>JAZHRO010000061.1:20970000-23470000 GCA_037157565.1 Thalassia testudinum | reverse complement strand
CACATCTTAGATCATGATACATCTTTGTGTTCCCAGGATGTATGGTGAACCTGGACCCGTGCGCCTTAGCCATGAGCTCTCTCAGCAACTCCTCATCCCTGGGAACGCACAAGCGTCCCCCCATGTGTAGGGCCTCGTCTGTGAAGGAAAAGTCTCCTGGGTCTCCTGACAGCACTCTGTTTCGCAGCGTCTGTAAGTATGAATCTGTCATCTACCCTACGATCATGGGGTCTATTAGCTCTGGTCGCGCCTGTCGCATCACTGTCACTATCACACAATACCCCTGTGACTCTCGGGGTTGCCAACTGCCCAACTCCTCCATAAGTCTCCAACTCTATGCCTGTAGACTGGCCAAGTGGGCGGGCTCCTTCCGGCTCAAGGCGTCAGCCACCACATTAGCCTTCCCTGGATGGTAGGAGATGCTACAGTTGTAGTCCTTCATGAGCTCTAACCGACATCTTTGTCTCATGTTAAGCTCCTTCTGGTCAAACAAGTACCTAAGGCTCTTATGATCCATGAAAATCTTAAAAGTGTCACCGTAAAGGTAGTGCCTCCATGTCTTCAGTGCGAAAACAACAGTTGCCAGCTCTAAGTCATGGGTAGGGTAGCTATGCTCATGGGGCTTCAGTTGCCGCGAAGCGTAAGCAACAACGTGACCCTACTACATGAGCACACCCCCTAACCCCTATAATGAAGTGTTTGTATACACCACAAAACTGCCACTGCTGTCCGGGATGGTAAGCACAGGAGCTGAAGTCAGTCTCTCCTTCAACTCCTGAAAACATGCCTCGCACTCATCTATTTAGGCAAAGGGCACGTCCTTCCGAGTCAGCTGGGTCATAGGACGCATAATCTGAGAGAATTCTCTGATAAACCATCGATAGTAACCCGGCAGTCCCAAAAAGCTGTGTATCTCTATCACTGTACATGGCCTCTCCCATCTGAGTACAGCCTCAACCTTGGCTAGGTCCATTTCCAAACCATCCCTTGAGATCACGTGGCCCAAGAAAGTCACCTGCCTCAACCAAAACTCGCACTTGCTGTACTTGGCATACAGCCTGTGTCGCCTCAAAGTATCCAGAATCATCCGTAGAAGCTGTCCATGCTACGCCTGATCCCACGAGTAAACGAGTACGTCGTTGATGAATACCACCACAATTGGTCCAAGTACGGCCTGAAAACCCGGTTCATCAAAACCATAAAAGCAGCGGGGGCGTTGGTCAACCCAAATGGCATGACCAGGAACTCGTAGTGCCCATACTGAGTACAGAAAGGTGTCTTGAAGACATCGGTCTCCCTGATTCTCAACTGGTGGTAGCCTGACCTTAGATCTATCCTGGAGAACACTATGGCATCTCGCAACTAGTCAAAATGGTTGTCAATCCTCGGCAGTGGATACTTGTTGTTGATGGTGACCTTATTCAGCTGTCGGTAGTCGACACAAAGTCACAGGGTACCATCCTTCTTCTTCACAAACAACATAGGGGCTTCCCACGGGGATGCACTAGGCCTCACAAAGCCCTTCTCCAACAGGTCTTGTAGCTATGACTTGAGCTCTCGTAGCTCAAGTTGTGCCATCCAGTACGATGCAGTAGAAATGGGGCTGGTCCCCGGTACATGTGAGATCTCAAACTCGATCTCACACTCGAGCGGTAGTCCTGGCAGCTCCTCTGGAAACACGATGGGGTACTCGCAAACCACCAGAATACTCTGAAAGTCAGCCATGAGGCCAGGCTTTGCCACTACATAGACTATAAAGCCCTCACACCCCTAGCTCAAAAGCCTCGTTGCCCGAAGCATAGAGATGCATCTGAAACCTCCATCCATCGGTTGTCCGTGAAACTCAAAGGGAGGCAACTCCAGTATGGAGAAGATGATCTTCCTCCCGAAACAGTCCACCAGGGCATGATAGGCAGATAGCTAGTCCATCCCTAGAATCACACCAAAATCCTCCATCGGTATCACAATCAGGTCAGTAGGAAGGCTGTCCCCCTATACTGATCTCGCAGTCCATGTAGACCTCCTCAGCTACAAACAACTGGCCACCTGGGCCTCTGATCACGAACGGATCCTCTAATAGTACATTGTCCTACCCCAAATTGACGGTAAAACTCGCAGCAACAAAAGAGTGTGTGGCGCCGGAATAAAAAAGTACATACACTAATCTGCCAGAAACGGTAACCATACCTACCACCACTGAACTGGAAGCCCTGGCATCTCTGTGTGTCAGGGCATTGATATGCCCCTCAGTCCTCAGTGCAGACGAAGTAGCTACACTCTGGGTCAGGCGAGCAGCCACTGGTCGGTACCCTCCTTATGACCGCTACCCTCCCCTACGCACCTGGGGACCACGACCACCAGCTCGGCCTCCAATGCTCGATGTGGGGAGCATCTGCTGTGCTCCGGCCCTAGATGGGCAGTCCCTCCTGATGTGGCCTGGCTATCCACACTGGTAGTAGAGGGGAACACGAACTCCTCCCTCGATAGGTCCTTGCTAGCGGCTGGGTGGGGGTCCAGTGCTGGTAGTTGGCCCCTGTCTGGGGCACCTAAAGGCCACTGACGACCCCATAAAATGAGACGACTCTCCTGCAGGTGCCGCGTCCCTCCTCCCCCGACGGCCCTGAGAGTACTCTAGCTGGTAGGGCCTTTTCCATCTACTGTCGGTGTCTCGTGCGGTTGGGTTGGTCTCCTTGTAAGTTATGGCTACCTCAACTACTCGTGAGAAGGTGGGTAGCTTCAGGGGTTTGACATACCCTCGAATAGCAGGTCGGAGCCCCTCGGTAAACCTCCACAAGCGCTACTGCTCCATAGCCACGGCTATCGAGGCAAAATGTGACAGCTCCAGTAAGCGCGTGCAATACGCACTAACAGTAATCGTCCCCTAGCGGAGAGTGTAGAACTCTTGCCTCCTCTGGTCCTACCAGGTCTACGGAAAGTACCACTTGCAGAAGAGGGTCACGAATTGGTCCCACGTCAGCTCTCCCCTCTCTTGGTCTCTGACAGCCCTCCACCACCTGTGTGCCACGCTCTCTAGCTAGTATGTGGCAAAGGCCACGCGGCACTCTGCGGGGGGCAAAGGGTGTCGAACACCTTCTCTATCTGCTCCATCCAGTCCTCTGGTTCAGATGGGTCCTCATCCCCCTTGAAGGAGGGGGGCTTCAGCTTCCGGAACTATCCGGAAAGCTCATGGTGCAGCTGCAGTGGGGGAATGGGCACGCCTCCAGGTAAGGAGGGCTCGTTCTCGGAGGTGTCAGAGTACGGTGGGGGCGGTGGAGGACCACCCACTCCCCCTCCTACTCGTCCAGCACTATGGCGGTCTCTCTGTCCCACCGAGGACTCCCCCTCCATGTCCTCAGGGAGAGGTGCCCGTGGAGGCTGGTGGAGCTCCTATCGCACAATATCTATGATCAACTGGGTGAGATCCTGGGCCTGAACGCCCGAGAGACGAGGTGGGTTAGCTAGTACCTCAGGCCCAGCACATCCGCCCCTTCGACCTCGTCCATGGCTGCGACCATGGCCTGCCTCGAGAACTCCCTAACGAGGCATCTCCTGCAAGGAGACGAGAAAGACAGAACAAAAGGGTCAACGATACTGAATTTCTTCGAGAAAAGACTCGAACCAAACATCAAGGCAATACATTGTGGTGGCTACCCTAGTTACATGCACGGGAATGGTTCATTTCTTGGGACGATCTTGCTCTGATACCATCTTGTTACGACCCGTTTCCCGGATCCCTACAGGACCCGAGACTGGCTCACCTCGACTAATCCTAGGACCTAGTCGTCCAACAAGAAATAACCAAAAAGCAGGAAAGTAAACCACATTCACTTATGCAATATAACTAAGCAGTAAAAACATACAAAGTAGTAAAGGAAAGTAAAACTGTTGTTCCATTACATACCACCATAACAACAGAACAACGGAACGAAAGTAAATAGTAGAGACAACAGTAACTGAAAGTCTAATACTTACTATAACAGGAAAGGAACAACAAAGAAGTTTTGTAAACAATGGCTGGGCTTGACTAGGCCCAGCACCCTCCGCAGTCGGAAGCTCAGGCTGCTCAACTCCTGGTCCTGAACAGTATTATCAAAAGATAGAGTCAGTGAATACTGAGTAGAGTGGTATCTATATTATCTAAAATAGTAAAAGCAATAGGTTTAATTCTCCTTTCTATTTATCTGTTTTATGTGTATTTCCTTTCTACCCATTTTCCTCAAATATCCAGATATTCTTGATCATGCATGTTCCTCGTGGGAATGATCTTGATTGCAATCTTTTTCGAAGAGTAGAAGGTACACGTGGTGCTCTCCTGGCCGGGAGAGTTCCTCGTGGTAGTCCTACACCCAGTAAACCATCCTGAGGTCACTGTTAAGACGTAGTGCTAACTACGACATGCATGATAAGCGCACGGGTAGCTACCCCGCACTGACATGCGGTCAGTCGTTTTCGTTAGCGGGTATGCCCAAAGTACAACACAGAATAGTATAGGGCCTAGCCCTCTCAGAACAGGGGTCTCACCCCTCAGAACCAAATAGGGGCTCACCCCTCCACAGTCAGCGCACCCTAGTCTAACTACCCCAGTTTGCCCAGAGGGCCTAACAAGTCGGTGTAAGGTGGCTAGATGAACCCCGAGCCTCGTGGGTGGCTATCTCTCTCCCTACACTAGTAGCTCGCCTCGGTACCGCATACACGAGGGCCAATAGGAGTCGGTGTAGAGTGGCCAATCCTAACTCCGGGTCTCAACCCAAGGGTGGCTAGCTCCGCTCTACACGAAAAGGGGATAGTTGCTCTCCTTGGTACCACGTACTCAAGGGCCAGCACACTTCCTGTCTACATTCAAGATTTCCATCTAACCACAGGAGCTCTACTCCTAAATTCCCCGTAGGGTTCATGCTCATGTTCACCTCATTTATTCCGATCTAGATCCCACCATTCACAATTCAGTTCTTATTTATATACAGGCAGCTCGTGTTTCTGTAATTCAATACATGCAACTATTGATTTCACAGGTAATTGTTCATAAATTACAGGCAACTCATAATTATAATACAAGCAAGTGCTAACAGTTTAACTAAATCATGCATGCAAGTATATCATACAGCACAAAAGATTCATTCATTCCTCTATCCTAAGGTTCATGCCACATCCTAGGGTTCCATTTGGCTATTTCCACAAGAACATTCCTATTAAATATTATTAACAAAAGTAAACCACTCTACCAGATAATCCAAGAGTAATGGGGGCTCGAACCGCAGACCCAGGCATCTCTGCGAGCCCCAAACATGCAATAGGCTGAAACCCTACACCAGGGAATGCATCACAAATGGAGGTTTTAGAATAGTGTACAAAGGTCTCTAGTACGTAGAGAAACTTGCAAGGAAACTACAGGTACTTCATTTGCATAAAACGGACCTCGATCGAACCCCAAACGGGTCAAAAACGTGTCTACTATCCAAAATCAGACATCTGGGAACAAGTCCAGATGTCTTAAAAGGTACCAGAACCTTACCTTAAGTCCCTGCAATGTCCTCAGATGTCCAGGCCTCCTTTGTGATCGTCTGAAGGTAGTTCCAGATGTCGGACCACACCTCCTGTCGGCTGGGAGCACCTCCGGATGTCTGGTGATCTAATCAGACGTCCAAAAGTGCATGGGAGAGCGTTCCATGCTCCTTCCCAAGGCTACTCCTGTGTACGACACCCACAGCCCCCAAATCAGACCCGACATTCTTCTGCGGTGAGGCTTGCATGGCCGTAACCACGAAAAAGAACATACCTTCGCGATAAATGAGCTTTCAGACATCTGGTCATAACTCCAGATGTCCAGGTGCTCCGTCAGCCGTCTAGACTCCTGATGAGAACCTCATCATGAACCCTAACTAGCACAATCTAACCCAGATATGTAAGAAAAAGCTCCTACATAACCCAAAGAAAGGCTTAACTCAGAGAATTCTGAGTTTAAGAAGAAAATAATTCAAAAGGGGTAAAAATGCAATTTCACCAACGCAGTTTGCAAAAAGGGTAATTAAGGGTCCAAACACAGGTCAAACAAGCCTAATAAGAAGGAAAGTGGGATGGTCCAATCTAAAAGGGTTATAGCAACTTTAGGAAATTAAATGACATTCTATAACCCTAAAACAAATCCACTTCAATTCACGAGGTTTGAGGTAGGATAAAAGTCAAATAAACCCTCTAAAATTCATAGAAAAATAATATCTAGGGTTTAGAACCTTCAATTTGGCCTTAGAAACCCATTTTGACCTATAAAGAGAACCTTGCCCAATTAATGACTTAATCTGGGTTTTTACGTAAATTGGCCGATCAAACATGGTCCAACCTAGAAATAAAATTCACCATTAAAATCCTTAGGTTCAAATCAGTCTTGTATAGAAACTTGAGCCTAAAAGGAGACCTCCTTGACCGACTTTGCAATTTAGTCCTTTTCATTTACTTTTTGACCCTTATCTTTCGAAACCCTTGCATTTTGGCCCCCAACTTTTTCATCGTTCTTTGAAGAATGGTCCCTCCTGCAAAACTCTGCGCAGCACCATGCTCCGGTGACTTTGGGCGGAGCATGGCGCCGCGCAGAGAGGGGTGACCGCCCTACAAAGCAGATGCGGGGTTCCCTATGACGTCCTCTGCTGTAGGGACCCGGCCATGCTCTCTGCCGGCCCCCATACCTTCTGTGCGAACGCACGGAAGGTATGGGTCCTCTCTCCGGCCACGCTCCGGCGAGACTAGCACGTCGCCAACCCACACCTCCCTCTACGCCAGCCCCATTATAAGGACCGGTACCCCCTGCCGGTTCCTCCAAGCTCGCTTTGACGAAGAACAACCCCCCACTTCATCCCCTCCTCCTCCGTCAAATGGCCCGCAGCTTCCGGCGACTCCCTCCTCTTCCTCCTCATCGCTCTGCCGCCTTACCTGCAGTAGGGTTCTCCTAGCCCTCTTGTCTGTGCAGTGCTGCACCTGCTGGCACCCTCCGCCTACTTCCTCGTTGCCGCCCTTCTCCTCCAGGGCCCTTTCTTCCCCAGCTCCGGCAGGTACGAGCCGGTGGCTTCGCCCTCCCCCTTTGTCCAAAACCTAGGTAATTAGCTTCCTCTCCTCCTCCCTTACATTTTCCCTCTCTCAATTTATCTTTTTGCCTCACCGCACACAACTTCCACCTCCGCCTGCTCCGTCTCCGACCACCCTCTCCGGCGAGCTCATCCCACCTCCACAGACCTTCTCACCCCTCGCCGACTACCCTAAAAGCTTCCCCTCACTCCACTCAACAAATCCCCCCTTCCCATCCACTGCCAGACGCCACCCGACAACCCCCCGAACAGACCCATCTCTTCGGCCACAGTCCGACCTAGGGCTACCACCATATGCCGCCTCACGCCTCGCCACCACCCGCACTGCCTTCGCCGCACTCCGGCGAAGCTCCCTGCATCCTCTGATTGGGCTGAGAGGCCATATTCTTGTTTTCAGGTCGACGACCCTTCACCACCATTACCGAGCTTCTGAAGCCCCTTCACCTACAGCTACAGGTGCTCTCTCGCCCAAGCTCACGCCCTAGGACGCGCGGCTTGCCTCCGCCAAGCATCCCAGGCCTGTAGCTAGGGCGAAGGCTTCACGTGCTGCTGTGATTGCCTATAGCTTCCTCAACTGAAGGCGCCAATTTGGGTGGGACATTAGTCCCACCTCGGCAGTTCTGGAAGCGCCGCAGCCAAATAAGTGGAAAAAGTGTTGTAGGCTTATCGCCTTCGAACACAGGGGTCAGGTCCCTCACGCACGCCGTGCACCACGCCCTTGCCCTAGCCCGTGCTCGTGCCCCACGGGTTTGGGCTAGATCCGACTATCCTAACCCGTGCACTCCTCGCCCACCACCGCACGCCCGTTGTCCTGGTCCCGAGCACGATACCCGTACCCGAATACCCAGCTCTAGGAGAGCGATCCTATGAGAGAAATCTGAGAAAGAGAGAGACGCAGGGAAGGGTAGGGGTAGGTTTTGCTTTCCGATCCTTGTGTGAGCGTGCAGGAGCAGAAGGAGAAGGAAGGAAGGCAACCGAAGCCTTAGCCGCTCAGGGCTGAGAGGAAGAAGAAGAAGCAAAGAAGAAGAGAAGCACTGTAGCAAACCTACAGTTAAGTCGTCTGACCGTTGCATCAAACGTCGGTTGAGCAGCGGCTAGAGGAGATAAAGCAAGAAGAAGTCAGAAGAAGAAGATTGTCACAACCGAAGAAGAGAAGAAAAAGGAAGAAAGAGAAGAACAAAGAAAGAACAGAAGAAGAAGAACTCTGCAGAAGAAAAGAGGAGAGACGACACAGCCGTGAGCAGAGAAGAGAAAGAAGAAGAAAAGAAGAGCAGTTGAAAGAAGAAGGAGAAGGGGAAGAGAAGAAGAAGAAGCCAAGACAAGCTCCCTCTCTCTCTCTTTCTCTCTCTTTCTCCCTTATTTTTGTAATCTAATAGAGAACCTTTGTATTTCTAGAATTCTAGTAGCTCCCTAAGTTCGACCTCGGGAAAATCATTTCCGAGTAAAAATTATTGTAATGATAACCTGGTAGCTGTCTTATTACTACAACGACTGTAACGTAACATATAACAAATGCAAAAAAACTAACCGGACAGCAAAACCCACGACGGTCATCATTTCTTGGCACCGTTGTCGGGGAGCAACGGCTATTCTAGAAGCTATAAATTCTCTATTTTGGAGGTTTCTAATAATCTCTTCTCTCTTGTGTGCAGGTACAGGAAAAATTAAGAAGCAGCTACACAACAACCACTCCAAGGACAGGTAACTTCTATCCTCCCACTATTAACCCCTAAATTCTAAAGAGGAAGAAAAAGGAAAAAAATAATATTGGTATAACCTGTCTTTCATACCTAGTAACAGCTGCATGTTTTCAAAACCACTATTCCTGCACACAGTATTAAGGGTAATTAAGGGCTAACATCTTCTTGCCTGAAGCCCTAATTACTCAACAAGGAGTTAACTGGACCAAGAGAGCCAACATAGGAATTAACACTAGGGTTTTAGAGACACACTACTTAATCAAGAATTGAGAAATCCCAAAAGAAGTGTGCCTAAGCCATTGATTGAATAAACCTATTCAGAAAAATCCTAAGCAATTGGCTCTCTAAAAACACTTGAACCCTAAAAGATAAGACCTAATAAGTTCTCAAAGGAATCAATAGGTGAAGTTGACCCCTTAGGGTCAACCAACCTTCAACTTAGGTCACTCTTCGCACTCAGTGACAAGAGAGGTCGGGTGGGGGAAACCCTGTAACCCATGGGGACGCTCTACCATGTAGGGGTCTTCGCGGGACTCACCCTCTCTGGCTGCCCAGGTAATTCTCAGGTGGCCGATCTTTTGATCAAGGGGTCCATCTGCCCCGCACCTCTATAGTCGCCCAACATTTTGGGTGCCTTGATTGGGTCCAGCACCTGCTAAACTCATCTCTTCCAACAGTGTATGTTTGGTAGGAGGTCCTTAAAACCTACTTTAGAACTTCACTCTCCTCGAGGCCAAGCCTCAGTGCCCTTGTTTGAGAAAACAACACACATCGACCTCTCCTCCGACTCCGAACCCAACTCACCTTCTTCTTCTACAATGGCTCAGCCAGTTGAGGAAGAAAACAATCTGGAGCACCAGCTCCAGCGACTCAATGACCGCTTCCAGAACTTTGTGCACCCACCATAACGTCCTATGATGCGGGACCATTATAATCCTGCTGCGGTGGCTATTGAGCCTCGAGTCAGAATCCCAACTGGAGGACCTGATTCTGAATTAAAGCCCAATATGATTCATGCTATACCTAAATTCCATGGGCTTAATTCTGAAGACCCCTTCCAGCACATCAAACAGCTGAAGCATCTGGCCCAAACTTTTGGGTCAGATGAACAAAATCGGGACATTCTCCTCATGAAGATGTTCTCCTTCTCCCTTATGGACAAGGCCGCTCATTGGTACCAGACTCAGACCCAGCCGATCAACAATTGGGAAGAACTTCAGTCCGAATTTTTGAAGAAGTTCTTTCCCATTGGTCGGACCAATGCCTTGCGCCATCAGATTACTCACTTCACTCAGCAAACGGGAGAACCTCTCCATAAGGCATGGGATCACTTTCAGGATCTCATGAGAAAGTTCCCCCATCACGAAGTTCCTAAATGGGAACAAGTCCAGTCTTTTTACCAGGGACTCCGTAAGGATATCAGGCTTTTCGTCAATGCAACTTGCAGAGGGAATATCATGGGTCAACATGAGGACACCGTGTGGGAGATTCTCGAAAACATGTGCGAGAACTGCATCAACAATGACTCCATGGGCTTATTCGGCAGGACGAATACCCACGCATCGACGAACCTTAGGGGAGCACACGAGAGGCAAGGCCTGTCCGCATCAGTCGACCTGGAACTAATGGCCAATCGATTGGACAAGGTCTCCATCATTGAGAAGAAGGTGGACGAGCTGACTCAGCACTTGCAGCGAGCCACCTCTACGCATAGCTCCTTTGCACAACCTCCTTCCACATGGGAAACTGTGCAAAACATTCTCCACCGATCTTCTCCTGGGATGGATCCATATCCACCCCCATATGATTCTCGGATCGGAGGGTCATCCGATCCTTCCTATACCAGTCCGGGGAATTCCATTCCCCCTTTCTCTGATTCTTTGGAGGTTCCTCAGACCTACGAGGACCTCAACGCCATCCAGAATGACCCATTCTCCGACACCTATAACCCTGGATGGTGAAACTATCCCAACTTCCAGTGGGCAGGAAATTCCCAAACCCAGAGACCACCATTTCCGCCCCGTTCACAACCATCTCGTCCTTACCAGCCGCCTCAGCCTCGGCCCAACCCTACCTATCCATCAGGGCCAAATCAGGACCAAATGTCTCTCATCCTTCAGACTCTGGCTGACATTCAAAGAACGAATGCGGCTATTCAAAAGAAACACAAGAATGAACTTACAGAGGTTCGAAATCAACTAGCCCAGTTGGCAAATTCTCGCCAGCCAGGCACACTTCCTTCCCAACCTCTTCCTAACCCGAATAATGTGTCGACCCAGTGGCGCGTTATGAAGCCAAACTCGGGCCAAGCACACATGATTTATCAGGCCCCCTCTGTTCCTTCACCCGACGAGATGGAGGCTTCCACTTCCTATGCGGGCTATCAGCAGCAACCCATCTTACCCAACCCCAACCAAAACCAAGCAGGGCTAAATTCTGTAACAACCCGTAGTGGTAAGGAAACCCAAGATCCACCCTATCCAAACTACTCCAAGCCTAGTAGTAATCCCAACCCTTGGACAGTAATCCAGGACATTCCTATCCCTGTCCCAGATCAAAGACCTGGTCCTATCCTAGAAGAACCAACCAAGGTTCCGTTTCCCGAGGCCTTGACCAAGGGAAAGAAGACCACCAAGCCCGTGGCACCTAAGGAGGACCTGGTCAAGCTCTTTGAGCAGGTCCAAATAAACATCCCGTTGATGGATGCAATTCGCCACATACCGGCTTACGCACGATTCCTAAAGAATGTGTGTACACCCTAGCGTAAGCCGCGAACCAAGAGTGGGAGTCCAATTATACTGTCAGAGTAAGCCAGCTCTATAATCCTAAGCAGACTCCCACCCAAGGCTAAAGATCCTGGTACTCCCCTGATTTCCTACAAGATAGGTGATACCCAATTCAACAGAGCATTGCTAGACTTGGGTGCTTCCATAAATCTGATACCCACATCCTTACTTAACCACCTAGAAGAATCTGAGCTAAAACTGACTGAGGTGACACTGCAATTAATAGATCGATCTATAAAGTCACTAAAAGGGATTCTCTTGGATGTTATTGTAAGAGTGCGGGATTTCTACTTTCCTGTAGACTTTATAGTCTTAGACATGGATGCACCTGAAAACCCTAGGGATACACCGATCATTCTAGGGAGACCTTTCTTGGCTACTGCTAGAGCCAACATCAGTTGTGAGGAGGGCCAAATAGAGCTCAAATTTGGAAATCAAAGCCTAAAAATTGATATATTTAAGGCCCAACAAGGAATCAATTGCGGTGTCATCAAACAGATTTGTGATATCAGGACTTTGGTTGATGAAACAACTTTTGAGAATGACCTGATTATACCTCATCAACCACAAAAAGATTTTGAACCGCAATCAGAGGAGTCAAAACCAGATTTAGACAGACCCATAACTCCAACCCTTGAACCTCACATTTACCCTGAACCACCCGCTGCTGCTGATAACCCCATCCTTGAACTGAAACCCCTTCCTGATCATTTGAAATACATCTTTCTGGGTTCTAATCAAACCCTTTCTGTTATTATTAATTCCAAGCTTAATCCCGAACAGGAATCCTGTCTGATTGCTGTTCTCCAGCAACATCGCAGAGCCATTGGATGGACTCTCGATGATTTGACTGGAATAAGTCCCTCTTATTGCACACACCATATTTACTCAGAAGAGGGCGCACGACCTTCTCGTGAAATGCAGAGACGTTTGAACCCCAATCTGTAGGAGGTCATGAAAAAGGAGATCATCAAGTGGTTAGATGCAGGGATCATCTACCCGATCTCTGATAGTCGTTGGGTGAGCCCAATCCAAGTTGTGCCTAAACAGGAAGGGCTCACCACCATAACGACTAAAATCAGAGAAGTTATACCTACCCGATTAGCCAACTCGTGGAGAGTCTGCATAGATTACCGATGACTCAATTCCTCCACGAAGAAGGATCATTCCCACTACCTTTCATTGATCAGATTCTTGAGAAATTAGCGAGAAATCGATTCTTCTGCTTCCTTGATGGGTACTCCGGTTATAACCAAGTAGCTATTCATCCTGAGGACCAAGAGAAGACCACGTTCACCTGCCCCTTCCGAATGTACGCATTCCGAAGGATACCGTTCGGTCTCTGCAATGCATCTGCGACTTTTCAGCGATGCATGCTTGCCATATTCTCTGATATGGTAGGTGATTATCTGGAAGTCTTCATGGATGACTTTTCAATTTTTGGGGCATCATTTGATGATTGCCTCCAGCACTTGGTTCATATACTCAGGCGTTGCATCAACGTTAATTTGGTTCTTTCCTGGGAAAAGAGCCACTTTATGGTGCCTGAAGGGATCGTCCTAGGACATCTGATTTCTGAGAAGGGCATCCAGGTGGATCGAGCTAAGGTTGATCTAATCTCTCGCCTTCCTATGCCTAGCTCGATCAAGGACATCCGTTCTTTTCTGGGGCACATCGGTTTTTACCATCATTTCATTCCTGATTTCTCGAAAATCGCATGCCCCCTGACGACTCTCCTCTCTAAGGATGTACCCTTTGAAATCTCCAAGGAATGCACTCTAGCCTTTGAAAACCTTCGTGAACAAGTCACCCAGGCGCCAATCCTACAATCCCCTGACTGGTCTCAACCCTTTGAGATCATGTGCGATGCGTCTGATTTCGCCGTAGGAGCAGTTCTGGGGCAGAAAGCTAACGGGAAACCCGTGGTCAACTACTACGCTAGCAAGACACTTGACAAGGCTCAGCATAACTATACAGTTACGGAGAAAGAGCTGCTAGCCGTAGTATTTACCCTTGAAAAATTTCGATCTTATCTCCTGGGTTCCCACGTCATCATCTACTCGGATCACACAGCTGTGAGGCATCTCCTTGCCAAGAAGGACGTGAAGCCCCGACTAATCCGATGGATCTTACTGTTGCAAGAATTCGATCTCGAGATTCGCAACAAGGTGAGAAGACAAAATGTGGTAGCTAACCATTTGTCCCGCCTTCCTTCTGAGATTATCAACCCTTCCGGACCCATCACGGAGCATTTCTCTGATGAGCACTTGCTGACTATTGGTACTAGATTTCCATGGTTTGCTGATATGGTAAACTACTTGGCATCTCATCAGATCCCGTCTGATTGACCAAAGGCCAAGAAAGATAAATTGCGCTCTGATACCAAGTATTACATTTGGGAAGATACGTACCTCTTCCGCATAGGTGCTGACCAAATCATCCGGATATGTGTCCCGGAAGGTGAAGTCAATGCTATTCTTTCCTTCTACCATGACCAGGCATGCGGTGGCCATTTCTCTAGGCACAAAACCGCATCGAAAATCCTCTAGTGTGGCTTCTACTGTCCCACACTATTCAAAGATGCATACAGTCACTGCAAGGCATGCAGTCGTTGCCAAACTTTAGGCAACATGAGCCATCGCGATATGATGCCTTTGTAGCCGATTCTCGTATGCGAAATCTTTGATGTTTGGGGGATTGATTTTATAGGCCCCTTTCCTGTTTTGGATGGTTTCAAATACATTCTGCTGGCTGTGGACTACGTGTCCAAATGGATCAAAGACATACCAACCCGAACCTGTGATCACAAAATCGTTCTCAAATTCATTCATCACAATATCTTCTCATGGTTCGGGATTCCTCGTGCTATGATCTCAGATGGGGGGACCCATTTCACGAATGCTCAGTTCAGGTCACTGATGACCAAATACGGGGTGTCTCACCAAATCTCTACTCCTTATCACCCCCAGACTAATGGTCTAGCTGAGCTGTCAAATCGGGAGATCAAGAAAATCCTACAGGTCACTGTTCAGCCTGACAGGAAGGACTGGTTATCCTGACTTCCGAAAGCCTTGTGGGCCTATAGGACTGCCCACAAAACCTAATTAGGCATGTCTCCCTTTAGAATGGTGTACGGGAAGGTGTGTCACCTTCCCGTCGAACTGGAGCACAAAGCCTATTGGGCGGTACGGAACTGCAATCTAGATCTTTTGAAGGCTGGAACCCATAGAAAGCTTCAAATTAGTGAGATCTATGAGCTATGTCTTGATGCGTACGAGAACTCGCGAATCTACAAGGAGCGGGTTAAAACCTTCCATGACAAGCATATCTCTAGAAAGATCTTTTATCCTGGTCAGAAGATCCTACTCTTTGATGCCTGACTCAAACTTTTCACTGGGAAGCTGCGATCCAAGTAGGTCGAACCATACTTGGTCCGACAGGCTTTTGGAAATGGAGCCGTCGAGACCAGTCCACTCAGCCATGATTCCGAACCTTTCATCGTGAACGGTCAGAGACTTAAACCATTCATTGATGTAACTTCTACTGATTTGGCTGAATCATCTTATATCCTCCATTCCCCATGAGCTTATTGCACCCAGCTGGTCGGGCCGTGCTTCGCGTGTTAGAAATCGAGGTTATAAGTAACCTGTTGTCTTAGTTGCAAAACACGTCGATCAGATAAAATTTATACCGAAACTCTAAGGGAGTCCTAGGTCGAACACAAGGAGGCGACGTTTACTTTAATTGAAAATCGCGCTTCGATTTTATTTGTTTTTGGTCGTTTTTATCTTTTCTAATTTTTTTGGTTTTTAGCAGGCAAGAGATCAGGTTGATTAGTTCGAGCTAATCTACTTACAAGAATATATATATGAGAGAGAAAGAGATAGAGAGAGAGAAACAAACATCTATTTATCAAGAATTGTTTGTTACAACTATGAAAGCAGGAAAAATCTACACTATGAAAGCATAAAAAGATAAAATGAGGTGAGAGAAATCCCCCTCGACAGTTGTTCGGAGGACGACTCGCTCTGACGTCGCCTGGAGGAAGGTGGTGAGGAGCGAGACGACGGAGGACGGAGCTGGAGGACAGAGGATGGGGTAGGACAACGTCGCAGCGAGCATCTTCTTCTCGAAGGGCGATGAGAGGACGACCACGGGATGCTCCACGAAGGGGGGTGAGAGGATGGAAAACTATTTGGTTTTACTCTAGAGGAGCATCCCAGGCTTGGGACAAGCTCTCTCTAGAGCCTTGGAGGTGGTGAGAGGAAGAAAGGAAGAGATGCTTTGGAATGGTGGTGGGTAGGTCCTTTTATAGTGGAGGAGGAAGAAAAAATTCGCTTTTGGGTCATTACTGACGTCCATAAACGTCGCTGCAGCTGTCGTTGAAGATCCGGCCTTCAAATCCACTTGCTGGCATGCGCTGACCATTAGTGACAGCTGTAAGCGTCACTAAAGGTGCATCGCTAGAGATCCACGCCCGCCCCGCTGGCGTGCATCAGGTGCCTTGTGCTCCCCGCACCTCGTGCACATGCATGCGGCATGCATTGCTGCTACGCTGCACGCAGCGACAGCTGTGCGCATGCGCTGTTGCTGTGCGCGGTGCACTGCACGTGGCTGCGGCTATGCGTGGGGCGCTGCGCGTGGCTGCGGTTGTGCCCGCATGCTACTGCTGCTGGCTGATGTTGGGCGGCCTAGATGGCGCCACGTGGTGCCACCTAGGCCGTCCATTCTTATTTCTTTTGTAAAGGGTGCCCTGGTGCTCCGATCGAGATGCTTCCCATGCTGTCGGACTGCGATCGTCGCTCTGGATCCATCCGTACGGTCGGATTTTCCATTCGAAACTCATATGGATGTCGCATTGCCCCCCTGACCGTTGATCTTCCTCGGGCTTCATGTGATGCTACACGACTCCGATCTGGACGATTTTAGAGGTGTTAGACTCCGATCGTCATATTAATCAGATCCGTATGGTCTGATCGTCCATCCAAGGCCCTAAAATAAATCATCTCCTCTCCTGACCATAAAAAGAACCTAATTAACACAAAATATATACAACTACTCTAAATGCATAATGATGCATGTTATGCCATATTTATAACATGAAGTACAAATCTAAGCCTAGGAACATGCATGAATAGGCATTTTAACCTTGATAGATGTGTCTATATCACCAGCCAATGGCGTAAAACTCAGCGCTCAACGGGAGGCAGCCCGTCATTCTCTTGGAAAACCTGAAACTTTTTTTTACACCTTTGTGCACTTAAGGTTCACCCTTTAAGACAGTCGAATCCACCTCAGGTGCTTACATCTGAGATTATAAATCATCTGCAACAGTCATCCCAACCCATTCACTCACCAAAATATCTGTCCTAAGGAATGAACTAAGTTGAATAAAAGCCCCCTAAGTCATAATGAGGACGTTGCAAATCTTAGTCTTGAGGGGGTATGAAAGTGCAAAGCTTGTAAGAAAAGGTTTAAACAAAAAAAAAAAGGAGAAAAGGAATTTTGTGGAGGAAGGAAAAAGAAACAAAATGAAAAAGGAGCACAAAAATGAGAGAAAAGTGATAGTCATTAGTAAGAAACTAAGGAATTAACCTAAGTTCTAGACCTCATTCAAGAAAAGAACTAAAAAGTGTACAGTGAGATTAGTAAGAATGCAAACCTTAGGCATTCTTGGATAGACTCTTAGTACCCATTAAGATCTAGACATTCCTCAAGAGGTTGAGGAAAATGAAAAGCTTAAGTATTAGGTCCAAGGCTTAGGAAGTATTTAGCCTTATTAACTAACTTTTGGTTTACGGGACTCAGTAACCTAAGCACCCTAACCTCACACACAGCCTAGTTCAGTAAGCGTAAAAATCAAAATCACGTAGAAGCATCGCAAAATTCTGAAAATAACACCTAGAGTAGGAGCGGCCGATCAACACAAGTTGATTTGGATGAGTTCTCAGCGCGGAGAGGTGGGAAATTCCCCTCAAAGATGCGTAACAAAATATCATCTCCTTGGTGCTTGTCTCTTAGGATATTTACATATCCTACCGGGGGCATGTAAGCACTCTGCTGGTTCAGATTCCATGGATGGCATTATCACGAAATTTCAATTGCCAGGGTCTGAATTCGGCCACGGAACACCATGGAAGGGATTATCTCGAAATCTCAATAGCAAGGGTTCTGGGGGTTACCATGGGCGGTGCTATCTTGAAGCATCGACTACTAGGAACCCTTGAGGATTGATGATGGGGACAAGGAATCTGATACAGACCGTGTTGAAAAGTCAATCCTAAGCTAGAATTAAAAAGAAAAAGAGAGAGAAAACTCTCCAAACAGATAAATCTTCTATTTCTCTTTCTTACAAAATGCACTGCGAACTGAACCAGGGCTAAAATCATTTCAAGCACGGGTGCTTTAACCACAAAGTCCAATAAACCTTAGGTTAGTTCTTGCAGGCCTTAAAAACCTTTGCTAAGGACTGAGGCTGAGGCAAGACAGATCCGGATCTTGGTTGGTACTAGAGTACCTTTTAAGCCTATGGTTAGCATTCTAACCTAATCTAGGTTTCAAATGAAAAAGCACTTGTCTGAAATCATTAAGAACTTCATGGTCTACAACAAGGGTTGAAACCTTAAGTTTTTGCTAAGGGACTAGCAAAAGCTAGGCATGGGGGAATGATGAGAACCTCATCATGAACCCAAACTAGCACAATCTAACCCAGATATGTAAGAAAAAGCTCCTACATAACCCAAAGAAAAGCTTAACTCAGAGAATTCTGAGTTTAAGAAGAAAATAATTCATAAGGGGTAAAACTGTAATTTCACCAATGCAGTTTGCAAATAGGGTAATTAAGGGTCCAAACATAGGTCAAACAAGCCTAATAAGAAGGAAAGTGGGATGGTCGGATCTAAAAAGGGTTATAGCAACTTTAGGAAATTAAATGACATTCTATAACCCTAAAATAAACCCACTTTAATTCACGAGGTTTGAGGCAGGATAAAAATCAACTATACTGTCTGAAATTCATAGCAAAATAATCTCTAGGGTTTAGAACCTTTAATTTGGCCTTAGAAACCCATTTTGACCTACAAACAGAACCTTGCCCAATTAATGACTTAATCTGGGTTTTTACGTAAATTGGTCAGTCAAACATGGTCCAACCTAGAAATAAAATTTACCATTAAAATCCTTAGGTTCAAATTAATCTTTTATAAAAACTTGAGCCTAAGAGGAGACATCCTTGACCGACTTTGCAATTTGGTCCTCTTCATTTACTTTTTGACCCTTATCTTTTGAAACCCTTGCATTTTGGCCCCCAACTTTTTCATCATTCCTTGCAGAACAGTCCCTCCTGCAAAACTCTGCGCAGCACCATGCTCCAGCGACTTTGCGCGGAGCATGGCGCCGCGTAGAGAGGGGTGACCGCCCTGAAAAGTAGACGCGGGGTTCCCTACGACGTCCTCTGTCGCAGGGACCCGGCCATGCTCTCTGCCGGCCCCCATACCTTCTGTGAGAGCTCACGGAAGGTATGGGTCCTCCCTCCGGCCACGCTCCAGTGAGACTGGCACGTCGCCAACCCACACCTCCCTCTACGCCAGCCCCATTATAAGGACCGGTACCCCCTGCCGGTTCCTCCAAGCTCTCTTTGACGAAGAACAACCCCCCACTTCATCCCCTCCTCCTCCGTCAAATGGCCCGCAGCTTCCGGCGACTCCCTCCTCTTCCTCCTCATCGCTCTGCCGCCTTACCTGCAGTAGGGTTCTCCTAGCCCTCTTGTCTGTGCCGTGCTGCACCCGCTGGCACCCTTCGCCTACTTCCTCGTCGCCGCCCTTCTCCTCCAAGGCCCTTTCTTCCCCAGCTTCGGCAGGTACGAGCCGGTGGCTTCGCCCTCCCCCTTTGTCCAAAACCTAGGTAATTAGATTCCTCTCCTCCTCCCTTACATTTTCCCTCTCTCAATTTATCTTTTTGCCTCACCGCACACGACTTCCACCTCCGCCTGCTCCATCTCCGACCACCCTCTCCGGCGAGCTCATCCCACCTCCACAGACCTTCTCACCCCTCGCCGACTACCCTAAAAGCTTCCCCTCACTCCACTCAACAAATCCCCCCTTCCCATCCACTGCCAGACGCCACCCGACAACCCCCGAACAGACCCATCTCTCTGGCCACAGTCTGACCTCGGGCTACCACCATATGCCGCTTCACACCTCGCCACCACTCGCACTGCCTTCGCCGCACTCCAGCGAAGCTCCCTGCATCCTCTGATTGGGCCGAGAGGCCGTATTCTTGTTTTCAGGTCGACGACCCTTCACCACCATTATCGAGCTTTTGAAGTTCCTTCACCTGCAGCTGCAGCTGCTCTCTCGCCCAAGCTCACGCCCCAGGACACGCGGCTTGCCTCCACGAAGCATCCTAGGCCTGCAGCTGGGGCAAAGGTTTTCGTGCTGCTGTGATTGCCTATAGCTTCCTCAGCTGAAGGTGCCAATTTGGGTGGGACATTTAGTCCCACCTCGGTAGTTCTGGAAGCGTTGCAGCCAAATAAATGGAAAAGGTGTTGTAGGCTTATCGCCTTCGAACATAGGGGTCAAGTCCCTCACGCACGCCGCGCACCACGCCCTCACCCTCGCCTGCACTCACGCCCCGTGGGTCTGGGCCGAATCCTCACCCACCACCGCACGCTGGTGGGCCTAATCCCGGGCACGATACCCGTACCCGAATACCCGGCTCTAGGAGAGCGATCCTATGAGAGAAATCTGAGAAAGAGAGAGACACGGGGAAGGGTAGGGGTAGGTTTTGCTTTCTAATCCTTGTGTGAGCGTGCAAGAGCAGAAGGAGAAGGAAGGAAGGCGGCCGAAGCCTTAGCCACTCAGGGCAGAGAGGAAGAAGAAGAAGCAAAGAAGAAGAGAAGCACTGTAGCAAACCTACAGTTAAGTCGTCGGACCGCTGCATCAGATGTCGGTTGAGCAGTGGCTAGAGGAGATAAAGCAAGAAGTCAAAAGAAGAAGAAGATTGTCACAGCCAAGGAAGAAGAGAAGAAAAAGGAAGAAAGAGAAGAACAAAGAAAGAACAGAAGAAGAAGAAGAACTCTGTGGAAGAAAAGAGAGAAGACACAGCCGTGAGCAGAGAAGAAGAGAAAGAAGAAGAAAAGAAGAGCAGCTGAAAGGAGAAGAAAAAGGAGAAGAGAAGAAGAAGAAGCCAAGACAAGCTCCCTCTCTCTCTCTTTTTCTCTCTCTCTCTCTCTCTCCCTTATTTTTGTAATCTAATAGAGAACCTTTGTATTTCTAGAATTCCAGTAGCTCCCTGAGTTTGACCTCGGGAAAACCATTTCCGAGTAAAAATTGTTGTAATGATAACCTAGTTGCTGTCTTATTACTACAACGATTGTAATGTAACATATAACAAGCGCAAAAAAACTAACCGGACAGCAAAACCCACGACGGTCATCAACTCCACTCCAGATGTCTGATACTGGAAAATTTCCAGTACCAGAACCTGCTCCCAACGCTCTCCGCTGCACACCTCCTCACGCCGCCGCAGCTCCAGCCACTATAGATGGTCGAGGCCGCCTCCCCGGGATCTCTCCTCCTCCCACACGTGCCTACGGTGGCCGTGTGAGCTCTGCCGAGCTTCCACCAGAGCTCTCTGACCTCGGCCTCCTCCTCCTCCTCCTGCACTCTCCTCCTTCTCCCTCTCACTCTCCTCCTCACTCACCTCCTCTCGCCACTCCCGCAAGCTCTGAAGGTGAAGGTGGTGGTGTGTGGAGTGGAGAGGAAACGAGGGGAGGGGTTTAAATAGGTGGCATGGGGGTTTTAGGGTTATAGGAAAGGAGGAAGGGAAAGAGAGAGAAGAACGTTCTATGTGCCGCTCATGCATAGAGCGCATACAAAATTTTCATTTTCAGATGTCCGGGAAGGGTCCAGACATCTGGATAGATGTCTGACTGAGACTCTAGAAGTCTTAAAAGGCTAAAAGTGTGATGGTTCTTTACATCCTTCATATCCATCATTGAACTTACCCACATGATTAGCCAATGAAAGAATCATGTTATAACATTTACACTGCATTGGAAGTTCCCTTATTCTGATCTAAACGTGGTAAGAGGTAAAGGAGTAAACAGAGCTTTTTCTTAATTTAGTTTTGTCATTATTATTGTAATAATGTTGTTCATAGATAAGTAGGATGTTTTAAATAAAATTTAAATAAGTCGTTTTCATATTCAAACATGATCAACCAAAGATTCACACTACTCTACCTAAACCTGATAAACATCCTTCATGCATTTGGAGGGCTCTCTACTAAACCATAACCACGTTGCTGAAGTTGCATATGTACTTTTAAGTACAAGAATCTCTAACAACTCAGATTTTCGAACATCATCCCATCAAAAGATATTGGTGCTAGAACTTCTTGAATATGCAAGGAACTCCTTATTATGTTGAGCATTTTGTTATCCAAGGTTTCCATCTCCTTATGCGAGCAAGGTGAGTGTACTTTGTCAATAGGAAACAAGCTAGAATAAATGTTGAGAAGAAGATTTTTGTAGAGAACAACAATGAATATAATGGTTTTCAAGAAGATAAAAAGAACTATAATTGATTGAAGAGTTTTTGTGATAAGGATGATTGATTGACCAAGGGAATTAGGTTTTTCAAAATTCATTAGTGATGAAAACCTTGACTTTAAAGAGAATGAGATAAAGAGATGCCATAGCAATAGATGCCCTTCACATATGCCATCTCTTCATTTGGCACCCATTTACCTTGTTGCAAATGACATATGATTCATCAACTTGTGAATTAATTGAGGGTTACCAATGCTAGTTGGGACATAAATTGACATTTATGTTCATAGCAAGATTATGACAGCCAACTTTGATGTTATTACCTAAGGGAAAATAATGTGGTTGCTACAATTTAATATCAAGGATCATTAATCATTTGTTTTTGAAAAAACTAAGATGAACATTTTTTCTTATGGATCATGATTAACAATATTACCCATTCACACACTTATACATTCATATGCATTTGTCGTTGACATGATAGGACATAAGAGGAGGACCTAAGCACCTTCTATAAAAGGTGCACATTCTTGCAACTGGTTCACCTTTGTTGAAGCTACGAGTTACTACGCTAACGTATTTTGTTTTAAAAAACTGTCGTTGTAGTTTGAAAGCGAAGAACTCGTGTTCAACAAATAAAATTTATATCGGAATAGAAATCCTGGGTCTAACTCAGGGAGGCGGACGTTTGATTAGAAATACGCGTTTGTTTTATTTGTCACAAAGCAGAATAACTGATTGGAAACTATCTATCTATTTATAATAAATAGAAGAGAGAGAGAGAATATTACAAACAAAAAGGGATGTAGAATAAATATGAATTTTATTATCAAAGAGGTTGTTCGTTACACTACTCATTATGTTAGAAAGCAGAAAATGATTACACTAGAAAGCAATAAATATACTCTAGAAAGCATTAAAAAGAATGGAAAGAGAGATATCCTCCTTGGCAGTCGCTTGGAGGATGAGTGGAACGGGACGACGCTTGGAAGACGGGAAACAGACTAGGAAGATGAAGGACGAAGTAGGAGGAACGGGAATGGAGCAGCACGTCGTCGTCGTCGCGGGATCCGCTTCCGAAATGGGGCCGAAAATTTGACTTTATCTCTTAAGAAGTATCCCGAGTGTGGGACAAGCTTCTCTTAAGCTTTGGAGAGGGAGAGAAGAGAAAGAAGGGATGAGAATTTCGTATGGAGGGAGTCTCCTTTTATAGTTGCAAGGAGTGAGGGCAATTTGGTTTTTAAAATTGAAAATCATTAATTCAGGACCTTTAGTGACTGATAAATCCATCGCTAAAGGTCCAAACGTGGGCATAGTGGGGCAGCGCGCGTGCCTGCTCATCTCCTCAAGGCGCAACACTCATTCACGTTCTTCAAATCTCAATCGTTCGATCGTGAGATCGAATGACTGAGAGAGATCTCACCGGGCCTCCTCATCGCATGCCTACGCGTGCGATCCTACGCTACGCGCGGGCGTGCGATGGCGCGTGATCTAGGTTGAGCGCGTATGGCTACTGGATCACCATCGGGCAATCAATTGCGCCCGCTCATCTGCGCTTCAGCTCCCGCTCCTCGCGACTCGACCCCGCATCCTTCCTTCGCGACAACATGCTTGACCAACACTCTATCAGAGCGTTTGTGTCGCGCTCATGAAATTTGCGTGTGCTCCTCGCAGCCGTTGGATGAGCATCCAACGGCGGAGAAGCGACGATCAGATGAAGAGAAGGTGCGGCGGTTGCATGCAGCCGGTTGGGCGACTGAGATGGCGCCACATGGTGCCATCTTGGCCGTCCATCTTCTGGATGATGTAGATGGTGCCACAATTGTTGGATTGAGTCGATTTTTACATCGTTAGACTGCGATTGTCGATCTGAATCCATCCGTTCGGTCGGATTTGTCGTCTGAAATGCAAATTCACACCATCTTGGCCATTGATCTTCTAGGTTTCCTCGATCTCTATCTGATGCTACAAATGTCTGATTAGGGCGATCTTGGAGTCGTTGAACTTCAATCGTCGCCCTGATCAGATCTGTATAGTTTGATCTTCGATCCGAGTCCCAGATAAAAAGTTGCCCTATCCCTGAACATAAAAGGAGACAATTAACCTTCATTTTATTCAAATTAATCTAAATGCAAGATGATGCATGCTATGCAATATTTATAGTATGTAATGTAATTCTATGCTTAAGAACATACATAAATAGACATTTTATGTAATATAAACATGTTTACATTAACCTTCCCATGGTGGATTATACACTTCCAGTTCAAGATGATACTAGGTTCTTGTTGAAGCAATAATACCATAGACATAGGAAGATGGATGTTGAGATGGAGGGCAAGGAAGAGGCAATAGAGCAAAGGAGAGGGATGTGGGTTCTCCAACCATTTGTAAGTTATAAAAGGTGAAAGAAGAAGAAGAAATGATACAACACTACAACGAACATTCATACTATAACATTGATATTGTAGAAAGACAATACTATAGTATTAATGCTATAGGATTAGTGTTATAGCACTATAGTATATCATCAGTGCTCTAAAAGCCAAATAGCATTAATGAGGCTATGGTAGTCATGACATATAAATGTCATAATGTTGATGCTATGATAACATGAGATTTCATAACATCAATGTCATAATAGAACCATATTGTCATTATGGTAGCGGCATCGGCATTGAAGCTTTGCTAGAGTACCAATGCTATCGTTGCAATATGAATGTTGTAGCATTGATGCTATGGAACAAAAACTCTATAATAAATACACATAGAGTGAGATGCATGATGTTAGTGCCAATGTCAATATGAGCAAGAAGATAGAGACGTGTATGTCTAACTATATACACAGATGAGATTTTCATAGTTCTTTTTCTTTTCCCTCTGAGTCTGTAAAGCATTTATTCTGCACAGTGTACTATTAACTGTTGCCTTTTGATCCTTTTCATACAAGATCATACCCTTTTTAGAATAGTGATCCTTGTGATGTCCATGTAGGATTGGTTCTTGACTATCTTAAAATCCTATTTTGAGGCTCTTACGATATGTTTGCTTACGGAATATCTCATAGGATATCCTTGATCAAAGAAATATCTCATGGATATTCAAGGAATTAGGAGAGAATATTAATTCTCTCACTCCTCACATCAGCAATATCCTAATATATTACATCAACACCAATATATATTAAAATATATTTATTCTAATCCACTAACATAATATTAACATACCAACCATTCTATCTCACTAATTTCATTTGTTGAGGTAAATGACCACATAACTTCTTCCACCACCATCTATTCTATAGGGTAATCTTATTTCCTAAGTAAACTCAGCCTTAAATGTAAAATTTAAAAGAAAAAAGAAAAAGAAAAGAAAAGAAAAGAGGAAATGAAAATGATTAAAAAAAAAATTCAAAGGTGAAAGTTGTCTTTCATGAACTGCGGCTGTGCGTATCCCAACTCGTCATCCTCCAGCCGCCTCTTGTCTAGACTGTTTAATAAGGCAACCTCCACGTGCGCGAATCTCACTCGCTCACTCACCTTTCTCCACCGCCCCGTCCCCTTCCCCCCTTTCTCCTCTTTGCCTCCCTCTATAAATGGCTGTAACGTTGCCACGCACTTTTCTGAGGGGTTCTCAATCCTTGTACATCTTCCCCAAATCAAATCAAGAAAGCTGGGAAAGACAAAGAAGCCAAGAGGTCGTCGAAGCCACAACACCGTCGTTTGTGACTCAACTGTCAAAGTAGCTACAAGAGTGAGAAGAAGAGAGCAGAAGAGATGGGAAGGGCTCCATGTTGTGAGAAGGTGGGCTTGAAGAGAGGGAGATGGACTGCCGAGGAGGACCGGCTGTTGATCAACCATATTAAGGCCCACGGCGAAGGATCCTGGAGGTCCCTTCCCAAAAATGCTGGTACCCATTACACTCCCATCCCTCTACCTGTAAAAACTTCGGTTTAATTTTCCCACCGGAGGAAATCTAACATCAAACAATCCAGAGACTAATTATAAATTAACTGCGCTTTTTGCAATTGTAATTTGTATACCTTCATCACTAGAGTCTCGATCGATCAGTTTCACCTCCTACATACGTGTAATATAGAATGAGATAAAAGCACTAACTACGTAATTTGCTTGATTCCCATCTGGGAGCAGCATATATCTATATATGGACACGTAGTCTAATGGTACTTGTGTAATCAACCATTTACTCGTCTTTGTTTGTGGTTTTTTTGCTCGAGAGTAAGAGTCTTTGCTTTCTCCAGGAGATATATAAATTGGTATCTAGACTAGATGCATGGATGGTTAATTTGTGATTTAACACTCACCGTATCTGGATTTCGCCTCGTGGTGAAGGTCTGCTGAGGTGTGGGAAGAGCTGCAGATTGAGGTGGATTAATTATCTTAGAGCTGACATAAAGAGAGGTAATATCTCGGAGGAGGAGGAAGCGACAATCCTCAAGCTTCGAGCTGACCTAGGAAACAGGTACTTCAATTTTGTTTATTTTCATTTTAGGGGAACCTTTTTTTGGTCAACCACTGCCGATCGTAAATCGCCATAACGTCATCTTCAGAAAAGGAAAAACGCTAATGTTTAAATTAAGGTGTAAAGTAATTAGTGCGAATTCTCCTTATTTCACGCGGAAAAATTGTGGTGGACGAGGGGCTGCGAAACGGGGGGATAAAGTGGTGTGGTGTCGCATAAATTAAGTTCCAAGACTTGGGCCATTGCGGTCATCTAATCGAAATTATTGTCCCATGCATGCATGCTTGACTAAGATCAGGATCCCTCGGAAGTACTAACTCCATTATTACTTATAAAATGATGCTTTTGGATCAGAATAATGGTCAAGAGGAATTGAAGCATCCGAGTTATCTAGAGGGAAGGCATGGATGAAAAGATGATCAGCAAAGCATGTATATATCTTCATTGCTCAACAGCTCCCATATTCCGCTCCAAAGCAACTCTCCTGGTCAGGGATGAAACCAAGAATTCAAGTTAGAGGGGTGGAGTCAAAAAAAGTATTGTTCATTGGTGTGAGCCTAGTACTCATTATTAAGGATGAGAAAATTAATTGAATCTGAAGATTGTGATATATAATTTTTAAATAATTTAAAAGGTATTGGAAGATCCTCCCCATCGTGCATGTAGTAGAGTATTCGTGAATGTGTTAAACAACAAACACACCATCTTGTAACTACCATTACGATATATATATATATATATATATATATAAAGAAAGTTAACAAAGTGAGCATTAGCAACTCAAGACTTGAAAACGATCGCCGATATGTCACGTACTTTGGCAAGACGATCGAAATATACTCAGGATGAAATATAATTAATCTGGAAAACACTCAAGTTGAAGCACGATCGAATTGTGTCATTACTTTTCCGTTGTATGGGAAATTAAGCCGCAAATAATGATTGGACTAATTAGATTTTGTCTATTAGAATCGTTACAGCAGCTCCTTACTGATGAGTAAGGAAAACGCCCAACAGGCGTTGGCTGGTGGCAAAGGTACTTTGGTTTGATGTTCCAACAAAGCGTCGTCACTTCTCAGCCTTTGGCACGGAGCTTTTTGTTCTAATTTGGATATGGTTACAAAAACTTTATCCGTTTGATGTTTTAAGGATGTGGGCTTTAGCATGCTGACGTATATCGTCGGTTAGAACCTGTGGCTCTAGGATGAATCCGGAGGATCTAATTAACTTCTTATTATTTTCTTTACGGTTACGTTAAGAATTTGGCTGGTGACTTTAGTATGCTGATTTCCTTTATGGATGAGTTAAATGTCTTATTGCATGTTGTAGCAAGAATATATATTACATTCAAGCCCCACGAAACGAGAAAAGTTTATCCGGAACGCTCCCCAGAGGTGATCCAAGTGTCAACATTTTCGCTCTTGCTTTTATTTTATTAATACTGGTCCGTTTCAAGAAAGAACTCTAAACTTTAAGCATTGCTCGGCTGGGATAAAAAATTAACCTGAGTTAAGCAAGTTTATCACAGGCTTTTCTATTCCAGGGAAAGAAGGAATAAATTTATTTCACCCGCTTAATCCCTATTTTGACATAATCCATGACTTTAAGAGCCTTAAGCGACTCTATGAATACAACCAATATCTTTAGCAAATCAATTAATTACTTTTATTAATTAATTTCTTTATATATATATATATATATATATATCATCTAATTAAATACCAAAATAAAATAAAGAGTATATAAGTTATAGTTTTCTCAATATTTCTTCCAGGCAACTTATTCAAATATTCAAATGACCCTATAGCTAAGTCATTTTCCATCTGTTTACTTCAATAATAAAATAGCTTGTCCCCCTTTATAACAAAAGAACTTCATAAGGGCAATTATAAAATTGAACATAGTATTGTCAGCTTACTGGGGAAAAATAATAGTAATTAAAAAAGCAGCTCATACATAGCCTTTGATTTCCGTTAAAAAAAGGCTGGCCAGGCATCATGTGACTTTGGCTGATACCGACCATGTGGATGGCATTGCATCCAATAGGCCTTGTCTTCCTTTCATTCTTGGGTTTTTGAGCGTACGTACACCTCTTTAACCATAGATATTACAGTTATACGTCTTGATTCTTCCAGTGGTGTATGTAGAACTACGGGAGGCGTACTCGGATAGGGATTTGCTATCCTAATCGTGGCCCTCAACCATCGGATGTAGATCGGTCCCATGGCGTGACCGTCCTACCTTGTGTCCATCTTCCCAATGAGATAGGGGACGTGTGGGGACTATATATATGTTCCCGTATGATACTTTTGAGCTGCTTGATTTCATCGTTCCTGATTTGTTAGAGGTAGGATAGCATTCTTAATTATCTGAGAAATTAAGTTGTCAACCTATTCTAGTTATACGTATAACATACACAAGAAACCTGTCAAGATAGTTCTAGTCGCACAGATAAAAGGTAGCTGTGTTACTGTCTAAATCACGTTACCTTGCCATAATAAAAAACACGAAATAAAATGCGAATTATGTTCTTATTGTTGAACACGGAGAATCCTATATATATATATATATATATATATGTAGTGTATTTTAAGTACTTACCACGAAGAAATAGTTCCTCGAGATTAATGGAAATTAAATAATGTGTTCCACACGTGCCACACCTTGTGGCGCATCAAGTACATGTCTGAAAGTCATTATAATGGTTGCTATGAATTTATTTATTGAACAAATTCTCGTTCAAGGTCGCCAGTCTCCCATGGGTTTAATTTTCTAGGGGTTATTTGGTGGGTAGAATAGAGAAAATTAAGATTGATTTTATGTTTGATAATTTTATTTCAACTTCTGTGAATTTTAAAATTGAGGGATAAATTTTAAAATAAATAAATTTTATAAAAAAATAAAATTTATTTATTCAGTTAATTTATTCTACCTCTTTCACTTTTCTCCCTCAATTTTATCATATAAAATTTATTTATTTCTCTTATCAAATATATCAGATTAAATAAATAACTTTAATTTTTTAATTTGACAACAAACATAATCAAATAATTAAATAAAATAAAAATTTCTAATACCTCGTACTCTTTTATATATTTTTTTATTTCTCTTAATTATTCCTTCTATTAAATAAGTTTTCAAGAAATGCACGCCTTACTAAATAAAAATATATTTTCTATTGAAAGTAATAGGACCACGAGGGATGATAAATGATCAGCTTTCTATATATCACGAATATTCTTTTCTGGGGACCTGTGGGACGTCGATGGCCGTCCGCTGTTAATGTCCACGTTTTTTACAAGTTCAGTAAATTATATGTCTCTTTTTCTACACTAATATTTACGCATGAAAGGGATATTTTAGGTTTTCTCTTTGCTTTTTTTCTTCTTTTGTTTGGTGGTCCTGCAATTCCTTTGCACATCATGAAAAATTTGTGCCAAATTCGCACTCGTGATTCCGAGTGTATTCCCAAAGCTTTTCTTTTAAACCATGCATGGAAACGGCGACACACAACCTCTCCGTCACGAATGTTGTCGTCGAGATAGCTCAATCTGTCTTAATATTCATGAAACATTTAATGTGAAGGAAAAAGTAAAAAAGAAAAGAAAAAATAAGAAAAGAAAAAGTATATGGATAACGACTGAGAACAGCAAAGAATTAGTTACCCAAGAAATATATATACTTGGGGAAGACGAAGGATTTCGTTTGCTTGCAAGGTGAGCAACAAGTAGCCCTGGTGGAGAAAATTCTCGGCCCCGCGTGTGTTTCAGCTTGTAGATCCAATGCCGACGCCACCACCCGTTAGTGACGTCACAAATCTGCGATCCGTCGAACTCGCACGATAAACGATGGATGGTGGGCCTCTATTCACTGAATGCATTGCTTTTTTTTTTTTTTTTCGTTTTGTTGCCGGCCTCTCTGTACCATGCGATAAATTTCACCGACTATGAAGTGCCCGCATCTTGCACTTTCTTTTTTTTTCGTTACTTGAAAATATTTATTTAAATCATAGACATCCTTGTTCTAACAAGATCCATGTTTTCTATACTTTCACATTGACTTAAGAGCACTTCTTTTATACTCAAACTTAAGCCCCTGATTCCAAATGGATTTGACTGTCATTAGGTGGTCGTTGATTGCCAGCCACTTGCCGGGTCGAACAGACAATGAAATTAAGAATTATTGGAACTCCCATCTCTGCAAGAAGGCTCGCCAAGAGGCATTTCCTCTTGACTTTGCCACGAATGACTCACCTGACAAGTCAGCTACCAACCTTGTGAAGATGAAGCGTGCTATGGGCTCCGAGACGACCATCAACACCAACAACAAGAAAGGGAGGAAGAAGAAGAGGAATAAGAGCAACACTGAAAAGGGGACTAATGCAATAGCAGTTGAGGTGGACAAGGCTTCTCCCACTATGCAAGAGCCACATGATGATGGGCCCATGCATGGAACTACCACCAGTAATAATGATGAAACGAGTGCCTACACTTGGGATGTGGACCATTGTGATGGGTCAGACCTACACGAGATGGTGAATGCATTGGAGGAACTTGTACATGAATGCATTGGTCAAGGCACACATAGTGGGGCCTCGAGCACGTTCACTGAGGAGTACTATCAAAGCATGGTTGTGGCCCAGGAGGCTTGTAGTGAAGGCAATAAGAGCTTAAAGGGAAAAGAGCCAAAGGATGGGGAAATCGATTTCCATCTAGGGTTGGAGAACATCCCATGGGAGGAGGATGGTGATGTCTGGCAGTGGTTGTGCGATGGAGGAGACTTGAACATGGACTTGGACCTTGAAGCACAGGTAAATAAGCTCCCTGAGGACTTGCTTGGAAATAATCTGGAGAGCTGGTTATTCTCTTAGGAAGCATTTCCTTTATGTTCGATTATTAAGGTATTTATTCATCGAGGTATTTGGAAACCACTTGTGAAGTTCAATCAAAATAAGCATTATGTAATTTCATATATCGATTATTATTTTAGACAAATTATCCATCATGTTACACCTATCAATAATTATTTGATTCTCGCATTAATACAAAGAGACATTAAGATTAGATATTACCTCTCTCCATGACGTGTGGATAGAAATGCATGTGCAATGAAGCAGAAGAAAAGCATCAGAGCACACATATGTACCAAGCAAAATCACATCACACTTGTGTTTCGCCTTCCTTTTTCCCATTGACATTATTAGACTCCTTAATGTTGAGGAGGCACCAAAATCCTTTGAGTATTTTTCTCCAATGATGATGTGCCCAATTGAGTGGCTGCTCTATCCTTTTATAGGGGCAAGGTTGAAGGGAATCGAAATCACATTTGGATTTCCTTTAATAACCGATTCTACCCATCCCACTATCAAGCAACATGGGTTTTCTTATTTAATATGACTATATCCATTAACTAAATTAGACCCATTTATTATTTAAACTATATCTTATGAACCACTTAATAGTATTCGTTTCAACATTCTCCCAATTAGTTTATATGATGCTTGATTACTAAATAATAATAACTTTAAGCACACTTTTTGTTGAGGCTACTATAATCTCAATGGATCATTTACTTTTATTGAATTAAGATTCATAGGATCTTGATGATCACACATCGTACATTTTAACATGATCCCTTCCACATATCACAATACCAACTCAGCCTAATCAAACTTTAATTTAGGAGAGCATTATCCTTTATCATAATATACATAGAAAAATATGTCATCCACACAAACTTGCATGAAACACATAATGATAAAATGAAATAATATAAATAAAAAAATAAATAACAATAAATAGAATGCAAAATATCATAACATAAAGAGAACCATATATAAAAGTACTAACCAAATATCATAACAATGACTTTTCTAAGACACCAATCATAACAACATGCTCAAAGAATGGCTTGCCTTTCGTTAATGGATCCACTACCATGAGATGTGCTCAATTGACACCCTTTGTTTCTAGCTACTATCAAGTACTTTATCCACATGTGCTTTGCACTTGTAAAGCACTTGTCATTCTTTGCGAATTAAGAAGGTGGTTGTAGAGTTATCACAGTAAATTCTCAATAGATTGGCAATATTGTCGATAATCCTAAGTCCTGAGATAAAATTATGCAAGCACAATCCTTGAATTGTAGCGTCAAAGCATGCTACAAATTCATCCTCCATGGTGGAAGTAGCAACGATAGATTGCTTCTCACTCTTCCACGACACCACTCCTCTAGCTAAGAGAAATATGTAGCTAAAGGTTGACTTCCACATGTCAATGCAATCAACATAATCTGAATCCAAGTATCCAATCACCTCGAGGTGATATGACCTTCTGGACACAAGAATGTGATCCTTGATGCTTTGTAAGTACCTCAGAACCTTATTTGTAGCTTTCCAATGGTCTATACTGGGATTACTTTAATGCCAACTTAACATGACAATGGAAAAACTAATGTCAAGTCAAGTGCATGTTTGAGCATACATGAGATTCCCAACCACTGATGCATAAGAAATTCCCTTCATTTCGTTTCATTCCAAATCATGCTTTGAACATTCATTCAAACTAAATTTGTCCCCTTTTTGGATTGGAACTATTTCTGCAGTGCATTTATCCATTTTGAATATTTCCAAGACCTTCTCAATATATTCTTTCTGAGATAATGCTAAAATTCCTTGTGATCTATCCCAGAATATCTCTATTCGTATCACATAGGATGCCTCACCCATATCCTTCATTTCAAAATTCTTGGAGAGAAACTTCTTTACATCATGTAATATGTCCATGTCATTTGCAGCCAACAAGATGTTGTCAACATATAGGACCAATATAATGAACTTGCTTCCATTGACCTTCATGTAGATACATCGATCAATGGTATTTTCTACAAAACTATAAGACATAATGGTATCGTTAAACTTAATTCATCGTTGTCAGAAAGCTTATTTCAGACCATATATTGAATTGTTTAATTTACACACTGGATTTTCTTTTCTTATGACCACAAAACCTTCAAGTTAGTCCATGTAAATATCCTCCTGTAAATCACCATTTAGAAAAACAGTCTTTACATCCATCTGGTGGAGTTCTAGATCATAATGAGACACCATGGCTAATACTATTATTGAGTTTGATGAACACAAAATAATCAATTATATATCATACTTAATTCTACTAGTTTTATAGCATTAATTGCATTAGAACTAGGTCATTTTTAGGTATTAGTGCATGCATACATCTTGGAGTTAAGAATGCATGATTGAGCCCTATTATTTCATAACTTTAATAAGCTGCTTTGTTCTTTGTAGGAGTGCTTGAGCTAAGCTAAGAGAGGAGACAAGAGCTAGAAGCCTCCTCCAACTAATAAGCCTTGCTACCTCATCATGCCACCTAATCACCAACTCCACCACTAAACCCTAACCCTATCCCTAATTCCCACACAATTAAACCCCACCTCTTCTCCACCAAATAAGCTCACCTAACCCTAATTCTAACCTAATGATCCATGCCATCTCTTCCAAAACCCTAACCCTAGCCCTAGTAATAAACTCCATGCCACCTAGACCCTCCGTTATCCCTAAATCCCACACCACCTTATCCTCATGACACCTCATAGATCCACATATATTGCTCCAAAGGTACCTTAATCCTTAATTTTTTTAAACATTTGAGCTATGAGATTTTAGGTTAAATTTAATTAAGTTAAAGGTGTTGAAGTAGCTCAATCTCTTAATCCATGGAGATGGAAGAGCTTGATGATGTGCAAAAGCATTATGGAGCACTTGGAGAGGAAGAATCGGGGAAGTAGGAGAAGGGCGAGGATGAGGGGCGACAAGGACAATAGGTAGAGGAGGGTTGAGAGGCTGTAGTGAGAGGGTGGAAGAGGGAGACTATCGAGTGGTTGGGGTTTGGTGGCCGACGGGAGGAGGGTGCTAGAGTTGGGGGTTCCGTGGAAGGGGGGGCGATGTGCCTTTGGAGAGGGAGTGCTTTGCTATAGGTGTCAAGAGAGAGGGCATGTGGTGGCTGTGTGTCGCAATGCCCTCATATGCCTTGAATGTGGGGGATTAGGGCATAGGTGAAGCACATACACGAAGAAGTCATGGTAGGTGAAAGGTGGGCCATCAGTGATGCATGGAGATGCACATGGCGATGCATCAAACCCTAGTGGGAGGAGAGAAGACATGCATGGTGGCTTGAGGGGACCACGTCAACGGGAGAGTCTTGGGGCTACTAGACATGGTCATGCATGGAATCAGGTTCCTTCCCCACCATTGGCTCCTTCCCTAGACGTGGAAGTTTTGTTGTCTCCGGAGGTCCTCACCACTATTGTACTAGCTTCTATCATATTTTTAGAAAAGAGATGCATCATAGTATATACGATAAAAGTGTATCGACATTTAAATTTATAGTACTCGAAAAGCGTGAGTTTTGAGGTTGTTTATAGGGAGTAAAATTATGCAATTTAACCACTAATTGAATAATAAAATTGAGCACAATAATCTTGATTTAAAAATAATATATGCAATGTATTCCACTCTCAAAATAGATAGAAAATAGAGTCAAATATACAAAATAGATACAAATCTTGATTTAAAAATAATATAAGGCTAAAACAATTATTTTTAAGTTTAACACATTAGCCTTAAATCTCAAATCAAATCCTCAACTCAACTCTTCAACACTTAACCAAATTAGACATCTCTATCATACATCAGACGGCTTAAATATACAAATCAGACCTGAGTATGGCCGTCTGATGGATCTTTTGAGAGCAAACCCCCCTTTTCCCAGCATAGAACCTTCCTTCCTCTTTTTCTCTATTTAATTGGGTAATCGGATCAAGGCCGAAACCCAAGTGTGTGGACACGGGCGAGGGCATGCATAGGCTTGTGAATGGGGACCTAACCCTGTGTCGAAGGCAATAAGCCTCTGTGCGTAAAACGTTAAAGACTGCTTTCAAATTCAAATGTCCCCGATGTGGGACTAAAGCTGTTTACAAGGCAAAATGGGGTTTTAAAATAATGCGTCGTAGTATAGTTGAAATCGCTTTGAAAATAAATAAATTTTATTACTCAAAGTTTAAGTCTGAGGTCGAACACAAGGAGCAAATGGAATTCATGCACTAAACTTAAGGAATGTTATTTGAACACATAATATTACTCAAAAATCTAATAAAAAATGTAAAGCATGAGTATATGGATAATAAAATGTAGCTAGAAAACATATGAAAGAGAACTTAGGAAGAATTGGACGTCTTATTATAAAATCAGACGTCTTAAAATCACATAGGCTACAGTGCTTCTTCTTTCTCTGATTTTTCTTGCAATCTTTCCTCGTCTCTCTTTCTCTGGCTTTGATTCTTTCTTCTCTATTCTAATTTCCTTCTTCTTCCTTCTTTCTATTCTGGCCCTTGTCTTCTTCTTCCTTCTTTTGTTCCTTCCTGCCTTGGCTTTCTCTTCCTTCTTTCTTTTCTTGCTTCTTCTCTAGTCTTAGCCTTTGAGCCTCAGCTTCTTTCTTCTTCCTTTCTTCTTCCTCTCTTCTTCCTCTTTCCTTAGCTTCTCTTCTGCCGTGCCATCTCATTCCTTAGCTTCTTTTCTTTAGCTTCCTCTGCGACTTCCTCCTTCCTCTTCCTTGGCTACACCCTTGGCTTCTTCTTCCTTTCCTTTCCTTGCAAGAGCAAAACCTACCCCTACCCTCCCCTACAAACTCTCTCTTTCTTCCCTCTTGGGCTCACTCTCCCAGAGACTTCTCGGGTTAATGGGTTGGGTTAGCGCGCCCGGGACCATGCCCATCGGTGTGCATGGTGGGCGACGAGTGTGCGGGTAGTCGGGTCGAGAACTAGGTCCTTGGAGGTGCCGGTTGTGGATGAGGCGTATGAGATGAGTGGGACCTCACCCCCTGTTTGGAGGCACTAAGCCCCTGGCACTTTTTCCACTTATATCGCTTCGCCTGCTCGAAAACTTCTGAGGTGGGACATTCTTCTCACACGCGCCCGCAGTAGGTGACGCACTCGATTGTAGCAGATGCGAGGACTTGGCCTCTAATCGCTGGGATGGAGTTATTTGTGAAGGAAACCCGCGTGTCTGGGACCTGAAAACCTGAAGCTTGAAGCCTTGGATGAAGCTTGCAAGCTTCTTCGAGCTTGCTCCAATGGCGGCCAAGACCTAAACCTGTCCACAAGCAAAACGGCCTATGGTCTCGTCAAATCACACAGAAAGCTTCGTCGTTACACGGCGAAGGTGGCCCGGTGGTCGGTGTGATGTGGGGTGGCCTGGGCATGTGTGCTTAGGTCGTTCTATGGCTGTGGAGATGGGTGTGTTTGGGGGAAGTGTGTGGAGTGTGTGGCAGGCAATGGAAAGAGGGAAGATGATCAGTGGGATGTGGCAAAGCTTTTGAGGTGGTTGGCAAGGTGGGTGGGTGCGTGAAATGGCGGATGCACCTCGCCGATGGTCTGCCGGAGGTGGAGAAGGTGACGGTGGTGTGTGAGCATCGGGGCGTGATAATAGAAATAGATGAGGGGGAAATAAAGAGCAGAGGGAGAGGATTTATATACGAGGGGATAGACGAAGGGGGAGCAGAGAAGGCAGATGACTCATATGTGCCGTCGCTGGAGACGAAGACCTAGTGAGAGAGGGATGGCGACGACGAGAGGGAGGTAGGCACGGGCGCAAGTGTGGCGTGACGTGGATGAAGGAGGCAGAGGCAACTCTACCACTGGTATTGTAACAAAGCGACGAGAAGAGGAGGTAGGAGTCGTCGAAGCTTGCTGGGATTTTGGCCGGAGGGGAAGAGAGGAAGATTGGGGGTTTTCTCATGCCAAATCAAGCTTGAGAGGAGCGGGAGGATTTGGGGTCCCTTTTATAGCACCCGGCAGAGGGCCTTGTGGTTGGAAGGCAAGCTTCCAAGCACGGCAACCTCGTCGGACTTGGAAGATCAGGAAATGCTCAAATCTCTCATGCGTTCGTATGAGAGATTGGGTGGAAATTGGAGCTCAAGATTGGGTTCACATGAATGAGAATTCCTCAGAGAATCTCCCTTTCAAATTTGAGAGGGATTCTCTGAGGAATCAAGGAGATGTCCTCCTTGAATCCTCGCCGGAGTAGGATTCCTCCACTGTAATGGTGGAGGGACCTAATTGAAAAGAATGACGAGGAAGTTAGGGGGTGTCTGCAAGAGTTTTCAAAAGCTAGGGGTATAAATGTAATTAGGTTGGACTATTTTGCAAAGTAGATCAAGGTGAACTCCCCTTAGGTCCAAATTTTGGTATAAACCTAATTTGGACCTAAAGAATCCAATGGTGAAGTTGAATTTTAGGTTTGACCATGTTTTATTGGGAATTTTACACAAAAACCCAATTTAGGGAAACATTTGACTAGGACCCCTATTTAGGTCAAAATAGGTTCTAACGGACAAATTGAAGGTTCTAAACCCTAGAGGATATTTTTCCATGAATTTTAGAGGGTTTAGGTGAATTTTATCCTGACCAGAACCTTGTTAAATTAAGTGGGTCTATTTTAGGGTTACAAGAAGTCATTCAATTCCCAGATTTCACATTAACCCTTTTCTATTTGAACCAACCCACTTTTTATCTTGTTAAGACCATTTGACCTATGTTAGCCCTTGAGAAATCCTGTTGTTACACAGCAATGGTAAAATTATAGTTTTACCCCTCGTTTCTTATTTTTCTTTCAAACTGGTTATTCCTTGAGTTAGGTCCTCCAGTTGATTATGTAGGAGCATTTATTCTCTTTTCTAGGTCAAAATGAGCTAGTTATAGCTCATGATGGTGTTCCCATCATACCCCCATACTTAGCTTTTGCTAGTCCCTTAGCAAAATTTTAAGGTTTTAACTTCTGTTCTAGACCATGAGTTCCTTTCACATATTATGATGAGTGCTTTTTCTTTTTCTTTTGGATTAGGTTAGAATACCAACAGTAGGCGTAGAGGTACTCAAGTACCAACCAAGATCCAGACCTGACCAACTTTAGCCTCGATCCTCCGCGAAGGTTTTTAAGTCCCGCAGGAACTATCCTAAGGTTCATTGGACTCTGTGGTTAAAGCACCCATGCTTGAGACATTTCAACCTCGGTTCAGTTTGCAGTGCATTTTTTTGTAAGAGAGAGACAAAGGATTTATTTGTTTGGAGAGTTTTCTCTCTCTTTTCTTTTTATTTCTAGCTTCGGATTGACTTCTGAACATGGTCTGTATCGGATTCCTCGTCCCTATCATCAATCCTTAAAAGGTCCTTGGCAATTGATGCTTCGTGATAGCATCGCCCATGGCAACCCCCAAAACCCTGGCTTTCGAGATTTCAAGATAATCCTGCCCATGGCGTTCTGTAGCTAAATCCAAACCCTGGCAATCGACATTTTGTGATAATGCTGCCCATGGCATCTGAACCAGCAGGGTGCTTACATGCCCCAGTAGGATATGTAAATATCCTAGGTGACAAGCACCGAGAAGACGATATGTTGTTACGTGACGACGGCGTTGTGGCTAGCTTTTGTTATAGAAATAGCGTTGTAGTACAGCTAGTTATTGCCATCATTACATATATAATCTTTTTACTTGGAAATAAAAGAGTTCCCGAGGTCGAACTCAGGGAGCAAGTCGTATTCTAGAAGTATAAATTCTTATTACAAAAATAAAGAGAGAGAGATGAAAATTTGGCTTCTCCTTTTTCTCTTCTTTCTTCCTCTTTGTCTTCTCTTCTCTTCCTCTCGTGCTCTTCTTCTTCTTCTGTTCTTCAGATCTTCCCCTCGTGCTCTTCTTCTTCTGTCTTCTGTTCTTCCTTGTTTTCTTTCTTTCTTTTTCTTCATATCTTCTTCTTCTTCTTTTTTCTTCTTTCTTGTCTTTCCTCTTCTTTGCCGCGGTCCTGCTTCTTCTTTTCTTCTTCTTCCTTGCCTTCAAGACGTCGTTTGAATTTGCAATCAGACGACTTAAACCGCTGCTGCTACAGTGTCTCCCTTAGCTTCCGTCTTCTTCTTCTTTGTGTTCTCTTCTTCTTCTTCTTCTTCTTCCGCAGTCCTTCTTCTTCTTCTTCTTCACCTGTGCCTGCACACTTCAAGGTTTTCGTCAGAGGGCAAAACCTACTCTACCCTCCCCCCCCGCGTCTCTCTCTCTCAGAATTCGCTCTTAGGAAAGCTCTCCCAGAGCAACCGGGTAATCGGGTACGCGGGTCGCACCCGGGTCCAGGCCCACCGGCGTGCGGTAGTGGGCGAGGAGTGTAGGACGGGCTTAGTCAGGTCGGGTCAGGTCCGCGAGGCGTGAGTGCGGACGGGGCCGGGTAATCGGGCAGGTGAAGGGGACCTCACCCCGTGAATTGAGGTGAATAGGTTATGTCACTTTTCCAATTTATCTCACGGCGCTCGCTCACAATCTTCCGAGGTGGGACTAAATGTCCCACCCCAATGTGAGCGCCCGTGCGGAGAAGGCAGCGAGCAGTCGAGGGCCAATGCGAGGGCTTCGCGCGAGGACTTCGCCTCAGCTGCAGCTTGGCACTTCGCGAAGACACCCCACGCAGCCTGGGAGCCTGATCTAGGCGTGGCATGCCTGGAGCAGCAGGTCGACGGAGCTTCTTCACTCGTCAATGGCGGTGGCGAGCACAGATCCTGTTTACAACAACACGGCCTCTCGGCCTAATCAGATATGCGGAGGACCTTCGCCGTGGCACGGCGAAGGTGGTCGGGGGGTCTGCAGGGGGAGTGGTGGAGCAAAAGGGTCGCCCTAGGTCAAACTGCGGGCGGAGAAGTGGGTGTGTTCGGTGGATCTGCAGAGGGCGTTTGGTGGGAAGTGGAAGGGCGGAAGAGGATCAGGGTGAGGAGGCGGAGGTTATGCACGGGTCGGCAAGCCGTGTGGGGTGCTGGAGCGATGGGAGCGGTTCGCCGGAGTTTGGCCAGAGGTGGAGAAGGTGAGGGTGATCGGTGGGAAATTGGTGGCGACAGTAAGGGCTTTCAGTATGGAAAAGAAAGAGGGGAGGAAGAAGAGAAGTTATACCTACTTAGCAGGACGAGGGGGGGCTGGAGCAGGCGACAGCCGTATCGACTGTCACCAGAGAAGAAACTGCCCAGAGGAAGGGGCGACGGCGAGGACGGGGCAGAGGCAGCGCGCGCCGGTATTGCGCGACGTGGAGGAGAGTCAGGAAGAAGTCTCTGCTGCTGGTATTGCGGCAGGGCGACGAGGAGGAGGAGGAGAAGCCGTCGGAGCAAGGGGGCATCTGTCGGAGTGGGAAGAGAGGAAGTGAGGGGGTATCTCCGTCAGATCCGAGCTAGGAAGAACGGCAGAGCGACGGGGGTATTTATAGGGGCAGAACCAGAGAGGAGGGCGGAGGGAGACAACGTGTCTCCCTCGCCGGAGGACGTCGGAGGAAGGATACCCATACCGTCCGTGAGTTCGCATGGCTGGTATTGGTGGTTGTAGCCATCAGGGGGGTGTTCCTGCGACGACTGACGACGTAGGGCACCCCCATTTGACTTGGCAGGCTCCCTCCCTTACCCTGCGCGGCGCCATGCTCCGCGCAAGGTTGCCAGAGCATGGTGCTGCTAAGGTTTTGCAGGAGGGACCTAAATGCAAAGAACGAAGGAGAGTTAGGGGCCAAAATGTGAGGGTTCAAAAGTTGAGGGCCAGAAAGTAAATGTATGAGGACCAAAGTGTAAAGTTGGTTAAGAAGGTTTCTTCTTAGGCTCAAGTTTTTCTACATGACTAATTAGGACCTAAGGATTCTGATGGTGAATTTTATTTCTAGATTAAACCTTGTTTGATCGGTCAATTTAGGTAAAAACCCAAATTAAGTTGTTAATTGGGCATGGTTCTTAATGTAGGTCAAAATGGGTTCGTAAGGCCAAATTGAAGGTTCTAAACCCTAGAGATTATTTTTCTATGAATTTTAGAGGGTTTATTCTGTTTTTACTTTGCCTCGAACCTCGTGCATTTAAGTGGGTTTGTTTTTAGGGTTATAGGATGTCATTTAATTCTTCGGAGTTGCTGTAGCCCTTGTTGAGTCATTTCATCCCACTTTTCTTCTTATTAGGTTGTTTTGACCTATGTTTGGACCCTGAGTTACCCTGTTTTCAGATTGGATTGGTGAAATTGCATTTTTACCCCTCAGTTTATGTTTTCTTTACAAACTCAGAATCTCTTTGAGCCAAGCCTTTCTAAGGTTATGTAGGAGCTTTTAGTCTCTGTATTAGGTCAAAATGAGCTAGTTATGGCTTATGATGAGGTTCTCATCATAACCCCATGCCTAGCTTTTGCTAGTCCCTTAGCAAAAACTTAAGGTTTCAACCCTTGTTCTAGACCATGAAGTTTTTAATAGCTTCAGATAAGTGCTTTTTCATTTAAACTTAGATTAGGTTAGAATGCTGACCATAGGCTTAAAAGGTACTCTAGTACCAATCAAGATCTAAATCTGTCTAGCCTCAGCCTCAGTCCTTAGCAAAGGTTTTTAAGGCCTACAAGAACTAACCTAAAGTCTATTGGACTTTGTGGTTAAAGCACCCGTGCTTGAAATGATTTTAGCCTTGGTTCAGTTCGCAGTGCATTTTATAAGAGAGAGATAGAAAGTTTTTCTGTTTGGAGAGTTTTCTCTCTCTTTTTTCTTTTTAGTTCTAGCCTAGGATTGGCTTTTCAACATGGTCTGTATCAGATTCATTGCTCCCATCATCAATCCTCAAGGGTTCCTGGGGATTGATGCTTCGAGATAGCACTGCCCATGGCAAACCCCGGAACCCTGGCTATTGAGATTTCGAGATAATCCCATCCATGGTGTTCCGTGGCTGAATTCAGACCCTGGCAGTTGACACTTCGTGATAATGCCATCCATGGAATCTAAACCAGCAGGGTGCTTACATGCCCCCAGTAGGATATGTGAATATCCTAAGAGACAAGCACCGAGGAGATGATATTTTGTTATGCATCTTCGAGGGGATTTCCCGCCTCTCCACGCTGGGAACTCGTCCAAATCAACTTGTATTGATCGGCTGCTCCTATTCTAGGTGTACTTTTCAGAATTTTGCGACACTTCTGCGTGATTTTGATTTTTACGCTTACTGAACCAGGCTGTGTGTGAGGTTAGGGTGCTTAGGTTACTGAGTCCCGTAAACCAAAAATTAGTTAATGAGGCCAAATACTACCTAAGCCTTAGACCTAATACTTCAGCTTTTCATTTTCCTCAACCTCTTGAGGAGTGTCCAGATCTTAGTGGGTACTAAGAGTCTATTCAAGAATGCCTAAGGTTTGCGTTCTTACTAATCTCATTATACACTTTTTCAGTTATTTTCTTGAATGAGGTCTAGAACTTAGGTTAATTCCTTAGTTCCTTACTAATGACTATCACTTGTTTCTCATATTTTGTGCTCCTTTTTTCCTTTTGTTTCTTTTCTCCTTCTCCTTCACAAAATTTCCTTTCTCCTCTTATTTTCTTATTCCTTTTAGAAAAAATTTTAATTTTTATGGTGTTTTTGGCATATGTGAATTTTTTGTTTGAAACCTTTTCTTACACGTTTTGCACTTTCATACCCCCCCATGCCTAAGATTTGCAATGTCCTCATTGTAACTTAGGGGGTTTTTATTCAACTTAGTTCATACATTAGGACAGATGTTTTGATGAGTGAATGGGTCGGGGTGACTGTTGCGGACGATTTTTAATCTCAGATGCAAGCACCTGAGGTGGAGTCGGCTGTCCTAAAGTGTGAATTTCAAGTGCACAAAGTTTTTAGAACAGGTTTCAGGTTTTTAAAGAGAATGACGGGCTGCCTCCCGTTGAGCGCTAAATTTGGTGCCTTCAGCCAAGCGGGAAATGCGATGGAGAGGGGATGGTGAAATCAGCAGAGTTTTGTAATACAAGCACCTTGATTAAGAGCCTGGTTGGTCCAACCAGGTGCTTGTTCAGATCAACAGGCTGATGATGCAGCCCAAACCCAATCAATCTGGTGGGTTGATAGATGTGGATAAAAAGGTGTGGAACCCACCATATACTATGAAGCTCAGATGGATGTGGAAGTGAAAACGCAGGGTTTGGCTGAGTCGAATCAGCCTGGTCAGAGTAGGGACCCGTAGAATAATCAATGAATGACGCGGAAACCTTACAGGGGTGATCAGAGAATGATGGAGCATGATATGTAGTCTGATCAGTGTTCCAAACCCAATGTGGAAATGCAATCGGCTCGGTGAGAGGTGAATCTGAATAGAAATTGAGTCCGGTTGCGGGTCGGGGTTGGGAAGAGGTTTTGATTAGTTCTGTGTGTGTAGACGAGGTGGTCATTGTGTACGAGGGCTCTTCTAGATAGGTGGTTTCCTGTAGAGAGTCCTCTGGGTAACTATCAAATGCCGGAAGAGTGTCTGTAGGATGAAAGAAATCTGATTCGAGAAAAAATTTGGATTCTGGGTTGCAAGCACTCTTGGCATTTTCTGTTTTTGGTTCCTGAGGATCGAAAAGGAATGATTCTGTGTTATCAGTGATCTCGGGAATCAGGACCTCAGAGTCGGAGTCAGAGTCATGTGAACTGAGGTCGTAGATGGGCCTGGCGTGTTCAGGAAGGAGAATCTCTCCGCAATTATAGTCGGATCTGAAGTTGTCGGAGAGTTTGCGAAAATGAGATTCATGATTATGAATTCCACCGCAGCATAAATCATCAGATGTGGAATCAGCAGCCTGACTGGGGTCTAGCCTATATGTTAATTCTGGGCTTAAAAAGGTATTCTGTCTAGGCTCAAGCTCGAAGCTGGTAGGATAGACCCAATTAAAACCTTGCTCATCCAACTCCTCAGTTTCTGTATCATAAATTGGCATGACTTTCGAAAAATCAATCAAATTTCCTGAGGATGTTGGAGAGGGATATTCATCAAATAGAGGCCCAGAATCATATTCTGTAAAAATTTGATCTTTCTCATAAGGGGCCTCATAATCTTCCCAATAAGTTTCAGATCTAGGTTCTAGGCTTAGGATGTGGGTAGAATTAATAGAACCTAAGTCCGAATAACCTTCGAGGGCCACCTTATCAAAATAAGGGGCGGAATTTATACCCTCAAAAGGTTCAGTTCTGATCTCATTATTGCAGGAGTTTTGGAATTCTAGACTTGGCAATTCATGGTCTAAGTTTGGCTCATCATTGTGTTCTCCTGCAATATCCCAATGTAATTCAACATTGTCTTCTATCTGGGTTGGGATTCCACAACCACTTTGTGCCTCAGTCCCGAGATCTGGGAAACTGGATTGTTCCTTACTACTGTTCCAAGATGGTTCATCCTCTGTTTCTGGTATATACGGGTATTTTTGGTTGATAATTTGTTCTACTGATTTCATCATTTCTACCCGTTTTATAAGGGCATCTTGGTGTTGTTCCCAAAGTACAGGATTTGTCAAGCATTGAAGGTATTCAGATTGGTGTAATTTTTCTATCTCAATGTATCCTGTCATGGGCATATCTCGGGTTGATCCTTTTGTAACTTCTGTCAATAGAATTTGGGCACAGTTTATGATGAAAGCTGTGGTTGTTGGGACATCAACTTGAATGTTTTCTATTGGTGTTGAGGGTTTACATTTGATTTCATAGAATTCAAGGGCATCCTCAATCATCTTATCTTTCATGGATCTCAGATATTCAGGTTTTTTGAATGGTAGTCTTAATTGGTGTGGCTGCATCTTTGAATCAGGTGGTGGAATCAAGATATAGAATCGAAGTTTGAATCAAGATGGAAGAAGGGGATTTTGTTCAGAATCAGAGGAAAGAGGGGCTATGTGAATGATTTCTGCAAAAGCAAGGGAGCTGAGGCTTAGCCTCAGGGAGAGTGAATTTCTATAGGAGGTTTCAAGGACCTCCTGCAAAATACTGAAAGACTGGATGAGATAAGCAAGTGCTGGACCCAATCAAGACACCCAAAAATTGTTGGGTGACTATAGAGGTGCGGGGCAGATGGACCCCTTGATCAGAAAGATAGTCCACCTAAGAATTACCTGGGCAGCTAGAGAGGGTGAGTCCCGCGAAGACCCCTACACGGTAGAGCGTCCCCACGGGTTACAGGGTTTCCCCCACCCGACCTCTCTTGTCACTGAGATTCCAGGTAGACCAGAATGGGGATCTTGACCTCTTAAGTCTACCAATTTTAGTTTAAGATCAGGGTGCTTAAAGTTACACTTGATCTCTTAGGTATTTTGAGTGAGAAAGTGACCTAATTTTAAGGTTGGTTGACCCAAGGGGTCAACTTTACCTCTTGTTCCTTTGAGAGCTTTTGGATCCTTTCTTTTTGGGTTCAAGTGTTTAGAGAGCCAATTGTTTAGGGTTTCTCTGAATAAGTTTGTTCAATCAATGGTTTAGGCACACTTCTTTTGGATTTTCTCCATTCTTGATTTAAGTAGTGTGTCTCTAAAACCCTAATGTTGAATCTTATGTTGGCTCTACTTGGTCCATTTAACTCCTTGTTTGGGTAATTAGGGCTCAAGCAAGGATGTGTTAGCCCTTAATTACCCTTTTAAAATTGTGTGCAGGAATAGTGGTTCTGAGAACATGCAGCTATTACTATGGAAGACAGGTTACTCCTAGTTTTTCTTTGTTTTTCTCCTAGTTTTTCCTCTTTGAATTTTTAGGGTTTTAATAGGAGGTTACCTGTCCTTGGAGCGGCTGCGTCTATCTTTCTTCCTTTACCTGCACATAAGAGAGAGAAAAAGATTAGCAATTGTTAAAAAGAAATTCAAAGCTTCTAGAATAGCCGTTGCTCCCCGGCAACGGCGCCAAAGTGACGACGACGTTGTGACTAGCTTTTGTTATAGAAATAGCATTGTAGTACAGCTAGATATTGCCATCATTACATATATAATCTTTTTACTCGGAAATAAAAGAGTTCCCGAGGTCGAACTTAGGGAGCAAGTCGTATTCTAGAAGTACAAATTCTTATTACAAAAATAAAGAGAGAGAGAGATGAAAATTTGGCTTCTCATTTTTCTCTTCTTTCTTCCTCTTTGTCTTCTCTTCTCTTCCTCTCGTGCTCTTCTTCTTCTGTTCTTCAGATCTTCCCCTCGTGCTCTTCTTCTTCTGTCTTCTGTTCTTCCTTGTTTTCTTTCTTTCCTTTTCTTCATATCTTCTTCTTCTTCTTTTTTCTTCTTTCTTGTCTTTCCTCTTCTTTGCCGCGGTCCTGCTTCTTCTTTTCTTCTTCTTCCTTGCCTTCAAGACGTCGTCTGAATTTGCAATCAGACGACTTAAACCGCTGCTGCTACAGTGTCTCCCTTAGCTTCCGTCTTCTTCTTCTTTGTGTTCTCTTCTTCTTCTTCTTCTTCTTCTCCTTCCGCAGTCCTTCTTCTTCTTCTTCACCTGTGCCTGCACACTTCAAGGTTTTCGTCAGAGGGCAAAACCTACTCTACCCTCCCCCCCCGCGTCTCTCTCTCTCAGAATTCGCTCTTAGGAAAGCTCTCCCAGAGCAACCGGGTAATCGGCTACGCGGGTCGCGCCCGGGTCCAAGCCCACCGGCGTGCGGTAGTGGGCGAGGAGTGCAGGACGGGCTTAGTCAGGTCGGGTCAGGTCCGCGAGGCGTGAGTGCGGACGGGGCCGGGTAATCGGGCGGGTGAAGGGGACCTCACCCCGTGAACTGAGGCGAATAGGTTATGTCACTTTTCCAATTTATCTCACGGCGCTCGCTCACAATCTTCCGAGGTGGGACTAAATGTCCCACCCCAATGTGAGAGCCCGTGCGGAGAAGGCAGCGAGCAGTCGAGGGCCAATACGAGGGCTTTGCGCGAGGACTTCACCTCAGCTGCAGCTTGGCACTTCGCGAAGACACCCCACGCAGCCTGGGAGCCTGATCTAGGCGTGGCACGCCTGGAGCAGCAGGTCGACGGAGCTTCTTCACTCGTCAATGGCGGCGGCGAGCACAGACCCTGTTTACAACAACACGGCCTCTCGGCCTAATCAGATATGTGGAGGACCTTCGCCGTGGCACAGCGAAGGTGGTCGGGGGGTCTGCAGGGGGAGTGGTGGAGCAAAAGGGTCGCCCTAGGTCAAACTACGGGCGGAGAAGTGGGTGTGTTCAGTGGATCTGCAGAGGGCGTTTGGTGGGAAGTGGAAGGGCGGAAGAGGATCAGGGTGAGGAGGCGGAGGTTATGCACAGGTCGGCAAGCCGTGTGGGGTGCTGGAGCGATGGGAGCGGTTCGCTGGAGTTTGGCCAGAGGTGGAGAAGGTGAGGGTGATCGGTGGGAAATTGGTGGCGACAGTAGGGGCTTTCAGTATGGAAAAGAAAGAGGGGAGGAAGAGGAGAAGTTGTACCTACTTAGTAGGACGAGGGGGGGCTGGAGCAGGCGACAGCCATATCGACTGTCACCGGAGAAGAAACTGCCCAGAGGAAGGGGCGACGGCGAGGACGGGGCAGAGGTAGCGCGCGCCGGTATTGCGCGACGCGGAGGAGAGTCAGGAAGAAGTCTCTACTGCTGGTATTGCGGCAGGGAGACGAGGAGGAGGAGGAGAAGCCGCCGGAGCATGGGGGCATCTATTGGAGTGGGAAGAGAGGAAGTGAGGGGGTATCTCCGTTAGATTCGAGCTAGGAAGAACGGCGGAGCGACGGGGGTATTTATAGGGGCAGAACCAGAGAGGAGGGCGGAGGGAGACGACGTGTCTCCCTCGCCGGAGGACGCCGTAGGAAGGATACCCATACCGTCCGTGCGTTCGCACGGCCGGTATGGGTGGTTGCAGCCATCAGGGGGGTGTTCCTGCGACGGCTGACGACGTAGGGCACCCCTATTTGACTTGGCAGGCTCCATCCCTTGCCCTGCGCGGCGCCATGCTCCGCGCAAGGTCGCCGGAGCATGGTGCTGCTCAGGTTTTGCAGGAGTGACCTAAGCGCAAAGAACGAAGGAGAGTTAGGGGCCAAAATGTGAGGGTTCAAAAGTTGAGGGCCAGAAAGTAAATGTATGAGGACCAAAGTGTAAAGTTGGTCAAGAAGGTTTCTTCTTAGGCTCAAGCTTTTATACATGACTAATTAGGACCTAAGGATTCTGATGGTGAATTTTATTTCTAGATTAAACCTTGTTTGATCGGTCAATTTACACAAAAACCCAAATTAAGTTGTTAATTGGGCATGGTTCTTAATGTAGGTCAAAATGGGTTCCTAAGGCCAAATTGAAGGTTCTAAACCCTAGAGATTATTTTTCTATGAATTTTAGAGGGTTTATTCTATTTTCACTTTGCCTCAAACCTCGTGTATTTAAGTGGGTTTGTTTTTAGGGTTACAGGATGTCATTTAATTCTTCGGAGTTGCTGTAGCCCTTGTTGAGTCATTTCATCCCACTTTTCTTCTTATTAGGTTGTTTTGACCTATGTTTGGACCCTGAGTTACCCTGTTTTCAGATTGGATTGGTGAAATTGCATTTTTACCCATGAGTTTATGTTTTCTTTACAAACTCAGAATCTCTCTGAGCCAAGCCTTTCTAAGGTTATGTAGGAGCTTTTAGTCTCTGTATTAGGTCAAAATGAGCTAGTTATGGCTTATGATGAGATTCTCATCATTACGCATCTTCAAGGGGAATTTCCTGCCTCTTCACGCTAGGAACTCATCCAAATCAACTTGTGTTGATTGGCCGCTCCTAATCTAGGCAACTTTTTTCAGAACATTTAAATGCTTTTATGTGATTTTGATAGTTATGCGTACTGAACCAAACTGTGTGTGGATTGGGTTGGCTTCAATTTTTGTATGGCCTCAAAATTTTCTCTTCTCCTCCAAATTTTTGTTATTTTTCAAAATTTCCTATTTTTTTTGGTATTTTTTGCATATGTGATTTTTTGTGAGAACCCTTCTGAATTTTCTTGATTTCTGTATGTTTGCACTTTACCACCACTATTACGACACGGTTCCTGAATCCCTATAGGACCCGAGATCGGCTTGACTCGACTAATCTCAAGACCCAGTCGTCCAACAAGAAATAACAAAAAAGTAGGAAAGTAAACCACATTCACTATGCTAAGTAACTAACAGTAAAAGAGTACAAATAGTAAAGGAAGTAAAAACTGCTAGCAGTACATTTCACCACCACAACAGTAAAACAGAAACAAAGTACAGAAATGTAAATGGTAACAAGAGTCTGAACTCACTAACAAAAGAAAGTACTATAACAGGAATACTACTGCTGGGCTCGACTAGGCCCAACATCCTCTACAGCCGGTGACTAGGGCTGCTCAACAAGTGGACCTGAAAAGGGTTATGAGTAACAGAGTTAACGAATGCTGAGTATAGTGGTAACCAACTAACTAAAGCAGTAAAAGCTAACAGGCAAACTATCTATTCCAATTACTTTATTAAAAAGTTATTCCTTTTCACCCATTGGTTTATTTTCCAAATCTCTTTCTTGATCTCGAATGTTCCTCATGAGAACGATCTTGATTGCAGTCTTTTCCGAAGAGTAGAAGGCACACGTGATGCTCTCCTGGCTGGGAGAGTCCCTCATGGTGATCCTACACCCAGTCAACCACCCCAAGGTCACGGACAGATGTAGCGGTGACTACGGCACGCACGATAAGCGCATGGGTAGCTACCCCGCACTGGCACGTGGTCAATTGTTTCTGCTAACGGGTATGCCCAAAGTACAGCACGGAACAGTATAGGGCCTAACCCTCTCAGTAACAGGGGTCTAGCCCCTTAGAACCAAACAGGGGTCTTGCCCTCCACAGTCCGCACACCCTCATCTGACTACCCTGGTTTGCACAGTGGGCCTAACAAGTCGATGTAGGGTGGCTAGCTGAACCCCAGGATCTGTAGGGTGGCTAGCTCTCTCCCTACACTAGTAGCTCTCCCCGGTAGTGTACGTGAGGGCCAAGAAGTCAGTGAAGAGTGGCCAATCTGAACCCCGGGTCCCAACCCAAGGGCGGCTAGCTCCGCTCTACACTAAATAGGGGATAGTCGCTCTCCTTAGTACCACGTACTAAAGGGCCAGCACACTTCCCACTCACATTTCCAGCTCCATTCCATTTATTTATAGGAGCTCTACTCCTAATTCCCCGTAGGGTTCATGCTCGTATTTCTCATGCCATTCTATACCAGGTTTCATCATTCACCTTTCCATTCTCAGATTATACACATGCAGCTCGTATTTCCATCAATTAACATATACAACAAGTAATGTCACAGGTAACTATTTAACTAGCACAGGAATTTCATATTTCACAGGCAGCTCTTGTTTATTACCAGGCAGTTGTTAACATTTCTATTCATTTAGTTAAGACTGCAATTTCAAATACACATACAAACAGTGCAAGTACTTCTCGTCCTAGGATTTATGCCACATCCTAGGTTTCTAGTTATCTAATTCACATATGCATTCAAGTTTTATAATTAAATTAGGGGAAGACCACTCTACCAGACAACCCGAGAGTATTGGGGGCTCGAACGGCAAGCTTACGTGCCTCAGCAAGCCCCAAACTCGTAACTGATTGAAGTCCTATACCAAGAAGCATACCACAATGGAACATTCAGAACAGTAGAAAAGGCCTTCTAACAAGTAGAGGAACTCACAAGGAAAGCACCGATATCTTGTTTGCGTAAAATGGACCTCAAACGGACCCTAAATGGGTGAAAAACAAGACTACAGACCTAAATTAGACGTCTGGCACAAGGTCCAGACGTCTTACAAGTAACCAGAAACTCACCTCAGGTTCTACATTGACCTCAGATGTCTAGAACCTCTTCTTGATCGTCTGGACCCAGCTCCAAATGTCCGACCTCTCCTCCGGACGGTTGGGAGTGCTTCCGATCATCTAGTAAGCTGTCTAGACGTCCAAATTGCTTGGGAGGGCGTTCCCGGTGCCTTCTCGAAGCTGTCTTTGCATGCGACAGGCAAATCAACCACTTTTAGCTATGCAGATCGAGGCTGTGGTGTGGCCTGTATGGCTGTATCCGCAAAAGGAACGTACCTTCATGGAATACTGCTTTCAAACGTCTGGTGTCATCACCAGACATCCACTCCATCGTCTGGAGGTCATGCCAGATGTCTGATTCTGGGAAAAACCAGAAATAGAATGAACTACTGCTCTCCCTCGCCATGTGCAGCCGTGGCCTCGCCCCCTTGCTTGCAGCTCCGACTGCAGCAAATGTTAGGGACGTCTCCCCTGACGCACTCCTCCCGCACTTGCCGCTCTGGCCGTGCGTCCTCTGGCAAGCTCCCATGAGCTCATGAGCTCAAGCTCTTCCTCTCCTCATGCTGCCTCTCCTCCTCATCACCTACTCTCGTGCTTTCTCTCGCGCTTGCCCCTCTCGCTATAGTGGAGAGGGAGAAAGGAGGGTGGTTGTGGTGAAGTGGGGAAGAAAGGAAGAGGGGGAGAGGGGTTTTATAAGGGTGCGTTAGGGTTCAGATGGGGGGAGAGAAGAGGGAAGAAAGAGAAGGGCGGTATTGTCTGCGCGCAGCCCGCACGCAGACGCGAAGTCACGTACCAAAATTTTCAATTTCCAGATGTCTAGAAATGTGTCCAGATGTCTGACCGACCGTCTAGACGTCTTAAAGGACTCAGAACAGAATGGGTCTTTACAACACCCTCATGCCTAAGTTTTGCAATGTCCTCATTGTAAACGGAGGGTGTGGAACAGTGTTGGGTTCAGGGACTTAGAACAGGATTTATCGGGTGGGCGACTGGGTCAGAAATGACTGATGTGGATGATTTCAAGCTCTAGGCATGTGTCCTAGAGGTGGGATCGACTGTTCTTAGACCGAACTCAGGGTGTAATAAAAGTGAAGTACAGATGGATAATTAAAAGGATCTTAGGTTTTTGGAATGACAGGTTGCCTCCCGTTAAGCACTAAATTCAATGCCTTCAACCGAGCAGGAAATGGGCCGGAGAGGGAGTAGACAAATTAGTGGAGTTTTGTAGAACAAGCACCTTGATCAAGAGCCTGGGTGGTCCAACCAGGTGCTTGTTTAGATCAATAGGCTGAAGATGCAACCTAAACCCAATCAATCTGGTGGGTTAATAAATGTAGATTAAGAGATGTGGAACCCACCATATGCTATGGAGCTCGGAATGATGTGGAAGTGTGAATTTGGGGTTTGGCTAAGTCGAATCAGCCTAATAAGAGTAGGGATCCGTAAAATAATCAGTGGATGATGCGGAAACCCTACAGGTTTGATCATAGGATGATGGAGCATGGTATGTAGTCTGATCAATGTCTGAAACCCGGTATAGATGTGGAGTCGAATCATCTGCAATCGACTCAGTAAGAGGGGAATCAGAATAGAAATTGAGTCTGGTTGCGAGTCAGGGTTGAAAATGGGTTTGGATAGGTTCTGTATATGCGGAGGAGGTGTCTTCAATAAGAATTATATATGAGGGCTCTTCTAGAAAGGAGTTACTGGTGGTTTCATGTAGAGAGTCCTCATAGTAGCTCTCAAAGTCAAAAGTGAATGCCTGAAGAGTGCCTATAGGATGAGGGAAATCTGAGTCAAGAAAAGATTCGAGCTCTAGGTTGCAATCACTCTTGGCATTTTCTAGTTTTGATTCCTGAGGATCGAAAAGAAATGATTCCATCTCATTGGAACCTCAATTCAAGTCAATGATCTCAAGATCAAGGACCTCAGAGTCGGAGTCGAAGAATGAATCATGTGAGCTGAGGTCGTAGATTGGCTCGTCGTATTCAGAAAATAGAGGTTCTCTGAAATCATGGTAAGATTTGAAATCATCGGAGATATTGAGAAAATCAAGTTCTTAATGAGATTCGAGATTAGGGGTTCCACCACAGAATAAATCACATGATGTAGTCTTAGCAACCTAACTTGGGTCAAGCCTATTCTTTGATTCTGAGCTCAAAAAGGTGTCCTTATTTGGTCTAAGCTCAAGTTATAGGTTTGTAGGAAAGACCCAATGATGTAAACACGTTTACACTACTTAAGATGTCTATTTATGCATGTTCTTAAGCATAGGATTGCATTACATGCTATAAATATTGCATAACATGCATCATCTTGCATTTAGAGTAGTTTGAATAAAATGGAGGTTAATTGTCTCCTTTTATGTTCATGGACAGGGCAAATTTTTTATCGGGGCCTTGAATCGAAGATCCAACCGTACAGATGTGATTAGGGCGACGATTGGAGTTCAACGACTCTAAGATCGCCTTAATCAGACATCTGTAGCATCAGATAGTGATCGAGGAACCTTAGAAGATCAAGGGCCAAGAAGGTGTGAATCCGCACTTCAAATAACAAATCTGACCTCACGGATGGATTCGGATCGATGATCGCAGCCTAATGGCGTGAAAATCGACTTAATCCGACAACTGTGGCACCATCTACATCATCCAGAAGATGGACGGCTCAGATGGCGCCACGTGGCGCCATCTTAGTCGCCCAACCAGCCAAAGCACCGCCTCACCTTCTCTTCTTCAATCGGAGCGTCACTTCTCTGCCGTTGGATCTTCATCCAACGGCTGTGGATGCACGCACCTTAAAACATCCGTGCAACACATTCCATTACGTAGCGCAGCGGTCGCGAGGCGTTGCGCGTTCATAGGACGTGAGTTCGACTCGCGATTTGCGGCACGCGAGCGATTAAAGGTGACCTCCTGATCGGCTATGGACGAACCAAATCACCCGATAGCGCTCACGCGCTTTTGCAAGCGCGGTGAAGATGCGGCATCGCATGCGATGGGGCGCACAGTGCAGGCGAGCGAAGGCATGATCTAAGCCATCCGATCTGGCGATCAGACGGTTGAGATCTGCTAGACGTGCGCATGCGTTGAGCGTGCGCCCAAGCGAGCGGACGTGCGCGTGCCACCCACTACGCCCACATTTGGACCTTTAGCGACGATTTTATCCGTCACTAAAGGTCCTAAATTAATGTTTTAAGAGTTGTAATGACCAAATTGCCCCCATTCCTTGAAACTATAAACGGAGACCCCCTCCACACAAAATTCTCATCCCTTCTCTTCTCTCCCTCTCCAAGGCTCAAGAGAAGCTTGTCCCATACCCGGGATGCTTCTCGCGAGATAAAGTCAATTTTTTGTCCCCCTTTCGGAAGCGGATCTCGCGATGACGACGACGTGCTGCCCCATTCCCATTCTTCCTTCTTCGTTCTCCTTCGTCCTGCTCCGTCCTTCTTCGTCCAGGTGTCGTCCCATCCTACTCGTCCTCCAAGTGACCGTCGAGGAGGATATCTCTCTTCCCATTCTTTTTACTGCTTTCTAGAATAGATTTACTGCTTTCTAGAGTAGATTTATCGCTTTCTAGTGTAATCATTTTCTTGCTTTCTCGTCGTGATGTTTAGTGTAATGAACAATCCTTTTTATAATGAATTCCATGTGCATTCTACATCTCATTTTGGTTTTTGTTTGTAATATTCTCTCTCTCTTCGATTTATTGTAAATAGTTAGATAGTTCTAATTAATTAATGTACTTCGTGACAAATAAATCAAACGCGAATTTTTTAAATCAAATGTCCGCCTCCCTGTGTTCGACTCAAAATTTCCATTTCGGTATAAATTTTATTTGTTGAACAAGAGTTCTTCACTTTCATACTACGATGACAGGTTTTTCAAAACCAAACACATTAGCGTAGCAACCCGTACGTTCAACACCCAATCAAAATACACCCGTACGTTTCTGTATCATAGATTGGCGTGACTTTTGAAAGATCAATCTGAATCTCTGAGGATGTTGGAGAGTGATATTCATCAAATAGAGGCCTAGAATCATACTCTTCATTGAAACCTTGATCTTCGTCATACGGGGCCTCGTAATCTTCCCAATAAGTTTCAGATCCAGATTCTAAGCTGACAATGTGGGTTGAATCACTAGAATCTAGGTTAGAGTTACCTTCGAGGGTCACCTTATCAGAATAAGGGGCAGGATTTATGCCCTTGAGAGGTTTAGTTCTAATCTCATTATTATAGGAGTCTCAGAATTCTATGCTTGGTGACCCAGGATCTAGGGATGTCTCCAAATCGTGTTCTCCTGCAATGGGAACTTCCCAACCTAATTCAAGATTAGACATGTATTCTATCTGGGTTGGGAATCCACAACAACCTTATGCCTCAAACCCGGGATTGGGGAAATCAGATTGATCCTCAATACTATTCCAAGATGGTCCATTATCTGTTTGGGGCATGTACGGGTATTTCTACTAAATAACTTGTTTCAATAATCTCATCATCTCTTCCCATTTTTCAAGATCATCTTGGTGTTGTTCCCATAGTATAGGATTTGTCATGCATTAAAGGTATTCAAAGTTATGCAATTTTTCTATCTCAATGTATCCTGTTATGAGAATGTCTCGGGTTGATCCTTTCATGACTTCTGTCAATAACACTTGGGCACAGTTTATGATGAAGGTTTTTGTTGTTGGTACTCTAACCTAAATGTCTTCTACTTGTTTTGAGGTTTTGTACTCAATTTCATAGAATTCAAGGGCATCCTCAATCATCCTATCTCTCATGGATCTTTGTGATTCAGGTTTCTTGAATGGTAATCCTAAGTAACCAGGCTGCATATTTGGATCAGATGGTGGAATCAAGATGTAGAATCAGAATTCAGATCTTAGACTGAAGTGATTAGTTATGAATAGAGAATCCCACTGAAAATCTATGTGTGTGCTCTAAAGAGAAGGGATGAGAGACTAGATGTGTTTTTGACCCAATCAAGGCAACCAAAGATGTTTGGATGACTATGGAAGTTCGGGGCGGATGATACCCCTGGATCAGAAAGTCATCCACCTGAGAATTACCTGGGCAGCTAGAAAGGGAGAGTCCCACAAAGACCCCTACACGGTAGAGTGTCCCCATGGGTTATAGGATTTCCCCCACCCGACCTCTCTTGTCACTGAGATTCCAGGTAGACCAGAATGGGGACCTTGACCTCTTAAGTCTATCAGTTTTATGTCCTAGTTGGTGCCTTTGATTTCACTTCAATTAGCAGTTGTTTTGACTTGTGACCTAATTTGGAGGTTGGTTGGCCTACAATGTAGTCCAACTTCACCTGACTTGCCCTAAAGATGGCAGAATGATTTTAGGTCAAGACTTAGAAATCACCCTGATTTGACTTCCAGGTTATTAGGTCCAAGGCTTTTAAGGTTCAAGTGATTTTAGAGCTTGATTTTAGGGTTTGTCTTGATTAGATCCTTTCAATCAAGGGCTTGGGTAGCACACAAATGCAGGTGGGTTGTTTCCTTTTATGCAAGCACATGTGAACTAGCACTCCAAAACTCTACTGTAGAAATCCTAATTTGGTTCTATTTTCAATCCTCTTTGATTTTCATAGAAGTTCTTTTTGGACTTCAAACAAGAAGTGTGTAGTCCAAAAGGGTTAGAATTTAAGCGTAGTCTCTAGTAGGCACAAAATTTTGGGGTAGGATTTCTAAAAAATCGCTTCACTTCGATAAGATTTAAAAAAAAAATTCGCAAACTGGGGAACTTTTCCTTTAAAATTATAATTATTAAAAAAAATAGGTAGGTGATTCCTAATTTGATTGTTTCTTTTTTATCTTCCCAAGATTAGGAGGTTGATTAGGGCAGAATAGAGAAGTTACCTGTCCTGAAGTGGTTGATTTGTGCAGGAGATCTCCTCGTGAAATACCTTGCAAAATCACAATAAAACAAATAGGGCAAGTTAGTGCTCAAATATAATCAAAATAATGTAGAGACTAGTGATGAATTGCGCGTTGCTCCCCGGCAACAACGCCAAAATGTTTACAAGGTGAAATTGGGTTTTAAAATAATGCGCCATAGTATAGTTGAAATTACTTTGAAAATAAATAAATTTTATTACTTGAAGTTTAAGTCCGAGGTTGAACACAGGGAGCAAATGGAATTCATGCACTAAACTCAAGGAATGCAATTTGAACACATAATATTACTCAAAAATCTAATAAAAAATGTAAAGCATGAGTATATGGATAGTAAAATGTAGCTAGAAAACATATGAAAGAGAACTTAGGAAGAATTGGATGTCTGATTATAAAATCAGACGTCTTAAAATCACATAGGCTACAGTGCTTCTTCTTTCTCTGATTTTTCTTGCAATCTTTCCTCGTCTCTCTTTCTCTGGCTTTGATTCTTTCTTCTCTTCTTTCTTCTCTATTCTTCTTTCCTTCTTCTTCCTTCTTTCTGTTCTGGCCCTTGTCTTCTTCTTCCTTCTTTTGTTCCTTCCTGCCTTGGCTTTCTCTTCCTTCTTTCTTTTCTTGCTTCTTCTCTGGTCTTAGCCTTGCGAGCCTCAACTGCTTTCTTCTTCCTTTCTTCTTCCTCTTTCCTTAGCTTCTCTTCTACCGTGACTTCTCCTTCCTTAGCTTCTTTTCTTTAGCTTCCTCTATGGCTTCCTCCTTCCTCTTCCTTGGCTGCACCCTTGGCTTCTTCTTCCTTTCCTTTCCCTGCAAGAGCAAATCCTACCCCTACCCTCCCTCGCGAACTCTCTCTTTCTTCTCTCTTAGGCTCACTCTCCCAGAGCCTTCTTGGGTTAACGGGTCTGGTTAGCATGCCTGGGTCCAGGCCCACCGACATGCGTGGTGGGCGAGGAGTGCGCGGGTAGTCAGGTCGAGAACTAGGTCCGTGGAGGTATGGGTTGCTGTTGAAACGATGGAGGACTATGCTATCGAATTTGGTTTTGAAAACCTGTCGTTATAGTTTGAATAGCGAAGAACTCGAATTCAACAAATAAAATTTATATCAGAATAGAAATCCTAGGTCGAACTCAGGGAGACGGACGTTTGATTAAAAATACTCATTTGTTTTATTTGTCACAAAACATAATAGCTGGTTGAAAACTATTTAACAAATAATAAATAGAAAAGCGAGAGAATATTACAAATAAAAGCAAAAGGGATGCAGAATAGACATGGATTTCATTATCAGAAATTGTTAATTACACTATTTATTACGACTGGAAAGCGGGAAATGATTACACTAGAAAAGCAGTAAATCTACTCTAGAAAGTAGGAAAAAAGAATGGAGAGAGAGATATCCTCCTCGATGATCGCTTGGAGGATGACTCGATGGGACAATGCTTAGAAGAAGGGGAACGGAGTGGGAAGAAGGAGGACGAAGTAGGAAGAACGGGAATGAAGTAGCACGTCATCATCGTCGAGGGATCCACTTCTCGAATGCAGAGAGAGGACAACCGCAGGATGTTCCACGAAGGGGGACAAAGGTGGAAAAATTAAGATTTTTACTCTAGAGGAGCATCCCGGGTTTAGGACAAGCTCTTAGAGCTTTGGAAGGGGTGAGAGAAGAGAAGGGATGAGAAATTCATATGGAGGGGGTCTCCTTTTATAGTTGCAAGGAGTGAGGGAATTTTAGTCATTACATTTTGAAAATCATTAATTCATGACCTTTAGTGATGGATAAATCCATCACTAAAGGCCTGACGTGGCCTTCGTGGGCGACGCTCTCACGCCCGCTCACCTCCTGCTCCTCAACGCACGCCCTACGTCCATCAGATCTTGGCTGTCCCATCGTGAGATCAGACGGCTGAGAGCTCTCCTCGCCGTGCCTCAACCGCGAGCCTTACGCGTGAGATGCTGCATCACGCGGGGTGTCAGATAGCATGTGGGCGCTATCGGCCACACGACGTCATTGGATCTTCATTGCGCGGCTGATCGTGCCTGCTCTAATTTGAGGCTTGTGGGGGCTCATTCCTGCGCCTCCTCACCTAGTTAAGGTGCTCGACCAACGTGCTAGAGTGCGTTTGTGTTGAGCACACAACTCAAGTGCATGCGCCTCGCAGCCATTGGATCTTGATCCAACGGCAGAGAAGCGCTAGCTAGAAGATCTTCAGCAGGTGCGTGCGGCCAGTTGGGCGGCTGAGATGGCACCACATGGCACCATCTAGGCCATCCATCTTCTGAGTGATGTAGATGGTGCCACAGGTATCGGATTGGATTGATTTTCATGCCGTTAGGCTGCGATCATCGATCCAAACCCATCCGTGCGGTCAGATTTGTCGTCTGAAGTGCAAATTAACACCATCTTGGCCCTTGATCTTCTAGGGTTCCTTGGTCTCTATCTGATGCTACGGATATCCGATTACGGCGATCTTGGAGTCATTGAACTCCAATCGTCACCCTAATCAGATCCGTACGGTTGGATCTTCAATCTGAGGCCTCGATAGAAAGTCACCCTATCCCTGACCATAAAAGGAGACAATTAACTTACATTTTATTCAGACTAATCTAAATGCAAGATGATGCATGTTATGCAATATTTATAGTATGTAATGCAATTCTATGCTTAATAACATGCATAAATAGACATTTTATGTAATATAAACATATTTACATCACACCCCCATGCTTATCTTTTGCTAGTCCCTAGCAAAAACTACATGCTATTTATAAAAGAATTATGTTGGATTATTTGGGCATAAGTTATTTTCAACATTAAGTTTTTACTTAGGATCTGAACTTTCAAAGACACAATAGTGCCTGGGTATTTGCCAAAATGTAGACTGCATCAAGCCCTCGCCTTATTCAAAGAAAATTTCTTTTTTTTTTCTTCTTTTCTTTTGTTTTTTTTTTTGAATTTTTGAGTTTAGGGTTAAAGAGTGGCTTTCTATGGCCATTCAACTCACCCAAGATTTGATGAGAACCCTAAGTTCTAAGCATCTTATTGTGAATGTGATAGACTTGTTGATCGGTAATTAGAACAGACTTTGGGTTTCTACACCTCTAGGTGACCTTAAAGAGAGTTCTGCCTAAAGGTGTATCTTTACAACCGGTAGCTTTCTCCCTACTTTTATTTTTATGGGGTCAACACAAGGGTGAATCCAGTGTATATCTTCCCGATTTATTCTACTTCTCCGCTTCTTCCTAAGTGTTTTCGAAATTTTCAGTGCATTTCTTGAGCTAGGTTCTGGACAACCGGTCGATGAGCTGTTACCACCGACAACTTGCTAGCCATACTCGTGCGGCAAAGTATGGCTTATTTCTTTTGTTTCTTTTTTTTCCTTTTCTTTTTCTTTTCTTTTTGACTTTCTTTTTCTTTCTTTTTTTAAGTAGGTGGCATCCCTGGTCTAACATTTACCTAAAGGCAGTAAAAAGAGAATGGTCCAGTGACTAGGCTTTGGACAACCTACCTATAGGCTGTTACTCACGATAACTTGCCAGCCATATCACCCTAGAAGGTTCATTAGCTACCCAATTTCTGTTAAAACCGCCGATGAACAAGTCAGTGAAAAATTAGTGTGTAGATGCTTTAGACTTAAAGTTCCCTCAAATCTGAGGGTGGGTTGATAAGTCGTGTCAAACTTATTTAATCAAATTACAATAGAATTAAGATGGCGAGGACTCAAAAAATAAATCCACATTTTAGTGGATACATAGGCTGATTAAGTCCGAAGACCTGAAGGGTTTTCGCGTTCAAATCATATAGTTTTATTTCCTAAAATTGAAAATTTTCTTAAGTTGAAGTTCTTTTCCCTAATTCCATAATTTTTTTAAATTATATATATATATAAATGAAAGAAAATAAAATGGAGCTGATGAATTAATTTAGAGATGAATATCTACTCCATGCCTATCTAATGCAATGTCCTCATTGTATTAAAAAGACATAAAATAGAGTGGAATAGAGTAGAAAGCACTTGAATTGCGTGAATAACATGTCTACTTTGAGATAAACAAAAACTGTTTATGTGCTGAATTTAGTGCCTTTAGCTAGGCACACTATACAAAGAAGAGAAGTAAAAAATTCAGAAGTGCAGGTTAGAATCAAAATAAAAAGATTCACTTTAGGACCTGCCAGCAGATGTCCATAGATGTGGACCAGATTGTGGTGCAAACCCATACCCCATGATCGAGAATATCTAAGGTTCTAGATAAAAATTACCCAAAACCTAAAATTAGTATGCAAGCGGGGTCAGGCCTGCGATTTATGAGGATGCAACCCAAGACCAAAGAGTCGGGTTACAGAGAAATCAAGCTCCAAAGGATAATCAATGAATGCGTGCTTGGGTTGGACATCCTCAGAACAAATGTCGTAAGGGTCCTAGTTTGAAGGTTTAAACTTAATTGGAACCCTTAGACTCGGTCTTCCACTTCCTCTGGAGTTTGCTTCCCAAATCAAAATTTCCCAACTCCGATCCTCCTTCAGGATGTCAAATTCTAGGATCTCCTGCATATTAATCACCCCGTCTGAAATTTCCAAGCCTAAAAGATGCGGCTGAATTAGAATTGACTTGGGTTTAGTTATCTCAAAAATAGAATCATTAGTAAGCTCAATGGGGTGTAATTGACAATCAGGGCATTGGATTGAATCCTCCAGAAAATGCAATTCTGGATCCATCATGTGAGCCCCAATAAGATCAATTTCTTTAGTTATTAGGCTATCAAATGATTTAATCGATTCCACAGGCCCAATCGTCTCACAGAAATCATGTTCTGTAAACTCACGTGGGACTTCGCAAATTGAATCTTCACCATCAGAATCAAAGAAATCAAAATCCGTACTAATGTACGTCCTAAAATCATTTATCACTTTCTGATTCATGGAGACATACGTTTCCTCGTACCCTGGCTCATGGATCTCAGGTGAAGAAATCAGATTATCCTTAATTGGTTGCTCTAAATCAATCTGGTCAGCCTCGTAACACGTGTCCCCCCAAACAGGTGCCTGAGTGGGTTTTGACATTGTCTCTCCTGAAGGGGGTTCACCTTGGGAATCATCTCATGATTGAACTAAAGCAACCACAAATCTCATTCTCAATTTCGCTAACTTCCCAAGTAGAAACTCACTCGGGTTCTTATCCTTAACATCCTGGAGCCAATCCAACAAATACTTGTTCAGATCATCAATCATTTCAAGCAGGGGCTCCAATTTTTCAATGCAAGGTATTGGATGAACTTCTAAAGATTGTATGATATTCCTCAAGTTAGCCAAAACCTTATCTTGAACCTGGTTATCCTAAACCAAATGACTTGTTTCAGGGTTAGGTCGGTTTGGGATTAATGTAGAGGAGCTAACGAATTGAGATTCATGATACCCTTCCTGATTATAGGTCATTTTGGATTGTTCAAAAGGTGGTGATGACTTAAAGGCAGTGTATTCAGAGGATGGGTAAGGATCAGTGTATCCTCCTTGATTGTAGATCGTATTAGGTTGTCCATGAAAGGGTGGCGATCTATAATCGATATAATTCTGAGAAGGATAGAAATCACAATTATGGTGTTTAGGGTTAGACCCTAAACACGGAGATCTGAAACTGTATCCCCAATCCGAGTTATCCCAATTAACCAATGATTGATTACAATACAAGTCGGGATAATCGTCATGTTGAGGATAACTCATAATATGAGAGAAAGAGTGGGAATGCTTATAAAATGTGGAAGGATTCATGATAGACGGGAGGAAGAAAGGTGCCCTGCAATACAAGCAATCAAACCTGTCCTTAAGTGGGCTAGCCTAAAGACCTACAGACTCCCAGAACCCATCTTGAGATAAAGAAATGATTTGATCTACTTCTGTCTGTTCAATCCAACTAGTTAGAAGGAGGGACTCGAGAGAAGGTTCTTTCTTCGGCTTGCGCCTTCGATTCCTAGTGTACCCCCAGTTGAGATCATTTAATTTTGCTCCCCTAGCTAGACATCACATTGGACAGTAGAAACAAACTAATCGCAAATAATCTCGTTCTGGGCTCCGAAGAGCGAGTCGAATCCTTAAGGACAACGTCTACTCTATTTTATTTAGGGCTGGGTTTGAATGTGCTTTGGAATGTGATGGACCCTTTATCAGAGTTATGCCCTTAATGATTGATTGATGTGTGCGTCCGTGCACAACCAGTGATTTTCAAGCAAGATTATTTTTGATGCGGTGAATTTAGGGTTCAAATCTTGCTTAGCAGCTTTTAGGATTCAACTTTAGGTATTTTCAAACAAGTTTTGTTGGCACACCAGGTTTTAAAAGCATAGGTGAAGATGTTTTCCTTTGAAACTTAAAAGAATGTGGAGTGACTGGTAAATCCCTAAGAGTTGAACCTATACGGTAGCTACTTGATGAGTTGATTTTAATTGAAGTGGTGTGGCCTAATCAACTCAAATAATTGGCCTGTTGCACCACTTAATTAGGCACACAAGTGATTACCTAATCTGATTTCTACTCAATTATTTGTTTGGATGTGAATCGGTTCAAAAGATTGGTTTACCAGTTGAGTTTGAAAATCAGATGAGGTTGTGTACCTCTGTGGGATTTTTTTAATTTTTCTTTCTAAATGTGGAGATTGAGGTGGGTGTAGGTGTCAAACAAACAAACAAAACTAACCTTAATGTTTATGAGAACACCTAGGTTGATTTATGTTTGCGTTATTACGTGGTGAATGAAAACTAATGGGTGGGAGGTGGGGGAAAACTTACAGAACCTTCAACAACACTTTGCTCTAATCTACCGCTTTTGCTACTCTCAAAAGAGTTCCTGCAATCGCAATAAGAAAGGAGAGAAGTGAGGTAAATGATTCGTAAGTTGGAAAATGCGAAAAAAAATCAAAGAGCATCGCTTCCCTAGCAATGGCGCCAAAATGTTGAAACGACGGAGGACTATGCTATCGAATTTGGTTTTAAAAACCTGTCGTAGTTTGAATAACGAAGAACTCGAGTTTAACAAATAAAATTTATACCGGAATAGAAATCCCAGGTTGAACTCAAGGAGGCTGACGTTTGATTAAAAATACGCATTTGTTTTATTTTTCACGTAATAGAATAGCTGGTTGAAAACTATTTAACAAATAATAAATAGAAGAGAGAGAAAGAATATTACAAATAAAAGCAAAAGGGATGTAGAATAGACATGGATTTCATTATCAGAAATTGTTCATTACACTGCTCATTACGACTAGAAAGTGGGAAATGATTACAGTAGAAAAGTAGTAAATCTACCCTAGAAAGCAGGAAAAAAGAATGGAGAGAGAGATATCCTCCTCAACGATCACTTGGAGGATGAGCTAGACAGGATGATACTTGGAAGACGGGGAATGGAGCGAGAAGAAGGAGGATGAAGCAAGAAGAACGGGAATGAAGCAGCACGTCGTCGTCGTCGTGGGATCCACTTCTCGAATGCAAAGAGAGGATAATCGCAGGATGCTCCACGAAGGGGGACAAAGGTGGAAAAATTAAGATTTTTACTCTAGAGAAGCATCCCAGGTTTGGGACAAGCTCTTAGAGCTTTGGAAGGGGTGAGAGAAGAGAAGAACGGATGAGAAATTCATATGGAGGGGGTCTCCTTTTATAGTTGCAAGGAGTGAGGGCATTTTGGTCATTACATTTTGAAAATCATTAATTTAGGACCTTTAGTGACAGATCAATCCGTCACTAAAGGCCTGAACGTGGCCTTCGTGGGTAGCGCTCGCGTGCCCACTTGCCTCCCGTGCCTCAATGCACACCCCACATCCTTAAGAACTTGGTCGTCCGATTGTGAGATTGGACGGCTGAGAGCTCTCCTCGCTGCACCTCAACCGCATGCCTTGCTCATGAGATCCTACGTCACGTGGAGCGTCGGATAGCGTGTGGGCACTATTGGCCGCGCGGTGCCATTGGATCTTCATCTCATGGCTGATCACGCCCGTGCGCCCGCTCCAATTTGAGGCGTGCGGGGGCTTGATCCCGTGCCTCCTTGCCTCGTTAAGGCGCTCGACCAACGCGCTACGAGCGCATTTGTGTCGAGTGCACAACTCAAGTGCGCACGCCTCGCAGCCATTGGATCTTGAACCAACGGTGGAGAAGTGCTGGCCAGAAGAGCTTCAGTGGGTGAGTGTGGTCGGTTGGGTAGCTGAGATGGTGCCACATGGCGCCATCTTGGCCGTCCATCTTTTGAGTAATGTAGATGGTGCCACGGGTATCGGATTGGATCAATTTTCATGCCGTTAGGCTACGATCGACAATCCGAACCCATCCGTGTGGTCGGATTTGTTGTCTGAAGTGCAAATTAACACCATGTTGACCCTTGATCTTCTACAGTTCCTCAATCTCTATCTGATGCTACGGATATCCGATTAGGGCGATCTTGGAGTCGTTGAACTCCAATCGTCGCCTTGATCAGATCCGTACAGTTGGATCTTCGATTTGAGGCCCCGATAAAAATTAGCCCTGTCCCTGACCATAAAAATGAGATAATTAACCTACATTTTAGTCTGACTAATCTAGATGCAAGATGATGCATGTTATGAAATATTTATAATCTGTAATGCAATTCTATGCTTAAAGTTATTTTATGTAATATAAACATGCTTACATCAGTCATGGACGAGGTGTATGGGATGAGTGGGACCTCACCCTGTGTCAGGAGGCGCTAAGCCCCTAGCACTTTTTCCACTTATATCGCTTCGCTTGCTCGAAAGCTTACAAGGTGGGACTAAATGTCCTACCTTCTTCTCGTACACGCCCGCAGCAGGTGACGCACTCAATTGGAGCAAATGCGGGGACTTGGCTTCTAATCACTGGGCTGGAGTTACTCGCGAAGGAAACCCATGATGTAAGCATGTTTACATTACATCAGATGTTTATTTATGCATGTTTTTAAGCATAGAATTGCATTGCATACTATAAATATTACATAGCATGCATCATCTTGCATTTAGATTAGTTTGAATAAAATGGTGGTTAATTGTCTCCTTTGATGTTCAGGGACAGGGCCAAATTTTTATCAGGGCCTCGGATCGAGGATCCAACCATATAGATTTGATCAGGGCGACGATTAGAGTTCAACGACTCCAAGATCGCCCTAATCTGACATCTGTAGCATCAAATAGAGATTGGGGAACCCTAGAAGATCAAGGGCCAAGATGGTATGAATCCACAGTTCAAACAAAAAATTTGACTGCACAGATAGATTCGGATCGACGATCGTAGCCTAACGGCACGAAAATCGACTCAATCCGACAACCATGGCACCATCTACATCATCTAGATGATGGACGGCCAAGATGGCACGACATGGATTCATCTCAACCACCCAACCGGCCACTATACCCATCGCACCCTCTCTTCTTCGATGATTCTCTATTGTTGGATGCACATCCAATGGCTGTGGATGCACGCGCATGATTTGTAAGTGCGACACAAATGCACTTGTAGTGCGTTGGTCGAACACGCTTTCATGAAGGGAGGACGTGCATTCTAGTCGCGAAGAGCAGGAGAGGGGGCGCGGGTGAGCGAGTGCGAAGAGCATTGGATCGTGATTAGTCGGCCGCGAGTGCTCAATAGCGCCCACGCGCTATCGCACGCCTGCGCGTGACGCGCCATCAAACACGGCGAGTGCACGCAGAGGAGGAATGGCAAAGAGCGCCCTTAGCCATTCGATCTCACGATCGAATGGCCAATATTTGATGAACGTGGAAAGGAGTTGCATGCACGGGAGGTGAGCGGGCGGTGCATGTTGCCCACGATGGGGCTTTAGCGATGGTTTTATTCGTCACTAAAGACCCCTGGTTTAATGTTTTGAGATTAAAATGACCAAATTGCCCTCATTCCTTGCAACTATAAAAGGAGACCTCCTCCATATGAAATCTTCATCCCTTCTTTCTCTTCTCTCCCTCTCCAAAGCTCAAGAGAAGCTTGTCCCACACCCGGGATGCTTCTCAAGAGATAAAGTTCAATTTTCATCCCCCTTTCGGAAGTGGATCTCGTGACGACGATGATGTGCTGCTCCGTTCCCATTCGTCCTGCTTCGTCCTCCTTCATCCTGCTCCGTTCCCCGTCTTCCAGGCATCATCCCGTCTAGCTCGTCCTCCAAGCGACCGTCAAGGAGGATAATTCTCTCTCCATTCCTTTTAATGCTTTCTATAGTAGATTTACTGCTTTATAGTGTAATCATTTTCTACTTTCTAGTCGTAATGTTTAGTGTAAGAAACAATCTCTTTGATAATGAATTCCATGTTCATTCTACATCTCTTTTTGGTTTTTGTTTGTAATATTCTCTCTCTCTCATTCTCTCTCTCTCTTCTATTTAGTGTAAATAGATAGATAGTTTCTAATCAATTAATCTACTTCGTGACAAATAAATTAAATGCATATTTTTAAATCAAATGTCTGCCTCCCTAAGTTCGACCTGGGATTTCTATTCCGGGATAAATTTTATTTGTTGAACACGAGTTCTTCACTTTCAAACTACAACGATAGGTTTTCAAAACCAAATACGTTAGCGTAGCAACTTGTAGCTTCAACATTTTGGCGCCGTTGCCGGGGAGGCAATGCTCTTTGATTTTTTTCACATTTTTACAACTTACGAATCATTTACCTCACTTCTCTCCTTTCTTATTGTGATTGCAGGTACTCTTTTGAGATGAGCAAAAGTGGTAAATTGGAGCAAAGTGCTGTTGAAGGTTCTGAAAGTTATCCCCTACCTCCCACCCATTAGTTTTCATTCCACCACGTAATAACACAAACATCAATCAACCTAGGTGTTCTTATAAACTCTAAGGTTAGTTTTGTTTATTTGTTTGACACCCACACCCACCTCAACCTCCACATTTAAAAAGAAAAATAAAAAACATCTCACAGAGGTACACAACCTCATCTGATTTTTAAACTTAACTGGTAAACGAATCTTGGGAACTGGTAAGCCGAAGGAAGAACCTTCTCCCTAATCCCTCCTTCTAACTGATTGGATTGAATAGATAGAAGTAGATCAAATCGTTTCTCTTTCTCAAGATGGGTTTTGGGAGTCTGTAGGTCTTTACGCTAGCCCACATAAGGACAGGTTTGATTTCTTGTATTGCATGGCACCTTTCTTTCTCCCATTTATTGTGAATCCTTTCACATTTTATACGCATTCCCGCTCTTTCCCTCCTTTTTTGAATTATCCTCAACATGACGATTATCCTGACTCGTACTGTAATCAACCATCAGTTAGTTGGGATAACTCAGATTGGGGATACAGTTCCAGATCTCTGTGTTTAGGGTCCAACCCTGAATACTATGTTTGTGATTTCTATCCTTCTCAAAGCCACATCGATTATAGATCATCACCCTTTTATGGACAACCTAATACGATCTACAATCAAGAAGGATACACGATTCTTACCCATCCTATGATTATACTGCCTTTAGGTCATCACCACCTTTTGAACAATTTGAAATGACTTATTATTAGGAAGGGTATAATGAATCTCAATTCGTTAACTCCTCTGCACTGATCCCAAACCCACCCAACCCTGAACCAACTCATTTGGTTTAGGGTAACCAGGTTCAAGATAAGGTTTTGGCTAACTTGAGGAATACCATTCAATCATTAGAAGTTCAGCCAATACCTTCCGTTGAAAGATTGGAGCCCTTGATTGAAATGATTTATGATTTGAAGTATTTGTTGGATTGGCTCCAGGATGTTAAGGACAAGAACCTAGGTGAGTTTTTACTTAGAAAGATAGCGAAATTGAGGATGAGATTTGTGGTTGCTTTAGTTCAATCTAGGGATGATTCCTAGGATGAACTCCCTTCAGGAGAGCCAATGTTAGAACCCGCTCAGGCACCTGTTGGGGGGGACACGTGTTACAAGGCTGAACAGATTGAATTAGAGAAACTAATTAAGGATGATCTGATTTCTTCACCTGAGATCCATGAGCTAGGTATGAGGAAATGTATGTCTCCATGGATCAGAAAGAAACAGATGATTTTGGGACATACATTAATATGGATCTTTATTTCTTTGATTCTGATGGTGAAGATTCAAGTTGCGAAGTCTCATGTGAGTTTACAGAACACGATTTCTATGAGACGATTGGACCTGAGGAATCTGATAGATCATTTGATAGCCCAATAACTGAGGAAACTGATCTTATTGGGGCTCACATTATGGATCTAGAGTCGCATTTTCTGGATGATTCAATATAATGCCTTGATTGTCAGTTACACCCCATTGAGCTTATCGATGATTCTGTTTTTAGAGAACTAGACCCAAGTCAATTCTGATTCAGCTACATCTTTTAGACTTGGAAATTTTAGATGGGGTGATTAATATGCAAGAGGTCCCGAAGCTTGACATTCTGAATGAGGAGGATAGGAGCTGGGAAGTTCTGATTTGGGAAGCAAACTTTGGAGGAAATAGAAGACTAAGTCTAAGGGTTCCAATTCATTTGAAACCGACAAGCCAGGACCCTTACGACATCTGTTCTGTGGATGTCCAACCCAAGCACACATTCATTGATTATCCTTTGGAGCTTGAATTCTCTGTAACCCGACTTTTTGGTCTTGGGTTGCATCCTCATAAATCGCAAGCCCGACCCCGCTTGCATACAGATTTTAGGTTTTGGGTAATTTTTATCCAGAACCTTAGATATTCTCAATTATGGGGTATGGGTCTGCACCACAATCTGGTCCACATCTGTGGACATCTGCTGGCAGGTCAGAGGTTTCATCCTTTTATTCTGATTTTGACCTGCACCTATGAATTCTTTATTTCTCTTCTTTGTATAGTGTGTCTAGATGAAGGCACTAAATTCAGCACGTATACAGTTTTTTTTGTTTATCTCGGAGGAGACCCAACATTCATGCAATTCAAGTGCTTTCTACTCTATTCTACTTTGTTTTATGTCTTTTTAATACAATGAGGACATTGCATTAGATAGGCATGGGGGGGTGGATATTCATCTTTGAATTTATTTGTCAGCTCTGTAGATTTATTTTTTTTTTCTTTTATCTATATATATTAAAAAAAAATTTGAATTAGGAAAGAGAACTTGGGCTTAAGAAAATTTTCAATCTTAGGAAATATTACATTACGATTTGAACACAAGGACCCTTTAGGTCTTCAGACTTAATCAGCATGTATATCCACTAAAATGTGGATTTATTTTTCGAGTCCTCGCCAACCTGAATTACATTTTAATTCGAGTAAATAAGTTTGGGTAATAAGTACGCGACTTATCAATCCACCCTCTGATTTGAGGGAACTTTAAGCCTAAAGCATCTACACACTATCCTGTCATTGACTCGTTAATTGGCAGTTCTAATAGAAATTGGGTAGCTAATGAACCTTCTAGGGTGATATGGCTGGTAAGTTATCATGGGTAACAACCAATAGGTAGGTTGTCCAGAGCCCAGTCACTAGACCATTCTCTTCTTGCTACCTTTAGGTAAATCTTAGACCAGGGAAGCCACCTACTTAAAAAAAAAAGAAGAGAAAAAGAAAGTCAAAAAGAAAAGAAAAAGAAAAGGAGAAAACAAAAGAAAACAAAAGAAATAAGCCACATGACGAGTTGATTTTTCGCTATGCGTTGTAGTATTTAAGTGGTGGAAAAATTGACTAATCAGCAATAAAAAATAACCACTCACAGAAGAGCGGGTCGTGTCCACAGGGAGGCAATTATGCAATAAACTCTCTATTATTTCGTATTCTTTCGGTTACATGCGAAATCCCTAGTCAAATCCGACATAAAATGCGATGGAAAGAAGATTCACAATAACTCAAAAATATAATGGTATATGTGCAATTTTCCCTCACTGAAATCTTCCATAAATATATGATGATTTTATGTAATTTTCAATTGACATATACTAGAGAAAATTGGTGCACAGGTTAAGCCCAAAACCAATCTTGAAACAGGTGAATAACAATAACGTGCAATTATCAGAAAATATGAGTGTGCATTCATAATTTTCCATAATAAAATAATCATAAATGAAAATTACTTTCTGGTGGCAATGGCATTAGATGTAATTTTCAATTGCAAAGAAAATAGAGCTTTCACTCTCTCTCCTCCTCGTGAGAGAGAGAGAGAGCACCAGCGACGGAGCTGCTATGGGGGAAGGTTGACCGGTGCGTGGGGATCACGATGACGGTGACAGAACGACACGAGGTGGCTGGTGGCGGCCAGCGGGTAGAGGAGATGGCGCTACAGAAGGTTTCTTGCGCGGGTGCGTGAGGGCTGGTGCCTGCAGGAGACGGGTGTTGGCACCTGCGATGCTTAAGAGGGGCGCGCGGAGGTGGGCGCAGCCTGGCAAGGGCATGCAAGGTGGCAGCGAGCGCCTGCAGGCGTTGGAGAAGGGCACCTGCAGGGCACTTGGTAAGGGTGCAAGTGTGCGGCGCCTGTGGAGGGGTTGGGCATGAGGTAGAGTGGTTGCTGGCGTTAGAGAAGGGCACGCGCCTGCGAGCGCGAGTGGCGAGGCGGGTGTGTCTGCGGAAGAGCGGGGCAGTGCGTACAGGTAGAGTGCCTGCGGTGGCGGCTGGAGATGATTGGTGGAGAAGGAGCAGGCGCTTGCAGGTGGCTAGGGCGGTCTGCAGAGAGGGGAAGCATCGCGGTGGAGAACTTAGTGCGTTGGAGGAGGGGGGGCGCGCTGCAGTAGGGCACGGCCTGGCAGGGCGCGCAAGGTGATGGAACGGGTGCTTGCAGTGTGGCTGGAGGGTGAAGGCGGGCGGTGCAGGAGACTGGTGCATGCCTGCGGCGCGCAAGGTGGAGAAGGAGCGGGCACAGGCTGAAGGACAGGATGGGGTGATGGCGCTGGAAGGGAGGATGCGCCTGCGGGCGCGGGTGGGGTGGTGCTAGCACTGGAGTGCTTGCAGGCATTGGAGATGGGTGCTTGGTGCACAGTGTTCGCCCTTTCCACGGTGGAGAAGATGGAGCAGTTCTCCGCAGGGGGGAAAAAATGCCGATCCTCCTCTCCTTTCTCTTCCTCCTTTTTAACTCCTCTCTCCCTGCCACGCTACAGGGGATTTTCAAAATCCCCTTACTATTTTTGGCCGGCGGCTGTTGAAGATGGCCGAAGGATGGGAAAAAAAAACATATGCCGCCGGTTATTTGTTGGGGAAATTTACTCCCCAACTCCTTATTCTTTCTAAATGTCATTCCTGCACATAAAAACAAAAAAATCATTACATATTAAGTTATAGAATGTTATAAAATAGATGTAAACTTAAATCATGATGCATACAAATATTCTATAACTTAATGTAGTTATTAATAAACCTAAAAGGTAAGATTAAAGTTTCTTAGGCGTAATACAAGTCCATTAAAATGGATTCATCGAATACCCCCATGCCTAAGATTTGCTAGTCCTTAGCAAAAATGAAAAATAATAGAAGTAATCAGAAGATTTCTTCTTTTTTTATTTCAAAACTTTAGAGATCCAAACAAATGTGGTGTGATAATAGCCTAAGTAACGGATCCAAGTGAAAAAGCCAATTCGCACTGGGAGTTCGTACTTCACCCTTGGCAAATATTTCTGTCAGGATAGGCAACTACTTCCCTTGGGGATAAAGCAGAAGATAATCTATAATTTGACCCCGGCTTTTGGCTTAGGTAGGAGATATCGAGTAGCATGGATTTGTATTTGGTGTCACACACTCCTCTGGGCTACATGTAGTCTAGTACTACAGACTCCAGATTAATATACTATTACACAAGTCAACTCTGAGAGAGGCTAAACAACAGTTCTCTCTTGATGTTCCTGGATGCTCATTCTTTTCTTTCTTTTCTTTCTGATATCACAACTCTCGCCAGACTTAGTAATTGTATTCACTGTTTGGTGGCCTCACATGGCATCCACACTTCAATTAAAGTCCCAATAACTCTACAACTAAGTTAGAGTCAACAAGAATTCGGACGATCAGAAATACTAAAAGGTAGGTATGGGTCATATTTGGTGGAACGCGATAGGTGTTCTGTTGCCTCAGAAACAATGTTACATTATAAACTTTGACTTTTCTTCTTCTTTTTATAGATATATATATAACTATTTCTTCTTTTTCTTTTTCTCTTTTTCTTTTTTTTTTTATGAATATAATACGACACAGACTTTTATTTATGAGTCATTATTAGGGATGATGATAGTCAAGAGGATATTGTGTGGCTTATTTGGTGGAGGTGCCTACTCTTGGCACCGGGAAGGAATGGATAGGATAGGCATATTTCTGACCTTTGACACTAATACCCTCCTTCAGTCGAGGACTCTATGAAGGACGGTCGTAACCATCCACCATAGTTATAACTTTATTAAGACTCAATCTTTGTGTATCTGCCTTATTTGGTGACTCTCAGGAATTCACACAAAGTACACACACAGGAACAGAGAGTGAAAACTACGCTTAACTCTGAAGTATCATCATCTAATTATCTAAAACTTAAGAGTCCTTGTACTAGACTTAGCGCACCAGTAATCTCTCTACTTTCTTCTCACAAATATGAGGTGGATCTATTAGAAGATAGTATGCCTGACTCCCTATGAACTGTCCAAGGGTTCAGTAGACTACAAATGCTCATTGGTTTTCCTCAAGGATCCATTACCAAGTCTACGTGCACGTGAAATAAATGTACTAGATTCTAAACTTAAGAAATAATTCCGAAAGAAAAACCTCCAATGACAAAGGTATTTTGCTAGGGACTAACCTATTCAGCTCAAGAAATGAATTTTTTTTTTTATATGCTAACCTAAATGCATGAATACTTCCTAACATGCAAATGCACTCCCCCATGCCTAAATCCTACAATGTCCTCATTGTAAAATTAAAACAGGAGGAGAAAGGAAAAACATCACCTGACAATGGTGTTATTCTGACCGCTGGGTTGCCTTCCAACAAGCGCTGCATTTTTTGTCAGCAGCCAGACTTAGAAGGAACCTATAAGTCTGGTTCCAAATAGACAAAGTTAGGCCCTAAAAATATGCGTAACAGTGCAGGCCTAGAAAACAGGTAGCCACGGATGTTGGCGAGCTGATGATGCAACGTAATACTAAATGCTCGCCAGAAGATATGAAAGCGAATAACTGCATTGGCTACCTTGGGAGGTTTAGGAATAATAAATGGAAAATGAAAAGGGACCTCCTGCAACTGAATAAGTGAAGGATAACAAGGATCCTCCAGAGAAGGACGGGTTTTAAAAGATATACACATTATTAGTTTAAACCCTTGAATGGCAAGAGTAAAAGTACAAGCATCAATCCACACTCGCCATTCTACCCAAGGATGTACTGGCCTGATATGTTCTTTAGAAACAATGTACATGAGCAAAGATCTGAGCCAAGGATCGGTTAGGGAGTATAAGGGTTGTTTGTAGTGTTGGAAGGTAATGATTAAGTCCAACAAGGGCTTAGTAGGTGTTAGGTCTAATTCCAACAATGATTCAGATTGCGTACACTCCCTAACAGTTGTAGACAACTTCACGTTACCCTACCTAGCATTAATGATTGGAGTCATATTGGAATCAAGGGTAGACTCCAAATTACAACTCTTTGATGGCAGGGTCAAAATGTAAGAATCATTATCATTCAGCTCATCCCTAGATTCGTTTAGTTCACTCAAATATTTGTCGGGGTGTATATGTGATTCATTAGGAGTTGGATCAGTATCCTCAATTATTTCTAAAGGAGGATCAGTCTTAATATTTTGGGGCAAGCCTATATCATTGAATTCGTTATTGTTCTCGGGGTATAAATCCTCAATTGACGTGTTTAGTCCCCAAGAGTCTTCCATAGACTTCTCATTATTTTATTTTTCCTCCTTTAATAAAAACTCCTGTTTTGATGGAGGATGATTCTCAAAAGAAGGGAGGAATCTGGATTTAATCATATTATTTCTATCCTCTGGAGGTAAATCCTCAAATGATAAATAATTTCCCTATGGTTCACTCCAGATTTTCAATCCAGGTTCCTCTATTGGGGCATCCCCATCAGCTGAAATAGACTCTTCATATCCCTGAGACCAAAATTGATCTAATTTATCCTCCATTCCGTTAGGGTCACCTTCATTGAGTGCATTTAAATCCTCAGGATATTGAATGGTAGGTGTTGATTCCCTAAGTGGAGTGTTATGGGTAGGCTCACTAAGGGTAGAATGGGATTCCACCAAATAATCAATAGGGGAAGTGATAAGAACAATACAACCTTGACACGGGTTGGTAGGGGCAAGGAGAATACTGTCATTGGGGTCAAGGTCTTCAAGAGGTACCATCTTCCCTTGCTTTTGACTCCAATAAAGCTCGGGTGGATAATCACTATGATCACTGTCCTCTAGTGGCTGTGTCTCATTGGGAGAGTCTAAGTGATAGCTACATAAAATTGGATCCCTATTGTCATTAGGTTCCTCAGAATTATTTTCATGATCATGATCGTATGGGTAGGGATCAGGATTATTGGGAAGCATGTAGCTAAGTTGTCTTATTTCTTCATTTAACTGTTGACTATTCCTTAACATCTCTCCCATTGATTCCATCATTTCCTTTTGCTATTTTTACATTTCTATCATAAAAGAGGAGAGGCTACTATTATTAGGTTAGGGAGGATAGTCAATTTCATGCTCTGGTTGCCTAGGGGTATCGGTCCAACCTCAATATGGAAAATCATGAAGGGTGGGAGGGTTGGGTGTTTGCATGGAAGTAGGGATTTCAGGGTTGGGAAATCCCGCTCCTAGGCTCTGCTCAAAAGTGGGGGTTATTAAGCCAGTATTCCCATGATAAGAATGTTCCCATAATTGTCAATGTACCCATCAAAGGATGGATACGCTCGGGGCATGGGATCTTAATTAAAAGAATGGAAGTATTGACTCTGATAATCTAAATGATAGGAGTAAAGATAATCCATTTCTTTAAGCAAAACAGTTTTAACTCTCTTAGGATTTAGCAGAATTCAGAATACAAGTAGAAACTTCCTAAAGAGTTCTAATGTCAAAGCAAATGCAAATTCAATGGGATCTTATTTTTAGTAGATTGTAGGTCTTAGAATTAAATGTTCAATTGGTGGCCAAACAAGTTTTGCAAAAAATTACGCTTCCTAGGCCAACCTTCGCTGGTGCCTATAACCTACTCGTAAGGGATGGAAGTCTCGAATCGATCCCACACACGAGGAACCGAAGTAACTTGGTGGATAGGCTTGTTGATTTCCGACTAACTTTCCTTGTGGTGCAAAAGAGGAGAGGTAGAAATTTATCCAGTGACCTTATGTGTGAGGTGCACAATGTCTCAAGTGTGCAAACATACAATTGTATTTTGATTTTTGAAATTTCGCAAATATGATCCTTTTGCACACAATTTTCAGTCACAGATTTTAAAGTCTAACCTCTTAGCAGTCCCAATTTTTAAAGTGGCCACTGAATTAATTTGATTCAAGCACTATAGTGGTCTTAGATTTAGGTTCAATGCATATGCATGACATGTAATTGATGCTCAAGAGAAGACGTACCTTACTCCAGTTTTCTTCGTGCAATAATGAATGCAATGCAGTAAAAATAAACTAGATGCTGCTCATTCAGTCCTAGATGGTCATCCTTTAGAGATGCAGCTTCTAGCAGGTAATTCGAATATTTTATTTATTTATCTATTTTTTGGTTAATAATAAACAAATAGACCTAATCTAACTAACTAACTGAAATTCAGTTCAAATAATCCTATAATCTGAATAAATGGGAACACGCTCCTGAAAATACACTCCCGTATACAAGAGTGATAAGAAATAAAGAGGCACTGGGGACACGTTCCCAAAAATACCCGACAACGGTCCAAAAGACAGTAATTAAATTCTAATGTCTATCTAAACTAAATCTAACTAAGATCTACTGACTAAATCAGAAATAGGCTTCTCCGTAAGCCTATGTGCGTGGGATCAAGGCCCACGTGTTCCTGTTGCCGTCCTCCAGGTGGCATCAAGATCCACCAAAAAGATCATCTCCGCCGTGCGCATCGTTCAGGGTCAATGTCGTTGCTTTGCTGCGCCGTCGCCGTGTCAGATTCCTCACACAATAATAAAAATGATCAGATGATTGCACAACTCAAAATATTCAAAAAAATAATAACGTGAATCTATTGTGTTTGTTGCCTCCCCGGCAATGGCGCCAATTTGATGAGTCGATTTTCCACTGTGTTGTAGTATTTAAGTGGTGGAAAAATTGACTAATTAACAATAAAAGTAACCACTCACATAAGAGCGGGTCGTGTCCACAGGGAGGAAATTATGCAATAAACTCTCGATTATTTCGTATTCTTTCGATTACGTGCGAAATCCCTAGTCAAATCCAACATAAAATGCGATGGAAAGAAGATTCACAATAACTCAAAAGTATAAGGGTATATGTGCAATTTCCCCTCACTAAAATCTTCAATAAATATATGATGATTTTATGTAATTTTCGATTGACATATACTAGAGAAAATTGGTGCACAGGTTAAGCCTAAAACCAATCTCGAAACAAGTGAATAATAATAACATGCAATTATTAGAAAATATGAGTGTGCATTCGCAATTTTGCCACAATAAAATAATCATAAATGAAAATTAATTTCTAGTGGCAATGGCATTAGATGTAATTTTTAATTGCAGAGAAAACAGAGCTTTCACTCTCTCTCCTCCTCGCGCGAGAGAGAGAGCACCGGCGATGGAGCTGCTATGGGGGAAGGTTGACCGGTGCGTGGGGATCACGATGACGATGACAGAACGGCACGAGGTGGCCGACGGTGGCCGGCAGGCGGAGGAGATGGCGCTGCAGAAGGTTTCCTGCGTGGGTGGGGTGGTACTAGCGCTGGAGTGCCTGCGGGCATTGGAGATGGGTGCTTGGTGCACAATGTTCGCCCTTTCCACGGTGGAGAAGATAGAGCAGTTCCCCATAGGGGAAAAAATGCCAATCCTCCTCTCCTTTCTCCTCCTTTTTAACTCCTCTCTCCCTGCCACGAAATCCCCTTACTATTTTTGGCCAGCGGCTGTTGAGGATGGCCGGAGGATGGGAAAAAAAAATATGCCACCGGTTGTTTGTTGGGGAAATTTACTCCCCAACTCCTTGTTCTTTCTAAATATCTTTCCTGCACATAAAAACAAAAAAATCATTACATATTAAGTTATAGAATGTTATAAAATAGATGTAAACTTAAATCATGATGCATACAAATATTCTATAACTTAATGTAGTTATTAATAAACCTAAAAGGTAAGATTAAAGTTACTTAGGCGTAATACAAGTCCATTAAAATGGATTCATCACCACATTTTGCCACACGAGTATGGCTGGCAAGTTGTCAGTGGTAATAGCTCATCGACCGGTTGTCTAGAACCCAGCTCAATAAATGCACTGAAAATTCCCAAAACACTTAGGAAGAAGCAGAGAAGTAGAATAAACTGGGGAGATATACACTGGATTCACCCTTGTGTTCACCCCGTGATGAGAGCCTCATCATGAGTCATAACTAGCTCATTTTGACCTAATAAAGAGAATAAAAGCTCCTACATAACTTAGAAGAGGGCTTAATTGAAGGAATAAGTGTTCTGAGAAGAAAACATGAAATAAAGGTTAAAACTGTAATTTTACCATTGCAGTACAAAAATGAGATTTCTCTGAGACAGAACATAGGTCAAATGGTCTAAATAAGATAAAAAGTGGGTTGATTCAGCCAGAAATGGGTTCATGTGCAATCCAGGAATTAAATGACATTTGGTAACCCTAAAACTGACCCACTTAATTCAACAAGGTTCCAGTCAGGATAAAAATCAAGTAAACCCTCTAAAAATCATGGAAAAATATCTCCTACGGCTTAGAACATTCAATTTGGCCTTTGGAACCTAGTTTGACTTAGATTAGGGTCTTAGCTCATCAATTGACCTAATTTAGGTTTTTACGCAAAATATCCAGTCAAGCGTGGTCAAACCTAAAATTCAACTTCACCATTGGATTCCTTAGGTCCAAATTAGGTTTTTACCAAAATTCAGACCTAAGGGGAGGTTATCTTGACCTACTTTACAATTTAGTACACCCAATCACATTTTGGTCCCTATCTTTCGAAAACCATCACATAAACCCCCCTATCTTTCTCTCCAATCTCACAATCAGGTCCCTTCGCCATTAATGGGGAGGAATCCTTCTCCGGCGAGGAAGGTAGGGGGATACTCTCTGATCCCTCAGAGATCTCCTCCCAAAATTGGAAGGGAGATTCTCTGAGGAATCCCCCTCCATCTGAGCCCGATCATAATCTCTGATTCCTGTCCAATCTCTCGTTCGAACGCATGAGAGATTTGGGTATTTAACTACCTTCCATCTCCGATGAGACGTCGGTGGCATAAGTCTTGCCTTCCACGCACCAGAAGCTCGGCCAACACCTATAAATTAACCCCCAACTCTGGCCGCACCTCCTCAGCTCAACTTGGCCAGGATTCCACCTCAAATTCCTCTTCTTCTTCTCCCGCCAAGGGGTCCAGCGAGCTCCGGTGAGCCCCCCTCCTCTTCCTCGTCGCTCTACCACAAAACCAGTGGCAGAGCCATCCTCCTCATCCTCCTCCGCGTCGTGCAACACCTATGAGAGCTGCCCCAGCCCCGTCGTCGCCGTCGTCTTCCCCCACTGGACATCTTCTTCTCCGGTGATAGCAGGCACTGCCGGCCGCCTTCTCATCCCCTTCGCCCCTTTAGTTAGGTTAAAACTATTCTTCTCTATCCCCTCTTTCATTTCCCTCATTTTATTTCACCAAATGCCCCTCGACCGCTGCTGTTCACCACCATCTTCTTCATCTCTGGCCACCCTCCGGTGAGACGCTCCCATTGCTCCGCACCCCACATGCCTCGCCGACCATCGCATAACCTCCGCCTCACCTCACTGAGTACCCTCCACTCATCCACAGTCCCTCTACACTGCCCCAACAGTCCCTCGATCACGCCCATCCATCTGGCCACAGGGTGACCTAGGCACGCATGCCTAGGCCACCCTGCGGCCTGCCACCTAGTGCTTCACCTTCGCCGTGACACGGCGAAGGTCCCCTGTGATCTAATTAGGCCGCAAGGTCCTTGTTGTGTCAGGCAGATTTCACGCTCCGGCTGCCATTGGCGGTGACTCGAGGAAGTTGCACGCTTGCTCTAGGTCGTAGGACTGCAGGATTCCAGGTGCTACAGACTTGGGAAGTTCTTGCGAAGATAGTCGACCTATCGTGTGACACCACAGAGCTTGCAGTTGTGGAAATTGAAGGCATGGTCTGCTGTGGGCGCTCGAAAGAAAGCGGTGGGCATTAGTCCCACATCGGTAAGTCACAAAGCGCGTGTATCCTTTATATTGTATTTGTGATATGAGTCGGTTGCCTCCAGTTACACTTGGGGTGAGGTCCCTCAGCTATTCTCACTGCCTCATCCGTGAGTTCACCGCATGGATCTGGCAACCTAACCCAACACCATTCTGAGCACTCCTCGTGCACCACACTCACGCTGGTGCACCTGGACCAGGGCGCGCGACTCGACCCGTTTACCCGGCTTTGGGAGAGCGTGCTGAAGAGTGGTTTACACTGAGAGAGAGAGACGCGGGTGTGGGTAGAGGTGTAGGTTTTGCTCCTCTTTTATTTATACAGGGAAGGCAGAAGGGAGAAAAGAAGCAGACAGTTAGCTGCTGCTAGCAAAGGAAAAAAAGAAGAAGGAAGGAAGCCATTGCAGAGGAAAAAGAGAAGGAAAGGAAGAGGCGAAGGAAAAAGCGGAGGAATTGAAGAAGAAAAAAAGAAAGAAATAGAGAAAGGTAAAGACAAGTAGAAGAAGAAGAGAAACTGAAGGCAAAGGGAATAGAACCAAGGAAGGAAGAAGAGAAAGCAGAGCCAAGGAAGAAGAAGAAGACCCGTAGAGAAAAAGAAGCACAATGAAGAAAGGAAAAATTAGAAGTTAGAAGAAGAACAAGAGAGGAGAAGACATCTTTTAAGATGTCTGATCCCATGATCAGATGTCCAAATTCTTTCTTTTTGTCACAATTAATTTTCAAACTCATGCATTTATATTTGAATTAAGTTTTGAGTAATTAAAGTGTTCAATTACATTTTTGAGATTAGTAATAAATTCCAATTGCTCCCAGTGTTCGACCTCGGATACTAAGGTTTTCGAGTAATAAACTTTTATTTGTTGACAACACTTGATCACCTATATTACGACATAACTAATTGTTAAAACACGATCGAGACCACGTCAACATTTTGGCACCATTGCTGGGGAGCAACGCGTAATTTCGCACTAGTTTCTACATTCTTTTTATCATATTGAACACTAACTTGCCCTACTTTGCTTTGTTGTGATCTTGCAGGTATTTTACGAAAAGATCCCTCTCACAAGTCAACCACTCCAGGGCAGGTAATTTCTTTTCTTCCTTAAACCATCCCCTAAGCTTTGAAAGACAAAAGGAAGAAATTAATTTAGGAATTAATTGCCTTCTTTCTATAGTAATCACCATCTTTAAGGCAAACGTTTCCTGATTTTGCGAAAATTTTTCAAATCTTCTTGAAGTTGGAGCAATTTTTTTAGATTCTATCCCACAAATTCATGTGCCTAATAGAAATCACGCTTAATCTCGGCGGACAACACACTTCTTGTTTTTAAGTCCAAAGAGAACCTTTTCAAAAAGAAAAAGAGGATTGGAACTAGAACCAAATTAGGGTTTCTACAGTAGGATCTTGGAGTGCTAGTCACACATGCTTGTATAAAAGGAAATGAACCCTCTCGCATTAGTGTGCTACCCAATCCCTTGATTGAAGAGATCTAAACAAGACAAACCCTAAAAATTGAGCTCTAAAATCACTTGAATCTTAAAATCTTGGACCTAATAAACTAGGCGTCAAATCAGGGTGATCACTAGGTCCTAAGCCTAGAATCATTCTGCCATCTATAGGACAGCTTAGGTGAAGTTGACCCCTTGGGTCAACTAACCTCTAAATTAGGTCACACCATCAAAACATCTAAAGTTCAAGTGAGAACCCTAAAAGAACCATTGAAATAAAAGTGGTAGACTTAAGAGGTCAAGGTCCCCATCCTAGTCTACCTGGAATCCCAGTGACAAGAGAGGTCAAGTGGGGGAAACCCTGTAACCCGTGGGGACGCTTTACCGTGTAGGGGTCTTTGCGGGACTCTCCCTCTCTGGCTGCCCAGGTAATTCTCAGGTGGACGACCTTCTAATCCAGGGGTACCATCCGCCCCAAACCTCCATAGTCATCCAAATGTCTTTGGGTGTTTTGATTGGGTCAAAAACATCTCTAGTCCCTCATCTTTTCTCCTCAGAGCACACACACATTTTCAGTGGGACTCGTTATTCAGATCTAATCGCTTCATAACTTGATTCTACATCTTGATTCAAACTTCGATTCTACATCTTGATTCCACCACCTGATCCAAATATGCAGCCAAACCACTTAGGACTATCATTCAAAAAACCTGAATATCGGAGATCCATGAGAGATAGAATGATTGAGGATGCCCTGAAATTCTATGAAAAAGAAGAAACCTCAACACCAATAGGAAACATTCAGGTTGATGTCCTAACAACCACAACCTTTATCATAACTTGTGCCCAAGTACTATTGGCAGAAGCCACAAAAGGATCAACTCATGACTTGCTCATTACTGGATACATTGAGATAGAAAAACTGCACAATCTTGAATACCTTCAATGTATGACAAATCCTCGACTTTGGAAGCAACACCAAGATAGTCTTGAAAAATGGGAAGAGATAATGAGATAGTAAAACAAATTATTGACTAGAAGTACCCGTATATACCACAAATAGAGGATGAACCATCTTGGGACAACATCGAGGATCAATCTGATATCGGGTTTGAGGCACAAAATGGTTGTGGATTCCCAACCCAGATAAAGTACAATGTGCCTGATATTGAAGAAGGTTGGGAAGCTCCAAATGCAGGAAAATACCTTGTTGAGCCCATTCTAGACCATGAATCACCAGGCTTAGAATCTCAAAACTCCTGCAATAATGAGAGTAGAACTAAACCTTTGGAGGGTGTAAATTCTGTCCCTTATTCTGATAAGGTAACCCTCGAAGGTTATTCAGACCTAGATTCTAGTGATTCAACCCATATCCTAAGCCCATAATCTAGATCTGAAACCTATTTTGAAATTTCAAGGCCCCATATGAGGAAGATCAATCTTTCAATGAAGAATATGATTTTGGGCCTCTATTTGATGAATATCCCTTGCCAACATCCTCAGAAGAACTAATTGATTTTTCGGAAGTCATGCCAATTTACGATACAGAAACTGAGGAGTTGGACGAGTGGGGTTTCCATTGGGTCTGCCCTACTAGCTTAGAACCTGAACCTCTACCAGATAGGGACACCTTTTTAAGCTTAGAGTTAACATCTAGGCTAGACCCCAGTCAGGCTGCTGAATCTACAACATATGATGGAACTCACGATCTTGAATCTCATTCAGATTTTGATTTTTGCAAACTCTCCGACGACTTCGAATCTTACCATAACATCGGAGAAAATCTGCTTCCTGATTATAACAAGCCAATTCTCTTTGAAGCCACCTGCTCCACATATATAGAACCAATCAAAACCTGTTCTCTACCATGACCCGCAACCGGACTCAATTTCTATTCCGATTCACTTCTCACTGAGCCGTTTGCAGATGATTCAACTCCATATCTATACCAGGTACCGGGTATTGATCAGACCGAAAATCAGGAGCCATCATTCTTTGATCACCCCTGTAGGGTTTCCACACCATACATTGATTATTTTTCTAAACCCTACTCTGACTAGGCTGATTCGACTCAGCCTGAACCTGAGTTTTCACTTCCATATCCATATGAGCCACATTGCATATGGTGGGTTCCGCATTTGTTGATCTACATCTATCAACCCACCAGACTTATTTGGTTTGGGTTGCATCATCAGCCAACTGATCTTAACAAGCACCTGGTTGGACCAACCAGGGTCTTAATCAAGGTGCTTGTTTTACAAAATTTAGCTGATTTGACCACTCCCTCTCCACCCCATGTTCTACTCGGCTGAAGGCATTGAATTTAGCGCTTAACGGGGGCAACTCGTCATCCCAAAAATAGAGACTCGTTTGATTATCCGTCTGTACTCCACGTCCATTACACCTTGGGTTCAGCCTTAGACAGTTGATCTCACCTCTGGTACACGTACCGGAGCTTGAAATCGTTTGCATCAGTCATTTTCGACTCGTTCACACACCCGATGTATCGTGTTCTAAGTCCCTGACCTCAACACTATTTCACACCCTCCATTTACAATGAGGACATTGCAAGACTTAAGCATGGGGGGATGATAAAGTGCATACATACAGAACCAAGAAAAAGTCAGAAGGATTCTCACAAAAAAAATTCACATATGTCAAAAACATAAAAAATTGAAAAATTATGAAAAAGAACAAAAAATGGGGAGGGAGGAAATTTTGTGAGCCACATATCATAAGGAGGAGGAAAAGAGTAAAATGCCAAAAAAGGAGCACAAAATGAAAAAGAAAAAGATATAGTCATTAGTAAGAGATTAAGGGATTAACTGAAGTTCTAGACCAAATCAAGAAAAGAGAAAAATGAAAAGAAAAGTGCTAAGGAGACATAATAAGAGATTAGCGGGAACGTTGGTCTTAGGCCTCTTGGGCTAGATTCTTTAGCTTAAAAATTCACGTATCCACTAAAATCTGGATAATAGTCAAGGGGTTGGGGAAAATGCGAAGCTTAAGTATTAGGTCCAAGGCTTAGGAAGTATTCAGCCTCGTTAACTAACTTTCGATTTGCGGGATTCGGTAACCTAAGCACCCCAAATTCACATACAGTCTAGTTCAGTGTGCCTAAATATCAAAATCACGCAAAAGCATTTAATGTTCTGAAAAGGTTGGCTAGATTAGGAGCGGTCGATCAACACAAGTTGATTTGGACAAGTTCCCAGTGCAGAGAGGTAGGAAATTCCCCTTAAAGATGCATAACAACATATCATCTCCTCGGTGCTTGTCTCTTAGGATATTTAAATATCCTACTGGGGGCATGTAAGAACTCTACTGGTTCAAATACCATGGGCGGCATTATCACGAAATGTCGATCGCCAGGGTCTGAATTCGAGCACGGAACGGCATGGGCAGGATTATCTCGAAATCTCTAAAGCCATGGTTTTGGGGGTTGCCATGGGCGGTGCTATCTCGAAGCATCAATAGCCAGGGACCCTTGAGGATTGATGATGGGGACGAGAAATCCGATACAGACCGTGTTGAGAAGCTAATCCGAAGCTAGAAATAAAAAGAAAAGAGAGAGAAAGCTCTCCAAACGAATAAATCTTCTATCTCTCTCTTACAAAAATGCACTGCAAACTGAACCTTGGCTAAAAATATCTCAAGCACGGGTGCTTTAACCGCGGAGCCCAACAAACCCTAGGTTAGTTTCTGTGGGCCTTAAAAACCTTTGCGGAGGACTGAGGCTATGGCAGGTCAGGTCTAGATTTTGGTTGGTACTTGAGTACCTCTAGGCCTATTGTTGGCATTTTGACCTAATCACAAAAGAAAAAGAAAAGCACTTATCATAACTGATGACAAACACTCAGCGTCTAGAAAAAAAGTTAAAACCTTAAAATTTTGCTAAGGGACTAGCAAAAGCTAGGCATGCGGGTATGATGAGAGCCTCATCATGAGCCATAACTAGCTCATTTTGACATAATAAAGAGAATAAAGCTCCTACATAACTTAGAAGAGGGCTTAATTGAAGGAATAAGTGTTCTGAGAAGAAAATATGAAATAAAGGTTAAAACTGTAATTTTACCATTGCAGTACATAAACGGGATTTCTCAGAGACAAAACATAGGTCAAATGATCTAAATAAGGTAAAAAGTGGGTTGATTCAATCAGAAATGGGTTCATGTGCAATCCAGGAATTAAATGACATCTAGTAACCCTAAAATAGACCCGCTTAATTCAACAAGGTTCCGGTCAGGATAAAAATCAATTAAACCCTCTAAAAATCATGGAAAAATATCCCATAGGGTTTAGAACATTCAATTGGCCTTTGGAACCTAGTTTGACCTAGATTAGGATCCTAGCTCATCAATTGACCTGATTTGGGTTTTTATGCAAAATATCCAGCCAAACATGGTCAAACCTAAAATCCAACTCCACCATTGGATTCCTTACGTCCAAATTATGTTTTTACCAAAATTTGGACCTAAGGGGAGGTCATCTTGACCTACTTTGCAATTTAGTACACCCAATCACATTTTGGTCCCTATCTTTAGAAAACCATCACATAAACCCCCCTAGCTTTCTCGCCAATCTTACAATCAGGTCCCTCCACCATTATTGTGGAGGAATCCTTCTCCAGCGAGGAAGGTAGGGGGATACTCTCTGATCCCTCAGAGATCTCCCCCCAGAATTGGAAGGGAGATTCTCTGAGGAATCCCGTTCCATCTGAGCCTGATCATAATCTCTGATTTCTGTCCAATCTCTCATGCAAACGCATGAGAGATTTGGGTATCTAACTACCTTCCATCTCCGGGGAGACATTGGTGGCAGAAGGCTTGCCCTCCACACACCAGAAGCTCGGCCAGCACCTATAAATTAACCCCCACTCTGGCCGCACCTCCTTAGCTCGACTTGGCCGGGATTCCACCTCAAATTCCTCTTCTTCTTGGGCCAAGGGATCCAGCGTGCTCTGGTGAGCCCCCCTCCTCTTCCTTGTCGCTCTGCCACAAAACCAGTGGCAGAGCCATCCTCCTCCGCGTCGTGCAACACCTTCACGAGTTGCCCTAGCCCCATCGTCGCCGCCGTCTTCCCCCACTGGACGTCTTCTTCTCCAGCGACAGCAGGTACTGCCGGCCGCCTTCTCATCCCCTTCATCCCTTTAGTTAGGTTAAAACTATTCTTCTCTATCCCCTCTTTCATTTCCCTCATTTTATTTCACCAAACGCCCCTCGACCGCTGCTGTTCACCACCATCTTCTTCATCTTTGGCCACCCTCCGGTGAGACGCTCCCATCGCTCCGCAGCCCCACAAGCCTCGCCGACCATCGCATAACCTCCACCTCACCTCACTGAGTACCCTCCAGTCATCCATAGTCCCTCTACACTGCCCCAACAGTCCCCTGATCACACCCATCCATCCGGCCACAGGGTGACCTAGGCACTCATGCCTAGGCTACCCTGCCGCCTGCCACCTAGTGCTTCACCTTCGCTGTGACATGGTGAAGGTCCCCCTGTGATCTGATTAGGCTGCAAGGTCCTTGTTGTGTCAGGCAGATTTCAAGCTCTAGCCGCCATTGGCGGTGACTCGAGGAAGTTGCACGCTTGCTCCAGGTCGTAGGATTGTAGGATTCCAGGTGCTGCAGACTTGGGAAGGTCTTGCGAAGACAGTTGACCCAGTGCATGACGCCACAGAGCTTGCAGTTGTGGAAATTGAAGGCACGGTCTACTGCAGGCACGCGAAAGAAAGCGATGGGCATTAGTCCCACATTGGTAAGTCACAAAGCGCGTGTATCCTTTATATTGTATTTGTGATATGAGCCGGTTGCCTCCAGTTACACTTGGGGTGAGGTCCCACACCTATTCTCACCGCCTCGTCCGTGAGTTCACCACATGGATTTGGCGACCCGACCCAACACCATTTTGAGCACTCCTCGTGCACCACACTCACATCGGTGCACCTGGACCCGGGCGCGCGACCTGACCCGTTTACCCGGCTCTGGGACAGCGTGCTGAAGAGTGGTTTACATTGAGAGAGAGAGATGCGGGTGTGGGTAGAGGGGTAGGTTTTGCTCCTCTTTTATTTGTGCAGGGAAGGCAGAAGGGAGAAAAGAAGCGGATAGTTAGCCGCTGCTAGCAAAGGAAAAGAAGAAGAAGGAAGGAAGCCATTGCAGAGGAAAAAGAGAAGGAAAGGAAGAGGCGAAGGAAAAAGTGGAGGAATTGAAGAAGAAAAAAAGAAAGAAATAGAGAAAGGTAAAGACAAGCAGAAGAAGAAGAGAAACTGAAGGCAAAGGGAATAGAACCAAGGAAGGAAGAAGAGAAAGTAGAGCCAAGGAAGAAGAAGACCTGTAGAGAAAAAGAAGCACAAAGAAGAAAGGAAAAATTAGAAGTTAGAAGAAGAACAAGAGAGGAGAAGACATCTTTTAAGATGTCTGATCCCATGATCAGACGTCCAAATTCCTTCTTTTTGTCACAATTAATTTTCAAACTCATGCATTTATATTTGAATTAAGTTTTGAGTAATTAAAGTGTTCAATTACATTTTTGAGATTAGTAATAAATTCCAATTGCTCCCTGTGTTCGACCTCGGATACTATGGTTTTCGAGTAATAAACTTTTATTTGCTGACAACGCTTGATCACCTATACTACGACATAAGTAATTGTTAAAACATGATCGAGACCACGTCAACACCCCGTAAAAATAAAAGTAGGGAGAAAGCTACCAGTTGTAAAGATACACCATTAGGCAGAATTCTCTTTTTAAGATCACCTGGAGGCGTAGAAACCAGAAATCCGCCTTAACTGCCGATCAAGGAGTCTATCACATTTATAATAAGATGCTTAGAACTTAGGATTCTCATCAAATCTTGGGTGAGTTGAATGGCCATAGAAAGCCACTCCTAAACCCTAAAACTTGAAAATCCAAAAAAAAATATTAGAAAAAAAGGAAAAACAAAAAAAGAAAATTTTCTTTGAATAAGGCGAGGGCTTGAGGCAGTCTGCATTTTGGCAGATAGTCGAACATTGTTGTATCTCTGAAAGTTCAGATTCTAAGTAAACATTTTCTTAATGATTGAAAATAACTCATGTCCAAATAATCTAACTTAATTCTTTTATAAATAGCATATAGTTTTTTCTAGGGACTAGCAAAAGATAGGCATGGGGGTGTGATGTAAACATGTTTACATTACATAAGATGTCTATTTATGCATGTTCTTAAGCATAGAATTGCATTGCATACTATAAATATTGCATAGCATGCATCATCTTGCATTTAGATTAGTTTGAATAAAATGGAGGTTAATTGTCTCCTTTTATGTTCAGGGACAGGGCAAAATTTTTATCGGGGCCTTGGATCGAAGATCCAACCATACAGATTTGATCAGGGTGACGATTGGAGTTCAACGACTCCAAGATCGCCCTAATTAGACATCTGTAGCATTAGATAGAGATCGGGGAACCCTAAAAGATCAAGGGCCAAGATGGTATGAATTCACACTTCAAACAACAAATCTGACCACACAGATGGATTCAGATCGACGATTGTAGCTTAATGGCACGAAAATCAACTCAATTAGACTACCGTGGCACCATCTACATCATCCAGAAGATGGACGGCCAATATGGGGCCACATGGCACCATTTCAGCCACCCAACTGGCAGCTACACCCACTGCACCCTCTCTTCTTCAACAATTCTCCACCGTTGGATGTGCATCCAACGGCTGTGGATGTGCAGGCACAATTTGTAAGTGTGACACAAACGCGCTTGTAGCACGTTGGTCGAACGTGCTCTCGCGAAGGGAGCGGGCGAGCGGGCGTGGGTGAGCGGGCGAGTGCTCAATAGCGCCCATGTGCTATCGCACGCCGCATGTGACGTGCCATCAGACTTGGCGAGCGCGTGCAGCGGAGGAGCGGCGAGGAGTGCTCTCAGCTGTTCGATCTCATGATTGAACGACTGAGATTTGATGAATGTGGAAAGGCATTGCATGCACGGGAGGGGAGAAACCGACGCACGTGGCCCAAGATGGGGCTTTAGCGACAGTTTTATCCATCACTAAAGACCCCTGATTTAATGTTTTGAGACTAAAATGATCAAATTACCCTCATTCCTTGCAACTATAAAGGGAGACCTCCATACGAAATCTTCATGCCTTCTTTCTCTTCTCTCCCTCTCCAAAGCTCAAGAGAAGCTTGTCCCATACCTGGGATGCTTCTCAAGAGATCAAGTCCAATTTTCATCCCCCTTTCAGAAGTGGATCCCGCGACGACGACGTGCTGCTTCATTCTCGTTCTTCTCGCTTCATCCTCCTTCATCCTGCTCCATTCCCCATCTTCTAGGCATCGTCCCATCCGGCTCGTCCTCCAAGCAACCGTCGAGGAGGATAATTCTCTCTCCATTCTTTTTAATGCTTTATAGAGTAGATTTACTACTTTCTAGTGTAATCGTTTTATGTTTTCTAATAGTAATGTTTAGTGTAATGAACAATCTCTTTGATAATGAATTACATGTTTATTCTACATCTCTTTTTGGTTTTTGTTTGTAATATAGTCTCTCTCTCTCTCATTCTCTCTCTCTCTCTTCTATCTAGTGTAACTAGATAGATAGTTTCTAATCAATTAATCTACTTCGTGACAAATAACTTAAACTCGTATTTTTAAATCAAACGTTCGCGTCCCTGAGTTCGACCCGAGATTTCTATTCCGATATAAATTTTATTTGTTGAACACGAGTTCTTTGCTTCAAACTACAACGACAAGTTTTCAAAACCAAATACGTTAGTGTAGCAACTCGTAGCTTCAACAACCCGCGTGTCTGGGACCTAAAAACTTGAAGCTTGAAGCCTTGGATGATGCTTGCAAGCTTCTTTGAGCTTGCTCCAATGGCGGCCAAGACTTGAACCTGTCCACAAGCAAAATGGCCTTATGGCCTCATCAAATCACATAGAAAGCTTCATCGTGACACAGTGAAGGTGGCCCAGTGGTTGGCGTGGCGTGGGGTGGCCTGGGTGTGCATGCTTAGGTTGTTCTGTGGCTATGGAGATGGGTGTGTTCGAGCGAAGTGTGTGGAGTGTGTGGTGGGCAATGGAAAGAGGGAAGATGATTAGTGGGATGTGGTGAAGCTTTTGAGGTGGATGGCGAGGTGGGTGAGTGCGTGGAATGGCGGATGCACCTCGTCGGTGGTTTTCCAGAGGTGAAGGTGAGGGTGGTGTGTGAGCGTCGGGGCGTGATAATAGAAATAAATGAGGGGAAAATAAAGAGCAGAGGGAGAGGACTTATCTACGAAGGGATAGACGAAGGGGGAGTGGAGAAGGCGAATGACTCATATGTGCCGTCATCGGAGATGAACACCCAGTGAGAGAGGGACGGCAACAACGAGAGGGAGGCAGGCGTAGGTACAGGTGTGGCGTGACGTGAATGAAGGAGGCAGAGGCAACTCTGCCACTGGTATTGTGGCAGAGCGATGGGAAGAGGAGGTAGGAGTCGCCGGAGCTTGCTGGGATTTTGGCCGGAGGGGAAGAGAGGAAGATTGGGGATTTTCTCAGGTCAAATCAAGCTTGAGAGGAGCAGGAGGATCTAGGGTCCCTTTTATAGCACCCGGGAGAGGGCCTTGTGCTTGGAAGGCAAGCTTCCAAGCATGGCAACCTCGCCGGACTTGGAAGGTCGGGAAATACCCAAATTTCTCATGCGTTCGCATGAGAGATTGGGTGGAAATTGGAGCTCAAGATTGGGTTCACATGAACGGGAATTCCTCAGAGAATCTCCCTTTCAAATTTGAGAGAGATTCTCTAAGGAATTAAGGAGATGTCCCCCTCGAATCCTTGCCGGAGTAGGATTCCTCCAATGTAATGGCGGCAGGACCTAATTGCAAAGAACAACGAGGAAGATAGGGGGGTGTCTGCAAGAGTTTTCAAAAGTTAGGGGTATAAATGTAATTAGGTTGGACTGTTATGCAAAGTAGGTCAAGGTGAACTCCCCTTAAGTCCAAATTTTGGTATAAACATAATTTGGACCTAAGGAATCCAATGGTGAAGTTGGATTTTTGGTTTGACCATGTTTGATTGGGAATTTTACATAAAAACCCAATTTAGGGCAAACATTTGACTAGGACCCCTATTTAGGTCAAAATAGGTTCTAAAGGCCAAATTGAAGGTTCTAAGTCCTAGAGGATATTTTTCCATGAATTTTAGAGGGTTTAGTTGAATTTCATATTGACCAGAACCTTGTTAAATTAAGTGGGTCTATTTTAGGGTTATAAGAAATTTAATTCCTAGATTTCACATTAACCCTTTTCTGTTTGAACCAACACACTTTTTATCTTGTTAAGACCATTTACCTATGTTTAGCAACTGAGAAATCCCGTTGTTGCACTATAATGGTAAAATTACAGTTTTACCCTTTGTTTCTTATTTTTCTTTCAAATTGGTTATTCCTTGAGTTAGGTCCTCCAGTTGATTATGTAGGAGCTTTTGCTCTCTTTTCTAGGTCAAAATGAGCTAGTTAGGGCTCATGATGGCATTCTCATAAAAAACTACCACTTTTCTTTATGTGTTGTTGTTGAGAAGATTCAGTAAATTGGAGCTACTGATATTGCTCTTTCTCTAATTCAAAGCCTAGGAGGCTTCCTTGAAGTGGTCTATAGCTAATTAAGGTAGGGGAGAGGTTGGAGGTCGGTGTACGACGATGATCGATGGCGGAGTGAACAACGGTGGCGGTGAGGAACTGAAAACACTAGCATGGGTCTTTGACCCAAATTAGATAGCCCATAAGCATCTTTAGAGCACGGCGAGTGTGGAGGTGAGCTATATTGGGTGTTTACAAGCGTGAGGTAACCGGATGGTGTTGGTGAACGTAGTTGTTAGTGGGTTCGTTCGGCCAAGGGATACGAAGATCAAAGCTCTTAATAAGTTGAGGGCTTTTGAACTTTGAGGAGTAAGGAGTGTTTTGGTGGCAGTCGTTTGGCAATTTGGAGTGGTGTAGCACCGACGCGAGCTCACCGAAGCTCATGCTGGAGTTGGAAAAGAAGGTGGAGGTCAGAGAGATAAAGTGGTTGAAATCTAATCCTAAGGTCCAATAACTACTCTAAAGAAAGAGAGGGAGATAAAGACATAATTTATTTAACGAAAAGTGGGAGGAACCATGTCGGCTTGCTGCGTCGGACACAAGGAAGGGGAACTCTCTGATGAGGGAGACGACAGAGATAAAGGGGAGTGGCAGCCTTAGCTAAGGTATGCTAGAGTCAGAGGAACTTGGTGAAGATGTTCGAACATCCAATTTGTTCGTTGGACAACCGGAAGAAGGAAGTCAAGTGGGGCCGCCGAAGCGCAAGTCGGAGAGGCCAGAGAGAGAGGAGGTCTTTTAGCCTAAACTTGGCTAAATGGGTCTTGGGAATGTGGGAAAGCTTATATAGAGGTGGATTCAATCTTTCAATTTCCTAAAATTTATGAGAACATTCGTGAATCAGGAAACCCACGTTCATTCATTTCTTGAGCTCACTACCGGTCTTGTATGCTAAATTGGCACACGAGATCTTGTGCAATCAAGAGTCTTTGATCTCAGGAGTAATTCCTCTAAATTTGGAGGGATTGAGAGTAGTTTTGAGGGATCAATCCCTCAATCGAAGGAGCCTGGGCATGGGTTTTCTTTTCTAATGGCTACTGCTAATTTGGGAATCGAAGGAGAAGGAAGGGGCCTGTTTGCAATGTAAATCGAAAGTTAGGAGCACTTACGCAATAAATAGAGAGTTTTGGACTAAACTGCAAACTAGGTCAAGATGGACTTTGATTAGGCTCAAATTTTGGTGTTAACTTAATATGGAGACAAGGAATCTAATGGTGAACTTAGATTTGGTTTTTTTACCAATTTTAACTGGGTAAATTACACATAAGCCCAAAATAAGGCAAATTCTCATCTAAATCTCTAGTTCTAGTCAAAATGTGTTCCAATGGTCAAAGAAAAGGTACAAAACCTCTTATAACATTTTTCAATGATTTTTAGAAAGTTTAAATTGAATTTTTTTCTACCAAAACTCTTTCAGTTTTAATGAGGCTGTTAATTACTATTTCCATGTAATAATCTAATCTTCAAGTCTCATAAAACCCTGATTCAGTCAACTCAGGCTCATTTGTTGGTCTTTTAAGTTCATTTGATCCTTATCAACCCCTTAGTTAATATGCATTAGTGATTAGATGTTAAAACAACAGAATTAACCCATTTTCTTATCTTCTTCTCAAATACAATTCAGAATGGAGTTATGATCTTCTGATGAAAATCTAGGAGCATTTTTTATTGTAGTTAAGCTAATTCATGCTTATTAACACCAATGATGGTGCTGGCATCATAACCCCCATGCGTAACTTTTGCTAGTCGGTAACAAAATCCTATGAACAAAACCAAATCTCTAAGCTGAATTTTAACCGTCAGGATGCCTTACCGAGCTGTGTCTATAAATATTAGATCAAAATACCAATAAGATGCCTAGAGGTAACTAAGTACCAGCAAAGATTCAGACTTGACTAGCCTCAGCCTTGGGTCTGCTACGAAGGTTTCTAAGGCCCGCAAAAATTGTCCAGAGATTCGTTGACCTTCGCGGTTAAAGCACCCGTGTGTATGTTCAGCAAGTCTTGGTTCAATTTACCAGTGCATTTTTGAATAAAGAGAGATTTATTTTGAGAGTTTTCTCTCTTTTCCTTTTTAATTTCCCTAAATCCAACATCGGATTTGCCCTAAACATGGTCTGTATCGGATTCCTCGTCCCGATCATCAATCCTCAAAAGGTCCCTGACTTTTGATACTTTGTGATAGTGCTACCCATGGCACTTGAACCACCACAAGGTGCTTACATGCCCCCGGTAGGATATTTAGATATCCTAGGAGACAAGCACGGAGGAGATGATATGCTATAACATATCTTCGAGGGGAATACTTTTATTCCTCCTCTTTATGTTAGGAACTCAACCAATCAACTTGTGTTTTTGAGTCGCTCCTAAGCAAGATCATTGGGAAAATTTTTTCAAAATAGATCACTTTTTGGCATTATTTTGATTAAGCTCACTGAACTAGATCGGTGTGTGATTTTTTGTTGCCTTGGTTACCAAGTCTCACAAACTAAAGGGTAGACAATAGGGTTAAATAATCCCTAAGCCTTAGACTTAATACATTAGCCTCGCAACTCCCTCAGCCTCTTGATGAATAGTCCAGATCTTAACAAATACGTGAATGTTTAATCCCATAACAAGCCCAAGAGGCTTAAAGGCTGTATCCTTCACTTATCCCGTAAGATTTATCCCTTTAAGTCTTAATTCATCATCCGATCCAACCTAGAACTTAGGAAAGTTCCATACTCAATCACTTGGACTAAAATAAATTTTTTTTTCTCCTTTTTTCCTCTATTTTTCTTTTCACCTCTTTTTAAACTCAAATCAAAGTTTTTAATTCAACTCACATGTTTCCTCCTTTCGTTCTCTTTTATTTTTCTGTCTGAAGCCCTCTTAACAAAATCAAATTTCACAATGTTTTACACTTTAATACCCCCTATGCCTAAGATTTGCAATGTCCTCTTTGTAAATTAAGTGGGTTCGAGTTTAGCTTAGTTCATACATTAAAGCATGTTCAGGTGGGTGGTGAATGGGTCAAGATGACTGTTCTAAGGTATGAACCCTAAAGTGAAATAGGAATTCCACTCAACAAGGGATACGAAGGGTCTCACGTTTTTCAAATGACAGGCTGCATTCTGTTAAGCGCTAAGTTTAATGCCATCGGCTGGGCACAATGTAGCTTAAAAGAATATGTTATTTGGCACAATGTGATGAATGGTACGAGAAAATATGTCATCGTGATGGACAAGGATCAGATGGTCACAAATGAGCGCCAAATCATGATGAAGAGTTAGCCCAGAAGGTCTGTGATATGGATCTAGTTGCTTCATTTCTGGGTAACTCTTATTGAGTTTTTCTGGAGGAATCACAGATATGATGAAATAATCAAGAGGCTCCAAAGTCAGATTGTGGTGGGCCCAGGACCCTATAGAAGTGGACCTAGTCAACAGAGTCGAAATGTTTGGTTCCTCTAGTGAGCTTAGTTGTGTAGTGTGGCCTAACAGATTGGTTTCTAATGAGTCATCTCGATCTTTTTCCATTGGGTGCAATGTCAACTCCCCAAGAAATGACTTGACGATTGGTTCATCCAATGGATCTTATCTATGATGTTCATCCCAATCAAATGTGAATGTCTGGAGACTGACTATTGGATCTTAAAAATCCAACTCAGTAAATGATTCAAACTCTAAACCATGGTCACTCTCGATCCTCAAAATAATCACCATCATAGAATGTCTCTAGATTTATGGAATACAAATCCAAATCCTTTTGAATGTCATCATTCTATTCCCCAAAATCCATATGTATGTCCTCGAGATCAAAGGTAAAAGCCTCCAATACTCTCAATTTGCTGAAATCATGCTCGGCTAAATCGAGATCCTCTGTAATGCGAAAAACTTCTAGTTCTAGTTCTAGGTCTTCTACCACTGTGATAGACATGAGCTTCTGAATTAAATCTAGTTGTTTTGTCTAGCATTCCTCCTTTCCTCTAGACGATGCCTTGAAAATATTGATCTCAGTCCGTTTAACCCCAGAGGAAATTGTCATAAACCTTGATTCACAATTGATTATGCTCCTACAATAGCCAAGAGTGGTCTCCCCAAAATCAAAGTCATATCTTGTATTTGTTGTGGTGCTTCCATGTCAAGAACTAGAAAATCATATAGGTAGCTGAAATCTTTGATTCTGACAACCACATCGTCTACCATCCCAATTGGGGTGATTACGGCTCGGTTAGCTAGTTGCAGAGTAACATCAGCAGGTTTTAGCTATCCTAGTCATAGTTTCTCAAATAGGGCAATTAGTATTAGGTTGACAAATGCGCTCAGATCCAATACAACCCATTGTAAATTTGTACCATTGATCTTGCAGGGGATCAATGGGGTTCCTAGATTAGATTTCTTGGGAGATAGACTATTTTGGGTTATAGCATTTACATTTTCAAATAGTGCTACTTTCCTTTGAGAAGATACCTCCACCTCTTTTTTGGATAATTCAGGTGAGATGGAGTTAAGAGTGAGGGTATCAAGTAATAAGATAGTTTCCTATGCATTTCTTAATGATCCCGTTAGGTCTGCTTTGGATAATCCTCTGGTGTAGAGGTGAGGCAAGATTTGGGAGAGAGGCATGGATTGACTGACCTGAGGTACATGTTTATGCTTCCACCTCTTGGTTTTGTCTTTGACATTGTTGTGCTGATCATGGGTTGGTTGAGATTTGGGCGAAGGGCAATGAGGCTTGGTCTTATGATCTTTTCTCATGCCAACAGCATTGATCATAGCATAGTCGTAATGCGTAGGAGAAGAAAGGATTATACCCTATTGCGGAACAGTAGGGTTGATCACTGAAGCTTGATTTGAGGAGGTGGAAACTCCAAACACACAAGTGTAAGTAGATGGGGTTGTATGGGTGTAGCATGCTTGGCCTTGGGTTTGGTTCACCGTGTGCCTCTAGTTTGCCATGTTGTTCGGATTCGGCAGCGGTTGGGAAGGAAGTTCATGATAACACCATCATCCATTATAACTAGCTTGAATTAGTGAAAATCTAGAGATAAATGCTCCTGAATAATTGCCTGGGGACAATAATTCCACTCAAATCCATTTTGAGAAGAAAATATTAAAATAGGGCTAAATCTGCAGTTTTAACATCACATCACAAATGCAGAGTAACCACAAGGTCAACCAGGGGTTAATTTAAGGTCAAATGAGTATTAAAGTCAAAAGAGTGGGTCCACACAGAGAGAAACAGGGTTTTATGCATCTCGAGAACCACAACAGAACACAAAACCCTAATTTCAGATCCTCTTAAATTGAAGAGGTTCTAGTCAGGATAAATTTGATATAAACCTCCTAAAATTCATATAAAAACATTCTAAGAGTTTCGGTATCCTTGATTTGACCATCTAAACCCATTTTGACCTTGAATAGAGTTTCAGATGGGATTTTGCCCTAATTTGGGCTTCTGTGTAAATTGCTTAGTTAAACGTGGTCAAAACTCAAATCCAACTTCACCATTAGATTTCTTGGGTCCAAATTAGGTTAAGATCAAAATTTGGTCCTAATCAGAGTCCATCTTGACCTAGTTTACATTTCAATCCCTGAAATCTTTGTTTCTCTCAATTAAACCCCTAACTTTAAGATCCTTGTAAATAGCCCCCTAACTTTGTCATCTCCTTTGAAAAATGCCCCCTGTCGCCATTAAATGTCTGAATAGAATCTCTCCATGACTCGTCGACCTTCAAACTTTGAGAACTCCTTGGTTTCTTAATCAAATGCTCTCAAATTTGGAAGTAATGATCCCCAGGAGATCCCCTACTGATTGAACCCTATTCCAGAGCCCAATCGCAAGCCAAAAGCTCTAGTGAACTTTCAAAATTTAGTGGGTTTACCTCACAAATTTCGTGTGGAGTCACACTGATTTTGGGCAAATCAAGCCCAGTTCGACAACTATATAAACTCCTGAAGATCCCAATGTCCTCTTTAGCAAGGTTTTAGGCCAGGAAATCTTCTCCTCCTTCCCCGGCCTACTTCGACCAAGCTCCGGTGACCTCCTCAAATTCATCTTCGTTGCCTTCTACCATGTACAATAGGCAAAGGGAACTTCCTTCCCTACATCTTCCACTCCTTGCCGTACCAAGTAGGAGCCATCTACCCCTTAGTCCTCTCCAGCACTGGCCAGTCAAAGCCAGTGCAGATCTCCTTTCCCTATCGTCTGTAACTAGATCAAACTCTCCCTCTCTCTCTCTAGTATAGGTCTAGATCTTTAGAACCACAATTCGATCTCTATCCAAGCTCTCCTTCTCCTTCTTCTCTGCCTCTGGCGAAGTCACCGACAAAGCTGCTACGCCACCACAGACCACCAAATGCCCCGCCATCGCTCCCATTAGCACCATCTCACCTCCACCTTCAAAATCCCTCTTTGAATTTTGCTATCCACCCACTCCATAGCTCCTCCGAGCATATCGATCTTCACAAAACTTCTCCGACTTCGATAGACTGCCACACCATGCACACACCAAATCGTCACCGCCGTCGCACTTCTTGCACCATGGCAAGTCTTCTGAACATTCTAATCAGGGCTCTAAGCCCATATTCATGCTTTTTAGGTTTGCTGGGCATCCACCGTTGCCTCCATTGTCATCGACATCGATTGCCTCTCTCTAGCCATCACTTGACCCGTGATCACTTCCAATTGATGCGGCTTAATTCCATGGAGTTTGCATCTACTATTGAGGAAAGGTAGTAGCACAGCAGCCCCAATTTGAAGCTCCAACTCATGATAGCTATGTGCAATAGAGCGTGGGCTTTAGTCTCACCTCATGAGTTTCAAACCTAGATGCAACAGAAGTGCACTAGGCTGCAAGTCCCGCCATCTGTGTGCACTAGTTACGAACCTCTGTAATTTTTGAATTATGCTGTCTCTTCACGGCAACATTATTTTTCTGTATATCAGCTAAGGTTTGCAAAATCAATCTCATTTGGTCTTCCTTCCTAGGTTTGGTTGGGAAGTTCAGGTCGAACCTAGGCTGAGCGGGCTGATATGGTCACGGAGCTTGTGGTCGAGGTTGGAATTGAGATCTTGAGTTTTGATTATTTCCTGACAACGCAAAATTCAAATGATTGCACCATCTAGGGTCATATGAGTTAAAGAATGGATCATCTGGATGGCATGGGGATTCTCATAGGTCTGAGGAGCTCTAAAGTAATTAGAGTTTGAGGGTTCATAGATCCCCCAACTAGAGTAAGATGGTTTAAGGTTTCCTTCGAAACCAAGGTCAAACAGGGTTGGATACACGTCCATCCCTTGATATGCATGGTGGTGAATGTTATGCACGACCTCCTACTTGAAGGTGGTTGTGCATACGTGCTTTGCTACGAAGAGGTGGCTCTTTATAGTTGGTGAGTTAATTCGTCCACCTTCTTCTCGATAATAGATACTTTATCCAGGCCACTGGCCAACAACTCCAGATTGACGGATGCGGATAAGTCTTGAGTTTTGTGTGCTCCTCACGTATTTGTCAATGCACGTGTAGTCGTATGATCGAAAATACCCATAGACTCATTGTTTATGGAGTTCTCATACATGTTCTCGAGAATCTCCCAAATGGTGTCTTCATGCTGGCCCATGATGTTGCCACCACAGGTTCCACTGACAAATAATCTAAAGTCCTCATGGAGTCCCTGGTAAAAAGACTGGACTTGTTCCCATTTAGGAACTTCATGATGAGGGCATTTCCACATTAGATCCAGAAAGCGATCCCATACCTCATGAAGTGGTTCTCTCGCATTCTGCATGGAATGTGTGATTTGGTGTCTCAAGGCATTAGTGCGAGCCACCGGGAAGAATTTTTTTAGGAATTCAGCTTGTACTTCCTTCTACATGTTGATTGGTCAAGTCAAAGATTGATACCAATGGGTAACTTTGTCCATCAGAGAGAAGAACATCTTCATGAACAAGATGTCCTAGTTTTGAACAGGTGGTTCAAAAGTTTGGGCTAGATGTTTTAGTTGTTTGATGTGCTGGAAAGGATCTTCAAAGTTCAATCCACGAAATTTGGGGATCATGCTGATAAGATTCGGCTTCAATTCTGTTTCAGGATCTCCAATCGAGATTTGCACCCTGGGTTTGATAGCTAACACCGTGGGATTGTAATGATCTTGCATCTACAGACACAGTCAGGGGTTCATGAATGTGTGAAGTAGATCCATGAGATTTTGCAATTGGATCTGGAAGTTTGGTACCTGGCCTCCTCCTTCAAGATCTTGATTCTCCATGGAAGAAGAGGATGGAGAACTAGTCTCAGATGTGGAATGATCAAAAGAGATTTTGATCTGATTGTAAGGGGACCTAAACAATTGAGTCGGGGTTTGACCATAAAGAGAGTGAACTACTAATACTGGTCTTAAGGACCCCCTCCTGTACAAGCACTACAGAATCAGATGACGAACAGAATGTGTCTTGGACCCAATCAAGGCACCCAAAAAGGCTGGGTGACTAAGGTAGTTCAAGGCAGATGGACCTTTGGATTAGAAATCACCTACCTGAGAATTACTTGGGTAGCTAGGAAGGGAGTGTCCTGCAAAGACCCCTACATGGTAAAGCATCCCCACGGGTTACATGGTTTGCCCTACTCAACCTTCATTGTTATTCTGATTCCAAGTAGATCGGAATGTGTAAGTTGAACCTAGGTCTACCAATTTTAACTTAGCTTGTGCTTTGAATTTCACTTGAATTTAGAGTTGATTCGATTTTTGACCTAATTTGGAGGTCGGTTGATTCACAAAGTGAATCAACTTCACCTGATCTGCCCTAAGGTTGAGGATGAAGTTTGGGCCAAAGTATCCAAATTACCCTGACTTGGTTCTCAAACAGGTTATTAGGTCCCAAATTTTAATGATCCAAGTGATTATAGAGCCCTAATTTTAGGGTCTCCTTGTTAAGATCAATCCAAGCAAGGGATTAGGTAGCACACAACACAGGAATATATTTCCTTTTTATGTAGGCAAATGTGTACTAGTCCTGGAAACCCTAATGTGGAAACCCTAGTTTGGCTCTATTTCCAAGTCCAATTTCTTCCAAAGATGGTACCTTGAGCTCAATCAAGAAGGTGAATAGCCCAAGGAACCTTATGTCCCTAATAGGTGCAAGTATCAGGATGGGGATCTCTAACCAAATCAATCAAATTTGATCAAATCATGATAAATTAGGAAACATTTGCCTTGAATGACGATTACTAGAAAAAATATGGCAGATTGGATCCTAATCGATTTGTTTCCTTTTCAATCTTTTCCAGGAGAGGAGGGGATTATGGAAGAGGGAATAGTAGTTACCTAACCCTGGTGTGGTTTCTTGAGTGGTCTATCTTCAATTGTGGTTCACCTTGCAACAACACAACAAAACAAATATAGCAAGTTAGAATCAAGTCAGAATAAGCACTAGTGGTTGGAGTGCGTGCTGCCCCCCGGCAACGACGTCAAAATGTTGTATGAGCTTCTACTGTGTTTTTAGAAAAGAGATGGGTCGTAGTATAGATGATAAAAGCATATCGACATTTAAATTTATAGTGCTTCAAAAACATGAGTTCTGAGGTCATTCACAAGGAGCAAAATTGTGTAATTCAACCACTAATTGAATAATAGAATTAAGCATAATAATCTTGATTCAAAAATAATAGATGCAATGTATTCCACTCTCAAAATAGATATAGAAGAGAGTAAAACATAAATGATTATAAGGCTAAAAAAATTATTTTTAAGTTAAGCACATTAGCCTCAAATCTCAAATCAAATCCTCGACTCAACTCTTTAACACTTAACCAAATCAGATGTCTCTATCATTCATTACACGACTTAAATATCCAAATTAGACCTAAGTATGGTCATTTGATGGATCTTTTGGGAGCAAAGCCCCCCTTTTCCCAGCAAAGAACCTTCCTTCCTCTCCTTCTCTATTTAATCGGGTAATCAGATTAGGGCCTAGACCCACGTAGGTGTGGACACAGGTGACGGCGTGCAGGGGCATATGAATGGGGACCTGACCCCGTGTCGAAGGCAATAAGCCTCTGTGCTTAAAACGTTAAATATTGCTTTCAAATTCAAATGTCCTCGATGTGGGACTAAAGCTACCACTTTTCTTGGCGTGTTGCTGTTGAGAAGCTTTGGCAAATTGGAGCTACTGATGTTGCTCTTTCTCTAATTCAAAGCCCAGGAGGCTTCCTTGAAGTAGTCCATAGCTGATGAAGGTAGTGGAGAGGTAGAAGGTCGGTGTACGATGGCAATCGTTGGTGGAGTGAACGGTGACAACGACGAGGACCTGAAAACACTAGCATGGGTGTTTGACCCAAATTAGATAGTCCATAAGCATTGTCGGAGCATGACAAGTGCAGAGGTGAGCTGTATTGGGTGTTTACGAGCATGAGGTAGCCGGACGGTGGTGGTGAACGTGGTTGTGAGTGGGTTCGTTCGGCCGAGGGATACGGAGATCAAAGCTCTCAATAAGTTGAGGACTTTTGACCTCTAAGGTGTGAGGAGGGTTTTGGTGGTGGTGGTTTGGCAATTGGAGTGGTGTAGCACCGATGCGAGCTTGTCGGAGCTCACATCAGAGTTGGGAAAGAAGGTGAAGGTCGGAGAGATAAAGAGGTTGAAATCTAACCCTAAGGTCCAAAAATAACTCTAGAGAAAGTGAGGGAGATAAAGACCAAATTTATTGGACAAAAAGAGGCAGGAACCACGTCAGCTTGCTATGCCAGATGCAAGGAAGGTGAACTCTTTGATGAGGGATGATTGTGTAACAATAATAGGTCCTAATCAACCTAAAGAATGTTAGAACCTAGCTTAATCTGTAAATATTGCATTCACTTCATGCATATCATGCGTTGCATCATTTTATATAGAATAAGATGAGATATCTTGCTATTTAATGTTTTTGTTGCTATTTGCAGGTAATAAAGTGATCCAAGATGTAAGAAAGAGTGGAATAAGGCAATAAAGAGAGAAGACTGATCTAGAGAAGAGGAGTGAGGAGGATAGCCTTTTCCCTACCCTTAGAAACCCTAGGATAGCCTTTCTAAATCCAAGACCACTTCTATTAGGACATCTTAGCCTTAGAACCCAAAACATGGATAGCATTATCTAGGTTCTTTCCTTCTTATCCCTCTCCCAAACACTTAGGAACAAAACCCTACCTTAGAAAACCCAAAACCCACTCTCCAACACCTTTCTGAACGTCCAAATATTAGGCTAGACGTCTGATTTCTACAGAAACTCAACCCAGGAAGCCAAAACTCGCACTGACACAGAATTAGACATCCAACCTAATTTCTAGACGTTCAACTTTAGACTTTAAGACGTCTGATATGTTCCCTGGACGTCTGATACTATTCTCTAGTTCCTATGTTTGGAGCTAGAAGCCTGAGATTGCCTCCTTTGACCTAGAAACCCTACAATACACCTCAGGAAACCTAGTTAGATACCTCCTAAGTCTATCCTACTACCCTTAGCCTTAAACTAATTAGGCTACACCCAAATCCCAGTCCAAGAACCTAATTAGGGATCTCTTAATCCAGTCACACACATCCCAATTAGACTCACCTACTCCCACTTGATCCTGACTAGACCCACCACCACCCAAACTAAATAAACCCATAAACACACATCCACGCACACTCAACTACACACACACACATGCTCTTCTTCTACCTTAGTCTAGAAAATATCTAAATATAGCCTGTTCTAGAAACACCTATTCTTAGCCATCCTAATCTTAGTAAACCCAACCTAAGCACCTACTACTAAGACCCCTTGGACAACCACCTTAGATTGAATTCCATTCTCTTCTCCTCCACTTCAACTTGTGACCACCAGCACCCTCCCTTCCACCCTCTAAAGTCCGTCCACTCTCCTCCTCCATGGATGGCTAGAAGAAGCTTCATGGTGCTCCTCCTCCTCCTCCAAACATCATCATGGACGGCTAAGCAAGGAGAAGAAGAAGGCCTCATCAACATTCTCCTCTTTTCTTCTTCTTCCTCCATAGAGGGTCCATTCCCCATCTTCTTTTCCTCTTAGACGGCCATAGAGGAGACCATCTTCAAGGTCTTCTGAAGGACAGCCATTGGTAGAGAAAGGGTGCAACACCCCCCTCTCTACTTAGGTGCACACGCCCCTATTCTTCTTCTTAGTGGATGGCCAAGAAGGCTTCTCCATAGCCTCACTTGGTTGATCCCATTCATTAGTTATTTAGCTCTCTTGTCATGTATCTGAATTTTATAGCTACCTAATATTTGATGCAGGATATTCTTTTTTCTAGTGGTTTTATGTGCATGCTCTTATTTTCACTTATAATTTTGATGCATGCCTCTTAGTCTCCTTAGGAATGTCCCCTTTAGGGTTAGTCACACCATGCATAGCTACCATGGCCTCACTTAGATGCACTTAGTCATTTAGGGTTATTGGTACGTAGTTAGATTTATGTTGTGTAATATTAGGTTTTGCTTTTCAAAACAAAAATCAAAAACACAAAAAAATCGCAAAATACAAAATGCCCAAAAAGATTAGGTTGGGTTAGATTTTGGTTAGAAAAGTAGATTCAAATATAAAACTTGTTTCTCATGCCTCCTAGAAACAAATGACCAGGACTCAAGTTCTAAGAGAAAAAAAATCTACGCGAGAGTTTCTTTGAAACAAATATTTTTGATCGACGGTTTAGCGCAACTATACTACAAATCCGAAATATTTCAAAACATGTGCGAAGCTACCTTGTCAAGTACTTAACAAAAATTTTTATAAATGTTATTTGTTTCAACATGATTCACAACTATAATGATACAAAATATTTTCACGCGTGTCGCAACGAACACCTAGCTCCAGCACTGAATAGTTATGCAATTTTGATAGATAAAGAAACCTAGCAGGAAGAATGCAATTCCTAAGTATGGAATGCATATGGATATGCTACTGCTAGATACGAAATGAGATATTTTTGGTATTTTCAATTTTCTAATGTTTTTGGATTTTCTTTATGCAACAAGAAAAATCAAATCTTAAAGAAAAGAAAATCGAAAAGTCGAATTGATGAGAGATAGAGAGTAGAGAAATAAAAAATCCACAGTCCAAATTATTACAACTAATGTGTGAGAACAAGCTCTCACAACTTATGCCTAATAATAAATCCTAAGTATATACCCAAGCCTAACCTAATAGCTATACTACTCTAGAAAAGCAAGAAAACTGCAACTTCATTAGGAAATACTTTGCTAGGAAGTCAAGTTAGAATCATAGCAAATCCACCATGAAGCAGAACTCCTCTAGAAAGCTGACACTCCTACTCCTCCTCAAGTGCTGCAAAAACAACAAATAATTAGTAAGAAAATTATATACGAAACAATTCAAAGAATATGATGAATTAAAGAATGTATATACAAGAAAGAATATGAATAAAAGAATCAATATTTACAAAGAAATTAAAATTTATACAAAAGAAAAAATAAAATATAAATTTTGGCATATAGAGAGTTGTCCCCCAGCAACAGCGCCAAAAAATTATGGCATCCATCCAACACATCATAAAGCTGCACTATCATCCAAAAAATGATCGCTTATCAAGATCATTTGTTAATTAGGGTTAAGCAATCTCGTTGTAGTATAGTTTTGCAATCCAGACAGATGCCATTTTATTTATGTATAATTTTTACTGGTTTTATTTTAGGTCATTTACTGGGAGACAGTTATTGATATACATCACTCTCTATTATCCAAAAATCATCTTTTATTTCAAAAAATGTTAATTTTATTTACAAATGAATGAAAGAATCAAAGAATGAACATATATACCATATCTATGTCAATTATGTACATCAATGAATGAATTATGTTATAACAATGCCTCAAACATATAAATAGGTCGAAAGGCATTAAAAATTAATCTAAACTAATCTAGGTTAGTTATGTACACCAATTACTAAGTAATGCCTTAATATAGGCACAAAAAGAATATATATACACTATATTACATACTATACTAACATATATCTATTATATATACTAAAATATATAATTATATACGCTAACATGTCTAAACGTCACTAAAAGAACCTTAAAAACATATATATACAAAAATAAGGCAAAACTAACATATATAGCATCTAATACATATACTCTTTACTTATGTATATACATATATACATATATACTAACTATATATTATACTTATAAAATATACTTAACACACACATATAGCACATTTGCATACTATCACACACAACACACGTAGACTCAACACTTAGCCTATATCACACACACCATATATATATACAACACTTACTCACAATTAACCACTCTAACACTTAAGTTAACCAACACTTAGTCAAAAATTTGTTAATTGGAGGGCCTAACCCTTCGCAGAATCAACAGCCCACTAGGGGTTGGATCGACCACTACTAATTTTGGGCCCATAGTTTTTATTAGGTGATTTTGTGTATAGTTTTGAGCCCATACAGGCCCACACAAACTGAGCTCCCAGCCCACCTCTCATGCTCATAATAGATAGTCATAAGGTTACATAATGCTATAGGATCCGACCCCTAATCCTAGGATGGTAAGTCTACGGGCATGTTTACTTATGTATGGCAGCGGGTGCTTGTAAAGCCACAATGTGGCACTAATAAGTGGGCACAATTCCAACATGCCATCGTAAATTAAGGCCAACATTAGAGGCTAATTTAGGTACTAAATTAATGATTATTTTATAATTAAATTATATGTACATGAAGCCAATATGTAGGGCTTCCTATTGGTATAGTTTATTTGCAATAATTACATTTATAATTATATTTAGAAAATTGTTAAGTTTAGAAATAAATACACATTGATTTTATGGTTAATTCCTTAATTAAAGTAGAAATTAATAGATTAATGGCACAATTAACTTATTATTATATATTTTTATTTATTTTTATTGATTTATTTCAATTTATTTACATTTAAATACAAGAGTTATTTATATATACATATCTATACATTATAAATACTATTCTACAGTATAAATAAGCTATAAAATAGTGAAAATACTGTTAACTATAGTATACAAGTATACAACATAATTTATTTTAATAATTTATTAATTTACTAATTTAAATTATATTAACTTACTAATATACCTAATTAAGTTATGAATATAATTATGTACAATAAATAAAAAAATAAATAAATATAAGGCTACATTACTGTATGTTATAATTACCTTATGTTACATATATAGTTATAATTATAATTATAAGTATATGCATAGTTACTTACCAATATACATGGATTATATGCATATAGCACTACCACAACATGCACAGTTTGCGACGGTTAATTAGCGATGGTTAGATAACCATCGCTAATTGTAATATATAAGGATAGTTACATGAATAACTACCCCCTAAAGCCTCCTCCCTTCTTCCCTACTTAAACTTAATATTCGCAGCCTCCCGGGGTGAGATTTAGCGACAGTCTTTCATGTCACCGTCACTAATCCTTAGGTGGGAACACAGGCATTTTTTGCACACAGGTGAAATATTCGCCAAATGGTGATGGTTATTTTTAAAATCGTGGCCATTGTCTTTGGAAAAAGTGCGCCCCTCCAAAATTTGATGCCAACGAAAATGCTATTATAAATACAATTTGGGACAGTTATCAATGGAACCGTCACTGAGCGTGCCCCTTCAAGTCGTCATTTAGCTACGATTATCAAAATAACCATTGCCAAATCTTGAGATGTTTTACGAGCTCGATGGCCTTTCACCCACTCTTCTCCTCTCCTCTCCTCCTCCCTTAGCACTAACTCCTCTGCTCCAACTCTCCTCTGCGTAATCTCCACGCTCAACCCCTGCCCTCTGAGGTCTACACCATTGGCCTCCGTGCTTTGCCCCCACATGCTTGTTGTTCGCACCTCAACCGCTCCTCCTTCCCCATCGTCGACACCGCTGTAGGAAACGGCTCCTTCCCTGTGCCATACCTTCCCCTCCTCTTATGACATGCCACCCCTGCTATGCTACACCCCCTGCTTGTTGCCTTGCTGCACCACCCCTGCCACACCCCCCACCTCTGTTGCTCCCTCCCCCTCCCTACATTCCCCCCACTCCCTCATTCCTGCCTCCTCCTTGCCGTCTCCCACTCCCTATCCTCCCCCTCACCTTTTTATTTAAACTAAATTAATTATATGTATTTATTCTGATGCAATTGTGTTATATTTACTATTATTTGTAAGATTAATTTTCGTGTAAATATATGTTGCATTAAATTTGCATGTTAATTAATTGTATGTAAATTTCTATCTAATTCGCATGCAATTTATTGTATTTAATTACTTAAGAAATTTTATGAAAATTGTTAGATAACTAATTATTTGATTTATATGTTAAATGTGAAATGTGTAGTGTGCCCACATGTGTAATTGTTTTCATTATTTGATTTAAATGTTACATGTGAATTAACATTAAATTGTTAGAAATTTTCTATCACAATTAGTTCATGTAAATTTTATTAACATTATTGTTATGTGATCATGTGAACATGAAATGTGGGGTGTACCCACATGTTAGTTGCTTTTTTATTTAATATGAATGTACGGTGTGCTACACATATAATGTGTTTTATTATATGTAGGAATTGGAGAATGTGCATATTATAGGGGAAACGCTGTCGAAATTTATTTGGCTTTGAGTTTACTTTCTACATTAGGGTTTAGGATATTGCGTTTAGTTTTCTATTGATAATGGAATTGGATTTTAAGTTTAAAGTGTTGGGTTACGAGTTTTGATTTTAGGGTTTAAAGTGTTAGGTTTAGGGTTTTGAGTTTAGATTTTAGGATTTAGTGTATTACATTTTGGGTTTCAATTTGAGCATTTTGAGTTTAGAGTTTAGGATTTTGGATTTAGGATCTAGGGTGTTAGGTTTTGGCTTTTGGGTTTAGGTTTTAGGGTATTCAGTTTAAAGTTTAGGGTTATGGATTTAAAGTGTTTGATTTTGGGTTTAGGTTTTATGTTTTTGAGTTTAGAGTTTAGGGTTGGGTGTTGGGTTTAGGTTTTAGGGTTTTGAGTTTAGTGTTTAGTGTTTGGTTGTTGGGTGTTGGGTTTTGGATTTAGGATTTAGGGTGTTCGATTTATGGTTTAGGTTTTAGGATTTTGAGTTTTGGTATAAAGGTGTTTGATTTATGGTGTAGGATTTAGATTTTAAGGGACTTGTTTAATGTTCAGGGTTTAGTGCTTAGGGGTTAGGTTTTAGTGTTTAGGGGTTAAGGTTTACGTTTCTCTAGATGAAGTTTGTAATAAAGAAAATAACTTAAAAATAAAATTTTTTATTAATAATTTTTTGTATTACATCATTTAGTTACACGCACTTGTATAAATTTAGAAGTACTTCATGGCAGACGATAAGAATTCTAGCCCCTAAGTTGCAGGTTGTGGGAGAAATATAATTGTGTCAAAATACTCGCCCGTCGAGACTTATGATCATGTTATACGGATAATGCAAAGTGTGTGTATACTTCACTTACATGCACGATGCGTTGTCATTGTAGCATGCCATAAGTGTCGATTGTCTTTAGTTCAGTGAGGATCCTAGGCTAAAGAGGGTCCTTGAAGATTTAATCACAACTTAGGGTTACTTATTACATGTAACTAGTGTGTAGAGAAATTTCGGTTGCATTTTCTCACTCTTCTTTGGTATACCAACTAATCTTAGCTCCGATTCTTAAGCACCCTTTATTGGGGGCTATTAGAAATGTAGTTAAGGTCAGTCTTGGGGGGTATACTGCAAAAGTGCGGGAATGTGCTGTCGAAATTTCTTCACACATTAGTTGCATGTAACAAGTAATGTTGTGATCAAATCTTCAATGATGGGCTATCAAGTGAAAACCTTATTCAAAATACAAATATGTTTGGGTAATGTTTTCTCCTAATTTACGGGTAGTTTATTAAAAAATTTAAGTTTTCATGGACAAGTCTTAGATTAGTCTGAGGAATTTGGATTACACTAAGTATAAGAGTGGAGTGATCTCATTCCTAGATTAGGCCTACCATGAAGATAGGAAACAATACAAACATGGAGAATATTTTGAGAAAATATTTTGCTATTGTAAGAAGTGTTTCAATGGATTTGTCCAGGGTAAGAAAATAGTTCTAGAGCTCATGATTTGTAATGGTTGGTGGCAGCATTACACGAAGTGGACTACACATGAAGAGGAACCAACACAGGATGACACGTTGAATACAATGAAAATGGATGAGTCTGACGACGATAAAGACGATGGTAATCAAATCGATGAGATGCTGTATGAGATGAGAGAGGCTAATCCTGATATTGCAAATGATGAGGAAACATTCAATAGATGTAATCAGTTTTATGATGTAATGAAGGCAGCTAAGGAGCTTATCATGCCTGAAGCCAATTCCATGATGAGGTTGTCTTTTCTGTCGAGATTATTTTAGATAAAAGTTTTGAATAGAGCTACAACAAAATTGATGTCTGAGGTACTTCAGTTTATATGGGAGTTGTTAAATAATCCCAATGGTATGCCAGAGTTGTAGTATGAAGCAAAGAAACAAATACGAGTACTTGGTTTGAATTATGAAAAGATTCATGCATGTTTGAATGGTTGCGCGTTATATAGAAACAAGTATGCTAACTTGGCTTCTTGCCTGGAATGTGGTTATAAAGAAACAAGACAAAAAGTTATTTTTCATTGATTCCAAGGTTGCAACACTGTTTATTTCTAGTAGGACTGCAATGTGGATGTGGTGACATTAGGAAAGCAAGTCAGAAGATGGCTGATGAGCTCATATTTGTGGGCAATTTAGGTATTTCAATGCCTTGATATTAAGTTATCTTTAACATTTATTTAGCATGCATTAGGATGTAAATAGATTAGTTTATATTTTTGACTTCATTGCATAATTCATGCTTTGCATTCATAATTAAATGCATTTAGAATTTAGTTAGAATGGCATGCATTTGATTAGTTAACTAATTAGGTGCATTATATATATTGTTTTGGATTTAACATAGAAGTTAAAGGTTTGCACATAAATAACCCATCATTTATTTATTATTTTTTTAGTATTCTCTTCTTCTTAACGGTTGCAGGAGTTGCAGCCACTGAATAGTAGCAACGTGGGCAACGAAGGCAAATCTTTGTTGCACACATTGCTTGATGCTACATCTACCTCTCTACCTTCCTACAGTCAGCAGAAGAAATACCTCCAACGACAGAGAGTAGTAGGCTTCCACTACATTCCTTACTTTGCAGAGAACTCAGCTTCTCGTCTGCTCCACCACCACCGACCTTGACTGTGGCAGTCCGCTCCATCACCGGGGGCGTGAGTCATGACAGGACGCTATGCCAAATCAGAGTAGCTGCATTACCGTGAGCACCTCAGCGTGCATATCCCTCCACGCTGCAACAACGACATGCACCACCTCCTCGCCACCTCCAGCAAACTACGTAGCCACCTCCAGTAGCTCCCCTCGGCACACTGCTCTCCTTGTACCCTTCCTGTGCTCCTTGCCCAGTAGCACCCGCGCACACTGCCTGCTTGCGCACACCCTCTCACATCACCTGCTGCTGGCCTTGCCTCCTCATTGACACCATCCTCGTGCACGTGTGCTCCTGCAGAAGCACATAGCCACCACCACCTCTCCCTCGACTCCAATAGCAGTAGCAACAGACCACCGTCGCCGCTCCTCTCCACTTTGTCCGACCGGCTCCAGTCACGCCACACCTCATCGCCGCCACCACCGGATCCGCGTCGGCCTCGCCTACCTTCGGTGAAGGCCTCACCGCCGGTCATCTCCTCCTCCGTGCATGAGAATCAACAAAGCAAATCCTCTGTTTTAACTTAATTAGTAATTACATTTATGTGCCATTGAGGGGGAGAGGATTTTTGAGTTACTAATATTTTATTTTGTTGATTTTATGAACATAACTCTCTTCTTTCTTATAAATGAGATTTCAACATATCTAGCACTTGATAACATAATTTAAAGGGTATTTTGGATTGATACTTTAGGGAAATCAATTATGGACATTGATTTTGACCCGTACGAGTTTGTAATAAACATTGCCTCCCTATGGATACGACCTGCTCTCTTGAGTGGTTTATTTTAATTATTTTGTTAAGTAGTTTTCCACCACTTTGATACTAAAACGATGTGTCATTTTTTGTGCAAAAGAATGAAAGCAAAAACCATCTTTTCAAATGGTGCTGTTGCTGGGGAGGCAAAAGGCCTGTTAAATTCGCATTTATCTATTTATTTGTTCACATTTTAGTTGAGGCATATTTTAATTTAATTAACTGTTTGGTGAGAGGTACGTGTAGCCTGAGATGAGTTGTTGCACCAGCCTCAGCAACACTAAGGTGGACCTTGTTTCCACTGCTTGGTGGTGGACATCTGGTGTGATCATCTTCATCTTCATCTCCATCGATTTTTTTTTTTAGTAGATAGAATTTAGGTTTTAGAACTTTACTTTTCTTTATTTTTTTACACATTCATTTGGTTTGAGACCCTTGTTCTAGGGTATATTTTAGGGGTTTGTTCCCTGACTTTCCTTTAGGCCCATGTTGGGTAATTCTCGGGAGCTTGTTCCCTTTTCTTTAGATTTAGGTTTTTATTTTCTGTCGTGGATTGATTTTCCATTATTTGTTCATAAGTAGGTAAAAATAAGAAAAAACAACAAAATACGAGCTACATGCCTAGAAGCTACATGATTTAGGATGACCATATAAGATTGTATGAGCAGCATCTAGACTTTATTTTTTGCATTGTGTGCATTCTTGTATCATTGATTGCTGGAAGCAAGGTACGCATCCTCTTACTTTGCATCCACATCTTGATCACGCATTTGCATTTGGACTTAAATCCTAGACCACATAATTTGTCTTGAAACGATCTAACAAGTGGTCACATCAAATTTTTGAAAAGGACTAAGTAAAGGAGGAATATAGTAAAAGCCAAGGAGTTGATTTGAGACATTGTGCTGAGGTTCAAAATTTAAATTCAAAATTTTACAGTGAATGCACACATGCATGACTACGTACTGAAGCATGCATTTAGACACTCCTAGGTTTTTGACCTGCTAGGAAAGAACTCTCCTACAGTTGGATACCAAAGTACTTGAAACTTAAGATCAAAGGTTTTGTAACTCAAAGGAGGGGGATACCCTGTCACGGATTTTGAAGGTAGTTAAGAAGCACCACAAAGGCACAGCTTCAAAGGAAGTCTTAGGACTACTTGCATCCCTCGATCTTCTATCCTTGGAGTACTTTACCATTTGAACATTAAGGAAGAGCACCTAAGTTCCAATTAGGTCTTTATTAAGGCATGTCGTAGGTCAACAATAGGCACGTAGTTGATTGGGCAATTTGTATTGTCACCTACAACTGGACTAAAATCTCAAAGGCCTTAATTGATTAAAGACATAAAAGTCCTTTTTGAATTGTGTTTGTGTTGTTGGTGTATGCTTGGTAGGCGATCTTTGAAGAGACAACTTGTGTTTAATACAGAACCTGAAAGAATCCTTAAGAAAGCCAACCAAGAGAGAAGAGAGATGGCCGAGGAAGGAGAAAATAGAACTGTGGAAAACCAATGATCTTTGAGAGACTATTTTATCCCTACTAATCAACCCGACCATACACTAAGAAGACTTGGGGGGAACAATCCTTATGAAATCAATAGTAGTACCATATCTCTGTTGCCCTCATTCTATGCTACTTCTAGGGAAGACCCCTATAGGCATTTGGAGGAATTCACAGAGGTCTGTTCCATGGTGAGATTGTAGGGTGTTACTGATGACGCCCAAATGAGAATCCTCTTTCCCTTCTCCCTGAACGATAAGGTAAAGATTGGTATCACACTTTAGATGGTAGAGTGGATACTTGGGATGCCTTAAAGGGAGAGTTTTTGAAAAAATACTTCCCCATGAGTAAAACTAATCATTATAGGAGAGAAATCATAGGTTTTGCTCAACAAGATGGAGAGCAATTTCATCATGCATGGGAGCGCTTCAAAGATTTGTTACGGTTATGTTCCCATCATCAAGTGCCAAGATGGCAACTTGTAGAAAGGTTCTACACTGGATTAAATGATAAGCACAGGCAAACAGTGGATGGTGCTTGTGCAGGAACCTTTCTCACAAAAATTGAAGATGAGGCTTGGGAGCTTTTTGAGATTTGAGTGAGAATTCTATCCACCTAAATTCTGCATATTTGGATAGGAAACCCACTCTTATGCAACGAAATATTAAGGCAAACGAGGCTAGGGATACCCAAAATTTAGCCTACCAGCTCCAATTGCTGAATCAAAATATGGAAAGGCTTATGTTGAGCCCTGGACAATTCACACCTAGTACCTCCACATACCAAGCTTCAGAATGCCCCATTTATCATGGCAATACACACACCACTGTGGATTGCCATTTGGCATCTAAATTCCCTGAACTTGTACAAGCTGACCTGAATGCCGCTCAAGGTTCCATCCCAAACCTCGTAATGACCCTTTTTCCAACACTTATAACGAAGGTTGGAGGAACCACCTCAATTTTTCATGGAGATAAGGGAATGTCTCCAATTCAGGGAATTATAGATCCCAACATGTTCAGACTCAATAGTATAATCAACCTCCTATCCCCTCCCTACCGGCCAAGACTTCTGAGATGGATGAGCTTAAGGCCATGCTGAAGGCCATGTAGGAGAATCAAAGCATGAGCATCCAATCTCATGATAAGGCAATCAATGAGATAAAATCGCAAATTGGACACCTTGTTGAGGCTATGAGCAAAAGGAAGACAAGGAAGCTTCCCAGTTCATCTGAGGAGAACCTGATGAGAGCCTCATCATGAGCCATAACTAGCTCATTTTGACACAATAAAGAAGATAAAAGCTCCTACATAACCTAGAAGAAGTCCTAAATGAAGGAATAAGTGCTCTGAGAAGAAACATGAATTAAAGGTTAAAACTACAATTTTACCATTGCAGTGCATAAATGGGATTTCTCAGAGGCAAAACATAGGTCAAATGGTCTAAATAAGATAAAAAGTGGGTTGAGTCAATCAGAAATGGGTTCATGTGCAATTTAGGAATTAAATGACATTTGGTAATCCTAAAATAGACCTGCTTAAATTAACAAGGTTCCGGTCAGAATAAAAATCAAGTAAACCCTCTAAAAATCATGGAAAAATACCCTTTAGGGTTTAGAACCCTTAATTTGGCCTTTGGAACCTAGTTTGACCTAGATTAGGGTCCTAGCTCATCAATTAACCTAATTTGGGTTTTTACGCAAAATGTCCAGTCAAACGTGATCAAACCTAAAATCAAACATCACCATTGGATTCCTTAGGTCAAAATTAGGTTTGTACCAAAATTTGGACCTAAGGAGAGGTCATCTTGACCTACTTTGCAATTTAGTACACCCAAATCACAATTTGGCCCCTATCTTTTGAAAATCATTGCAGAGAGCCTCCTAATTTCCTCGCCACCTTTGAAATCAAGTCCGGCCACCATTGTTAGGGCAGAAACGACCTCCAGCGAGGTTTAGAGAGGGAATCTCTCTGATTCCTCAGAGATCCCCTCCCAGAAATGGAAGGGAGATTCTCTGAGGAATTCCCTTCCATCCAAGGCCAATCATGATCTCTGGTGTGAACGCAATCTCTCGTGCGAACGTACGAGGGATTTGGGTATCCACCCTCTTTCCTTCTCCGACGAACTGTCGAAGATAATTGCGTAGCCCTCCGCACACTAGAAAGTTCAGCCAGCACCTATAAAAGGATCCCTAAACCCGACCGCTGATCTTCAGACTTGTTTTGGCGGAGATTCCCCCAAATTTTCCTCTCTTCCATCTCCAGCCAAGAAACCCGCAAGCTCCGGCGACCTCCTCCCCTCCTTCTCGTCGCTCTGCTGCCATACCAGCAGCAGAGTCCACTTCGCCTCTTTCTCCTACGTCGTGCAGTACCAGGCGCGCGTTCTCCTGACCTCGTCCTCGTTGCCTCTCCCTCCCTCAGGGTTCTTCTTCTCCGATGATGGCAGCTACACGCCGTCCACTCCCCTGCCTCCCTCCCTTCCAGAACACTCCAGATACCTTCTCCATCTTCCCCTCTCTCTTTTCCCCCTTTTATTTCAGTTAATTGCCCTGCGAACGCCGCTGACCACCCTCATCTTCCACGTCACCGACCGACCTTCGGCGAGCCGCCCCCATCATTCCGCCCCAACACACGGCTCGCCAACCGTCTCATAAGCTCCACCTCACCATAAGGAACAATCTCCACCCATCCACCATCCCTCTACGCTTCCACCACAGCCCCCCGAACACCCCCACACTTCCGGTCACAGGTCGACCTAGGCACGCATGCCTAGGCCGTCCCACGACCTATAGCACCATGCACCACCTTCGCCGAGCCACGGTGAAGGTCCCCAGCTGGTCTGATTAAGCCGAGAGGCTTGTTCTATGTTTGACATTCTTGCAGCCCCTGCTGCCATTGACGGGTGGAGCAGCTCCAGGCTTTAGCAGCTCCAGGCCTCAGGTGCAGTGGACTCAGGCAGTTAGTGCAAAGACATTTGGTCCAGCAAAGAGTGTAGCGACGTCCGCATCCTTGGCAATCGAAGAAGAATCTTCTGCGGGTGCGCGCGGGAGTGGGGCAAAGCCAATAGTGCCACATCGTCGAAATGCGAAGCGTAGGTATACTTTAAATTATTTTTGTGATATTACCTCGTTGCCTCTGAACGCACAGGGGTGAGGTCCCTCACCTTATCCCACGCTCGCCTCGTCTGCAGTTTCACCTCGTGGATCTGGTGGGCTCTGACTCGACCCAACCTGAGCACTCCTCGGGCATCACCCATTTGCCGATGCGCCTGGTCCCGGGTGCGAAATCTGACCCGAATGCCTGTGGCTCTGGGAGAGCAGCCTTGAGTGAATTTCAGAGAGAGTGAGAGACGCGCGGGTAGATGGATAGGGTAGGTTTTGCTTCCACCTCTCTGTGCAGGCAGGCTGAGCATTGAGAGACTTAGCCGCAAGGAGAAAAAGAAGCAGAAGAAGAGGCTGAGCAAAGAGGAGAAGAGAGAAGAAGAAAGGACTGCAGAGAGAAGGAAGAAGACCAAGGAAGGAGAAGATTTCGCCTGAAAGAGAAGTTCAAGGAAGAAGAAGACCTGTAGATCAGAAGAAAAGAAGAAGAAGGAACCTACGAAGAAGAAGAAGGCAGTAGATAGAAGAGCAAGCAAAAATCAGAGAAGGCCAAGGCAGAATCAAAACGGGAAGAAAAATAGTTGCATTTAAGACGTCTGATATAGAAATCCGACGTCTAATCCTGTTATCGTTTAGCAATTCTTTTTATAACTCTCTCCCTTTGAATCAATTGTTCTTCATTTAAAAGTTGTATTCCTTAGTTTTAAAAGTACTGAGATTGCTCCCTGTGTTCGACCTCGGATACTCTAGTTTTTCGAGTAATAAAATTCTCTATTTGTTTGAATGCTTTGTCGACTATAGTACAACGTGGTATCTTTTAAAACCCGATCGAGCGCGATAAACAGAACCCTAAAGGGAAAGGGATTATCTTTACGGAGCATGCCCACGCGGTGACTATTCTGAGGAGTGGGAAAGAAATTTCTAAACCTGATGCTCCTATAGTCTGACCTTCTGAAAACCCATCCACCTCGGCTTTCGCCCCCACTGGAGAAGAGACGCCCAACTGTTCTCCACTCGAAATCACCTCATCAGAAGAGGTTGTCCTCGTTCCACCATTTACCCGACATGACAACCCTTCCACCCAGAGACCTAGAGTGCCCATTCTAGAGTGCTTATCTAACTCTAGGCTGACTTCTGCTGGCTCATCTGGAGGCAAGATGGACGGACGAAATCATGGAGACTTTCAAGAAAGTGCAGATTAACCTGCCTTTGCTTGTGGCTATCAGGTAGATTCTATCCTATGCTCACTTTCTTAAGGACTTGTGCACGAAAAAGCAGCAATCAAGGAAATAGGTCCAATCCAAAGTTGTCCTGACTGATTCTGTTAGCTCAATTATACAACACGAGACACCCCTTGAAACTTAAGGACCTAAGAGCCCCATACATCTCGATGGTCGTTGGCGACCTACATATAGATGAGGCTCTGCTTGATCTGGGTGCGGGGGTAAACATCCTTTCGAGTTACGTATGTGAACAACTTGGAGGAGGTAATCTGAAGCCTTTCCCTATAACCCTACAAGTTGCAGACTAAACCTTGAAGACACCATGGGGCCTGTTGGAGGATGTCCTCATGATAGTGGAGGATTTCTTCTTCCCTATTGACTTTCTGGTGTTGGACACTAACCCTACCAACAAACAAACCAAGCCCTCCATCATCCTGGGCCGCCCTTTTCTTGTGACTTCTAATGCTTTAATTAATTGTCACACTGGGGCGTTAAAAATGGGCTTTGGGAATAGGAAAATTCAGCTTAATGTGTCTAATGCTTATAAACAAGCTGGATTTGAGGATTGTTTCCAAGTTGAGGTGGCAAATGATCTGATTGAAGAGGTAACTCTTGCAATTTTATGTGATGACCCCCTTCAACATGTCATGCTAAATGAGCATTTCCATCTCTTGGAGGAATGTGAAGGGGATGTACTAGAACTTGAGGAATTGCTTGGAGTTTCTACTAAGTCTTTCTCCCCATCATACATTCCTAAGGTAGATCTGCTACTTGAGATGGAGACTTCTATTATGAAACCCTCAACCATACAAGCTCCCGACCTTGAACTGAAACTCCTCCCGGACTCTCTCAAGTATGTATTCCTTGGGTCAAATGATACGCTCCCTATAATCATCTCATCCGCACTATTTGAGGTGCAAGAGGAGGTCTTGCTAGACTGCATATCAAGGCACAAGGAAGCCATCACTTGGACAATCGCTGATATTAAGGTTATAGACTCTAAACTCTACATGCATCACATTTATACTGATGATTCCATCAAACAATTTTGAGACATGCAGAGACGTCTTAACACTAACATGAGGGAGATGGTTAAAAGGAGATTCTAAAGTGGTTGAACGCTGGGATCATATATCCCATCCCGGATAGCAAATGGGTTAGTCCAATCCACATGGTGCCTAAGAAGGCAAGCTTTACGATAGAAACTAATGATCAGGGAGAACAAGTGGTGACCAGACCCTCAACTGGCTGGAGGGTTTGCATAGACTATAGCAAACTAAACACCACTACCTAGAAGGATCACTTTCCCTTGCTCTTTATTGATCAGATCCTCAAGAAATTGGTAGGGAACAAGTATTTCTACTTTTTAGATGGATATTCTGGGTATAACCAAGTTGCAGTCTTCCCTGATGACTAGGATAAGACAACTTTTACTAGTCCCTACAACACTTTTGCATTTAGGCGTATGCTATTTGGATTATGTAATGCACCGGCAACCTTCCAGCGATGTATGATGTCCATTTTCTCGGACATGATTGACGAGTGAGTCGAGGTTTTTATGGATGACTTATCCATTTATGGCTAGTCTTTCGACCAGTGTCTCCTGCACTTAGAGAAAGTGCTGAAGAGATGTAAGGAGACTAGTTTAGTCCTTAGCTGGGATAAAAGCCACTTCATGTTACAGAAAGGCATTGTACTTGAGTATGTTGTGTCTAAAATAGGCTTGGAAGTAGATAAGGCTAAGGTTGATTTTATTTCCAAACTCTCATTGCCCATGAATGTCAAACAGATTAGATCCTTTCTAGGCCATGCAGGCTTTTATAGGTATTTTATTAAAAATTTTAGCTAAATTTCTAGGCCACTTTGCGACCTATTGGCGAGGGTGTGTCGAGGCTTTTCATGTGCTAAAGGAGGACTTGACCTCTGCACCTATTCTCTGAGCTCCAAATTGGGCACACCCATTCAAGCTGATGTGTGATGCTTCAGATTACGCAGTGGGAGCAGTCCTTGGACAAAGGGTTGAGGGAAGACCACATGTGTTGCACTATGCCAACAAGACTTTAACTAAACCACACCAAAACAACACAGTCATTGAAATGGAATTACTTGCTGCAGTTTTTTCTCTGGAGAAGTTTAGGTCTTATCTTCTTGGGTCTAAGGTGGTCATTTTTACTGATCATGTGGTAGTAAAACATCTCATTGCCAAGAAGGACTCTAAGCCATGTTTAATTAGGTGGATTCTACTCCTTTAAGAGTTTGACTTGGAGATTCGTGAAAAGAAAGGAGTGGAAAATGTAGTGGCTAACCACCTGTCTCGCCTACCACTTGATGACTCTCCATCTGGAGACATCTACGAGACATTTCTTGATGAAACCTCTATGGCGGTAACACTGACTTCACCCTGGTATGCTGATACCGTCAATTACTTAGTCACTGGAGAGGCTCCTGGCTCTTGGGATGAGTAGAAACGGAAGAGATTCATTTCCCAAGGTAGATTCTTTCATTGGGAAGAGTTAGAATTATTTAGACTTGGACAAGACCAAGTATTAAGATGATGTGTACCTGAAGAGGAGCAACAAAGTGTGTTGAGATCTTGCCATGAACTTCATTGTGAAGGACACTTTGGTGCTAAGAAAATGGCTTTTAAGGTTCCTTGGTCCGATTTTTGGTGTCCTACTTTATTTAAGGATTCTCATAACTTTGTTAAGGCCTGCATTAGATGTCAACGGATTGGAACAATTGGGAAGAGGAATGAGATGCCCCAACACCCCATCCAACCTGTCGAAATTTTTGATGTTTGGGGGATAGACTTCATGGGTCCCTTCCCTTCGTCCCATGGATATGAGTATATCTTGGTGGCAATCGATTATATCTCTAAATGGATAGAGGCCATTTTGACGCGCACAAATGACCACTCCGTGGTCTTGAAATTTGTGAAGGATAATATCATATCTTGCTTTGGCTGCCCAAAGACGATTATAAGTGATGGGAGACCTCATTTCCGGAACCACCACTTTAATCGGCTACTTAGGAGTCTAGGAGTAACTCACAAGATCACTACCCCTTACCATCCTTAGACAAGTAGCTAGATTGTGTTGGTGCTAGAGCACCACGATCATTTGTTTTGATGATAACAAAACACGTGTCATTTAATATTTGCGCTTTGAGTCCTAGATTTCAGGTCAATCGCAAATGGATACGTGATTAGACGGAGTTCGAGCTTGCATCCAGGGCGGATTGGAGGAGCTCGATGGAGAGCAGAAGAGATTCGCGAGGAGCGATAGATTGAAGATGGAAGGAAATGAAGAATAGGATAGATTTCCTTCTTTTGTACTTGTTGTATTTTTCGTTTCTTTTGTTGCTCTTTATTTCCTTAGAAAATTATGTTAAAGAGCCTCAAAGTACCCTAACAGTAGTCCTAGGAACACCCGCACAACCCTAGGATACTTAGGTTTTTTGTAGAGAACTTAGAAAACCAATATAGGGTTCAAACAGAGTTTCCAGACGTCTAATTCCCAAATCAGACGTCTGATAAAGTATTTTAAGACGTCTGACTGTTGTTTCAGACGTCTGATAACTATTAGGCTGGACATAGCTAGTTCTGTCTGATGAAATCAGACGTCCAGACCTTAGACCAGACGTCTTAGGAGATGTCTGATGGATTTGCCAGACGTCCAATTAGTGGACCGTTGGCTGGCTTAGCAAACACTCAAGATTATGACCGTTAGAGCCTTATCAGACGTCCTAAGGCATTTCCAGACGTCTGATAAATGACCGTTTTGCCTCGGCTAACCCAAAATCTCTTCTCAGAGATTTTCTAGCCGTTGCAACGTTTGGAAAATCCATTCCCATAGTAAAAGTAGGTTTCCAGACGTCCAGACATATTGCCAGACGTCCTATATGTCGTCTGATGGACTTGCACTAGAACCCTGTTTAGATCTGATCTAAGTCAGGAAGAGACCCGCCCAAAATCAGACGTCTTAAAGTGAACTTCCAGACGTCTGATGCCAGAATTAGACGTCTGATAAGCCTGTCAGAACAATGATTGTTCCTGATTTCGGGCTGATTCTCTTAGGCTTTGTTCCCAACGGCTATAGAACCTTTCCTAAGCCTTCCAAAGCCTTCCTAAGGCCTCTATAAATAGAGGGGAACCTTTGCAACACTAACACACACCTAGATACACTAAGAAACACCTAGAGACACCAAGATACACAAGAAACAATTTGTATTACACTTTCCACTCTCTTGTGTCCTAGCTAGCTCTTGCTCTCCAAGCTCAAGCTCCATTCTCTTGAGAGCATCAAGCTGTTGCGCACCCGCTCTCCCGCCGTAGTTCACGAGAGCGAAGTTGCGCTGTCGCGTGGCTCACGCACCTCGTCATCAACTCGACGCACTCCTTGCAAAGGGGAGTTTCCTTATTCCTATAGAAGCTAGGTTCATAATTACTTTGTTGGCTCTATAGGATTACTTGTTTATTTTATCTTTGTTATTTGATTGGGTATTCGTTTTGCAAATTCCCGTCTCCTTCGCGAGACAAAATCCTTCTCGTGGAGAGAAGGGGTTAAGGTACGCTACCCTCGTTTAAGTAGCGTGGTTGTATTGAGGTTGAATCACCTTCGTTTAAAGTGATTCAGTTTAGTGGATTTTGATCAACTTGTTTAATTGGAAAATCCTAACTCGAGAGGGTTAGGTGGTGGTTTTCACCCGATTTGGGTTTCCACCTAAAAAAATACTTGTGTACTTGTGTTTGTTTATTTTGTGAGATTGTTTATATTTATTTCCGCAATTATTACGTCACCCCTCCTAGTAGGGAACTTTCAGATTGAAGTGTCAAATAGGGAGATAAAGAATAGTTTGGAAAAGACTATTAGGCCTGATAGGAAAGACTAGTCCCAAAAGCTCGATGATTCTTTATGGGCTTATCGAATGGCTGCTCGACGCATAGTTCGCATTTTGAAAGTTAATTAGTTGTAGCATAGAGTGAAAACACATCGACAAATAAATTTATAAAACTCTGGTGAATACTAGGTCATTCGCAGGGAGGAAATTGCAATTTGTGCAGAAGTGTTTCAATAAAACTAATTCTAACTAGATATATATATAAATATATATACGTATAAATGTATAAAGTAGATATCTAGAGAATCAGAATTTTATTACAATTAGATAAAGTTTTTTACAATAGAAAATGCTAATAGAGATAGATAGATAGATAGATAGAAAGAGAGAGGGAGAGAGAGAGAGAGAGAGAAGAAAGTGGCAGAGAAATGACACAGCTTGTGGGATGCTTGTGTGAGATGCAGTAGCACCTCAGATCCAAAGCGGTGGGACGAAGGTCAGGGCAGAGTTGCAGAGGGAGGGAGAGTTGTAGAGAAGGTTGAAGATGTCTGGAGTTGATGGAAGAGAGAGTTGCTTCCACTGGGGGGGCCCTAGGCCTTCTTTTATAGCTTTTGTGGAGGGTAAAAAGGGTATTTTGACCCTTCTCGTGCGACAACCTCTTGGCTAATTAGATCCGTCGATCGGGAGATCAATGACTCTGATTGGGCCTCAAAACTCCTTCAAAAGGCTTCCTATCATGCAGATTCACTCTGGTGCTGACACATGGCGGCCTTTGGAAGTTTGGATGATGATCGCACGGCTCCACTGCTTCCTCGCACGCGCTCGCTCACTTCCACTTTCTTAATGCACGCCTGCATGCCTTGTTTTAGCACCTGATCCTCGACCATTCGATCGTATGATTGAACGGCTCAGATTCATGCTCGTGTGCTTCCAATTTCAAATATGGATTGCACAAGGTGCATTAATCCAAAGCTTTAGTAATCCAGGTAATCATGAATGTGTTTTGTTGTAGCCTATGCAATGGATCCAAGTGAAACCCAATCCTCATCTAAAGCTCATACTTGACCCTTAGGAAAAATCAATTGGGATAGACAAACTTCTTCCCTCGGGGTTATAAGGTAATTTGTATATTCAGCCCCAGCTTTTGGCTTAGGTAGAAGATAACTGAGTCAGGTGGATTTGTATTTGGTGGCTCACACTCATCTGGTGCTACATATAGACTAGTATTTTATAACCTAGATTTCCAGACTATTAAATAATTCAACCTAGAGAGAGGTGAGAAACTGTGCTCTCTTTAGTTCTTTTGTACTCATTCTCTCTCTTCCGTTCTCTTTCTCTTTCTTTTTCTTATCTTATCTTTTCTTTTCCTTTTTGAGCTCACACTCTCACCAGATTTATCAGTATATTTGATGGTCTCTTCTAGCATTAACACTTTGATTAGGTTCTGATAACTCTAAGACTAAGTTAGAATTCCTCAGCTCGTATTCAAGTGGCCAAAAATACAAAAAAGTAGGTCAAGGCTGTATTTGGTGGATCGTGAGGGTGGTAGGTGTTGTTGCCTCATTACACTTGAAATAAATTCTAAAAGCACTTATAAACTCTTTTTTCTTTTTGCTTTTTTTTTCTTTCTTTCAAATTTTTTTTATGTATATATATATATTCTTTTCTTTTCTCTCTTCTTTTTTTTCAAATATCTACTAATGCAACGTAGCATACGAACTTTTATTTATGAGACATTATTCAGGATTATGGGTGTTCAAGAGGATATCGGGTGGCTTATTTGGTGGAAGTGCCTATTTTTAGCATCTAGAAGGGAATGGATAGGACAATATATTTATGACCTTGACATTAATACCCTCCTTCAGCCAAGGATTCCGTAAAAGATGGTCATGACCATCCACCTCAGTCTTAGTTTTATCAGAACCCACTCTTTGTGTATTTACCTTATTTGGTGGCTCTTAAGAGATTCGCACTAAGAACTTGTACACAGAAATCAAGAACAAAAACTATGTTTAACTCCAAGTATCATTATCTCATTATCCAAAGTTTAAGATTCCTCATACTAGCCTTAGAGCACCAGTAGACTTTCTACTCTCACCTCACACTTGTTTGGTGGATCTGTTAGAAGATATTTTGCCTGACTCCCTAATTACTATCCAAGGGTTTTGGAGAAAAAGCAATGCTTCTTCTTAATAAACTAAAGATGTTTATCGGTCTTCACAGAGGATCCATTGCAAATTCTACGTGTAAGTGTGAAATTATACTGGATCTAAACTCAGGAATCAACTTAAGAATAAATCCCTAATAAAACCTTAATAAAAATTCTTTATGCCTAAATGCATTTTTTTTTTGACATAAAAATTAGACATGCAATGTTGAACCCCCCATGCCTAGTTATTACAATGTCCTCATTGAAATATATGCATGAAAATCAAAATATAATAATCAAGAGGAGGGGATATCACCTGACTATTCTTGTTAATCCAGGTCAGTATGGATGCAGAGGATGTAGAGCAACCTGTACAGAGTATTGGGTTGCCTCCCAGCCAGCACTAAGTTAACATCATTTGCCAAACTTAAACCCAAAAAATATGTAGTTCAATACTATGGGTTAAGAGAAGAAGTAATAATAGTTGCAGGGGAAATTAAGATTAGTAGAAAGATATGATCATTTGGTCCTAGAATCGGTGATCCACAAATGCGGACCAACTGATGATGTAGCCCTATTCCAAAGAGTCTTTCTAATTTGGAATATGAAATAGGGACAGGTGGATGAGGTTCAAATTGCAGAGCCTATTTGTCAATCCAATTCCACAAATCAAGAAGAGGTGGTATAGGGTCTGGATTGAAATCATGATTTAGTATTAAATCTGCTTCTGAATCAGAGTGGTAAGGGTGATCATAATGGTAGTTGACATAAAAAATCATGAGTTCTCTAGGCTCTGGGTCATATGAAGATAGGGGTAGAGTTGTGTGGAATTCTTCAAAATCTTCATCAGAAATTTCCTCTTCCTCATCCGAAGTCACTTCTTCTGAGTCAAGCCATCCATTTGAACTAGTTGGATTATAAGTTCTTCCCTAGTCCATTATGTGTTGAACTTCTTCTTCTGGGGTTACTTCCTGGTTCATGTCCTTAGATTGTCCATTTTATTGAACTCCCTTAGAATTCAGAAGTTCTTGAATTTCAGGGTGGATGTATTGAGGATTCTTTATATTATCATCTAATTCATCATAAGTTATGCCCAAGAGTTTCTCAATCTCACTAATGTCCTGTTCAATTTGGTTTTTCATGGGAGATGGTAGATCAGAATTGTCCTCAAGTACATCCCCTTCTTTCCCTTCGTGCTAGTCTTGAGCTTTGGTAGAATTTGGATCATCTTTAGTATGAATTGCTAACACTTGTTTAATTGTTCCTACAACCTCATTGGAACCACAATTCACCTTATTCTTTTGGGAAGTTTTAAAGATATTGAGTTGACAATTTTTCCTTCCAGAGGTGATGTGCATAATCCCCATCTGACAGTTGATTAGAGACTTGGCCATGGCCATGAAAGGTCTCCCTAGGATTATCGGGGTGTGGTTCAGGTTTTCTGATGCCTCCATATCTAGAACAAGGAAGTCCACAGGGTGCTCAAAATCCCTCACTTTATAATTACATTCTGTAAAAGGCCCTTTAGAATTTTGGTTGAACTATCAGCAAGCTGAAGGGTCACATCATTGTTGCAAGGGGCCTAAATTCAATTCTTCATATAATTATGTGGGGATTAAGTTGATGGAGGCACCAAGGTCTAGTAAGGTTCGATCCAAGATGAATCCATCTATTTCACATGAAATTAAGGGGGTCCCTGGATCTTTATTTTTAGGAGGGAGCTTGTTTAGGATGATGGCATTGGCTTGTTCAGAAATCACTACCCTTTTTGATGATTTGGCCTGGCGTTTTGGTGTGCATATTTCCTTAGAAATTTCTCATAGGCCGGGATGTTCTTAATAGCCTCAAGGAGTGGTATGTTCACCTGGACTTGCTTTAGAATCTCAAGCCACTCCTTGGATTGAGCAGTTTTCTTTTCCTTGGGTTTGATCAAGGCTTTAAGAAAAGGTGCTTGAGAAAAATCATGAGTATTCAAATCCTGAGTCTTGTTTTCTAGATTAGTTTGGTCTCCCAGGTTAGATTCAGGCTCCTTAAGATCTTGATAAGATTTTGATGTAGAAGGGTCTTGGATTTGTTTCCCACTTCTCAAAGTGACAGCACATGCATGTGCATTAGGGTTAGAAGGGTAAGGTGGGTTTTGCAAAATGGGTTGAGCCTAGGTTGGGCTAGGGTTAACAAAACCTGGTGGGTGCTGGGGAGCAGGCTGAATTAGGTGTGCTTGTTGCTCCTGTGTGTTGTGTTGAGTAACCCTATTGAAGTTTCCTGGGTTGGGATGGGTTGGGATGGCAACATCCCGGGTTGTAAGTGTTTGAATAAGGCTATTTCTAGGGTAACCCTAGAGTGCATTCACATCCTTAGGATAACTAAGCATTGGACTGCCTAGTTGAGAATTCGAGGGCATCAAGGTCCCTCCTTGGTACCTAGAAAGAGATGGGTCCAAGCACAGTTGGCTCATAGGTGGAGCCATTGTTAGGTCATTGATGTTGTGCACTGATTCCTAACCTAGAGGGTTGGAGAATCGGTTGTGGTTTAATATTGGCACTCCTTGGGTAGGCATTGGATTTAATCTGGACTGTGTACCAAAGGAATTCCCGCCCTTTAGAAGGTTATCTAGCTTCTTATCCAAATTCTCCACATTCTTTCCCACAAGTTCCACCTTATCTAATTGTTATGCAATTAACTCTAAATCAACCAAGTTTGAATTATTGTTAACTTCATAAACTCCGCTTCTTGGTTGATTGGCTCTGTTAAAGGCAGACATTGAGGCATTGTTGACGGAATTTTCACCCATATTTTTGAACAATTGAAAGGCTCCCTTAGCATCTCGACTCAGGAAATTGTCCCCACATGCTGCATCAACAAAATTCTTCAGATTATCACTCAACCCATAATAGAAAATATGGGCCAAGTGCCACTTCAGAATCCCATGATGAGGCCATTTCCTAGCTAACTCATTGAACCTCTCCCAATCCTCATGTAGTTGTTCCCTGGGGTTCTGCTTAAAGGTTGCTATGGCACATCTAAGGGCATTAGTTTTTCCTACGGAGAAGAATTTCTTTAAGAATGTGCTTCTCAGGTCTTCCCAAGTTAGGATTGGCCTACCAATTGTCCTTAACCAATGTGCAGCTCTATCTTTCAAGTAGAATGGGAACATTTTCATCACTAGGGTACCTTCATTCATGTTCCTAGGGCCAAAGGTTCTTCCTATGTGTAGGAGCTCTTCAAGATGGTGGAAGGGGTCATTTGACTCTCGTCCATGGAAGTGGGGAATCAAGTTAATGATCTGTGAGTTGAGTTCAAAATCATCCCCATCCTGAGGTACCCTAACAAAGGGTTCAGGTTGGGCATTAAGAGGGTTATAAAAGTCACGGAGAGGCTGGTCTACCCTTCCATTTTGGAGTCAAGTGATGGCTTGCACTATGACTTCCATCTATCGGTCATGATGCTGGCCTTGCTTAGTTATCTACCTTTGTAAGAGAGTTATAGGATCCAGATTTTGTTCATCGATCACTTCTTCCTTGTGATGACTAGCCATTGCGGAGGGCATAGATTCACGTCCTGGATAAATATGTCATCCTAGGATTTCTTTCTAATGGTGGTAGCAAATTAGAATTTTAAGATCTTTTACCTTTCCTGCACCAGAGGAATGTTTGTAGATGGGAGAGAAGATAGATGAGAGAAACCCCTGCCTGCTCAATGCAATCAATCAAACTGGTCCTTAAAGTGTCAATCCTAATTAGACCTGATCCTGCCTCCCCAAAACACGATTGGGTTAGATCAACCCTTGAATTACTTGGCTGGCTAGAAGGGTGGGACCCCTTAGGACACCCTGCACAATGGGACACCACTAAAGGTTAATGTGGTTACCGCATCGACCTTTCTTATCACCAGTGGGTCCAAGTAGACAAGGCCTTAACCTTAGGCCAATCTAGTTTCAAGTCCCCAAGTCTATTAGTCCTACCTAGGGCACATCTACTCAATTTTAGGTTTGGGTTTGATGTACTTTTGGAATATTATGGGCGTTAGGGGGTGTTTGCCCTTAAAGTTGATTTCAGATGTGTGAAGTGCTTAGGCAAACAGGGTTCACAAGCAATTTCTTATGATGAAGTGAATTTTAAGATTCGAATGCTTGTGTTAATGCATTTTAGGGTTCACTTGAGTTAATGTTTTCAATTAAGGATTTGATGAGGCACATAAGAGTTTTGCAAATCCCAATTTGTTTGATAGATTCCCTTTAAATATGGAAATACAGGTGTGCTCTATCCTTAGTGTGGAACCCTAAGCACAAATTGTTCTAGATGTTCTTTTAAGTCAAATTCAGAGAAGTGGTATGACATAAGAAATGCAATCAATTGGGCTTATTGTATCACTAACTAGGCACTCATAAAATATTTTTCATGAATTTTTAATGCACGCTTCCTATTTTTTTCTGATTTAAAGTGTATTTAGGGTATTTGTAGTCTATTTTGAACTCTAGTTGGAGATTGGATAATACATGCAAGAAATAGTTTTTTCAAATTTTTCCTAAGTTCTTGATTATCTTAAAAATTTAGTGTTTTAAATTTTAAGTCAATTAGAGTTATATAAAAATTCCTATGATATTTTGAACTCCAAAAAATCAGGAATAATTACTGTATCGATAATAGATCAGTGTACAAATTTTTAAAATTTCTCTACAACTCTGATTTATTTAAAATTTAGATATACTGTTCCTGACTTTGAAATATATGTCTAGTAAAAATTTGATAATTTTTGGACATACGGATCTCCAGGAATTGCATTTTTAAGATAAAACATTATTTAAAGAGATTTTTTTTAAAATAATAAGCAAACAAATTCTAACTAATCCTAGGGTTCAAGCAAATCCTAGATCTAACTAATCTAAACTATGAGTACTTACCTGAGATTCGAACTTGCAATTCCCGTTGTCGTGTTTCATTCTGATTTCCTTGCTTTCCTGCACATATGAATTCAATGAAAATAGCAGGTTAGAAATCTCAAATTCACACCAAAGAATGCTTCAAAAATTTTCGTTGCCTCCCCAGCAACGGTGTTAACTTATTCAAAGTGTAATTCACATTTTGAAAGTTAATTAGTTGTAGTATAGCACGAAACCACGTTGAAAAATAAATTTATAAAACTTCAGTGAGTATCGGGTTGTCCGCAGGGAGGCAATCATAATTTTTGCATAAGCGATTCAATAAAACTAATTCTAACTAGATATATATGTATAAAGCAAATATCTAGAGACCTAGAATTTTATTGCGATTAGAGAAAGCTTTTCATAATTGAAAATGCTAATAGAGATAGATAGATAGATAGAAAGAGAGAAGGAGAGAGAGAGAAGAAAGTGGCAGAGAAATGATGCCGCTTATGGCATGCTTCTGCAAGATGTAGCAGCACCTCATATCCAAAGCACCGGGACGAAGGTCGAAGAGGAGTTGCAGAGGGATAGAGAGTTGTAGAGAAGGTGGAAGATGTCTGGAGTTGATGGGAGAGAGAGATGCTTCCACTGGGGGGGCCTTAAGCCTTCTTTTATAGCTTTTATGGAGGGAAAAAAGGATATTTTAACCCTTAATCTCGTGCAACAACCTCTTGGCTAATCAAATCCGTCGATTGGGATATCAAAGACTCTGATTAGGCCTCAAAACTCCTTCAAAAGGTTTCTTATCTCGTGGATTCACTCTGGTGCTGACACGTGGATGATGATCGCACGGCTTCGCTGCTTCTTCGTGCGCGCTCACCCACTTCCTCTTTCTTCATGCACGTCGCATGCCTTGTTTTAGTTCCCAATCCTCGATCGTATGATCGAATGGCTCAGATTCATGCCCACGCACTTCCAATTTCAAATCGCACGCCCTTAAGCCTCAGCTGTCCGATTTTATGATCGAACGACTTAAAATGAGTTCTGCTGCCTTAGCATCGAAGCAAGCTCATGAGATCGTGTGTCTGCTCGTGGCAAGTTCTCATTGCGCCACATGGGAGTACCTCCGCCCTCTGATTGCATAATTGTGCCCTTTCGGGCTGTACACCCAATGCCGCTTCAATTTTACGCAGCGCCCGACTTGAACGCATGTCTCCTACTTCCGCGCACGTGCATGAGCCAATGCCTTGCATGAACTTTCTGTTATATATACTTGTTTGTTTTTAGTTTTTCTTATTCAGTATGGGTAGGTGACGTGGCATGCTCGTGGCCATTGGATGAAGATCCAACGGCCCACAGCATGTGGTGCAGCCCTCCTAGATGGGGCGGTGGTGAGGGAACAGCTGTGTTGGCACCACGTGGTGCTGTCATCTACATTCATCTTCTTTTCTTTGTATCTGGTGATGTAGACTTCCGATCGAGTTGATTTTTATGTCGTTGGACTACGATTGTTGATTCGAATTCATCCGTATGATTAGATTCTTCATCTGAGTCTCGAATCTCTATTCTTTGGATTTATGATCTTCGTTCTTTTATGGACTGCATAAGGTGCCCTGGTTGTTTGATCGAGACGATTGCGGAAGTGTTGGACTCCTGTCATCATTCTGATCAGATTTGTCCGGTCTGATCTGACATCAGTGACTTCGAATCATCTGCGATTAAAATCATCTCTCTTTTAGGTCATAAAATGATGATATTATCTTTATGACTAATATACTAGCTATTGTGCAAATTACGATGCCTATGAATGAATTAATCCTAAGTTATTATAGGATCTAGCTTAATTCAGGTGATTTAGGTTGCATGATTGCTGTGCAATCAACGGCCTACAAAACCCATTTGGGTATGTCTCCCTTTCGGATAGCGTACGAGAAAGCATGCCATTTACTTGTTGAGCTTGAACATAGGGTGCTTTGGGTTATCCGAAGTGTCAACTTGGATTTAGAGCAAGCATGTAAGGCACGATTATTGGAGTTGACTGAGCTTGAGGAGCTAAGGAATGATGCTTATGACACCTTCCAAGCTTATAAAGAGAGAACTAAGGTCTTGTATGATAAGTATTTCCTTAGAAAGACCTTTGAGCCTAACGAACAAGTTTGGCTTTTAAATTTCAGACTTAAGCTTTCTCTAGGGAAATTGAAATCACGTTGAGATGGGCCATACATAATCACCAAAGTGTTTCCGCATGGGGTTGTGGAGATCAAGAGCCCTTCCTCTTCAGCAACGCCCTTTACCGTCAACGGCCAACAATTAAAACCATATGTTACTTTGGGTGGCCATCTGGTTGACGAGGTCACTCTCGAGAAGCCTTAGCTCCTTTCATTCTTCACCTCAGGTAACATCTTTCCTTGGCTATTTTACTTACAATGAGGACATTGTTTGAACCAGGCAGGGGGGATAGGACCTGAGGCATTTGTTTATAGCATGTATACATATTGCATTTATGCATTCATATTGCATTCAAATAAAAAAAAGGTTTTAATTTGTTGAGCTTAATTGGTTAGTCCCAACAATTTCTGTAGATGAGTTACATAAAGTTCTGGGCTGGAACGAATGATAAGATAAAACCTTAAATGTCTTTCTTCAGGAGATAAGGAAGAGATATTAGTCTTAGACCCTTAGGGCTGGGTTGGCTTAAAAATTTAAGTATTTGTTAAGATACAGATTTTGCCTCAAGCAATTGAGGTACTTCAGAAGTTGATGTATTAAGTCAAGGTCTTAGGAAGTAAAGAACTTCTCTGTTTATTCCTTGGTTTATAGATCCTTGAAACCAAAGTATCTTTTTCACTTACACAAACTTAAAACTGGGGTAACCATGTGAGAGCTTACCGTGGGTTCTGTCAGAACCGGGGTTGGGGAGTCTAAATTAATGCACCTTAAGTTATATTCAAACTTAATAGAGATCCCTACAGGGTATGGCTAGCATATTACACATAGTAAACCCTAGGTGTGGGATGTCCAGAGCCCAACCTTGTGCCTCGAGTCTTCCTAGATTTTACTTAGGTGAAGCATTTAGAAAGGACAAAGGAGAGCCACTCACAAAAAAAAATGAAATGGAGAAAAAGAAAAATGTGGAGGGAAATAACACCTCGTTACACATAGGTGTCATTAAAAATAAATGGTACCTCGTTATACATGGGTACTAGAATTTTTTTTTGAAAAAGGAGAAATAGCTGAGGAGATATACACTGGGTTCCCCTTTGTGTTGACCTCAAAATAAAAAAAATAACTAAGGAGAAACCTATTAAGTCTAAGTATGGTTGAACCTAGGTAGGTTTAGGTAGATGAAGGGCAAGTTCGATCCTAGGAACGTATGGGAAGAACAAGTATGGTTGCCCATTAATCAAATTACACACTCAGCACTGACACTAACCTTTGGGATTTACAAACTATAGGATAAACTTAGATGTTTACGAAACTATTGCCCGAGACCAAAACTAAAGCAAATCAAGTCTGAATTTTGACTAGTACTTGGATACCTTAAGGATTAAGGTTAGTATCTCAACAAATCTCTAAAGGTGAGATATAATAAGGCATCCTGACGGTTAATTCTAGCCTAGAACTTAGGAATTCTTCATAGATGTTGCTAGGGACTACCAAAAACTAGGCATGGGAGCATTTGATGAGCCCATATTTGTGAGCTATTTAGGTATTTCAATGCTTAGATATTAAGTTATCTTTAACATTTATTTAGCATGCAATAGGATATAAGTAGACTACTTTATATTTTTGACTTGATTGCATAATTCATGCATTGCGCTCATAATTAAATGCATTTAGAATTGAGTTAGAATGGCATACATTTGATTAGTTAACTAATTGGTGCATTATATATATTATTTTGGATTTAACATAGAAGTTAAGGGTTTGCATATAAATAACCCATCATTTATTTTTCATTTTTTTTATTATTCTCTTCTTCTTAACAGTTGCAGGAGTTGCAGTCATTGAAGAGTAGCAACGTGGGTGATGAAAACAGATCTTTGTTGCACACGTTGCTCAATGCTACATCTCCCTCTCCACCTTCCTGCAGTCAGCATAAGAAAGACCTCCAACGATAGAGAGCAGTAGGCCTCCACCCAATTCCTTACTGTGTAGAGAACTCAGCTTCTCGTCCACTCCACCACCACCAGCCTCGACTGTGGTAGTGCGCTCCACCACCATTTGCATGCGTCGTGACAAGACGCACTGCGAAATCGAAGCAGCTGCATTATTGTGAGCACCTCAGCATGTATATCCCTCCACGCTGCAACAACAGCATGCACCACCTCCTCGCCACCTCCAGCAGCTCCCCTCGGCGCATCGCTTTCCCTACACCTTCCCGCGCTCCAAGCCTAGTAGTGCCTGCTCGCACTACCTGCTTGCACACACCTTCGCGCGTCACTCGCTGCTGGCCTCGCCTCCCCGCCGACACCATCCTCGCCTGCGTGCGCTCTTGCAGCAGCATGTAGCCACTGCCATCTCTCCCTCAACTCCAACAGCAGCAGCAACAGACCACCGCCGTTGCTCCTCTCCACTTCGTTTGACTGGCTCTAGTCACGCCACACCTCATCGCCACCACTGCCAGTTCCACGCCGGCCTTGCCCACCTCTGGTGAAGACTTCATTGCCGATCATCTCCTCCTCCGTGCGTGAGAATCAACAAAGCAAATCCTCTGTTTTAGGTTAATTAGGAATTACATTTATGTGCCATTGAGGGGGAGAGGATTTTTGAGTTATTAATATTCTATTTTGTTGATTTTTTGAGCATAACCCTCTTCTTTCTTATAAAAGAGATTTCAACATATTTAGCACTTGATAGCATAATTTAAAGGGAATTCTGGATTGATACTTAAGGGAAATCAATTGTGGTCATCGAATTTTGACCCGTGCAAGTTTGTAATAGATTTTGCCTCCCTGTGGACATGACCCGCTCTCTCGAGTAGCTTATTTTAATTATTTTGTTAAGCAATTTTCCACCACTTTGATACTAAAATGACACGTCATTTTATGTGAGAAACAACGAAAGCATGAATCATCTTTTCAATGACCATATTTGATGAGTCTAGTTTCGTGGACCATTATTTGGCCTAAGTACTTTCTTATTAGTTATTCTTATTTGTTAATTAATTAGGAATTATATGGCAATTCATCTTAGTTTGCATATAATTTTACGCATCAATTTTGCATTTAATAACATATGATATGATAATATAATTTATCTGATGAATGCAAGCTAGGTGAAGAGTCTAAACATGCAATTCTGCATCTATAAGACATTTGGAGATCAGTATGGACGTCTGGGAAATTGTCATCACAAGTTCTGATTTCTACATATTTTAAGACATCTGATGATGAAGTCAGACATCTGATATAGAATGGCCAATGTTTATCCATCAGTTTCAACCACTTGCGATGTTCACAAGTGGTTGGCAAAGCCGGTGGCAGGCAGAATAGATGGGGGGAATTTATAAAGAGAGAAAACCTGCGCACCAGATGAAAAGTTCTCTCCCCCCGACAGGGATCTCCTCTTAGCCTCCACTGTGCAATAGGAGTGCACCATGAATGAGACTACCACCATGCTCTGGCGTACTCCGTGCAACAAGTGAACACTGTGAATCACTACGAGCTTCCACCACGGCCACCTCTTCATCCTCCTAGGCGGCAGCGAGTTTGGTGACAGCTGCTCACCGCTGTCTTCAACCCTCCACCTTCCTCAACCTTAAAAGAACCCAATTGCCAGCTTCATGTGTGCACGCCACCACTACAGACCACCGGCCATGCACGTGTGCAGCAATGTATTCCCTTGTGTGCCATCGCGCCATCATCACGCCACAGCCGCGCAAGTGCCACGCGTACGCCACCACTGCAGACCACTCTCCAAGTGCTGCTCCACGTGCATCAACAGTGAGCGGGTGTGTGCACAGCCGAAGCCCACACTCCAGGCCACGCACGTGCACAGTCGAAGCCTACGCTCCAGCCCGCATTCGTCCACCCGGCTTCTTCTTCTTCTTCTTCTTCTTCTTCTTCTTCCTTCCACCGCCACCTACAACTCCAAATGAAAAAACCCATCACTAGCGTCAAACATCCCCTTGCAGTCACCTCGTCCGGACGTCGTTCTCCATGCCGTCGACTTCCTTGTGCTCACCTCAATGCCACGAGGCCACCCACGACCATGGCGGCTCTTCCCGCCATCCACGCGCACATGCACGCAAGCCACGTCGTCATTCTCCTCCTCCATCAGCCGACCAACTCTGACCACCTCCGCCTCCGCCGACACCACCAATGCAATACCAAGAGCTGGTCGACCTCCACCGCACGCAGTACGCCCTCCGGTGCTCCTTCCCATGCTCAAAGAGGAGAGAGGAAGAATCCTCTATTTTTCCTCTAATTTCTATTTACGCCATATGCCATTGCAGCTTCTCCTATTCATTTATTTATCTATTTAATATATTGTAATAAATTTGCATGCATGTCCCTCAATTCTAATTGAATTACATATAGTTAAATTCATCTCATGAATAAGTAAGCATGTATATTTGTTATAGGGAACAAATTCTGATTTAATTAAATTTGATGGTGCTTGTCAGTATTAAGATCGCAATTTAGATATTTCATTGGTGGTGATTTTGCATGTGCACCCTTACATTATTGATTAATTCTTTAAATCAAGAAGTTATGTTGGAAACACGTGCACCGGTTAGTATGCATATGCATTGAGATTCCCAAATAAACAAGACATGATTCTCTAGTTTAAATAGGCTGATTCCTCTTTGTGGAGACGACCTAACTCGTCATGGTTAGTTATGAATTTTGAAATATTTTTGAAAAGTGATTTTCTATCACGTAACATACTACAATGACGTAACATTTTATGTTACAAATTTTATCGAAAACGAAGATCGCTCTTTCAATATTCGCCATCCAACTGATTTAGAGGAGTGGAAAAATTTTGACAACAGACATTTATCTTCTGCAAAGGATTTGCGTAATGTTAGATTGAGTCTTGCAAGCAACGGATTTAATCCCTTTAAGAACATGTACTCGTCATACTCTATTTAGCCAGTCGTGATGGTTACTTACAACTTATGTCCCTTGCTATGCATGTGATCCTCGTTTATGATGTTAACCCTCTTAATCCCAGGTCCCAAGCAACTAGGAAATGCAATTGACGTATACCTACAATCGTTAGTAGATGAATTGAAACAACTGTGGCATGACGATGTTCAGACCTTTGATGCAAAGAAGGAAGAATTCTTTCAGATATACGTAGCTTTGTTCTAGACCATAAATGACTTCCCAAGGTATGCGAACCTTTCTTCATGGAGTACGAAAGGGAAGTTTGCCTGCCCAATATGTATGGATGATGCACATCATTTGCATCTTCCTAAAAGTAAGAAATTTTCTTATTTAAGGCACGATATACTTCTTACCATTCAACATAGATGGCAAAGTTCATAATTTAAGGATATATTTGATGGTAAAGCTTGTCAATTTTCGAGTAGAAATCTGAGAAATAAGTTGATCACAAATGATATTCGGCTGTCAGGGTCCAAAGTGTTTACGAAATTATAGAAGCTTGTCAATGTATGACTCGTTTGTCCATTTAAGAAAGATTTAATAGCTTTAAAGGACTCTGGTTTTAAGAAGAGTATCTTCTTCATGGAGCTTCCGTATTGGAAAGATCTCACAATACGTCACAATCTTGATGTGATGCATATTAAGAAAAATGTCATGGACAACATCTTAGATGTGTTGAACATAACAGAAGATCAGTAAAACATGTTAAGATTGAGAAATGACATGAAAGAATTGGGAATTCTTCCTGAGCTACATGTCATCGACAGGGAGGAAATGCCACCAACAATGTACAATCTAAATCAAGGACAGAGGGATAGGATTTCTCCTTTTTGAAAGGAATTCGACTCGCGGACAAGTTTTCTTCACAGCTCTCGCAGTGTATGAATGAAATTCAGAAGAAAATCAGCGAATTGAAATGCCATGATTCACATGTGTACATGTATATTTTGTTACCGCTAGCTAATCGTGGAGTGTTGCTAGATCTAGTGGTCAATAAATTCATGAAGTTAAGTCGATATTTTAAAGTTGTTTGCTCAAAAGCTTTAAAATGTGAAATGTTAGACTATTGGAATGATCAAATTGTCACACACTGCAAAATGGAACAAATTTTCCCCCTGGCTTTCTTTGACGTCACGGTTCATCTAACACTATATTGTGCAAATGAAGTAAGAGTTGGTGGTCTTGTACAGTATAGATGGATGTATCCAGTTGAGTGATTTTTGAAGAAGCTCAAAGATCACATCATAAATAAAGAGATGTCAATTGTTGAGGGTTACCTTCTAGAAGAATGCGCAAATTGCTATGCTATGTACATGGATAATATTGACAATAGATTCAATCGACTAGAGAGGAATTTCGATGGGGGATACAACGAAATTAATGATGACTCTCTATCAATTTTTGATACGAGGGGAAGGTCGATCCTCTGTATAGAATCGATTTAAAGGATTGGCAATTAGCTCACGTGTATATCTTGAAACAAATTCCCGATGTCGATCCATTTCTCAATGAATTTAAATATTCTTTACCTCATTTTGTTTAGGAGCTATAGTTCCTTGATTGGTTTAAGCAGCATGATGAAAGACAACAGTGACCCACGTTAGTCGAATGACTTTGATTTAATATGCGAAACTCCATCTAGTTATGGACATTATCATTCTAGGTACATAATTAATGAATTCAAATTCAGAATAAAGTTAATCAATGATGGAAAGGCATCGAAATAGGCTGGAGTTTTTGTGAGTTGTGATGGTTACTACGGTAAAATTATAGAGATTATCGAGATGAGTTTCACATATGACCGTAGGGTGGTTATATTTTAGTGTGATTGGTTTGATGTTTTTAAGGAAGGGATTGGTTTCAAAAAAGATAACAAATATGATTTTATCAGTTTAAATAAGAATCATTGAATTCTTCAAATAGCTGAACCATTCACACTAGCCTGTCAAGTATCACAAGTTTTCTATGTGCCTAATAATAGCAAGAATGGGCGGATTATACCTGTATAAACCATGCCTCAAGATTTCTTTGATGAAAAGAAGGATAGTGAACATTCTTCTCTATTTGAAGCATATCCAGATTTTCCAGAAGAACCAGAAATAGGTCTCGGTGTAAAAGATACTGATGTTTAAGGTATAATTGAATCCTATGGGGCAACTAGAAAATGAACCTCTTTTAGATTAGGCGGTGCAGCCCAAACAATTCAATCAATCGACTCAAATGCACCACCGATTATGGCACACAAAAAGTGATTAACACAATATGATTTCTACTCTTTTATGTGTTGAATATGTGTATCGGGTCTATGATAAGTCCACTTTAGTGGACCATTATTTAGCCTAAGTACTCTTTCATTATCTATCCTTAGTTTCAAATTAATTGCGAGTTAATTGATAATTCACCATAGTCTACATATAATTTTGTGCACCAATTTTACAATATATGGTTATGATAATCTATATGGTTAATGCAGGATAAGTGCAAGAAACTAGAAGGCATCATTCAGACGTCCAAAGTCATTACATATGATGTCTTGAGGACAGTTGGACAACACTGCCTTCCTCCTCGCAACAACTCCCTCTGAGTCTATCGACACCACCACCGCTTCACCACTGCTGCCAATTTGTTGGAAGAGCCGAGTCCTTGGGGATAGGAAATAGATTGGGAGAGAAAGCCACAACAGTGGAGGCTTTAAAAAGAAAAGGCTAGGCTTCTGGAGGGGAGGATCACTCCCCCTGGCGGGGACTTCTTCTCCACCTTCTCCACTGTGAAGGAGACATGCATTGTGGAACTAGCGAGCACTATGGAGATCCGCGTGCACCATGACCAGCAGAGATCCCACACCACGCACCCGCAGACAGCCATGCACCCGCAGGCCACGCACCTTCCTGCGGCTACACACCCTTAGGCAGCCATTCCCTTGTGTGCGTGCAACATCCTCACCGTAGCCACCTTCAGCGCACGTGCGGTCACGCTTGGCCTTACCACTAGCCACGCACGTGTATAGCGGTGCATCCCCTCACGCGCTCTTGTGTGTGCCCTCGCGCGTTCTTGTGCATGTACTATCGTGCAACCACATGCGGCCACTGCAATGGTAGCGGCTCCTTCTCCTCTCCATGCACTGTTCATCCTCTCCAAAAGAGCCCAAAGTCACCACGCCCCCCTCCACGCAGCCACCACCGTTGAGCCTTTGCCAACCGCCAAAGCTCGACGCCGAGCACCGCCAAGCACCAAAGCCACGCACATGCACGCAGCCACGGCAGCTCGCAAGGGCTTCATCGTCGTCGGCAATTCCCTCCTCCGCCTAGCCACCGTCGGCCACCTCTGGCCGCTGCGTCACCACCATCACAACAGCCATCCTCCGGCGTGCCTCCATCGCTCACCGTCTGGCAGAAGATCCCTCCTAGCGCACGCACGAAGGAGAGAGAAGGAATGCTCTGTTTTCCTTCCCATTAATATTTACCAACCTTACCATTGTAGGAGAACACTATTCCCTTATTTAATGAATTAAATTATTGAGGTGAATTTGCATAGCCGTCCTTCTACTTAATCAAAATTGCTTGCAGATGAATATCTCTCATGAATGATTTAATGCATGTCATATATATTATGGTGAACAAGCTATATTCTAGAAATTAATATTTACGGTGTTTACTGGTATCAAGATCATTATTTTACATGATATTATATAGTGGTGATTTTGCATATGCACACCTGTATTCTTGATTAATTATTTGAAGCAAGAAATCATGTTGAAAACACGTGCACCAGTTAGTATGCATACACATTGAGATTTTCGCATAAACGAAGCACAACGCGCTAGTTTAAATAGGCTAATTCCTCCCTGTGGAGACGACCTAACTCTTCATGGTTAGTTTTGAGAATTAAAATGTTTTGAGAAGTGATTTTCTACCACGTGATTACATACAATGACACATCATTTTATGTTAAAGTTTTCAACAAAAACGAAGATCGCTCCTTCAAATGGTGCCATTGCTAAGGAGGAAGCACACCGATTAATTTTTTTGGGAATTTTATGCTATTTTTATGCAATTTTGAAAGCTTTTCTGAATTACTAACTGTGGATCTTCTTCTGTGAAAAAACACGCAACAAATGCGATGGGCACGCACAGCGGAGATGATCTTTTTGGTGGACCTTGATGACACCTGAAAGCCAGCAGCGAGTGCTTGTAGGCCTTGATCCCACGCATGTAGGCTTGTAGAGGAGCCTTTTTCTAATTTAGTCATTAGATCTTAGTTTAGATTTAGTTTAGATAGACATTAGAACTTAATTTCTATCTTTTGGACCCTTGTCAGGTACTTTTGGGAACATGTTCCCAGTGTTTCTTTATTTCTTATCGCTCTTGTATGCGGGAGCATATTTTTGGGAGCGTGTTCCCATTTATTTAGATTATAGGATTATTAGAATTATTTGAACTACATATAGGTTAGTTAGTTAGTTAGTTATATTAGGTTTGATTGCTTAATATTTATTTTGAAATATATATATATATGTGTGTGTGTGTGTATTGAACTGCCTGCTAGAAGCCACATATCAATAGAGCGATCATCTAGGACTGAATGAGCAGCATCTATTTTATTTTAATTGCATTGCAGACATCCCTGCATTGAAGAAAGCTAGAGTAAGGTATGTCTTTTTCTTGAGCATCAATTACCTGTCATGCATCTGCATTGAACCTAAAGCTAAGACCACTAAAGTGTTTGAATCGAATTAATTCAGTGGTCACTTTAAAAATTGGGACTGCTAAGATGTTAGACCTTAAAATTTGTGGCTTAAAATTATGTGCAAAAGGATCTTGGTTGTGAGATTTCAAAACTCAAAACACGAACGTATGATTGGACACCTGAGACACTGTGCACCTCACACATAAGGTCACTAGATAAATTTCTATCTCTCCTCTTTACACCACAAGGGAAGTTAGTTGAAAATCAACAAGCCTATCCACCAAGTTACTTCGGTTCCTCGTGCGTGGGCTCGATTCGAGACTCCATCCCTTGTGAGTAGGTTGTAGGCACCAACGAAGGTCGGCCTAGGAAGCGTAATTCTTGCAAAACTTGTTTGGCCACCAACTGAACAGCTAAGACCTAGAATCTACTAAAAACAGATCCCACTGTATTTGCGTCTGTTTTGATAGTGGTAGAACTCTCTAGGAAGTTTCTGATTTCTTTTAAATCCTAAGAGAGTTTAACCTATTTAACTGAAAGAAATGGACTATCCTTCTATCATTTTAACCAGGATCCCTTGTCTCGAGCGTATCCATCCTTTGATGGGTATATTGACAATTCATCGGATCATTCATATTCCTATCCTAGGAGCACTGGCCCGATAGCTCCCACTTCTGAGCAGAGCCTAGGAGCGGGATTTTCCAACCTTGGAATCCCTACTACTATGCAAACACCCAACCCTCACACCCTTCATGATTTTTCGTATCGAGGTTGGACTGATACCCCTAGGCAACCAGAGCCTGAGATTGACTATCCTCCCTAATCTAATAGTAGTACCCTCTCCTCTTTTATGATAGAAATGCAAAAGCAACAAAAGGAAATGATGGAATCTATGGGAGGGATGTTGCGGAATAGTCAACAATTAAACAAAGAAATAAGATAGCTTAGCTATGCTCTTCCCAGTAATTCTGATCCCTACCCATACAACTGTGATCATGAAAATAATTCTGAGGAAACCAATGACAATAGGAATCCAGTTTTATGTAGCTATCACTTAGACTCTCCCAATGAGACACAATCACTAGAGGAGAACGATCCTAGTGATTATCCACCCAAGCTATATTGGAGACAAAAGAAAGGGAAGATGGTACCTCTTGAGGAGCTTGACCCCAATGATAGTATTTTCCTTACCCCTACTAACCCAGGTCAAGGTTGTATTGTTCATATCACTTCCCCTATTAATTATCTGGTGGAATCCCATTCTACCCTTAGTGAACCTAATCCTGACCCTCCACTTAGCGAATCGACACCTACCATTCACCATCCTGAGGATTTAAATGCACCCAATGAAGGTGACCCTAAGGGAATGGAGGATGAATTAGATCAATTTTGGTCTCAGGGATATAAATAGTCTATTTTAGAGGACGAGGATGACCTAATGGAGGAACTCAGACTGAAAATATGGAGTGAATCACAGGGGGATTAAGTGTTATTTGAGGACTTACCCCAGAGGATATAAATAATCTGATGAAATCTGAATTCCTCCCATCTTTTGAGAGTCATCCTCCATCAAACAAGGAGTTGATATTAGAGGAGGACAAACACAATAGTGAGAAGCCTAGGGGAGACACTTAGGGACAAAACATGTTAATTGAGGATTTATGCCCCGAGAAGAGCAAAGAATTGTGTGATATAGGCATACTCCAAAACATTAAGATGGATCCTTCGTCAAAAACAATTGATGATACTGAAGCAACTCTTTTCTTTACTAATGAATCACATATACACCCCGACAAAAATTTGAGTGAACCAAAAGAATTCAGGGATGAGATTAATGATAATAATTCTATTGCTTTGACCCTGCCATCAAAGGAATTTAATTTGGAGTCTACCATTGATTCACATATACTAAAAGGTGAAAATATGACTCCGATCATTAATGTTAGGTAGGGTGATGTGAATTTTACTCCAATTGTTAAGGAGAATACACAGTCTGAATCATTGATGGAATTGGACCTGACACCGACTAAGCCCTCATTGGACTTAATCATTACCTTCCAACACCACAAACAATCCTTACACTCCCTAACTGATCCTTGGCTCAGGTCTTTGCTCACTTACATTCTTTCTGAGGAGAATATCAGGCTAGTACATCCTCGGGTAGAATGGTGAGTGTGGATTGATGCTTGTACTTTTAGTCTCTCCATTCAAGGGTGTGAAATAATAATGCTTATATCTTTTAAAACCCTTCCAGCTTTGGAGGACCCTGGTTATCCTCCACTTATTCCATTTCGAGAGGTCCCTTTTCATATTCCTTTTGTTATCCCTAGTCCTCCCCAGGTAGCCTATGAGGTTCTCTATTTTCATATCTTTTGGCGAGCATTTTGAATCACGCTGCATCATTAGCTCTCCAACATCCGTGGCTACCTATTTTCTAGTCCCACGCTGTTACGCATATTTTTAAGGCCTAGCTTTTTCTATATGGAACCAGACTTACAGGTTCCCTATAAGTCTAGCTGTTGACAGAAAATGCAGCGCTTGTTGGGAGGCAACCGAGCACCCAGAATAACACCATCTTCAGGAGATTTCCTTCCTTTCTCCCCCTGCTTTCATTTTACAATGACGACATTGTAGGATTTAGGCATGAGGGGGTGCATTTTGCATTTTAGGCAGTATTCATGCATTTAGGTTAGGTGCATTAATATATATATATATGTATATATATTTATAATTTCTTTTCTTGAGCTGAATGGGTTAGTCCCTAGCAAAACATCTTTGTCATGGAGGTGTCATCAAAGATTTTTCTTCTTAAATTGTTTCTTAAGTTTAGAATCCAGTACATTTACTTCACTTGCACGTAGACTGAGTAATGGATCTTTGAAGAGAACCAATAAGCATTTTTAGTCTACTGAACCCTTGGACAGTTAATAGGGAGTCATGCATACTATCTTCTATTAGATCCACCTCATATTTGTGAGAAAAAAGTAGAGAGATTACTGGTGCGCTAAATCTAGTGCAAGGACTCTTATGTTTTGGGCAATTAGATGATGATACTTCAGAGTAAGGCATAGTTTTTGCTCTCTGTTCCTGTGGGCGTACTTTGTGTGAATTCTTGAGAGTCACCAAATAAGGCAGATACACAGAGATTGAGTCTTAATAAAGCTATGACTATGGTGGATAGTTATGATCGTCTTTCATAGAGTCCTTGGCTGAAGGAGGGTAATAGTGTCAAAGGTCAGAAATACTCTTGTCCTATCCATTCTTTCCCGGTGCCGAGAGTAGGCACTTCCACCAAATAGGCCACACAATATCCTCTTGACCATCATCATCCCTAATAATGCCTCATAAATAAAAGTCTGCGTCATGTTATGTTGATTTATGAAGAAAAAAAAAGAAGGAAAAAAAAGAAAGAAAAGAGAGAGAGAAAAGAAAAAGAAAAGAGTCCAAGTTTATAATTTTATCTTCGTAACGTTGTTTCTGAGGAAGCAAAAACACCCATCGTGATCCACCAAATATGACCCATACCTACCTTTCAGTGTTTCTAATCGCCCAAATAGTGGCTAAGGACTCTAACTTAGTTGTAGGGTTATTAGGACTTTAATTGAAGTGTGAATGCCATGTGAGGTGTTTACAGAGGCGAAGTCGATTTTATAAATGTAAATGTTGCGTTGTAGTATAGTTGAAATCGCCTTGAAAACAAATAAGAATTTTATTACTCGAATTTTGAGTTCGAGGTCGAACACAGGGCATAAATTGAATTCATACACTAACCCTAATAGATGCAATTTGAACACATAAAATTACTCAAAACCTAATGCAGAATGTAAAGCATGAAGTTATGAATAATAAAATGTAGCAAAAGAGAGAAATTGGGAAGAATTGGATAAAAAGTGTTTCTTTTGCTTCTTCTCTGGTTTCTTTTCTCTTCTCTGCCTTTCCTTTCTTTCTCTCGCTCTTCTTTGGCTTCTCTTCTTTCTGATGTCTTCTGTCTTCTTCTTCCTTCCTTGGCTTCTTTCTTTAGTTTCCTCCTTAGCTTTCTCTTCTTTGTCTTTTTCTGACTTCACTCGAGCCCTCTTCTTCTTCTGACTTCTCCCACAGCTTCCTCTTTCTCCCTCAGCCCTGCCTTCTCCTTCCTTGGATCTTCTTTCTTCTTTCTACCTTCTCTGCTATAGTGCCTTCTCCTTCTTGTCCCTTAGCATCCTCTGCAGCTTTCTCTTCTTTGTCTTCTTCTTCTTCCTTCCTTCAGATCCTCAGCTTCCTTTGTAGCTCCTCCCGCCATTAGCTTTTCTTTCTTTAGCTTCCTCTTCCTTCTTCCTTTCCCTGCACACAAGTGCAAAACCTACCCCTACCCACCCTCGCAAACTCTCTCTCTCTTTTCTCTCTTAGGCTCACTCTCCCAGAGCCATTCTTGGGTATACAAGTAGGGCAAGAGCACCTGGGTCCAGGCACACCGACGTGGGGTGATGTGCAAGGAGTGCTCAGTAATCGGGTCAAGCAGCCAAGTCTGTGTAACATGGGCACGGACGTGGCTAGTGTGTGGGAGAGGGGACCTCACCCCGTGTTCGGAGGCAAAGAGCCTAAAACACAAAAATAATTTATACCTCTTCGCCGCTTCTAAAGTTACCGAGGTGGGACTAAAACTTCGACCCACTTCTTCGTGTGTGCTCGCAGGGGTCTTCCTTGATTGCTGCAGCTGCACTGCCTCGCAAGGTCAATTACTTGGCTAAATGCGTGCGTGACGTGAATCCGCATCGCCTGGACCTGGGAACCTAGAGCGCGGCAGCCTGGAGCGAAGGTTGCTTGCTTCTTCAAGCTGGCGCTAATGGTGGCGGAGGTCTGATCCTGCTATCAAGTAACACAGCCTTGCAGCCTCATTAAATCACACAGGAAGCTTCGCTGTGACATGGCGAAGGTGACTCAGTGGGTGGCATGGCGCGAGGCGGCCTAGGCATGCGTGCCTAGGTCGGTCTGTGGTCGTGGTGATGGGTCTGTTCGGGGGGAGATTGTGGAGGTTTTGGAGGTCGATGGAGATGGGGGAAGTGATCAGTGGAAGGTGGTGGTGCTTCTGAGGGGTTCGGCGAGGCGTGTGGGTGTGTGGAATGATGGATGTGCCTCGCCAGTGGTCTGCTGGAGGTGGAGACAATGGTGGTCGTTTGCGGTTGTCGAGGGTTGGTTTGGGAAATAAAGAGAGGGAAAATGAAGAGAGGAGAGAGAGGAACTTATCTGAGAGTGATTGGACGAAGGGGGAAGGCAGAGGGTGGATGATGCATATCTGCCATCACAGAAGACAAAGGTTCCAGTAGATGGGTGACGGCGACGACAAAGAGGTAATTAGCACGTGCGTAGGTATGGCACGACGCGAACGAAGGAGGCAGAGATGTCTCTGCCACTGGTATTTTGGAAGAGTGACGAGAAGAGGGAGGAGGAGTCGTCGGAGCTCATTAGATGTCTGGCCGGAGAAGAGAACAAATTGGTGGGTTGTCTCTGACCAAACCAGGCTGGGAATGAGCGACCGGATAAGGGGAAGCATTTATAGGCACAAGTAGAGGGCCTTGTGCTTGGAAGACAAGCTTCCAAGCATGGGTATCCTTGTCGGAGTTCGAAAGCTAGAAATACCCAAATCTCTCATGCGTTTGCATGAGAGATTGGGTGATAATTAGGCCTTGGGATTGCATTCAGATTATCGGGAATTCCTCAGAGAATCATCCTTTCAAATTTGAGAGGGAGTCTTTGAGGAATCAAGGAGAAATCCCTCCATGAATCCTTGCTGGAGTAGGACTCCTCCGCTGTAATGGCGAAGGGACCTAATTGCAAAGAATGGCAAGGAAGCTAGGGGGTCTCTGCAATGTTTTCAAAAGTTAGGGATCTAAAAGTAATTAGGTTGTGAAGTTTTGCAAAGTAGGTCAAGGTGAACTCCCCTTACATCCAAATTTTGGTACAAACCTAATTTGGACCTAAGGAATCCAATGGTGACGTTGGATTTTAGGTTTGACCACGTTTGACTAGATATTTTGCATAAAAACCCAATTTAGGGTAAATAATTAGCTAGGACCCCTATTTAGGTCAAAATAGGTTACAAAGGATAAATTAAATGTTCTAAACCCTAGAGGATATTTTTCCATGAATTTTAGAGGGTTTAGGTGAATTTTATCCTGACCAGAACCTTGTTGAATTAAGTGGGTCTGTTTTAGGGTTACAAGAAGTCATTTAATTTCCAGATTTCACATTAACCCTTTTCTGATTGAACCAACCCACTTTTTATCTTGTTAAGACCAATTGACCTATGTTTAGCCCCTGAGAAATCCCGTTGATGTACTACAATGGTAAAATTGTAGTTTTACCTTTTGTTTCTTATTTTTCTCTCAGAATAGTTATTCCTTGAATTAGGCTCTTCTCTTAGTTATGTAGGAGCTTTTATTCTCTTTTCTTAGGTCAAAATGAGATAGTTAGGACTCATGATAGTGTTCCCATCATGAGGCCACCAAACAACAAGTACACTTACTAAATCTAGCAAGATTTGTGATCTTAGAAAGAAATAAAGGAAAAGAGTGAGCACTAAGGAACATCAAGAGAGCACAGTTCTTTAACCTCTCTCTGAGTTAACTTGTTTGATAGTCTAGAGATCTAGAGTCTATAGTACAAGATTACATGTAGCACCAGATGATTGTGTGCCACCAAATACGTATCCATTAAACTCAGCATCTCCTACCTAAGCTAAAAGGCTGGGGTTAAATTTTAGATTATATTCTGCTTTATCCCTGAGTGAAGTAGTTTCCTATCCTAATAAAATGTTTACCAAGGGATAGCTAAGAACTGTAAATGTAAGTTGGCTTTTCACTTGGATCCGTTACCTAGGTTGCTATCACTTCACATTTGTCTGGATCTCTTAATTTTTGGAATAGAAAAAGAAGAAATCTTTTTGGTGACTTCTATTGTTTTTCACGTTTTGCTAGGGACTAGCAAAACATAGGCATGAGGGTTTTTGATAAGTGCATTTTAGTGAACCATTATTTAGCCTAAGTACTCTTTCATTATCTGTCCTTAGTTTCTAATTAATTGGGAGTTAATTGATAATTCACCACAATCTGCATATAATTTTGTGCACCAATTTTATAATATATGGTTATGACAATCTATATGGTTGATGCAGGATAAGTGCAAGAAACTAGAAGTCATCATTCAGACATTCAAAGTCATTACATAAGACGTCTTGAGGACAGTTGGACAGCACCACCTTCCTCCTCGCAACAACTCCATTCGAGCCTATCGACACCGCCACCGCCACCGCTTCACCACTGCTGCCAATTTGTTGGAAGAGTCGAGTCCTCAGGGATAAGAAACAGATTGGGAGAGAAAGCTGCAACAGAGGAGGTTTTAGAAAGAAAAGGTCGGGCTTCTGGAGGGGAGGATCGCTCCCCCTGGCGGGGACTTCCTCTCCACCTTCTCCACTGTGAAGGAGACGTGCACTATGGAACCAGCGAGCACTGTGGAGATTTGCATGCACCGTGACCTACAGAGAACCCACACCACGCACCAACAGACTGCCACGCACCCATAGGCAGCCACACATCTGCAGGCAGCCATGCCCGCAGGCAGCCATACCCTTGTGCGCGTGCAACATCCTCACCGTAGCTACCTTTAGCCCACGCGCAGCCACGCCTGGCCTTACCACCAGCCACATGCGTGTACAGCAGCGCATCCCCTCGTGCACTCTTGTGCGTGCGCTCACGTGCCCTTGTGCACGTGCCATCGCGAAGCCACGCACGGCCACGGCAATGGCAGCAGCTCCTCCTCCTCTCCACGCATTGATCATCTTCTCCAAAAGAACCCAAATCTGCTGTGCCGCTCCCTCCACGTAGCCACCACCGTTAAGCCTTCGCCAACCTCCAAAGCTCAATGCTGAGCACCGCCAAGCACCAAAGCCACGTGCGGCCCACGCACGTAGCCACAATAGCTCACAGGGGCTTCATCGTCACTGGCGATTCCCTCCTCCGTCCAACCACCATCGGCCTCCTCCGCCTGCCACGTCACCACCATCGCAACGGTCGTCCTTCGATGTGCCTCCATCGGTCATAGGCCAGCAGAGGATCCCTCCTCGCGCACGCACAGAGAGAGAAGGAATGCTCTATTTTCCTTCCCATTAACATTTACCAACCTTGCCTTTGCGGGAGAACACTATTCCTTTATTTAATGAATTAAATTATTGAAGTGAATTTGCATAGCCATCATTCTACTTAATCAAAATTGCTTGCTGATGAATATCTCTCATGAATGATTTAATGCATGTCATATCTATTATGGTGAGCAAGATATATTCTAGAAATTAGTATTTACAGTGTTTCCCAGTATCAAGATCATTATTTTACATGATATTATATAGTGGTGATTTTGCATATGCACACGTGTATTCTTGATTAATTATTTGAAGCAAGAAATCGTGTTGAAAACATGTGCACCAATTACTATGCATACACATTGAGATTTCCGAATAAACGAAGCACAACACACTAGTTTAAATAGGCTAATTCCTCCATGCAGAGACAACCTAACTCTTCGTGGTTAGTTTTGAGAATTACAATGTTTTGAAAAACGATTTTCTACCACACGATTACATACAATGACACATCATTTTATGTTAAAGTTTTCAACAAAAACAAAGATCGCTCTTTCAGTCCACAGGTCGAAAGTCCGATTGAGTAGATGAAAATCAAGTTCGATTATGTGCCTCAAATGTGGGTGTATAGAGTGTGTATATTGATTCGTCCCACAGAAAGTATCTTTTTTTTTATTTTTTTTAAAATGTGGGGGTCAGGTGGATGAAAGTGGCAAACAAGGCAAACAATTCTATCCTAGGGTTTATCCAAGCACCTAAGTATATTAGTTCTTGGTTATGAGTGTGGCGAAATGAACTAGTGGTGGGAAATGTGGGGGACACTTACAAAACACTCTACCCGCATTTTACTCTGATCTACCGCACTTGGATCTCCATGCTAGGTGATGTAAACATGTTTATATTACATAAAATGTCTATTTATGCATGTTCTTAAGCATAGAATTGCATTACACACTATAAATATTGCATAACATACATCATCTTGCATTTAGACTAGTTTGAATAAAATGGAGGTTAATTGTCTCTTTTTATGGTCAGGGATAGGGTGACTTTTTATCGGGGTCTCGGATCGAAGATCCAACCATACGGATCTGATCAGGGCGACGATTGGATTTCAATGACTCCAAGATCGCCTTAATCAAATATCTGTAGCATCAGATAGAGATCGAGGAACCCTAGAAGATCAAGTGCCAAGATGGTGTTAATCCGCACTTCAGATGACAAATCCGACTACACGGATGGGTTCGGATTGACAATCGCAGCCTAACACCATAAAAATCGATTCAATCCGATACCTGTGGCACCATCTACATCACCCAGAAGATGGACGGCCAAGATGGCACCACATGGCGCCATCTCGGCCGCCCAACCGGCCGCACGCACCCGTTGAAGCATTTCGTGCTAGCGCTTCTCTGCCACTGGATCAAGATCCAACGGCTACGAGGTGCGCATGCTTTAGTTAAGTGCTCGACACAAACGCACCTATAGCGCGTTGGTTGAGCACCTTAACGCGGCGAGGAGGTGCGGGATCGAGCCCCCGCATGCCTCAAATTGGAGTGGGTGAGCGGGTGCGATCGACCGCACGATGAAGATCTAGCGGCTGTGCGCACCCGATAGCGTCCACGCGCCATCTGACTCCCCCGCGTGATGCGGGATCTCACGAGCAAGGCGAGCGGCGAGAAGCGCTCTCAGCCGTTCGATCTCACGATCGGACGACCAAGATCTGATGGACGTGGACACACGTTGAGGTGCGAGGAGGCAAGCAGGCGTGCGTGCGCTGCCTACGAAGTCCATGTTTAGGCCTATAGTGACGGATTTATCCGTCGCTAAAGGTCCTGAGTTAATGATTTTCAACATGTAATGACCAAAATGCCCTCACTCCTTGCAACTATAAAAGGAGACCCCTTCCATACAAATTTCTGATCCCTTCTCTTCTCTCACCCCTTCCAAAGCTCTAAGAGCTTATCCCAAACCTGGGATGCTCCTCTAGAGTAAAAATCTTAATTTTTTTTTCACCTTCTTCCCCCTTCGTGGAGCATCCTGCGGTTGTCCTCTCTCTGCATTCGAGAAGTGAATCCCACGATGACGACGATGTGCTGCTTCGTTCCCATTCTTCCTACTTCATCCTCCTTCTTCCCGCTCTATTCCCAGTCTTCTAGGCATTATCCTGTTCGGTTTGTCCTCCAAGCGATTGTCGAGGAGGATATCTCTTTCTCCGTTCCTTTTACTGCTTTCTAGAGTAGATTTACTACTTTCTAGTGCAATCATTTCCCGCTTTCTAGTCGTAATGAGTAATGTAATGAACAAGTTTCGATAATGAAATCCATGTTTATTCTACATCCCTTTTGCTTTTATTTGTAATATTCTCTCTCTCTCTTCTATTTATTATTTGTTAAATAGTTTTTAACCAGCTATTCTGTTTCGTGACAAATAAAAGAAACGTGTATTTTTAATCAAACATCTGCCTCCTTGTGTTCGACCCAGAACTTGTTTGGGATTTCTATTCTAGTATAAATTTTATTTGTTGAACTCAAGTTCTTCGCTATTTAAACTACAACGACAAGTTTTCAAAACCAAATTCGATAGCATAGTGCTTTGTCGTTTCAACACTAGGGTACCTGCAAGCAATAGTTAAGAGATAAGCGGGGTTAGTGTTTTGTAAATGCAAAGAAGTGCAAAAAATAATAAAGTAAATTCCGTTGCCTCCCTGGCAATGATGCCAAAATGATCGCACGTGTTTTGCGAGTTAGAAATCGGAGTTACGAGTAACCCATCGTCGTAGTTGTAAAATGCGTGGTCAAATAAAATTTATACTGAAACTCCAAGGGAGTCCCAGGTTGAACATAGGGAGGCGACATTTACTTTAATTGAAAACTACTCTTCAATTTGTTTCTTTTTGGTATTTTAGGGTTTTGTTATTTTTTTGTATTTTTGTAAGAAGAAAACAAGCAAATGAATCACAAGATAGAGATGGAACAAATATGGTATAGATATCACTTCAATGTCTATTATAATCAACTGTGAAAGCATAAAAAGAGAGGGGGTGAGAGGAAATCTCCCGAATCGACTGTTCGGTGAGACGACGGTGCCTGGCAGAAGCTCGGACGAAGGAGGTGAGGAGTAGGACAATGGAGGTGAGATGCAGGAGGACGTCAGGTAGAGGAAAGCTTCGACGTGGCTCCAGAATGAAGGTGAGAGGACGGAGATGATTTGCTACCAGAATGGAGGTGGGAGGACAGCTCCAAGGCGACCTATGAATGGGGATGGGAGGATGGATGAATATTTGGTGAGGCAGAGGTTTGTTACAATAATAGGAGCCTCGGAAGCTTGAGAACAAGCTCTAATGGAGCGTGGTAGGCTTGCTAGAGCTTGGGAGTAGGCGGGAGTAGAGTAGGTAGAGATGAAGAGGAATGGGGGTTGTAGGGGTGTTTATATAGTGAAGGGAAGAAGAGAGTCCCGTGCACAAGCATTCAGTGAGAACTATAAGCGTAACTAAAGGCCGCTCAAGTTGTCACTGAAGATCCGCACCTCTTCATTACTTGGGCAGGCGCACACACTGCGCAGGCCATTTAGTGACAGCTGAAACTATCTCTAAAGGCCCGCTCTTCTATAGTTGTAAAGTGTTGAGGCGACTGGCTCGATTGTGTTTTAACAGTTATTGCGTCGTAGTATAGGTGATCAAGCATCGTCAACAAATAAAGATTTTTTACTACTCGAAAATCGGAGTATCCGAGGTCGAACACAGGGAGAAATCGAAATTTACTACTAATCTCAAATGCAATTGAACACTCTAATTTACTCAAAACTTTAATTCAAATATGAATGTATGCGGTTAAAAAGTAATTATGACAAAAGAGTAAAATTGGACGTCTGATCTTAAAAGTGTTTTCCCTTTTTCTTTTGCTTTCTTTCTTCTGCAGTCCTCACTTTGCCTTTCTTCTTCTTTCTCTGCAGTCTCTCTTCGTTTCTTCTTCTTTCTCTCTTCTGCAAAGACTTCTTCTTCCTTGGTCTCTTCTCTTCTTCCTACCTTTGCTTCTTCTCTCTTCTGTCTTCTTCTTCTCAGCAGTCTCTACTTCTTCCTTCAGATCTATAGGTCTTCTTCCTGTCTTGATCTTCTTCCTTTCCTTCTACCCACACGTCTCTCTCTCTATGAAATTCACTCAAGGACGCTCTCCCAGAGCCACGGGTAATCGGGTCGGACTTCGCACACGGGACCAGGCGCATCAGAGAGTGGGTGATGCGCGAGGTGTGCTCGGAATGGGTCGGGTCGGAGCCTGCCAGATCCCCGAGATGAAGCTGCGGACGAGGCGAGCATGGGATAAGGTGAGGGACCTCACCCCTGTGCGTTCGTAGGCAATGAGGCAATATCACAAAAATAATTTAAAGTATACCTGCGCTTCGCGTTTCGCCGATGTGGGACTATTAGTTCTACCCCGCTCCCGCGTGCACCCACAGAGCCTTCGTGCAATCGCCACAGCTGCAGACGTTGCTGCGCTCCTTGCTGGGCCAGATCACTTCGCACTGCTCGCCTGAGTCCGCTACACCTGAAGCCTGGAGGTCCTGATGCCTGGAGCTGCTCCAACCGTCAATGGCAGCAGGGGCTAAATCCTGTCAAGCACACATACGGCCTATTGGCCTAATCAAACCAACTGGGCACCTTCGCCGTGGCACGGCGAAGGTGGTGAGCCATGCGGCAGGCCGTGGGATGGCCTAGGCGTGCATGCCTAGGTCAACCTGTGGCCGGGGGTGTGGGTGAGTTCGGAGGGCTATTGTGGAGGCGTAGAGGGATGGCGGATGGGCGGAGGTTGTTCCTTGTGGTGAGGCGGAGCTTATGAGACGGTTGGCGAGCCGTGTGGAGGGGTGGAATGGTGGGGGCGGCTCACCGGAGGTCGGTCGGTGACGTGGAAGATGAGGGTGGTCAGGCAATGTCGGGGGGCAATTAAATGAAATAAAAGGGGGAAAAGAGAGAGGGGAAGATGGAGAATGTATTAAGCCTAACTACAGGGATGAAGGGGGACGGAGAGGCAAACAGCTGTACCTGTTGTCGCCGGAGAAGAAGCTGCCCAGTGGGGGAGGACGGCGGCGACGACGGGGCTGAGGCGACGTGCGTGGGTATTGCGCGACGCGGAGGAGAATCAGGAAGATGACTCTGCCACTGGTTTTGTGGCAGAGCGAAGCGGAAAGGAAAGGGAGCTCGCCGGAGCTCGCTGGGTTCTTGGTTGAAGAAGAAAGAGAAGAATTTGAGGTGGAAGTCCGGCCAAGTCGAGCTAAAAATGAGCGGTCGGGTTTGGAGGTTCTTTTATAGGCATTGGGCCATGCTTTCAGAGCATGGAGGGCACGCCATCGTCTCCAATGGCTTGCCGGAGAAGGAAAGAGGGTGGATACCCAAATCCCTCGTGCGTTCGCACGAGAGATTGGGTTCACACCAGGGATCAAGATTGGCCTTAGATGGAAGGGAATTCCTCAGAGAATCTCCCTTCCATTTCTGGGAGGGGATCTCTGAGGAATCAGAGAGTATTCCCTCTCTAATCCTCGCCGGAGAAGGATTCTGCCCCAATAATGGTGGAAGGACCTGATTGCAAGGTGGCGAGGAAGTTAAGGGGCTCTCTGCGATGATTTTCAAAAGATAGGGACCAAATTGTGATTTGGGTGTACTAAATTGCAAAGTAGGTCAAGATGACCTTCCCTTAGGTCTAAATTTTTGTACAAACCTAACTTTGACCTAAGGAATCCAATGGTGAAGTTGGATTTTAGGTTTTACCTTGTTTGACTGGACATTTTGCAAAAAAACCCAAATTAGGTTAATTGAAGAGCTAGGACCCTAATCTAGGTCAAACTGGGTTCCAAAGGCCAAATTAAGTGTTCTAAACCCTAGAGGATATTTTTCCATGATTTTTGGAGGGTTTACTTGATTTTTATCCTGATCGGAACCTTGTTAATTTAGGCAGGTCTGTTTTAGGGTTATTAAATGTCATTTAATTCTTAGATTGCACATGAACCCATTTCTGATTGACTCAACCCACTTTTATCTTATTTAGAACATTTGACCTTTGTTTTGCCTCTGAGAAATCCCGTTTATGCACTGCAATGGTAAAATTGCAGTTTTAGCCTTTAATTCATGTTTTCTTCTTAGAGCACTTATTCCTTCATTTAGGCCTTCTTCTAGGTTATGTAGGAGCTTTTATCTTCTTTATTGGGTCAAAATGAGCTAGTTATGGCTCATGATGAGGCTCTCATCATAAAGCCTGCACCCTATGCTCACTCCCACAGCTGTTAAAGGCACGGTAATCGTCAACCGTTGGATCAAGCGCGAACGGTTGTGATTGCGAGAGGGTGCACGTTGGCAGGTGTTTGAATTTCGAATCGCTGGCGCATGCGCTGGCCGCTGTTGGATGCTACATCGCATGGTCGAGATGCGCTCGTAGATCAAGCACGCGTTGATTTGAATCGCGCACCTCGCACGATTGAGGAGATCGGACAGCTGGCACTGCATGCGGGCAACTTAAATGCACGCCTCAGATGTCATGCCTGTGATTTGGTGTGCACCTTCACGTTGGTGGGCAGCGTTGGATCACGCGTGGGGAACCTCGACCGCTCAATTACGATCGGGCAACGTTATTACATTTGACACTGTAGCGGGGCGCGATGAATCGCAGCTCGATCTCGCACCCGCTCTTTGAGAACACTTCTCCTCACCGCTACGCCAAGCCTGCGGGTGTGATGTGAAGAAGAGTTGTGCCTGCGTTGTGAGGGTGACTGCTCAGCCGTTCGATCTTCATCCAACGGCTGAGATCAATTGATGGGGTGGCCTTTGGAGATGTGCGGGCAACTTTAGGCACTCCATATGGTGCCACGTGGCAACATCTGGACCATTCACCCTTCATTGCTTGTAGAGGATGCCACAGAGCTCAGATTGAGGTGATTTCTATGTTGTCGGATTGCGATCATCGCTTCGGATCCATCCGTACGATTGGATTTTTCATCTGAAGTCCGTAAGGACATCGCATTGCCTCCTGACCATATAAAATGAAGGAATTAATGTATAAAACATACATCTATCCTAAATGCCATGCAATGGATGTTATGAAATATTTATAATATGATATGCAATGCTATGCCTATGAACTATTATAGGTAAGCATTTTATGATGAATTTATATGTGCTTATCAAAAGCCTAAATCTGTAAAGACCTAACAAGTCCTTTTGAATTGTGTTTGTGCTATTAGTTCATGATTGGTAGGTAATCACTTAGGAGACAACTTGTGTTTGATCCAGAACCTGAAAGAATCCTAAGAAGAAACCACCCAAGGGAAGAAATGGCTAGTTAAAGGAGCCTTAAGGAATATTTCATTCCGACCAATTACCTTGGCTTTGCACTATGTAGACTTGGAGGGCACAATCCCTATGAAATCAAAAGCAGTACCATATCTTTGTTGCCCTCCTTTTATGGTACTACTATGGAAGACCCCTACAGGCATATAGAGGAATTCATTGAGGTCTGTTCCATGGTGAAGCTGCAGGGCGTTACTGATGACACCTAAATGGAGACTCACTTTCCCTTCTCCCTTAAGGACAAGGCCAAGTATTGGTATCATACCCTAGATGGTATTAACACTTGGGATGCCTTGAAGGAGTTTCTGAAGAAGTACTTCCCCATGAGCAAAACTAATCACTTTCGGAGGGAAATTATGAGTTATTTCAAAAGGATGGGGAAGATTTCCAGATTGAGTAGGAGCGCTTTAATGACCTTTTAAGACTTTGCACGCATCACTAGGTGCCCAAGTGGCAACTGGCTGAAAGATTCTACACCAGACTTAGTGATTCGCACATGCAGACTGTGGATGGTGCCTGTGTAGGAACCTTTCTATCTAAGACTAAGGTTGAAGATTGAAACATTTTTGATACATTGAGTGAGAATTCTATTCACCTGAATTCTACCTACTTGGATAGAAAACCACTCTCATGCAGAGAAAGTTGGAGGCAAATGAGGCTAGTGACACCCAGAATTTAGCCTACCAGATCCAATTACTGAAAAAAAATATGAAAAGGCCTATGTTGAGCCCTGGACAATTCTATCCTAGTACCTCCGCATCCTAAGCTTCAGAATTGTTTGCACACTAAATTGGTGTTTTAAAATTGTCATGTTGCAGTATGGCGAAAATAATTCTCAAACAAATAAATTTATTACTCGAAAAAGTTTTGAGGTCGAACACAGGGAGCAATATGGAATTTAGTTCTCAAAATTGCAATTTAAGACAAGAAAGCTATGAAATTATAAGCAAAAACTATTTCAGAATAAAGTAGCACTAGGATCAAGTGTCAGACAACAAAAATAATGGAGTAAAATGGTGATTTAGATCACCAAGTACTCCTTACAATGATGACTAATGAACTCAATGTATATATGTATGAAATGCAATCAAACCAATCATCTGATTTACTAATTAGACGGCTTAAACTGCTCAAGCCTTTCTCTGTTCTTCTTCTTTTCTCTTTCTCTTCTCTGCCTTTCTTCTTCTTTCAGCTAGACCCTTCCTCTTCTTTGTGTTCTTCTCTTACTTTCCTTCTCTATCTCTGCAACTCTTCTTCCTTCAGCCCTTCTTCTTTCTTTAGCTTTCTTCACACAGTAGGGGAAAAGCTTTTGAATTCGGCTAAGTGTTAGCCAGTTCTCACAAAGAGCAAAACCCTCCCCCTACCTGCGTAGGTTCTCCTTGCTTTCTTTCTTTAAGATCCGCTCACTTAGAGCCACAGGGGTAATTGTGTTATCAGACCTAGCGTACCTGGGTCCAGGCTCACCGGCAGTGGGTGGTGAGTGAGGAGTGAGGCTTAGGTGGGTTAACAGGTCAAGCCAGGTCCATGGGCAGAGGTCACGGACGAGGCGTAGGTGCACGTGTGAGAGGGACCTCACCCCGTGTTCTAAGGCGGAAAGCCTGTATGACGAAAACAATATATGCAGCACAAGAGGACCGACGTTTTTCGATGTGGGACTATCCCACCGAGAGTTTAGTGCGAGTGTCTGTAGGTTGTTCTTCATCTGATTACAGTAGTTGTTGATGGTGCCTCACCCAATTAGAGACCTGGGCATGATCCTGGGGGTATTCCGCATCAACCTCAAGCTGTAGGCTGGAGCATGTGCGGATAGAACAGGCTCAAGCTTCCTTTGAAGCCTTGTGTTAATGGCATGGGTGCTTGACACCTGAAAACATCAACAAGGCCTTTCAGCAGAGTCAAAAGGTTCAGAGAGTATCACCATAGCACGACAAGTTCGTAGAGGAGGTTGGCATGGCGGATGGGTGTGGATGGTGGCCAGACAGTCACAGGTTAGGTCGGAGATGATGGGTTTGTTCAAGGTAGTGTTCGATTGGATGATGGATTGACATGAGAGAGGGGAAATGAGCAAAGAGGTGTGGAAGAGGTTTTTAGGTAGTTGGCGAGGGGTTTGGTGGTGTGTGGAGCAAGATGTACCTCGCCGGAGGTGTGGCCGGAGCGGTGGAAGACGATGGAGTCGCGGAGGCATAGTCGAGGTCGAAACGACATGTCGAAAGTGTTGGTGTGATGAGGAAAAGTTTAGGGAGTAGTTGAATGTAGTAATGGATGAAGTGGGAATGAGAAGGTGCCAATTTTTGTGTTGTCGGCACCGGACAAGAGAATAGCTCCGAAGAGAGAGAAACGACGAGGAAGAAGAAGATTAGGGCGTCGGTTGGTATGGCTCGACGCAGGAAGAAACGAGGAAGATAACTTCGCTGATGGTATTGAGAATGGAGGATGAAGGATGGAGGAGCTCACCGAACATTGAGGAGCTTTTGGTCGAGAGAGAGAGAGAGAGAGAGAGGAATTGGGTGGGGATCTTGGCCGATTTCGAGCGTAGGGAGAATGGTCTGATCAGGAGGTTCTTTTATAGACCTTAGGAAGAAGTTTTGAGCTTGGGAAGCAAGCTTCCCAAGCTTGGAAAGCTTTTCGAAGTTGGGAAATTCCTTGATACCCAAATCTCTCATGCATTCGAATGAGAGATTGGGAAGGTTTTGAGGCGTGAGATTTGGCTCAAAAGGAAGGGAGTTTCTTGACAAACTTCTCTTTCAAATTTGAAAGGGATTCATCAAGAAATCAAGGGGTTCTTTCTAAATCAAGGTCATTGAAGCAAGTAGGAATAGGTTTAATGGCGAAAAGGACCTTTTTGCGGGAATGACGACAAAGTTATGGGTCTGTTTGAAAAGATTTTGAAAGTTAAGGGCATAAATGTAATCAGACAGAACCAAGTTGCAAACTAGGTCAAGACAAACTCATCTTGGGTCCAAATTTTGGTAAAAACCTAATTTGGACCTAAGAAATCTAATGGTAAAGTTGAATTTTGGTTTTGACCACGTTTGACTGGGTGATTTATGCAAAAACCCAAATCAGGGCAAATGTCTGTTTAAGACTCTATTCGCGGTCAAAATTGGTTCTAATGGTCAAATTGAAGGTTCCAAACCATAGAGAATATTTTTATATGAATTTTAGAAGGTTTAGGTGAATTTTATATTGATGAAAACCTCAGTCAATTAATCAGGTCTGTTTTTAGGATTTCAAAAGTCATTTAATTCTCAAAATAAGTGCAAACCCTTTTCTAATTGTTCTAACCCACTTGTTAGCCTTTTAGGATCATTTGACCATTAACTAATATCTTTGAAAACCTGTGGTTGTACTGCATTCATGATATCATGGTAAAATTATAGTTTTGACCCTAGTTTCTTATTTTTCCCTTAGAATGATTATGCAGTGACTTATGGTTCTCTGGTAGTTATGTAGGTGCATTTACTGACTTAATTGGATCAAAATGAGATAGTTTATGGCTTATGATGGTGTTCCCATCATACCCCCATGTCTAACTTTTGCTAGCCCATTAGCAAAATTTTAAGGTGCTAACTTTGATTCTAAACCATATGCCTTTTGATGCTCAAAATTCTGATGTGTGCTTTCTTTTGTAGATTAGGTTAGAATGCCGATAGTAGGCCTAGAGGTACTCAACTACCAACCAAGATCCATACCTGACCAGCTCTAGCCTCAATCCACCATAAAGGTTTCTAAGGCCCACAGGAACTAACCTAAGGTTTGTTGAACTCTATGGTTAAAGCACCCATGCTTGTAACATATTTTAGCCTAAGTTCAATTTGCAATGCATTTTTGTAAGAGAGATCGAAGAACTTTTCTTTATTTTTGGAGAGTTTTCTCCATCTTTTCCTTTTATTTCTAGCTTCAGATAAGCCTTACAACATGGTCTGTATCAGATTCTTAGTTCCCACCATCAATCCTTGTAGGGTCCCTAGCAATCGATGCTTCAAGATAGCACCACCCATGGCAACCCCCAGGACCCTGGCTTTTGAGATTTTGACATAATCCTGGCCCTAGCAGTGGACATTTCGTGATAATGCTACCCATGGCATTTGAATCAGCACAAGGTGCTTACATGCCCTCGGTAGGATATTTAGATATCCTAGGAGACAAGCACTGAGGAGATGATATGTTATTGCACATCTTCGAGGGGAATTTCTTGCCTCTCCATGTTGGGAACTTGTCCAAATCAACTTGTGTTGATTAGCCACTCTTAATCTAGGTAACTTTTTCAGAATAGATTTAACGCATTTATGTGATTTTGATACTTAGGCACACTACATCGGACTGTGTTTGGATTGGGGTGCTTAGGTTACCGAGTCTCACAAACTAGAGCTCAGTTAGCGAGGTGGAATAATCCCTAAGCCTTAGACCTAATACTTAAGCTTCGCATTTTCCCCAACCTCTTAAGGATTATCTAGATCTTAGTGGATACTTGAATTTTTAAGCCTAGGATCGCAGCCCAAGAGGCCTAAGATCGGCATTCCTACTAATCTCTTTTTGTTTCTTTATCACTTTTTGTCTTTCATTTTCTTTCTTTTGATTTGATCTAGAACTAAGTCAATTTCTTAATCTTTTACTAATGACTCTTTTTCTTTACAAATTGTGCTCCTTTTTGACATTTTTATCTCCTCCCTTTTTCTCTTAGGAAATGATATGCCATTTATTTAAAATTTCCTCCCTTCTCCTATTTTTGTTCGTTTTCAATTTTAAATTTTTTTGATTTTTTCGAATATGTGATTTTTTTGATGAAACCCTTTCTTGTAAAGTGATTTTCATGGCGTTTTGCACTTTAATACACCCCATGCCTATGAATTGCAATGGCTTCATTGTAAATTAGGTGGGTTCGAGTTTAGCTTAGATCATTCATTAGAATAGGTGTTGGGTGGGTGGATGGGTCGAGGTGACTGTTGCGGACAATTTCGAGCTCAGGTATGAGTACCAGAGGTGCAGTTGGTTGTTCTAATGGATGAACCCTAATGTGCAATATGAGTTCAGCATAAGATGTGCCAGGAAGGGTTTTGGGTTTTTCAAAATGACGGGTTGCCTCCCGTTAAGTGCTGAGTTTAATGCCATCAGCCAGGCACAATCAGCTCAGGGAGAATGGAGGGTAAAAGATACCTCAGCCAAGTTTGTATCGGTGCATTCAGTGAACGATTTGAGACTTTATTCATTCACAACAAAAGGTTCTGAATCATGGCTGAGTTGACTGATTTCGACAGCTACATTTCCAAAGATTCATCGGACAAGGTATGGTCCAATCCATTTTGATTTGAGTTCTCCTAGGAACAATTTGAGTTTGGCATCAAAGAGTAGGACTTTCTGACCAGGGAAAAAGATCTTTCTGGATATGTGCTTGTCGTGAAAGACCATAACCCACTCTTTGTAAATTCGTGAGTTCTCATACGCGTCACGACATAGTTCATCGATCTCGCTCATTTGAAGCTTTCTGTCGGTTCCTACCTTAGAAAGATTGAGATTGCAATCGCGAACTACTATTGTGAGGCGTAGATCGCGCATTTGACTAGAAAAGCATCGTAGTAAAGTTGCGAAATACGATCAGCAAAAATAAGTTTGTAAAAATTACGAGACTTGAGTCCCGGTAGTTCGTCTCTGGGAGGCATTTGTTTTACTTTTGAAATCGATCTTTTTGCTGCTCTACTTTATTTTAAAAATACACGCCAGTTTCCAATCTCCTAATTAAGATTTCACCACTTTTGTTATGAACTTGGATTACATGTGCATGTGTTAAGTAAATCACAAAGGTGAACGTGTGAGTTTCTATGTGCATGATTCTAGTGAGGTGTTGACTATTTATCGAGAAAGCGTCTATCGTTAGATTTTCAATATTCTCGGGAAACGACATGCTTGTTGTGGAATGGATAGACAATTGAAAAATAGGCAACTTGAATCACGCAAATATAATAGTAATCAATAAGCTCATGGTGATTTCATAATAGGGAGACATATATATATATAAGCATTTTTTTCATTCATTCTGTGGGAGAGTTGTTTGCAACAAAAACTGTAGAGGAAAGCTTGTACAAAAATGCTTGGAATTTAAACCTAGCTACCAGAAAATGACTGCATACAAGAATCAACGGGGGGATTTTGCATGCATCATTGGGGGAGAATAAGGACTACGCTACTAAGCAGTAATAAAAGTAGTAAAAACTATGAAAAGCATAATCTAAATCTAGCAGAACAAAAGGGCATTCAGGGGTGGTCACCGATGTCCTTAGAGTGGTCGGGAGGAGAGTGAGGGGTGGCTAATGGAGCTTAGGCCGACCCTTGGAGAGAGGGAGGAGTGATCCAGCATCCCGGCATGATGTCCTTCATGGTGATGGTGAGCTCGTGGAGATGGGGTGGCTAACCTAAGTGGAGGTAGGCGTGCATGGAGCCAATGGAGTGAGTGGTGCCAATGGGAGCCAAGGGATATGAATGGGTGCACTTGGCCACCCATGGGGTCTTTTGATAGACTCAAAGGCTTCTCTCTAGAGAGGTGTGGAACACTCTAGAGAGAGTCCAAGAGTGGTCGGCCATGAGAGGATAGAGGTAGTTTTTGAGATCCAAAAAATGTGGATCTCAATTTGAATGCCTCTTGGTTGCTAAATTTGGCAACCAAGAGGTGGCGCCACTTTAAGCGAGTTCTAGAGAACTCTAGAGAAGTGTGTCTGAGTGAATGGGTGTGTGTGTGTGTGTGTGTGGTCATGCTCTAAGTGTCTAAGAGGTTTAAGTTAGCTCCTAAGGGGTTTGGGTAGGTGTAGGTCTTGAATTAGGGTTACAAACCCTAATTGCTAAGGGGAAAATGCAATTAAACTTAACCTAAATTTAATTGAATGAGTGTGAACCTAATTGAGAGTGAAATAGCTCAATTAGGTTGGGTTTAGGTCAATTGGACTCTCACCAAGTCCAATTGAACTTGTATGGGCTGAGATCTAAGCTTAATTGGACTCAATGAGTCCAATTGACTTAGGTGAAGGTAATTGACTGTGATCTAATTCAATTGGATTTGGTGAGGATTTAATTAGGTCCTTAGGTAGGTCTAGAGGTGATGTACTAGGGTTAGGACACCTTAATTTAGGTTCCTATGGGGTTGGGATTAGGTCTAGGGAGCTAGAGATCCAAGATCAAGACTTGAATCTCAAAACAGGGACTGGAGACCAGTACCAGACGTCCAAAAATGTGATCAGACGACTTATACTCAAAAAGAAGAAGTCCAGACTTCAGTTCTGAGACAGGGGGAAATCAAGGTTCTATTTTGCGTATTCTGCAGAAATTTAACGTCTGACAAAGTGTCTGGACGTCCAATAGCACTGGAGAAGTGGGTTTGAGGTGTGCGGGAGTTGGTTAAGGGTCCTGGACATCCTATAACTTATTTGGATGTTCGGATAAGGGTTGGAACTAGGGTTTTAGGGCTTTCTAGGGTGTTGTGACCTAATCTAAGGGTGGCTAATGCTTGGGGAAGTATCTAGTCTATCCTAGGGCTAGGATGGACCTAATCTCTTCACATTTTACTGCTTTATTCCTACTTAATAGAATAGAAAACCTTTAACTCCCTTAGATTATTATTCCTACATCTAAACTAAGCCTTCTACTCCAGCTCTGCTGCAACTCCTGTTATTCTTGATCCAACTTTAGATCCTGCTCCAGATCTAGCTCCTAATCAGCTTATTGCCAGCAATTAACATAATGCACTTAATCAGCACATTATAACATTATTTCATGCATAGCTAAAGGAAAGCAGTAAAGATGTAGACAATGCTTATGCATGCATGAATTACCTTAACTTATGCTAAGTTCTAGGTTAATTTAGGTCAATTAAGACCTATGATTGCACAACAGTCATACCCCCATGCCTAAATCTTGCTAGTCCCTAGCAAATGCAAGACTAAATTATTTACAAGAAAGGTCCTTAAGGAACTGATTATTTTATCAAGTGTATGCATAGAGATTTTTCTCCTTTTTATTTTCTTTCTATGCTCTAGAAATCCAGACAATCGTGAAAGTGCAACTATGTAGCTTTTGCAATGGATTTGAGTGAAAAACTAATACACCTCTAAAGCCTGTACTTGACCCCTAGTAAAAAACTTTAGCGGGATAGGCAGACTTCTTCCCTCGGGGTATTCAAAATATTATATGAATTCCACCCCGGCTTTAGACTTAGGTAGAGAATCTCTGAGGGAAAAGATTATATATTTGGTGGCTCACTCTCTGGTGCTACATAGAGACTAGTACTACAGAATAGATTCCTAGACTATTAAGTAACTCAACTCAGAGAAAGATGAGAAAAACTATGCTCCCTTTTGATTCCTTTGTATTTATTCTCTCTTTCCTTTTTTCTTTTTCTTTCTTTCTTTTTCTTAGAGCTCACAACTTCACCAGATTCACATAGATGACCTATATTTGGTGGTCTCACTAGGCATTAACACTTTAAGTGAGTTCTCATAACCCTAACACTAAGTCAGAATTCCTCAGCTAGTATTCGGGCGGTCAGAAACACAAGAAAAATAGGTTAAGGCCATATTTGGTGGATCTCAATTTTATTTGATGGTATTGCCTTAATGCAACTGAACTAAATATTCACTCTTTTTTCTTTGCTTTTTGTTCTTTTTGTAATTTTTTTCAGCATTTTTTTTTCTTTTTCTTTTTTTTTCTTTTTCAATATAGCACAACTAGCACACATCCATGAACTTTATTAAGGAGGCATTATTAGGGATTGGTGGTACTCAAGAGACATTAGGTGGCTTATTTGGTGGAAGTGCCTACTCACGACGCCAGGGGAGACGAATAGGATGGTGTATTTCTGACCTTGACATCAATACCTTCCTTCAGTTGAGGATTCCGTAAAGAATGGTCGTAACCATCCACCTTAGCCTTAGTTTTATGAAAAGTCACTCTCCGCGTATTTGCCTTATTTGGTGGCTCTAAAAATTTCACACAAAAATGTATACGCAAGAATCGAAAGCAAAAACTATGTCTAAACTCAGAGTATCATCACCTAATTATCTAGGATTCCAGATTCCTTGCACTAATCTTAGAGCACCAGTACACTCTGCTGTCATCTCACACTATTTGGTGGATTTTTGGAGGAAAATCTGCCTGACTCCCAAAACACTATCCAGGGGTTCAGGAAAAGAAGCACTGCTTCTTCTCGATGGGCTAAAGATGTTTATCAGCCTTCACTGTGAATCCATTGCAAATTTTACGTGTGTGTAAAACGTTGTACTGAATTCTAGATTACAGGAATCAACTAGAGGATAAAATCCCTAATGCATTCTTTTAACAAAATAATCTTATTCATGAATGCAATATGTATATATGCTATAAACAATTAACCTTGTATAATTTGTACTTCGTGGAATTCCTGTATTGGGTTACAATCAGCTTGACCCTAAATTTAAGACTATAGGTGAGCGGGTGAGTTGGAAGTGGCTGTTGCGGATGATTTTTAGCTCCAATGCGAGCATTGGAGGTAGAGTCGATTGTTCTTTTATTTATGGTCCTAAAGTACGTCTTACATGCAGCTCTGAAGTTTTCCTAAATGTTGGCATAAAAATTTTTCAGTTTTGTTATATCTACACCCCCATGCCTAAGTTCTTGCATGTCTTCATGCATGAAAATAAAAGAAAATAAATACAGTAGAGGATGAGTGGGTAGAAGTCACCTGAAATTACTCCTGAAAATATATATTCAGCACAACCAACCTGTCATTATGTAATATACGCAAAGGAAATATGCTAAAAGAAAAATATGCTATGTATAAAAATGGTTATGTATAGATGATGGTGAAATGTGGGATATATGCTATCTATATGTGTTGAGTTTAACGCCTCCAGCTGGGCGAAAACTCAATCAGATGTGTCATTTCTGGAATAGGAGCTGGCTAAATTAAGAGAAAGATATTCTCGTATGCTCCCAGAATCAGCAGTCCAGAGATGCGAACCAGTTGATTGTGCATCCCTATTCCAAAAAGTCTAGCTATAAGAAAGTGTGGAGTGGTGGTGGAAAATAGAGGATAATCAAAGGAGGGATCATGATGTTGATTCAGCTGATTTATCATGCCCCACAATTCAGCAGGAAGTTGATGAGGGATTAGATCAAAATGTATCTCAGAACAAGAATCTGAGTCATAAGGATCCTCATAATGATAATTGACATCAAAGATCATACCCTCTCCAGGCTTTGGGTCAAACAGGGCTATTCGTGAAAGTAGAAAATCTGTGGGAAGGTCACTGAAATCCTTGACAGAAATTACTTCGACCTCATCAGTATTCATCTCTGATTCATCGGTGGCTGACTCTTCAGGCTCGAGGTCGAGCCATTGATAGGTGCGCCAGCTCATTCTGCTCAACACTTCACCCTCATATGCATTGGGCTCCTCAGTAATTCCTACCTCAGGTAGCATATTTATTTCTTTGTTTGAGTCATCCATAGCTACTTCTGGTCTTCGGGTGTCAGGATCAGGGATAGAAAGTGTCATCTCAAAGTCTCTAGCATCCGAATTAGGGATGTAGGTGAAAGTAGAAGAGTGCAGATCAGAAGATGTTGGCTCTAGCATAGGTTCACCTACAGTGGGAAGTGGCCTAGATTGATTAATAGTGTCGCATGTAACGTTTGCCTCAAGATCCATATCCTCAACTGGATCTACCTCCCTTATCTCACTTGGGCTTTCTAACCCATGAGGTATCTCCCACGATTTAGGATAATCCGATTGTGGCTTAGTGCTAGAGATATCAGTCCTTTCCTCCTCTATTTCTTGAATGGAGTTCTCAGATGTACCTATTCGGCATACTTCCTACTCCTGTCTCATATCCAAGCTAGGTTCTTCTTCCCCTGCATGATTTTCCAGCATTTGCTCCTGAGAATCTTCTGTGTCCTTCCGACATAGTCATTTTAGATTCTTCGAGGTCTTCTAGGCTATTTTCCACTTGATATCTTAAAAGTAGTAGTTCTTGAGTTTCTCAATTTTGTCCCATTAGCCTTGTTATCTCTGCTGTTTCCCGAAGGAGCTCCATCACAGCTTGTTGATGCAGAATCCAGCTTTGTCTTTGGTTCAGCTCAATGATAGCCTGGATTTCGTGTAGATAGGATGCGGCCTTTTCCTTAGCGCTCACTATAGCTCTCTGTATTCTATAATGTGGCCGCATATGCACCGGTAGCTCTTCAGGGGTTCCAGGGGGTGAATTAGGTCTACCCATATTCCATGGGTGAGAAGTAGGAGTATGAAATCCATATCCTAGGTTATAAGATGCGATCCTTTAAGGGATTGGTTGGTATGGATCATAATATCCAGGGTTAGGATATGGGTTAACCATTTCGGTAACCCGAGGAGAAGGATCAGGCGTAGCGAAAAGTCGTCTTCGCCACCTTGGGTTCTGATCCCAAGGTTGAGTTGATTCAGTGACCCAGGCTCTTAGATAAGCTCATGGGTCAAGCTCTTCTGGATCCTGATTAGGTCCAGATCCAGGGTTAGCCATTTCGGCTAAGCAGATAGAAGAAGTGACTTGCCCCCTTGGGAGCGGCTCCCAAGGTCCAATCAGTTGGGGTCGAAGCGACCTCTTTCCTTGCATACACCACCCAACCCCTGGGTTGGTGTATCCAAGCAGGACAAGGCTAAGGCCCTGTCAATCAAATGGTCCTTATGGATCGGGTGACCAGATTTTTCGTTAGAAGTTTGAATTCCTGAAGAATTTAATCGTCTAACCGACTGAAAGTGATTCCCGCCTCTCAAGCTAACCCAGCCAGTCTGGTTACGAGGGGACTAAGGGGAAGGTTCTTCCTTTGGCTTATGCCTCCGGTTCCGTTAGCCCCCAAGCCACGGTTGTTTGACACTGCCCTGCAGACTTAGTCACCAGGTTTGGCAGGAGAGGTTAAAAACACCCAGTAGTATGACAACGAACCCAGGTTGATTTCGTGTTTTAAAATTAATTTTTAACCCGTTTTCTTCAATAGGGTTTGTGGTGAGTGGCCCACAAGGTGACCAAGCTCACTGGCTAAGCACTAGACTTGATTAATTCTAGGTTAGCCCAAAGTGTGGTCTCTAAGTTGTAACCCTAAAGATTCAACCTAAGTTTCATGCACTTCTAGGTTTTTTTTTTTCTATTTTAGTAGACTACAAAAGTAATGTTCGTTATCTGATAGTAATTGGAGTCTAATTAACTTGAAATTTTGCAAGTAGATTCCTTTTCAATTAGCTTCTCAGATAATATTTTTTTTAGAATTTTTACTATTTCAACCAAATTTTTAGGGATTTTGAATGTCAGGGGATCGGATTTGGAATTTTGACCTTTAGTTTGTTTCTCATTTTGAAATAGTATCAATTGAACTTCAAAAATTTAGGAAAAATATGGAAAATAAAGACAATTAAGTCATCTTTCAAACTCCACCATTTTTAGTCAAAACAGATTCAAGGATTGCTTGGAATTGCTTTTTGAATTTGAAAAATCTTGAATTTAGGTCAGTTTGACCCCCATGCACTTCGTGAATTTTTCAAAATTGTATACTTGGATTTTTAAAAAAGAATGGCATCATTTGAAAGATGGTTTGAAAATAAAAGTTTGGCCTGAATTTCAGAATTTTTCGCTTACTAATTTTTTGGCAATCGAATTTTTGAATCAGACTTGAAATCTGGCCAAAAATCAGAAGATGGTGGAAAAGCTCTTTAAAGTGGTTTGAGTCTGAAATCTAAACTTTCCAGCAAAAATGCTTTTTTTTTCAAAACCTTTGCACATTTTTTTTCTTTTTTTTTTCTCAAAAATAAAATTTTCAAAGGATTGAAGGGAAATCTTTTTTTTTTCTTTTTCAAAGTAACCTAGATTCGAAAGGAAACCAAATCTTGATTTTTCTTCAAAGATTTTTTATTTTTGATTTCTTTTTTATTTTTCACAAAAATGAGTAAATTTTTTTTTTCACAAAGAATTTTTCAAAGGCAATTGCAGAAAGTAAAACCTAATCTAAAGAGAATGATGATGTGCACCTAGATTGTTTTCCCCGCTCGTTGTGTGCGCAGATCCCATTTTTCTTCCATTTTTCCTGCGCATCAAAAACAAAGTAGAGAGAAATTTGTCAGTGATAGTCTCAAAGATCAAAATCAAAGAAAATGACGTTGGCTCCCCGACAACGGTGCCATTTGTTGTGAGGCGTAGATCATGTATTTGATTAGAAAAGCATCGTAGTATAGTTGCGAAATATGATCGACAAAAATAAGTTTGTAAAAATTACGAGATTTGAGTCCTGGTCGTTCGTCTCTAGGAGGCATTTGTTTTACTTTTGAAATTGATCTTTTTGCCACTCTACTTTGTTTTAAAAACGCATGCCAGTTTCCAATCTCCAAATTAAGATTTCACCACTTCTGTTATGAACTCGGATTACATGCGCATGCGTTAAGTAAATCACAAAGGTGAACATGTGAGTTTCTGTGCGCACGATTCTAGTGAGGTGGAGACTATTTACGGAGAAAGCATCCATTGTAAGATTTTCAATATTCTCGAGAAACGACAAGCTTGTTGTGGAGTGGATAGACAATTGAAAAATAGGCAACTTGAATCACGCAAATATAATAGTAATCAATAAGCTCATGGTGATTTCACAATAGGGAGACATATATATATATATAAATGCATTTTTTTCATTCATTCAATGGGAGAGTTGTTTGCAACAAAAACTGTAAAGGAAAGCTTGTACAGAAATGCTTGGAGTTTAAATCTAGCTACCAGAAAACAACTGCATACAAGAATCAACGGGGGGATTTTGCATGCATCGTTGGGGGAGAACAAAAACTATGCTACTAAGCAGTAATGAAAGCAGTAAAAACTATGAAGAGCATAATCTAAATCTAGCAGTACAAAAGGGCATTCAGGGGTGGTCCCCGATGGCCTAGGAGTGGTCAGGAGGAGAGTGAGGGGCGGCCAATGGAGCTTAGGCCGACCCTTAGAGAGAGGGAGGAGTGATCCAGCATCCCAGCATGATGTCCTTCATGGTGATGGTGAGCTCGTGGAGATGGGGTGGCTAACTTAAGTGGAGTTGGGCATGCATGGAGCCAATGGAGTGAGTGGTGCCAATGAGAGACAAGGGATGTGAGTGGGTGCACTTGGCCGCCCGTGGGGTCTTTTCATAGACTCAAGGGCTTCTCTCTAGAGAGGAGTGGAACTCTCTAGAGAGAGTCAAAGAGTGGCCAGCCATGAGAGGATAGAGGTAGTTTTTGAGATCCAAAAAATGTGGATCTCAATTTGAATGCCTGATGGTTGCTAAATTTGGCATCCAAGAGGTGGCGCCACTTTAAGAGAGTTCTAGAGAACTCTAGAGAAGTGTGTGTGTGTGTGTGAGTGCGTGGTCATGCTCTAGGTGTCTAAGAGGTTTAAGTTAGGTCCTAAGGGGTTTGGGTAGGTGTAGGTCTTGAATTAGGGTTACTAACCCTAATTGCTAAGGGGAAAATGCAATTAAACTTAACCTAAATTTAATTGCATGAGTGTAAACCTAATTGACAGTGAAATAACTCAATTAGGTTGGGTTTAGGTCAATTGGACTCTCACCAATTCCAATTGAACTTGTGTGGGTTGAGATCTAAGTTCAATTGGACTCAATGAGTTCAATTGAGTTAGGTGAAGGTAATTGACCTTGATCTAAGTCAATTGGATTTGGTGAGAGTCCTTAGGTAGGTCTGGAGGTGATGTACTAGGGTTAGGACACCTTAATTTAGGTTCCAATGAGGTTGGGATCAGGTTTAGGGAGCTAGAGATCCAAGATCAAGACTTGAATCTCAAAACAGGGACTGGGGACCAGTACCAGACATCCAAGAAAGTTATCAGACGACTTATACTAAAAAATCAGAAGTCCAAACTTCAGTTTTGGATGTCCAATCTGAGTTAGGGGGAAATCAAGGTTCTGTTTTGGGTATTCTGCAGAAATTGGACATCTGACAAAGTGTCTGGACGTCCAATAGCAATACAGAAGTGGGTTTAAGGTGTGCGGGAGTTGGCTAAGGGTCTTGGATGTCCTATAACTTATTTGGACATCCAGATAAGGGTTGTAACTAGGGTTTTAGGGCTTCTTAGGGTGTTGCAACCTAATCTAAGGGTGGCTAAGGCTTGGGAAAGTCTCTAGGCTATCCTAGGGCTAGGATGGACCTAAGCTCTTCACATTTTACTACTTTATTCCTACTTAATAGAATAGAAAACCTTTAACTCCCTTACATTATTATTCCTACATCTAAACTAAGCCTTTTGCTCCAACTCTGCTGCAGCTCCCGTTATTCTTGATCTAGCTTCAGATCTCGCTCCTGATCAGCTTATTGCATGCAATTGAGATAATGCACTTAATCTGCACATTATAACATTATTTCATGCATAGCTAAAGGAAAGTAGTAAAGATGTAGACAATGCTTATGCATGCATGAATTACCTTAACTTATGCTGAGTTCCTGGTTAATTTAGGTCAATTAAAACCTATGATTGTTGCGCAATCAACTGCCCAATAGTCTTTGTGCTTCAATTCGATGGGGAGGTGACATGCCTTCCCGTACAGCAATCTGAAGGGAGCATGCCTAATTGGGTTTTGTGGGTGGTCCTATAAGCCCACAAAGCTTCTGAAAGTCGGGATGACCAATCTTTCCTGTCAGGTCGAATAGTGACCTAGAGGATTTTCTTGATCTCCTGGTTTAATAACTCAGCAAGACTATTAGTTTTGGTGTGACAAGGAGTTGAGATTCTATGTGACACCCTATACTTGGTCATCGGTGATCTGAACTGAGCATCTGTGAAATGGGTCCCTCCATCGGAGATTATGGCACGTGGAATCCCGAACTGAGAAAAGATGTCCTGATTGATGAATTTGATAACGACCTTATGATCGTTGGTTCAAGTCGGAATGTATTCGATCCATTTGGACACATAGTCAATAACGAGAAGAATGTATTCGAAGCCATCCTTAATAGAGAAGGGTCCCATAAAATCAATCCCCCAGGTATCGAAGATTTCGCATATGAGAATCGACTGTAAAGGCATCATATCGTAGTGGCTCATGTTGCCTAAGGTCTGGCAATGAGTGCATGCCTTACAATGATTGTATGCATCTTTGAAAATCATGGGCCAATAGAAGCCGCACTAGAGAACTTTTGCTGCGATTTTTTGACCAGAGAATTATCCACCGCAGGCCTGGTCATGGCAGAAGGACAAAATGTCCTAAATTTCCACTTCCGAAACACATCGTCTAATGATCTGTTCAGCACCAATGAGAAAGAGATACAGGTCTTCCCAAAAGTAGTACTTGGCATCGGAAAGTAATTTGTCCTTCTTGGCTTTTGGCTAATCGGATGGGATCTGATGTGATGCCAAGTAGTTTACTAGATCAACAAGCCATGGAAGTCATGAACTGATAATTAGGAGGTGCTCATTGGGAAAATGTTCAATAATGGGTCTAGAAGTGTCGATAATGTCGGAAGGAAGGCGAGATAAGTGACCAGCTGCCACATTCTATTTTCCCACCTTGTTGCGAATTTCGAGGTCAAACTCTTGCAACAGCAAGATCCAGTAGATTAGTCGAGGTTTCGTATCCTTCTTCGCAAGGAGGTGCCTCACAGCAGTGTGATCTGAGTAAATGATAACACGGGAACCCAAAAGATATAATCTAAACTTTTCCAGGGCAAATACTACGGCTAGTAGCTCTTTCTCAGTAACTGTGTAGTTACGCTGAGCCTCGTCAAGTGTCTTGCTAGCATAATAAATCTCCACGGGTTTCCCGTCAATTTTCTGCCCAAGTACAGCTCCTACAGCGTAATCAGATGCATCGCACATGATCTCAAAGGGTTGAGACCAATCAAGGGACTGTAGGATAGGTGCTTGGGTAACTCGATCATGCAGGATTTCAAATGCCTGAGTGCACTCCTCGCTGATTTCAAAGGCGATATCCTTAGATAACAGATTAGTCAGGGGATGCACGATTTTTGAGAAATCGGGAATGAATCAGCGGTAAAAACCAATGTGCCCCATGAAGGATTGGGATGTCTTTGATCGAGCTAGGCATAAGGAGTTTGGAAATTAGATTCACCTTGGCTCGATCAACCTGGATGCTTTTTTCAAAGATAAGATGTCCCAAGACAATTCCCTTATGTACCATAAAGTGGCACTTTTCCCAGGAAAGAACCAAGTTCACATCGATGCATCGCCGGAGGATCTAGACCAAGTGCAGGAGGCAATCATCAAATGATTCACCAAATATCGAGAAGTCATCCTTGAAGACTTCAAGGTATTCACCTACCATATCTGAGAATATGGCAATCATGCACTACTAAAAAGTAGTGGGTGCATTGCAGAGACTGAGCAGCATCCTTCGGAATGCATATGTTCCAAAGGGGCAGGTGAAGGTGGTCTTCTTTTGGTCCTTGGGATCGATTGAGACCTAATTATAACTGGAGTACTCATCCAAAAAGTAGAAGAATTGATTTCCTGCTAGTTTCTCGAGAATATAATCAATGAACGGTAGTGGGAAATGATCCTTCTTCATGGAGGAATTGAGTCTTCTGTAGTCAATGCAGACTCTCCATGAGTTCGCTATACGGGTCGGTATGGTTTCTCCGATTTCAGTCTTGATGACGGTGAGCCCTGCCTTTTTAGGCACAACTTGGATTGGGCTCACTCACCGACTGTCGGAGATTGGGTAGATGATCCCTGCATCTAACCACTTGATGATCTCCTTTTTCACGACATCCTATAGATTTGGATTTAGGCATCTCTGCATTTCACGGGATGGTCGCAAGCCCTCTTCAGTGTAGATGTGATGTGTGCAGTATGAGGGGCTGATACCAGTCAGATCATCAATAGTCCATCTAATGGATTGGGCTCACTCACCGACTGTCGGAGATTGGGTAGATGATCCCTGCATCTAACCACTTGATGATCTCCTTTTTCACGACATCCTATAGATTTGGATTTAGGCATCTCTGCATTTCACGGGATGGTCGCAAGCCCTCTTCAGTGTAGATGTGATGTGTGCAGTATGAGGGGCTAATACCAGTCAGATCATCGATAGTCCATCTAATGGCTTTTCGATGTTACTGGAGAACAGAAATCAGGCGTGTTTCCTGATCAGGTGTGAGTAGGGAATTGATAATCACAGGAAACATCTGATTGGAACCCAAAAGGACATACTTGAGATGTTCGGGAAGTGTCTTTAATTCCATAATCGGGTTGTCAGCAGTAGTGGGTTGTTCAGTGTGGGTGTCGGGAGCAAAGGAAGGAGCTATGGGTGTGTCTAGGTTGGGTTCAGACTCCTTTAATTGTGGGTTTTGAGCTTCTTGTGGTTGATCAGAAATAATCAATTTTTCCTCGATAAAGTCATCAACCACAACTTTGATATCGCAAATCTGTTCTATGACTCCTTAATAATTCCTTGTTGGGCCTTAAAGGTGTCGATATTTAGTGTCTTGCCCCCAATATTTTAATTCAATTTGGCCCTCCTCATAATTGATATTGGCCCTAGCAGTGGCCAAAAAGGGTCTCCCTAGTATGATCGATGTATTCTTCACATTTTCAAGAGCGTCCATGTCTAAGACAATGAAATCCATTAGAAAATAGAAATCATGTACCCTAACTATGACATCCTTGAGAATTCCTTTTGCTGACTTAATTGATCGGTCAGCTAGCTGTAAAGTCATTTTAGTTGGTTTAAGCTCAGATTCCTTGAAGTAGTCTAATAGCGATGTAGGTATCAAATTTATGGAGGCTCCTAAGTCTAATAAAGCTCGATCAAATCGTATATCATAGATTTCACAGGAGATCAGAGGGGTGCCTGGTCCTTTGCCTTAGGCAGGAGTTTGCTCAAAATGACAGAGCTAGCTTGCTCTGATAGTACAATTAGATTCCCGTCTTTGGTTCGCTGCTTATGCTTAGGTCTACATATGTCTTTCAGAAATCATGCGTAAGCCAGTACGTGGCGTATTGCATCCATCAAGGGGATGTTTATATGGACCTACTCAAAGAGCTTAATTAGGTCCTCCTTAGGTGCCACAATTTTGGTTATCCTTTTTCCTTTGGTCAAGGCCTCGGGAAATGGAACCTTAGATGGTTTCTCTAGAATGGGTCCAGGTTCTTGATCTGGGATAGAGGTGTCCTGGATGACTATCCTAGGGTTAGGGTTTGTATTACCAGGCTGGGAGTGGCTTGGATAAGGTGGGTCCTGTGTTGTTATGCTAGTGTGGGTAGTAATAGAATTCAATCCTGCCTGGTTCTAGTTTGGTGTGGTTAAAAGAGGTGCCTGCTACTGGTAACCTGTATATGATGTCGAAGCCTCCATCCCGTCGGGTGATGGAGTAGAAGGGGCCTCATAAACAAAGTGAGCTTGGCCCTGATTTGGGTTCATAATGCGCCTCTGGTTCGGCACGTTATTTGGATTAGGAAGAGGCTGAGAAGGGAGTGCACCAGGCTAACGAGCAGTTGCCAGCTGGCCAGTTGATTTCATAGCTCAAAAATCTCTTCTTTGTGTTATTTTTGCATGTCAACCAAGGATTGGAGAATTAGAGATGTATGATCTTCTTTAGGTGGTCCAGATTGGAAGTTTTGTGTGGGCCTTGGTTGGGTGGGCTAATAAGGTCGTACAGCCTATGGTCAGGGTTGGAATTGAGGTCTTAGATTCAGGTTATTACCCGACCACAAAAAGTTTGGATGATTACACCATCAAGAGTTGTAAGTGTTGGAGAAAGGATTTTTTTGGACGGTGTGAAGATCCTCGCAGGTTTGAGGAGCTCCAAGATAATCAGGGTATGGGAGTTTAGAGTTCCCCCAACTAAGGTGGCTTGACCCGGAGTTGCCTCCGAAGCCATAATTAGACCGGGGTGGATATGCATCCATCCCCAGGGAGTGGTAGATGTTGTGTGCAACCTCCCTTCATGTGGGCGGGTGCACGTATGTGCCTTGAGGTGCAGAGGTGGATTTGTGTAGACAATGAGTGATGTCGTCCACCTTCTCCTCGATGATGGAGACCTTGTCCAATTGTCTGGTTACCAACTCCAGATCAACAGATGCGGAAAGACCTCGAGATTCGTGTACTCCCGATTATTTATCAATGCGCGGGTGGACGTTCGGTAGTATGCACCCAATGACTCATTGTTCAGGGAATTCTCACACATGTCTTTGAGAATTTTCCAGATCGTATCTTAATGTTGACCCATGATGCTACCACCACAGGTTGCATTGACAAAGAGCTTGATATCCTCAAGGAGTCCGTGGTAAAAGGATTGGACTTGTTCCCACTTTGGAACTCCGTGATGGGGGCACTTACGGATGAGATCCAGAAAGCAATCCCATGCTTTGTGTAGAGATTCTCCCGCTCCTTTGGAGAAGTGCATGATTTGGTGCCGCATTGTGTTGGTACGATCGATGGGGAGAATTTTTGCAGGAAGGCGGTTTGAAATTCTCCCCATGTGTTGATTTTGTGTAGTTGAGTTTGAAACTAGTGAGCGGCTTTGTCAGCCAAGGAGAATAAGAAGAGTTTTAAGAGTAATCCATCCCGATTCTGTACATCTACCCCAAAGGTATAGGCTAGATGTTTTAGGTTCTTGATGTGCTGGAAAGGATCCTCGGAGTTCAAGCCATGAAATTTTGGAGTCATATGAAGCATGCTAGGCTTAAGATCAACCTCAGGTCCTCCCACGGGGATGTTGATTCGGGGTTCGATGTCCATTGCTGTGGGATTATAGTGATCTCGCATTTGAGGATGCGGCGGTGGGTTGATGATAGCATTGATTCGATTTTGGAAGTCATGGAATTGTTTCTCGAGATTAGGTTGTTCTTCTTGGTGATCCATAGTTGATGAAGGGGAAGTGGGTTCTGAATCAGAGGATATGTCAATGTGATCAGGTTGTTGCACAAACATGGAAGTCGAGGCTTGACCTCAACGGGAGTGGATATCTAATGGAGGCCTCAAGGATGGTCTTAAGGACCTCCTCCAAAACATGCACTGATGGATTATATGAGAGAAAGAATGTGATGGATCCAATCAAGACAGCCAAAAATTTTCGATGACTATAGATGTTCAGGGCGAATGATACCCCTTAGCCAGAAAGCTATCCACCTAAGAATTACCTGAGCAGCCAGAGAGGGAGAATCCTGCAAAGATCCCAACACGGTAGAGCACCTCGACGAGTTATAGGGTTTCCCCCACCCGACCTCTCTTGTCACTAATGTTCCAAGTAGACTAGAATGGGGACTTGACCTCTTAAGTCTATCAATTTTAATTAAGAGCAAGGGTGCTTATGATTTTACTTGAACTTTTAAGTTGTTTTTGTGAAAAGTGACATAATTTGAAGATTGGTTAACCCAATAAGGTGGGTCAACTTCACCTGTGTTGTCCTCTTGGGAAATTTTAGGTCCCTCTTTTAGTGTTCAAATGAATTTAAGAGCTTGATTTTAGGGTTTTGCTTGTATAGATCACTTCAATCAAGGTCTAGGCACACATTGTTTTGGAGAGATAATTTATTGATTAAGCAAGTGTGTCTCTAAAACCTTAAACTGGAATCCTTAATTGGCTCTGATTTGGTCCAATTTAGTTTGTCAAAAATGTGGTACCTAGGGCTTCAAATAAGAATGTGATAGCCATAGATAACTTAGGATCTTAAGTGGGTGCACAAATTAGGTCTTGGATATTTCCTAGAATGTATCAAATTAGGCAACTTGATGATTAATCTAAGAATATAATGCAAGTAGCCCTAATTGATTTCTTCATTTTTTTTTTTAGCTTTTTCAGAATCAGGGGTTTAGAATAAGGTAGATGGAGTTTACTTGCCCTTAGAGTGGTGGATGTGCGGCTGATCTTCCTCAATGGATCCCCTGAAATAGATTAAAGTCAAAAGAGATAGAGCAAGTTAGTATTGACTCGGATATTGCAATCAAGGGATCTGAATTGAGCGTTGCTCCCTAGTAATGGTGCCAAAATGTTTGCATGCCAAATCGTTGTTTTAAAATTGTCGCATTGCAGTATAGCCAAATTAGCACTCAAACAAATAAATTTATTACTCGAAAAAGTTCCGAGGTTGAACATAGGGAGAAATATGGAATTCAGTTCTCAAAATTGCAATTTAAGACAAGAAAGCTATGAAATTATAAACAAAAAATATTTCAGAATAAAGTAGCACTAGGATCAAGTGTCAGACTGCAAAAATAATGGAGTAAAATGGTGATTTTAGATCACCAAGTGCTCCTTACAATGATAGCTAATGAACTTAGTGTAGATATGTATAAAATGCAATCGAACCAATTATCTGATTTACTAATCAGACGGCTTAAATTGCTCAAGCCTTTCTCTGTTCTTCTTATTCTTTTCTCTTTCTCTTCTCTGCCTTTCTTCTTTCATCTATGGCCCTTCCTCTTCTTTGTGTTCTTCTCTTACTTTCCTACTATCTCTGCAACTCTTCTTCTTCCTTCAACCCTTCTTCTTTCTCTGGCTTTCTTCATACAATAGGGGAAAAGCTTCTGAATTCAGCTAAATGTTAGTCGGTTCTCACCAAGAGCAAAACCCTCCCCCTACCTGCTAGACTCTCCTTCTCGCTTTATCTCTTCAGGATCTGCTCTCCTAGAGCCATAGGGGTAATCGGGTTGTTAAGCATAGCGTACCTGGGTCCAGGCTAACCGGCAGTGGGTGGTGAGCGAGGAATGAGGCTTAGGCGGGTGAACGGGTCAGGCCAGGTCGACGGGCAGAGGTCATGGACGAGGCACAGGTGCACGGGTGAGAGGGACGTCACCCCATGTTCTGAGACGGAAAGCCTGTATGACAGAAACAATATATGCAGCACAAGAGGACTGGCATTTTCTGATGTGGGACTATCCCACTGAGAGTTTAGCCTAAGCATTTGTAGGTGGTTCTTCGTCTGACTGCTACAGTTGTTGATGGTGCCTCACCCAATTGGAGACCTGGGCGTAATCTTGGAAGTATTCCGTGTCAACCTGGAGTTGCAGCCTGGACATGGACGGATAGAATGGGCTCAAGCTTCCTTTGAAGCTTTGCATTAGTGGCGTGGGAGCTTGACACCTGAAAACATCAATAAGGCCTTTCGACTGTGTCAAAATGTTTAAAGAGTATCGTCGAAGCATAGCGAGTTCGTAGAGGAGGTCGGTGTGGCGAATATGTGTGGATGGTGGTTGGACGGTCACTGGTTAGGTCAGAGATGATGGGTCTGTTCGGGGCGGTGTTGGGGTGGATGATTGATGAGAGCCTCATCATGAGCTCTAACTAGCCCATTTTGATCCAAGAAAGAGAATAAAAGCTCCTACATAACTTAGAAGAAGGCTTAATTGGAGGAATAAGTGTTCTGAGAAGAAAATATGAAATAAAGGGTAAAACTACAAAATTACCATTGCAGTACATAAATGGAATTTCTCAGAGACAAAACAAAGGTCAAATGATCTAAATAAGATAAAAAGTGGGTTGATTTAATCAGAAATGGGTTCATGTGCAATCTAGGAATTAAATGACATCTGGTAACCCTAAAACAGACCCACTTAATTCAACAAGTTTTTGTTCAGGATAAAAATCAAGTAAACCTTCTAAAATTCATGGAAAAAGATCCCCTAGGGTTTAGAACATTCAATTTGGCCTTTGGAACCTAGTTTGACCTATATTGGGGTCCTAGCTCATCAATTGACCTAATTTGGGTTTTTGTTCAAAATATCCAGTCAAACGTGGTCGAACCTAAAATCCAACTTCACCATTGGATTCCTTAGGTCAAAATTAGGTTTGTACCAAAATTTGGACCTAAGAGGAGGTCATCTTGACCTACATTGCAAATTAGTACACCTAATTACATTTTGACCCTTATCTTTTGAAAACCATTACATAAACCCACCTAGCTTCCTCGCCACTCTTACAAACAGGTCCCTCCGCCATTAATGGGGGGGAATCCTTCTTCGGCAAGGAAGGGAGGGGGGATACTCCCTGATCCCTCAGAGATCTCCTCCTAGAATTAGAAGGGAGATTCTCAGAGGAATCCCCTTCCATCTGAGCCCAATCACAATCTTTGATTTCTGTCTAATCTCTCATGCGAACGCACGAAAAATTTAAGATCCCAACTACCTTCCTTCTCCGGCGAGACGACGACGGCTGAAGGCTTGCCCTCCACGCACCAGAATCTCGGCCAGCACTTATAAGTGGACCCCCAGACCCTCTACGAAACTCTTAGACTTGTTTTTGGCCGTAGAACCCTCCAAATTTCATCTCTCCTCTCTCCGGCCAAGAAGCATGCAAACTCTAGTGATTCTTCCTCCTCCCTCTTCTCACTCTACTGCCATACCAGCAGCAGGGTTCACTCCACCTCATCCTCCCGCGTCGCGCGGCACCAAGGGCATGCCTCCCTAACCTCCTCCTCGTCGTCGTTATCTCCCTCAGGGCCGTGTTCTCCGACGACGGCACAAACGAGCTATCTGTCTCCGCTGCCCCCCTTTCACTCCCAACAATCCAGATAAGTTCCCCATCTTCCACTCTTTCATTTTCCTCACTTTATTTCACACAACACCCCTCGACCGTCACTGTCCACTGCCATCTTCCTCATCTCTAGCCACCCTCCAGCGAGACGCTCCATCACTCCGCAGCCCCACACGTCTCGCCAACCACCGCATAACCTCTGCCATACTCCACTGAATATCCTCCACTCATCCACAGGCCGCCTACACCGCCACAACCGCCACAACTGCCCCCCGACCAAACCCATCCGTCCAGCCATAAAGCGACCTAGGCACGCACGTTGGGCTGCCCTGCGGTCTGCCACCTACTGCCTCACCTTCGCAAGATGTACCTCGCCGGAGGTGTGGCCAGAGTAGTGGAAGACGATGGAGTCGCGTAGGTGTAGTCGAGGTCGAAACGGCATGTCGAAAGTGTTGGTGTGATGAGGAAGAGTTTAGGGAGCAGTTGAATGTAGTAACGGATGAAGTAGGAAGGAGAAAGCGCTGGTTGTGGTGTTGCCAGCACCGGAGAAGAGAACAGCTCTGGAGAGGGAGAAACGCAAGGAAGAAGGGGATTAGGGCACCGCTGGTACGGCTCGATGCGGGAAGAAATGAGGAAGATAACTCTACTGCAGGTATTGCGAACGAACGACAAAGAAGGATGGAGGAGCTTGCTGGACGTCGAGGAGCTTTCAATGGAGAGAGAGAGGAATTAGGGGGGATCTTGGCCGATTTCATGTGCAGGGAGAACAATCTGATCAGAAGGTTCTTTTATAGACCTTAGGAAGAAGTTTTGAGCTTTGGATGCAAGCTTCCCAAGATTGGAAAGCTTTCTAGAGTTGAAAAATTCCTTGATACCCAAATCTCGCATCAGAGATTGGGAAGGTTTTGGGGCATGGGATTTGGCTCAAAAGGAAGGGAATTTCTTGACGAACTTCCCTTTCAAATTTGCAAGGGATTCGTCAAGAAATCAAGGGGTTCTTTCCAAATCAAGGTCGCCAAAGCAAGTAGGAATAGGTTTAATGGCGGCAGGGACCTTTTTGTGGGAACGACGACAAAGTTAGAGGTCCATTTGAAAAGATTTTGAAGGTTAAGGGCATAAATGTAATCAGACAGGACCAAGTTGCAAACTAGGTCAGGACAAACTCATCTTGGTTCAAATTTTGATACAAACCTAATTTGGACCTAAGGAATCAAATGACGAAGTTGGATTTTGGTTTTGACACCGTTTGACTAGGTAATTTTTGCAAAAACGTAAATTAGGGTAAATGTCCGTCTTAGACTCTATTCAAGGTCAAAATGGGTTCTGATGGTCAAATTGAAGGTTCCAAACCCTAGAAAATATTTTTATATGAATTTTAGAAGGTTTAGGTGAATTTTATGCTGACTAGAACTTCAGTTAATTAAGCAGATATTTTTTTAAGATTTCAAAAGTCATTTAATTCTCAAAACACGTGCAAATCCTTTTCTGATTGTTCTAACCCACTTGTTAGGCTTTTAGGACCATTTGACCCTTAATTAACCCCTAAGAAAACCCATGGTTGTACTACATTCATGATATGATGGTAAAATTACAGTGTTAACCCTAGTTCTTATTTTTCCCTCAGAATTATTTAGTGACTTATGGCTCTCTGGAAGTTATGCAGGAGCATTTACTGACTTAATTGGATTAAAATGAGCTATTTTATGGCTTATGATGGTGTTGTCATCAAGAATGCTCCATTTGTCAAGGCAATACATGCACCAGTGTAGATTGCCATTTGGCATCTAAATTCCATGAACTTGATAAGCGGATTGATGGGAATACCATCATGAGCCATAAATAGCTTAATTTGATCTTATAAAGCCAATAAAATCTCCTACATATCAGTCAGAAGGTCTCTTGAGCTGGATGAATTATTTTTAGAAGAAAAGATGAAAATAGAGTTATTTTTGCAATTTTACCATCTTATCACAATTATAAAATAACCACGAGATATGCCATTAGTTTATTAAAGGTTATTTAGTCATTAATGCCAAATAAGTGGGTCCATGTAGATAGAAACAAGTTTTCACGCATTTCAAGAATTAATGGAATTTGAAACCCTAAAAATGGACTCGCTTAATTAACTAAGATTCTGGTCATGAAAAAATTCACATAAACCTTCTAAAATTCATAGAATAATATTTTCTAGGGTTTAGCATCTTTGAATTGACCATCAGAACCTGTTTTGACCAGAAATAGAGTCTCAGACAGATTATTGCCCTAATTTGGGTTTTTACATAAATTACCCAATTAAACGAGGTCAAAACCAAAATCCAACTTAACCATTGGATTTCTTGGATTCGAATTTGGTATTTATCAAAATTTTAGCCCAGTCTGAGATTATTTTGACCTAGTTTGCATTTTAGTCCAAGTCTGATTCTTATTCTCTCAAATAACTCCTCAGCTTTTGAATTTATTACAAAAACCCCCCTAACTTCTTCATATTTTTCACAAAAATGCCCCTCCGCCATTATTGTGCGAACCCATGAATCGTCGACCTTCAATCAAGAGATTCTCCCTAGTTTCATGACGAAATCCTTCCAAATTTGGAAGGAAGATTCTTGAAGAGTTTCTCTTCAATCTAAGACAGGTCTTGCCTTCCAAATCTCATCCAAGAGTTCATGTGAACTCTTGAAAATCCTAAACCTATTTCATGATTTTCAAGCTGATTGCACAGCAATAGTAGGCCCTAATTCGCCTGAATTAAGGTATAACCTATTTTAATATGGGCATTCTGCATGCATATGCATCGTACCTTACATCCTAGATGATTTATATGTTTCATACATAAGAATGTGCTATTTGGGAGGTATTAATAATTGTAGGTCATTCAGGGCTGCAGATGACCGATCCAATTTTATGGATCTGTTTAGAATGATGACGGGAGTCCAACACTTCCAAGATCGCATCAATCAGACTTCCGTAGCACCCTAGGGTGTCCGTAGAAGAAGTAAGATCCAAGGGGCAAATTTAAGAATATCTAGACCTCAGATGACAAATCCAACTACATGGATGGATCCGGATTGATGTTCGCAGTTCAACGGTTAAAAATAAGCTCAATCGGAGGCCTACATCATCAGATACAAGGAGAAGAAGATGGACAACCACGATGGCGCCACGTGGCTACTACGATGGTGCCACGTGGTGCCATTGCAGCTGCCCCTCACCGCGCCCCAACCTCTGACGTTCACCCTTCGCATGTTGTGGGCCATTGGATCTCCATCTAACGCCAACGAACACACCACATCGCCCACCTTCAGCCTCTTCATCGAGCGAGGACGAGATCTTGACCGTTGGATTTCCATTCAATGACCGTGGGCGGCTGCACACGAGATGGAAACCGCAACAACCCACGCACATATTATAGCGAAGAGCGTGCTTAACAACCAACACGCGATGCAGGTTCGAGTCGTGATGTGGGAGTTGGCCATGCACGGATGCAATTCAACCGCAGGATCTTCATCGGGTGGTGGAGGTGCGGACGCGTGGTAGGTGCGGGAGCGTCAAATGAAGACGTGCGTGAAGGCACGCGCCTTAGGAATCGAGAGGGAGGGGCACATGCTCTTTAAGCCATTCGATCGAGAGATCGGACGGTTGAGATGGCTTAGGATTTGAGGCACGAATTAAGGCCATGCGGTGGGCGTGCGAAGGTAGCGGCGAGCACGGGTGAGTGTAGATCGTCAGATGAAGATCCAAGGGTGCATATTGTGCCACATGTCAGCACTAGAGTAAAATCGTGAATAGATAATGATTTGGAAGGCTTAATCAGGACCATTGATCTTTCGATCAATAGATCTGATCAACCTAAGTCCTTTGCATGGAATTAAGGGCTCCAATGCCCTAAATACCCTTCACAATAGCTATAAAAAGAGGCCTAAGGGTCCCCGTTGAAGGCATGCCATGGTTTTTCTTCTTCTTCCTCCTTGTACAACTCCTCTACCATCTTCTTCTTCCCATCTTCTCTACCTCTGTCTATGCATCTCTTCTGAAGCATCCGTTGAGACACCTTGACAAATCGTTGTTGCTCTCTTCAACCTCTCCGGAAGGCCACCACAGACCACCCATGGTGCCCTTGTTCTGTTACAACAGTAGTTTGCATATTTTATGTTTTATTCAATTACATATATCCAATTCATGTTCAATCTCTCCTTGTGATATAAATGTTGTGATTGATTGTTCCTTCTATTTAGTCTTTATATTTGAAAGAAACAGAAAATCAAAAGTGCTTTCTGCCTCCCTGTGATCAACTGGGACTCACCAGTTCCGTTAATTTATTTGTCGAGACGTTTTTTGCACTATACTATAAGGCAGTTATCTTTTACGCGATCCACGCTCCGAACAAATTGGCATTGTTGCTGGGGAGGCACGACAACTTTTGTTGTCATCTCTAACAAAGTATTTTTGTGTGTAGGTACAACGACACAAAGTAGCGAACGAGGCAAAACAGGTGCTACAAAAATTAGGTGGACACATTCTTGTTAGAAACTCAGCTAGAAATTAAGTGTCATCTTTAAAATTCAATAGCCATGTTTCTGATGCTCAAAAAATCTTGAAATTTGGAATAGAACTATATTTTCAAATTATCTTTCCAATGCCACCTTTCCCTAAAAGAAATTTCTTCTACGAAATTTTTAAAAATTTGTGGAGTACATATTGGTCAGATTGCTTAAAAATAGAACTTTTATGAAATTTAGAAATCAATTCTGGGCAACATATAAATCGGATCTACTCACGATTTATGGGGTTTGAAAGATAATCAAATTAGATTTCGTTATCATATTTTTACAAAATTTTTGGAACATGTTTGATATTGTTTTCAATAGAAAGGCCAACATGAGGTTTAAATCCCAAATTTGACCCCTAGTTTGTTAAAAATGCACAACTTCTTGTTGGAAATAGTAAAAATTTTGAAAAGGTATTCTTCGAAAAGCTTATTGAAAAAGGAATCCTTTTGCCAAGTTTCAAATCATTTGGATTCCGTCTTTTTTGAGAGTATACATTTGAATTGTGGCCTTTAATTTGAAAAAAAACTTAGAAGTGCATGAGCCAGTAGGATCACATAGACTAACTTGGACTCCGACTAGTCCAAGAGTTAGTTGGTGAGGCAAGTCACCTTGTGAACCACCCATCATCTACTAAATTGAAGAAATAGGTTAAAATTCAAGAAAATATATCAAATAACCTGCATTTGGCTTGAAAGTATGAGGTAGTTCCAACCTCTCTTACAAAACTTGGTGTTTAAGCCTACGGGGTAGCATCAAATGACCGTGGCTGCAGGGTAATGGAGCTGGAGGTGAAAGTCGAATGAAGAGCCTTCCTCGTAGTCCCCTCGTAACCAGCCTGGTCGAGTTAGCCTGAGAGGTGGGAATTCCTTACAGTCGGTCATGCACCAAATTTTTTTTTTTCAATAACACAAACTTAAACGAAAAATTCGGTCATATGATCTAAAGGATCACTCTAATGAACAAGGGCTTAGCCTTGTTCTACTTGACTACACCAACCCTTTGAGTTGGTGTATGCAAGGAAGAAGGTCGTTAAGACCTAAACTTGTGGGACCTTAGGAGCTGAACCCAAGGTGACAAAGGCAGTTCTCACCTGACCCCTCTTCTAAACCTTCTTCCACTCGATTAGCTGAGATGGCTAATCCTGGTCCTCGAGTTGCTCAGGACCTTGAGAATCAGGGCCCAATGGCTCATCTGGAAGCTAGGGTCGAGGGAACTGAATAGAAATATGAGTAGAGCATCGACAGGATTCTTACAACACTTGACAGGATGAAGCATCCACCACGTGGAGAAAAACTGTAGGACTTCTACGATATGGTGACAACAATTATAGCACCTCAGGTCCAGATTCTCGTAGGCAGAGATGCATTCGAGTTGAAGCTAAATATCATAAGTCTAATTCAGACTCATTTCTAGCACATCGAATGAGGATCCCTTCCAGCACATCGACGATCTAAGTCAGATTGCAGAGTTTGTTCAACCTAGCAATGTAGTTATTAGAATTGTTCTCATGAAACTTTTTGCTTTTTCTCTCAAGGATAAACCTGCTTATTGGTTCAATACTATCGAGAGGTCAATTGGAGCTTGGGATGAATTACGTTGTGAATTCCTCCAAAATTTCTTCCCGATTGGTTGGACAAATGCTATGAGGTGCATGATCACGACCTTTGCCCAAGGCCTAGGAGAGAAGCTGCATGACGACTGGGATAGATTCCATGATCTTCTCAGGAAATGCCCACACCATGGTGTACCCAATGGTACCTCGCTCAAGTCTTTTACCATGGGCTGGATGACACACATCGGTACCTGGCCGATGCATCTAGAAGTGGGGAATTTCCTCGAGAAGGACAAAAACAACACATTTGAACTGTTTGAGTCCTTAGTAGAGAACTCGATGAATGCCGCCTCAATGAACCAGTTCCAGCGACCTGGATAGCAACAAGTCAGTGTCCATGAAGCTCAAGCCAAGTCTTCCTGAGTCGACGTGGACATTAACACCAAAAAGCTGGATAAGGTGTATGATGTGCATACTTCTAAATAGCCAAAAATGTCTATTAATGCTTGTTCTTAGTGTCATATTAGCATCATGCATTGTAAATATTACATAACATGCATAATCATGCATTTAGGTCAAATTATACAAATTGTATAGTAATTGTCTCCTTTTATGGCCAGGTGTTGAACGTGTTACGAAGCTATGCTAACGTGTTCGATTTTGGAAAACCTGTCGTTGTAGTTCGAAAGCGAAGGATTCGTGTTCAACAAATAAAATTTATACCGAAATTAAAATTCCGGGTCGAACACAGGGAGGCGAACGTTTGATTTAAAAACTTCACGTTTCTTTTTATTTTGTCACGAAGAAATTCAATTTAAACTATCTAAGTATATACAACAAATAAAAGAGAGAGAGGGAGTAAGAGAGAGAGAAAGAATACTATACATGGAAATCAAAATGAGATGTAGAATAGACAAGGAATTTATCATAAAAGAGTTCGTTCGTTACAACTAGAAAACATAAAATAATTACTCTAGAAAGCATTAAAAGAATGGAGGGAGAAATGTCCTCCTCGACGATCGCTCGGAGGATGAATAGACTACTCTAGAAAGCAGTAAATCTATACTAGAAAGCAGTAAAAAGAATAGGGAGAGAGAATCCTCCTCGACGGTCGTGTGGAGGACGAGCCGGACGGGACGACGCCTGGATGAAGGAGAACGAAGCGGGACGAAGGAGGACGAAGCAGAAGAACGGGAACAGAGCAGCACGACGTCGTCGTCGCGGGATCCACTTCCTAAGGGGGACGAAAATTTGGACTTTATCTCGCGAGAAGCATCCCGGGTGTGGGACAAGCTTCTCTTGAGCTTTGGAGAGGTAGAGAGGTGAAGGAAGGGATGAAAATTTCGTATGGAGGGGGTCTCCTTTTATAGTTGCAAGGAGTGGGGGCAAAATGGACATTACATCTTCAAAATAATAAATAAGGGGTCTTTAGTGACGGATAAAACCGTCGCTAAAGCCCCGACGTCGCCGTCGCCGCCGCGCCCACGCGCGTCCACTCGGCTGCCCTCGCGCGTAATGCATACGCACGTCCGCGTAGTCTCAGCCGTCCGATCGCGAGATCGGACGGCTTAGATCGCGTCCGCGCCCGCTGTGTAGCGCGCCCGCCCGCGTGCGATCGCGCGTTATGCCCGGCATCCAATCGTGCGTCGTCCTGATTGAGCGCGCGCAGCCGTTGGATCTTCATCTGACGCTCGTCCGCGCCCGCTCGCCCGCGCCTTCCACCCCCTCACCGCGGCTCGAACCCGCGACCTCCGCTTCGCCCGCAGCTGCGTCGCCGCTGCGCTACGCGGACGAAATGGTCGCGCGGACGCTTTTAAGCGTGAGCGACCGCAGCCGTTGGATCGAGATCCAACGGCGGAGAGGAGACGGTGCGCGGTCTTCACAAGACGCATGCGGCCGATTGGGCGGCTGAGATGGCACCACGTGGCGCCATCTTGGCCGTCCATCTTCTGGAAGTTGTAGATGGTGCCACGGATGTCGGATTGACTCGATTTTTGTGTCGTTGGGCTGCGATCGTCGATCCGAATTCATCCGTGTGGTCGGATTTGCCATCTAAAGTGTGGATTTACACCATCCTGGCCCTTGATCTTCTAAGGTTCCCTGGTCTCTATCTGATGCTACGGATGCCTGATTAGGGCGATCTTGGAGTCGTTGAACTCCAATCGTCGCCCTGATCATATCCATGTGGTTGGATCTTTGATCCGAGGCCCCGATAAAATATTTTCCCTATCCAAGCACATAAAAGGAGACAATTAACCTCCATTTTATTCAAACTACTCTAAATGCAAGATGATGCATGTAATGCAATATTTATATCATGAAATGCAATCCTATGCTTAAGAACATGCATAAATAGACATTTTAAGTAGTGTAAATGTGTTTACATCATACCCCCATGCCTATCTTTTGCTAGTCCCTAGAAAAACTATATGCTATTTATAAAAGAATTAGGTTAGATTATTTGGACCTGAGTTATTTTCAATCATTAAGAAATTGTCTACTTAAGAACTGAACTTTCAAAGACACAACAGTGCCCGGGTATCAGCCAAAATGCGGACCGCCTCAAGCCTCGCCTTATTCAAAGAAAAATTTCTTTTTCACTTTTTACTCTTTTCTAATTTTTCTTTTTTTTGGATTTTCAAATTTTAGGGTTTAAGAGTGGCTTTCTACGGCCATTCAACTCACCCAAGATTTGATGAGAACCCTAAGTTTTAAGCATCTTATTGTGATTGTGATAGACTCGTTGACCGGCAATTAGAACGGACTTCGGATTTCTACGCCTCTAGGTGACCTCAAAAAGAATTCAGCCTAAAGGTGTATCTTTACAACCGGTAGCTTTCTCCCTACTTTTATTTTTTAACGGGGTCAACACAAGGGTGAATCCAGTGTATATCTCCCCAGTTTATTCTACTTCTCCGCTTCTTCCTGAGTGTTTTGGGAATTTTTAGTGCATTTTCTGAGCTGGGTTCTGGACAACCGGTCGATGAGCTGTTACCACCGACAACTTGCCAGCCATACTCGTGCGGTGAAGTGTGGTTTATTTCTTTTTGTTCTTTTCTCCTTTTTGATTTTTTTTTTTTTTTTTTAAGTAGGTGGCTTCCCTGGTCTAAGATTTACCTAAAGGCAGCAAAAAGAGAAAGGTCAGTGACTGGGCTCTGGACAACCTTCCTATGGGCTGTTACCCACGATAACTTGCCAGCCATATCACCCTAGAAGGTTCATTAGCTACCCAATTTCCATTAAAATCGCCAAATAACGAGTCAGTACAAAGAAAGTGTGTAGATGCTTAAGACTCAAAATTCCCTCACATCAGAGGGCGGGTTGATAAGTCGTGTACTTATCACCCAAACTTATTTACTCCAATTAAAATAAAATTCAAGTTGGCGAGAACTCGAAAAACAAATCCACATTTTAGTGGATACACGGGCTGGTTAAGTCCAATGACCTGAAGGGTCTTTGTGTTCAGAACATAATATAGTATTTCTTAAGATTGAAAATTTTCTTAAACCCAAATTCTCTTTCCTAATTTTGATTTTTTTTTTTTTATAAAATAAAATAAATCTACGGAGCTGACGAATGAATTCAAAGACAAATATCCACCCCCCCATGCCTATCTAATGCAATGTCCTCATTGTATTAAAAAGACATAAAACAGAGTGGAAAAGCGTAGAAAGCACCTGAATTGCGTGGATATCGGGTCCGCTCCGAGATGAAAATGAAAAAGAACTGTATATGTGCTGAGTTTAGTGCCTTCAGCTAGGCACACTATACAAAGAAAAGAAATGAAGAATTCAGAAGTGCAGGTCAGAATTAGAATAAACAGAAGAATCCTCTGACCTGTCAACAGCGGTCCACAGATGTGGACCAGATTGTGGTGCAGACCCATCCCCCATAATCGAGAATATCTTAGGTTCTGGATAGAAATTACCCAAAACCTAAAATCAGAATGCAAGCGGGGTTGGGCTTGTGATTTGTGAGGATGCAACCCAAGGCCAAAATGTCGGGTTACAGAGAATTGAAGCACAAAAGGATAATCGTTAAATGTGTGCTTGAGTTTGACATCCTCGAAACGAATGTCGTAAGGGTTTTGATTTGATGGTTTCAGCTTAAAAGGAACCCTTCGACTCAATCTTCTATTTCCTCCAAAATTGACTTACCAAATCAGAACTTCCCCGCTCCTATCCTCCTCATTAAGTGTATCAAATTCCAAGACCTCTTGTATATTCATCACCCCGTCTGAAATCTCCAAGTCTAAATGATGTGGCAGAATCAAAATTGACTTGGGTCTAATTATCTCAGAATTAGAATCATCAATAAGCTCAACAGGGTGTAACTGATAATCAGGGCATTGAATTGATTCCTCCAGAAAATGCGATTCTGGATCCGTATCGTGTGCCCTAATAAGATCAGTTTCCTCAGTTATTGGGCTATCAAATGATCTATCAGATTCCTCAGGCCCAATCGTCTCACAAAAATCGTGATCTGAAAACTCGTGTGAGACTTCGCAACTTGAATCTTCACCATCAAAGAAATCAGGATCCGTATCAATGTATGTCCCAAAATCAGTTGTCACTTTGTGTTCCCAGGAGACATACGTTTTCTCGTAACCCGGCTCAGGGATCTCCGGTGAAGAAATCAGATCATCCTTAATTGGTTGCTTTAATTCAATCTGGTTAGCCTCGTAACACATGTTCCCCCCAACAGGTGCCTAAGCGGGTTCTGTCATTGGCTTTCCTGAAGAGGGTTCATCCTGGGAATCATCCCAAGATTGAATCAAAGCAACCACGAATCTCATCCTCAATTTCGCTAATTTCCCGAGTAGAAACTCACCCGGGTTCTTATCATTAACATCCTGGAGCCAATCCAACAAAGACTTGTTTAAATCATCAATCATTTCAATCAGGGGCTCCAATCTCTCAATGCAAGGTATTGGCTGAACTTCTAAAGATTGTATGATATTTCTCAAGTTAGCCAGAACCTTATCTTGAACCTGATTAACCTGAACCAAATGAGTTGGTTCAGGATTGGGCGGGTTTGACATCAAAGCAGAGGAATTAACGAATTGAGATTCGTTATACCCTTCCTGAAAATAGGTCATTTCAGAATGTTCAAAGGATGGTGATGACCTAAAGGCAGTGAAATCAGAGGATGGGTAAGGATCAGTGTATCCTTCTTGATTGTAGATCGCATTAGGTTGTTCATGAAAGGAGGACAATCTATAATCGATGCAACTCTGAGAAGGATAGAATTGAGAATCAAAGTGTTCAGGGTTAGACCCTAAACACGGGGGTCCGGAATTGTATCCCCAATCCGAATTATCCCAACTAACTGATGGTCGATTACAATACGAGTTGGGATAATCGTCATGTTGAGGATAATTTACAACAGGAGGGAAAAAGCGGGAATGCGTGAAATATGTGGAAGGATTCATGATACACAGGAGGAAGAAAGGTGCCCTGTAATACAAACAATCAAACCTGTCCTTAAATATGCTAGCCTAAAGACCTACAGACTCTCAAAACCCGTCTTGAGATAAAGGAACGATTTGATCTACTTCCGTCTGTTCAATCCAACCAGTTAGAAGGAGGGACTGGGGAGAAGGTTCTTCCTTCGGCTTATGCCTCCGGTTCCTAGTGTACCCCCCAGCCGCGATCGTTTGGCTCTGCTCCCCTAGCTAGACATCAGATTGAACAGTAGAAACAGACTAATCGAAAATAATCTCGTTCTGGGTTCTGAAGAGCGAGTCCAATCCTTAAGGCCAACGTCTACTTTGTTTTATTTAGGGCTAGGTTTGAATGTGCTTTGGAATGTGATGGGCCCTTTAAATGGGTTGTGCCCTTAATGATTGATTGATTTGTGTGTGAGTGCACAACCAGTGGTTTTCAAGCAAGATTATTTTTGATGTGGTGAATTTTAAGATTCAAATCTTGCTTAGTAGCTTTTAGGATTCAACTTTAGGTGTTTTCAATCAAGTTTCATTGGCACACCAAGTTTTACAAGCACAGGTGAAGATGTTTTCCTTTAAAGTTTAAAAAGAATGTGGAGTGCCTGGTAAATCCCTAAGAGTTGAACCTAATTGGCAGCTACTTGATGAGTTGATTTTATTTGAAGTGGTGCGGCCCAATCAACTCAATCAATTTACCTGTTGCACCACTTAATTAGGCACACAAATGATTACCTAATCTGATTTCTACTCAATTATGTGTTTGGATGTGTGTACCGGCTCCTAAGATCGGTTTACCGGTTGAGTTAGAAAATCAGATGAGGTTGTGTACCTCTGTGAGATTTTTTATTTTTTTCTTTTTTTTTAATGTGGGGGTTGGAGTGAGTATGGATGTCAAACAACAAAATAATCTGACCTTAGAGTTTATAAGAACACCTAGGTTGATTGATGTTTGAATTATTATATGATGAAATGAAATCTAATGGGTGGGAGGTGGGGGATAACTTACAAAACCTTCCACAACACTTTACTCCAATCTACCGCTTTTGCCTGCCTCAAAAGAGTACCTGCAATTACAATAAGAAAGGAGAAAAGTGAGGTAAATTATTTGTAAGTTACAAAATGCGAAGAGAAATCAAAGATCGTTGCCTCCCCGGCAACGGCGCCAAAATGTTGAATGTGTTACGAAGCTACGCTAACGTGTTCGATTTTGGAAAACCTGTCGTTGTAGTTCGAAAGCGAAGGATTCGTGTTCAACAAATAAAATTTATACCGAAATTAAAATTCCGGGTCGAACACAGGGAGGCGAACGTTTGATATAAAAACTTCGCGTTTCTTTTTATTTTGTCACGAAGAAATTCAATTTAAACTATCTAGGTATATACAACAAATAAAAGAGAGAGAGGGAGTAAGAGAGAGAGAAAGAATACTATACATGGAAATCAAAATGAGATGTAGAATAGACAAGGAATTTATCATAAAAGAGTTCGTTCGTTACAACTAGAAAACATAAAACAATTACTCTAGAAAGCATTAAAAGAATGGAGGGAGAAATGTCCTCCTCGACGATCGCTCGGAGGACGAATAGACTACTCTAGAAAGCAGTAAATCTATACTAGAAAGCAGTAAAAAGAATAGGGAGAGAGAATCCTCCTCGACGGTCGCTTGGAGGACGAGCCGGACGGGACGACGCCTGGATGAAGGAGGACGAAGCGGGACGAAGGAGGACGAAGCAGAAGAACGGGAACGGAGCAGCACGCCGTCGTCGTCGCGGGATCCACTTCCGAAGGGGGACGAAAATTTGGACTTTATCTCGCGAGAAGCATCCCGGGTGTGGGACAAGCTTCTCTTGAGCTTTGGAGAGGTAGAGAGGAGAAGGAAGGGTTGAAAATTTCGTATGGAGGGGGTCTCCTTTTATAGTTGCAAGGAGTGCGGGCAAAATGGACATTACATCTTCAAAATAATAAATAAGGGGTCTTTAGTGACGGATAAAACCGTCGCTAAAGCCCCGACGTCGCCGTCGCCGCCGCGCCCACGCGCGCCCGCTCGGCTACCCGCGCGCGTAACGCCTACGCACGTCCGCGTAGTCTCAGCCGTCCGATCGCGAGATCGGACGGCTTAGATCGCGTCCACACCTGCTGCGTAGCGTGCCCGCCCGCGTGCGATCGCGCGTTACGCCCGGCGTCCAATCGCGCGTCGTCCTGATTGAGCGCGCGCAGCTGTTGGATCTTCATCTGACGCTCGTCCGCGCCCGCTCGCCCGCGCCTTCCACCCCCTCACCGCGGCTCGAACCCGCGACCTCCGCTTCGCCCGCAGCTGCGTCGCCGCTGTGCTACGCGGACGAAATGGTCGCGCGGACGCTTTTAAGCGCGAGCGACCGCAGCCGTTGGATCGAGATCCAACGGCGGAGAGGAGACGGTGCGCGGTCTTCACAAGACGCATGCGGCCGATTGGGCGGCTGAGATGGCGCCACGTGGCGCCATCTTGGCCGTCCATCTTCTGGAAGTTGTAGATGGTGCCACGGATGTCGGATTGACTCGATTTTTGTGTCGTTGGGCTGCGATCGTCGATCCGAATTCATCCGTGTGGTCGGATTTGCCATCTGAAGTGTGGATTTACACCATCCTGGCCCTTGATCTTCTAGGGTTCCCCGGTCTCTATCTGATGCTACGGATGCCTGATTAGGGCGATCTTGGAGTCGTTGAACTCCAATCGTCGCCCTGATCATATCCATACGGTTGGATCTTTCATCCGAGGCCCCGATAAAATATTTGCCTTGTCCAAGCACATAAAAGGAGACAATTAACCTCCATTTTATTCAAACTACTCTAAATGCAAGATGATGCATGTAATGCAATATTTATATCATGAAATGCAATCCTATGCTTAAGAACATGCATAAATAGACATTTTAAGTAGTGTAAATGTGTTTACATCACCAGGGATAGGGAGACTTTTAATTAGGGCTTTGGGTCGACGATCCAATCGTACGGATCTGATCAGGGCGATGACGGGAGCTCAACGACTCCAAGGTCACCCTAATCGGACATCCGTAGCAGTAGATATAATCTGAGGAAGCTCAAAGATCAAGGGCCAAGATGGTGTCAATCTGCACTTTAGACGATAAATCCGACCACACGGATGGGTTTGAAGCAACAATCGTAGCCTAACGGCATGAAAATCGGTCCAATCTGACATCCGTGGCACCATCTACAATACAAAGAAGATGGATGACTAGGATGGTGCCATGAGGCACCATCCCAACCATCCGCATTGGGCCACCCCCCTCCGCTCAATGCTTGAAGGCTGACATGACGTGAAATCTCAGCCGTTGGATGAAGATCCAATGGCCAAGATTAGCCGAGCGCAAAAGCAACGTTGTAACTCAAACTGCTGGTAGTGTAGTGGTTAAGGTGCTACGCATGCACAGAGCGTGAGTTCGAGACACTGTGAAGCACTTCTTCTCACATGGATGCATGCAATCTCGACCGCGCGATTAGCTACGAATGACCTAAATCATCCAATTGGGCGCACGTGCAATTGGACGCCCCGTTTCATGCCTGATCTCACGTGCAGCTGCGAGAAGCTGAAGCAGGTGAGGAGAGATTTGAGCCGTCCGATCTCATGATCAGACGGCTGAGTTGCTTGGACGTGCATGTGCGTTAGGCATGCTAGATTGGAGGAGGCATGCGCACACGTTGCCCACGACAGGTCTTTAGTGACGAATAAATCCATCACTAAAGACCTGATATTAATGTTTTTGAATATGGAATGACCAAATTGCCCCGAATCCTTGCAACTATAAAAGTAGACCCCTACCCTACGAAATTCTCATCCCTTCCTTCACCTCTCTCCCTCTCCAAAGCTCTAGAGAAGCTTGTCCCACACCCTAGAGGCTCCTTTAGAGACAAATCCAAAGTTTTCTCGCCCCCATTCCGGAAGTGGATCCCGCGACAATGATGACGCTCTGCCTTGTTCCCACTTTTTCCTACTTCGTCCTCCTTCCTCCCGCCCCATCCTCTATCTTCCAAGTGTCTCTCCGTCCGGCTCGTCCTCCAAGCAATCATCGAGGAGGATAACATCTCTCTCCCTTCTTTTTATTGCTTTGTAGAATAGAATTTCCTGCATTCTAGCTGTAATCATTTCCCACTTTTTGACTGTAATTTCTCACTTTCTAGTTGTAAAAACAATATTCATTTATCAAGGGATTGTTCTCTCTCTCTCTCGTAGTGTTAATATCAATTCCATTGTAATTATCTCACTTTCAAACAAAAATACTAAAAGGAAAATATAATCGCAGGTTTTAGATCAACGTAGCCTCCTTGTGTTCGACTCGGAATTTCTTTACGAATTTCAGTTAAATTTTATCTGTTAACGGATTACTTCGTAAATCGAACTATAGCGATGGGTTTTTCAAATCCAACTTCGATCGCATAGTTTTCCGCAAACAACATTCTGGCGTAGTTGCTGGGGAGGCAATGATTCTCAATTTTCTTTCAGCATTTCGTGCACTTTATTATTTTCTAACTTGCTTTATTTCTTGTCCATTATTTTGTAGGTACCTCAACAGGGAATCTTCAAGCGGTAGATCGGAGTAAAGTGCAGTTGAAGACAATTGTAAGTGCTCGCATTCTTCCCCCCCATAGATTTCATTTCACAACATTAATTCAAACCCCAATTAACCTTGGTGTTTGCATAAATCCTAGGGTTAGTTTGGTTGCTTGGATTTCAACCCACATTCATCTCACCCTCATAAAAAAAAATTACAAAAAGATACTTCTTGTGGGATAAATCAATCATACACACTGCATACACCCACATTCAAGGCATATAACCTAATTGATTTTTATCTGCTCAATCGAAATTCTGATATGTGGAATGGGTACATGCAAATCAACATATAAAAGAGTAGAAATCAGTCTAGGTCAATCATTTTGTGTGCCTAACTCAGTGGTGCAATTTTGGCAAATTGTTTGAGTTGTTTCGGCTACACCACTTAACCTAAAATCAACTCACCAAGTAGCTTCCCTTTAAGGTTTTCAATTTAGGTCAATACCTAGCACTCCACTTTACTTTTTGATTTCAAAAGGAAAAAGATCTTTACCCGTGCTTGAAAATCTAGTTTGCCTATGAAACCTGATTGAATTAACCAAATTCCAAACCCTAAAAGCATTTAAGCAAGATTTGAACCTTAAAATCCACTCATCAAAAATAATCTTGCTTGAAAACCCTGGTTGTGCATGCACTCACACATACTCAATTAAGCATTAAGGGTAGAACCCAACTTAAGGGCCCACCACATTTCATAAACACTATAAACCCAGGCCAAAATAAAATCAAGTAGATGTTGGCCTTAAGGACTGATTCGATCTTCGGTGCCCAATTCGAGATTGTTTACGATTAACCTGCTTGCACAATCAATCTGATGTCTAGCTAGAGGAGTAGCGTCAAATGACTGTGGCTGGGGTGTACACTAGGAACCGGAGGCGCAAGCCAAAGGAAGAACCTTCTCCTCAGTCCCTCCTTCTATCTGGTTGCATTGATTGGACGCAAGTAGAGTAAATTGTTTATAATATTAAGATGAATTCTGAGAGTTTGTTGATCATTAGGCTACCCCACTTAAGAACAGGCTTGTTTTGTTGTGCTGCTGGGTTCTTATCCTCAGTCCTTTCGACCTCTTCCTAGTTTATGCTGGGAAGGAGGTCATTGAATCCCTGATTGGGAGGACCATTAGAGTATTCTAGGAGGTGTAGATTGATTTTGGCCAAATTGATCCCATGGCTGATCAACAACCTCCTCTACCTTAGAATCCATAAGAGATGTTTCAAAGGCAGCTGGAATAAATGCAGAGAATGCAAGAATGGTTCCTGAGAATGCAAGGTGCTCAACCCTTGAAGGATTTTTATGATCCTTCAAAGTACGGGGAATGTCCCGACATCTAGATTCCTGCCGGAGACGTAGAAATCAAGCCCCAGGTATTAAGCCTGATCAAACACTTTCATGGGCTTGGCTCTGAAGAACCATTTCAGCATTTGAAGGACTTGACCACTTTGGTCCAGACCACCAAGGCGTGAAACGTGAATGAATGGCAGATGATCGTAAGGCTCTTTCCCCACTCTCTTAGCTATAAAGCCACTCATTTTTACAGGACAATAGGAAGGCCAATCTCACCATGGAATGATCTAAAATCGACTTTCTTGAAGAAATTCTTCCCTATCAGATGTACCAATGGTCTGAGATAGGCGATTACTACCTTCACCCATCGATCGAGGGAGAAATTTCATGTTGCCTGGGAGTGATTCCAAGACCTATTGTGGAAGTGTCCACACCATGAGGTGCCAAAATGGTAGCTCGTGTAGATCTTCTACCATGAGTTGATTGAGCAACTCAGAAATCACGTGGACGCTTCTTGCAGAGGCAATTTCCTTAACAAAGACGCAGATAGCACGCATGATTTTTTTGAGGAGATGAGTAAAAATTCAATCAATCATGCCTCCATGGATACTTTTAATCGGTCCCAACAACCCAGATCAAATGTAAATGAAGTCCACGACTCTCATTCATTCGATATGGAACTAATTTGCAATAAACTGGTTAAGGTGGACCTGGTTGCCAAAAGGATGGAGAAGTGGATGGCTAGAAACTCAATGAACAATTCTTGATCCACTTAATCCTAAAATTTGGGATTCCATTCGTCGTGAGCTCCTTCTGGATGGGAGTTCGTGAATCAACTGGATGCGACTCAATGTGTGAGGCAGCATTATTTGGAACCCCACGGGTTCCAAACTGGGACCTTTGATCCCAGTTTCTTTGATCCCTCCCTTTCTTTCTCTCCATCCTCACCCTGTAAGGATGTCTATGCTGTACAAGAGAACGTTAGGTCCAACCCTTACTCTAATGCTTATAATCAAGGTTGGAGGAACCACTCTAACTTCTCCTAGAAAAACCTGGGGCAGCAAACCCAATTCTGACCCAGCAACTATGCTCCACAAAGATCAATGGGTCAGGGTCATGTTTACACTTAGCTACCCCCGAATTAGGTCAATCAGCCAGCTTGGAATGCCCGTCAACCCATAGGGCAAGCTGATTTGAACCGTCAGATGACAGAGATGCAAGGATCTATGCTCCAGCTCATGCAACAAATGAAAACCTCGCTGGACAACTTGCAAATCGGGTTCATTGCTAATTCCCATCAACCTAGATCTCTGCCATCTCAACCCGTACCCAGCCCACGTAATATCCAGAATCCAGGCAATCAAGCCCAAGGGTACATGAATCAAAGGGACCAGCACACACATGCTCAAGTGGTTGAGCAGGGTCCTTCTTCTTCTATGTCTTCTTCAAATCAAAGGTTTCTAGCTAATGAAGACCCTCCAATCTTTCCTAACCCTCCCCAAGACCCAAACCCATATGCATCTGCTAATTTAGTTACCTTGAGGAGTGGAAGACAAACTTAGGATCCACAACCACACTGTTCTGATTTACCAAATCATGGAGAGCTTGAGGAGAGAAAGGAGAACTCTGAAGAAGAAATCAAGGCTCAGGAACTTGATTCCAAAGATCTAACTCATGTTCCTTTTCTTGAGGCCTTGATTAAACCTAGGAGGAAGAAGCCTGTTGATAATAATGAGGAGCTCTTTGATATATTCAAGAATATCGAGATCAATATCCTGCTCCTCGACACTATTAGACACATACCAGCTTACGCTAAATTTTTAAAGGATTTATGCACACAGAAGCATAAGTTTAGGGAATCTATTCTGAGGAAGGTGGTACTCTCTGAGCAGGCTAGTTCTGTTATCCTTCATGACCTTCCTCAGAAAAAGAGAGATCCAGGTGCTCCTTTGATTTCTTGTGTCAATGGAGATTACACCTTTGATAGGGCACTTTTAGATCTAGCTGCATCTATTAACCTAATTTCAACTTCTCTTTATGAGAAGTTCAGATTAGGTGAACTTCGATTGACTTCAGTAACGCTGCAGTTAGCGGGCCGTTCGGTCACAAATCCACGGGGCATTATTGAAGATGTTATTGTCAAGGTTAAGGATTTCTATTTTCCTGTAGATTTCCTTGTCCTTGACATAGATGTACCTGAGAATTTAAGGAACACGCCGATCATTTTGGGGCGTCCGTTCCTGGCTACCTCTAAGGCCAATATCAACTGTGAGAGTGGTAGTATGGAAATCACCTTTGGGAATTAGAGATTGAAATTGGATATTTTTAAGGCGATTAACAAATTCGAGGATTGTGGATTTATAGAGGAACTTGAGGAAGATAACTTGAATACTGAAACATGTCTGGCGATTTCTGCAATTGAAAGTTCCTCCTGTTGTGCTGGATTTAGCCCCAACCCTCTATGGCAAACCCACCATATTCTGAAGAGGCTATTGATTTTGTTTACTTTCAACTTCTTCCTCTTGATGAATCTACATCAGCATCATCCTTACCTTCCATTCTAAACCTACCCCAGCTCGAAATAAAACCATTGCCTGACAGTATGAAATATCAGTTTTTGGGACCACAAAAGCCGCTCCCTATGATTATCAGTGCCAGATTAACTAAGGAGTAGGAGATTAAATTGATCAAGGTCCTAAAGGAACACAAGGAGGCAATCATGACCTTAGGGGGATTGAGCCATCTTACTGCAATCACAGAATATTCTTGGAAGATGGATCCGCCCTTCTCGCCAAATGTAGAGGAGATTAAACCCTAATATGCGAGAAGTGGTCAAGAAAAAAATTATTAAGTGGCTCGATGCAGGAATTATTTATCCGATATCTGATAGTCCTTGGGTAAGTCCCGTACAAATTGTTCCTAAGAAATCCAGGATTACCATTGTGACTAACGAGAAAGGAGAACTGTCACAACTCATTCAACTTCCTCTTGGAGGGTTTGTACTAATTACAGGAAGCTGAACACAACCATGAAAAAGGATCATTTCCCTTTGCCCTTTATCGATCAAATCCTTGAAAGACTACCCAGGCAGAAGTACTTCTGTTTCCTAGATAGTTACTCGGGATACAATCAAGTCCCCATCCATCCCGAGGATCAAGAAAAAATGACTTTCACCTGTCCCTACAGAACCTTTATTTTCTGTAGGATGCCATTCGGCTTATGCAATGCACCTACGACTTTTCAAAGGTGTATGCTAGCCATATTCTCTGACATGGTGGGAGAGTTTATGGAAGTCTTCATGGACGATTTCTCTATTTTCAGAGAATCATTTGATTCTTGCCTGGCTAATCTTGAAAGGATCCTTAAACGATGCATCAAAACAAGACTGGTCCTTAGCTGGGAAAAGAGTCATTTCATGACACAAGAAGGCATCGTCTTGGGTCATGTAATCTCTAAATGAGGAATCAAAGTTGACAAAGCTAAGGTTGATGCTATCTCTAAGCTTCCTCCTCCCGCATCAGTCAAATAAATTCAATCATTTCTTGGTCATGTGGGATTCTATAGGAGGTTCATCAAGGACTTCTCTAAGGTTGCTCACCCTCTGAGCAACCTTCTCTCCAAATATACACCATTCGATTTCAACGAATCATGCCATAGGCATTTGATTTTCTTAAAACGGCAGTCACTTACGCTCTAGTGTTGCAACCACTAGTTTGGACAACCCCATTTGAGATCATGACCGACGCTTCTGATTACACGGTCAGGGCTATTTTGGGTCAGAAGATCGACAGGAGGCCCTCTGTCATCTACTATGCTAGTAAAACTCAGGATGAGGCCCAGAGGAATTACACTATTATTGAGAAGGAATTGCTAGCTGTAGTATTTGCTTTGGAGAAATTCAGGGCTTATCTCTTAGTGTCTCACATCATAATTTATACCAACCACTCAGCCTCGAGATATCTCTTGGCCAAAAAGGATGCCAAACCCTGGCTTATTTGGTGGATTCTTCTACTTCAAGAATTTGATTTTGAAATCAAAGATAAATTCGGGGCACAGAATGTGGTGGCGGATCATCTTGTGAGACTTCAGAGTGATTCTTCTCATCCGGATATTCGGATTGCTGATACTTTTTCGAACGTGACTATCCTTGCAATATCAGGTGTCCAAATCCCGTGGCTTTCTGACATTGGAAATTATTTGGTCATTGGTCAAATCCTTTGAGATTGGACCAAGCAACAATGAGATAGACCCAAATCTGAGGCCAAATATTACTTTTGGGAGGACCTTGAACTGTACCGCATTGGCTCTGATCAGATTATTCGTCGATGTGTTCCGGAGGAGGAATTCAAAAGTATACTTGAGTTCTGCCATGCATCTGCGTGTGATGGAAATTTCTCCGGGAAAAAGACGGCTGCAAAAATTTTGCAATCTGGATTTTATTGGTTGTCTTTATCAAGGATGCTTAGGAATTCTCGAGGTCGTGTTCCCGATGCCAGGCACTTGGGAGCATAACCAAGAGAGACATGATGCCTCTAAACCTGATTCTTCTTGTTGAAATCTTCGACATTTGGGGCATTGATTTCATGGGACCCTTCCTCCCTTCATTTGGATGCCAATACATTCTCATTGTTGTTGATTACGTGTTCAAGTGGATCGAGGCTATTCCCACTCGAACCAATGAGCACAAGGTGGTCATCGATTTCGTCATGAAGAACATTTTTAGTCGGTTCGGGATTCTGAGGGTCATCATCAGCAATGGTGGTACCCACTTCACTAATGCCCAGTTCCGTAATTTACTGGCAAAATTGGGGTAAATCACATAATCTCCACACCTTACCATCCCCAAACGAATGGACAGGTCGAGATCTCCAATCGGGAGATTAAGAATGTTCTTCAGAAAATGGTTAGCCCTGATCGTAAAGTCTGGACTCAAAAGCTTGAGGACACTCTTTGAGCTTACCGTACGATGTACAAAACACTTATCGGCATGTCACCATTTCGTTTGGTGTATGGAAAGGCATGCCATTTACCCGTAGAAATTGAACATAGGGCATTCTAGGCAATCAAGCAGTGTAATCTGGATTTGAGTTTAGCTGGAAATACCAAGAAACTCCAACTATCTGAGTTGGAGGAGCTTAGAAACGACGCATACGAGAATGCTAAGGTCTATAAGGCTCAGACCAAAGCTCTTCATGATCAATTGATATCCTACAAGAGCTTTGAGCCAAACTAGAAGGTCTGGCTCTTTGATTCTCGACTTAAGCTCTTTCTCGGTAAACTTAGGTCAAAATAGAATGGCCTATTCATCAGCGATCAGATATTTCCAAATGGGGCCGTTCAGATCTCTAACCCAAAGATGGGTAATTCATTTAAAGTCAATGGTCAACGTCTAAAGCCTTTTATTGACCATATTGTTTCAGAACCCGTCTTAGACATGGTTGGTCTAATCACATTGTGATTTCTTTGGTTGGACTTCGCCTAGCTAATGGCATTAAACTCAGCATTTGTACAGTCTGACTCAGAGCTGACCCAAGCATCATATTCAGGTGATCTTCTACATTCTACCCTTCCTTTCATGTCTTTTATTCTCAATGTGGACATTGCATCAGCTAGGCATGGGGGGGTGGATTCATTTCTGAATCATTTTGTTAGCTCTGTGGAATTATTGTAAATTCTACTTATTTTCTTATATCAAAAAAAAAAATTGAATTAGGAGAGAATACTTGGGCATTAGGACTTTTCAATCTTAGGAAATATTACAGTAGGATCTAAACACTAAGACCCTTCAGGTCTTTGGGCTTAATCAGCTTGGGTATCCACTAAAATGTGGATTTGTTTATCAAGTGCTCGCCATCCTGAATTCTATTTCAATTTGATTAAATAAGTTGGGGTGATAAGTACACGGCTTATCAACCCACTCTCTGATTTGAGGGAACTTTAGGTCTAAGCATCTACACACTATTTTCATTGACTCGTTGTTCAGCGGTTTTAACGGAAATTGGGTAGCTAATGAACCTTCTAGGGTGGCATGGCTGTTAAGTTATCGTGGGTAACAGCGCATAGGTAGGTTGTCCAGAGTCCAGTGATGTAAACACATTTATTGCGGGTAAAATGCCTATTCATGCATGTTCTTAAGCTTTGATTTGCATTTCATGGTATAAATATTGCATAGCATGCATCATTCAGCATTCAGAGTAGTTGTATATAATTTAGGTTAATTGCATCCTTTTTATGGTGAGGAGAGAAGAGTATTTATTTCGAAGCCTCGGATTGACGATTCGACCGTATGGATCTGATCAAGACAACGATCTGAGTCCAACACCTCTGAAATGCCTCGATCGGAGTCCCGTAGAACCACATGTAGTCCAAGGAAGATCAACGGCCAAGGTACTAGGAGACATAATTTGGAGCTTCAAATGACAAATCCAACCGTGCGGATGGATTTGGGTTGATGATCGTAGCCTAATGGCATGAAAATCGACTCAATCTGACCTCTGTAGTAGCCCTTACAACGAAAAGAAGATGGATGGCCCAGATTGCGTCACGTGGCATAGCCCAGGCTGCCCATGTGCACGCACAGACCACCGCACGCGCGTAGCAATGTGGGTGCGTGCGGAGGCACGCATGCGCATAGCACAGCGCCAGCGTGTGAACATATGCGCGCACGGCAAAGGCAGGGACAGCATAGAGCTAGCGACTCATGAGCTGGACCTACAGTGATGCTTACAGCCGTCGTTAATTCTTCGTGTGCCAGCAAAGCTAACTATGGGCATGAGTGGGCATGAGAGGGCCTGAGCTACCTACAGCGACGCTTCCAGCGATGGCCTAGATATCACTAATCGTCTCATACCTATTTTTGCCTCCTCCTCCACTATAAGAGGACCTACACCCCCTCCCTTCCAAGCCATCTCTACCTACTCTACTCCCACCTACTCCCAAGCTCTAGCAAGCCTACCAACCTCCTTCGTCCAAGCTTCCGCCAGGTGCCGTCATCTCACCGAACAGCCGACTCGGGAGATTTACTCTCAGCTCCCTCTCTTTTTATGCTATCATAGTTGATTGTAATAGACATTGAAGTGATATCTATACCATTTTTGTTCCATCTCTATCTTGTGATTCGTTTGCTTGTTTTCTTCTTACAAAAATACAAGAAAAAAAAACAAAACCCTAAAATACCAAAAAGAAACAAATCGAAGAGCAACTTTCAATTAAAGTAAATGTCGCCTCCCTATGTTCTACCCAGGACTCCCTTGGAGTTTCGGTATAAATTTTATCTGATCAACGTGTTTTGCAACTACGAGGATGGGTTACTTGTAACCCCGATTTCAAACACGCGAAACACATGCGACCACCCAGCCATTGGACCATTCTTTTCCTATTGCCTTTAGGTAAATCTTAGACCAGGGAAGTCACCTACTTAAAGAGAAAAAAAAGTCCAAAAAGAAAAGAAAACGAAAAAGTAAAGGTGAAAAGAGAAAAAGATAACAAGAGTAATAAGCCACACTTCACCGCACGAGTATGGCTGGCAAGTTATCGTGGGTAACATCCCATAGGTAGGTAGTCTAGAACCCAGCTCAAGAAATGCATGTAAAATTCCAACACACTTAGGAAGAAGCGGAGAAGTAGAATAAGCCGGGGAGATATACATTGGATTCAGCCTTGTGTTGACCCCATAAAAATAAAAGTAGGGAGAAAGCTATTGGTCATATAGATACAACTTTAGGCAGAATTCTTTTTAAGGTCACCCAGGGGTGTAGAAACCTGAAGTCCTTTCTGATTGTCGATCAATGAGTCTTGGTTGGGTTGAGTGTCCATAGAAAGTTGCTCCAAAACCCTAAACTTAAAAGTCCAAAAAATTAGAAAAGAAGAAAAAGAGTTAAAGACAAAAAGAGATCCTTCATTGAATAAGGAAAGGTCTTGAGGCGGTCTGCATTTTGGCAAATACTCGGGCGCTATTGTGTCTATGGAGTTCAGGTCCTAAGTAAAAATTTCTTAATGTTGAAAATGACTTTTGCTCGAGTAATCCAATCCTAATTCTTTTACAAATAGCATGTAGTTTTTGCCAGGGACTAGCAAAAGATAAGATGGAGGTCTGATGTGCATACATATAAATAACCAAAAATGTCTATTAATGCATGTTCTTAGTGTCATATTAGCATCATGCATTGTAAATATTACATAACATGCATAATCTTACATTTAGGTCAAATTGTACAAATTGTATGGTAATTGTCTCCTTTTATGGCTAGGGACAGGGTGACTTTTAATCAGGGCTTTGGACCAAGGATCCAACCATACAGATCTGATCAAGGTGACGACGGGAGTTCAACAACTCCAAGATCGCCTTGATCGGACATCTGTAGCACCAGATATAGTCCGAGGAAGCTCAAAGATCAAGGGCTAAGATGGTGTCAATCCGCACTTTAGACAAATCCAAGCACACGGATGGGTTCAGAGCGACGATCACAGCCTAAAGGCATGAAAATTGATCCAATCCGACATCCGTGGCACCTTCTACAAGATAAAGAAGATGGATAGTAAGGATGATGCCACATAGCACCATCCCAACCATCCTCACCCCATCGCCCCTCTCCACTCAACTCCTGAAGGCTCGCATGACGTGTGATCTCGGCTGTTGGATGAAGATCCAACAGCCAAGATTAGCTGAGCACAAAAGCAGTGCCGTGCCTCAGACCGCTGCCTAGCGTAGTGGTTAAGGCACTACGTGTGCAAAGAGCACGAGTTCGAGCCACTGTGAAGCGCTTCTTCTCACGTGGATGTGCGTGATCTTGACTGTGCGATTAGCTACAAACAACCCAAATCATCCAATCGGGCGCACGTGCAATTCGACGCCCCGTTTTACACTTGATCTTACTCACGGGTATGAAAAGCTGAAGTGAGCGAGGAGCGATCTAAGCCGTTCGATCTTGTGATCGGATGGCTGAGATTGCTTGGATGTGCATGCATGTTAGGTGTGTGGGAGAGGACGAGGCACGCGTGGTGCGCACACACGTTGCCCACGACAGGTCTTTTGTGACGAATAAATCCATCACTAAAGACCTGATAGTAATGTTTTTGAATATGGAATGACCAAATTGGCCCCAATTGTTTCAACTATAAAAGGAGACTGGTACCCTACGAAATTCTCATCCCTTCCATCACCTCTCTCCCTCTCCAAAGCTCTAGAGAAGCTTGTGCCACACCCGGGATGCTCCTTTAGAGCCAAATCCAAAGATTTCTTGCCCCCATTCCAGAAGTGGATCCCGTGATGATGATGATGCTTTGCCTCATTCTTGCTTCTTCCTACTTAGTCCACCTTCTTCCCGCCCTATCCTCCATCTTCCAGGTGTCGCTCCGTCTAGCTCATCCTCCAAGCAATCATTGGGGAGGATAACATCTCTCCCTTCTTTTTATCACTTTCTAGAATAGAATTTCCTGCTTTCTTGTTATAATCGTTTCCCACTTTCTAGTTGTAAAAATAGTCTTCATTTATCAAGTGATTGTTCTCTCTCTCTTAGTGTTAATATCAATTCCATTGTAATTATCTCACTTTCAAACAAAAATACTAAAAAAAAATATAATCACGAATTTTAGATTGACGTGGCCTCCCTGTGTTCAACCTAGAATTTCTTTACGAATTTCAGTTAAATTTTATCTGCTGACGGATTGCTTCAGAAATCAAACTACAACGACGGGTTTTTCAAATCCAACTTCGATCGCGTAGTTTTCTGCAAACAACAGTGGATTTGCTCGATAAGAAGGTCGATGAATTAATGCGAGCGAGATCTGGATCTTCTGGCAGCACTGCTCCATCTTACTCCTCTCAAGCAACTCGAGCCCCCTATGCTTGTACATATCCGCTCACTTGGGATGTTTTCTCTCCATCTCCGTGGGATCCTGTGTACCAGAAACTCATGAACAATGTGGATCTGGCACTGTGCAATCAGGGTTATGCACCACATGACGATGCAAGTGCATATTATTTTGATGAATTTACATCTGAGATGTCTTCGACCTAAGAAGATGTCAATGCTATTCATGGTTACGGGTGTAAGAACCCATATTCTGAAATGTATAACCCTGGTTGATATTAGGATCACAATTTCTCCTAGTATGGTAGCCCACAAAGATCGAGTCAAGCTCCACACTACCAGACCAGGCAATACGAGAATGTGTAGAACTCATACCCAAGGTAGCAGCCATTCTCGCTGCAGCAACAGACATGCTCTATCTATCAGCCGCTGCACCAAGCTACCAACTATCCTCCAAAAAGGGTTCGACCCTTTGGAGTCTCTGAATGAGGAATTGCAGGTATCAATTCGGAAATCTACTCTAGACAACCTGCAAATAATGAAGGCAATGGTGGACCAAATTCAGAGCATACAAAACATGCAAAACCAGATGATGCAGGAGCATAGGACAAAGGGAGCTTTGCCCTCCCAACCTATCCCAAACCCGAGATATGTGTAGAATCAGGGTGCCCTACCTAGATTCCAAGCACCACAGGGGCAGGCACATGCCATTTTACAAGCACCTCCTGCACCACCTAGTTATGGGCTTGATCAGCCACCTCTATTGCCAAACCATGTGTATTCAGGCCAACCCTCTCCTCTACCCCTTCATGGACAGCACGCCGATGCAAAAGCTATCACCTTAAGGAGTGGAAAGACTCCATAGGACCTACTTCCTAGGCAAGCGGGTAATGATTTTTCCTGTGCTCTACCGCAAGATGGCTCACAACCCTCTTCCTCTCACAAGCCATCTTCATTAGATAAAGGAAAGAAGCCCCTAGACCCTAAGATTCCCATCCTTTTTCCTGCAGCGCTAACGTGAGATTCAACACAAAAAAGGGACATGTGGAATTTTGAGGACCTAAAATCTATGTTCAAGAAAGTTCACATTCAGGTCCCTCTCCTCGAAGCAATAGATCACATCCCTGTTGTTGCTAGGTTCTTCAAGGACTATTGTACTCTAATGCGACAATAGAGAATCGGATGACAGGCGATATTATCTGAGGAAGCCACCAATGATTTCCTTCTTTTTGTAGGATTCCCCTTTTGATAGGGCCCTTCTTGACTTGGGTTGTCCACAAACCTAACTCCCACTGTAGTATTTGATTGATTTCAAATCAGGGAGTTAAAGCCCACATCGGTTACCATACAGTTGGCTGATCGATCGGTGAAAACACTAAGGGGGTTGTTGAAAATGTGATCATGAAAGCCCAAGGATTCTACTTTCCAGCGGACTTTTTTGTTCTTGATGTGGAGGTTCCTCCTAATCTCCATGATGCACCAATTATTCTCGGTAGCTCGTTCTTGGCAACCGCCTGCGCAAACATCTGTTGTGCATCATAGTGCATGGAGATTGCCCTAGGGAATGAAAAGCTTAGATTGTACATTTTCAGGGCATCAAACAACTTTGATTGCGATCTAATCAAGGAGGATGGTGAAGATGATGGTTTCTGTGGGAACATTGGGCTCCTTTACAGCAACCCAATGTCACATTCATCTTCACTATCAGGGGTCTTAGATTGTAGTCCACACAGGACTAAGACTAATGATGTACATATTTCATCCCATGGATTTGGTTACCATGGGTATTGATCTGCTCTTAACACACCTGATCTTGACTATCCTATCTTATCTACCACTGATATCTTAAGACAGGATTACATGACCACTGCAGATGGATTCTCCATTAGTCAGGACCAGTAGATTTCCGCCATTATTTCCTCTCCTCCCCTGCATAAACCCCCTCCTTACCCTCTGCTACTAGAGTTACAGCCCTTACCTAATTCGCTCAAGTGCATGTTTCTCAGAGAAAGTGAGACGTACCCCATGATTATCAATGCTCACTTGACTCCAAACCAGGAACACCAATTGATTTCTGTTCTACAAGCACATAGGGCTACTATTGGATGGGGCATTGCTGATCTCCTCGGGATTCACCCCTCATAGTGCATCCACCATATCTACACTGATGAAGGGGTGAGACCATCCAGACAACCTTAGAGATGCCTAAATCCAAAGATGTTGGAGGTTGTCATGAAGGAGATCATTAAATGGCTGGACGGGGGCATTATCTATCCAATTTTCAACAGTCAATGGGTGAGTCCCATTTAGATTTTGCCCAAAAAGGAGGGACTTACTATGATAAAAGATGAATTGGGCATATCCATCCTGACCCGCACCACGACTTCTTGGCGGGTCTGCATTGATTATAGGAAGCTAATCTCGACTACCGAAAAGGATCATTTTCCTTTACCCTTTTTGATAAGATTTTAGAATGGCTGGTCAGGCGTAGTTTCTTCTGCTTTCTAGATGGATACTCCAGGTACAATCAAGTGGCGATCAACTCAGAAGATCAAGACAAGATAACTTTTACGTGTCCCTTCAGAATGTTTGCTTTTAAGAAAATGCCCTTCAACCTCTGCAATGCACTAGCTACTTTTTAGCGATGCATGATGGCCATCTTTTTAGACATGATCGGGAATTGCGTAGAAGTGTTCATGGACAACTTCTCCATGTTTGGAGATGATTTTTCATCTTGTCTTGATAACCTCACAAAGATCCTGAGGAGATTTATAGAAGTTAACCTAGTACTTTCATGGGAAAAAAGCCATTTTATGGTGAGGGATGGCATCGTACTCGGTCACAGGATCTCCTCTAATGGACTCGAGGTTGACCGAGATAAGTCTGAAATCATTTTGCGATTACCTCTACCTAGCTGGGTTAGGCAAATCAAATCGTTCTTACGGCATGTCGGATTTTATCGAAGATTCATTCGAGATTTCTCAAAAATTGCTTGTTCATTAACCAATCTTCTGGTAACTGACACTCCCTTTGATTTTGACTCCTTGTGTCTTAGTGCTTTTGAGACCTTACGAAGTGCTGTTTCAAGTGCACCTATTCTCCAACTTCCCGACTGGTCTCGACTTCGAGATGATGTGTGACGCCTCTGACCTTGTTGTCGGAGCCGTTCTTGGCTAGTGTCGAGAGTGCCATCCATTTGTAATATACTATGCTAGCAAAATGCTGAACAAGGCTCAATGTAACTATATAGTCATGGAAAAAGAATTGCTAGCTGCAGTATTCGAGTTGGAGAAATTTAGGTCATACTTACTCGAGTACAAAGTTATCATCTACACTAACCATTCTGCCCTCTGGCATTTGTTGGCAAAGAAGGATGCCAAACCTCGCCTTATCAGATGGATTCCTTCTTTTGTAGGAGTTTGATGTCGAGATCCGCGACAAAGCTAGAGCACATAAAGTTGTGGCGGATCACTTATCTCTTCTAGACCCAGACTATATTCTATACTCCTTACTGATATCAGATCGATTTTTGAATGAGTCTCTGCTGTCTATTAACTCTGTTGAGTTTCCTTGGTATGCCGATATCGTAAACTATCTTGTCGTAGGCAGGCTACCAGCGAGATTATCCAAGGATCAAAAGCTCAAATTTATATCAGAGGCTAAATTCTATTTTTGGGATGACCCATTGCTCTTCTACATTGGGGCTGATCAAATCATCCGAAGATGCGTCCTTGATTCAAAAATCTCTAGTGTGCTATCCTTTTGCCACAGTGATGCTTGTGGGGGTCATTTCTTGGGCTGAAAGACCATTGCTAAGATTTTGCAGGCGAGATTTTTCTGGCCAACCATTTTCAGAGATACACGCGATTTTGCCAAGTGCTGTAACTGATGCCAGTCCATTGGTTCTATGTCCCGAAGAGACATGATGCCTCTCCAATCCATTCTTGTCTTATAAGTGTTCGACATCTGGGGCATCAACTTTATGGGCCCCATCCCAAAATCGCGTGGCTTTGAGTACATACTTCTCGCAGTAGACTATGTCTCAAAGTGGGTAGAAGCTATCCCGGCAAGACGAGCTGATCATAAGACTGTTATATCCTTCGTCCGGGAATTAATTTTTGAGAGATTCAGAGTTCCCCGCGCCTTGATAAGTGATGGGGGTAGTCAATTCATCCATGCCCATTTCAGGTCATTATTGAAGAAATATGGGGTGCAGCACTGCATTGCTACCCCATATCACCCATAGACCAATGGGTAGGCTGAAGTATCAAACCGTCAAATAAAGCTTATCCTTCAAAAGATGGTTAGACCTGATAGGAAGGATTGGTCTGATCAGTTGATTGATGCACTATGGGCATATCGGATCACATACAAGGCCTCGCTCAAAATGTCACCGTACCACATGGTGTATGGAAAGGCTTGTCACCTTCCTGTGGAGCTGGAGCATCGTGCCTCTTAGGCAGTGCAGAAGTGTAATTTTAACCTCGACACCGAAGGTTATGAAAGGAAACTCCAGCTTAGTGAGTTAGAGGAGATTAGGAGGGAAGATTACAAGAATGCAAAAAATACAAAGACAAGACAAAGTCTTTCCATGATTGACACATCCAGAGGCAGGAGTTCTCACCTAACCAGCAGGTCTGGTTATTTGACTCCTTATTCAAATTCATTGCGGGAAAGCTCAAGTCCAAGTGGACTGGGTCGTTTCTGGTGGTCCACCCATATCCTAATGGGGCGGTCCAAATTAGAGACCTGAAATTTTGGCATTTTTTTACAGTTAATGGCCAACACCTCAAACCATTTTTTTCCTAGGAACCTTGTCCTGCTGATGAAACGATACATCTTCTCAAGAACGTGTGACTGACGAGTTGTCCAGTTGGAGGTGTTAAACTCACCACATATACATATATACATACCATATATACATAGCATATTTCATTTTCACATATTGTTTTGCATATTGTGTATGGCATTGCAGTGATGGCATGAGTTGAACAACAACTTAGAAATAGTTCCAAGTGATTTCTATCCACATACACCCTGCTGTAATGGTTGTGGTCGGGACCTGGTTAGGTTGTGTTAATATGGTGATTTTATCGTTAAAGTGTGTATAGTGGTTAACCTAAATCGAGCCTAACCATCTCTTTACAATATATTTTTTTACCTGGCCTATTTGATTTTATCTTGGTCACTTTTAGGCCCAGGGTCGAACTCAGGGAAGTGGGGTTAAAAGTCAAGTTTCTACGCTTGTCCTACAACGAATCTCTTCCGTTCGTTTATTGTATTTTTTTTTTGGTGTTTTTCTATTTAAGATTTTTTTCTGATAATCTTGGTCCTTGAGGCATACCCTCAAAATTAGGTTCTTGGCTTTGAGCCAAATTAGGGTTCCAAAATGGGTCATGCTATTAGCAAGATGGAGTACCTGTAAGTCAATGATTATCTTTTCTCTTTTATATATTTTTTTATCTTTTTCTTCGCAGGAAAGAGAAACATAAATCAAGTAAATATAGTATATATATATATGTATGTATATATTATATATGTATAAAGGGGTGAGGGTGGAGGCAGCGATGGAGTGTAGCACGGTGTCGAGTCGGTCATCGTCTAGACAGATGCAACCAACAGGATGGGGTGCCACATGGATTGTAGGATGGATGGTGGAAGATGTGTGTGACCACGCTTTTTGTACGCGTGTATTGGGGAATATTAGCAACTGGTGCAAATATTCCCGCAATACCACGTATGGTGTGTGATATGAAAATAAATATGTTTATAGGTAAATATATATATATATATATATATCTATATGTATATATATATGGTTATAACTATATAGGTATATGTGTACTTATATATATGTATATATGTATATATATATATATATATATATGTAAATATATGTATAGATAGATATGTATAGATATATATATATATATGTATATGTATGTATATATAACTATATAGATGTATATATATGTATGTATATGTATATATAGATATATGTAGCTAGATATGTGTATATATGTATATATGTATACATAGTTATATAGGTATATATGTATGTATATATATATATATATATATATATATATATATATATATATATATGCATAACTAGGTGTGTATATAGGTATATATATATATATCTATACTTATACTTAATTATATAGGTAATAATGTATATATATAGATATATGTATATATATGTATACGAATATATGTATATATGTAAGTATATATGTGTATATATATATATGTATACTAATACTTAGTTATATAAATACTACTATATATATATAAGTATATATATATATATGTATACGTATATATATATATGTATATAACAGTGTATAGGTGTGTGTGTGTGTGTATGTAAGTGTGAGTGTAAGTGTGTTAGTGTCGGTAAAGAGAGTGAGAGAGTGCTGTGAGAGAGAGAGAGAGAGAGGGAGAGCGCAGTTAAGGTGTCTGGAGCTTCCAAGCGCCGTCTGGAGTCTACGCGTGCACGCGCAGGCACGTCTGCGCGCAGAGAGGAGCATGCTGGAGGGAGTGAGCGCGGAGAGATGACCGTAGCACACAGCGCTGCGCAGAAGGACTAGAGCGGGCGCTTGCAGGCGCATGCGGGCGACGACGCTAAAGCAGGCAGGCGCTGGTAGAGGACCTCACGCAGACGCACGGGCAGGCGCTGGAGCAGACTCTGTGCGTGACGCAGGTGCGGGCGCTAGCTGGTTGTGGCGGGCCGGGTGACCGAATAAGTGAGAAACTCACCAGTTACCCCACTGTAGCCACAGTGTCGTGCAGACTGGCATGAACAGTTGCTACAGTGTATGGCCGAGCCTTGCGACTGCTTGCTGCAGGTGCTGTGAGTGCGGGCGGCTTGCGGCTGGCACATGTGGGCTGGCGTGCGCGTGGAAGAAGAATGCGCCGGTTGGTTGCGGGCGAAAGAGAGAGCGCGACAGGGTGCGCGGAGAGGGAGGCAAGGGTGCCTGCAGGCACGCGCTGTGGCCTGCATGCACTGCTGCCACCTTGCTGCTGGTGCTATGGAGCTCGGCCAGCTGCTGCTGGGGCGTGCGGTGGCTGGTTGAGCTTCAAAGCTAAAGCTTTGCTGTAATGGTTGATGGTGATTCAAACGGTGAAACAAGGAAACAGCCACCACGCCCACCGGCTCTTTGATGAGCTAGGCAGTGGTGGACTCACAGTGGTGGTTGTGCACCACTGTGAGGTGCTCCTGTCCGCAGGGTGTCTCCTCTGAGGAGGAGGGCCTGCATATGGAGGGAGAGGGGAGGGGACGGTGGCCTGGAAGGAGAAGGAGCTGCTGTGTGTTGGGTTTTTTTTGTGGCGTGGAGGACCAGCCCCCCTTGCAACGGAAGAAGCCACCCTGCTTTTATAGAAGAAGAAAGCATGCACAGCCATGCCCTGGCTGTGCATGCAGCTGTGCATGGCTCATGGCAGGGAGAGGCTGGGCATGTGGCTGCAGGGCAAGGTGCGAAGAAGAAGAAGAATTCCATGCAGCCGCGGGAAGCATTTGAAAGTCAAGCAAAATAAAAAAATAAAAAGATGATGAATTTTGCAAAGATGAACTTGAGGAAAAATGTTAATTGCAAGGCCATTTATTTCACTCTCCTCCCCTCTCAATTAAATGCATGCATGCATGTATTTTCACAAATACGACTATGGAAACCTAATATGCACTGGTAATGCTAGGAAATAGCACAAGATGGCACAATTGCAATTGTATTTTTGTGGTGCAATCATACCCCCATGCCTATCTTTTGCGAGTCCCTAGCAAAACATTTTTTGTAATGTATTTAGAAATGATCTTTAAGCTGAAGATTTTCTTCTAAGGCAACATAGGTGTGTTTATTGTTGGATATTGTGAGAACCAATTGTAGAGAAGACTACCAGTACTTTAAGTCTCACATGACATATATCATCTCTCGACTAACCGGGACTCTTGATATTTAAACCTTAAGTATGATTTCCAGGACCCAGGAGGTTTTTGCTGTACTCGAGAGCTCAAGAGGTTATGGCTTGTGCATAGTGAAGGATCAAGACTGACTAGATGAACATTAAGACTCAAGCCTGGGGTTTCATGAATTTTTAAGTAAAGGTTGGTCCCAGTTTTAGCTTGTGTCTTTGGATTGACTCTTAAAAAGATGATGGAAAACTCAACTCCCATTTTCTGACATTTGTGGCTCAAAGAAAACAAGGTATTTGTAACCTGCCCTGAAGAACTTCTTGTAGGGCGAAGACTTTATAGACATTTGTTAGATATATTGATTTTTTTTTTTTTGAAACATGTGTCAGTATATCTTTTACAACATTATTTGAATGAGCACACTTTTCTTTTTGGTGGAAAGAGTTTCTCCTAAATACAAAACTAAAACCTGGGATACAAAGTCTACCTGCGCGCACAGGTAAGGACTCCACCTTCCCTAATGAACACTAGGGTTGGATCTTATGTTCACCTGGTCTTTCTTGATATGTGTAGTGTGAACCAAGATTACTTAGGCTCTCAAGTAGAAGCAAACCAACTAATCCTGTACTGGTGTCTCAGGTATAAGAATACGTCCTTAGTTAGGAGAGATTTTGATCTATCTTGTCAATGCTCAAGTGGATTAAGCCGAGCCTGAGCGAATCAAGCTTCTGTGGCCTAGAAAGTCTTCAAAACAGAGGTTGAATATCCATAAACACTTATTGTATTTTTGTTTCAGCCTTCAGATCATTACTAAACACCCTTTTTCATTTTTCATTTTTTTTTTTATATATATAGATAGAAACTGCATGATACCATAAAATACCTAGATTCTAAGGATGCCTATCCACACCACCATGCCAAATGATGCTATGTCCTCATATGCAGCAGGGAAGGGTAGAGAAAGGATGAAAGATCGGGTAACGAGAGCTGAGGTGCAGGGTATACAGTAGGGTGGTAGGGTGGGTGGATGGTGGGTGGTGAAGCGAAAAGTGAAATGAGCATGACAGTGAAGTGAAAAGTGATGGTGGATAGTGAGTGTTGTTGGGGTGCCTCCCAACGAGCATTGAATTTAACGTCCCTAGCTGGACTCAGAATGAGGCAAAAGATTAGTTACCCTCCAGCAGGGCAACAGTTTCTCCAACAAGGGTAGGTTCATGAGTAAGATAGGGTTTCAAATGCTTCCCATTGACCATAAATTTATGCCCAGATTTGGGATCTTCAATTTCGATGGCCCCATTGGGAAATGGTTTTGAGACCAAGAAAGGACCAGTCCATTTGGACTTCAGTTTACCAGGAAAGAATTTGAGCCGGGCATTGTAGAGCCAAACTTGCTGAGATGGATCAAATTCTTTCTGCCGAATACGACTGTCGTGAAAAGCCTTAGTGCATTGTTTGAAAGTTAAAGCAGAATCATAGGCTTCACGACGGAGCTCTTCCAGCTCCTGGAGTTGGAGTTTCCTTTCTCAACCACACAGGTCTGGGTCGAGGTTACATTGGCGAACCACGCAATAAGCACGATGCTCCAACTCCATGAGCAAATGACAAGGCTTCCTGTAAACGATTCTATAAGGAGACATACCAAGGGGAGCCTTGAAGGCGGTCCGATATGCCCAAAGTGCGTCAATCATCTTGTTGGACCAATCCTTACGGTCAGGCCGAATCATTTTCTGGAGAATTTGCTTAATTTGCTAGTTCGACACCTCTGCCTGGCCGTTCGTTTGAGGATGATATGGGGATGCGATACGATGGTGAACTCCGTATTTCCTCAGAAGTGCCCGAGAAGAAGCACGGGTAAAGTGGCTTCCTCCATCAGAGATAATGGCTTGAGGGATCCCAAAATGCACAAAGATGTGGTCTTTGACAAATCGGGAGGATATAACTTGGTCAGCACGGCGCGTGGGATTAGCCTCGATGCATTTCAAAACATAGTCAACGGCCAAGAGGATGAATTCAAAGCCGTTGGAAGGTGGAAAGGGACCCATGAAATCAATTCCCCAAATGTCGAAGATTTCTGCAGCTAGGATGGGTTGCAAGGGCATCATGTCACGATGTGACATTGACCCTAACGACTGGCACCTAGTGCAATGCTTGGCATGAGTGTGTGCATCCTGGTGAAGGGAGGGCCAAAAGAAACCGCACTGCAACACCTTGGCTGCAGTTTTCCTCCCAGAGAAATGGCCTCCGCAGGCCTGATCATGGCAGAAGGATAGCACACTGGGGAATTCGCTGTCAGGAATACAGGGATGGTTGATCTGATCTGCACTTATTCGAAAAAGAAGTGGATTATCCCAGAAATAATACTTTGCTTTTGCCATGAGATGCTCCGTTGGTTTTTAGGCCATCCACATGGAAGGGATCTAGAAGCAAGGTAATTGGCAATGTCGGCATACCAAGGTCCACTTGCCACATTAATTACCAATAGATGCTCATCAGGAAAAATTTCATTGATCGGAAAAGTAAGTCCAATATGGTCAGGGTCCAGTCTAGAAAGGTGATCAGCCACAACATTCTGGGTTCTGACCTTATCGCGGATCTCAATGTCAAATTCCTGGAGCAGAAGGATCCAACAAATCAATCTAGGCTTGGCATCCTTCTTATGCATGAGATGGTGAATGGCCGCGTGATCAGTGAAAACAATAATGTGTGAGCCCAGAAGGTAAGAGCAGAATTTCTCCAGCCCAAAGATGACCACCAATAGTTCTCTTTTAGTGGTAGTATAATTACGCTAGGCCTCATCCAATGTCTTACTGGCGTAGTACACCACGAAGGGGTGTCTATCGTGTCTTTGTCCAAGGATGGCTTCGACTGCATGGTCGAAAGCGTCACACATGAGTTCAAAGTCGAGGGACCAATCAGGCGGCTGGAGAACATGGGACTTTGTGATAGCATTACGCAGTTGCGTGAATACTCGTATGCAGTCGGGGCCCATATCGAAGGGTACGTCGGTTGATAGGAGATTGGTTAAAGGTCGAGAAATTTTGGGGAAGTCTTTGATGAATCTCCTATAGAAACCGACATGTCCCAGGAAGGAGTGGATTTGTTTGACAGAGCCAGGCACAGGTAAATCAACAATTACGTCAAGCTTAGCTCTGTCAACCTCGATACCCCTATCGGAGATTATATGTCCGAGAACAATTCCCTTATGCACCATAAAATGACTTTTTTCCCAAGAAAGCACGAGGTTTACATCAATACATCTCCTAAGGATACGAGTCAAGTTGGCAAGATAGTCATCGAAAGATGGTCCGAAGATCGAGAAGTCATCCATGAAGACCTCGAGAAAGTCACCCACCATGTCATGGAATATCGCCAGCATACATCTCTGGAAAGTTGCTAGCGCGTTGCAAAGTCCGAACGGCATCCTTCTAAATGCAAAGGTGCCGAAGGGGCAGGTAAAAGTGGTTTTCTCTTGGTCCCGGGGGTCAATTGCCACCTGGTTATATCCTGAGAATCCATCCAGGAAACAGAAAAATTTATTTCCCACTAACCGCTCCAGGATTTGGTCAATGAAAGATAGCGGAAAGTGATCTTTCTTAGTTGCAGCATTGAGTTTTCTATAATCTACACACACTCTCCAAGATGTAGGAGTGTGTGTAAGGATGGATTCGCCCCTGTCATTCACACGGATGGCGAGTCCTGCATTCTTGGGCACAACGTGAATTGGACTCACCCAGGGGCTATTGCTGATCAGGTAGATTATCCTCTCATCCAGCCAGTTAATGATTTCTTTCTTAATGACCTCCCGCATGTTAGGGTTGAGACGTCGCTGCATCTCACGAGAAGGTCGAGTGGTGACAGTTTCCCAACCGCAGCTAGTCTTTGTTTGTTTTAATGCTTATTACAGTAATGTCATTGTGGTATAAAATAAGACAGCTACGGTTGTCGTTACCATTAAAATTTTACTTGGAAATAGTTTCCCGAGGTCGAACTCAGGGAGCTACTGGAATTCTAGAAGTACAATGTTTCTTCATTACAAAAATAAGAGAGAGAGAGAGGGAGAAATAGATTTCTGTCTTTTGGCTTTGTCTTCTTCTCTTCTTTCTCTTTTCTTTATCTTTACGGGTCGTCTTCCTTGGCTCTGATTGCCTTCAGTTCCTCTTCTTCTCCTGCTTGTCTTCTAGTTCTTTTCTTCTTCAGTTCTTCTTCTTTTTCTTGTCATTATCTTCTTTCTTCCTTCTTCTCTTTTCTTTCTCTTCAACTGCAGAGCCTTTTCTTTTCTTTTTCTTCGTCTCTGCTTTATCTCCTCTGAAGCTTCATCTGTCTTCTGATATCACAGTCAGACGACTTAAACGGCGGTCTGCTATAGTGCTTCCCCTCTTTTCTTCCTTTGCTGCTTCTTCTTCTTCTCTTCTTCCCGCTTCTTCTTCCTTGGTCTTCTGCCTTTGCTTAGCTGCAGAGCCTTTTCAGAGTTTCTTCTTCCGCTCCTCTTCTTCTTCCTGCGGCCAAGTGGTGAACCTTCTTCCTTCGCACCCTGTTCCTGCACAAGGCACAACAAAACATAGCCCTTCCCTCTACCTGCACATCTCTCTCTCTCTGTAAACAGCTCATAGGAATCTCTCCCAGAGCCGGGTTATTGGGTCGGGTAGCGTACCCGTGACCAGGCGCACCGAAGTGGGTGGTGCGCGAGGAGTGCAGGGTAAACGGGTCGGCCAGGTCCATGTGGCATTGGTCGCGGATGACGTGGGTGAGTGGGCGAGGGGACCTCACCCCGTGTTCTGAGGCGCTTAGGTAAAAACACAAAATCAATTTAAATGGGTGCGGCGTTTCGAAATCTTACGATGTGGGACTAAACTTTGTCCCTTCTCGCGCGTGCCTGCAGGAAGAATCGCGACCTTGCCTCAGCAACTGTGTCCTCGCTTCCCTTCACGTGCTAGCTGCCTACCTTCACCTGGGTCTCTCCAATTTGCCTCGGCTGGAGCCCTGCTGCTTCGAGGCCTGGAGCTTGCTTGGAAGCTCCTTGCTTCGTCGCCAATGGCGGCCGGGGCTGAAAATCTGCCTAACACAAACAGGGCCTCTCGGCCTAATCAGACCACAGGGAAACCTTCACCGTGGCACGGAGAAGGTAGTGCGGGTTGCAGCAGGTTGCGGGCGGTGTCTGGCGGCAGCCCTAGGTCGGACTGCAATCGGAAAAATGGGTTTGATTGGGGGAGTGTTCTGGAGGTGTGGAGTGGCAGTGGAGGGGTGGGGTGTGTTGGGTAGGGTGAGGCAGAGCTTTTGGGACAGTTGGCGAGTTGTGTGGAGCGGCGGATCGATGGGGGCAACTCACCGGAGGGTTGCTGGAGGGATGGAAGATGATGGTGGTCGGGCGTAGTCGAGGGTAATCAACTGAAAGGCAGTGGGGAAAGAAAGAGGGGACGAAGGGAAATAACAGTAACCTACCTACAGGGACGAAGGGGGCTGGAGCAGGGCGGTAGTTGTATCAACTGTCGCCGGAGAAGAAACACCCATAGGGAGAGAGTGGCGGCGAGGAAGAGGGTAGGGAGGTGCGCGCTTGGTACGGCGCGACGCGGGGAGATCAGGCGAAGGTGGCTCTACTACTGGTATTGCAGTAGAGCGACGAGACGGAGGAGGAGGAGGAGCTGCTGAAGCTGGTGGGTTCCTGCCGGAGTGGGGAGAGAGGAAGGGTTGGGGTTTTCTTCGTCAAGACCAAGCTGCCCGAATCGGCTGGTGATGCTGGTCTTTATAAAGGCGGTGGCGGAGGGGTGGACGCAGGGAGGCGACGTGCCTCCCTCGCCGGAGAATGGCAGGAGGTGTGACCCATACCTTCCGCGCGTTCGCACGGAAGGTGTGGGCATCATCAGGAGGCAAGGCGGTGTCCCTACGACAGCAGACGTCGCAGGGAACACCAGGTTCAATTTGCAGGACATCCCCCTCACCCTGCGCTGCGCCATGCTCCGCGCAAAGTTGTCGGAGCATGGCGCTACGCAGAGACTTGCAGGAGGGATCTAAACGCAAAGAACGTCGAGGAAACTAGGGGCCAAAATGCAAGGGTCTCGAAAGTTGAGGGTTAAAAAGTAATAGATGAGGACCAAATTGCAAAGTCGGTCAAGAAGGTCTCTTCTTAGGCTCAAGTTTTCATGCATGACTAAATTGGACCTAAGAATTTTAATGGTGAATTTTGTTTCTAGGTTAGACCTTGTTTGACCGGCCAATTACATAAAAACCCAAATTAAATCATTAATTGGGCATGGTTATCAATGTAGGTCAAAATAGGTTTCTAAGGGAAAATTGAAGGTTCTAAACCCTAGAGATTATTTTTCTATGAATTTTAGAGGGTTTATTCGATTTTCACCCTGCCTCGAACCTCATGAATTGAAGTGGGTTTGTTTTAGGATTAGAGAATGTCATTTAATTCCTTGGAGTTGTTGCAGCCCTTGTTGGATCAGATCATCCCACTTTCCTTCTTATTAGGTTAGTTTGACCTATGTTTGGACCCTGAGTTACCCTGTTTGCAGATTGTGTTGGTGAAATTGCATTTTTACCCCTTATGACTTATTTTCTTCTCAAACTCAGAATTCTCTGAGTCAAGCCTTTCTTTGAGTTATGTAGGAGCTTTTTCTCGCATATCTAGGTTAGATTGTGCTAGTTAGGATTCATGATGAGGTTCTTATCATACCCCCATGCCTAGCTTTTGCTAGTCCCTTAGCAAAAACTTAAGGTTTTAACCTTTGTTCTAGACCATGATGTTTTTAATAATTTCAGATAAGTGCTTTTTTCATTTGAACTTAGATTAGGTTAGAATGCTGACCATAGGCATAAAAGGTACTCTAGTACCAACGAAGATCTAGATCTGTCTAGCCTCAGCCTCAGTCCTTAGCAAAGGTTTTTAAGGCCCACAAGAACTAACGTAAGGTCTATTGGACTTTGTGGTTAAAGAACCCGTGCTTGAAATGATTTTAGCCTTGGCTCAGTTCACAGTGCATTTTGTAAGAGAGAGAGAGATAGAAGATTTTTCTGTTTGGAGAGTTTTCTCTCTCTTTTTCTTTTTAATTCTAGCTTAGGATTGGCTTTTCAACATGGTCTGTATCAGATTCCTTGTTCCCATCATCAATCCTCAAGGGTTCCTGGCAATCGATACTTCGAGATAGCACCGCCCATGGCAACCCCTGGAACCCTGTCTATTGAGATTTCGAGATAATCACATCCATGTTGTTCCGTGGCCAAATCCAGACCCCGGCAATTGACAATTCGTGATAATGCCATCCATGGAATCTAAACCAGCAGAGTGCTTACATGCTCCCAGTAGGATATGAAAATATCCTAAGAGACAAGCACAGATGAGATGATATTTTGTTACGCATCTTTGAGGGGAATTTCCCACCTCTCCGCGCTGGGAACTCGTCCAAATCAACTTGTGTTGATCAGCCGCTCCTACTCTAGGTGTACTTTTTCGAATTTTGCGACGCTTCTGCGTGATTTTGATTTTTACTCTTACTGAACCACGCTGTGTGTGAGGTTAGGGTGCTTAGGTTAATGAGTCCCGTAAACCAAAAGTTAGTTAATGAGGCCAAATACTCCCTAAGCCTTGGACCTAATACTTAAGCTTTTTATTTTCCTCAACCTCTTGAGCAGTGTCCAGATCTTAATGGGTACTAAGAGTCTATCCAAGAATACCTAAGGTTTGCGTTCTTACTAATCTCACCATGCACTTTTCATTTGTTTTCTTGAATGAGGTCTAGAACTTAGGTCAATTCCTTAGTTTCTTACTAATGACTATCACTCTTTTCTTTCATTTTTGCGTTCCTTTTTCATTTTGTTTCTTTTCCTTCTCCCACAAAATTTCCTTTCTCCTCTTATTCTTTTATTCTTTTTTTTTTTTAATTTTTAATTTTTATGGTGTTTTTGGCATATGTGAATTTTTTTCTTTAAAACCTTTTCTTACAAGTTTTGCACTTCTATATCCCCCCATGCGTAAGGTTTGCAATGTCCTCATTGTGACTTAGGGGGTTTTTATTTACTTAGTTCATTCCTTAAGACAGATGTTTTGATGAGTGAATGGGTCAGGATGATTGTTGCGGACGATTTCAAATCCCAGATGCAAGCATCTGAGGTGGAGTCGGCTGTCTAGAAGGGTGAACCTTAAGTGCACAAAGGTGTCAAAAAGGTTTTAGGTTTTCAAGGAAAATGACGGGCTGCCTCCCGTTAAGCGCTGAGTTTTACGCCATCGGCTGGGCGTAATAAGCTCAAGGGGAATGGAGGATATAAGATGATTCAGCCAAATCAGTAGAAGTTACATCAATTAATGGCTTGAGTCTCTGACCGTTCACGATGAAAGGTTCGGAATCATGGCTAAGCGGACTAATTTCAATGGCTCCATTTCCAAAAACCTGTCGGACTAAGTATGGTCTGACCCACTTGGATCGCACCTTTCCTGGAAAAAGTTTGAGTCGGGCATCAAAGAGTAGGACGTTCTGACCAGGATGAAATATCTTTCTCAAGATATGCTTGTCATGGAAGGCTTTAACCCGCTCCTTGTAGATTCGTGAGTTCTCATATGCGTCTAGGTGTAATTCATCGATCTTGTTGATTTGAAGTTTTCTGTGGGTTCCAGCCTTCGAAAGATCTAGATTACAGTTCCATACTGCCTAATAGGCTCTATGCTCCAGTTCGACAGGAAGGTGACACACCTTCCCATACACCAGTCTAAAGGAAGACATGCCTAATTGGGTTTTGTGGGCGGTCCTATAGGCCCACAAGGCTTCCTGAAGTCGGGAAGACCAGTCCTTCCTGTCAGGCCAAACAGTGACCTATAGGATTTTCTTGATCTCCCGATTTGATAGCTCAGCTAGACCATTAGTTTGGGGGTGGTAAGGAGTAGAGATTCGGTGAGACACCCCGTATTTGGTCATCAGTGACCTAAAATGAGCATTAGTGAAATGGGTCCCCCCATCAGAGATTATAGCACGAGGAATCCCGAACCTTGAGAAAATGTTTTGATGAATGAATTTGAGAACGATTTTGTGATCACAGGTTTGGGTCAGTATGGCTTCGATCCATTTGGACACGTAGTCCACAGCCAGCAGAATGTATTCGAAACCATCCGAAACAGGAAAGGGGCCCATAAAATCAATCCCCCAACATCAAAGATTTTGTATACGAGAATCGGCTGCAAAGGCATCATGTCGCGATGGCTTATGTTGCCCAAAGTCTGGCAACGACTGCATGCCTTGCAGTGACTGTATGCATCTTTGAACAGTGTGGGCCAGTAAAAGCCACACTGGAGGACTTTTGATGTGGGTTTATGCCCAGAGAAATGGCCACTGCATGCCTGGTCATGGCAGAAAGAGAGAATATTGTTGATTTCCTCTTCCGGGACACATCTCCGGATGATTTGATCAGCACCTATGCAGAAAAGGTATGGGTCTTTCCAGATGTAATACTTGGTATCAGAGCGCAATTTGTCTTTCATGGCCTTTGGCCAATTAGATGGGATCTGATGAGATGCCAAGTAGTTTACGCTATCAGCAAACCATGGAAGTCTAGTACCAATAGTCAGCAGGTGTTCATCAGGAAAATGTTCCGTGATAGGTCCGAAAGGGTTGATAATCTCAGAACGAAGATGGGACAAATGGTCGGCTACCACATTCTGCCTTCCTGCCTTGTCGTGAATCTCGAGATCGAATTCTTGCAACAGCAAGATCCATCGGATTAGTCGGGGCTTCGCATCTTTCTTGGCAAGGAGATGCCTTACAGCCGTGTGATCCGAGTAAATGATGATGTGGGAACCCAGGAGATATGATCGAAATTTTTCAAGGGCAAATACTACGGCTAACAGCTCTTTCTCCATAACAGTGTAGTTACGCTAAGCCTCGTCAAGTGTCTTGCTAGCGTAGTAGATGACCACGGGTTTCCCGTTAGCTTTCTGCCCCAGGACCGCTCTACAACGAAATCAGACGCATCGCACATGATCTCAAAGGGTTGAGACTAGTCAGGGGATTGTAGGATAGGTGCCTGGGTGACTTGGCCACGAAGGTTTTCAAAGGATAGTTTGCATTCCTTGGAGATTTCAAAGGGTACATCCTTAGAGAGAAGAGAAGTCATGGGGTGTGCGATTTTTGAGAAATCAGGAATGAAACGACGGTAAAAATCGACGTGCCCCAGAAAAGAACGGATGTTCCTGATCGAGCTAGGCATAGGAAGGTGAGAGATTAGATCAACCTTAGCTCGATCCACTTGGATGCCCTTCTCCGAGATTAAATGTCCCAGGATAATTCCCTCAGGCACCATGAAATGGCTGTTTTCCCAGGAAAGAACCAAATTCACATCGATGCACGGCCTGAGTATTTGGACCAAGTGTTGGAGGCAATCGTCAAATGATGCTCCAAAAACTGAAAAGTCATCCATGAAGACTTCCAGATAGTCACCTACCATATCTGAGAATATGCAAGCATGCACCGCTGAAAAGTAGCAGGTGCATTGCAAAGACCGAAAGGCATCCTTCGGAATGCGTATGTTCCGAAGGGGCAGGTGAACGTGGTCTTCTCTTAGTCCTCAGGATAGATTGCCACCTGGTTGTAACCGGAGTACCCATCAAGAAAGCAGAAGAATCTATTTCCCGCTAATTTCTCGAGAATCTGATCAATGAAAGGCAGTGGGAAATGATCCTTCTTCGTGGAGGAATTGAGTCGGCGGTAATCTATATAGACTCTCCATGAGTTGGCTAATCGGGTAGGAATGACTTCTCCGATTTCAGTCGTTATAGTGGTGAGTCCTACCTTCTTAGGCACGACCTGAATTGGGCTCACCCAACGACTATCGGAGATCGGGTAGATGATCCCGGCATCTAACCACTTGATGATCTCCTTTTTCACGACCTCCTGCAGATTGGGGTTCAAGCATCTCTACATTTCATGAGAAGGTTGTGCGCCCTCTTCTGAATAGATACGATGAGTACAATACGAGGGACTTATTCCAGTCAGATCATCGAGAGTCCACCCGATGGCTCTGCGATGTTGCTGGAGGACAACAATCAGACGGGATTCCTATTCGGGATTGAGCTTGGAATTGATAATCACAGGAAGGGTCTGATTAGAACCCAGAAAGATGTATTTCAAGTGAGCAGGAAGGGGCTTTAGTTCGAGGATGGGGTTATCAGCAGCGATGGGTGGTTCAGAATAGATGTGAGGTTCAAGGGTAGGAGCTATTGGGTTGTCTAAATCTGGATTCGACTCCTCTATTTGCGAGTCAAGATCTTTCTGCTGTTTATGAGGTATAATCAGGTCATTCTGAAAGTGTGTTTCATCAACCAGAGCCCTAATGTTACAAATCTGTTCGATGACACCGCAATTGATTCCTTGTTGGGCCTTAAATATATCAATTTTCAGGGTTTGATTCCCAAATTTGAGCTCTATTTGGCCCTCCTCACAGCTAATGTTGGCTCTAGCAGTAGCCAAGAAAGGTCTTCCTAGAATGATTGGTGTATCCCTAGAGTTTTCAGGTGTGTCCATGTCTAAGACTATAAAGTCTACAGGAAAGTAGAAATCCCTCACTCTTACAATAACATCCACGAGAATCCCTTTTGGTGACTTTATAGATCGGTCTACTAATTGTAATGTCACCTCAGTTGGTTTTAGCTCAGATTCTTCTAGATGGTTAAGTAAGGATGTGGGTATCAGATTTATGGAAGCACCCAAGTCTAGCAATGCTCTATCAAATTGGGTATCACCTATCTTGCAGGAAATCAGGGGAGTACCAGGACCTTTAGCCTTGGGTGGGAGTCTTCTTACGATTACAGAGCTAGCTTGCTCTGACAGAACAATTGGACTCCCATTCTTGGTTCGCGGCTTACGTTGGGGTGTACGCACATTCTTTAAGAATCGTGCGTAAGCTGGTACGTGACGGATTGCATCCATCAAGGGGATGTTTATGTGGACCAGCTCAAAGAGCTTGACCAGGTCCTCCTCAGCTGCCACGGGCTTGGTAGTCTTCTTTCCCTTGGTCAAGGCCTCGGGAAATGGAACCTTGGTTGGTTCTTCTAGGATAGGTCCAGGTCTTTGATCTGGGACAGGGATAGGAACATCCTGGATTACCATCCTAGGCCTGGGATCACTACCAGGCTTGGAGTGGTTTGGATAAGGTGGATCTTGGGTTTCTTTACCACTACGGGTTGTCACGGAATTAAGTCCTGCCTGGTTTTGGTTGGGATTGGGTAAGATGGGTTGCTGCTGATAGCCTGCAAAAGAAGTGGAAGCCTCCATCCCGTCAGGTGAAGGAACAGAGGGGGCCTGATAAATCATATGGGCTTCGCCTGGGTTTGGGTTCATAATGCACCTCTGTGTTGGCACGTTATTTGGGTTAGGAAGAGGTTGGGAAGGAAGACTGCCTGGCTGGCGAGAATTTGCCAACTGAGCCAGTTGATTACGGACCTCTGTAAGTTCGTCTTTGTGTTATTTTTGGATAGCCACATTCGTTCTTTGAATGTCAGCCAGAGTTTGAAGGATAAGGGACATTTGATCCTGATTTGGCCCTGATGGATAAGTAGGGTTGGGCCGAGGCTGAAGTGGCTGGTAAGGATGAGGGGGTTGTGGGCGAGACTGAAAGGGTGGTCTTTGGGTTTGGGAATTTCCTGCCCATTGAAAGTTGGGATGGTTTCGCCATCCAGGATTATAGGTGTTGGAGAATGGGTCATTCTGGATGGCGTTGAGGTCCTCTCAGGTCTGAGGAACCTCCAGAGAGTCAGAGAAATGGGGAATGGAATTCCCCAGGCTGGCATAGAAAGGATCGGATGGCCCTCCGATCCGGGAATCAGATGATGGATATGGATCCATCCTAGGAGAAGATCTATGGAGAATGTTTTGCACAGTCTCCCGTGTGGAAGGAGGCTGTGCAAAGGATCTATGCGCAGAGGTGGCTCGCTGCAAGTGCTGAGTCAGCTCATCCACCTTCTTTTCAATGATTGAGACCTTGTCCAATCGACTGGCCATTAATTCCAGGTCGACTGATGCGAACAGGCCCTACGTCTCATGTGCTCCCCTAAGATTCGTCGATGCGCGGGTATTCGTCCTGTCGAATAATCCCATGGAGTCATTGTTGATGGAGTTCTCGCACATGTTTTCAAGAATCTCCCACACGGTGTCCTCATGTTGACCCATGATATTCCCTTCGCAGGTTGCATTGACGAAAAGATGGATGTCTTCATGGAGTCCCTGGTAAAAGGATTGGACTTGTTCCCATTTAGGAACTCCGTGATGGGGGCACTTTCTCATGAGATCCTGAAAGTGATCCCATGCCTCATGGAGAGGTTCCCCTGTTTGTTGAGTGAAGTGAGTAATCTGATGGCGCAAGGCATTGGTCCGACCAATGGGAAAGAACTTTTTAAAAAATTCGGACTGAAGTTCTTCCCAAGTGTTGATCAGCCGGGTCTGAGATTGATACCAATGAGCGGCCTTGTCCATAAGAGAGAAGGAGAACATCTTCATGAGAAGAATATCCTGATTTTGTGCATCTGTCCCAAAAGTTTGGGCCAGATGCTTCAGCTGTTTGATGTGCTGGAAGGGATCTTCGGAATTAAGCCCATGGAATTTAGGTATAGCATGAATCATATTGGGCTTTAATTCAAAATCAGGTCCTCCAGTCGGGATTCTGACTCGAGACTCAATGGCCACCACAGCAGGATTATAATGGTCCCGCATCTTAGGATGCTGCGGTGGGTGCACGAAGTTTTGGAAGAGGTCATTGAGTCGCTGGAGCTGGTGCTCCAGATTGTTTTCTTCCTCAATTGGCTGAGCCATGATGGGGGAAGAAGAAGAGCTTGGTTCTGAATCAGATGAGAGAATAATGTGGTGGGGTTGCTGCACAAACACGGGTATCGAGGCTTGGCCTTGACGAGAGTGAATTTCTAAAGGAGGTCTTAAGGGTGGTCTTAAGGACCTCCTACCGTACATGCACTGTTGGAATAGATGAGTTTAGAAGGTGCTGGACCCAATCGAGACACCCAAAAAATTGTTGGGTGACTATAGAGGTGCGGGGCAGATGGACCCCTTGATCAAAAAGATCATCCACCTGAGAATTACCTAGGCAGCCAGAGAGGGTGAGTCCCGCGAAGACCCCTACACGGTAAAGTGTCCCCACGGGTTACAGGGTTTCCCCTACCCGACCTCTCTTGTCACTGCAGTTCCATGTAGACCAGAATGGGGATCTTGACCTCTTAAGTTTACCTCTTTTACTTTAAGATCAAGGTGCTTAAGGTTCCACTTGAACTTTTAAGTATTTTGAGTGAAAAAGTGACCTAATTTGAAGGTTGGTTGACCCAAGGGGTCAACTTCACCTCTTGTCCTTTTGAGAGCTTTTGGGTCCTTTCTTTTAAGGTTCAAATGGATTTAAGAGCCTGATTTGCTTAGGGTTCCTCTTGTATAGATCTTTATCAAACAAGGTTTAGGCACACCTCTTTTTGGGAAGATCTTTTCTTTGTTAATAGAAGGTGTCTCTAGAAACCCTAGATTTTCAATCCTTGGATTGGCTCTAGTTGGTCCATTTTAGTTACCTCAAAATTTTACTATCTAGGGCTCAATCAAGAAGGTAGTTACCTTAGTTGGATGAACAGTTAAGCATGTGTTGAAATAGGCAATTTTGATGAATTACTACGTATAACACAGGTAGCCCAAAGTTGATTCTTCTTTTTGTTCCTTTTCAGATTTTAAGGGAGTTAAGAAAGGGCTAATAGAGATTACCTGTTTCTTGGAGTGTTTGTCGTCTGGCTGCTCTTGTTTTCCTTTACCTGCACACAAGAGAGAGCAAAAGATTAGCAACCTTTTAAAAGAAATTCAAAGCTTCTAGAATAGCCGTTGCTCCCCGGCAACGGCGCTAAGAAAATGGTGACAGTTTCCCAACCGCGGCTAGTCTTTGTTTGTTTTAATGCTTATTACAGTAATGTCGTCGTGGTATAAAATAAGACAGCTACGGTTGTCGTTAACATTAAAATTTTACTCGGAAATAGTTTCCCAAGGTCGAACTCAGGGAGCTACTGGAATTCTAGAAGTACAATGTTTCTTTACTACAAAAATAAGAGAGACAGAGAGGGAGAAATAGATTTCTGTCTTTTGGCTTTTTCTTCTTCTCTTCTTTCTCTCTTTGCTTGTCTTCTTCTTCTCTTCTTTCTCTTTTCTTTATCTTTACAGGTCATCTTCCTTGGCTCTGATTGCCTTCAGTTCCTCTTCTTCTTCTGCTTGTCTTCTAGTTCTTTTCTTCTTCAGTTCTTCTTCTTTTTCTTGTCGTTATCTTCTTTCTTCCTTCTTCTCTTTTCTTTCTCTTTAGCTGTGGAGCCTTTTCTTTTCTTTTTCTTCTTCTCTGCTTTATCTCCTCTGAAGCTTCATTCGTCGTCTGATATCACAATCAGACGACTTAAACGACGGTCTGCTACAGTGCTTCCCCTCTTTTCTTCCTTTGCTGCTTCTTCTTCCTCTCTTCTTCTTCCCGCTTCTTCTTCCTTGGTCTTCTGCCTTTGCTCAGCTGCAGAGCCTTTTCAGAGTTTCTTCTTCCGCTCCTCTTCTTCTTCCTACGGCCAAGTGGTGAACCTTCTTCCTTCGTGCCCTGTTCCTGCACAAGGCACAGCAAAACCTAGCCCTTCCCTCTACCCGCTGATGGGTCGGCCTGGATAGGTTGTTAATATGATGTTTTTATCGTTGAAATATGTATAGTGGTTAACCTAATTCAGACCTAACCATCTCTTTACAAAATTTTTAACCTGGCCTAATTGATTTTATCTTGTCACTTTTAGGCCCAGGGTCGAACTCAGGGAAGTGGGGTTAAAGTCGAGTTTCTACGTTTTCCTTAAAACGCGTCTCTTCCGTTCGTTTATTCTGTTTTTGATATTTTTCTTATTTAGGTTTTTTTTTTTTTTTGGTAATCCTTGTTCTTGAGGCACACCCTCAAAATTGTGTCCTTGGCTTTTAGCCAAAACAGAGTTCCAAAACGCGCCTTGCTACTCGCAAGACGGGGTACCTGCAAATCAAAGATTATCTTTTCACTTTTATACCTTTTTTTTTATCTTTTTACTAAGAAGGAAGCTAACAGATAGAAAGTAAATATAGTAGCTATAGATATATATTTATATGTAGTATATATATAAAGGGGTGGGGGTGGCGGTGACGATGGAGTGTAGCACTATGTCGAGTCAGTTGACGTCTAGAGAGACGCAACCAACACGACTATGTGCCGCGTGGAGTGTGGATGGAGGATGGATGATGTATGGGACCACGCTTTTTTGTACGCGTGTATCAGGGAATATCAGCAACTGGTGCAGATATCCCCGTGATACAGCGTATAGTAAATAACGTGAAAATATATGTACATATGTATGTATATGAGTAAATATATCTATATGTATATAAATGTATAAGTATATATGTATAGATATATATAGATATATATATATATATATAGGTGTATATATATATATATATATATATATATATGTATGTATATATGTATATAGCTATGTATATATGTATATAAGTATATATATATAGTACTATATAGACATATATATATATGTATATAAGTATATATGTATTTAGATATATGTATATATATATGTGTATATGTATAAGTATATAGATATGTATATATATATATATGTATATGAGTATGTGTATATATATATATATATATATTATATATGTATATGTATATATATATTATATTATATGTATGTATACATAACTATATAGATATACTATGTATATATAAGTATATATATATAGATATATGTATAAGTATATATATATATATATATATATATATATATGTATGTATATAAGTTACTATTAGTGTGTGTGTGTGTGTCGGTGAATGGGTGTGTGTGTGTTGCTGTAAGTGAAAAAAGAGAGAGAGAGAGAGAGAGAGAGATAGAGAATACGTGAGAGAGAGAGCGGAAGACAGAGAGGGAGCGGGCGGGAGAGATCGCGGAGAGAGAGAGCGCCAGAGAGAGAAAGAGCGGGCGGGAGAGATCGCGAGCGCGGACGATGGCAGCGAGTTAAGACGTCTGCTCGCGGCGGCGGACGTCTGACGCCGCGTCGTCTGAAGGCGGAGGCGGACGTCTGAAGACGGCGGGTGCGGGCGCGCTTTCGCGCAGGGTTCTGCAGGCCTGCGCGAAGTCGACGAGCGGGCGATGGCGCGGAGGAGCGAGCGTGGAGGAGGTTTGCAGGTGGTCGCGGAGGGTCGCGGAGTGGGGCAGGGGTCGGCGTGAGGCCGTAGCCGGCCGCTGCAGTGCGCGTGGCGGCGGGCTACGGGTGCAACTGCGAGGCGGACAGAACGGAGACGGAGGCGGAGAACGGGCCTGCAGACGCGCGCGGAGGGTTGCGCGCCTGCGGGGAAGGTCGCGGAGGAGGCGGGGGGTGCTGCTGCTGCTGCTGTCGCCGCGGTTTAGCTGCTGCTGCTGCTGCTTCAAGCTTCGGAGCTTGAAGCGGCAGCAATGGCGTGGAGATGAAAACGAAGAGAAAAGAAAACACCACGCCCACCTGCTCGTTGAAGAGCTGGGCGGTGGTGTTCCCACTGTGGTGGTGAGCACCACAGTGGGTTCTCCTGCTCGTCGAGTGCCTCCTCGACGGAGGGCCGGCGTATGGGAGGGGAGAACGGGCGAGGAAGGTGGCTGCGGGTTTTTTTTCAGTAGCTGCAACCGCCCTCTCGCGAGGATGAAGCTGCAGCTACTTATAGAGGAGGGGAGAGGGGCGTGTTGGCTGCAGCAGGGAGAGGGCGTGCGAGTTGCAGCTGTAGGGAGCGGCGTTGGCAGGGAGACGTGACGGGAAGAGGTGCTGCGTGGCTACTGCATGCAGCTGCGGGAAGAGTGCAGCCGCGGGAAGGACGCAGCCGCGGGAAGAAGAGAAAAGCCGTGGGAAGAAGAAAGAAAGATGAAAATAAAATATGGAGAGGGGACTTTTTGCAAAGAGACACTTGAAGAAAAATGTAAAAATGCAAGCCATTTATTCCATTCTCTTCTCCTCTCAATTAAATGCATGCATGCAAGCGTTTTTACAAATGCAACTACAGGATTATAATATACATAGTTAATGCTAGAAAATAGCATAAGAAGGCGTTCTTATAGGCGTGTTTTGAGGTGCAAACATATACCCCCATGCCTATCTTTTGCTAGTCCCTAGCAAAACCATATTTAGAAATGATCTTAAGTTGAAGATTTTCTTCTGAGATGATATCGGTGTGTTTATTATCGGATATTGTGAGAACCAATTGTAGAGAAGATTACCAGTACTTTAAGTCTTACATGACAAAGATCATCTCTCAATTAACCAGGACTCTTGATATTTAAACCCTAAGTATGATTTCCAGGACCCAGGAGGTTTTTGCCATACTCGAGAGCTCAAGAGGTTATGGTTTGTGCATAGTGAAGGATCAAGAGTGACCAGATGAACCTTAAGACTCACTCCCAGGGTTTCACGAATTTTTAAGTACAGGTTGGTCCCAATTTCAGCTCGTGTTTTCGGATTGACCCTTAAGATGATTACGGAAAACTCAACTCCCATTTTCTGATTTTTTTTTTTTTTGTGGCTCACCGAAAAACAAAGTATACAGACATTTATGAGATATACTGACTCTTTTAAAACATCTCTTTTCTGATTTTTTTTTTTTTTGGGTGGGAGAGTTTCTTTTTGGTGGAAAGAGCCACTCCTAAACACAAGACTAAAGCTTGGGATAAAAAGTCTACCTGCACGCACAGGTAAGGACTCCACCTTTCCTAATGAACACTAGGGTTGGATCTTATGTTCACCTGATCTTTCCTGATATGTGTAGTGTGAACCAAGTTTACTTAAGCTCTCAAGAAAAAGCAAACCAACGAATCCTGTACTGGTGTCTCAGGTACAAGAAACGTTCTTAGTTAGGAGAGATTTTGATCTATTTCGTCAATGCTTTAAGTGAATTAAGCCGAGCCTGAGCGAATCAAGCTTCTGTGGCCTGGAAATTCTTCAAAACAGAGGTTGAATATCCATAAACACTTATTGTATTTTTTTGTTTCAGCTTTTAGATCATTACTAAACACCATTTATTACTAATATATATATATATATATTTTTTTTTTCTTTTCTTTTTTCTTTTTCTTGCATATTTATAAATAGGTGGTAATTGTCTGATACCATAAAATACCCGGATCCTATGGATGCCTATCCACCCCCCCATGCCAAACAATGCTATGTCCTCATATGCATGCAGGGAAAGGCAGAGAACGGACGACAGATCGGGTAACAGGAGTTGAGGTTCAGGGTATAAATCAGGGTGGAAGGGTGGGTGGATGGTGGGTGGTGAAGAGAAAAGCAAAGTAATCGCGATAGAGGCGTGAAAAGTAATGGTGGATGGTGAGAGATTTGGCATTTTCTGGGACGAGAGTGTCCCAGGCGGATCAGAAAACAGATCAGGAAGAGGAAGTTGGCCCTTAGATTGGCCAAGAAGGGGGGCTTTTTGGATAGATGGATCCAAAAGGGAATAGCCCCGGTGAGTAAGATGTGGGCTCAAGGTCCCAGTGTGGGTTTGCAAATCCGCCTGATTTAGCGGGAAAGAAAGGGCAATCCGGTCTTCCATAGTGTGGACCGGCGGTGAGCAGCCCGGCAATGACTCAGACCACGAGGTATGGGAAGTGGAGAAAACCTCGTCAGAAGTCTGGTCAGGAGAAGGTACAGGAATAGGGAGGGATTGGGGAACGTCACAGTTTGTGTTGGTCAGGCAGTCGTCAGGTAATTCGCAGCAGTCAGAATCGGCTCCAATTAGTTCGATACACGTACTGACAGTCACGTCCTCGTCAGACGTGTCATCCTTGATGTGATCACTATCAGCATAAGAGTGCGGTGCTGCAGCGGGATTAACCTGAAATCCCGAAGGAATACTCGGAGCTTGCAGAACTTGATTAACCTGTCCCTGAGAAGGTTGTACCTGTGGTTGCGGACCACAGGGTACAAAGTTTTGCGGGTTTGGAACAGGTTGGGCGGGAAAAGTGCCCTGAGATTGAGTCGCCATGCTTAGTTGATTGATCTCAGCATTCTGCTGCGCCAAATGCTGAAGAGAGGTCATGTTTTCTTTATGGCGCTTTGACATTTCCGTCATCATTCGCATCAATTTATCAAGAGGTTTTGATGCGTGTTTGGTTTTCTGTACACAAGGGCCTGATGGCAGATTTGCCATAGGATTAGACTGGGCCCTTGGGATGACGGGTGCAGACGCACGCATTGGTCCACCAGCGGGGTTTCGACGCTGCGGGTTGTTGGACCATGCAAAATTGGGATGATTGTGCCACCCTGGGTTATACGTGGCAGAAAATGGGTTATTCCCTAGGGTGCAGGCATCTTCTATGCCAGAAGACGTGTCCGCATATGTGTCCGAGTACATGGAGGCTTGGTCCTCCATGTTGAAATACTGGCTCGCAGAAGCCAGTTCCACATGACTTACCGAGTCGCTTGGCGCGACACTCGATAAGGAAGGTCTTACAGGGTTTCTCGGGATAAGCCTGGTGTTGAAAGAATTAGAATTGCGACGAAGTGGTGAGGCGGGGGTGTGTGCCATGTTTGTGGAGGAGGAGGATGATTCGGCTCTTTTTCTAGATTTATCAGTCAATACAAGCAATTCAGGGTTTTGTGACCTCCTCCCAAACATGCACTACCGCAGGAAGAATTGGGGAGATGAGAAGGGAAAAGGGATGAGAGAAATGACGCCGCAAAGGTACACTTGATTACAAATCAATACAGTCAAGTTCCTAACCTCTACAGTGTGCCCTTAGACCTAAAGATCTAAGTTACCTACTATCACGAACTACGGAACCAAATGCGAGCACCGTGGAACCACCGGGCCAGATTGAAAGGCCGTTTGCCCCAGTCTTAGACACCCGATAGCACGCGGGAACTCTCACCAGCACGTAGCCGCTACACGTAGGTAGTTAGACCTCCAATCCTTAAAAGGGTCAAGTTACTACCAGTTTTAATTAGAGGCTTAGGGTCAAGTGCTTTTGGAATGTGAAGGGCGTTGTTTACGGGTAATGCCCAAGTGATTGATTTTAAGATTGTGTAAGAACAAGCATGCAACGGGGAAATCTCCCCGAATTGAAGTTTTTATTGGCGAATGGTTTTTAGAGTTCAGCCTTAAGTAGTATGAATTTTAGGGTTTTGCTGAATTACCAATTCAACCAATCTCCGGGTTTTTGCAAAAATACAGGTTTTCCTTCTAAAGCCCAAGAAACCCTTCTTCAATTATCAGTTAGTTAATGCATGCTAAAATGCAATGGGCTACCCTAAATGGAGATTTCTATGTGTGGATGCGCGAATCAATTTTATACCAATGTGAAAGGGAGCCAAAGCACTTCAATTCAAGTGCTCCCAATCACCAGAAAGATATCCACACACAAGGCTTCAACCAACAGATAAAGAAACTAAAACTGTTGGGGTTGAAGTATTCAGGATCGAATCACAGGCAAGTTTGAAAAGTCGTGGTGGGGTTGGAATCAACTCAATTCCAAGTCTCCCCACCAAAAATGTGATCCTGAATTAAAGATAAGTGAGGCAAAAGAGGGATACAAGCAATCTTTTTCTTTGCCTCAAAGAATACTTCCCACGGCGAAAAATCTAAGAATCAAGATTCTCGGATTTTCGCTATGCGAAGTAAGGCGGGAAATCCCGGGGCAGTGGGAGTGAAGACAACCAATCAATCAAGTTAATTTTAATCCACTTGCCCTCAAGAAATCCCAAGAAGTTTTTCTAGTTTTTAGTTTTTAAATTTTTTTTTTTTTTATTGTGGTGGCAAGTTAACCCTAATTTGATGAGAAAAGAAAACCTACTTGTTCGGCAATGTGTGCGGAGCTCCAATGCGATGTCGGCGTCTTCACGCTCTCATTCCCGCCTTGGATCTGCTCTCGTTCCCGACTTCGCCTGCTTTCCTTCTCCTTCCACCAAGTTCACCTGCACACCAAAAAACAACAATACCCGTGAAGAGAGAAGAGACAAATTTAAAGGAATTGGATAGAAACTTACTCGAAAGCGCACCTCCCTGGCAACGGCGCCAGAAAAGTCATGATGGGTCGGCCTGGATAGGTTGTTAATATGATGTTTTTATCGTTGAAATATGTATAGTGGTTAACCTAATTCAGACCTAACCATCTCTTTACAAAATTTTTAACCTGGCCTAATTGATTTTATCTTGTCACTTTTAGGCCCAGGGTCGAACTCAGGGAAGTGGGGTTAAAGTCGAGTTTCTACGTTTTCCTTAAAACGCGTCTCTTCCGTTCGTTTATTCTGTTTTTGATATTTTTCTTATTTAGGTTTTTTTTTTTTTTTGGTAATCCTTGTTCTTGAGGCACACCCTCAAAATTGTGTCCTTGGCTTTTAGCCAAAACAGAGTTCCAAAACGCGCCTTGCTACTCGCAAGACGGGGTACCTGCAAATCAAAGATTATCTTTTCACTTTTATACCTTTTTTTTTATCTTTTTACTAAGAAGGAAGCTAACAGATAGAAAGTAAATATAGTAGCTATAGATATATATTTATATGTAGTATATATATAAAGGGGTGGGGGTGGCGGTGACGATGGAGTGTAGCACTATGTCGAGTCAGTTGACGTCTAGAGAGACGCAACCAACACGACTATGTGCCGCGTGGAGTGTGGATGGAGGATGGATGATGTATGGGACCACGCTTTTTTGTACGCGTGTATCAGGGAATATCAGCAACTGGTGCAGATATCCCCGTGATACAGCGTATAGTAAATAACGTGAAAATATATGTACATATGTATGTATATGAGTAAATATATCTATATGTATATAAATGTATAAGTATATATGTATAGATATATATAGATATATATATATATATAGGTGTATATATATATATATATATATATATATGTATGTATATATGTATATAGCTATGTATATATGTATATAAGTATATATATATAGTACTATATAGACATATATATATATATGTATATAAGTATATATGTATTTAGATATATGTATATATATATGTGTATATGTATAAGTATATAGATATGTATATATATATATATGTATATGAGTATGTGTATATATATATATATATATATATATTATATATGTATATGTATATATATATTATATTATATGTATGTATACATAACTATATAGATATACTATGTATATATAAGTATATATATATAGATATATGTATAAGTATATATATATATATATATGTATGTATATAAGTTACTATTAGTGTGTGTGTGTGTGTGTCGGTGAATGGGTGTGTGTGTGTTGCTGTAAGTGAAAAAAAAGAGAGAGAGAGAGAGAGAGAGATAGAGAATACGTGAGAGAGAGAGAGCGGAAGACAGAGAGGGAGCGGGCGGGAGAGATCGCGGAGAGAGAGAGCGCCAGAGAGAGAAAGAGCGGGCGGGAGAGATCGCGAGCGCGGACGATGGCAGCGAGTTAAGACGTCTGCTCGCGGCGGCGGACGTCTGACGCCGCGTCGTCTGAAGGCGGAGGCGGACGTCTGAAGACGGCGGGTGCGGGCGCGCTTTCGCGCAGGGTTCTGCAGGCCTGCGCGAAGTCGACGAGCGGGCGATGGTGCGGAGGAGCGAGCGTGGAGGAGGTTTGCAGGTGGTCGCGGAGGGTCGCGGAGGGGGGCAGGGGTCGGCGTGAGGCCGTAGCCGGCCGCTGCAGTGCGCGCGGCAGCGGGCTACGGGTGCAACTGCGAGGCGGACAGAACGGAGACGGAGGTGGAGAACGGGCCTGCAGACGCGCGCGGAGGGTTGCGCGCCTGCGGGGAAGGTCGCGGAGGAGGCGGGGGGTGCTGCTGCTGCTGCTGTCGCCGCGGTTTAGCTGCTGCTGCTGCTGCTTCAAGCTTCGGAGCTTGAAGCGGCAGCAATGGCGTGGAGATGAAAACGAAGAGAAAAGAAAACACCACGCCCACCTGCTCGTTGAAGAGCTGGGCGGTGGTGTTCCCACTGTGGTGGTGAGCACCACAGTGGGTTCTCCTGCTCGTCGGGTGCCTCCTCGACGGAGGGCCGGCGTATGGGAGGGGAGAACGGGCGAGGAAGGTGGCTGCGGGTTTTTTTTCAGTAGCTGCAACCGCCCTCTCGCGAGGATGAAGCTGCAGCTACTTATAGAGGAGGGGAGAGGGGCATGTTGGCTGCAGCAGGGAGAGGGCGTGCGAGTTGCAGCTGTAGGGAGCGGCGTTGGCAGGGAGACGTGACGGGAAGAGGTGCTGCGTGGCTGCTGCATGCAGCTGCGGGAAGAGTGCAGCCGCGGGAAGGACGCAGCCGCGGGAAGAAGAGAAAAGCCGTGGGAAGAAGAAAGAAAGATGAAAATAAAATATGGAGAGGGGACTTTTTGCAAAGAGACACTTGAAGAAAAATGTAAAAATGCAAGCCATTTATTCCATTCTCTTCTCCTCTCAATTAAATGCATGCATGCAAGCGTTTTTACAAATGCAACTACAGGATTATAATATACATAGTTAATGCTAGAAAATAGCATAAGAAGGCGTTCTTATAGGCGTGTTTTGAGGTGCAAACACCCGCACGTCTCTCTCTCTGTAAACCGCCCATAGGAAGCTCTCCCAGAGCCGGGTTATCGGGTCGGGTAGTGTACCCATGACCAGGCGCACCGGCATGGGTGGTGCGCGAGGGTCGGCCAGGTCCGTGTGGCATGGGTCGCGGACGAGGCGGGCAAGTGGGAGAGGGGACCTCACCCCGTGTTCTGAGGAGCTTAGGTAAAAACACAAAATCAATTTAAATGGGTGCAGTGCTTCGAAATCTTACGATGTGGGACTAAACTTTGTCCCTTCTCGCGCGCGCCTGCAGGAAGAATCGTGACATTGCCTCAGCAGCTGTGTCCTCGCTTCCCTTCATGTGCTAGCTGCCTACCTTCACCTGGGTCTCTCCAATTCGCCTCAGCTGGAGTCCTGCTGCTTCGAGGCCTGGAGCTCGCTTGGAAGCTCCTTGCTTCGTTGCCAATGGCAGCCAAGGCTGAAAATCTGCCTAACACAAACAGGGCCTCTCGGCCTAATCAGACCACAGGTAAACCTTCGCCTTGGCACGACGAAGGTAGTGTGGGGTGCAGCAGGTTGCGGGGCGGTGTCTGGCAGCAGCCCTAGGTCGGACTGCAACTGGAAAAATGGGTTTGATCGGGTGAGTGTTGTGGAGGTGTGGAGTGGCAGTGGAGGGGTGGGGGTGTTGGGTAGGGTGAGGCAGAGCTTTTGGGACAGTTGGCGAGTTGTGCGGAGCGGCGGATCGACGGGGGCAACTCACCGGAGGGTTGCTGGAGGGATGGAAGATGATGGTGGTCGGGTGCAGTCGAGGGGTAATCAACTGAAAGGCAGTGGGGAAAAGAAAGAGGGTACAAAGGGAAATAACAGTAACTTACCTACAGGGACGAAGGGGGCCGGAGCAGGGTGGCAGTCGTATTGATTGTCGCCGGAGAAGAAACACCCAGAGGGAGAGAGCGGCGGCGAGGAAGAGGGTAGGGAGGCGCGCGCTTGGTACGGCGCGACGCGGGGCGATCAGGCGAAGGTGGCTCTGCTGCTGGTATTGCAGCAGAGCGATGAGATAGAGGAGGAGGAGCCGCCAGAGCTGGTGGGTTCTTGTCGGAGTGGGGAGAGAGGAAGGGTTGGGGTTTTCTCCGTCAAGACAAAGCTGCCCGAACCGGCTGGTGACATTGGTCTTTATAAAGGCAGTGGTGGAGGGGTGGACGCAGGGAGGCGACGTGCCTCCCTCGCCGGATAATGGCCAGAGGTGTGACCCATACCTTCCACGCGTTCGCACGGACGGTGTGGGCATTGTCAGGCAGCAAGGCGGTGTCCCTGCGACAGCAAACATCACAAGGAACACCAGGTTCAATTTGCAGGACATCCCCCTCACCCTGCGCGGTGCCATGCTCTGTGCAAAGTCGCCGGAGCATGGCGTTGCAAAGAGACTTGCAGGAGGGACATAAACGTAAAGAACGACGAGGAAACTAGGGGCCAAAATGTAAGGGTTTCGAAAGTTGAGGGTCAAAATTGCAAAGTCGGTCAAGAAGGTCTCTTCTTAGGCTCAAGTTCTCATGCATGACTAAATTGGAGCTGAGGATTTTAATGGTGAATTTTTTTTCTAGGTCAAACCTTGTTTGACGGCCAATTTACGTAAAAACCCAAATTAAATCATTAATTGGGCATGGTTCTCAATGTAGGTCAAAATGGGTTTCTAAGGCCAAATTGAAGGTTCTAAACCGTAGAGATTATTTTTCTATGAATTTTAGAGGGTTTAGTCCATTTTTACCCTGCCTCAAACCTCGTGAATTGAAGTGAGTTTGTTTTAGGGTTACAAAATGTCATTTAATTCCGTGGAGTTGCTATAGCCCTTGTTGGATCAGATCATCCCACTTTCCTTCTTATTAGGTTAGTTTGACCTATGTTTGGACCCTGAGTTACCCTGTTTGCAGATTGTGTTGGTGAAATTACATTTTTACCCCTTATGACTTATTTTCTTCTCTAACTCAGAATTCTCTGAGTCAAGCCTTTCTTTGAGTTATGTAGGAGCTTTTTCTCGCATATCTAGGTTAGATTGTGCTAGTTAGGTTACATGACGAGGTTGTTATCATCGAGCCTCCTCCTCTGTATATATACGGTGAGTGTAGTAGGAGGGGCTTATGCCAGATAAGTCTGATAAAGACCATCCAATGGCTGCCTTGTGTTCTATGAGGACCTTTGTTAGTTTGCACTCTTGCTCCCTAGTCAATTTTGAACTGATGATTATGGGGAGCATTTCATTTGGTCCTAGGAAAACATATTTAAGTGTACTAGGCAGCTCTTTCAGCTCGGGGGTGGATGGTGAAAGATCTAGCATTTGTTAGGACGAGAGTGTCCCAGGCGGATCGGAGAACAGATCAGGAGGAAGAAATTGGCCTTCAGATTGGCCAAGAAGAGGGGCTTCTTGGATAGATGGATCCAAAAAGGAATAGCCCCAGTGAGAAGTATATGGGCTCAAGGTCCCAGTGTGGAGTTGTAAATCCGCCTGATTTGGCGGGAAAGAAAGGGCAATCCGGTCTTCAAGAATGTGGACCGGCAGTGAGTATCCCAGATATGACTCAGACCACGAGGTATGGGAAGCGGAGAAAACCTCGTCAGAAGTCTGGCCAGGAGAAGGTACGGGACAAGGGAGGGATGGGGGAACGTCACAATATGTGTTGGTCAGGCAGTCATCAGTGTTTATAGGTAATCCGCAGCAGTCAGAATAGGTCCCAATTAGTCCAATACACGCGCTAACAGCCATGTCCTCGTCAGACGTGCCATCTTCGATGCAGTCGCAATCAAATTGGCTGCCTTGAAGATGTTAAGCTTGAGCTTTTCATATCCAACGGAAATCTCAATACAGCCCGACTCGTAGTCGATATAGGCGTAGGTTGTGGCCAAGAAAGGTCGACCGAGGATGATCGGACAATCAGAAAGTAAGCTAGGAACTTCCATATCTAAAATAAGAAAGTCAACAGGAAAACAGAGACTGTTGACCCTAACCACCACATCTTCCACCACACCCTTTCGGATTTTGACAGAACGATCTGCCAGCTGTAACGTGACAGGGGTGGGTTTCAGATTTCCCAAGGAAAACTTTTCGAGCATGATGGTTGGTATAAGATTTAGGGAAGATCCTAGATCGAGCAGGGCACGGTTAAAATTGCAGCCTTGGATGCTACAGGAAATAAGCGGTGTGCCCAGATCTTTCTAGTTTGGTGGTAGGTTTGACAGTATAGCACAACTCGCATGAGGCGAGAGAACCACCGGATTCTTAGTTTTCTTTTACTGTCGCCTGGGTGTTGTGTAGTCTTTGAAAAATTGGGTGACAGTAGGTATGTGGTCGATGGCCTCGAGCAGGGGTACCTTGATTTCTACATCCCTGAACAAATTACGTAGGTTATCAAAGGCCTGCGTATCTTTCTTCTTGCCTTTTGGCTCCCTCAGTAGAGCCTCAGGGAATGGGACTGATTCTGGCACCACTTTGGGTGTAAAATCCTCTCATGAATGCGGTGCGCATCCTGAATGAGAGGGCGGTGAAGATGATGGGCCAGGATCAGGTCGAGGCGGATCGACAGTTTTCTTACCGCTCCTCGTAGTGATAGCATTGAATGATGCGGGTCTAGTGGGATCATACGGCGAAGGATGGTTCGCAATAGGGACATAAGAGTGCGGTGCTGCAGTCGGATTAGCCTGAAATCCCGGTGGAATGCTCGGAGCTTGCAGAATCTGATTAACCTGCCCCTGAGAAGGTCGTACCTGTGGTTGAGGACCACAGGGTACAAAATTTCACAGGTTAGGAACAGGTTGGGCAGGAAGAGTTCCCAGAGATCGAGTCGCCATGCGTAGTTGACTGATATCAGCATTCTACTGTGCCAATTGGTGTTGAAGAGAGGTCATGTTCTCTTCATGGCACTTTGACATTTCCGCCATCATTCGCATCAATTTGTCATGAGGACTTGATGCATGTTCGGTTTGCGGTATGCAAGGGCCTGATGGCGGGTTCACCATAGGATTAGACTGGGCCCTTGGGATGATGGGTGCGGACGGTCGCATTGGTCCACCCGCGGGGTTTTGGCGCTGCGGGTGGTTGGACCATGCGAAGTTCGGATGATTTCGCCACCCTGTGTTATAAGTGGTAGAGAACGGGTTGTTCCCCAGGGTGCAAGCGTCTTCTATGCCAGAAGACGTGTCTGCATGTAAATATGCATCCGAGCACACGGAGACTTGGTCCTCCGTGTCAAAATACTGGCTCGCAGAAGCCAGTTCCACATGACTTCCCGAGTTGCTCGGCACGACACTCGATAAGGAAGGTCTTACAGGGTTTCTCGGGATAAGCCTGGTGTTGGAAGAATTAGGATTGTGACGAAGTGGTGAGGTGGGGGTGTTTGCCATAGAACAGGCAGGGTTGGCCAGAAGCTCGTCTAGCTTCTTGTGCATGACGGAGACTTCATCCAGTTTTTGTGCAATAAGGCTGAGATCAGTGGATGAATGGGAGGGTCCCATGTCAACTTTGTGGACATTTTGGGGCAGGCTGGTATGATTAAAGGAGACAATGGAGGCATTGTTCATTGAGTTTTCACTCATGTTTTCAAACAATTCGAATGTTCCATTCTCGTCTTTATTCATAAAATTCCCTTCGCAGGAAGCATCTGCAATCTGCTTCAAAGTCTCATTTAGCCCATAGTAGAAAATCTGGGCTACATGCCAGTTAGGCAGACCGTGGTGTGGACACTTCCTGAGGAGGTCATTATATCTCTCCCATGCCTCATGAAATTGTTCGCCGTTTTGTTGCGTAAGTGAAGTGATAGCACAGCGAAGCGCATTGGTTCGCCCAATTGGGAGGAACTTCTTGAGAAACGTTGTTCGCATCTCTTCCCAAGAGTGGATGGTTCTCCCAAGGGTGCTTAACCACTGCGACACTTTATCCTGCAATGAAAACGGGAACATTTTCATGAGGACTATAGGTAACCCGATATTTCTTGGTTTAACAGTTTCAACTAATCGGGTAAGGTCTTCCAGGTGGAGAAAAGGATGTTCACTTGCAAGACCATGGAAGTGAAAATTTATTAGGCCAATAATGTAAGGATTCAATTCAAAGTCGTCCCCACCCATGGGGACTCGAATTTGTCCTATGGTCTCTGTAGCAGCAGGATTTTGATAGGAGCTAAGAGACCTAGGCTCCTCCCGTTCGGGAAGGTTCTGCATTTCCTCCAATGTTTCCTGAATGGCTTCAATTTGTTCATTATACATTTCCATCTGAGCTTGGAGGCAGGTTATGGGATCTAAGGCTCCATCACCTGGTGGGCTCTGAGGGCGGTTTCCTCCCTAGGGATTTGGTGGTGGGCGTGCAGCCATGTTTGTGGAGGACGATTCGGCTTCTTTTCTAGATTTATCAGGCAATTCAAACAGTTCAGGGTTTTGTGACCTCCTCCCAAACATGCACTACCGTAGGACGAATTGGGATGATAAGAAGGGAAAAGAGATGAGAGAAATGACGCTGCAAAGGTACACTTGATGACAAATCAATTCAATCAAATTCCTAACCTCTACAGTGTGCCCTTAGACCTAAAGATCTAAGTTGCCTACTATCACGAACTACGGAATCGAATACAAGCACCGCGGAACCACCGGGCCAGATTGAAAGGCCATTTGCCCCAGTCTTAGATACCCGATAGCATCCGGGAACCCTCATCAGCACGTAGATGCTACACGCAGGTAGTTAGACCTCCAACCCTTAATAAGGGTCAAGTTACTACCAATTTTAGTTAGAGGCTTAGGATCAAGTACTTTTGGAATGTGCAGGACGTTGTTTACGGGTAATGCCCAAGTGATTGATTTTTCAAATGTATAAAACAAGCATGCAATGGGAAAATCTCCCCGAATTGAAGTTTTTAATTGGTGAATGGTTTTTATAATTTAGCCTTAAGTAGTATGGATTTTAGGATTTCTCTGAATTACCAATTCAACCAATCTCTGGGTTTTTGAGAGAATATAGGTTTTCTTCTAAGCCCAACAAACCCTTATTCAATATCAGTTACTTAATGCATGCTAAAATGCAATGGGCTTCCTTAAATGGAGATTTCTATGTGTGTATGCACGAATCAATTTTAGATTAGTGTGAAAGGGAGCCAAAACACTTCAATTCAAGTGCTCCCAATCACCGAAAAGATGTCCACACACAAGGCTCATCCAAAAGATAAGGCAAATCAAATTTTTGGGGTTGAAGTATTCGGGATCGAATCTTAGGCAAGTTGAAAAGTCGTGGTGGGGTTGGAATCAACTCAATTCCAAGTCTCCCCACCAAAAATGTGATCTCGAATTTGCAAATAAGTGAGGCAAAGAGGGGTGCAATCAATTATTTTATTTGCCTCAAAGAATACTTCACACGACGAAGAATTCAAGAATCAAGATTCTTGGATTTTTGCTATGCGAAGTAGGGCAAGAAATCCTGGGGCGGTGGGAGTAAAGGCAATCAATCAAACAAGTGAATTTTAATCCACTTGCCCCTAGAGATCCCAAGAAGTTTTTCTAGTTTTTAGTTTTTAGTTTTTTTTTCTTTTATTATTGTTATGGTGACAAGTTATCCTAGGTTGCTAAGAAAGAAAGACTTACTTGTGCAGTGCGTGTGGAGCTCCAGTGCGGTGTCGGCGTCTTCACACTCTCATTCCCGCCTTGGATCTGCCCACGTCTCTGACTTCATCTGCCTGCCTTCTCCTTGCAACAGGTTTACCTGCACACCAAAAACAGAGACACCTATGAAGAGAGAAGAGAAAAATGAAAGGAATGGAATAGAAACTTACTTGAAGGTGCACTTCCCCGGCAACGGTGCCATTTTGTGTGTAATGGTTGTGGTAGGGACCCGGTTAGGTTGTGTTAATATGGTGATTTTATTGTTGAAATGTGTATAGTGGTTAACCTAAATCCAGCCTAAGCATCTCTTTACAATATATTTTTTTACCTGGCCTATTTGATTTTATCTTGGTCACTTTTAGGCCCAGGGTCGAACTCAGGGAAGTGGGGTTAAAAGTCAAGTTTCTGCACCTGTCCTACAATGAATCTCTTCCATTCATTTATTGTATTTTTTTTGGTGTTTTTCTATTTAAGATCTTTTTCTGATAATCTTGGTCCTTGAGGCACACCCTCAAAATTAGGTTCTTGGCTTTGAGCCAAATCAGGGTTCCAAAATGGGTCTTGCTATTCGCAAGATGGAGTACCTGCAAGTCAAGAATTATCTTTTCTCTTTTATATATATATTTTTATCTTTTTACTAGCAGGAAAGCGAGATAGAAATGAAGTAAATATAGTATATATATAGGTATATATTATATATGTATAAAGGGGTGAGGGTGGAGGTGGCGATGGAGTGTAGCACGGTGTCAAGTCGGTCGTCGTCTAGACAGACGCAACCAACAGGACGAGGTGCTGTGTGGAGTGTAGGATGGATGCTGGAAGATGTGTGTGACCACATTTTTTGTATGCGTGTATCGGGGAATATTAGCAATTGGTGCAAATATTCCTGCGATACCACGTATGGTGTGTGATATGAAAATAAATATGTATATAGGTAAATATATATATATCTATATGTATATATATATGGTTATAACTATATAGGCATATGTGTACTTATATATATATATATATAGAAATATATGTATATATAGATATATGTAGCTAGATATGTGTATATATGTATATGCAGTTATACAGATATATATATATGTATGTATATTTATATATATATATATGTATAAGTAGGTGTGTATATATGTATATATATATATATATATGTATCTATACTTATACTTAATTATATAGGTAATAATATATATATAGATATATGTATACGAATATATGTATATATGTAAGTATATACGTGTATATATATATATATATAAGTATATATATATATATGTATACTAATACATAGTTATATAAATACTACTATATATATAGATATAAGTATATATATATATATGTATGTATATAAATATATGTATATATATCAATATATATATGTATACATATATATATATGTATATAATAGTGTATAGGTGCGTGTGTGTGTGTGTATGTAAGTGTGAGTGTAAGTGTAAGTGTCGGTAAAGAGAGTGAGAGAGTGCTGTGAGAGAGAGAGAGAGCGGGGGAGAGAGAGAGAGAGCACGATTAAGGTGTCTGGAGCTTCCAAGCACTGTCTGGAGTCCACGCACGCACGCTCAGCGCATCTGCACATAGAGAGGAGCATGTTGGAGGGAGTGGGTGCGGAGAGATGACCGCAGCGCACATCGCTACGCGGAAGGGCTGGAGCGGGCGCTTGCAGGCACCCACGGGTGACGACGCAGAAGCGGGCGGGCGCTGGCAGAGGACCGCATGCAAATGTGCGGGTGGGCACTGGAGCAAAGTCGGTGCGGGATGCGAGCGCGGGCGCTGGCCGGTTGCGTTGCGTCGGGTGACCGGATAAGTGAGAAACTCACCGGTCACCCATCTGTAGCCACAGTGTCGTGCAGACTGGTGTGAACAGTGGCTATAGTGTATGGCCGAGCCGCGCGACCGCTTGCTGCAGGTGCTGTGAGTGCGGGCGGCTTGCGGCTGGCGCACGTGGGCTAGCACGCGCGTGGAAGAATTGCATTTTCTGGAAGAATCAATTCAATGCCCTGATTATCAGTTACACCCTGTTAAGCTTATTGATGATTCTAATTCTGAGATAATTAGACCCAAGTCAATTTTGATTCTGCCACATCATTTAGGCTTGGAGATTTCAGACGGGGTGATGAATATACAAGAGGTCCTGGAATTTGATACACTTAATGAGGAGGATAGGAGCGGGGAAGTTCTGATTTGGGAAGTTAATTTTGGAGGAAATGGAAGATTGAGTCGAAGGGTTCCTTTTAAGCTGAAACCATCAAATCAGAACCCTTACGACATTTGTTTCGAGGATGTTCAACTCAAGCACACATTCAACGATTATCCTTTTGAGCTTCAATTTTCTGTAACCCGACTTTTTGGTCTTGGGTTGCATCCTCAGAAATCGCAGGCCCGATCCCGCTTACATTCTGATTTTAGGTTTTGGGTAATTTTTATCCAGAACCTAAGATATTCTCGATTATGGGGTGTGGGTCTGCAACACAATCTGGTCCACATCTGTGGACCTCTGCTGACAGGTCAGAGGATTCTTCTGTTCATTCTAATTCTGACCTGCACATGTGAATTCTTCATTTCTTTTCTTTGTATAGTGTGCCTAGCTGAAGGCACTAAACTCAACACTTATACAGTTCTTTTTTGTTTTCATCTTGGAGCGGACCTGATATTCACGCAATTCAGGTGCTTTCTACAATTTTCCACTCTGTTTTATGTCTTTTTAATACAATGAGGACATTGCATTAGATAGGCATGGGGGGGTGGATATTCATCTCTGAATTCATTCGTTAGCTCCGTAGATTTGTTTATTTTCTTTTATAAAAAAAAATAAATAAATAAATAAAAATTTCAGAATTAGGAAAGAGAATTTGGGTTTAAGAAAATTTTCAATCTTAGGAAATACTACATTAGGATCTGAACACAAAGACCCCTCAGGTCTTTGGACTTAATTAGCCTGTGTATCCACTAAAATGTGGATTTGTCTTTGAGTCCTCGCCATCTTAATTCTATTATAAGTGGAATAAATAAGTTTGGGTGATAAGTACACGACTTATCAACCCGCCCTCTGATTTGAGGGAATTTCGAGTCTTAAGCATCTACACACTTTCTTTGCACTGACTCGTTGTTCGGCGATTTTTACGAAAATTGGATAGCTAATGAACCTTCTAGGGTGATATGGCTGGCAAGTTATCGTGGGTAACGGCCCATAGGTAGGTTGTCCAGAGGCCAGTCACTGGACCTTTTTCTTTTTGCTGCATTTAGGTAAATCTTAGACCAGGGAAGCCACCTACTTAAAAAAAAAAAAAATCAAAAAGGAGAAAAGAACAAAAAGAAATAAGCCACACTTCGCCGCACGAGTATGGCTGGCAAGTTGTCGGTGGTAACAGCTCATCGACCGGTTGTCCAGAACCCAGCTCAGAAAATGCACTAAAAATTCCTAAAACACTTAGGAAGGAGCGGAGAAGTAGAATAAACCGGGGAGATATACACTGGATTCACCCTTGTGTTGACCCCATTAAAAAATAAAAGTAGGGAGAAAGCTACCGGTTGTAAAGATACAACTTTAGGCAGAATTCTTTTTGAGGTCACCTAGAGGCGTAGAAATCCGAAGTCCGTTCTAATTGCTAGTCAACGAGTCTATCACAATCACAATAAGATGCTTAAAACTTAGGATTCTCAACAAATCTTGGGTGAGTTGAATGGTCGTAGAAAGCCACTCTTGAACCCTAAAATTTGAAAATCCAAAAAAAAAAAATTAGAAAAGAGTAAAAAGAGAAAATGGAATTTTTCTTTGAATAAGGCGAGGGCTTGAGGCGGTCTGCATTTTGGCTGATACCCGGGCACTGTTGTGTCTTTGAAAGTTCAGTTCCTAAGTAGACAATTTCTTAATGATTGAAAGTGACTCAGGTCCAAATAATCCAACCTAATTCTTTTATAAATAGCATATAGTTTTTGCTAGGGACTAGCAAAAGATAGGCATGGGGGTATGATGTAAACACAATTACACTACTTAAAAGGTCTATTTTTGCATGTTCTTAAGCATAGGATTGCATTTCATGATATAAATATTGCATAACATGCATCATTTTGCATTTAGAGTAGTTTGAATAAAATGGAGGTTAATTGTCTCCTTTTATGTGCTTGGACAGGGCAAACATTTTATCGGGGCCTCGGATCAAAGATCCAACCGTATGGATGTGATCAGGGCGACGATTGGAGTTCAACGACTCCAAGATCGCCCTAATCAGGCATCTGTAGCATCAGATAGAGACCGGGGAACCCTAGAAGATCAAGGTCCAGGATGGTGTAAATCCACACTTCATATGACAAATCCGACTGCACGGATGAATTCGGATCGACGATCGCAGCCCAACGACACAAAAATCGAGTCAATCTGACATCCGTGGCACCATCTACAACTTCCAGAAGATGGACGGCCAAGATGGCGCCACGTGGCACCATCTCAGCCGCCCAAATGGCCGCATGCATCTTGTGAAGACCGCGCACCTGTCTCCTCTCCGCCGTTGGATCTCGATCCAACGGTTGCAGTCGCTTGCGCTTAAAAGCGTCCGCGCGACCATTTCGTCCGCGTAGCGCAGCGGCGACGCTGCTGCGGGCGAAGAAGAGGTCGCGGGTTCGAGCCGCGGTGAGGGGGTGGAAGGCATGGGCGAGCGGGCGCGGACTAGCGTCAGATGAAGATCCAACGGCTACGCGCGCTCAATCAGGACGACGCGCGATTGGATGCCGGGCGTAACGCGCGATCGCACGCGGGCGGCCACGCTACGCAGCGGGCGCGGATGCGATCTAAGCCGTCCGATCTCGCGATCGGATGGCTGAGACTACGCGGACGTGCGTAGGCGTTACGCACGCGGGCAGCCGAGCGGGCGCGCGTGGGCGCGGCGGCGACGACCACGTCGGGGCTTTAGTGACGGATTTATCCGTCACTGAAGACCCCTTATTTATTATTTTGAAGATGTAATGTCCATTTGGCCCCCACTCCTTGCAACTATAAAAGGAGACCCCCTCCATACGAAATTTTCATCCCTTCCTTCTCCTCTCTACCTCTCCAAAGCTCAAGAGAAGCTTGTCCCACACCCGGGATGCTTCTCGCGAGATGAAGTCCAAATTTTCGTCCCCCTTCGGAAGTGGATCCTGCGACGACGACGGCGTGTTGCTTCGTTCCCGTTCTTCTGCTTCGTCCTCCTTCGTTCCACTTCATTCTCCTTCGTCCAGGCGTCGTCCCGTCCGGCTCGTCCTCCAAGCGACCGTCGAGGAGGATTCTCTCTCCCTACTCTTTTTACTACTTTCTAATATAGATTTACTGCTTTCTAGAGTAATCGCTTTATGCTTTCTAGTTGTAACGAACGATCTCTTTTATGATAAATTCCTTGTCTATTCTACATCTCATTTTGATTTCCATGTGTAGTATTCTCTCTCTCTCTCTCTTACTCTCTCTCTCTCTTCTATTTTGTTGTAGATACTTAGATAGTTTAAATTGAATTTCTTCGTGACAAAATAAAAACGAAACGCGAAGTTTTTAAATCAAACGTCCGCCTCCCTGTGTTCGACCCGGAATTTTAATTTCGGTATAAATTTTATTTGTTGAACACGAATCCTTCGCTTTCGAACTACAACGACAGGTTTTCCAAAACCGAACACGTTAGCGTAGCTTCGTAATCGTTCAACAATAGCACAAGACGGCACAATTACAGGTGTATTTTTGCGGTGCAATCACCTGCCTTATTCCAATTTCTTTTATTCCTGCATGAGGACATTCAAACACTTAGGCATGGGGGGGTTGTCCATAAAAACTAGAATTTTCTACCAACAAGTGGGGGATTAGATCATTTTATCAAGAGGTTTTATTAAAGATTTATTCTTTAGTAGATTCCTAAGCTTAGAATCCAGTATAACCTCACATCTGCATGTAGAATTAGCAATGGATCCACTATGAAAGTTGATAGACATCTCTAGTTTGTCGAGAAGAAGCATTGCTTCTTCTCTTGAACCCTTGGACAGCGATCAGGGAGTCAAGTGAACCATCTTCTAGTAGATCCACCAAAACATATGTGAAAGGAGAGTAGAGAGTCTACTGGTGCTCTAAGGCTAATATAAGGAATTTGTAATTTTGAATAATTGAATAATGATACTTGGAGATGGGCATAGTTTTCGCTCTCAGTTCTTGCATACTAATTCTGTGAGAAATTCTGTATGAGAGCCACAAGAAAAGTCAAAAACATAAAGAGCGGGTTCTGGTAAAACTAGGACTGAGGTGGATGGTTACAACCGTCCTCTATGGAATCCTAGGCTGAAGGAGGGTACTGATGTCAAGGTCAGAAATACGTCGTTCTATCCATTCCGTAACCGGTGCTGAGAATAGATGCTTCGACCAAATAAGCCACCCAAGACCATCTTGGTCATCCCCAAAAATCCCAAATAATGCCTTAAGAATAAAAGTATGTATGTTGTGTTGCATTGTTGCATTATGTTATGTTGGTAATGGCATTGTGCCAGTAGATAAAAAAAAAAGAGGTATTTGTTTGAAAAAAAATATTATGTTAAGAAGTTTGAGTTTTGTAAGTCAAAGTGTTTTAGGCAAAAACACCTACCATCCCATGAACCACCAAATACAGCCTTAACCTATATTTTCTATATTTTTGATTGCCTAAATACGGGCTGAGGGGTCTAACTTAGTCGAAGGGTTATTAGAACCTAATTAAAGTGTGATGCCATGCAAAACCACCAAATATAGTTGCAAATCTAGTGAGATGTGAGCTCAAGAAGAAAAAGAAAAAGAAAAGAAAAGAAAAGAGTGAGAGATAGAAAGAGAGAAAAGAAAAGTACAAAAGATTCAAGAGAGAACAGTTTTTCAGCCTCTCTCTAAGTTAATTTATTCGATAATCTAGAAATCTAGATTCTGAAATACTAGTCTCTGTAGCACCAGAAGAGAGTGAGCCACCAAATACAAATCCAGTTAACTCAGACATCTTCTACCTAAGCCAAAAGTTGAGGCTAAAATCATAGAATAGTTTATATCCCCGAGAGAAGAGATTTGCCTATCCCAATAGAATTTTACTAGGGGTCTAGTACAAGCTTTAAATGTATATCGACTCTTTGCTTGGATTCATTGCAGAAGCTACAACATTACATATTCATGGTTATTGGGATTCTGAAATATTTTTGTATGAAACAAGAAGAAATAAACCTTTAATTAAACTCTTGATAAAATGCATTTAGTCTTGCACTTGCTAAGGACTAGCAAGATTTAGGCATCGGGTATGATTGCGCAGCAATCATAGGCCCTAATTTGCCTGAAATAAGGTAGAACCTAGCTTAACATGGGCATTTTTCATGCATATGCATCGTACCATGCATGCTAGATGATTTATACGTTTTATACATAATAATGAGCTATTTGAGAGGTATTAATAATTGCAGGTAATTCAGGGCTGCAGATGACCGATCCAACCTTATGGGTCTATTTAAAATGATGACGAGAGTCCAATGCTTCCAAGATCGCATCAATCAGATTTTCGTAGCACCCTAGGGAGTCTGCAGAAGAAGCAAGAGCCAAGAGGCAAATTGAAGAATATCCGGACCTCAGATGACAAATCCAACAGCATGGATGGGTCTAGGTAGATGTTTGCAGACCAATGGCGCAAAAATCAACACAATTGGAAGCCTGCATCATCAGATACAAGGAGAAGAAGATGGACGTCCACGATGGCTCCACGTGGCTCCCTTGTAGCTGCCACTCGCCGCGCCCCAGCCTCTGAAGACCACCCTTCACTCGTTGTGGGACATTGGATCTCCATCCAATGCCCACGAACGTGCCACGTCGCCCACCTTCAACCACTTCATCGAGCGAGGACAAGATCTCGATCGTTGGATTTCCATCCAACGACCGAGGGCGGCTGCACACGAGATGGCTACCACAACAACTCGCGTGCATAGCACAATAGAGAGCATGCTTAACAACCAACGCATGATGCGGGTTCAAGTCGTGATGTGGGAGTTGGCCATGTGCAGATGCAATTCAATCATAGGATCTTCATCGGGAGGTGGAGGCACGAATGCGTGGTGGGCACTGGGGCGTCAGATGAAGACGCGTGTGATGACGCATGGCTTAGCAATCAAGAGGGCACGGCACATGCTCCTTAAGCTATCTGATCGAGAGATCGGACGACTGAGATGGCATAGGATTTGAGGCGTGAGTTAAGGCCTTGTGGTGGGCGAGCAAAGGTAGTGGCGAGCACGAGCAAGCAGAGACCGTTAGATGAAGATCCGAGGGCACACATTACACCACGTGTCAGCACCAGATGAAAATCATGAATAGAGAAGGACTTGGAAGGCTTAATCAGGACCGTTGATCTCTCGATCAGCAGATCTGATCAACCTAAGGCCTTTGCACGGAATTAAGGGCTCCAATACCCTAAATACCCTTCACGAAAGCTATTAAAAAAGGTCTAAAGGTGCCCTTTGAAGCCATTCCATGGTTTTCCTTCTTCTTCCCATCTTCTCTACCTCCATCTCTGCATCTCGTCTGAAGCATCTGTTGAGCCACCTTGACGGATCATTGCTACTCACTTCAACCTCTCCAGAAGGACACCATGGACCACCCATGGTGTTCTTGTTCTGTTACAACAGTAGTTTGCATATTTTATGTTTTATTCAATTACATATATCCAATTCATGTTCAATCTCTCCTTGTGATATATATGTTGTGATTGATTGTTCCTTCTACTTAGTCTTTATATTTGAAACAAACGGATAAAATCAAAAGCACTTCTGCCTCCCTGTGATCGACCGGGACTCACCAGTTCTGTTAATTTATTTATTGAGATGTATTTCGCACTATACTACAACATAGTTATCTTTTACACGATCTACACCCTAAACGCAAGCTTTGAAAGCTTCGTTTCCATGCTTTGAAGCTCACTCTTTGGCCAATAAAAGACCCCCTTATCATCACCCTTTTCTTCAGCAAGTTTTTAAGCCAAAAATCCCCTTCCTTCCTCTACCTCCGGCTAACCCCTATTCCTAGCTCCTTCGCCGGCCACCACATACCATAGGCGGTTGGTTCTTCTTCTCCGTCGTCTTCCGTGTCTCAACATACCCGTGCGATGCATCCTAACCCTGTCTTCATCACCATCTACCTCATCGGAGTTTCCATCTCCTCTGGCGTCGGCCATACCACAATCGGTGCCATCTCTACTCCTCTTTGTCTGTTAGTCAGCCTCATCGACTCCCTAGAATCTACACATCATCTCCGTGCCACTATGCTCCAACTCAACCACAGCTTCGCCCTCCGTGACTTCATCTTCCTCCGCTCTAGCCACTCCTCCGGTGAAGCTCTCCACTCACTCCACTGCACCAAGCACTTCGCTAACAAGCCTATGACCTTCGCCTCATCCATGTGATGTAAACATGTTTACATTGCATAAGATGTCTACTTATGCATGTTCTTAAGCATAAAATTGCATTGCATACTATAAATATTGCATAGCATGCATCATCTTGCATTTAGGTTAGTTTGAATACAATGGAGGTCAATTGTCTTCTTTTATGTTTAGAGATAGGGCAAAATTTTTATCGAGGCCTCGGATCGAAGATCCAACCATACAGATGTGATCAGGGCGACGATTGGAGTTCAACAACTCGAAGATCACCATAATCAGACATCTGTAGCATCAGATAGAGATTAGGGAACCCTAGAAGATCAAGGGCCAAGATGGTGTGAATCCACACTTCAAACTACAAATCTAATTGCACAGATGGATTCAAATCGACGATCGTAGCCTAACAGCATGAAAATCGACTCAATCCGACAACTGTGGCACCATCTACATCATCCAGAAGATGGACGGCTAAGATGGCACCACATGGCACCATCTCAGCAGCCCAATTGGCTGCTACACCAGCCGTACCATCTCTTCTTCAACGATTCTTCACTGTTGGATGTGCATCCAACGGCTGTGGATGCACGCACATGAATAGTAAGCGCGACACAAACACGCTTGTAGCACATTGGTTGAATGCACTTTCGCAAAGTGCGGGTGAGCTTTCGAGTCTTGTGGAGCGGATTTGAGGCACGTGCGAGCGAGCGTATCAATCGGTCGATCACGATTGGTCGGCCGCGGGTGCTCAAGAGCGCCCATGCGCTACCACATGCCTACGCGTGACGTGCCATCAGACATGGGCAAGCGCACGGTTGAGGCGTGGCGAGGGCGCATCTTAGCCGTTCGATCTTGCGATCGAACGATAGAGAATCGAAGGATGTGAGTGCGCATTTCATGCATGGGAGACGAGTGGGCGATGCACGTCGCCCAAGACTGGGGCTTTAGTGACGATTTTATCCATCAGTAAAGACCCCTTATTTAATATTTTGAGATTAAAAAGACCAAATTGCCCTCACTTCTTCCAACTATAAAAGGAGACCCCCTCCATATGAAATTTTCATCCGTTCTTTCTCTTCTCTCCCTCTCCAAAGCTCAAGAGAAGCTTGTCCCACACCTGGGATGCTTCTCAAGAGATAAAGTCCAATTTTCTTCCCCTTTTCAGAAGTGGATCCCGCGACGACGACGATGTGCTACCCCATTCCCATTCTTCCTGCTTCGTCCTCCTTCGTCCTGCTCTGTTCCCCGTCTTCCAGGAATCATCCCGTCTGGCTCGTCCTCCAAGCGACCGTCGAGGAGGATAATTCTCTCTCCATTCTTTTTAATGCTTTCTAGAGTAAATTTATTACTTTCTAGTGTAATCATTTTCTGCTTTCTAGTCGTAATGTTTAGTGTAATGAACAATCTCTTTGATAATGAATTCCATGTTCATTCTACATCTCTTTTTTTGTTCTTGTTTGTAGTATTCTCTCTCTTTCTCTCATTCTCTCTCTCTCTTCTATTTAGTGTAAATCGATAGTTTCTAATCAATTAATCTACTTCGTGACAACTAAAACAAACTCGTAGTTTTAATCAAACGCCTTCCTCCCTAAGTTCAGCCTGGGATTTCTATTCTGGTATAAATTTTATTTGTTGAACCCGAGTTCTTTGCTATTCAAACTATAATGACAGGTTTTCAAAACCAAATTTGATAGCGTAGTAACTCGTAGTTTCAACATTTTGGTGCCATTCTCAGGGAGGCGACGTTCTTTGAATTTTTTTTCTCGTTTTATAACTTACAAATCATTTACCTCACTTCTCTCCTTTCTTATTTTGATTGCAGGTACTCTTTCGAGACGAGCAAAAGTGGTAGATTGGAGCAAAGTGCTTTTAAAGGTTCTGTAAGTTATTCCCCACTTCCCACCCATTGGTTTTCATTTCACCATGTAATAATACAAACATCAATCAACCTAGGTGTTCTTATAAACTCTAAGGTTAGTTTTGTTTGTTTGTTTGACACCTACACCCCCTTCAACCTCCACATTTAAAAAAAAAAAATTCTCACAGAGGTACACAACCTCATCTAATTTTCAAACTCAACTGGTAAATCGATCTTTGGAATCGGTACACACATCCAAACACATAATTGAGTAGAAATCAGATTAGGTAATCACTTGTGTGCCTAATTAAGTGGTACAACAGGCCAATTGTTTGAGTTAATTGGGTCGCACCACTTCAATTAAAATAAACTCATCTAGTAGCTGCCGATTAGATTCAACTCTTAGCGATTTACCAGGCACTCCATATTCTTTTAAGTTTTAAAGGAAGACATCTTCACCTGTGCTTTGAAAACCTGGTGTACCAACAAAACTTATTTGAAAATACCTAAAGTTGAATCCTAAAGGCTACTAAGCAAGATTTGAACCCTAAAATTCATTGCATCAAAAAATAATCTTGCTTGAGAATCACTGGTTGTGCACGCACACACACATCAATCAATCATTAAGAGCACAACCTAGATAAAGGGCCCATCACATTCCAAACCACTTTCAAACCTAGCCCTAAATAAAATAGAGTAGACGTTGTCCTTAAGGATTCGACTCGCTCTTTGGAGCCCAGAATGAGATTATTTTTGATTAGTCTATTTCTACTATTCAATCTGATGTCTAGCTAGGGGAGCAGAATCAAATGATTGCGGCTGGGGGTACACTAGGAACCAGAGGCGCAAGTCGATGGAAGAACCTTCTCCCCAGTCCCTCCTAATTGGTTGTATTGAATAGACAGAAGTAGATCAAATCGTTTCTTTATCTCAAGACAGGTTCCGGGAGTCTATAGGTCTTTAGGCTAGCCCACTTAAGGATAGGTTTGATTGCTCGTACTGCAGGGTGTCTTTCTTCCTCCCATTTATGATGAATCCTTCCACATATTATACGCATTCCTGCTCTTTCCCTCCTATTTTGAATTATCCTCAACATGACGATTATCCTAACTCATACTGTAATCAACCATCAGTTAGTTGGGATAACTCAGATTGGGGATACAGTTCTAGACCTCCGTGTTTAGGGTCTAACTTTGATTGTGATTTCTATCATTCTCAGAGCCACATGGATTATAGATCGTCAACCTTTCGTGGACAACCTAATACGATCTACAATCAAGAAGGATACACTGATTCTTACCCATCCTCTGATTACATTGCCTTTAGGTCATCACTACCTTTTGAACAATCTAAAATAACCTATTATCAGGAAGGGTATAATGAATCTCAATTCGTTAACTCCTCTACACTGATCCCAAACCCGCCCATCCCTGAACCAAGTCATTTGGTTCAGGTTAACCAGGTTCAAGATAAGGTTCTGGCTAACTTGAGAAATATCATACAATCTTTAGAAGTTCATCCAATACCTTGCATTCAAAGATTGGAGCCCCTGATTGAAATGATTGATGATTTGAACAACTATTTGTTGGATTGGCTCCAAGATATTAAGGATAAGAACCGTTTCTACTTGGGAAGTTACCAAAATTGAGGATGAGATTTGTGGTTGCTTTAGTTCAGTCATGGGATGATTCCCAGGATGAACTCCATTCAGGAGAGCCAATGTCAGAACCCGCTCAGGCACCTGTTGGGGGGACACGTGTTACGAGGCTGACTAGATTAAATCAGAGCAACCAATTAATGATGATCTGATTTCTTCACCTGAGATCCTTGAGCTGGGGTACAAGGAAACATATGTCTCCATGGATAAAAAATGACGATTGATTTTGGGACATACATTAATACTAATTTTGATTTCTTTGATTCTGATGGTGAAGATTCAAGTTGCGAAGTCTCACGTGAGTTTACATAACACAATTTCTGTGAGACGATTAGGCCTAAGGAATCTGATAGATCATTTGATAGCCCAATAACTAAGGAAAATGATCTTATTGGGGCTCACATTACAGATCCAGAATTGCATTTTCTGGAGGATTCAATCCATTACCCTGATTGTCAGTTACACCCCATTGAGCTTATCGATGATTCTATTTTTGAGATAACTAGACCCAAGTCAATTCTGATTCAGCCACATCTTTTAGACATTGAGATTTTAGATGGAGTGATTAATATGCAAGAGGTCCCAAAACTTGACATTTTGAATGATGAGAATAGAAGCTGGGAAGTTCTAATTTAGGAAGCAAACTTTGGAGGAAATAGAAGACTAAGTCTATGGGTTCCAATTCATCTGAAACCATCAAACCAGGGCCCTTACGACATCTGTTCTGAGGATGTCCAACCCAAGCACACATTCATTGATTATCCTTTGGAGCTTGAATTCTCTATAACCCAACTTTTTGGTCTTGGGTTGCATCCTCATAAATCACAGGCCCGACCCTACTTGCATACTGATTTTAGGTTTTGGGTAATTTTTATCTAGAACCATAGATATTCTTGATTATGGGGTATGGGTTTGCACCACAATCTACTCCACATCTGTGGACATCTGCTGGCAGGTCAGAGGTTTCTTCTTTTTATTCTGATTCTAATCTGCACCTGTGAATTCTTTATTTCTCTTCTTTGTATAGTGTGCCTAGCTGAAGGCACTAAATTCAGCACATATACAGTTTTTGTTTATCTTGGAGCATACCCGACATTCATGCAATTCAGGTACTTTCTACTCTATTCCACTCTATTTTATGTCTTTTTAATACAATGAGGACATTGCATTAGATAGGCATGGGGGGTGGATATTTATCTCTGAATTTATTCGTCAGCTTCGTAAATTTATTTTATTTTCTTTTATTTATATTTAAAAAAAAAGTGGAATTAGGAAAGAGAACTTGGGTTTAAGAAAATTTTCAATCTTAGGAAATACTACATTATGATCTGAACACAAAGACCCTTCAGGTCTTTGGACTTAATCGGCCTATGTATCCACTAAAATGTGGAATTATTTTTTGAGTCCTTGCCAACCTTAATTCTATTGTAATTGGAGTAAATAAGTTTGGGTGATAAATACATGACTTATCAACCCGCCCTCTGATTTGAGGGAATTTTGAGTTTTAAGCATCTATACACTTTCTTTGCACTGACTCGTTGTTTGGCGATTTTAACAGAAATTGGGTAGCTAATGAACCTTCTAGGGTGATATGGCCGGCAAGTTATCGTGGGTAACATCCCATAGGTAGGTTTTCTAGAGCTCAGTCATTGGACCATTCTCTTTTGGTTGCCTTTAGTTAAATCTTAGACAAGGGAAGCCACCTACTTAAAAAAAAAAAAAGAGAAAGAGAAAGTCAAAAAGAAAAGAAAAAGAAAAGGAGAAAAAAAAAGAAATAAGCCACACTTCGCCACACGAGTATGGCTAGCAAGTTGTTGGTGGTAACAGCTCATAGATCGGTTGTCCAGAACCCAGCTCAATAAATGCACTGAGAATTCCCAAAACACTTAGGAAGAAGTGGAGAAGTAGAATAAACCAGGGAAGGTATACACTAGATTCACTCCTGTGTTGACCCCGTAAAAATAAAAGTAGGGAGAAAGCTACCAATTGTAAACATGCACCTTTAGGTAGAATTCTCTTTTTAAGGTCACCTAAAGGCATAGAAATCCAAAGTCCATTTTAACTACCGATCAACGAGTCTATCACATTCACAATAAAGATGCTTAGAACTTAGGGTTCTCATCAAATCTTGGGTGAGTTGAATGGCCGTAGAAAGCCACACTAAACCCTAAAACTCGAAAATCCAAAAAAATTAGAGAAGAAGAAAAAGAGAAAAAGAAATGTTTCTTTGAATAAGGCGAGGGCATGAGGCAGTCTGCATTTTGGCCAATACCTGGGCACTATTATGTTTTTGAAAGTTTAGATTCTAAGTAAATATTTTCTTAATGATTAAAAATAACTCATGCCCAAATAATCCAACCTAATTTTTTTATAAATAGCCTATAGTTTTTGCTAGGGACTAGCAAAAGATAGGCATGGGGGTGTGATGTAAACATGTTTACATTGCATAACATATCTATTTATGCATGTTCTTAAGCATAAAATTGCATTGCATATTATAAATAATGCATAGCAAGCATCATCTTACATTTAGATTAGTTTGAATAAAATGGTGGTTAATTGTCTCCTTTTATTTTCAGGGATAGGGCAAAATTTTTATCGGGGCCTTGGATCGAAGATCCAACCGTATAGATGTGATCAGGGCGACGATTGGAGTTCAACGACTCCAAGATTACCCTAATCGGACATCTGTAGCATCAAATAGAGATTAGGGAACCCTAGAAGATCAAGGGCCAAGATGGTGTGAATATGCACTTCAACCGATAAATCCGACCGCATGGATGGGTTCGGATTGACAATCGCAGCCTAACGGCATAAAAATCGATTCAATCCAATACCCGTGGCACCATCTATATCACCTAGAAGATGGACGACCAAGATGGCGCCACATGGTGCCATCTCAGCCACCCAATCGGCCGCTACACCTGCCGCGCCCTCTCTTCTTTAATGATTTTCCACCATTGGATGTGCATCCAACGGCTGTGGATGCGTGCGCACGAATTGTAAGCTCGACATAAACGTGCATGTAGCACGTTGGTCGAACGCGCTTTCGCGAAGTGCAGGCGAGCGTTTGAGTCTTGTGGAGCAGATTTGAGGTGCGTGCGAGCGAGCGTATCGATCGCTCGATCGTGATCGGTCGGCCGCAGGCGCTCAAAAGTGCCCATGTGCTATCACATGCCTGCACATGACACACCATCAGACGTGGGTGAGCGCGTGGTTGAGGTGCGGCGAGGGCGCATCTCAGCCATTCAATCTCGCGATCGAACTGCTGAGAATCGAAGGATGTGAGCACATCTTTCATGTGTGGGAGGCGAGCGGGCAGCGCACGTTGCCCACGACTGGGGCTTTAGCGAGGGTTTTATCCGTCACTAAAGACCCCTTATTTAATATTTTGAGATTAAAAAGACCAAATTGCCCTCACTTCTTGCAACTATAAAAGGAGACCCCCTCCATACAAACTTTTCATCCCTTCTTTCTCTTCTCACCCTCTCCAAAGCTCAAGAGAAGCTTGTCCCATACCCGGGATGCTTCTCAAGAGATAAAGTCTAATTTTTGTCCCCCTTTTAGAAGTGGATCCCGTGATGACGACGACGTGTGCCCCGTTCCCGTTCTTCCCACTTCATCCTCCTTCATCGTCTTCCAGGTGTCGTCCCATCTGGCTCGTCCTCCAAGCGACCATTGAGGAGGATAATTCTCTCTCCATTCTTTTTAATGCTTTCTAGAGTAAATTTACTACTTTCTAGTGTAATCATTTTTTGCTTTTTAGTTGTAATGTTTAGTGTAACGAACAATCTCTTTGATAATAAATTCTATGTTCATTCTACATCTCTTTTTTTATTTTTGTTTGTAATATTCTCTCATTCTGTCTCTCTCTTCTACTTAGTTTAAATAGATAGTTTCTAATCAATTAATCTACTTCCTGACAAATAAAACAAACGCGTAGTTTTAATCAAATGTCCGCCTCCCTGAGTTCGACCTGGGATTTCTATTCCAGTATAAATTTTATTTGTTGAACTCAATTTCTTTGCTATTCAAACTACAATGATAGGTTTTCAAAACAAAATTCGATAGCGTAGTAACTCGTAGTTTCAACAAAAACCCCCTAGGAAATTGAGGGGGTTGCTTGCCCAAAAGTGCCACTGAATAACCCATCAATCTCCGACCTCCTCTACCTTTGCCATCCATCTCTGACCCCTCTCGCGGAATGCCACAGCCACCAACACCTTTGCTGCATCTTCGGGATCCTATTGAGCTTCTTTGATAAGGCCGCAAGGCCATACTTTGTGTTTCAGGGTTGCCGACCATTGCTGCCATTACCGAAGCAGCTCTAAGAAAGCTTCGGCTGTGTTCCTGAGATCCCAACTCTAGGTGTGAGTCCCAGGTGATGCGGAATCGAGGCACAAACACCTTTGCCTAGTCAATTGGAGTGATTGACCACAGCTTCTATGCGAATTGGATGAAGATACCTCAAGCAGCTCACGGCTGTGTGCGAGGAGAAGAGTTATGGGATTAGTCCCACATCATAAGTTGGTGAAGTGCTGAGGCTGAATAAGTTGAATTTGTGTTTATGGGCTTACTACCTCAGAACACAAGGGTGAGGTCCTCCTTACCCTTCTCACCCGACCCGTATACCTACTTCCACTCGTCGACTGCGACCCACGCCTACAACCCTAGACCCGGGTATCCACTTGACTCGAATACCCAATCCGATTAGCTGGTTTCAGTGAAAGGGAAGAGGAGGAAGAGAGAAAAGAGAGAGAGAGAGCGGGGGACGGTGGGTTTTTCTCCTCTAAGCGTTGGTTGAACACTTAGTCGTAAGGAAGGAAGGAAACCTAAGGAGGAAAGAGAAAAGGAAAAGTAGAAGAGAAAGAGAAGGAAGAAGAAGAGTGCCCTCTTGGCACTATAGTAGTTGGATGGTTTAGCTATCTGATTGAAAGATCCATCGTCTGATTTATCAACATAGTGCACTGTGTAGTTGGCTTACGTGGATTATATTTGGTTTATACTGTTGAGATATTTGCTATTATTTTAATTAGGGTAATTGGTGATTCAAATCACCATTTTACCCTAATCTTTTTGCACTATTGATGTTTGCTATTATGGATACATTATTATTTCTTGAATTTCTAATTAAATATTGTTATCTTGTGCTTAAAATGTGATCTTATGATTAATTGCAACACTTGCTCCTCGCGCTCGACCTCGGACTTATATTCGAGTAATAAGTTGTATTTGTTCACGTGCTATTTTTGGCTATATTGCAATGAAGTGATTTTAAAACCCTGATTTAGCATGAAAACAATTTGGCATTGTTGCCGGGGAGCAACACGCAATTTGATCCCTGGATTACAATTCTTGACTTGATACTAACTTGATTTATCTCTTTTGATTGTGATTGTGTAGGGGGATTTAACCAAGGAGAAAGATCAACCTCACAACAGCTACTCCAGGGGCAGGTAATCTCATTTTCCATCCTCATTAAGCCCCTAATTATGAAAGGTTTAAAAAGAAAAAAAATCAATTAGGATCAACTTGCATTCTATTCTTAGAATCAATCTGCATAAGTTGCCTAAGTTGATTCTTTTGTAGACAAGCCCTAACCCTAATTTCTGCACCTACTTAGGGTTTAAGGTATCTAAGGTTATCACCTTCTTGCTTGAGCCCTAGGTACCAAATTTGGATGGAACTAATTGGATCAATCAGAGCCAAAATAGGATTTCTATTCTAGGGTTGAGGACTCCACTTGCTTAATCAATAATATATTCTCCCAACTTGTGTGTGTCCCAAGCCTTGTTTGTATTAACCTAAGAACGAAAACCCTAAAATCAGGCTCTAAATATCCACTTGAATCTTAAAAAGTTGGGACTTAATAATCTCAAAGGACAAACAAGTGAAGTTGACCCACCTTGTGGGGTCAACCAATCTTCAAATTAGGTCACCTTGCATAAAATATCTTAAAGTTCAAGTGGAATCATAAGCACATTGCTCTAAACTTAAAATTGGTAGACATTAGAGGTCAAGTTATCCATCCTGGTCTACCTGGACCCTCAGTGACAAGGAAGGTCGGGTGGGGGAAACACTGTAACCTGTGGGGACGCTCTACCATGTAGGGGTCTTTACGGGACTCTCCCTTCCTAGCTACCCAAGTAATTCTTAGGTGGATGACTTTCTGATCCAAGGGTATCATCCACCCCAAACCTCTATAGTCATCCAAAAATTTTTTGGTGCCTCGATTGGGTCTATTTGACATTCTATCTCTCAACTTCTCCATTAATGCATGTTTTGGAGGAGGTCCTTAAGACCAACCTTGAAGCCTCCATTAGTTATTCACTCTCGTCGAGGCCAAGCCTCGACCTCCGTGTTTGTGCAACAACCTAATCATATTGACATTTCCTCTGATTCTAAGCCCGAACCTCTAATCACAACCATGGATCAGCCATAATGACCTAACTTTTAACCACAACAATTTTTTGATTTTAGAGATCAGATCAATGCATTCATCAACCCACCACTGCATCCTCAAATGCGAGATCACTATAATCCCACGACAGTGGAGATCGAACCATGAATTAATATCCCTACAGGAGGACTCGAGGTGGAGCTCAAGCCTAGTATGCTTCACATGACTCCAAAATTCCATGGCTTGAACTCCGAGGATCCTTTCCAACACATCAATAATCTGAAGCATCCGGCCCACCCCTTTGGGGCAGGCATGAAGAATTGAGATGGCTTGCTATTAAAGATCTTCTCCTTCTCTTTGGCCAACAAAGCCACCTACTGGTTTCAAACATATCCACACGTGATCAACACATGGGAAGAACTTCAAACCGCATTCCTGCAAAAATTCTATCCCATTGGTTTCACAAATGCTATGCGACACTAAATCATGCACTTCTCCCAAGGAGTAGGAGAATCTCAACACGAAGAATGGGATCGTTTTCTAGACCTCATGCAAATGCCCCCATTATGGAGTCCCAAAGTGTGAACAAGTACAATCCTTTTACCAGGGGCTCCGTGATGATATCAATATATTTGTCAATGCAACTTGTGGTGGCAGCATCATGGGTCAGCAGAAAGACGAGATTTGGGGAATTCTCGAGAACATGTGCAAGAAGTCCCTGAACAATGAGTGATGCGAACACCATCATCAGCCCTAGGTAGCCCATTTTCACCCATAAAAGAGAACAAAAGCTCCTACATAACCAACTGGAGGTCCTAATTCATTGAATAACCTTTCTGAGAGAAAAGCAAGAAATAAGGGGTAAAATGGTAATTTTACCATTGCAGTACAACAACAAGTTTTCTCAAGGGCTAAACACAGGTCAAATGGTCTTAACAAGATAAAAAGTGGGTTGGTTCATAGAGAAAAGGGTTCTTGTGAATTCTAGGAATTAAATGACTTCATGTAATCCTAAAACAGACCCACTTGATTTAACAAGGTTTTGGTCAGGATAAAATTCACCTAAACCCTCTAAAAATCATATAAAGATATTCTCTAGTGTTTAGACCCTTCAATTTGGTCGTTGGAAACTATTTTGATCTAAAATGGGGTCTTAGACAAATATTTGCCCTAAATTGGGTTTTTACGTAAATTGCCTAGTCAGATGTGGTCAAACCCAAAATCCAACCTAACCATTGGATTCCTTAAGTCTAAATTAGGTTTGTAACAAAATTTGACCTAAGGGGAACTCATCTTGACCCACACTGCAAATAGGTCTGACCCAATTACATTTCTACCCCTATCTTTCAAAAATCGTTACAATTGACCCCCTATCTTCCTCATTCTTTGCTATCAGGTCCCTCCACCATTATAGTGGAGGGAATCCTACTCCGGCGAGCTTTAAAGGGCGATTTCTCCCTGATCTCTCAGAGAATCCCCTTCAAAATTGAAAGGGAGATTCTTTGAGAAATCTCCTCCAATGTGAACCCAATTAGAAGCCCTATTTGGTACCCAATCTCTCATGTGAATGCATGAGAGATTTAGGTATCTTTCGATTTTCCATCATTGGCGAACTTCCCTTGCTTGGAAGCTTGTCTTCCAAGCACAAACCCGACCTCCAGGGCCAATTTAAGAGACCCCAATTCAACCTGCATCTCCCAAGCTTGAAATCAGTCGGAGAATCCCCTCAATTTCGTCTCTCCTCCTTCGGATGACTCGCTCATCAAGCTTCGGCGACCTCTCCCACTCTCCCTCATTGCCTAGCCACAATACCAGTGGCAAGTTCTTCCTCATGCTTGTCCGCATCGTGCAGCACCTGCCGATGCTCCTTCCTCCCATCGTCCTCGCCGACCACCTTCACTGAGCACCTTCATCTCTGACGTCGGTGATATGAGCCAGATGCCATCTCTCCCTCCCCCTTCATCTCTTCACTACCAGATAAGTTCCTATTACCCTATACTCTCTTTTCCCCTCTTCATTTCCTTCAAACGACCACTGCCGCACTCAACCACCATCATCCCCTTCACCTCCGGCCACCAACTCCGGCGAGTTCGCTCCATCGCCACAGACCACCTCCCTCCTCGCCGACCGATCCATAAGCACCACCTCGACTCACTGATCATAACCCCCTACTCACAACACTCCGCCACTCACCCAAACGCAACCCCGAACACACCAACAAACTTGGCAGTAGTATGCCCTTGGCACTCTCCCACAGGCATTTCCATGCCACGCCAACCACCTCTGCACATTCGCCGTACCTTGGTGAAGCTCCCTGAGCTTTTTAACATGGCCGCAAGGCTGTCTGTGTGATTTCAGATCTAGAGGATTGTTGCCATTGGCGCACAACCTGGATCTTCCTTGCAAGCATCTTTAGGCCGTGCCCGCTCTAGAACACAATCCCAGGTCGCGTGGAGATCCTTTGAGAACGTCTCCAGGCATCCAAATGGTTTTGAAGGCCGAAGCTGCAGCTGAAATCAAAGGACGTCACTCTGTTGCAGGCACGCGTGAAAGGGGGTAGGAAGATAGTCCCACCTCAGAAAGATTTCGCGTGCCGCACCGCATAAATTGATTTTGTACATTTGGCTTATCACCTCCAACTCGCGGGGTGAGGTCCCTCTCACCTGACCCAACGCCTCATCTGCGACCATGCCCTAAGGACCTAGTGACCTGACCCGACTAGCACACCTCAACCACCACCGCACGGCGGTGGGCCTAGTCCCGGGCATGTACCCGACCCGATTACCGGAGAAGCTGTGGCTCTGGGAGAGCAAACCTAAGAGAAAAGAGAGAAGAGAGCTCGCGTAGGTAGGGGTTATGTTTTGCTGTACAGACCGAAGAGAAGAAGAAGGAGAAGGCAAGGAAATAGAGAAGGCTGAAGAAAAAGGAAGGAGAAGGGCTGGAGCAGAAGGAAGAAGCCAAAGCCAAAGCCAAAGGAAGGAAGGTAAGGAAGGTAGAGAAAAGAAAGAGAGAAGAAACTGAAGGAAGAAGAAGCTGAAGGCAGCTGACAAAGAAAGAAAGAGAAGAAGGCAGAGAAAAGAAAGGAGGAAAGGCAAAGGAAGAAAGGTAGATGCTAGAGAATAGAGAAGAAGAAAAAGAAGAAGATTGAAGACAAAGGCAAAGAAAGAAGAATAGGAGAAGAAGCAGAAGAAAGAAAAGAGATCAAGCACTGTAGCATATGCATTTTAAGACATTTGATTCACACATCAGACATCCAATTTTGAGTGCAATTGACATACATTGGTTTCTTTAGTTTACTCCTATCTTTTTGCACTATGACATTGATCTTATTGCATATTATATTCTTTTAAATTCTCAAGTTGTGATCTTGATTTCTAAACCTTAATTTGCTCCCTGTGATCGACCTCAGACTTTAAAATTTGAGTAATAAATTTTATTTGTTTCGAACGCTTTTTCGACTGTATTACAATGCGACCTTTTTAATACGCGACCTTTTTAAGACCAGATCAAGCACTCTTAACATTTTGTCACCGTTGCCAGGGAGCAATGGGCGATTTAGAAATCTTGATTACAATTGCTAATTTGGTACTAACTTGATATATCTATTTTGTTGTGGTTGTTTCAGGGGAGAAGATTCAACAAAAGACAGCCGCACATCAAACACACCCGGGGCAGGTACTTTCTGATTAATCTCTTTCCCTTAAGCCCCTTAATGAGTCCATTTTAATGGACTATTATTACACCTTAGTTAACTCTATTCTTACCTTTAAGGTTTGTTAATAACTACATTAAGTTATAGAATGATTGCATGCATCATTATTTAGTTTACATCTATTCTATTGCATTCTATAACTTAGTACGTAATTATCTTATGTTTTATTATTGTAGGAATAATGTTACAAAGAAAAGGGTGGTAAAAGCAATTTCTCCTCCAACAATTGGCCAGCCTCAACAACACCTCCCCCAATAGCCACCGGCTAAGTTTAGTAAGGGATTTGAAAATCCCTTAACTTGCAGATGGGAGGGGGGAGGAGATAGAAAAAGGCTCTTCGAGAGAGGAGGGGCTTCTTCTTCCCCTAAGGGGGATCATCTCCACCTTCCCCATTGTGGAGAGGGAGTGCACTGTGGAAGCAAGCAACCACCACCCATTGCGTGCCTCCAAGTGCGCTTCATCTTCTTCTACAGCCGCGCCCATGCCAGCCTACCCTTACCATGTCAAGCAGCCACCAGCCCCCACCGCAAGCACACTCCAGCCTACCTTCACCATCCTCCAGTAGTATCACACCATCCTCCCACCATAGCCTGCCCTATTCGCGCTGCACTAACAGCACCTGTGTGTGGCCAAGACCGCCCGTAGGTAGCCAAGTGCCCTCGCCAACCTACACCCGCATGTGCTCCAGCATCTCCCACCGCAGCCGTGCACCCTGCAAGAATAGCACCTCCCATCGCGCGCCTGCAACTACACTACTGCCTCACCGCACTGCCCTCACCACGCCTTGCAGGTGCTGCACCATCCTCCCATCGCGCAAACTTGCAGCCGCACCCTTGCAAGACCGCAGCCACCCGCAGGCAGCCAAGCATGCATGGCCTATACCACCCACAGGTAGCCAAGCGCATGCAAGTAGACTGCCCGCAGGCAGCCAAGATCGCCCGTAGGTAGCTAAGCGCACACAACCCTGCCGCTCGCAGGCAGCGCCCTCACGCACCCTTATGCACGTGGCCATCGCGCAGCCGCGTGCCTACAACAGCAGCTCTTCATCTTCTCTGTCAACAGGCCGACGGCTGTTCTCCACCGTCAGACCGCCGCCGGCCACCTTCGGCCACCACATCCCATCATGAAGCATGCGTTGAGGCTTACCATCCCGTCCACTCTCGTTGCCAACCGCGCACGGCCGTTCAAGCGAGGAAGAGAGAGGAGAAATCCTCTATTTTTGCCCCAATTAAAATTTACATTGCATGCCATTGCCTCTTTAATATTATTATTTTATTCATGCCACATTGCATGGATGCACTTATATATTCTTAAATTTACTTCACTTGTGTTATGTGCATCATTCTACATTGAAATTCAAATTAGATTTGCATGCAAATCAAATTTACATGATATGCCACTACCCATGCATCATATACATAATTTTGGGATCGTAATTTTTGATGTGAAAATTACATAAATAGCCTTGAACTTTTATGGAAATTGCAAGCTCCATTTAGAATAGCATATTCCTCGCATTGAAGTCGTGAAAGTGCCTGCAAACGATATAATCCTCTAGTCGTGAATTTATTGGTTCTATTCCTCCCTATGGATGCGACATTTTTTTGTGGTTAAATTTGATATTTATTTTAATTTTTGATTGGGAGATTTTCCACCACATAAAACACAACGACATATCACTTTATTGCTATCATCTTCATAAATAAGTGAGAATCCCTCCATTAAATGATGTCGTTGCTTAGGAGGCAATAGATGCAATAAATTCACTTTAGTATTTTTGAGTATTCTGAGTTGCACAATTATCTGATCATTCGTTATTTTCTTGTGCGAGGAATCTGATGGGGCAACAAGTGCAATAGAACGACGACATCGACCTTAAACAACGAACACGGCGGGTGCGCATGGCGGAGATTATCTTTTTGGTGGACCATGATGCCACCTGGAGGCCAGCAATAGGAGCACGTGGGCCTTGAACCCACGCATGTAGGTGTACGGAGAAGCCTGTTTCTGATTTAGTCATTAGAGCTTAGTTTAGATTTAGTTTAGATAGACATTAGAATTTAATTTCTGTCTTTTGGACCCTTGTTGGGTATTTTTGGGAACATGTTCCCAGTGTTTCTTTATTTCTTATCACTCTTGTATGAGGGAGCATATTTTCGGGAGCGTGTTCCCGTTTATTTAGATTATAGGATTATTGAAATTGTTTGTACTACATGTTGGATTAGGTTTGTTTGCTTATTATTATTATTAGAAAAAAGAAATTCAAACTGCCTGCTAGAAGCTGCATATCTATAGGACGATCATCTAGGACTGAATGAGCAGCATCTAGTTTATTTTTACTGTATTGCATACATTCTTGCACGAAGAAAGCTGGAGTAAGGTATGTCTTCTCTTGAGCATCAATTACCTGTCATGCATCTGCATTGAACCAAAATCTAAGACCACTAAAGTGCTTGAATCGATTAATTCAGTGGTCACTTTAAAAATTAAGACTGCTAAGAGGTTGGACCTTAAAATCTGTGACTTAAAATTGTGTGCAAAAGGATCTTGTTTGCGAAATTTCAAAACTCAAAACAAGATCGTATGATTGCACACTTGAGACACTGTGCACCTCACACATAAGGTCACTAGATAAATTTCTACCTCTCCTCTTTTGCACCACAAGGGAAGTTAGTCGGAAATCAACAAGCCTATCTACCAAGTTACTTTAGTTCCTCGTGTGTGGGCTCGATTCGAGACTTCCATCCCTTGCGAGTAGGTTATAGGCACCAACGAAGGTTGGCCTAGGAAGCATAATTTTTCAAAACTTGTTTGGCCACCAACTGAACACTTAATTCTAAGACCTAGAATCTACTAAAAATAGATTCCACTGGATTTGCGTTTGCTTTGACAGCGATAGAACTCTCTAGGAAGTTTCTGCTCGTGTTCTGAATTTTTCTAAATCCTAAGAGAGTTAAAATTGTTTGGCTTAAAGAAATGGATCACCCTTATTCCTATCATTTAGATTATCAGAGTCAATACTTCCCATATTTTAACCAGGATCCCATGCCCCAAGCGTATTCATCCTTTGATGGGTACATTGACAATTCATGGGATCATTCTTATTCTTATCCTGGGAGTATTGGCCCGATAACTCCCACTTTTGAGTAGAGCCTAGGAGCGGGATTTTCCAACCCTAGAATCCCAACTTTTATGCAAACACCCAACCCTCCCACCCTTCATGATTTTTCGTATCGAGGTTGGACCGATACCCCTAGGCAACCAGAGCCTAAAATTGACTATCCTCCCCAACCTGATAGCAGTAGCCTCTCCTCTTTTATGATAGAAATGCAAAAACAACAAAAGGAAATGATAGAATCCATGAGAGAGATGTTGAGGAATAGTCAACAATTAAATAAAGAAATAAGATAGCTTAGCTATGCTCTTCCCAGTATTTATGATCCCTACCCATACGACCATGATCATGAAAATAATTTTGAGGAAGCCAGTGACAATAGGGATCCATTTTTATGTAGCTATCACTTAGACTCTCCCAATGAGACACGGCCACTAGAGGAGAACGATCCTAGTAATTCTCCACCTGAGCTATATTGGAGTCAAAAGAAAGGGAAGATGGTACCTCTTGAGGACCATGACCCCAATGACAGTATTCTCCTTACCCTACTAACCCGGGTCAAGGTTGTATTGTTCCTATCACTTCCCCTATTGATTATCTAGTTGAATCCCATTCTACCCTTAGGTAGCCTACTCCTGACACTCCACTTAGGGAATCAACACCTACCATTCAGCATCCTGAGGATTTAAATGCACCCAATGAAGGTGACCCTAAGGGAATGGAGGATGAATTAGATCAATTTTGGTCTCAGGGATATAAAGAGTCTATTTTAGAGGATGAGGATGCCCCAATGGAGGAAACTAGACTGAAAATCTGGAGTGAATCATAGGGGAATTATTTATTATTTGAGGATTTACCTCCGGACGATATAAATAATATGGTGAAATCTAGATTCTTCCCTTCTTGTGAGAGTCATCTCCATCAAACCAACATTGGATATTAGAGGACAAACAAAATAGTGAGAAGCCTAGGGGAGACTCTCAGGGACAAAAAACGTCAATTGAGGATTTATACCCTAAGAAGAAAAATGAATTCAGTGATATAGGCTTGCTCCAAAACATTAAGACTGATCCTCCTTTAGGAATAATTGAGGATATTGATCCAACTCCTTTCTTCACAAATGAATCACATATACTCTCCGAAAAAAATTTGAGTGAACCAAAAGAATTTGGCGATGAGCTTAATGATAATGATTATGATTCCGTTGTTTTGACCCTGCCTTCAAAGGAATATAATTTGGAGTCTACCGTTGATTCACATATACTAGAAGGTGAAAATATGACTCCAATCATTAATGATAGGCAGGGTAATGTGAAGTCGTCTACAATTGTTAGGGAGAATACACAATTTGAATCGTTGTTGGAATTGGACCTAACATAGACTAAGCCCTCATTGGACTTAATCATTACCTTCCAACACTACAAATAACCCTTACACTCCCTAACCAATCCTTGGCTCAGATCTCTACTCATGTACATTCTTTCTGGAGATCATATCAGGCCAGTACTTTCTCGGGTAGAATGGCGTGTGTGGATTGATGCTTGTACTTTTAGTCTCTCCATTCAAGGGCTTGAAATAATAATGTTTATATCTTTTAAAACCTGCCCTGCTTTGGAGGATCCTTGTTATCCTCCACTTATTCCATTTCAGGAGGCCTCTTTTCATATTCCTTTTGTTATTCCTAGACCTCCCCAGGTAGCCAATGAGGTTTTCTACTTTCATACCTTCTGGCGAGATTTTGGGATTACGTTGCATCATTAGCTCGCCAACATCCGTGGCTACCTGTTTTCTAGGCCCACGCTGTTACGCATATTTTTAGGGCCTAACTTTTTCTGTCTGGAACCAGGCTTACAGGTTCCTTATAAGTCTCGCTGCTGACAGAAAATGCAGCGCTTGTTGGAAGGAAACCCAGCGTTCTGAATAACACCGTCGTCTGGTGATTCCTTTCCTTTCTCCCCCTGTTTTAATTTTACAATGAGGACATTGTAGGATTTAGGCATGGGGGGGTGCATTTTGAATTTTAGGAAGTATTCATGCATTTAGGTTAGCATATAAAAAAAAAATCTCTTTTCTTGAGCTGAATGGGTTACTCCCTAGCAAAATATCTTTGTCATTGGAGGTTTTTCTTCTTGAATTATTACTTAAGTTTAGAATCTAATACATTTACTTCAAGTGCACGTAGACTGGGCTATGATCTTTGAAGAAAACCAATAAGCATTTATAGTCTTCTGAACCCTTGGACAGTTCATAGGGAGTCGGGCATGCTATCTTCTACTAGATCCACCTCATATTTATGAGAAGAAAGTAGAGAGATTACTGGTGTGCTAAGTCTAGTGCAAGGACTCTTATGTTTTGGATAATTAGATGATGATACTTCAGAGTTAGACATAGTTTTCGCTCTCTGTTCCTGTGTGCGTACTTTGTGTGAATTCCTGAGAGTCACCAAATAAGGTAGATACACAGAGATTGAGTCTTAAAAGAGCTATTACTATGGTGGATGGTTATGACTGTCCCTCATAGAGTCCTCGGCTGAAGGAGGGTAACAGTGTCAAAGGTCAGAAATACGTCTGTGCTATCCATTCCTTCCTGGTGCTGAGAATAGGCACTTCCACCAAATAAGCCACACAATATCCTCTTGACCATCATCATCCCTAATAATGCCTCATAAATAAAAGTCTTTATCGTGTTATGTTGATTGATAAAGAAAGAAAAAGGAAAAAAGAGAAGAAAAAATAATTAAAAAAAATAAGAAGAAGAAAAGAGAGAGAGAAAAGAAAAAGAAAAGAGTCCAAGGTTATAATTTTATCATTGTAACATTGTTTCTGAGGCAACAAAAACACTTATCATGATCCACCAAATATGACCCATACCTACCTTTCAGTATTTCTGATTGCCCGAATACTAGTTGAGGACTCTAACTTAGTTGTAGAGTTATTAGGACTTTAATTAAAGTGTGAATGCCATGTGAGGCCACCAAACAGTGAGTACAATTACTAAATCTGGCGATATTTGCGATCTCAGAAAGAAAAGAAAGAAAAGAGTGAGCACCAAGGAACATCAAGAGAGCACAGTTGTTTAGCCTCTCTTCGAGTTGATTTGTCTAATAGTCTAGAGATCTAGAGTCTGTAGTACTAGATTGCATGTAGCACCAAATGAGTGTGTGCCACCAAATAAAAATCCATTTAACTCAATATCTCCTACTTAAGCCAAAAGCAGGGGTCAAATTACATATTATCTTCTGCTTTATCCTCGAGGGAAGTAGTTGCCTATCCCGACAGAAATATTTACCAAGGGTGAAGTACGAACTCCTAAAGCATATTGGCTTTTCACTTGGATCTGTTACCTAGGCTATCATCACTTCACATTTGTCTGGATCTCTAAAGTTTTGAAATAAGAAAAGAAGCAATCTTCTGATTACTTCTATTATTTTTTAGTTTTGCTAAGGACTAGCAAATCTTAGGCATGGGGGTATTTGATGAGTCCATTTTAATGGACTACTGTTACGCCTAAGTTAACTCTATTTTTAACTTTTAGGTTTGTTAATAACTACATTAAGTTATAGAATGATTGCATGCATCATTATTTAAGTTTACATCTATTTTATCACATTCTATAACATAGTATGTAATTATCTTATGTTTTATTATTGTAGGAATAATGTTGTAAAGAAAAGGGTGGTAAAAGAAATTTCTCCTCCCACAACTGGCCAGTCTCAACAACACCTCCCCCAACAGCTGCTGGCTAAGTTTAATAAGGGATTTGAAAATCCCTTAACTTGCAGATGGGAGGGGGGAGGAGATAGAAAAAGGCTCTTGGCGAGAGGAGGAGGGGCTTCTTCTTCCCTTGGGGGGGATCATCTCCACCTTCCCCACCGTGGAGAGGGAGTGCACTGTGGAACCAAGCAAGCACCACCCACTGCATGCCTCCAAGCGCGCTTCATCTTCTCCTACATTCAGGCCCATGCCAGCTTGCCCTCACCGTGCCAAGCAGCCACCAGCCCCCACCGCAAGCACACTCCAGCCTACCTTCACCATCCTCCAGCAGTACCGCAGCATCCTCCCACTGCAGCCTTCCCTCACCACGCTGCTCTAACAGCACCTGTGCATGGCCAAGACCGCCTACAGGCAGCCAAGCACCATCGCCAGCCTACACCCGCATGCGCTCCAGTATCTCCCACCGCAGCTGCATGCCCTGCAAGCATAGCACCTCCTACCGTGCGCCTGCAACTGCACTACTACCTCACCGCATTGCCCTTACTACGCCCTACAGGCGCTGCACCATCCTCCCTCTGCGCAAGCCTGCAGCCGCACGCTTACAAGCATGCCCTCACCACACCTTGCAAGCCCGTAGCTGCCTGCAGGCAACCAAGCACGCGCAGCCTGATCGTGTGTTTTCACTCAACCTAGTAATTAAGTAAATTTCACTTAATTAAGAGTAGAAGAAATTACTTAGGTTAACTCGAAGTCATGTCGGTTGTGTAGATAGGGTTGAATTAACCTAACATTTTCAAAATTTTTATTGGTTGAGTCCAGGTCGTTCACTGGGAGGTATAATAATTTTCTCCAAATTCACCAATTTGCTTTTATTTCTTATAAGTTTAGGAGGTATAACTAGTTTTATTTTTAAAACATAAATTTTGTCAAAATATTTAAACTATAAAGAATATACAAAATTCCATATGCAAAACATATTTACTTAAATGATGTACTTTATTAACAAGTAAACGTGCTAGTTTTTCAATTCAATTTCATTCCAAGAAATTAAGGCAATTAAAAGTTATTCTATTAAAATATGCCTTTTTACAATTAAGAACAAAAAGTAATGCAAGAAAAGATTTATTTTCTTCAGCCTCTCATCTTCTTCTTTCTTTCTTTTATTTTTTTCTCTATCTTGAGCTCTCTTCTTACCTTTCTTCTTTTCTTCCTGTCTTCTCCTACCTTCTTTTCTTCCCTTAGTCTTCTTCCTTTTGTTCCTTAGTCTCTTTTCCTTAACACTCCTTAGTGCCTGTGCTCCTTTGCTCCTTAGCCTTTGCTCAACACTTGACTTAAACTTAACATCCTTCAGCAGCGTCTCTTTCAATTCCCTTAAACTTTTAGCTGAACCGGGTTTTTTACTTTTTTAACCAAAAGTTATTTTATTTGCGGCGAGGTCCTTTCGAGGATACACAGCACCCTGAGACCAGGGTGGGACTAGACCCTACTCAGTCCTCGCTTAATCTCAATTAGGTTCATTTTTGGTTTATTTCTTATCGGTTCACAGTATCGAGCCATTTCGGCTCAACCCGGCCTCCCAGGCCTCTCTCACCCTCACAGAGCACACATTCTCTCACACCCCCAAGGGCGCACACCTGCAAGCACAAGCCCACACACACACACATGCTCATGTTCAGATCGAATCGGTAACCAGTGCGCCGAGTGCTAATGACTGCATTACCCATGCAACGAATTACTTTTATCCCCAGGTGCATGTTCGTGAACAAGCGATGTGGGACTAACCTACCCCTTCCAGACCCAACTTCAAATGATCATAACTTTCTATCTAGAGCTCCAAATCGAATGATTTCAAGTTTGTTAGAAAGCTCTAAGATAGATCTATGTAATTGCAGGGTCAATTTAATGTTTTGAAGATGGTTTCCTCTTTAATTTGAAAGATGAAATCAGGGGTTCCTACGGGTTATTTAAATGCCTGGAAGTGAAATTAAATCCACTGAGTCCTGAGATGGACTTTTCTTTTTTATTTAAAGGTCTGTACATGTTATATAATTGATTCTGCATCTGTTAGAATAGGTTTTAAGCTCTTAAGACCTTCAGAATAAGTAGAGAAGCTCTTCACTTCTCTGAAAGCTTCAGAGTTCATATTTCAGATTTCATTATGTGCAACAGACACTTAAAAGTGTTTCTAATTGATTTAAACTAATTCTAAGAATTATAATTAACTCATCTGGGTAGGATTTAAGTTTAAATTTCAATAAAATAGGACTCCTGTTGGTTTGGGTTCGAAAGTAACCCAAATTGACAGGAACTAAAATCTCATTAAATAAATCATTTGAGATCACTTTAATCACTTTCAGATCATCAAACAAGTTCCTAGAATCAATTTTCACTCCTCAATACCTCAATTCAAGCTCAGAACTCCATTAACAGACTCATGTTTAACTGTGGAAGCATAAAAATTGACTATCTGTTCAAAGCTTTTCCATAGGAAATCAACGATTTAATTAGAGTCTCCTCAACATCACAAATTTATTCAGATCTTCAGGAAGGTGTTCTGACCTTGATCTAGGGTTTCAGGCTCGCCGCTTGAACTTGAAACCATGTGTGTTCAACAAAATCAACGGAAGGTTGTTACAGTGTTTTAAAGGTTTAAATAGCTTCAGTGCATTACACTGAAGCTTCTAAGTTCATTAAATGCTTCTCAGATCTTTTTGTCAGACTTCTCCAACTCCGTCAGAGTTGGGGAAGATGAAGTTAAATCTATAGCTCCATTGGTTAAATCCTCAAACAAATATCCTCGAATTAATCAGTGATCCATATTTTATCATTCTGGAGCTTCTCAACAAGTTTCAGAGGCTAAAACACAGATTTGGCTCGCCGGAGCTCGCTGGAGCTCCGGTGAGTCTAGAAAATATAAAAAGTATGCACAGATTGATAAAACTTGCCATTTTTGATTTAGAAAAGATCCTGAGGTTGCAAGGAACCTCAGTATCACTTTTAATTCTTCATTATTTCTTTAGAGTTAAGATTTGACAGTGAATTCATTTTCTTAAAAAAAATTTGATTTGAATTAAGCTTAGGACTTGTTTAACCACTCAATTGAGGGGTTAAAAGAAGTCAACAGATGTTAGCAGTTATAATTATATAGTTAATTAATAGTTTGAACTGTTCTTGAGCCGCCATTGACAGCGAGCACAGAAACTTAATTAAGATTTGGGTATTTAATTTATATGTGATATTTGTATGTATTATAATGTCGATCAGGGTTCATAAGTGGTGGATAAATGGTGAAGAACCCAATGAAGGTGAAATTATCTCAATTACTGTCACCATAGGCAGTGACAGTAGTCGGTGAAGGTGGAATTTGAATTAGGCAAATAGGTGATTCAATTAGTGATTAAGTGATTTAGAAGTGATCATGGAAGATACAGGAAGGTGTACAGTGAATTAAAAAGAAGAAATTAAGTCTCTGGTGAGCTCAAGGAACTCGCCGGAGTCAGAGAAGATGAAACTAAAATCTAAAATTACTCTAATCTAACTAACTAAACTAGCTTACTCCTACTCCTACTCCTAATCTACTGTTACTTGGACGAAGGGGTCAATAGGGTTCCGCTGAAGGTTCATAGCGGACGACGAAATCAGAGGGTGGAAGAAAGATCTCCGACGGGCGGATTTGAGGTGGAGCGGAGGGTTCCTTGGGTCGCCGCCTGTGTCAGAGACGCGGAAGACCACGGCGGATCTCCTCGGCTAATTAAGATGGACGGAGGAAGTCGGAAAATGGAATGGGAAGTCATCAGAGTTTTGGACGAATAGCCTATTGGGTCGGCTGCAGTGTTAGAAGAGGGAAGGGAGCCAACTTCAATAAAATCAGAGGTGTGAGGGGGTATTTATAGCAGTTTGCGGTGAAGAGAGTGGCGGGGTCTGGCCAAAGAAGGAGCTCGAGGAGCTTAATCTCCGTCGTCGTCTCCGACGACAGTGAGGTTATCTCCCACTAAAAAATAGGATTCCCGGTTAATCTAGACTGGTGGATGAAGTGGAGGTGGTGAGCGCAAGCTGCAAGAGCTTGGACAAAGAAGGTTGATGTCGGCAGGGCGGTAATCACGTGGTTGGGTGACTCTCTACTGTCAACCGTTCATTCGGCTGGAGAAGAAGAAGACAAAGAGGGACATAAAACTAATAAAACTTAAGGACCTGTGTGAGAAATAAGGACCCGATTGTAATGAATTTTAAGGACCAAAATGTAAACTTAGGTTTTGAAGGTTTATTTTAATTTAGATCTTTTTCAACTTTTTATATATGTTAGTAAATAAGGTAAATATTATGTTTTCACCTTGAATTTACATTTTTGACCCTTTTAGGTTAATTTATTAGATTAAGTAAAGTCGCTTAAGTTATTACGTACTTAGGTATACATTATATTTAAGTTACTTATCTTATTAATTAAGGGAATGATTAATAGGATTTCAAGTCCAATTATTAACTATATTATTAATAATGTTAATTGAATGATAAAATGTCATTTTAAACTTATTTTAAGGTCCTTGACTAAATATCCCTTATTTTATAATTAACCCTTATATGTTCATAACCTTAGCAAATTAACTAGGAAGACTAGTTAATTAGGGGTAATTAGAGATCATGATGAGTCTCATCACAGCCCAGCCGCTCGCAAGAAGCCAAGCTCATAGGCAGCGCCCTTGCGTGCCCTTGGGTGTGTGCCCACAGCAATAGGTCTTCATCTTCTCCGTTAACAGGTTGGTGGCTGTTCTCCACCGTCCAACCGTTGCCGGCCACCTCCGACCGTCCTGTCACCACCATTGTGAAGCACGCGTCGAGGCACAGCATCCCATCGACACTTGCCGCCAAACGCACGACCGTTCAAGCGAGGAAGAGAGAGGAGAAATCCTCTGTTTTTGCCCTAATTAAAATTTACATTGCATGCCGTTGCCACTTTAATATTATTATTTTATTCAAGCCACATTGCATGGATTAACTTATAGATTCTTGAATTTACTTCACTTGTGTTATGTGCATCATTCTACATTGAAATTCAAATCAGATTTGCATGAAAATCAAATTTACATGATATGCCACTACAGATGCATCATATACATATCTTTGGGAGCTTAATTCCTGATGTGAAAATTACATAAATAACCTTGAACTTTTAAGAAAATTGCAAGCTCCATTTAGAATAGCATATTCCTTGCATTGAAGTTGCGAAAGTGTCAGCAAACGATATAATCCTCTACTCGTGAATTTATTGGTTCTATTCCTCCCTGTGGATAGACATTTTATTGTGGTTAAATTTGATATTTATTTTAATTTTTGATTAAGAGATTTTCCACCACATCAAACACAATGACGTATCACTTTATTGCTATCTTCATAAATAAGCGAGAATCCCTCCATCACCCCTCACTCTGAAAAGGTAGAAAAGGATAAAATCAATTAAGCCTACTTTGTTTACATTCCTAGCTAATTCACCAAGTTACTTGATTTCATTTCAACAACAATACTGATTTGTGCACCCATTTAAGGTAACTAGGGCTACCACCTTCTTGGTTGAGCCCTAGATACCATATTTTGACAAACTAAATTGGACCAAGATTAGAGCCAACTTAAGGATCTCAATTTAGGGTTTAGGAGACACACCTTCATAAGCAAGAATCAACTCTCCAAAAAGAGGTGTGTCTAAGCCTTGGTTGAAGAGATCTATTCAAGAAAACCCTAAAAATCAGGCTCTAAATCTCACTTGAATCTTAAAAGAAAGGACCTAAACTTCTCAAAGGACAAATAGGTGTAGTTGACCCTCTTTGCTCTAAATCTCACTTGAATCTTAAAAGAAAGGACCTAAACTTCTTGAAGGACAAATAGGTGAAGTTGACCCTCTTTGATCCTTGAAATTAGGTCACTTTTGCACTCAATACATCTAAAGTTCAAGTGGAATCTTAAGCACCCTTTATCTTAACTAAAACTGGTAGACTTAAGAGGTCAAAGTCCCCATTCTGGTCTACCTAGTACATCAGTGACAAGAGAGGTCAAGTGAGGGAAACCTTGTAACTCGCAGGGACGCTCTACCGTGTAAGGGTCTTTGCGGGACTCTCCCTCTCTGGCTGCCCAAGTATTTCTCAAGTGGACGGCTTTCTAACTAACGGGTATCATCCACCCCGAACCTCTATAGTAATCCAAATTTTTTGGGTGTGTTGATTGGGTCCATCACATTCTACTCTCGTCCAAACCATCGGTGCATGTTCGGTAGGAGATCCTTAAGACCATCCTTGTGGCCTCCTTTAGTGATTCACTCCCACCGAGGCCAGGCCTCGACTTCCGTGTTTGTGCAGCACCCCCACTACATAGACATCTTCTCTGATTCAATTGAACCAAATTCTCCTTCTTCCATCATCATGGCACAACTAGTAGCAGAAGAGAATAACCTTGAAAACCAACTTCAGTGCCTTAATGATTTATTTCAAGCTTTTGTAAACCCACCACAGCGTCCTATGATGTGAGATCACTATAATCCCGCTACGATGGTGATCGAACCTCGAGTCCAAATCTTGGTTGGAGGTTTTGATTTTGAACTCAAGCCCAACATGATTCATGCCATTCCAAAGTTTCATGGGCTTAATTCTGAGGATCCCTTCCAGCACATCAAACAACTCAAGCATCTGGCCTAGACCTTTGGGTCAGATGTCCAAAATCGGGATATTCTTCTTATGAAGATGTTCTCCTTCTCTCTCATGGACAAAGCAGCTCACTGGTATTAGACTCAAACGCGTCCAATCAACACATGGGTTGAACTACAATCTGAGTTTCTGAAAAAGTTCTTCCCAGTTGGTTGGAGGAATGCCTTACGACACCAGATCACACACTTCACCCAGCAATCTAGAGAACCACTTCATGAAGCATGGGATCGTTTCCTGGACCTCATGCAAAAGTGCAGCCATTACGGAGTTCCTAAATGGGAACAAGTCTAGTCTTTTTACCAGGGACTCCGTGAAGATATCTACTTATTCGTTAATGAAACCTGTGGAGGAAATATCATGGGTCAACACGAAGACACTGTGTGGGAGATTCTTGAGAAAATGTGTGAGAACTCCATTAATAATGACTCCATGGGCTTATTCAACTGGACAAATGCCCACGCATTGACGAATCCAAAGGGAGCACATGAGACGTAGGGCCTGTCCACATCCATTGACTTGGAATTGATAGCCAGTCGATTGGGCAAGGTCTCTATCATTGAGAAGAAGGTGGATGAGCTGACTCAACATTTGCAGCGAGCCACCTCTACGCAAAACCCATTTGCACAATTGCCTTCTGGGAGGGATGCTGTGCATAACATCTATCACCGATCTTCTCAGGGGATGGACTCGTATCCACCCCTGTCTAACTCTAGGACTGGAGGAAACTTCGATCCAACCTACTCTAGTTGGTGGAACTCTGAACCCTTGTACTCTGACTTTCCTGAGGTTCCTCAGACCTGCGAGGACCACAACACCATCTAGAATGACCCATTCTCTGATACCTATAATCCTGGATGGTACAATCATCCCAATTTCCTGTGGATGGGAAATAATCAAAGACCACCATGTCAACCCCGTACACAAGCTCCTCGTCTATATCAACCGCCTCAGCCTCGACCCAACCCCACCTATCAATCTGGACTAACTCAAATAGATCAAATGACTCTTATCCTTTAGACTCTGGCTGACATTCAAAAGATAAATGTGACTATGCAAAAATAGCATAAGGACGAGATCACAAAGGTTCGCAATCAACTCGCCCAGATGGTGAATTCCTGCCAACCTGGCACACTCCCTTCGCAACCTCTATCGAATCTGAATAACGTGCTGAACTAGAGGAGCATTATGAACCCAAATCCGGGCCAAGCCCACATGATTTATCAGGCCCCTTCTATTCCATCACCCGACAGGATGGAAGCTTCGACATCATATGCGGGATATCAATAGCAGCCACCTATTTTACCAACTCTAAACCAAAACCAGGCAGGACTAAATTCTATTACAACCCGTAGTAGGAAAACAACATAAGACCGACCTTACCCAAGCCACTTTCAGCTTGGTAATACGAACCCAAGCCCTAGGATAGTTATCTAGAATACCCCTATCCCAGATCAAGAACCTAGACCAATTCTAGAGGAACCATCCAAGGTTCCATTTCCTGAGGCCTTGACAAAGGGAAAGAGGACAACCAAACCCATGGCTCCTGAGGTGGATTTGGTCAAGCTCTTTGAACAAGTCCAAATAAACATCTCCTTGATGGATGCAATCTGCCACGTACCGGCTTATGCACGATTTCTGAAAGATGTGTGTAAACCTAAGCGTAAGCCACGAACCAAAAGTAGGAGTCTGATAGTACTGTTAGAGCATGCCAGCTCTGTAATTTTGAGCTAACTCCCACCTAAGGCAAAAGACCCAGGTACTCCCCTGATTTCCTGTACAATTGGTGATACCCAATTTGATAGAGCTCTATTAGATCTAGGAGCCTCCATAAACCTAATACCAACATCCCTACTTGACCACCTTGAGGAATCTGAGCCTAAACCAATAGAGGTGACATTACAGTTGGCTGACCGATCTATAAAGTCACTTAAAGGAGTTCTTGAGGATGTCATTGTTAGGGTGCGGGATTTCTATTTCTTGGTGGACTTTATAGTCTTGGATATGGATGCCCCATAAAACTCGAGGGATACACCAATTATATTAGGGAGACCCTTTCTGGCCACTGCTAGGGCCAACATAATTTGTGAGGAGGGCCAAATTAAACTGAAATTCGGAAACCAAACATTAAAGATTGACATCTGTAAGGCCCACAAGGGATTAATTGCGTTGTTATAGAACAAATATGTGACATCAAGGCTGTGGTTGACGATCCGTATATTGAGGACAACCTGACAACTTCTAATCAACCACAAGAGGATCAAAACCCGCAATCAGAGGAGTTCGAACCTAACCTAGATACACCCATAACTCCTTCCCTTGCTACTGATACCCACCCTGAACCACTCGCTGCTGCCGATAACCCTATCTTGGAACTCAAGCCTCTTCCTGACCATCTCAAATACGTCTTTTTGGGTTCCAATCAAACATTTCCTGTGATTATCAACTAGACTCACACCTGATCAGGAATCCCATCTGATTACTATTCTCCAGCAACATTGTAGAGTCATTGGATGGACTCTTGATGATTTGACTGGTATCAGCCCGTCCTACTGCACACACCGTATCTACACCGAAGACGGCACACGACCTTCCTGTAAAATGTAGAGACATCTAAATCCTAATCTGCAAGAGGTCATGAAAAAGGAGATCATCAAGTGGTTAGATGCAAGGGTCATCTACCCAATCTCTGACAGTCGGTGGGTGAGTCCAATTCAGGTTGTGCCTAAGAAGGCAGGACTCACCGTGATCACGACGGAATCTAGAGAAATCATACCGACCCGTGTGGCGAATTCGTGGAGAGTCTATATTGATTAAAGAAAACTCAATACCTCCACAAAAAATGATCATTTCCTACTACCGTTTATTGATCAGATCCTCGAGAAACTAGCAGGAAATAGGTTCTTCTGCTTTTTGGATGGGTACTCCGGTTATAAATAGGTGTCAATCCATCCTAAGGGCCAAGAAAAGACCACTTTCACCTACCCCTTTGGGACGTACGTGTTCCGAAGGATGCCGTTCGGTCTCTGCAATGCACCTGCTACTTTTTAGCGGTGCATGCTTGCCATATTCCCAGATATGGTAGGTGATTATCTGGAAGTCTTCATGGATGACTTTTCAGTATTTGGAGAATCATTTGATGATTGCCTCCTGCACTTGGTCTAAATCCTCAGGCCGTGCATTGACATGAATCTGGTTCTTTCCTGGGAAAAGAGCCATTTCATGGTGTCTGAAGGAATTGTCTTGGGACATCTCATATCAGAAAAAGGCATCCAGGTCGATCGAGCCAAGGTGAACTTGATTTCTAAACTCCCTATGCCTAGCTTGATCAAGGACATCCGATCTTTTCTGGGGCACATCGATTTTTACCGTCATTTCATTCCTAATTTCTTAAAGATCGTGTGCCCCCTGACCACTCTGCTATCTAAGGATGTCCTTTAAAAATCTTTAAGGAATGCACTCAAGCATTTGAAATCCTCTGTGATTGAGTTACCCAAGCTCCAATCCTACAGTTCCCTAATTGGTCTCAACCCTTTGAGATCATGTACGATGCATTTGACTTCGCTGTAGGAGCGGTACTTGGGCAGAAAATTGACGGGAAACCTGTGGTCATCTACTATCCTAACAAAACACTTGATGAGGCTCAGCATAACTATACAGTTTCTGAGAAAGAGCTGCTTGTTGTAGTATTTGCCCTAGAATAATTCAGATCATATCTCCTGGGTTCCCATGTTATCATTTACTCAGATCACACAGTTGTGAGGGATCTCCTTGGGAAGAAGGATGCGAAACCTCGATTAATCCGCTGGATCTTGCTGTTGCAAGAGTTTGATCTTGAGATTCATGACAAAGTGGAAAAACAGAACGTGGTAGCTATTCACTTGTCCCACCTTCTTTCTGAGGTTATCGACCCTTCTGGACCCATCATGGAACATTTTCCCGATGAGCACCTCTTGACTATCAATACAGGGCTTCTATGGTTTGCTGATATAGTAAACTACCTGGCATCACATCAGATCCCGGCCGATTGGCTGAAGGCCAAGAAGGACAAATTGCTTTCCAATGCCAAGTATTACTTCTGGGAAGATCCGTATCTTTTCCGCAACAATGTTGATCAAATCATTCGACGATGTGTCATGGGAGAGGATATTCAGGACATCTTGTCCTTCTACCATGACCAGTCATGAGGTGGACACTTGTCAGGTCATAAAACTGCAGCGAAAGTCCTCCAAAGCAGTTTCTATTGGCCCACAATTTTCAAAGACACATACAATCACTATAGAGCATGCACTCTTGCCAGACCTTAGGCAACATGAGCCATCGAGATATGATGCCCTTACAACTGATTCTCGTATGCGAAATCTTCGACATATGGGGGATTGATTTTATGGGACCCTTTCCTATTTCGAACAGATTCGAGTACATTCTACTCGCTATTGACTATGTGTCCAAATGGATCAAAGCCATTTCGACCTAAACCAATGATCATAAGGTGTTTATCAAATTCATTCATCAGAACATCTTTTCACTATTCGGGGTTCCATGTGCCATAATCTCTAATGAAGGGACCCATTTTACTAATGCTCAGTTCAGGTCACTGATGACCAAATACAGGGTGTCACACCGAATCTCTACTCCTTACCACCCCTAAACTAATGGTATATCTGAGCTATCAAATTGAAAGATCAAGAAAATCCTCCAGGTTACTGTTCAACCTGACAGGAAAGCCTGGTCATCCCGACTTCCAAAAGCTTTGTGGGCTTATAGGACCGCCCACAAAGCCCAATTAGGTATGCCCCCTTCAGATTGGTGAATGGGAAGGCATGTGACCTCCCTGTTGAATTGGAGCACAAAGCTTATTGGGTAGTATGGAACTGCAACCTAGGTCTTTCTAAGGTAGGAACCAACAGAAAGCTTCAAATGAGCGAGATTGATGAATTACGCCACGACGTGTATGACAACTCACGAATTTACAAAGAGTGGGTTAAGGGCTTTCAAGACAAGTAGATATCTAGAAAGATCTTTCACCCTGGTCAAAAAGTCCTATTCTTTGATGCCAAGCTTAAACTATTCCCAGGAAAACTACGATCAAAATGGATCAGACCTTACCTCATCTGACGAATCTTTGGAAATGGAGCCATCAAGATTAGTCCACTCAGCCATGATTCAAAACCTTTCGTTGTGAACGGTCAGAGACTCAAACCGTTAATTGACTTGACTGATACAAATTTGGCTGAGATATCCTTTACCCTCCATTCTCCCTGAGCTCATTACGCCCAGCCGATGGTGTAAAACTCAGCGCTTAACAGGAGGCAACCCGTCATTTTTGAAAAACCTGAAACTTTTCTTGACATTCCTATGCTAAATTCATATTGCACTTTAGGGTTCATCCATTAGAACAGCCGACCCCACCTCAGGTACCCGTATTCGAGTTTTGAAATCATTCACAATAATCACCTCAACCCAATCGCCCACCCAGAACCTATTCTAATGAATGATCTAAGTTGAACTTGAACCCACCTAATTTACAATGGGGACATTGCAAATTGTAGGCATGGGGGGGTATGAAAGTGCAAAATGCCGTGAAAAATCATCTCACAAGAAAAGGTTTCAACAAAAAAATCACATATCCCAAATATACCAAAAAAATGAAAAAATTTCTTGAAAAAGAATAAAAAATTCTGAGGGGAGAGAAAATTTTGAGGCCATACAAATCATGAGGAGAAAAAGGGGAAAAGTGAAAAATGTCAAAAAAGGAGCACAAAATGATAAGAAAAAGAAAAGATAGTCATTAGTAAGAAATTAAGGGATTAACTGAGTTCTAGACCATATCAAGAAAAAGAAAATGAAAGGAAAAATGTGCTAAGGAAACATAGAAGAGATTAGTAGGAACGCTGATCATAGGCCTCTTGGGCTAGACTCCTAAGCTTAAAAATTCAAGTATCCGCTAAGATCTGGATAGTCCCCAAGAGGTTGGGGAAAATGCAAAGCTTAAGTATTAGGTCTAAGGCTTAGGGAGTATTCGGCCTCGTTAACTGACCTCTGGTTTGCGGTACTTGGTAACCTAAGCACCCTAATCCACACACAGTTTGGTTCAAAGCGCATAAGTATAAAAATCACACAAATGCATTTAAATTGTTCTAAAAAAGTCACCTAGATTAGGAGCGGTTGATCAATACAAGTTGATTTGGACAAGTTCCCGGTGCGGAGAGGCGGGAAATTCCCCTCGAAGATGCGCAATAACATATCGTCTCCTTAATGCTTGTCTCCTAGGATATTTACATATCCTTCTGGGGGCATGTAAGCACCTTGTGTTGGTTCAGATACCATGGGTAGCACTATCACGAAATGTCAATTGCCAGGGTCTGGATTTAGCTACAGAACGTCATGGGTGGGATTATCTCGAAATCCTGAAAGCCAGGGTTCTGAGGTTTGCCATGGGCGGTGCTATCATGAAGCATCGATTGCCAGGGTTCCTTCGAGGATTGATGATGGGGACTAGGAATCCGATACATACCATCTTGAGAAGCCAATCCGAAGCTAGAAATAAAACAAAAAGAGAGAGAAAACTCTCCAAACAAAGAAAAATCCTCTATCTCTCTCTTACAAAAATGCACTGCAAACTGAACCAAGGCTAAAATATGTTACAAGCATGGGTGCTCTAACCACGGAGTCCAATGAACTTTAGGATAGTTCCTGTGGGCCGTAAAAGCCTTTACAGCAGACTAAGGCTAGAGCTGGTCAGGTTCTGATCTTAGTTGGCACCTGAGTACCTCTAGGCTTACTATCGGCATTCTAACCTAATCAAAAGAATAAAGCACTCATCGTAGTTTTTGAACATCAAGGAACTCCTGTTCTAGAATCGAAGCTAAAACCTTAAAATTTTGCTAAGGGACTAGCAAAAGCTAGGCATGGTGGTATGATGGGAACACCATCATGAGCCCTAACTAGCACATTTTGACCCATAAAAGAGAACAAAAGCTCCTACATAACCAACTAGAGGTCCTAATTCACTGAATAACCTTTTTGAGAGAAAAGTAAGAAACAAGGGGTAAAACTACAATTTTACCATTGCAGTACAACAATGGGTTTTCTCAAGGGCTAAATACAGGTCAAATGATCTTAACAAGATAAAAAGTGGGTTGGTTCAAATAGAAAAGGGTTCGTGTGAATTTTGGGAATTAAATGACTTCTCGTAACCCGAAAATAGACCCACTTGATTTAACAAGGTTCTGGTCAAGATAAAATTCACCTAAACCCTCTTACAATCATAGAAAAATATTATCTGTGGCTTAGAACCTTCAATTTGGCCATTGGAACCTATTTTGACCTAAAATGGGGTCTCAAACAAATATTTACCCTAAATCAGGTTTTTACATAAATTGCTAATAAAACATAGTCAAACCAAAATCCATCCTCACCATTGGATTCCTTAGGTCTAAATTAGGTTTGTACCAAAATTTGGACTTAGGGGAACTCATCTTGACCCACTTTGCAAACAGGTCTGACCCAATTACATTTCTACCCCTATCTTTCAAAAACCCTTACAATTGGCCCCCTAGCCTTTTCTTCATTCTTTGCAATTAGGTCCCTCCACCATTATAGCGGAGGGAATCCTACTCTGAGGAGCTTGAAAGGGCGATTTCTCCCTGATCTCTCAGAGAATCCCCTTCAAAATTGAAAGGGAGATTCTGTGAGAAATCACCTCCAATGTGAACCCAATTAAAAGCACTATTTGGCACCCAATCTCTTAGGCAAACGCATGAGAGATTTGGGTCTCTTTCGATTTTCCATCACCGGTGAACTTCCTTTGCTTGGAAGCTTGGCTTCCAAGCACAAACCCAACCTCCAGGGCCTATTTAAAAGACCCCAATTCACCTCACATCTCCCAAGCTTGAAATCAACCGGAGAATCCCCTCAATTTCGTCTCTCCTCCTCCAGCTGACTCTCTCATCAAGCTTCGACGACCTCTCCCACTCTCCCTCGTTGCCTAGCCACAATACCAGTGGTAGGTTCCTCTTCCTCAAGCTCATCCGCATCGCACAGCACCTGCCGATGCTCCTGCCTCCCCTTCGTCCTCGCCGACCACCTTCACTGAGCACCTTCATCTTTGGCATCAGCGATACGAGCCAGATGCCATCTTTACCTCCCCCTTCGTCTCTTCACCACCAAATAAGTTCCTCCTATCCTATACTCTCTTTTCCCCTCTTATTTCCTTCAAACGACCACTACTGCACTCCACCACCATCATCCCCTTCACCACAGGCCACCAACTCCGGTGAGTTCGCTCCACCGCCACATACCACCTCCCTCTTCGCCGACTGGTCCATAAGCATCGCCTCAACTCACTGATCATTACCCCCCACTCACAACACTTTACCACTCACCCAAACGCACCCCCGAACAAACCCACACACATAGCCGCAGTGTGCCCTAGGCATGCTCCCATAGGCATTCCTACGCCACGCCGACCACCTCTGCACATTCGTCGTACCTTGGCGAAGCTCCCTGAGCTTTTTAATGTGGTCGCAAGGCCGTTTGTGTGATTTCAGGTGCAGGGCTTGCCGCCATTGACGCATGGCCTGAAGCTTCCTTGCAAGCTTCTCCAGGCCGTGACTGCTCTAGGACACAGTCCTAGGTCGAGTGGAGAGCCTTTGCAAACATCTCCAAGCATGCAATTGGTGTCGAGGGCCGAAGCTGCAGCTAAAATCAAAGGATGCCACTTTGCTGCAAGTGCACGTGAAAGATGGTGGGAAGATAGTCCCACCTCAAAAATATTTGGTGCACTGCACTTGCATAAATTGATTTTCTGCATTGGGCTTAATGCCTCCAACTCACAGGGTGAGGTCCCTCTCACTCGACCCGATGCCTTGTCCACAACCACGCCACGCGGACTTGGTGACCTGACCCAACCAGCTCACCTCACCCACCACCGCACGTTGGTGGGCCTAGTATCGGGCGCGTGTCCAACCTGCTTACTCGAGAAGCTATGGCTCTAGGAGAGCGAAGCTAAGAGAGAAAAGAGAGAAGAGAGCTCGCGCAGGTAAGGGGTAGGTTTTGCTTTGCAGGTTGAAGAGAAGAAGAAGGAGAAGGTAAGGATGCAGATAAGGTCGAAGAGAAAGGAAGGAGAAGGGCTACAGTAGAAGGAAGAAGCCAAAGCCAAAGGAAGGAAGGCAAGGAAGGTAGAGAAAGAAAAGAGATGGAAGAACTGAAGGAAGAAGAAGCTGAAGGCAACCGACAAAGAAAGAAAGAGAAGAAGGTAGAGAAAAGAAAGGAGGAAAGGCAAGGGAAGAAAGGCAGACGCCAAAGAACAGGGAAGGAAGATAAAGAAGAATATTGAAGACAAAGGCAAAGAAAGAAGAACATGAGCAGAAGTAGAAGAAGGAAAAGAGATCAAGCTCTGTAGCATAAGCATTTTAAGACATCTAATTCACACATCAGACGTCCAATTTTGAGTGCAATTGACATACATTGGTTCCTTTAGTTTACTCCTATCTTTTTGCACTATAACATTGATCTTATTGCATGTTATATTCTTTCAAATTCTCAAGTTGTGATCTTGATTTCTAAACCCTAATTTGCTCCTTATGTTCGACCTCAGACTTTAAAATTCGAGTAATAAATTGTATTTGTTTTGAACACTTTTTCGACTGTACTACCACACAACCTTTTTAAAACCAGATCAAGAGCTCTTAACAATGAGTCACTAGGTGTGTACGACCTAACGTCCACTCGCACATTGATAAACAATCGAGGGGTACATGAATCTCGAGGCCTTTCCACATCTGTTGACTTGGAGTTGTTAGCCAGTCAATTGGATAAGGTCTCCATCATTGAGAAGAAGGTGGACGACATCATTCGACATCTACACAAGACCACCTCTACATCACAAAGCACATATACACCACCGTCCTTAGGTAGGGAAGCTACACAAAATATCTACCACTCTCCAGGGATGGATGCATATCCACCCTCATCAGATTATGTCTTTAGAGGAAACTTCGGACCAGCCTACCACACTGGGGGGAACTCTGAACCCTTGTACCTTGATTATTCTTGGGATCCTTAGACCTGCGAGGATCTCCACACCATCCAAAATAATCCTTTCTCCAATACCTACAACCCTGGATGGCGTAATCATCCAAACTTTGCGTGTTAGGGAAATAACCCACATCCAAGACCTTAATTCCAACCTCGACCACAAAACCCGCGTCCCTATCAACCCATTCAACCAAGGCCCAATCAAAACTTCCAATCTGGACCACCTAAAGAAGATCAAACATCTTTGATTGTTCATACCTTGGTTGACAAGTAAAAACAACATAAAGAAGAGATCTCTGAGCTGCGAAATCAATTGGCCCAGTTGGCAAGTGCTTTCCAGCCAGGTGCACTCCCTTCTCAATGTTTGCTGAATCCAAATAACGTACCAAACCAGAGGCGCATTATGAATCCAAATCAGGGCCAAGCCCACTTTGTCTATTAGGCCCCTTCTGCTCCAACCCTTGATGGGGTGGGTGCTTCAGCCTCTTATTCTGGATTTCAGTAGCAGAAACCTATCCTCCCTAGCCCAAACAAGAATCAAGCAAGAATAAATTCTGTCACCACCCGTAGTGGCAAAGCAACACAGGACCTACCCTTTCCTAGCCACAACTTGCTTGAGATTGTAGACCTTAACCCTAGATTGGTCATCCAAGACACCCCGATCCCTGATAAAGAACCTGAGCCAATTCTAGAGGAACCAACTAAGGCTCCATTTCCTGAGGTCTTGACCAAGGGAAAGAAGAAACCTAAAGCTACGGCTCTCGAGGAGGACCTGGTCAAGCTCTTTTAGCAAGTCCAAATAAACATCCAATTGATGGATGCAATTTACCATGTATCGGCTTACGCAATATTCCTAAGTGATATATGTACACTAAAACGTAAGCAATTAACCAAAGGTGGGAACTCAATCGTACTATCGGAGTAAGCTAGCTCCATTTTGAGTAAACTCCCACCTAAGGCAAATGACCCAGGCACCTCGCTGATCTCCTGTGATATCGGTGATATATAGTTCGACAGAGTCTTATTGGATCTAGGAGCTTCCATAAACCTAATACTTACATCCCTACTTGACCACCTTAAAGAATCTGAGCTCAAACTGACAGAGGTGACATTGCAGTTAGTTGATTGATCTGTTAAGTCACCAAAAGGAATTCTCGAAGATGTCATAGTTAGAGTACATGATTTCTACTTTCTCATGGATCTTATAGTTTTGGACATGGATTCTCCTAAGAATTTGAAGAATGCACCAATCATTTTAGGGAGACCTTTTCTGGCCACAGCTAGAGCCAATATCAATTGTGAGGAGGGCCAAATTGAGTTAAAATTTAGGAACAAGACACTAAAGATCAATATCTTTAAGGCCCAAAAAGGAATTAATTGTGGGGTAATCAAGCAGATCTGTGATATAGAATCTGTGGTTGAAGAGCCCTTTGTTGAGGAAAACCTGCTTATCCTTGATATTCAACCACAAGAGGACCAAACCCCACACTTAGAGGAGCCTGAACTAGACTTAGAAATATCTTTAGCTCTTGCCCTTGCTCCTGAACCTCAACCTGAACCACCAGCTGCTACTGAAAATCCAGTCATGGAGTTGAAACCCCTCCTTGACCATCTCAAATATGTCTTTTTGGGTTCTAACTAGACATTTCTTGTGATTATCAATTCCCGCCTTACCTCTAATCAGGAAACCCGCTTGATTTCTGTCCTTCAACAACATCGGAGAGCCATTGGTTGGACTCTCAATGACCTGACTAGCATCAGCCCCTCATATTGTACGCATCACATCTACACTGAAGAGGGCTCACAACCATCCTGTGAAATATAGAGATGCCTAAATCCGAACCTGTCTGATAGTCGTTGGGTGTGTCCAATCCAGGTTGTGCCCAAAAAGGCAGGACTCACTGTCATTATGACTGAAATCGGAGAAAATATACCGACTAGCATTGCAAACTCATGGAGAGTTTGTATTGATTACCAAAGATTAAATGCCTCCATGAAAAAGGATCATTTCCCACTTCCATATATTGATCAGATACTCGAGAAATTGGCAGGGAATCGATTCTTTTGCTTCTTGGATGGTGATGTGAACATGTTTACATTGCATAAGATGTCTATTTATGCATGTTCTTAAGCATAGAATTGCATTGCATACTATAAATATTGCATAACATGCATCATCTTGTATTTATATTAGTTTGAATAAAATGGAGGTTAATTATCTCCTTTTATGTTCAGGGACAGAGCAAACTTTTTATCGGGGCCTTGGATCAAAGATCCAACTGTATAGATGTGATTAGGGCGATGATTGGAGTTCAACGACTCCAAGATCACCCTAATCAGACATCTGTAGTAATAGATAGAGACCGGGGAACCCTAGAAGATTAAGGGTCAAGATGGTGTGAATCCACACTTCAAACAACAAATCTGATTGCATGGATGGATTTGGATCGATGATCGTAGCTTAACGGCATGAAAATCGACTTAATCTGACACCTGTGGCACCATCTACATCATCCAGAAGATGGACAACCAAGATGGTGCCACATGGTGCCATCTCAATGGTCCAACCGGCCACCCTCAACCTCTGAAGCCTCTAGCATCCACGCCTCTCCACCTTTGGATCAAGATCCAACGGCTAAGAGTGGATCTCAGACTAGCGTCTTCATTCTCTGAAGCCAAAGGAAGAAGTGATCTCAACCGTTGGATCTCAATCCAACGGTCCAGATCACGCGCTATGAAGATGCACCGCTTGCCCATCCGCACACGTAGTGCAGTGGGCGAGAGTGCTTAGGCAAAGGTGGGGCACGGGCGAGCGAGCTTTGCGACCGCTCGATCGCGATCGAGCAGCTACGGGCGCTCGATAGTGCCCATGCGCTATTGCATGCTTACGCCTCACACGAGATTGCACGCGGGCATTGTGCGTAGAGGAGGCGCTGTGAGGGGCGAGTTAAGCAATCCGATCTCACGATCGGATGGTTAAGATTTGCAGATCGTGAACGCGCATTTCACGCACAGGAGGCGAGCGGGCGTGCGCGTTCTTCCCCACTACGCCCACGATGGGGCTTTAGCGATGGTTTTATCCATCACTAAAGACACCTAATATAATGTTTTTCAAATTAAAATGATCGAATTGCCCTCACTCCTTGCAACTATAGAAGGAGACCCCCTCCACATGAAATTCTCATCCCTTCCTTCTCTACTCTCCCTCTCTAAAGCTCAAGAGAAGCTTGTCCCACACCCGGGATGCTTCTCGCGAGATAAGTCAATTTTTCGTCCCCCTTTCGAAAGCGGATCTCGTGACGATGACGACATGCTGCCCCGTTCCCATTCTTCTCGCTTTGTCCTCCTTCGTCCTCTCCATTCCCCGTCGTCCAGGCATCGTCCTGTTTGGCTCATCCTCCAAGCGACCATCGAGGAGGATAATTCTCTCTCCATTCCTTTTAATGCTTTCTAGAGTAGATTTACTACTTTCTAGGTGTAATCATTTTCTGCTTTCTAGTCATAATGTTTAGTGTAATGAACAATCTCGTTGTTAATGAGTTCCATGTTCATTCTACAACCCTTTTTTATTTTTGTTTGTAATATTCTCTCTCTCTCTTCTATTTATGGTAAATAGATAGGTAGTTTCTAATCAATTATTCTATTTTGTGATAAATTAAACAAACGTGTATTTTTAAATCAAACGTCTGCCTCCCTGAGTTCGATTCGGGATTTCTACTCCGGTATAAATTTTATTTGTTGAACACGAGTTCTTCGGTTTCATACTACGATAACAGGTTTTTCAAAGCCAAATGAGTTAGTGTAGTAACTTGTAGCTTCAACATTTTAGCGTCGTTGCCAGGGAGGCGATGCTCTTTGATTTTTTTTTTTCGCATTTTACAACTTACGAATCATTTACCTCACTTCTTTCCTTTCTTATTGTGATTGCAGGTACTCTTTCGAGACGAGCAAAAGCGGTAGATTGGAGCAAAGTGCTGTTAAAGGTTCTATAAGTTATCCCCCACTTCCCACCCATTAGTTTTCATTTCACCACATAATAACACAAACATCAATCAACCTAGCTGTTCTTATAAACTCTAAGGTTAGTTTTGTTTGTTTGTTTGACACCCACACCTGCCTCAACCTCCACAATTAAAAGAAAAAATAAAAAATTCTCATAGAGCTACACAACCTCATCTGATTTTCAAACTAAATCGATAAACCGATCTTTGGAATCGGTACACACATCCAAACACATAATTGAGTAGAAATTAGATTAGGTAATCACTTGTATGCTTAATAAAGTGGTGCAACAGGCCGATTGTTTGAGTTGATTGGGTCGCACCACTTCAATTAAAATCAAATCATCAAGTAGCTATCTCTTAGGTTCAACTTTTAGCGATTTACCAGGCACTCCATCTTCTTTTAAGTTTCAAAGGAAAACATCTCCACCTGTGCTTTCAAAACATGGTGTGGCAACACAACTTGTTTGAAAAAACTTAAAGTTGAATCCTAAAAGTTACTAAGCAAGATTTGAACCTTAAAATTCACCGCATCAAAAATAATCTTGCTTGAAAACAACTAGTTGTGCACGCACACACACATCAATCAATCATTAAGGGCACAACGCAGATAAAGGGCCCATCACATTCCAAAGCACATTCAAACCTAGCCCTAAATAAAACAGAGTAATCGTTGGCCTTAAGGATTCGACTCGCCCTTCAGAGCCCAGAATGAGATTATTTTCAATTAGTCTATTTCTACTGTTCAATCTAATGTCAAGCTAAGGGAGCAGAATCAAATGATCGTAGCTGGGGGGTACACTAGGAACTGGAGGCGCAAGCTGAAGGAAGAACCTTCTCCCCAGTCCCTCCTTCTAACTGGTTGGATTGAACAGACAGAAGTAGATCAAATCGTTTCTCTATCTCAAGATGGGTTTTGGGAGTCTGTAGGTCTTTAGGCTAGCCCACTTAAGGATAGGTTTGATTGCTTGTATTGCAGGGCACCTTTCTTCCTCCCGTTTATCATGAATCCTTCCACATATTATACGCATTCCCACTCTTTCCCTCCTGTTTTGAATTATCCTCAACATGACAATTACCCTGACTCATACTGCAATCAGCCATCAGTTACTTAGGATAACTCGAATTGGGGATACAGTTCCGGACCTCCGTGTTTAGGGTCTAACCTTGAACACTATAATTGTGATTTCTATCCTTCTCAGAGCCACATCGATTATAGATCGTCACCCTTTCATGGATAACCTAAGACGATCTACAATCAAGAAGGATACACTGATTCTTACCCATCCTCTGATTACATTACCTTTAGGTCATCACCACCTTTTGAACAATCCGAAATGACCTATTATCAGGAAGGGTATAATGAATCTCAATTCGTTAACTCCTCTGCATTGATCCCAAACCCGCCCAACCTTGAACCAACTCATTTGGTTCAGGGTAACCTGGTTCAAGATAAGGTTCTGGCTAACTTAAGAAATATCACACAATCTTTAGAAGTTCGGCCAATACCTTCTATTGAAAGATTGGAACCCCTGATTGAAATGATTGATGATTTGAATAAATATTTATTGGATTGGCTTCAGGATGTTAAGGATAAGAACTCGGGTGAGTTTCTACTTGGGAAGTTAGCGAAATTGAGGATGAGGTTTGTGGTTGCTTTAGTTCAGCCATGGGATGATTCTCAGGATGAACTCCCTTTAGGAGAGCTAATGTCAGAACCCGATCAGGCACCTGTTGGGGGGGACACGTGTTACGAGGTTGACCAGATTGAATTAGAGTAACCAACTAACGATGATCTGATTTCTTCACCTTAGATCCCTAACCTGGGGTACGAGGAAACATATGTATCCATGGATTAGAAAGTGACAGATGATTTTGGGACATACATTAATATGGATCTTGATTTCTTTGATTCTGATGATGAAGATTCAATTTGCGAAGTCTCACGCAAGTTTACAGAATATGATTTTTGAGAAACGATTGGACCTGAGGAATCTGAAAGATCATTTGATAGCCTAATAACTGAGGAAACTAATTTTATTGTGGCTCACATTACGGATCCAGAATCGCATTTTCTGGAGGATTCAATCAAATGCCCTAATTGTCAGTTATGCCCCATGGAGCTTATCGATGATTCTATTTTTGAGATAACTAGACCCAAGTCAATTCTGATTAAGCCACATCTTTTAGACTTGGAAATTTCAGATGAGGTGATTAATATGCAAGGGGTCCCAGAATTTAACATTCTGATTGAGGAGGATAGGAGTTGGGAAGTTCTAATTTGGGAAGATAACTCCGGAGGAAGTAGAAGACTGCGTCTAAGGGTTCCATTTCATCTGAAACCATCAAACCAAAACCCTTATAATATTTGTTCTGAGGATGTTCAACCTAAGCATACATTCATTTATTATCCTTTTGATATCAAATTCTCTGTAACCTGACTTTTTGGACTTGGGTTGCATCCTCATAAATTATAGGCTTGACCCCTCTTGCATATTGATTTTATGTTTTAGGTAATTTTTATCCAGAACCTGAGATATTTTCGATTATGAGGTATGGGTCTGCATCACAATCTGGTCTACATCTGTGGACATCTACTGGCAAGTCCGAGGTTTCATCTTTTTATTCTGATTCTGACCTGCACCTGTGAATTCTTTATTTCTCTTCTTTGTATAATGTGCCTAGCTGAAGGCACTAAATTTAGCACGTATACAGTTCTTTTTAGTTTTTATCTCAGAGTAGACCCAACATTCACGTAATTCAGGTGCTTTCTACTCCAGTCACTCTGTTTTATGTCTTTTTAATACAATGGAAACATTGCATTAGATAGGCATGGGGGGGTGGATATTCATCTTTGAATTTATTCGTCAGCTCTGTAGATTTATTTTATTTTATTTTATTTATAAAAAAAATTGTGGAATTAGGAAAGAGAACTTGGGTTTAAGAAAATTTTCAATCTTAGGAAATAGTACATTAGGATTTGAACACAAAGACCCTTCAGGTCTTCAGACTTAATTAACCTGTGCATCCACTAAAATGTGGATTTGCTTTTCGAGTCCTTGCCAACCTAAATTCTATTTTAATCTGAGTAAATAAGTTTGGGTGATAAGTACACGACTTATCAATCCACCCTCTGATTTGAGGAAATTTTGAGTTTTAAGCATCTACACACTATCTTGTCACTGACTCGTTGTTCAATGATTTTAATGGAAATTGGGTGGTTAATGAACTTTCTAGGGTGATATGGCTAGAAGTTATCATGAGTAACAACCCATAGGTAGGTTGTCTAGAGCCCAGTCACTGGACCCTTCTCTTTTTGCTGCCTTTAGGTAAATCTTAGACCAAGGAAGCCACCTACTAAAAAAAGAATAGTCAAAAAGAAAAGAAAAAGAAAAGGAGAAAAGAAAATAAAAAAAAGAAATAATCCACACTTCGCCGCACGAGTATGGCTGGCAAGTTGTCAGTGGTAACAGCTCATCGACCGATTGTCCAGAACCCAGCTCAATAAATGCACTGAAAATTCCCAAAACACTTAGGAAGAAGTGGAGAAGTAGAATAAACCAGGGAGATATACAATGGATTCACCCTTGTGTTGACCCTATAAATATAAAAGTAGGGAGAAAGCTACCGGGTGTAAAGATACACCTTTAGGCAGAATTCTCTTTTTAATGTCACCTAGAGGCGTAGAAATCCGAAGTCCATTTTTACTACCAGTCAATGAGTCTATCACATTCACAATAACATGCTTAGAACTTAGGGTTCTCATCCAATCTTGGGTGAGTTGAATGGCTGTAGAAAGCCACTCCTAAACCCTAAAATCTGAAAGTCCAAAAAAAAATTAGAAAAGAAGAAAAAGAGAAAAATAAAATTTTCTTTGAATAGGGCGAGGGCTTGAGGCGGTCTGCATTTTGGCAGATATCAATGCACTTTTGTGTCTTTGAAAGTTCAGATCCTAAGTAAATATTTTCATAATGATTGAAAATAATTCATGCCCAAATAATCCAACCTGATTCTTTTATAAATAGCATGTAGTTTTTGCTAGGGACTAGCAAAAGATAGACATAGGGGTGTGATGTAAACATGTTTACATTGCATAAGATGTCTATTTATGCATGTTCTTAAGCATAGAATTGCATTGCATACTATAAATATTGCATAACATGCATCATCTTGCATTTTGATTAGTTTGAATAAAATGGAGGTTAATTGTCTCCTTTTATGTTTAGGGATAGGGCAAACTTTTTATCGGGGCCTCGGATCGAAGATCCAACCGTACAGATGTGATCAAGGTGATGATTGGAGTTCAATGACTCTAAGATCGCCTTAGTTAGACATCTGTAGCATCAGGTAGAGATCGGGGAACCCTAGAAGATCAAGGGCCAAGATGTGTGAATCCGCACTTCAAACGACAAATCTGACTGCACGGATGGATTTGGATCAATGATAACAGCCTAGCGGTGCGAAAGTCGACTTAATCTGACACCCGTGGCACCATCGAAATCATCCAGAAGATGGACGACCAAGATGGAGTCACGTGGCGCCATCTCAGCTGCCCAACCGGTCGTAATCAACCTTTGAAGCCTCTAGCATCCATGCCTCTCTGCCGTTGGATCAAGATCCAATAGCTAAGAGTGTATCTCAGACCAGCGCCTTCGTTCTATGAAGCCAAAGGAAGAAGCGATCTCGACAGTTGGATCTCAATCCAACGATCCAGATCGCGTGCTATGAAGATGCACTGCTCGCCCATCTACACACGTAGTGCAGTGGGCGAGATTGCTTAGGCGAAGGTGGGGCGCACGTTCGATTCCTCGCGAGCAGCTGTTGGGGCACGGGCGAGCGGGCTTTGCGATCACTTGATCGTGATCGAGCGGCTGTGGGTGCTTGATAGCGCCCACGCGCTATTGCATGCTTGTGCCTCATGCGAGATCGCACTTAAGCATTGCACGCAGAGGAGGCGCTGCGAGGGGCGAGTTAAGTCGTCCGATCGTGAGATCGGACGGCTAAGATCTGCAGATTGTGAACGCGCATTTCACGCGTGGGAGGCAAGCGGGCGCGTGCGCTCTGCCCCACTTAGCCCACGATGGCGCTTTAGCGATGATTTTATCCATCACTAAAGACCCCTAATTTAATGTTTTTTAAATTAAAATGACCAAATTGCCCTCACTCCTTGCAACCATAAAAGGAGACCCCCTCCACATGAAATTCTCATCCCTTCCTTCTCTTCTCTCCCTCTCCAAAGCTCAAGAGAAGCTTGTCCCACACCCAGGATGCTTCTCGAGAGATAGTCAATTTTTTGTCCCCCTTTCGGAAGAGGATCTCACGACGACGACGTGCTGCCCCATTCCCATTGTTCTCACTTCATCCTCCTTTGTCCTGCCCCGTTCCCTGTCGTCTAAGCATCATCCCATTCGGCTCATCCTCCAAGCGACTGATACGAATTTTACGCGGTTTGTAAAATACATCGTTGTAACGCGTAAAATCGATCAACTCTGAAATTTATAAACCTAGATAGTGGGGTATCTAGGGTCATCCAAGGAAGCAATATGTTTGCAAAATTAATTCTCTTGCTTACAAAATAGATCTCAACTTTCTTTTTGGCCTTTTCAACTATATCATTTTTTTAGGGTTTTGAAATAACGAGGGTAAACACGAGTTGTTGGCGAAAAAGTAAATAACAACTACGTTTACTAAGCTAACACCTAAGTGACAAGTAATTCCTCTTCCTAAGCTCACTCTAGGCACGTGGAGGCCTAGAGTAATTAGGGAGAGGGAGTGAAGAGTGCTAGAATGACAACAATCAAAATGCAACTAAAAGAAATTGCAAAGAAGGCAACTAGATTAATGAGAAAGTGTTTTACAGAAAAACCTAGCAGATGAATACTTCTACTACTAGAGAATTGCAATAAATAAAATAAAACACAAATCCTCTAGATAGATGGTGAAGAAGAGGTCTTCTTGCTCCAAGCCTAGTAGCTCCCAAGCTTGAAAAGAGTCCTCTAACTCCTTCCTTACTATGCTCCACCAAGGTGATGTCCTCCAAAGCAAGCCTTAAGGGGGCATGCCATAAGCTTTTCTTCAACGGTGGATGTCCACACTAGATCCTTCTCCTTTGCTTGGCCATCCTCCTTGAAGTAGAAAAGTCCTCCTCCTTGGCGTGGCCCAAGTTGAAGAGAGTGGGGAGAAGAAGGCACCAAAAGGGCTAGTGATGTTCCCCTTTAATCTTCTTCTCTACTCCTTCTTCTTGGCCGTAGGTGTAGGTGGGTATAGGTAGAAAAATACACTAATGGAGGATGCTCTAAAATGGTGGTAGGTGGTGGGTTTATATAGAGTAGGAAGGGGGCTAAGGTGACTCTTGAAATGAAGGGCTAAGATGGGAAGATGGAGGTGGTTGGGGATCCCATGGCTAAGGGCAATTGGTGCCAACCTAAGGGACACTTAGGGGGTGGTTATGGGTGGTGGCACCCCTTGAAGTTGGTGCCAAAATGGCTTCTAGAAGGGGGGCTTAGGTGGCGCCAAGTAGGGTTCTAGAAGAAGGGGTAGGTGGGTGGCTAGGATGGGTTGTAGGGTTAGGTGTATGGTGGATGTGGGGGTGGATGTTGGTGCCAAAAAGTGGGGTAGTTAGGGTTAGGTTTTGGTGCTAAAATTGGTGCCTTTTGGTGGTGATGATGGGGTGAAATGGTGGTTAAGAGGTGGCACCAACTTGGAGTAGGATAGCTACCTTAGGTAGGGCTTAAGTTGTTGGAGCTAGCTAGGGTTGAGTTGAAGGTGGTTGATGGCCAAGGAGCTAGGTGCTAGCTAAGCTAAGCTAAGCTAAGCTAGCTTAGCTTGCTATGGAGTAGAAGAGGAGGTATTGGAGCTAAGGTTTGAAGAGAGGTCCTGAGGAGGAGAAGTCTCGAGCTAAAACTAGAGCTGGCTACTGATGAAGAGGCTAGCATGGAGCTACTCTAGCTGGCTTAGCTTGCTAGTTCTTTGCTAGCTACTAAGCCAAGCTAAAGTGAGCTGCCTTCTACCATAATGAGTTGAGGTGAGTTGGGTCTGGTGCTCCCGGGGACGATTAAGCTGGTTGAGGCAGTAAGGTAGCTTAGCTCAACTTAGTTGAGCTGAGCTGAGTCCTCGGGGGCTGGACTTGAGCTTCATGAGCTGGGATGAGTTCTTCTTCAGCTGGATTGAGTTAAGTGGAGCTGGATGTAGCAGAATCTGAGCTGGAGTGAACTCCAGTCAACTTAGCTGAGCTAGCTAGAGCTCCCTATGGACTTATGGGAGCTAAAATGAGCTAGACTCAACTAGGTTGAGCTGGATCTAAGCTAACTTGAGCTAGGATGAGCTAAGATGAACTCTCTTGAGCTGCCATTCAGCTGAGATTAGCTGAATGGAGTTGGGATGAGCTAACCCTAGTTCAAGTGAGCGAGGTTCTAGCTGTGGTGAGCTAGATCAAGTTGAGTTCCAGTTAGCCTGAGCTTCTCCACCATTTGCCTTCTTGAGTGCTAGGGTTTTAGGGATTTGTATATTTGTTCATCCCTAACACTCACAAAAACATATCAAAAAGACAATAAAAAATGCAATGCATGCCTAACCTAATTTATGCCTAAATGCAGCCCAAAAACCCATTTGCGGACTAAAATCCTAAGAGCTAGGTTTGTTTTAATGCATAAGAATGATGATAAACTGGCATTTATCACAGCCCCTTGCTTATCTTTTGTTAGTATCTTTGCAAAACTTCAAATTTTTTGGAAAACGGAATTTTTGGGAAATCTAATTTTTTTCTACTTTTGAGGAGAAAAAGATTAAGGGACCTTGGTTGATCTAAAAATAGGAGGTACGGGATTTGTTAAAGATAAACATTGGGATTTGTTTTGGATCCAACCATTAGACAAAACAGGATCAATATATCCTCCAAAAAATTCACAAATTAACCCCTTGTTAATTCAGATGACTTGAAATTTTTATTTTTAGGATTTTTCTGGTTCATGAATCTGATTCGCAACTTATAAAAATCCTTTAAAACCTTGTGTCTGTGCTTGTGAAAAGCCAACATTTATAGGGGCATGTTAATTTATTTATTTATTCTTTTTTTTTCTCCCCCATGCTTATTTTTAGCTTAGTCTTACAACAGATGTGTTGAGATCATCATTCCCGTTACCAATCCTCAAGGGGGCTCTGGCGCCAGTACTTCGGGATAGCACTATGCATCACTCCACCTAGTAGCTCACAACCCCAAAACACAATGCGGTGTAAAGGGGTGCTCCAAGGAAACTCGAGCTCTTGCTCCGACACTATAGGTAGAGCATCATCCATGACACTTGAGCTGCTAAAATGCGCTTTAATGCTCCATCTAAAGATATGAAATATAGATATGGAGTAGTGCCGAGGCGGTAACATGTTGACATCGCATCCTATAGTGCCGAAACTTAGCTAGCTGTCTTTGAAAGGACCAACCTTTCTAGATTCTGATCATGCCCTTTTGCAGTAAATTTTTTAGAGGCATGGGGAGAATCTAGGAAGGGAATATTTCTCTCGACTTGCTCAAATAAGTCCAAAGGATTGTGGTCAGAGGGCTATGATTTTGGATTGTTGGATTGCAGTTTTCGAGAGTGGGAAATCAGGTTTGAATCAAGTGTTTTTGGGATTTCTTTTTCTTCTTCCTTATTCAGGTTAGGGGGTCAATCTGCATTGGTTGAGAATCAGTTTCATCATTTGAATGTGAAGGCCTTAAATCCATCTTGGTTTCCTCACTCCTCAAAGTCTTTGCATACACAGCTTGGTGATCACTGAAAGGAGGTAGGGGGGCCTAATGTTGATAGAAACTGGGTTGGTGCTGTGATATTGGATTAATAGGAGGCTGAACCATGTGGTTCTGATGTTGGTAGCCACCCAGGTGTTGGTTCCTATGATTAATAAAGTTTAGTGTGGGTTAGGATGGTGAGTGTCCTGCAGGTCTTTGAGTCGGAATATCCCCAATTTGATCATTGAGATTGTTAATAAGACAGATTGTTTCCTTTGTTTTTCTTTGTAACTCCTACAGGGTTTTCATCATCTGGGAATTAATGTCTTCTTGAGATTGCCCAGATTGATAAGTCTGATTTGAACCATACCCTCCAAACGGGTTCTATTGTTGGTGTGGAACCGGATTGGTCCAGGAGTGAGCTGGATAATTCCCCCCATTAGAGGAATTTTCAATTTCTCCTGGAAAGTAGGGACATTTTGGGTGGGGTGATGATTGGGATAAACATAATTCCCTGCTAAACCATAGAAAGCCTCAGAATAATAATTATACTCAGCATGGGATTTATGCAAATTTTCTCTATTGCGGGTATTAAAAGGGATGAGATGTGGAATGTGTGGAGCTTGGGTAGGTGTGCAGGGCTCCCTTGGTTGGCTAGGTGGTCGCGTCGTGTTTCACGTGTTAGAAATCGAGGTTACAAGTAACTTGTCATTGTAGTTGCAAAACACGTCAATCAAATAAAATTTATACCGAACTCTAAGGGAGTCCCAGGTCGAACACAGGGAGGTGACGTTTACTTTACGAGAAAACCACGCTTCGTTTCGTTTCTTTTTGGTATTTTAGGGTTTTGATATTTTGTTGTATTTTTGAAATAAAAGAAATCAAGCAAATGTATCACAAGATAGAGATCAAGAATAAATATGATATATATTACTTCTAATGTCAATTACAAGAAACTATGAAAGCATATAAAGAGAGGGAGGTGAGAGGAAATCTGTCGAATCGACTGTTCTGCGAGACGACGGTGCCTGGTGGAAGCTCGGACGAAGGAGGTGAGATGCTGGAGGATGTCGAGGAAAGCTTCGGCGTGGCTCTGGAATAGAGGAAAGAAGATGGAGGTGATCTGCTATCAGAGTGGAGGTGGGAGGATAGCTCCAAGGTGACCTATGAAGGGAGATGGGATATTGGAGGAGTATTTGGTGGGGCAGTGGTTCGCTACACTAATAAGCACCTTGGGAGCTTGAGAACAAGCTCTAATGGTGCGTTGGTAGGCTTGCTAGAGCTTGGGAGTAGGTGGGAGTAGAGTAGGTAGAGATGGCTTGGAAGGGAGGGGGTGTAGGTCCTTTTATAGTGGTGGAGAAGAGGCAAAAATCGATATGGGACCATTAGAGACATCTAGGCCGTCGCTGGAAACGTCATTGTAGGTAGCTCATGCCTGCTGGCGCCCACAGCTGGCTCTGCTGGCATGCGATGAATTACCGACGGCTGTAAGCGTCGCTGTAGTCCAGCTCATGCGTCGCTGTAGTCCACCTCATGCTGCGCTGGAGCCGCTTCTGCCTTATCGCGTGCGCGTGCCCACGCGCTGGCGCTGCGTGCATTCGCGCACCGACGCTGCTGCGCATGTGCGGTGCTGCGTGCATGCACTGGTGGCTTAGGCTGCGCGACGTGGCATAATCTGGGCCATCCATCTTCTTCTTGTTGTAGGGGCTGCTATAGAGGTCAGATTGAGTCAATTTTTGCGCCGTTAGGCTACGATCATCGACCCGAATCCATCCGCACGGTCAAATTTATCATTTGAAGCTCCAAATTATGTCTCCTAGTCCCTTGGCCATTGATCTTCCTCGGACTGCATATGGTGCTACGGAACTCCGATTGAGGTAATTTCAGAGGCGATGGACTCTGATCGTTGTCTTGATCAGATCCGTATGATCGGATCGTCAATCTGAGGCTCCAAAATAAATATCCTTCTCTCCTAACCACAAAAAGGATGCAATTAACCTAAATTATATACAACTACTCTAAATGCAGAATGATGCATGCTATGCAATATTTATAACATGAAATGCAAATCTAAGCCTAGGAACATGCATGAATAGGCATTTTACCCTTAATAAATGTGTTTACATCGTACCCCCATGCTTATCTTTTGCTAGTCCCTAGCAAAATGAAACTATATGCTATGTATAAAGGCAGAATTAGGATTAGATCTGTTAAGCCTAAGTCGTTTATTAACAATAGAAAATTTCAACTGTGGTCCTAAACTACGAAAACTCAATAGTACCCGGGTGTCTGCCAGAATGCAGACCGCCTAAGTTCTCGCCTTATTTGAGAAGGGAAGATATATATATTTTATTTTTCTTCTTTTCTAATTTTTTTTGTACTTTTGGAGTTTGAGAGTTCCGGGATAACTTTTTACGTCTACCCGACCCACCCAAGACTCGAAAAAGACTCTAAGTACTAAGCATCTTTGTGAAAAGGTGATAGACTCACAAAACGGCCGTTAAGATGGACTTCAGGTTTCTACGACCTTAGGTGACCTTGCTTAAAGGTTTATCTTTATGATCGGTAGCTTTCTCCCTAATTTCTTTTATATGGGGTCAACACAAGAGCAAACCCAGCGCATATCTCCCTAGTTTATTCTACTTCCCCGCTTCTTCCCTAAGTGTTTTGGGAATTATTATGCATTCTTTTGTGAGTTGGGTTCTGAACAACCGGCCGATGAGCTGTTACCACCGACAACTTGCCAGCCATACCACCCAAGTTGGTCCATTAGCTACCCAATTTCCATAAAAACCACTGGAAAGTGAGTCAGTGCAAAAAAATGTGTGTAGATGCTTAGGCTTAAAGTCCCCCCAAATCAGAGGGCGGGTTGATAAGTCGCATACTTATCATCCCAAATTATTTACCTAATTAAAATAAATTTTAATTGGCGAGGACTCGAGACTAAATCCACATTCGAGTGGACACCCATTCTAATTAAGCCTGAAGACCTGAAGAGTTTAATTGTTTAGGTCCTCTCGTATCATTTCCTAAAGTTAATAACTTCCAAATGCTTAAGTTCTCTTTTCCTAATTTCTTTCTTTTTCTATCTTTTCTCAAATTTTCAATTTTTTTTTAATTTTATAAGAAACTAAAAGAAATTCTACGGAGTTAACATAATGATTTCAGGAATTGATTATCCACCACCCCATGCCTAAATGATGTAATGTCCTCATTGTAAAAATAAAGACATGAAAAGGGCAGAGTAAACAGAACATCACCTGAGTGTCGTGAAAATCCGGTCAGCTCTGTAGAGAGAAGAGTGTATACACACATGTTAAGTTTAATGGCTTCAGCTAGGCATAACATACATACAAAGAAGAAATTGAGAATTCACAAGTGCAGGATAGAATCAAAATAAAAAGGTTGATCCTGAAACCCGTCTGCAGAAGATGGCCACAGATGTGGACGAGATTATGGTGCAGACCCATGCCCCAGGGTCGAGTGGTTCTCAGGTTCTGGATGAAGATCACCCAGAATCGAATGTTGTGTTTGCGGGGCCGAGCCTGCGGTTTAGTGGTGTGCAACCCAAGACCGAAGTGTCGGACAACAGGTAAAGATGGTTCAATAGGTGCGGTTGTCCACTTAACATCTAGCTCCGAAAAATAATCAGTTATTCCAGGCTTAGGTCGCACGTGAAAGAAATCATAAGGGTCCATATAGAAGATAGGTGGTTTCAGGTCAATAGGTACCCTTATATCCAAACTTGCTTTTCCCTCAAAATTAACCTCCCAAATTTTCATTTCAACAATTCTATCCTCCAACATCAAGGGCTCAGGCTTCAGGACCTCTAGCATATTATTCACCCCATATGATTCTCCCAAGTCCAGAAATCATGGCTGAATCAAGATTGACTTGGGCACAAAGATCTCAGAAGTCAGCTCTTCGGGGTGTAGATGAGGACTGGGCTCACTGATTGAATCATCAAGATCCTCCAAGTTAACCCCAACCGAATTCAAATCTTCAATAATTGGGCTATCAACTAGTTTGTCAGATTCCTCAAGTCCATTTGTCTCACTAAAATCCTCTTCCTTAAGTTCAAGTGAGACTTCACCAAAAGATTCTTCACCCTCAGAGTCAAAAAATCCATGATCCTCATATTTATATATATCTCAAAATCATATGTCATTTCATGGTCCGTGGAGATTTATTTTTCCTTGCTCCTTGGCTCGGGGATCTCAGGTGAATCAATCTGTTCAACCTCAAATGGTTGCTCTAGCCCATCCTGGTCATCCCTAGTCTCAAAAAATGTATCCCCTCGACAGGTGCCTGAGCGGGTTCAGACATTAGCTCTCCTGATGGGGGTTCATCTTGAGAATCATCCCAAGATTTGACTAGTGCAACCACAAATTTCATCCTCAACCTCGACAATTTCCCAAGAAGGAACTCACCCAAGTCCCTATCCGTAACACTTTGGAGCAAATCCAATAGAGAACTAATAAGTTCATCAATCATTTTGATCATAGGCTCCAGTGCTTCAGTGCATGGTGTTGGCTAAGCTTGTAAAGATTGTATTGTGTTCCTCAAATTAGCCAACACCCTATCCTGGATCTGGTTCACCTGAACCGACTAGTTCGGTTCAGGTTTGGGTGGGTTCAGGTTAAATCTAGGGGAGTCAAGATGTCGAGGTTCTCAGGTCCCTCCCTAAAAGTAGGCCGTTCTAGGTTGTTCAAAGAATGGTGGCGGCCTATATCTAGTGGAATACTGGGCAGGGTAGGTGTTATAATCATGATATCCTTCCTAATTGTAGATCGGGTTGGTTTGGTCATTAAAGGATGGAGATCCATAATCATTATTGCTATGGGAAGGATAATAATCATAGTCTTGTTGTCCAAGGTTAGGCCCTGCACACTGAGGTCCGAATTCATATCCCCAATCAAAGTCATCCCGTCTAGTGGATGGGTAATTACAAGTCAAGTCAGGATAGTAATCATCTTGGGGATAAGTGGTGGTAGGAGGATAGGATGTGAAATGTGTGTAGGATGTGGAATGGTACATGGTGAAGTAAGGAGGGAAATCAGAAAAGAAAGGAGCCTATTTGAGGTTTATGTTTGAACAAAGACAAGTCTATTTTGATCTATTTTGGTATGAATGAATAGGAGCAGATGGAATTGGAGGGTACACTGGGCTCACCCTATACTAAATTGCCTTTGAGATACCTTCGATTACCTTTAAGGGCTACAAAACTGAAAAAATCAGACTAGAATGTCCTGTTCAAGATGGTGGCTGGAAAGCTACAAGGGTGGAGTAGTAAATTCCTATCTAAGGGTGGGAGACTGATTTTGCTCAACTCGGTTATCACTGCCATACCAGTCTTTTACTTTAGCATATTTAAGGCCCCTAAATGCATCTGGAAGAGATTGGATATTATGAGGAAGAGGTTCTTCTGGAAAGGAGCAGGACATGAGGGTAGGTTCATGCAGCCCATCAGATGGAACACTATCTGCAGACCAAAGGAGGCTGGGGGGTTGTGAATTAAAGCATTAAAAAAGTTCAATGAGGCCCTATTGTTGAAATGGGCCATCAGAATTTTGGATTGCAAGGAGGGGCTGATGGATGATCTGATCAGGGATAGCTATGGGGGATCCAATAGCTATCTGCAAAGGCTTCAGCCGAAGAGGCCCTCCCCCTTTTGGCGATCAGTGATTTCTGCAATCACCTGTTATTGCCATCTGCTACAGCCTAAACTTGGAGATGGTAGATGTTTTAGCTTATGGAATGAGAGGTGGTTTGAATTGGGCCTGCTGAAAGAGACCTTCCTGAGGGTGTATGGTGCTGCTGCTACAAAGATGCCACAGTTAGCAGTCTGTGGTCCCAGGCTGAAGGTTGCTGGCAGCTGGAAGGGCTACAACAGTGCAGGTTGGGCATTCGACTATGGGAGGAGAGGCAGAAACTGATGGAGAAACTGCAGCTGCTGTATCTTATGACAGATGTGAAGGACACATACTGCTAGTAGGGTATTTTCTCAGTGAAGCAGGCATATGAAAAAATTATTAGATCTAACAATGATGTGGAATGGGATCTTATCGACAGAAAGATTTGGCTTTTGAGAATTCCTCTGAAGGTCCAGACTTTCCTGTGGCTTTATAGACGGGAAAGGTTGATCACTGGCGATCTTAGGCACAGAAGGATGGGGATTGATCTAAATGCTTTCCCTCTATGTGGATTACACTCTGATAGTGCAACAAACATCTTCTCCTCTTGCTTGATCACGGATAAAATCTGGAGGTTGGTGTGCTTAGAACCCCTCCCTCCCTGGGATGCTATGTGGCAGAGGTTCATCAACCCTGTTCGACCATTGGGGGCTATGGCAGCCGTTCTGTGGTGTGTGTGGAGGGCTCGGAATGATAAGTTTCAGGGGAGACTGGTGAGATGTGAGAATGTTGTAAAGGAATGTTGGTCTCTCATACATAGTTGGGCAACTTTTTTGTAATACTCTTTTGATATGCAATACAATACCCTCCGAATCGCTATCGGTTTATGATAGCAATCCTCACTGATTCAAAAAAAAAAAAAAAAAAGAAAGGAGCCCTGTAATACAAAAATACAAGCCTATCCTTAGTTTGGGTAGCCTAAAGGTCTACAGACTCTCGGAATCCATCCTAAGATTATAGACGATTTACTGTACTTATGTCCAGCCAATCAAACAAGTTAGGAGGGACTGGGGAGAAGGTTCTTCCTTTGGTTTGCGCCTCTTGTTCCTAGTGTACCCCCCAGCCATGGTCGTTTGACGCTACTCCCCTAGCTAGACATCAGATTGACTAGTATAAGTAGGTTAATCGTGAACAATCTCAATCTGTATCCCGACAAGCGAACCAGTCCTTAGGGCCAACGTCTAATCAATTTTTAGTTAGGCTTGGGACAATGGTGCTTCAGGAATGTGATGGGCCCTTTAGATGGGTTATGCCCTTAATGATTAGTTAAAATGTGTGTGCGTGCACAACTAGGGTTTTGAAACAAGGTTATTTGATGATGTGTCTTTTAGGATTTAACCTTGTTTAGTAGCTTTTAGGGTTTAATTCTTAGGTTGGTTCAATCAAGGTTTAGTAGAACACTCCAAGTTTTGAAAGCACGGGTGATGATATGTTCCTTTAAAAATAAAAAATAATGTGGAGTGCCTAGTTCAGCCTAAGAATCAACCCTAAGTGGCAAGCTACTGGATGGATCAATTTTAGATTGAGTGGTGTGGCCCAAACAACTCAATCAATTAGCTTGTTGCACCACTTAGTTAAGGCACACAAGAATGCTTAACATGTTTAGATTTCTGCTCACTTATATGTATTGAGTTGAAGTATATTGGGTCCACAGGTCAGATCCCAGCTGAGTGTAGAATCAAAGTGATTGTGTGCCTTATGATAAGTTGTGGGTGTTAAGTGTGTAGCTTTCAGTTAAATCCCACAAGAGAAGAATATTTTTTTTTTATTTTTTTTATATATGCGAATGGCAAGGTGAGTGGAGGTGGCAAACAAACAACCAAATCTATCCTAGGGTTTATAAAAAGCACCTAAGTTGATTTGAGTTTGAGTTATAAGGTTATGGAATGAAAACTAAGGTGAGGGTGGTGTGGGGGACACTTACAAAACACTCTACCCGCACTTTACTCCTGTCTACCGCACTTGGATCTCCATGCTAGGGTACCTGCAAGACAGTAGATCAAAGACAAGTAGGGTTAACACTATGTAAATGCAAAGAAATGCAATAAAAAAAATAAAGTAAATTCCGTTGCCTCCTCGGCAACGGTGCCAAAATGGTCGCGTCGTGTTTCACGTGTTAGAAATCAAGGTTACAAGTAACCTATCGTCATAGTTGCAAAATACGTCGATCAAATAAAATTTATACCGAAACTCCAAGGGAGTCCCAGGTCAAACATAGGGAGGTGATGTTTACTTTACGTGAAAGTCGCGCTTCGTTTCGTTTCTTTTTGGTATTTTAGGGTTTTGATATTTTTTGTATTTTTGAAATAAAAGAAATCAAGCAAATGTATCACAAGACAGAGATCTAGAACAAATCTGATATATATTACTTCTAATGTCAATTACAAGAAACTATGAAAGCATATAAAGAGAGGGAGGTGAGAGGAAATCTCCCGAATCAGCTGTTCGGCGAGACGACGGTGCCTGGCGGAAGCTCGGACGAAGGACGTGAGGAGCGGGACGACAGAGGTGAGATGCTGGAGGATGTCGTGTTGAGGAAAGCTTCGGCGTGGCTCTGGAATGGAGGTGAGAAGACGGAGGTGATCTGCTACTGGAATGGAGGTGGGAGGACAGCTCCAAGGTGACCTATGAAGGGAGATGGGAAGTTGGAGGAGTATTTAGTGGGGCAGAGGTTCGCTACACTAATAGGCACCTTGGGAGCTTGAGAACAAGCTCTAATGGAGTGCTAGACTATTAGAGCTTGGGAGTGGGTGGTAGGCTTGCTAAAGCTTGGGAGTACGTGGGAGTACAGTAGGTAGAGATGGCTTGGAAGGGATGGGGTGTAGGTCCTTTTATAGTGGTGGAGAAGAGGCAAAAATCGGTATGGGACCATTAGTGACATCCAGGCCGTCACTGGAAACGTTGCTGTAGGAAGCTCATGCCCGTTGGAGCCCATAGCTGCCTCTGTTGGCATGTGATGAATTACCGATGGCCGTAAGCGTCGCTGTAAGTCCAACTCATGCGTCGCTGTAGTCCATCTTACGCTGCGCTAACGCCGCTTCTGCCTTGCCGCACGCACGCGCCCACACGCTGGCGCTGCGCGCATGCACGCTGGATCTACGTGCACCCGCGCTGCTGCGCACGTGCGGTGCTGGGCGCGTGCACTGGCGGCCTGGCGTAGTCTGGGCCATCCATCTTCTTCTTGCTGTAGGGGCTGCTATAGAGGTCGGATTGAGTTGATTTTCACGCCGTTAGGCTGCGATCGTCAACCCGAATCCATCAGTGCAGTCAGATTTATGATTTGAAGCTCCAAATTATGTCTCCTAGTCCCTTGGCCGTTGGCCTTCCTCGGACTGCATATGGTGCTACTGAACTTTGATCGAGGCTACTTCAGAGGCATTAGACTCCGATCGTTGTCTTGATCAGATCCGTACGGTCGGATCGTCAATCCGAGGCTCCAAAATAAATATCCTTCTCTCCTAACCACAAAAAGGACATAATTAACCTAAATTATATACAACTACTCTAAATGCAGAATGATGCATGCTATGCAATATTTGTAACATGAAATGCAAATCTAAGCTTAGGAACATGCATGAATAGGCATTTTACCCTTAATAAATGTTTTTACATCACTAGGTTTGTTAAATCCTTCTGCAACTGTTGTTGCTTAACTTGTAGCTAAGCCATGATAGAGTAGAGATTAGGTGGAGGGGCCTGATTAAGTAGCTCCTGGGTGGAAAAATAGGGGAAAGAAAAATTAGCATGCAGGTTAGAGGACCAAATTTGATTTTCCATTTTAAAGAAGAGGAAGAATGCAGGAAAAGTCTTTCGGGGGAGGCAAAATCAAGTGGTCCCTCCAAGTGTGGAGTTTTGGACCGCTGCCCGTGCAAAATGGAAGAAATGGGAGGGGAGGAGAAGAGATGGAGATGAGAGAAGTGTGCACGCAAGCAATCAAATTCTAGACCTAACTTAATTGTGACTCCCTAGAATTTAACTTAGGACTTGGTCTACCTAGGAAATAAGTAATCTATAGTGAATACCCATTCTGTCAACAAATCTAGCCAAGTTGCTTAAGGGGAGGTTTGGGCCCAAGCATTTCCCAGGAAAATCCCTAGGCACTTGTACAAACATGCACCTGGTCGTTTGACACGGCCCCTCAGCCTGAACACCAGATATAGATGACAGAATTGGTATTAACTAGAGAAAACTTAAGTCCTATATGGCAAGCCTAAATTGATGAAACCTTAGGGGTCAAATTGCTACAAATTTTAGTTAGGGTTAGGATACTAGGTGCACACCGAATGTGGAGGGTGTTGTTTGGGTTGTTGCCCTATTATTTTGATTTTTTTTTGTGTGTGTGTGCAGGAATTGGAGAGTGGCTCCAATGAAAAGCAACTTGTCACACAATTATTGTATTTCAGTCTTTTAGGATTGTATTAACTTAGTGTATTTTTAGGGTTTTCTTTTTTTAAGTTTTCAAAGAAGTTTGAGATTCCACAAACAAGAGGAAATCAAGTTATATGGGTGAAGATATGTTTCCTTTTGTTGTTTGTTTGTAAAAAAGGAAACCTTAATCTAATTGGTCGTAGGATAGAAATTTAACTACCAATGAGTTGTTTTTAGGCTTTCTGTATTAAGTAGTGGTTCAAACAATTCAAATAACACCACTACTTTGAAGAGAATCAAACAAGAATTCTATAAATTATTTTTGTAAGATTTTAGGAATTTGTTTGACAATTGTTTTAAATTTTTATTTGTACTAGTGTCAAAGTACAGAAATGATATCTATGGATATTTTAGACTTTTTAGTATTACCACTGACCTCAGAAAATTTTGATAATTTTTTATGACATGTACAATTTCACAAGGAGTCTAGAAAGATAAATTTCACAAAAATTGGATGAGTATAAAAATTCTAAAAATTCATAGATAGTAGCAAAATAGGAAGATTAGAGGGTATGACCGCTCTTTAGTCCATGAATTTTAAAAAAATAAATACAAATCCAATTGATCTAAAATTTAGAACAGATTTTCGTAACTTAATTTGAAATCACTGTATGAAAGTTTATGATTTTAGAAGGCCTATGGTGTTGGGGATTGATTTTTCAAATCTGAATAGAAATCTAGACCCGAAAAATAGAACACCAATACTGGGATTGTAGTGGTGTTTAGTGAAGCATACAAGCAAATAATGGATTTTTTTGGGCACCACTCCACTTAATTAAAGTTTTTAGGGTCCTAAAAGCCAAGTTTAATATTTTTTTGGTAGTCTTTTAGCCTAAATGTGACAAGAAATGGGGAACCAACCTGAAATCGTTGGAAGAAAAGGAACTTTGAGCTTTTGCTTCTCAATTCCCGCTTTCCCGCTATAGTTCCTGCACACACTCGAGAAAAAAAAGAGAAGGGCATGATATCCACTTCAAGCAAGAGAAAACAAAATTAAGCAAAGCCGTGCCTCCCCGAAAGTGACACCAAAAAGTGATACGGATTTTACGCGGTTTGTAAAATACGTCATTGTAACACGCAAAACTGATCAACTCTTAAATTTATAAACCAAGATAGTGGGGTAGCAACGGTCATCCAAGGAGGCAATATGTTTGAAAAATTAATTCTCTTGCTTACAAAATAGATCTTAACTTTATTTTTGGTCTTTTCAACTATACCATTTTTTTTATGGTTTTGAAATAACAGGGGAAAACACGAGTTGTTGGCGAAAAAGTAAATAACAACTACGTTTACTAAGCTAACACCTAAGTGACAAGTAATTCCTCTTCCTAAGCTCACTCTAGGCATGTGGTGGCCTAGAGTGATTAGGGAGAGGGAGTGAAGAGTGCTAGAATCACAGCAATCAAAATGCAACTAAAAGAAATTGCAAAGAAGGCAACTAGATTAATGAGAAAGTGTTTTACAGAAAAACCTAGTAGATGAATGCTTCTACTACTATAGAATTGCAATAAATAAAATAAAACACAAATCCTCTAGATAGATGGTGAAGAGGGCTTCTTGCTCCAAGCTTGGTAGCTCCCAAGCTTGAAAAGAATCCTCCAACTCCTTCCTTGCTATGCTCTGCCAAGGTGATGTCCTCCAAAGCAAGTCGTAAGGGGGCATGCCCTATGCTTTTCTCCAAGGGTGGACGTCCACCCTAGATCCTTCTCCTTTTCCTGGCCATCCTCCTTGAAGTAGAAAAGTCCTCCTCCTTGGCATGGCCCAAGTTGAAGAGAGTAGGGAGAAGAAAGCACCAAAGGGGCTGGTGATGTGCCCCTGTAATCTTCTTCTCTACTCCTTCTTCTTGGCCGTAGGTGTAGGTGGGTATAGGTAGAAAAATACACTAATGGCGGATGCTCTAAAATGGTGGTAGGTGGTAGGTTTATATAGAGTACGAAGGCGGCTAAGGTGACTCTTGAAATGAAGGGCTAAGATGGGAAGATGGAGGTGGTTGGGGATCCCATGGCTAAGGGCAATAAGCGCCAACCCAAGGGACACTTAGGGGGTGGTTATGGGTGGTGGCACCCCTTGAAGTTGGCACCAAAATGGCTTCTAGAAGGGGGGCTTAGGTGGCACCAAGTAGGATTCTAGAAGGAGTGGTAGGTGGGTGGCTAGGATGGGTTGTAGGGTTAGGTGTATGGTGGATGTGGGGGTGGATGTTGGCGCCAAAAAGGGGGGTAGTTTGGGTTAGGTTTTGGCACCAAAATTGGTGCCTTTTGGTGGTGATGATGACGTGAAGAGGTGGCTAAGAGGTGATTCCAACTTGGAGTAGGATAGCTAGCTAAGGTAGGGCGTAAGTTGGTGGAGCTAGCTAGGGTTGAGTTGAAGGTGGTGGATGGCCAAGGAGCTGGGTGCTAGCTAAGCTAAGCTAAGCTTAGCTAGCTATGGAGTAGAGGAGGAGGTATTGGAGCTAGGGTTTGAAGAGAGGAGCTGAGGAGGAGAAGTCTGGAGCTGGAACTAGAGCTGGCTACTGCTAAAAAGGCTGGCATGGAGCTACTCTAACTGGCTTAGCTTGCTAGTTGTTTGCTAGCTACTAAGCCAAGCTAAAGTGAGCTGGCTTCTACCATAATGAGCTAAGGTGAGCTGGTCTGGTGCTCCCGGGGAGGATCAAGCTGGTTGAGGTAGTAAAGGTAGCTTAGCTCAACTGAGTTGAGCTGAGCTGAGTCCCCGGGAGCTGGACTTAAGCTTCTTGAGCTGGGATGAGTTCTTCTTCAGCTGGCTGGAGTTAAGTGGAGCTGGATGTAGTTGGATCTGAGCTGGAGTGAACTCCAATCAACTCAGCTGAGCTAGCTAGAGCTCCTTGTGGACTTGTGGGAGCTAAAATGAGCTAGACTCAACTAGGTTGAGTTGGATCTGAGCTGACTTGAGCTAGGGTGAACTAAGATGAACTCTCTTGAGCTACCATTTAGCTGAGATTAGATTAATGAAGCTGGGATGAGCTAACCCTAGTTCAAGTGAGTTAGGTTCCAGCTGAGTTCCAACTAGTCTGAGCTTCTCCTTCACCATTTGCCTTCTTGAGTGCTAGGGTTTTAGGGATCTATATATGTTCATCCCTAACACTCACAAAAACATATCAAAAAGACAATAAAAAATGCAATGAATGCCTAACCTAATTTATGCCTAAATGCAGCCCAAAAACCCATTTGCGGAGTATAATCCTAAGAGCTAGGTTTGTTTTAATGCATAAGAATGATGATAAACTGGCGTTTATCAGCGACCGTCGAGGAGGAAAATTCTCTCTCCATTCCTTTTAATGCTTTCTACAGTAGATTTACTACTTTCTAGTGTAATCGTTTTCTGCTTTTTAGTCATAATGTTTAGTGTAATGAACAATCTCGTTGTTAATGAGTTCCATGTTCATTCTACATCTCTTTTTGGATTTTGTTTGTAATATTCTCTCTCTCTCTTCTATTTATTGTAAATAGATAGATAGTTTCTAATCAATTATTCTGCTTCGTGACAAATAAAACAAACGTGTATTTTTAAATCAAACTTCCGCCTCCCTAAGTTCGACCTGGGATTTCTATTCTGGTATAAATTTTATTTTTTGAACATGAGTTCTTCACTTTCATACTACGACGATAGGTTTTTCAAAACCAAATACGTTAGCGTAGTAACTCGTAGCTTCAATAGATGGGTACTCCAGTTATAACCAGGTGGCAATCCATCCTGAGGACCAAGAGAAGACTACCTTCACCTGCCCCTTCGAGACATATGCATTCCATAGGATGCCATTTCGTCTCTGCAATGCACCTGCTACTTTTAAAAGGTGCATGCTTGCTATATTCTCAGATATGGTAGGCGAGTACCTTAAAGTCTTTATGGATGACTTCTCAGTATTGGGGAATCTTTTGATGATTGCCTCCTGCACTTGGTCCAAATCCTCAAGCATTGTATCAATGTGAATCTGGTTCTTTCCTGAGAAAAGAGTCACTTCATGATACCTGAAGGAATTGTCCTAGGTCACCTCATCTCTGAAAAAGGCATCCAGGTTGATCAAGCTCAGGTTAATTTGATTTCCAAGCTACCCATTCCTGGCTTGGTCAAGGACATCCATTCTTTTCTTGGGCACGTCTATTTTTACCACTGTTTCATTCTTGACTTTTTGAAAATCGCATGCCCCCCGACTAATCTTCTCTCAAAGGATGTCCCTTTTGAAATTACTGAGGGGTGCAGTCATGCATTTGAGAGCCTGCGTGATCGAGTTACTCAAGCACCAATCCTGCAATCCCTTGGCTGGTCTCTACCATTTGAGATCATGTGCGATGTGTCTGACTACGTAGTGGGTGCGGTACTTAGGCATAAAATAGACGGGAAACCTATGGTTATCTACTACACTAGCAAGCACTTGACGAGGCTCAGCGTAACTACGTAGTTACTGAGAAAGAGCTCCTAGCCGTATTATTTGGCCTTGAAAAATTTTTATCTTATCTTTTAGATTCCCTTGTTATCATATACTTGTATCACATTGCAGTGAGGCTCCTCCTCACGAAGAAGGACGTGAAACCTCGACTAATCCACTGGATTTTGCTATTACAAGAATTTGACCTCGAGATTCGCGACAAGGTGGGAAAACAGAATATGGTGGCTGATCACTTGTTCGGCCTTCCTTCTAATATCATCAACCCTTCAGGACCAATCATAGAGCACTTTCCTGATGAGTACTGATGAGACACTCATCATGATCTCTAATTACCCCTAATTAACTAGTCTTCCTAGTTAATTAGCTAAAGTTATGAATATATAAGGGTTAATTATAAAATAAGGGATATTTAGTAAAGGACCTTAAAATAAGTTAAAAAGGACATTTTATCATTCAATTAACATTATTAATAATTTAGTTAATAATTGGACTCGAAATACTATTAATCATTCTCTTAATTAATAAGTTAGGTAACTTAAACATAATGTAAACCTAAGTATATAATAACTTAAGTGATTTTACTTAATTTAATAAATTAACCTAAAAAGGTCAAAAAATGTAAATTCAAGGTGCAAACATAATATTTACCTTATTTACTAACATATATAAAATGTTGAAAAAGATCTAAATTAAAATAAACCTTCAAAACCTGAGCTTACATTTTGGTCCTTAAAATTCATTACAATCGGGTCCTTATTTCTCACACAGGTCCTTACGTTTTATTTCATTTAAGTCCCTTTTCCTCTTCTTCCTCTTCTTCTTTTTCAGCTGAATGAACGGCCAGCGACAGAGAGTCACCCCACCGCACGATTACCGCCCTGCAGACATCAACCTTCTTTATCCAAGCTCTTGCAGCTTACGCTCACCACCTCCACTTCATCCATCGGTCTGGATTAATCGGGAATCCTATTCTTCAGTGGGAGATAACCTCACCGTCGTTGGAGACGACGACGGAGGTTAAGCTCCTCAAGCTCCTTCTTCGTCCATACCCTGCCATTCTCTTCGCCGCCAACTACTATAAATACCCCCTCACCCCTCGGATTTTACTCAAGTTGCCTCCCTTCCCTCTTTTAACACTGCAGCCGACCCAATAGGCTATCCGTCCAAAACTCTGGCGACTTTCCATTTCAATTTCGGACTTCCTCCGTCCATCTTAATCAGCCGAGGAGATCTGCCATGGTCTTCCACGTCTCTGACACAAGCGCTGACCAAAGGAACCCTCCGCTCCACCTCAAATCCACCCGGTGGAGATCTTTCTTCCACCCTCTGATTTCGTCATCCGCCATGAGACTTCGGTGGAACCCTATTGACCCCTTCGTCCAGGTAACAGTAGATTAGGAGTAGGAGTAGGCTAGCTTAATTAGTTAGGTAGGTAGGTAGTTAGATTAGAGTTAATGTCAGATTTTAGTTTCATCTTCTCCGACTTCGACGAGCTCCTTGAGCTCGTCAGAGCTTTAATCTTGTCTTTTTAAATCACTGTCCACCTTTCTTTAACTTCCATGATCATTTCTAAATCACTTAATTGTTTAATTGAATCACCTAATCGCCTAATTCAAATTTCACCTTAACCGACTACTGTCACTGTCCATGGTGACAGTAATCGAGTTAATTCCACCTCCACTGGGTTCTTCATCATCTATTCACCACTTTAGAACCCTAATTGACACTATAATACATATTAATATCACATATAAATTAAATGCCCAAATCTCAATTAAGTTCCTGAGCTCGCTGTCCATGGCGGCTCAAGAGCAGTTCAAACTATTAATCAACTATATAATTAAAACTGCTAACACTTGTTGACTTGTTTTAACCTCTCAATTGAGTGGTTAAACAAGTCCTGAGCTTATTTCAAATCAAATTCTTTAAGAAAATGAATTCACTGTCAAATCTTAATTTTAATGGGAAAATGAAGAATTAAATGTGATACTAAGGTTCCTTGCAACCTCAAAATCCTTTCTAAATCAAAAATGGCAAGTTTTAATAATCTGTAAACAATTTTGCCTTTTTCTGGACTCACTAGAGCCTGGCGAGCTCCGACGAGGCAAATTTGTATTTGAGCCTCTAGAATCTGTTGAGAAGCTTCGGAATGGTATAATGTGGATCACTGATTGTTTTAAGGATGTTTAATTGAGATTTTAATGTATGGAGCTGTAGATATGACTTCATCTTCTCCAACTCCGGTAGAGTTGGGGAAGTCTGATAGAGAGATTTAAGAAGTATTGAAGGAACTCAGAAGCTTCAATGCAATGCACTAAAGCTGTTTAAACTCTTGGAATGCTGTAACAACCTTCCATTGGCTCTATCGAACAAACACATTTTGAGCCTCAGGCGATGAGCCTGAAACCCTGCAAATCAAAGTCAGAACACCTATCTGAAGATCTGAATAAGTTTCTGATGTTGAGGAGACTTTATTCGAGGCTTTAATTTTTTGGGAGAAGGCTTTGAACAGAAAGTCAACTTTTGTGCCTTCACAGTCAACATGAGTTTGATATTTTGAATCTGAGCTCAATCTGAGAAATTGAGAGGCTTAAACAGATTCTGAGATTTTGTTGGATTATTTTAGAGAGAGTTGACTGAGCTCAAATATGTATTTTGATAGGATTTTAGCTCCAGTCAGTTTGGGTTACTTTCGAACCCAAACTAATAGGAGAACTGTTTTGTTGAAATATGAACTTGAATCCTACTCAGATGAGTTAATTACAACCCTTAGAATTAGTTTAAATCAATTAGAAACATTCTTAAGTGTCTGTTGCACATAATAATGTCTGAAATTCGAACTTTGAAGCTTTCAGAGAAACTTCAACCTTTTGTACACTGTCTGAAGGTTTTGTGAGCTTAAAGACTACTCTAATAGATGCGAAATTAATTGTATAACCTGTACAGACCTTTAAATAAAAGAGAAAAGTCCATCTGAGAACTTTGTGATATTAAAACCATTTACAGGCTATAAATAACCTATAGGAACCCCTGATTTTATCTTTCAAATTGAAGAGGAAAACATCTTCAAAACCTTAAATTGACCCTGCAATTGTGTAGATCAACCTTGGAGATTTCTAACAAACTTTAAATCACTTGATTTGGAGCTCTGGGTAGGAAGTTATGATCATTTGAAGTTGGGTCTGGAAGGGGTTAGATGGTCCCACATCGCTAGTTCACCAGAGCACGCATGGGGATAAAACGAATTTGTTACCCTGGCTCTTCAATCATCAGTGCTCGGCACATCGGTTATCAATCTGATCTGAACTTATTCTGAGCATGTGCATGTGTGTGTGCGGGCTTGTGTGCTTGTGGGTGTGCGCCCTTAGTGGCCTGAGTGAGTGTTGTGCCCTGGGAGGGCGAGAGGCCTGGGAGGCCGGGTTGAGCCGAATTGGCTCGAGACTATGAACTGAAATCGAACCTAACTGAGATTAGGTGAGGACCAAGTAGGGTCTGGTCCCACCATGGTCTCAGGGTGCTGTGTATCCTCAAAAGGACCTCGCCGCAAATAAAATAAATTTTGGTTAAAAAAGCAAAAAAAAAAACCCGGTTTAGCTGAAAGTCTAAGGGAATTGAAAGAGAAGCCGATGGTTGTTAAGCTAGGTGTTGAGCTAATGGCTAAGTGTTCAAGGCTAAGGAAAGAAAGGAGCACAGGCACTACTAAGGAAGGAAAAGACTAAGGGAAGAGAAGGTAGGAATAATAGAAGAAAGGTAAGAAAGAGAGCTCGAGAGAGAAAAGAAAATAAATGAAAGAAAGAAGAAGAGAGAGGTTGAAGAAAATAAATGAAGGATATTATTTTTCTTGCATCATTACTTTTTGTTCTTAATTGTAAAAAGGCATGTTTTAATAGATCAACTTTTATTGGCTTAATTGATTTGAAATAAAATTGGAAAATCAACATGTTTACTTGTTAATAAAGTACATCATTTTAGTAAATATGTTTTCATATGGAATTTTGTATATTCTTTATAGTTTAAATATTTTGGCAAAATTCATGTTTTAAAAATTAACCTAGTTATACCTCCTAAACTTATAAGAAATAAAAGAAATTTGGTGAATTTGAAAAAAATTATTATACCTCCCAGTGAACGACCTGGACTCAACCAGTAAAAATTTCTAAAATGTTAGGTTAATTCAACCCTATACTACACAACCGACACAATTTCGAGTTAACCTAAGTGACTTCTTCTACTCTTAATAAAGTGAAATTAACTTAATTACTGAGTTGAGTGAAAGCACAGATACCAAGCGCCTCCTGACTAGCGGTATTGCACTTCCCTAGTATGCTGATTTGGTTAACTACTTGGTGTCACATCAGATCCAATTTTATTGGCCGAAGGCCAAGAAGGACAAGTTGCTTTCTGATGCCAAGTACTACATTTGGGTGGACCTGTACCTCTTCCACATTACTGCTGATCAGATCATCAGACGATGCATCCGTGAAGTCGAAATTCAGGACATTCTGTCCTTCTACCATGACCAGGCCTGCGACGGACACTTCTCTGGACATAAAACTGTAGGTAAAGTCCTCCAGTGTAGCTTTTACTAGCCCACGATCTTCATGGATGCATATGACTGCTGTAAGGCATGCACTCGTTGCCAGACCTCGGGCAACATGAGCCACCGCGATATAATGCCTCTACAACCGATTCTCATATGCAAAATCTTCAATATATGGGGGATTGATTTTATGGGACCGTTCCCTAAATCGGACAGCTTTGAATACATTCTCGTCGCTGTAGACTACGTGTCTAAATGGATCGAAGCTATCCCGACCCGAACCATTGATCATAAAGTGGTAATCAAGTTCATTCATCAACACATCTTCTCTCGATTCGTTGTCTCATGTGCAATTATCTCTGATGGAGGGACCCATTTTGCAAAAGCATAGTTCAGATCCCTGGTGGGCAAGTATGGGGTGTCATACCGAATCTTGACTCCTTACCACCCCCATGGATTGGCTGAATTGTCTAATCGGGAGATCAAGAAAATCCTCCAAGTCACTGTTCGGCCTGATTGGAAGGACTGGTCGGCCCGACTTCTGAAAGCTTTGTGGGCTTATAGGACCACCCACAAAACCCAATTAGGTATGTCTCCATTCAGATTGGTGTATGGGAAGGCATGTCACCTCCCCATCGAGATGGAGCACAAAGCCTATTGGGTAGTATGGAAGTGTAATCTAGAACTGCTTAAGATCTGAACCCACTGTTAGCTTCAAATGAGTGAAATCGAGGAACTACCAATGACACGTACGAGAACTCATGAATTTACAAAGATTGGCTGAAGGCTTTTTGATTAGCCCATAGTTGTGGGCTATTTAAGTATTTAAGTGCCTACACATTAGGTTAATTCTAACATTTATTTAGTATAAATTAGGATGTAAATAGATTAATTCATAGTTTTAATCTAATTACATAATCCATACATTGCATTCATATCTTAAGTGCATTTAGAATTAGCTTAGAATAGCATTCATCTAATTAGATAACCAATTAGGTATATTGTTTTTATTAACATAGAAGTTGAGGGTCTATACATAAATAACCCTAATATTTTAATAATATTTGCTTTATTCGTCTTCTTTCAGAACGGCTGGCTGCCGCTCCAACGCCCGCGTGATGCAGTGAAAGCCATTCAAGGGGGAGCAGATACGGTGGATCTGGTCGGCGGCTGATTTCAAAATTGTTCAAGACACTACAAAAGGAGCACGGAGGCAGCCAAGCTCAGGAGGCCTCCGCCACCGACCCACCACTGTGCAGAGAGAACCTCTCTCTTCCACTCCACACTGCCGGCCTCTACCGTGGCGGCGAGTCTCCACCACCGTGGGCGTGTGGTGTGACAGGCCACACCGCCATCCGGAGCTCGCCCGGATTACCGTGAGCACATCAGCTTGCATCTCCCTCGCCGTCGTCACCAACCACCACCGCCGAGCCACTGTGCAATCACCCTTTCAGTCACTTAAGACGTCCGGGAAATTTCCCGGACGTCTGAAGTCCACCCCCACTCCAGCAGCAATCTCTGTCCTCTCACTTCACTTCCACCACCCACGCCGCAGCAGCCCGCTCATCTCCAACCGCATGCAAGGCGTGCACAACCTCCAGCCCTCACGCCCGCTCACGCCACCTTCCCTGCGCCTGCAGCCTTCGCCATCTCCACGCGCAACCACCGGCGCACCCGTCTGAAGTCCACCCGCAGCACCTTCCCGCACCGACTGCAGTGCGCGCCCCACCATCTGCAACAGCACCTGCAAAACCACCCCCCTACGCCCTCTCGCCAGCAGTCCCGCGCACGCCTCGCTACACACGCCCTCTTCCCCGCGCCTGCAGACCACCGCAGCCACGCCTCCGCGCGCCAGCGCCCTCAGCAGACCCTCCGCGCGCCCACGCACAGCCATCTGCAGACCGCCCAACCGACCACCGCTCACTTCACCGCATACGCCAGCCGCAGCAGCCACCCCTGCAGCAGCAGCAGGCGGCGGACTTCACGCCAACCGGCTGCACAAGCTGCCGGCTGCAGCACCTCCGCCGGAGCTCGTCCGGCCACCTCCGACCGCCGCGCGACTCACCGCCACCACCGATTCGAAGCCCTTGATCCAAGGGACCTCCTCCGAGCTTCCCGCGCCCAGCCATCGGCTCCTCGTCGCGCAAGACAACGGGGAAAAATTCCCCTGTTTTGCTACAGTAAAGCGTTGATTAAAATTTACATTTTCTGCCATTGCCAGATTTTATTCATATTCTATTCACTCTGCATTGCGGAAAATATCCTGTAGTTTCTCATAATTGCCATTTCAGCATTATTTCTTGCTTAAACCTTAATCTAAAGGCAATCTTGGCTTGGTTCTTGTCCAAATTGACTCCGAACAAACATTTTTGAGTGGCGCGAATTTTAATACGTTATTGTCTCCCTGTGGATACGACCCGCTCCTCTGCGAGTGGTTATTTCTTGTTAAAAATTGATTAGTCGATTTTTCCACCACATTAAACTACAAACGACTTAAAAGCGAAAGATCGACTCGGTCAAATGGCGCCGTTGCCGGGGAGGCAACAGACGTAATAATTTCGCCTAATTTTATTTTGATTATTTGTCAATTGCACAGAGATTTGACCATCTATTATTTTCTTTTCTGTGCGAGAAATTTTGTGCAAGAATCAGCCACTGTGAGAGGCGACCCTTGACGTCGCCAGACGAGAAGTGGACAAGCAATTTTGAAAGGAGGAGAAGGACGAGGATGCGATGGACACCACTGTATTTAATCGCTAATTTAATTAGAATAGAATTAAGACTGAAGACTTAATTTTTCATTACAGTTAGTTTGAAACCCTTGTTCTGGGGCAAATTTTGAGGGGTTTGTTCCCTGATTTTGTTTTGGACCCGTGTTGGGTAATTTTTGGGAGCCTGTTCCCTTTTCTTTAGATTTAGGTTTATTTTTTTTATTATTATTATTTCTTTTATTTGCTTGTGCATAAGTAGTTCTAAAAAAAATAGAAAAAGAAAAAAAAATGAGCTGCCTGCCCTAGGACGAACCATTTAGGTTTGTATGAGCAGCCTCTAGATTTGCTTTTCTGCATTGCGTGCATTTTTGCATCGAAGATCGCTGGAGGCAAGGTACGCATTCTCTTACTTTGCATCCTATTTTTGATCACGCATTGCATTTGGGATTTAATGCGAAGACCACCTAATCTGTACTGAATAAATCTAACAAGTGGTCACATATTTTCTTTAGAAAAAGGACTAATTAAAGGAAGGACATTTTAAAAACCAAGGATTCGATTTTCAAACTTGGCGTGCGATTCAAAGTTCAAAATCTTTGACGGTGTATGCACACTTATTTCACTTGCACCACGGCACGTTTCTAGACGCTCCTTAGGTTTGGAAATACTAGGACAAGAGCCCTCCTTTCGTTGGATTCTGAAGTGTTCGGAACTTGAGATCAAAGGTTTTGTAAATCCAAAGAGGGGGATACCCTGTCACGGATTTTTGGGGGTAGTTGAGGAGCACCGCGAAAGCACAGCTTCAAAGGAAGGCTTAGGCCTACTTGCATCCCTCGATCTTCCGTCTTTGGATTTACTTGACCATTTGAGATTTAGGGAAGATTACCTAAGTTCCAACTAGGTCTTTTTAGGTGAGCCGTAGGTTGACAATAGGCGCGTAATTGATTGGGTAACTTGTTTTGTCACCTACAATTTGAATTAAATTCAAAAGCCTAAATCTGTAAAGACCAAACAAGTCCGTTTGAATTGTGTTTGTAGTGCATGCTTGGTAGGCGTTCTCTTAGGAGACAACTTGTATTTGATCCTGAACCAGAAAGAATCCTAAGAAAAGACCTCCCAAGGGTAGAAATGGCCGGTCAAAGGAGCCTTAAGGAATATTTCATCCCAACCACCCAAGCTGGCCCAGCACTACGTAGACCTGGAGGGGATAATCCATATGAGATCAAAAGTAGTACCATATCCTTGCTACCCTCTTTTTATGGTACTACTAGGGAAGACCCTTACAGGCATATTGAGGAATTCACCGAGGTCTGTTCCACGGTGAAGCTGCAGGGCGTTACTGATGACGCTCAAATGCGGACCCTTTTTCCCTTCTCCCTAAAGGACAAAGCCAAGTATTGGTATCACACCCTTGATAATTTAAATACTTGGGATGCCCTGAAAAAGGAGTTTTTGAAGAAGTACTTCCCCATGAGCAAAACAAATCACTTTAGGAGGGAAATCATGAGTTTTGCTCAAAAGGATGGGGAAGCTTTCCATGATGCGTGGGAGCGCTTTAACGATTTGCTGAGACTTTGCCCACATCACCAGGTGCCTAAATGGCAACTGGTTGAAAGGTTCTACACCGGACTTAATGATTCTCATAGGCAAACTGTGGATGGTGCCTGTGCAGGAACCTTTCTATCTAAGACTGAGGATGAAGCTTGGAACTTATTTGATACTTTGAGTGAGAATTCTATTCACTTGAATTCTGCCTACATGGATAGAAAGCCCACTCTCATGCAAAGAAAGTTGGAGGCGAATGAAGCAAGGGAAACCCAGAATTTAGCTTATCAAATTCAATTACTGAATCAAAACATGGAAAGGCTTATGTCGAACCCGAGTTCATTCACACCTAACACCTCCACATCCCAAGCTTCCGAATGTGTAATTTGTCAAGGCAATACACGCCACTGTGGATTGCCACTTAGCCTCCCAATTCCCTGAGCTTGTACAAGCAGATTTGAATGCCGCTCAAGGGTTCCGTCCAAGACCTCGTAATGATCCTTTCTCCAACACTTATAATGAGGGATGGAGGAACCACCCAAACTTTTCATGGAGACAAGGAAATGTCTCAAATTCAGGGAATTACAAACCGCAATCCTTTCAAAACCATCAAATGAACCAACCTCAGACCTTTGCCCAACCTAAAACCTCTGAGATGGATGAATTGAAGGCAATCTTGAAAACTATGCAAGAAAGTCAAAGTGCCATCATCCAATCTCATGACAAGGCTATACATGAGATGAAATCACAAATTGGACACCTTGTTGAGGCCGTTAGACAGAGGGAGACTGGGAAGTTTCCAAGTGCTGCTGAGGAAAATCCTAAAGGAAAAGGGATTGTCTTTAGGGAGCATGCTCAGGCGGTGACTATTCTGAGGAGTGGGAAAGAAATTTCCAAACCCGATGCTCCTATAGTCTCACCCCCTAAAAAAACATCCACCCCGACTTTCACCCCCACCGAAGAAGATTTGCCCAAATCTTCTCCGCTTGAAATCACCTCACCAGAAGAAGTTGCCCCCGTTCCACCCCTTACTCGACATGACAACCCTTCCACCCAGAGATCGAGAGTGCCATTTCCAGAGCGCTTATCCACCTCTGGGCAGACTTCTGCTGGCTCATCTGGAGCCAAAGATAAGACGGATGAGATTATGGAAACTTTCAAGCAAGTGCAGATTAACCTGCCTTTGCTTGAAGCTATCAGGCAGATTCCGTCTTATGCCCGCTTCTTAAAGGACTTGTGCACGAAAAAGCGGCAATCTAGAAAACAGGTCCAGTCTAAAGTTGTCCTGCCTGATTCTGTTAGCTCAATTGTTCAACATGGCACACCTCCGAAACTTAAGGACCCAGGGGCCCCATATATCTCTGTAGTTATTGGTGACTTACAAATTGATGAGGCTCTGCTTGATCTGGGTGCGGGGGTGAACATCCTTCCGAGCTATGTATATGAACAACTTAGGGGAGGAAATCTGAAGCCTAGCCCTGTAGTCCTTCAAGTTGCTGATCGATCACTTAAGACACCACGGGGAATTTTGGAAGATGTCCTCGTAAGAGTGGAGGATTTCTTTTTTCCCGTTGACTTCTTAGTTTTGGACACTGACCCTACCAACAAGCCAACCAAACCCTCCATCATTTTGGGCCGCCCCTTCCTTGCAACTTCCCATGCTTCAATTAATTGCAATACTGGGGTATTGAAAATGGGCTTTGGGAATAGGAAAATCCGGCTTAATGTGTTTGATGCTTACAAACAAGCTGGACTTGAGGATTGTTCTCAAGTTGAGGTGATAGATGACCTGATTGAAGAGGCAACTCCTGCAATGTTATGTGATGACCCCCTTCAGCATGTCATGCTAAATGAGCATTCCCATCTCTTGGAAGAATGTGAAGGGGATATACTAGAACTAGAGGAATTGCTAGGAGTTTCTGCTGAGTCTCTTCCCCCATCATTTCCGTCGAAGGCAGATTTGCTACCTAAGATGGGGACATCTATTATGAAACCCTCAACCATACAAGCCCCCAACCTTGAGTTGAAACCCCTCCCTGACACTCTCAAGTATGTTTTCCTAGGTGCCAATGATACGCTCCCAGTTATCATTTCGGCTGTGCTGTCTGAGGCACAGGAGGGAGCCTTGATTGAATGCCTGTCTAGGCATAAGGAAGCTATTGCTTGGAGCATTGCTGACATTAAGGGTATAGACTCTACACTCTGCATGCACCACATTTATACTGATGATTCCATCAAGCCTTTTAGGGACATGCAGAGACGTCTGAACCCTAATATGAGGGAGGTTGTAAAAAAGGAAATCCTGAAGTGGTTGGACGCTGGGATCATATATCCCATTGCTGATAGTAAATGGGTTAGTCCCATTCATGTGGTGCCAAAGAAGGCAGGCTTTACTGTGGAACTCAACGACCAAGGTGAACAAGTTGTCACTAGACCCTCAACTGGATGGAGGGTCTGTATTGATTACCGCAAGCTGAACACCGCTACCCAGAAGGATCACTTTCCTTTGCCTTTTATTGATCAAATTCTCGAAAAATTTGCAGGGAATAAGTATTATTGCTTTCTCGATGGATATTCTGGGTACAATCAGGTGGCAGTCTTTCCTGATGACCAGGAAAAGACGACATTCACGAGTCCTTACGGTACTTTTGCATTCAAGCGTATGCCGTTTGGATTATGTAATGCCCCTGCAACTTTCCAGCGGTGTATGATGTCTATCTTTTCGGACATGATTGACGATTGTGTCGAAGTATTTATGGATGACTTCTCTATTTATGGCTCGTCTTTCGACCAGTGTCTCCTGCACCTGGAGAATGTGTTGAAACGATGTAAGGAGATTGGTTTAGTCCTCACCTGGGAGAAAAGTCACTTCATGGTACAGAAAGGAATTGTACTTGGGCATGTTGTATCTGAGCAAGGTTTGGAAGTAGATAAAGCCAAGATTGATTCTATTTCCAAACTTCCATTGCCTACGAATGTCAAACAGATTAGATCCTTTCTGGGCCATGCTGGCTTTTACAGGCGCTTTATTAAAAATTTTAGTAAGATTTCTAGGCCACTTTGTGACTTATTGGCGAAGGAATCTTCCTTCAGTTTTGATTCAAAGTGTGCCGAGGCCTTTCAAACTCTAAAGGAGGCCTTGATCTCTGCGCCTGTTCTCCAAGCTCCTGATTGGGCACTCCCCTTTGAGCTTATGTGTGATGCTTCGGATTATGCAGTGGGAGCAGTCCTTGGACAAAGGGTTGAGGGAAGACCTCATGTGCTGCATTATGCAAGCAAGACTTTAACTGAACCTCAGCAAAACTACACCGTCACTGAAAAAGAATTACTTGCTGTAGTTTTTGCTCTGGAGAAGTTTAGGTCTTATTTACTTGGGTCTAAGGTGGTTATTTTTACTGATCATGCAGCAGTGAAACATCTCATTGCTAAGAAAGATTCCAAGCCACGTCTAATTAGGTGGATCTTACTCCTTCAAGAATTTGACTTGGAAATACGTGAAAAGAAAGGAGTAGAAAATGTTGTGGCTGACCACCTGTCTCGTCTTCCTCTTAACGACTCTATTTCTGAAGACATTCGCGAGACATTCCCCGATGAAACTCTGATGGCGGTAACACCAACTTTACCTTGGTATGCAGACATTGTAAATTACTTGGTCACTGGTCAAACTCCTGGCTCTTGGGATAAGCAGAAAAGAAAGAGATTCATTTCTCAAGCAAGATATTTTCATTGGGAAGAGCCAGAATTATTTAGAATTGGACAAGACCAAGTTTTGAGACGTTGTGTGCCTGAAGAGGAACAACAAAGTGTGCTGACATTTTGCCATGCACTTCACTGTGGAGGACACTTTGGTGCTAAGAAAACTGCTTTTAAGGTTCTCCAGTCTGGTTTTTGGTGGCCTTCCTTATTTAGGGATTCTCATAATTTTGTTAAGGCCTGTATTAGATGTCAACGGACTGGAACGATTGGGAAGAAGAATGAAATGCCTCAACATCCTATTCAATCTGTTGAAATTTTTGATGTGTAGGGAATTGACTTTATGGGCCCCTTCCCGTCGTCCCATGGTTTTGAATATATCTTGGTGGCAGTTGATTATGTCTCTAAATGGATAGAGGCCATTCCGACGCGCACAAATGACCACTCTGTGGTTTTGAAATTTGTGAAGGCCAATATCATATCCCGTTTCGGCTGCCCCAAGACTATTATAAGTGATGGGGGACCTCATTTCCGAAACCACCACTTCAATCGGTTAATTAAGAGTTTGGGAGTGACTCACAAGGTTGCTACCCCTTACCACCCTCAGACAAGTGGTCAGGTTGAAGTATCAAATAGGGAGATAAAAAATATTTTGGAAAAGACCGTTAGACCTGATAGGAAAGATTGGTCCCAAAAGCTCGATGATGCTTTGTGGGCTTATTGAACGGCCTATAAGACCCCTTTGGGTACTTCTCCCTTTCGGATTGTGTGTGGAAAAGCATGCCATTTACCTGTAGAGTTGGAACATAAAGCACTTTGGGCTATTCGAAGTGTTAACATGGATTTAGAGAAGGTAGGTAAGGCACGATTTCTAGAATTAAGTGAGCTTGAGGAGCTGAGGAATGATGCTTATGACACCTCTCAAGCTTATAAAGAAAGAACTAAGGTCTTGCATGACAAGTTTATTCTTCGAAAGACCTTTGAACCCAACCAACAAGTCTGGCTTTTCAATTCCAGACTTAAGCTTTTTCCTGGGAAATTAAAATCTCGTTGGGATGGGCCTTACATAATCACCAAAGTATTCCCCCATGGAGCTGTGGGGATCAAAAATCCTTCTTCTTCAGCAACTCCCTTTATCGTCAACGGTCAACGGTTCAAACCGTACATAACTTTAGATGGCCATCTAGTTGACGAAGTCACTCTTGAGGAGCCTTAGCTCCTACTATTCTCCGCCTCAGGTAATATCTTCCTTTAGCTATTTTTGATTTTCAATGAGGACATTGTTTGAACCAGGCATGGGGGAGAGGACCTGAGGCATTTTGTTTATAGCATGCATTTATAAACAAAAAAAAAAAAAAAAAAAAAAAGAAGAAAGAAAAAAAAAAAAAAAAAAAATATATATATATATATATATAAAAGAAAAGTTTTGAGCTTAACTGGCTAGATCTTGCCGTCTTAAGCAAATCAGAACTCTAGGGTAGACTAAGTTAATTCTAGGGTCAAACTTTAGAAGCTAAATAAGCTACTAGCTTTAGACCTTTAGGGTCCTTTGTGGACTTAAAAACTTAAGTAGGAGTTAAGTTGCGGACCATTGTTCAAGAGGTTGAGGAAGGGAAGCTAGGGTTTGAGTTAAAAGGTGGGGTAGTACCTGGAGTCTTATTCTACCTTTTGGTTTACGGGTCCTGGTAACCCAAGCATCCAAATTTTTCACACTTGGTCTGGTAATTAACTTAATTTCAGAAAAGAGATTTGGTTCTCTTAGTTTTGGCTTAAGAGAGGCTTGAAAACACATTTTGATTGGAAGAGTTCCCGCCGCAGGAGAGGTCGAGTATATACTCACCTTGAGGATGCGATGATAACATATTACCTCCTCGGCGCTTGTCTCTTAGGATATCCATCCTACTGGGGGCATGTAAGCGCATTGCGCTGTTCAGGTACCATGGGTGGCCCTATCTCGAAGTGCCGATTGCCATAGGCCTAAATTCGCTTAAGAAATCCATGGGCGATACTATCTCGAAGTGTCGATTGCCAGGAGTTCTTGGGGTCGTTATGGGCGGTGCTATCTCGAAGTATCGAAAGCCAGGCACCCTTCGAGGTATGGTAATGGGGACAATGAATCCGACACAGACCGTGTTGATAGCTGATCTGAGGTTAGACTAAGAAGAATCAAACAAAAACAAAAAAGTATATATATTAAAAAAAAAAAAAAATTTCTTTTAACTCAAATAACTCGGACCAATGCACAAGCACGGATGCTTTAATCTCAGGGATCAATAAACTTTAGGGTAGAGTCAGAAATCAGGGAAACTTGTGCTGGCAACTCTTCTTTAGCCGACCTAGTCTGTAACTTAGCAACTACTTAGGAACCTTGGGTTTAGAACCTGAACTTAATATGCTTCTGAAGGAAGACTAAGTGAGTTGACTAGTCTACTTAGAGTGCTAGGTTTCGCTTAATTTTGCTAGGGACTAGCAAAAACTAGGCATGGGGGTATTTGATTAGCCCATAGTTGTGGGCTATTTAAGTATTTAAGTGCCTACACATTAGGTTAATTCTAACATTTATTTAGTATAAATTAGGATGTAAATAGATTAATTCATAGTTTTAATCTAATTACATAATCCATGCATTGCATTCATATCTTAAGTGCATTTAGAATTAGCTTAGAATAGCATTCATCTAATTAGATAACCAATTAGGTATATTGTTTTTATTAACATAGAAGTTGAGGGTCTATACATAAATAACCCTAATATTTTAATAATATTTGCTTTATTCGTCTTCTTTCAGAACGGCTGGCTGCCGCTCCAACGCCCGCGTGATGCAGTGAAAGCCATTCAAGGGGGAGCGGATACGGTGGATCTGGTCGGCGGCTGATTTCAAAATTGTTCAAGACACTACAAAAGGAGCACGGAGGCAGCCGAGCTCAGGAGGCCTCCGCCACCGACCCACCACTGTGCAGAGAGAACCTCTCTCTTCCACTCCACACTGCCGGCCTCTACCGTGGCGGCGAGTCTCCACCACCATGGGCGTGTGGTGTGACAGGCCACACCGCCATCCGGAGCTCGCCCGCATTATCGTGAGCACATCAGCGTGCATCTCCCTCGCCGTCGTCACCAACCACCACCGCCGAGCCACTGTACAATCACCCTTTCAGTCACTTAAGACGTCCGGGAAATTTCCCAGACGTCTGAAGTCCACCCCCACTCCAGCAGCAATCTCCGTCCTCTCACTTCACTTCCACCACCCACGCCGCAGCAGCCCGCTCATCTCCAACCGCATGCAAGGCGTGCACAACCTCCAGCCCTCACGCCCGCTCACGCCACCTTCCCTGCGCCTGCAGCCTTCGCCATCTCCACGCGCAACCACCGGCGCACCCGTCTGAAGTCCACCCGCAGCACCTTCCCACGCCGACTGCAGTGCGCGCCCCACCATCTGCAACAGCACCTACAGAACCATCCCCCTACGCCCTCTCGCCAGCAGTCCCGCGCACGCCTCACTACACACGCCCTCTTCCCCGCGCCTGCAGACCACCGCAGCCATGCCTCCGCGCGCCAGCGCCCTTAGCAGACCCTCCGCGCGCCCACGCACAGCCATCTGCAGACCGCCCAATCGACCACCGCTCACTTCACCGCACACGCCAGCCGCAGCAGCCACCCCTGCAGTAGCAGCAGGCGGCGGACTTCACGCCAACCGGCTGCGCAAGCTGCCGGCTGCAGCACCTCCGCCGGAGCTCGTCCGGCCACCTCCGACCGCCGCGCGACTCACCGCCACCACCGATTCGAAGCCCTTGATCCAAGGGACCTCCTCCGAGCTTCCCGCGCCCAGCCATCGGCTCCTCGTTGCGCAAGACAACGGGGAAAAATTCCCCTGTTTTGCTACAGTAAAGCGTTGATTAAAATTTACATTTTCTGCCATTGCCAGATTTTATTCATATTCTATTCACTCTGCATTGCGGAAAATATCCTGTAGTTTCTCATAATTGCCATTTCAGCATTATTTCTTGCTTAAACCTTAATCTAAAGGCAATCTTGGCTTGGTTATTGTCCAAATTGACTCCGAACAAACATTTTTAAGTGGCGCGAATTTTAATACGTTATTGTCTCCCTGTGGATACGACCCGCTCCTCTGCGAGTGGTTATTTCTTGTTAAAAATTGATTAGTCGATTTTTCCACCACATTAAACTACAAACGACTTAAAAGCGAAAGATCGACTCGGTCACTTTTCATGGCGACCACATTTCTAGAAAAACTTTCCATCCTGGTCAGAAGGTCCTACTCTTCGATGCCAAACTCAAACTCTTCCCAGGAAAACTCAGATTTAAATAGATTGGACCTTTTTTGGTAAGAAAAATACTTGGAAATGAAGTCGTCGAAATCAATCAACCCAGCCTTGATTCTAAACCTTTCATCGTGAATGGCTAGAGGCTTAAGCCATTCATTGAACTCACTGATACGAACTTGGTTGAGGAATCCTTTGATCTCCATTCTCCCTGAGCTTATTTTGCCGGGCTGATGGCTTCAAACTCAACGCTTAACGGGAGGCAACCTGATAAGTTCACTTTCGTGGACCATTATTTGGCCTAAGTACTATTTAATTATCTGTTCCTAGTTGTTAATTGATTAGGGGATATATGGTAATTCATTTTAGTCTACATATAATTTTATGCATAAATTTTACATTTAATAACATATGTTATGATAATATAATTTATTTTATGAATGCAGGCTAGGTGCAAGAGTTGAAAGGACATTTCTATGTTTAGAAGACATATGGAGATTAGTTTGGAAATCTGAGAACCTCCATCATGAACTCATTGCAATCCACACTTTTTAAGACGTCTAGACTGTTTATTGGACATCTGATAGCGTATGGCTAGAACTTATCTTCTGTTCCAACTACTCGCGATCTTCGCCGAGTGGTTGGAGAGGCTTTCAATCAAAGAAACAAGTAGACGGAGGAGTTTTTAAAAAATGCACGGCTGTCCATCCACAAAGGATCCTCCCCAGCCTGACGGGGATCATCTCCTCCTTCCTCTACCGTGATCTTTGCCTGCACTGTGAACTTCAACGAACACCATGGCCCCTCCGTTCTCAACATCGCCTCACCTTCACCAACTTCACGCTGTGCACGGTGACACCATGCGTGCTTCCCTTGCCCCATTGACATCACAACCACCACAGTAGGTGCACCTCGCCCATTGCCATCCTCTTCCTTCGTCTACATCACCATCAACCTCCCTTCACCGTAGCGTCCCCCATGGCCAGAAGACCATCACCTTCATCCATCACCAGCGCCTAAGCCCCTTCCCTCTCCACTCAAGCCAGCCATCCACCGCCAACCCTTCCTCTTCTTCTTCTTCTTCTGTTTCCTCTTCTTCAACCTGCCTGCAACTTCCTGAAGGAATCGAAAGACTTCACTACCCCCCTCCACGTAGCCACCACCGTTAACCACCATCTTCACCGCCAACGCCATCGAGGATCTCCACGTAGCATGCCAACCCGTTCCACGCCTCCACACAAACCACTGCAGTCCATGCACGTGCACGCAAAGCCTGCTGCCAGCGAGATTCACCTCCACTGGTCGAGCAACTCTGGCCACCTCCGTCGACACCACGGCTGCCATCTTGAAGCCCTCGTCGCATCGTACCTCTGCCACAAGCTGTTCGCGCCGCTGTCAACCCACGCATGCACAGGAAGGAGAGAGGCAAAAACCTCTGTTTTCCACCCATTTAAAATTTATGAATTTTTCCCCTGCCATTTAATTTTCGTTTATTTTTAAGTCATTAGTGTATTGAGGTGCATTTGCATGAATATCCCTCTATTCTATGTAAATTACTTATAACTAGATTCTTCTCATGAATGCTATGAAATATGGGATATTGATTGCAATGAGCAAGGTCTCTTTTACCACAAATTAGTATTTACGTTGATTATCATTGCCAAGATTACTAATTAATAGAATATTAGGTTGTGGTGATTTTACATTTAAACACCTGCTTTTTTTATCAATTTCTTAAAATGATGATTTATGTTGAAAACGAATTATATGAATTAGCATGCACACCCATTGAGATTACCGAATAATTGAGGCAGCACTCATTAGTATAATAGGCTCATTCCTCCCTGTGGAGACAACCTAACTATTTTCGTGGTTAGATTTTGAACATTAAATGTTTTGAAAAGTGATTTTCTACCATGCAATGAACTAAACGATACATCATTTTGTGTTAAAATTTTTATCGAAAACGAAGATCGCTCTTTTAAATGGTGCCATTGTCGGGGAGGAAGCACCTATTAATTTTTTTGGAAAATTTATATTATTTTTATGCTATTTTGAAAGCTTTTCTGAATTACTGGCTGTGGATCTTTTTTTGTGCAAAGACAACAAAGGAATGCGGTGGGTGTGCAAAGTAGAGAAGATATTTTTGGTGGAACTTGACGCCAACTGGAGGCTAGCAATGGGTGCTTGTGGGCCTTTATCCCACACGTGTGAAGGCGTACGGAGGAGCCTTTCCTGATTTAATCAGAGATTAGACATTAGATTTAGGCTAGATAGACATTACACATTTAAGTTTTGTCTTTTGGACCCGTGTTGGGCTTTTTTAGGAACGTGTTCCCAATGCTTTTTATTTCTTATCGCTCTTGTATGTGGGCGCATATTTTTGGGAGTGTGTTCCCATTTTATTTAGATTATAGGTTTATTTGAGCTACATTTATGTTAGATAGTTAGTTAGATTAGGTTTGTTTGCTTAATATTATTAATATATATATAAATCAAACTGCTTGCTAGAAGTTGCATATCAATAGGGTAACCATTTAGGATTGAATGAGCAGCATCTAGTTTATCTTTACTACATCGCATACATCCCTGCATTGAAGAAAGTTGAAGGTACATCTTCTCTTATGCATCAATTACCTGTCATGCATCTGCATTGGACTTAAATCTAAGGCCACTAAAGTCTTTGAATCGAATTAATTCAGTGGTCACTTTAAAAATTGGAACTGCTAAGAGGTTGGACCTCAAAATTTGTGACTTGAAATTGTGTGCAAAAGGATCTTATTTGCGAGATTTCAAAATTCAAAACGCGAACGTGTGTTGTACACCGGAGACACTGTGCACATCACACATAAGGTCACTAGATAAATTTCTACCTCTCCGCTTTTTCACCACAAGGGAATTTAGTCGGAAATCAACAAGCCTATCCACCAAGTTACTTTAGTTCCTTGTGCATGGGCTCGATTCAAGACTTCCATCCTTTTGCAAGTAGGTTGTAGGCACCAACAAAGGTTGGCCTAGGAAGCGTAATTCTTGCAAAACTTGTTTGGCCACCAATTGGACACCTAATTCTAAGACCTAAAATCTACTAAAAGCATATCCCACTTTATTTGCATTTGTTTTGACAGTGGTAGAACTCTCTAGGAAGTTTCTACTTTTATTCTGATTGCTTCTAAATCCTAAGAGAGTTTAACCTATTTAACTTAAAGAAATGGACCACCCTTACTCCTATCATTCAGATTATCAGAGTCAATACTTCCCATCTTTTAACTAGTATCCCATGCCCCGAGTGTATCCATCCATTGATGGGTACAATGACAATTCATGAGATCAATCATATTCCTATCCTGGGAGTACTGTCCCAATAACTCCCACTTTTGAGCAAAGCCTAGGAGTGGAATTTTCTAGTTTGCAAACACCGAACCCTCCTACCCTTCATGATTTTCCTTATCGAGGTTGGACCGATACCCTTAGGCAACCAGAGCCTGAGATTGACTATCCTCCCCAATCTAATAACCATAGGCTCTCCTCTTTTATGATAGAAATGCAAAAACAACAAAAAGAAATGATGAAGTCTATGGGAGAGATGTTGAGGAATAATCAACAATTGAATAAGAAAATTAGACAGCTTAGCTAAACTCTTACTAATGATTCTAATCCCTACTCGTACAACCGTGGTCATCAAAATAATTCAGAGGAAACCATTGACAATAGGGATCTTGTTTTGAGTACCTATCACTGACTCTCCCCATGAGACATGGCCACTAGAGGAAAATGACCCTAGCGATTATCCACCTGAGCTATATTGTAGTCAAAAGAAAAGGAAGATGGTACCTCTTGAGGACCTTGACCCTGATGCCAGTATTTTCCTTACCCTTGATAAGTCGAGTCAAGGTCGTATTATTCATATCACTTCCCCTATTATTCATCTGGTGGAACCCCATTCTACCCTTAGTCAACCTAATCCTGACCCTCCACTTAGGGAATCAACACCTACCATCCAACACTCTGAGGATTTAAATGCACAAAATGGAGGTGGCCCTAAGGGAATTGAGGATGAATTGGATCAATTCTGGTCTAAGGGATAGAAAGAGTCTTTTTTAGAGGAGGATGATAACCCGATGGAGGAACCCGACCTTAGAATATGGAGTGAATCACAAGGAGATTATGTGTTATTTGAGGACTTACCCCCTCAGAATATAAATAATCTGGTGAAATCTGGATTCCTCCCTTCTTTTGATTTTCAGAGTCATCCTCTGCAAAACTAGGAGTTGATATTGGAGGATGAACATAATAGTGAGAAGCCTAGGAGAGACTCTCAGGGACAATACACATCAATTGAGGATTTATGCCTCGAAAAGAACAAAGAATTACGTGATATAGACTTACTCCAAAACATTAAGACTGATCCTCCTTCAGAAATAATTGAGAATACTGATCCAACTCCTCTCTTTGCTGGTGAATCACATAAACACCCCGACAAAAACTCAAGTGAACCAAAAGAATTCAGGGATGAAATTAATGATAATGTTTCTGTTGCTTCGACCATGCCATCAAAGGAATTTAATTTGGAGTCCACCATTGATTCACATATAATGAAAGGTGAAAATTTTGACTTCGATCATAATGATAGGCAGGGTGACGTGAATTTTTCTGCAATAATTGTTAGGGAGAATACACAATCTGAATCGTTGTTGGAATTGGACTCAACACCGACTAAGCCCTCATTGGACTTAATCATTATCTCCCAATACCACAAATAACCCTTACACTCCCTAACCGATCCTTGGCTCAAGTCTCTGCTCACATACAATCTTTATGGGGAGCATATCAGGCCAGTACATCCTCGGGTATAATGGCGAGTGTGGATTGATGCTTGTACTTCTAGTCTTGCTATTCAAGGGCTTGAAATAATTATGTTTATATCTTTTAAAACCCTTTCTGATTTGGAGGACCCTTGTTATCCTCCACTTATTCTATTTTGAGAGGTCTCTTCTCTTGTTCCTTTTGTTATTCCTAGACCTCCCTAGGTAGCATACGAGGTTCTCTGCTTTCATGTCTTCTGGCGAGCATGTGGGATAACATTGCATCAACAGCTTGCCAACATTCGTGGCTACCTATTTTCTAGGCCCACGTTGTTATACATATTTTTAGGGCCTAGCTCTTTCTGTCTGGAACTAGACTTACAAGTTTCCTATAAGTCTGGCTACCGAAAGAAAATGCAGTGCTTATTGAGAGGAAACCCAGCATTCAAAATAACACCATCATCATGTGATTTCCTTCCTTTCTCCTGCTGTTTTAATTTTACAATGAGGACAATTGTAGGATTTAGGCATGGGGGGGTGCATTTTGCATTTTTAGGTAGTATTCATGCATTTAGGTTAGATGCATTAGCTTAAAAAAGAAAATCTCTCTTTTCTAGAGCTGAATTGGTTAGCCCTAGCAAAACATCTTTGACAAGGAGGTGTCATTAAAGGTTTTCTTCTTAAATTGTTTCCTAAGTTTAGAATCTATTATAGTTACTTTACTTGCCTGTAGACTGGGTAATGGATCTTTGAAGAAAACCAATAAGCATTTTTAGTCTACTGAACCCTTGGATAGTTAATAGGGAGTTAGGCATACTATCTTCTATTAGATCTACCTCATATTTGTGAGAAGAAAGTAGAGAGACTACTGGTGCTCTAAGTCTAGTGCAAGGACTCTTAAGTTCTGGATAATTAGATGATGATACCTCAGAGTTAGGCATAGTTTTCGCTCTTTGTTCCTATGTGCAAACATTGTGTGAATTCTGAGAGTGACCAAATAAGGTAGATACACAGAGATTTAGTCCTAATAAAATTATAACTGTGGTGGATGGTTATGACCATCCTTCATAGAGTCTTCGACTGAAGGAGGGTAATAGTGTCAAAGGTCAGAAATACACCTATCCTATCCATTCCTTCCTAATGCTGAGAGTAGGCACTTCCACAAAACATGCCACACAATATCCTCTTGACCATCATCATCCCTAATAATGCCTCATAAGTAAAAGTATTAGTTGTTTTGTGTTGTAAAAAAAAAAAAAAAGAAGCAACAAAAGAAAGAAAGAAACATTTATATTTTAAAGAGAGAGAGAGAGAAAAAGAAAAACAAAAAGTTTAAGTTTATATTTTTGTGTCATCTGTCATTATATGTCAATGTTTTTGAGGCAACAATAAAAGCACCCATTGCGTTCCGCCAGGTATGACCAATACCTACTTTTTAGTATTTCTAATCACCCAAATACTGGCTTCGAACTTCTAACTTAGTTGTAGGGTTATTAGGACTTTAATTGAAGTGTAAATGCCAAGTGAGGCCACCAAATATTGAGTAAAGTTACAAAATCTGGCAAGATATGTGATCTTAGAACAGAAGAAAAAAGAGAGTGAGTGAGCACAAGGGAACGCAAAGAGAGCATAGTGTTTAGCATTTCTTTGAGTTGACTTGTATGATAGTCTAAAGATCTAGAGTCTGTAGTACTAGACTATATGTAGCACCAAATGAGTGTGTGCTACCAAATACGAATCCATTTAACTCAGTATCTCCTACCAAAGCCAAAAAGCTGGGGTCAAATTACAGATTATTTTCTGCTTTATCCTCGAGGGAAGTAGTTGCCTATCCCGGTAGAATTTTATTAAGGGTACAGTACGGACTGTAAATGTAAGCTGGCTTTTCACTTGGATCCGTTACCTAGGCTACTATCACTTCACATTAGTCTGGATCTCTAAATTTTTGGAATAAGGAAAGAAGAAATCGTCTAGTTACTGCTATTGTTTTTCACTCTTGCTCGGGACTAGCAAAACTTAAGCATGGGGGCATTTGATAAGTCCACTTACGTGGACCATTATTTGGCCTAAGTACTATTTAATTATCTGTTCCTAGTTGTTAATTGATTAGGGGATATATAGTAATTCATTTTAGTCTGCATATAGTGTTATGCGTAAATTTTACATTTAATAACATATGTTATGATAATATATTTTATTTTATGAATGCAAGCTAGGTGCAAGAGTTCACAGGACATTTTTACGTTTATAAGACGTCTGGAGATTAGTTTGGACATCTGAGAACCTCCATTGTGAACTCATTGCAATCCATACATTTTAAGTTGTCTAGACTATTTATTGGACATCTGATAGCGTACGACTAGAACTTATCTTCCGTTCCAACCACTTGCGATCTTCACCAAGCGGTTGAAGAGGCTTCTAGTCGAAGAAATAAACAGATAGAAGAGTTTTTAAAAACGCATGGCTGGCCATCCGTAGAGGATCCTCTCCGGCCTGACGAAATTATCTCCTCCTACGTCCACCATGATCTTTGCCTGCACTGTGAACTTCAATGAACATCGTGGCCCCTACGTCCTCAACATTGCCTCACCTTCACCAACTCTGCAATGTGCACGATGACAACATGCGTGCTTCCGTTGCCCCGTCGACATCACCACCACCACAGCAGGTGCACCTCGCCCATTGCCATCCTCTTCCTTCTTCTACATCACCATCAACCTCCCTTCACCGTAGCCTCCCCCACAGCCAGAACACCATCACCTTCATCCCTCACCAGTGCCTAAGCCCCTTCCTTCTCCACACAAGCCAGCAATCCACCGCCAACCCTTCCTCTTCTTCTTCAACCCACCTGCAACTTCCCGAAGGAACCCAAATCCTTCATTGCCCCCTCTACGCAACGACCACCATCAGACACCATCTTCACCGCCAATGCCACCGGGGATCTCCACACAGCACGCCAACCCTTTCCACACCTCCACGTGAGCCACAGTAGCCCACGTGCATGCATGCAAAGGCTGCCACCGGCGAGCTTCGCCTGCGTCGAATGGCCAACTCCGGCCACCTCCGTCGATGCCACGATCGCCATCTTGAAGCCCTCGTCACAACGCACCTCTGCTGCAAGTTGTTTACACCGTCGTCGACCCACGCGTGCGCAAGAAGGAGAGCAGCAGAAACCTCTATTTTCCACCCAATTAAAATTTATGAATTTTGCCATTGCCATTTACTATTCCCTTATTTTTGAGGCATTAGTTTATTGAGGTGCATTTGCATGAATATCCTTCTATTCTATGTGAATTACTTATAACCAAATTCTTCTCATGAATGCTTTGAAATATGGCATATTGATTTCAATGAGCGAGGTCTCTTTTACCGTAAATTAGTATTTATGTTGATTATCATTGCCAAGATTACTAGTTAATAGAATGTTAGTTTGTGGAGATTTTACATTTAAACACCTATTCTTTTTATCAATTGCTTAAAATGATGTTTTATGTTGAAAACAAATTATACGAATTAGCATACACACCCGTTGAGATTCCCGAATAATTGAGGCATCACTCACAGTATAAGAGGCTCATTCCTCCCTGTGGAGACGACTTAACTATTTTCATGGTTAGATTTTGAGCATTAAATATTTTGAGAAGCGATTTTCTACCATGCAACGAACTATAACGATGCATCATTTTATGTTAAATTTTTTATCGAAAATGAAGATCGCTCTTTCACAACTCGTCATCATTTGGACAACCCGAAACCCTTTTGACACATCTCATTGCTAAACTCATATTGCACTTTAGGGTTCATCCATTAGAATAGCCGACTCCAATACTCTTACCAGAGCTTGAAATTGTCCGCACCAGTCTTCTCGACCCATCCACCCACCCTTTGAACCTATTCTAATGTACGATCTAAGCTGAACTCGAACCCACCTAATTTACAATGACATCGGAAATTGTAGGCATGGGGGGGTATTAAAGGGAAAAACACTGTGAGAATCATTTCATAATAAGGGTTTCTCAAAAAAAAAAAAAAAGAGAGGAGGTTGAGGAAAAAGGAAATCCATTTTTGAGAAAAATAAGGAAAAATGGGAAGAAAAATTGAAAATAAAAGAAAGGAGTAAAAAGATAAAGAAAGAAATTGAGTCCCTTCAAAGTAATATGAAACTTACCTAACTTCTAGGTTGGATCGAATGATGAATTAAGACCCGGAAGGCTAAAACTTAAGGGATTAGTGGCAAATACCGACCTTAGGTCTCTTGGATCTAATTAGATTTAAACACTCATGTACTTGTTAAGATCCGGATTAGTCCTCAAGAAATTAGGGAAAATGCAAAGCTTATGTATTACATCTAAGGATTAGGTAGTATTCAACCTCATTAACTGACCTCTGGTTTACCGGACTCGATAACTTAAGCACCCTAAATCATGCATATTCTGGTTTAGTGCCCTTTAAATATTAAAATCATGTTAAAGGGCATTTAATCTGTTCGGAAACAGTCCTAAGATCTAGATTAGGAGTGGCTTGGAAACACAAGTTGATTTGGATGAGTTCCCGGCACGTAGAGGGAGGAAATTCCCCTCGAAGATGCCCAATAACATATCATCTCCTCGGTGCTTGTCTCCTAAGATATCAAAATATCCTACCGGGGTCATGTAAGCACCTTGTGCTGGTTCAGATGCCATGGGCAACATTATCACAAAATGTCAATTGCTAGGGTTTGGATTTAGCTATAGAATGCCATGGGTGGGATTATCCCAAAATCTTGAAAGCTAGGGTTCTTGGGGTTGCCATGGGTGGTGCTATCTCGAAGCATCGATCGCCAGGGAGCCTATGAGGATTGATGGTGGGGACAAGGAATCTGATACAGACCGTGTTCAGGTCCAATCCAAAGATGGATTAAAGGAAAAATATAATGAAAAGAAAAAGAGTGAAAGCTCTCCACAAATAAAATTCTCCTTTTGTATCTCTCTCTTACAAAATGCACTAGCAAACTAAACCTGAACTAACCATGTTTCAAGCATGGGTGCTTTAATCGATGGGTAAACAAACATTAGGTTAGTTCCTGCAAGCATTAGAAACCTTTGCTGCTGACTGATGCGAAAGCTAGTTAGGTCAGGATTTGGGTTGGTACATGAGTACCTCTAGGCCTAGTGTTGGTATTAAGATCTGATTCCTAGAGATGCAGCTTAGTAGGGTTTCTTGATGGTTACATCCGACGTAGATAACTAGTTTGATTCATAGAATTTTGTTAAGGGATTTGCAAAAGCTAGGCATGGGGGTATGATGGGAACACCATCATGAGCTATAACTAGCTCAATTTGATCTTATACAGCCAATAAAAGCTCTTACATATTAGTCAAAAGATCTCTTGAGAAGGATGAATTGTTTTGAGAAGAAAAGATGAAAATAGGGTTATTTCTACAATTTTACCATCTTATCACAAATACATAATAACCATGGGGTATGCCAAGGGTTTATTAAAGGTCATTTAGTCATTAATGCCTAATAAGTGGGTCCATGCAGACAGAAACGAGTTTTCATGCATTTTAAGAATTAATGGACATCTAAAACCCTAAAATCATACACTCTTAATTAGCTAATGTTTTTACCAAGACAAAATTCACAGACCCTCTGAAATTCATAGAAAAATAATTTCTAGGGTTTAACATCTTTGAATTGACCATCAGAACCCGTTTTGACCTGAAATAGAGTCTCAGACAAACTATTGCCCTAATTTGAGTTTTTGCATAAATTACCCAGTCAAACGATGTCAAAACCAAAATCCAACATTACCATTGGATTCCTTCGATTTAAGTTAGGCGTGTATCAAAATTTGAGCCCAATCTGAGATTGTTTTAACCTAGTTTGCATTGTAGTTCAAGTCTGATTCTTATTCTCTCAAATAACCCCTCAACTTTTAAATTTATTACAAAAAACCCCCTAACTTCTTCATCTTCTTCACAAAAATGCCCTTTCCGCCATTACTGTGTCAACCCACAAACCGCTAACCTTCAATCAAGAGATTCTCCTTGATTTCATGACGCAATCTTTCCAATTTTGGAAGGAAGATTCTTGAGGAGATTTTCTTCAATCTGAGATAGGTCTTGTCTTCCAAATCTCATCCAAGAGTTCATACAAGCTCTTGGAAATGCTAAACCTATTATGTGATTTTCAAGGTTTCAAAGCCTGGTTTCTAAACTTTGAAGCTCGCTCTTTGGCCTATGAAAGACCTCCTTGTCATCCCCCTTTGAAGGCATTCCAAGGTTTGTCTTATTCTTCCTTCTTGTACAAATCCTCTACCTTCTTCTTCCTGTCTTCTCTGCCTTCATCTCTGCATCTCATCTGAAGCGTCTATTGAGCCACCTTGACAGATCATTGCTACTCTCTTCAACCAATCCAGAAGGCCACCATGGACCACCCGTGGTACCCTTGTTAAGTTACAACATTAGTTTGCATATTTTATGTTTTATTCAATTACATGTATCCAATTCATGTTCAATCTCTCCTTGTGATATAAATGTTGCGATTGATTGTTCCTTCTACTTAGTCTTTATATTTGAAACAAACACATAAAATCAAAAGTGCTTTCTGCCTCCCTGTGATCGACCGAGACTCACCAGTTCTGTTAATTTATTTGTCGAGATGTATTTCGCACTATACTACAATGTAGTTATCTTTTACGTGATCTATGCCCTGAACACAAGCTTTCAAAGATTGGTTCCGATGCTTTGAAGCTCCCTCTTTGGACTATAAGAGACCTCCTTGTCATCCCCCTTTCCTTCAGCAACTTTTTAAGCCGGAAATCCTTTTCCTTCCTCTACCTCTGGCTCACTTTGAGCTTGCTCCGGGGAACCCCTATCCCCAGCTCCTTTGCCAGCTGCCACATACCATAGGCAGCCAGTTCTTCTTCCCTATTGTCTTCCGCATCTCAACGTACCCGTGCGACACTTCCTAACCTCATCTTTATCGCCATCTACCATCTCCTCCAGCATTGACCATACCACAATCGGTGCCATCTCTACTCCTTTTTGTCCGTTAGTTAGCCTCATCGACTCCCTAGCGCCTACACATCATCTCTGTGCCACTATGCTCCAACTTGACCATTGCTTTGCCCTTCGCGACTTCATCTTCCTCTGCTCCGGTGACTCCTCCGGGGAAGCTCTCTGCTCATTCCACTACTCCAAACAGTTCACTGATGATGCGAAATTTGGTGTGATTTGTAAAAGCGAGTTTTTAAGTCATTGTAACAAGCCAAATCGCAAACGCTTTTAAAATTTATAACCTAGAAAATGGGGTGATAAATGCCAATTTATCATCATTCTTATGCATTAAAACAAACCTAGCTCTTAGGATTTTTCTTCGCAAATGGGTTTTTGGGCTGCATTTATGCATTAACTATGATAGGCATGCATTGCATTTTTTCTTGTCGTTTTAATGTGTTTTTGTGAGTGTTAGGGATGAACAAATATACAGATCCCTAAAACCCTAGCACTCAACAAGGCAAATGGTGAAGGAGGAGCTCAAACTAGCTGGAACTCATGTTGATCCAGCTCACCACAGTTTGAATCTTGCTCACTTGGACTAGGGTTAGCTCATCCTAACTCCATTCAGCTAATCTCAACTGAATGGCAGCTCAAGAGAGCTCATCTTAGCTTACCCTCATTCTCGTCAGCTCAGATCCAGCTCAATTTAGTTGAGTCTAGCTCATCTCAGCTCCTACTAGTCCACATGGAGCTCTAGCTAGCTCGGCTGAGTTGACTAGAGTTCACCCCAGTTCAGATCTAGCTACATTCAGCTCCACTCAACTCCAGATAGTAGAAGAGGAATTCATCCTAGCTCAGGAAGCTCAAGTCCAGCTCCCGAGCACTCAACTTAGGTCAACTTGGTTGAGCTAAGCTACCTTAGCTATCATAACCAGCTCAATCCTTCCTGGGAGCACTAGACCCAGCTCACCTTAGCTCCATTCAATATAAGCCAGCTCACTTTAGCTTGGCTTAGTGGCTAGCAAAGAACTAGCAAGCTAAGCCAGCTAGAGTAGCCCCAGGTTGACCTCTTCAGTAGTAGCCAGCTCCACTTCAGCTCCAGATTCTTCAGATCTAGCTCCTCCCTCCAAACCCTAGCTCCAACACCTCCTCCTCTACTCCACTACTATCTAAGCTAGCCTAACTTAGCTTAGCTTAGCTATGCTCCAGCTCCATTGGCTTTTACCACCTAGAAACCCTACCTAACAACTCCACCAACTAGCTCCACCTAAGCTCCACATAAGCTAACCCTACTTCCACCTCACCTTGGCACCAACCTAGCCAACCCACTACCTCCAAAAGACACCACAAAGTGGTCCCAAAACCACCCTAACTACCCTCCCTATTGGCGCCACTTTTTCCCTCCAAAACCACCTTCATCTCCACCACACATTTTCCCTTAAACCCATCACCATCCACATAAACCCCCTTCTAGAATCCTTCTTCGTGGCGCCAAAACCAAGTCATCTTTCCATGGTTGGTGCCACCTTTAGGTGACCCTTCACCACCATAACAACCACCTTCACACCCCACTACTTGGTTCCAACTCTTCTTAGCCCTAGGATCACCTAACCTCCTCCATCTTCCCATCTTAGCCCTCCATTTCAAGAGTCACCTTAACCCCTCATCCTACCCTAGACCACTACCCATCACCATTAAAACCATCCTTGGCTAGCAAATTTCCTCTCATACTCTACCTAGAGCCCATGCCCAAGAAAGAAGGAGAAGAAGATTAAGGGGATATTTTGTCCCTTTGGTGCCTTCCCCTCTTCCCTTCTCTCTTGTGCCCACGCTAGCCAAAGGAAGAGCCAGGAAAGGAAGACCTTTGGAGGAGGTCTTGAAGGTGGTCCATGCCACCTTAGAGGAGAACTTGAGGGTGGTGCATGCCCACCCTAGGAGGAAAGACTTGAGGTGGAGAGCTTCCACCTTGGAGGAGCTTTCAAGGAAGGAGGAGACCCTCTTTTCAAGCCAAGGGGCAACTAGGCTTGGAGCAAGAAGACTCCCTTCTCCAGATTCTACAAGAGGATTTGTGTTTCTTCTATTGCTTTTATATTTTACATTTCTAGTAGAAGCATTCCTCTACTTTTCTTTGTATGAGAACACAAATTCTACTTAATTAAATTGCCTTCATTTTAATTTCTTGTTGCAATTGTTGTTTTTGTTCTAGCACTTATTTCACTTCCACTTCCTAATTACTCTAGACCTCCACTTTCCAAGAGTAAGCTTAGGTAGTGGACATTTTCATCTCTTAAGTTTTAGCTTAGCAATTTTAGGTGTTAGCACTTTGCCTTTATTATTTCAAAACTAAAAAAAATTATATATTTAAAATGGCAAAAAGCAAGTTGAGATTTATTTTCTAAGTAAGAGAATTGAATTGCAAATTTGCCTCCTTGGACGACCCTAGATACTCCCCTATCTAGGAATATAAATTTAAAAGCGCATGCAATTTGGCATGTTACAACGACTCAAAAACCTGCTTTTACAAATCATGCCAAACTCCGCATCACTGTTTGGCACCGTTGTTGGAGAGGCACGGATTTGCTTAATCATTTTTCCTCTTGCTTGAAGTGGATCTCTTCCCCTTCTCTTTCTTTTCTCTAGTGTGTGCAAGAACTACAATGAGAAAGTGGGAATTTGGAAGCGAAAGCTCAAAGTTCCTTTTCTTCCCGTGGATTTTCAGGTTGGTTCCCTTTTCTGGTGACATAGTAAATTTAAACTACCAAAAAAATATTAAACTTGGCTTTGAGGATCCCAAACATCTTAATTAAGTGGAGTGGTGTCTATTAAAATTCATTGTTTGCTTGAATGTTTCATTAACACCACTCCATTTCAAGTATTGGTATTCTATTTTTTGGGTCCAGATTTCTGGACTTGAAAAATCAATTCCCAACACCACAGGCCTCCTAAAATCATAAAATTTCATACAGTGATTCCAAATTAAGTTAGGAACATCTGTTCCAAATTTCAGATCAATTAGCTTTTAATTTTTAAAAATTCATGGACTGCAGAGGGGTCACACCCTCTAATCTTCCTATTTTGCTACTGTCTGCGAATATTTAGAATTTTTATACTCATCCAATTTTTGTGAAATTTAGCTTTCAGAATCCTTGTAAAATTTTACATATCGTATAAAATCACCAAAATTTTCTACGGTCAGTGGTAATACTGAAAAATCCAAAAGACTCATAGGAATCATTTTTGGACTTTGACACTAGTACAAATAAAAATTCAAAACAATTATCAATCAAATTCCTAAAATCTTACAAAAATCTTTTCTGGAATCCTTGTTTGATTTCACATAAGGTAGTGGCGTTGGTTGTAATGTTTGGACCACTACTCATTCAGAAAGCCTAAAATGAATTCATTGGTAGTAATTTTTTATATTAAGGTTCAAATCCAATTAGGGTTTTTTTCTTGCTTTCTAGTCCCACAACATAAAGGAAATACATCATCACCAATACAACTTGTTTTTCCTTTGATTGTAGAGTTTCAAACTTGTTTGAACATTTAAAAAGAAAAACCCTAAAACACATTCAATTAAATTGAATCCTAAAAGACAAAAATACAAAAATTGTGTGACAACTTGATTTGCATTGGAACTACTTTCCAATTCTTGCACACTCCACATTCCGTGTGCACCATAGTATCCTAGACCTAACTAAAATCCGTAGCAACTTGACCCCTAAGGCTTCATCAACTTAGGCTTGCTATATAGGTCGTAAGTTTTCTTTAGTTAATACCAATTCTGTCATCTATATCTGGCGTTTAGGCTGAGGGGCCGTGTCAAACGACCAGGCGTGGGTTTGTATAAGCACCTGGGGTTTTCCCTGGGAAATGTTTGGGCCCAAACCTCCTCTTAAGCAACTTGACTAGATTTGTTGACAGATCAGGTATTCACTATTGATTACTTATTTCCTACGTAGACCAAGTCTTAGGTTTATTTTTAGGGAGTCACCCTTAAGTTAGGTCTAGCCTTAGTTGTTTGATTTGCACACTTTCTCTCATCTCTCTCTTCTCCTCCCCTCCAATTCTTCCAAAGTAGTGCATGCACGAGCGACGGTCCTAAAAACCACACCTTGAGGGACCATCTGATTTTGCCCCTTGCAGCAGAAAATCATTGTTTTCTTCTCCCTCCTCTTCTAAAAAAATGGAAAACCCAGGAAGCCGACAGGAAAATTCTGCTTCCACTTCTAATTTGTTAGCCAACCCATAAGCTGACTTCACCCTCCCTCACTTCCATAATTTTGAGCAACCAGAAATTCTAGCAGGGCCAAATGGCCCTCCAATTCTAACTCGAAATCCAAACCCCTTTGCCTTGATGGTTGACCATTTGGTTAGACTACAACAAAATCAAGAAGATTTGGCTAGGATTGTCACGAACCTAGATAACCAAGGGCAAAATCCACTGCTTCGACAACAGCCTGTTGTTCCTCTTAATGATTTTTATGATCCTTCCAATTATGAGGAAAGACCTGGGGTGGTCATACCACAAGGGGATTTTGAGATCAAACCAACCATTCGAAACCCTATCAAACATCTTGATGGTCCCCAAAGAGAGGACCCTTTTTTCATCTCGAGGAATTAACTGTCCTCTCTCAAACCACTCGTTCCCGCAATGTGCAGGAAGACATGTGGTTAATGAGACGTTTTCCTCTCTCTCTTCAGGACAAAGCATCTCATTGGTTTAGAACGGTTGGGCACCCTATTACCACCTGGCCCCAATTAAAAAGTGCTTTTCTTAAAGAAATTTTTCTGATCAGTCAAACTAATGTGTTAAGAAGATCCATAACAACCTTTCAACAAAATATTGGTGAACCCCTCCATGAATCCTGGGAAAGATTTGAGGAACTTCTAAGAAGTTGTCCCCACCATGAAATTCCACAATGGCAGTTAGTGTAAATCTTCTATCATGGATTAGAAGATCAATTGAAATGATTTGTGGATGACTCATGTGGGGGCAATTTCCTTAATAAGGATGTCGAAAGTGCCTATCTCCTCTTTGAAGAAATGAGTGAAAACCCCTCATTCCATGAATATGACTTCAATGGACACTTTTGGTAGAACACAAACCCCAGACAAGGAGTCCATGAAATTGACTCCAAATCCACCTCTGTTCTAGTCACTCAAGATGATCTATATATGTCAACTCAACGATTGGAGCAGATGCAAATTCACCAAAAGAAAATGGAAGAAAAGTTCACAAATAAACAAGCTCCACACATTAACTCTCCACACACTAACCCTCCACAACTTCTCCAAAGAGAAAATCTGCACAACATTGATGCCACATCTGCTGGTTAGCAATTTCCAACTGATTCCCAACAGGATTTGACTAGGAATTTTGATCAAAATATTTATGCTCTCCAGGAGTAATTTAGAAACCCCTCCAACAATTTCAATCAAAACTGGAGAACTAACCCAAATCACTCCAAGAAAAACTTGAACCCTATTCCTTTTCCCAAACAAAACTATTTTGGGAATTATGGGCAACCTGTGCATCAACTTCGACCATCCCAGGACGATATTAACATTCAGGTCATGAAAACTCTGCAAGGAATGCAGACTCAAATTGCAGAAGTAACCTGCATGATTACCAACTTGCAACACCAAGTTAAGGTTACTCCTGATCATCAACCTATTGGGAATTTACCTTCCAAACCCATGGCCAACCCAAATAATCAAAGGAATCAGTTCCAAGGTGGATATCCCAGTCAACCCATTCAACCAGCACCTCAGTATCCATTGGGTTTCAATAATAGTCAGGCTTCCTGTCCTCATCCTTGAAACAACCAGACTGTAAATGCAATTACTTTGAGGAATGGGAAAACCACTTACAATCCCCTGCCTGTTAAAGAAACTCGCTTTAATGAAACACAGATTAACTCTTCCCCATCTCCCTCTCATATTGTTCAGGAACCAATTAATGCAAAGCAGGGAAACCCTTCTCCATTTCCACAAGCCCTCCACTCTTCAACAAATAAGAAAAAGAAGAAATCCAAGCCCACTGAGAAGAAATTAATGGACTTATTTGGGCAAGTTGAAATTAATGTCCCTCTCCTAGATACCATAAAATACATCCTTGCCTATGAAAAATTCCTAAAAGATTTGTGTACTCTGAAAAGGTAGCCTCGAAATTTAGGAAATGTGATCCTTTCTGAGACAGTCAGCTCAATTGTGCAGAGTGAACTGCCTCTCAAAAGAAAAGATCCTGGTGCCCCCCCGATTCAAGTTATCATTAATGATACTTCTTTTGATTGCACTTTGTTGGATCCTAGTGCCTCAATTAATCTTATCCCCACAATTGTTTTTAAGGAATTTAAGATCGGTGAATTAAAGCATGTTGAGGTTACTCTCCAATTAGCTGACCGATCTACAATTAAACCAAGGGAAATTGTTGAGGATGTTCTTATCCGGGTCGAAAATTATCTATTTGCAGTAGACTTTTTAGTCCTAGACATAGAGGTACCGGAAGCACTAAAGTTTGCCCCCATCATTCTTGGAAGACCATTCTTAGCCACCACCCACGCAAATATCGAGTGTGATTCTGGAAAAATCAAGATCATGTGTGGCGGTGAATCTGTAACCCTAGACATTTTTCAAGCTTCTAGGTGGTTCCAAGAACCAGATTTCTTTGATGATTCAGATTTAGAAATAGAAAACGTTGTGGAGGAAACTTTGCAGATTTCCCATTTAGGTTCCTGTTTTGCCATCAATACGATTCCTGAACAATCCGCCTCTTCTCACCCTTCCACCCTAACCACATATTCAGCTAACCCTCCAGCTGATCCTTTCACTCTCACCTCAACATTAACCCACAAAGCAGAAATTCTTTCAGAGCTGGGCCCACAATTGGAATTAAAACCTTTTCCCAACTCCCTTAAATATGTCTTCTGGGTCCTAATTAGACCCTATCTCTAATTATAAATTCTGGACTTACCAGGGCACAAGAGCACAATCTTCTCTAGGTTTTGAGTAAATATCGAAAAGCTATTGGCTGGACCCTTTTTGATTTTAAGGGTATTCATCCGTCCTATTGTACACATCGTATATATTTAGCGGACGATTCTCGCCCCTCCTGCCAACCACAAAGGCACTTGAACCCTATTATGCAGGAGGTGGTAAAAAAGGAGATTATTAAGTGGCTGGATGCTGATATCATCTACCCCATTTCTGATAGCTTCTGGGTTAGTCCAACACAAGTTGTGCCAAAAAAGGCTGGACTAACAGTTGTCACTAATGATAATGGGGAGAATGTAGCCATTTGAACTGCCTCTTCTTGGCACGTGTGTATTGATTACAGAAAATTAAACACTGCCACCAAGAAGGACCATTTCCCACTCCCCTTTATTGATCAACTCTTGGAGCGGTTAGCCGAATGAGATTTTCACTATTTTCTGGATGGCTATTCCAGCTATATTCAGGTAGCAGTTCATCCTGAGGACTAGGACAAAACAACTTTCACCTGCCCCTTCGAAACCTTTGCTTTCTGAAGGATGCCCTTTGGTCTTTGTAATGCACCTGCGACTTTTCAAAGGTGTATGCTTGCAATATTTTCAAACCTGGTAGGTGAATGCTTAGAAGTCTTTATGGATGACTTCTCCATTTTTGGAGATTCTACTGACCATTGTCTCAAAAACCTTGAAAGAACTCTCCAAAAATGCATAGAAAGTCATTTCAAGGTCCAGAAAGGTATTGTCTTGGGCCATGTTATTTCAAAATAATGAATCGCGGTAGATAAAGCAAAAATAGATGCTATATCTATGCTCCCACCGCCCACTACTTCAAACATATCAGATCCTTTTTGGGTCGTGTGGGTTTCTACCATCGATTTATACAAATTTTTTCCCAAATCTCCAAGCGCTTAAGTCAGCTACTCACTGAAGACCAGCCATTTGATTTTAATGATAAGTGCCTGGAGAATTTTTTGAGGTTGAAGAAAGAGGTTACTGAGGTACCATTTTTGTAGGGACCTGATTGGAATAGTCCCTTTGAATTAATGACAGATGCCTCAGATTTTGCTGTTGGGGGAAAGAATTGGCAAGAAGCCCATTGTGATCTATTATGCTAGCAAAACTCTTGATGATGCACAATGGAATTACACGGTTACTGAAAAGGAACTTCTTGCCATTGTATTTGCTTTAGAAAAATTTAGATCTTATCTTTTGGGGTCACATGTCATTGTATATACCGACCACTTAGTAATTAAATATTTGCTGACAAAGAAAGATGCGAAACCCCGCCTTATCCGTTGGATTCTGCTGCTCCAAGAATTTGACCTGGAAATCAAGGATAAGGTGGGATTGCATAATGTAGTGGTCGACCATCTCTCTCGTCTTATGACGAATGACATAATGACCCCACCTGATCAGTTCCCCGATGAAAGCATTTTAGCTGCTACAACCCTCCCTTGGTTTGCACCCATTGCAAACTATTTAGCAATCGAATGAATCCCCGCTGATTGGCCAAAAACAAAACAGGATAAGTTCTTTGCTAATATTAAATACTATTTTTGGGAGGAGCCCGACCTTTTCCGCATTTGTGCCTATCAGGTCAGATTAGCCCATATTCGTGGGCTATTTAAGTATCTAAATGTCTAGACATTAAATTAATTTGAACATTTAGATAGCATACATTACGATGTAAATAAATTAATTCCTATTTTTAGCCTAATTACATAATTCATTCATTGAATGTATTTAGAATTAACTTAGAATTGCATGCATTTGATTAGTTAATCAATTAGGTGAATTACTTGCCTTGTTTTAATTTAACATAGAAGTTAAGGGCTTATGCATAAATAAACATAATATTTTATTCTTCTTAGTTTTTCTCCTTTGCACAGGTAACTCCTCCGGCTTCGGCTCCACCTCCTCCTCTTGCGCATCACATTTATGCTATGCCATTTTGAATTTGAAATCATGGCCGTGGCTACAAAAGGAGGGAGAGCTGTCGTTGAGGAAGGCCACCATCCTTTGCTCCTCACTGTGTTGAGATGACCTTCCTCCTCTTCCATTCCATACCTCCGGCCTCATCGTGGCAAAACGACTCATCACCGTGGGAGTGTGGGGTGATAGCCCACACCGCCAAAGAGTCTCTGCAACTATTCATCTTACCCAGCAACTCACGCCCACTCCCAGCCAAGAGTGCCTACCACTGCTCCATCAGACACCACCGTGCATGCTCTTACTTTAGTTCCAGCCATTAGCCATTTGCCCACCGTGCCTTCACACTCAACTCAACCAACACACGCCCTCACTTCATCACTGCAGCACTAGCCACCTGTGCGCGTGCGCCCACACCCTAGCCAGCGCATGCACCAGCAGCTTCCCCCCTCTCAGTCAGGCCCATTGCGCGCCCTCACTTCCTTCTCCAGCTCACCCTGGCTCTACCCCAGCCACCGCACGCCTGCGTCTCCTCGCCTTAACGCTTGCATGCACCCACGCCATCATCTGCAGTGACGCCAATAGGACCACCCGTGCGCACCCTACAGTGCCTCAGCCTCAGTAGAACCTGCATCTCCACTCGCCCCCGCTGCAGCACCCACGTGCACCCTGCAGCGCCTCAGCCACTGCATGCGCCTGCACCATCACCCCGCATAGCAACTGCAGCTGGTGCCACCACCACGACCACGCGCACCTACATGCTCTATAGAGCGCCCACGCCTCCGTGCCTCCGCACACCTGCAGCGCCCTCTGCACCGGCACGCACCTTCACCAGCAAGTGCGGCCAGCAACAGGCTTCTCCACCGCCACCACTCCTCTCCTCTGGCAAGCTGGCTCCAGCCATCTCACGACGCACTACTGCCACCACTGCGAAGGCCTCACTTCAGCCAACCTCTTGTAGGAGTAACTCCTCGATTGAACCTCTCTCCCATGTGCAAGGAGGAGAGAGGTAAAATCCCATGTTTTTTTGCTAATTAAAATTTACATTTGAATGCCATTGCCACCAAAATCAATTTTAATTTATGATTATTTTATTATGGTGAAATTTTGACAGCATAGTCATGCTTTCTGATAATTGCATGGTTATTGATATTCACTTATTTTAACATTGGTTTTGGGATTAAAATGTGCATAAATTTTCTCTAATACATGTCAATTGGAAATTACATAAAATCATCACATATTTATTGAATATTTCAGTGAGGAAAAATTGCACATATACCTTTATATTTTTGTGTTATTGTTCATCTTCTTTCCATCGCATTTCATGTCAGATTTGATTATGGATTTCGCACTTGATTGAAAGAATACAAAATAATCGAGATTTTATTGCATCATTGCCTCCTTGTGGACATGACCCGCTCTTCTATGAGTGGTAATTTTTACTATAATTGTTTTGTTAAGCGGTTTTCCACCACTTTGTTACTAAAATGATAGATCATCTTAATCACATTATTTGAAAGTAGAAATCATCTTGTCAAATGGCACCGTTCCCATGGAGGCAGTAGATGCAATAATTTCACCTGTTTTCATTTCTGATTATTTCTCATTGCACAGTGATCTGACCATTTGTTATCTTTTTTGTACGAGGAATTTGTGCGAGGAATTAGACAGAGGCGAGTGCAACGATCTGCGACACACATTCTATGACTTTCAATCACACCAGCCATCGTGAGAGGCGACCCTTGACGTTGCCAGAGGAGAAATTGATCGAGCTACCTTGCAAGGGAGTGGAAGGACGAGGACACGATGATCATCTCTGTACATTTATTTGCTGATTTGATTAGAGTAGGATTAAGACTTTAGACTTAATTTTTCATTGCACATTTGGTTTGAAACCCTTATTCTGGGGTACAGTTGAGCGGTTTGTTCCCCGATTTTGTTTTAGGCCCATGTTGGACAATTTTTGGGAACATGTTCCCTTTTCTTTAGATTTAGGTTTTTAATTTATTTTCTGGATTGTTTACCCTTTAATTTTCTTGTGCATAAGTAGTTAAAAAAAAAATGAGCTGCCTGCTAGAAGCTGCCTGTCCCTAGGACGAACCATTTAGGTTTGTATGAGAAGCCTCTAGATTTATTTCTCTACATTGCGTGCATTCTCGCATCGTTGATTGCTGGAAGCAAGGTACGCATTCTCTTACTTTGCATCCTATTCTTGATCACGCATTACATTTGGACATAATTCTAAGACCACATAATTTGTCTTGAAGCGATCTAACAAGTGGTCACATAAATTCTTGAAAAAGGACTAACTAAAGGAGGGACATCTAAAAATCAAGGACTTGATTTTCAAAGATGGTGTGCGATTCAAAATTCAAAATCTTTTTGCAGTGTATGCACACTTATAACTTTTGCAGCACGGCACGCATTTAGACACTCCTAAGTCTTGGAACGACTAGGACAAGAGCCCTCCTACTGTTGCATTCTGAAGTGTTCGGAACTTGAGATCAAAGGTTTTGTAAATCCAAAGAGGGCCATACCCTGTCACGGATTTTTTGGGGTAGTTGAGAAGCACTGTGAAAGCACAGCTTCAAAGGAAGGCTTAGGCCTACTTGCATCCCTCAATCTTCCGTCTTTGGATTTGCTTTACCATTTGAGATTTAGGGAAGAACACCTAAGCTCCAACTAGGTCTTTTTAGGCATTTCGAAGGTTTACAATAGGCACATAATTGATTGGGCAAGTTGCTTTGTCACCTATAATTTGAACTAAAGTCAAAAGCCTAAATTTGTAAAGATCGAACAAGTCCTTTTGAATTGTGTTTGTAGTGAATGCTTGGTAGGCGTTCTCTTAGGAGATAACTTGTGTTTGATCCTGAACCTGAAAGAATCTTAAGAAGAAACCTTCCAAGGGTAGAAATGGCCAGTCAAAGGAGCCTTAAGGAATATTTCACTCCAACCAATCAAGCTGGCCCTGCACTACGTAGACTTGGAGGGGACAATCCTTATGAGATCAAAAGTAGTACCATATGCTTGCTGCCCTCCTTTTATGGTACTACTAGGGAAGACCCTTACAGGCATATAGAGGAATTCACTGAGGTCTGTTCCACGGTGAAGCTACAGGGCGTTACTGATGACGCTCAAATGCAGACCCTCTTTCCCTTCTCCCTTAAGGACAAAGCCAAGTATTGGTATCACACCCTTGATAATATTAACACTTGGGATGCCCTGAAGAAGGAGTTTTTGAAGTACTTCCCCATGAGAAAAACCAATCACTTTAGGAGGGAAATTGAGTTTTGTTGAAAAGGATGGGGAAGCTTTCCATGATGTGTGGGAGCGCTTTAGCGACTTGCTGAGACTTTGCCCACATCACTAGGTGCCTAAATGGCAACTGGTTGAAAGGCTCTACACCGGACTTAATGATTCGCATAGGCAAACTGTGGATGGTGCCTATGCAGGAACCATTCTATCTAAGACTGAGGATGAAGCTTGGAACCTTTTTGATACTTTGAGTGAGAATTCTATTCACTTGAATTCTGCCTACATGGATTGAAAGCCCACTTTCATGCAAAGAAAGTTGGAGGTGAACAAGGCAAGGGACACCCAGAATTTAGCCTATCAGATTCAATTATTGAATCAAAACATGGAAAGGCTTATGTCAAACCCGAGTCCATTCTTATCTGACACCTCCACATCCCAAGCTTCCGAATGCTCAATTTGCCAGGGCAATACACACGCCACTGTGGATTGCCACTTGGCCACCCAATTCCTTGAGATTGTACAAGCGGATCTGAATGTCGCTCAAGTGTTCCGTCCTAGACCTCGTAATGACCCTTTCTCCAACACTTATAATGAGGGATGGAGGAATCACCCAAACTTTTCATGGAGACAAGGAAATGTCCCAAATTCAGGGAATTATAAACCATAATCCTTTCAAAACCATCAAATGAACCAACCTTAGACCTTTGCCCAACCTAAGAACTTTGAGATGAATGAATTGAAGGTGATGTTGAAAACTATGCAAGAAAGTCAAAGTGCCATCATCCAATCTCATGACAAGGCTATACATGAGATGAAATCACAAATAGGACACCTTGTTGAGGCCGTTAGACAGAGGGAAACAGGGAAGCTCCCCAGTGCTGCTGAGGGGAATCCTAAAGGAAAAGGAATTGTCTTTAGGGAGCATGCTCAGGCGATGACTATTCTGAGGTGTGGGGAAGAAATTTCTAAACCCGATGCTCCTATAATCTCACCCCCTAAAAAACCATCCACCCTAATTTTCACCCCCACTGGAGAAGACTTACCCAAATCTTCTTCGCTTGAAATCACCTCACCAGAAGAAGTTGCCCCCGTTCCACCCCTTACTCAACATGACAACCCTTCTACCCAGAGATCAAGAGTGCCCTTTCCAGAGCACTTATCCACCTATGGGCATACTTCTGCTGGCTCATCTGGAGCCAAAGATAAGACGGATGGGATCATGGAAACTTTCAAGCAAGTGCAGATTAACCTGCCTTTGCTTAAAGCTATCAGGCAAATTCTGTCTTACGCCCGCTTCTTAAAGGACCTGTGCATGATAAAGCGGCAATCTAGAAAATAGGTCCAATCAAAAGTTGTCCTGCCTAATTCTGTTAGCTCAACTGTTCAACATGGCACACCCCCGAAACTTAAGGACCCAGGAGCTCCATACATCTCAGTAGTTATTGGTGACTTACAAATTGATGAGGCTCTACTTGATCTGGGTGCGGGGGTGAACATCCTTTTGAGCTACATGTATGAACTTGGGGGAGGCAATATGAAGCCTAGCCCTGTAATCCTTCAAGTTGCTGATCGATCACTTAAGACACCATTGGGAATTTTGGAAGATGTCCTCGTAAGAGTGGAGATTTCTTCTTTCCTATTGACTTCTTAGTTTTGGACACTAACCCTACCAACAAGCCAACCAAACCCTCCATCATTTTGGGCCGCCCCTTCCTTGCAACTTCGCATGCTTCAATCAATTGCAATACTGGGGCATTGAAAATGGGCTTTGGGAATAGGAAAATCCAGCTTAATGTGTTTGATGCTTACAAACAAGCTGGACTTGAGGATTATTCTCAAGTTGAGGTGATAGATGACCTGATTGAAGAGGCAACCCCCGCAATGTTATGTGATGACCCCCTTCAGCATGTCATGCTAAATGAGCATTCCCATCTCTTGGAGGAATGTGAAGGGGATATACTAGGACTTGAGGAATTGCTGGGTGTTTCTACTGAGTCTCTTCCCCCATCATCTTTGCCTAAGGTAGATTTGCTACCTGAGATGGGGACATCTATTATGAAACCCTCAACCATACAATCCCTCGACCTTGAGTTGAAACCCCTCCCTGACACTCTCAAGTATGTGTTCCTAGGTGCCAATGATACACTCCCCATTATCATTTCGGCCGTGCTATCTGAGGCAAAGGAGGGAGCCCTGATTGAATGCTTGTCTAAGCATAAGGAAGCTATTTCTTGGAGCATTGTTGACATTAAGGGTATAGACTCTACACTCTACATGCACCACATTTATACTGATGATTCCATCAAGCCATTTAGGGACATGAAGAGATGTCTGAACCCTAATATGAGGGAGGTGGTCAAAAAGGAAATCCTGAAGTGGTTGGATGTTGGGAACATATATCCCATTGCAGATAGTAAATGGGTAAGTCCTATTCATGTGGTTCCAAAGAAGGCAGGCTTTACTATGGAATTCAACGACCAAGGTGAACAAGTTGTCACTAGACCCTCAACTGGATGGAGGGTCTGTATTGATTACCACAAGCTAAACACTGCTACCCAGAAGGATCACTTTCCCTTGCCTTTTATTGATCAAATTCTTGAGAAATTAGCAGGGAATAAGTACTATTGCTTTCTCAATGGATATTCTAGGTACAACTAGGTGGCAGTCTTTCCAGATGACCAGGAGAAGACGACATTCACGAGTCCTTGCGGTACTTTTGCATCCAAGCGTATGCCGTTTGGATTATGTAATGCCCTTGCAACCTTCCAGCGATGTATGATGTCTATTTTTTCGGACATGATTGATGAGTGTGTTGAAGTGTTTATGGATGACTTCTCCATTTATGGCTCGTCTTTCGACCAGTGTCTCTTGCACTTGGAGAATGTGTTGAAGCAATGTAAGGAGACTAGTTTAGTCCTTAGCTGGGAGAAAAGTAATTTCATGGTACAGAAAGGAATTGTACTTGGTCATATTGTATCCAAGCGAGGTTTGGAAGTAGATAAAGCCAAGATTCATTCTATTTCCAAACTCCCATTGCCCACGAACGTCAAACAGATTAGATCCTTTCTAGGTAATGCCGACTTTTATAGGTGCTTTATTAAAAATTTTAGTAAAATTTTTGGGCCACTTTGTGACCTGTTGGTGAAGGAATCTTCCTTCAATTTTGATTCAAAGTGTGCCGAGGCCTTTCAAACTCTGAAGGAGGCCTTGATCTCTGCATCTATTCTCCAAGCTCTTGATTGGACACTCCCATTTGAGCTAATGTGTGATGCTTCAGATTATGCAGTGGGAGCAGTCCTTGGACAAAGGGTTGAGGGAAGGCCTCATGTGCTGCATTATGCAAGACTTTAACCAAACCTCAGCAAAACTACACCGTCACTGAAAAAGAATTACTTACTGTAGTTTTTACTCTGGAGAAGTTTAAGTCTTATCTGCTTGGGTCTAAGGTGGTTATTTTTACTGATCATGTGGTAGTGAAACATCTCATTGCTAAGAAAGATTCTAACTCACGTCTGATTGGGTGGATCTTACTCCTTCAAGAATTTGACTTGGAGATACATGAAAAGAAAGGAGTAGAAAATGTTGTGGCTGACCACCTATCTCGCCTTCCACTTAATGACTCTCTTTCTGGAGACATTTGCGAGACATTTTCTGATGAAACTCTGATAGCGGTAACACCAACTTTACCTTGGTATGCAGATACCGTAAATTACTTGGTCACTGGACAAATTCCTGGCTCTTGGGATGAGTAGAAAAGAAAGAGATTCATTTCCCAAGCAAGATATTTTCATTGGGAAGAGCCAGAATTATTTAGAATTGGACAAGACCAAGTATTGAGACATTGTGTACCTAAAGAGGAACAACAAAGTGTGCTGAGTTTTTCCCATGAACTTCATTATGGAGGACACTTTGGTGCTAAGAAAACTGCTTTTAAGTTTCTCCAATCCAATTTTTTGTGGCCTTCCTTATTTAAGGATTCTCATAATTTTGGTAAGGCCTGTAATAGATGTCAATGGACTAGAACGATTGGGAAAAGGAATGAAATGCCTCAACACCCTATTCAATCTGTTGAAATTTTTGATGTGTGGGGAATTGACTTTATGGGCCCCTTCCCGTCGTCCCATGGTTATGAATATATCTTGGTGGCAGTTGATTACGTCTCTAAATGGATAGAGGCCATTCCTACGTGCACAAATGACCACTCTGTGGTTCTAAAATTTGTGAAGGCTAATATCATATCTCATTTTGGCTGCCCCAAAACCATTAAAAGTGATGTGGGACCACATTTCCGAAACCACCACTTCAATCAGCTAATTAGGAGTCTGGGAGTGACTCATAAGGTCGCTACCCCTTACCATCCTCAGACGAGTGGCCAGGTTGAAGTGTTGAATAGGGAGATAAAAAATATTTTGGAAAAGACCATTAGACCTGATAGGAAAGACTGGTCCCAAAAGCTCGATGATGCTTTGTGGGCATATCGAACGGCCTATAAGACCCCTTTGGGTACTTCTCCCTTTCGGATTGTGTATGGGAAAGCATGCCATTTACTTGTTGAGTTGGAACATAAGGAACTTTGGGCTATTCGAAGTGTTAACATGGATTTAGAGAAGGCGGGTAAGGCACGACTTCTGGAATTAAGTGAGCTTGAGGAGCTGAGGAATGATGCTTGTGACACCTCTCAAGCTTATAAAGAAAGAACTAAGGTCTTGCATGATAAGTATATACTTCGAAAGACCTTTGAGCCCAACCAACAAGTCTGGCTTTTCAATTCCAGACTTAAGCTTTTTCCTGGAAAGTTAAAATCTCGTTTGGATGGGCATTGCATAATCACTGAAGTGTTTCCGCATGGCGCTGTGGAGATTAAAAGCCCTTCCTCTTCACCAACTCCCTTTATCGTCAACGGTCAATGGTTAAAACCATACATTACTTTGGATGGCCATCTGGTTGACGAGGTCACTCTTGAGGAGCCTTAGCTCCTACCATTCTCCACCTCAGGTAATATCTTCCTTTAACTATTTTTGTTTCCAATGAGGACATTGTTTGAACCAGGCATAGGGGAGAGGACCTGAGGCATTTTGTTTATAGCATGTCTACATTTTGCATTCATTCATACATATTGCATTTGTTTTTTTTTTTTAAAAAAAGGTTTTGAGCTTAACTGGCATGGTCCTGCATTCTTAAGCAAATTAGAACTTTAGGTTAGACTAAGTTGATTCTAGGGTCGAACTTTAGAAGCTAAATGAGCTACTAGTTTTAGACCTTTAGGGTCCTTTGTATACTTAAAAACTTAAGTAGGAGTTAAGTTATGGACCATTCCTCAAGAGGTTGAGGAAGGAAAGCTAGGGTTGAGTTAAAAGGTGGGGTGGTACCCGGAGTCTTGTTCTACCTTTTGGTTTACGGGTCCTTGTAACCGAAGCATCCAAATTTCACACACTTGGTCTGGTGTAAGTAAGTAATCAACTTAATTCCTTTCTTAAAAGAGATTTGGTTCTCTTAGTTTTGACTTAGGAGAGGCTTGAAAACACAATTTGATTGGAAGAGTTCCCGCCGCACGAGAGGTGGAGTATATACTCACCTTGAGGATGCAATGATAACATATTACCACCTCGGCGCTTGTCTCTTAGGATATCCATCCTGCTGGGGGCATGTAAGCGCATTGTGCGGTTCAGGTACCATGAGTGGCCCTATCTCGAAGTGCCAATTGCCACAGGCTTGAATTCGCTTAAGAAATCCATGGGCGATACTATCTCGAAGTGTCGATTGCCAGGAGTTCTTGGGGTCATTATGGGCGGTGCTATCTCGAAGCATCGAAAGCCAGGCACCCTTCGAGGTACGGTGATGGGGACAATGAATCCGACACAGACCATGTTGATAGCTGATCCGAGGTTAGACTTAGAGGAATCAAACAAAAAATATATATATATTAAAAAAAAATCCTTTTTCCTTTAACTCAAATAACTTAGACCAATGCACAAGCACGGATGCTTTAATCTTAGGGATCAATAAACCTTAGAGTAGAGTCAGAAATCAGGGAAACTTGTGCTTGCAACTCGTCTTTAACCGTCCTAGTCTGTAACTTAACAACTACTAGGGAACCTTAGGTCTAAAGTATGAACTTAATATGTTTCTAAAGGAAGACTGATTGGGTTGGCTAGTCTACTTGGAGTGCTAGGTTTTGCTTGATTTTGCTAGGGACTAGCAAAAACTAGGCTTGGGGGTATTTGATTAGCCCATATTCGTGGGCTATTTAAGTATCTAAATGTCTAGACATTAAATTAATTTGAACATTTAGATAGCATACATTACGATGTAATAAATTAATTCCTATTTTTAGCCTAATTGCATAATTCATTCATTGTATGCATTTAGAATTACCTTAGAATTGCATGCATTTGATTAGTTAATCAATTTGGTGAATTACTTGTGTTGTTTTAATTTAACATAGAAGTTAAGGGCTTATGCATAAATAATCATAATATTTTATTATTTTATTTATTTCTCCTTTGCACAGGTAACTCCTCCGGCTTCAGCTCTGCCTCCTCCTCCTACGCATCACATTTATGCTACGGCATTTTGAATTTGAAATCATGGCCGCGGCTACAAAAGGAGGAGGGAGAGATGCCGTTGACGGAGGCCACCATCCTTTGCTCCTCACTGTGTTGAGAGGACCTTCCTCCTCTTCCATTCCATACCACCAGCCTCACCACGGCAGAACGACTCATCACCGTGGGCGTGTGGGGTGACAGCCCACACCGCCAAAGAGTCTCTGCAACTCTTCATCTTAGCCAGCAACTCACGCCCACTCCCAGCCAAGAGCGCCTGCCACCACTCCATCAGACACCACCCTGCACGCTCTCACTTCAGTTCCAGCCATCAGCTATCTACCTACCGCACCTTCACCCTCAACTCAGCCAATGCACGCCCTCACTTCATCACTGCAGCACCAGCCACCTGCATGTGCACCCACACCTTAGCCAGCGCACGCACCAGCAGCTTCCCCCCGCTCTATCAGACCGACTGCACACCCTCACTTCCTTCTCCAGTGCACCCTACCCCCATCCCAGCCATCGTACACCTGCGTCTCCTCGCCTTAGCGCCTGTACACACCCTCGCCATCATCTGTAGCACCCTCTATAGCACCTGCAGCGACACTGATAGGACCACCCGCATGCACCCTATAGTGCCTCAGCCTCTGCAGAACCCGCACCACCATCTGCCCAGCTGCGGCACCCACGAGCATCCTACAGCGCCTCAGCCACTTCATGTGCCTGCGCCATCACCCCGCGTAGCACCTGCAGCTGGCGCCACCACCATGCCCACGCATGCCTATGCGCTCTGCAGAGCTCCCAGCACCCACGCCTCCATGCCTCCGCACACCTGCAGCGCCCTCTGCACCCACGCGCACCTTCACTAGCAAGCGTGGCCAGCAGTAGGCTTCTCCATCGCCGCCACTCCTCTCCTCCGACAAGCCGGCTCCAGCCATCTCATGACGCATCGCTGCCACCACCGCGAAGGCCTTGCTTCAGCCAACCTCTTGTAGGAGTAACTCCTCGATTGAACCTCTCTCCCATGCGCAAGGAGGAGAGAGGTGAAATCCCTTGTTTTTATGTTAATTAAAATTTACATTTGAATGCCATTTCCATCAAAATCAATTTTAATTTATGATTATTTTTTTGTGGTGAAATTGTGACTGCATACTCATACTTTCTGATAATTGCATGGTTATTGATATTCACATGTTTTAACATTGGTTTTGGGATTAAAATGTGCACAAATTTTCTCTAATACATGTCAATTGGAAATTACATAAAACCATCACATATTTATTGAATATTTCAGTGAGGAAAAATTGAACACATATACCCTTATATTTTTGAGTTATTGTGCATCTTCTTTCCATCGCATTTCATGTCGAATTTGATTATGGATTTCGTACTTGATTGAAAGAATATGAAATAATCAAGATTTTACTGCATCATTGCCTCCCTGTAGACACGACTCGCTCTTTTGTGAGTGGTAATTTTTATTATAATTATTTTCTTAAGCGATTTTCCACCACTTTGTTAGTAAAATGACAGATCATCTTAATCACATTATTCGAAAGCAAAAATCATCTTATCAATGTCGTTCGACGATGTGTACCCGATTTTGAAATCCATGATATTTTGACACATTGTCACTCAATGGCCTATGGCGGACATTTTTTGGGCAAGAAAACTGTAGCTAAAATCCTTAATGTGGGATTTTATTTGCCCAGCTTGAATAAAGATGCTCATGACTTTGTTTGGTCCTGTGTGCATTGCCAGAGCATCGGCAACATGACTCGGAAGGATATGAAGCCCATTAATCCTATTTTAGAGGTTGAAATTTTTGATGTTTGGGGCATCGACTTCATGGGACCGTTCATCAACTCTGGTGGGTATTTATATATACTAGTCACAGTCGACTATGTTTTCAAGTGGATAGAAGCAATACCGACCCGCACTAGTGATCACCATGTGGTTGTCGAATTTCTTAAGAAAAATATTTTCTCCGGATTTGGCATTCCAAAAGCCATTATCAGTGACGAAGGCTCACATTTCACTCGCTCACAATTCTGTCACCTTCTTTCTAAATATGGGTTAATCATAAAATTTCCACACCTTATCACCCCCAAACAAATGGCTAGGCTGAAGTTTCTAACCGGGAAATTAAAACTATTTTACAAAAGTCAGTTAGGCTCGACCGTAAAGATTGGTCCACCAAATTGGATGACGCTTTATGGGCCTACTGTACCGCTTTTGAAACTCTGCTCAGCATGTCTCCCTTCTATCTGATTTTTGGGAAGGCATGCCATCTCCCAGTAGAACTAGAACATCGGGCTTTTTGGGCAATAAAACAACACAATATGGATTTATCTGATGTTTGTATCCATAGAAAATTACAATTAACTGAATTGGAAGAATTACATATTTTTTCCTATGAAAATGCAAGGATTTATAAAGATCAAACAAAGAAATTTCATGATAAATACATTGTTCGGAAACACTTTGACGTTAATCAACGCGTTTGGCTTTTTGATGCGAGATTACATCCTTTTCCTGGCAAATTAAAATCTAAATGGACCGACCCCTTTATTGTCCATAAAACATATCCATACGACGCTATTGATCTTTTTGATCCAAAAACTAATTCGATATTTCAAGTCAACGGCCAACGTTTAAAGCCCTATTTTGGTCATACGCCAAATCTTCCATTTGAATCTTTCAATTTCACTGAGCCAGCCACCTTTGGTCACTAATGCAAACTAGCCAGGCAGAATGGCGTAAAAGATAGCACTGGATGGGAGGTAACCCATCATTTCTTTTCCTATTTTCCTTTTCCCTTCATTTAGGTTTTGGCCATCTTAAAATTGACCACCCTTCACTAAGGTGATCCCTTTTCCCTGCTAATGCATAAGGACATTACATATCTTAAGCATGGGGGGATGTTTTTAAAATTTGATGATCGATTTAGGATTTTCAAAGCCTAAAAACATGCATTTTTCTTTAGTTCATTTTCCTGCTTGCATACCCAAAAAAATAAAAATGTTGAAAACTTTTTGAGGAAAAATTTTGAAATCAGGACTAAAGTCGAAAAACTCACTTTTGGTACAATGGGATTTAATCTTTAACAAACTAGGGGTAAGGATATGGATCTGATTATTAGAATTTCATGGTCTATTTTAGACTAGATCAGATATCCTTCTCTAAAAATTCCACTTGAACTCATGATAGTTCAGGTGACTTGATCCTATTTTGTAATGTGGAAAGTATTTGACTTAGTTTCTGATTCAAAAACTTGTATGTCTTGAGAAGCTTCTTGTGTCAATTTTCACACACAAGCCAACACTTAGAAACAACTAAAAATTAGAAAATCTCCCTTGTTTGGATTTAGTAAAAGTCTGAAGCAGATCATTGGTTTGAGTTCCCACTACCGAGAAGGAGGAAAATGCCTCCTTTGACGACGTGATGTCAACGTGTTACCTCCTCGGCGCTACTCCATATCTATATTTCATATCTTTAGACGGAGCATTAAAGCACATTTTAACAGCTTAAGTGTCTTGGACGGTGCTCTACCTATAGTGTCGGAGCAAGGGCTTGAGTTTGCTTGGAACGCCCCTTTACACCACATTGTGTTTTGGGGTTGTGAGCTCCTGCGTGGTGTCATGGACAGTGCTATCCCGAAGTACTGACACCAGAGCCCCCTCGAGGTTTGGTAAAGGAAATGATGATCCCGACACATTTATTGAAGACCAAGCTAAAAATAAGCATGGGGGAGGAAAAAAAAAATTCTAAACCAAAAACACACCCCTATAAATGTTGGTTTTTCACAAGCATAGACACAAGGTTTTAAAGGATTTTGCAAGTTCGAATCAGATTCATGAGCCAAAAAAATCCTAAAAACAAAAATTTCAAGTCATCTAAATTAACAAGGGGTTAATTTGTGAATTTTCTAGAGGATATATTGATCCCGCTTTGTCTAATGGGTGGATCCAAAAACAAATCGCAATGTTTATCCTTAACAAATCCCATGCCTTCTGTGTTTAGATCAACAAAGGTCCCTTAATCTTTTTCTTCTCAAAAGTCGAAAAAATTAGATTTCCCAAAAGATTCCATTTTCCAAAAAAATTAGATTTCCCAAAAAATTTCATTTTCCAAAAAAATTAAAGTTTTACTAAGAGACTAGCAAAAGATAAGCATGGGGGTGTGATAAACTCCAGTTTATCATCATTCTTATGCATTAAAACAAACTTAGCTCTTAGGATTTTTCTCCGCAAATGGGTTTTTGGGCTACATTTAGGCATTAATTAGGATAGGCATGCATTGCATTTTTTCTTACCATTCTAATGTGTTTTTTTGAGTGTTAGGGATGAACAAATACATAGATCCCTAAAACCCTAGCACTCATGAAGGAAAATGGTAAAGGACAAGCTCAGACTATCTTGAACTCAGCTTGATCCAGCTCACTACAGTTGGAATCTAGCTCACTTGGACTAGGGTTAGTTCATCCTAACTCCATACAACTAATCTCAGCTGAATGGCAGCTCAAGTGAGCTCATCTTAGCTGACCCTAGCTCAGGTCAGCTTAGATCCAGCTCAACTTAGTTGAGTCTAGCTCATCATAGCTCCCATAGTCCATAAGGAGCTCTAGCTAGCTCAGCTGAGTTGACTGGAGTTCACCCTTGCTCAGATCCAGCTGCATTTAGCTCCACTCAACTCTAGCCAACTGAAGCAGAATTCATCCCACCTCAAGAAGCTCAAGTCTATCTCTCAGAGACTTAGCTTAGCTCAACTTGGTTGAGCTAAGCTACCTTAGCTGTCTCAACCAGCTCAATCCATCCCGGGAGCACCAGACCCAGCTCACCTCAGATCCATTCAACAGAAGCCAGCTCACTTTAGCTTGGCTGAGTAGCTAGCAAAGAACTAGCAAGCTGAGCCAACTAGAGTAGCCCCATGTTGACCTCTTCAGTAGCTACTAGCTCCAGTTTAGCTCCAGATTCTTCAGATCCAGCTCCTCCCTCCAAACCCTAGCTCCAACACCTCTTCCTCTACTCCACTACTAGCTAAGCTACCTTATCTTAGCTTATCTTAGCTATGCTCCAGCTCCATTGGCTTTTACCACCTAAAAACCCTACTTAACAACTCCACCAACTAGCTTCACCTAAGCTCCACATAAACTAACCCTACTTCCACCTCACCTTGGAGCCAACCTAGCCTACCCATTGCCTCCAAAAGACACCACAAAGTGGTTCCAAAACCACCATAACTACCCCCCCTATTGGCGCCACTTTTTCCCTCCAAAACCCCCTTCATCTCCACCACACATCTTCCCTTAAACCCATCTCCACCATCCACATAATCCCCCTTCTAGAAGCCTTCTTGGTGGCACCAAAACCAAGGCATCTTCCCATGGTTGGTGCCACCTTTAGGTGACCCTTCAACACCATAACCACCACCTTCACACCCCCCTACTTGGTGCCAACTCTTCTTAGCCCTAGGATCACCTAACCACCTCCATCTTCCCATCTTAGCCCTCCATTTCAAGAGTCACCTTAACCCCTCATCCTACCCTATAAAAAGACCACTACCCACCACCATTAAAACCATCCTTGGCTAGCAAATTTCCTCTCATACTCTACCTAGAGCCCATTCCCAAGAGAGAATAAGAAGAAGATTAAAGGGATATCCTATCCCTTTGGTGCCTTCCTCTCATCCCTTCTCTCTTGTGCCCACCCCAGCCAAAGGAGGAGCCAGGCATGGAAGACCTTTGGAGGAGGTCTTGAAGGTGGTCCACGCCACCTTGGAGGAGAACTTGAGGGTGGTGCACACCTACCCTAGGAGGAAAGACTTGAGGTGGAGAGCATCCACCTTGAGGGAGCTTTCAAGGAAGGAGAAGAAGGAGACCCTCTTTTCAAGCCAAGGAGCAGCTAGGCATGGAGCAAGAAGACTCCCTTCTTAACCAAATTCTATAGGAGGATTTGTGTTTCTTCTATCGCTTTTATATTTTACATTTCTAGTAGAAGCATTCCTCTACTTGTCTTTGTATGAGAACACAAATTCTGCTTCATTAAATTGGCTTCTTTTTAATTTCTTGTTGCAATTGTTGTTTTTGTTCTAGCACTTATTTCACTTCCACTTCCTAATTACTCTAGGCCTCCACTTGCTTGGAGTGAGCTTAGGTAGTGGACATTTTCATCTCTTAAGTTTTAGCTTAGAAATTTTAGGTGTTAGCACTTTTCTGTCACAATTCGCACTTTGCCCTTATCATTTCAAAAATAAAAAAAATTATATATTTAAAATACCAAAAATAAAGTCGAGATTTATTTTCTAAGCAAGAGAATTGAATTGCAAATTTGCCTCCTTGGACAACCCTAGATACTCCCCTATATAGGAATATAAATTTAAAAGCATATGCGATTTGGCTTGTTACAACGACTCAAAAACCCGCTTCTACAAATCACACCAAACTTCACATCATGGGGTATCTAGGGTCGTCCAAGGAGGCAATTTGATTGCAAAAATCAATCTCTTGCTCGGAAATGGAAATCAACATTCTTTTTGGTCTTTTTAAATATGTAGTTTTTTTTTAGGGTTTTGAAATATCGGCAACACTAATTTTGTTTGGCAATGGAAAATGACTAACACCTAACTCACTATACTACTACTAAAGTGACAAGTAGAGATTCTCCCTAAGCTCACTCTAGACACGTGGAGGGATAGAGTAATTAGGGAGAAAGAGTGAAAAGTGCTAGAAACTAGATTACAAAAATATTACAACAAAATGAAATAGAATTGAAGGCAACTTGATTGATGAAAAAGTGTTGGTGGTGGGTGTAAGGTAGAATATGAGAGGTATTTTGCTAGCCAAGGATAGGTTGTAAGGTGGTGGGTGTTGGTCTTTTTATAGGGTAGGATGAGAGGGTTAAGGTGACTCTTAAGATGGATGGCTAAGATGGGAAGATGGGAGTGGTTAGGTGATCCTAGGGCTAAGGGGAGTTGGCGCTACCTAAGGGATGTAAGGGGAATAGTTATGGGTGGCCAAGGGACACCTAAAAGTGGTGCCAACCATGGAGAGGTGCTATGGGTTGGCACCAACTTCTTGGCTTCTAGAAGGGGGTTGAGGTGGATGGTAGATGTGGCTTGGAGGGGTTATGTGTAGGGTGGATATGGGGGTTGAAGTTGGCACCAAAAATGGGGTGGTTAGGGTGGTTTTGGCACCAACATCTAGGTGTCTTTTGGTGGTGATTGAGGGGTGAAGGGTGGTGAAGAAGGTGGTGGACTTGAGTTTATTTAGTAAATGGAGCTAGCTAGGGTTAAGTTATGGCTGATGGATGGCCAAGGAGCTGGATGCTAGCTAAGCTACGCTAATCTAAGCTAGCTTAGCTAGTAGTGGAGTGGAGGAGTAGGCATGTGGAGCTTAGGGTTTGAGGAGAGGAGCTAGATATGAAGAGTCTAGAGCTGAATTGGAGTGGGCAGCTACTGAAGAGGTCAACATGGGGCTACTCTAGCTGGCTTAGCTTGCTAGTTCTTTGCTAGCTACTAAGCCAAGCTAAAGTGAGCTGGCTTTGATTGTGCAGCAATCATAGGTCTTAATTGACCTAGATTAAGCTAGAACTTAGCATAAGTTAGGATAATTCATGCATGTAGACGCATTATCTGCATCTTTACTACTTTCCTTTAGCTATGCATGAAATAACGTTATAATGTGCTGATTAAGTGCATTATGTCAATTGCAAACAATAAACTGATCAAGAACTGGATCTGAAGCTGGATCAGGAATAACGGGAGTTGCAGTAGAGCTGGAGTAGAAGGCTTAGTTTAGATGTAGGAATATAATGTAAGGGAGTTAAAGGTTTTCTATTTTATTAAGTAGGAGCAAAGTAGTAAAATGTGAAGTGCTTAGGTCCACCCTAGCCCTAGGATAGCCTAGAGACTTCCCTAAGCCTTAGCCAACCTTAGATTAGGTCACAACACCCTAGGAAGTCCTAGAACCCTAGTTCCAACCCTTATTTGGACGTCCAAATAAGTTATGGGATGTCGAGGACCCTTAGCCAACTCCCGCATACCTCAAACCCACTTCTGCAGTGTTATTGGACGTCCAGACATTTTGTCAAACGCCCAATTTCTACATAATACCCAAAATAAAAACTTGATTTCCCCCTAACTCAGATTGGACATCTAGAACTAAAGTATGGACTTCTGATTTTTGAGTATAAGTCATCTGATCACATTTTTGGATGTCTGGTATTGGTCTCCAATCCCTGTTTTGAGATTCAAGTCTTGATCTTGGATCTCTAGCTCCCTAGACCTAATCCCAACCCCAGAGGAACCTAAATTAAGGTGTCCTAACCCTAGTACATCACCTCTAGACCTACCTAAGGACCTAATTAGGTCCTCACCAAACCCAATTGACTTAGATCAAAGTCAATTACCTTCACCAAAGTCAATTGGACTCATTGAGTCCAATTGAGCGTAGATCTCATCCCACACAAGTTCAATTGGACTTGGTGAGAGTCCAATTGACCTAAACCCAACCTAATTGACTTATTTCAATCTCAATTAGGTTCACACCTGATGCAAACACATTTATTGAGGGCAAAATGTCTATTTATGCATGTTCCTAGGCTTAGATTTGCATTTCATGTTATAAATATTGCATAGCATGCATCATTTTGCATTTAGATTAGTTGTATATAATTTAGGTTAATTGCGTCCTTTTGTGGTTAGGAGAGAAGGATATTTATTTTGGAGCCTCGAATTGACGATCTGACTATACGGATCTGATCAAGACAACGATCGGAGTCCAACGCCTCTGAAATCGCCTCGATCGGAGTCCCGTAGCACCATATGCAGTTTGAGGAAGATCAATGGCCAAGGGACTAGGAGACATAATTTAGAGCTTCAAATGATAAATTCAACCGCGCAGATGGATTCGGGTCAACGATCGCAGCCTAACGACATGAAAATCGACTCAATTTGACCTCTGTAGCAGCCCCTACAACAAGAGAAGATGGATGGCTTAGACTGTGTCACGTGGTGCAACCTAGGCAGCCAGAACATGCACGACCATTTTGGTGCCATTGCCGGGGACAACGTGATCATTTTGGCACTGCTGCCAGGGAGGCAACGTAATAATAATGAAAAATGGATTGCAATGATTATAATTGATGTATGTACTGTTGTAGTATGTAACACTGAGAGTGTCATAGTGGTCAGTTAGGGTGAGTACCAGTCATTACAACCATTATTATTATTTACTTATCTAAATTTTACTGGTTTTGTTCCAGGTCGTTCACTGGGAGGCAATTTATTGAATTACATCGCTCACTCTTTGATCTCAAAATTATCCTCTAATTCCAAAAAGGAACTTTACATCTTATTAAAGAATGAATGAATATAAAAATGGTTTGCCTACTTACTAAAAGTTAATTGTAATGCTTGTAAAAATTAACTAAAAACAAGCACCAAATAATTTATTACTATACTAAAAGCTGTCTTTACAGGTTATAATATTACTACTAATATGGAAGTACACAATAGAATAAGACGTTATACTATATTAACTTAACTTACTAGTCTGTTATCTACAGTAACACATACAGCAGTTTGAGTGACAGACATAAGCATCGCTAAATCTCAGAAAACACTATATACAACCTAAGGAGGGAAAACTGAGGTCATTAGCGATGTTTCTGGTGTCATTTTATTCTGTTAGTAATTATATAGGTCTACTTATACAAATAATAGGCTATACTACGTGTACATATGTATATACATATATATATTTATCTTTTTATTGTATTTGTATTTACGTAAGTATATGTCTTCTATCTTTCTCTGTATGTACACTATGTTTCTTCTGTTTCTCTTCTCTATTGTTTCTACGTTATCTTTCTCTGTTATGTACACTTAAGTCGTCATTAACTTTTATTAAGCAGTTCAAAATGTGTCTAATTTGCGGGCGTGCCTTTCGAGGGATACACAGCACCCAGAGGGTGGGACCAAACCTCTTACTAAGCACGCCTTAATATTGATTAGGTCGCTTAGTTATGCTTTCAAACTCAGCGTAGGGCCTCAGCCATACGCCGCACACACTCGGGCCCCCGGCCCCACACACAATGTACACTTTCATCACAATGCTCAGACAGAATGCCAGACAGTATGCTCAGTATAATCGGATCATGTGTATATGCTCGGTGTTTCGGGCGCCCGGCGCCCGTGACGACTGGGGAGTATAGAGATGAATTCATATTATAGCGCTGCGAGCAATTTGCAGCGCACGATGTGGCGCTATCCCAGCGCCACATCTGCACTGGAAATAGGGCACAGCTGCATCTGGAGGTGAATTTGGCCGTCGATTTGAGGGACATAAATTATTAAAAAATAAAATAAAATAAAATATGGACAACAAAGTATTTACATAATACTACATAATTGTTTAATTAATTTTGAATTTTAATTTGGTTTACTATACAAATAAATTCCTTAAAGTAGGCTGTTTGTACAGGCTAATTTAGGTGCTTTATTAGTTAATTACTTATAAATTAGTTAGTAAATGGTCTAATTGACCTTATACAGATTTAGATTATATCCTTAAGTATTTGATACATATTTTTATTATATTTTTATGAATTAATTTACGTTTTCTTTATATTAAAGTAGCAGCTTTTGGCTGTTTAGCTTGTAAACTAAATACAGTAATCTAAAATAGGTATAAATAGACTTTACTAGCTTAAATTACTTACTATATACATTAACCTAAGTCTACATATTCAATTAACTTACTTATAACCCTAGATTACTAATTTATCTAATTTATATGTATATATACTGTTCAAGAGGTGATTAATTATATACACATACATTTCAGTATAGATGTATATATACTTACATAGTTATTATGTACATTATAGTTATAGTTAGTTGTATATGTATATATATAGTATCAGATTTCAGTATACTTATAGTTAGATTTCAGTAGGAGGTTGAGGAAAGAAGGATTGATTGTATTTAATTTTCTTTTTCTAACAGTAGCTTCAGCCACTCTGTCAGAGAGATGAGAAGAGGAGAATGTGTTCAGAATGTTCAGTGTTTTAGATGAGAAGGGAAGAATTTAGAGAAGAGGGAAATATGTAGCTGCAAGATGCAGCACTTCACTATGTAACTGGGATTAAAATCAATCAAAATAAATTGAAAAGCAATTAAGTAAATCCCAAATCTGACAAGGGTTCAATTTCTCACGAAAATCAATAAATGTCTCAATTCAAATGCCTAAAAAACCCTCATCAAAAATGTCATTTTAGATTAAATCCAAAAACATCACTGAATTAATTCTTCCTAATGCCATAGACAGCATGAAGGAAGACTTAAGTCAGTCAATTAAAACCATATGATCAAATCCCAGTTTCTTGCAACCTTAAGGAGTATTAAGAACTCCTTTGGTTAGGAAATCACCATACAAATCAGACATCCATAAAAAAAACTTATGAATGCAAGATCAGACTTCAAATTACCAAAGTAATTATCCTCAAATCTTACTTGCATTCAATGCATTCAAGGCTTATCAAAATAGATTTAAGTATGGCTCTTCTGAGATGATTTCTGTCACCAGAAATCCTCTCAGAATCCTTGCCAACAGGTAATTCAACTCAGTTTGAATCTCTCAGATCAGGCAGTAAATCCAGAAAGCTAAAAATCCTTAAAATCCATGTTGAAAAGAAATCTGACAAATTGAAAAATTCGACCCATAATCAAGTGGCTTTTGTGATCAAAGAAGAGGTGAGTGAGAAGCCCCTTAGGTGCTTGTGACGCCACTTTCAGATCTGAGGTTGCAAACCAGCCAGATCTGAAATTGGATCAGGGTGTGTGGGTGAGAGATGAGAAAAACTTGTCGTAAAAAAGAAATCAGAAGTGGATTGTGAAAAAAAATGGGGAGGGAGATAATTTGAAACATGATTTGATGAGTTCTTCCCCTCTGATCTGGACTGATCAAAGGAGGTGAGGGAAGGGAATTAAAACTAATTCTACTCCTACAGCTACTTTATCCTACAGTGTAAATTAAACACTAACAATTATGCTAATTCTACTCTAAACTACTTAACTACAGATAAAACTAACAATTATGCTAATTCTACTCTAAACTACTTAACTACAGCTAAAACTAATTTTGCAGAATTAAAAACCTAAACTAACAGGAAGAATGGGACCTATGGGTCCTTAGCCGGTGGCTAGGGAGGAAGAGAGGAAGATGACTCCAGCGGAGGGAAGAGTCTGCTAGTGAGGCTCCAGGGTCGTCCTCAGGTGCTACAAAGTCCTTAGCGACGAGGAGTGTCGAGAGAAGGTGATGATTTCACAGCTGGTGGCTATGAAATCAGAGGTTGGATGGGGAGGAGAGACTGGAGTGGACGAATTGATCGCTAAGAGGTGTAGGAGGGAGCGATCCCTTACGCGCGACACCACTGAGGTGCTTAAGTAGCAGCTCAGTGGCTGAGATCACCTCGCAGGTGAGAATAAATAAGATGCAATCGGCGGCGAGGATGTGAGGGGCGGAGCGCACGGTGAGCTGAGCACAAGATCTGACCGTCCGATGAGATCTGGGGAGAGAGGTGAACGCTTGCACCGAATTATGTGAATGTTCCAATCGAATCCAACCGTAGATCAAGATGTAAAGAGCGATGGACGGCTGAGATTGGCCGTGTTCTTCACGCACTACAGTGCGCGTGAAGGCAGCAGGCCTCTCTTTGAAATGAGGAAAAATTGCAGGAAGACCCTTGAACGAAGGGTTGGAAATATTGCATGCAGGCCCATAAGTGAGAAGAATAACAACTGGAAGGGCCCTGCAGGTTTTCAAAAGGGTCCCTACAGCTTACAGGCACGTCCAAAAATGAGTTTTTAAGGGTCAAAGTGTAATGCATGAAGGACCTAAGTATAAACTATCTATTTCAAAACCTTAATGATGTGAAATTGCCATCAAATTTTTATATGTGCTTAATTGAATATTTAAGACATTGATTATACTTCTGATTTGGCTTTTCAAATTTATTTATGTGTTCAATTGACGAATGGATCATCATTTGCATTTTGCTTTCAGAATATCTCATTTTTGTGACCTAATTATGAAGTTTTAACACAGAGTAAAGGTTTTAGGTCTTTTTCTTTAATTCCCACACTTATCCCATTTTATCTGTTAATTTGATATTCTTTTGCTTAGTGTCTAACCTAATTTCAGCTTTTTATCCATGATGAGTAGCCACTCATCATACCCCCATGCTTTCATTTTGCTAGTCCCTTAGCAAACAATCTATTGAAGTATAAGGCAATTTAAGTATCAGCAAGGTAAGTGTGTCGAGATATCTTTTTCTTCTTTCAAATATTTTTAAATGTTTGATGATGATCTTCAGGCTGAAAGATTTTTCAATAAACCAACTGTGTTTTTCGACATTGTGAGAACCTTATTACTGAGGATAACTTACCAGAACTTGAGGCCTAAATGACATAGACCATCTCTCGACCAACAAGGACTCCTGATATTTAAACCTAAAGTCGAATTCCTGGACTCAGGGGGTTTTACAGAGACTCAGAATGCTATGAGGTTATGGCTGTGCTTTATGATAAGTCAAGACTAACCAAGTGAATTCTAAAGCTCACTCCCGGGGTTTCACTTCTTTTTAAGTCCAGGTTGGTCTTAACTTCAGCTCATGCTTTCGGATGACTCTCAAGAATTGATGGTATTCAAACCCAACCCTTATTGTGTTTGTGGCTCAGAGAAGAATTTTTTTGGTGGACAAACAGGGTATTTGTTTTGAACCTCGAAAACATTTTTGGTGGAACAATTGTTTTTCTCAGATTTTTGGAGAACATACTTGGCTTTTTTTCTTTTTTGAACAGTATGCCTTCGGAACTTATTTGGTAGAGCGCACTGTATTTGGTGGGTGAAAAATTTTTTTTGTGGAAAGAGTTTCTCCTAGACACAAGACTAAAGATTAGGACAAAGAGTCTACCTACACGCATAGGTAAGGACTCCACCTTCCCTAATGAACACAAGGGTTGAGGTTTAGGTTCAAGTGGTCTTTCCTAACATTGTGTAGTGTAAGCCAAGGTTACCTAGACTCCTAAGTCAAAGCAAACCAACGAATCCTGTACTGGTGACTCAGGTACAAGAATATGTCCTAAAGTTAGGAGAGACTGTGGTCTATCTTGTCAAGGCTCGAAGTGTATTAAGCCCAAGCTTGTCTCAAGCTCTTTTGGCCCGGCAGGTTAAACCAGTAATGGTTGAATGTCCATAGACACTTATTCAAATTTTTGTTTTCAGCTAGAAGATCATAGTTAAACACTTATCTTTTATCTTTTTCTCTCTCTCTTCTCGAAATTAATGTCCTTCCTTGACAATAGTGTACATGTCCCTTATTGTATTTTTGGATTTTTTTGTAATTTGTTTTTTTTTGTATTTTTAGCTTTGTAATTTTTTAAAAATTTTTCAAAATTTTCAATTTTTTTTAAGTATATATTTTTTGATAATACTATACGTACTATAGGTGTGTCTACAATTGCATTTCAGTTTAAATGGTTTACCATTTACTCCCCCCTAATGCTTAAATGTTGCAATGTCCTCATTGAATGAATAGGGTGGATGCAAATGCATGCTTTGCTTTTCACTATCCTAGACTGGGTGATGGAAGGAAGTCAGAATGAGGAGATAAAATCTTTGTGCGGACAATTTTAAGTTTGATCTAGGATCAAAGTGAACAGTCAGGCTAGGAAGTGAAATGCATGACATGTGTGTCAATGAAAGTATGCTCAAAATGCAAGGGTAGACACTATATACAAATAAAGGCAAGAGTAAGAAAGGTGAAAAATAGCTATATACAAGGATAGGTTTTTGCTAAGTTTAACGCCTTCAGCTAGGCGAAAACTTATTTGGTAGTTCAAAATGTAGGAGCGAAATGGTGGAATTGACAAGTCTGAGATCATGCGGCTCAATGAAAGATTTCAGTCTTTGACCATTTATAGTAAAAGGTTCAAATTTGTCAATTTCAGTAATCTCAATGGCTCCATTGTCAAATATTCTTAAGATTTTGAAAGGTCCAATCCATTTTGATCTTAATTTGAGTTAGTGAAGAATTCAGTGTTGTGCATTGGTTGTGAAATGACATGTGTTTGGTCTTGCATTGCTGGTCTAGGTTGGACATACCTTTGAGCAGGTATGTTCCTAGGGTTGGGTTGTGCTTGAAATGGGAGTGAATGTGGTTGACAGGACTCCGTCAAGTGTGATAGCTGAGCTCTCATCTCAGCTAAGGCTGCGTCCTGCTTTTGCTGCATAGCAATATTCTGTTGTTGCATATCAGCAAGAGTTTTCATGATAGACCCCAACTGGTCATCTCGTGTAGGCCGAGATTGAGAGTATTGGGTGGGCCTGGGTTGGGGTTGCTGGTAGGCACGCGGTGGATAACCGTGTGATTGTGGAGGTGGTGCTCGAATCGGGTTGTGTAGTGGTGGTGCAGAAGGTTGTTGAAAAGGTCTCTGTGAATTTCCCGACCACGAGAAATTTGGATGATTGCGCCATCCAGGGTTGTAGGTTTGTGCGAAAGGGTCATTATGAATGGCATGGAGCTCCTCCGAAACTCCAGAAGGTGCAGGGAAGTCAGTGTAGGGAGGAACAAAGGTTCCTCCAACCGGTGAAGGATACGGAAATGGAAAATCCGGTAATGCAGTTTGTGTCACATAAAGGTTATTCACAGTTTCCCTCCCTGTGGGAAACTGAGAAGAAGTGTTTTGTGCTGGTGACTGAGAAAAAGAAGATGATGGTTTTGAGAGAAATTTCCATACTCCGTCTACTTTCTTCTTGATTAAGCCCACTTTATCCAGTTGACTAGCCACTATCTCTAAGTCTTTGCTACTGGATTGGGCTTCGTGTACCCCAATGTGTGAGTGGGAATGTGAGGACTTTCTATTAAGCATGCTCATTGAAGCATTATTAATAGAGTTTTCGACCATGCCTTCAAAGAGCTCAAAGGCTGAGTCCTCGTCTCGACACAGGAAATTGCCTCCACATGCGGCATCTACAAAATTTTGTGTGTCATCATGGAGCCCATGGTAGAAGATCTGGACTTGTTGCCAACGTGGGACACCATGGTGGGGACATTTTCTCAGAAGCTCGTGGAATCTCTCCCAAGCCTCGTGCATTGGTTGTCCTAAATTTTGAGTGAATGTAGTGATGGCACGCCTTAAGGCGTTAATGCGGCCAACAGGAAAGTACTTTAAGAACTCATGTTCTGAAGAAGCCCAGGAATCTATAGGTGTAGTCCGTGCAAGTGTTTGAAACCAAAAGGCTGCCTTATCTTTCAATGAAAAGGAGAACATTTTCATTAAAAGCGTGTGCTGATCATGTCCTTGCGGACCCAAAGTTTGGGCAAGATTTTTCAGCTCCTCTAAATGCTGAAAAGGGTCCTCAGAAGTGAGTCCATGGAAGTGAGGAATGAGTGCTATAATGTTCTGCTTCAGTTCAGCAGCACGACCCCCATTGGGATAACGTACCGGAGGCATTGGTTGGGCAACTGCGGGATTATAATAATCCCGTAGTTGAGGTCTACGGGGTTGGGGTGGTGCCTGGGGATTTCTAGGTTGAAGTGGTTGTGGTTGGAGATTAGCTAAAAGATTAACAGCTTGAGCAAGCTGTTGCACCTGTTGGGTTAGGGTATTCATTTGTAGTTGTGTATCGAAAGTGTGCTGAAAATGAGGCATAGGTCGTCTCTCCGGGGGTGGATTAGGATAATTAGGATAAGGTGGAGGTTGGAACCTAGGGATAGGTGGTTGCTGTGGTGGAGGATGTGCAACTAAGTCTGGAGGAAGTTCTTCAAAATCCTCGAATTGTGACGACTCAAGATCATCCTCTTGGTGAATGGGATTGTGAATAGGATTTTGAGACTCAGGAGGTAAAGGATTAGAAGTGGAAGGCAAAGAAAAAGATGCAGTACCCAAGGGGAGTACAAGTTCTGGGTTTTGGGATCTCCTACCTTCCATTGAGTTGGTTTTTGAAATCACGTTTACTACAACTCGTTCCAACTCAATGGGAAAAATTTTAACCATGTTCACAAAAAGTCGAAAAATCCCAATAAAATCTCAATTCATTCAGAAGACCAATCAAGCGAGATAAATCGGAAAATTTTTTTTCCTAGAGGTTGCTACGCAAAATTCTGTTGCACGCAAGCAATTGTTTCAAACAATTGTACGTATCCTAAGATAAACCTAGTGATGTGCAGACCTCTAAAATCCACTGGGAATCTGTATAAGCCTTAGCTTGTGAATCCAGATCCTAGGGTTGCATAAAGAGATAAGGTAGAAACCCGTGTGTTGTGGCCTTAAGTGACCGTGCTGTGTGCACGATAACATTCAACAGAAGGCGATGAAAATCTCAATCATGGTTTCACCCAAAGTTAATATCTTCTTTTTGACTTAATTCCTGTTATTATAATATGATTTCTATGCTGCCCGTCTAACTTTTTACTCAGTTCAGTACAAGAGATGGTCTTCTTAATTTTAAGTCAAATGAAATGATGACAAGAGTTAGAGTAAGGTAAGGAATGCGTACCTGACTCCAGCAATCTTCTAAATGCAGATTTGACTTAAATTAAAATCTAGCAGAAAAGTGTGCAACCTAAGATGGATGCCTAAGGTTATGCTGCTGCTAGATAAGTATGAGATTTTTTTGATTTTTGATTTTTTTTTTATATGCAACAAGATAAAACAAGGAAAGAAATCGATTCGGAAAATCGCAATCAAAAAACCGTATCGATGAGGGAGAAGTAGAAAATAAAAGTCCAGACAGTCCAAAATTATTACAATGAATGTGTGAGAACAGGCTCCCACAACTTATGACTAACAATTTATCCTAATTAGTATACCTAAAACTATCTAAACTAAGCTACTATTATTACTAATCCTACAGCTACTCCAAGGGCAAACTCCACCAGGAAGACGAGTCAGGAGCGCAGCGAATCCACCAGGAAGACGACCTCTACCTGGATGATGATACTACTTCTCCTCCTCAAGTGTTGTGGAAAAATAAATGATTAGTAAAAGAATCAAAGAATGTGAACATAAATAAATCAATGGAAGAAAGCAATTACAATCAATGAATGAAATGAAATGAAGAATTTCTATATACAAAAGAATTAAAGGGTAATTTTGGCATAAAGAGCGTTGCCTCCGCGGCAACGGCACCAAAAATAATAATAATGAAAAATGGATTGCAATGATTATAATTGATGTATGTACTGTTGTAGTATGTAACACTGAGAGTGGCATAGTGGTGAGTTAGGGTGAGTACTAGTCATTACAACCATTATTATTATTTACTTATCTAATTTTTACTGGTTTGGGAGGAAATTTATTGAATTACATCGCTCACTCTTTGATCTCAAAATTATCCTCTAATTCCAAAAAGAAACTTTACGTCTTATTAAAGAATGAATGAATATAAAAATGGTTTGCCTACTTACTAAAAGTTAATTGTAATGCTCGTAAAAATTAACTAAAAACAAGCACCAAACAATTTATTACTATACTAAAACTGTCTTTACAGGTCATAATATTACTACTAACATGGAAGTACACAATAGACTAAGATGTTATAGTATATTAACCTAACTTACTAGTCTGTTATCTACAGTAACACATACAGCAGTTTACATAAAGCAGTTTTAGTGACAGAAATAAGCGTCGCTAAATCTCAGAAAACACTATATACAACCTAAGGAGGGAAAACTGAGATCTTTAGCGACGTTTCTGGTGTCATTTTATTCTGTTAGTAATTATATAGGTTTACTTGTACAAATAATAGGCTTTACTACGTGCACATATGAATATACATATATATATTTATCTTTTTATTATATTTGTATTTACGTATGTATATATCTTCTATCTTTCTCTATATGTACACTATGTTTCTTCTGTTTCTCTTCTCTATTGTTTCTACGTTATCTTTCTCTGTTATGTACACTTAAGTCGTCATTAACTTTTATTAAGCAGTTCAAAATGTGTCTAATTTGCAGGCGTGCCTTTCGAGGGATACACAACACCCAGAGGGTAGGACCAAACCTCTTACTAAGCATGCCCTAATCTTGATTAGGTTGCTTAGTTTTGCTTTCAAACTCAGCGCAGGGCCTCAGCCATACGCCGCACACACTCGTGCCCCCGGCCCCACACACAATGTACACTTTCATCACAATGCTCAGACAGAATGCCAGACAGTATGCTCAGTATAATCGGATTATGTGTATATGCTCGGTGTTTCGGGCGCCCGGCGCCCGTGACGACTGGGCAGTATAGAGACGAATTCATATTATAGCGCTGCGCGCGATTTGCAGCGCGTGATGTGGCGCTATTCCAGCACCACATCTGCGCTAGAAATAGGGCGCAGCTGCATCTGGAGGCGAATTTGGCCATCGACTTGAGGGCCATAAATTATTAAAAAATAAAATAAAATAAAATATGGACAATAAAGTATTTACATAATACTACATAATTGTTTAATTAATTTTGAATTTTAATTAGGTTTACTATACAAATAAATTCATTAAAGTAGGCTGTTTGTATAGGCTAATTTAGGTGCTTTATTAGTTAATTACTTATAAATTAGTTCGTAAATGGTCTAATTGACCTTATACAGATTTAGATTATATACTTAAGTATTTTATGCATATTTTTATTATATTTTTATGAATTAATTTATGTTTTATTTGTATTAAAGTAGCATCTTTTGGCTGTTTAGCTTGTAAACTAAATACAGTAATCTAAAATAGGTATAAATATACTTTACTAGCTTAAATTACTTACTATATACATTAACCTAAGTCTACATATTCAATTAACTTACTTATAACCCTAGATTACTAATTTATCTAATTTATATGTATATATACTATTCAAGAGGTGATTAATTATATACACATACATTTCAGTATAGATGTATATATACTTACATAGTTATTATGTACATTATAGTTATATTTAGTTGTATATGTATATATATAGTATCAGATTTCAGTATACTTATAGTTAGATTTCAGTAGGAGGTTGAGGAAAGAAGGATTGATTGTATTTAATTTTCTTTTTCTAACAGTAGCTTCAGCCACTGTCAGAGAGATGAGAAGAGGAGAATGTGTTCAGAATGTTCAGTGTTTTAGATGAGAAGGGAAGAATTTAGAGAAGAGGGAAATATGTAGCTGTAAGATGCAGCACTTCACTGTGTAACTGGGATTAAAATCAATCAAAATAAATTGAAAAGCAATTAAGGAAATCCCAAATCTGACAAGGGTTCAATTTCTCATGAAAATCAATAAATGTCTCAATTCAAATGACCAAAAAACCCTCATCAAAAACATCATTTCAGATTAAATCCAAAAACATCACTGAATTAATTCTTCCTAATGCCATAGACAGCATGAAGGAAGACTTAAGTCAGTCAATTAAAACCATATGATCAAATCCCAGTTTCTTGCAACCTTAAGGAGTATTAAGAACTCCTTTGGTTAGGAAATCACCATACAAATCAGACATCCATAAAAAAAACTTATGAATGCAAGATCATACTTCAAATTACGAAAGTAATTATCCTCCTGTTTAGCTTGTAAACTAAATACAGTAATCTAAAATAGGTATAAATATACTTTACTAGCTTAAATTACTTACTGTATACATTAACCTAAGTCTACATATTCAATTAACTTACTTATAACCCTAGATTACTAATTTATCTAATTTATAAGTATATATACTGTTCAAGAGGTGATTAATTATATACACATACATTTCAGTATAGATGTATATATACTTACATAGTTATTATGTACATTATAGTTATAGTTAGTTGTATATGTATATATATAGTATCAGATTTCAGTATACTTATAGTTAGATTTCAGTAGGAGGTTGAGGAAAGAAGGATTGATTGTATTTAATTTTCCTTTTCTAACAGTAGCTTCAGCCACTCTGTCAGAGAGATGAGAAGAGGAGAATGTGTTCAGAATGTTCAGTGTTTTAGATGAGAAGGGAAGAATTTAGAGAAGAGGGAAATATGTAGCTGCAAGATGCAGCACTTCACTATGTAACTGGGATTAAAATCAATCAAAATAAATTGAAAAGCAATTAAGTAAATCCCAAATCTGACAAGGGTTCAATTTCTCACGAAAATCAATAAATGTCTCAATTCAAATGCCCAAAAAACCCTCATCAAAAATGTCATTTTAGATTAAATCCAAAAACATCACTGAATTAATTCTTCCTAATGCCATAGACAGCATGAAGGAAGACTTAAGTCAGTCAATTAAAACCATATGATCAAATCCCAGTTTCTTGCAACCTTAAGGAGTATTAAGAACTCCTTTGGTTAGGAAATCACCATACAAATCAGACATCCATAAAAAAAACTTATGAATGCAAGATCAGACTTCAAATTACCAAAGTAATTATCCTCAGATCTGACTTGCATTCAATGCATTCAAGGCTTATCAAAATAGATTTAAGTATGGCTCTTATGAGATGATTTCTGTCACCAGAAATCCTCTCAGAATCCTTGCCAACAGGGAATTCAACTCTGCTTCAATCTCTCAGATCAGCCAGTAAATCTAGAAAGCTAAAAATCCTTAAAATCCATGTTGAAAAGAAATCTGACAAACTGAAAAAATTTTACCCATAATCAAGTGGCTTTTGTGATCAAAGATGAGGTGAGTGAGAAGCTCCTTAGGTGCTTGTGACGCCACTTTCAGATCTGAGGTTGTAAACCAGCCAGATCTGAAATTGGATCAGGGTGTGTGGGGGAAAGATGAGAAAAACTTGTCGTAAAAAAGAAATAAGAAGTGGATTGTGAAAAAAAATGGAGAGGGAGATAATTTGAAACATGATTTGATGAGTTCTTCCCCTCTGATCTGGACTGATCAAAGGAGGTGAGGGAAGGGAATTAAAAGTAATTCTACTCCTATAGCTACTTTATCCTACAGCGTAAATTAAATACTAACAATTATGCTAATTCTACTCTAAACTACTTAACTACAGCTAAAACTAACAATTATGCTAATTCTACTCTAAACTACTTAACTACAGCTAAACCTAATTTTGTAGAATTAAAAACCTAAACTAACAGGAAGAATGGGACCTATGGGTCCTTAGCAGGTGGCTAGGGAGGAAGAAAGGAGGAAGATGACTCCAGCAGAGGGAAGAGTCTGCTAGTGAGGCTCCAGGGTCGTCCTCAGGTGCTACGAAGTCCTTAGCGACGAGGAGTGTCGAGAGAAGGCGATGATTTCACAGCCGGTGGCTGTGAAATCAGAGGCTGGATGGGGAGGAGAAACTGGAGTGGACGAATTGATCGCTAAGAGGTGTAGGAGGGAGCGATCCCTTGCGCGCGACACCACTGAGGTGCTTAAGAAGTAGCTCAGTGGCCGAGATCACCGCGCAGGTGAGAATAAACAAGATGCAACCAGTGGCGAGGATGTGAGGGGCAGAGCGCACGGTGAGCTGAGCACAAGATCTGACCGTCAGATGAGATCTGGGGAGAGAGGTGAACGCATGCACCAAATTACGTGAAAGTTCCAATTGAATCCAACCGCAGATCAAGATCTAAAGAGCGACGGACAGCTGAGATTGGCCGTGTTCTTCGCGCGCTACAGTGCGCGTGAAGGCAGCAGGCCTCTCTCTGAAATGAGGAAAAATTGTAGGAAGACCCTTGAACGAAGGGGTAGAAATATTGCATGCAGGCCCATAAGTGAGAAGAATAACAACTGGAAGGGCCCTGCAGGTTTTCAAAAGGGTCCCTACGGCTTACAAGCAGGTCCAAAAATGAGTTTTTATGGGTCAAAGTGTAATGCATGAAGGACCTAAGTATAAACTATCTATTTCAAAACCTAAATGATGTGCAATTGCCTTCAAATTTTTATATGTGCTCAATTGAACATTTAAGACATTGATTATACTTCTGATTTGGCTTTTCAAATTTATTTATGTGTTCAATTGGCGCATGGATCGTCATTTGTATTTTGCATTCAGAATATCTCATTTTTGTGACCTAATTATGAAGTTTTAACACAGAGTAAAGGTTTTAGGTCTTTTTCTTGAATTCCCACACTTAACCCTTTTTATTTGTTAATTTGATATTATTTTGCTTAGTGTCTAGCTTAATTTCAGCTTTTTAGCCATGATGAGTAGCCACTCATCACAACGCTATTTACTTTACTGTTTATTGAATTTCTTTGCATTTACATAGCATTAACCCTACTTGTCTTTGATCTACTATCTTGCAGGTACCCTAGCATGGAGATCCAAGTGAGGTAGACCAGAGTAAAGTGCGGGTAGAGTATTTTGTAAGTGTCCCCCACACCACCCCCACCTTAGTTTTCATTCCATAACTGAATAACTCAAACCCAAATCAACTTAGGTGCTTTTTATGAACCCTAGGATAGATTTGCTTGTTTGTCTGCCACCTCCACTCACCTCGCCATCCACATAAATAAAAACAAAAAAGAAATGTTATTTGATTGTGGGATTTTTTGAAAGCTACACACTTAACACCCACAACTTCTTATCCTAAGGTGCACAATCACTTTGATTCTACCACTTAACTGGGATTTGACCTGTGGACCAGGTACACTTCAACTAAATACACATAAGTGAGTAGAAATCTGAATAGGTTAAGCATTCTTGTGTGCCTTAACTAAGTGGTGCAATAGGCCAATTGATTGAGCTGTTTGGGTCGCACCATTCAATCTAAAACTGATCCATCAAGTAGCTTACCACTTAGGGTTGATTCTTAGGGCTGAACCAGGCACTCCACATTATTTTTGATTTTTAAAAGAACATATCATCACCCGTGCTTTCAAAACTTGGAGTGTTCTACTAAACCTTGATTGAACCAACCTAAGAATTAAACCCTAAAAGCTACTAAACAAGGTTAAATCCTAAAAGACACATCATTAAATAACCTTGTTTGAGAACCCTGGTTGTGCACGCACACACATTTTAACTGATCATTAAGGGCACAACCCATCTAAAGGGCCCATCACATTCCCGAAGCACCATTGTCCCAGGCCTAACTAAAATTGATTAGACGTTGGCCCTAAGGACTGGTTCGCTCGTCGGGATCCAGATTGAGATTGTTCATGATTAACCTGCTTATACTAGTCAATCTGATGTCTAGCTAGGGGAGTAGCGTCAAACGACCATGGTTGGGGGGTACACCAGGAACTGGAGGCATAAGCCAAAGGAAGAACCTTCTCCCTAGTCCCTCCTTCTAACTAGTTGGATTGCCTGGACAAAAGTAGAGTAAATCGTCTATAATCTTAAGATGGATTCTGAGAGTCTGTAGACCTTTAGGCTACCCAAACTAAGGACAGGCTTGTATTTTTGTATTGCAGAGCTCCTTTCTCTTCAGATTTCCCTCCTTCACCATGTACCCTTCCACATCCTACACACATTTCACATCCTATCCTCCTACCACCACTTATCCCCAAGATGATTACTATCCCAACTTGACTTGTAATTACCCATCCACTAGTCGGGATGACTTTGATTTGGGATATGAATCTGGACCTCAGTGTCTAGGGCCTAATGCTGGACAACAATACTATGATTATTATCCTTCCCAGAGCTATAATGATTATGGATCTCCATCCTTTGATGACCAAACCAACCTGATCTACAATCAGGAAGGATATCATGATTATAACACCTACCCTGCCCAGTATTCCACTGAATATAGGTCGCCACCATCCTTTGAACAACCAAGAATGACCTACCTTCAGGGAGGGACCCAGAAACCTCGACATCTTGACTCCCCTAGATTCAACCCAAACCCACCCAAACCTAAATCGAACCAGTCAATTCAGGTGAACTAGATCCAAGATAGAGTGTTGGCTAATTTGAGGAACATCATACAATCTTTAGAAGCCTAGCCAACACCATGCACTGAAGCACTGGAGCCTATGATCAAAATGATTGATGAACTTAATAGTTCTCTATTGGATTTGCTCCAAAGTGTTAGGCATGGGGACCCGGGTGAGTTTCTTCTTGGGAAATTGTCGAGGTTGAGGATGAAATTTATGGTTGCAGTAGTCAAATCTTGGGATGATTCTCAAGATGAACCCTCTTCAGGAGAGCCAATGTCTGAACCCGCTCAGGCACCTGTCGGGGTGGATACATATTCGGAGATTGGAGATGACTAGATTGGTCTAGAGCAACCCTTTGAGGATGAACCAATTGATTCACCCGAGATACCCGAGCCAGGGAGTGAAGAAAAATATGTCTCCACGGACCATGAAATGACATATGATTTTGAAACATATATAAATGAGGTTCATGGATTCTTTGACTCTGAGGGTGTAGAATCTTTTGAAGTCTCACTTGAACTTAAGGAAGAGGATTTTAGTGAGACAAATGGGCTTGAGGAATCTGATAAACCAATTGATAGCCCAATTATTGAAGATTTGGATTCGGTTGGGGTTAACTTGGAGGATTCGAATCTTCATGATTCAATCAGTGACCCCAGTCCTCATCTGTACCCCGAAGAGCTAACTTCTAAGATCTTTGTGCCCAAGTCAATCTTGATTCAGCCACGATTTCTAGACTTGGGAGAATCATATGAGGTGAATAATATGCTAGAGGTCCCAAAGCCTGAGCCCTTGATGTTGGAGGATAGAATTGTTGAAATAAAGATTTGGGAGGCTAATTCTGAGGGAAGTTTGATTTTGGATCTAAGGGTACCTATTGACCTAAAACCACCAACTTTCTACCAGGACCCTTCCGATATCTTTCACGTGCAACCCAAGCTCGAAATAACTGATTATTTTTCTGAGCTAGATGTTAAGTGGACAACCACACCTATTGAACCATCTTTACCCATTGTCCGACACTTTGGTCTTGGGTTGCACACCACTAAACCGCAGGCCCGGCCCCACAAACACAACAACCTTCAGTTCTGACCGGATTTTCACGACACTCAGGTGATGTTCTATTTACTCTGCCCTTTTCATGTCTTTATTTTTACAATGAGGACATTGCATCATTTAGGCATGGGGGGTGGATAATCAATTCCTGAATCATTATGTTAACTCTGTAAATTTCTTTTAGTTTCTTATAAAATTTAAAAAAAAATTGAAAATTTGAAAAAATATAAAAAAAGAAATTAGGAAAAGAGAACTTAGGTATTTGGAATTTATTAACTTTAGGAAATGATACGAGAGGACCTAAACACCTAGACTCTTCAGGTCTTTGGGCCTAATTAGCTCGGGTGTCCACTAGAATGTAGATTTAGTCTCAAGTCCTTACCAATTAAAATTTATTTTAATTTGGTAAATAAATTGGGATGATAAGTATGCGACTTATCAACCTGCCCTCTAATTTGGGGGGACTTTAAGCCTAAGCATCTACACATAGTTTTTTTGCATTGACTCACTTTCCGACGATTTTTACGGAAATTGGGTAGCTAAGGGATTGACTTGGGTGGTATGGCTGGCAAGTTGTCGGTGGCAACAGCTCATCAGCCGGTTGTACAGAGCTCGGCCACAAGACAATTTTCGTTGTACTGCCTTTAGGTAAATCTTAGATCATGGAAGCCACCTACTTTGAAAAAAAAAAAAGAAATGCTAAAAAAAAAAAAAGAAAAAGGAGAAAATAAAAAAAACAAATAAAACCATAGTTCACCGCATGAGTATGGATGGCAAGTTGCCGGTGGTAACAACTCATTGGCCGGTTGTCTAGAACCCAGCTCACAAAAAAAAATGCACAATAATTCCCAAAACACTTAGGGAAGAAGCAGGGAAGTAGAATAAACTGGGGAGATATACACTGGGTTCGCCCTTGTGTTGACCCTATAAATAAAAGTAAGGAGAAAGCTACCAATCGTAAAGGTAAACCTTTAGGCAAGGTCACCTAGGGTCGTAGAAACCCGAAGTCCGTCTTAATGGTCGTTTTGTGAGTCTATCACCTTTTCACAAAGATGCTTAGTACTTAGAGTCCTTTTCGAGTCTTGGGCAGGTCAGATAGCCGTAGAAAGTTATCCTGGAACTCTCAAAATCCAAAAGTACAAAAAAATAAGAAAAGAAGAAAAATAAAAAAAATATCTTCCCTTCTCAAATAAGGCAAGAACTTGGGTGGTCTACATTCTGGTAGACACCCAGGTAATGTTAAGTTTTCGTAGTTTAGGACCTTAGTTGAAATTTTCTATTGTTAATAAACGACTTAGGCCTAAGTGATCTAATCCTAATTCTACTTTTATACAAAGCATATAGTTTAATTTTGCTAAGGACTAGTAAAAGATAGGCATGGGGGTATGATGCAAACAAATTTATTGAGGGTAAAATGCCTATTCATGCATGTTCCTAGGCTTAGATTTACATTTCATGCTATAAATATTGTATAGCATGCATCATTCTACATTTAGATTAGTTGTATATAATTTAGGTTAATTGCGTCCTTTTGCGGTTAGGAGAGAAGGATATTTATTTCGGATCCTCGTATTGATGATCCGACCATACGGATCTGATCAAGACAATGATCGGAGTCCAACGCCTTTGAAATTGCCTCGATCGAAGTTCCATAGCACCATATGCAGTCTAGGGAAGATCAATGGCCAAGGGACTAGGAGACATAATTCAAAACTTCAAATGATAAATCCGACAGAGCAGATGGATTCGGGTCGACTATCGCAGCCTAACGGTGTGAAAATCGACTCAATCCGACCTCTGTAGCAGCCCCTACAACAAGAAGAAGATGGATGGCCTAGACTGCGCCACGTGGCTTAGCCCAGGCCGGCAGAACATGCATGACCAACACCCATTCAATTAAACTTAGGTCAAGTTTAATTGCATTTTCCCCTTAGCAATTAGGGTTTGTAACCCTAATTCAAGACATGCACCTACTTAAACCCCTTAGGACCTAACATAAACCTCTTGGACACCTAGAGCACGACCACACACACACACACACACACACCCATTCACGATCACACACTTCTCTAGAGTTCTCTAGAACTCTCTTGAAGTGGCACCACCTCTTGGTTGCCAAATTTAGCAACCAAGAGGCATTCAAAATGAGATCCACATTTTTTGGATCTCATAACCATATGGCTGGCCACTCTTGGACTCTCTCTACAGAGTTCCACACCTCTATAGAGAGAAGCCCTTGAGTCTATAAAAATACCCCATGGGTAGCCAAGTGCACCAATTCACATCCCTTGGCTTCCATCCACTTTTTGGCACCACTCACTTCATTGGCTCCATGCATGCCCACCTTCACTTAGGTTAGCCACTCCACCTCCACGAGCTCATCACCACCATGGAGGACATCATGACGGGATAATGGATCAATCCTCCCTCTCTCCAAGGGTCGGCCTAAGCTCCATTGGCCGCCCCTCATTATCCTCCGGACCACTCCAAGGCCATTGAGGACCACCCCTGAATGCCCTTTTGTTCTGCTAGATTTACTTTATGCTCTTCGTAGTTTTACTGCTTTTTATTACTACTTAGTAGTCTTTATTCTCCCCCAATGATGCATGCAAAATCCCCCCATTGATTCTTGTATGCAGTCATTTTCTGGTAGCTAGATTTAAATTCCAAGCATTTTTGTACATGCTTTCCTCTATAGCTTTTGTTGCAAACAACTTTTCCACTGAATGAATGAAAAAAATGCTTATATATATATATGTCTCCATGTTGTGAAATCGCCATGAGCTTATTGATTACTATTATATTTACACGATTCAAGTTGCCTATTTTAATTGTCTATCGATTCCACAACAAGCATGTCGTTTCCTGAGAATATCAAAAACCTAACAATGGAGGCATTCTCCGTAAATAGTCACCACCTCACTAGAATCGTGCGCATAGAAACTCACATGTTCACCTTTGTGATTTATTTAATGCACGTGCATGTAATCCGAGTTCATAACAGAAGTGGTGAAATCTTAATTAAGAGACTGGAAGCCGGTGTACATTTTTAAACAAAGTAGAGCGGCAAAAAGATCGATTTCAAAGGTAAAACAAACACCTCCCAAAGATGAATGACCTGGACTTAAAGTCTCATTATTTTTACAAACTTAATTTTTATCGAACATTTTTGCGTGACTATACTACAATTCCGATGACTTTCAAAACATGCAAAAATGATTTCTGTCAGGCATTTCTTGAATGGAGCTGAGGTGAGCTAAGTCTGGTGCTCCCAGGGAGGATTGAGCTAGTTAAGATAGCTAAGGTAGCTTAGCTCAACTACGTTGAGCTAAGATGAGTCCCTGGGAGCTGGACTTGAGCTTCCTGAGCTGGAATGAATTCATCTTCAGTTGGCTGGAGTTGAGTGAAGTTGGATGTAGCTGGACCTGAGCTGGGGTGAACTCCAGTCAACTCAACTGAGCTAGCTGGAGCTCCCTGTGAACTAGTGGGAGCTGAGATGAGCTAGACTCAGCTAAGTTGAGCTAGATCTGAGCTGACCTGAGCTAGGGTGAGCTAAGATAAGCTCTCTTGAGCTACCATTCAGCTGAGCTGAGCTGAATGGAGTTAGGATGAGCTAACCCTAGTCCAAGTGAGCTGGATTCCAACTGTGGTGAGCTGGATCAAGCTGAGTTCCAGCTAGTCTGAGCTTCTTCTTCACCAGTTGCCTTCCTAAGTGCTACGATTTTAGCGATCTGTATATCTATTCATCCCTAACACTCACAAAAACACATTGAAAAGACAAGAAAAATGCAATGCATGCCTACCCTAATTTATAACTAAATGCAACCCCAAAAAACCTACTTATGAAGTAGAATCCTGAGAGCTAGGTTTGTTTTAATGCATAAGAATGATGACAGACTGGCATTTATCATACCCTCATGCTTATCTTTCGGTAGTCTCCTAGGAAAACTTTAATTTATAAAATAAAATTTTTGGGAAATCTATTTTTTTCGACTTTTGAGGAGAAAAAGATTAAGGGACCTTGGTTGATCTAAACACAGGAGGCACAACATTTGTTAAGGATAAACATTGGGATTTATTTTTGGATCCAAAAATTAAACAAAATGGGATCAAAATATCCTCCAGAAAATTCACAAATTAACCCCTTCTTAATTTAGATGACTTGAAATTTCATTTTTGAGGATTTTTCTGGCTCATTAATCTGATTCGCAATTTACAATATCCTTTAAAACTTGTGCCCATCCTTGAGAAAAGCCAACATTTATAAGGGTGTGTTTTTGGTTTAAAACATTTTTTTTTCTCCCCCATGCTTATTTTTAGCTTAGTCTTACAACAGATGTGTCGGGATCATCATTCCTGTTACCAATCCTTAAGGGGGCTCTGGCACCAGTACTTCGGGATAGCACTATCCATGACACCACCCAGGAGCTCACAACCCCAAAACACAATGCGGTGTAAAAGGGTGCTCCAAGCAAACTCAAGCTCTTGCTCTGACACTATAGGTAGAGCACCGTCCAAGACACTTGAGGTGCTAAAATGCGCTTTAATGCTCTGTCTAAGGATATGTAACGTAGATATGGAGCAGCGTCGAGGTCGTAACATGTTGACATCACATCCTCAAAGGAGGCATTTTCCTCCTCAGTGTTGGGAACTCAAACCAATGATTTGCTTCAGACTTTTACTAAGTCCAAACATGGGAGTTTTTCTAATTTTTAGTTATTTTTAAGTGTTGGCTTGTGTGTGAAATTTGACACAGGAAGTTCTGCAAGAAATGCAAGTTTTTGAATAAGAAACTAAGCCAGATACTTTCCATATTACAAAGGAGGATCAAGTCACCTGAACTATCATGAGTTCAGGTGGAATTTTAGAGAAGGAAATCTGATCTAGTCTAAAAATAGACCTTGAAATTCTAATGATCATATCCGCATCCTCATCCCTAGTTTGTTAAAGATTAAATCTCATTGTACCAAAAGTGAGTTTTTCAACCTTAGTCCCAATTTCAAAATTTTTCCTCAAAAAGTTTTCAACATTTTTATTTTTATTTTTTTTGGGTATGCAAGCAGGCAAATAAAATAACTAAAGAAAAATGCATGTTTTAGGTTTTGAAAATCCTAAATTGATCGTCAAATTTTAAAAAACCTTCCCATGCTTAAGATATGCAATGTCCTCATGCATTAGAAGGGCAAAGGGATCACCTTAATGAAGAGTAGTCAGGTGTAGGATGGTCAAAACCTGAAAAAAGAAAGGAACAAGGAAAGCAGGAAAAATGATGGGTTACCTCCCATCCAGTGCTATCTTTACATCATTCAGCTAGGCGTAGTTTGCATTAGTGATCAAAGGTGGTTGGTTCAATGAAATTGAAGGATTCAGATGGAAGATTCATGGTTTGATCAAAATAGGACTTTAAACATTGGCTGTTGACTTGAAATGTCATATTCGTTTTAGGATCAAAAAGATCAACAGCACCGTATGGATAAGTTTTGTGGACAATAAAGGGGCCAGTCCATTTGGATTTAATTTTCCCGGAAAAAGATGTAATCTAGCATCAAAAAGCCAAACACGTTGATTAATGTCAAAGTGTTTCCGAACAATGTATTTATCATGAAATTTCACCTCAGCTCAGGACCAGCTACATCCAGCTCCACTCAACCCCAGCCAACTGAAGATGACTTCATTTTAGCTCAGGAAGCTCAAGTCCAGCTCCCGGGGACTCAGCTTAGCTCAACTCAGTTGAGCTAAGCTACCTTAGCTACCTTAGCTAACTTGATCCTCCCAAGGAGCACCAGACCTAGCTCACCTCAGCTCATTATGGTATAAGCTAGCTTACTTTAGCTTGGCTTAGTAGCTACCAAAGAACTAGCAAGCTAAGCTAGCTAGAGTAGCTCCATGCCACCCTCTTCAGCAGTTGCCAGCTACATTTCAGCTCTAGACTTCTTCTGTCCAACTCCTAATCCTCAAACCCTAGCTCCCATTGCCTACTCCTCTACTCCATAGCTAGTTAAGCTAGTTCAGCTTAGCTTAGCTTAGCTAGCATCCAGCTCCTTGTCCATCCTCCACCTTCAACTCAATCCTAGCTAGCTCCACCTAAGCTTACGTAGTCCACCTAAGCTACCTAAACCTCTGCTCTATTTTGGTGCCAAGATAGACACTTCTTAGCCCCTCAACTACACCCAAAAGACACCTTGCTTTGGCGCCAAAATAACCTTCTATAAGCCCTCCCTTTTGGCGCCAAAACACCCCCACATCATGGCCCTACACTTAACTCTACAACCTATCCTAGCCATCTAGCTAACCCCTCATCTAGAAGCCTTCATGGTGGTGGCAAAACCAAGGCACCTCTCCATGGTTGATGCCACCTTTAGGTGCCTCTCCACCACCATAACTACCACCCTCACATCCCCCCACTTGGCGCCAACCATTCTCCACCATAAGATCACCTAACCACCTCCTAAATGCCATCCTAGCCCTACACTTCATCTCCACCACAACCACCACCTTCCACCTCTATAAAAACCCATCACCTACCACCATTTTCATCATCCTCCATTTAGTTAAATCTACCCTATACCTACCTCATACCTACAGCCAAGAAGAAGGAGTAGAGAAGAAGATTAAGGGGGCACATCACCCACCCCTTTGGTGCCTTCTTCTCCCCATTCCTTCACCTTGTGCCACGCCAAGGAGGAGCACTCCACCACTAGGACGATGGCCAGGCAAGGAGGAGCAATGGTGGTGCACGTACACCCTTCAAGGAGGAACGTTAAGGTGGTAGCTTCCACCTTAGAGGAGCATCTCAAGGAAGGAGAAGGAGGAGCCCTTTTCAAGCGTAGGAGCCCCTAAGCTTGGAGCAAGGAGCTTCCCCTCTTCACCAACAATTCAGGAGGACTTGTGTTTTATTTTATTTGTTGCAATTATCTAGTAATAGAAGCATTCATCTACTAGGTTTTTCTGTAAAACACTTTCTCATTAATCTAGTTGCCTTCTTTGATATTTCTTTTTAGTTGCATTTTAGTTGCTGTGATTCAAGCACTCTTCAGTCCCTCTCTCTAATTGCTCTAGGCCTCTACGTGCCTAGAGTGAGCTTAAGGAGAGGAATTATTTGTTACTTAGGTGTTAGCTTAGTGATCGTAGTTGTTATTTACTTTCCCACCAACAACTCATGTTTTTCTTCATTATTTCAAATCCCTAAGAAATGATATATTGAAAAAGACCAAAAAGAAAGTTGAGATTGATTTTCCAAGCAAGGGATTTGATTTGCAAACAATTTGTCCTCCTTGGATGACCCTAGATACTCTCCTATCTAGGCCTATAAATTTAAGAGTTGATCGGTTTTGCGTGTTACAATGACATATTTTACAAATCACGTAAAATTCGTTATCAGAGACCTAGGAATTTGTTGTAAGCTTTTATTTAAATCTTGCTTTATTTATTTTTGATATCTTGTAATTGGGTTAAGGTAACCCGTTAATTTCCTCAGGTATTAGTAAATTGATTCCCTCCAGGTTGAGGGAATCGAGTTAAAAATCTTACGTCGGGAGACTTAGGTAGTGGAGTAGCCAAGTGAGGGGAATCACTATATATCTTATGTATTTTTGTGGTTTGTTATTCCTACAAATTTTTATGTACCACACCATTCATCCCTCATTCTAGTGTGCTTGTGCTTTATAGATCCTACAGGTGGTATTAGAGCGGTTCGCTAATAGAAGTAGTCTTTCTTCCTTGCTATGGCATCATCAGTCAAGTGCACCGAAGGACAATCATCCACACGTCCTTCCTACTTTGATGGGATGGACTATGGATATTGGAAGAGGGCGATGCAAATCTTCCTTAAGGCCATGGATGAGGACTCATGGACTCTCATTCAAGAGAAGTACACAGATCTGGAGCCACAAGAAGGTGTTGTTTGGACCATGGAACAAAAGAAAAAGATCGTAGGAAATGCAAAAGCGATGAATGAACTCTATTGTGCATTATCAAGGGAAGAATTTAACCATATCAGTGCATGCGAATCCGCATAAGAGATATGGAACACACTGCACATCACCTATGAAGGTACAAGTAAGGTAAAAGATACACATATTTCTATTCTAACAGAAAGCTATGAGTGTTTTATAATGTAGAAATGTGAAACAATCGAAGAGATGTACACAAGATTTGGAGAGATCGTGAATCCAATGAAGAACCTTAGAGTCAAGCTAAAGGAAGAGCAGCTTGTAAGGAATATGTTGAGATCCCTTACAAGCAATTGGTCTCCAAAGTCCATAGCCATCCAAGAGGCAAAAGACCTTTCTAGTCTCTTCTTGGATGACTTGATTGGAAGCCTCAAGGAGTATGGAGTCCAATTGGAAAATATGATGAAGAATGAAGAAAAATCTGTAAGCAAGAAGAAGAAGCTTGCTTTCAGAGCTATAAAGGAGGAGTTGAACTTCAACGATTCAAACTCTGATGAAGAAGAGGAGCTTGCTCTTCTAACGAGAAGATTCAGAAGATTCATCTGAAAACAAGGTAAGAAAGTCAATAAATTTACAAATGACATTATTTGTTTTAAGTACAGGAAGAACAGGCATGTATGAAAAGATTGTCTAGTGATCAAGAAGAAGGAAGAAAACAAGGACAAAGAACTTAATCGGAAGAAGATTTTAAGAAAGGCATACAAGGTGACTTGGGATGATAGTGATTCCAGCATGGAATCATCTTCTGAAGAATCTGAAGAAACGGAAGTTACAAATCTTTGCTTAATGGCAAACAACGACAGCTCAAAAAATGAGGTAGATTTTGAAGTCACTTTTAATGAGTTATTACAAGCATATGAAGGCTTGTATCACAAATCTAGGTTGATTAAAAAAGAAAATAAGGTCTTGCATGATAGTTATAAAACTGTAGAAATAGAGAAATCTTATTTAGAAATAGAATTATAAATGTCAAAAGAAAATAATAATCAATTGCATGCAAAAATAGTAGAATTAGAAGATATTTATGAACACTTTGAGGGTACTTTGAATAATCTAAAAATAACAACTATGCTGAATACAAAATTTTGTAATAATTTAAAAGCCAAGTTCAATAAAAGAAATATACAAAATAAATCACATGCACCTAGACATGCATGGATTTATCAAAAGGTCAAGAATCCTAAGAATTATATATCTAACACTAAGGTGATCTATAAACCTAAGGATTTGAAGGGTACTAACTATCAAGGACCCAAAAGAAAATGGGTACCTAAAATAGATTTAATAAACTATTTTGTAGGTCAAGGAAAAATGGATCCTAGATAGTGGGTGTTCCAAGCACATGATGAGACACTCCAACCTCTTTATCAAGTGGACCAAAATCGAAGATGGTGGACACGTCAAGTTGGGCGACAATAAACGTTGTCGCATTATTGGTCAAGGTACAATAGGTAATTCCTCTAAGCAGGTACGTAATGTTCTTTTAGTAGAAAACTTAAAACATAACCTGCTTAGTATTAGTCAAATATGTGACAATGGATGTGATGTTTTGTTTACTAAAGTTGTATTTAAAATATTAAAAGAAGGAACAAATACGATTTTAATTGAAAGCTTTAAATATGAAAATATTGATGTAAACATGTTTATATTACATAAAATGCCTATTTATGCATGTTCTTAAGCATAGAATTGCATTACATACTATAAATATTACATAGCATACATCATTTTGCATTTAGATTAGTCTAAATAAAATGGAGGTTAATTATCTCCTTTTATGGTCAGGGATAGGGCAATTTTTTATCAGGGCCTCGGATCGAAGATCCAACCATATGGATCTGATCAGGGCGACGATTGGAGTTTAACAACTCCAAGATCGCCCTAATCGGACATCCGTAGCATCGGATAGAGACTTAGGAACCCTAGAAGATCAAGGGCCAAGATGGTGTTAATCCGCACTTCAGACGACAAATCCGATGGCACGGATGGATTTAGATCGATGATCACAGCCTAACAGCATAAAAATCGACTCAATCCAATACCCGTGGAACCATCTACATCACCGAGAAGATGGATGGCCAAGATGGCGAAATGTGGCACCATCTCGGTTGCCCAATCGACCGCACGCAATTGCTGAAGGCTTTAGCACAAACGCCTCTCCACCATTGGATCAAGATCCAACATCTGAGAGTGGATCTCAGACTGGCGCCTTCAACTTCAGAAGCCAAATAAGGATGCAGTATGGATTGTTGGATCATGATCCAATGGTCCAAATCTCACACCACACAGACGCACCGCTTGCCCATCCACGCTTTCAGCGTAGTGGATAAAGCTCTCGGGCGCCCCAATACGTGGGTTCGAATCCGCAAGGCACTTCGATTAGGCACGGATGAGCGGGTGCTATTAACCGCACGATTGAGATCGGGTGGTCATGCTCACCCAATCAGATCCACGCTCCATCTGATGCGGTGAGGAAATGCACCATCGCATGCATTGAGGTGCACAGTTGAGGTGGGCGAGGTTACGCTCTCAATCGTTCGATCTCACGATCGAATGACTGAGATTGAGAGATCATGGATGAGCATTGAATGAGGGAAGGCGAGTGGGTGCATGCGGCACCCACTACGGCCACGTTCAGGCCTTTAGTATCGGATTTATCCATTACTAAAGTTCCTGAATTAATGATTTTTAACATAAAATGACCAAATTGCCCTTACTCCTTGCAACTATAAAAGGAGACCCCCTCCATACGAAATTCTCATCCCTTCCTTCTCTTCTCTCCCTCTCCAAAGCTTAAGAGAAGCTTGTCCCACACCCGGGATGCTCCTCGAGAGATAAAGTTAAATTTCTCCCCATTTCGGAAGCGGATCCTGCGACGACGACGACATGCTGCCCCATACTCGTTCCTCCTGCCTCGACCTCCTTCTTCCCGCTGCATCCTTCGTCTTCCAGGCATCATCTTGTTCGGCTCATCCTCCAAGCGATCGTCAGGAGTATAATTTCTCTCTCCCATTCCTTTTTCCTACTTTCTAGAGTAAAATTTTCTGCTTTCTAGTGTAATAGTTTTCCTACTTTCTAGTGTGATTTCTCACTGGCTTAATTGTATAAACATTTTGAAGTATTAAGTGAATGTTTTCTCTCTCTCTTATTCTGATTGTTTATAATGCTTCAATGTAATTACTCTGTTTTTCAACAAAAGCACGAAAAAAATATAATTGCGAATTTAGATCGACGTAACCACCCTGAGTTCGACCTAGGATTTCTATTCCGATATAAATTTTTTCGTTGAACATGATTTCTTCGCTTTCAAACTACAACAACAGGTTTTCAAAACCAAATACGATAGCGTAGTAACCCATAGCTTCAACATTTTGCACCATTGCTGGGGAGGCAATGTTTTTAGATCTTCTTTTCGTATTTCATGCACTTTATTATCTTCTAACTTGATTTCTCTTATGTCGATTGTTTTGTAGAGACCTCCTTTAGGGAATCGTAAAGCGATAGACTGGAGTAAAGTGCAGTTGAAGATGACTGTAAGTGCTTCCCATTCTTCCCCCTCCATAGATTTCATTTGTCACATTAAATTCAAATTCCAATTAACCTGGGTGTTTGCATAAATCATAGGATTAGTTTGGTTGTTTGGATTTTCACTCACACTCGTTCCACCCTTGCTTATAAAAAAAAATAGCAAAAAGATAATTTTGTGGGGTAATTTTCAATAGACACCACATGCACCCACATTCAAGGCACTTAACCTACTTGATTTGCCTCTACTCAACTGGGTTCTGGAATAGGTACACACAAAGCAACACATAAAAGGGTAGAAATCATTCTAGGTTAACCATTTTTGTGTGCCTAACCTAGTGGTGCAGTTGTAACCAATTGTTTGAGTTGTTTGGGCTGCACCACTTAACCTAAAATCAACTCATCAGGTATCTTCTTCTTAGGGTTTTCAATCTAGGTTCATACCAGGCACTCCATTTTACTTTTAGTTTTAAAGAAAAGTAATCTTCACCAGTGCTTGAAAACCTGGTTTGCCTCAAACTTGATTGAAATCAACCTAATTTTAAATCATAAAAACTACTTAAGCAAGATTTGAACAACAAAATCTACACATCACAAATAATTTTGCATGAAAACCTTGGTTGTGCATGTACTTACACAATACTCAATCAATCATTAAGGGCACAACCCATTTTAAGGGCCCATCATATTCCATAAGCACTACAATCCCAAGCCTTAATGAAATTGAGTAGACGTTGGCCTTAAGGACTGATTCGCTCTTCGGGGCCTAGTCTGAGATTGTTTATGATTAACCTACTTGTACTGATTAATCTGATGTCTAGCTTGGGGAGTAGCGTCAAACGATCGTAGCTAGGGGGTACACTAGGAACCAGAGGAGTAAGCCGAAGGAAGAACCTTCTCCCCAATCCTTCCTTCTAACTGGTTGGATTGAGCAGACACAAGTAGAGTAAATCATTTACAATCTTAAGGTGGGTTTTGGGAGTCTGTAGATCCTTAGGGTACCCCACTTAAAGACAGGCTTGTTTTGTTGTTCTATAGGGTCCTTATCCCTAGTCCTTATGACCTTTTCCTAGTTTATGCTGGGAAGATGGTCATTGAATCCTTGATTGGAAGGACCACTTGAGTATTCTAGGAGGTGTAAATTAGATTTTGGTCAAATTGATCCCATGGCTGATCAACAACCTCCTCTGCCTTGGGATCCACAAGAGGAATTCCGAAGGTTGCTGGAACAAATGTAGAGAATGCAGGGCGCTCAGCCCTTGAAGGATTTTTATGATCCTTCAAATTACGGGGAACGTCCCGGCATCCAGATTTCGGTCGGAGATGTAGAAATCAAGCCCCAGGTGTTAAGCCTAATTAAACATTACCATGGGCTTGGCTCCGAAGACCCATTTCAGCATTTGGAGGACTTGACCACTTTGGTCCAGACCACCAAGGCACGAAACGTGAATGAGGATCAAATGATCACGAGGCTCTTCCCTCACTCTCTTAGGGATAAAGCCGCTCATTGGTACAGGACTATAGGAAGACCAATTGCAACTTGGAATGAGTTGAAATCGACCTTTCCAAAGAAATTCTTCCCTATCGGATGTACTAATACCTTGAGACGGCCAATCACTACTTTTACCCAGTAGCCAGGGAGCAGTTTCATGTGGTTTGGGAGTGATTCCAGGACCTATTGAGGAGGTGTCCACACCATGAGGTGCCAAAATGGCAACTCGTGCAGATCTTCTACCACAGGTTGACTGAGCAACTCAGAAATCACGTGGATGCTTCTTGTGTAGGCAATTTCCTCAACAAAGACGTAGATAGTGCACACGATTTGTTTGAGGAAATGAGCGAGAATTCAATCAATCATGCCTCCATGGATACTTTTAACCAGTCCTAGCAGCCTAAATCAAATGTTAATGAAGTCCATGACTCATTCATTTGATATGGAATTGATTTGTAACAAACTTGATAAGGTGGACTTGGTTGCTAAGAGAATGGAAGAGTGGATGGCTGGAAATTCTATGAACAACTCTCGATCCACTCAATCCCAGAATTCAAGATTCCATTCGTCGCGAGGTCCTTCTAGACAGGAGTTCGTGAATCAACTCGATGCGGCTCAACCTGTGAGTCAGCATTATTCGGAACCCCACGGGTTCCAAACTGGGGCCTTTGATCCCAGTTTTTCTGATCCTTCCCCTTCTTCTCTCCATCCTCACCCTATGAGGATGTCTGTGCTGTACAGGAGAATGTTAGATTAAGCCCCTACTCTAATGCTTATAATCTGGGTTGGAGAAACCACCCTAACTTCCTTTGGAAAAACTTGGGGCAATAGACCCAATTCCAACCCAGTAACTATGCTCCGCAACGACCAATGGGTCAGGGTCATGTGTATACTCAGTTGCCCCCAAATTATGTCAATCAGCTAGCTTGGAATGCCTGTCAACCCATGGGCCAGGCTGATTTGAACCGGCAAATGGCAAAGATGCAAGGATCGATGCTCCAGCTCATGCAGTAAATGAAAACCTCATTGGACAACTTGTAGACTGGGCTCATAGCTAACTCTCGTCAACCCGGATCTCTACCATCCCAACCCGTACCCAACCCGTGAAATATTCTAAATCTGGGCAACCAAGCCCATGGGTACAAAAATCAGAGGGACCCACTCGCACATGCTCAGGTGGTTGAGTAGGGTCCTTCCTCTTCTTCTTCTACACATCAACAATTCCTGGCTAATCAAGCCCCTCCAATCTTTCCTAACCCTCCCCAAGACCCAAACTCTTATGCATTTGCAAATTCTATTACCACGATGAGTGGTAAGTAAACTCAGGATCCACAACCATACTATTCTGATTTACCGAATCCTGAAGAACCTGAGGAGAGAGAGGAGAATTTTGGAGAAGAAATCAAGGCTCAGGAACCTGATTCCAAAGATCTGACTCATGTTCCTTTTCCTAAAGCCTTGATCAAATCAAAGAAGAAGAAGTCTATCGATAGCAATGAGGAGCTTCTGAATATTTTTAAGAATGTTGAGATCAATATCCCACTCCTTGATGCTATCAAGCATATACCGACTTACGTGAGATTTTTAAAGGATTTATGTACAGAAAAGCATAAGTCGAGAGAATCTATTCCAAGGAAGGTGGTACTCTCTGAGTAGGCTAGTTCTGTTATCCTACACCACCTTCCTCAGAAAAAGAGAGATTCAGGTGCTCCATTGATTTCTTGTGTCATCGGAGATTACACTTTTGATAGAGCACTTCTGGATCTGGGTGCATCCATCAACCTAATTCCGACTTCTCTTTATGAGAAGTTTGGATTAGGTGAACTTCGTCCGACTTCAGTAACGTTGCAGTTAGCGGACCATTCGGTCACAAATCCACGAGGCGTTATTAATGATGTTATAGTTAAGGTCAAGGATTTCTATTTTCCGATAGATTTCCTTTTCCTTGACATGGAGTACCAGAAAATCTGAGGAACACGCCCATCACTCTGGGGTGTCCGTTCCTGGCTACCGCTAAGGCCAACATTAACTGTGAAAGTGGTAGCATGGAAATCACCTTTAGGGATCAATGAATGAAATTGGATATTTTTAAGATGATTAATAAATTTAAGGATTGTGGATTTATTGAGGAACTTGAGGAGGATAATGTGAACATTGAAACTTGTTTGATGGTTTCTTCAATTGAAAGTTCCTCCTTTGATGATGAATTGGACCCGCAACCCTTTATGGCAGACCTGCCATCTTCTTAATAGGTTGTTGATTTTGTTCACTCTCAACCTCTTCCTCTTGATGAGTCTTCAGCATCTTCCTTACCTTCAATCATCAACCCACCCCAGCTTGAACTGAAACCATTGCCTGAGAATTTGAAATATCAATTTTTAGCACCACAAAAGACGCACCCTATGATTATCAGTGCTAAATTAACAAAGGAGCAAGAGATTAAATTGATCAAGGTCCTGAAGGAACACAAGGAGGCAATTGGTTGGACCATTCATGACCTTAGGGGGATCAAGCCATCTTACTACAATCATAGAATATTCTTGGAAGATGGATCCTGCCCTTCTCACCAGATGCAGAGGAGATTAAATCTAAATATACGAGAAGTGGTCAAAAAGGAAATCATTAAGTGGCTCGATGCAGGAATTATTTATCCAATCTCTGATAGTCCCTGGGTAAGTCCCGTGCAAATTGTTCCCAAGAAAGTTGGGATTACCATTGTGACTAACAAGAGGAGAGAATCTATCACAACTCATTCAGCTTCCTCTTGGAGGGTTTGGATTGATTACAAGAAGCTAAACATGGCCACGAAAAAGGATCATTTCCCTCTGCCTTTCATTGATCAAATCTTGGAAAGACTAGCCGGGCAGAAGTACTTCCGTTTTCTTGATGGCTACTTAGGATACAACCAAGTTCCTTTCCATCTTGAGGATCAGGAAAAAACTACTTTCACCTATCCCTACGGAACCTTTGCTTTCCATAAGATGCCTTTCGATTTAGGCAATGCACCTGCGACTTTTCAAAGGTGTATATTAGCTATATTCTCTGACATGGTGGGAGAGTTTATGGAAGTCCTCATGGAAATTTCTCTATTTTTGGAGAATCGTTTGACTTTTGTCTGGCTAATCTAGAAATGATTCTTAAGCGATGCATCAAAACATGATTGGTCCTTAGCTGGGAAAAGAGTCATTTCATGACACAAGTAGGCATCATCTTAGGTCATGTAATCTCTGAACGGGGAATTGAAGTGGATAAGGCTAAGGTTGATGCTATCACTTAGCTTCCTCCTCCCACATCCATTAAACAAATTCGATCATTTCTTGGTCATGTAGGATTCTACAGAAGATTCATCAAGGATTTCTCAAAGGTTGCTCGTCCTCTGAGCAATCTTCTTGTCAAATAAACGCCATTTGTTTTCGACGAATCATGTCGTAAGGCATTTGATTTCCTGAAAATGGCAGTCACTTGTGCTCCGGTGTTGCAACCACTGATTTGGACAGCCACTTTTGAGATCATGACCAATGCTTCTGATTACACGGTCGGGGCTGTTTTGGGTCAGCATGTAGACAGCAAGCCCTCTGTCATCTACTACACTAGTAAAACTCTGGATGAAGCCCAGAGGAATTACACTATTACTGAAAAGGAATTACTAGCCATAGTAGTTGCTTTAGAAAAATTCAGGGCTTATCTCTTAGGGTCTCATGTTAACATTTATACCGGCCACTCGGCCTTGAGACATCTCTTGGCCAAAAAAGAATGCCAGATCCCGGCTTATTCGTTGGATTCTTCTGCTTCAAGAATTTGATCTTGAAATCAAGGATAAAATCGAAGTACAAAATATGGTGCCGGATCATTTGTCGAGACTTCTAAGTGATTCTTCTTGTCCGGACATCCCGTTGTTGATACTTTTCCGAATGAAGCTATCCTTGTAGTTTCAGGTGTCCAAACCCCATGGTTTGCTGACATTGTTAATTATTTGGTCGTTGGTCAAATCCCTCAGGATTGGACCAAGAAACAATGGGATAGACTTAAATTTGAGGCCAAATACTACTTCTGGGAGGACCCTGAATTGTACTGCATCAGGTCCGATTAGATTATTCACCGATGTGTTCCGGAGAATGAATTCAATAGCATACTCGAGTTCTGCCATGCATATGCATGTGATGGACATTTCTCCAAGAAAAAGATGGCTGCAAAGATTTTGCAATCTGGCTTCTATTGGCCGTCTTTATTCAAGGATGCCCAGGATTTCTCAAGCTCGTATTCTCGATGTTAGGCACTGGGGAGCATAACTAAGAGAGATATGATGCCCCTAAACCCAATCCTTCTTGTCAAAATCTTCGATGTTTGGGGCATCGATTTCATGGGACTCTTTCTCCCTTCATTTGGACATCAATACATTCTTGTTGCTGCTGATTATGTGTACAAATGGATTGAGGCAATTCCCACCTGAACCAAACACCACATGGTGGTCATCGATTTTGTCAAGAAAAATATCTTCAGCAGGTTCGAGATTCCAAGGGCCATCATCAGTGATGGTGGCACTCATTTTACTAATGCCCAATTCTAGAATTTGTTGGCCAAATATGGGGTTAATCACCGAATCTTCACACCTTACCATCTCTAGATGAATGGGTAGGCTGAGATCTCCAATCGAGAGATCAAGAATATTCTGCAGAAAATGGTTAGGCCTGATCGTAAGGACTAGACTCAAAAGATTGATGACACTCTTTGGGCCTATCGTACGGCGTATAAAACGTCCATCGGCATGTCTCCGTTTCGTTTGGTGTATGGAAAGGCATGTCATCTACCCGTAGAGATTGAACATAGGGCATTCTAGGCGATCAAGCAATGCAATTTAGATCTGCATTTAGCTGGGAAGACTAGGAAACTCCAACTATCTGAGTTGGAAGAGCTTAGAAATGATGCATACTAGAATGCCAAGATCTACAAGGCTTGGACCAAAGCTTTACGTGATCAATTGATTTCCCGCAAGCGCTTTGAGAAAAATCAAAAGGTCTGGTTATTCGATTCTCAACTTAAGCTCTTTCCCGGCAAACTTAGATCTAAATGAAATGACCCATTCATTATCGACTAGATTTTTTCAAATGGAGCCATTCAGATCTCTGATCCAAAGATGGGTAACACATTTAAAGTCAACGGTCAACGTCTGAAGCCTATTATTGACCATACTCTTCCAGAACCCATCTCAGACACGGTTGCTCTAGCCATGTTGTGACTTCTTTGGGTGGACTTCGCCTAGCTGATCACATTAAACTTAGCAGTTGTACATATGACACAAAGTTGACCCGAGCTTCATATTTAGGTGATATCTTTCATACTCTACCCTTTCTTTCATGTCATATCAACTAAGCATGAGTGGGTGGATTCATTTTTGAATCATTTTGTCAGCTTTGTGGAATTCTTGTAAATTGTATTTCTCTTCTTATATATACATAAAAAAAAAATTGAATTAGGAAGATACTTAGGCACTATTGTGTCTTTGAAAGTTCAGATCCTAAGTAAAAATTTTCTTAATGTTGAAAATAACTTATACCAAAATAATCAAACCTAATTCTTTTATAAATAGCATGTAGTTTTCACTAGGGACTAGCAAAAGATAGGCATGGGGGTGTGATGTAAATATGTTTATACTACATAAAATGTCTATTTATACATGTTCTTAAGCATAGAATTGCATTACATACTATGAATATTGCATAGCATGCATCATCTTGCATATAGATTAGTCTGAATAAAATGGAGGTTAATTATCTCCTTTTATGGTCAGGGACAGGGCGACTTTTTATCAAGGCCTCGGATCGAAGATCCAACCGTACGGATCTGATCAAGGTGACGATTGGAGTTCAACAATTTCAAGATCGCCCTAATCGAACATCCGTAGCATCAGATAGAGACTATGGAACCCTTGAAGATTAAGGGCCAAGATGGTGTTAATCCATACTTCAGACAACAAATCCAACTACACGGATGGATTCGAATTGATGATCACAGCCTAACAACATGAAAATCGACTCAATCTGATACCCGTGGTACCATCTACATCACCCAGAAGATGGACGGCCAAGATGGGACACATAGTGCCATCTCGACCGCCCAACCGGCTGCACGCAACCGCTGAAGCCTTTAGCACCAATGCCTCTCCGTCATTGGATCAAGATCCAACGGCTGAGAGTGGATCTCAGACTGACGCCTTCATCTTCAGAAGCCAAAGAAGGATGCAGCATGGACCATTGGATCTCGATCCAACGGTCCAAATCTCACGCGACACAGATGCACCACTCACCCATCCACGTGCGCAGCGTAGTGGATAAAGCTCTCAGCCGCCTCAAGATGCGGGTTTGAATTTGCAAGGCACTTCGATTAGGCATAGATGAGTGGGTGCTATCGATCGCACGATGTAGATCGGGTGGCCGTGCGCACCCAATCAGATCCACGCTCCATCTGACGTTCGATCTCACACGCATTGAGGCACGCGGTTGAGGCGAGTGAGGATGTGCTCTCAGCCGTTCGATCTCACGATCGAACGACTGAGATTGAGAGATCGTGGATGAGCATTGAATGCGGGGAGGCCAGTGGGCGCGTGCGCGGCGCCCACTACGACCACGTTCAGGCCTTTAGTGACGGATTTATCTGTCACTAAAGGTCCTGAATTAATGATTTTCAACATAAAATGACCAAATTGCCCTTACTCCTTGCAACTATAAAAGGAGACCCCCTCCATACGAAATTCTCATCCCTTCCTTCTCTTTTCTCCCTCTCCAAAGCTCAAGAGAAGCTTGTCCCACATCTGGGATGCTCCTCGAGAGATAAAGTCAATTTTCCCCCCATTTCAGAAGCGGATCCCACGACGACGATGACGTGCTGCCCCATTCTCGTTCCTCCTACCTCGACCTCCTTCTTCCCGCTCCGTCCTTCTTCTTCCAGGCGTCGTCCCATCTGGCTCGTCCTCTAAGCAATCATTGAGGAGTATAACTTCTCTCTCCCATTCCTTTTTCCTGCTTTCTAGAGGAGAATTTTCTTGCTTTCTAGTGTAATAGTTTTCCTACTTTCTAGTGTAATTTCTCACTTGCTTAATTGTATAAACATTTTGAAGTATTAAGTGAATATTTTCTCTCTCTCTCTTAGTCTGATTGTTTATAATGCTTCATTGTAATTACTCCACTTTTCAACAAAAACACGAAAAAAATATAATTACAAATTTAGATCGATGTAGCCTCCATGAATTCGACCTGGGATTTCTATTCTGGTATAAATTTTATTTGTTGAACATGAGTTCTTCACTTTCAAACTACAACGATAGGTTTTCAAAACCAAATACGATAGCGTAGTAACCCGTAGCTTCAACAAATATCTATGCTGTTCATTTTTCACAAGAGAAAGTTGTAAAATGTCTGTTTGCCTCCATTGTTGAAGTAGATCTTTGGCACCGTAGGCTAGGTCACCTAAATCACAAACATCTTAATAAGTTAGCAAAAAATGAGTTAATAAGGGGCCTACCCAAATTAACTTATAAAAAGGATGTTTTGTACAGGTCTTGTGAACTCGAAAAAATGCATAAGGCTTCTTTTAAATATAAAAACTTAGTTTCAACAACACAACCTTTAGAGTTGTTACACCTTGATCTATTTGGACTAACACGATTCGAGAGTCTAAATGGATCAAAATTTTGCTTAGTTATTATTGATGATTTCTCTAGGTTCACTTGGGTCATCTTCTTGAAACATAAGGATGACTCATTTGATTCCATCCTAAGTCTTACTCGAAGACTTCAAAAGGAAAAATCATCCTCAATTTTTAGACTTAGAACTGATCATGGGGGTGAATTTGAAAATGAAAAAATTTCAAGCTTTTGTGTCAATTCTAGCATAACCCATGAATTTTCATTTCCATGGGCATCATCTGAATATGGTGTTGTAGATCGCAAGAATCTCACTCTACAAGAATGCGCCCGAACTTTGCTCTTAGAGTCTGGGCTTCAAAAATATTTCTGGGCAGAAGCCATTAATACGGCATGTTATGTTCTCAATAGAACTCTCTTAAGGCCTATTATTAAGAAAACTCCATTTGAGTTTTATTATGAGAAGCTCCTAGGATTTCATATTTTAGAGTGTTTGGAAGTTGATGCTATTTATTAAACACTCGTGATCGGCTTGATAAGTTTGATGCTAAAGGTGATGAAGGCATTTTTATTGGCTATTCAACAAGAAGCAAAGTTTATCGAGTCTTTAATAAAAGAACTTTTGTTATAGAAGAATCCCTGCATGTTTCATTTGATGAAACAAACTTAGGTGAACCTGAATCAAATCATTTAGATTCTAATGACGAAGATACCCCCTTCATCGATGTATCAAAACTGGAAGATACACGAAATGTACATGATCTTCTAAAAGAATGGGTACACCATAAGGATCACCCTCAAGAACAGATTATAGGTGATATTGAATAAGGTGTAAAGGCTCGATCTCACTTTAGAGTAGATTTTGTCCTTAATGCCTTTGTTTCTCAACTTGAACCCAAGAAAGTTGATGAGGCATTAAAGGATGAGTCATGGGTTGTAGCTATGTAGGAGGAGTTACTCCAATTTACATGGAACAATGTATGGAACTTGGTACCCACTCTTGAGGGTAATTCTATCATTGGAACCAAGTGGGTGTTCCGATATAAATTGGATGAATCTAGTTCAGTGACCAAGAATAAAGCCAGACTTATAGCTCGAGGCTATAACCAACAAGAGGGTATTGACTTTGATGAGACATATGCTCCTTTGCTCGCTTGGAGTCCATACGGATGCTACTTGCCTTTGCAAGTACAAAGGACTTCAAGCTATATAAAATGGATGTAAAGAGTGCATTTCTTAATGGTTATATTAAGGAAGAAGTTTATGTTCATCAGCCTCGCAGGTTCGAGGACCCAGCACACCCAGAGCATGTATACAAGCTCAATAGGGCATTATATGGACTTAAACAAGCTCCCAAGGCTGGTATGATAGGCTTAGGACCTTTCCTCTTCAGCACGGATTTAGAATTGGAGTTGTTGATTCAACTCTTTTTGTAAAAGAAGGAAATGACATCCTACTAGTTCAAATATATGTTGACGATATTATATTTGAATCAACTAAGGAGTCCCTGTGTCAACATTTCTGTGAGACTATGAAGACTGAGTTTGAAATGAGTATGATGGGTGAACTCAGATTCCTTTTAGGATTCCAAATTAAACAATTGGACATAGGAATTTACATTAGCCAAATAAAATATGTTCTTGAAATTCTCAAGAAATTGGACTTTGAAAATGTAAATGGCAAAGAGACTCCGATTGCTCAATCCACTTCTCTTGGTGAAGATTTATCTAGCAAGAGGGTAGATGAAAAGAAATACCGAGGCAAGATAGGTTCACTACTATATCTTACAGCTTCTAGACCTGATATTCTTTTTGCTACATGTCTATGTGCAAGATTCCAATCTGAACCCAAGGAATCTCATTTTAATGCAGTAAAAAGAATATTTAGATACATAAACAATAGAAAAGATTTTGGTCTTTTCCATCCAAAAGCACAAACCTTAGATCTATTATCCTATAGTGATGCAGACTATACAGGGAGTTGGACAAACCAAAAGAGCACTAACAGCACATGTCATTTTATTGGAGAATCTCTGGTCTCATGGTTCTCTAAGAAATAGACTTGTGTTTCACTCTCTATGACTAAAGCAAAGTATATTGCTACTTCACTTGCTTGCTCTCAGGTCATTTAGATGAAACTGACTTTGTCCGACTTTGGATTGATTTTTACACAATCCAAAATTTTATGTGATAATACAAGCACAACAAATTTATCCAAAAGTCTGCTACATCATTCATGTACTAGGCACATAGATGTTACACATCATTTCCTTTGAGATAATGTGCTTCAAGGATCAATTCAATTAGAATTCATTGACACACAAAACCAATTGGCAGACATCTTTACAAAACCTCTTGTAGCAAAGAGATTCTACTTTATAAGAAGAAAATTAGGACTTTGTACAATAAAAGAGATTCAAAACTAATAATTTGATTGATATGTAATTTATTTGTATTTATAAAAATCCCTGAGTACCTCACTGTAATTTACCCATGCTTGCTAAAAAAAAGCGGTAAACTGTAATATTTCCATATGTATGGAAATATTAGGATGTTGTTTGCAATATGGTTACTTAACTTAGGTTGTTGACTACATTATTTATTCAACACCTAAGTTGTAAATTTCATTTCTCTCAACCACTTAAGTGGTCATGTAACTAGCACATGACCCATCCCATATAAAAGAGGCCAAGTGCAAACACTTGCCTCATTTTGTCTCTAGCAAATTCTAGTTCACTTCACAAGATCCTCTCCAAGCCCTAGCCAAGAAGAGAAAGATCATCTCCAAGCCTCAACTCTAGGTACACTCTTATCTTCTTGTCATTTCGTGCTTCTTTGAGTCATCTTGTATCTTGCATTTCTTTCTCTCAAAACCTTTCCTACTGCTGCACTCCATTCATGTCGGGTACCAGGTGGTACCAGTACCCATCACTGGTACCGGTACAAGCTAAGCATAGCAGTGCCTGCTTTAGTGAGTAGGTACTAGTGCTGAATATGAATACTAGTACTAGCTCGAATTTCTGGTTGGAACAGAAACCAACCAGTATTGATACCAATCACCAGTACCGATACATGCATGCTTAAATGTGGTTTTTCTTATACAAACACATGAAAGGAAGTTTTCTATATTTCTAATCATATTCCTATTCCTTGTTATTTCATGTTTTCAGATGTCACCTAAATCTAAAAGGAAGGGAAAAGCACCTCAAGATGCTTTTCACAAGTTTTGCATCAACAAGGATGCTAGGTCGAAGTTTGATTGGTATAAAGGCCTAAAACTTCATCATTGTAGGCCAGTTGAGTGGAAAGATTTCTCTCTTCAACTCTTTAGTTTTACCAGTCGTCTTTCCGAACAAAACCTTATGCATTTCTTTGATGAATCATTTTTTGTCGATGTTCCTGGAGTATACCCTAATGTCAATTGTCTATTCTTTGCTAATCTCCAAGAACAAGAAAACCTAGGTCACCTTGTCTTAACAACAAATGTTTTTGGTTAGAAAATCACCATCACACCTAAATTCTTGTCAACCATTACTGAATGTCCTAATGAAGGTCATGCATTTAACACACTTAAGGAGCAATTTCATACTCATAAAATCCATGAAACTCTCTTGCTCCCTAAATGCCAAGGCAAAGCATTGGTTACCCTAAACATGATACTATTTGCTTGCGTCCTTTTTCGTATCTTAGCATGGAACTTAAGGGCTAAAAATTCAGGATTTCACAAAATTCCTATTGATATTTTACCCTTAATTTATGCTATCATTACAAGCTTCTCAGTCAATTAGAACACAGTTTTCATTCACTTTCTTAGACCCCATTACTGTGCATTAGCTTTACCATTGGATATCTTGGTATCCCATATTCTTCATAAAAATAAAATTGACCTCTCTAATTTTACTCCTCCTAGAAAAGTGGTCTATTTCAAATGGTCCACTCTCTGCAAAATGAGAGTGAAACTTGCTAGAAAGGAATCCTCTAGTGATAATGACGAAGAGGAAGTTGATCCAAATGCTCAATCTTCTGCTCATCCACCTCTTGAATCATCCTCCACTTTCATTCTTATAACCTACCCATATCCAGAAGCTGAAACACCTTTGGTAAATCTGTCTAATGTGTCTAGAACTAATCCTAATTTGATAAATACTTTCAATTACATTGGTCAAAATTTAACCAATCTCAATATTGCCATCCATCACATGGAATGCAAATTCCATGACCTTTCTCTTTCTATTAAGTCCTCCCATGTTACTTCTTCCACTCAACAACCTAAACAAAAGAAGCAAACTCAACTGAAAGCACCTCAAGAATACAGTGAAAGAATGCAAAAGCACTTTCAAGATCCATCTCATGTTTCATCTTCAATAGCGGAAGAAGAACCTATTCTTCATGATGAAGAAGAAGAAGAAGACACTGAAGATGAAGAAGTTTCATATGAAGATAGTGATGAAGAAGATGAAGATGATGACGACAATGATGACGACGATGATGATGGTGGTGGACATGTACAAAAGCTTATCAGAAAATGTCCTAGAAATTAGTTTAGTTTTTATATTGTTGCTTGTTAAACTTGTATGACTTTTAAGATTTCTTATGTGTGGCTTTGCTAAAATTGTCTCAAGCTTTATCTTTACAAACTTTATCATGTTTAGTTTTTATGAAGGTAGAATAGAGCTGGTTGTTCATGTATCATGATTTGATTGCTCATATGAGATATATCATGTTTTACTTTTAAAACATGTATTATTTGATCATCTTTTTGCTTGCTTAACAAAAAGGGGGAGAAATGATTGGATACTTCATATTTAAAATAGAGATAGCTTAGTTTGAGGGGAGGATTTTCACTCCTTGTGGAGTTTTTTTATTCTTTTCTTATTAAGTCTCTGTATATATTTACACATGAGTTTTGGACCTAAGGGGAGGAGAAGGCACAGCTGTAGAGAAGAAGAAGGCTAAAGAAAAGGAACGATTGAAGAAGAAGAAGAGCTGAAGGCCAAAGCCAGAGAAAGAAGAGCCAGAGAAAGAAAGGAAGAACGAAGGAGTTGAAAGCCAGAGCATAAGCCAAGTCAGAGAAGGAAAGAAGCCAATGACAAAGGAAGGACCAAAGCTAAGGAAGAAAGAAGGAGAAGAGCCAGAGAAAGAAAGAAGGAAAAAATAGTGAATAAAGAAGAGAAAGAGGAGAACAAGCCAAAGAGAAGAAGCAAAAGAAGAGTCAAACACTTTTAAGATATCTGATTCTATAATCAGACGTCCAATTTCTCTTTTATGCTACATTTTTATTATTCGTAAACTCCTGCTTTATATTTTGAATTAGATTTTGAGTAATTTTATGTGTTCAAATTGCCTCTATTATTGAGATTAGTACATGAATTTCATTTGCACCTTGTGTTCAACCTTGAACTTAAACTTCGAGTAATAAAATTTATTTATTTTGAATGCTTTTTCGACTATACTACAGTGCAACTTTTTTAAAACCCGATCAAACGCTCCCAACACAAGTACCAGTACTGGTCATAAGTATCGATACATGCTAGGCTCAAGTTTGCACCTAAGTCCCAAACTGTGAACAAGTACCGGTACTCATTATTAGTACTGGTACCAAGTGGTCAAATTTTATGCACTTGGTTTTGCCTGAACCCTGCAAGTACCAGAACTAATCACTAGTACCGGTACATGTAGGTCACTGAACCCAAATCTATGAGTCACAAGTACCAGTACTTATAATTAGTATCAGTACTTAGTGACTTAGTTGGGCTGACTGTAGGCAATCAGTACCGGTACCAACTAACCATTGTAACCAATCTAAACAGCTATTTTGCAATTAAACCTATCTCTAATCTTCCCAAATTGCCCCTAATGGATAGTAATCATAGGGAAGGTGTTTAGTGGCTTATATAAGCACTCTTTGAGTGTCTTTTACACACAACTAAGAAGCCAAAAATACTATCCTTGCCTACACCTCAAATTCTCATTTTTTCTAACTGAAAAGGAGCTTGATTTGTTGCATTTCTTCTCAAGGCCTCTCTCCATCTGCAACAAGTCATTAAAGGCGATCGTGTTCTTTATTGTTCAATCATTCATTTTTGCTTAAGTATTCTTGTTAGATTAATTTCTATACTCTTATTAAGCAATATACCTATTGGAGACTTAGGAATTTGTTGTAAGCTTTTATTTGAATCTTGCTTACACCTGCATCTTTATTTATTTTTGATATCTTGTAATTGGTTGAGGTAACTTGTTAATTACCTCAGCTATTAGTAAATTGATTCCCTCATGGTTGAGGGAATCAGGTTAAAAATCCTAAGTCAGGAGACTTAGGTAGTGGTGTACCCAAGTGTGGGGAACCACAACATATCTTGTGTGTTTTTGTGGCTTGTTATTCTTGCAAATTTTTATCTACCATACTATTCTGTAGGATCTGTAAATCACAAGCACACTAGAAGGGGGGAAGAATAGTGTGGAAAAAAAATTATGCAAGACAAATTAAACCACAAAATGCACAAGGTATATAGTGGTTCCCCTCACTTGGGTACTCCACTACCAAACCCTCCCAACTTAGGGTTTTTAACCCGATTCCTCAACCCCGAGGAAATAAATATACTCACTAAGGTAATTAATGGGTTACCTCAAGCCAAGTACAAAAATGGGTTTATTACAACCCAACGAGCAAATGCTCAAGAACAAATGAAATACAGGAGTAAAAGAAAGATCTTACAACTAAGTTCCTAAGCCTCTCAACAAATGTAAATATAATGTTATCAATTTGAGAGCCTAGTGAAGATGTGAATGCATGAAAGTAAATCATGTCGACACGGTTGCAAAAGCATTGAAAGATTGAGAGCAGCAAACTCTATTCTTCTCTTGAATATGTGGTGCATATATGAAATATGGAGCTCTAGAATTTATCTTATCTTTCTTGTATCTCTTTTGTGCAAACAAAGAGTCCTAGGATCATTTTGGAGAGCTTAGGACCTAGGATACTCATCTACTAGACGTTGGGAGTAAATTCCCAACGTTCACATTGATAAAATAAATATCCCAGTTGTTCTGTTTTGAGCCAACGGCTAGCTAGTATTGGTACTAAAGTATGGGTACCGGTACCCGTTCCTTCCAGATTTAGGTTTCAAACTCTTAACACAAATCTGTAACCCACTTGTATCGATACTGATCATCAGTACCAGTACTCGCTCCCTCCAGTACCAATACTGATCATGAGTACTGGTACTCGCGGGGTATAGATTTGTTTATTTGAAAAGACCCAAAACTGTAACCCACATGTACCGGTAGTAAACTTTAGTACCAGTACTTGTGGGTTAGTTAACAAGTACCTTTTTCAAGTGATTTAATCAATTACATTCTTTAAAAATGATTGTAATATTAATCCTAATTTATCTCTAACTACTTTTATGATCTAAGTTATATTCTTTTGTTAGGAGGTATATACAATCTATAAATATAAAATCTAAACTAGAAACACTAGAGGTCGAAGATGATCTTCTCCTCCTTGATTCTTCCTTGTTATCTTTCCTCCTTATCATGATCTTCTCCTTTTCATCAAGCCTCCATCATTTCCTATTTGCCTTGATCTTCACCTAAATCTGAAAGGAACTCAATTGCAAACATTAATCCATAATATATTTGTTAACACCAAAACAAGATGTGGAACAAAGTTCTAAAAATCTCCCCCTTTTTGGTGTTCACAAAAGTATGTTGCAAATAAATAAAATAATTTTTAGTAATGTTATATGAAGGAAAAACTTTTAATTAAATCCTCCGCCTCAATATATGCTCCCCCTAAAAATATTACTATTTTCTCTTTATCTTTCTCCCCCTTTTTGTTAATCACAAAAATATGAAGAAATATCATACCATAAAATTTACCAATAGTGAATGGAGCTTGTGGATACCAAGCATCTCTCGTCCAACATTCTTGGTCTTCATTTAACCTATAGAAAGGTTGAAATGTTCCTTTATGTACCTTGAACACCCATTGATTAGGTTGATCTACTCCTACAAGACAAATATCTTTTCTAGGTACCTATTTTCTTGTGGGTCCTTTATAGTTACCACCTTTCAAATCCTGAAATTTATAGATCTTTTTAGTGTTAGATCTATAATTCTTCGGATTTTTAGCCTTTTGATACATACATGCATGTCTATGTTCATGTGATTTAGTATGCGTATTTTTTTTATTCTGAAATTTTGATTTTATAGCTTCACAAAATTCAAAATTTAACCTAGTTGTTTTGAGATTATTTAAAGTACCTTCAAAGTGCTCATAAATATCTTCTAATTCTTCTATCTTTGCATGCAACTGATTGTTAGTCTCTTTTGACATTTCTAATTCCATTTCTAAACATGATTTATCTATTTCTAATGTTTCCTAATTATTTTTTAAAACCTTATTTTCTTTTTTAAATAACCTAGCTTTATGATATAATTCTTCATAGGCTTCTAATAATTCTTCAAAAGAAAAATCTGGGTTTACCTCTTCTTCTGTGTCTTCTGAAGTTGCAACACGACAAAGGTGTGTGACCTCCTCTTCATCCGATTCACTGGAGTCAGTGTCCATGTCAGAGTCACTATCTTCCCATGTCAATTTAAGTGCTTTCTTCTTCTTCTTCTTCTTCTTGAGCTCCTTTGTTTCTTTCCTATTGTCTTCTTGTTCATAGGGCAATCCTTCCTCAAGTGCCCCTTTCTCTTGCACTCATAACAAATAACTTTAGTTGAAACTTTATTGATTTGCTTGCCTTTCTTTTGAAGAAATCTCTGAAACTTCCTTGTAAGTATCTCCATCTCTTCATCTTCGGATTCTGAGGTTGTTGAGTCTGAGTCCTCCTTAATTGCTCTAAAAGCAATATTCTTCCTTTTGCTAGACATCTTCTCGTTCTTCTTGATATTCTCCAATTGGACTTCATATGCCATGAGGCTTCCAATTAGATCATCCAAGGGGAGATTGGATAGATCCTTCGCCTCTTGGATTGTTGTAGTTTTTGGAGACCAATCACTTTGTAAGAGATCTTAAGATCTTCCTTACAAGTTGCTCTTCTGTGAAGTTCACTCCAAGTTTCTTTGGGGGGTTAATTATTTCCCCAAACCTTGTGTACATTTCTTTGATCGTTTCTCCTTTAGTCATCATGAAACACTCATAATTTTTAGTTAGAATTGAGATACAAGTTTCCTTTACCTTGTTGGTACCTTCGTAGGTGACCCCAAGAGTGTTCCAAATTTCGTATGCGGATGTGCATGCCAAAATTTGGTTGAACTCTTCCCTTGACAATGCACAATAAAGTGTGTTCATCGCCTTTGCATTGCCCACAATCCTTTTCTTTTGATCTGTTGTCCACGCTACTCCTTCTTATGGCTCCGGATCTGAGTATTTTTCTTGAATGAGGGTCCAAGCCTCCTCATCCATTGCTTTGAGACAGACTTGCATCCTCCTCTTCCAATACCCATAGTCCGTCCCATCGAAATATGGAGGATGGGTGTATGACTGTCGTTCGGTGCACCTTGATGTAGATGCCATTGCGAGTTGATTTGTTACGTCTTCTCGCAACTTGGCTCTGATACCACCTGTAGGATCTGTAAATCACAAGCACACTAAAAGGGGGGATGAATAGTGTGGGAAAAAAAATTATGCAAGACAAATCAAACCACAAAATGCACAAGATAAATAGTGATTCCCCTCACTTTGGTACTCCACTACCTAAGCCTCCCAGCTTAGGATTTTTAACCCTATTCCCTCAACCTCAAGGAAATCAATATACTCATTGAGGTAATTAATGGGTTACCTCAACCAAAGTACAAAAATGGTTTGTTACAACCTAACGAGCAAATGCTCAGGAACAAATGAAATACAGGTGTAAGAAAGATCTTACAACTAAGTTCCTAAGCCTCTCAACAAATGTAAATATAATGTTACCGATTTAAGAGCCTAGTGAAGATGTGAATGCATGAAAGAAAATCATGTCGACACGTTTGCGAAAGCATGGAAAGATTGAGAGCAGCAAACTCTATTCTTCTCTTGAATTTGTGGTGAATATATGAAATATAGAGCTCTAAAATTTATCTTATCTTTCTTGTATCTCTTGTGTGCAAACAAAGAGTCCTACGATCATTTTATAGAGTTTAGGACCTAAGATACTTGTCTACTAAACGTTGGGATTTAATTCCCAATGTTCACATTGACAAAATAAATATTCCATTCATTCTATTTTGAGCCAACGGCTGGCTGGTACCGGAACTAAAGTATGGGTGCTGGTACTCATTGCTTCCAAATTTGGATTTCAAACTCTTAATACAAATTTGTAAGCCACTTGTATCGGTACTGATCATTAGTACTGACACTCGTTCCCTCCAGTACCGGTACTGATCATGAGTACCGGTACTTGCAGGGTACAGGTTTGTTTCTTTGAAAAAACCTAAACCTGTAACTTACATGTACTGGTACTAAACTTTAACGACATATAGATGCACTTTCACAGTAAAGTCTCTCTTTGAAAGCTTTAAAATTCATTTAAGTAAAGGTGAAAAGATCAAAACAAAGCCCAAGACTTAGCTAAATGTATAAAATTTTGAAGATTGCTATCGAACTGAGTATTTCATCTCTAACCTATTTTATTGATCCTTGTCCTTTTAATGGATTTGTTATATACTTCCATATGCCATCTACATTCCATTTTCTTCTTCAATCAATAACCTTGCTTCCAAGTTGATGTGACAGACTAATTTTGGATTTACTTTTTATGTTGTTATGGTATACTTCCATATACCATCTACATTCCCTCTCTTTTATTCCTAATTCCTGAGTTTTTTGCTATTTCAACAACTAATCTAAAGTATCATACATCTAAATTCTTTTCCAGGTTCTACAAAGCATAATTAAAAGTTCTTAAGCAAATATAGGGAACTTAATTTTTTTTTTATTGGTAAAATCGCATATTTGGGTACAGGTACTAAATTGTGGGTACCGGTACTCGTTGCTTCCAGATTTGGGTTTCAAACTCTTAACACAAATCTGTACCCACTTGTACCGGTACTCGTTACCTATAGTACCAGTACTTGTGGGGTGCAGGATTGTTTCTTGAGAAAACCCACCTGTTACTCACATGTACCAGTACTAAACTTTAGTACCGATACTTGTGGGCTAACAAGTACCTTTTCTGAGTCTTTGGTCATAGTTTATAACCATGACTAAAGCTGCAGAACGTAACTAATGGTGGGCTTTGGTGACGGTGGCAAATTGGAACCGTCACCAAAGCCCTATGCTTCGGTGATGGTTCCACCAAAATCGTCACCAAAGCTCGTGAACGAAGCTACTTAGCCTACCTAACAGTGCGCTTCGGTGACAGTTTTGTGTGGAACCGGCACCAAAGCTTAGGGCTTTGGTGACGGCTCCACCTAAAATCGTCACCAAAGCCCTGTGACAGAAGTTATAGAACGTAGCTAACGGCAGGCTTCGGTGATGATTTTGGGTGGAACCGTCACCAAAGCTTAAGGATTTGGTAACGGTTTTAGCTGAACCATCACCAAAACCCTATGGCTTTGGTGACGGTTTTGGGTGGAATCGTTACCAAAGCCTTTGGTAACAGTTTTGCGTGGAACCGTCACCAAAGACCCTTCTGCAATGCAACTTTTGTTGTCGCTAATTTGTGACGGTTATGAGTCATTTGGTCACGATTTTTAACTGCGACCAAAACCCTAATTTCTTGTAGTGTCCTTTGGGCACCATAAAATGGCTCTTTTCCCAGGAAAGAACCAGATTCACGTCAATGCACTAACTGAGGATCTGGACCAAGTGTAGGAGGCAATCGTCAAATGATTTGCCAAATACTGAAAAGTCATCCATGAAGGCTTCCAGATAATCACCTAATATATCTGAGAATGTGGCAAGCATGCACCGCTGAAAAGTAGTGGGTGCATTGCAGAGACCGAACGACATCCTTCGGAATGCGTAGGTCGCGAAGGGGCAAGTGAAAGTGGTCTTTTCTTGGTCCTCAGGATGGATTGCCACCTGGTTATAGCCGGAGTACCCATCCAAAAAGCAGAAGAACCTATTTCTCGCTAGTTTCTCAAGGATCTGATCAATAAACGATAGTGGGAAATGAGCCTTCTTTGTGGAGGTATTGAGTCTTTTGTAATCAATGCAGACTCTCCACAAATTTGCCACACAGGTCGGTATGATTTCCCCAGTTTTAGTTGTGATCACGGTGAGTCCTGCCTTCTTAGGCATAACCTAGATTGGACTCACCCACCGAGTGTCGGAGATCGGGTGGATGATCCCAGCATCTAACCACTTGATGATCGCCTTTTTCATGACCTCCTGCAGACTAGGATTCAGATGTCTCTGCATTTCATGGGAAGGTCGTGTGGCCTCTTCAGTGTAGATACGGTGTGTGCAGTAAGAGGGGCTGATGCCAGTCAAATCATCGAGAGTCCATCCAACGGCTCTTCAATGTTGCTGGAGAATAGTAATTAGACGGGATTCCTGATTAGGTGTGAGTCTGGAGTTGATAATCATAGGAAACGTCTGATTGGAACCTGAAAAGGCGTACTTAAGATGGTCGGGAAGAGGCTTGAGTTCCTAAATGGGGTTATCATTAGCATTAGGCGGTTCAGGGTGTGTGTCAGGTGCAAGAGAAGGAGTTATGGGTGTGTCTAAGTCAAGTTCAGACTCCTCTGATTGTGGGTTTTGATCCTCTTGTTGTTGATCAGAAGTAGTCAAGTTTTCCTCAATATATGGATCGTCAACCACAGCCTTGATATCACATATCTATTCTATAACACTGCAATTAATCCCTTGTTGGGCCTTGAAGATGTCAATCTGTAATGTTTGGTTCCCAAATTTCAGTTCAATTTGGCCCTCCTCACAATTTATGTTGGCCCTAGCAGTGGCCAGAAAGGGTCTCCCTAGTATAATTGGTGTATCCCTCAGATTTTCTGGAGCATCACATCTAAGACTACAAAGTCCACCAGGAAATAGAAATCGCAAGCCCTAACAATGACATCCTCAAGAACTCCTTTAGGTGACTTAATAGATCGATCAGCCAGTTGTAATGTCACCTCTGTCGGTTTAGGCTCAGATTCCTCAAGATGGTCAAGTAGGGATGTAGGTATTAGGTTTATGGTGGCTCCTAGGTCCAATAAAGCTTTATCAAATTGGGTATCAACAATTGTACAGGAAATTTGGGGAGTACCTAGGTCTTTTGCCTTAGGTGGGACTTTGCTCAAATTACAGAGCTGGCTTGCTCTGACAATACGATTGGGCTCCCACTTTTGGTTCGCGGCTTACGCTTAGGTGTACACACGTCTTTCAGAAATCGTTCGTAAGGTGGTACGTGGTGGATCACATCCATTAAGGGGATGTTTATATGGACTTGTTGAAAGAGCTTGACCAGGTCCTCCTCAGGTGCCACGGGTTTGTTTGTCCTCTTTCCCTTGGTGAAGGCCTCGGGAAATGGAACCTTGGATGGTTCCTCTAGAATTGGTCCAGGTTCTTGATCTGGGATAGGGGTATCTTGGATCACTATTCTAGGGCTTGGGTTACTACCAGGCTGAAAATGGCTTGGGTAAGGTGGGTCTTGTGTTGCTTTGCTACTACGGGTTGTTACTAAATTTAGTCATGCCTGGTTTTGGTTTGGTATCGGTAAAATAGGTGGCTACTACTGAAATCCCGGATATGATGTCGAAGCTTCCATCCCATCAGGCGATGGAACAGAAGGGTCCTAATAAATCATGTGGGGTTGGCTCGAATTTGGGTTCATAATGCACCTTTGGTTCGGCACGTTATTCGAATTCAGTATAGGTTGCGAAGGGAGTGTGCCAGGTTGGCGAGAATTCGGCATCTGAGAGAGTTGATTGCTAACATCTGTGATCTCTTCCTTGTGCTGTTTTTGCATAGCCGCATTCGTCTTTTGAATGTCAACCAGAGTCTGAAGGATAAGAGTCATTTGATCTACCTGAGTTGGCCCAGATTGATAGATGGGGTTGGGCCGAGGCTGAGGCAGCTGATATGGACGAGGAGCTTATGGATGGGGTTGATATGGTGGTCTTTGATTCTAATTATTTCTCACCCAAAGGAAATTGGGATGATTCTGCGATCCAGGGTTATAAGTGTTAGAGAATGGGTCATTCTGGATGGCGTTGAGGTCCTCGTAGGCCTAAGGAATCTGAAAAAAGTCAGAGTACGAGGGTTCAGAGTTCCCCCAACTAGAGTATGCAGGATTAGAGTTTCCTCTAATCCTAGAGTCAGATGGGGGAGGATACGGGTCCATCCCCTGAGAAGATCAGTGATAGATGTTATGCACAACTTCCCTCCTAGAGGGTGGCTGTGCAAACAGGTTTTGTATAGAGGTGGCTCGCTGTAGATGTCGACTTAGCTCATCCACCTTCTCAATGATAGAGACCTTGTCCAACCGTCTGGCCATTAATTCCAAGTCGACTGATGAGGACAGGCCCTGTGTCTTACGTGCTTCCCTTGGATTTGTCGATGCGTGGGCATTCGTCCGATCGAATAAGCCCATGGAGTCATTATTGGAGTTCTCACACATATTCTTAAGAATCTCCCACACAGTGTCTTCGTGTTAACCCATGATATTTCCTCCGCAAGTTGCATTGAAGAATAAACGAATATCTTCATGGAGTCCCTTGAAAAAAGACTGGACATGCTCCCATTTAGAAACTCTGTGATCGGGGCACTTTCGCATGAGATCCAGGAAACGGTCCCTTGCTTCATGAAGGGGTTCTCCAGACTTCTGGGTGAAGTGCATGATCTGGTGTAGTAAGGCATTAGTCCAACCAACTGGGAAGAACTTTTTCAGAAACTCGGATTGTAGTTCAACCCATGTGTTGATTGGACACTTTTGAGTCTGATACCAATGAGCCGCTTTGTCCATGAGAGAGAAGGAGAACATTTTCATGAGAAGAATATCCCGATTTTAGACATCTGACCCGAAGGTTTGGACCATATGCTTGAGTTATTTGATGTGCTGGAAAGGATCCTCAGAATTAAGCCCATGAAACTTTGGAATAGCATGAACCATGTTGGGCTTGACTTCAGAATCAGGACCTACAGCCGGGATTTGGACTCAAGGTTCGATTGCCATCGCAGCGGAATTGTAGTGATCCTGCATCATGGGATTCTACGGTGGGTTTATAAAGGCTTGGAATAAATCATTACAGCACTGGAGTTGGTTCTCAAGGTTATTCTCTTCTTCTGTTGGTTGTGCCATGATGATGGAAGAAGGAGAATTGGGTTCAGAAGAATCAGAGGAGATGTCTATGTGATGGGGTTGCTACACAAACATGGAAGTCGAGGCCTAGCCTCAATGGGAGTGAATCACTAAAGGAGGCCTCAAGGATGGTCTTAAGGACCTCCTACAGAACATGCACCGATAGTCTGGATGAGAGTAGAATGTGATGGACCCAATCAAGACACCCAAAAATTTGGATGACCATGGAAGTTAGGGGCAGATGATGCCCCTTAGTCAGAAAGCCATCCACTTGAGAAATACCTAGGCAGCCAGAGAGGGAGAGTCCTGTAAAGACCTTTGCATGGTAGAGCACCCCCACGAGTTACAGGGTTTGCCCCACCTGACCTCTCATGTCACTAATGTTCCAGGTAGACCAGAATGGGGATTTGACTTCTTAAGTCTACCAGTTTTAATTAAGAATGGGTGCTTAAGATTTCACTTGAACTTTAGATGTATTGAGTGCAAAAAGTGACCTAATTTCAAGGTTGGTTGACCCAACAAGGTGGGTCAACTTCACCTATTTGTCCTTTGACAAGTTTTAGGTCCCTTCTTTTAGGATTCAAGTGAGATTAAGAGCCTGAATTTTAGGTTTTCTTGAATGAATCTCTTTAACCAAGGCTTTGGCACACCTCTTTTTGGAAAGCTAATTCTTGCTTATGAAGGTGTGTCTCTAAAACCCTAAATTGAAATCCTTAATTTGGCTTTAATCTTGGTCCAATTTAGTTTGCCAAAATGTGGCATCTAGGGCTCAATCAAGAAAGTGGTAGCCCTAGTTACCTTAAATGGGTGCACAAATCAGTTTTGCTGTTGAAATCAAATCAGGCAACTTGATGAATTTAGCTAAGAATGTAAAGCAAGTAGCCCTAATTGATTTTATCTTTTTTTTCTTTTCAGAATGAGGGGCTTAAGAGAAAGTAATCAGAAACTACCTGCCCCTGGCGTGTTTGATGTGCGGCTGTCTTTCTTTGAATCTTCTCCCTGAAACAACCACAACAAAGAGATATAGCAAGTTAGTACCAAATTAGCAATTGTAATCAAGAATTCTAAATCGCCCGTTACTCCCTAGCAATGGTGCCAAAATGTTTGGTGATTGCTGAATCGAGATTTAAGAATATCGCGTTGTAATATAGCTGAAAAAGTGTTCAAAACAAATACAATTTTATTCCTCGAATTTAAAGTTCGAGGACGAACATAGGGAGCAAATTAGGGTTTAGAAATCAAGATCACAATTTAGAATTTGAAAGAATATGCAATAATATCAATATCACAGTGCAAAAATATAGGAGTAAATGTAGAGCACAAAATACTAAAGAAACTCAATGTATATGAATTAAACTCAAAATTAGATGTCTAATTTGTAAATCAGATGCCTTAAAATGATGATGCTACAGTGCTCCTGACTTCTTTCTTTCACTTCTATTCCTCTTCTTTCGCTTTGCCTTTGTCTTCAACCTTCTTCCTCTACAATGTTTCTCTGCCCTTATTCTTTTGCCTTTCTTTGTCTTCTCCTCTTTCTTTCTCTTCTTTAGCCTCGGTCTTCCTTCTTCCTTAGATTTTTCCTGCCTTCTCTGCCTTGGCTTCAACTTCTTCCTTCTCTTTCTTTCTCTACCTTAGCTTCTCTATGTCCTTGTCTTCTCCTTCTTCTTCTTCAGCTTCGCTTCTCCTCCTCGTCAGCCTATAGCAAAACCTACACCCTACCCGTGCGCACTCTCCTCTCCTTTCTCTCTTAGGTTCTGCTCTCATAGAGCCACGCGATTTCGGGTAATCGGGTCGAGTACGTACCCAGGACCAGGCCCACCAACATGAGGTGGTGGGCGAGGAGTGCAAGTTGGTTGGGTCAACCAGGTCTGTGGGGCATGGTCGCTGATGAGGACAGGTCGATCAGGTGAGTGGGACCTCACCCCGTGATTCGGAGGCGAACTACTACTGGCAAGAATTCAATTTATGCGCATACGGCCTCTCATCCAGTTCCGAGGTGAGATTATCTGTGCACCTTTCTTCGTTCGCGCCTGCGATAGAGGTGTTCTCTCCAATTTCAGCAACTGCGACTACCTTTGACTTCAATTGATAGCCTGGAGTCATACGCGAGGGTGCTCCACGCAACCTGGGATAGAGACCTAGAGCTGGCACAGCTTGGAGCTCGCTTCAAGGGTGCTTCAAGCTCTACGCTAATGGCGGAGGATGCCTATACCTGAAATCACAACAACGGCCTCACGGCCACGTTAGATCACTCAGGAAGCTTCGCCAAGGCACGAAGAATGTGCAGCGGTGGTCGGCATGTCGTGGGGACATCTGTGCGAGAGTGCCTAGGGCACACTGTGTGCGTACGTGTGGGCGTGTTCGGGGGCGCTTTTGGGTTGTCGACAGAGTGAATGGAGTGATGGGTTGTGATTAAGGAGTTGAGGCAGAGGTCGTAGGGTGGTTGGCGAGGTGGATGGAGTGCGGAGCGACGGGAGCACCTCGCTGGAGGTATTGCCAGAGGTGGACGAGATGATGGTGGTGGAGTGCGGCAGTAGTCAACTTAGGGAAATAAGGAGGGGGAAAGGAATTAGAAGGTGAAAGGGACTTATATAGGGTAATAGTGGACAAAGGGAAGGCGAGGATGCCGTCGATCTCGTATTTCCGACGCCAGAGGTGAAGATGCTCAGAGAGGGATGGTCGGCGAGAAGGAGGTGGAGACAAGGGCATCGGGGGGTGCTGCGCGACGCAGACGAGCGCAAGGAAGAACCTGCCACTGGTATTGTGGTAAGGCGACGAGGAAGATCAGGGAAGGTCACCGGAACTTGATGAGAGAATCGGCCGGAGGAGGAGATATGAACTTGAGGGGGTTTCCTAGTTAATTTCAAGCTTGGAGGAGTCGGTTGGATCTAGGGCTTCTTATGTAGACCTCTGGAGGGGAATTTGTGCTTGGAAGCCAAGCTTCCAAGCAAGGTAAGGGTTCCGAAGATGGTAACTCCAAAAGAGATCCAAATCTCTCTTGTGTTCGCATGAGAGATTGGGTAACAAGTAGGGTATCAAACTGGGTTCACATTGGAGGGATTTTCTTAGAGAAACTCCCTCCCAATTTTGAAGGGGATTCTCTGAGAAATCAAGGAGAAATCACCTTCTAAAGCTCGTCTGAGTAGGATTCTTCCGCTATAATGGTGGAGGGACCTAATTGTGAGAATTATGAAGAAGCTAGGGGGTCTTTTGCAAAGGTTTTTGAAAGATAGGGGCACAAATGTAATCAGGCTAGACCTATTTGCAAAGTTGGCCAAGATGAGTCCCCTTAGGTCGAAATTTTGGTACAAACCTAATTTGGACCTAAAAAATTCATTGGTGAAGTTAGATTTTGGTTTTGACCACATTTGACTTGGAAATTTTTGTAAAAACCTAATTTAGGGCAAATATTTGTCTAAGACTCCATTCTAGGTCAAAATGGGTTCCAATGGCCAAATTGAAAGTTCTAAGCCCTAGAGAATATTTTTATATGATCCTTAGAGGATTGAGGTGAATTTTATCCTGATGAGAACCTTGGCCAATCAAGAGGGTCTATTTTAAGCTTTCAAGAAGTAATTTAATTCACAGGGTACACACAAACCCTTTTCTGTCAAATCCAACAGACTTTTTATCTTGTTAATATCTTTTGACTTGTGTTTAGATCTTGAGAAAACCTGCTGTTATACTGCAATGGCAAAATTACATTTTTACCCCTTGTTTCCTACTTTTCTCTCAGAACGGTTATTCAGTAAATTATGACCTCCAGTTGGTTATATAGGAGGTTTTATTATGTTCATTGGGTCAAAATGAGCTAGTTAGGGCTCATGACGGTGCTCCCATCATAACCCCATGCCTAGCTTTTGGTAGTCCCTTAGCAAATTTTAAGGTTTTAACTTTGATTCTAGACCATGAGTTCCTTGATGTTCAAAATTGTGATGTATGCTTTTTTTTTCTGTAGATTAGTTTAGAATACCAATAGTGGGCCTAGAGGTACTCAAGTACCAACCAAGATTTGGACCTAACTGTTTATCGAAGCGAAATCGGGGTTTGAAATAAATGCGTCGTAATATAACCAAAATCACTTTGAAAACAAATGAATTTTATTACTCGAAAAATGTAAATCCGAGGTTGAACATAGGGAGCAAATTGGGGTTCAAAAACCAAGAACTCAACTTTCAAATTTGATAAAATATGCAATGAAGAATTAAAGTTATAAAGTAAGAAAGATAATCTCAATGTATATAGAAGCTCAAAATGAAATATGGGCGCCTGATGTGAAAATCAGACGTCTTAAATGCTAAGTGCTACAGTGCTTCTTTGATTTCTTTGGCTGATCTCCTTCTTCTTCTTTCTCTTCTTTCCTCTGTTCTCTAGCCCAGATGGCCGTTCTTCCTTTTTGGCTCTTTCTTCTCCTCTGAATTCTTCTTTCTTTTCTTTGGCCCTTGGTTGCTCTGGCCTTAGCTTCTTCTTCCTCTTCTTCCTCTGACTTCAGCTCTTCTTCAGCCTTACTCTTCTTCAGCCATGCCTTCACCTTCTTTAGCTGCTCAAGTTTCTACCCCTCCTTCCTTAGATTCACCTTTGCCTTCCTCCTTCCTCTTCCTCGGCTTCACCCTTAGCTTTTTCTTCCGCTTTTTCTCCTGAGAGCAAAACCTAGCCCCTACCCTCCCCACGATCTCTCTTCTTCCTTCTCTCTTAGGCTCGCTCTTCCAGAGCCTTCTCAAGTTATTGGGTCGGGTTAGCGCACCTGGGACCAGGTCCACCGATGTTGGTGGTGGGCGAGGAGTGCATAGGTAGTCGGGTCAAAACCAAGTCTGTGGGGCGTGGGTCACGGATGAGGCGATCGGTGAGTGGGACCTCACCCCATGTCAGGAGGCGATAAACCCCTAACACATTTTCCTTTTATTCCACTACGCCAGCTCCTGATCTTCCGAGGTGGGACTAAATGTCCCACCTTCTTTGCAGGTGCCTCCGCAACAGATGTCGCATTCAATTACAGAGCTGCGTTGGGCTTTGACTCCAAAGCTGGGCTGATAGTGTGCGCGAAAGAAGTCTGCACCATCTGGGAAACTGAAACCTGGAGCCTAGGGTCCTGGAGCAAGCTTGCGAGCTTCTTCGAGCATGCTTCAATGGGGGCAGAGACTTGTACCCTGTCCACAAGCAAAAGGCCTTGCGGCCTTATCAAAATACACAGGAAGCTTTGCCTTGGCACAGTGCTCAGCGTGGCGTGGGGTGGCCTGAGCATGCATGCCTAGGTCACCCTACGCGTCCAGATGTGGGTGTGCTCTGGGGGTGTGTTGGGAGCGTGTGGCGGTGAATGGGAAGAGGGGTTATGATGAGTGAGTCGTGGCGGAGCTTGTGAGATGGTTGGCAAGGTGGGTGGATGTGTGGACTGGTGGGAGCACCTTGCTGGTGGTCTGTTGGAGGTGGAGAAGATAGAGGTAATTTCCGAATGTCTCGGCGTGATAGCTGAAATAAGTGAAGGAAAAAGGATGAGAAGAGAGAGGGGAGTTATGTAAGGGTATTTAGACGAAGGGGGAAGTGGAGGAGGCAGCTGGCTCATATGTGCCATCGCCGGAGACGAAGGCCCAGTGAGAGGAGGACGACAACAACGAAGGATGGCAAGAGTGTGCGCTAGTGCAGCGCGACGCGGACGAAGAGGATAAAGGTAACTCTGCCAGTGGTATTGTGGTAGAGCAATGTGGGAAGGAGATAGGAGTCGCCGGAGCTTGCTGGGAGGTTGGTTGGAGGAGAAGAGAGGAAATTGGGGGTTATCTCAGGCCAATTCAAGCTTTGGAGGAGCGGAAGGATCTGGGGACCCTTTTATAGCCCTTGGCAAAGGGCCTTGTGCTTGGAAGCCAAGCGTCCAAGCACGGCAACCTTGCCGGAGTTGGAAGGCCAAAAAGATACAAATCTTTCATGCATTCGCATGAGAGAATGGGTATAAATTGGAGCTCCAAATTAGGTTCACATGAACGGGGATTTCTCAGAGAATCTCCCTTTCAAATTTGAGAGGGATTCTATGAGGAATTAGGGAGTTCTTTCCCTTGAATCCTCGCTGGAGTAGGATTTCCTCCGCTGTAATGGTGGAGGGACCTAATTGCAAAGAATGACAAGGAATCTAGGGGGTGTCTGTAAAGGTTTTCAAAACTTAAGGGTAGAAATGTAATTGGGCTGGACTATTTTGCAAAGCAGGTCAAGATGAATTCCCCTTAGGTCCAAATTTTGGTACAAACCTAATTTGGACTTAAGGAATCCAATGGAAAAGATGGATTTTAGGTTTGACCACGTTTTAATAGGCAGTTTACACAAAAACCCAGGGCAAGCATTTGACTAGGACTCCTATTTAGGTCAAAATAGGTTCTAAAGGCCAAATTGAAGGTTCTAAACCCTAGAGGATATTTCTCCATGAATTTTAGAGGGTTTAGGTGAATTTTATCCTGACTAGAACCATGTCAAATTAAGTGGGTCAATTTTAGGATTACCAGAAGTCATTTAATTCCTAGATTTTACATGAACCCTTTTCTGTTTGAACCAGCCCACTTTTTATCCTGTTAAGACCATTTGACCTGTGTTTAGCCCCTAAGAAATCCCGTTGTTGCACTACAATGGTAAGATTGCAATTTTATCCCTTGTTTCTTACTTTTCCTTTAGAAGGGCTTTTCCTTGAGTTAGGACCTCCAGTTGGTTATGTAGGAGCTTTTGTTCTCTTTTTTAGGTCAAAATGAGCTAGTTAGGGCTCATGATGGTGTTCCCATCACTGACCAGCTCTAGCCTCAGTCTGCCGCGAAGGTTTTTAAGGCCCATAGGAACTATCCTAAGGTTCGTTGGACTTCGCGGTTAAAGCACCCATGCTTGTAACATATTTTTAGCCTTGATTCAGTTTGTAGTACCTTTTTGTAAGAGAGAGAGACAGAGGAATTTTCTTTGTTTGGAGATTTTTCTCTCTCTTTTCTTTTTATTTCTAGCTTTAGATTGGCTTCTCAACACGATCTGTATCAGATTCCTAGTCCCCATCATCAATCCTATAAGGGTCCCTAGCAATAAATCTTCGAGATAGCACCACCCATGGAAACCCCCAAAACCTTGGCTTTCGAGATTTTGAGATAATCCTGCCCATGGCGTTCTGTAGCTAAATCCAGACCCTAGCAATAGACATTTCGTGATCTTTCCGCCCTTGGCATCTAAACTAGAATAGGGTGCTTACATGCCCCCAGTAGGATATGTAAATATCCTAGGAGACAAGTGCTGAGGAGACAATATGTTATTGCGCATCTTCAAGGGGAATTTCCCACCTCTCCGTGTCAGGAACTCGTCCAAATCAACTTGTGTTGATTGGCTGCTCCCAATCTAGGCAACTTTTTCAGAATAATTTAAATGCATTTGCATGATTTTGATACTTATGCGCACTGAACCAGATTGTGTGTGGATTGGAGTGCTTAGGTTACCGAGTCTCGCAAATCATAGGCCAGTTAACGAGGTCGAATACTCCCTATGCCTTAGACCTAATACTTAAGCTTCGCATTTTCCCCAACCTCTTGAGGACTATCCAGATCTTAGCAGATACTTCAATTTTTAAGCTTAGGAGTATAGCCCAAGAGGCCTAAGATCAGCATTTCAACTAATCTGTTCTATGTTTCATTAGCACTTTTTTCCTTTTACTTTCTTTTTCTTGATATGGTCTAGAACTCAGTTAATCCCTTAATTTCTTACTAATGGCTATCTCTTTTCTTTTCAACTTGTGCTCCTTTTTGTCATTTTTCACTTCTCCCCTTTTTCTCCTCAAGATTTGTATTGCGTCAAAATTTTCTCTCCCCTCAGAATTTTTTTGTTCTTTTTCAAGAATTTTTTCATTTTTTTGGTATTTTTGTGATATGTGATTCTTTTGATGAAACCTTTTCTTGTGAGATGATTTTCACGGTAGTTTGCACTTTCATAACCCCCCAAGCCTACGATTTGCAATGTCCCCATTGTAAATTAGGTGGGTTCGAGTTCAGCTTAGATCATTCATTAGAACAGGTTCTGGGTGGGCGAATGGGTCGAGGTGACTATTGCGGATGATTTCAAACTGGGTACGGGTACCTGAGGTGGGGTTGACTGTTTTAATGGATGAACCCTAAATTGCAATATGAATTCAACATAGGAATATCAAGAAAGGTTTTATGTTTTTCAGAAATGACGGGTTGCCTCTCGTTAAGTGCTGAGTTTTACGCCATCGGCTGGGTGCAGTGAGCTCAGGGAGAATGGAGGGTAAAGGATATCTCAGCCAAATTTGTATTGGTAAGGCCAATGAACAGTGAGTCTTTGACCGTTCATGACGAAAGGTTCTGAATCGTGGCTGAGTGGACTGATCTCGATGGCTCCATTTCCAAAGATTCGTGGGACAAGGTAAGGTCCGATCCATTTCAATCTGAGTTTTCCGGGGAACAGTTTGAGCTTAGCATCGAAGAGTAGGACTTTTTTACCAAGGTGAAAGATCTTTCTAGATACGTGCTTATCGTGAAAGGCCTTAGCCCTCTCTTTGTAAATTTGCGAGTTCTCATACACGTCGTAGCATAATTCATCGATCTTGCTCATTTGAAGCTTTCTATGGGTTCCTACCTTAGAAAGACCTAGGTTACAAGTCTGTACTACCCAATAGGCTTTGTGCTCCAATTCGACGGGGAGGTGACTGATGTAAACATGTTTACATTACATAAAATGCCTATTTATGCATGTTCTTTAGCATAGAATTGTATTACATACTATAAATATTGCATAACATACATCATCCTGCATTTAGATTAGTCTGAATAAAATGGAGGTTAATTGTCTCTTTTTATGGTTAGGGACAGGGTGACTGTTTATTAGGCCTTAGATTGAAGATCCAACCGTATGGATCTGATTAGGGACACAATTGGAGTTCAACAACTCCAAGCTCGCCCTAATCAGATATCCATAGAATCAGATAGAGATTGAGGAATCCTCAAAGATCAAGGAACATGATGGTGTGAATCCGCACTTCAGATGACAAATCCGACCACACGGATGGATTCAAATCGATGATCGTAGTCTAATGACATGAAAATCGACTCAATCCGACAACCGTCGCACCATCTATATCATCTAGAAGATGGACGGCCAAGATGGCGCCACGTGGTGCCATCTCAGCAGCCCAACCGGCCGCATGCAACCGCCGCACCTTCTCTTCTTCATCTGATCATCGCTTCTCCATTATTGGATGATCATCCAACGGCTACGGGGCGTGCATGCACGTTTCAAGAGTGTGACACAAACGCATTGGTGGCACATTGGTCGAACGAGCTCTCACGAAACAAGAGCACCCATTTGAAGCCTTGGGTGTTTCAATTTGGCCAGGGTGCACGCGAGCGAGCAGGCGTGAGGAGCGCTCGATCGTGATCGAGCAGCTGCGTGTGCTCGATAGCGCTCACGCTCCATCAGAAGTGCTACGAGAACATTGGATCTCACGCGGGCGAGCGCTGAGGAGGCACGGTGAGGATACATCTCAGCCGTTCGATCTCACGATCGAATGGCAGAGATTTGAAGATCGTGGGCTTGCATTGTGGCTTGAGGAGGAGAGCGGGAGCGTGCACCTCCCACTACGCCCACGTTCGGACCTTTAGCGATGGATTTATTTGGCACTAAAGGTCCTGAATTAATGATTTTCAATATAAAAAGACTAACTTGCCCTCACTCCTTACAACTATAAAAGGAGACCCCCTCCATACGAAATCCTCATCCCTTCTTTCTCTTGTCTCCCTCTCCAAAGTTCAAGAGAAGCTTGTCCCACACCCGGGATGCTTCTTAAGAGATAAAGTCAAATTTTCGCCCCCATTTTGGAAGTGGATCCCGAGATGACAACGACGTGCTACTCCGTTCCCATTCTTCCCACTTCGTCCTCCTTCTTCCTGCTTCGTTCCCCGTCTTCCAAGTGTCATCCTGTCCGGCTAGTCCTCCAAGCGACCATCGAGGAGGATATCTCTCTCTCCATTCTTTTTAATGCCTTCTAGGGTAGATTTACTGCTTTCTAGTGTAATCATTTTCTACTTTCTAGTCGTAATGAGTAGTGTAATGAACAACCTCTTTGATAATGAAGTCCATGTTCATTCTACATCTCGTTTTGTTTTTGTTTGTAATATTCTCGCTCTCTCTCTCTTCTATATACTGTAAATCGATAGATAGTTTCTAATCAGTTATTCTACTTCGTGACAAATAAAACAAATGCGTATTTTTAATTAAACATCTGCCTCCCTGAGTTTGACCCGGGATTTCTATTCTGGTATAAATTTTATTTGTTGAACACGAGTTCTTCGCTTTCAAACTACAACGACAGGTTTTCAAAAGCCAAATATGATAGCATAGTAACTGTAGCTTCAACATTTTGGTGCCGTTGCTGGGGAGGCGAGGCTCTTTGATTTTTTTGCATTTTACAACTTACGAATCATTTACCTCACTTCTCTCTTTCCATATTATGATTGCAGGTACTCTTTTGAGACAAGCAAAAGTGGCAAATTGGAACAAAGTGCTATTGAAGGTTCTGTAAGTTTTCCCCCACCTCCCACCCATTAGTTTTCATTCCACCACATAATAACACAAACATAATCAACCTAGGTATTCTTATAAACTCTAAGGTTAGTTTTGTTTGTTTGTTTGACACCTACACTCACCTCAACCTCCACATTTGAAAAGAGAAAAAATAAAAAAAATCTCACAGAGGTACACAACCTCATCTGATTTTCAAACTCAACCGGTAAACCAATTTTTGGAGCCGGTACACACATCCAAGCACATAATTGAGTAGAAATCAGATTAGGTAATCACTTGTGTGCCTAATTAAGTAGTGCAACAGGCCAATTGTTTGAGTTGATTAGGCTGCACCACTTCAATTAAAATCAACTCATCAAGTAGCTACCGCATAGGTTCAACTCTTAGGGATTTCCTAGGCACTCCACATTCTTTTAAGTTTTAAAGGAAAACATCTTCACCTATGCTTTCAAAACCTGGTGTGCCAACAAAACTTGTTTGAAAATACCTAAAGTTGAATCCTAAAAGCTACTAAGCAAGATTTGAACCCTAAAAATCATCGCATCAAAAATAATCTTGCTTGAAAACCATTGGTTGTGCATGTACACATACATCAATCAATCATTACGGGTACAACCTAGATAAAGGGCCCATCACATTCCAAAGCACATTGAAACCTAGCCCTAAATAAAACAGAGTAGATGTTGGGCTTAAGGATTCGACTCGCTTTTCGTAGCCCAGAACGAGATTATTTTCGATTAGTCTATTTCTACTGTTCAATCTAATGTCTAGCTAGGGGAGCACAATCAAACGATCACGGTTGGGGGGTACACTAGGAACCAGAGGTGCAAGCTAAAGGAAGAACCTTCTCCCTAGTCCCTCCTTCTAACTGGTTGGATTGAACAGACAGAAGTAGATCAAATCATTTCTTTATCTCAAGATGGGTTCTAGGAGTATGTAGGTCTTTAGGCTAGCCCACTTAAGGATAGGTTTGATTGCTTGTATTGCAGGGCACCTTTCTTCCTCCTGTCTATCATGAATCCCTCTACATTTTATACGCATTCCCGCTCTTTCCCTCCTGTTATGAGTTATCCTCAACATGACGATTATCCCGACTTATACTGTAATCAACCATCAGTTAGTTGGGATAACACGAATTGGGGATACAGTTCCGAACATCCGTGTTTATGGTCTAACCCTGAACACCATAATTGTGATTTCTATCCTTCTCAGAGCCACATCGGTTATAGATCGTCACCCTTTCTTGGACAACCTAATGCGATCTACAATCAAGGAGGATACACTAATCCTTACCCATCCTCTGATTACATTTCCTTTAGGTCATCACCACCTTTTGAACAATTCGGAATGACCTATTATCAGGAAGGGTATAACGAATCTCAATTCATTAACTCCTCTGCACTGATCCCAAACCTGCCCAACCCTTAATCAAGTCATTTGGTCCAGGTTAACCAGGTTCAAGATAAGGTTTTGGCTAACTTAAGGAATACCATTCAATCTTTAGAAGTTTAGCCAATACATTCCATTGAAAGATTGGAGCCCTTGATTGAAATGATTGATGATTTGAACAAGTATTTGTTGGATTGGCTCCAGGATATTAAGGATAAGAACCTGGGTGAGTTTTTACTTGGGAAGTTATCAAAATTGAGAATGAGATTTATGGTGGCTTTAGTTCAATCATTGGATGATTCCCAAGATGAACCCCCTTTAGGAGAGCCCATGTCAGAACCCACTCAGGCACCTGTTAGGGGGAGCACGTGTTACGAGGCTGACTAGATTGAATTAAAGCAACCAATTAAGGATGATCTGATTTCTTCACCTGAGATCCTTGAGCCAGGGCACGAGGAAACGTATGTCTCCATGGACCAGAAAATGACAGATGATTTTGGGACATACATTGATATGGATTTTGATTTCTTTGATTCTGATGGTGAAGATTCAATTTGCGAAGTCTCACGCGATTTTACAGAACATGATTTCTGTGAGACAATTGGGCCTGAGGAATCTGATAGATCATTTGATAGCCCAATAACTGAGGAAATTGATCTTATTGGGGCTCACATTATGGATCCAGAATTGCATTTTCTAGAGAATTCAATCCAATGCCCTAATTGTCAGTTACACCCCATTGAGCTTATTGACGATTCTGTTTTTGAGATTATTTGACCCAAGTCAATCTGATTCAGTCACATCTTTTAGACTTGGAAATTTTAGATGGGGTGATTAATATGTAGGAGGTCCCAGAATTTGACATTCTGAATGAGGAGGATAGGAGCTGGGAAATTTTGATTTGGGAAGCAAACTCCGGAGGAAATAGAAGATCGAGTCTAGGGGTTTTAATTCATCTGAAACCATCAAACCAGGACCCTTACGACATTTGTTCTGAGGATGTTCAACCCAAGCACACATTCATTGATTATCCTTTTGATATCGAATTCTCTGTAACCCGACTCTTTGGTCGTAGGTTGCATCCTCATAAATAGCAGGCCCGACCCCGCTTGCATATTGACTTTAGGTTTTGGGTAATTTTTATCCAGTACCTTAGATATTCTCGATTATGGGGTATGGGTCTACACCACAATCTGGTCCACATTTGTGGACATCTGCTGGTAGGTCAAAGGTTTCATCTTTTTACTCTGATTCTGACCTGCACCTGTGAATTCTTTATTTCTCTTCTTTGTATAGTGTGCCTAGCTGAAGGCACTAAATTCAGCACGTATGCAGCTTTTCTTAGTTTTATCCTGGAGTGGACCCGACATTCACGCAATTCAGGTGCTTTCTACTCTATTCCACTCTATTTTATGTCTTTTTAATATAATGAGGACATTGCATTAGACAAGCATGGGGTGGTGGATATTCATCTCTGAATTTATTTGTCAGCTCCATAGATTTATTTTATTTTCTTTTATTTATATATATTAAAAAAAAAAGAGCACCCGTTCGAAGCCTTGGGTGCTTCAATTTGGCAAGCAGGCGTGAGGAGCAGGAAAGACAACTTGGGATTAAGAAAAATTTTCAATCTTAGGAAATATTACATTAGGATATGAACATAAAGACCCTTCAGGATTTTAGACTTAATTAGCCCATGTATCTACTAAAATGTGGATTTGTTTTTCAAGTCCCCACCATCTTAATTCTATTGCAATTTGAGTAAATAAGTTTAGGTGATAAGTACACGACTTATCAACCCACCTTCTGATTTGAGGGAACCATAAATCTAAAGCATCTACACATTATCTTGTCACTAACTCGTTAATCGGCGGTTCTAATGGAAATTGGGTAGTTAATGAACCTTCTAGGGTGATATGGCTGGTAAGTTATCGTGGGTAATAGCCCATAGGTAGGTTGTCTAGAGCCCAGTCACTGGACCATTCTCTTCTTGCTGCCTTTAGGTAAATCTTAGACTAGGGAGGCCACCTACTTAAAAAAAAAAATGAAAAAGAAAGCCAAAAAGAAAAGAAAAAAAAAGGAGAAAAGAAAAAAAAGAAAATAAAAGAAATAAGCCACACTTCACAGCACGAGTATGGTTGGCAAGTTGTCGGTGGTAACAGCTCATCGACCGGTTGTCCAGAACCCAGCTCAAGAAATGCATTTAAAATTCCCAAAACACTTAGGAAGAAGTAGAGAAGTAGAATAAACTGGGGAGATATACACTGGATTCACCCTTATGTTGACCCCATAAAAATAAAAGTAGGGAGAAAGCTACTGGTTGTAAAGATACACCTTTACGCAGAACTCTCTTTTAAGGTCACCTAGAGGCATAGAAATCCAAAGTCTATTCTAATTACCAATTAATGAGTCTATCACATGATAATAAGATACTTAGAACTTGGGGTTCTCATCAAATCTTGGGTGAGTTGAATGGCCGTAGAAAGCCACTCTTAAACCCTAAACTCAAAAATAAAAAAATTAGAAAAGAAGAAAAAGAGAAAAAGAAAATTTTCTTTGAATAAGGCGAGGGCTTGAGGTGGTCTGCATTTTAGCAAATACCCGATCACTGCTGTGTCTCTGAAAGTTCAGTTCCTAAGTAAATATTTTCTTAATGATTGAAAATAACTTATGCCCAAATAATCCAACCTAACTCTTTTATAAATAGCATGCAGTTTTTGCTAGGAACTAGCAAAAGATAGGAATGAGCGTGTGATGTAAACATGTTTACATTATATAAAATGTCTATTTATGCATGTTCTTAAACATAGAATTGCATTACATACTATAAATATTGCATAACATGCATAATCCTGCATTTAGATTAGTCTGAATAAAATGGAGGTTAATTGTCTCTTTTTATGGTCAGGGATAGAGTGACTATTTATCAGGGTCTCGGATCGAAGATCCAACCGTACGGATCAAATAAGGGCGATGATTGAAGTTCAACGACTCCAAGATCGCCTTAATAAAATATCCGAAGCATCAGATAGAGACTGAGGAACTCTAGAAGATCAAGAGCCAAGATGGTGTGAATTTGCACTTCAGATGAAAAATCTGACCACACGGATGGATTCGGATCAACGATCACAGTCTAACGGCACAAAAATCGACTCAATCCGACAACCGTGGCACCATCTATATCATCCAAAAGATGGACGACTAAGATGGTGCCATGTGGTACCATCTCAACCGCCCAACCGGCCTCATGCAACCGCCGCACCTTCTCATCTTCATCTGATCATCACTTCTCCGCCATTGGATGATCATCCAATGGCTGCGGGGCGTGCATGCACGTTTCAAGAGCGCGACACAAACACGCTGGTGGCACGTTGGTCGAACGCGCTCTCGCAAAACAAGAGCACCCGTTCGAAGCCTTGGGCGCTTCAATTTAGTGAAGGCATGCATGGGCGAGCGGGCGTGAGGAGCATTCAATCGCGATCAAGCCGTTGTGTGCACTGGATAGCGCTCACGCTCCATCAGATGCGTGGCGAGAACGCTGGATCTCACGTAGGTGAGCACGCTGAGGTGGTGCGGTGAGGATGCATCTCAGTTGTTCGATCTCACAATCGAACGACCGAGAATTGAAGATCATGGGTGTGCGTTGTGGCTTGAGGAGGCGAGCAGGCGCGTGCGCACCGCCCACTATGCCCATGTTTACCTTTAGCGATAGATTTATCCATCACTAAAGGTCATGAATTAATGATTTTCAACTTAAAAGGACTAAATTGCCCTCACTCCTTGCAACTATAAAAGGAGACCCCCTCCATACAAAATCCTCATCCCTTGTTTCTCTTCTCTCCATCTCCAAAGCTCAAGAGAAGCTTGTCCCACACCTGAGATGCTTCTTAAGAGATAAAGTCGAATTTTCGCCCCCATTTCGAAAGTGGATCCTGCGACGACGACGACGTGCTGCTCCATTCTTGTTCTTCTTGCTTCATCCTCCTTCTTCCTACTCCGTTCACCATCTTCCAGATGTCGTCACGTCCGGCTAGTCCTCCAAGCGACCATCGTGGAGGATATCTCTCGCTCCATTCTTTTTAATGCTTTCCATAGTAGATTTACTACTTTCTAGTGTAATCATTTTCTACTTTCTAGTCATAATGAGTAGTGCAACGAACAACCTCTTTGATAATGAAGTCCATGTTCATTCTACATCTCTTTTTATTTTTGCTTGTAATATTCTCTCTCTCTCTTCTATTTATTGTAAATAGATAGATAGTTTCTAATCAGTTATTCTGCTTCATTGCAAATAAAATGAATGTGTACTTTTAATCAAACGTTTGCCTCCCTGAGTTCGACCCAGGATTTCCATTCCGGTATAAATTTTATTTGTTGAACACGAGTTCTTCACTTTCAAACTACAACGATAGGTTTTCAAAAAGCAAATACGATAGCATGGTAACCCGTAGCTTCAACAGTGACACGCCTTCCCGTACACCAATCTGAAGGGAGACATATGTAACTGGGTTTTGTGGGAGGTCCTATAAGCTCACAAAGCTTCTGGCAGTCAGGTTGACCAGTCTTTCTTGTCAGGTTGAACAGTAACCTGGAGGATTTTCTTGATCTCCCGATTTGATAACTCAGCTAGACCATTAGTTTGGTGGTGATAAGGAGTAGAGATTCGGTGTGACATCCCATATTTGGTCATCAGTGGCCTGAACTGAGCATTAGTGAAATGGGTCCCTCCATCATAGATTATCACATGTGGAGTCTCGAACCACGAAAAGATGTTCTGATGAATGACTTTGATAACCACCTTATGATCATTGGTTCGGGTCGGAATGGCTTTGATCCATTTGGACACGTAGTCAATAGCGAGTAGAATGTACTCGAAGCCGTCCGAAACAGGAAAGGGTCCCATAAAATCAATCCCCCAGATGTCGAAGATTTTGCATACAAGAATCAGCTATAAGGGCATCATATCACGGTAGGTCATGTTGCCTAAGGTCTGCCAATGAGTGCATGCCCTACAGTGATTGTATGTGTCTTTGAAAATTGTGGGCCTACAGAAGTCGCACTGGAGGACTTTCGCTGTGGTTTTATGACTTGAGAAGTGTCCACTACATGCCTGATTATGGCAGAAGGACAAGATGTCCTGAATTTCTGCTCTCGCGACACATCATCGAATGATTTGATTAGCACTGTTGCGGAAAAGATGCAGGCCTTCACAGAAGTAATACTTGGCATCAGAAAGCAATTTGTCCTTCTTGGCCTTTGGCCAATAGGATGGGATCTGATGTGATGCCAGATTGTTTACTAGATTAGCAAACCATGGAAGCCTTATACTGATAGTCTGGAGGTGCTCATCAGGAAAATGTTATGTAATGGGTCTGGAAGGGTCGATAATATCAGAAGGAAGGTGAGACAAGTGATCAGTTGCCACATTCTATTTTCCTGCCTTGGCACGAATCTCGAGGTCAAACTCTTGTGACAGCAAGATCCAGCAGATTAATCAAGGTTTCACGTCCTTCTTCGCAAGGAGATGCCTTACAGCTGTGTGATCAGAGTAAATGATAACATGGGAACCCATAAGAAATGATCTGAGCTTTTCCAGGGTAAATACTACGTCTAGCAGCTCTTTCTTAGTAACTGTGTAGTTACGCTGAGCCTCGTCAAGTGTCTTGCTAATGTAGTAGATGACCACAGGTTTCCCTTAATTTCTTATTAATGACTATCTCTTCTCTTTTCAACTTGTGCTCCTTCTTGACGTTTTTCACTTCTCCCCTTTTTCTCCTCAAGATTTGTATGGCGTCAAAATTTTCTCTCCCCTCAGAATTTTTCTATTCTTTTTCAAGAATTTTTTCATTTTTTTGGAATTTTTGTGATATGTGATTTTTTTGATGAAACCTTTTCTTGTGAGATGATTTTCACGGAGTTTTGCACTTTCATATCCCCCCATGCCTATGATTTACAATGCCCCCATTGTAAATTAGGTGGGTTCTAGTTCAGCTTAGATCATTCTTTAGAACAGGTTCTAGGTGGGTGAACGGGTCGAGGTGACTGTTGCGGATGATTTCAAACTCGGGTATGGGTACTTGAGGTGGGGTCAGTTGTTTTAATGGATGAACCCTAAAGTGCAATATGAATTCAGCATAGGAATGTCAACAAAGGTTTTGAGCTTTTTAAAAATGATGGGTTGCCTCCTGTTAAGCACTGAGTTTTATGCCATCGATTGGGGACAACGAGCTTAGGGAGAATGGAGGGTAAAGATGGCTAAGCAAAACTGGAATCGGTATGATCAATGAACGGTTTGAGTCTTTGACCTTTCACGACAAAAGGTTCTAAATCATGGCTGAGTGGACTGATCTCGATGGCTCCATTTCCAAAGATTCATTGGATGAGGTAAGGTCCGATCCATTTCGATCTGAGTTTTTCTGGGAATAGTTCGAGCTTAGCATTCAAGAGTAGGACTTTTTGACCAGGGTGAAAGATCCTTTTGGATATGTGCTTGTCATAAAAGGCCTTAACCCGCTCCTTGTAAATTTGTGAGTTCTCATACGCATCGTGGCATAATTCATCGATCTCGCTTATTTGAAGCTTTTTGTGGGTTCCTGTGTTAGAAAGACCTAGGTTGCAGGTCCATACTGCGCAATAGGCTTTGTGCTCCAATTCAACGGGGTGGTGACATGCCTTCCCGTACACCAATCTAAAGGGAAACATACGTAACAGGGTTTTGTGGGTGGTCCTATAAGCCCACAAAGCTTTTGACAGTCAGGATGACCAGTCTTTCCTATCAGGTCTAACTATAACCTTGAGGATTTTCTTGATCTCCTGATTTGATAACTCAGCTAGACCATTAGTTTGGGGGTGATAAGGAGTAGAGATTCGATGTGACACCCCATATTTGGCCTTCAGTGACCTGAAATGAGCATTAGTGAAATGGGTCCCTCCATCATAGATTATCGCATGTGGAATCTCAAACCACAAAAAGATATTCTAATGGATGAATTTGATAACCACCTTATGATCATTGGTTCGGGTCGGAATGGCCTCAATCCATTTGGACGCGTAGTCAACAGCGAGTAGAATGTACTCGAAGCCATCCAAAATAAAAAAGGGTCCCATAAAATCAATCCCCCATACATCGAAGATTTCACATACGAGAATCGGCTGTAAAAGCATCATATCACGGTGGCTTATGTTGCCTAAGGTCTGGCAACGAGTGCATGCCCTACAGTGATTGTATGCATCTTTGAAAGTCGTGGGCCATAAGAAGCCCCACTGGAGGACTTTCGCTGCGGTTTTATGACCTATGAAGTGTCCATCGCATGCTTGGTCATGGCAGAAGATGTCCTGAATTTCCGCTCGTGCGACACATCGTCGAATGATTTCATCAGCACCAATGCAGAAAAGATACAGGTCTTCCCAGAAGTAATACTTGGCATCGGAAAGCAATTTTTCCTTCTTGGCTTTCAGGCAATCGGATGGGATCTGATGTGATGCCAGGTAGTTTACTAGATTAGCAAACCATGGAAGCCTTGTACTGATAGTCAGGAGGTGCTCATCAAGAAAATGTTCTGTAATGGGTCTGGAAGGGTCGATAATATCAGAAGGAAGGTGAGACAATTGATCAGCTACTACATTCTATTTTCCCACCTTGTCACGAATCTCGAGGTCAAACTCTTACAACAGCAAGATCCAGTGGATTAATTGTGGTTTCTCAACCTTCTTCGCAAGGAGATGCCTAACAGCTATGTGATTAGTGTAAATGGTAACACAAGACCCAAAATATATCATCTAAACTTTTCCAAGGCAAATACTATGGCTAGCAGCTCTTTCTCAGTAACTGTGTAGTTACGCTGTGCCTCGTCAAGTGTCTTGCTAGCGTAGTAGATGACCACGGGTTTCCCATCAATTTTCTGCCCAAGTACTGCTCCTACAGCGAAATCAGATGCATCGCACATGATCTCAAAGGGTTCAGACCAATCAGGGGAATGTAGGATAGGAGCTTAGGTAACTCGATCATGGAGGATTTCAAATGCTTGAGTGCATTCCTTGGAGATTTCGAAAGGAGCATCCTTAGATAGTAGAGTGGTCAGAGGGCATGTGATCTTTGAGAAATCAGGAATGAACCGACGGTAAAAACTAGTGTGCCCCAGAAAAGATCGGATGTCATTGATCGAGCTAGGCATAGGGAGTTTGGAAATCAGATTCACCTTGGCTTGATCGACCTGGATGCCTTTTTTTGATATGAGATGTCCCAGGACAATTCCTTCAAGCACCATAAAATGGCTCTTTTCGTAGGAAAGAACCAAATTCACGTCAATGCACCGCCTAAGGATCTGGACCAAGTGCAGGAGGTAATCGTCAATTGATTAACCAAATACTAAAAAGTCATCCATGAAGACTTACAGATAATCACCTACCATATCTGAGAATATGGCAAGCATGCACCGCTAAAAGGTAGCGGTAGCATTGCAGAGAGCGAATGGCATCCTTCAGAACAGGTACGTCCCAAAGGGGAAGGTGAAAGTGGTCTTTTCTTGGTCCTCAGGATGGATTGCCACCTGGTTATAACCGGAGTACCCATCCAAAAAGCAGAAGAACCTATTTCCCGCTAGTTTCTCGAGGATCTGATCAATAAACGGTAGTGGGAAATGATCCTTCTTAGTGGAGGTATTGAGTCTTCTGTAATCAATGCAGACTCTCCATGAATTTGCCACACGGGTCGATATGATTTCTCTAGTTTCAGTCGTGATCATGGTGAGTCCTGCCTTCTTAGGCACAACCTGGATTGGACTCACCCACCGACTGTTGGAGATCGGGTAGATGATCCCAGCATCTAACCACTTGATGATCTCCTTTTTCATGACTGATGGTTATCTTTCTCGACACAATTAATTAGGTTAATTTTGCTTAATTATGTGTAGAAGAAAGTAACTTAGGTCAACTTGAATTTATGTCGATTAAGTAGTATAGGGTCAAGTTAACCTAACATTTTAGATTTTATTTCTTTTAACTGGTTGATTCCAGGTCATTCGCTGGGAGGCATAACTTTATTAAAATTTGCCATTAAATCTAAGCTACTTATGGAAAGTATAATTAAATTTACTTTAAGAACATGAACTTTGTTTATGGATTTCAAATTAGAAGAATATACAAAATTCCATAAGATAAACACATTTACACAAATGATCTTCTTTTACAAACAAGTAAACATGTTTATTTCTTTTTTATTTCTTTTTATTTACAAGAGATTAAGGCAAGAAAAAGTAATTCTAATGAAAATATGCCTTATTACAACATTAAGCTCAAAAGAAATTAATAAAATGAAAGAAATTAAACACAATTATTCTTCTTCTTGTCTTCAGCCTTATTCTTCTTTGTCTTCTTTTCCTTTCTCTCTCTTTCTCTCTTCTCTTTACTTTTCTCTTAATCTTTCTTCTTAACCTTTCTTGAGCTCTTTCTTTTCTTTCTTTCTTACTCTGCTTGTTATTTCTCTTTAGCTTTTGTGCCTGTTCAACCTTTCTTTTCTCCTTACGAGCTCTCCCTTTCTTCTCCTTCTCTTCTAAACCTTTGCAATCCTTCTGAACTGAACCGGTCTAACCCTTTGAACCAAAAGTTAGGTTTTTGATTGGTGACTTAGACTGGTCGGGGATACACAGCACCCTTCTTAGGGTGGGACCAGACCCTACTAGGTCCAATCCTAGTTTTCATTTAGTTCAATTATTTTCCGATTCGCATAGTCTTAAGCCCATCCAGCTCATGGCCTCCCAGGCCCCATGCACACGCCCTCACGGGCCCACACTCGCATGGCCACAGTCGCACACACACCTGGGCACGTGCACCGCACGCGCCCACACACACACCCATATGCTCAGATTCTTTCTTGCGCCCTGCGCTGTCAACTGAAGAGCTCCAATTCCACCGATGTGGGACTATGTTTCCCCCTCCCAATCCAAACTTCAGATGATCATTCCAGCCAGCTCAGAGCTCCAATCCTAGCAAATGAAAGCTTGCTGGAAGCTCTTAGGTTGTTCTACATGATTGGAGTATCAATTTGATACTCAGGGAAGGTTTACATCTTCGATTTAACGGGTGAAAGAACTGGGTTCACTACGGCTATCTTAGCCTATAGAATGGAGTTTATGGCTATAAGGTCCTGCAGAAGGACATTTGACCTCCAGATGAGGTGTTGAATAGGTTCAGAAGGTGGTTCCACAGCTGTTGGTGAAGGCAATGACCTCTAAGGAGCTTTAGGAGAGTGTAGAAGCTAAAAAGCTTCGCCAGAAGGATTCAGACCTTCAATTCCAGTTTTGAAAGGTCCAACAGACGGCTAATGGCCTTTTTAATCAATTCAAACAAGCTTTAGAGGTTGTTAAGAAACAATCTAGGCAAATTATCCATTTGAATCTCATCACAAACTCACTGTCGTTAGTTTGGGTTCAAAAACAACCGAAGTTGACAGAAATCAATTTCTTCTAAAGAATTGATCAGAGCTCATCCAAATTGCATCTGAATCATTTACAAACATCACAGGAACAAATTGGATTCCTCAATTTGTCTAATTGAATCACAAATCTAGGAATCAGACTTTAAGTTGACCATTTAGCCTTGAATTTTGACTTTATAAATTAAACCATTTCAGATGAAATTATAGCCTTAATCATCTTCTCTTTAACCTCAGGAATGAATTCAGACCCTTAGAAGGATGATTTAGTTAAGATTCGCAGGGTTCTAGGCCTATCGCCCGAGCTTGTAGAGGAGTTTGTTTGACAAAACAAACCAAAGTTAATCTCAGAGATTGACACAATGGAATAGTCTCAGGGCAAGTTAATGATGCTTTTAGTCCTTTTAAATGAGGCTAAACCCTAACTATTAGTCGTCTCTAACTCTGCCAGAGTTGGAGAAGATAAAGATCTAACAAAAACTCCAGTCATTAAAACCTCAAATAAACTTTTCAACATGATTAGTGACCTTTAAATTAGAGATCTGGAGCTTCACACTGCGTTTTATAGTCTGAAGATCTTTTTTGACTCATCAGAGCTTGCCAAAGCTCTGGTGAGTCCAGAAAAAGGCTAAAATCTACCAATGATGTGAAAACATGCCATTAATGATCTAAATAGCTTCTTGAGGTCACAAGGAACTTCAGGAACACCTTAATTCCTTCAATTATCCATTAAAGTGGAAGTTAAGTAGTAAATTCATAGTAGACAAATTTTGAATGTGATTAGGCTCATGACCTATTTTCCCACTCAATTGAGTAGAGAAAACACGTCAAAAGGTATTTGCGATGGTTTATAGGTGGATAATTAATGATTTGAAATCCTCCTGAGCTGCCATTGACAGCGAGCTCTGGAGATTAAATTAAATTGGGCATTTAAGTTATAGATGGTAATTACTTAAATTAAAGTGAGGATAGGGGCCCTTAAGTGATAGATAAGTGGTGGAGAGCCCTAGTGGAAGTGGAGTAAGCTTAACCACTTCTGCCAAAAACAACAGGAGCAGTTGGCGGAGGTGGATGTGGTTTAGACGAATAGATGATCAATTTAGTGATTAAAAGTGATAGAAATGTTCATGAATGATTTAAGAAGGTGATCGGTGACTTAAAAAGACAAGAGATTGCTCCTAACAAGCTCAACGAGCTTGCTGGAGCTGGAGAAGATGAATGGAAATCTAGCATTACCGCTATCTAATCTACCTAACTAACTATCCTAACTAACCTACTAATCTACCTAACCTACTGTTACCTAGATGAAAGAGGTAGAAGATCTCCGTCAATTGTCCTTAACGGAGGAGGAAATCAGAGGGTTGAAGAAAGAAGTCTGGCGAGCATTTGTGAAGTGAAGTAGAGGAGCTCCTAGTCAGCACTGCGTCAGGAGACTTGGCTGACTTCGGCGGAGATCCAGGGCAATCAAAGATGGATGGAGGAAGACGAATGAAGAAGAGGAAGGTCGCCAGAGTTTAGAAAGAATAGCCTATCGGTTAGCTCAGTGAAGAAGAGGGAAGGGAGCTAACTTAGTGAAAATCGAGGGGGTGGAGGGGTATTTATAGGTGGCGGTGGCTGAGATGGAGGTTGAATTTGGATGGAGAAGAAGCTAAGAGTGGAGTAACCACTGATGTCTTCTCTGATGTTGGTGAGGTTATCTCCAACCCTAAAATGGGATTGTAGCTTCATCCAGACCGGTGGACGAAAAGGAGATGGTGAGCACAAGCTTCAAGAGCTTGGAGAGGAAGGAATGACGTCAGATATGCGATGATCAGACGGTGGAAGCACCTCTTATGGTCAACCATCGAGGAGGCTGAAGAAGGAAAGAAGAAGAAGTTTCAAAGATTTATTTGTAATGAAAGATGAGGACCTAAATGAAGAATAAGAACTCGATTGAAATAAAATATAAGGACTAAAATGTAAACTAAGTTTTTCAAGGTTTATTTAAATTTAAATCTTTTTCAACTTTTTATATATGATTATAAATAAGATAATTATTATGTTTACACCTTAAGTTTACATTTTTGACCTTTCTAGATTAATTTATTTAATTAAGTAATGTTACTTAAGTTATTACATGCTTAGCTATATATTATACTTAAGCTAGTTAATCACATTAATTAGATAAATTACTGATAATATTTCAAGTCCAATTATTAATTAAATTATTAATAATATACTAATTGGATGATAATATAGCATTTTTAACTTATTTTAAGGTCCTTTACTATTTATCCCTTATTTAATAATTAACCCATATTTTTACATATTTCTAGCTAATTAAATAGGAAGACTAGTTAATTTGGGATAATTAGAGACCATGATGAGCTTCTCATCATACCCCCAGGCCAAAGTTTTGCTAGTCCCTAGCAAAAGTAACTAAAAATTATGATGATTTAAAGCAGCTGGGTTTAAATTAATATAAATAAGAACCAAGTAGAGGAAAGCTTAGGTGAAAATTAATTTTTTTTAGATTTAATATAAATATAAATAAGTAATATATAGAGCATTTTGTGAAAATTTGCTTACTTAGACTTAGAACTCAAAACATCTTCAAAACACACGATTAAAAACAGAGTTAACAAGAATTTTATCAAAAATTAGAATCTCAAAAATCACTTATTGTTTGTAACCATTCTTAACCCTTAAAAACTTAGAATTCAAAGTGTTTTAAGAAAACAAAACCTAAGAGTTGGAAATTAAATTTTAAATCAAAAACTCAATAGACTTAAGTTAATCTTTTGTTTATGATATTTGATTTCTATCAATCTATGTTTAAGCAAATTTACCAGATATACATCATTAACCAAACTTAGAGTAGTAAAACTTTAATTTACCAGCCTACATGACTAAGGACGAACTTCTAGACTTAGAATTTTGTCAATCCTTCTCCTTTAGGTCTCAATTGCAAATCCTCAAAACCCGATTTCTTAGGCTTCATTGCCCAATACAAAGGTTCAGTAGCTATGATTTTAAAACATCCATGCTTATGAAGAGAATTGTCCTAAAGGCATCGAAATTTGCAAAAATCCATATCTTAAGACATCAATTTCCATTCCAGTTTATTCCAATTCAAGCCTTTGACTTGGCCTTACTCAGGTTTCGTTGCTTTCTCCTCACTAGTTTTCTATCCCGAGGTCAACACTTTTTGTGCATATATCGCTAGTGGACCACTGGGTCTCTTATTCCTAATTTTTATCTCCATATTTTTTTTCAAATTTTTCTATAGGTTAGAACACCCATATGTAGCGAGGTGTTCTTTTATTTGATGGAAGGAAGGGTAGCATCTATTTATATCGAGATGCTTTATTTTTAATGGAAAAACTACATAAGTACCCATTTGTAGCGAGGTACTTAACTTCAGGGTGTTTTATTTTATTATTATTTTTTATTTTTCTCCCCCTTCTGATTTTTATTGCTAACTTTATGCTCCAAATCCTTTTTATAGGTGAGTGGCACATCCTTCACCCTTTCAAGAACTGCCCCGCAGAAATCCTTGGACTAAAGAGGATTTAGAATCCATCTCTTAACCATTGTGTTTTCGCGATCTCAGATGCCATCAAGACAATTATATGTGTGTGATTTTTTGGATATTTAGGTTACTTAGCTCTAAAACCAGAGCTTGGACAATAAAGTCATTCACTCTCAGGTTCTTGAGACTTTTAGTTTCCTCCTATGGGATCTATCAAGACAAAAACTCACCAAGTCTGGTCAAATGTCCTTTAGTTGATCAAGCTAATTATAGCCTAATAGACTTGAAGACCATGATTCTACTAACTCTCTACTTAATTAATTCTGAATATCTAGCCTTTTTACTTAACTTTATGATAAAATCAAATATTCAAAAAGCAAAAGGATTGCTTAATCTAATTGATTATAAAGTTACAATTTAATTCCAAAACTTAAGTTTTAAACTTAATACACCTTAGTTTCTTAATTTCAGGGTAAGAATAGAAAAAACAAAGCTTTAAGGTTTAAAGATTCTAATTCAAATAAAATCCTGTTTAAAGATTTTACAAATAAGTGTGTTTTTACAAAATGATATAAGTAAAAATCTAAATAAGGATTTAATGCTCTTATATATATATATACTACAATTTCTTAATATGTATATATATATTTTTGGTTTCTGACCTAAAAGAAAGATTAAGCTCTTAATTATTGATATAAATATATATTTTTTCTTCTTTTCTTTATTGTAGATGTAAACACCCCTTTTATTATTTTTATAATTTTTCAATTTTCAAATTTTTGTATTTATATATTATTATTTTTATGTTTTATAAAATTTTCCAATTTTTATGAATTTTTTTAAAATTTTTCAAATTTTTGTGATATTTTTTATTTTGAAATTTTTAGATATTTTGGTATTTCCATTTTTTTTAATTTCATGGGTATTTAATTTTTATGTGTTTTTTTTATTTTCTCTATAAATACACTTGAAGTGAAAATTTCACTTCACACCTCCCAAGCCAAGATTTTACAATGTCCTCATTGCAAGAAGGGTGAAAAGATATTACACTTCATTTAGTGTAGGGTGATGGAATGAGTCGCATAGAGGAGATTAAAGATCTCTGTGCGGACAATTTCAATTCTATCTAAAGGTCAGAGTGGACAGTCGGACTAAATGAAGGTAATCAGTGTAAGATGAAGTGAAAAATCAGAAAAGTGTATGGGAAGAGAAAAGTGTAGGAAGCAGGAAACAGCTATGTACAAAATATGGATGGAAGTTAGCAAACCCTAATGGAGCGTGTAATAGTCTCCAACAAGGCCCAAAAGATGTGATTCCAAGAAAGGTTTCAAACATTGACCATTAACTTTGAAGGGTTGATTCTTGTTGGGTTCGGTGATTTCGATAGCTCTGTTGTTAAATACTCTAACAACAATAAATGCCCCTGCCATTTAGACCTAAGTTTCCTAGGGAAGAGCTTCAAACGGGCATCAAAAAGCAACACCTACCGACCAGGTGTAAAAGATTTACGGGAAATATATCTATCATGGAAGGATTTAAGTTTTTCCTTATACAGCTTTGAACTCTCATAGGAATCATAACGCAATTCCTCAAGTTCACTAAGCTACAACCTGCGATGATCACCAGCCTTCGTGAGGTCGAAATTACAGGCTTTAATTGCACAATAGGCCTTGTGTTCAATTTCTACGGGAAGATGACAGGGTTTCCCGTAAACAAGTCTGCATGGTGACATGCTTATTGGTGTTTTGTGGGTAGTCCTATAAGCCCACAAAGCCTCATCTAAATGGGAAGACCAATCCTTCCTATCGGGTCGGGTCGGATTGTCATTTGAAGGATCTTTCTGATCTCTCGATTAGAGACCGCAATTTGCCCATTAGTTTGGGGATGATAAGGTGTAGAAATACGATGTGTAATGATGTAAACACATTTGTTGAGGGTAAAATGCCTATTCATGCATGTTCCTAGGCTTAGATTTGCATTTCATGTTATAAATATTGCATAGCATGCACCATTCTACATTTAGAGTAGTTGTATATAATTTGGGTTAATTGCATCTTTTTTGTGGTTAGGAGAGAAGCATATTTATTTTAGAGCCTCAGATTGACTATCCAACTATATGGATCTGATCGAGACGACGATCGGAGTCCAACGCTCTGAAATTGCCTCGATCAGAGTCCCATAGCACCATATGTAGTCTGAGGAAGATCAACAGCCAAGGGACTATGAGACATAATTTGAAGCTTCAAATGATAAATCCGACCACGCAGATGGATTCGGGTCGACGATCGTAGCCTAATGGTGCGAAAATCGACTCAATCCAACCTCTGTAGCAGCCCCTACAACAAGAAGATAGATGGCCCAGATTGTGCAACGTGGTGCAGCCCAGGCTGCCAGCACACTCATGCAGCACCGCACGCGCGGGAGTGCAATAGCGCGTGGGTGCGCATGCACATGCGACAAGGCTGGAGCGGCACCAACGTAGTGTGAGGTGGACTACAGCGACACATGAGATGGACTTACAGCGACGCTTATAGCCGTCGGTAATTCATCGCATGCTAATAGAGCCTACTAAAGGCGTGAGTGGAGGTGAGCTATCTACAGCAACATTTCCAGCGATGGTCTAGAGGTCTCTAAAGGCCCTTTATCTATTTTTAGCCTCTTCTCGCCCACTATAAAAGGACCTACACCCCCTCCCTTCCAAGCCATCTCCACCTACTCTACTCCCACCTACTCCCAAGCTCTAGCAAGCCTACCAATGCTCCATTTGAGCTTGTTCTCAAGCTCCCAAGGTGCCTATTAGTGTAGCGAACCTCTGCCCCACCAAATACTCCAACTTCCCATCTCCCTTCATAGGTCACATTGGAGCCATCCTCCTACCTCCATTCCGGTAGTAGATCAACTCTGTCTTCTCACCTCCATTCTGGAGCTATGTCGAAGCTTTCCTCAACACAACGTCCTCCTGCATCTCATCTCCATCGTCCCGCTCCTTACCTCCTTCATCTGAGCTTCCGCCAAGCACCATCGTCTCACCAAACAGCCGATTCGAGAGATTTCCTCTCACCTCCCTCTCTTTTTATGCTTTCATAGTTGATTGTAATAGACATTGGATTGATATATATACCATTTTTGTTCCTCATCTCTATCTTGTGATTCATTTGCTTGTCTTTTATTTCAAAAACACAGAAAAATAACAAAACCCTAAAATACCAAAAAGAAACAAAACGAAGCACGATTTTCAAGTAAAGTAAACGTCACCTCCCTATGCTCGACCTGGGACTCCCTTGGAGTTTCGGTATAAATTTTATCTGATCGACGTGTTTTGCGACTACGACGATGGGTTACTTGTAACCCTGATTTCTAATACGCGAAACACGCCCGACCGACACCTGCGCAGCGTGAGGTGGACTATAGCAACGCATGAGCTGGACTTACAGTGATGCTTACAACCGTCGGTAATTCACCGCAGGCCAACAAAACCAGCTGTAGGCGCCAGCGGGCATGAGCTACCTACAGTGACGTTTCCAGTGATGGCCTGGATGTCACTAATGTTCCCATACTTATTTTTGCCTCTTCTCCACTATAAAAGGACCTACACCCCCTCCCTTCCAAGCCATCTCTACCTACTTTACTTCCACCTACTCCCAAGCTCTAGCAAGCCTACTAACGCTCCATTAGAGCTTGTTCTCAAGTTCCCAAGGTGCCTATTAGTGTAGCGAACCTCTGCCCCACCAAATACTCCTCCAACTTCCCATCTCCCTTCATAGGTCACCTTCGAGCCGTCCTCCTACCTCCATTTTGGTAGTAGATCAACACCGTCTTCTCACCTCCATTCCAGAGACACGCCAAAGCTTTCCTCAACCCGACATCCTCCAATATCTCACCTCCGTCATCCCTCTCCTCACCTCCTTCGCTTGAGCTTCCGCCAGGTGTCGTCATCTCGCCAAACAGCCGATTCGGGAGATTTCCTCTCACCGCCCTCTCTTTATATGCTTTCGTAGTTTCTTGTAATTGACATTGGAAGTAATATATATCATATTTGTTCCACATCTCTATCTTGTGATACATTTGCTTGTTTTCTTTTATTTCAAAAATACAAAAAAATAATAAAACCCCAAAATACCAAAAAAGAAACGAATCAAAGCGTGGTTTTCAATAAAGTAAACGTCGCCTCCCTGTGTTCGACCTGGGACTCCCTTGGAGTTTCAGTATAAATTTTATCTGATCAACGTGTTTTGCAACTACGATGATGAGTTACTTGTAACCTCGATTTCTAACGAGTGAAACACGCTTGACCATGTAACCCCATATTTTATAAGTAGATTTCTAAACTGGGCATTAATAAAATGGGAACCACCATCGGAAATGATGGCATGAGGTACCCCAAAATGATTGATAATATGACTCTGTATAAAAGGAATGACAACTCGATGATCGTTTGTGAGTGTGGGTATGGCTTCAATCCAATGAGAAACGTAATCAACAGCAAGTAAAATGTATTTGAAGACAAAAGAGGACGGAAATAGACCCATAAAGTCTATGCCCCAAATATCAAAGATTTCATAGACAACAATCGAGTTCAAAGGCACCATGTCTTTTCATGACATGCCACCAAGAGTTTGGCAGCGGCTACATGCCTTACAATATGCTTGTGAATCTGCAAATAAAGTGGGCCAATAAAACCCGCATTGCAGAATTTTTGTAGTGGTCTTTCGACCAGAAAAATGACCACCACAAGCCTGGTCATGACAAAAAGAGAGGATAGAATCAATCTCAGAATAAGTGACACAACGCCTGATGATTTGATCATTACACAGTCGGAAAAGATACGGATCTTCCCAGAAAAAGTATTTGGCTTCTTCTTTGAGTCATGATTTGCGATTCTCGTCCCAGTCTGGCGGGAATTGATGTGTAACCAAATAATTAACAATATATGGGGTTATAGTCAAAAGATGTTCATCAGGAAAGTGTTCAGTAATTGGAGGAGATGATTCAATAGTATCAGAAGGAAGGTGGGAAAGGTGATCAGCAATTGTCATGAATTTCTAGGTCAAATTCTTGCAAAAGTAAGATCCATCTAATCAACCTAGGTCTCGTGTCCTTTTTGGATAGAAGGTGTCGGATAGCTGAGTGATCAGAGTACACAATGATTCGAGATCTGAGTATTTAAGATCTGAACTTTTCTAATCCAAATACTATTGCTAGTAATTCCTTTTCTGTAACTATGTAATTCCTTTGTGTCCCATTCAAAGTTTCATTAGCATAGTAAATTACTACGGGATTCTTCTCAATTTTCTATCCCAAAACAGCTCCTATTGCATAATCTGATGCATCACACATGATCTCAAATGGTAAATCCCAATTAGGTGGTTGCAAGATCGAAGCCTGTGTAACTCTGTCTCTCAATGTTTCAAATGCTGAAATACGCTCCTCACTCATCTCAAAAGTTGTATCCTTTGTGACGAGGTTTGTGAGTGGTTAGGCAATTTTTGAAAAATCAAGTATAAATCTTCTATAAAATCCCACATGCCTGAGAAATGATCTAATCCCTTTGATTGAGTCATGAATTGGAAGATTTGCAATTTGATTGATCTTACCTCGATCTACTTGGATACCTCACTCAGACACGAGGTGGCCAAGTACAATGCCCTCTGGAATCATAAAATGGCTCTTCTCCCAACTGAGGACAAGGTTCACTTCTATACATCTCTTAAGAATCTTCGACAAATTATCTAGAGAAATATCAAATGTTTCCCCGAAGACTAAAAAATCATCCATGAAAACCTCCATATATTCACCCACCATTTCGGTAAAAATGGCTAACATGCAACGCTGAAAAGTTGCGGGTACGTTGCAAAGCCCAAATGGCATTCTTTGGAAAGCAAAAGTTCCGAAGGGGTAGGTGAAAGTCATTTTCTCTTGATCTTTGGGATATATTGCTACTTGATTATATCCGGAGTAACCATTTAAAAAGCATAAGAACCTATTACCAGCTAATCTCTCAAGGATTTGATCAATGAATGCAAAGGAAAATGGTCCTTCTTTGTAACTGTATTAAGCTTATGATAATCAATACAAACCCACCATGAATTCGCAATTCATGTGGGAATGGTTTCTCCAGATTCAGTATTAATTATGGTGAGTCCTACCTTTTTAGGTACCACTTGAATTTGACTCACCCAAGGGCTAATAGATATGGGATATATAATATCAGCATCTAGCCACTTGATTATTTCATTCTTTACGACCTCCTTTAAATTCAGATTAGGACGTCTTTAATCTTCTCTTGAAGGTCATGCCCCATCTTCAATATAGATGTGATGAGTACAAAAATTGGGGCTAATCCCGGTGAGATCATGTAGAGACCACCCAATTGCCTTCTTGTGATCTCGAAGAACCTTGATCAATTTGGATTCTTGTGATTTAGAAAGAAGAGAGTTGATAATTACAAGATATGTTTGATCAGATTCGAGATAGACATATTTAAGATTATCAAGCAATGGTTTCAATTCTAGTACAGGAGTAGAATCAACAGCAGGATTTGGGGCAAAATTTTCGATTGCAAGAAGTGAGTTAGATGAGTAATAAGATTCAGATTCAGGATTGAGTAAAGATTCTAATAATAGGGTTTCATTGTTTTGACGGTATGCGATGTCAAAAGGTATGCTCTCTAGTTCTACGGAACTAATGTCATCCTAAAAAACTGCAATAGATTTGATTTCCTCAATCCAATTGCAATCCAATCCTCTAGAAGCTCTAAATATATCTAACTTAATTGTCTTCTCCCCAAATTTCAATTCAATCTTTCCAGATTAACAATCAATGTTGGCCTTTGTAGTGGCCAAAAAGGGTCTCCCTAAGATAACTAGGGTATCTCTAATGTGTTCGGGTACTTCCATATCATGGACAATAAAATCTACTAGGAAATAAAAATCCCAAACTCCTACAATTACATCCTCCAATATTCCTTTAGGTGACTTAATAGATCTATCGACTAATTGTAAAGTCACAATGGTTGACCTAAGGTTTTCTATGTTGAAATGTTTTACCAAGGATAAAGGAATGAGGTTAATAGATGCTCCTAAATCTAGGGGACTCAATCAAAACACTGATCCCCAATTATACAGGAAATAAATGGAGATCCTGGGTCTTTCTTTTTCAAAGGAAGCGCACTTGAAATTATAGAGCTCACATGCTCTGAAAGTACCATAGTGCTTCCTTTCTTCGGCTTACGCTTAGGAGTACACAACTCCTTAAGAAATCTCGCGTAAGTCAGAATGTGTTTGATAGCATCTAGGAGTGGGATATTAATGTGTACCTGTTCAAAAATTTTAATTAAATCTTCATCTAATGTAGTAGGTTGTTTTTGTTTCCTAGTCTTCTTCAAAGCTTTAGGAAATGGGACGTGGATTTCCTGTTCTACTGAGGTATTTCCCTAATCTCGCAAATTAGCGAGAATTACGGTATCGAGTTCTGCACCTCTTACAGATATAGAAATAGGGGTCATTCTAGATGTACTAGGGTCTTGGGATAGGTTCCTTCGATAAACTGGATCCCTAGTGGAAGTTCCACGGTGGGTTGTAATAGAGTTAATACCCACATGTGAAGAGGAAGCTGATGAAGAAGAAGATGCTTGTTCATTTTGGAAAGATGAATTAGAAATCAAAGGTTGATTTGAAAATGATTGCTGTTGATTAAGATACTCAAAGTCATGATTAGCAGAGGGTGGAATTGGATTTTGATTTAGATTTGGATTCAGGGGTAATTGATTAAGGAAATGAGCATGTACCCGATTCAGATTTTGCACTCCCAGGTGTTGTCTCTGCTGGATATTCCTAAGGTTTCGAATTGGCTGGGATGGAAAGGCCCCTAGCTGATGAGATTCAGCTAACTACGTGATTTGGCTCCTAGGATCAGCCAATTCTACCAAACATTGCCATTGGACTTCAATAAGAGCCTCAGCATTCTGTCGCTGGCTTTCAGTCACAGCTCGCAAAATCTGTTCAAGCTATGAATCTCTATTTGGCCCTACGGGTTTTTCCGAACCCGCATAAAATGGCCTCGCATTAGGTTGCTAGAATGGCAACGTAGGCGGGTTTTGCCTGGTCTGAGTAGGATATGATGGTCTTTGTGAATGGTTAGACCAAGAGAAATTAGGGTGATTATGCCATCCAGGATTATAGGAATTAGAATATGGGTTTGATCTTGGTGCATATCCCTGAATGGCGTTCAAATCTAAAGGATAGGGCATGTTTTCCACAAAAATAGGAGATGGGGAAAAAGGTGGGAAAGATTGTGGGACAAAGGTCCCTCCGTGGGTTGGTGAAGGAGTAGATAGAAAATCGAAGGAAGATGGATCTCTAGAATCCAGATTATTCATAAATTCCCTCACTGTGGGAATTTGCGAAATAGGTGAATGCGCAGGATTTTTCGTAGCAAGTAGAGGTGCAAGAGTTTTCATAGGATTTCGGACCTCATCAAGATGCTTTTCTACGATGTCCACTTTGTCCAGTTTTTCTGCAATAATTTCCAAATCCTTTGAAATGGACGGATTATTGATCTCATGAATGCCCTTATACGGATTTTGATGTGCTGTATTCATGCCCTACGTAAATTGCGACATGGATGCATTTTTTATTGAGTTCTCCGCCATCCCTTCAAATAATTCTGAAGCAGATTCTGCGTCGCGATTGAGAAAGTTCCCTACACAAGAGGCATCAACTAGATTGCGAATGCCTTCTTGCAATCCACAATAGAAGATGTGCATTAGTTGCCAATGAGGGATGTCATGATGCGGGCATTTCCTTTGTAATTCATGAAAGCGTTCCCACAATTCATGAATTGGTTCTCCATGATTTTGATTAAAAGTTGTGATTGCTCACCTTAAAGCATTCGTGCGACCAATAGGAAAGAATTTCTTGAAGAATGCCGATTCGAGTTCAGCCCAAGTTGAGATTGATCTTGCAATAGTTCTATACCAATATGCGGCTTTATCTTTAAGGCTAAAAGAGAACATCTTCATGGGTAGGATTTCCCTATTTTGATTTCGAGGTCCAAGAGTTTGAGATAGATTTTTAAGATCTTCAATATATTGGAATGGATCCTTAGATAAAAATCCGTGAAAATGTGGGATTAGACCTATAATGTTTGGCTTTAATTCTGGGTCATTTTCCCCAATGAGAATCCTAACATTAGGCTCTACTTGTGCATTAGATGGATTATAGTAGTCTCGAAGTAGAGGCCTAGGACGAGGGATCTGTAAATCAGGGAGGTCAAAACCCGCCTCAAGTTGAGGTGGAGGATGGGTTTAAAGGTTCTGTAAATTATTTAAAGCTGTAGTTAAAAGATTAATTTGGCGATTTTGTTCAAGAATTCTAAGGTTCCGGTTCAGGAGTGCCTCATGAATGTCAAAAGGCGGCATCTCCCCCTAACCATAAGAAGAAGGGATCTCGAGATTCTGATTTTGCAATTGATCTGTAGAAATAGATGAATCATACAAGAATTTAATTGGTTGCTTAGCTGCAACTGGCTTAGGAGCACCTGTCAACAGATTACAAGAGGCGGATTCAAGGATCACCTCTAGTGCGTAAAACGAAAAGAATGTCCAAAGGTACACTCACACCACCAAAAAAATAGCGGCAACAAAACCCTCAAAACAATGCGAAAAAGTGGGTTTTCTCTTCTTTCTAAGGAAAGAAGAGAGTCCTAGAATACACAAAATACTTTGGATGCAAACAAGTATAGTATCAATATCAAAATACACATCCTAAACCCGTGTCTACTGACGTGGCAATAACTAGGTTTTTTTATAGCGTTGTAGTATAGCCAGTTATTGCCATCATTTCAAATATATAATTTTTTTACTCAGAAAATAAAAGAGTTCCCGAGGTCGAACTCAGGGAGCAAGTCGTATTCTAGGGGTACAAATTCTTACTACAAAAATAAAGAGAGAGAGAGAGATGAAAATTTGGCTTCTTCTTCTTCTCTTCTCTTCTTCCTCTTTGGCTTTTGGTTTCTTTATCTCCTTGTGGTCTTCTTCTTCTGCCTTCTGTTCTTCAGATCTTCTTCTCGTGCTCTCTTCTTCTGCTTTTGCTGTCAGGACGTCGTCTCTCCTTCTTTCTTCTTTTTCTTTCTGTCTTCTTTATCTGCAGTAGTGGGTGATGTTCTTCTTCTTCTTTCAGCTCTTGTTTTTGCTTGTCTCTTTGTTTTTCTTTTCCCTTGCGGTCCTGTTCTTCTTCCTCTTTTCTGCCTTCAGAGCGTCGTCTGATTTTCCAATCAGACGACTTAAACCGCCGCTGCTACAGTGCTCCTCCTTCCTTCAGCTTTCGTCGTCCTTCTTCTCTACCTCGCTCGTCTTCTTCTTCTTCACCTGTGCCTGCACACTTCAAAGCTCTCGTCAGCGGGCAAAAACCTACTCTACCCTCCCCCCCGCGTTTCTCTCTCACAGAAGCTGCTCTTGGGAAAGCTCTCCCAGAGATGCTGGGTAGTCGGGTACGGGTCGCGCCCGGGTCCAGGCCCACCGGCGTGCGTGGTGGGCGAGGAGTGCAGGTCAGGCTAAGTCGGGTCGGGCCAGGTCCGTGAGGCGTGCGTGCGGACGAGGCCGGGTAGTCGGGCGGGTGAAGGGGACCTTACCCTGTGAACTGAGGCGAACAGCTTAAGGCACGTTTTGCCTTTAAGCGCCCATTCGCCTCAGTGGCTTTCCGAGGTGGGACTAAATGTCCCACCCCAATTTGGATGCCTACGTGGAGGAAGCAGCGGCAGTCGAGGCGAAACGCGGGGGCTTCGCGCGAGAGCTTCGACTCGACTGCAGCCTGGTACTTCGCAAAGACGCCTCGCACTGCCTGGGAGCGTGACCTGGGCGTGGCGCACCTGGGGCAGCAGGTGAAGAAGCTGCTTCGCTTCAACAATGGCGGCAGCGAGCGCAGGTACCTGCCCACAGAGAAACGGCCTCTCGGCCTAATCAGAAACGCGAAGGACCTTCGCCGTGGTATGGCGAAGGTGGTCGAGGGGTGTCCAGGCGGTAGGGCGGAGCCTAAGGGCCGCCCTAGGTCAAACTGCAGGTTGGGAGATGGGTTTGTTCGGTGGAGTTGCAGAGGGTGATTTGGGGGAAGTGGAAGGGCGGTGGTTGATCAGGGTGAGGAGGCGGAGGTTCTACGGTGGTCGGCGAGCCGTATGGGTTGCTGGAGTGATGGGAGCGGGTCACCGGAGCAGGGGCCAGAGGTGGAGAAGGTGAGGGCGATGGTCGGATCGGGGCAACAGTAAAGATGTAAAGTGAGGAAAAGGAAGAGGGGAGGAAGAGAAGAAGTTTTGACCTAGCTACGGAGACGAAAGGGGCTGGAGCAAGGCGGCAGTCGTAGCGACTGTCGCCGGAGAAGAAGATGCCTGGGGGAAGGGGCGGCGGCGAGGAGAGGGCCGGAGAGGCGCCAGCTGGGTTCGGCGTGGCACGGGAAGAGCGAGGGGGGGCAACCCTGCAGCTGGTAGTGCGGCAGAGCGACGAGGAGGAAGGGGAGAGGCCGCCGGAGCTGGAGGGCTCCCTGTCGGAGTGGGAAGAGAGGAAGTGGGGGTCTTTCTCCGTCAGGACCGAGCTCCCTTGAACGGTGGAGCGACGGGGGGTACTTATAGGGTAGAATCAGAGAGGAGGGCGGAGGGAGACGACGTGTCTCCCTCACCGGAGGACGCCGGAGATGGAGACCCATACCGTTCGTGCATTCGTACGGCCGGTATGGTGGGTTGCAGTGACCAGGGGGGTGTTCCTGCGACGGCTGACGACGCAGGGCACCCTCGGTTTACTTGCCAGACCCTCGTCCTTACCCTGCGCGGCGCCATGCTCCGCGCAAGGTCGCCGGAGCATGGTGCTGGTCAGGTTTTGGTAGGAGGGACCCGAATGCAAAGAACGAAGGAGAGTTAGGGGTAGAAATGTGAGGGTTCAAAAGTTGAGGGCCAAAAAGTAAATAAATGAGGACCAAAGTGTAAAGTTGGTCAAGAAGGTTTCCTCCTAGGCTCAAGTTTTTATACATGACTAATTGGGGCCTAAGGATTATGATGGTCAATTTTATTTCCAGATTAAACCTTGTTTGACCGGTCAATTTACGCAAAAACCCAAATTAAGTTATTAATTGGGCATGGTTCTCAATGTAGGTCAAAAAGGGTTCCGAAGGCCAAATTGAAGGTTCTAAACCCTAGAGATTATTTTTCTATGAATTTTAGAGGGTTTAATCTATTTTTACTTTGCCTCAAACCTCGTGTTTTTAAGTGGGTTTGTTTTTAGGGTTACAGGATGTCATTTAACTGCTTGGAGTTGCTGTAGCCCTTATTGAATCATCTCATCCCACTTTTCCTCTTATTAGGTTTCTTTGACCTATGTTTGGGCCTTGAGTTACCCTATTTTCATATTGGATTGGTGAAATTGCATTTTTACCCCTTAGTTTCTATTTTCTTTGTGAACTCAGAATCTCTCTGAGTTAAGCCTTTCCTTGAGTTATGTAGGAGCTTTTATCCTTTGTATTAGGTCAAAATGAGCTAGTTATGGCTCATGATGAGGTTCTCATCATACCCCCATGCCTAGCTTTTGCTAGTCCCTTAGCAAAAACTTAAGGTTTCAACCCTTGTTCTAGACCATGAAGTTCTTAATAGCTTCAGATAAGTGCTTTTTCATTTGAGCTTAGATTAGGTTAGAATGCTGACCATAGGCCTAAAAGGTACTCTAGTACCAATCAAGATCCAAATCTGTCTAGCCTCAGCCTTAGTCCTTAGCAAAGGTTTTTAAGGCCCACAAGAACTAACCAAAGGTTTATTGGACTTTGTGGTTAAAGCACCCGTGCTCGAAATGATTTTAGCCCTGGCTTAGTTCGCAGTGCGTTTTGTAAGAGAGAGAGAGAAAATTTATTTGTTTGGAGAGTTCTCTCTCTTTTTCTTTTTAATTCTAGCTTAGGATTGGCTTTTCAACACGGTCTGTATCAGATTCATTGCTCCCATCATCAATCCTAAAGGGTTCCTGGCGATCGATGCTTCGAGATAGCACCGCCCATGGCAACCCCCGGAACCCTGGCTATTGAGATTTCGAGATAATCCTATCCATGGTGTTCCGTGGCCGAATCCAGACCCTGGCAATTGACACTTCGAGATAATGCCATCCATGGGATCTGAATCAGCAGAGTGCTTACATGCCCCCAGTATGATATGTAAATATCCTAAGAGACAAGCATCGAGGAGATGATATTTTGTTACGCATCTTCGAGGGGATTTCCCACCTCTCCGCGCTGGGAACTCGTCCAAATCAACTTGTGTTGGTCGGCCGCTCCTACTCTAGGTGTACTTTCCAAAATTTTGCGATGCTTCTGCGTGATTTTGATTTTTACGCTTACTAAACCAGGCTGTGTGTGAGGTTAGGGTGCTTAGGTTACTAAGTCCCGTAAACCAAAAATTAGTTAACGAGGCCAAATACTCCCTAAGCCTTGGACCTAGTACTTAAGCTTTTCATTTTCCTCAACCTCTTGAGGATTGTCTGGATCTTAATGGGTACTAAGAGTCTATTCAAGAATGCCTAAGGTTTGCGTTCTTACTAATCTCATTATGCACTTTTCAATTATTTTCTTGAATGAGATCTAGAACTTAGGTTAATTCCTTAGTTCCTTACTAATGACTATCACCTTTTCTCATAATTTTGTGCTCCTTTTTCATTTTGTTTCTTTTCTCCTTCTCCTTCACAAAATTTCCTTCTCCTCTTTTCCTCTTATTCTTTTTCAAAAATTTTTAATTTTTATAGTGTTTTTGGCATATGTGAATTTTTTGTTTGAAACCTTTTCTTACAAGTTTTGCACTTTCATACCCCCCCATGCCTAAGATTTGCAATGTCCTCATTGTAACTTAGGGGGTTTTTATTTAACTTAGTTCATTCCTTAAGACAGAAATTTGGATGAGTGAATGGGTCGGGTTGAATTTTGCGGACGATTTCTAATCCCAGATGCAAGCATCTGAGGTGGGGTCGGCTGTCTACAAGGGTGAACCTTAAGTGCAAAAAGGTGTCAGAAAAAGTTTTGGATTTTTTGGAAAATGACGGGTTGCCTCCCGTTGAGCGCTAAATTTGATGCCTTCAGCCAAGCAAGAAATGCGATGGAGAGGGGATGGTGAAATCAGCAGAGTTTTGTAAGACAAGCACCTTGATTAAGAGCCTGGTTGGTCCAACCAGGTGCTTGTTCAGATTAACAGGCTGATGATGCAGCCCAAACCCAATCAATCTGGTGGGTTGATAGATGTGGATAAAAAGGTGTGGAACCCACCATATACTATGAAGCTCAGATGGATGTGGAAGTGAAAACGCAGGGTTTGGCTGAGTCGAATCAGCCTGGTCAGAGTAGGGACCCGTAGAATAATCAATGAATGACGCGGAAACCATACAGGGGTGATCAGAGAATGATAGAGCATGGTATGTAGTCTGATCAATGTTCGAAACCCGATGTGGAAATGCAATCGGCTCGGTGAGAGGTGAATCTGAATAGAAATTGAGTCCGGTTGCGGGTCGGGGTTGGGAAGAGGTTTTGATTAGTTCTGTGTGTGCAGACGAGGTGGCAACTGTGTATGAGGGCTCTTCTAGAAAGGAATGACAGGTGGTTTCCTGTAGAGAGTCCTCTGGGTAACTATCAAATGCCTGAAGAGTGTCTGTAGGATGAAAGAAATCTAATTTGAGCAAAGATTTGAATTCTGGGTTGCAATCACTCTTGGCATTTTCTATTTTTGGTTCCTGAGGATCGAAAAGGAATGATTTTGTGTTATCAGTGATCTCGGGAATCAGGACCTCAGAGTCGGAGTCAGAGTCATGTGAACTGAGTCGTAGATGGGCCTGGCGTGTTCAGGAAGGAAAGCTTCTCCGTAATTATAGTCAGATCTGAAATTGTCGGAGAGTTGGCGAAAATGAGATTCATGATCATGAATTCCACCACAGCAAAAATCATCAGATGTGGAATCAGCAGCCTGACTGGGTTCTAGCCTATATGTCAATTCTGGGCTCAAAAAGGTGTTCTGTTCATGCTCGAAGCTGGTAGGATAGACCCCATTAAAACCTTGCTCATCCAACTCCTCAGTTTCTGTATCATAAATTGGCATGTTTTCTGAAAAATCGATCAGATTTCCTGAGGATGTTGGAGAGGGATATTCATCAAATAGAGGCCCGGAATCATATTCTGTAAAAATTTGATCTTTCTCATAAGGGGCCTCATAATCTTCCCAATAAGTTTCAGATCCAGGTTCTAGGCTTAGGATGTGGGTAGAATTATTAGAACCTAAGTCCGAATAACCTTCGAGGGCCACCTTACCAAAATAAGGGGCGGAATTTATACCCTCAGAAGGTTCAGTTCTGATCTCATTATTGCAGGAGTTTTGAAATTTTAGGCTTGGCAATTCATGGTCTAAGTTTGGCACATCATTGTGTTCTCCTGCAATATCCCAACGCAATTCAACATTGTCTTCTATCTGGGTTGGGATTCCACAACCACTTTGTGCCTCAGTCCCGAGATCTGGGAAACTGGATTGTTCCTTAATACTGTTCCAAGATGGTTCATCCTCTGTTTCTGGTATATACGGGTATTTTTGGTTGATAATTTGTTCTACTGATTTCATCATTTCTACCCGTTTTGTAAGGGCATCTTGGTGTTGTTCCCAAAGTACAGGATTTGTCAAGCATTGAAGGTATTCAGATTGGTGTAATTTTTCTATCTCAATGTATCGTGTCATGAGCATATCTCGGGTTGATCCTTTTGTAACTTCTATCAAAAGAATTTGGGCACAGTTTACGATGAAAGCTGTGGTTGTTGGGACATCAACCTGAATGTTTTCTATTGGTGTTGAGGGTTTATATTTGATTTCATAGAATTCAAGGGCATCCTCAATCATCTTATCTTTCATGGATCTCAGATATTCAGGTTTTTTACATGGTAGTCTTGCTAGGTAATTAGGCTGCATCTTCGAATCAGGTGGTGGAATTAAGATAGAATCAGAAGTTTGAATTAATGGAAGAAGGGGACTTTGTTCAGAATCAGAGGAAAGAGGGGCTATGTGAATGATTTCTGCGAAAACAAGGGAGCCGAGGCTTAGCTTCGGGGAGAGTGAATTTCTATAGGAGGTTTCAAGGACCTCCTACAAAATACTGAAGGACTGGATGAGATAAGCAGGTGCTGGACCCAATCAAGACACCCAAAAATGTTGGGTGACTATAGAGGTTCGGGGCAGATGGACCCCTTGATCAGAAAGATCGTCCACCTGAGAATTACCTGGGCAGCCAGAGAGGGAGAGTCCCGCGAAGACCCCTACACGGTAGAGCATCCCCACGGGTTACAGGGTTTCCCCCACCCGACCTCTCTTGTCACTGCGGTTCCAGGTAGACCAGAATGGGGATCTTGACCTCTTAAGTCTACCAATTTTAGTTTAAGATCAGGGTGCTTAAAGTTACACTTGAACTCTTAGGTATTTTGAATGAGAAAGTGACCTAATTTTAAGGTTGGTTGACCCAAGGGGTCAACTTTACCTATTGTTCCTTTGAGAGCTTTTGGGTCCTTTCTTTTTGGGTTCAAGTGTTTAGAGAGCCAATTGTTTAGGGTTTCTCTGAATAAGTATGTTCAATCAATGGTTTAGGCACACTTTTTTTGGATTTTCTCCATTCTTGATTTAAGTAGTGTGTCTCTAAAACCCTAATGTTGAATCTTATGTTGGCTCTACTTGGTCCAGTTAGTTCTTTGTTGGGCAATTAGGGCTCAAGCAAGAATGTGTTAGCCCTTAAATACCCTTAATAGTGTGCAGGAATAATGGGTTGAAAACATGCAACTTTTTATGATTACTAAGTATGGAAGACAGGTTAGCCCTATATTGCTTGTTCTTTTCTTTTCTTCCTCTTTAGAGTTTAGGGGTTAATAGCGAGAGGAAAAAAATTACCTGTCCTCGGAGTGGTTGTCGTGCGGTTGCTTGTCTTCTTGATTTCCTGTAGCTGCACAAAAGAGAGGAGATTATCAGAAACTAAAAAGAAACAGGAATGTTTACCTCTAGAATAGCCGTTGCTCCCCGGCAACGGCGCCAAGAAATGACGTGGCGATAACTAGGTTTTGTTATAGCATTGTAGTATAGCCAGTTATTGCCATCATTTCAAATATATAATTTTTCTACTCGGAAAATAAAAGAGTTCCCGAGGTCGAACTCAGGGAGCAAGTCGTATTCTAGGGGTACAAATTCTTATTACAAAAATAAAGAGAGAGAGAGAGAGAGATGAAAATTTGGCTTCTTCTTCTTCTCTTCTCTTCTTCCTCTTTGGCTTTTGGTTTCTTTATCTCCTTGTGGTCTTCTTCTTCTGCCTTCTGTTCTTCAGATCTTCTTCTCGTGCTCTCTTCTTCTGCTTTTGCTGTCAGGACGTCGTCTCTCCTTCTTTCTTCTTTTTCTTTCTATCTTCTTTATCTGCAGCAGTGGGTGATGTTCTTCTTCTTCTTTCAGCTCTTGTTTCTGCTTGTCTCTTTCTTTTTCTTTTCCGTTGCGATCCTGTTCTTCTTCCTCTTTTCTGCCTTCAGAGCGTCGTCTGATTTTCCAATCAGACGACTTAAACCGCCGCTCCTACAGTGCTCCTCCTTCCTTCAGCTTTCGTCGTCCTTCTTCTCTGCCTCGCTCGTCTTCTTCTTCTTCGCCTGTGCCTGCACACTTCAAAGCTCTCGTCAGCGGGAAAAAACCTACTCTACCCTCCCCCCCGCGTTTCTCTCTCACAGAAGCCGCTCTTGGGAAAGCTCTCCCAGAGATGCCGGGTAGTCGGGTACGGGTCGCGCCTGGGTCCAGGCCCACCGGCGTGCATGGTGGGCGAGGAGTGCAGGTCAGGCTAAGTCGGGTCGGGCCAGGTCCGTGAGGCGTGCGTGCAGACGAGGCCGGGTAGTCGGGCGGGTGAAGGGGACCTCACCCCGTGAACTGAGGCGAACAGCTTAAGGCAGTTTTTGCCTTTAAGCACCCGTTCGCCTCAGTGGCTTTCCGAGGTGGGACATTTGACTAAATGTCCCACCCCAATTTGGATGCCTGCGCGGAGGAAGCAGAGGCAGTCAAGGCAAAGCGCAGGGGCTTCGCGCGAGAGCTTCGACTCGACTGCAGCCTGGTACTTCGCGAAGACGCCTCGCACTGCCTGGGAGCGTGACCTGGGCGTGGCGCACCTGGGGCAGCAGGTGAAGAAGCTGCTTCACTTCAACAATGGCGGCGGCGAGCGCAGGTACCTGCCCGCAGAGAAACGGCCTCTTGGCCCAATCAGAAACGCGGAGGACCTTCGCCGTGGTACGGCGAAGGTGGTCGGGGGGTGTGCAGGCGGCGGGGCGGAGCCTAAGGGCCGCCCTAGGTCAAACTGTAGGTTGGGAGATGGGTTTGTTCAGTGGAGTTGCAGAGGGTGATTTGGGGGAAGTGGAAGGGCGGAGGTTCTGCGGTGGTCGGCGAGCCGTGTGGGTTGCTGGAGTGATGGGAGCGGGTCGCTGGAGCAGGGGCCGGAGGTGGAGAAGGTGAGGGCGATGGTCGGATCGGGGCAACAGTAAAGATGTAAAGTGATGAAAAGGAATAGGGGAGGAAGAGGAGAAGTTCTGACCTAGCTACGGAGACGAAAGGGGCTGGTTTAAGGCGGTAGCCGTATCGACTGTCGCCGGAGAAGAAGATGCCTGGGGGAAGGGGCGGCGGCGAGGAGAGGGCCGGAGAGGCGCCAGCTGGGTACGGTGTGGCGTGGGAAGAGCGAGGGGGGGCAACCCTGCAGCTGGTAGTGCGGCAGAGCGACGAGGAGGAAGGGGAGAGGCCGCCGGAGCTGGAGGGCTCCCTGTCGGAGTGGGAAGAGAGGAAGTGGGGTCTTTCTCCGTCAAGACCGAGCTCCCTTGAACGGTGGAGCGACGGGGGGTACTTATAGGGTAGAATCAGAGAGGAGGGCGGAGGGAGACGACGTGTCTCCCTCGCCGGAGGACGTCGGAGATGGAGACCCATACCGTCCGTCCGTTCGCACGGCCGGTATGGTGGGTTGCAGCGACCAGGGGGTATTCCTGCGACGGCTGACGACGCAGGGCACCCCCGGTTTACTTGCCAGACCCTCCCCCTTACCCTGCGCGGTGCCATGCTCCGCGCAAGGTCGCCGGAGCATGGTGCTGGTCAGGTTTTGGCAGGAGGGACCCGAATGCAAAGGACGAAGGAGAGTTAGGGGCAGAAATGTGAGGGTTCAAAAGTTGAGGGCCAAAAAGTAAATAAATGAGGACCAAAGTGTAAAGTTGGTCAAGAAGGTTTCCTCTTAGGCTCAAGTTTTTATACATGACTAATTCGGGCCTAAGGATTATGATGGTGAATTTTATTTCCAGATTAAACCTTGTTTGACCGATCAATTTACGCAAAAACCCAAATTAAGTTATTAATTGGGCATGGTTCTCAATGTAGGTCAAAAAGGGTTCCGAAGGCCAAATTGAAGGTTCTAAACCCTAGAGATTATTTTTCTAAGAATTTTAGAGGGTTTATTCTATTTTTACTTTGCCTCGAACCTCGTGTTTTTAAGTGGGTTTGTTTTTAGGGTTACAGGATGTCATTTAATTGCTTGGAGTTGCTGTAGCCCTTATTGAATCATCTCATCCCACTTTTCCTCTTATTAGGTTTCTTTGACCTATGTTTGGATCCTGAGTTACCCTATTTTCAGATTGGATTGGTGAAATTGCATTTTTACCCCTTAGTTTCTGTTTTCTTTGCGAACTCAGAATCTCTCTGAGTTAAGCCTTTCCTTGAGTTATGTAGGAGCTTTTATCCTTTGTATTAGGTCAAAATGAGCTAGTTATGGCTCATGATGAGGTTCTCATCATCTACACAAGTGCATATCCTTAAAGCTCAAAGGCCTAACGTCTAGGATCGAGACCACTCACTACTGGCTCCCTAAGGCTCTAGTAGTGAGACAGACTTGTTGATCTTCGACCAAAGACCTAATGGGTGCAAAGAGGAGAGATAGAAAATTAGACTTGTGTGACTCTAGGGATCGCGGTGTGTGCACGATAGCATGCAACAGACGATAGTGATAAAACCCGCATTCATTCTGTAAATAGATTTAACTCAAAATTTTTATTATCCTCTTATTTTACTTAATCTTTTCAAAAAAATGATAGAAAGAAGTAAAGTGACAACCTTTTAAGTATTTTCACAAAGAGTATGTGGTCTTGATATTAACTCCAGAATAGGGTTCTACGTGATTTTTCATGAGTTTTCCCACTGATGCGAGAAAAATAGTAGAAACTTTTCCCGAGTTAGATCGTAAAGCTACTAGCAGGTAAATGCACTCCTAAGAGTGTATGCCTATAACATGCTATTGCTAGTCAGGAAGTATGTATTTTTGTATTTTTTTTAATTTTTTTACTAGCTAAATGCAACAATACAACTAAACTAGAGACTAAGAAAAGAATACTTACAATGATATGTATAGTGGAAAATAAAATAGAAAAAGAAAACCCACCTTCTCTCCTGAGAATACCCGCAGAGGTAAACTTTGAAAGAAGACAGAAAACAAAACAAAAACAAAACTAATTAGTACAAAACAACTAAAAATAGTAATAATGGCGAATATAATTGCAGTTATCTCCCCGACAATGATGCCATTAAAATGATGATTATCTTTCTCAACACATTTAATTAAGTTAATTGTCCTTAATTATGTGCAGAAGAAAGTAACTTAGGTAAACCTGAATTTATGTTGATTAAGTAGTATAAGGTCAAGTTAACCTAACATTTTAGATTTTATTTCTTTTAACTAGTTGAGTCCAGGTCGTTCGTTGGGAGGCAAAACTTAATTAAAATTCACCATTCAATCTAAGCTACTTGTGGAAAGTATAATTAAGTATACCTTAAGAACATGAATTTTGCTTAAGGATTTCAAATTAGAAGAATATGCAAAACTCCATTAGGTAAACACATTTACACAAATGATCTTTTACAAATAAGTAAACATGTTTATTTCTTTTTTATTTCTTTTTATTTACAAGAGATTAAGGCAAGAGAAAGTAATTCTAATGAAAATATGCCTTATTACAACATTAAGCTCAAAAGAAATTAATAAAATGCAAGAAATTAAACACAATTATTCTTCTTGTCTTCAGCGTTATTCTTCTTTCTCTTCTTTTCCTTTCACTCTCTCTTCTCTTTACTTTCCTCTTAATCTTTCTTCTTAATCTTTCTCGAGCTCTTTCTTTTCTTTCTTTCTTACTCTGCCTATTATTTCTCTTTAGCTTTTGTGCCTGTTCAACCTTTCTTTTCGCCTTACAAGCTCTCCCTTTCTTCTCCTTCTCTTCTAAACTTTTGCAATCCTTCTGAATCGAATCGATCTAACACTTTGAACCAAAAGTTAGATTTTTGATTGGCGGCTTGGACCGGTCAGGGATACACAGCACCCATCTCAGGGTGGGAGCTGACCCTACAAGGTCCAAGCCTGGTTTTTATTTAGTTTGATTTATTTTTGGTTCGCATAATCTTGGGCCCATCCGGCTCACAGCCTCCCAGGCCCCATGCACATGCCCTCACGGGCCCACACTCACATGCCCACAGGCGCACACACACCAGGGCACGCGCACCGCATGCACCCACACACACACTAATATGCTCAAATTCTTTCTTGCACCCTGCGCTATCGACTGAAGAACCTATAACATGAATCACTTTTATACCAAGGCCGCCACTTCAGTTCCACCGATGTGGGACTATGTTTACCCCTCCCAGTCTAGACTTCAGATGATCACTCCAGCCAGCTCAGAGCTCCAATCCGAGCAAATGAAATCTTGCTGGAAAGCTCTTAGGTTGTTCTACATGATTGGAGTATCAATTTGATACTTAGGGAAGGTTTAGCTCTTTGATTTGAAGGGCGAAGGACATGGGTTCACTATGGCTATCTTATCCTGCAGAATGGAGTTTATGGCTTTAAGGTCATGCAGAAGGACATTTGACCTCCAGATGAGGTGTTGAATAGGTTCAGAAGGTGATTCTGCAACTGTTGGTGAAGGAAATAAGCTTTAAGGAGCTTCAAAAGAGTGCAGAAGCTAAAAGGCTTCGCCAAAAGGATTCTGAACTTCAATTCCAATCTGAAAGGTCCAATAGATGGCTAAAGACCTATTTAATCAATGCAAACAAGCTCTAGAGGTTGTTAAGAAACTATCTGGGTAGATTATCCATTTGAATCTCATCACAAACTCATTGTCATCAGCTTGGGTTCAAAAACAACCTAAACTAACAGAAATCAATTTCTTCTAAAGAATTGATCAGAGCTCATCCAAATTGCATCTGAATCATTTACAAGCATCACAGGAATAGACTGGATTCCTCAATTTGTCTGATTTTATCACAAATCCAGGAATCAGACTTTAAGTTGACCATTTAGCCTTGAATTTTGACTTTCTAAATTAAACCATTTCAGATGAAATTATGGCCTTAATCATCTTCTCTTTAACCTCAGGAATGGATTCAAACCCTTAGAAGGATGATTTAGTTAAGATTCCTAGGGTTCCAGACCTATCGCCTGAGCTTGTAGAGGAGTTTTTTCGATAGAACAAACCGAAGTTAATCACAGAGATTGACACAATGGAATTGTCTCAGGGAAAGTTACTGATTCTTTTAGACCTTTTAAATGAGGCTAAACCCTAACTATTAGTCGTCTCCAACTATACCAGAGTTGAAGATAAAGATCTAATAGAAACTCCAGTCATTAAAACCTCAAATAAACTTCTTCAACATGATCAGTGACCTTTAAATCAGAGATCTGGAGCTTCACACTGAGCTTTATGGTCTGAAGAGCTCGTTTGACTCATCGAAGCTCGGCAGAGCTCCGGTGAGTCCAGAAAAAGGGTAAAATGTATAGATGATGTGAAAACGTGCCATTAATGATGTAAATGGCTTTTTGAGGTTACAAGGAACCTCAGGAACACCTTAATTCCTTTGATTATCCATTAAAGTGGAAGTTATGCAGTGAATTCATAGTAGACAAATTTTGAATGTGATGAGGCTCAGGACCTATTTTCCCACTCAATTGAGTGGAGAAAACAAGTCAAAAGGTATTTGCGATGGTTTATAGGTGGATAATTAATAAATTGAAATCCTCCTAGGCCGCCATTTACAGAGAGCTCAGGAGATTAAATTAAATTGGGCATTTAAGTTATAGATGGTAATTACTTAAATTAAAGTGAGGATAGGGGCCCTTAAGCGATAGATAAGTGGTGGAGAGCCCCAGTGGAAGTGGAGTAAGCTCAACCACTTCTACCATGGATAGCAGGAGCAGTTGGTGGAGGTGGATGTGGTTTAGACGAATAGATGATCAATTTAGTGATTAAAAGTGATAGAAATGTTCATGAATGATTTAAGAAGGTGATCAGTGACTTAAAAAGACAAGAGATTGCTGTTGACAAGCTCAACAAGCTCGCCGGAGCTGGAGAAGACGAATGGAAATCTAGCATTACACCTATCTAATCTACCTAACTAACTATCCTAACTAATCTACTTACCTAACCTACTATTACCTTGACGAAAGAGGTAGAAGATCTCCATCGATTGTCCTTAATGGTGGAGGAAATCAGAGGGTTGAAGGAAGAAGTCCGACGGGCATTTGTGAAGTAAAGCAGCGGAGCTCCTAGTCAGCACTGTGTCAGGAGACTTGGCTGACTTCGGCGGAGATCCAGAGTGATCAAAAATGGATGGAGGAAGATGAATGAAGTGGAGGAAGGTTGCCAGAGTTTAGAAAGAATAGCCTATCGATTAGCTCAATGAAGAAGAGGGAAGGGAGCTTATTTTGTTGAAAATCGTGGGTGTGGAGGGGTATTTATAGGTTGTGGTGGCTAAGGCGGAGGTTGAATCTGGATAGAGAAGAGGCTAGGAGTGGAGAAAGCACCGGCGTCTTCTCCGACACCGGTGAGGTTATCTCCAACCCCAAAGTGGGATTGTAGCTTCATCCAGATCGGCGGATGAAAAGAAGATGATGAGCACAAGCTTCAGGCGCTTGGAGAGGAAGGAATGACGTCAGATATGCAGTGATCAGATGGTGGAAGCACCTCCTATCGTCAACCGTCGAGGAGGCTGAAGAAGGAAAGAAGAAGAAGTTTTAGGGATTTATTTGTAACGAAAGCTGAGGACCTAAATGAAGAATAAGGACTCGATTGAAATAAAATGAGTAAATTATAAACTAAGGTTTTCAAGATTTATTTAAATTTAAATCTTTTTCAGCTTTTTATATATGATTATCAATAAGAGAATTATTATATTTAGACCTTGAATTTACATTTTTGAGCTTTTTAGATTAATTTATTTAATTAAGTAATGTTACTTAAGTTATTGCATACTTAGGTATATATTGTACTTAAGCTAGTTAATCACATTAATTAGATAAATTACTGATAATATTTCGAGTCTAATTATTAATTAAATTCTTAATAATAGTAATTGGATGATAATATAGCATTTTTAACTTATTTTAAGGTCCTTTATTATTTATCCCTTATTTAATAACTAACCCATATATTTACATATTTCTAGCTAATTAACTAGGAAGACTAGTTAATTAGAGGTAATTAGAGTCCATGATGAGCTTCTCATCAATGACCTCTTGCATATTAGGATTCAGACGTATCTGCATTTCATGGGAAGGTCGTGTGCCCTCTTCAGTGTAGATATGGTGTGTGCAGTAAGAGGGGCTGATGCCAGTCAAATCATCGAGAGTCCATCCAATAGCTCTTCGATGTTGCTAGAGAACAGTAATCAGACGGGATTCCTGATTAGGTGTGAGTCTGGAGTTGATAATCACAGGAAACGTCCGATTGGAACCGAAAAAGGTTTACTTAAGGTGGTCAAGAAGAGGCTTGCATTCCAAAATAGGGTTTTCAGTAGCAGCGGGTAGTTCAGTGTGTGTGTCAAGAGCAAGAGAAGGAGTTACGGGTGTGTCTAAGTCAATTTCGGACTCCTCTGATTGCAGGTTTTGATCCTCTTGTGGCTGATCAGAAGTAGTCAAGTTTTCCTAAATATATGGATCATCAACCATAGCCTTGATATCACATATCTATTCTATAACACTGCAATTAATCCCTTGTTGGGCCTTAAAGATGTCAATATTTAATGTTTGGTTCCCAACTTTCAGGTCAATTTGGCCCTCCTCACAATTTATGTTGGCCTGAGTAGTGGCCAGAAAGGGTCTCCCTACTATAATTGGTGTATCCCTCAAATTTTCTGAAGCATCCATATCCAAGACTACAAAGTCCATCGGGAAATAGAAATCCCGAACCCTAACAATGACACCCTCAAGAACTCCTTTAGGTGACTTAATAGATCGATCAGCCAGTTGTAATGTCACCTCTGTTAGTTTAAGCTCAGATTCCTCAAGATGGTCAAATAGGTATGAGGTTTATGGTGAATCCAAGGTCCAATAAAGCTCTATCAAGTTGGGTATCACCAATTGTGCAGGAAATTAGTGGAGTACCTGGGTCTTTTGCCTTAGGTGGGAGTTTGATCAAAATTATAGAGTTGGCTTGCTCTAACAATATGATTGAGCTCCCACTTTTGGTTCCCAATTTACGCTTAAGTGTACACATGTCTTTCAGAAATCGTGCATAAGTCGGTATGTGGCGGATCACATCCACCAAGGATATGTTTATATGGACCTATTCAAAGAGCTTGACCAGGTCCTCCTCAGGTGCCATGGGTTTGTTTGTCCTCTTTCCCTTGGTCAAGGCCTCGGGAAATGGAACCTTGGATGGTTCCTCTAGAATAGGTCCAGGTACTTGATCTGGGACATGGGTATCCAGGATAACTATCATAGGGCTTAGGTTACTACCAGGTTGAAAATGGCTTGGGTAAGGTGGGTCTTGAGTTGCTTTGCCACTATGAGTTGTTACTGAATTTAGTCCTGCCTAGTTTTGGTTCGGTGTCAGTAAAATAGGTGGCTGCTGTTTAAATCCTGAATATGATGTCGAAGCTTCCATCCCGTTAGGTGATGGAACAGAAGGGCCCTGATAAATCACGTGGGCTTGGCCCTGATTTGGGTTCATAACGTGCCTCCGGTTTGGCACATTATTTGGATTTGGTAGAGGTTGCGAAGGGAGTGTGCCAAGTTGGTGGGAATTCACCATCTGAGCACGTTGATTGCGAACCTTTGTGATCTCGTCCTTGTGCTATTTTTGCATAGCCACATTCGTCTTTTGAATGTCGGTCAGAGTCTGAAGGATAAGAGTCATTTTATCTATTTGAGTTGGCCCAGATTGATAGGTGGGGTTGGGCTGAGGCTGAGGCGGCTGATATGGACGAGGAGCTTGTGGACAGGGTTGATATGGTGGTCATTGATTCTGATTATTTCCAGCCTATAGGAAATTGGGATGATTCCGCCATCCAGGTTATAAGTGTTAGAGAATGTTTCATTCTGGATGGCGTTGAGGTCCTTACACGTCTGAGGAATCTTAGAAGAGTCAGAGTATGAGGGTTCAGAGTTCCCCCAACTAGAATAAGTAGGATCGGAGTTTCCTCTGATGCTAGCGTTAGATGAGGGTGGATACGGGTCCATCCCTTGAGAAGATCGGTGATAGATGTTATGCATAGCTTCCCTCCTAGAGGGCGGCTGTACGTACAGGTTTTGCACAGAGGTGGCTCACTGCAAATGTCGAGTTAGCTCATCCACCTTCTTCTCAGTGATAGAGACCTTGTCCAACTGACTGACCATTAATTCCAAGTCGACTGATGTGGACAGGCCCTGCGTCTCATGTGCTCCCCTTGGATTCGTCGATGCACAGGCATTCGTCCGGTCGAATAAGCTCATGGAGTCATTATTGATGGAGTTCTCATGCATTCTCGAGAATCTCCTACATAGTGTCAATGTGTTGACCCATGATATTTCCTCTGCAAGTTGCATTGACGAATAAACGAATATGTTCACGGAGACCCTGGTAAAAGGACTGGACTTGTTCCCATTTAGGAACTCCATGATGAGGGCACTTTCGCATGAGATCTAGGAAACAGTCCCATGCTTCATGAAGGGGTTCTCCAGACTGCTGGGCGAAGTGCATGATCTGGTATCATAAGGCATTCGTCCGACCAACTGGGAAAAGGCTTTCATAAACTCGGATTGTAGTTCAACCCATGTGTTGATTGGATGCATTTGAGTCTGATACCAGTGAGCTGCTTTATCCATGAGAGAGGAGAACATCTTCATGAGAAGAGTATCCCGATTTTGGACATCTGACCCAAAGGTTTGGGCCAGATGCTTGACTTGTTTGATGTGCTGGAAGGGATCCTCAGAATTAAGCCCATGAAACTTTGGAATAACATGAATCATATTGGGCTTGTGTTCAGAATCAGGACCTCCAGCCAGGATTTGGACTCAAGGTTTGATCGCCACCACAGCGGGATTATAGTGATCTCGCATCATGGGATGCTGTGGTGGGTTTACAAAGGCTTGGAATAAATCATTAAGGCACTGGAGTTGGTTCTTAAGGTTATTCTCTTCTTCTGCGGGTTGTTCCATGATGATGGAAGAAGGGGAATTGGGTTTAGAAGAATCAGAGGAGATGTCTATGTGATGGGGTTGCTACACAAACACGGAAGTCGAGGCCTGGCCTCGACAGGAGTGTATCACTAAAGGAGGCCTCAAGGATGGTCTTAAGGACCTCCTACCGAACATGCACCGATGGTCTGGATGAGAGTAGAATGTGATGGACCCAATCAAGACACCCAAAAATTTGGATGACTATAGAGGTTTGGGGCATATGATACCCCTTAGTCAGAAAGTCGTCCACCTGAGAAATACTTGGGCAACCAGAGAGGGAGAGTCCCATAAAGACCGCTACACGGTAGAGCACCCCCACGAGTTACAGGGTTTCCCCCACCCGACCTCTCTTGTCACTGATGTTCCAGGTAAGCCAGAATGGGAACTTGACCTCTTAAGTCTAATTAAGAATGGGTGCTTAAGATTTCACTTGAACTTTAGATGTATTGAGTGCAAAAAGTGACCTAATTTCAAGGTTGGTTGACCCAACAAGGTGGGTCAACTTCACCTATTTGTCCTTTGAGAAGTTTTAGGTCCCTTCTTTTAGGATTCAAGTGAGATTAAGAGCCTGAATTTTAGGGTTTTCTTGAATAAATCTCTTCAACCAAGGCTTAGGCACACCTCTTTTTGGAAAGTTAATTCTTGCTTATGAAGGTGTGTCTCTAAAACCCTAAATTGAAATCGTTAATTTGGCTATAATCTTGGTCCAATTTAGTTTGCCAAAATGTGGTATCTGTTTGATAGTCGTAGAGCACGTGTTTGCTAGGAAAATGTAGTAGTATATTGCGCAATACGATCAAACAAAAATCTCCATAAAAGATAATGAGACGAGTCTCGATCGTTCATCTCTGGGAGTCATTTGCTTTACTTATGAATTCGATCTTTTACCGCTCTACTCTATTTAGAATCACACGCCGATTTATGATTATTATGTATTGAAGTTGACATGCTTAGTTACAAGTATATCAGGAATTGAAAACATGCAACATTAATCACACAAAAGATATTGCAATGAGATCATGGTGATTCTCAACACATAGACATATATATATAGAAAATATATTTTTCATTCATTCATTTGGAGAGTGTTTGCAACATGAACTTGTAGAGGAAAGCTTGTACATGAATGCTTAAAAATGTAAAGCTAGCTATCAGAAAATGATCGCATACAAGAATCTACAGGGGGATTTTGCATGCATCATTGGGGGAGAATAAGGGCTACACTACTAAGCAGTAAATAAAAGCAGTAAATGTAAAGAGCTCGCTACTAATCTATCAAAAGTGAGGGCATTCGGAGGTGAGCTCCGATGGCCTTGGAGTGGTGGAGAGGAGAAAGAGGGGTGGCTAATGGAGCTTTGGTCGGCCCTTGGAGAGAGAGAGGAGTGATCCAGCATCCCGGCATGGTGTCCTTCATGGTGGTGCTCAGCTCATGGAGATGAAGTGGGGATGGTGGTGCCTAGCCTAAGTGGAGGTGGGTGGAACCAAGCAAGTATGGACAAAAAGTGGATGGGTGCAAATGGCCACCCCTTAGGTCATTTTATAGACCTAAGGGAAGGTCTCTAGAGAATTATGGAATTCTCTAGAGAGGCCTATGGTGGGAGCTCGTGGGAGAGAGAGAGAGAGAGGGTGGATGGTGGTTTTTAGATCCACCAAATGTGGATCTAAAAATTGAATGGCTCTTGGTTGCTAATTTTGGCAACCAAGGCATCAACACATGGTAGAGAGTTTTAGAGAACTCTAGCCTAGATATTTTTGTGAGGATGGTGTGTGTGGGTGTGTGTGGGTCGAAACTTAGGTGGCTAGGTTGATTAGGTTAGGTTCTAGTGGGTTTAGGTCAAGGTAGGTCTCAAATTAGGGTTGTAAACCCTAATTCACTAAGGTAAAGTGCAATTAAACTTAATACAAGTTTAATTGGGTGTGTGGAAAATTGAGAGTAAAACAGCTCAATTAATTTAGGTCTAGGTCAATTGGACTCTCATTGAGTCCAATTAGTTAGTGTGTGCTAAGATCAGGGCTCAATTGGACTCAATGGGTCCAATTGAATAGGATGATGGAATTGCCTAAGATCCAAGTCAAATAGGTTTAGTGAGGACCTAATTAGGTCCTTAGGGAGGTCTAGAGGTGATGTACTAGGGTTAGGGCACCTTAATTTAGGTTCCTATGGGGTTGGAATTGGGTTTAGGGTCATAGAGATCCAAGATCAAGGCTTGAATATCAAAACAGGAACTGGGGAGCAATATCAGACGTCTAATAATAGTGTCAGACATCTTATACTCAAAAATTGGAAGTTCAAACTTGTTGTCTGGACGTCCAATCAGAGTAAGGAAGGATTCAAGGTTCTATCTTGGGTATTCTGCAGAAATTTGACATCTGACCAAGTGTCTGGATGTCCAATAACATTGCAGAAGTGGGTTTAAGGTGTGTGAGAGTTGGCTAAGGGTTCTGGACATCCTATAACTTATCTAGACATCCAGATAGGCGATGGAACTAGGGTTTTAGGGCTTCCTAGGTTGTTGTGACCTAATCTAAGGGTGGCTAAGGCTTGCGGAAGTATCTAGGCTATCCTAGTGCTAGGATGGACCTAAGCTCTTCACATTTTACTACTTAATTCCTACTTAATATAATAGTGATCCTTAACTCCCTTACATGATTATTCCTACATTTAATCTAATCCTTCTGCTCCAACTCTGTTGCAACACCCATTATTCCTGATGCAACTTCAGATCCTACTCCAGATCCAGCTCCTAATTGGCTTATTGCCTGCAATTGACATAATACACTTAATCAGCACATTATAACATTATTTCATGCATAGCTAAAGGAAAGTAGTGAAGATGCAGATAATGCTTATGCATGCATGAATAACCCTAACTTATGCTAAGTCCTAGCTCAATCTAGGTCAATTACGACCTATGATTGCTACGTAATCAGTATCTAGGGCTCAATCAAGAAAGTGGTAGCCCTAGTAACCATAAATGGGTGCACAAATCAGTTTTGTTGTTGAAATCAAATCAGGCAACTTGATGAATTTAGCTAAGAATGTAAAGCAAGTAGCGCTAATTGATTTTATCTTTTTTTCCTTTTCAGAATGGGGGGCTTAAGAGAAAGTAATAAAAAATTACCTGCCCCTGGCGTGTTTGATGTGCGGCTATCTTTCTTTGAGTCTTCTCCCTGAAACAACCACAACAAAGAGATATAGCAAGTTAGTACCAAATCAGCAATTGTAATCAAGAATTCTAAATCGCCTGTTGCTCCCTCGCAACGGTGCCAAAATGTTTCATGATCGCTGAATCGTATTTTAAGAATATCGCATTGTAATATAGCCAAAAAAATGTTCAAAAAAATACAATTTTATTACTCGAATTTAAAGTCCAAAGTCGAACACAGGGAGCAAATTGGGGTTTAGAAATCAAGATCACAATTCAGAATTTGAAAGAATATGCAATAATATCAATATCGCAGTGCAAAAAAAATAGGGGTAAATGTAGAGCACAAAATACTAAAGAAACTCAATCTAAATGAATTAAACTCAAAATTGGACGTCTGATTTGTAAATCAGATGCCTTAAATAATGATGCTATAGTGCTCCTGACTTCTTCTTTCTCTTGCTTCTACTCCTCTTCTTTCTCTTCGCCTTTGGCTTCAGTCTTCTTCTTCCTCTACAATCTTTCTCTGCCTCTCTTCTTTTGCCTTTCTTTGTCTTCACCTCTTTCTTTCTCTTCTTCATTAGCCTCGGTCTTCCTTCTTCCTTAGCTTTTTCCTGCCTTCTCTACCTTGGCTTCAGCTTCTTCCTTCTCTTTCTTTCTCTGCCTTAGCTTCTCTGCATCCTTGTTTTCTCCTTCTTCTTCTTTAGCTTCGCTTCTCCTCCTCTTCAACCTGCAGCAAAACCTACCCCGTACCTACGCACACTTTCCTCTCTTTTCTCTCTTAGGTCCGCTCTCCTAGAGCCACGCGTTATCGGGTAATCGGGTCGGGTATGTACTTGGGACCAAGCCCATCGACGTGTGGTGGTGGGTGGGGAGTACAAGTTAGGTCGAGCCAACCAGGTCCGCAAGGCGTGGTCGTGGACGAGGCCGGGTCGGTCAGGTGAGAGAGAACTCACTTGATGATCTACTTTTCCATGACCTCCTAGAGATTAGGATTCAGATGTCTCTGCATTTCACGAGAAGGTCGTGTGCCCTCTTCTTTATAGATACGGTGTGTGCAGTAAGAGGGGCTGATGCCAGTCAAATCATCGAGAGTCCATCCAATGGCTCTTCGATGTTGCTGGAGAATAGTAATCAGACAGGATTCCTGATTAGGTGTGGGTCTGGAGTTGATAATCACAGGAAACATCTTATTGGAACCCAAAAGGGAATACTTAAGATGGTCGGGAAGAGGCTTGAGTTCCAAAACAGGGTTATCAGTAGCAGCGGGTGGTTCAAGGTGTGTGTCAAGAGCAATAGAAGGAGTTACAGGTGTGTCTAAGTCAAGTTTGAACTCCTCTGATTGCAGGTTTTGATCCTCTTGTCGTTGATTAGAAGTAGTTAAGTTTTCCTCAATATATGGATCATCAACCACAGCCTTGATATCACATATTTATTCTATAACACCGTAATTAATTCCTTGTTGGGCCTTAAATATGTCAATCTTTAATGTTTGGTTCCCAAATTTCAGTTCAATTTTGCCCTCCTCACAATTTATGTTGTCCCTAGCAGTGGCCAAAAAGGGTCTCCCTAGTATAAGTGGTGTATCCCTCAGATTTTCTGGAGCATCCATATCTAAAGCTACAAAGTCCACTAGGAAATAGAAATCCTGAACCCTAACAATGACATCCTCAACAACTCCTTTAGGTGACTTAATAGATAGATCAGCCAGTTGTAATGTCACCTCTGTCAGTTTAAGCTCAAATTCCTCAAGATGGACAAGTAGGGATTTAGGTTTTAGGTTTATGGAAGCTCCTTGGTCCAATAAAGCTCTATCAAATTGGGTATCACCAATTGTACAAGAAACTAGGGGAGTACATGGGTCATTTGCCTTAGGTGGGAGTTTGCTCAAAATTACAAAGCTGGCTTGCTCTGATAATACCATTGGGCTCCTACTTTTGGTTCACGGCTTACGCTTAGGTGTACACACGTCTTTCAGAAATCATGCATAAGCCAGTACGTGGTGGATCGCATCCATCAAGGGGATGTTTATATGGACCTGTTCAAAGAGCTTGACCAGGTCCTCCTCAGGTGCCACAAGTTTGTTTATCCTCTTTCCCTTGGTCAAAGCCTCGGGAAACAGAACCTTTTATGATTCCACTAGAATAGGTCCAAGTTCTTAATCTGGGATAGGGGTATCCTGGATAACTATCCTATGGCTTGGGTTACTACCAGGCTGAAAATGGCTTGGGTAAGGTGGGTCTTGTGTTCCTTTGCCACTACGGGTTGTTACTGAATTTAGTCCTGCCTGGTTTTGGTTCAGTGTCGGTAAAATAGGTGGTTACTGTTGAAATCCCGAATATGATGTCGAAGCTTCCATCCCATTAAGTGATGGAACAGAAGGGGCCTGATAAATCATGTGGGCTTGGCCTAGATTTGGGTTCATAACGCACCTCTGGTTCAGCACGTTATTTGGATTTGGTAGAGGTTGCGAAGGGAGTGCGCCAGGTTGGCAGGAATTTGCCATCTGAGCAAGTTGATTGCGAACCTCTGTGATCTCGTCCTTGTGTTGTTTTTGTATAACTGCATTCGTCTTTTGAATGTCAGCCAGGGTATGAAGGATAAGAATCATTTGATTAGTTTGAGTTGGCCCAGATTCATAGGTGGGGTTGGGCTAAGGCTGAGGCGGCTGATATGGACGAGGAGCTTGTGGATGGGGTTGATATGGTGGTCTTTGATTCTGATTATTTTTCGTCCATAGGAAATTGGGATGATTCCACCATCCAGGGTTATAAGTGTTAGAGAATGGGTCATTCTGGATGGCATTGAGGCCCTCGTAGGTCTAAGGAATCTCAGAAAAGTCAGAGTACGAGGGTTTAGAGTTCCCCCAACTAGACTAAGCAGGATTGGAGTTTCCTCCAGTCCTAGAGTCAGACGGGGGTGGATACAGGTCCATCCCTTGAGAAGATCGGTGATAGATGTTATGCATAGCTTCCCTTCCAAAGGGTGGCTGTGCGAACGGGTTTTGCGCAGAGGTGGCTCACCGCAAATGTCGAGTTAGCTCATCCACCTTCTTCTCAATGATAGAGACATTGTCCAACCAACTGGCCATTACTTCTAAGTCGACTAATGTGGACAGGCTCTGTGTCTCATGTGCTCCTCTTGGATTAGTCGATGTGTGGGCATTCGTCTGGTCGAATAAGCCCATGGAGTCATTATTGATGGAGTTCTCACACATATTCTCGAGAATCTCCCACACAATGTCTTCATGCTGACCCATGATATTTCCTCCTTGATGGAAAGCCATTTTCGCACATTTGAAAGTCGTCGGAAATCATAGTATAATCGTGCAAAAATGTTCGTCAAAGATTAAGTTTGTAAAAATTACGAGACTTGACTCTCGGTCATTCATCTCTGGGAGGCGTTTGCTTTTACTTTTGAAATCAATCTTTTTGCTGTTCTACTTCGTTTAAAAACGCATGCCAGTTTCTAATCTCCTAATTAAAGCTTCACCACTTCTATTATTAACTCGGATTACGTGCGTATGTGTCAAATAAATTACGAAGGTGAATGTGTGAGTTTCTGTGTGCACGATATTGGTGAGGTGGTGACTATTTATGGAGAAAGCATCTATCGTTAGATTTTCAATATCCTCGAGAAACGACATGCTTGTTGCGAATAGATAAACAATTGAAAAACAGGCAACTTAAATCATGCGAAAAGAATGACAATTATTAAGCTAATTGTGATTTCAAACATATAGAGAGAAATATATATAAAAATGCATTTTCATTCATTCCATTGGAGAGTATTTTGCACAAGAAATTTAGAGGAAAGCTTGTACATAAATGCTCGAAACGGAAATCTAGTTACCAGAAAATGACTGCATGCAAGAATTAATGGGAGGATTTTGCATGCATCATTGGTGGAGAAGTTAAGACTATGCTACTAAGAAGTAAAAATTATGTAGAGCATAAACTAAATCTAGCAGAATAAAGGGCATTCAGGGGTGGTCCCTGATGGCCTTGGAGTGGTCGGGAGGAGAATGAGGGGCGGCCAATGTAGCTTAGGCCGACCCTTGGAGAGAGGGAGGATTGATCCAGCATCTTGGCATGATGTCCTCCATGATGGTGGTGAGCTCGTGGAGGTGGGGTAGCTAACCTAAGTGAAGGTGGGCGTGTATGGAGCTAATGAGGTGAGTGGTGCCAATGAAGCCAAGGGATGTGAATGGGGTCACTTGGCTGCCCATGGGGTCTTTTTATAGACCCAAGGGCTTTTCTCTAGAGAGGTGTGGAACTCTCTAGAGAGATCCCAAGAGTGGTCGGCCACATGAGGATAGAAGTGGTCTTTGAGATCCAAAAATTGTCGATCTCAATTTGAATGCCTCTTGGTTGCTAAATTTGGCAACCAAGAGGTGGCACCACTTCAAGTGAGTTCTAGACAACTCTACAGAAGTGTGTGTGCATGAATGGGTGTGTGTGTGTGTGTGTGGTCGAGCTTTATGTGGCTAGGTGGCTTATGTTAGGTCCTAGGGTGTTTAGGTAGGTGTAGGTCTTGAATTAGGGTTACAAACCTTAATTGGTAAGGGGAAAATGCAATTAAACTTAACCTAAGTTTAATTGAATGAGTGTGAACCTAATTGAGAGTGAAATAACTCAATTAGGTTGGGTTTAGATCAATTGGACTCTCACTAAGCCCAATTGAACTTGTGTGGGTTGAGATCTAAGCTTAATTAGACTCAATGAATCCAATTGACTTAGGTGAAGGTAATTGACTTTGATCTAAGTCAATTGGGTTTGGTGATGACCTAATTAGGTCCTTAGGTAGGTCTAAAGGTGATGCACTAGGGTTAGGACACCTTAATTTAGGTTCCTATGGGGTTGGGATTAGGTCTAGGGAGCTAAAGATCCAAGATCAAGACTTGAAACTCAAAATAGGGACTGGAGACCAGTATCAGACGTCCAATAATATGAGCAGACGACTTATACTCAAAAATCAGAAGTCCAGACTTTAGTTTTGGGCATCCAATCTGAGTCAGGGCAAAATCAAGGTTCTGTTTTGGGTATTCTGCAAAAATTGGACATCTGACAAAGTGTCTGGACATCAAATAGCACTGCAGAAGTGGATCTGAGGTGTGCGGGAGATGGCTAGGGGTCCTGGACGTCCTATAACTTATCTGGACATCCAGATAAGGGTTGGAACTAGGGTTTTAGGGCTTCTTAAGGTGTTGTGACCTAATCTAAGGGTGGCTAAGTCTTGTGGAAGTCTCTAGGCTTTCCTAGGGCTTGGATGCACCTAAGCTCTTCACATTTTACTGCTTTATTTCTACTTAATAGAATAAAAATCCTTTAACTCCCTTACATTATTATTCCTACATCTAAACTAGGCCTTCTGCTCCAGCTCTACTGCAACTCCTGTTGTTCTTGATCCAGCTTCAGATCCAGCTCTAGATCTAGCTTCAGATCCAGCTCCAGATCCAACTCCTGATCAGCTTATTCCCTGCAAATGACATAATGTACTTAATCAGTGACCAGCCCATATTTGTGGGCTATTTAAGTATTTAAGTGGCTAGACATTAAGTTAATTCTAACATTTATTTAGCATAAATTAGGATGTAAATAGATTAATTCATATTTTTGATTTAATTATATAATTCATGCATTGCAATCATATTTAAATGCATTTAGAATTAACTTAGAATTGCATTCATTTAATTAGTTAACCAATTAGGTGCATTGCATGCATTATTTTAAGTTAACATAAAAGTTAAGGGTTTGTATATAAATAACCATCATATTTTATTATTATTTTATTCTTCTTCTCTGAGCAACGACTGCATTCCTTCCTCTAGTTACCGCATTGAAGAGCCCAATCAAGGAGTACGCCAAAAGTGGGTCTGGTCTCCTCGACTGAGATAAGGAAGAGAGGGAGGCTGCCTTGCTCCGGAGGCCACCATCCCCGACCCACTACAGTGCAGAGAGTTGATCTCTTGTTCGCTCCACCACCACCGGCCTCAACCGTGGTGACGAGCCTCCACCACCGCGGGAGTATGGCGTGATAGGCCACATGATGAGAACCCCATCATGAACCCTAACTAGCACATTTTGACCTAAATAAGTTTACAAAAGCTCCTACAAAACCTAAGGGAAAGCCTAAATCAGAGAATTACAAATTTGAGTAAAAAAATAATTCAGAAGGGGTAAAACTATAATTTTACCAATGCAGTACATCAACAGGAATTCTAAAGGTCTGGACAAAGGTCAAGAAATCTAATAAGAGAAAGAAGTGGGGTGATTTGGTCTGAAGAGGGTTATAGCGACATTTGGGAATTAAATGACATCCTACAACCCTAAAACAAACCCACTTTAATCCACGAAGTTCCAGGCAAGATAAAAATCAATTAAACCCTCTAGAATTCATGGAAAAACATCCCCTAGGGTTTAGAACCTTCAATTTGGCCATTAGAACCTATCTTGACCTAGATTGAGAACCATACCCAATTTTTGACCTAATTTGAGTTTTTGTGGAAAATGTCTAGTCAAATGTGGTGAAACCTAAAATCAATCTTCACCATTAGATTCCTTAGGTCCAAATTAGGTTTGCACCAAAATTTGGACCTAAGAGAAGGCCATTTTGACCTACTTTACAAGTTCGTCCTCAACAATTACTTTTTGACCCTTAACTTTTTGAAGCTTTGTGAATACCCCCTCAACTTTCCCTTCGTCTTCTGCGAACCGGTCCCTCTACCACCCGCAGCAGCAGGCCATACCTCCGACAACTTTGTGCAGAGGAAGGCACCGTGCAGGGTATGGGAGCCGGCCCCAGAAACGAGAGGAGGGTCCCCTACATTGTCCTCTCCCGCATGGACCACCTCCCATGTCCTGCCAGCACCCATAATTCTCATGCGAACGTGCGAGAAGTATGGGTCTCTTTTCTGGCCACGTCTCCGACAACCATCCCACGCCTCCTCCTCATGTTTCCCTCCCTGCCAGCACCTATTTAAGGGATGACAGGGGCTGTCGCTTCGGTCAAGCTTGTCTTGGCCAGAGTTCCTCCCCAAATTTCATCCTCTTCTCCTCCAGCCAAGTGGTCTAGCAAGCTCCGGCAAGCCTCTGTCCTCCTTCTCGTCGCTCTGCCACAATACTAGTGGCAGAGCTATCCTCACCCTCTTCCTCTACTTCGCGCAGCACCTGCGCGAGCACTTCTCGTCCCGTCATTGCCACACCTTCATCCGCCTTGCCAACCGATTCCTGAGCATCACCACCACCCACTAATCACCTTATGACCCTCCACTGACCACGCCAACTCCTGCCTCCTTCCCCTGACCAGACCCATCCTCATGGCCATAGAGCAGCCTAGGCACTATTGGACGTACGAGTTGCTACGCTAGCGTGATTGGTTTTGAAAACCTGTCATTGTAGTATGAAAGTGAAGAACTCGTGTTCAACAAATAAAATTTATATCGAAATGGAAATTCTGAGTCGAACACAGGGAGGCGGACGTTTGATTTAAAAACAACGCGTTTGTTTTTATTTGTCATGAAATAATTCAGTTGATTAGAACTATCAACTACTTACAATAAAGAGAAAAGAGAGAGAGAATAAGAGAGAGAAAGAATATTACGAACAAAAATCAGAATGAGATGTAGAATAAACATAGAATTTCATCATTAGAATGATTGTTCATTACACTAGAAAGTGAGAAAATGATTACACTAGAAAGCATTAAATCTACTCTAGAAAGCATTAAAAGAATGGAGAGAGAAATATCCTCCTCGATGGTCGCTTGGAGGATGAGGCGGACGGGACGACACCTGGACGAAGGAGGACGAAGCAAGACGAAGGAGGACGAAGCAGAAGAACGAGAACGGGGTAGCACGTCGTCGTCGTCACGGGATCCGCTTCCGAAAGGGGGACGAAAAATTTACTTTATCTCGCGAGAAGCATCCCGGGTGTGGGACAAGCTTCTCTTGAGCTTTGGAGAGGGAGAGAAGAGAAGTAAGGGATGAGAATTTTGTGTGGAGGGGGTCTCCTTTTATAGTTGCAAGGAGTGTGGGCAATTTGGTCATTACATCTTTAAAAACATTAATTCAGGACCTTTAGTGACGGATAAAACCATCACTAAAGGTCTGAACGTGGGCATAGTGGGTGGTGCGCAAGCGCCCGCTCGCTTGCCCGCACGCAATGCTTGGGCATGTTCGACCATCCTCAGTCGTCCAATCGCGAGATCGGACGGCTTAGATCACGCTACGACCACCTCCTCAGCGTGCGCCCAATCTCATGCGATGCTGCGTTACCATCGCGCGTGCAATACCGCGTGGGTGCTATTGGGCACACACGATCGTTTGATCGCGATTTGACGGTCGATTGAAGGTGCGCCCCCACTCCAGATTCCGCATGGCGAGGCTCGAACATGCGCTCTCGCATCGCGTTAGAGCGCTCAACCAACGTGCTGGGGGCGTGTTTGTGTCGAGTGCCTGACTTCAGTGTGGGCGCGTCGTAGCCGTTGGATCTTGATCCAACGGCAGAGAAGGACAGATGCGTGGGCTTCAGCGGGTGCGTGCATGCGATTGGACGGCCGAGATGGCGCCACATGGTGCCATATGGACCATCCATCTTCTGTATGATGTAGATGGTGCCACAGATGTCGGATTGACTAGATTTTTGTGTCGTTAGGCTGCGATCGTCGATCCAAATCCATTCGTGTGGTCGGATTTGCCATTTGAAGTGCAGATCTGCACCATCTTGGCCCTTGATCTTCTAGGGTTCCCTGGTCACTATTTGATGCTACAAATGCCTGGTTAGGGCGATCTTGGAGTTGTTGAACTCCAATCGTCGCCCTGATCACATCTGTATGGTTGGATCTTCGATCCGAGGCCCCGATAAAAAGTTTTCCCTTTCCAAGCACATAAAAGGATACAATTTACCTCCATTTTATTCAAACTACTCTAAAAGCAAGATGATGCCTGTTACGCAATATTTATAGCATGCAATGCAATCCTATGCTTAAGAACATGCATAAATAGACATCTTAGGTAGTGTAAACGTGTTTACATCATACCCCCATGCCTATCTTTTGCTGGTCCCTAGCAAAAACTATATGCTATTTATAAAAGAATTAGGTTGGATTATTTGGGCATGAGTTATTTTCAATCATTAAGAAAATGTCTACTTAGGATTTGAACTTTCAAAGACACAATAGTACTTGAGTATCTGCCAAAATGCAAACCGCCTCAAGCCCTCGCCTTATCCAAAGAAAATTTTCTTTTTTTCTTTTTCCTCTTTTTTAATTTTTTTTTTTCAAGTTTTAGGGCTTAAGAGTGGATTTCTATGGCCATTCAACTAACCTAAGATTTGATGAGAACCCTAAGTTTTAAGCATCTTTTTGTGAATGTGATAGACTCGTTGACCTGCAGTTAAAATGGACTTTAGATTTCTACGCCTCTAGGTGACCTCAAAAGGAATTCTGCCTAAAGGTGTATCTTTACAACCGGTATCTTTCTCCCTACTTTTATTTTTTTACGGGGTCAACACAAGGGTGAATCCAGTGTATATCTCCCCGATTTATTCTACTTCTCCGATTCTTCCTAAGTGTTTTGGGAATTTTCAGTGCATTTACTGAGTTGGGTTCTAGACAACCGGTCAATGAGCTGTTACCACCGGCAACCTGCCAGCCATACCCGTGCGGTGAAGTGTGTCTTATTTCTTTTTTTTTTCTTTTCTCCTTTTCTTTTGGATTTTTTTTTTTTTTAAGTAGGTGGCTTCCCTGGTCTAAGATTTACCTAAAGGTAGCAAAAAGAGAAAAGTCCAGTGACTGGGCTCTGGACAACCTACCAATGGGCTGTTACTCATGATAACTTGCTAGCCATATCATCCTGGAAGGTTCATTAGCTACCCAATTTCCGTTAGAATCGCAAAACAGTGAGTCAGTGCAAAGAAAGTGTGTAGATGCTTAAAACTCAAAAATTCCCTCAAATCAGAGGATGGGTTGATAAGTCGTGTGCTTATCATCCAAACTTATTTACTCCAATTACGATATAATTAAGATGGTGAGGACTCAAAAGACAAATCCACATTTTAGTGGATACACAGGCTGATTAAGTCCAAAGACCTTAAGGGTCTTTCTGTTCAAATTATAATGTAGTATTTCCTAAGATTGAAAATTTTCTTAAACCCAAGTTCTCTTTCCTAATTCCAATTTTTTTTTTAATAAAAGAAAATAAAACAAATCTACGGAGCTGACGAATAAATTCAGAGATGAATATCCACCCCCTCATGCCTATCTAATGCAATGTCCTCATTATATTAAAAAGACATAAAACAGAGTGGAATAGTGTAGAAAGCACCTGAATTGCGTGAATGTCAGGTCTGCTCCGAGATGAAAACTAAAAAAGAACTGTATAAGTGCTGAATTTAGTGCCTTCAGCTAGGCACACTATAGAAAGAAGAGAAATGAAGAATTCACAGGTGCAGGTCAGAATCAGAATAAACAGAAGAAACCTCCGACCTGTCAGTAGAGGTCCACAGATGTGGTCCAGATTGTGGTGCAGACCCATACACCATAATCGAGAATATCTTAGGTTCTGGATAAAAATTACCCAAAACCTAAAATCAGTATGAAGCGGGGTCGGGCCTGCGATTTATAAAGATGCAACCCAAGACCAAAAAGTCGGGTTATAGAGAATTCAAGCTCAAAAGGATAATCATTGAATGTGTGCTTGGGTTGGACATCCTCAAAACAGATGTCGTAAGGTCCTGGTTTGATGATTTCAGCTTAATAGGAACCCTTCGACTCAGCCTTGTACTTCCTCCAGAACTTACTTCCCAAAAGAAAATTTTCCCGGCTCCTATCCTCATTCAGCATGTCAAATTCTAGGACCTCTTGCATATTAATCACCCCATCTGAAATCTCCAAGTCTAAATGCTGTGGCTGAATCAAAATTGATTTGGGTCTAATTATCTCAGAAATAGAATCATCGATAAGCTCAATGGGGTGTAACTAACAATCAGGGCATTGAATTGAATCCTCCAGAAAATGCGATTCTAGATCCGTAATGTGTGCCCTAATAGGATCAGTTTCCTCAACTCTTGGGCTATCAAATGATCTTTTAGATTCCTCAGGCCCAATCGCCTCACCAAAATCATGTTCTGTAAAATCACGTGAGACTTCGCAACTTGAATCTTCACCATCAAAATCAAGATCCGTATTAATGTATGTCCCAAAATCATCTGTCACTTTCTGGTCCATGGAGACATACGTTTCCTCGTACCCTGGCTCAAGGATCTCAGGTGAAGAAATCAGATCTTCCTTAATTTGTTGCTCTAATTCTATCTGGTCAGCCTCGTAACACATGTCCCCCCCAACAGGTGCCTAAACAGGTTCTGAAATTGACTCTCCTGAAGAGGGTTCATCCTGGGAATCATCCCATGATTGAATCAAAGCAACCACAAATCTCATCATCAATTTCGCTAACTTCCCAAGTAGAAACTCACCCGAGTTCTTATCCTTAACATCCTGGAGCCAATCCAACAAAGACTTGTTCAAATCATCAATCATTTGAATTAGGGGCTCCAATCTCTCAATGCAAGGTATTGGCTGAACTTCTAAAGATTGAATGATATTCCTCAAGTTAGCCGGAACCTTTTTTTGAACCTAGTTACCCTGAACCAAATGAGTTGGTCCAAGGTTGGGCGGGTTTGGGGTCAAAGTAGGAGAATTAACAAATTGAGATTTGTTACACCCTTCCTGAAAATAGGTCATTTCAGATTGTTCAAAAGGTGGTGATGACCTATAAGCAATGTAATTAGAGGATGTGTAAGGATCACTGTATCCTTCTTGATTGTAGATCATATTAGGTTGTTCATGAAAGGTTGACGATCTAAAATCAATGTGGCTTTGAGAAGGATAGAAATCACAATCATAGTGTTCAGGGTTAGACCCTAAACACGGAGGTCCGGAACTGTATCCCCAATCCGAGTTATCCCAACTAACTAATGGTTGATTACAGTACAAGTCAGGATAATCATCATGTTGAGGATAATTCAAAATAAGAGGGAAAGAGCGAGAATGCGTGTAATATGTGGAAGGATTGATGAGAGATGGGTGGAAGAAAGGCACCCTGCAATACAAACAATCAAACCTGTCCTTAAGTGGGTTAGCCTACAGACCTACAGACTCCCAAAACCCGTCTTGAGATAAAGGAACGTTTTGATCCACTTCTGTCTGTTCAATCCAAACATTTAGAAGGAGGGATTGGGGAGAAGGTTCTTCCTTCAGCTTGCACCTCCAATTCCTAGTGTACCCCCCAGCTGCGATTGTTTGATTCTACTCTCCTAGCTAGAAATCAGATTGAACAGTAGAAACAAACTAATAAAAAATAATCTCGTTCTGTACTCTGAAGAGCGAGTCAAATCCTTAAGGCCAACATCTACTCTGTTTTATTTAGGGCTAGGTTTGAATGTGCTTTGGAATTTGATAGGCCCTTTAAATGGGTTGTGCCCTTAATGATTGATTGATTTGTGTGTGCGTGCACAACTAGTGATTTTCAAGCAAGATTATTTTTGATGCGGTGAATTTTAGGATTCAAATCTTGCTTAGTACCTTTTAGGATTCAACTTTAGGTGTTTTCAAACAAGTTTGTTGGCACGCCAGGTTTTTGAAAGTACAGGTGAAGATATTTTCCTTTAAAACTTAAAAGAATGTAGAGTGCCTGGTAAATCCCTAATAGTTGAACCTAAGTGGCAACTACTTAATGAGTTGGTTTTAATTGAAGTGGTACGGCCCAATCAACTCAAACAATTGGCCTGTTGCACCACTTTATTAGGGACACAAGTGATTACCTAATCTAATTTCTACTCAATTATGTTTTTGGATGTGTATACCGGCTCCAAAGATCGGTTTACCAGTTGAGTTTGAAAATCAGATGAGGTTGTGTACCTTTCTGAGATTTTTTTTTTTAATTTTTCTTTTTTTTAATTTGGGGGTTGGGGTGAGTATGGGTGTCAAACAACAAACAATCTAACCTTAGAGTTTATAAGAACACCTAGGTTGATTGATGTTTGTGTTATTATGTTGTGGAATGAAATCTAATGGGTGGGATGTGGGGGATAACTTACAAAACCTTCCACAACACTTTACTCCAATCTAATACTTTTGCCTATCTCGAAAGAGTACCTGCAATCACAATAAGAAAGGAGAGAAGTGAGGTAAATGATTTGTAAGTTAGAAAACGCGAAGAAAAATCAAAGAACATCGCCTCCCCGGCAACGGCGCCAAAATGTTGGACGTACGAGTTACTATGCTAACGTGATTGGATTTGAAAACCTGTCGTCGTAGTATGAAAGCAAAGAACTTGTGTTCAACAAATAAAATTTATACCGAAATGGAAATTCCAGGTCGAACATAGGGAGGCCGACGTTTGATTTAAAAACAACGCGTTTGCTTTTATTTGTCACGAAATAATTCAGTTGATTAGAACTACCTAACTACTTACAATAAATAGAACAGAGAGAGAGAATAAGAAAGAGAAAGAATATTACAAACAAAAACCAGAATGAGATGTAGAATAAACATAGAATTTCATCATTAGAATGATTGTTCATTACACTAGAAAGCGAGAAAATGATTACACTAGAAAATAGTAAATCTACTCTAGAAAGCATTAAAAGAATGGAGAGAGAAATATCCTCCTCAACGGTCGCTTGGAGGACGAGTCGGATGGGACGATGCCTGGACGAAGGAGGACGAAGCAGGACGAAGGAGGCTGAAGCAGAAGAATGGGAATGGGGCAGCACATCATCATCGTCGCAGGATCCGCTTCTGAAAGGGGGACGAAAAATTGACTTTATCTCACGAGAAGCATCCCAGGTATAGGACAAGCTTCTCTTAAGCTTTGGATAGGGAGAGAAGAGAAGGAAGGGATGAGAATTTCGTGTAGAGGGGGTCTCCTTTTATAGTTGCAAGGAGTGGGGGCAATTTGGTCATTACATCTTTAAAAACATTAATTCTATACCATGGATAAAATCGTCGCTAAAGCTCTGAACATGGGCGTAGTGGGCGGTGCGCACGCACCTGCTCGCTTACCTGCATGCACAACGCTTGCGCACGTTCAGCCATCCTCACGATTGGACGGCTCAGATCACGCTACTCCCGCCTCCTCAGTGCACGCCCAATCGCGTGCGATGCTGCGTTACCACCACGCGTGCAATAGCATGTGGGTGCTATTAGGCGTGCATGATTGTTCGATCGCGATCCGACGGTCGATTGAAGGTGAGCCCCCGCTCCAGATTCCACATTGCGAGGCTCGAACGCGCGCTCTCGCTTCATGTTAGATCACTCAACCAACGCGCTGGGGGCGCGTTTGTGTCGAGCACCTGACTTTAGCATGGCCGCATCGTAGCTGTTGGATCTTGATCCAACGGTGGAGAAGGGCGGATGCATGGGCTTCAGCGGGTGCGTGCGGGTGATTGGGCGGCCGAGATGGCGCCACGTGGTGCCATCTTGGCCATCCATCTTTTGGATGATGTAATTGGTGCCACGGATGTCAGATTGACTCGATTTTTGTGTTGTTAGGCTACGATCGTCGATCCGAATCCATCCGTGTGGTCAGATTTGTCGTTTGAAGTGTGGATTTACACCATCTTGGCCCTTGATCTTCTATGGTTCCCCGATCACTATCTAATGCCACAAATGCCTGATTACGGCGATCTTGGAGTCGTTGAATTCCAATCATCGCCCTGATCACATCTGTATGGTTGGATCTTCGATCCAAGGGCCCAATAAAAAGTTTGCCCTGTCCAAGCACATAAAAGGAGGCAATTAACCTCCATTTTATTCAAACTACTCTAAATGCAAGATGATGCATGTTATGCAATATTTATAGCATGCAATGCAATATTATGCTTAAGAACATGCATAAATAGACATCTTAAGTGGTGTAAACATGTTTACATCAGGCACGCATGCCTAGGCCACCCTGCGGCCAGCCAACCTCCGCCTCGCCTTTGCCGTGATACGGCAAAGGTTTTCTGATTGTCTGACAAGGCCACAAGGCTGTATTGCTAAGTTTCCGGTCCGACCCTCTTCTGCCATTGGAGCAGGCATGAAGAAGCTCACGAGCTCGCTGCAGGTTGTGCTACTCCAGCTAGAAGAGCCCCAGGTGAGCGGAAGCATCCCACGACCCCTTCTGGCCTCCAATCATATTAGGGAGACCTTTTCTGGCCATTGCAAGGGCCAACATAAGTTGTGAAGAGTGCCAAATAGAGCTGAAATTTGGGAATCAGACTCTCAAAATTGATATCTTTAAGGCTCAACAAGGGATCAATTGCGGTGTCGTTGAACAAATTTGTGACATCAGAGCCGTGGTTAATGACCCACAATTTGGGAACAACATGATTATCCCTCATCAACGACAAGAAAATTTTGAACCGCAATTAGAGGAGTCAGAACTTAACCTAGACAGTCCCATAACTCCTACCCTTGTACCCCACACCCACTCTAAACTACCTGCTGCTGCTGATAACCCCATTCTTGAACTCAAACCCCTTCCTGATCATTTGAAATATGTCTTTTTGCGTTCCAATCAGATGCTTCCTGTGATTATAATCTCCAAACTCACACCTGATTAGGAATCCCATCTGATTGCCATTCTTCAGCAACGTCGTAGAGCCATTGGTTAGACTCTCGATGATTTGACTGGAATAAGTCCCTCTTATTGCACACATCACATCTATTCTGAAGAGGGCGCACAACCTTCACGCGAAATGCAGAGACGTCTGAATCCCAATCTGTAGGAGGTCGTGAAGAAGGAGATCATTAAGTGGTTAGACGGAGGGATCATCTACCCGATCTCTGATAGTCGATGGGCGAGCCCAATCTAGGTTGTGCCTAAGAAGGCTGGGCTCACCACCATCACAACTGAAATCGGAGAGGTCATACCTACCCGTATTGCCAACTCATGGAGAGTCTGCATAGATTACCGAAAACTAAATTCCTCCACAAAGAAGGATCATTTCCCACTACCATTTATTGATCAGATTCTCGAGAAGTTAGTGAGAAATAGGTTCTTCTGCTTTCTTGATAGGTACTCCAGTTACAACTAGGTGGTGATTCATCTAGAGGACCAAGAAAAGACCAATTCACCTGCCCCTTCGGGACATATGCGTTCCGAAGGAAGCCTTTCGGTCTCTGCAATGCACCCGCGACCTTTCAGCAGTGCATGCTTGCCATATTCTCTGATATGGTAGGTGATTATCTGGAAGTCTTCATGGATGACTTCTTAGTTTTCGAGGCATCATTTGACGATTGCCTCCAGCACTTGGTTCACATACTCAGGCGTTGCATTGACGTAAATCTGGTTCTTTCTTGGGAAAATAGCCACTTTTTGGTGCTTGAGGGGATCGTCCTGGGACACTTAATTTCCGAGAGAGGCATCCAGGTGTATCGAGCCAAGGTTAATCTGATTTCTAGACTTCCTATGCCTAGCTCAATCATGGACATCTGATCTTTTCTCGGGCACGTTGCTTTTTACTGTCATTTCATTCCTGATTTCTTGAAAATCGCACGTCCCCAGACTACTCTTCTCTCCAAGGATGTACCCTTTGAGATTTCCAAGGAATGCACTCAAGCTTTTGAGATCATTCGTGGCTGAGTCACCCAAGCACCGATCCTACAGTCCCCTGATTGGTCTCAACCCTTTGAGATCATGTGCGATGCATCTGACTTCGCTGTAGGAGCGGTTCTGGGGCAGAAGATTGACGGGAAACCTGTGGTCATTTACTATGCTAGCAAGACACTTGACGAGGCTCAGCGTAACTACACGGTTACGGAGAAAGAGCTGCTAGCCGTAGTATTTGCCCTCGAAAAATTTCAATCTTATCTCTTGGGTTCCCACATCATAATCTACTCGGATCACACAGCTGTAAGGCATCTCCTTGCTAAGAATGACGCAAAGCCTCGATTAATCGGATGGATCTTACTGTTGCAAGAATTTGACCTCAAGATTCGTGACAAGGTGGGAAGACAGAACGTGGTAGCTAACCATTTGTCTCACCTTCCTTCTGAGCTCATCAACCCTTCTGGACCCATCACGAAGCATTTTCCTGATGAGCACCTCTTGACTATTGGTACCAAGCTTCCATGGTTTGCTGATATAGTAAACTACTTGGCATCGCACCAGATCCCGTCGGATTGGCCGAAGGCCAAGAAAGACAAGTTATGCTCTGATGCCAAGTACTACATCTGGGAAGACCCGTACCTATTCCGCATAGGTGCTGACCAAATCATCTGACGATGTGTCTCGGAGGGTGAAATTAATAACATTCTCTCTTTCTGCCATGACCAGGCATGCGGTGGCCAGTTTTCTGGGCACAAAACCACATAAAAGATCCTCTAGTGTGGCTTTTACTGGCCCACTATCTTCAAGGACGCATATAGTCACTATAAGGCATGCAGTCATTGCCAAACTTTGGGCAACATGAGCCATCGCGACATGATGCCTTTACAGCCGATTCTCATATGCGAGATTTTCGATATTTGGGGGATTGATTTTATGGGCCCCTTCCCTATTTCGAACGGCTTCGAGTACATTTTACTTGCTGTGGACTACATGTCCAAGTGGATCGAAGCCATTCCGACCTTAACCTATGTTCACAAGATCGTCATCAAATTCATTCATCAGAATATTTTCTGACTATTCAGGATTCCTCGTGCGATAATCTCTGATGGAGGGACCCATTTTACCAATGCTCAGTTCAGGTCGCTGATGACCAAATACGGGGTGTCTTATCGAATCTCTACTCCTTACCACCCCCAGACTAACGGTCTAGCTGAGCTATCAAATCAGGAGATCAAGAAAATCTTGCAGGTTACTATTCGACCTGACAGGAAGGACTGGTCGTCCCGACTTCCGGAAGCTTTGTGGGCTTATAGGACCTCCCATAAGACCCAATTATGCATGTCTCCTTTTAGACTGGTGTATGGGAAGGCATGTCACCTTCCCATCGAACTGGAGCACAAAGCCTATTAGGCAGTACAGAGCTGCAACTTAGATCTTTCTAAGGCTGGAAACCACAGAAAGCTTCAGATAAGCGAGATTGATGAATTACGCCTTGATGCGTATGAGAACTCGTGAATCTACAAAGAGTGGGTTAAAGCCTTTCATGACAAGCACATATCTAGAAAGATCTTCCACCCTGGTCAAAACGTCCTACTCTTCGATGCCCGACTCAAACTCTTCCTTGGGAAACTGCGATCCAAGTGGATCGGACCATATCTTGTTCGACAGATTTTTGGAAATGGAGCCGTCGAGATCAATCCACTCAGCCACAATTCCGAACCTTTCATCATGAACGGTCAGAGACTTAAACCGTTCATTGACGTAACCATTATAGATTTGGCTGAGTCATCATCTATCCTCCATTCTCCCTAAGCTTATTGCGCCCAGCCAATGGCGTAAAACTCAGCGCTTAACGGGAGGCAGCCCGTCATACTTTTTGAAAAACCCAAAACCTTTTCTGACATTTCTTGGCACTTTAGGTTCATCCTTTAGGAAAAACCCACCTAATGTACAATGAGGACATTGCAAATCTTAGTCATGGAGGGTATGAAAGTGAAATGAAATCACATAACAAAAAAAGGTTTCAACAAAAAACAATCCGCATATATGCCAAAAAAAAAAAAAAACTTTGAAGGAGGAAGAAAATGCTAGAAAACTTTACAAAAAAGAAAAAAGAGCAGAATGATAAAAAGGAGTACAAAATGAAAGAGAAAAGGGATAGTCATTTGTAAGAAATTAAGGAATTAACCAAAGTTGTAGACCACATTGAGGAAAAGAAAAGCAAAAGTGCACAACAAGATTAGTAAGAATGTGAACCTTAGGCATTCTTGGCTAGACTCTTAGTACTCGTTGAGATCTAGATATTCTTCTAGAGGTTGAGGAAAATGAAAGCTCAAGTATTAGGTCTAAGGCTTAGGAAGTATTTGGCCTCGTTAACTGACCTTCGATTTATGGGACTCAATAACCTAAGCACCCAAATTCACACACACAGTCTGGTTCAGCGAGCATAAATATCAAAATCACGCAGAAGCATTTTAAATATTCTGAAAATGTTACTTAGATTAGGAGCGGCCGATCAGCACAAGTTGATTTAGATGAGTTCCCGGTGCGGAGAGGTGGGAAATTCCCCTCGAAGATGAGTAACATATCATCTCCTCAGTGCTTGTCTCTTAGGATATTTACATATCCTACTGGGGGCATGTAAGCACTCTACTGGTTCAGATTCCATGGATGGCATTATCACGAAGTGTCAATTTCCAGGGTCTGAATTTGGCCACGGAATACCATGGATGGGATTATCTCGAAATCTTGAAAGCCAGGGTTCTGGGGGTTACCATGGGCGGTGCTATCTCGAAGCATCGACTGCCAAGGACCCTTGAGGATTGATGATGGGGACAAGGAATCCGATACAGATCATGTTGTGAAGCTGATCCTAAGCTAAAATTAAAAAGAAAGGAGAGAGAAAACTCTCCAAACAAATAAACCTTATGTCTCTCTCTTACAAAGCACACTGCAAACTGAACCAAAGCTAAAAATATCTCAAGCATAGGTGCCACTAACTCCAATAAACTTTAGGTTAGTTCCTATAGGCCTTAAAAAACTTTGCTAAAGAGTGAGGCTAAAGCTAGAGAGATCTGGATCTTGGTTGGTACTAGAGTATTTTTTAGGCCTATGATTGGCATTCTGACCTAATAAAGGATACAAGAGGAAAAGCACTTATCAAAATTGATGAAAGAAATTCATGATCTAGAACAGAGGTTAAGACTTTAAAATTTTGCAAAGGGACTAGCAAAAGCTAGGCATGGGGGCATGATGAGAACCTCATCATGAACCCTAACAAGCACATTTTGACCTAAATAAGTGTACAAAAGCTCCTACAAAACCTAAGGGAAAGCCTAAATTAGAGAATTACAAATTTAAGTAAAAAAATAATTCACAAGGTGTAAAACTGTAATTTTACCAATGCAGTATATCAACAGGAATTCTAAGGGTCTAGGCAAAGGTCAAGTAAACGTAATAAGAGAAAAAAGTGGGGTGATTTGGTCTGAAAAGGGTTATACCGACATCTGGGAATTAAATGGCATCCTACAACCCTAAAACAAACCCACTTTAATCCACGAAGTTTCAGGAAAGATAAAAATCAATTAAACCTTCTAAAATTTATGGAAAAACATCCCCTAGGGTTTAGAACCTTCAATTTGGCCATTGGAACCTATCTTGACCTAGATTGAGAACCATAACCAATTTTTGACCTAATTTAGGTATTTGTGCAAAATGTCTGAACAAACGTGGTCAAACCTAAAATCAAACTTCACCATTGGATTCCTTAGGTCCAAATTAGGTTTGTACCAAAATTTGGACCTAAGAGAAGGCCATTTTGACCTACTTTACAAATTGGTCCTCAATAATTACTTTCTGACCCTTAACTTTTTGAAGCATTGCGAATACCCCCTCAACTTTCCCTTCGTCTTCTGTGAATTGGTCCCTTTGCCACCAGGAGTAGCAGGCCATACCTCCGGCGACTTTGCGCGGAGGATGGCGCTGCGCAGGGTATGGGAGCTAGCCCCAGAAACGAGAGGAGGGTCTCCTATGTTGTCCTCTTCCGCATGGACCACCTCCTATGTCCTGCCGGCATGCATACTTCTCATGTGAACGCACGAGAAGTATGGGTCTCTTTTCCAGCCATGTCTCCGACGACTAGCCCACGCCTCCTCCTCATATTTCCCTCCCTGCCAGCACCTATTTAAGGGATGGCAGGGGCTGCCGCTTCGGTCAAGATTGTCTTGGCCAGAGTTCCTCCCCAAATTTCGTCCTCTTCTCCTCCGGCCAACTGGTCCAGCAAGCTCCAGCAAGCCTCCGTCGTCCTTTTCATCACTCTACCACAATACTAGTGGTGGAGCTATCCTCACCTTCATCCTCCGCTTAGCGCAGCACCTGCACGAGCACTTCTCACCACGTCATCACCGCCGCCTCCCTCCATTGGACGTCGTCTTCTCTGGCGACAACAGGTACTGCCAGTCGCCGTCTCTTCCCCTTCGTCCACTTAATCAGGTTAGAAACACTCCTCTCTACCCTTTCTTCAATTCCTTTCAATTTATTTCACAAAAACACCCCTCGATTCCACTGTCCACCATCGCCATCTCCACCTCCGACCAGACCTCCAGCGAGGCATCCCTACCGCACCACACCTTCATCCACCTCGCCAACTGATTCCTGAGCATCACCACCACCCACTGATCACCCTACGACCCTCCACTGACCGTGCCAACCCCGGTCGCCTTCCCCTGGCCTAACCCATCCTCACGGCCATAGAGCCACCTAGGCACGCATGCCTTGGCAGCCCCGCGGCCAGCCAACCCCCACCTCACCTTTGCCGTGATACGGCGAAGGTTTTCTGATGGTCTGACAGAGCCACAAGGCCATATTGCTAAGTTTCAGGTCCGACTTTCTTCCGCCATTGGAGCAAGCATGAAGAAGCTCGCGAGCTCACTCTAGGTTGCGCTACTCCAGCTTGAAGAGCCCCAGGTGTGCGGAAGAATCCCATGACCCCTTTGCACTTAGCAATCGAGGGCTTCATCGACTGCAGCTGCATCAATTGCACAGGTTTTCCTCTTGCACGCACGCGAAGAAGCGGGTGGGACTTTAGTCCCACCTCGGAAGTTTTCGGTGCAGGTAAGTCCTTTAAGTTATTTTTGTGTTGCTTGCTTACCGCCTCAAAACACGGGGTGAGGTCCCCTAGCCCACTCACTTACCTCGTCTGCAACCCACGCCACGCTGACCTGGCTGACCTATTTACCCTGCACTCATCGCGCACCACCCACACCGGTGTGCATGGACCTAGGTGTGCGTAACCCGACCCGAATACCCGATTGGCTGGCTCTGGGAGAGCGAAGAGAGAAATAGAGAGAGAGCGTACGCGAGGGAGGGTAGGGGTAGGTTTTGAGCTCCTATGTGCAGGGAGTGGCTAAGGAAGGGAAGCTAAAGAAGAAGTTGCGGGAAGGAAGGAAGCCAAGGGAAGGAAGTTGAAGACTTGAGAGCAGAAGCTGAAGAAGAAGGAAAGAAGAAGAAGGCAGAGGAAGGAACCAAGGAAGAAGAGGAGGCGGTGCAACAGAGAAGGTCAGAAGAAGAAAAGGGAAGACAAGGGAGTGCAGCAGAGAAGAAGAAGAGATGCGGCTAAAGAAAAAGAAAGAAGAAGCCCAGAAGGCCGAGGAGAGAGAGAGACCAAGGAAGAAGAAACTGCAGATGCAAGGCAAATAAGAAAATAGGAGCAACAGCTGAAGAAAGAGAAGTCGCAAAGAGGAAGAGAAGAAGAAGCCAAGCGGAAGAAGAACCAGTAGAAGCACTGTAGCAAATGGCAATTTAAGTCAACTGACATTGGAGTCAGACATCTGGAGAAAGAAAGAGAGAAGAAAAAGAGAACAAGTTTTCCCTTCTTTTAGTGGTTTTTGTAAAACAATATATATATATATATATCCAGATTGTAAATTGTGATTTTGTATGCTTCTAAAATCTAGTGTTGCTCCCTGAGTTCGACCTCGAAAAGTTTCTATTTTTTGAGTAATAAAATATACTTGTTGGTTGCCAACAAGGTGGCCAGCACCACACTGCCATGTGGAGCTCGTTTGAATTACCATGAGCACCTCAGCATGCACCACCCTCACCGCCATCACCAGTATCCACCACTGCAGCCGCCGCAACTTCATGCCCCCGTCCGTTAAGATGTCTGGGAATGTTCCTAGACATCTGAAACTCCTACAGCAACACCTTCATCTTCTTCCCCCATCCTCTGTCCCCATGTGCAGCATCAACCACCCCCAACTCCACACCGTGCACGATAGTCCAGGTCGCTGCTCCATGCACACCACCTGCAGCCATCTGCGCACACATGCACCAGCTACAGTGCTGCCCAACCGCGCGCCGCACCTCCTGCAGCACTCACCAGTGCGCAGCATCTCACGCCCCTCTCCACCATGTGCAGTCACCTCCAGCACCAGCACCATTCCCTCACCAAGTGCCCGTCTACGTGTGTCTGCACCTCTGCCACGCTCATAGCCAGTAGTCCGCGCGTGCAGCGGCCTCTTCCAGCAGAAATCGTGCATGCAGTGGCTTCCTCTCCCAGGCGCTGCGCACGTGCATGCGGGGCCCAGCTGCCCATGCAGACACAGTGGCCACCGCCGCCGCTCCTGTAGCGTGTAGCAGCGGCTGTGCTCTGCTAGCTCCTCACCCTGCACGGCCTGCAGCAGCAGTAGCTACGTTTGCTATGCCTCCCCGCATGCGTGCATGCGCCTCCACAGCAACACCTCCAGCAGCCTGCCGTTGACCACTTCAACCATGCCGCCGGCCACCACCAGCCGTCTTCCACCTCACCACCACCGTCATTGAACTCCCAACACACCGGCCGACCTTCCCTAAGAGCCTCGCCGGCCGCCATTCCCCTTCCCATGTGCGACAAAGTGAGAGAAACTTTCCTCTGTTTTGCCATGAATTAAATTTACATTGCTTTGCCATTGCAAGAGAGGGAATTTTATTTAATAAATATTATATTGTGGCTATTTTGCTTGAATACCCCTCCACTTTCACACAAATGCAATTTCAGCATAACTTCTCATTGTTATCTTGATTTAAAGGCGAATTTGGCTTGATTTCTTGACAAAATCAATAGTGAACATTCATTTTTGATATTAACATGTTTAGTTAAACAATTGCCTCCTTGTGGACATGACCCGCTCCTAATTGAGTGGTTATATTAATTATTTTTTAGTCGATTTTTCCACCACATATAACTACAAACGACGCGTCACTTTATGTGACAAACGACTTTAAAAGCGAAGAATTGACTCGTCAAATGGCGCCGTTGCCATGGAGGCAACAGGCTTAATTAATTCACAATTATTCATTTGTTCAAATTGATTTTTAATTGAGGCATATTTAACCTCTTTTATTTGATTTGGTGCGAGGTACACATATTACGCACGAATTGTCGCTTCGGCCTCAGAAACGCCGTAGTGGACCTTGTTTCTACCACTTTGGAGGAGGAATCGAGTTTCACATGTACGAGGAAGAGCTTGAACATTGGTGAACTTTGTTGTCACCAACTAGGAGGACATCTGAAGTGATCATCTTCATCTCCGTCGATTTGTCAAGTAGATAGAATTTAGGTTTTAGAACTTTACTTTTCTTTATTTTCTTGCACTTACATTTGGTTTGAGACCCTTGTTCTAGGGTTTATTTTTAGGGGTTTGTTCCGCGATTTTGTTTTAGGTTATGTTGGGTAATTTTTGGGAGCCTGTTCCCTTTTCTTTAGATTTAGGTTTTTAATTTATTTTGTGGATTGCTTACCCTTTAATTTGCTTGTGCATAAGTAGCTAAAAAAAAAAACTAAAAAAAATGAGCTATCTGTTAGAAGCTACTTGCCCTTAGGTCGAATCATTTAGGATTGAATGAGCAGCATCTAGATCTAATTTTTGTCTTGCATATTGCATGAAGAATGCTAGAATCAGGTATGCACTTCTAACTTTGCATTTCTACCTGTCATGCAAATGCATTTGGACTAATTTCAAGACCACCTAATCTATATTGAATAGATCTAACAAGTGGTCACATTTTTTCTGGAAAAAGGACTAATTAAAGGAGGGACATTTTAAAAACCAAGGATTTGATTTTCAAACTTGGCGTGCGATTCAAAATTCAAAATCTTTTGCGGTGTATGCACACTTATATCTCTTGCACCACGACACGCTTTTAGACACTCCTTAGGTTTGGAAATACTAGGACAAGAGCCCTCCTATTATTGGATTATAAGGTGTTTAGAACTTGAGATCAAAGGTTTTGTAACTCCAAAGAGGGAGATACCCTGTCACGGATTTTTGGGGGTAGTTGAGAAGCACCGCGGAAGCACAGCTTCAAAGGAAGGCTTAGGCCTACTTGCATCCCTCGATCTTCCATCTTTGGAGTTGCTCTACCATTTGAGATTTAGGGAAGAACACCTAAGCTCCAACTAGATCTTCCTAGGCGAGCCGTAGGTCGACAATAAGCGTGTAAATTGATTGAAGAAATTGCATTGTCACTTGCAATCTGACTTAAAATCGAAAGCCTAAATTGGGAAAGACCTAAAAAGTACTTTTTGAATTGTGTTTTGCTTGGGGAATTCTGATTGAAGTGTGAGTTAGAATGGACCACATGGATTTTCATCCTTTCACATCCTGCCCACACCCTCACCCCCACTCTGCACTCTTCGATCCCATACACCAAGATGGTCCATCCCTTGATGGACATAATGACAATCATTGGGATCTGTTTTACTCCTATTATAGGAGTATTGGCCTGGTTAAGCCTTAATCAGTGAGCAGAACCTAGGAGCGGGATTTGCTTTGCCCAATATCCCACACCATAGAAATACCCAACCCACCTGCCCTAAATAATTATAATGGTTGGACAGACACTCCAAGGTACTATAAGCCTGAGCCTGACTTCTCTCATGATAGAAATGACCTCTCCTCCTTAAAGATGGAAATACAGAAAATGTAAAACCAAATGATTGAATTGTTAGGAGAATCTTCAAGAGCAAGACAACAAGAAAGAGATGAAATTAGCCACCCAATCTACCCCATTGAAGATGACGTACACCCATCAACAATTGATGCATCTCCCATGGGAGAGCTACACTTTAAGTTGGAAGGAAATTTTGTGGATTATGTAAGGGAGAATAGCTACTTTTCGAGGATCGATTTTGAAACCTCCCCATTAGATGACACTTCCTTGAGAGATCCACGCCTTAAGTGGGAGGAAGATACATATGGAAGTAGCTATGCATTGGATGAAGAAAGGTGGCAACCTGAGGAAGATGATGATAAGGTTGAGTATCCACCTGAATTATATTGGAGTCAAAAGAAGGGAATGATGGTACCATTGGATGACCTCGACCCAAATGATAGTATCTTCGTGACATTTGATGAAGTGGGACGAAGTCAAGTTGTTAATCCTACCCTCCCTTCTGATCACGAGATGGAACTCAAGCCCACCCTTTGGGAACTTAACCCTAAAGAAATTGACCTATCTGAGGGGTCTGATGTTACCAGTGTAAACCAGTTACTCGGATAGAGTACCCTAGGGGATCTGCTGAGATATTAAATGATTCTAGGCCTCTGGTATATGATGAATCATATGATGAGGAGAAAGATGAATTATATGAGGAACCTACATTCAAGATTTGGAGTGAGACTAAGGGTGATTATGCCTTATTTGAAGAGTTAGCCCTTGAGGATGTCACAAATTTGACCAAAATAATTTTCCTTAGCACACCCATTGATGATATTTCTCCTCATGATGAAATGATGGAAAATTTCAAAGCAACTTCTAAGATTTATGTGGATTCACATCTAGGCTCCGGGGAAGATTTGAGTAAAGAACAAAAACCCAGGGATGACATTGATAGGATAATCTCCAGATTTATTGCTTCCAACCTACCTTCATTTGATTCGAAGTCACCCTCTGATTCGCTTATGTCTAAAAGCGAAATTGTGACTCCTGATGAAGTGCAGGAAGATACATGTGATAGTGCAAGGAATGCTAGGGATGCAATTGAGGATTTGGAAAGAGTGTTACGGATGGACACCAAGCTAATTAAACCCAACCTAGATCTTATTGCCATCCTGCAACCTTGAAACTTGGACACCCTAGACGATCCTTGCCTTAGAGATTTGCTCACTTTTATTTTGACTGGGGGACTTAACAAACCAATATTTCTTGTAATGGAGTATCAGGTAGGGATTGATGATTTCTTTAGTCAGTCCATTGCCCTGGGGGTTTATCTGTGCACCATTCCTTCCCCATTCCTTTTGGAGGATCCTTGTCATCCTCCCCCTACCCCTTTGGAGGTTGTTATGCCAGTTTATCCTTTAGAACCTCTTCTGGTGACCTGGGAAGATTTTATTCCCATCCTGGTTGAGCGAGCATTTGCTATCAGGATTCATCATCAGCTCGCCAACATCCTAGGTTACCTATTTTCTAGGCCGGCATTACTTTGCTCATTTTTAGGGCCTATTTCTGTGATCCATGAACCTGATTTGCAAGTTCTTTGGCTACTCAGCTGCTAACAAAAGAACGGCAACCCATTTGTGACCCAAGTAATATCCTTCTATGCAACGAGGACATTACAGATTTTAGGCATGGGGGGGTGTAGTTGGGGATATACATAGCATAGTGCATTCATGCATTTAATTAAAGCATTCTGCATTGCATACATTTGCATTAAAAAATAAAAGAAAAAGTTTTGAGCTTAACTGGCTAGGTCCTGCATTCTTAAGCAAATCAGAACTCTAGGTGGGACTAAGTTGGTTCTAGGGTCGAACTTTAGAAGCTAAATAAGCTACTAGCTTTAGACCTTTAGGGTCCTTTGTGGACTTAAAAACTTAAGTAGGAGTTAAGTTACGGACCATTCCTCAAGAGGTTGAGGAAGGAAAGCTTGGGATTGAGTTAAAAGCTAGGGTAGTACCTAGAGTCTTGTTCTACCTTTTGGTTTACGAGTCCTTGTAACCCAAGCATCCAAATTTCACACACTTGGTCTTCTGTAAGTAAGTAATCACCTTAATTCGGTTCATGAAAGAAATTTGGTTCTCTTAGTTTTGACTTAGGAGAGGCTTGAAAACACAGTTTGGTTGGAAGAGTTCCTGCTGTAGGAGAGGTGGAGTATATACTCACCTTAAGGATGCGATGATAATATATTACCTCCTCGGCGCTTGTCTCTTAGGATATCAAAGCCTACTGGGGGCATGTAAGTGCATGGTGCGGTTCAGGTACCATGGGCGGCCCTATTTTGAAGTGTCGATTGCCACAGGCCTGAATTCACTTAAGAAATCCATGGGTGATACTATCTCGAAGTATCGATTTCCAGAAGTTCTTGGGGTCACTATGGGCGGTGCTATCTCGAAGCATCGAAAGGCAGGCACCCTTCGAGGTACGGTGATGGGGACAATGAATCCGACACAGACCGTGTTGATAGCTGATTTGAGGTTAGACTTAGAGGAATCAAACAAAAAAATATATATATTATTCAAAAAAAAAAATCCTTTTTCCTTTAACTCAAATAACTCAGACCAATGCGCATGCACGGATGCTTTAATCTCAGGGATCAATAAACCTTATGGTAGAGTCAGAAATCAGAGAAACTTGTGCTTGCAACTCGTCTTTAGTAGATCTATTCTGTAACTTAGCAACTATTTGGGAATCTTAGGTCTAAGGTTTGAACTTAATATGTTTCTAAAGGAAGACCGATTGGGTTGGTTAGTTTATTTGTAGTGCTAGGTTTTTCTTGGATTTACTAGGGACTAGCAAAAACTAGGCATGGGGGTATTTGATTAGCCCATATTTGTGGCTTATTTAAGTACTTAAGTGCCTAAACATTAAGTTACTTCTAACATTTATTTAGCATAAATTAGGATGTAAATAGATTAATTCATATTTATGATTTAATTACATAATTCATGCATTGCATTCATATTTAAATGCATTTAGAATTAACTTAGGATTGCATTCATTTAATTAGTTAACAAATTAGGTGCATTGCATGCATTATTTTAAGTTAACATAAAAGTTAATGGTCTGTATATAAATAACCATAATATTTTATTATTATTTTATTCTTCTTCTATGAGCAACGGCTGCATTTCGTCCTCCAACTGCTGCATTGAAGAGCCCAATCAAGGAGTAGCGCCAAAAATGGATCTGGTCTCCTCGACTGGGATAAGGAAGAGAGGGAGGCTGCCATGCTCTAGAGGCCACCATCCCCAACCCACTACTGTGTAGAGAGTTGACATCTCGTCCGCTCCACCACCATCGGCCTCAACCGTGGCAACGAGCCTCCACCACCGTGGGTGTATGGCGTGATAGGCCACATCGCCATCTGGAGCTCGTTTGCATTATCGTGAGCACCTCAACGTGCACCACCCTCACCACCATCACCAGTATCCACCACTGCAGCCGCCACAACTTCATGCCCGCGTCTGTTAAGACGTCTGGGAATGTTCCTAGATGTCTGAAACTCCTACAGCAACACCTTCATCTTCTTCCCCCATCCTCTATCCCCACGCGCAGCAGCAACCACCTCCAACTCCACACCGTGCACGATAGTCTAGGTCGCTACTCCACACGCACCACACATGGACATCCGCGTGCACACGCATCAGCTGCAGCGCTGCCCAACCACGCACCACACTTCCTGCAGCACTCACCAGTGCGCAGCATTGCGCACCCCTCTCCACCGTGCGCAGTCACCTCCAACACCAGCGCCATTCCCGCACCAAGTGCCCCTCTGCGTGTGTCTGTGCCTCCGCCACGCTCGCAGCCAGCAGTCCACAGGTGCAATGGCCTCTTCTAGCAGAAATCGTGCGTGTAGTGGCTTCGTCTCCCACGCACTGCGAACGTCCACGTGGTGCCCAGCTGCCCACACAGACACAGTGGCCACCGCAGCCGCGCTTGCAGTGTGCAGCAGCAGCTGTGCTCGCCAGCTCCTCACCCTGCGCAGCCTTCAGCAGCAGTAGCTACGTTTGCCGTGCCTCCACAGCAACACCTCCAGCAGCCTGCCGCCGACCACTTCAACCATGCCGCCAGCCACCACCGGCCGTCTTCCACCTCACCACCACCGTCATTGAACTCCCAACGCGCCGACCGACCTTCCATAAGAGCCTCGCCGGCCGCCATTCCCCTTCCCATGTGCGACAATGTGAGAGAAACTTTCCTCTATTTTGCCATGAATTAAATTTACATTACTTTGCCATTGTAAGAGAGGGAATTTTATTTAATTAATATTATAATGTGGCTATTTTGCTTGAATACCCCTCCACTTTCATACAAATGCAATTTCGGCATAACTTCTCTTTGTTATCTTGATTTAGAGGCGGATTTGGCTTGATTTCTTGACAAAAGCAATAGTGAACATTCATTTCTGATATTAACAAGTTTAATTAGGCAATTGCCTCCCTATGGACATGACCTGCTCCTAGTTGAGTGGTTATATTAATTACTGATTAGTTGACTTTCCCACCACATAGAACTACAAACGACACGTCATTTTATGTGACAAATGACTTTAAAAGCGAAGAATCAACTTGTCAATCAGCACATTATAACATTATTTCATGCATAGCTAAAGAAGAGCAGTAAAGATGCAGATAATGCGTATGTATGCATGAATAACCCTAACTTATGCTAAGTCCTAACTTAATCTAGGTCAATTATGACCTATGATTGCTACGCAATCATACCCCCATGCCTAAATCTTGCTAGTCCCTAGCAAATGCAAGACTAAATTATTTACAGCAGAGGTCCTTAAGGGATTGATTATTTTATCAAGTGTATGCCTAGGGATTTATCTCCTTTTTGTTTTCATCCTATGATCTAGAAATCCAGACAATCGTGAAAGTGTGCCAATGCAGCTTTTACAACAGATTCAAGTGAAAACTAATACACCTCTAAAGCCTATACTTGACCCCTAGTAAAAATTCTAGCGGGATAGGTGGACTTCTTCCCTTGGGGCATTCAAAATATTCTACGAATTCCACCCTGGCTTTAGGCTTAGGTAGAGAATCTCTGAGGGAAAAGATTATATATTTGGTGGCTCACTCTCACTTGGTGCTACATAGAGACTAGTACTACAAAATCTAGATTCCCGAATTACTAAGTAACTCAACTTAGAGAAAGATGAGAAAAACTATGCTCCCTTTTGATTCCTTTGTATCTATTCTCTCTTACTCTTTTCCTTTTCCTTTTCTTTTCTTTCTTAGAGCTCACAACTTCACCAGATTCACGTATATGACCTATATTTGGTGGTCTCACTAGGCATTAACACTTTAATTGAGTTCTCATAACCCTAACACTAAGTCAAAATTCCTTAGCAAGTATTCGGGTAGTCAGAAACACAAGAAAAATAAGTTAGGGCCATATTTGGTGGATCTCAATTTTATTTGATGGTATTGCCTTGATGAAATAAACACTAAATATTCATTCGCTTCTTTGTTTTTTCTTCTTTTTCTAACTTTTTTTTCAATTTTTCTTTTTTTTTTTCTTCATTTTTTTTTCAACATAACACAACTAGAACACATCCACGAACTTTATTAAGGAGGCATTATTAGGGATTAGTGGTACTCAAGAGACATTGGGTGGCTTATTTGGTGGAAGTGACTACTCACGACACTTGGAAAGACGGATAGGACAACGTATTTCTAACCTTGACATCAATACCCTCCTTCAGCCGAGGATTACGTAAATAATGGTCATAACCATCCACCTTAGCTATAGCTTTATGAAAACTCGCTCTCCACATATTTTCCTTATTTGGTGGCTCTCAAAATTTCGCACAAAAATGCATATGCAGGAACCGAGAGTGGAAACTATGCCTAATATCTGAGTATCATCACCTAATTATCTAGGATTCCTGATTCCTTGCACTAATCTTAGAGCACCAATACACTCTACTCTTCTTCTCACACTATTTGGTGGATTTTTGGAAGAAATTTAGCCTGACTCCCAAAACACTGTCCAAGAGTTCAGGAAAAGAAGCACTGCTTCTTCTCGACAGACTAAAGACGTTTATTAGCCTTCACCACGAATCAATTACAAATTCTACGTGTGCATGAAAAATTGTAGTGGATTCCAAATTACAGGAATCAACTAGAGGATAAAATCCCTAATGCATTCTCTTAATAAAATAATCTTATTCATGAATGCAATATGTACATAATGCTATAAACAGGTAACCTTATATAATTTGTACTTCGTGAAATTCCCATATCAGGTTACAATTAGCTTGACCATAAATTTAGAACAAAAGGTGAGTGGGTGAGTCGGAAGTGGCTGTTGCGAACGATTTCTAGCTCCAATGCAAGCATTGGAGGTGGAGTCGGTTGTTCTTTTATTTAGGGTCCTAAAGTATGTTTTACATGAGCTCCAAGGTTTTTGCTAAATGTTGGCATAACAATTTTTCAGTTTTGTTTATCTACCCCCCCATGCCTAAGTTCTTGCATGTCCTCATGCATGAATTTAAAGGAAAATAAATCTGACAGAGGATGAGTGGGTAGAAGCCACCTGGAATTGCTCCGGAAAATATACATTCAGCACCGACCAGCGTGTCAGCATGCACTATTTAGAAAGAAAGTATGCTAAAAGAAAAGTATGCTATGTATAAAAAAAATTGTTATATATAAATGATGGTGGAATTTGGGGCGAGTGGTATCTATATGTGCTGAGTTTAACACCTCCAGCTAGGCGAGCACTCAATCACACATCCTCAATAAGATGGACAATCTCATCAGGTGGAGGAGGTTCCTGGGCCAAAAATGGCTTGAGGCGTTGGTCATTAACCGTGGATATAAGCCTAGATTTTGGGTCCTTGATTTGGACTGCCCCATTAGGATATGGAAAAATCACAACATATGGGCCAGTCCATTTGGACTTAAGCTTCCCCGCGAACAGTTTCAGCCGTGAATCAAACAACCAGACTCGCTGGTTGGGCGTGAATGCTTTCCTCCAGATGTGGCAGTCATGAAAGGCCTTGGTCTTGTCCTTGTATATTAATGCATTCTCATAGGCCTCTCGCCAGATCTCTTCTAATTCGCTAAGCTGGAGTTTCCGTTCTTGACCTCCTGCATCAAGGTCAAGGTTGCATTTTCGCATCGCCCAAAAGGCGCAGTGTTCCAGCTCTACAAGAAGGTGACAGGCCTTGCCATATACCATGCGATATGGTGACATTCCGAGTGGGGCCTTGTATGTGGTCCAATATGCCCAGAGTGCATTGATTAATTTATCAGACCAGTCCTTCTTGTCTGGTCTAACTGTCTTCTGGAGAATCAGCTTGATCTGACAGTTAGATACTTCAGCCTGCCCATTGGTCTGTGGGTGATACGGGGTGGCTATACAGTGATGTACCCCGTATTTCTTTAATAATGACCTGAAATGGGCATGAATGAAGTGGCTTCCCCCATCTCTAATTAGAGCACGGGGTATTCCAAATCTCGCAAAGATGTTCTACCATACGAAAGAAATGACAGTCTTGTGGTCAGCCCATCTTGCCAGGATGGACTCGACCCACTTTGAGACATAGTCAACAGCTAGCAATATGTACTTGAAGCCATGCGAGTTCGGAAAAGGGCCCATAAAATTGATGCCCCAGACATCGAACACTTCTATGACCATGATGGGTTGGAGTGGCATCATGTCTCTCTTGGTCATAGAACCGACTGACTGACATCGTTTGCAGTGTTGGGCATATTCGTGCGTATCTCTAAAGATGGTTGGCCAGAAAAAGCCTGATTGCAAAATTTTTACAGTGGTTTTCTATCCCGAGAAATGGCCACCACACGCATCATTGTGGCAGAAAGATAACACAATGGGGATCTTAGAGTCTAGGATGCATCTTCGGATAATCTAGTCTGCTCTAATGCAGAAGAGCAATGGGTCATCCTAGAGGTAGTATTTGGCCTCTGTAGTGAATTTGCATTTCTGGTCTTTGGATAGGTTTGCAGGAATTTTGCCTGCGGTAAGGTAGTTCACAAAATCTGCATACCAGGGGAACTCAACAGAATGAACAACAAAAGGAGATTCATCCGAAAATTGTTCGTGGATAGGCAAGGAATAAGGAATGTGATCTGGGTCCAATCTAGATAGGTGATCTGCCACAACATTCTATTTTCAGGCTTTGTCGCGGATTTCGATATCAAATTCCTACAATAGAAGGATCCATCTAATGAGTCGTGGTTTGGCATCCTTCTTTGCCAACAAATGCCGGAGGGCGGAGTGGTCAGTGAAGATGATGACCTTGGACCCTAATAAATATGATGTGAATTTCTCCAACCTGAATACTGCTACTAGTAGTTCTTTTGTGGTGATAATGTAATTGCGCTGAGCCTCATTCAGTATCTTGCTAGCATAGTATATGACAAAGGGTTGTTTCTCCCAATGCTAGCCTAAAACAACACTGACGGCAAAATCAGAGGCGTCGCACATCATTTCGAAATCAAGCGACCAGTCGGGTTGTTGGAGAATCAGTGAATCAGAGACAGTGCTTCATAAAGTCTTGAAGGTGCTAAGACATGAAGTATCAAATTCAAATGGGACATCGGTAACCAGGAGATTCGTCAAAGGCCGTGCAATTTTTGAGAAATCGCGTATAAATCTCCGATAGAAGCTGATGTGACCCAAGAATGATCTGATCTGCTTGACCAAACTAGGTGGTGTAAGTGAGAGATAATCTCTGATTTAACCTAGTTGACCTTGAGTCCATTTTTGGAGATCCTGTGCCCTAGTACTATGCCATTCCTCACCATGAAATGGCTTTTCTCTCAGGATAGTACTAGGTTTACCTTAATACACCATTTCAGGATCTTGGTGAGGTTATCAAGACAAGATTCGAAATCATCTCCGAAAACGGAGAAGTCATCCATGAATACCTCCACATAATCCCCAATCATGTCAAAGAAGATGGCCATCATACAACGCTGAAATGTCGCTGGTGCATTGCAGAGGCCAAAGGGCATGTGAATGTGGTCTTGTCTTAATCTTCCAGGCTAATCGCTACCTGATTATACCCAGAGTATCCATCTAGAAAGCAAAAGAAACTATGTCCGGCTAACTGTTCTAAGATCTGATCAATTAATGGCAAAGGAAAGTGATCCTTCTGGGTAGCCATGTTCAATTTCCTGTAGTCGATGCAAACCCGCCAAGATGTCGCAGTGCGGGTCGGGATGGATTCACCCTTATCATTCTTCACGATGGTGAGTCCTGCTTTCTTGGGAACTATCTGAATCGGACTCACCCACTGGCTATCTGAGATTGGATATACAATGCCTGCATCAAGCCATTTGATGATCTCCTTCTTAACAACCTCTAGCATATTTAAGTTAAGCCATCTTTGAGGTTGTCTCAAAGGTTTCACCCCCTCATCCGTGTAAATGTGATGAGTGCAATACGAGGGGTGAATACCACAGAGATCAATAATACTCCACCCGATAGCAGCCCTATGGTCATGAAGCGTAGAAATCAATTGATGCTCCTGTTCTTGGGTTAAGTGGGCATTGATAATGATTGGATATGTCTCACTTTCGCCCAAGAACACGTACTTGAGTGAGTCAGGTAAGGGCTTCAATTCAATCAAGGGTGGGTCAGAATTAGATATGAGAGTGGGAGGAGCAAAATAGAGGGTGGGAATCTACTGATCCATGTGCACGTGAATTCCCGCTGAGTCGCTTCCTGTGGAATAATTGGTTGTGATTGCGCTAACAGGAAACCCGCTAGTTATGGTCACGTCTTCCTACAACAACAGGGGCAAATTAGTAATGTGTGGATCAGGATAGCTGGATTCAAGGGTGTTGTGGTCAGAAGCACACCCTAAACAATCAGATCCTTGGGGAGATATGTGTAATGCAATGGTTTTAGTCCCATGTGGATCGGGTTTCGAGAACCCTGATAGTGTAGACGAATGCGACATTGGGTCATCACAAAGGAGCCCAAGTTGCCACAGTATGCTGGATCTTCGTCTTCACCATCCTCCTCTATTCGATCATAATCGAAATTCTTTGCTACCTTGAATATGTCAAGTTGAAGTCTCTCGTTGCCTAGGGCAATCTCCATACACCCGGATGCACAATCGATGTTTGCTCTGGCTGTCGCCAGAAATGGGCGGCCCAAAATAATTGGTGCATCTCAGAGATTAGGAGGAACTTCCATATCGAGAACGAAAAACTCTGCGGGAAAGCAGAACCTGCGAACTTTCACGATCACGTTCTCAACCACCCCCCTCGGTGTATTGACTGATCTGTCCGCTAGCTGAATCATGACCGAGGTGGGCTTCAACTCCCCAAATCGAAATTGATCAAATACGGCAGTGGGAGTTAGGTTGATGGACGAACCTAGATCTAAAAGGGCCCGATCAAATGGAGAATCTTGCAAAAAATAGGATATGAGTGGGGTACCAGGGTCTTTCTTCTTTGGCAGTAAGTTAGCTAGTATCACAGCGCTAGCCTCTTTCAATAGTACCGTCTGTCGTCCAATTCTCGGTTGTTGCTCTAGGGTAAATAGTCCTTGAAGAACCTAGCGACAGCGGGAATGTGATCGATAGCCTCAAGGAGGGGGACCTGAATATGTACTTAAACATCGATTTTAGGTCCTCAAAATTCCGTGTGTCCTTTGTCCATCCTGCATTTCCTGTCAGAGCCTCAGGAAAAGGGATGGGAATTTCAGGGTTAAGTGGCTTCTTACCCTTATCTATCGCAGGTGGCTCCTGAGATGATGAAGGAGTCAAACCTACCTGCGACAAAGGGTGGAAAAAATCAGGACCCACCTGCCTAAGTGGTGGGTCGAATGTCTTCCTTCCGCTCCGCAAAGAGACAACGTGTGCATCAACTTGCTGTCCATGAGGTGGTGGTGGAGTTGAAGGGGCATAATACGTGGGATTCTACAAAGGTGGCTAGCCTTATGTGTAACTAGGTGGTGTAGGAGGCACCTGTAGTATGGCATGTGCCTATCCCTACGATGCCCGTAACTAGGTGGGGCACCCTAGTTCTGCACATATCGAGGATTCGGGATGGGTTGGGAGGGCAAGGCTCCCTGAATCCTATGCTCCTGCAACAGCTGGTTCTATGTGTTTTGTATGGTCTGTATCTGATCAGCCATTGCCTTCATAATCTACAAGCTATCTTGTGTAGATTTCCTCATTGATTCTTGCAGCTCCTCTTTCAGTGCCTCCAAAGGGTCAGCCCACTTTGGAGGGTGGTTGGCAGCTTGGTGCAGCGGCTGGTATAAAGAGTGGAGTTGCTGCTGCTGAGATGGGAATGGCTGCTGCCTAGGATACGTGTTTTGCACATTCCCATATTGCCTGCTCTGGCAGTGTGGATCTTGATGTGGTCGCTGTGAATTACCAGACCAGGAGAAGTTCTGATGCTAGCGCCAACCAGGGTTATACGTCTCTGAATAAGGTTTATTACGCCATTGTCCTTGGATAGCGCTGACGTCCTCGTAGGCTGAAGATGTCAGAGACGTATATCCATTAAGGGGATAGATATTATAATCTGCGGGTGGTGCATAACCCTAGTCGTAGGGTGCCAGATCTAGATTATTTACGGGATCCTGATATGCAGGATCTTGTAAATACCGAGAAGACGCATCCCGAGTGAGTAGATTAACTCGAGTAGGTGGGGCTCAGGATGCGTAGGAGGGTCTTGCGGTGGCAGAGCTCGAGTCAAATTGACCCTGACTGATCTGGTCAATCTTTTTCTCGATTAAGTTTATTTTATCCAGCTGCTTGACGATGATATCCATGTCAGCTTGAATAGACTCGGTGTGAGCCTCGTGGACACCAACCCACTGCTGACCAGGCCGCTGGAACTGGTTCATGGATGTGGCATTCATCGAGTTCTCCGCTAATGATTCGAACAGCTCAAATGCGCTGTTCTCATCTTTTGCGAGAAAATTCCCACCGCTAGATGCATCGGCCAGATATCAATGTGTGTCATCCAGCCCATGTTTAAAAATCTAAGCTAAGTGCCATCTGGGTATACCATGATGCGAGCATTTTCGGAGAAGGTCGTGAAATCTGTCCCATGCTTCATGTAACTTCTCCCCAGATCCTTGGGAGAAAGTCGTGATTGTGCGTCACATTGCGTTTGTTCGACCGATTGGGAAGAAATTTTGCGGGAATTCACGTCGTAATTCCAGCCAGGTTCCAATTGGCTTCCCGATAGTCTTGAACCAGTATGAAGCTTTGTCCCGCAAAGAGAATGGGAAAAGCTTCATCAGAACAATCCCGAGATCGATATTCCTGGGTCGAATTATTTCAGCTAGTCGACTCAGGTCCTTAAGGTGCTGGAATGGATCTTCGCTTGAGTTCCCGTAGAAATGAGTTCTGATCAACCCAATCACATTGGGCTTGAGCTCAAATGCATCTCCACCTACGAGAATTCTGACAAGAGGTGCAACGATTTGTGCGGCTGGGTCGTAGAAATCCCACAGTTGTTTTCCTCGTGGCGGGTGCTGCATCTTGTCAAGCACCATCAGAATGCTATCCATGCTCTGCTGATGCCGCTCCTCAGATTCAGCGACCCAAGCTTCCAGACGAGCCATCTGGTCCAGATTCTTGATGTCCTGACCCGGTCTAGGTCTAGGTCCAGGATTTGCCATGGTGGCTCTTGGAGTAGAAGAAGTGGGGGGAGAAGATGGTCCGGGCGAGGTGACTCACCTCCTTGGGAGTGGCTCCCCAGGTCCAACCAAGTGAGGTCGAAGTGACCTCCTTCCTTGCATATGCCACCCAACCCCTGGGTTGGTGTAGCCAAGCAAGACAAGGCTAAGGCCCTGTCAATCAAATGGTCCTTATGGATCAAGTGACCAGATTTTTCATTAGAAGTTTGAATTCCTAAAGAGAAGTTCGTGGTTCAACCGACTGAACGTGGTTCCCACCTCTCATGCTAACCCAGCCAGTCTGGTTATGAGGGGACAGAGGGGAAGGTTCTTCCTTTGGCTTACGCCTCCGATTCCGTTAACCCCCATGTCGCGATTGTATGACACAACCCCGCAGACTTAGTCACCAGGATTGGCAAGAGAGGTTAAAAACACCCTGTAGTATGACAAGGAACTCAGGTTGATTTCGTATTTTAAAATTAATTTTACCCCGTTTTCTTCGGTGGGGTTTGTGGTGAGTGGCCCACAAGGTGACCAAGCTCACTGGCTAAGACTAGACTTGATTAAGTCTAGGTTAGCCCAAGTGTGGTCTCTAAATCGTAACCCTAAAGATTCATCCTAAGTTTCATGCAATTCTATGGTTTTTCTCTATTTCAGCAGATCACAAAAGTAATGCTGTTCTCTGATAATAATTGGAATCCAATTAACTTGAAATTTTGAGAGTAGATTCCTTTTTCAATTAGTTTTTCAGAGAATATTTTTTTGGAATTTTTACTATTTCAATCAAATATTTGGGGAATTTTGAACGTCAGGCGGTCAAATCTGGAATTTTGACCCCTGGTTGGTTTTTTGTTTTGAAATAGTACTAATTGATCTTCAAAAATTTGGGAAAAATATGGAAAATAAGTCCAATTAGATCAGCTTTCAAACCCCATCATTTTTAGTAAAAACAAATTTGTAGATTGCTCGAAATTGCTTTTTGAAATTTGAAAAATTTTGACTCTGGGCCAGTCTTACCCTCGCGTAGTTCACGAATTTTTCAAAATTATATGGTTGAAATTTTTTCTGAAAAATGGTGGCGTTTGAAAGATGGTTTCAGAGTGAAAATTTAGCCCAAATTTCAGATTTTTTCGCTTACTAAGTTTTTGGCAATCGAATTTTTAAATCAGACTTGAAATCTAGCACAAAATTAGAAGCTGGTAGAAAAGCTTTTAAAGAGGTTTGAACTTAAAATCTAAGCTTTCCACCAAAAAGAAAATAGTTTTTTTTCAAAACTTTTGCATGTTTTTTTTTTCTCGCAAAGAATTTTTCAAACAGATTCAACGAAAATATCCTTTTTTTTTTTGCTTTTTTTTTCAAACTACCCTAAGATTCAAAAGGAAACCTAATCTAGATTTTTTTTTTGTGTTTTTTTTTGGATTTTTTTTTATTTTATATGCCAACGAGTAGAACAAATTTTTTTTTAAAGGAAATTGCAAAAAGTAAAACCTAATATAAAAATAAAATGATGTGCACCTGGATTTATTTTTCGCACTCGTGTGCGCAGATCCCATTCTTTTCCTATTTTTCCTACACATAAAAAAAATAAAGTAGAGGCAAATGTGTCAGTGATGTTTTAAAAGATCGAAATCAAAGAAAATGATGTTGCCTCCTTGGCAATGGCGCCATTTGACGGAAAGCCATTTTCATGCATTTGAAAGTCGTCGGAAATCGTAGTATAGTTGGGCAAAAATGTTCGTCAAAGATTAAGTTTTTAAAAATTACGAGACTTCAATCCCAGTCGTTCGTCACTGGGAGGCGTTTGCTTTTACTTTTGAAATCAATCTTTTTGCTACTCTACTTTATTTAAAAATGCATGCTGGTTTCCAATCTCTTAACTAAAACTTCACCACTTCTGTTATTAACTCGGATTACGTGTGCATGCATCAAATAGATTACAAAGGTGAATGTTTGAGTTTCTGTGCGCACGATTCTGGTGAAGTGGTGACTATTTATGGAGAAAGCATCTATCGTTAGATTTTCAATATCCTCGAGAAACGACATGCTTGTTGCGAATAGATAAACAATTGAAAAACAGGCAACTTAAATGACGCGAAAAGAATGACAATTATTAAGCTCATGGTGATTTCAAACATATAGAGAGATATATATATAAATGCATTTTCATTCATTCCATTGGAGAGTTGTTTGCACAAGAAATTTAGAGGAAAGCTTGTACATATAAATGCTGAAACAGAAATCTAGCTACTAGAAAATGACTGCATACAAGAATCAATGGGGGGATTTCGCATGCATCATTGGAGAAGTTAAGACTACGCTACTAAGCAGTAATAAAAGCAGTAAAAATTATGGAGAGCATAAACTAAATCTAGCAGAATAAAGGGCATTTAGGGGTGGTCCCTGATGGCCTTGGAGTGGTCGGGAAGAGAATGAGGGGCAGCAAATGTAGCTTAGGCCAACCCTTGGAGAGAGGGAGGATTGATCCAACATCCCGGCATGATGTCCTCCATGATGGTGGTGAGCTCGTGGAGGTGGGGTAGCTAACCTAAGTGAAGTTGGGCGTGTATGGAGCTAATGAGGTGAGTGGTCCCAATGAAGCCAAGGGATGTGAATGGGGTCACTTGGCCGCCCATGGGGTCCTTTTATAGATCTAAGGGCTTTTCTCTAGAAAGGTGTGGAACTCTCTAGAGAGACCCCAAGAGTGGCTGGCCACATGAGGATAGAAGTGGTCTTTGAGATCCAAAAATTATGGATCTCAATTTGAATGCCTCTTCGTTGCTAAATTTGGCAACCAAGAGGTGGCACCACTTCAAGAGAGTTCTAGACAACTCTAGAGAAGTGTGTGTGCGTGAATGGGTGTGTGTGTGTGTGTGTGTGTGGTCGTGCTCTATGTGGCTAGGTGGCTTAGGTTAGGTCCTAAGGGGTTTGGGTAGGTGTAGGTCTTGAATCAGGGTTACAAACCCTAATTGCTAAGGAGAAAATGCAATTAAATTTAACCTAAGTTTAATTGAATGAGTGTGAACCTAATTGAGAGTGAAATAACTCAATTGGGTTGGGTTTAGATCAAATGAACTCTCACTAAGCTTAATTGAACTTGTGTGGGTTGAGATCTAAGCTCAATTGGACTCAATGTGTCCAATTGCCTTAGGTGAAGGTAATTGACTTTGATCTAAGTCAATTGGGTTTGGTGAGAACCTAATTAGATCCTTAGGTAGGTCTAGAGGAGATGTACCAGGGTTAGGACACCTTAATTTAGGTTCCTGTGGGGTTAGGGTTAGGTCTAGGGAGCTAGAGATCCATGATCAAGACTTGAATCTCAAAACAGGGACTGGAGGCCAGTATTAGACGTCCAATAATATGAGAAAATGACTTATACTAAAAAATTAGAAGTCCAGACTTCAGTTCTGGAGGTCCAATCTGAGTCAGGGGGAAATCAAGGTTCTGTTTTGGGCATTCTACAGAAATTAGACATCTGACAAAGTGTTTGGAAGTCCAATAACACTGCAGAAGTGGGTTTGAGGTGTGTGGGAGATGGCTATGGGTCCTGGACGTCCTATAATTTATCTAGACGTCCAGATAAGGGTTGAAACTAGGGTTTTAGGGCTTCCGAGGGTGTTGTGGCCTAATCTAAGGGTGGCTAAAGCTTGGGGAAGTCTCTAGGCTATCCTAAGGCTAGGATGGACCTAAGTTCATCACATTTTACTGCTTTATTTCTACTTAATAGACTAGAAAACCTTTAACTCCCTTACATTATTATTCCTACATCTAAACTAAGCTTCTGCTCCAGCTCTGCTACAACTCTTGTTATTCCTGATCTAGCTTCAGATCCAGCTCCAGATCCAGCTCCTAATTAGCTTATTCCCTGCAATTGACATAATGTACTTAATCAACGCATTATAACATTATTTCATGCATAGGTAAAGAAGAGAAGTAACGATGCAGATAATGTGTATGTATGCGTGAATAACCCTAACTTATGCTAAGTCTTAGCTTAATCTAGGTCAATTAAGACCTATGATTGCTGCGCAATCACTCTGCAAGTTGTGTTGACGAATAAACGGATGTCTTCATAGAGTCCCTAGTAAAAAGACTGGACTTGTTCCCATTTAGGACCTCCGTGATGAGGGCACTTTCGCATGAGATCCAGGAAACGATCCCATGCTTCATGAAAGGGTTCTCCAAACTGTTGGGTAAAGTGCATGATCTGGTGTCATAAGGCATTCGTCCGACCAACTGGGAAGAACTTTTTCATAAACTTGGATTGTAGTTCAATCCATGTGTTGATTGGATGCGTCTGAGTCTGATACCAGTGAGCTGCTTTATCAATGAGAGAGAAGGAGAGCACCTTCATGAGAAGAATATCCCGATTTTGGACATCTGACCCGAATGTCTGGGCCAGATGCTTGAGTCGTTCGATGTGCTGGAAGGGATCCTCGAAATTAAGCCCATGAAACTTTGGAATAGCATGAATCATGTTGGGCTTGAGTTCAGAATCAGGACCTCCAGCCGGGATTTGGACTCGAGGTTCGATCGCCACCATAGCGAGATTGTAGTGATCTTACATCATGGGACACTGCGATGGGTTTATAAAGGCTTGGAATAAATCATTAAGGTGCTGGAGTTGGTTCTCAAGGTTGTTCTCTTCTTCTATGGGTTGTGCCATAATGATGGAAGAAGCAGAATTGGGTTCAGAAGAATCTGAGGAGTTGTCTATGTGATGGGGTTGCTGCACAAACACAGAAGTCGAGGCCTGGCCTTGACGGGAGTGAATCACTAAAGGAGGCCTTAAGGATGGTCATAAGGACCTCCTACCGAACATGCACTGATGGTCTGGATGAGAGTAGAATGTGATGGACCTAATCAAGACACCTAAAAATTTGGATGACTATAGAGGTTTGGGGCAGATGATACCCGTTAGTCAGAAAGCCGTCCACCTGAGAAATACTTGGGCAGCCAGAGAGGGAGTCCCGTAAAGACCCCTACATGGTAGAGCACCCCCATGAGTTATAGGGTTTCCCTCACCTGACCTCTTGTCACAAATGTTCCTGGTAGACTAGAGTGGGGACTTGACCTCTTAAGTTTGCCAGTTTTAATTAAGGATGGGTGCTTAAGATTTCACTTGAACTTTAGATGTATTGAGTGCAGAAAGTGACCTAATTTCAAGGTTGGTTGACCCAACAATGTGGGTCAACTTCACCTATTTCTCCTTTGAGAAGTTTTCGGTCCCTTCTTTTAGGATTCAAGTGAGATTAAGAGCCTAAATTTTAGGGTTTTCTTGAATAAATCTCTTCAACCAAGGCTTAGGCACACCTCTTTTTGGAAAGTTAATTCTTGCTTATGAAGGTGCGTCTCTAAAATCCTAAATTGAAATCCTTAATTTGGTTGTAATCTTGGTCCAATTTAGTTTGCCAGAATGTGGTATCTAGGGCTAAATCAAGAAAGTGGTAGCCCTAGTTACCTTAAATGGGTGCACAAATTAGTTTGTTGTTGAAATCAAATCAGGCAACTTGATGAATTTAGCTAAGAATGTAAAGCAAGTAGCCCTAATTGATTTTATCTTTTTTCCTTTTCAGAATGAGGGGCTTAAGAGAAAGTAATCAGAAATTACTTTCCCCTGGCGTGTTTGATGTGCGGCTATCTTTCTTTGAATCTTCCCCCTAAAACAACCACAACAAAGAGATATAGCAAGTTAGTACCAAATCAGCAATTGTAATCAAGAATTCTAAATCGCCCGTTGCTCCCTAGCAACGGCACCAAAATGTTTCATGATTGCTAAATCGGGTTTTAAGAATATCGCGTTGTAATATAGCTGAAAAAGTGTTCAAAATAAATACATTTTTATTACTCGAATTTAAATTTCAAGGTCGAATACAACGAGCAAATTGGGGTTTAGAAATCAAGATCACAATTCAGAATTTGAAAGAATATGTAATAATACCAATATCACAGTGCAAAAATATTGGAGTAAATGTCGAGCAAAAAATACTAAAGAAACTTAATGTATATGAATTAAGCTCAAAATTGGGCATCTGATTTGTAATTTAGATGTCGTGAAATGATGATGCTACTATGTGGCAATCCCATTTTCGCGCATTTTGAAATCATCGGAAATCATAGTATAGTTGCGCTAAACGCTCATCAAAAATGATTTGTAAAGATAATGAGACTTGAGTCTCGGTAATTCGTCTCTATGTGGCATTTATGCAAATTTGAAATCGATCTCTTTCACTCTACTTGCTTAAAATCGCATGTCGATTTTTTGGTTATTACGTATTTATGCATGACATGCTTAGTTGCCAGAATATCAGAAATTAAAAGCAGGCAACTTTAATCACACAAAATATATTATAATAAGCTCATGGTGATTCTCAACACATAGATATATATATATAGAAAAAGATCTTTCATTAACTCATCATGGTGTTTGCAGCATGGAACTCGTGGAAAGCTTATAGAGGAAAGCTTGAAAATGTAAATCTAGCTAACAGAAAATGATCACATATATGAATCTAATGGGTGATTATGCATGCATCATTAGGGGTGAATATAGTGCTACACTGCTAAGCAGTAATAAAAGCATGTAAACTATGAAGAACTAAGCTACTAATCTAGCAGAAATAAGGGCATTTGGAGGTGGGTTCTGATCGCCTTTGAGTTGGTTGAGAGGAGGAGGGGTGGCCAATGGTGCTTAGGCTGGCCCTTAGAGAAAGGTTGGAGACGTGATCCAACATCTTGGTGTGAAGATGGTGGTGGCCATGGTGATGCTACTCGTGGAGATGGAGTGGAGGTGGATGTAGCTAAACTAAATGGAAGCCAAGTGTGAATGGGTGCAAATGGCCACCCCTTAGGTCTTTTTATAGACCTAAGGGAAGGTCTCTAGAGAATTATGGAATTCTATAGAGAGGCCTATGATGGGAGCTCGTGGGAGAGTGAGTGAGAGGATGGATGGTGGTTTTTAGATCCACCAAATGTGGATCTAAAAATTGAATGGCTCTTGGTTGCTAATTTTAGCAACCAAGGCAACAACACATGGTAGAGAGTTCTAGAGAACTCTAGGCTAGGTATTTTCGTGTGGATGGTGTGTGTGGGTGTGTGAGGGTTGAAACTTAGGTGGCTAGGTTGATTAGGTTAGGTTCTAGTGGATTTTGGTCAGGGTAGGTCTCAAATTAAACCCTAATTGACTAAGGTAAAGTGCAATTAAACTTAATACAAGCTTAATTGGGTGTGCGAAAACTTAATTGACAATAAAATAACTCAATTAAGTTAGGTCTAGGTCAATTAGACTTTCACTGAGTCCAATTGGACAGTGTGTGCTGAGATCCGGGCTCAATTGGATTCAATGAGTCCAATTGAATAGGTTGATGGAATTGACTAAGATCCATGTCAATTAGGCTTAGTGAGGGACTAACTAGGTCCTTAGGGAGGTCTATAGGTGATTTACTAGGTTTAGGGCACCTTAATTTAGGTTCCTATGGGGTTAGAATTGGGTTTAGAGGTCTAGAAATCCAAGATCAAGGCTTGAATTCCAAAATAGGAACTGGAGGATAGTATCAGACGTCTAATAATAGTGTCAGATGACTTATACTCAAAAATCAGAAGTCCAGACTTCAATTCTGGACGTCCAATCAGAGTCGAGAAGGATTTTAGGTTCTGTATTGGGTATTCTACAGAAATTGGACATCTGACCAAGTGTCAAGACATCCAATAACACTGTAGAAGTGGGTTTAAGGTGTGCGAGAGTTGGCTAATGGTTCTGGACATCCTATAACTCATCTAGATGTCCAGATAGAGGTTGGAATTAAGGTTTTAAGGTTTCCTAGGTTGTGGTGACCTAATCTAAGGGTGGCTAAGGCTTGGGGAAGCTTCTAGGCTATCTTAGGGCTAGGATAGTCCTAAGGTCTTCATATTTTACTTCTTTATTCCTACTTAAATAGAATAGCAAACCTGAACCCCATACATTATTGTCTACTACATCTTATTCTAGGTCTTTTGCTCCAACTTTGCTCCAACACCAGTTATCCTTTATTCTTCTGATCCAGCTTTAGATCTAGCTTCTGATTAGCTTTTTACCTGCAATTAACATAATCCACCTAATCAGTACATTATAGCATTATTTTATGCATAGCTAAAAGAAAGCAGTAAAGGTGCTAGTAATGCTTATGCATGCATGAATTACCCGAACTTATGCTAAGTCCTAGCCTAATTTAGGTCAATTAAGATCTATGATTGCTGCACAATCACAGTGCTCCTAACTTCTTTCTTTTGCTTCTACTCTTCTTTCTCTTTGCCTTTGGCTTCAGTCTTCTTCTTCCACTACAATCTTTCTCTGCCTCTCTTCTTTTGCCTTTCCCTGTCTTCTCCTCTTTCTTTCTGTTCTTCTTTAGCCTTTGTCTTCCTTCTTCCTTAGCTTTTTCCTGCCTTCTTTGCCTTGGCTTCAGCTTCTTCCTTCTCTTTCTTTCTCTGTCATAGCTTCTCTACATCCTTGTCTTCTATTTCTTCTTCTTCAGGTTCACTTCTCCTCCTCTTCAGCTAGCAGCAAAACCTACTCCCTACCCGCACACACTCTCCTCTCTTTTCTCTCTTAGGTTCTGCTCTCCTAGAGCCATGCATTATCAGGTAATCGGGTTCGGTATGTACCTAGGACCAGGCCCACCGACATGAAGTGGTGGGCGAGGAGTGCAAGTCGGGTCATGTCAACTAGGTCCGCGGGGCATGGTCGTGGACGAGGCCGGGTCGGTCGAATGAGAGGGACCTCACCCCGTGATTCAGAGGCAAACAGCTACTGGCAAGAATTCAATTTATGTGCACACAACCGCTCGTCCAGTTCCGAGGTGGGACTATTTGTCCACCTTTCTTCGCTCACGCCAACGGTAGAGGTGTTCTCTCCAATTGCAGCAACTGCGACAGCCCTTGACTTCAATTGATAGCCTGGAGTCGTACGCGAGGGTGCTCCGCACAACCTGGGATAGAGACATAGAGCTGGCTCAGCCTGGAGCTCGCTTCAAGCGTGCTTCAAGCTCTGCACTAATGGAGGAGGATGCCTATACTTGAAATCACAACAGCCTCACGGCCACATCATATCACTAAGGAAGCTTCGTCGAGGCACGACGAATGTGCAGCGGTGGTCGACATGTCATGGGGACATTTATGCGAGGGTGCCTAGGGAACACTGTGTGCGTATGTGTGGGTGTGTTCGAGGGTGCTTTTAGGTGGTCAACAGAGTGAATGGAGTGAGGGGTTGTGATCAGGGAGTCGAGGCGGAGGTCGTAAGGTGGTTGGCAAGGTGGATGGTGGTGCGGAGCGACGGGAGCACCTTGCCAGAGGTATTGCTGGAGGTGGAGATGATGGTTGTGGAGTGCGGCAGTAGTCGATTTAGGGAAATAAAGAGGGGGAAAGGAAGTAGAAGGCGAAAGGGTCTTATCTAGGGTAATAGTGGACGAAGGGAAGGTGAGGATGGCGTCGGGCTCATATTGCCGACGTCGGAGACAAAGGTACTCTGGGAGGGACAGTCGGCGAGGAGGAAGGGAAGACAAGGGCGTCGGTTGGTGCTGCACGATACAGATGAACGCAAGGAAGAGGAACCTGCCACTGGTATTGTGGTCAGGGGACGAGGAAGATTAGAGAAGGTCGTTGGAGCTTGATGAGTGAATCGGCCGGGGGAGGAGAGACCAATTTGAGGGGTTTTCCCAGTCAATTTCAAGCTTGGAGGAGTTGGTTGGATCTGGGGCTCAGATCTCTCATGCGTTCGCATGAGAGATTGGGTAACAAGTAGGGTATCAAATTGGGTTCACATTGGAGGGATTTTCTTAGAGAATCTCCCTTCCTATTTTGAAGGGGATTCTCTGAGAAATCAAGGAGAAATCACCTTCTAAAGCTCGCTAGAGTAGGATTCCTTTGCCATAATGGTGGAGGGACCTAATTGTGAGAACGATGAAGAAGCTAGGGCACTTTTGTAAAGGTTTTTGAAAGAAGGGGCACAAATGTAATCAGGTTGGACCTATTTGTAAAGTTGGTCAAGATGAGTTCCCCTTAGGTCCAAATTTTGGCACAAACCTAATTTGGACCTAAAGAATTTAATGGTGAAGTTGTCTTTTGAGTTTGACCATTTTTGACTGGGAAATTATGCAAAAACCCAATTTAGGGTAAATATTTGTCAAGGACCCCATTCTAGGTCAAAATGAATTCTAATGGCCAAATTGAAATTTCTAAACCCTAGAGAATATTTTTATATGATCTTTAGAGGGTTTAGGTGAATTTTATCCTGACGAGAACCTTTGTTAATCAAGCGGGTCTATTGTAGGGTTTCAAGAAATTTAATTCACAAGGTACACACAAGCCCTTTTTTGTCAAATCCAACCTACTTTGTATCTTGTTAAGACCTTTTGACCTGTGTTTAGCCCTTGAGAAATCCCATTGTTATACTACAATGGTAACATTACATTTTTACCCCTTATTTCTTGCTTTTCTCTCAAAAAGGTTATTCAATGAATTATGACCTCCAGTTGGTTATGTAGGAGCTTTTATTCTCTTCATTGGGTCAAAATGAGCTAGTTAGGACCCATGATGGTGTTCCCATCACCTCCTCTTCATCCGATTCACTAGAGTCGGTGTTCATGTCAGAGTCGCTATTATCCCATGTCACTTTAAACGCTTTCTTCTTCTTGAGTCCCTTTGTTTCTTTCCTATTGTCTTCCTTCTTGTTCATAGGGCAATCCTTCCTTAAGTGCCCCTTTCTCTTGCACTCATAACAAATAACATTAGTTGAAACTTTATTGATTTTCTTACCTTGCTTTTGAAGAAATCTCTGAAACTTCCTTGTAAGTATCTTCATCTCTTCATCTTTAGATTCTGAGGTTGTTGAATCCGAGTCCTCCTTAATTGTTCTAAAAGCAATATTCTTCCTTTTGCTAAACATCTTCTACTCATTCTTCTTGATATTCTCCAATTGGACTTCATATGCCACGGGGCTTCCAATTAGATCATCCAAGGGGAGAGTGGATAGATCCTTCGCCTCTTGGATCGTTGTAGTCTTTGGAGACCAATCACTTGTAAGAGATCTTAAGATCTTCCTTATAAGCTGCTCATCTGTGAACTTCACTCCATGTTTCTTTAGGTGGTTAACTATTTCCTCAAACCCTGTGTACATGTCTTTGATCGTTTCTCCTTCAGTCATCCTAAAACACTCATACTTCTCAGTTACAATTGAGATATGAGTTTCCTTTACCTTGTTTGTACCTTCGTAGGTGACCTTGAGAGTGTTCCAAATTTTGTGTGCGGATTCGCATGCCAAAATTCGATTGAACTCTTCCCTTGACAATGCACAATAAAGTGCGTTCATCACCTTTGCATTGCCCCCAATCCTTTTCTTATGATCCGTTGTCCGCGCTACTCCTTCTTGCGGCTCCAGATCTGAGTACTTTTCTTGAATGAGGGTCCAAGCCTCCTCATCAATTGCTTTGAGTAAGACTTGCATCCTCCTCTTCCAATACCCATAGTCTGTCCCATCGAAATAGGAGGATGGGTGGATGATTGTCCTTCGGTGCGCCTTGATGTAGATGCCATTGCGAGTTGATTTGTTACGTCTTCTCGCAACTTGGCTCTGTTACCACCTGTAGGATTTGTAAATCAGAAGCACACTAGAATGGGGGGATGAATAGTGTGGGAAAAAAGATTATGCAAGACAAATCACACCACAAAATGCATAAGATATATAGTGGTTCCCCTCACTTGGGTACTCCACTACTTGAGCCTCCTAGCTTAGGGTTTTTAACCCGATTCCCTCAACCCCGAGGAAATCAATATACTCACCGAGGTAATTAATGGGTTACATCAACCCAAGTAAAAAAATGGGTTTGTTACAACCCAACGAGTAAATGCTCAAGAACAAATGAAATACAGGTGTAAGAAAGAAAGATCTTACAACTAAGTTTCTAACCCTCTCAACAAATGTAAATATAATGTTACCGATTTGAGAGCCTAGTGAAGACATGAATGCATGAAAGAAAATCACGTCGACGTGTTTGCAAAAGTGTGGAAAGATTGAGAGCAGCAAACTCTATTCTTCTCTTGAATATGTGGTGAATATATGAAATATAGATCTCTAGAATTTATCTTATCTCTCTTGTATCTCTTTGGTGCAAACAAAGAGTCCTAGGATCATTTTATAGAGTTTAGGACCTAGGATACTCATCTACTAGACGTTGGGATTTAATTCCCAATGTTCACATTAACAAAATAAATATTTTAGCCGTTCTGTTTTGAGCCAACAGCTAGCTAGTACCGGTACTAAAGTATGGGTACCGATACTCGTAACTTCCAGATTTGGGTTTCAAACTCTTAACACAATTCTGTAACCCACTTATATTGGTATTAATCATCAGTACCGGCACTCGTTTCCTCCAATACTGGTACTGATCATGAGTACTGGTACTCGCGGGATATAGGTTTGTTTCTTTGAAAAAATGCAAACCTGTAACTCACATGTACCGATTCTAAACTTTAGTATCGGTACTTGTGGTTTAACAAGTACCTCTTTTAAGTGATTTATTAAATTACGTTCTTTGAAACTGATCACAATATTAATCCTAATTTATTTTTAATTATTTTTACGATTTAACTTATATTCTTTTTTTAAGAGGTATATACAATCTATAAATATAAAATCTAAACTAAAAACACTAAAGGTCGAAGATGATCTTCTCCTCCTCGATTCTTCCTTGTCATCTTGCCTCCTTCTTATCATGATCTCCTTTTCATCAAGCCTCCATCATTTCTTGTTTGTGTTGATCTTCACCTAAATCTAAATGAACTCAATTACAAACATTATTCCATAATAATTTTGTTAACAACAAAATAACATGTGGAACAAGGTTCCAATAATCTCCTCCTTTTTGATGTTGAGAAACTATCTTGCAAATAGATAAAATAATTTTTAGCAATGTTGCATGAAGAAAAAACTTTTAATTAAATCCTCCCCCTCAATATATGCTCCCCCTGAAAATATTACTATTTGCCCTTTATCTTTCTCCACCTTTTTGTCAATCACAAAAAAATGAAAAAATATCATACCACAAAATTTACCAATAGTAAAATGGAGCTTGTGGATACCAAGCATCTCTCGTCCAACATTCTTGGTCTTCATTCAACCTATAGAAAGGTTGAAATCTTCCTTTATGTGCCTTGAACACCCATTGATTACGTTGATCTACTCCTACAAGACAAATATATTTTTTAGGTACCCATTTTCTTATGGGTCCTTTATATTTAGCACCTTTCAAATTCTAAGATTTATAGATCCATTTAGTGTTAGATATATAATTCTTGGGACTTTTAGCCTTTTGATACAAACATGCATGCCTATGTGCATTCTTTTTATTCTGAAATTTTGATTTTATAGCTTCACAAAATTCTGAATTTAACCTAGTTATTGTTTTGAGATTACTTAAAGTACCTTCAAAGTGCTTACAAATATCGTCTAATTCTACCATCTTTGCATGCAACTGATTGTTAGTCTCTTTTGACACTTCTAATTCCATTTCTAAACATGATTTATCTATTTCTAATGTTTGATAATTATTTTTTAAAACCTTATTTTCCTTTTTAAATAGCCTATATTTATGATATAGTTCTTCATAAGCATCTAATAATTCTTCAAAAGAAAAATCTGGGTTTACCTCTTCTTTTGTGTCTTCTGAAGTTGCAACATGACAAAGGTGTGCGACCTCCTCTTCAATCAATTCACTGGAGTCGGTGTCCATGTTAGAGTCACTATCATCCCTTGTCACTTTAAATGCTTTCTTCTTCTTCTTCTTCTTTAGCTCCTTTGTTTCTTTCCTATTGTCTTCCTTCTTCTCATTCGTAGGGCAATCCTTCTTTAAGTGCCCCTTTCTCTTGCACTCATAACAAATAACATTAGTTGAAACTTTACTGATTTGCATGCCTTGCTTTCAAAGAAATCTCCGAAACTTCCTTGTAAGTATCTCCATCTCTTCATCTTCGGATTCCGAGGTTGTTGAGTTCGAGTCCTCCTTAATTGCTCTAAAAGCAATATTCTTCCTTTTGCTAGACATCTTCTACTCGTTCTTCTTGATATTCTCCAATTGGACTTCATTTGCCATGAGGCTTCCAATTAGATCATCCAAGGCAAGAGTGGATAGATCCTTCGCCTCTTGGACCATTGCAGTCTTTGGAGACTAATCACTTGTAAGAGATCTTAAGGTTTTCCTTACAAGTTGCTCTTCTGTGAACTTCACTCCAAGGTTCCTTAGGGGGTTAACTATTTCCCCAAACCTTGTGTACATGCCTTTGTATGTTTCTCCTTCAGTCATTTTGAAGCACTCAAACTTTTCAGTTAGAATTGAGATACGAGTTCCCTTTACCTTGTTTGTACCTTTGTAGGTGACCTCGAGAGTGTTCCGTATTTCATGCGCGAATTCTCATGCCAAAATTTAGTTGAACTCTTCCCTTGACAACGCATAATAAAGTGTGTTTATCACCTTTGCATTGCCCGCAATCCTTTTCTTCTGATCCGTTGTCCACGCTACTCCTTCTTGCGGCTTCGGATCTAAGTACTTTTCTTGAATGAGGGTCCAAGCCTCCTCATCAATTGCTTTAAGTAAGACTTGCATCCTCCTCTTCCAATACCCGTAGTTCGTCCCATCGAAATAGGGAGGACGGGTGGATGACTGTCCTTCAGTGTGCCTTGATGTAGATGCCATTACGAGTTGATTTGTTACATCTTATCGCAACTTGGCTCTGATACCACCTGTAAGATATATAAATCACAAGCACACAAGAATGGGGGGATGAATAGTGTGGGAAAAAGGATTATGCAAGACAAATCACACCACAAAATGCACAAGATATATAGTGGTTCCCCTCACTTGGGTACTCCACTACCTAAGCCTTTTAGCTTAGGGTTTTTAACTCAATTCCCTTAACCCTGAGGAAATCAATATACTCACCGAGGTAATTAATGGGTTACCTCAACCCAAGTACAAAAACGGGTTTGTTACAACCCAACGAGCAAATGCTCAAGAACAAATGAAATACAGGTGTAAGAAAGAAAGATCTTACAACTAATTTCTTAAGCTTCTCAACAAATGTAAATATAATGTTACCGATTTGAGAGCCTAGTGAAGACGTGAATGCATGAAAGAAAATCATGTTGTTGCGCTTGCAAAAGCATGGAAAGATTGAGAGAAGCAAACTCTATTCTTCTCTTGAATATGTGGTGAATATATGAAATATAGAGCTCTAGAATTTATCTTATCTTTCTTGTATCTCTTGTGTGCAAACAAAGAGTCCTAGGATCATTTTATAGAGTTTAGGACCTAAGATACTCATCTACTAGATGTTGGGATTTAATTCCCAACATTCACATTGACAAAATAAATATTCCAGCCATTCTATTTCGAGCCAACAGCTAGCTGGTACCGGAACTAAAGTATGGGTACCAGTACTCGTTGCTTCCAGATTTGGGTTTCAAACTCTTAACACAAATCTATAACCCACTTGTCTCAGTACTGATCATCAGTACTGGTACTCGTTCCCTACAGTACCGGTACTGATCATGAGTATCGGTACTCGCAGGGTACAGGTTTGTTTCTTTGAAAAAACCCAAACCTGTAACTCACATGTACTTGTTCTAAACCTAGTACCGGTACTTGTGGGTTAACATGTATCTTTTTTAAGTGATTTAATAAATTAGGTTCTTTGAAACTGATCGCAATGTTAATCCTAATTTATTTCTAACTATTTTTACGATTTAAGTTATATTCCTTCTTTAAGAGGCATATACAATCTATGAATATAAATTCTAAACTAGAAACACTAAATGTCGAAGTTGATCTTCTCCTCGATTCTTCCTTGTCATCTTGCCTCCGTCTTATCATGATCTTCTCCTTTTCATCAAGACTCCATTTCCTGTTTGCGTTGATCTTCACCTAAATCTGAAAAGAACTCAATTGCAAACATTATTCCATAATAATTTTGTTAACACCAAAACAAGATGTGGAACAAGGTTCCAACATATTCATCCCCCTTCTAGTGTGCTTGTGCTTTACAGATCCTACACAGTCCATTAGAGAATGGAGATCATGGAGCCAAAGGACAAAGATCTAAGCCTCAGATGAAGAGTCCAACCATACGGATAGATCTGGATCAACGATCATAGTCCAACGGTGCAAAAATCAACCCGATCGAAGGTCTACATCACTAGATACAAAGAAAAGAAGATGGACGACCATGATGGCACCATGTGGCACCATCATAGACACCCTCTCATCACCACTGATATAGACACATCTATTTAGGTTTAAATGCCAATTCATGCATGTTCCTAGGCTTAGATTTGAATTTAATGTTATAAATATTGCATAGCATGCATCATTTTGCATTTAGTGTAGTTGTATATATTTTTCGTTAATTAGGTCCTTTTTATGGTCAAGAGAGAAGAATACTTATTTCAATGCCTCGGATGGATGATCGGATCGTACGGATCTGATTAGGATGACAATCGGAGTCTAATGCCTCTGGAAACATCTAGATCGGAGAACCATAGCATCATACGAAGTTCGAGGAAGATCAACAGCCAGCGGGAATGCGACATCCATATGTGTTTCAAAAGGAAAATCCAATCGTATAGATGGATCTGGAGTGACGACTGCTATCCAACAGTGCGGGAATCATCTCGATCTGAGCATCGCGGCACCCTCTACAAAAGAAAGAAGAATGGAAGACACAGATGACGCCACGTGGCTCCATCCAGTCTACCCAATGTTGGGTAGCAGCAGCACACGCACACAGCCGTAGCTGCGCACAGCGCACCGCACCTAACCACAGCCACAGCAACACATCATGCACAACGCAGCCACGTGCAGCAGTAGCCCAGCGCATGCCAGCGTGCGCGCACGCACGGCGTGGGGAGCATGGGCGCGTGAAGAGCGCAGCGCACTAGCCGGGTGGGTGCCAGTGGGGCGGGCGTGGATCTTCAGTGACGCACGCCTTTATTGATGCTTGCAGCTGTCACTAATGGTCTGCTCACGCTAGCAAGAGGATTTGAAGGGCAGATCTTCAGCAACAGCTGCAACAACGTTTATGGACATCAGTAATGACCCAGATGCGAATTTGTTCTTCCTCCTCCACTATAAAAGGACTTACCCACCACCATTCCAAACCATCTCTTCCTTTCTTCCTCTCACCACCTCGAAGGTTATAAAGAGCTTATCTTAAGGCCGGGATGCTCCTTGGTGTAGACTTGGATAGGAGTGTTAATATGGTGATTTTATCGTTGAAGAGTGTATAGTGGTTAACCTAAATCGAGCCTAACCATCTCTTTACAAAATATTTTTTTACCTGGCCTATTTGATTTTATCTTGGTCACTTTTAGGCCCAAGGTCGAACTTAGGGAAGTGGGGTTAGAAGAAGTTTCTACGCCTTTCCTACAACGAATCTCTTCCATTCGTTTATTGTGTTTTTAGTGTTTTTCTGTTTAAGATTTTTTTCTAATAATTTTTGTCCTTAACGCACACCCTCAAAATTAGGTTCTTGCTTTGAGCCAAATCAAGGTTTCAAAATTGTCTTGCAAATCTCAAGACTGAGTACCTGCAAGTCAAAGATTATCTTTTCCCTTTATATATTTTTACTTTTTTACGGGCATAAAAGAGAAACAGAAATAAAGTAAATATAGTATATATATGTATATATTATATATGTATAAAGGGGTGGGGGTGGAGGTGGGGATGGAGTGTAGCACGGTGTCGAGTCGGTCGTCGTCTAGGAAGATGCCACCAACAGGACGAAGTGCCGCGTGTAAGGTGGATTGGTGGAAGATGAGTGCGAACATGCTTTTTGTACACGTGTATCGGGGAATATCAGCAACTGGTGCAGATATTCCTGCGATACCACGTATGGTGTGTGATATGAAAATATATATGTATATATGTAAATATATATATCTATATGTATATATATATGGTTATAACTATATAGGTAAATATGTAGTTATATGTATATATATATATATGTATATGTATATAGATATGTAAATAAATGTATAGATAGATAGATGTATAGATATATATATATGTATATGTATGTATATATAACTATGTAGATGTATATATAAATGTGTATATATGTATAATAATACTAAGTTATATAGGTACTACTATATGTATAGATATAAGTATATATATAAGTATATATTAATGTATAAGTGAGAGTGTGTGTGTGCAAGAGTGTGAGTGTGTGTGTGTATGTGTTGGCAGAGTGAGTGAGAGAGTGCTGTGAGAGAGAGAGAGAGAGCTTCCTGTTGGAGTGAAGGAGGTGAGTTTAAGCCGTCTGCAGTAGTGGGGCAATGTCTGATGGCGCACACACACGCACAAGCACGTAGGCATGCGAGGACATGCGCGCTGGGAAGGAGTGAGCATGGGGAGAGGATCACAGTGCACAACGTTGCGCGGAGAGGCAAAGGGAGAGAGCGAAGGCAGGCGCTGGGAGCGGGTGATCACGCAGGTGGGTGCAGGCAAACGCGTAGGCGGGCGCTGGAGCGGGCGTGGGGCGGGATGCGCGTGCGGGCTGGCAGCGGTTGCGGCGTGTCGGGTGACCGGTTAAGTAAGAAACTTACCGGTCTCCGCACTGTAGCCACAGTGTTCTGCTGAAATGCGTGAACAGTTGCTACAGTGCCAGGGCGAGCCACGTGACTGAGTGCGCCCGGTGCTGTGAGTGCGAGGAGCCGATGCACGAGATGGCGCGCATGTGCAAGGGGTGCACCGGCTGGTGGCTTGTGCGGAGAGGCAGGCGTACGTAAAGAAGCAGAAGGCGAGGGCAGCCTGCAAGCACGCACAGTGGCCTGCGTGCGGGTGAGCGGTGGCCTGCGCTGCTGTTGCCGCCTTGCTGCTGCTACTGCGGAGCTTGCGGTGGCCGGTTGTGCTTCAAAGCTTGAAGCTCCAGTGGCAATGGCGGAAGTGGCTTGGACGTTGAAACAAAGAGAGAACCACCGCGCCCACCGGCTCTCTAATGAGCTGGGCGGTGGTGGGCTCACAGTGGTGGTTGTGCACCACTATGAGGTGCTTCTACCCGCAGAGTGTCTCCTCAGAGGAGGAGAAGCTGCGTATGGAGGGAGAGGGTGGAGGCAGCCTGGAGAAGAAGGGAAGCTGTTGTGTTGGATGGTGGACAAGGCTCCCTTACAAAGAAGAAGCCGTGCCTATTTTATAGAGGAAGAAGGCATGCACAACCATGCCCTGGCTGTGCATGGTTGTGCATGCGGCTGTGCAAGGAGTGGCTTGCTGTAGGGCATGGCTGAGCAGGACATGGTGCGAAGAAGAAGAGGCCATTTCTTGCAGCCGCAGGAAGAAGAATTCAAAGTCAAATGAAATAAAAAATAAAAGATGGTGAATTTGCAAAGTAGCGCTTGAAGAAAACGTTAATTTCACGGCCAATTTATTTCACTCTCCTCCCCTCTCAATTAAATGCATGCATGCATGTATTTTTAGAAATGCGACTTTGAATACCTAATATGCATTGGTAATGCTATGAAATAGCACAAGACGATGCAATTATAGGTGTATTTTTGCGGTGCAATCATACCCCCATGCCTATCTTTTGCTAGTCCCTAGCAAAACATTTTTTTGTATTGTATTTAGAAATGATCTTAAGCTGAAGATTTTCTTCTGAGGCAACATAGGTGTGTTTATTGTTGGATATTGTGAGAACCAATTGTAGAGAAGACTACCAGTACTTTAAGTCTCACATGACATAGATCATCTCTCGACTAACCAGGACTCTTGATATTTAAACCTTAAGTACGATTTCTAGGACCTAGGAGGTTTTTGCCGTACTCGAGAGCTCAAGAGATTATGGCTTGTGCATAGTGAAGGATCAAGACTGACCAGATGAACATTATGACTCAAGCCCAGGGTTTCATGAATTTTTAAGTATAGGTTGGTCCCACTTTCAGCTCGTGTCTTCGGATTGACTCTTAAAAAGATGACGAAAAACTCAACTCCCATTTTATAATATTTGTGGCTCATAGAAGACGGGGTATTTGCGACTTGCCCTGGAGACCTTTTTGTAGGGCGAAGACTTTACAGACATTTATGAGATATACTGACTTATTTGCATCTTTTATTTTTTGAAACACGTGTCAGTATATCTCTTACATCATTATTTGGAGTAGCACACTTTTTTTTCTTTTAGGTGGAAATAGTCTCTCCTAAACACAAGACTAAAGCCTGGGATAAAAAGTCTACCTACGCACACAGGTAAGGACTCCACCTTCCCTAATGAACACTAGGGTTGGATCTTATGTTCACATGGTCTTTCTTGATATGTGTAGTGTGAACCAAGATTACTTAGGCTCTCAAGTAGAAGCAAACCAACGGATCATGTACTGGTGTCTCAGGTATAAGAATACGTCGTTAGTTAGGAGAGATTCCGATCTATCGTGTCAATGCTCAAGTGAATTAAGCCGAGCTTGAGTGAATCAAGCTTTTGTGGCCTGAAAAGTCTTCAAAACAGAGGTTGAATATCCATAAACACTTATTTATTTTTGTTTTAGCCTTTATATCATTACTAAACACTGTTTTCATTTTTCATCATTTTATATATATATATATAGAAACTGCATGATACCCTAAAATACCCAGATCCTATGGATGCCTATCCACCCCCCATGCCAAACGATTCTATGTCCTCATATGCATGCAGGGTAGGGTAGAGGAAGGATGAAAGATCGAGTAACAAGAGCTGAGGTGCAGGGTATACAGCAGTGTGGTAGGGTGGGTGGATGGTGGGTGGTGAAGTGAAAAGTGAAGTGATCATGATAGTGGCATGAAAAATGATGGTGGATGGTGAAAGATCTGGCATTTCCTGGGATGAGTGTCCCGGGAGGATCAGAGAACAAGTCACGAGGAAGAAGTTGGCCCTTAGATTGGCCAAGAAGAGGGGCTTCTTGGATATATGGATCCAAAAGGGAATAGCCCCAGTGAGTAGGATGTGGGCTCAAGGTCCCAGTGTGGAGTTGCAAATCCGCCTGATTTGGAGGGAAAGAAAGGGCAATCCAGTCTTTAAGAGTGTGGACCGGCGGTGAGTAGCCTGGATATGACTCAGACCACGAAGTATGGGAAGCGGAGAAAACCTCATCAGAAGTCTGGTTAGGAGAAGGTACGGGAATAGGGTGGGATGGGGGAACATCACAATATGTGTTGGTCAGGCAATCTTCAGTGTTTATAGGTAATCCGCAGCAGTCAGAATAGGTCCCAATTAGTCCGATACACGCGCTAACGACCATGTCCTCGTCAGACGTGTCATCCTCGATACAATCGCAATCAAAGTTCTTGGCTACCTTGAAGATGCTAAGCTTGAGCTTTTCAGATCCAACAACAATCTCAATACAGCCTGACTTGCAGTTGATATGGGCGTGGGCTGTGGCCAAGAAAGGTCGACCAAGGATGATCGGACAATCAGAAAGTGAGCTAGGAACTTCCATATCTAGAATAAGAAAGTCAACAGGAAAACAGAGACTGTTGACCCTAACCACCACGTCTTCCACCACACCCTTTGGGATTTTGACAGAACGATTTGCCAACTGTAACGTGACAATGGTGGGTTTCAAATTTCCCAAGGAAAAATTTTCGAGCATGATGGTTGGTATAAGATTGATGGAAGATCCTAGATCAACCAGGGCATGGTCAAAATTGCAGCCTTGGATGTTACAGGAAATAAGCGGTGTGCCCAGATCTTTCTACTTTGATGGCAAGTTTGACAGTATAGCACAACTCGCATGAGGTGAGAGAACCACCGGATTCTTAGTTTCTTTGACTGTCGCCTAGGTGTTGTGTAGTCTTCGAAAAATCAGGCGACAGTAGGTATGTGGTCGATATCCTTGAGCAGGGGTACCTTGATTTCTACATCCCTGAACAAATTACGCAGGTTATCAAAGGCCTGCGTATCTTTCTTGCCTTTTGGCTCCCTCAGTAGAGCATTAGGGAATGGAACTGATTCTGGCACCAATTTGGGTGTATCGTCCTCTCGCGAATGCGGTGCGCATCTCGAATGAGAGGGAGATGAAGAAGACGGGCCAGGATCAGGTCGAGGTGGATCGACGGTCTGCTTGCCACTCCTCGTAGTGATCGCATTGACGATGCGGGTCCAGTGGGATCATACGGCGGAGGAGGGTTTGTAATAGGGACATAAGAGTGAGGTGCTGCAGCGGGATTAGCCTAAAATCCCGGTGGAATACTCGAAGCCTGCAGAATTTGATGAACTTGTCCCTGAGAAGGTCGTACCTGTGGTTGAGGACCACGGGGTACAAAATTTTGCGAGTTTCGAATAGGTTGGGTGGGAAGAGTGCCCTGAGATCGAGTCGCCATGTGTAGTTGACTGATCTCAGCATTCTGCTGCGCCAATTGGTGCTGAAGAGAGGTCATGTTCTCTTCATGGCTCTTTGACATTTCCATCATCATTCGCATCAATTTGTCAAGAGGACTTGATGCGTGTTCTGCTTATGGTATGTAAGGGCTTGATGGTGGATTCGTCATAGGATTAGACTGGGCCCTTGGGATGACGGGTGTGGACGGTCGCATAGGTACACCCGCGGGGTTTTGGCGTTGCGGGTTATTGGACCATGCGAAGTTCGGATGATTTTGCTACCCTGGGTTATAAGTGGCAGAAAATGGGTTGCTCCCCAGGGCGCAAGCGTCTTCTATGCCAGAAGATGCGTCCGCAAGTAAATATGTGTCCGAGCATACGGAGGCTTGGTCCTCCGTGTCGAAATAATGGCTCATAGAAGCAAGATCCACATGACTTACCGAATCGCTTAGTGCGACACTCGGTAAGGAAGGTCTTACGGGGTTTCTTGGGATAAGCCTAGTGTTGGAAGAATTGGGATTGTGACTAAGTGGTGAGGTAGGGGTGTTTGCCATAGAACTGGCGGGGTTGGCTAGAAGCTCGTCCAGCTTCTTGTGCACGACGGAGACTTCATCCAATTTTTGTGCGATAAGGCTAAGATCAGTGAATGAATGGGAGGGTCTCGTGTCAACTTCATGGACATTACGGGGCAGGCTGGTACGATTAACGGCGATAATGGAGGCATTGTTCATTGAGTTTTCACTCATATTTTCAAATAATTCGAATGCTCCATTCTCGTCTTTATTCATTAAATTGCCTCCGTAGGAAGAGTCTGCAATCTGCTTCAAAGTCTCATTTAGCCCATGATAGCGAATTCACACGGTTTGTAAAATACGTCGTTGTAACGCGTAAATCCGCTTTCGCTCTTAAATTTATATTCCTAGATAGGGAAGTATCTAGGGTCGTCCAAGGAGGCAATATGGTTGCAAAATTGATTCTCTTGCTAGGAATATAAATCTCAACTTTCATTTTGATATTTTTTACAATATATCATTTTTTTTTTTTAAGCTAAGGCAACATGCGAACTGATGGCAGGAAAAGTGATTTACACTTCAATTTAAATACTACTTCTATGTGGCAAGTAGAGCCTCTCCCTAAGCTCACTCTAGGCAAGTGGAGGCCTAGAATAATTAGGGAGAGGGAGTGAAGAATGCTGAAAATAAGCTAATAGAAATGCAAACAAAAAAATGCAAAGAAGGCAACTAGATAATTGATAAAGTGTTTTACAAAAGGCCTAGTAGAGGAAAGATTGTACTACTAGAAAAATGCAAATAAGAAAAGAAAATACAAATCCTCTAGATAGATGGTGAAGAAGAGGGCTTCTTGCTCCAAGGTTGGTGGCTCCCAATCTTGGAAAGAGTCCTTCAACTTTTTCTTTGCAGTGCTCTGCCAAGGTGATGTCCTCCAAGGCAAGCCCTAAGGGGGCGTGCCCTAAGCTTCTCTCCAAGGGTGGACGTCCACCCTAGGTCCTTCTCCCTTGCCTGGCCATCCTCCTGGAAGTGGAAGAGTCCTCCTCCTTGGCATGGCCCAAGTTGAAGAGAGTGGGGAGAAGAAGGCACCAAAAGGGCTGGTGATGTGCCCCTTTAATCTCCTTCTCTACTCCTTCTCCTTGGGCATAGGTATAGGTGGATGTAGGTATAAAAATACACTAAGGGAGGATGCCCCCAAATGGTGGTAGGTGGTGGGTTTCTATAGAATAGGAAGGGGGCTAAGGTGTCCCTTGAAATGGAGGGCCAAGATGGAATGATGGAGGTGGTTAAGGATCCAATGGCCAAGGGTGTTTGGCGCCACCTTAAGAGGCACCAAGGGGGTAGTTATGGGGGTTGACACCCCTTGATATTGGCGCCAAAATGGCTTCTAGAATAGGGTCTAAGTTGGCGCCAAGAAGGATTCTAGAAGGGGGGTTAGGTGGATGGCTAGGATGGCTTATGTGGGTAGGTGTAGGGTGGATTAAGGGCTGAAAGTTGGCGCCAATATAGAGGTGGTTAGGGGTAGTTTTTGGCGCCAACTTAAGGTGTCTTTTGGTGGAGATAATGGGGTGAAGGGATGGCAAGGAAGTGGCGCCAACTTGAGTAGAGTAGCTAGCTTAAGTAGGCTTAAGTTGGTGAAGCTAGCAAGGGTTGACTTTGAAGGTGGTGGATGGCCAAGGAGCTGGTTGTTAGCTAAGCTAAGATAAGCTAAGCTAAGCTAAGCTAGCTTAGCTAATGTAATAGTAGAGGAGAAGGTGTTGGAGCTAGGGTTTGGAGGGAGGAGTTGAGGAGGAGAAGTCTGGAGCTGGAGCTGGAGCTGGCAGCTGCTGAAGAGGCTGGCATGGGGCTACTCTAGCTGGCTTAGCTTGCTAGTTCTTTGCTAGTTGCTAAGCCAAGCTAAAGTGAGCTAGCTTCTACCAAAGTAAGCTGAGGTGAGCTAGGTCTGGTGCTCCCAGGGAGAATCAAGCTGGTTGAGGCAGCTAAGGTAGCTTAGCTCAACTGAGTTGAGCTAAGCTGAGTCCCCGGGAGCTGGACTTGAGATTCCTGAGCTGGGATGAATTCTTCTTCAACTGGCTGGAGCTGAGTGGAGATGCATGTAGCTGGATCTGAGTTGGGGTGAACTCCTGTCAACTTAGCTGAGCTAGCTAGAGCTCCCTGTGGACTAGTGGGAGCTGAGATGAGCTAGACTCAACTAAGTTGAGCTAGATCTGAGCTGACTTGAGGTAGGGTGAGCTAAGGTGAACTTTCTTGAGCTGCCATCCAGCTGAGATTATCTGAATGGAGCTGGGATGAGCTAACCCTAGTTCAAGTAAGCTAGGTTCCAGCTACGGTGAGCTGGATCGAGCTGAGGTGAGCTGGATTAGGCTGAGTTCCAGCTAGTCTGGGCTTCTCCTTCAGGATTTGCCTTCTTGAGTGCTAGGGTTTTAGGGATCTATATATCTGTACATCCCTAACACACAGAAACATATTAAAAAGATAATAAAAAATGCAATGCATGCCTAACCTATTTTATGCCTAAATGCAGCCCAAAAACCCATTTGCGGAGTAAAATCCTAAGAGCTAGGTTTGTTTTAATGCATAAGAATGATGATAAACTGGCGTTTATCACACCCCCATGCTTATCATTTGCTAGTCTCTTAGCAAAACTTAAAATGGAATTTTTGGGAAATCTAATTTTTTCGACTTTGGAGGAGAAAAAGAGATCAATGGACCTTCGTAGATTAAAAACACTGGAGGTACGGGATTTGTTAATGATAAAAATCGGGATTTGTTTTTGGATTCAACCATTAGATAGAACGGGATCAATATATCTTCCAAAAATTCTCAAATTAACCCCTTGTTAATTCAGTTGACTTGAAATGTTTGTTTTTAGGAATTTTTTGGCTCATGAATCTGATTCTCAACTTGCAAAATCCTTTAAAACCTTGTGGCTGTGCTTGTGAAAAGCCAACATTTATAAGGGCATGTTAATTTATTTATATATATATATATATTTTTTTCTCCCCCATGCTTATTTTTAGCTTAGTCTTACAATAGATGTGTCGGGATCATCATTCCCATTACCATTCCTCGAGGGGGTTCTGGTGCCAATACTTCGAGATAACACTGTCCATGACACCACCCAAGAGCTCACAACCCTAGAACACGATGCAGTGAAAAGGGGTGCTCCAAACAAACTCAAGCTCTTGCTCCGACACTATAGGTAGAGCACCGTCCAAGACACTTGAGCTGCTAAAATGCGCTTTAATGCTCCGTCTAAAGATATGAAATATAGATATGGAGCAACGCCGAGGCGGTAACATGTTGACATCACGTCCTTAAAGGAGCCATTTTCCTCCTTCTCGGCGGTGGGAACTCAAACCAATGATCTGCTTCAGACTTTCACTAAGTCCAAACAAGGGAGTTTTTCAAATTTTTAGTTATTTTTAAGTGTTGGCTTGTGTGTGAAGAGTGACACAAGAAGTTTCTCAGAACATGCAAGTTTTTGAATCAGAAGCTAAGTCAAAGAATTTCCATATTGCAAAATAGGATAAAGTCACCTGAACTATCATGAGTTTAGGTGGAATTTTATAGAAGGATATCTGATCTTGTCTAAAATAGACCCTGGAATTCTAATGATCAGATCCATATCCTCATCCTTAGTTTGTTAAAGATTAAATCCATTGTACCAAAAGTGAATTTTTCAACCATAGTCCCGATTTCAAAATTTTTCCTCAAAAAGTTTTGAACATTTTTATTTTTTTGGGTATGCAAGCAGGAAATAAATTAAACAAAAATGCATGTTTTTAGGTTTTGAAAATCCTAAATCGATCGTAAAATTTTAAAACACCCCCCCATGCTTAAGATATGTCATGTCCTCATGCATTAGGAGGGAAAAGGGATCACCTTAGTGAAGAACGGTCGGGTTTAGGAGGAACAAAACCTGGAAAAAGAAGAAAATAGGGAAAGCAAGAAAAAAATGATGGGTTACCTCCCATCCAGTGCTATCTTTTACGCCATTCAGCTGGGCGTGAAGGTATGCACGGAAGACGTAAGATCATGTAAATAATTGGACACTTGGATGCCCGCAAAAAAGGTGTCTTCTTCAAGATCCCTAGAAAATTGATCAGAAATAATATTGGGATCAAAGTAGGATGGAAAATGATAAGTGTAGCCCAAGTCTGGCCATGGGTTTAAATTAGGTTGGGTGCCAAACTCAGGCGGGGTTGGTGGCAGGTCCGTAAGAAAGGGGTCGAGGAAGGAATGGTTAGTGTGGAAAAATTAGGTGCGTGAATAGTGGGTGGGTTAGGGGGTTATCAGGAATAAATTTGGAGTCAAGACAAGTTTCCGGATCATAGATTTCGCCAACCACTGAGTCTGAATCAGAGTCCTCAAAAAAATTATGGTCGGTAAGGGTATCTATTAACATTGTCTCCTCCACCATATTGGAAATTTCAGTATCTGAGTCCTCAAAGAAGTTATCATCATGGAATCTCCTGGAGGATTTAAAAATATCTAAAGTGATAGTTTGGCCTGCACAGGTGATATCCATTTTGCCTGTGTGGCAATTGATATTTGCCTTTGCAGTGGCTAAAAAGGGGCATCCAAGGATTATCGGGGAGTCCAGTAATGATTCGGGTGCCTCAATGTCAAGAACTAGAAAGTCTGCAGGGAAGACACAATTCTGGACCTTGACTAATACATCCTCGATAATCCCACGAGGTTTGATAGTAGATCGGTCGGCTAATTGTAGGGTAACCTCGACGGGTTTTAATTCACCGAAATGAAATTCTTCAAATAAACTCGTGGGAATAATATTTACTGAGGCACCAAGATCAAGGAGGGCGCGATTAAATGTATTATCATCAATAATTACAGAAATTAAAGGCGCCCCCGGATCTTTCATCTTAGGAGGCAGCTTACTCTGTATGACAGAGCTTACTGTCTCCGAAAGATGCACCTATCCTAAATTTTTGGCCTGCCATTAGGAGTACAAATCTCCTTCAAAAATTTAGCATAGGCAGGTATATATTTGATGGCATCTAGGAGAGGAATATTGATATGAACTTGCCCAAATAGCTCCATGAGTTCTTCTGTAGTGGGATCAGATTTCTTTTTTTTGTTGGTGGTGGGGTAGAGAGCTTGTGGGAAAGGGATAGGAATCTTGTCTTGAGATTTTTGTATTTCTTTTCTTCCTGATGGGGAGGTGGGGAGTCAATTTGCACAGGTATTTCACCAGGTTGGTGTGAAGGCCTGGGGTCAGTGGTGGTTTTCCCACTCCTCAAAGTTACTGCATGTGCAGTCGGATTATTAATTGGAGGAGGTGGGGGGGCCTGTGATTGCTGAAACCTGGGAGGCTACTGAGGTGGGGGATTAGGAGGAGGCTGATTTGGATAATGTGGATTTCTGCCCATATAATGGTTTCCTTGGTGATTAGGGTTGGGTATGGGTTGGGACGGAAGATGTCCTACAGGTTTTTGCGTGGGAGTAACCCCAATCTGATTGTTCAAATTTGTGATGTTGCGGGTTACTTCCGTCATTTTTGTTTGCATATCCTGCAGGGTTCACAGCATCTCGGCATTGATATCTTGTTGGGATGGCCCAGGATGGAAGTTTGGATTTGACCCATACCCATTAAAATGATATGGTTGGGAGGAAACTTGATTATTCCAGGAGTAGTTCGGGTAATTTTTCCAATTGGAAGAATTTTTAAAGGGCTCCTGGATGGCAGAAATATTTTGAGTGGGGTTAAGATCTGGATAGTTGTAATTCCCCAGTGAATCATGGGCAACCTCAGAATAATCAGCAGGGGTAGTGTTGAGATTGTGCAAATTTTCTCTTCGTGGAAAGTTAGGTTGGGTTAGATGTGGGTGTGGAGCTTGAGTTGATGTGGCCAGTCTTTCCTCAATTTTCTTTTGATTAATATGCATCTGGTCGAGTTTTTGAGCAATCAATTGAAGATCGTCTTGGGTGACAGGGATAGATTGAGTGCCTATTTCATGAACACCGAACTGCGGGTTTTGGGTTCTGCAAAATGTGTTCATGGAAGCTTGATTAAATGAGTTTTCACTCATTTCTTCGAATAGGTCATAGGCACTTTCTGCATCTTTATTTAAAAAGTTGCCGCCACACGAGGCATCGACAAAATGTCAGATTTGATCTTCTAATCCATGATAGAAGATTTGCACGAGCTGCTATAAAGGAATCTCATGGTGCGGGCAACTTCTTAAAAGGTCTTGAAATCTTTCCCAAGAATCATGGAAAGTTTCACCAGATTTTTGGTGAAAGGTCATAATAGATCTTCGTAAGGAATAGGTACGACCTATGGGAAAGAATTTCTTGAGGAAGGCGCTCTTGAGTTGAGGCCATGTTGTGATGGGTCGGCCAATGGTCCTGAACCAATAAGTGGCCTTATCTTTAATAGATAATGGAAAAAGCCGCATCAGCCATATGTTTTCTTGCACATTTCGGGAACGGGTTGTCTGTGCAAGAAGAGTTAGTTCTTCAAGGTGGCTGAAAGGGTCTTCCCTAGGAAGGCCATGAAAGTGTTTAATTAGGTTCAAGACCGTAGGCTTGATCTCAAAGTCCCCCTCCGGTATGACCACCCCTGGTCGTTCCTCATAATAAGACGGATCATAGAAATCTTTTAGAGGAACAACAGGCTACTGACGGGGTGGTGGGTTTGGCCTTGGATTGGCTAGGTTTTGGATGTTCCTAGTCAATGTTTGTTGATTGGAATTTAATTTATTAATCTGATCGGCCATCAATTTTAAAAGATCAGGTTGGGGGTCTTGATGTTGTGTGTGGGGCAACTCAAGATTGGGGAGCTCCAAGTGTGGGAAGTTACTGGTGGTTGGGTTTTGGGTGGAAGGGTTAGAATTAGGGTTAGTGGTGGGGTTAGAGGTGGATGTGGAAGGGTCAGTGGACTTATTTTGTTGTGTTTCCATTTTTTCAGGAGAAGAAGACAGAAAAAGTGGTCTTTTTGCGTGGGGGGCGAAATCAAATGGTCCTTCCAAGTGCGGATTTTGAGACCGTCGCCCGTGCATAAAATGGAAGAACGGGAGGGGAGGAGAAGAGAAAGAGATGAGAGAAAGTGTGCAATTCAAACAAATAAAACTAGACCTAACTTAAATGTGAATCCCTAATAATAACCTAAGACTTGGTCTATATAGGAAATAAGTAGTCAATAGTGAATACCCGTTCTATCAACAAATCTAGCCAAGTTGCTTAAGGGGAGGGTTGGGCCCAAACGTTTCCCAGGGAAGACCCCTAGTGCTTGTACAAACCCGCGCCTATTCGTTTGACACAGCCCCTCAGCCTGAACACCAGATACAGATGGCAGAATTGGTATTAACTAAAGAGAACTTAAGACCTAAATAGCAAGCCTAAGTTGATAAAGCCTTAGGGGTCAAGTTGCTACAAGTTTTAATTAGGTCTAGGATGCTATAGTGCACACGGAATGTGGAGGGCGTTTATTGGGTTGTTGCCCTGTTATTTGATTTTTTGTGTGTGTGCAGGAATTGGATAGTGGCTCCAATGAAAATCAAGTTGTCACATAATTTTCTTGTATTTACGTCTTTTAGGATTCAATTAAATTAAATGTGTTTTAGGATTTTTCTAATTAAATTTTCAAACAAGTTTGAAAATTCACAATCAAAGGAAAACAAGTTGTATGGGTGATTGTATATTTCCTTTTCAATTGAGTCTCTAAAAAGAAAGAAGAAACCCTAAGCCAATTATCCATAAGACGGAAATTTTACTACCAATGAATTATTTTTAGGCTTTCAGAATTAAGTAGTGGTCCAAATAAGTCAAACAACACTTTTACTTTGAGGAAAATCAAACAAGGATTCCAAAAAAGATTTTTGTAAGATTTTAAGAATTTGTTTGATAATTATTTTAAATTTTTAATTGTACTGGTGTCAAAGTGTAGAAATGATACCCGTGGGTATTGTAGACTTTTTAGTATTACCACCGACCTCAGAAAATTTTTCTGATTTTATATGATGTGTAAAATTACACAAGGATTCCAGCAAGATAAATTTCACAAAAATTGGATGAGTATAAAAATTCTAAAAATTCGCGGACAGTAGCAAAATAGGAAGATTAAAGGGTATGACCCCTCTGCAATCCACGAATTTTTAAAAATTAAATACAAATCGAATTTATCTGAAATTTGTAACAGATGTTCCAAACTTAATTGGGAAGCACTCTATGAAATTTTATGATTTTAGGAGGCCTGTGATGTTAGGAATCGATTTTTCAAGTCCGGACAGAAATCTGGACTCGAAAAATAGAACACCAATAATTGTAATGGAGTAGTGTTAAAGCATACAAGCAAACAATGGATTTTATAATGCACCACTCCACTTAATTAAGTTTTTTAGGATCCTGAAAGCCAATTTTAATATATTTTTGGTAGTTTTAATTAATTATGTGACCAGAAAGAGGACCAAACCTGAATTTCGCGGGAAGAAAAGGAACTTTGAACTCTTGCTTCCAGATTCCCACCTTCCCGCTGTAGTTCCTGCACACACAAAAGAAAGAAAGAAGAAGGGGATGAGATCCACTTCAAGCAAGAGAAAATGAGTTAATGCAAAGCCGTGCCTCCCCGGCAACGGCGCCAAAAAGTGATAGCGAATTCACCCGGTTTGTTAAAATACGTTGTTGTAACGCGTAAATCCGCTTTCGCTCTTAAATTTATATTCCTAGATAGGGAAGTATCTAGGGTCGTCAAAGGAGGCAATATGGTTGCAAAATTGATTCTCTTGCTAGGAATATAAATCTTAACTTTCTTTTTGATATTTTTTACAATATATCATTTTTTTTTTTAAGCTAAGGCAACATGTGAACTGATGGCGGGAAAAGTGATTTACACTTCAATTTAAATACTACTTCTATGTGGCAAGTAGAGCCTCTCCCTAAGCTCATTCTAGGCAAGTGGAGGCCTAGATTAATTAGGGAGAGGGAGTGAAGAATGCTGAAAATAAGCTAATAGAAATGCAAACAAAAAAATGCAAAGAAGGCAACTAGATAATTGATAAAGTGCTTTACAAAAGGCCTAGTAGAGGAAAGCTTGGACTACTAGAATAATGCAAATAAGAAAAGAAAACACAAATCCTCTAGATAGATGGTGAAGAAGAGGGCTTCTTGCTCCAAGGTTGGTGGCTCCCAATCTTGAAAAGAATCCTTCAACTTTTTCTTTGCAGTGCTCTGCCAAGGTGATGTCCTCCAAGGCAAGCCCTAAGGGGGCGTGCCCTAAGCTTCTCTCCAAGGGTGGACGTCCACCCTAGGTCCTTCTCCCTAGCCTGGCCATCCTCCTTGAAGTGGAAGAGTCCTCCTCCTTGGCGTGGCCCAAGTTGAAGAGAGTGGGGAGAAGAAGTCACCAAAAGGGCTGGTGATGTGCCCCTTTAATCTCCTTCTCTACTCCTTCTCCTTGGGCGTAGGTATAGGTGGATGTAGGTAGAAAAATACACTAAGGGAGGATGCCCCCAAATTGTGGTAGGTGGTGGGCTTTTATAGAATAGGAAGGGGGCTAAGGTGTCCCTTGAAATGGACGGCCAAGATGGAATGATGGAGGTGGTTAAGGATCCAATGGCCAAGGGTGTTTGGCGCCACCTTAAGAGAAACCAAGGGGGCAGTTATGGGGGTTGACACCCCTTGATATTGGCGCCAAAATGGCTTCTAGAAGAGGGTCTAAGTTGGTGCCAAGAAGGATTCTAGAAGGGGGGTTAGGTGGATGGCTAGGATGGCTTATGTGGGTAGGTGTAGGGTGGATTAAGGGCTGAAAGTTGTCGCCAATATAGAGGTGGTTAGGGGTAGTTTTTGGTGCCAACTTAAGGTGTTTTTTGGTGGAGATAATGGGGTGAAGGGATGGCTAGGAGGTGGCGCCAACTTGAGTAGAGTAGCTAGCTTAAGTAGGCTTAAGTTGGTGAAGCTAGCAAGGGTTGACTTTGAAGGTGGTGGATGGCCAAGGAGTTGGTTGTTAGCTAAGCTAAGCTAGCTTAGCTAATGTAGGAGTAGAGGAGAAGGTGTTGGAGCTAGGGTTTGGAGGGAGGAGCTGAGGAGGAGAAGTCTGGAGCTGGAGCTGGAGCTGGCAGCTGCTGAAGAGGCTGGCATGGGGCTACTCTAGCTGGCTTAGCTTGCTTGTTCTTTGCTAGTTGCTAAGCCAAGCTAAGGTGAGCTAGCTTCTACCAAAGTAAGCTGAGGTGAGCTAGGTCTGGTTCTCCCGGGGAGAATCAAGCTGGTTGAGGCAGCTAAGGTAGCTTAGCTCAATTGAGTTGAGCTAAGCTGAGTCCCCAGGAGCTGGACTTGAGCTTCCTGAGCTGGGTTGAATTCTTCTTCAGCTGGCTGGAGCTGAGTGGAGCTGGATGTAGCTGGATCTGAGCTGGGGTGAACTCCTGTCAACTTAGCTGAGCTAGCTAGAGCTCCCTGCAGACTAATGGGAGCTGAGATGAGCTAAACTCAGCTAGGTTGAGCTGGATCTAAGCTGACTTGAGCTAGGGTGAGCTAAGGTGAATTCTCTTGAGCTGCCATCCAGCTGAGATTTGCTGAATAGAGCTGGGATGAGCTAACCCTAGTTCAAGTAAGCTAGGTTCCAGCTGCGGTGAGCTGGATCAAGCTGAGGTGAGTTGGATCAAGCTGAGGTGAGCTGGATTAGGCTGAGTTCCAGCTAGTCTGGGCTTCTCCTTCACCATTTGCCTTCTTGAGTGCTAGGGTTTTAGGGATCTATATATCTGTACATCCCTAACACTCACAAAAACATATTAAAAAGACAATAAAAAATGCAATGCATACCTAACCTATTTTATGCCTAAATGCAGCCCAAAAACCCATTTGCAGAGTAAAATCCTAAGAGCTAGGTTTGTTTTAATGCATAAGAATGATGATAAACTAGCTTTTATCAGCCCATAGTAGAAAATCTGGGCTATATGCCACTTAGGCAGACTGTGGTGCGGACACTTCCTGAGGAGGTCATTATATCTCTCCCATGCCTCATGAAATTCTTCGCTGTTTTGTTGCGTAAATAAAGTGATAGCATGGTGAAGTGCATTTGTTCACCCGATTGGGAAGAACTTCTTGAGAAACGCTGTTTGCATCTCTTTCAAAGAGTGGATGGTTCTCCCAAGGGTGCGTAACCATTGGTTTAACAGTTTCAGCTAATCATGTTAGGTCATCCAAGTGGAGAAAAGGATCTTCACTTGCAAGACCATGAAAGTGAAAATTTATCAGGCCAATTATGTTAGGTTTCAGTTCAAAGTCGTCCCCACCCATGGGGACCCAAATTTGTCCTATGGTCTCTGTAGCAGCGGGATTCTGATAGGAGCTAAGAGGCCTAGGCTCCTCCCGTTCGGGAGGGTTCTGCATTTCCTCCAATGTTTCCCGAATGGCTTCAATTTGTTCATTATACATTTCCATTTGGGCTTGGAGGCGGATTATGGGATCCAAGGCTCCGCCACCTAGTGGGTTTTGAGGGCGGTTTCCTCCCTCGAGATTTGGGGGTGGGCGTGCAGCCATGTTTGTGGAGGAGGAGGACGATTCAGCTCCTTTTCTAAAATTATCAGGCAATTCACACAGTTCAAGGTTTTGTGACTTCCTCCCAAACATGCACTACCGTAGGAAGAATTGAGGAGATAAGAAGGGAAAAGAGATGAGAGAAATGACGTCGCAAAGGTACACTTGATGACAAATCAATACAATCAAATTCCTAACCTCTACAGTTTGCCCTTAGACCTAAAGATCTAAGTTACCTACTATCGCGAACTACGGAACCGAATGCTAGTACCGCGGAACCACCGGGCCAGATTGAAAGGCCGTTTGCCCCAGTCTTAGACACCCAATAGCATGTGGGAACCCTCACCAGCACGTAGGCACTACAAGCAGGTAGTTAGACCTCCAATCCTTAATAAGGGTCAAGTTGCTACCAATTTTAGTTAGTGGCCTAGGATCAAGTGCTTTTGGAATGTAAAGGGCATTATTTATGGGTAATGCCCAAGTGATTGATTTTATGAGTGTGTAAACCAAGCATGCAACGGGGAAATCTCCCCAAATTGAAGTTCTAATTGGTGAATGGTTTTTAGAATTTAGCCTTAAGTAGTATGGATTTTAAGATTTCTCTGACTTACCAATTCAACCAATCTCCAGGTTTTGAGAGAATACAAGTTTTCTTCTAAGCCCAACAAACCCTTCTTCAATGTCAGTTGGTTAATGCATGCTAAAATGCAATGGGCTTCCCTAGATGGAGATTTCTATGTGTGGATGCACGAATCAATTTTAGATTAGTGTGAAAGGGAGCCAAAGCACTTCATTCAAGTGCTCCCAATCACCAAAAAAGATTTCCACACACAAGGCTCAACCAAAAGATAAAGAAAATCAAGTTGTTGGGGTTGAAGTATTTGGGATCGAATCTTAGGCACGTGAAAGGTCGTGGTGGGGTTAGAATCAACTCAATTCCAAATCTCCCAACCAAAAAAAATGTGATCCTGAATTTGTAGATAAATGAGGCAAAGAGGGGTGCAATCAATCTTTTTATTTTTGCCTCAAAGAGTACTTCACACGACGAAAAATTCAAGAATCAAGATTCTTGGATTTTCGCTATGCGAAGTAAGACGAGAAATGCCAGGGCGGTGGGAGTGATGACAAACAATCAAACAAGTAGTTTTTAATCCACTTGCCCCAAGAGATCCCAAGAAGTTTTTCTAGTTTTCTTTTTTTTAGTTTTTATTTTTTTATATATATTTTTATTAAGGTTACAAGTCAACCTAAGTTGCTAAGAAAGGAAGACCTACTTGTTCAGCAACGTGTGCGAAGCTCCAATGCGGTGCCGGTGTCTTCACGCTCTCATTCCCGCCTTGGCTCTGCCCATGTTTCCAACATCGTCTAGCTGCCTTCTCCTTGTAACAGGTTCACCTGCACAGTAATAAACAAAAACACCTGTGAAGAGAAAGGTGTGAGAAGCGAAAAATTAAAGGAACGGAGTAGAAACTTACTTGAATACGCACTTCCCTGGCAACGGCGCCAGAAAAGATTATGGTGTAGACTCAGATAGGTGTGTTAATATGGTGATTTTATCGTTGATGTGTGTATAGTGGTTAACCTAAATTGAGCCTAACCATCTCTTTACAAAATATTTTTTTACTTGGCCTATTTTATTTTATCTTGGTTACTTTTAGGCCCAGGGTCGAACTCAAGGAAGTGGGGTTAGAAGAAGTTTCTACACCTTTCCTACAATGACTCTCTTCTGTTTGTTTATTGTGTTTTTGGTATTTTTCTATTTAAGATTTTTTTCTGATAATTTTTGTCCTTGAGGCACACCCTCAAAATCAGGTTCTTGGCTTTGAGCCAAATAAGGGTTTCAAAACTGTCCTGCTATTCACAAGACTGAGTACCTGTAAGTCAAAGATTATCTTTTCTCTTTTATATATTTTTTATCTTTTTACGGGCATGAAAGAGAAACAGAAATAAAGTAAATATAGTATATATATATGTATATATTATATATGTATAAAGGGGTGGGGGTGGAGGTGGAGATGGAGTGTAGCATGGTGTCGAGTCGGTCGTCGTCTAGGAAGACACAACCAACAGGATGAAGTGCCGCGTGTAAGGTGGAATGGTGGAAGATGAGTGCGAACATGCTTTTTGTACGCATGCATCGGGGAATATCAGCAACTGGTGTAGATATTCCCACGATACCATGTATGGTGTGTGATATGAAAATATATATGTCTATATGTAAATATATATATCTATGTGGATATATATATATGGTTATAACTATATAGGTAAATATGTAGTTATATGTATATAGATATGTAAATATGTGTATAGATAGATAGATGTATAGATATATATATATGTATATGTATGTATATATAACTATATAAATGTATATATATATATGTGTATATATGTATAATAATACTTAATTATATAGGTACTACTATATGTATAGATATAAGTATATATATAAGTATATATTAATGTATAAGTGAGAGTGTGTGCGTGCAAGAGTGTGAGTGTGTGTGTATGTGTCCGCAGAGAGAGTGAGAGAGTGCTGTGTGAGAGAGAGAGAGAGAGAGCTTCCTACTGGAGTGAAGGAGGTGAGTTTAAGCCATCTGCAGCAGTGGGGCAACGTCTGATGGTGCACGCACATGCGCAAGTGCGTAGGTGCGCGAGGACGTGTGCGCTGGGAGGGAGTGAGCACGGGTAGAGGACCGTAGCTCACAGCGCTGCTTGGAGCAGCAAAGGGAGCGGGTGAACACGCGGGTGGGTGCAGGCAGACGCGCAGGTGGTCGCTGGAGCGGGCGTGGGGCGGGACACACACGCGGGCTGGCAGCAGTTGCAGCGCACCGGGTGACTGGTTAAGTGAGAAACTTCCCGGTCACCGCACTGTAGCCACACTGTTCCACTGAAATGCATGAACAGTGGCTATAGTGCCGGGGCGAGCCGTGTGACCGGGTGCGTCTGGTGTTGTGAGTGCGGGGAGCCGATGCGTGAGCTGGCGAACGCGTGGAAGGGGTGCGCCGGTTGGTGGCTTGCAGGGAGAGGCGGGCGTACGTGAAGAAGCGGAAGGCGAGGGCAGCCTGTAGGTGCGCGCGGTGGACTGCGTGCGGGCATGCGGTGGCCTACGCTGCTGCTATGGAGCTTGCGGTAGCTGGTTGAGCTTCAAAGCTTGAAGCTCCAGTGGCAATGGCGGAAGTGGCTTGGACGTTGAAACAGAGAGAGAACCACCACGCCCACCGGCTCTTTGATAAGCTGGGCGGTGGTGGGCTCACAGTGGTGGTTGTGCACCACTGTGAGGTGCTCCTGCCCACAGAGTGTCTCCTCAGAGGAGGAGAAGCTGCGTATGGAGGGAGAGGGAGGAGGCGGCCTGGAGAAGAAGGGAAGCTGTTGTGTTGGATGGTGGACCAGGCTCCCTTGTAAAGAATAAGCCGTGCCTATTTTATAGAGGAAGAAGGCATGCACAGCATGCCCTGGTTGTGCATGGCTGTGCATGCGGCTGTGCAGGGAGTGGCTTGCTACAGAGCATGGCTGAGTAGGACATGGTGCGAAGAATAAGAGGCCATTTCGTGTAGCTGCGGGAAGAACAATTCAATGTCAAATGAAATAAAAAATAGAATATGGTGAATTTGCAAAGCAGCACTTGAGGAAAACGTTAATTTCACGGCCAATTTATTTCACTCTCCTCCCCTCTCAATTAAATGCATGCATGCGTGTATTTTTACAAATGGGACTATGAATACCTAATATGCACTGGTAATGCTAGGAAATAGCACAAGACGGCACAATTGCAGGTGTATTTTTGCGGTGCAATCACTCCTCTAGAGTAAAACCAAATAGTTTTTCCACCCCTCATCCCCATTCATGGAGCATCCCGTGGCTATCCTCTCGCCGCTCTTCGGGAAGAAGATCCTCGCCGTGACACCATCCTGCCCCATCCTCCATCCTTCGGCTCCATCCTCTTTCATCCTACTCTTGACCACCTTCCTCCGAGCGACGTCAGAGCGAGTCGTCCTCCGAGCAACCGTTGAGGGGGATTTCTCTCACCCCATTCTGTCTTTTTATGCTTTCATAGTGTAGATTTTTCCCACTTTCGTAGTGTAACAAATAGTTCTTGATGAATAGATGATTATTTCTCTCTCTCTCCCCTTCTCCCTCTCTCTCTTATATTTTTGCAAGTAGATAAAGTTTTCATCAACTGAATCTCTTGCTTATTAAAAATACCAAAAAAATTAGAAAAGATAAAAATGACCAAAAAGAAATAAAAGTGAAGCGCAGATTTCACAAAACCAAACGTTCGTCTCCCCGTGTTCGACCGGGCTCACTTTTCGAGTTTCAGTTATAAATTTTATTTGACCATGCGTTTTGCAACTACGACGATAGGTTACTTATAACCCTGATTTCAAACTCACGAAACACGTGCGATCAACCGCCCCATCTAGGAAGGCCACCCTCTCACGCTGTAGGCTGTTGGATCTTCATCTAACAGCCATGAGCGTGCCACGTCGCCCATCCAGCCGCACTTCTTCAAAGGAAAGAAAATCACTACCGTAGGATCTTCATCCAACAGACAAGAAAAGTTTCCTTAAAACAAAAACATAACAATGTGGACGCGTGGCGTAGCATTGAGCCTGCTCAACCGCAAGCACGAGATGCGCATTTGAGCGGTGATGCACGAGGATTTGGAAGGTGGAGGCACGTAGGAGCTATCGCCCGTTGGATGCTAATTCGAGTGATGAGAAGTGAACATGTGGCCGAACTAGAGCACCCTATGGCCTTACAGGCAATCAAACGTGCATTCTCACGTGCTAATTCAATGTAGGTGGCAATTAGAAGGCTGTAAATGATGGGCGTGCGGTTTTGAATTCGCAAAAGTGTGCGAGAAGAGAGATAAGCGCGCTATGGGAGTTGAAGCGGGCATGAGGAGCAAGAGTGGTCGTCCGATGGAGATCCAAGGGACGTGGGCATGCCACGTGTCAAGCCTAGAATGAATTCGCGTGTGGAGGGTGAGTTGGAGGTTATTTTGATGGCAGATCTGAACTGTTGATCTCCCGATCGACTAATCTGATTGCCTAGAACTTGTTACATGAGATTAAGGGCTAAAATGCCAACTTTGCTCCTCGTCAATGCTATAAAAGAAGGCCCAGAGTCCTCTAGTTGAAGGCATCTCTAGATACAACTCTTCCACCTTCTTTGCAACTCTTTGTCCCTTTGCAACTTTTCCCTGACCTTCATCTCGATGCTCTGGATATGAGGTGTTGTTGCACCTCGCACAAGCATCCTACAAGCAACGTCGTCTCTCTCTCTCATCTCTCTATCTATTTTTTCTAGTAGCATTCTCTATTGTGAAAACACTTTAATTGCAATAAAATTTTGATCTTATGAATGCATATATCTGATTCCCATACATATATACATATACAAATATCTATTTAGAATAAGTTCTATTGAAACACTTCTGCATACATTGTGGTTGACTCCCTACGAACAACCAAGAAGTCACCGATTTTATAAATTTATTTGTTGACGTGCTTTCGCGCTATACTACAACTGAATTAACCTTTAAAATGCAAATTATGTGCTGAACAAGTTAGCGCCATTGCCAGGGAGGCAACGAAAATTTTTGAAGCTTCCTTTGGTGCGAATTTGAGATTTTTAACTTGCTATTTTCATTGATTTCGTGTGTGCAGGAAAGCAAGGAAATCAGAATGAAACATAACGGGAATTGCGGGTTTGAACCCCAGGTAAGTACCTGTAGATTAGATTAGTTAGATCTAGGATTTTCTTGAACCCTAGGATTAGTTACAATTTGTTTGCTTATATATATAAAAAAATTTCTTTATTTTCAGGCTGAAATAAAATTTTGTCTTAAAAATTCAATTCCTAAAGATTCGCATGCCGAAACATTCTCAAATTTTTACTAGATGTACGTTTCAAAGTCAAGAATAACATATCTAAATGTTGCACAAATCAGAGTTATAGAAGAATTTTAAAAATTTACACACTGATCTATTATCAATTCGATTATTGTTACTAATTTTTCAAAGTTCAAAATATCATAGGAATTTTTATACAACTTCGATTGCCTTGAAACTCCTGTTACTGAATTTCTGAGATAATCTAGAATTTATAAAAAAATTGAAAAAATTATTTCTTGCATTTTTGATTACACGGATTATCCAATCACCAACTGAGGGTTAAAACAGATTGCAAAACTACCAGTACACTTTAAATCAGAAAAAAATAAAAAATATGCTTTAAAAATTCTTGAAAAATATTTTCTGAGTGTCTAGTTAGTGGTGCAAGAAGACCAATTGATTGCATTGCTTAGGTTGCACCACTAATCATATTGTGGACTTAAAAGAATCATCTAGAATTATCTATGCTTAGGGTTCCACATTAAGGATAGAGCACACCTACATTTTCATATTTAAAGGAAATCTATCAAACAAATTGGGATTTGTAAAAACTCTTGTGTGCCTCATCAAAACCTTGATTGAAAATATTAACTCAAGTGAACCCTAAAACTCATTAACATAGGCATTCAAATCTTAAAAATCACCTCATCATAAAAGAATTGCTTATGAACCCTTTACCTGAGCACTTCACACATCTGAAATCAACTTTAAGGGCAAACACCCCCTTAACACCCATTATATTCCAAAAGCGCATCAAACTAAAGCTTAAAATTGAGTAGACGTGCCCTAAGCAAGACTAATAGACTTAGGGACTTGAAACTAGATTGGGCTGAAGTCAAAGCCTTGTCTGCTTGGACCCATTGGTGAAAAGAAAGGTCGATGTGGTAACCGCATTAACCCTTAGTGGTGTCCAGCCGTGCAGGGTGTCCTAAGGTGTCCCACCATTCTGGCTAGCCAAGTAATTCAAGGGTTGATCTAACCTAGTCATGTTTTAGGGAGACAGAATCAGGTCTAGTTAGGGTTCACCCTCTAAGGACCAGTTTAATTGCTTGCATTGAGAGGGTGAGGGTTTCTCTCATCTATCTTCTCCTTCTCATCTGCAGACATTCTTCTGGTGCATGCAAGGTAGAAGATCTCAAAATCCTTATTTGCTACCACCATTAGAAAGAAATCCTAGGAGAAGACCTACTTATCCAGGATCTGAATCTGAACCCTCTGCAATGGCTAGTCATCACGAGGAAGAAGAGATTGTTGAACAAAATATGGATCCTATGACTCCCTTACAAAGGCAGATCACTAAGCAGGGCCAGCATCATGACCGACAAATGGAAGTCATAGAGCAGGCCATCACTCAACTGCAAAACGGAAGGGCAGACCGGTCCCTCTGTGACTTTTATTATCCTCCTAATGCCCAACCTGAACCCTTTGTTAAGGTACCACAAGATGGGGAAGATTTTGAACTCAAACCTCAGATCATTAACTTGGTTCCCCACTTTCATGGTCGTGACTCAAATGACCCCTTCCACCACCTTGAAGAGATCCTACACATAGGAAGAACCTTTGGTCCTAGGAACATGAATGAAGGTACCCTGATGATGAAAATATTCCCATTCTCCTTGAAAGATAGAGCTACACATTGGCTAAGGACAATTGGTAGACCAATCCTAACTTAAGAAGACCTGAGAAGCACATTCCTAAAGAAATATTTCCCTATAGGAAAAACTAATGCCCTTAGATGTGCCATAACAACCTTTAAGCAAAACCCTGGGGAACAACTACATGAGGCTTGGGAGAGGTTCAATGATTTAGCTAGGAAATGCCCCATCATGGGATTCCTAAGTGGCACTTGGCCCATATTTTCTATTATGGGTTGATTGATAATCTAAAGAATTTTGTGATGCGGCATGTGGGGGCAATTTCCTGAGTCGAAATGCTGAGGGAGCCTTTTAATTGTTCGAGAATATGAGTGAAAATTTCCTCAATAATGCCTCAATGTCCACCTCTAACAGAGCTAATCAACCAAGTAGTGGAGATTATGAAGTTAACAATAATTCAAACTTAGTTGATTTAGAGATAATTGCACAACGATTAGATAAGGTGGAACTTGTGGGAAAGAATGTGGAGAATTTGGATAAGAAGCTAGATAACCTTCTAAAAGGCGGGAATTCCTTAGGTACACAATCCAGATTAAATCCTATGCTTGCCATAGGAGTGCCTATATTAACCCACAACCAATTCCCCAACCCTCTTAATCAGAAATCAGTGCACAACATCAATGACCTAACCATGGCTCCACCTATGAGCCAACTGTACTTGGACCCATCTCTTTCTGGGTACCAAGGAGGGACCTTGATGCCCTCAAATTCTGAACTAGGCAGCCCGATGCCTAGTTATCCTAAGGATGTGAATGCACTCCAAGGTTATACTAGAAATGAGCCTTAATCAAACACTTACAACCCTTGATGGCATAACCATCCTAATTTTGCTTGGTCAGGTCAGAAACCTGCGCAGGGTCCTAACTTGACTAAACCAAACGCTTATGGGCAACCTAGTAGGTAGACACAACGATGCACATATCAACCACAACCTACATAGGAAAACTAGCCCTCTGATCTAAGTCTAGTTCTTAAAGAAATAAGAGAAATTAATTTGAGGCATATGGAAGAAATGAATCAATTGAGGATAGAATTGATGGGATGACTGGACTAGCTAGTAGATGTTACGCAACACGGGATGTTGCCATCCCAACTCATCTCAAACCCAAGAAATTTCAATAAGGTTAACTAGCATAACACAAGGGAGCAACAAGCACATATAGTACAACATGATCCCCAGCACCCACCTGGTTTTGCTAACCCTAATTAGGCTCCACCTATCTTGCAGAACCCACCTCAACTTTCTAACCCTAAGGCATTTGTTAGTGAGGTAACCTTGAGAAGTGGGAGACAGGTCCAAGATCCTTACCCGTCTAAATCTAAATCTAAACAAGATCTTAAGGAACCCGAATCTGACTTAGGAGATCAAGAAGACAAGGATCAGGAACCAAACACTCATGATTTCTCTCAAGCTCCTTTTCCTGAAGCCTTGAACAAACCTTGAAAAAAGAAAACCAATCTGCCTAAGGAGCGGCTCGATATTTTTAAACAAGTCTAGGTGAACATACCACTCCTTGAGGCTATTGAGAATATCCCAACCTATGCGAAATTTTTAATGGAAATGTGAACACCTAAAATCCAGGCCAAATCAACTAAAAGGGTAGTGTTATCTAAATAAGCTAGTGCAGTTATCCTTAGAAACCTACCCCAAAAATAGAAAGATCCAGGAGCATCTCTGATCTCATGTGTTATTGGGGATACTACTTTTGATAGGGCTCTGCTAGATTTATGTGTCTCCATAAATTTAATCCCCACTATGTTATATGAAAAATTTAACTTTGGAGAAGTAAAATCTACTGAGGTCACATTACAACTAGTTGATCGATCTGTGACCACGCCATGGGGGATTATTGAGGATATAAATTATCAAGGTTCGTGTTTTTTATTTTCTTGTGGATTTCTTGGTCCTTGACATGGATGTACCAGAGAACTTAAAGAACACCCCAATAATTCTAAGAAGAATATTTTTAGCTACTACCAAGGCAAATATTGACTGTGAATCTGGCAATATGGAAATCAAATTATGGGATAAGAAGAAAAAAATTAACATCTTTAAGGCCATCAAACAATTTGAGGATTGTGGAATGATAGTAGATTCTAAGGACCATACCATATGGAATTAAGAATAACCCAATCCTACAGGCCTTGACACCCAAACCAATCAAGAGGTCAGCCCACTAATCAATGACTTGATTCTAAGACCTCTTGAGTGTAACTGTGATCCACCACTGGACCCTTTATCCCAAGGACCCAAACCTGAACTTAAACCTCTTCCAGATCATCTAAAATATGTTTTCTTGGGATCTGATCAGACTTACCCTTTAATCATTAGCTATCATCTAACCCAAACTCAAGAAAAACAATTGATTCAAGTGTTGGGAAGAAATAGTAGAGTAATTGGTAGGACATTAGATGATCTGAAGGGAATCAGTCCCACTTACTGCACCCACAGAATCTATACTGAGGATGGATCAAGACCCTCTCGAGAAATGCAAAGATGGTTGAATCCTAACATGCGGGAGGTAGTGAAAAAGGAAATAGACAAGTGGTTAGATGCGAGAATAATCTACCCAATCTCTGACAACCCGTGGATCAGTCCTATACAAGTGGTTCCCAAGAAAGTCGGGCTAACTGTGATTACTAATGATAATGGGGAATTGATTCCAACCCGAACAACTTCCTCTTGGAGAGTTTGAATCGACTATAGGAGGCTGAATAGTGCAACCAAGAAAGACTACTTTCCAGTTCCCTTCATTAATCAAATCCTGGAATACTAGCCGACCAACAATTCTTCTATTTCATGGATGGCTATTCCAGCTACAATCAAGTAGCTATCCACCCCAAGGATCAAGAGAAAATCACCTTCACATGTCCCTATGGAACATTTGCCTTCCGTAGAATGCCTTTTGGATTATGCAATGCACCAGCAACCTTTCAAAGGTGCATGCTTGAAATCTTTTCAGACATGGTGGGTGATTTCATGGAAATCTTCATGGATGATTTTTCTATGTCCGTGGACTCTTTTGAATCCTGTTTGATCAACCTTGAAAAGACTTTACAAAAATGCATTCAGGTGAATCTTGTTCTATCTTTGGAAAAGAGTCACTTCATGGTCAAGGAGGGCATAGTCCTTGGCCATGTTGTATCTGAAAAAGGAATCGAAGTGGATAAAGCCAAGGAAGACACTATAATCAAACTTCTGCCACCTTCGGCGATTAAGCAAGTAAGATCATTTCTTGGACATGTGGGATTTTGCCGTCGATTTATTAAGGACTTTTCTAAGGTGGCGAGGCCCTTAAGCAACTTGTTGGTAAAAGATGAATCCTTCGATTTTGATTCAAATTGCTTAAAGGCTTTTAATCTGCTGAAGGAGGCTATTACACAATCACCCATCTTACAACCTCTTAATTGGGATCATCCTTTCGAAATCATGACTGATGCCTCTGATTTTGCCATTGGGGCAGTCTACAGACAAAAGGTAGACAGGAAACCATCAGTGATTTACTATGCTAGTAAAACTCTGGATGAGGCTTAGAGAAACTACACCACTATAGAAAAAGAGTTGCTAGCCATAGTGTTTGCCCTGGAGACGTTTAGACCTTACCTACTGGGATCTCATGTCACAATCTTCATAAATCATAGTGCATTAAGGAACCTGATGTCTAAAAGGGACAAAAAACCCAAATTAATTACATAGGCCCCTTGATTGCACCACAAAAATACACGTACAATTGTGTCGTCTTGTGCTATTTCCTTGCATTACCAATGCATATTAGGTTTCCATAGTCGCATTTGTGAAAATACATGCATGCATGCATTTAATTGAGAGGGGAATAGAGTGAATAAAATGGCCTTGCAATTACATTTTTCCTCAAGTGTTGCTTTACAAAATTCACCATCTTTTTATTTTTAATTTTATTTGACTTGGAATTCTTCCCGCGGCTGCAAGGAATGGTTCTTCTTCTTCACACCTTGTCCTGACTCAGCCATGCTCTGCACAGCCTCTCCTTGCCAAGCCATGCATGAGCCATGCATAGCCAGGGCATGGCTGTGCATGCTTTCACCCTCTATAAAATTAGCTCAACTCCTTCTTGCAAAGAGGAGCCTGGTCCAAGCCAAAAAAAACAAACACCACAGCACCTTCCTTCCTCCTTCCAGGCCATCCCCTTCCCTCTCCCTCCATATGCAGGACCTCCTCCTCTGAGCAGCCACTCTGCGGTCAGGAGTCCATCACTGTGGTGCACACCCACCAACGTGAGACCACCACTGCCCAGCTCATCAAAGAGTCGGTGGGCGTGGTGGTCTTCTTTTCCCTGTTTCTTCGTTTGAAGCCCTTCCGCCATTGCCACTGAAGATTCAATCTTTGAAGCTCAACCATCCACCGCACGCCCCTGCAGTAGCCGGCCAAGCCCCACAGCAGCAGCAGCAAGGCGGCAGTAGTGCACGCAGGCCCCCAGCACGTGCCTGCAGGGGCCCTTGCCTCCCTCTCCATGCACCCTGTCGCACTCTTTGCTCCCGTAACCAGCCGGCGCATTCCTCCTCCACGCGCGCGCCAGCTCGCATGCACTAGCCGCAAGCCACCCACACTCACAGCACCGTCCGCACTCGGTTGCGCAGCTCGCCCGGCCACTGTAGCTACTGTTCACGCGTTTCTGCAGAACACTGTGGCTACAGTGGGGTGACCGGTAAGTTTCTCACTTATTTGGTCACCTGGCGTGCCGCAACCGGCCTTCGCCCACGCATGCGTCCTGCCCCGCGTCTCGCTCAAGCGCCCGCCTGCAAGTCTGCGTGCGGTCCTCTGCTAGTGCCCACTCCCACCTACGTCTTCGCCCACGTGCGCCTGCATCTGCCCGCACCCGACTCTCCACGCAGCATTGTGCATTGCATTCCTTCCTCCGTGCCCACTCCCCTGCGTGCGCGCGCCCCTCAGCGCACCTATGTGCCTGCGCGTGCCTGCGTGGACACAGACGTCAGCCCTTGATGCTGCAAACGACTTAAACCCTCCAACCTTCACTCCAGCAGTCTCCCTCTCTCTCTCTCTCACAGCACTCTCTCCCTCTCTCTCTGCAGGAACACATACACACACACTCACACTCTTTCACACACACACTCTCTCCTATACACTATTATATACTTATATATGGATATATATATACATATATATATTTATATCTATATATATTTATATACATATATATATATACTTATATCTATACATATAGTAGTATCTATATACTTAAGTGTTAGTATACATACATACATATATATATGTATATCTATATACCTATGTAAATATATATATCTATATACTTATATAAATATATATATACATATATATTTACATATCTACATATACTTATATACACAGATATATATATACATATATCTATACATATATATTATTACCTATATAACTAAGCATAAGTATAGATACATATATATATATACATATATATACATATATTTATACGTGTATATATATATATATACAAATATACATACATATATACATATATATCGATAACTATATATACATGCACATATATATATATTTATATATATATATATATATCTATCCACATATATCTATATACATATATTACTATATATATATATATACATATATATATATACATCTATATAGTTATATATACATACATATACATATATATATATATCTATACATATATTTATATCTTTATATATATATATACATACATATATACATATATACATATATAATCACATATATACCTATATATTTATAACCATATATACATATAGATATATTTACATATATACATGTATATATATTTAACATTACTTACCATACGTTGTATCGTGGGAATATCTACACCAGTTGCTGATATTCCCCAATACATGCATACAGAAAGTGTGGACACACTCATCTTCCATCAATCCACCTTATACTCCACGTAGCACCTCGTCCTATTGGTTGCGTCTTTCTAGACGATGACCAACTTGACACTATGCTACACTCCATCTTCGCCTCCACCCCCACCCCTTTATACATATATAATATACTATATTTCTCTTTCTTCCCATTAAAAAGATAAATAAAAAATATATATAAAAGAGAAAAGATAATCCTTGACTTGCAGGTACTCCGTCTTGCGAATAGCAAGACCCGTTTTGGAACCCTGATTTGGCTCAAAGCCAAGAACCTAATTTTGAGGGGTGCCTCAAGGACAAGGATTATCAGAAAAAAATCTAAATAGAAAAACACCAAAAAACACAATAAACGAAAGGAAGAGATTCATTGTAGGATAGGCGTAGAAACTTGACTTCTAACCCGACTTCCCTGAGTTCGACCCTAGGCCTAAAAGTGACCAAGATAAAATCAAGTAGGCCAGGTAAAAAATTTTGTAAAGAGATGGTTAGGCTCGATTTAGGTTAACCACTATACACACTTCAATGATAAAATCACCATATTAACACAACCTAACCGGGTCCGACCACCATCCATTTTCACCCCTCTACTGCAATAATTTTCTTTAGAAATCAAAGACAAATCTGGTGCCCAAAATGTAGTAGCAGATCATCTCTCCAGAATCCTTATAGAATCTACAACTCCTCAACTCTATGATTCTTTCCCTGATGAGACTCTCTTGACTATTGGCAAACTACCTTGGTTTGCATATATTGTCAAATATTTGGCCATTGAAAAACTACCCATGGATTGGCCTATGCATAAGTGAGATAAGTTGATTTTCGATGCCAAATACTACTTTTGGGAAGACCCAGAGCTATTCAAAGTTTGTACGGATCAGGTTATCCACTGTTGTATTCCAAACGAGGAGATCACAAGTGTACTACAATTCTACCACACTTTTTCTTATGAGGTCACTTCTTAGGAAAAGAGATGGCAGCCAAGGTACTGCAGAGTGCATTGTATTGGTTGTCTTTATTCCGTGACTCGTACAACCTTTGTAGGTCATGTATCAATTGCCAAACTTTAGGAAACATGATCAGGAAGTACATGGTGCCCCTGAACCCAATCTTTGATGTCAAAATCTTTGATGTTTGCATTAATTTTATGGGACCTTTTACTAATTGATTTGGGTACCTGTACATTCTAGTGCCAGTTGATTATGTATCCAAGTGGATTGAGGCCATCCCTACCCGAACTAATGATCATAAAGTGTCATGGATTTTGTAAAGAAGAACATCTTTAGTCTATTCAGTATGCCCAAAGCTCTGATTTGTGATGGCAGGTCCCATTTCACTCACAACCAATTCAGGACCTTACTAGCCAAGTATGGAGTCACTCATAGAATCTCTACTCCATACCATCCACAGACCAACAGACAAGCTAAAATCTACAATTGAGAAATTAAAAAGATCCTTCAAAAAATGGTCTGCCCGGATCGGAAGGATTGGTCTACCAAATTGGATGATGCCCTCTAGGCCTACCGGACTGCGTATAAACCTCCGATTGGAATGTCTCCATTCCGTCTGGTCTACAAAAAATCTTACCATCTGCCCATTGAGCTTGAACATAAAGCTTATTGGGCAATCAGGACATTTAACATGGATCTCGATCGATTTGGTTGACAAAGAAAACTCCAATTGATTGAATTGGATGAAATCTGGAATGATGCTCATGAGAGCATGAGAATCTCTAAGAATAGGACAAAAGCTTTACATGATAAGTACATCTCCAGAAAAAGCTTTGTCCCTAATCAATAGGTTTGGTTAACTGATGCACGCTTGATGCTCTTTCTGGGAAAATTAAGATCAAAGTGGACAGGTCCCTTCATTGTAAGAAAATTCTACCCTCATGGAGTTGTGCTTATCCTAGATCCCAAGACCGGCAATGAGACAAAGGTGAATGGTCAGAGATTGAAGCCTTTTATCACGCAGAACTGTGATCCCATTACCGATGATCACATCAACCTTCTGGAATCTTCTTAAAGCTGAACCGAGTCAGGAAAATGATGTTAAACTTAGCTTTGGCTAGGACACAACCCAGTGCTTTGTATAGGTAGCTCTACATCCTCTGCATCCATACTGACCTGGATTAACAAGCATAGTCTGGTGATATCCCCTCCTCTTGCTTATTATATTTTGATTTTCATGCATACAATTCGATGAGGACATTGTAATGAATAGGCACGAGGGGGTGGACATTGCATGTCTTATCTTCATGTCGGAATAAAAAAATGCATTTAGGCATAAAGAATTTTTATTAAGGTTTTATTAGGGATTTATTCTTAAATTGATTCCTGAGTTTAGAATCCGGTATAATTTCACACTTACATGTAGAATTTGCAATGGATCCTCTGTGAAGATCGATAAACATCTTTAGTTTGTCGAGAAGAAGCAGTGCTTCTTCTCCTAAACCCTTGACAGTAATTAGGGAGTCAGGAAAACTATCTTCTAACAGATCCACCAAATAAGTGTGAGGTGAGAGTAGAAAGTCTATTAGTGCTCTAAGGCTTGTATGAGGAATCTTAAACTCTAGATAATGAGATAATGATACTCGGAGTTAGGCATAGTTTTCACTCTCGATTTCTGTGTACAAGTTCTTAGCGCGAATCTCTTGAGAGCCACCAAATAAGGCAAATATGTAGGGAGTGAGTTTTGATAAAATTAGGACTGAGGTGGATTGTCACAACCATCTTTTATGGAATCCTCAGCTGAAGGAGAGTATTAATGTCAAGGTCAGAAATACATTGTCCTATCCATTCCCTCCCACTGCCGAGAATAGGCACTTCCACCAAATAAGCCACCCAATATCCTCTTGAACACCCATAATCCCGAATAATTCCTTATAAATAAAAGTTCGTATACTATACTACGTTGCGTTAGTAGATATTTTGATGCAGAAAAAAAGGAGAGAAAAGAAAAAAATACATATGTATATATACATTTATAGAAAAAGAAAGAGGCAAAAGAAAAGAAAAGAAAAAAAATATATATAGAAAGAAAAAAAATTTTTGAAAAAAATAAAAAGCAGAAAAGAAAAAAGAGTTTATAAGTGTTTCTAGAATTTATTTCAAATATAATGAGGCAACAACACCTACCACCCTTATGATCCACCAAATAAAACCTTGACCTACTTTTCTGTATTTTTGGCCGCCTGAATACGGGCTGAGAAATTTTGACTTAGTCTTAGAGTTATCAGAACCTAATCAAAGTGTTAATGGCAGGAGAGACCACCAAATATATTGATAAATCTGGTGATATTGTGAGCTCAAAAAGAAAAGAAATAAAAGACAAAGAAAAAGAAAAAGAAAGAGAAAGAAATAGAGCGAATGAATACAAATTAACTAAAGAGAGCACAATTTCTACACCTCTCTTTGAGTTGAATTATTTAATAACCTGGAAATCTAGGTTTTAAAGTACTACTCTAAATGTAGCACCAGATGAGTGTGAGCCACCAAATACAAATCTACTTGACTCAGATTATCTGGATTACTAAAGCTTCGGATGAAAACAAAAGACATAAACCTCTAGTCAAACTCTTGATAAAAATTACTCATGTAGGATCACTTTGCATTTAGTCATGCATTTGCTAGGGACTAGAAAGATTTAGGTATGGGGGTGTGATTGCACAGTAAACATGCAACCTAAATCACCTAAATTATGCTAGATCCTAGCCTAACTTAGGATTAATGCATTCATAGGCGTCGTAATTTGCACAATATCCACTTTATTAGTTATTCAGATCATTTCATCATTTTATGCAATAAAGAGAGATGATTTTAATTGTAGATGAGTTAAAGCCGTGGATGTCAAATCAGACCGGACAGATCTGTTCAGAACAACAATGGAAGTCCAACGCTTCTGAAATCATCTCGATCAGACAGCCAAAGCATCACGTGAACTTCATAAAAGAATGGAGATCATGCAGCCAAAGGGCAAAGATTTGAGCCTCAGATGAAGAATCCAACCGTACAGATGGATCCGGATCAATGATCACAGTCCAACGGCACAAAAATTAGCCCGATCGGAGGTTTACATTACCAGATACAAAGAAAAGAAGATGGATAGCCATGATGGCACCACGTGGCACCTTCACAGCTACCCTCATCACCACCTCATCTAGGAAGGCCACCCTCACACATTGCGGGCCGTTGGATCTTCATCCAATGGACAAGAATAAGTTTCCTTAAAATGAAAACATAACAATGTGGACACGTGGAATAGCGATGAGCATGCTCAATTGCAAGCATAAGACATGCGTTCGAGCGGTGATGCACAAGGATCTATAAGGCAGTGGCATGTGGGTGCTATCGCCCATTGGATGCTGATCTGAGTGATGGGAGGGGAATGCATGGTGCAACCAGAGTGCCCCGTGACCTCACACACAATCAAACGTGCATTCTCATGCGCTAATTCAATGCAGGTGGTGATTGGACAGATGTGAATGATGGGTGCACGATTTTGAATTTGCGAGAGCATGCGAGAAGAGAGATAGGTGCACTATGGCCATTGAAGAGGGTGCGAGGAGCGAGCGCGGCTGTCCGATGGATGTCGAAGGGACATGGGCCCGTTGGAGGCCAGATTTGATCCGTTGATTTCCCAATCGATGGATCTGATTGCCCAGGAGTTGCTACTCAACATTAAGTGCTAAAATGCCCACTTTGCCTCTCATCAAAGCTATGAAAGAAGGGCTAGGGTCCCCTAGTTGAAGGCATCTCTAGATACAACTCTTCCACCTTCTCTGCAATTCTCCATCCCTCTACAACTCTGCTCCGACCTTCATCCTGATGCTCTGGATGTGAGGTGCTGCCGCACCTTGCACAAGCATCCTACAAGTGGCGTTGTCTCTCTGCCACTTTCTATCTCTCTCTATCTCTCTATCTATTTGTTTCTAGTAGAATTCCCTATTGTGAAAATTATATTTTAATTGCAATAAAATTCTGATCTTCTGAATGCATATATCTGATTCCTATACATATATACATATACAAATATCTATTTAGAACAAGTTCTATTGAAATGTTTCTACATAAATTGCGGTTGCTTCCCTGTGAACGACCCGGTACTCACCGGCTTTATACATTTATTTGTTGATGTATTTTTGCACTATACTACCACTGAATTAACTTTTAAAATGCAAATTACACAGCGAATAGTTGTCAGCATCCTAACTTCTCCTAGTCTGGTAACTCACAGAGACTAAATCCACATTATTAGACCATACAATACAGGAATGCACAGAACACATACCCGAGGTAGCAGCCATTCCCATCTCAACAGCAAACACATTCTATTTATCAGCTACTGCAACCAAGATACCAATTACCCTCCAAAGTTCGCTGACCCTTTAGAGTCACTGAAGGAGGAATTGCAGGAGTCAATCTGTAAATCAACTCATGATAATCTACAAATTATGAAAGCAATGGTTTATCAGATACAGAGTATACAAAGTATGTAGAATCATATTCTACAGGAGCATAGATCACAGGGAGCCTTGCCCTCCCAACCTATCCCGAACCCAAGATATGTGCAGAATCAGGGTGCCCCACCTAGGTTCCACGACCATAAGGACAGGCACATGATGTTTTACAAGCACCTCCTACACCACCTGGTTATGGGCAAGGTTAGCCACCTTTAGTACAAAACCCCATGTATTATGTTCCTTCCGCTCCTCCTCCACCTCATGGACAGCATGCCGATGCAAAGGCAGTCTCTTTGAGGAGTGGAAAGACTACATAGGACCCGCTACCTAGGCAAGCGGGTCATGATTTCTCATGCTCTCTACCGTAGTATGGCTCACCACCGTCTTCCTCTCAGGAGCCACCTTTAGTCGACGAAGGAAAGAAGTTAACTGACCTTGAGACTCCCATCCCCTTTCCTGTGGATTTAACACAAGATTCACCCCATAAAAAGGATATGCGGAATTTCAAGGACCTAAAATTCATGTTTAAAGAAGTGCACATTTAGGTCCCTCACCTTGAGGCAATAGATCACGACTTTGCTGTCGCTAGGTTTTTCAAGGACTACTGTACTCTGAAGCGACAACAGAAAATCGAACGATAAGCAGTATTGTCAAAAGAAGCTAGTGTTGTTATTTTAGCCAACTTACCACCCAAAAAGAATGACCTGAGCACACCACTTATTTCCTGCTTATTGTAGGATTCTCCATTTGATTGGACCCTTCTTGATTTGGGGTCATCCATCAACCTAACTCCCACTGCAGTATTTAATCGATTTTGATTTAGGGAGTTGAAACCCACCTTGATTACCATACAATTGGTTGACCGATTTGTGAAAACACTGAGGGGGGTGGTTGAAAATTGGATCGTAAAAGTCAAGGATTCTACTTCCCAGCAAACTTTTTTGTTCTTGATATGGAGGTTCCTCCTAATCTCCACGATGCACCAATCATTTTTGGTCACCCATTCTTGGCGACAGCCTACACAAACATCGGCTATGCATTTGGTTGTATGGAGATAGCCCTAGGAAGCAAAAAGCTTAAACTAAACATCTGCAAGGCATCAAGGTACTTCGACTGTGATCTAATTGAGGAATACGGTGAAGATGAAGATTCAGCTTTCCCTGGGAACATTGGGCTCCTCTGCAATGACCAAATGGCACATTCATCCCACAGATCTGATTTTCCGAGGACTTCTTGGATCTAGATGCACACAAGACTGAGGTTAATGACATGCACATTTCATCCTGCAGATCTGACTGTCCGGGGAGTTAATCCAATCACAACACCCCTGATCCTAAGTATCCTATCCCGCCAAGTGATGAGCTTATATTTGTAGGCTATTAGGTATTTCAATTCCTAAATATTAAGTTATCTTTAACATTTATTTAGCATTCCTTAGGATGTAAATAGACTAGTTTATATTTTTGACTTGATTGCATAATTCATGCATTGCATTCATAAATAAATGGATTTAAAATTGAGTTAGAATGGCATGCATTTGATTAGTTAACCAATTAGGTGCATTATATACATTATTTTAGATTTAACATAGAAGTTAAGGGTTTGCACATAAATAACCCATCATTTATTTTTCATTTTTTTAATTATTCTTTTCTTCTTAATGGCTATAGGAGTTGCGGCCATTAAAGAGCAGCAACGTAGGCGATGAAGGTGGATCTTTGTTGCACACATTGCTCAACGCTCCATCTCCCTCTCCACATTCCTACAGTCAGCATAAGAAAGACCTCCAACCAACAAAGAGCACTAGGCCTCCATGTTCGGGGTGTAGATCATGTAAAAGATAAATACATTGTAGTATAGTGCGAAGTACGTCTCGACAAAGAAATTAATGGAACTAGTGAGTCCCGATCGATCATAGGGAGGAAGAAAGTGCTTTTGATTTCATGCTCTTATTCTAAATCTAGTTACTAAATAGCATAGACAATGAATCGCAATATATATATATCAATCAGAGAGTTTGAATATGAATTGCATACATGCAACTATAACTAAACAAATTCTAAGCATAAATATAAACTATCTATGTAGTAGAACAAGGGCACCATGAGTGGTTCGTGGTGGCCTTCTCGAGAGGTTGAGGATAGCAGTAGCGATCCACTAAGGTGGCTCAACAGACGCTTTGGATGAGATGCAGAGACGGAGGCAAGGAAGACAGGAAGAAGAAGATAGAGGAGTTGTAGGAGGAAGAAGAGGAAAAATAATGTAATGCCTTCAAAGGGAATCCTTAGGCCACCTTTTATAGCTTTTGTGAAGGTTATTTAGGGCATTGGAGCCCTTAATTCCATGCAAAGGCCTTAGGTTGATCAAATCTGTTGATCAGCAGATCAACAGTCCAGATTAAGCCTTCCAAATCCTTCTCTATTTACGATTTTAATCTGGTGCTGACATGATGACATTGCCATCATACTCTATAACTCAACTAATTTAGCTAAGTCCTAAGGTAAATTAACTTATATAATACATAAAAAGGGTACAATATAGTATGGAGGAAGAATCATCAGAATAAACCTAAAAGGACCGCAAAATAGGTCAGAATAGCCAAATTAGGGTTTCTTTTGAAAACATGCTATCAAAGAGAACATTTAAGCGCTATGTTTGGTATGACCTAGTTTAATAATATTATGATAAAATATTGCAAATTAAACTTTTTAAAATTATAGATAAATATTCCACAATGTTTAATTTTATCAGATAAGTCAAAAGGGGCCAATTAAACCTAAAACAGTGACCTAGGTGAATAATTAATGCCAAATGAGTTTGAATGAAAAATTTACCAACCAAACAATTTCAAAACTCATAATTGACCTGACCATTAGATTCCCTAGATCCTAATTGTGCTCCTAAAAAAAGTTGGAGCTGATTTGACAATGTTTGCAGCTACTTTGCATTTAGGTCCCTAGATTCCTTTAAAAACTTGCAAGTACATCCAATACTATTATTTCTAAGTCCTTCCTTTTTTTCTCAAAATGGTCCCTGGGTCATCTCCTTCCTCTCGTTGACCTTTGATAGTTGACCGAGCTGGTCGCAACTTCCAACACCAATTGCAGCCATTTCAACCACCGGTTGAGCTCGACCTTTACGACGAAATTGCTTGTCGTTCCATTCCATGTCTTTTAGCGTACGCGTCATTGGCTGTCATCATCGCAACAACCTGCATCATCTGGTCAAAATCAAATGTAGAGATGCAAGTTGTTGCAAGGACTTCTCGCAACTTCCAGCAAGCAAATTAAGCACGGACGAGGCTCTATAAAGCCTCGTGGTGTTCCTCCGAGTCGTTTAGTCTGGAATGCGAACGTAATCACAGCCTTCTCCCCTTCTTCTGAGTGCCACCATTTCAAGACCTTCAGGTCTTCCTTCCCCCTTCTCTGCACTACGTCTCGCCATCATATGACAATGCAGCCACCTTCCCCATTCCTTCGCCGAGCTTCTCAGTGCAGCAGCCGGTTCTCTACCCCCCTTCATTAGCCTCAATCTCCTTTTTGAGTCATCACTGGTGACCTGCCACCGCCACCGGTCTCCACCTTCCCTTTTTCCAAATTAGGTTAGGGTTTCTCTTCCTCCTCTTCTCCTCTACCTTTTCGTCTCTCCAATTTTATCCTTTAAACTTGTTTGCACCATCACCAACCTCCTCTACTTGTAGCTCCGACAAGCTTCACCGTCACACCTACACACACAACTGCCCACCGAATGGATTTAAGGCTTTTCTTTGAGGCTTTCCCCTAAATCCATTGCTTTTGACGCAATGTCGAAAGACCTCTTATTCTATACACAAGTAGTCACTGGAGCAGCTCCTTCGTCTTCGCCTCCAGGAAAAGGATACCGGCCATCTCCGACAAAGCTCCGCACAAAATCTACAGCCTTGACCTAAGGAGAAGTAGGAAAATTGAAAGTGCAGATGATTCCCTGATCCATGCTCACCCTCATCTGGAAGATCAGACGATCGACGGAGCCAAATTGAGCTGGATTCCCTTGCTGTCAACAGACGCAAGAAGGCAATAGGACTTAATCCCACATGTGCAGACCCAAGTGAAGCGCTACATTTATTACACAAAAGCGCCAACAGCTGTTCGCCTCAGGACACATTGGGTGAGGTCCCCTACACACACCCGTACGCACGTGCTCACACATGTGCTTACACATGCTCCCTCGCCTGCGAATACGCTCGCGGTTCTGGGTTGAGGATCCGATTACCTAGGTCCAGCTAGGCTTGAACGATTGTGAAGGAGGGAGATGGGGGTTTTGCCTTGTACGCCCTCACCCTAAAAAAGAAAAACCGAAGACATCTGTGCCCATTCTCTGCTGATGGTAAAATGCTTAGTTAATGGTTGTGCTGAACTTAGTGACTTGGTGGTTTAAACCACTACTTTTATTCCATTCTTTTTATCGCTCTCTTTAAAGAAGCACTTTATTCACTAAGCATATATTATTTTTGTTTGATAGTGATAAATTATGCGAATAATTTCTCCCAAACATGACATCGGATTTCTTTCTGATTAATTCAAGTATTATAAATATAGATGTTTGATTTGCTTTAATTACTATACTACGACGCGACATATTTTTGAAACGATAGAAGTCAGCCGAACATGACACGTGGTGCAACGTGCACCCATGGATCTTCATCTCACAGCCTTTAATCGCCCGCGCTCGCCGCTGCCTTCACCTGCCCACCGCACGGCCTTAAATTGTGCCTCAACTCCTAAGCCATCTCAGTCATCCGATCTTTCGATCGGGTGGCTTAAAGAGATGCCCATGCCCTCTCGACTCCTAAGTGCATGTCATCACGTGCGTCTTCATTTGATGCCCCCCGCACTCGCCATGCGTCCATGCCTTCACTGCCCGATGAAGATCCTGTGGTTGAATTTCATCCCTGCATAGCCAACTCCCACATCGCGACTCAAATCTGCATCATGAGTTGGTTGTTAAGTGCGCTCTCCGCTGTGCTACATGCGTGAGTTGTTGTAGCTTCCCTCTTGTGTGCAGCCACCCTCGACTGTTGGATGGAAATCCAACGGTCGAGATCTCATCCTCGCTCGATGAAGTGGCTGAGGATGGGTGGCGTGGATGCATCGCGGTAGTTGGATGGCGATCCAACGACCCATGTCTTTCCTTCCGAGAGTGGGGTGCAGTGAGGGTCGGCTGCGATGGCGCCACGTGGCACCATTGTGCCGTCCATCTTCTTCTCCTTGTATTTGATGATGTAGGCCTTCGATTGAGTTGATTTTTACACTGTTGGACTGCGAACATCGATCTGGATCCATCGTGTGGTTGGATCTTTCATCTGAGGTCCGGATATTCTTCAGTTTGCCCTGTGGCTCTTGCTTCTTCTATGGACTCCATAGGGTGCTACAGAAGTCTGATTGATGCGATCTTGGAAGCGTTGGACTCCCATTGTCATTCTAAACAGATCCATAAGGTTGGATCAGTCAACTGCAGCCCTGAATTACTTACAATTATTAATACCTCTCATATAGCACATTATTATGTACAAAACATATAAATCATCTAGGATGCAAAGTACGACGTGTATGCATGCAGAATGCCCATGTTAAGTTAGGTTTTGCCTTAATTAAGGCGAATTATGGCCTATGATTGTAGTGCAATCATACCCCCATGTCTAAATCTTGCTAGTCCCTAGAAAGTGCAAGACTAAATGCATTTTATCAAGAGTTTAACTAAAGGTTTATTTCTTTTTGCTTCATACAAAAGATTTAGAATCCAGATAACCATGAATATGTAATGTTGTAGCATCTGCAATGGATCCAAGGAAAGAGTCGATATACATTTAAAGCTTGTACTTGACCCTTAATAAAACTCTATTAGGATAGACAAACCTCTTCTCTCAAGGATATAAAATATTCTCTTATTTTAGCCTTGGCATTTGACCTAGGTCAAAGACATCTGAGTTAACTGGATTTGTATTTGGTGGCTCACTCCCTTCTCGTGCTACATAGAGACTAGTATTTCATAATCTAGATTTCTACATTATTGAATAAATTAACTTAGAGAGAGGCTGGAAAACTGTGCTCTCTTTAATCTTTTGTACTTTTTCTTTTCTCTCTTTCTCTCTTTTTCTTTTTCTTCCTGAGCTCACATCTCACTAGATTTGCAACTGTATTTGGTGGTTTTGCATGGCATCACACATTAATTAGGTTTTAATAACCCTACGACTAAGTCTGACCCCTCAGCCCATATTCAGGCGATCAGAAATACAGAAAAAAGTAGGCTAAGTCTGTATTTGGTGGTTCTTGGGGGTGGTAGTTGTTTTTGCCTCAAAACACTTTGACTTACATAACTCAAACTTCTTAACATAACACTTTTTTTTTCAAGCAAATACCTCTTTTGTAAGCCTTTTTTTTTTACATAACTATTGGCACAATACTGTTACCAACATAATGCAACACGGCATACGTACTTTTATTCATGAGGCATTATTTGGGATTCTTGGGGATGACCAAGAGGATCCTGGGTGGCTTATTTGGTGGATGTTCCTATTCTCGGCACCGGGTAGGGAACGGATAAGACAACGTATTTCTGACCTTGACATCAGTACCCTCTTTCAGCCAAGGATTCCTTAGAGAACAGTCATGACCATCCACCTCAGTCCTAGTTTTATCATAAATCTCTGTGTTTTTGCCTTATTTGGTTGCTCTCATATGGAATTTCTCACATAATTAGTATGCAAGAACTGAGAACGAAAACAATTCCCAACTACAAGTGTCATTATTCAATTATCCAGAATTAAAGATTCCTTACACTAGCCTTAGAGCACTAGTAGACTCTCTACTCTCATCTCACATATGTTTCGGTGGATCTACGAGAAGATGGTTCACCTGACTCCCTGATTGCTGTCCAAGGGTTCAAGGGAAGGAGCAATGCTTCTTCTCGAAAACTAGAGATGTCTATCGATTTTTACAGTGGATCCATTGCAAATTTTACATGCAAGTGTGAGGTTATACTGGATTCTAAGCTTAGGAATCTACTAAAGAATAAATCTTTAATAAAACCTCTTGATAAAATGATCTAATCCCCCACTTGTTGGCAGAAAATTTTCAGTTTTTATGGACTACCCCGCCCCCCCATGCCTACGTGTTTGCATGTCCTCATGCATGAATAAAAGAAATTGGAATAAGGTAGGGTGTATGTGGATATAAATCACCTGGAACTGCTTCTGAGTTGTCGTTCAGCTCATGCCATCACTACAATGGCGTACACAATATGAAAAATAATATGCGAAAATGAAATATGCTATGCATATATGGTATGTATATATGTATACTTGCTGAGTTTAACACCTCCAGCTAGGCAACTTGCCAGTCACACGTCCTCGAGAAGATGTATCATTTCATCAGCAAGAGGAGGTTTCTGGGTAAAAAATGGTTTGAGGCATTGGCCATTAACCATAAAAACATGCCCAGATTTTAGGTCTCTAATTTGGACCGCCCCGTTAGGATATGGGTGGACCACCAGAAATGCCCCAGTCCACTTGGACTTGAGCTTTCCCACAAAGAATTTGAGTCAGGAGTCAAACAGCCAGACCTGCTGGTTAGGTGCAAACTCCTTCCTCTAGATGTGTCGATCATGGAAAGCCTTTGTCTTGTCTTTGTATATTTTTGCACTCTCGTAAACTTCCTGTCTAATCTCCTCTAACTCACTAAGCTAGAGCTTCCTTTTATAACCTCCACCCTCGAGGTTAAAATTACACTTCTACACTGCCCAAAAGGCACGGTGCTCCAACTCCATAGGAAGGTGATGGGCCTTTGCATACACCATGCGGTATGGCAACATTTCAAGCAGGGCCTTGTACACGATTCGATATGCCCATAGTGCATAAATCAACTGGTTGAACCAATCCTTCCTATCAAGTCTAACCGTCTTTTGAAGGATAAGCTTGATTTGACAGTTTCATACTTCCGCCTATCCATTGGTCTGTGGGTTATGGGGTAGCAATGTAGTGCTGCACCGCGTATTTCTTCAATATTGATCTAAAATGGGCATGGATGAAGTGACTACCCCCAACGCTTATCAGGGCACGAGGAACTCCGAATCTTGCAAAATGAATTCCTGGACAAAGGATATAACAGTCTTATGATCAGCTCATCTTGTCAGGATAGCTTCTACCAACTTTGAGATAGTCTACTATGAGGAGTATGTACTCAATGCCTTGCATGTTCGGGAAGGGGCCCATAAAGTCGATGCTCTAGACGTCGAACACTTCTATGATGAGAATAGATTGGAGAGGCATCATGTCTCTCTGTATCATAGAAATGACTGACTAGCATCACTTACAACACTTGGCAAACTCGTGTGTATCTCTGAAAATGGTTGGCCAGAAAAATGTCGACTGCAAAATCTTTGCAGCGATCTTTCAGCCTGAGAAATGACCCCCACAAGCATTGCTATGGTAGAAGGATAACACACTAGAGATTTGCAAATCAGGGATGCATCTTCGAATGATCTGATCAACCCCAATGCGAAACAGTAGTGGGTCGTCCCAAAAATAGAATTTAGCCTCTAAGATAAATTTGAGTTTTTGATCCTTGAGTAATCCCGCACGTAGCCTGCTTGTGACGTGATAGTTCATTGTATCAGCATACCAAGGAAAATAAATCAATTTGATGGACAATAGAGACTCATCTGGAAATCGGTCTGATATTAGTAGGGAGTACGAAATATAGTTTGGCTCTATCCGAGACAAGTGATCTGCCACAACATTTTGGGCTCCAACTTTATCACAGATTTAGACATCAAACTCTTGCAAAAAAGGATCCATCTGATAGGGTTGGGTTCGGCATCCTTCTTTACCAACAAATGCCGAAGGGTGGGGTGGTCAGTGTAGATAATAACTTTGGACCCAAGTAAGTATGACTTGAATTTCTCCAACCTGAATATCATAGCTAGTAATTCTCTCTTAGTGACTGTATAGTTATTCTGAGCCTCATTCAGTGTTTTGCTAGTGTAGTATATTACGACTTCATGGCACTCTCGACACTGGCTAAGAACGGCTCTGACAGTGAAGTCGGAGGCGTCACACATCATCTCGAAGTCGAGAGACCAATTGGGAGGTTGGAGAATAGGTGCACTTGAAACAGCGCTTCGCAAGGTCTCAAAAGCGCTAAGACACGATGTTTATCATGCTTGATTGGGTTTTAAAGAATAACACGTTGTAATATAGCCGAAAAGCGTTCAAAGAAATAGAGAATTTTATTACTCAAAAACCAGAGTATCCAAGGTCGAACACAGGGAGCAATCGGAATTTACTACTAATCTCAAATGTAATTGAACACTCTAATTTACTCAAAACTTGAATTCAAATATGAATGTATACGGTTAAAAAGTAATTATGACAAAAGAGTAAAATTGGACATCTGATCTCAACATCAGACATCTTAAAAATGTTTTCCCTTTTTCTTTTGCTTTCTTTCTTCTGCAGTCTTCACTTTGCCTTTCTTCTTCTTTCTCTACAGTCTCTCCTCCTTCCTTCTTCTTTCTCTCTTCTGCGAAGACTTCTTCTTCTTCCTTGCCTTTGCTTATTGTCTCTTCTGTCTTCTTCCTCTTTCTCTTCTCTTTCTGCGAAGGCTTCTTTTCTCTTCTGTCTTCTTCTTCTCAATAGTCTCTACTTCTTCCTTTAGATCTACAGGTCTTCTTCCTGCCTTGATCTTCTTCCTGCCTTTGCTTCTTTTCTTGTAGTCCTTCTTTCTCTCTGCAATCCTTCTTTCTTCCTTCTCTTCTCAGCCTCACTCAACCTCTACTTCTACTTCTGCTCCTTCTCTTCTCCTTCTTTGGCTAAGTTTCTTCTCTTCCTCTCTCAGCCTGCCTGCACAGAGAGAAAAACCTACCCCTTTCCCACTACCCGCACGTCTCTCTCTCTAAAATTCACTCAAGGACGCTCTCCCAGAGCCATGGGTAATCGGGTCGGATTTCGCACCCGGGACCAGGTGCACCAGCGTGAGGGTGATGCACGAGGTGTGCTTAGATAGGGTCGGGTCGGAGCCAACCAGATCCGCGAGGTGAAACCGCGGACGAGGCGAGCATGAGTCAGGTGAGGGACCTCACCCCTATGAGTTTGGAGGTGAAGAGCGTATAACACAAAAATAATTTATACCGCACCTGTGCTTCGCATTTCGACGATGTGGGACTATTAGTCCTGGCCTGCACTCGTGTGCGCCCGCAGACGATTCTTCTTCGATTGTTAAGGCTGCGAACGTCGCTGCGCTCCTTGTTGGGCCAGATCACTTTGCACTGCTCGCCCGAGTCCGCTGCACCTGAAGCCTGGAGGTCCTGACACCTGAAGCTGCTGAAGCTTGGAGCTGCTCCAACCGTCAATGGCCGCAAGGGCTGGAATCCTATCAAACACAAATACGGCCTATTGGCCTAATCAAACTAGTTGGGCACCTTCGTCGTGGCATGGCGAAGGTGGTGAGCCATGCGGCAGGCCGTGGGATGGCCTAGGCGTGCGTGCCTTGGTCAACCTGTTACCGGGGGTGTGGGTGTGTTCGGGGGACTGTGGTGGAGGTGTAGAGGGATGGTGGATGGGCGGAGGTTGTTCCTTGTGGTGAGGCGGAGCTTATGAGATGGTTGGCGAGCCGTGTGGAGGGGTGGAATGGTGGGGGCGGCTCGCCATAGGTCGGTCGGAGACGAGGAAGATGGAGGTGGTCAGCGACGGTCGAGGGGCAATTAAATGAAATAAAAGGGGGAAAAGAGAGAGGGGAAGATGGAGAATGTATTAAGCCTAACTACAGGGATGAAGGGGGACGGAGAGGTGGACAGCTGTACCAGCTATCGCCGGAGAAGAAGCTACCCAGTGGAGGAAGACGGCGACGATGATGGAGCTGAGGCGTCGTGCGCGGGTATTGCGCGACGCGGAGGAGAATCAGGAAGATGACTCTGCCACTGGTTTTGTGGCGGAGCGAAGAGCGAGGGGAGGGGTCTCGCCGGAGCTCACTGGACCCTTGGCCGGAGAAGAAAGAGAAGAATTTGAGGTGGAAGTCCGACCAAGTCAAGCTGAAAATGAGTGGCCGGGTTTAGGGGTTCTTTTATAGGCACTGGGCTGTGCTTTCAGAGCATGGAGGGCACGCCATTACCTCTGCCGGCTCGCCGGAGAAGGAAAGAGGGTGGATACCCAAATCCCTCATGCGTTCGCACGAGAGATTGGGTTCACACCAGGGATCAAGACTGGCCTCAGATGGAAGGGAATTCCTCATAGAATCTCCCTTCCATTTTTGGGAGGGGATCTCTGAGGAATCAGAGAGTATTCCCTCTCTAATCCTCGCCAGAGCAGGATTCTGCCCCAATAATGGTGGAAGGACCTGATTGCAAAGGTGGCAAGGAAGTTAGGGGGCTCTCTGAAATGATTTTCAAAAGATAGGGACCAAATTATGATTTGAGTGTACTAAATTGCAAAGTTGGTCAAGATGACCTCCCCTTAGGTCCAAATTTTGGTAAAAGCCTAATTTTGACCTAAGGAATCCAATGGTGAAGTTGGATTTTAGGTTTGACCCAGTTTGATAGGATATTTTGCGTAGAAACCCAAATTAGGTCAATTGATGAGCTAGGACCCTAATCTAGGTCAAATTGGGTTCCAAAGGCCAAATTAAGTGTTCTAAACCCTAGGGGATATTTTTCCATGATTTTTAGAGGGTTTACTTGATTTTTTTCCTGACCGAAACCTTGTTAATTTAAGTGGGTCTGTTTTAGGGTTACCAAATGTCATTTAATTCCTAAATTGCACATGAACCATTTCTGATTGAATCAACCCACTTTTTATCTCATTTAGACCATTTGACGTATGTTTTGCTCTGAGAAATCCAGTTTATGTACTGCAATGGTAAAAGTGCAGTTTTAACCTTTATTTCATATTTTCTTCTTAGAACACTTATTTCTTCATTTAGGCCTTCTTCAAGGTTATGTAAGAGCTTTTATCTTCTTTATTGGGTCAAAATGAGCTAGTTATGGCTCATGATGAGGCTCTCATCATACCCCCATGCATAGCTTTTGCTAGTCCCTTAGCAAAATTTCAAGGTTTTAACTTCTGTTCTAGACCCTGAGTGAAGTGCTTTTCTTTTTGTTTTGTGATTAGGTAGGAATGCCGACATTAGGCCTAGAGGTATTCAAGTACCAACCAAAATTCGGACCTGTTCTGCTTTAGCCTCAATCCTCCGCAAAGGTTTCTAAGGCCCACAGAAACTAACCTAGGGTTTGTTGGACTCCGCAGTTAAAGCACCCGTGCTTGAGACATTTTTAGCCTAGGTTCAGTTTGCAGTGCATTTTTTGTAAGAGAGAGATAGAAGATTTATTTGTTTGGAGAGCTTTTCTCTCTTTTCTTTTTATTTCTAGCTTCGGATTAGCTTCTCAACACAGTCTGTATCGGATTCCTCATCCCCATCATCCATCCTCAAGGGTTCCTCGCTATCGATGCTTCGAGATAGCACCGCCCATGGCAACCCCCAAAACCCTGGCTTTCGAGATTTCGAGATAATCCCGCCCATGGCGTTCCGTGGCCGAATTCAGTCCCTAGCGATCGACATTTCGTGATAATGCCACCCATGGTATCTGAACCAGCAGAGTGCTTACATGCCCCCAGTAGGATATTCAAATATCCTAAGAGACAAGCACCTAGGAGACGATATGTTACGCATCTTTGAGGGGAATTTCCCGCCTCTCCACGCCAGAAACTCGTCCAAATCAACTTGTGTTGATTGGCCGCTCCTAATCTAGGTGACTTTTTCAGAACATGAAATGCTTTTGCGTGATTTAGATGTTTATGCGCACTGAACCAGACTGTGTGTGAATTTGGGGTGCTTAGGTTACCGAATCCAGCAAATCGGAGGTTAGTTAATGAGGGTGAATACTTCCTAAGCCTTAGACCTAATACTTAAGCTTCGTATTTTCCCCAACCTCTTGAGGATTACCCAGATTTTAGTGGATACGTGAATTTTTAAGCTAAAGAGTCTAGCCCAAGAGGCCTAAGACCAGCGTTCCCGCTAATCTCTTGTTATGGCTCCTTAGCACTTTTCTTTTATTTCTTTTCTTGATTTGGTCTAGAACTTCAGTTAATTCCTTAATCTTTTACTAATGACTATTTCTTTTTCTTTTTCATTTTGTGCTCCTTTTTGTCATTTTTCTCTTTTTCTCCTCCTTATGAATATGTGGCTTACAAAATTTCCTCCCTCCCCCATTTTTTGTTCTTTTTCATAATTTTTCAATTTTTTTGTGTTTTTGACATATGCAAAAATTTTTGTGTGTGAGACTCCTGACTTTTTTCTTGGTTCTGTATGTATGCACTTTATCACCCCCCCATGCCTAAGTTTTGCAATGTCCTCATTGTAAACGTAGGGTGTGAAATAGTGTTGAGGTCAGGGACTTAGAACAGGATACATCGGGTGGGTGAATGGGTCGGGAATGACTGATGCGAACGATTTCAGGCTCTGATACGTGTACCGGAGGTGGGATCAACTGTCTAAGGATGAACTCAAGGTGCAATGGATGTGGAGTACAGATGGATAATCAGACGGGTCTCTATTTTTGGGATGACGAGTTGCCTTCCGTTAAGTGCTAAATTCAATGCCTTCAGCCTAGCGGAAAATGGGGTGGAGAGGGAGTGGTCAAATTAGCGAAATTTTGTAAAACAAGCACCTTGATTAAGAGCCTGGTTGGTCCAACCAGGTGCTTGTTAAGATCAGTGAGCTGATGATGCAGCCCAAACCTAATAAGTTTGGTAGGTTGATAGATGTAGATCAACAGATGCGGAACCCACCATATGCAGTGAAGTTCTGATGGATATGGAAGTGAAAACTCGGGTTTAGGCTGAGTCGACTCAGCTTGGTCAAAGTAGGGTTCCGAAAAATAGTTAATGTAAGGTGTGGAATCCCTACAGGGGTGATCACAGAATGACTGCTCCTGTTTTTCGATCTGATCAATGCCCGATACCCGGTGTAGATATGGAGTTGAATCATCTGCAAATGGCTCAGTGAGAGGTGGATCGGAATAGAAGTTGAGTCCGGTTGCGGGTCGAGGTAGAGAATGGGTTTTGATTGGTTCTGTATATGTGGAGTAGGTGGCTTCAAAGAAAATTGGCTTGCTATAATCAGGAAGCAGATTTTCTCCGATGTTTTGGTTAGATTCGAAATCGTTGGAGAGTTTGCAAAAATCAAAATTTGAATGAGATTCAAGATCATGAGTTCCACCATAGAATAAATCATACGTTGTATACTCAGCAGCCTGACTGGGGTCTAGCCTAAAGGTGAATTCTGAGCTTAAAAGGGTGTCCCTATTTGGTAGAGGCTCAGGTTCTAAGCTAGTAGGGCAGACCCAATTGAAACCCCGCTCGTCCAACTCCTCAATTTCTGTATCATAGATTGGCATGACTTCCGAAAAATCGATTAGTTCCTCTGAGGATGTTGGCGAGGGATATTCATCAAATCGAGGCCCAAAATCATATTCTTCATTAAAAGATTGTTCTTCTTCATATGGGGCCTTGAAATCTTCAAAATATGTTTCCGATCTAGGTTCTAGGCTTAGGATGTGGGTTAAATTACTAGAATCTAGGTCTGAATGACCTTCAAGGGTCACCTTATCAGAATAAGGGACGGAATTTATACCCTCGAGAGGTTCAGTTTTACTCTCATTATTGCAGGAGTCTTGGGATTCTAAAATGAGCTCAACATGGTATTTTCCTGCATTTGGAGCTTCCCAACCTTCTTCAATATCCGGCACATTGTATTCTATCTGGGTTGGGAATCCACAACCATTTTGTGCCTCAAACCCGAAATCAGATTGATCCTCGATGTTGTCCCAAGATAGTTCCTCCTCTGTTTGTGGTATATACGGGTACTTCTGGTCAATAACTTGTTTTACTAATCTTCTTATCTCTTCATGTTTTTCAAGACTATCTTGGTGTTGCTTCCAAAGTTGAGGATTTGTCATACATTGAAGGTATTCAATATTGTGCAGCTTTTCTATCTCAATGTATGCAGTAATGATCAAGTCACGGGTTGATCCTTTTGTGGCTTCTGCTAATAGTACTTAGGCACAAGTTATGATAAAGGTTGTGGTTGTTGGGACATCAACCTGAATGTTTCCTACTGGTGTTGAGGTTTCTTCATTTTCATAGAATTCCATGGCATCCTCATTCATTTTATCTCTCATGGATCTCTGATATTTAGGTTTCTCGAATGGTAGTCCTAGGTGGTTTGGCTGCATATTTGGATCAGGTGGTGGAGTCAAGATGTAGAATCAGAGTTTGAATCAAGATGCAGAATCAAGTTATGAAGCAATCAGATCTGAATAACGAGTCCCACTGAAAATGTGTATGTGTGCTCTAAAGAGAAAAGATGAGGGACTGGAGATGTTTTTGACCCAATCAAGACACCCAAAGACGTCTGGATGACTATGGAGGTTCGGGGTGGATGGACCCCTGGATCAGAAGATCGTCCACCTGAGAATTACCTGGGCAGCCAGAGGGGGAGAGTCCCGCAAAGACCCCTACACAGTAGAGCGTCCCCACGGGTTACAGGGTTTCCCCCACCCGACCTCTCTTGTCACCAAGATTCCAGGTAGACCAAAATGGGGACCTTGACCTCTTAAGTCTACCACTTTTATTTCAAAGGTGCTTTAGGGTTCTCACTTGAACTTTAGATGTTTTGATATTGTGACCTAGTTTAGAGGTTGGTTGACCCAAGGGGTCAACTTCACCTAACCTGTCCTATAGATGGCAGAATGATTCTAGGTTTGGAGCCTACTGATCACCCTGATTCGACTCCCAGGTTATTAGGTCCAAAATTTTAAGATTCAAGTGATTTTAGAACTCAATTTTTCTTAGGGTTTGCCTTGTTTAGATCTCTTCAATCAAGGTCTTGGGTGACACACTGATGCGGGAAGGTTTATTTCCTTTTATGCAGGCATGTATGACTAACACTCCAAGATCCTACTGTAGAAAACCTAATTTGGTTCTATTTCCAATCCTTTTTCTTTTTCACAAAAATTCTCTTTGGACTTGAAAGCAAGAAGTGTGTTGTCCATAGAGATTAAGCGTTATTTCTATTAGGCACATGAATTTGTGGGATAGAATCTAGAAAATCGCTCCTACTTCAAGAGCATTTGAAAAATTTTTCGCAAAATTAGGAAACGTTTGCCTTATAGATAGTGATTACTATATAAAGAAGGCAATTGATTCCAAAATTGATTTTCTTCCTTTTGTCTTTTCAGGATTAGGGGATGGTTTAAGGAAGAAAAGAAATTACCTACCCTGGAGTGGTTGACTTGCAGGAGGGATTTTCTCGTGAAATACCTGCAAGATCAAAACAAAGCAAAGTAGGGCAAGTTAGTGTTCAATATGATAAAAAGAATGTAGAGACTAGTGATAAATTGCGCGTTGCTCCCCGGCAACGGCGCCAAAATGTTTATCGCGCTTGATCGGGTTTTAAAGAATAACACGTTGTAATATAGCCGAAAAAGCGTTCAAATAAATAGAGAATTTTATTACTCAAAAACCAGAGTATCCGAGGTCGAACACAGGGAGCAATCAGAATTTACTACTAATCTCAAATGTAATTAAACACTCTAATTTACTCAAAACTTGAATTCAAATATGAATGTATACGGTTAAAAAGTAATTATGACAAAAGAGTAAAATTGGACGTCTGATCTCAAGATCAGACGTCTTAAAAATGTTTTCCCTTTTTCTTTTGCTTTCCTTCTTCTGCAGTCTTCACTTTGCCTTTCTTCTTCTTTCTCTACAGTCTCTCTTCCTTCCTTCTTCTTTCTCTCTTCTGCGAAGACTTCTTCTTCTTCCTTGCCTTTGCTTCTTCTCTCTTCTGTCTTCTTCTTTCTCTTCGCTTTCTGCGAAGGCTTCTTTTCTCTTCTATCTTCTTCTTCTCAGCAGTCTCTACTTCTTCCTTCAGATCTACAAGTCATCTTCCTGCCTTGATCTTCTTCCTGCCTTTGCTTCTTTTCTTGTAGTCCTTCTTCTTTCTCTCTGCAATCCTTCTCTCTTCCTTCTCTTCTCTACCTCACTCAGCCTCTACTTCTACTTCTGCTCCTTCTCTTCTCCTTCTTTGGCTAAGTTTCTTCTCTTCCTCGCTCAGCCTGCCTGCACAGAGAGCAAAACCTACCCCTTTCCCTCTACCCGCACGTCTCTCTCTCTGTGAAATTCACTCAAGGACTCTCTCCCAGAGCCATGGGTAATCGGGTCAGATTTCGCACCCAGGACCAGGCGCACCGGCGTGAGGGTGATGCACGAGGTGTGCTCAGATAGGGTCGGGTCGGAGCCCACCAGATCCGTGAGGTGAAACCGCGGACGAGGCGAGCGTGGGTCAGGTGAGGGACCTCACCCCTGTGCATTTGGAGGTGAAGAGCGTATAACACAAAAATAATTTATACCGCACCTACAATTCGCATTTCGACGATGTGGGACTATTAGTCTTGGCCCGCTCTTGCGTGCGCCCGCAGACGATTCTTCTTCGATTGTTAAGGCTGCGAACGTCGCTGCGCTCCTTGCTGGGCCAGATCACTTCGCACTGCTCGCCCGAGTCCGCTGCACCTGAAGCCTGGCGGTCCTGACGCTTGAAGCTGCTGAAGCTTGGAGCTGCTCCAACCGTCAATGGCGGCAGGGGCTGGAATCCTATAAAACACAAATACGGCCTATTGGCCTAATCAAACCAGCTGGGCACCTTCGTCGTGGCATGGCGAAGGTGGTGAGCCATGCGGCAGGCCGTGGGATGGCCTTGGCATGCGTGCCTAGGTCAACCTCTGGCCGGGGGTGTGGGTGTGTTCGAGGGACTGTGGTGGAGGTGTAGAGGGATGGTGGATGGGCGGAGGTTGTTCCTTGTGGTGAGGCGGAGCTTATGAGACGGTTGGCGAGCCGTGTGGAGGGGTGGAATGGTGGAGGTGGCTCGTTGGAGGTCGGTCGGAGGCAAGGAAGATGGAGGTGGTCAGCGACGGTCGAGGGGCAATTAAATGAAATAAAAGGGGGAAAAGAGAGAGAGGAAGATGGTGAATGTATTAAGCCTAACTACAGGGATGAAGGGGGACGAAGAGGCCGACAGCTGTACCTGCTGTCACCGGAGAAGAAGCCGCCCAGTGGAGGAAGATGGCGACGACGACAGGGCTTAGGCGACGTGCGCGGGTATTGCGCGATGCGGAGGAGAATCAGGAAGATGAGTCTGCCACTGGTTTTGTGGCAGAGTGAAGAGGGAGGGGAGGGGGCTCGCTGGAGCTCGCTGGACCCTTGGCCGGAGAAGAAAGAGAAGAATTTGAGGTGGAAGTCCAGCCAAGTCAAGCTGAAATTGAGAGGCCGGGTTTGGGGGTTCTTTTATAGGCACTGGGCCGTGCTTTCAGAGCGTGGAGGGCACGCCATTACCTCCGCCGGCTCACCGGAGAAGGAAAGAGGGTGGATACCCAAATCCCTCATGCGTTCGCACGAGAGATTGGGTTCACACCAGGGATCAAGACTGGCCTCAGATGGAAGGGAATTCCTCAGAGAATCTCCTTTCTGTTTCTAGGAGGGGATCTCTGAGGAATTAGAGAGTATTCCCTCTCTAATCCTCGTCGGAGTTGGATTCTGCCCCAATAATGGCAGAAGGACCTGATTGCGAAGGTGGTGAGGAAGTTAAGGGGCTCCCTGCGATGATTTTCAAAAGATAGGGACCAAATTGTGATTTGGGTGTACTAAATTGCAAAGTTGGTCAAGATGACCTCCCCTTAGGTCCAAATTTTGGTTAAAACCTAATATTGACCTAAGGAATCCAATGGTGAAGTTGGATTTTAGGTTTGACCCTGTTTGAATGGATATTTTGCGTAAAAACCCAAATTAGGTCAATTGATGAGCTAGGACCCTAATCTAGGTCAAACAGGGTTCCAAAGGCCAAATTAATTGTTGTAAGCCCTAGGGGATATTTTTCCATGATTTTTAGAGGGTTTACTTGATTTTTATCCTGATCGAAACCTTGTTAATTTAAGCGGGTCTGTTTTAGGGTTACCAAATGTCATTTAATTCCTAAATTTCACATGAAACATTTCTGATTGAATCAACCCACTTTTTATCTCATTTAGACCATTTGACCTATGTTTTGTCTCTGAGAAATCTCGTTTATGTACTGCAATGGTAAAATTGCAGTTTTAACCTTTATTTCATGTTTTCTTCTCAGAACACTTATTCCTTCATTTAGGCCTTCTTCAAGGTTATGTAGGAGCTTTTATCTTCTTTATTAGGTCAAAATGAGCTAATTATGGCTCATGATGAGGCTCTCATCATACGAGGAGTCGAAATCAAAGGGAGTGTTGGTTACCAGAAGATTTGTTAATGGACGAGCAACTTTGGAGAAATCTCAAATGAATCTTCGATAAAATCTGACATACCCTAAGAATGATCTGATTTTCCTGATCGAGCTAGGTGGAGGTAATCACGAAATGATTTAGCTCGGTCAACCTCAAGTCCATTAGAGGAGATCTTATGACCTAGTATGATGCCATCCCTCACCATAAAATGGCTTGTTTCCCATGAAAGTACTGGGTTAACTTATATACATCTCCTCAGGATCTTTGTGAGGTTATCACGACAAGACAAAAAATTGTCTCCAAACATGGAGAAGTCATCCATGAACACTTATATGCAGTCCTTGATCATGTTTGAAAAATGGCCACCATGCATCGCTGAAAAGTAGCTGGTGCGTTGTAGAGGTTGAAGGGCATCCACTTAAAACAGAATGTTCCAAAAGGGCACATAAAAGTCATCTTGTCTTGATCTTCCGGGTTAATTTCTACTTGATTGTACCCGAAGTATCCATCCAGAAAGCAGAAAAAACTATGCCCAGCTAGCTGTCCTAAAATCTGATCAATAAAGGGTAAAGGAAAATGATCCTTTTTTGTAGCCGAGTTTAGCTTCCTGTAATCAATGCAGACCCAACAAGAATTCGTGGTGCGGGTTGGGATGGATTCGCCCAATTCATTTTTTATCATGGTGAGTCCTGCCTTTTTGGGCACAATCTGAATGGGACACATCCATTGGCTGTCAGAAATTGGATAGATAATGCCCGCGTCCAGCCATTTAATGATCTCCTTCTTGACAACCTCCAACATATTTGGATTTAGGCGTCTCTGAGGTTGTCTCGATGGTCTCACCCCTTCATTAGTGTAGATATGTTGAGTGCAATATGAGGGGCGAATCCCACGGAGATCAGCAATGCCCCACCCAATAGTAGCCCTATGTGCTTGCAGAACATGAATCAACTGGTGTTCCTGGTCTGGAGTCAAGTGAGCATTGATAATCACGGTATACGTCCCATTTTCTCCTAGAAACACGTGCTTGAGTGAATTAGGTAAGGACTGTAGCTTTAGTAGCGGAGGGTGGGGAGAGGGTTTATGCAAGGGAGGAGAGGAAACAATAGTAGAAATTTGCTGATCCTAACTAATGGAGAATCCTTCCACAGTGGTGATGTAATCCTGTCTTAAGATATCAGTGTTAGATAGGATAGGATATTTAGCATCAGGGGTGTTAGGAGTAGATGAACACCCATGACAACTAGATCCATGGGATGAAATGTGTATGTCATTAGTCTCAGTCCCGCATGGATCACGATCTAGGACCCCTGATAGTGAAGATGAATGTGCCATTGGGTTGCTGCAGATGGGCCCGATGTTCCCACAGAAAGCTTCATCTTCACCATCCTCCTTGATTAGATCACAATCGAAGTTCTTTGATGCCCTAAAAATGTCCAGTCTAAGCCTTTCGTTCCATAGGGTAATCTCCATGCACCTTGATGCACAGTCGATGTTTGCGCGGGCAATTGCCAAGAGCGAGCAACCTAGAATAATTGGTGCATCATGGAGATTAGGAGGAACTTCCATATCAAGAAAAAAAAAGTCCGCTGGAAAGCAGAATCCTTGGACTTTGACGATCACATTTTCAACCACCCCCCTCAACGTTTTCACCAATCAATCAGCCAACTGTATGGTAACCAAGGTGGGCTTTAACTCCCCGAATCAAAATCGATCAAATATTGCAGTGGGAGTTAGGTTGATGGACAACCCCAAGTCAAGAAAGGCCCTATCCAAAGGGGAGTCCTGCAACAAGCAGGAAATCTGTGGTGTGCCCAGGCAGTAAGTTGGCTAAGATAACAGTTTTGGCTTCCTCAGATAATACTGGCTATTGTCCAATTTTCTACTGTCACTTCAGAGTACAGTAGTCCTTGAAGAGCCTAGCATTAGTAGGGATGTGATCTATTGCTTCGAGGAGAGGGACCTGAATGTGAACCTCCTTGAACATGGATTTTAGGTCCTCGAAATTCCACGTATCCTTTTTCCGTGCTGAATCTCACGTTAGAGTCGCAGGAAAAGAAATGAGAATCTCAGGGTCTAGGGGCTTCTTTCCTTTATCTAATGAAGATGGCTTGTGAGAGGAAGAGGGTTGTGAGCCATCTTGTGGTAGAGCGTAGGAAAAGTCATTACCCACTTGCCTAGTTAGTGGGTCCTATGTAGTCTTTCCACTCCTTAAGGTGACAGCTTTTGCATCGGCGTGCTGTCCATGAAGAGGCAGATGAGTGGGTTGGCCTGAATACATAGGGTTTGGCAATAGAGGTGGCTAATCGAGCCCATAACCAGGTGGTGCAGGAGGTGATTGCAGAACGGCATGTGCCTGTCCCTATGGTGCTTGGAATCTAGGTGGGGTGCCCTAATTCTGTACATATCTCAGGTTTGTTATAGGTTAGGAGTGCAAAGCTCCCTATGACCTATGCTCCTACATCTTCTAGCTTTGCAGGTTTTGTATGCTTTAAATTTGGTCTGACATTGCCTTCATTATTTGCTGGTTGTCCTGAGTAGATTTCCGAATTGATTCCTACAATTCCACTTTCAGAGATTCCAAAGGGTTGGCCTGCTTTGAAGGATAGTTGGAAGCTTGGTGTAGCGGCTGATAGATAGAGCGTGTCTGTTGCTGTAACGGGAATGGCTGCTGCCTTGGGTATGTGTTCTGTGCATTCCCGTATTGTCTAGTCTGGTAGTGTGGAGCTTGACCTAGTCTCTATGGGTTACCAGACCAGGAGAAATTGGAATGCTAGCGCCAACGAGGGTTATACGTTTCAGAATACGAGATGTTATGCTTGTAACCATGAATAGCATTGACAACTTCGTAGGTCAAAGATGTCTCAGATGTATTTACATTCCTGGGTCGAATTGACTTTGAAATCCAACTCAGATCTTCGATGTTCTAGAAGGGATCCTCATTCAAGTTTCCATGGAAATGAGTCTGAATCAAACTTATGATATTTGATTTTAACTCAAATGTGTCTTCGCCTGTAGGAATCTGGACTTGAGGTGTAATAATTGTTGCCTCCAGATCATAGAAGTCCTACAGTTATTCTCCGCCTGGTGGATGCTACATCCTGTCAAGTGTTGTGAGAATCCTGTCAACTCTCTGCTCGTATTTCTATCCTGTTTCCTCGACCCTGGCTTCCAGACAAGCCATTGAGTCTTGATTCTAAGGATCCTGCCTAACTCGAGGACTGAGATTAGCCATCTGAACTAATCGAGTGGAAGAAGGTTGAGAAGAGAGGTTAGGCGAGAAGCGCCTTTACCGCCTTGGGTTCGGCTCCCAAGGACCCACAAGTTTAGGTCTTAACGACCTTCTTCCTTGCATACACCAACTCAAAGGGTTGATGTAGTCAAGTAGAACAAGGCTAAGGCCTTGTTAATTAGAGTGGTCCTTTAGACCAGATGACCAGATTTTTCATTTTAGTTTGCGTTATTGAAAAAAAATTTGGCGAGAGACCAACTGCAAGGAATTCCCACCTCTTAGGCTAACTTGGCCAGGATGGTTACGAGGGGACTACGAGGTTCTTCCTTCGGCTTTCGCCTCTAATTCCGTTACCTCACAATCGCGGTCACTTGATGCTACCCTGCAAGCTTAGACACCAGGTTTTGTAGGAGAAGTTGGAACTACCCAATAGTTTCAAGCCAAATGCAGGTTATTTGATATATTTTCATGAATTTTAACATGTTTCTTCAATTTAGTAGATGGTGAGCGGTTCACAAGGTGACTCGCCTCACCGACTAACTCTTGGGCTCGTAGAAGTCCAAGTTAGTCTATGTGATCCTATTGGCTCATGCACTTCTATGTTTTATTTTCAATGTGATGACCACAATTCAAATGTATACTCTCAAGTAAGATGGAATCCAAATGATTTGAAACTTGGCAAGAACATTTCCTTTTTAATGAGATTTTCAGAGAGTATTTTTTCAAAATTTTTACTATTGTCAATAAGTAGTTATGAATTTTTAACAAACCAAGGGTCAAATCTAGGATTTAGACCCCGTGTTGGTTTTTCTGTTGGAAACAATATCACATATGCTCAAAAAATTTTGTAAAAATATGATAATAAAAGATAATTTGATTCTCTTTCAAACTCAACAAATTGTTAGTAAATCCAATTTGAATGTTGGTAAGAATTGATTTCTAAAGTTCACAAAAGTTCTATTTTCAAGCAATCTGACCCATAAGTACTCCACAAATTTTCAAAAATTCCACAGAAAAAATTTCTTTTTGGGAAAGGTGGAGTTGTAAAGATAAATTGAAGATCTAGTTCCAGTCCAAACTTCAGAATTTTTGCAGCATCAGAAACATTGATATTGAATTTTAAAGATGGCACATAATTTCTAGTCGAGTTTCTAACAAGAATGTGTGCACCTGATTTTTGCAGAGCCTGCTTTGCCTCGTTTATCGCTTCATGTCGTTGTACCTAGACACAAAAATACTATGTTAGAGATGAAATCAAAAGTCACCATGCATCCCCGATAGTGATGCCAATTTGTTCGGGGCGTAGATCATGTAAAAGATAAATATGTTGTAGTATAGTGCGAAGTATGTCTCGATAAAGAAATTAATGAAATTGGTGACTCCCAGCCGATCACAGGGTGGTAGAAAGTGCTTTTGATTTCATGCTCCAGTTCTAAATCTAATTATTAAATAGCATAGACAATGAATCACAGATATATATTTGGTCAAGCGTGTTTCGCATGTTAGAAATCGAGGTTACAAGTAACCCGTCGTCGTAGTTGCAAAACACATCGATCAGATAAAATTTATACTGAAACTCCAAGGGAGTCCCAGATCGAACACAGGGAGGCAACGTTTACTTTATTGAAAACTGTGGTTCGATTCGTTTCTTTTTGGTATTTTGGGGTTTTATTTTTTTTTTTTGTATTTTTGAAATAAAAGAAAACAAGCAAATGTATCACAAGATAGAGATGTGGAACAAATATGATATATATTACTTTTAATGTCAATTACAAGAAACTATGAAAGCATATAAAGAGAAGGAGGTGAGAGGAAATCTCCTGAATCGGCTGTGCCTGGCGGAAGCTCGGACGAAGGAGGTGAGGAGCGAGATGATGGAGGTGAGATGCTGGAGGACGTCAGGTCGAGGAAAGCTTCGGCGTAGCTCTGGAATGGAGGTGAGAAGACGGAGTTGATCCACTACCGGAATGGAGGTGGGAGGACAGCTCCAAGGTGACCTATGAAGGGAGATGGGAAGTTGGAGAGAGGAGTATTTGGTAGGGTAGAGGTTCGCTTCACTAATATGCACCTTGGGAGCTTGAGAACAAGCTCTAATGGACCGTTGGTAGGCTTGCTAGAGCTTGGGAGTAGGTGGGAGTAGAATAGGTAGAGATGGCTTGGAAGGGAGGGGGTGTAGGTCCTTTTATAGTGGAGGAGAAAAGGCTAAAAATGGATTAAAGGACCTTTAGCGACTTCCAGACCGTCGCTAGAAACATTGCTGTAGACAGCTCACCTCCACCCATGCCCATAGCTGGCTCTGCTGCCTTCTAATGAAATAGCGACGACTGTAAGTGTCACTGTAGGTAAGCCCAGCTGTCGTTGAAAGCTGGCACCAACCGCCCTTGCGCCTGCGCCACGCTGCCCTATTCATCACGGGCGCTGACCGTGCGCGCCCTGCTATGTTCGCGCTTACTATGTGCTGGCGTGCACGCTTGCCATGCACTGTTGTGCGCGTGCACACGCACGCTGCCTTGCGCTTGCACTACCGCTCCACCTGCCTAATTACGAATTGGAGGGGCTGCGAGGCTTCGAACCCGCACCCCCCCTTTGCAAACCAGTGCTCCCACCATTGCAGCAAACCTTCCCTTGTGTCATGTGGAGCGGCTTGGTGCATACCCTTCCCAGCCGTTGGATCTTGATCCAATGGCTAGGATTGAAGGGCGCAGAAGGAGTTGGGTGGTGCCACTGGCTAGTGTTGGGCGGCCTGGATGGCGCCACGTGGTGCCATCTGGGCCGTCCAACTTCTTCTTCTTGTAGAGGGTGCTACAGTGCTCAGATCGAGATGATTCCTACATTGTCGAACTGCAATTGTCGCTCCAGATCCATCCGTACGGTTGGATTTTCCATCTGAAACTCTTATGGATGTTGCATTGCCCCCTGGCCATATAAAATGAAGGAATTAATATGCAAAATATACAACTATCCTAAATGCCAAGCAATGGATGTTATGCAATATTTATAACATGATATGCAATGCTAAGCGTAGGAACTATAAAAAATAAGCAATTTATCATGAATTTATGTGTTCATCAATATTAATCTGAGAGTTTGAACATGAATTGCATACATGCAACTATAACTAAACAAATTCTATGCATAAACATAAACTATCTATGTAGCAGAACAAGGGCACCACGTGCGGTTCGTGGTGGCCTTCTGGAGAGGTTGAGGATAGCAACAATGATCCATCAAGGTGGCTCAACGGATGCTTCGGACGAGATGTAGAGATGGAGGCAGGGAAGACAGGAAGAAGAAGGTAGAGGGGTTGTCCAAGGAGGAAGAAGAAGAAAAATAATGGAATGCCATCAAAGAGGACCCTTAGGCCTCTTTTTATAGCTTTTGTGAAGGGTACTTATGCCATTGGAGCCCTTAATTATGTGCAAAGGCCTTAGGTTGATCAGATTCGTTGATCGGGTGATCAATGGTCCTTATTAAGCCTTCCAAATCCTTCTCTATTCACGGTTTTAATCTGGTGCTGACACATGGCTGCAATGTGCTCCCTTGGATCTCCATTTTATGGTCTTCAATCGCTCGTGCTTGCCGCTGCCTTCGCCCGCCCAATGCATGGTCTTAAATCGTGCCTCAAGTTCTAAGCCATCTCATCTGTCTGATCTTTGGATCGGATGGCTTAAAAAGCATGAATCGTGCCCTCTCAACTCCTAAGCGCACGTCATCACACGTGTCTTCATCTGATGCCCCCCACTCCTGCCACACGTCTTCATCTGATGCCACCTCCACCACCTGATTAAGATCCTACGATTGAATTTCATCCGCGCATGGCCAACTCCGACATCACTACTCGAACCCGCATCGAGCATTGGTTGCTAAGCATACTCTCCACTATGCTACGCACGTAAGTTGTTGCAGTTGCCCTATCGTGTGCAGCCGCCCTCGGTCATTGGATGGAAATCCAATGGTCGAGATCTCATCCTTGCTCAATGAAGCGGCTGAAGGCAGGTGGCGTGGATGCATCGTGGTTGTTGGATGGTGATCCAGCGGCCCATGTCTTTCTGTTTGAGATTGGGGCACAGCGAGGGGTGGTTGCGATGGCACCACGTGGCTCCATTGTGGCCGCCCATCTTCTTCTCCTTGTATCTGATTATGTAGGCCTTCGATTGAGATGATTTTTGCATCGTTGGACTACGAACATCGATCTGGATCCATCTGTGTGGTTGGATTTGTCATCTAAGGTCCATAAATTCTTTAGTTTGCCCCTTGGCTCTTGCTTCTTCTGTGGACTCCCTAGGGTGCTACGAAAGTCTGATTGATGCGATCTTGGAAGCATTGGACTCTCGTCATCATTCTAAACAAATCCATAAGGTTGCACCGGTCATCTGCAACCTTGAATTACCTGCAATTATTAATACCTCTCAAATAGCACATTATTATGTATAAAACATATAAATCATCTTGGATGCAAAGTATGATGTGTATGCATGTAGAATGTCCATGTTAAGCTAGGTTCTACCTTAATTCAGGCGAATTAGGGCCTATGATTATTGTGCAATCACTCCACCCCACTCCACTACTGCGTAGAGATTCAAGCTCTCCTGCTCTCCACCACCACCGGCCTCAACTGTATACACAGGTACACATCACTCCAAGTAGGCAAGCCGACAAACCGCCACGCCACCAGTGGCTTGTGTAGCTTACCGTGAGTTCCTCACCACCATCACCAGCAACCACCACAATCAGCCATCACCCGCTCACCCTCCATAGCCTTCGTTGTGTCATCCAAGCATGGTTAAGTCATCCTGGGAGGTTCCCGGACGTCTGAAGACCCAATGCACCACTATTCATCTTCTCCCCTCTCTATTCTTTTACTTCCCCATTTTCCTTTTCCTCAGTTTCCTCCAACTCAATGAAACCCACCACCACCATAACCTTCACCAACACCCCTCCGTCATTGCCAACTCTCCCATGTGTGCGTGATCCTTCAGCTCCACCCTCTACCTCACGTGCTGTCACACATGTAGCAGCAGGTGCCCACCGCATGCCATCTCTAGAAGCTCCCCTCAGTGTACACCGCCTTCCCGTGCTCCACACATGGCTAGTAGCAACTTCGGCGCACAGCAGTAGCTGTGCCTTCTCGTCCGTGCGTCGCACCTTCTCCTCCATGCACCGTTTTACCTCCTTGCACTTCCAGCAGTGCGCCTCCTCGTGCAGTAGTGCACCACTTACGCCCTGCGTTGTTTCACCTCCTCGCATACCACCTTCTCATCATGCACGGTTACCCACTACCATTCTTGTGCTGCGCCCAGCAAGGTTGCTGCTCGCAGCACCGCCTGCCTGAGCCTCAGCAGTGAGCATGGCCGTCTCTTCTCTACGCACACCTCTCCCTCACCTCCAACAGCAAACAGCAAGAAGAAGCTCCGCCGAAACTTGCAACCTCCGCTCCATTTGACTACCCACCTCTGGCCACACTGTGACTTGTTGCGACTGCAGGCGGATGTGGCTTGAAGCACTCTACCTTTAGTGTACTCCTCATGACCAACCCTCCTGTCCTCTATGTGTAGGCTCAAGGGGAAGCCATTCCCCCGTTTTGCTATAGTAGAGGTGGTATTAGTTTTTATATTCCATTGCCATTGTCAAAAGTTGGATTTTGTTTAATTAATGTTATATTATGGGTACTTTGCTCGAATTCCCCTCCACTTTCACACAAATGCAATTTTAGCATATCTTATCAATGTTATCTTGATTTAAAGTGGATTTTGGTCTCATTAGTTGGTTGAAATCATAGTGAACATCATTTCTCTCATTTTGCAAGTTTCTAATAGGTGCGTGCCTCCTTTTGGAGATGACTTGCTCCTCATTGCGTGGGTAATTTTAATTCAATACTTTGGTTAGTCGATTTTCCACCACTTAGAAAGACAAATGACAAATCATTTTAATTATCATCTTGTTAAGAGAAAATCGACTCATCAAATGGTGCCATTGCCGAGAGTCAATAGGCCTGTTAAATTTGTTTTTATCTATTTATTTGTTCACATTTTAGTTGAGGTATATTTTAATTTAATTAATTATTTAGTGCGAGGTACGTGTATCCTAAGATGAGTTGTTGCACCAGCCTCAGTGACACTGAGGTGGACCTTGTTTCCACCGCTCAGAGGACATAGGGAGCTCCATTTCTGAAGGTAGGAGCTCAACGTGCTGCAGTGGACCTTGTCTCTACCACCAAAGGAGGACATCTAGAGTGATCATCTTCATATTTATCTTCGCCGATTTTTTTTCAGTAGATAGAATTTAGGTTTTAGAACTTTACTTTTCTTCATTTTCTTGCACAATCATTTGGTTTGAGACCTTTGTTCTGGGGTATATTTTAGGGGTTTGTTCCCTGACTTTCTTTTACGCCCATGTTGGGTAATTTTTTGGGAGCCTGTTCCCTTTTCTTTAGATTTAGGTTTTTATTTTTCTGTCGTGGATTGATTCTCCATTATTTGTGCATAACTAGGTAAAAAATAAAAAAAACCATCACGAATTGGCTGCTAGAAGTTGCATGCCCTAGGATGACCATTTAGGTGTGTATGAGCAGCCTGTAGATTTGTTTTACATTTGCATACATTTCATTACTGATTGCTTGAGGCGAGGCATGTTTTCTTTTCCTTGAATTCTATCTTGTTCACACATTTGCCTCTAGATTTAATTGCAAGACCACTTAATTGAATTGAAAAGATCTAACAAGTGGTCACATATTTTTCTTGAAAAAGGACTTTAACAAAAGGAGAGACATTAAAAACCAAGGACTTGAATTGAGAACTTGTCATGCAATTCACAAAATTTAAACTCAAAATTTTATGGTGTATGCACACGTGAATGATCTTGCACCACGGCAGGTATTTTGATACTCCTTAGGTTTGGAGCCACTAGGACTAAAGACTCCTATTACTGGGGATTAAAGTGACCCAAACTTTAGTTCAGAGGTGAAGTTACCTCCAAACCTTGTGGATTGAGGGTAGTTAAGAAGCACCATGGAAGCAACACTTCAAAGGAAGGGCTTGACCCTACTTGCATCCCTCTTTGCCGTGTTTGGTACTGACTAAACCTTTTGGGCTTTAAAGAGGATCACCTAAGTCCCAGTTAGGTCTTCTTAGGTGTATCGTAGGTTGACAAGTAGGCACGTAATTGTTTAGATAACTTGATTTGTCACCTACAACAGGACTAAAATCTCAAAGGCCTTAATTAATTAAAGACATAAAAGTTCTTTTGAATTGTGTTTGTGTTGTTGGCGTATGCATGGCAGGCGATCTCTGAGGAGACATCTTGTGTTTAATCTTGAACCTGAAAGAATCCTTAGGCAAGCCAACCAAGAGGGAAGAGAGATGGCCGAGGAAGGAGAAAATAGAATTTTGGAAAACAATGATCTTTGAGAGACTATTTTATCCCTACCAACCAACGTGGCCATACACTGAGAAGACCTAGGGGAAACAATCCTTATGAAATCAAGAGTAGTACCATATCTCTGTTGCCCTCATTCTATGGTACTTCTAGGGAGGATCCCTACAGGCATTTGGAGGAATTCACCGAGGTTTGTCCCATGGTAAGATTGTATGGTGTTACTGATGATGCCCAAATGCGAACCCTCTTTCCCTTCTCCTTCAAGGATAAGGTGAAGCATTGGTATCACACTCTAGATGGTAGAGTGGATACTTGGGATGCCTTGAAGGGAGAGTTTTTCAAAAATACTTGCCCATGAGAAAAACTAATCATTATAGGAGAGAAATCATAGATTTTAATCAACAAGATGGAGAGCAATTTCATGATGCATGGGAGCGCTTCAAATATTTGTTATGCTTATGTCCCCATCATCAAGTGCCAAGATGGCAACTAGTAGAAAGGTTCTACACTGGATTAAATGACAAGAACAGGAAAATAGTTGATGGTGCCTTTGCAGGAACCTATCTCACAAAAACTAAAGATGAAGCTTGGGAGCTTTTTGAGACCTTGAGTGAGAATTCTATCCACCAAAATTCTACCTATTTGGATAGGAAACCCACTCTTATGCAACAAAAGATTGAGGCAAATGAGGCTAGCGATACCCAGAATTTAGCCTTCCAAATTCAATTGTCGAACAAAAATATGGAAAGGCTTATGTCAAACCCTAACCAACTAATGCCAAATGCCTCCACTTCACAAGCTTTTGAATGCTCCATTTGCTAAGACAATACACACACTATTGTGGATTGTCACTTGGCTTCCTAATTCTCTGACTTTGTACAGGTGGACCTGAATAGCTCTCAAGGGTTCTGTCCCAGACCTTATAATGGCCCTTTTTCGAATACATATAAGGAGGGCTGGAGGAACCACCCCAAATTTTCATGGAGATAGGGGAATGTCTCTAATTCAAGGAATTACAGATCCCAACCCTTTCAGACTCAACGGTATAATCAACCTCCTATTCCCTCCCAACCGCCCAAGACTTCTGAGGTGGATGATCTTAAGGCCATGCTGAGGGCCATGTAGGAGAATCAAAGCAACATCATTCAATCTCATGACAAGGCAATCAATGAGATGAAATCCGAAATTGGACACCTTGTCAAGGCTAAGAGCAAAAGGGAGACTTGGAAGCTTCCTAGTTCATCTAAGGAGAACCCTAAAGGGAAAGGGATTATCTTTAGGGTGCATGCTCAAGCAATGACTATTCTGAAGAGTGGGAAAGAAATTTCCAAACTTGATGCTCCCCTTCTGAAAACCCATCCACCCTGACTTTCGCCCCCACCGGAGAAGAGCCACCCAACTCTTCTCTACCTGAAATCACCTCACTGGAAGAGGTTGTTCCCTTTCCACCACTTACCTGACATGACAACCCTTCCACGTAGAGGCTGAGAGTGCCCTTTCCAGAGCACTTATTTGACTCTGGGCAAAATTATGCTAGCTCATCTGGATCCAAAGATAGGATGGATGAAATCATGGAGACTTTCATGCAAGTGCAGATTAACTTGCCTTTGCTTCAGGCTATCAGGCAGATTCCATCCTATGCTCACTTTCTAAAGGACCTGTGCATGAAAAAGTGGCAATCAAGGAAATAGGTCCAATCAAAAGTTGTCCTGCCTGACTCTATTAGCTCCATTATACAACATTGGACACCCCTAAAACTTAAGGACCCAGGAACCCCATACATCTCATTGGTCATTGGAGACCTACATATAGATAAGGCTCTACTTGATTTGGGTGCAGGGGTAAACATCCTTTCGAGCAACGTATATGAACAACTTGGAGGAGGTAATCTGAAGCCTTCCCTAGTAATCCACCAAGTTGCAAATCGATCCTTGAAGACATCACGGGGCCGGTTGGAAGATGTCCTTGTGAGAGTGGAGGATTTCTTTTTCGCCATTGATTTTCTAGTATTGGACACTGACCCTACTGATGTAGACACAATTGTTGAAGATAAAATGCCTATTCATGCATGTTCCTAAGCTTAGATTTGCATTTCATGTTATAAATAATGCATAGAATGCATCATTCTACAGTTAGAGTGGTTATATATATTTTAGGTTAATTAGGTCCTTTTTATAATCAGGAGAGGAGATTTATTTCAGGGCCTTGGATGGACGATCCTATTGTGCGGATCTGATCAAGACAATAATTGGAGTCTAACAACTCCGAAATCGTCTAGATCGGAATCCCATAGCATCATTTGAAGTCTGAGGAAGATCAACGGCCAGGAGGGTAATGCGACATCCATACAGGTTTCAAATGGAAAATCCAACCGTACAGATGGATTTAGAGTGATGATTGCAATCCGGTAATGTGGAAATCACCTTGATCCAAGCACCATGGCACCCTCTGCAGTAGAAAGAAGACGTACAACCCAGATGGTGCCACGTGGTCCCATCTAGGCCGCCTAACACTGACCAACAGCAATCGGCCATGCCCTTAATCTTCCACGCCTTTGAATCCTAGTCGTTGGATCAAGATCCAATGGTTGGGATGCCTCCTCACCTGCAGCACTCAATTTGTCTTTGAGACACAAAAGTGCCCGCAACGCATTGGTCGCAAGGGGTGCCCTCAAGATGCAGGCGCCTGGTCGAATCCGCTTGAGTGTACGCAATCAACAGCATGAGTGCGAGAGCCAAATTGGGCCACACAATATTCATCGAATGACGCAAGTGTCTCCACGTGGATGCATGGATGATTGTGAATCCACTCGTGTGATCCAACGCTTAACTCAATGTGTGTTCTCATGTGCCATCCAATGCCAGCTAAGCACACACGATCATGATTGTTGATCGACCATTCGACGGTGAGAAGGTGAGCTAGCCAGCACAGCTACAAGCAAGCGTGAGCTGGAGGCTACAACGACACTTGAACTCGACCTACGGTGACATCCTGGAGGTCACTAATTACCCTATAAATCTTTTAGCCTCTGCCCTCCACTATAAAAGGACCCCTACACCTCCCCTTCTTCTTCAACTACTCCTTTCTTCCCCTCACAACCTCTAAGGCTCTAGAGAGCTTGTCCCAAGCCTGGGATGCTCCTCTAGAGTGGAAAAGAAAATAGTTTTCCCACCTCTCATCCTCATTTGTGGAGCATCCCGTGGTTGTCCTCTCACTGCGCTTAAGGAAGAAGATCCTCGTTGCGACGCTGATAAATGCCAGTTTATCATCATTCTTATGCACTAAAACAAACCTATCTCTTAGGATTTTTACTCCGCAAATGGATTTTTGGGCTGCATTTAGGCATTCACTAGGTTAGGCATGCATTGCATTTTCTTTTGTTATTTTAATGTGTTTTTGTGAGTGTTAGGGATGAACAGATATACAGATCCCTAAAACTCTAGCACTCAAGAAGGAAATTGGTGAAGGAGTTCAGACTAGCTGGAACTCAGCTTGATCCAGCTCATCACAGCTGGAACCTAGCTCACTTGAACTACGGTTAGCTCATCCCAGCTCCATTCAGCTAATCTCAGCTAAATGGCAGCTCAAGAGAGTTCATCTTAGCTCACCCTATGGTCGTGTTGTGTTTCATGTGTTTAGAAATCGAGGTTACAAGTAACTTGTCGTCATAGTTGCAAAACACGTCGATCAAATAAAATTTATACCGAAACTCTAAGGGAGTCCCGAGTCGAACACAGGGAGGCGACGTTTACTTTACTTGAAAACCGCACTTCATTTTTATTTGTTCTTGGTCATTTTTATCTTTTCTAATTTTTTTGGTATTTTTAGGAAGCAAGAGATCAAATTGACAAATGCTTATCTAGCTAATCTACTTGCAAATATAAAAGAGAGAGAGAGAGACAGAGAGAGAAACAATCATCTATTCATCAAGAATTGTTCGTTACACTACGAAAGCAGGAAAAATCTACACTATGAAAGCATAAAAAGATAGAATGAGGTGAGAGAAATCCCCCTCGACGGTTGCTTGGAGGATGACTCGCTCTGACGTTGCCTGGAGGAAGGTGGTGAGGAGCAAGATGAAGGAGGATGGAGCTGGAGGATAGAGGATGGGGCAGGACGACATCGCGGCGAGGATCTTCTTCCCGAAGGGCGGTGAGAGGACAGCCACGGGATGCTCCACGAAGGGTGATGAGAGGATGGAAAACTATTTGGTTTTACTCTAGAGGAGCATCCCAGGCTTAGGACAAGCTCTCTCTAGAGCCTTGGAGGTGGTGAGAGGAAGAAAGGAAGAGATGGTTTGGAATGGTTGTGGGTAGGTCCTTTTATAGTGGAGGAAGAACAAATTCTCTTCTGGGTAATTACTGATGTCCATAAATGTCGCTGCAACTGTTGCTGAGGATCCGCCCTTCAAATCCACTTGCTGGCGTGTGCTGACCATTAGTGACAGCTGCAAGCATCACTAAAGGTGCGTCGCTGAAGATCCGTGCCTGCCTCGCTGGCACCCACCCTACTAGCAAGCTCCTATTGCACGCATCACGTGCCTTGTGCGCGCGTGCACGGCATACGCTGTGCTGCTGCTGTGCGCGACTGTGGCTGTGAGCGTGCGTTGCGCATAACTGTGGCTGTGCGCGTGCACTGCTACTGCTGACCGACGTTGGGCTACTTGGATGGCGCCACGTGGTGCCACCAGGGTCGCCCATTCTTCTTTCTTTTGTAGAGGGTGCCACGGTGCTCCGATCGGGATGATTCCCACATTGTCGAACTGCGATCGTTGCTCCGGATCCATCCATATGGTCGGACTTTCCATCCGAAACCTGTATGGATGTCGCATTTCCCCTGGCCGTTGATCTTCCTCGGGCTTCATGTGATGCTACGGGACTCTGATCTGGACGATTTCAGAGGCATTAGAGTCCGATCGTTGTATTAATCAGATCCGTATGGTCTGATCGTCCATCTGAGGCCCTGAAATAAATCCTCTCCTCTCCTGACCATAAAAAGAACCTAATTAACACAAAATATATACAACTACTCTAAATGCACAATGATGCATGTTATGCAATATTTATAACATGAAATGCAAATCTAAGCCTAGGAACATGCATGAATAGGCATTTTAACCTAGATAGATGTGTCTATATCATACCCCCATGCCTATCTTTTGCTAGTCCCTAGCAAAATTAAACTACATGCTATGTATAAAATCAAAATTAGGATTAGATCGCTTAGGCTTAAGTCATTTACTAACAAAAGAAAATTTCAACTAAGGTTCTAAACAACGAAGACTAAACAGTACCTGCATGTCTGCCAGAATGCAGTCTGCCCAAGTCCTCGCCTTATTTGAATAGGGAAGATACATTTTTTTATTTTTCTTCTTTTCTAATTTTTTTGTACTTTTGGAGATTGAGAGTTCCAGGATAACTTTTTACGGCTACCCGACCAACCCAAGACTCGAAAAGGACTCTAAGTACTAAGCATCTTTGTGAAAAAGTGATAGACTCACAAAACAGCCGTTAAGACGGACTTCGGGTTTCTACGACCATAGGTGACCTTGCCTAAAGGTTCACTTTTACGATCGGTAGCTTTCTCCCTACTTTTATTTATGGGGTGAACACAAGGGCAAACCCAGTGTATATCTCCCCAGTTTATTCTACTTCCCCGCTTTTTCCCTATGTGTTTTTGGAATTATTGTCAATTTTTATGAGCTGGGCTCTGGACAATCGGCCAATGAGCTGTTACCACCGATAACTTGCCAGCCATACTCGTGCGGTGAAGTGTGATTTTATTTTATTTATTTATTTTTTTTCTCCTTTCTTTTTTTTTCTTTCTCTTTCTCTCTTTTTTTTTTTTTAGGTAGGTGGCTTTCTTGATGTAAGATTTACCTAAAGGCAGTACAATGAAAATGGTCTTGTGGCTGGGGTCTGGACAACCAGCTGATGAGCTATTACCACTGACAACTTGCCAGCCATACCACCCAAGTCGGTCCATTAGCTACCCAATTTCCGTAAAAATCATCAGAAAGTGAGTCAGTGCGAATAGTGTGTAGTTGCTTAGCCTTAAAATCCCCCCAAATCAGAGGGCGGGTTGATAAGTCGTATACTTATCATCCCAATTTATTTACCAACTTAAAATGAATTTTAATTAGCGAGGACTCGAGGCTAAGTCCACATTCTAATGGACACCCAGGCTAATTAAGCCCGAAGACCTAAAGAGTCTAAGTGTTTAGGTCCTCTCGTATCATTTCCTGAAGTTAATAACTTCCAAATGCCTAAGTTCTCTTTTCCTAATTTCTTTCTTTTTTTTTAATTTTATAAGAAACTAAAGGAAATTTATAGAGTTAACATAATGATTTCAGGAATTGATTATCCACACCCTCTTGCCTAAATGATGCAATGTCCTCATTGTAAAAATAAAGACATGAAAAGGGTAGAGTAAACAGAACATCACCTGAGTGTCATGAAAATCTTGTCAGCTCCGCAGAGAGAAGTGTGTATACACACGTGCTAATTTTAATGCCTTCAGTTAGGCATAGCATACATACAAAGAAGAGATTGAGAATTCACAAGTGTGGTTCAGAATCAAAATCAAAATATTGATCCTGAAACCTGCCAGCAGAAGATGTCCACAGACGTGGACGAGATTATGGTGCAGACCCATGCCCCAGGGTCAAGTGGTTCTCAGGTTCTGGATGAAAATAACCAAGAATCAAAGGTTGTCATGTTTGTGGGGTCGGGCCTACAATTTAGTGGTGTGCAACCCAAGACCAAAGTGTCGGACAATGGGTAAAGATGGTTCAATAAGTGCGGTTGTCCACATAACATCTAGCTCAGAAAAATAATCAGTTATTTCGAGCTTGGGTTGCACGTGAAAGATATCGTAAGGGTCCTGGTAGAAAGTAGGTGATTTTAGGTCAATAGGTACCCCTAGAACCAAACTTGTTTTTGCCTCAAAATTGACCTCCCAAATTTTCATTTCAACATTCCCATCCTCCAACATCAAGTGCTCAAGCTTCAGGACCCCTAGCATATTATTCACCCCATATGATTCTCCCAAGTCCAGAAATCATGGCTGAATCAAGATTGACTTGGGCACAAAGATCTCAGAAGTCAGCTCTTCAAGGTGCAGATGAGGACTGGGGTCACTGATTGAATCATCAAGATTCGTATCCTCCAAGTTAACCCCAACTAAATCCCAATCTTCAATAATTGGGCTATCAACTGGTTTGTCAGATTCCTCAAGCCCATTTGTCTCACTAAAATCCTCTTCCTTAAGTTCAAGTGAGACTTCACCAAAAGATTCTTCACCCTCAGAGTCAAAGAATCCATGATCCTCATTTATATATGTCTCAAAATCATATGTCATTTCATGGTCCGTGGAGACATATTTTTCCTCACTCCCTGGCTCGGGGATCTCAGGTGAATCAATCAGTTCATCCTCAAATGGTTGCTCTAGCCCATCTTGGTCATCCCTAGTCTCAGAAAATGTATCCCCCCCGACAGGCGCCTGAGCAGGTTCAAACATTAACTCTCTTGAAGGGAGTTCATCTTGAGAATCATCCCAAGATTTGACTAGTGCAACCACAAATTTCATCCTCAACCTCGATAATTTCCCAAGAAGAAAATCACCCAAGTCCCTATCCCTAACACTTTGGAGCAAATCCAATAGAGAACTATTAAGTTCATCAACCATTTTGATCATAGGCTCTAGTGCTTCAGTGCATGGTGTTGGCTGAGCTTCTATGGATTGTATAGTGTTCCTCAAATTAGCCAACACCCTATCCTAGATCTAGTTCACCTGAACCGATTGGTTCGGTTTAGGTTTGGGTGGGTTTAGGTTAAATCTAGGGGAGTCAAGATGTTGAGGTTCTCGGGTCCCTCCCTGAAAGTAGGTCATTCTAAGTTGCTCAAAGGATGGTGGAGACCTATATTCAGTGGAATACTGGGGAGGGTAGGTGTTATAATCACGATATCCTTCCTGATTGTAGATTGGGTTGGTTTGGTCAACAAAGGATGGAGATACATAATCATTATTGCTCTAGGAAGGATAATAATCATAGTCTTGTTGTCCAGGGTTAGGCCCTGGACACTGAGCTCCGGATTCATATCCCCAATCAAAGTCATCCCGGCTAGTGGATGGGTAATTACAAGTCAAGTCAGGATAGTAATCATCTTGGGGATAAGTGGTGGTAGGAGGATAGGATGTGAAATGTGTGTAGGATGTGGAAGGGTACATGGTGAAGTAAGGAGGGAAATTAGAAGAGAAAGGAGCCCTGTAATACAAAAATACAAGCCTGTCCTTATGTTAGGTAGCGTAAAGGTCTATAGACTCTCAGAATCCGTCCTAAGACTATGGACGATTTACTCTACTTATGTCTAGGAAATCCAACCAGTTAGAAGGAGGGACTGGGGAGAAGGTTTTTCCTTTGGCTTGCGCCTCTGGTTCCTAGTGTACCCCCCAACCGTGGTCGTTTGACACTACTCCCCTAGCTAGACATCATATTGGCTAGTATAAGTAGGTTAATCGTGAACAATCTCAATCTAGATCCTGACGAGCGAACCAGTCCTTAAGGCGAATGTCTAATCAATTTTAGTTAGGCTTGGGACAATGGTGCTTCAGGAATGTGATGGGCCCTTTAGATGGGTTGTGCCCTTAATGATCAGTTAAAATGTATGTGTGTGCACAACCAGGGTTTGCAAACAAGGTTATTTGATGATGCGTCTTTTAGAGTTCAACCTTGTTTAGTAGCTTTTAGGGTTTAATCTTAGGTATATTCAATCAAGTTTAGGAAAACACTCCAAGTTTTGCAAGCACTGGTGATGATATATTCCTTTAGAAATCAAAGGAAAAAAATGTGGAGTGCCTGGTTCTGCCCTAAGAATACACCCTAAGTGGCAAGCTACTTGATGAATCGCTTTTATCTTAAGTGGTCCGGCCCAAACAGTTCAATCAATTGGCCTATTGCACCACTAAGTTAAGGCACACAGAAATTTTTGACCTATTCAGATTTCTACTCACTTATTTGTGTGTTGAATTAAGTGTATCGGGTCCACAGGTCAGATCTTGGTTAAGTGGTAGAATCGATGTGATTGTGCGCCTTAGGGTGAGAAGTTGTGGGTGTTAAGTGTGTAGCTTATAGAAAATCCCACAATCAGATAACAATTTTCTATTATTTTTTTTATTTTTACTTATGTGGATGGCGAGGTGAGTGGAGGTGGCGAACAAACAACCAAATCTATCCTAGGGTTCATAAAAAGCACCTAAGTTGATTTGGGTTTGAGTTATTCGGTTATGGAATGAGAACTAAGGTGGGGGTGGTGTGGGGGACACTTACAAAACACTCTACCCGCACTTTACTCCGGTCTACCGCACTTGGATCTCCATGCTAGGGTACCTGCAAGATAGTAGATCAAAGACAAGTGGGGTTAATGCTATGTAAATGTAAAGAAGCATAATAAGCAATAAAGTAAATTCCGTTGCCTCCTCGGCAACGACGCCAAAATGGTCGTACCATGTTTCACGTGTTTAGAAATCAAGGTTACAAGTAACCTGTTGTCGTAGTTGCAAAACACGTCGATCAAATAAAATTTATACCGAAACTTTAACGGAGTCTCGGGTTGAACACAGGGAGGCGACATTTACTTTACTTGAAAACCGCACTTCATTTTTATTTGTTCTTGGTCGTTTTTATCTTTTCTAATTTTTTTGGTATTTTTAGGAAGCAAGAGATCAAATTGACAAATGCTTATCTAGCTAATCTACTTGCAAATATAAAAGAAAGAGAGAGAGAAACAATCATCTATTCATCAAGAATTGTTTGTTACACTACGAAAGCAGGAAAAATCTACACTATGAAAGCATAAAAAGATAGATTGAGGTGAGAGAAATCCCCCTCGACGGTTGCTCGGAGGACGACTCGCTCTGACGTCGCCTGGAGGATGGTGGTGAGGAGCAAGATGAAGGAGGATGGAGTCGGAGGACAGAGGATGGGGCAGGACGACATCGCGGCGAGGGTCTTCTTCCCAAAGGGCAGTGACAGGATGGTCACGGGATGCTCCACGAAGGGTGGTGAGAGGACGAAAAATTATTTGGTTTTACTCTAGAGGAGCATCCTGGGCTTGGGACATGCTCTCTCTAGAGCCTTGGAGGTGGTGAGTGGAAGAAAGGAAGAGATGGTTTGGAATGGTGGTGGGTAGGTTCTTTTATAGTAGAGGAGGAAGAACAAATTCGCTTCTGGGTCATTGCTGACGTCCATAAACGTCGCTGCAGCTGTCGCTAAAGAACCACACTTCAAATCCACTTGCTAGCGTGCGCTGACCATCAGTGACAGCTGCAAGCGTCACTAAAGGTGCGTCGCTGAAGATCCGCACCCTCCCAGCTGGCACCTGCCATGCTGGCATGCTCCGCTTGTGCACATCACGCGCCTTTTGCATGCGCGCGTGGCATACGCTGTGCTGCTGCTGTGTGCGGCTGTGGCTGTGCACGTGCACTACGCGCCACTGCGGCTGTGCGTGTGCGTTGATGCTGCTGGCCAACGTTGGCCTACCTGCATGGCGCCACGTGGCGCCACCTGGGCCGCCCATTCTTCTTTCTTTTGTAGAGGGTGCCACTGTGCTCCGATCAGGATGATTCCCGCGTTGTCAGACTACGATCGTTGCTCCAGATCCATCCGTAGGGTCAGATTTTCCATCTAAAACCCGTATGGATGTTGCATTGGCCCCCTGGCCGTTGATCTTCCTCGGGCTTCATGTGATGCTACAGGACTCCAATCTGGACAATTTCAGTGGCGTTAGACTTCGATTGTCATATTAATCAGATCTGTATAGTCTGATCGTCCATCCGAGGCCCTGAAATAAATCCTCTCCTCTCCTGACCATAAAAAGAACCTAATTAACACAAAATATATACAGCAACTCTAAATGCACAATGATGCATGTAATGCAATATTTATAACATGAAATGCAAATCTAAGCCTAGGAACATGCAAGAATAGGCATTTTAACCTAGATGGATGTGTCTATATCACCCTAGCTCAAGTCAACTCAGATCCAGCTCAACTTAGCTGAGTCTAGCTCATCTCAGCTCCCACTAGTCCACAGGGAGCTCTAGCTAGCTCAGCTGAGTTGACGGGAGTTCACCCCAGCTCAGACCCAGCTACATCCAGCTCCACTCAACTCCAGCCAGCTGAAGAAGAACTCATCCCAGCTCAGGAAGCTCAAGTCAAGCTCCCGAGGACTCAGCTTTGCTCAACTCAGTTGAGCTAAGCTACCTTAGAAGCCTCAGCCAGCTTGATCCTCCCCAGGAGCACCAGACCTAGCTCACCTCAGCTCATTATGGTATAAGCCAGCTCACTTTAGCTTGGCTTAGCAGCTAGCAAAGAACTAGCAAGCTAGGCCAGCTAAGGTAGCTCCATGCCAGCCTCTTCAGCAGCAGCCAGCTCCAGTTTCTGCTCCAGACTTCTCCTCCTCAACTCCCCTCTCCAAACCCTGGCTCCAACACCTCCTCTACTCCTCCATTAGCTAAGCTAGCTAAGCTTAGCTTAGCTTAGCTATGCTCCAACTTCCTTGGCTTATACCACCCAAAAAACCCACCTAACAACTCCACTCAACTAGCTCCTCCTAAGCTCCACATAAGCTAACCTACTTGGCGCCAACCTAGCCTGTCCACCACCTCCAAAAGACACCAAAAAGTGGTGCCAAAACCACCCTAACTACCCCATTTTTGGTGCCACTTTTCCCTCCAAAAATCCCCTTCATCTCCACCACACATCTCCCCTTAAACCCATCTCCACCCTCCACATAACCCCACCTTCTAGAAGCCTTAAAGTTTGCGCCAACCCATGGCACCTTTCCATGGTTGGCACCACTTTTAGGTGCCTCTTGACCAACCCTAACTACCCCCTAGTATCCCTTAGGTGGCGTCAACCATCCTTAACCCTAGGATCATCTAACCACCACCATCCAACCATCTTTGCCCTCCATTTCAAGAGGCACCTTAACCACTCACCCTACCCTATAAAAAGACCAATACCGACCACCATTAAATCCATCCTTCGCTAGCAAATTCACTCTCATATTCTACCTAGAAGCCCATGCCCAGGAGAGAAGAAGAAGATTAAAGGGATATTCTATCCCTTTGGTGCCTTCCCCTCTTCCCTTCTCTCTTGAGTCACGCTAGCCAAAGGAGAAGCCAGGCAAGGAAGATCTTTGGAGGAGATCTTGAAGGTGGTCCACGCCACCTTCGAGGAGCTTTTGAGGGTGGTGCATGGCCACCCCTTGGAGGAGAGCATTGAAGGTGGTAGCTTCCACCTTGGAGGAGCTCTCAAGGAAGGAGAAGAAGGAGGCCCTCTTTTCAAGCCAAGGAGCAGCTAGGCTTGGAGCAAGAAGACTCCCTTCTTCACCAAATTTTGCAGAAGGATTTGTGTTTCTTTTATTTCTTTTAGAAATTTTTTTATTTCTAATAGTAGCATTCCTCTACTTGTCTTGAAAAAGAACACAAATTCTAGTTAATCAAATTGCCTTCTTTTCTACTTTCTATTGCAATTGTTGTTTTGGTTCTAGCACTTGTTTCACCTCTTCTTCCTAATTACTCTAGGCCTCCACTTGCCTAGAGTGAGCTAAGGAAGGGGATATATCTATCTTTTAAGTTTTAGTTAAGCAATTATAGGTGTTAGTACTTTCCGCTACAATTCACATTTTGCCCTCGTCTTTTCAAAACAAAAAAATTACATATTTAAAATACCAAAAATAAATTTGAGATGTGTTTTTAGCAAGAGAATTGAATTGCAATTTTTGCCTCCTTGGACGACCTTAGATACTTCCCTATCTAGGTTTATAAATTTAAGAGTTGATCGGTTTTGCGTGTTACAACAACATATTTTACAAATCGCGTAAAATCCGTATCACTTTTTGGCGCCGTTGCCAGGGAGGCACAACTTTGCTATTCTTTCTCCTCTTGCTTGAAGTAGATCTCATCCCCTTCTCTTTCTTCTCTTTTGTGTGTGCAGGAACTATTGCAGGAAGAAAGCGGAAATCTGGAAGCGAGAGCTCAAAGTTCCTTTTCTTCCCGGGAAATTCAGGTAGGTTCCTTTTTCTGGTCTCATAATTAATCAAAACTATCAAAATACACTAAACTTGGCTTTCAGGACCCTAAACAACTTGATTAGGTGGAGTGGTGCATTTTAAAATCCATTGTTTGCTCGAATGCTTCTTTAACACCACTCCATTGCATGTATTGGTGTTCTATTTTTCGGGTCCAGATTTCTATCTGGACTTGAAAAATCATTTTCTAACACCACAAGCCTTCTAAATTCATAAAATTTTATAAAGTGATTCCAAACTGAGTTAGGAACATCTGTTCCAAATTTTCGGTCAATTGGCTTTGTATTTAATTTTTGAAAATTCGTGGACTATAGAGGGGTCACAACCTCTAATCTTCTTGTTTTGCTACTGTCCATGAATTTATAGAATTTTTATACTCATCCAATTTTTGTGAAATTTGGCTTCCTGGAATCCCTGTGAAATTTTACACATCATATACAATCATCAAAATTTTCTGAGGTCGGTGATAATACTGAAAAGTGCAAAATATCCACGGGTATCATTTCTGGACTTTGACACGAGTACAATTAAAAATTCAAAACAATTATCAAACAAATTCCTAAAATCTTAAAAATTTCTTTTCTGGAATCCTTGTTTGATTTCACTCAAGGTAGTGGTGTTGGTTGCATTGTTTGGACCACTATCTATTCAGAAAGCCTAAAAATAACTCATTGGTAGTTAAATTTCTGTCTTAGGGATAATTGGCTTAGGGTTTCTTTCTTTATTTTCAGAGACTCAATTTAAAGGAAATATACAATCACCCATACAACTTGTTTTTCCTTTGATTGTGGAATTTCAAACTTGTTTGAAAATTTAACTAGAGAAACCTTAAAACACATTTAATTAAATTGAATCCTAAAAGACATAAATACAAAAAAATTGTGTGACAACTTGATTTTCATTGGAGCCACTCTCCAATTCCTACACACACACAAAAAAATCGAAATAATAGGGCAACAACCCAATTAACGCCCTCCACATTCCGTGTGCACTGTAGTATGCTAGACCTAATTAAAACTTGTAGCAACTTGACCCTTAAAGCTTCATCAACTTAGGCTTGCTATGTAGGTCTTAAGTTTTCTTTAGTTAGTACCAATTCTGTCATCTATATCTGGTGTTCAAGCTGAGGGGCCGTGTCAAACGACCAGGCGCGGGTTTGTACAAGCACCTGGGGTTTTCCCTGGGAAACGTTTGGGCCCAAACCTCCCCTTAAGCAACTTGGCTAGATTTATTGATAGAACGGGTATTCATTATTGACTACTTATTTCCTACATAGACCAAGTCTTAGGTTTATTATTAGGGAGTCACATTTAAGTTAGGTCTAGTTTTGTTTGTTTGAATTGCACAATTTCTCTCATCTCTTTCTCTTCTCCTCCCCTCCAATTCTTCCCATGTAGTGCATGCACGGGCGACGGTCCCAAAAACCACACCTCAAGGGACCATCTGATTTTGCCCCCCGCAGATGAAAATCATTTTTTTCTTCCCCCTCCTCTTCTAAAAAAATGGAGAACCCAGGAAGCCGTCAAAAAAATTTTGCTTCCACTTCTCACCCGTCAGCTGACCCACAAGCTGACTTCACCCTCCCTCACCTCCTTAACTTGGAGCAACCAGAAATACCAGCAGGGCCAGGTGGCCCTCCAATTATTACCCAAAATACAAATCCCTTTGCATTAATGGTCAACCATTTGGCTCGACTACAACAAAATCAAGAAGATCTAGCTAGGATTGTCACAAACCTAGCTAATCAAGGACAAAATCCACCACCTCGGCAACAGCCTGTCATTCCTCTTAAGGATTTCTATGATCCTTCCAATTATGAGGAAAGACCAGGGGTGGTCATACCACAAGGGGATTTCGAGATCAAACCAGCCATTCTAAACCTTATCAAGCATTTTCATGGTCTTCTAAGAGAGGACCCTTTTTGTCATCTCGAGGAATTAACTGTCCTAACTCAAACCACTCGTTCCCGCAATGTGCAAGAAGACGTGTGCTTAATGAGACTTTTTCCTCTCTCTCTTAATGACAAAGCATCTCATTGGTTTAGAACGGTTAGGAGCCCTATTACCACCTGGCCCCAATTAAAAAGCACTTTTCTTAAAAAAAATTTTCTAATCGATCGAACGAATGCATTAAGAAGATCCATAACGACCTTTCAACAAAAAATTGGTGAACCCCTCCACGAAGCCTGGGAAAGATTTCAGGAACTTCTAAGAAGTTGTCCCCACCATGAAATTTTAGTGCAGATCTTCTATCATGGATTAGAAGATCAATTGAAACGATTTGTGGATGCCTCATGTCGGGGAAATTTTCTTAACAAAGATGTCGAAAGTGCCTATCTTCTCTTTGATGAAATGAGTGAAAAATCATTTAACATGACTTCAATGGACACTTTTAGCAGATCACAAAACCCTAGACATGGAGTCCATGAAATTGACTCCAAATCCACCTCTGTTCTAGTCATGCAAGATGATCTATATATGTTAGCTCAATGACTGGACCAGATGCAAATTCACCAAATGAAAATGGAAGAAAAGCTCATAAACGAACAAGCTCCACACGTCCACTCTCCACACACTAACCCCCCACACATTCTCCAAAGAGAAAATCTACACAATATTGATGCCACATCTGCTGGCCTGTTATTTCTGAATCCGATTCCTTTTCCCAAACAAAACTATTTTGGGAATTATGGGCAACCTATGTATCAACCTGGACCATCCCAGGATGATATTAATAATCAGGTCATGAAAACTCTGCAAGGAATGCATACTCAAATGACAGAAGTAACCCGCATGATTACCAACTTGGAACACCAAGTTAAGGTTACTCCTGATCATCGACCTATTGGGAATTTACCTTACCAACCCATGCCCAACCCAAATAATGAAAGGAATCAATTCCAAGGTGGATATCCTAGTCAACCCATTCAACCAGCACCTCAGCATCCACCGGGTTTCAATAATAGCTAGGCCCCCTATCCTCATCCTAGAAACAACCAGACTGCAAATGCAGTTACCTTGAGGAATGGGAAAAACACTCACAATACCCTGCCTGTTAAAGAAACCCGCTCTAATGACACACAGATTAACTCTTCCCCTCCTATTGTTCAGGAACCAATTCATGCAAAATAGGGAAACCCTGCCCCATTTCCACAAGCCCTCCACTCTTCAAATAAGAAAAAGAAGAAATTCGAGCCCACTGAGAAGGAATTAATGGATTTATTTGGGCAAGTAGAAATTAATATCCCTCTCCTAGATGCCATTAAATGTATCCCTACCTATGAAAAATTCTTCAAAGATTTATGTACTTTGAAAAGGCAACCCAGAAATTTAGGAAAGGTGATTCTTCCAAAGATAGTCAGCTCAGTTGTGCAGAGCTGACTGCCTCTTAAGAGAAAAGATCCTGGCTCCCCCCTAATCCAATTTATCATTAATGATACCTCATTTGATCGTGCTTTGTTGGATCTTGGTGCCTCAATTAATCTTATCCCCACGGTTGTTTTTGAGGAATTTAAGATCAATGAATTGAAGCCTGTTGAGGTTACTCTCCAATTAGTCGACCGATCTACGATTAAACCAAGGGGAATTGTTGAGGATGTTCATGTCCGGGTCAAAAATTGTCTACTCGCAGTAGACTTTTTAGTCCTGGACATAGAGGTACCTGAAGCACTAAAGTTTGCTCCCATTATTCTTGGAAGGCCATTCTTAGCCACTGCCAGCGCCAATATTAATTGTGATTCTAGAAAGATGAAGATCATGTGTGGCGGTGAATCTGTAACCCTAGACATTTTTCAAGCTTCTAGGCTGTTCCAAGAACCAGATTTCTTTGATGATTCGGATTCAGAAATAGAAAATATTATGGAGGAAACTTTGCAGATTTCCCATTTAGGTTCCTGTTTTGCTGTCAATACAGTTCCTGAACAATCCACTTTTTCTCACCCTTCCACCCCAACCACACGTCCAGCTAACATTCCAGCTGACTCTTTCACTCTCACCTTACCTCTAACCCACGAAGCAGAAACCCTTTCAGAGCCGGTCCCACAATTGGAATTAAAGCCTTTGCCCGACTCCGTTAAATATGTCTTCCTGGGTCCTAATCTGACCCTGCCCCTGATTATAAATTCTGGACTTACCGGGGCATAAGTGCACAAACTCCTCCAGGTTTTGAGTAAATATCGGAGAGCTATTGGCTGGACCCTTTCTGATCTTAAGGGTATTCATCCATCCTATTGTATGCATTGTATATATTTAGAGGACGATTCTCGCCCCTCCCGCCAACCACAAAGGCGCTTGAATCCTATTATGCAGGAGGTGGTAAAAAAGGAGATTATTAAGTGGCTGGATGCTGATATCATCTACCCCATTTCTGATAGCTCCTAGGTTAGTCCAACACAAGTTGTCCCCAAAAAGACTGGACTAACAGTTGTTACTAATGATAATGTGGAAAATGTAGCCACTCGAACCGCTTCTTCTTGGCGCGTGTGTATCGATTATAAAAAATTAAACACCGCCACCAAGAAGGACCATTTCTCGCTCCCTTTTATTGATCAAATCTTGGAGCAGTTAGCCGGATGGGATTTTTACTATTTTCTAGATGGTTATTCCGGCTATAATCAGTTAGCGGTTCATCCTGAGGACCAGGACAAAACAACTTTCACCTGCCCCTTCGGAACCTTTGCTTTCCGAAGGATGCCCTTCGGTCTTTGCAATGCACCTATGACTTTTCGAAGGTGCATGTTTGCAATTTTTTCAGACCTGGTAGGTGAATGTTTCGAAGTCTATATGGATTACTTCTAGATTTTTGGAGATTCCTTTGACCATTGTCTCAAAAACCATAAAAGAACTCTCCAAAAATGTATAGAAGTTAATCTGGTCCTCAGCTGGGAAAAAAGTCATTTCATGGTCAAGGAAGGTATTGTCTTGGGCCATGTTGTTTCAAAACAAGGAATCGCGGTAGATAAAGCAAAAATAGATGCTATATCTAGGCTCCCACCGCCCACTACTGTCAAATAGATCAGATCCTTTTTGGGTCATGTGGGTTTCTACCATCGATTCATAGAAAATTTTTCCCAAATCTCCAAGCCCTTAAGTCAGCTTCTCACTAAAGACCAGCCATTTGATTTTAATGATAAGTGCCTGGAGAGTTTTTTGAGGTTGAAGAAAGAGGTTACTGAGGCACCAATATTGCATGGGCCTGATTGGAATAGTCCCTTTGAATTAATGACAGATGCCTCAAATTTTGCTGTAGGGGCCATTCCAGGGCAAAGAATTGGCAAGAAGCCCGTTGTGATCTATTATGTTAGCAAAACCCTTGATGATGCACAACGGAATTACACGGTTACTGAAAAGGAACTTCTTGCCATTGTATTTGCCTTAGAAAAATTTAGATCTTATCTGTTGGGGTCACATGTCACTGTATATACCGACCACTCAGCAACTAAATATTTGCTGACAAAGAAAGATGCGAAACCCTGCCTTATCCGTTGGATTCTGCTGCTCCAGGAATTTGACCTGGAAATCAAGGATAAGGTAGGATTGCACAATGTAGTGGCCGACCATTGTTGGGAGATCGTAGATCGCATTTTTGATAAAAGCATCGTAGTATAGTTGCGAAATACGATCCAATAAAGATATTATTTTGAAAATAATGAGACTTTGAGTCCCGGTCGTTCGTCTCTGGGAGGCATTGTTTTTGCTTTTGAAATCGATATTAAAGCTACTCTACTTTATTTAAACGACATGCTGGTGCGTAATATATAGGCGGTTAAAGAACAGGCACTTAAATCACACAAATATGATAATCATTCAGCTCAAGGTGATTTCAAACACATAAGAGATATATATATAAAATGAAATTTCATTCATTATGGGAGAGTTGTTGCACAAGGAAATCTAGAGGAAAGCTTATACATGAATGCTTAAAATTAAATCTAACTACCAGAAAACGATTGCATACAAGAATCAACAGGGGGGATTTTGCATGCATCATTGGGGGAGAAGTAAGACTACTCTACTAAGCAGTAAATGAAAGCAATAAAAATTATGGAGAGCATGATCTAGAGCTAGAAGAAAAGAGGGCATTCAAGGGTGGTCCCCAATGGCTTTGGAGTGGTTGAGAAGAGAATGAGGGGTGGCCAATGTAGCTTAGGCTGACCCTTGGAGAGAGGTAGGGTTGATCCAGCATCCCGGCATGGTGTCCTCCATGGTGGTGGTAGTGAGCTCGTGGAGGTGGAGTGAGTGGCTAAGTGGAGGTGGCGTGAATGGCACCAATGGAGAGTAATTGCCAAGGGAGTGAATGGGTGCAAATGGCCACCCATGGGGTCTTTTTATAGACTCAATGGAAGCTCTCTAGAGAATTATGGAATTCTCTAGAGAGGCCTATGGTGGGAGCTCATGGGAGAGTGAGAGAGAGAGGGTGGATGGTTGTTTTTAGATCCACCAAATGTGGATCTAAAAATTGAATGGTTCTTGGTTGCTATTTTTGGCAACCAATTCAACCACACATGGTAGAGAGTTCTAGAGAACTCTAGGATAGGTATTTTCGTGTGGATGGTGTGTGTGGTTGTGTGTGGGTCAAAACTTAGGTGGCTAGGTTGATTAGGTTAGGTTCTAGTAGGTATAGGTCAAGGTATGTCCCAAATTAGGGTTATAAACCCTAATTCACTAAGGTAAAGTGTAATTAAAATTAATACAAGTTTAATTGGGTGTGTGAAAACTTAATTGAGAGTAAAACAACTCAATTAAGTCAGGTCTAGGTCAATTGGACTCTCACTGAGTCAAATAGGACAGTGTGTGCTGAGATGAGGGCTCAATTGGACTCAATGAGTCCAATTGAATAGGCTGATGGAATTGACTAAGATCCAAGTCAATTAGGTTTAGTGAGGACCTAATTAGGTCCTTAGGGAGGTATAGAGGTGATGTACTAGGGTTAGGGCACCTTAATTTAGGTTCCTATGGGGTAGGAATTGGGTTTAGGGACCTAGAGATCCAAGATTAAGGATTAAATCTCAAAATAGGAATTGGAGAGTAGTATCAGACGTCTAATCATAGAATAAGACATCCTATACTCAAAAATCAGAAGTCCAGACTTGTTTTCTGGACATCCAATCAGAGTCAGGAAGGATTTCGGGTTCTGTTTTGGGTATTATGCAGAAATTGGACGTCTGACAAAGTGTCTGGACGTCCAATAACACTGCAGAAGTGGGTTTGAAGTGTGCAGGAGTTGGCTAAGGGTCCTGGACATCTTAAAACTTATTTGGACGTCCAGAGAAGGGTTGGAACTAGGGTTTTAGGGCTTCCTAGGGTGTTGTGACCTAGTTTAAGGGTGGCTAAGGCTTGGGGAAGTCTCTAGGCTATCCTAGGGCTAGGATGGACCTAAGCTCTTCACATTTTACTGCTTTATTTCTACTTAATAGAATAGAAAACCTTTAACCCCCTTACATTATTATTCCTACATCTAAACTAGGCCTTCTGCTCCAGCTCTGCTACAACTCCCGTTATTTCAGATCCAGCTTCTGATCCTGCTCCAGATCCAGCTCCAGACCTACTTATTGCCTGTAATCGACATAATACAGTTAATCAGCATATTATAACATTATTTATGCATAGCTAAAGGAAAATAGTAAAGATGCAGATAATGCGTATGCATGCATGAATAACCCTAACTTATGCTAAGTCTTAGCTCAATCTAGGCCAATTAAGATCTATGATTGCTGCGCAATCAACCATCTCTCTTGTCTTATGACGAATGACATAATGACCCCGCCAGATCAGTTCCCCGATGAAAGCATTTTAGCTACCACAATCCTCCCTTGGTTTGTGCCCATCGCAAACTACTTAGCAATAGAACGAATCCCCGTTGATTGGCCAAAAACAAAACGGGATAAGTTCTTTGCTGATATTAAATATTATTTTTGGGAGGATCCCGACCTTTTCCGCATTTGTGCCAATCAGGTCATTCGACGATGTGTCTCCGATTCTAAAATCCAAGATATTTTGACACATTGTCACTCAATGGCCTGTGGCAGACATTTTTCGGGTAAGAAAACTGTAGCTAAAATTCTTAATGCGAGATTTTATTGGCCCAGCTTCCACAAAGATGCTCATGACTTTGTTCGGTCCTATGTACGTTGCCAGAGCATCGGCAACATGACTCGGAAGGATATGATGCCCCTTAATCCTATTTTAGAGGTTGAAATTTTTGATGTTTGGGGCATCGACTTCATGGGACCGTTCATCAACTCTGGTGGGTATTTATATATATTAGTCACAGTCGACTATGTTTCTAAATGGATAGAAGCAATACCACTGATGAGAGCCTCATCATGAGCCATAACTAGCTCATTTTGACCTAATAACGAGAATAAAAGCTCCTACATAACCTAGAAGAGGGCTTAATTGAAGGAATAAGTGTTCTGAGAAGAAAATATGAAATAAAGGTTAAAACTGCAATTTTACCATTGCAGTACATAAACGGGATTTCTCAGAGACAAAACATAGGTTAAATGGTCTAAATGAGATAAAAAGTGGGTTGATTCAATCAGAAATGGGTTCACATGCAATCCAGGAATTAAATGACATCTGGTAATCCTAAAATAGACCTGCTTAATTCAACAAGGTTTCGATCAGGATGAAAATCAAGTAAACCCTCTAAAAATTATGGAAAAATATCCCCTAGGTTTTAGAACATTCAATTTGGCCTTTGGAACCTAGTTTGACCTAGATTAGGGTACTAGCTCATCAATTGACCTAATTTCAGTTTTTACTCAAAATGTCTAGTCAAACATGGTCAAACATAAAATCCAACTTCACCATTGGATTCCTTAGGTCCAAATTAGGTTTGTACCAAAATTTGGACCTGAGGGGAGGTCATCTTGACCTACTTTGCAATTTAATACACCCAATCACATTTTGGTCCCTATCTTTTGAAAACCATCACATAAACCCCCCTAGATTTCTCACCAATCTTACAATCAGGTCCCTCCACCATTAATGGGGAGAAATCCTTCTCCAACGAGGAAGGTAGGGGGGATACTCTCTGATCCCTCAAAGATCTCCTCCCAGAATTGGAAGGGAGATTCTCTGAGGAATCCCTTTCCATCTGAGCCCGATCACAACCCCTGATTTACACCCAATCTCTCGTGCGAATGCATGAGAGATTTGGGTATCTAACTACCTTCCACCTTCAGTGAGACATCTGTGGCAGAAGGCATGCCCTCCACGCACCAGAAGCACGGCCAGCACCTATAAATTAAACCCCAACTCTGGCCGCCCCTCCTCAGCTCGACTTGGCTGGGATTCCACCCCAAATTCATCTTCTTCTTCTCTGGCCAAGGGGTCCAGCGAGCTCCGGCGAGCTACCCTCCTCTTCCTCATCGCTCTGCCACAAAACCAGTGGTAGAGCCGTCTTCCTCATCCTCCTCCGCGTCACTCAACACCCACGCGAGCTGCCCTAGCACCGTTGTCACCGCCATCTTCCTCCACTGGACACTTTCTTCTCCGACGACAGCAGGTACTACCGGCTGCCTCCTCGTCCCCTTCGTCCCTTTAGTTAGGTTAAAATTATTCTTCTCTATCCCCTCTTTCATTTCCATCATCTCATTTCACCAAACGCCCCTCGACCGCTGCTGTCCACCGCCACCTTCCTCATCTCCGGCCACCCTCCAGCGAGACGCTCCCGTCGCTCCGCAGCCCCACACACCTCGCCGACCATCGCATAACCTCCGCCTCACATCACTGAGTACCCTCCACTCATCCACAGTCCCTCTACACCTCCACAACTACCCCCTGATCACACCCATCCATCAGGCCACAGGGCGACCTAGGCACGCATGCCTAGGCCACCCCGTGGCCTGCCACCTAGCTCCTCACCTTCACCGTGACACGGCGAAGGTCCCCCGGTGAGCTGATTAAGCCGCAAGGCTCTTTTCGTGTCCGACAGGTTTCACGCCCCATCCGCCTTTAGCAGCAACTCGAGGAAGCTTCTTGCTCGCTCCAGGTCGCAGGTCAGCAGGATTCTAGGTGCTACACACTTGCGCAGGTCTTGTGAAGACAATTGACACAGTGAGTGACGCCACAGAGCCTGCAGTTGTGGGAATTGAAGGCATAGACTCCTGCGGGCACGCGCGAAATAGAGGTGGAACATTCGTCCCACATCGTTAAGTCACAAAGCGCTGGAGTGAGTTATATTGCTTTTGTGATATGAGCTTGTTGCCTCCGAATGCACATGGGGTGAGGTCCCTCACCTATTCTCACTGCCTCGTCTGTGACTTCACACGGATCTGGCGACCCGACCCGACACTACCTTGAGCACTCCTCGCGCACCACCCTCACGCCGGTGCACTTGAACCTATGCGCACGATCTGACCCGTTTACCCGACTTTGAAAGAGCATGCTGGAGAGTGGTTTATAGAGAGAGAGACGTGTGGGTGTGGGTAGAGGGATAGGTTTTGCTCCTCTGTGGTTTGTGCACGGAAGGCAGACAGGAGACAAGAAGCTGACACTTAGCCATTGCTAGCAAAGGAAAGGAAGAAGAAGGAAGCCCACAGAGAGGAAAAAGAGAAGGAAAGGAAGAGGCGAAGGAAAAAGAAAAGAGGAACTGAAGAAGAAAGAAGAGAAAAAGAAAGGCAAGGCAGAAAAGAAGAAGTGAGGCCAAAGGGAAACAGAACCAAGGAAGGAAGCAAAGGAAGCAGAGCCAAGGAAGAAGAAGAAGGCCCATAGAGAGAAAGAAACTGCAGAAGAAAATAGGAAGAAGGAAGCAAAGGAAGCAGAGGCAAGGAAGAAGAAGAAGACTTGCAGAGAGAAAGAAGAAAAGAAGGAGAAAGAAGCAAGGCAACTGCCGAGAAGAAAGAAGAGCAAAGAAGAAGAAAGGAAGAAAATCAGAAGAAGAAGAATCAGAGAAGGGAGACATATTTTTAAGATGTCTGATCATCCAAATTCTTCTTTTTTCCATAATTAATTTTTCAAACTCATGCATTTATATATTTGGAATTAAGTTTTGAATAATTAAGTGTTCAATTACATTCTTAAGATTAGTAATAAATTCCAATTGCTCCCTGTGTTCGACCTCGGATACTTAGGTTTTCGAGTAATAAACTTTTATTTGTTGACAACGCTTGATCACCTATACAACAACGTAACTAACTGTTATAACACGATCGAGACAACGTCAACCTTTTAGCATCGTTGCCATGGAGCAACGTGCAATTTATCACCAGTCTCTACATTCTTTTTGATCATATTGAACACTAACTTGCGCTATTCTACTTTGTTGTGATCTTGCAAGGTATTTCACAAGAAGATCCCTCCCGCAAGTCAGCTACTCCAGGGTAGGTAATCTCTTTTCTTCCTTGAACCATCCCCTAATCCTTGAAGGACAAAAGGAAGCAGTTAATTTAGGAATCAATTGCCTTCTTTCTATATTAATCACCGTATTTAAGGCAAGGATTTCCTAATTTTGCGAAAATTTTTCAAATCTTCTTGAAGTTGGAGCAATTTTTTTTCTTAGATCATATCCCACAAAATTCCTGTGCCTAATAGAAATCACGCTTAATCTCTACGGACAACACACTTCTTGATTTTAAGTCCAAAGAGAACTTTTGTGAAAAAAAAAGAGGATTGGAAATATAACCAAATTAGGGTTTCTACAATAGGATCTTGGAGTGCTAGTCATACATGCCTGCATAAAAGGAAATGAACCCTCCCGCATCAGTGTGCCACCCAAGCCCTTGATTGAAGAGATCTAAACAAGACAAACCTTAAGAAAAACTGAGCTCTAAAATCACTTGAATCTTAAAATCTTGGACCTAATAACCTGGGAGTCAAATCAAGGTAATCACTAGGCTCTAAACCTAGAATCATTCTGCCATCTATAGGACAGGTCAGGTGAGGTTGACCCCTTGTGTCAACCAACCTCTAAATTACGTCACAACATCAAAACATCTAAAGTTCAAGTGAGAACCCTAAAGCACCTTTGAAATAAAAGTGATAGACTTAAGATGTCAAGGTCCCCATTCTGGTCTACCTGGAATCTCAGTGACAAGAGAGGTTGGGTGGGGGAAACCCTGTAACCCGTGGGGATGCTCTACCGTGTAGGGGTCTTTGCGGGACTCTCCCTCTCTAGCTGCCCAGATAATTCTCAGGTGGATGATCTTCTGATCTAGGGGTACCATCCGCCCCGAACCTCCATAGTCATCCAAACTTTTTTTTTGGGTGTCTTGATTGGGTCAAAAATATCTCCAGTCCCTCATCTTTTCTCTTAAGAGCACACACATACATTTTCAGTGGGACTCGTTATTCAGATCTAATTGCTTCATAACTTGACTCTATATCTGGATTCAAACTCTGATTCTACATCTTGATTCCACCACCTGATTCAAATATGCAGCCAAACCACTTAGGACTATCATTCAAGAAACCCGAATATCAGAGATTCATGAGAGATAAGATGATTGAGGATGCCCTGAAATTCTATGAAAAGGAAGACAAAACCTCAACACTAGTAGAAAACATTTAGGTTGATGTCCCAACAACCACAACCTTTACATAACTTGTGCCTAAGTACTATTGGCAGAAGCCACAAAAGGATCAACCCGTGACTTGCTCATTACTGGATACATTGAGATAGAAAAACTGCACAATCTTGAATACCTTCAATGTATGACAAATCCTCAACTTTGGAAGCAACACCAAGATAGTCTTGAAAAATGGGAAGAGATAATGAGATTAGTAAAACAGATTATCGACCAGAAGTACCTGTATATACCACAAATAGAGGATGAAACATCTTGGGACAACATCGAGGATCAATCTGATCTCGGGTTTGAGGCACAAAATGGTTGTGGATTCCGAACCCAGATGGAGTACAATGTGCCTGATGTTGAAGAAGGTTGGGAAGCTCCAAATGCAGGAAAACATAATGTTGAGCCTACTCTAGACAATGAATCACCAGGCTTAGAATCCCAAAACTCCTACAATAATGAAAGTAGAACTGAACCTCTCGAGGGTGTAAATTCCGTCCCTTATTCTGATAAGGTGACCCTCGAAGGTTATTCGGACCTAGATTATAGTGATTCAACCCACATCCTAAGCCCAGAATCTAGATCTGAAACCTATTTTGAAGATTTCAAGGCCCCATATGAGGAAGATCAATCTTTCAATGAAGAATATGATTTTGGGCCTCTATTTGATGAATATCCCTCGCCAACATCCTCAAAGGAACTAATCAATTTTTCGGAAGTCATGCCAATCTACGATACAGAAACTGAGGAGTTGGACGAGTGGGGTTTCAATTGGGTCTGCCCTACTAGCTTAGAACCTGAGCCTCTACCAGATAGGGACACCTTTTTAAGCTCAGAATTAACATTTAGGCTAGACCCCAGTCAGGCTGCTGAATCTACAGCATATGAGTTATTCTGTGGTGGAACTCATGATCTTGAATCTCATTCAGATTTTTATTTTCGCAAACTCTCTGATGATTTCGAATCTGACCATAACATCGGAGAAAATCAACCTCCTGATTATAACAAGCCAATTCTCTTTGAAGCCACCTGCTCCACATATACAGAATCAATCAAAACCCGTTCTCTACCCGACCAGCAATCGGATTCAATTTCTATTCTGATTCACTTCTCACTGAGCCGTTTGCAGATGATTCAACTCCATATCTATACCAGGTATCGGGTATTGATCAGACCGAAAAGCAGGAGCCATCATTCTTTGATCACCCCTATAGGTTTCCACACCACACATTGATTATTTTCTGGAACCCTACTCTGACCAGGCTGATTCAACTCAGCCTAAACCCGAGTTTTCACTTCCATATCCATCTGAGCCACATTGCATATGGTGGGTTCCGCATCTGTTGATCTACATCGATCAACCCACCAGACTTATTGGGTTTGGGCTACATCATCAGCCTACTGATCTTAACAAGCACCTGGTTGGACCAACCAGGCTCTTAATCAAGGTGCTTGTTTTACATAATTTCGCTAATTTGACCACTCCCACTCCACCCCATTTTTTGCTCGGCTGAAGACATCAAATTTAGGGCTCAACGGGAGGCAACCCGTCATCCCAAAAATAGAGGCTCGTCTGATTATCCGCCTATTCTCCATGTCTATTGCACCTTGAGTTCAGCCTTAGACAATTGATCCCACCTCTGGTACACATACCAGAGCTTCAAATCGTCCGCATCAGTCATTTCCAACCAGTTCACCCACCCGATGTATCCTGTTCTAAGTCCCTGACCTCAACACTATTTCACACCCTTCATTTACAATGAGGACATTGCAAAACTTAGGCATGGGGGGGTGATAAAGTGCATACATATAGAACCAAGAGAAAGTCAGAAGGATTCTCACAAAAAAATTCACATATGTCAAAAACCACAAAAAATTGAAAAAATTATGAGAAAGAACAAAAAAATTGGGGGAGGGAGGAAATTTTGTGAGCCACATAATCTTAAAGAGGAGAAAAAGAGCAAAAAAAAGAAGACAAAAAGGAGCACAAAATGAAAAAAGAAATAGTCACTAGTAAAAGAATAAGGAATTAACTGAAGTTCCAGACCAGATCAAGAGAAATAAAAGAGAAAAGTGCTAAAGAGACATAAAAAGAGATTAGCAGGAATGCTGGTGTTTGGTCTCTTGGGCTAGATTCTTTAGCTTAATAGTTCACGTATCCGCTAAGATTTGGATAACCCTCAGGAGGTTGAGGAAAATGCGAAGCTTAAGTATTATTCTAAGGCATAGGAAGTATTCGGCCTCGTTAACTGACCTTTGATTTGCGGGATTCGGTAACCTAAACACCCCAAATTCACACATAGTCTGGTTCAGTGCGCATAAATATCCAAATCACGCAAAAGCATTTAATGTTATGAAAAAGTCACCTAGATTAGGAGCAGCCGATCAACGCAAGTTGATTTGGAGGAGTTCCCGGTGCAGACAAGCGGGAAATTCCCCTCGAAGATGCGTAACAACATATCATCTCCTCGGTGCTTGTCTCTTAGGATATTTGAATATCCTACTGGGGGCATGTAAGCACTCTGCTGGTTAAGATACCATGGGTGGCATTATCACGAAATGTTGATCGCCAGGGTCTGAATTCTACCACGGAACACCATGGGCAGCATTATCTCGAAATCTCCAAAGCCATGGTTTTGGGGTTGCCATGGGTAATGCTATCTCGAAGCATCGATAGCCAGGGACCCTTGAGGATTGATAATGGGGACGAGGAATCCAATACAGACCATGTTGAGAAGCTAATCCGAAGCTAGAAATAAAAAGAAAAGAAAGAGAAAGCTCTCCAAACAAATAAATCTTCTCTCTCTCTTACAAAAAAAAAATGCACTGCAAACTGAACCTAGGCTAAAAATGTCTCAAGCACGGGTGCTTTAACCGTGGAGTCCAACAAATCCTAGGATAGTTTCTGTGGACCTTAAAAACCTTTGCGGAGGACTGAGGCTAAAGCGGGTCAAGTCCGAATCTTGGTTGATACTTGAGTACCTCTAGGCCTATTGTCAGCATTCTGATCTAATCACAAAAGAAAAGCACTTATCATAATTGATGACAAACACTCAGGGTCAAGAACAGAAGTTAAAACCTTGAAATTTTGCTAAGGGACTAGAAAAAGCTAGGCATGGGGTATGATGAGAGCCTCACCATGAGCCATAACTAACTCATTTTGACATAATAAAGAGAATAAAAGCTCCTACATAACCTATAAGAGGGCTCAATTGAAGGAATAAGCGTTCTGAGAAGAAAACGTGAAATAAAGGTTAAAACTGCAATTTTGCCATTACTATATGTAAACGGGATTTCTTAGAGACAAAACATATGTTAAATGGTCTAAATGAGATAAAAAGTGGGTTGATTCAATCAGAAATAGGTTCACGTGTAATCCAGGAATTAAATGACATCTGGTAACTCTAAAATAGACCCGCTTAATTCAACAAGGTTCCGGTCAGGATAAAAATCAAGTAAACCCTCTAAAAATCATGGAAAATATCCCCTAGGGTTTAGAACATTCAATTTGTCCTTTGGAACCTAGTTTGACCTAGATTAGGGTCCTAGCTCATCAATTGACCTAATTTGGATTTTTAGCAAAATATCTAGTCAAACGTGATCAAACCTAAAATCCAACTTTACCATTAGATTCCTTAGGTCCAAATTAGGTTTGTACCAAAATTTGGACCTAATGGGTGGTCATCTTGACCTACTTTGCAATTTAGTACACCCAATCACATTTTAGTCCCTATCTTTTGAAAACCATCACATAAACCCCCTAGCTTTCTTGCCAATCTTACAATTAGGTCCCTCCACCATTAATCGGGAGAAATCCTTCTCCGACGAGGAAGGCAGGGGGGATACTCTCTGATCCCTCAGAGATCTCCTCCCAGAATTGGAAGGGAGATTCTCTGAGGAATCCCTTTCCATCTGAGCCCGATCACAACCCCTAATCTCCAGCGAGACATCAGTGGCAGAAGGCGTGCCCTCCACGCACAGAAGCATGGCCAACACCTATAAATTAAACCCCAACTTTGGCCGCACCTCCTCAGCTTGAGTTGGCCAGGATTCCACCCCAAATTCTTCTTCTTCTTCTCCGACCAAGGGGTCTAGCGAGCTCTGGCGAGCCCCTCTCCTCTTCCTCTTTGCTCTGCCACAAAACCAGTGGGAGAGTCATCTTCCTCATCCTCCTTCGCGTTGTGCAACACCTGCGCAAGCTACCCTAGCCCCGTCGTCGCCGCCGTCTTCCTCTACTGGACACTTTCTTCTCGTCCCCTTCGTCCCTTTAGTTTAGTTAAAATTATTCTTCTGTATCCCCTCTTTCAATTCCATCATATCATTTCACCAAACGCCCCTCAACCGCCACTGTCTACCTCCACCTTCCTCATCTCTGACCACCCTCCGATGAGATGCTCCCGCCGCTCCGCAGCCCTACACACCTCGCTGGCCATCGCATAACCTCCACCTCACCTCACTGAGTACCTCCACTCATCCACAGTCCCTCTACACCTCCACAACTACCCCCCGATCACACCCATCCATCCGGCCAGAGGGCGACCAAGGCATGCACGCTTAGGCCACCCTGTGGCCTACCAGCTAGCTCCTCACCTTCGCCGTGACACGGCAAAGGTCCCTCGTTGATCTAATTAAGCTGCGAGGCTCTTTTCACGTCTGACAGGTTTCACGGCCCGGCTGCCATTAGTGGCAACTCGAGGAAGCTTCTTGCTCGCTCCAGGTCGCAGGACTGCAGGATTCCAGGTGCTACACACTTGGGCAGGTCTTGCAAAGACAATTAACCTAGCGAGTGACGCCACAGAGCCTGCAGTTGTGGGAATTGAAGGCACGGACTCTTGCGGGAGCATGCGAAATAGAGGTGGAACATTAGTCCCACATCATTAAGTCACGAAGCGCTGGAGTGAGTTATATTATTTTTGTGATATGAGCTCGTTGCCTCCGAACGCACATGGGGTGAGTTCCCTCACCTATTCTCATCGCCTCGTCCATGACTTCACCACACGGATCTGGCGACCCGACCCGACACTACCCTGAGCACTCCTCGCGCACCACCCTCACGTCGGTGCACCTGACCCTGGGCGCACGATCCGACCCATTTACCCGACTCTGAGAGAGCATGCTGGAGAGTGGTTTACAGAGAGAGAGAGACGTGCGGGTGTGGGTAGAGGGATAGGTTTTGCTCCTCTGTGGTTTGTGCACGGAAGGCAGACAGGAGACAAGAAGCTGACACTTAGCCATTGCTAGCAAAGGAAAGGAAGAAGAAGGAAGCCCACAGAGAGGAAAAAGAGAAGGAAAGGAAGAGGTGAAGGAAAAAGAAAAGAGGAACTGAAGAAGAAAGAAGAGAAAAAGAAAGGCAAGGCAGAAAAGAAGAAGTGAGGCCAAAGGGAAACAGAACCAAGGAAGGAAGCAAAGGAAGCAGAGCGAAGGAAGAAGAAGAAGACCCATAGAGAGAAAGAAACTGCAGAAGAAAATAGGAAGAAGGAAGCAAAGGAAGCAGAGCCAAGGAAGAAGAAGAAGACTCGTAGAGAGAAAGAAGAAAAGAAGGAGAAAGAAGCAAGGCAATTGCAGAGAAGAAAGAGGCACAAAGAAGAAGAAAGGAAGAAAATCAGAAGAAGAAGAAGAATAAGAGAAGGGAGACATATTTTTAAGACGTCTGATCATCCAAATTCTTCTTTTTGCCACAATTAATTTTTGAAACTCATGCATTTATATATTTTGATTTAAGTTTTGAGTCATTAAGTGTTCAATTACATTCTTGAGATTAGTAATAAATTCTAATTGCTCCCTCTGTTCGACCTCGGATACTTAGGTTTTCAAGTAATAAACTTTTATTTGTTGACAATGCTTGATCACCTATACTACAACGTAACTAACTGTTAAAACACGATTGAGACAACATCAACACCCACCTGCACTAGTGATCACTGCGTGGTTGTCAAATTTCTTAAGAAAAATATTTTCTCAAGATTCGGCATACCAAAAGCCATTATCAGTGATGGAGGCTCACATTTCACCCACTCACAATTCCGTCACCTTCTTTCTAAATATGGGGTTAATCATAAAATTTCCACACCTTATCACCCCCAAACAAATGGCCAGGCTGAAGTTTCTAACCGGGAAATTAAAAATATTTTACAAAAGACGGTTAGGCCTGACCGAAAAGATTGGTCCACCAAATTGGACGACACTTTATGGGCCTACCGTACTGCTTTTAAAACCCCTCTTGGCATGTCTCCCCTCCATCTGATTTTTGGGAAGGCATGCCATCTCCCGGTAGAATTAGAACATAGGGCTTTTTGGGCAATAAAATAACTCAATATGGATTTATCTTACGCCGGTAACCATAGAAAATGACAATTAACTGATTTGGAAGAATTACGTAATTATTCCTATGAAAATGCAAGGATTTATAAAGACCAAACAAAGAAATTTCACGATAAATATATTGTTCGGAAACACTTTGACATTAATCAACACGTTTGGCTTTTCGATGCGAGATTATGTCTTTTCCTGGCAAATTAAAATCTAAATGGATCGACCCCTTTATTGTCCATAAAACATATCCATACGGCGCTGTTGATCTTTTTGATCCAAAAACTAATTTGACCTTTCAAGTCAATGGCCAACATTTAAAGCCCTATTTTGATCATACGGCTAAAATTCCATCTGAATCTTTTAATTTTACTGAGCCAGCCACCCTTGATCACTAATGCAAATTACACCCGGCTGAATGGTGTAAAAGATAACACTGGATGGGAGGTAACCCATCATTTCTTCCTGCTTTCCTTTTTTTTTCTTTTTCCAGGTTTTGATCATCCTAAACCCGACCGTTCTTCACTAAGGTGATCCCTTTTCCCTCCTAATGCATGCGGACATGGCATATCTTAAGCATTGGGGGGGTGTTTTCAAATTTTGATGATCAATTTAGGATTTTTCAAAACCTAAAAACATGCATTTTTTTAGTTTATTTCCCACTTGCATTCCCGAAAAAAAAAATGTCAAAAACTTTTTGAGGAAAAATTTTTGAAATCGGGACTAAGGTTGAAAAACTCACTTTTTATACAATGGGATTTAATCTTTAACAAACTAGGGATGAGGATGCGGATCTGATCATTAGAATTTCAGGGTCTATTCTAGACTAGATCAGATATCCTTCTCTAAAATTCCACCTGAACTCATGATAGCTCAGGTGACTTGATCCTATTTTGTAATACGGAAAGTATTTGGTTTAGTTTTTGATTCAAAAACTTGCATGTCTTGAGGAGCTTCTTGTGTCAATTTTCACACACAAGCCAACAGTTAAAAAATAACTAAAAATTTGGAAAACTCCCTTGCTCGGATTTAGTAAAAGTCTAAAGCAGATCATTGGTTTGAGTTCCCACCGCCGAGAAGGAGGAAAATGCCTCCTTTGAGGACGTGATGTCAACATGTTATCGCCTCGACGCTGCTCCATATCTATATTTCATATCTTTAGACGGAGCATTAAAGCGCATTTTAGCAGCTCAAGTGTCTTGGACGGTGCTCTACCTATAGTGTCGAAGCAAGAGCTTGAGTTTTCTTAGAGCGCCCCTTTACACCGCATTGTGTTTTGGGGTTGTGAGCTCCTGGGTGGTGTCACGGACAGTGCTATCCCTAGGTACTGGCACCAGAGCCCCCTCTAGGAATGGTAATGGGAATGATGATCCCAACACATCTATTGTAAGACTAAGCTAAAAGTAAGCATGGGGGACAAAAAAAAAAGTAATAATAAATAAATTAACACACCCTTATAAATGTTGGCTTTCATAAGCATAGATGCAAGGTTTTAAAGGATTTTGCAAGTTGCGAATCAGATTCATGAGCCAGAAAAATCCTAAAAATAAAAATTTCAAGTCATCTGAATTAACAAGGGGTTAATTTGTGAATTTTTTGGAGGTTATATTGATCCCGTTTTGTTTAATGATTGGATCCAAAAATAAATCCCGATGTTTATCTTTAACAAATCCTATAGATCCTGTGTTTAGATCAACCAAGGTCCCTTAATCTTTTTTCTCCTCAAAAGATGAAAAAATTAGATTTCCCAAAAATTCCATTTTTCAAAAATTGAAGTTTTGCTAAGAGACTAGCAAAAGATAAGCATGGGGGTGTGATAGACACCAGTTTATCATCATTCTTATGCACTAAAACAAACCTAGCTCTTAGGATTTTTACTCTGCAATCGGGTTTTTGGGCTGCATTTAGGCATTCACTAGGTTAGGCATGCATTGCATGTTCTTTTGTTATTTTAATGTGTTTTTGTGAGTGTTACGGATGAACAGATATATAGATCCCTAAAACCCTAGCTCTCAAGAAGGCAATTGGTGAAGGAGTTCGGACTGGCGGGAACTCAGCTTGATCCAGCTTACCACAGCTAGAACCTAGCTAACTTGAACTAGGGTTAGCTCATCTAGCTCCATTCAACTAATCTTAGCTGAATGGAAACTCAAGAGAGTTCATCTTAGCTCACCCTAGCTCAAGTCAGCTCAGATCCAGCTCAACTTAGTTGAGTCTAGCTCATCTCAGCTCCAACTAGTCCACAGGGAGCTCTAGCTAGCTCAGTTAAGTTGACGAGAGTTCACCCTAGCTCAGACCCAGCTACATCCAGCTCCACTCAACTCCAGCCCGCTGAAGAACTCATCCCAGCTCAGGAAGCTCAAGTCCAGCTCCCGGGGACTCAGCTTAGCTCAACTCAGTTGAGCTAAGCTACCTTAGATGCCTCAGCCAACTTGATCCTTCCCGGGAGCACCAGACCTAGCTCAAATCAGCTCATTATGGTAGAAGCCAGCTCACTTTAGCTTGGCTTAGCAGCTAGCAAAGAACTAGCAAGCTAGGCCAACTAAAGTAGCTCCATGCCAGCCTCTTCAGCAGTAGCCAGCTCCAGTTTCAGCTCCAGACTTCTCCTCCTCAGCTCCCCTCTCCAAACACTAGCTCAAACACCTCCTCCTCTACTCCTCCATTAGCTAAGCTATCTAAGCTTAGCTTAGCTTAGCTTAGCTATGCTCCAACTTCCTTGGCTTAAACCACCCCAAAAACCCACCTAACAACTCCACTCAACTAGCTCCACCTAAGCTCCACATAAGCTAACCTACTTGGCGCCAACCTAGCTTACCCACCACCTCCAAAAGACACCTAAAAGTGGCACCAAAACTACCCTAACTGCCCCCTTCTTGGCACCACTTTTCCCTCCAAAAATCCCCTTCATCTTCACCACACATCTCCCCTTAAACCCATCTCCACCCTCCACATAACCCCACCTTCTAGAAGCCTTAAAGTTGGCGCCAACCCATGGCACCTTTCGATGGTTGGCGCCACTTTTAGAGCCTCTTGACCAACCCTAACTACCCCCCTATCACCCCTTAGGTGGTGCCAACCATCCTAACCCTTGGATCATCTAAGCACCTCCATCCAACCATCTTAGCCCTCCATTTCAAGAGGCACCTTAACCCCTCACCCTACCCTATAAAATGACCAATACCCACCACCATTCAATCCATCCTTGGCTAGAAAATTCACTCTCATATTCTACCTAGAAGCCCACGCCCAAGAGAGAAGAAGAAGAAGAAGATTAAAGGGATATTCTGTCCCTTTGGTGCCTTCCACTCTTCCCATCTCTCTTGAGTCACGCTAGCCAAAGGAGAAGCCAGGCAAGGAAGATCTTTGGAGGAGATCTTGAAGGTGGTCCATGCCACCTTGGAGGAGCTTTTGAGGATGGTGCATGCCCACCCCTTGGAGGAGAGCACTGAAGGTAGTAGCTTCCACCTTGGAGGAGCTCTCAAGGAAGGAGAAGAAGGAGGCCCTCTTTTCAAGCCAAGGAGTAGCTAGGCTTGGAGCAAGAAGACTCCCTTCTTCACCAAATTTTGCAGAAGGATTTGTGTTTCTTTTATTGCTTTTAGAATTTTTTTTTATTTCTAATAGAAGGATTCCTCTACTTGTCTTGAAAGAGAACAAAAATTCTAGTTAATTAAATTGCCTCCTTTTCTACTTTCTATTGCAATTGTTGTTTTGGTTCTGGCACTTGTTTCACCTCTTCTTCCAAATTATTCTAGGCCTCCACTTCCCTAGAGTGAGCTTAGGAAGAGGATATATCTATCTTTTAAGTTTTAGTTAAGCAATTATAGGTGTTAGTACTTTCCGCTACAATTCACATTTTGCCCTCGTCTTTTGAAAACAAAAAAATTACATGTTTAAAATACCAAAAAAAAAGTTGAGATGTGTTTTTAGCAAGAGAATTGAATTGCAATTTTTGCCTCCTTGGATGACCCTAAATACTCCCCTATCTAGGTTTATAAAATTAAGAGTTGATCGGTTTTGTGCGTTACAACAACATATTTTACAAACCACGTAAAATCCGTATCAGATGCCGTCATGCCACATCCTCCATCCTCTGGCTATGTCCTCCTTCGTTCCGCTCCTCACCACCTTTCTCTAGGTGACGTCAAAGTGAGTCATCCTCCAAGCAACCGTCGAGGGGGATTCTCTCACCTCTTTCTATCTTTACTGATTTCGTAGGGTAATCTTTCTCGCTTTCGTAGTTATAAAAAAATATTTGATTGGAAATCCATGATTATTTCTCTCTCTCTCTTATATTTTCACAAATAGATTAGCTAGATGAAATTTCATTAACCTAATCTCTTGCTTGATAAAAAATACCAAAACAATTGGAAAAGATAAAAACAACAAAAAGAAATAAAAGAGAAATGCGTATCTTTCAAAACCAAACGTTCGCCTCCCCGTGTTTGACATGGGACTCTCTTTTCAAGTTTCGGTTATAAATTTTATCTGATCGATGGATTTTCTTGCGAATCAAACTATGATGACAGGTTTTCCAAATCCAAATCCTTTTCGCAATGAGATCCAACGCGATCATTTTGGCATCGTTGTCGGGTAGGCAACACTCTTTGGTTTTCTTCACGTTTTCTTGCATTACTTATTTTTATAACCTATCTTTCTTATATGATTTATTGTCTTGCAGAAACCCGATCAAGGAGTCGAAGGTGGTAGATTGGAGTAAAGTGCGGGTAGAGACATTTGTAAGTTTTCCTCCACTTCACCACCCACTAGATCATTTCGCCACCTTAATAATCAAGACCTAATCTACTTAGGTGTTTTCACAAACCCTAGGATAGAAAAGGTTTGTCCTGTTTGTCACTCCACTCACCTTGCCATCCACATAAAATAAAATAAAATAAAGGTTATCTGATTGTGGGATTTCCTGAAAGAGACACACATTGACACTCATAACTCTCGACTTGAGGTGCACCATTCAGCTTTGATTCTACCACTTAACTGGGATCTGACCTATGGACTCGGTACACTTCAACATAATACACATATGTGAGTAGAAATCTGACTAGGTTAAGACTTTTTGTGTGCCTTAATTAAGTGGTGCAATTGGCCAATTGATTAAGCTGTTTGGGCCGCACTACTCAAATTAAAATTGATTCATAAGTAGCTTGCCACTTAGGGCTGATTTTTAGCACTGAACCAGGCACTCCACATTTTATTTCTGATTTTTGAAGGAATATATCTACACCCGTGTTTTCAAAACTTGGAGTGTTCTCCTCAACATGATTGAACCAACCTAAGGATTAAACCTTAAAAGCTATTAAACAAGGTTAAATCCTAAAAGACACATCATCAAATAACCTTGTTTGCAAACCCTGGTTGTGCATGCACACACATTTGAATTGATCATTAAGGGCTCAACCCATCTAAAGGGCCCATCACATTCAAAGGGCACAATCATCCCAAGCTTAATTAAAACTAATTAGACGTTGGCCTTAAGGATTGATTCACTCTTCGGGGCTCAGACTGAGATTTTTTTTGATTAATCTGCTTCTACTGATCCATCTGATGTCTAGCTAAGGGAGTAGTGTCAAACGACCGCGGTTGAGGGGTACACTAGGAACTGGAGGTGCAAGCCAAAGGAAGAACCTTCTCCTCAGCCCCTCCTTCTAACTGGTTGAATTGACTGAATACAAGTAGACCAAATCATTTATAATCTCAAGATGGGTCTTGAGAGTCTGTAGGTCTTTAGGCTAACCCACCTAAGGACAGGGTTGATTGCTTGTATTGCAGGGCTCCTTTCTCTCTTCTATTTTCCCTCCTATTCTACCATGTATCCTTCCGCATCCTACACTCATTTCCCATCCTACCCTCCTACCACCACTTATCCCCAAGATGATTACTATTCCGACTTGACTTATGACTACCCATCTCCTAGCCGGGACAACTTTGATTGGGGGTATGAATCCTGACTTCAGTGTCCACAGCCTAACCCTGGACAACAAGACTATGATTACTTTCCTTCCTAGAGCTACAATGATTATAGATCTCGATACTTTGATGATCAAACCAACCCGATCTACAATCAGGAAGGATATGATGATTATATCTACCTGCCCTATTATTCCACTGAATATAGGTCGCCTCCATTTTTTGAAAAACCTAAAATGACCTACAATTAGGGAGGGACCCAAGAACCTCGATATCTTGACTTCCCTAGATTTAACTCAAACCCATCCAAACCTAAACCAAACCATTCGATTCAGGTGAACCAGATCCAAGATAGGGTGTTGGCTAAATTGAGGAACAACATAAAATCTTTAGAAGCTCAGCCAACACCATGCACTGAAGCATTGGAGCCTATGATAAAAGTGATTGATAAGCTGAATAGCACTTTATTGAATTTACTCCGAAATGTTATAGAAAGGTGTTCGGTGTGTAATTCGCATTTTAAAAGATTTTTCAGTTGTAGTATAGCACAAAAACATGACGACAAATAAATTTATATAAAAAAAACCAGTGAGTACCGATTCGTTTGCAGGGAGGCAATCTCTATTTTTAACGGAAGCTTTTCAGAAAACTAGTTTTAACAGGTAATTATATATGTATATATATTTAAAGAGCAGATATCTAGCATTTAGAATATTGGAATTTTATTGCATTCATAAATAATTTTCAAAGTAGAAAGTACTATGCTAAAGAGAGAGAGAGAGAGCAGATAGATAGAAGGGGAGGAAGATAGAGAGATAGAGAGAGAGAGAAAGTGCTGAGAGACGATGTCGCTTATAGGATGCTTGTGTGAGGTGCGGCCGCACCTCAGATCTAGAGCACTTGGACGAAGTTGCAGAGGAGATGGTGAACGAGATCTGGAGTTGATCGGAGGAGAGATGCTTCAATTGGCGGGCCTTGGGGTTTCTTTTATAGTTTTAATGGAAGGAAAAAAGTATATTTTGGCCTTAAAACCATCCAACAACCTCTGCTTGATCAGATCTGTTGATCGAAAGATCAATGGCTCTGATTTGGCCACAAAATAGCCTTCAAAAGACATTCTACGCTTGGATTTGCTCTGGTGGTGACACGTGGCAGTCGGTGGATTGTTGGATCAAAGATCGCACGGCCCCTCTTCCTCCTCACGCGCCCGCTGCAACAACATCTCTCCGCGCGGGCACCTACAAGGCCCTTTTCAGTGCCTTATCCTCAGCCGTCTGTTCATGACGATCGAACGGCTTACGCATGCTTGCCTCACCTTCCTAATCTTGCAAAATGCATGCGACCATGCATCCGCTCGTAGAGGGCTCTAATCGCACCACGTGGTCACGCCTCTGCCCTCTAATCACATAATTACACCTGCCTACACCCGCACAGCTAATGCCGCTTCAAATTTGTGTAGTGCACGGCTCGAACCTGCATCCCACACTTACATGCGTGTGCGTAAGCCAACCGCATCCAGTGCCTTTTGTTATATATGCTTGTTTGTTTCTATTTATGCTTATCCGATCTGGGCGGGTGGCGTAGTGCGCTTATGGCCATTGGATGAAGATCCAATGGCCCACAGTGTGTGATGCGACCTTCCTAGATGGGGCGGTGGTGAGGGAGTGGCTGTGATGGCACCACGTGGCACCATCATGGCCATCCATCTTCTTTTCTTTGTATCTGGTGATGCAGACCTCTGATTGGGTTGATTTTTACACTATTGGATTGCGATCATCGCTCCAGATTCATCTGTGCGGTTGGATTCTTCATCTAAGGCTCAGATCCTTATCCTTTGGCTCCATGATCTCCATTCTTCTATGGATTATACATGATGCTCTAGTTGTCTGATTAGGACGATTTCAAAACCGTTGGACTCCCATTATCATTCTGATCAGATCTGTCAAGTCTGATTTGACATTCACGACTTTGAATCATCTGCGATTAAAATCATCTCTCTTTTAGGTCATAAAATGACGATATTATCTATATGGCTAATAAACTAGCTATTGTGGAAATTATGATGCCTATGAATGCATTATTCATAAGTTATGCTAGAATCTAGCTTAATTTAGGTGATTTAGGTTGCATGATTGCTATGCAATCACACCCCAATGCCTAAATCTTACTAGTCCCTAGCAAATGCATGACTAAATGCAAAGTGGTCCTACATGAGTAATTTTTATCAAAAGTTTGACTAGAGGTTTATGTATTTTATTTTCATCTAATAATTTAGTAATCCAGATAATCGTGAATGTGTTTTGTTGTAGTCTATGCAACGGATCCAACTGAAAAGTCAATCCACATTTAAAGCTCGTACTTGACGCTTAGTAAAAATCTATTGGGATAGGAAAACTTCTTCCCTTGAGGTTATCTATAAATTCAACCCTGATTTTTGGCTTAGGTAGAAGATTTTTGAGTCAAGTAGATTTCTATTTGGTGGATCACACTCATCTAGTGCTACATATAGACTAGTACTTTAGAACCTAGATTTCTTGATTGTTAAATAATTCAACTCAGAGAGAGGTAGAGAAATTGTGCACTGTTTAGTTTTCTTGTATGTGTTCTCTCACTCTTTCTTTCTGAGATCACAATCTCACCGGATTTATTAGTATATTTGATTGTCTCTCTTGGCACTAACACTTTGATTAGGTTCTGATAACTCTATGACTAAGTCAGAATTCCTCAGCTCGTATTCAGGCGGCCAGAAAAATAGAAAAGTAGGTCAAGGTTGTATTTGGTGGATTGTGAGGGTGATGGGTGTTGTTGTCCCATTACACTTGAAATAAACTCTAAGAACACTTATTTGGGATTGGGGGATGTTCAAGAGGATATCGAGTGGCTTATTTGGTGGAAGTGCCTATTCTCAGCACCGGGAAAGGAATGGATAGGATAATGTATTTCTGACCTTGACATTAATACCCTCCTTTAGCTGAGGATTCCGTAAAGGACGATCATGACCATCCACCTCAGTCCTAGTTTTATCAGAACCCGCTCTCTACGTATTTGCCTCATTTGGTGTCTCTAAAGAGATTCGTAGTAAGAACTTGAATGCAAAAATTGAGAGCAGAAGTTATGCCTAACTCTAAGTATCATTATCTCATTATCCAGAGATTAAGATTCCCCATACTAGCCTTATAGCATTAGTAGACTTTCTACTCTCACCTCACACTTATTTGGTGGATCTGTTAGAAGATAGTTTGCCTGACTCCCTAATTACTGTCCAAGGGTTTAGGAGAAGAAATAGTGCTTCAACTTGACAAACTAAAGATGTTTATCGGTCTTCACAGAGGATCCATTGCAAATTCTGTGTATGTGTGAAATTATACTGGATTCTAAACTCAGGAATCAACTTAAGAATAAATCCCTAATAAAACCTTAATAAAAATTCTTTATGCCTAAATGCATTTTTTCTTTTAGACATAAAGATAAGACATGCAATGTCTACCCCCCCATGCCTATTCATTACAATGTCCTCATTGAAATGTATGCTTGAAAACCAAAATATAATAAGAAAGAGGAGGGGATATCACTTGACTATCTTGTTAATCTAGGTCAGCATGGATGCTGAAGATGTAGAGCTACCTGTAATGAATACTGGGTTGCCTCCCAGCCGCACTAAGTTTAACATCATTTGCCAGACTTAAACCCAAAAATATGCAGTTCAATATTGTGGATTAAGAGAAGAAGTAATAGCAGTTGTAGGGGAATTTAAGATTAGTAGAAAGATATGATCATTTAGTCCTAGAATTAGTGATCCACAAATGTGGACCAGCTGATGATGCAGCCCTATTCCAAAGAGTCTTTCTGATTTGGAATATGAAATAGGGTCAGGTGGATGAGGTTGAAGATGTAGATCTTGTTCGTTAATCCAATTGCATAGATCAAGAAGAGGTGGTAGAGAGTCTGGATCGAGATCATGATTGAGATTTATGTATGGTTCCGAATCAAAATTATAAGGATCTTTATAATGGTAGTTGGTATCAAAAATCATGAGTTCTCCTGGCTCTGGGTCATATGAAGATAGGGGTAGAGTTGTGTGGAATTCATCAAAATCTTCATCAGAAATTTCCTCTTCCTCATCTGAAGTCACTTCTTCTGAGTCAAGCCATCCATTTGAACCAGTTGGCTTATAAGTTCTTCCCCAGTCCATTATGTGTTGAACTTCTTCTAGGGTTACTTCCTAGTTCATGTCCTTAGATTGTCCATTTTCTTGAACTCCCCCAGAATTCAAAAGTTCTTGAATTTCAGGGAGGAAGTATTGAGGATTCTTTATATTATCATCTAATTCATCATAAGTTAGTTCCAGGAGTTTCTCAATCTCACTAATGTTCTATTCAATTTTATTTTCCATGGGAGATGGTAGATCAGAATTATCCTCAAGTACATCCCCTTCTTTCCCTTCGTGCAGGTCTTGAGCTTTGGTAGGATTTGGATCACCTTTACTATGGATTGCCAACACTTGTTCAATTGTTCCTACAACCTCAATGGAACCACAATTCACCTTATTCTTTTGGGAAGTTTTAAAGATATTGAATTGACAATTTTTCCTTCTAGAGGTGATGTGCATAATCCCCGTCTCATAATTGATTAGGGCTTTGGCCATGTCCAAGAAAGGTCTCCCTAAGATTATCGTGGTGTGGTTCAGGTTTTCTGATGCCTCCATATCTAGAACAAGGAAGTCCACAGGGTACTCGAAATCCCTCACTTTTATAAACACATACTGTAGAAGGCCCTTCGAAATTTTGGTTAATCAATCACCAAGCTGAAGGGTCACATCAATGTGTTGCAAGGGGCCAAAATTCAATTCTTCATATAATTTTGTGTGGATTAAGTCGATGGAGGCACCAAGGTCTAATAAGGCTCGATCCAGGATGAATCCATCTATTTCACATGAAATTAAGGGGGTCCCTGGATCTTTCCTTTTAGGAAGGAGCTTGTTTAGGATGATGGCACTAGCTTGTTCAGAAATCACTACCCTTTTTTATGATTTGTCCTAGCGTTTCGGTGTGGATATTTCCTTCAGAAATTTTGCACTGGTCGGGATGTTCTCAATAGCCTCAAGGAGTGGTATATTTACCTAGACTTGCTTTTGAATCTCAAGCCACTCCTTGGACCAATCAATTTTCTTTTCCCTAGGTTTAATCAATGCTTCAGAAAAAGGTGCTTGAGAAAAATGATGAGTATTCAAATCCTGAGTCTTATTTTCTAAATTAGTTTCGTTTCCCAGGTCAGATTCAGACTTCTCAAGATCTTGGAAAGATTTTGATGTAGAAGGATCTTGGATTTATTTCCCACTTCTCAAAGTGACGGCACAGGCATGTGCATTAGGGTTAGAAGGGTAAGGTGGGTTTTCTAAAATGGGTTAAGCTTGGGTTGGGCTAGGGTTAACAAAACCTCGTGGGTGCTGGGGAGCAAGCTGAATTAGGTGTGCTTATTGCTCCTGTGTGTTGTGCTGATTAACCCTATTGAAATTTATTGGGTTTGGGATGGGTTGGGATGGAAGCATCCCGTGTTGTCTAACATCTACTAGCTGGTCCATTCATTTCGTCAATTCTGTCCTGAATTGATTCATTTCATCCTTATGTTTCAGATTCATCACTTTGATTTCTTTGAGGAGTAGGCTCAAATTAGTGAGCTGGTTTTCCTGAGTAGGTTGTGGTTGGTACTTGTGTGGCTGTGTGTACCTACTATGTTGCTTGTTGAACATTACGAATTGCTACGCTAACGTGTTTGGTTTTGGAAAACCTGTCGTTGTAGCTTGAAAACGAAGAATTCATGTTCAACAAATAAAATTTATACCGAAATGAAAATTCCTGGTCGAACACAGGGAGGCGGATGTTTGATTTAAAAACTATGCGTTTCTTTTTATTTGTCATGAAGAAATTCAATTTAACATTAAATAAAAGAGAGAGAGAGTATTACACATGAAAATCAAAATGAGATGTAGAATAAACAAAAAATTTATCATTGAGGAGATTGTTCATTACAACTAGAAAGCATAAAACAATTACACTAGAAAGTGATAAATTTACTCTAGAAAGCATTAAAAGAATGGAGGGAGAAATGTCCTCCTCGAAGATTGCTAGGAGGACGAGCAAAACTACACTAGAAAGTAGTAAATCTGTATTAGAAAGTAGTAAAAAGAATAGGGAGAGAGAAATCCTCCTCGACGGTCACTTGGAGGACAAGCCGGATGGGACGACGCCTGGACGAAGGAGAATGAAGCAGGATGAAGGAGGACGAAGCAGAAGAACGGGAATGGAGCAGCACGCCGTCGTCGTCGTGAGATCCACTTCCAAAGGGGGACGAAAATTTGGACATTATCTCGCGAGAAGCATCCTGGGTGTGGGACAAGCTTCTCTTGAGCTTTGGAGGGGTAGAGAAGAGAAGGAAGGGATGAGAATTTCGTATGGAGGGGGTCTCCTTTTATAGTTGCAAGGAGTGGGGGCAAAATGGGCATTACAATTTTAAAATAATAAATGAGGGGTCTTTAGTGACGGATAAATCTGTCACTAAAGCTCCCAATGTGGACGTAGCTCCCGCGCCCACACCAGCCTGCTCAGCTGCTCGTGCACACAACGCATGCTCACGTTCAGCGATCCTCAGCAGTCCGATTGCAAGATCGAACAGCTTAAGTCGCTCCTTCACCCGCTGCGTTGCACGCCTGCCTGCGTGCGATCGTACGTCCATGCCATGCATTCAATCGCGTGTGAAAGCTATCGGGCACGCGCGGCCGTCTGATCTCGATCCAACGCCTACCCGCGCTCAATCGCTCATGCCTTCCAGCCCTTCGCTGCGGCTCGAACCCTTGCCTGCTGCTTGCATAAGCACGCTCGACTGCTGTGCTGTGGGGCGCGGATGGTCGAGCGAACGCTTTTAAGTGCGGCTGACCACAGCAGTTGGATCAAGATCCAACGGCAGAGAGCGAGCGGGTGCGGGATCATCAGAGGTTGCATGCGGCCATTTGGGCAGCTGAGATGGTGCCACATGGCGCCATCTTGGCCATCCATCTTCTGGAAGTTGTAGATGGTGCCACAGATGTCGGATTGACTCGATTTTTACGTCGTTAGGCTGTGATCGTCGATCCGAATTCATCCGTGCGGTCGGATTTGTCATTTAAAGTATGGATTTGCACCATCCTGGCCCTTGATCTTCTAGGGTTCCCCAATCACTATCTGATGCTACAGATGCCTGATTAGGGTGATCTTGGAGTCGTTGCACTCCAATCGCCGCCCTGATCACATACATACGGTTAGATCTTTGGTCTGAGGCCCCGATAAAATGTTTGCCCTGTCCAAGCACATAAAAGGAGATAATTAACCTCCATTTTATTCAAACTACTCTAAATGCAAGATGATGCATGTTATGCAATATTTATATCATGAAATGCAATCCTATGCTTAAGAACATGCAAAAATAGACATTTTAAATAGTGTAAATGTGTTCACATCATACCCCCATGCCTATCTTTTGCTAGTCCATAGCAAAAACTATATTCTATTTATAAAAGAATTAGGTTGGATTATTTGGACCTGAGTTATTTTCAATCATTAAGAAATTGTCTACTTAGGAGCTGAACTTTCAAAGACACAACAGTACCCGGGTATCAGCCAACATGCAGACCGCCTCAAGCCTTGCCTTATTCAAAGAAAATTTTCTTTTTCTCTTTTAACTCTTTTCTATTTTTTTTTTTGGATTTTCAAATTTTAGGGTGTAAGAGTGGCTTTCTACCGCCATTCAACTCACCCAAGATTTGATGAGAACCCTAAGTTTTAAGCATCTTATTGTTATTGTGATAGACTCGTTGACCGGCAATTAAAACGAACTTCGGATTTCTACGCTTCTAGGGGACCTCAAAAAGAATTCTGCCTAAAGGTGTATCTTTACAACCGGTAGCTTTCTCCCTACTTTTATTTTTTTACGGGGTCAACACAAGGGTTAATCCAGTGTATATCTCCCCGGTTTATTCTACTTATCCGCTTCTTCCTAAGTGTTTTAGGAATTTTTAGTGCATTTACTGAGTTGGGTTCTGGACAACCGGTCGATGAGCTGTTACCACCGACAACTTGCCAGTCATACTCGTGCAGCGAAGTGTGGCTTATTTCTTTTTTTTCTTTCCCCTTTTCTTTTTGATTTTTTTTTTCTTTTCTTTTTTTTTTTAAGTAGGTTGCTTCCCTGGTCTAAGATTTACCTAAAGGCAGCAAAAAGAGAAAGGTCTAGTGACTGGGCTCTGGACAACCTACCTATGGGCTGTTACCCATGATAACTTGCCAGCCATATCACCCTAGAAGGTTCATTAGCTACCCAATTTCCGTTAAAATCACCGAACAACGAGTCAGTGCAAAGAAAGTGTGTAGATGCTTAAGACTCAAAATTCCCTCAAATCAGAGGGCAGGTTGATAAGTCGTGTACTTATCACCCAAACTTATTTACTCCAAGTAAAATAAAATTTAGGTTGGCGAGAACTCGAAAAATAAATCCACATTTTAGTGGATATACGGGCTGATTAAGTCCAAAAACCAGAAGGGTCTTTATGTTCAGATCTTAATGTAGTATTTCCTAAGATTGAAAATTTTCTTAAACCGAAATTCTCTTTCCTAATTCTGATTTTTTTTTTTAATAAAAGAAAATAAAACAAATCTACGGAGCTGAGAATGAATTCAGAGATAAATATCCACCCCCCATGCCTATCTAATGCAATGTCCTCATTGTATTAAAAAGACATGAAACAGAGTGGAAAAGCGTAGAAAGCACCTGAATTGCGTGAATGTTAGGTCCGCTCCGAGATGAAAATGAAAAAGAACTGTATATGTGCTGAGTTTAGTGCCTTCAGCTAGGCACACTATACAAAGAAAAGAAATGAAGAATTCAGAAGTGCAGGTCAGAATTAAAATAAAAAGAAGAATCCTCCGACCTGTCAACAGAGGTCCTCAGATGTGGACCAGATTGTGATGCAGACCCATCCCCCATAATCGAGAATATCTTTGGTTTTGGATAAAAATTACCCAAAACCTAAAATCAGAATGTAAGCGGGGTCGGGCCTGCGATTTATGAGGATGCAACCCAAGACCAAAAAGTTAGGTTACAGAGAATTGAAGTTCAAAAGGGTAATTGTTGAATGTGTGCTTGAGTTTGATATCCTCGAAACAAATGTCGTAAGGGTTCTGATTTGATGGTTTCAGCTTAAAAGGAACCCTTCGGCTCAATCTTCCATTTCCTCCAAAATTAACTTTCCAAATTAGAACTTCCCAGCTCTTATCCTCCTCATTCCGAATGTCGAATTCCAGGACCTCTTGTATATTAATCACCCCATCTGAAATCTCCAAGTCTAAATGATGTGGTAGAATCAAAATTGACTTGGTCTAATTATCTTAGAATTAGAATCATCAATAAGCTCAATGGGGTGTAACTGACAATCAGGGCATTGAATTGAATCCTCCAGAAAATGTAATTCTGGATCCGTAATGTGTGCCCTAAGATCAGTTTCCTCAATTATTGGGCTATCAAATGATCTATTAGATTCCTCAGGCCTAATCGTCTCACAAAAATCGTGTTCTGAAAACTCGTGTGAGACTTCGCAACTTGAATCTTCACCATCAAAGAAATCAGGATCCGTATCAATGTATGTCCCAAAATCAGTTGTCACTTTCTATTCCCAGGAGACATACGTTTCCTCGTAACCCGACTCAGGGATCTCAGGTGAAGAAATAAGATCTTCCTTAATTGGTTGTTTTAATTCAATCTAGTCAGCCTCGTAACACGTGTCCCCCCCAACAGGTGCCTGAGCGGGTTCTGTCATTGGATTTCCTGAAGGGGGTTCATCCTGAGAATCATCCCAAGATTGAATCAAGGCAACCACGAATCTCATCCTCAATTTCTCTAATTTCCCAAGTAGAAACTCACCCGGGTTCTTATCCTTAATGTCCTGGAGCCAATCAAACAAAGACTTATTCAAATCATCAATCATTTCAATCAAGGGCTCCAATCTCTCAATGCAAGGTATTGGTTGAACTTCTAAAGATTGTATGATATTCCTCAAGTTAGCCAGAACCTTATCTTGAACCTGGTTAACCTGAACCAAATGAGTTGGTTCAGGGTTGGGCGGGTTTAGGCTCAATGCAGGGGAATTAGCTAATTGAGATTCGTTATACCCTTCCTGAAAATAGGTCATTTCAGATTGTTCAAAAGATGGTGATGACCTAAAGGCAGTGAAATCAGAGGATGGGTAAGGATCGGTGTATCCTTCTTGATTGTAGATCGTATTAGGTTGTGTAAGAAAGGAAGACGATCTATAATCGATGTAGCTCTGAGAAGGATAGAAATTAGAATGAAAGTGTTCAGGGTTAGACCCTAAACATGGGGGTCCGGAATTATATCCCCGATCCGAATTATCCCAACTAACTGATGGTCGATTACAATACGAGTCGGAATAATCGTCATGTTGAGGATAATTCACAAAAGGATGGAAAGAGCGGGAATGAGTGAAATATGTGGAAGGATTCATGAGACATGGGAGGAAGAAAGGTGCCCTACAATACAAACAATCAAACCTATCCTTAAATGGGTTAGCCTACAGACCTACAGACTCCCAAAATCCGTCTTGAGATAAAGGAACGATTTGATCTACTTCCGTCTGTTCAATCCAACCAGTTAGAAGGAGGGACTGGGGAGAAGGTTCTTCCTTCAGCTTGTGCCTCCAGTTCCTAGTGTACCCCCCAACTGTGATCGTTTGACTCTGCTCCCCTAGCTAGACATCAGATTGAATAGTAGAAATAAACTAATCAAAAATAATCTCGTTCTGGGTTGTGAAGAGCGAGTCTAATCCTTAAGGCCAACGTCTACTCTACTTTATTTAGGGCTAGGTTTGAATGTGCTTTGGAATGTGATGGGCCCTTTAAATGTGTTGTGCCCTTAATGATTGATTGATTTGTGTGTGCGTGCACAACCAGTGGTTTTCAAGCAAGATTATTTTTGATGTGGTGAATTTTAAGGTTCAAATCTTGCTTAGTAGCTTTTAGGATTCAACTTTAGGTGTTTTCAAACACGTTAAGTTGGCACACCAAGTTTTGCAAGCAAAGGTGAAGATGTTTTCCTTTAAAGCTTAAAAAGAATGTGGAGTGCCTGGTAAATCCCTAAGAGTTGAACCTAAGTGGTAGCTACTTGATGAGTTTATTTTATTTGAAGTGGTGCGGCCCAAACAACTCAAACAACTGGCCACAAATGCACCACTAAGTTAGGCAGACAAAGATGGTTAACCTAGAATGATTTCTACTCTTTTATGTGTTGCTTTATGTGTACCGGTTCCACAAATCAGAACCGGTTGAGTAGAAACAAATCAATTTGGTTAAGTGCCTTTGAATGTGGGTGTACGTTGTGTGTTTATTGAAAATTGCCCCACAAAATTATCTTTTTTTTTTTATATATAAATAAAGGCGGAATGAATGTGAGTGAGAATCCAAACAACCAAACTATTCCTAGGATTTATGCAAACACCTAGGTTAATTGGAATTTGGATTCAATGTGGCGAATGAAATCTATGGAGGGGGAAAGAATGGGGGATAACTTACAAAACCTTCCACAGCACTTTACTCCAATCTACCGCTTTTGGTCATCTCAAAAGAGTACCTGCAATTACAATAAGAAAGGAGAAAAGTTAAGTAAATGATTTGTAAGTTACAAAACGCGAAGAGAAATCAAATATCGTTACCTCCCCGACAATAGTGCCAAAATGTTGACTCCCAGGCAACGGCGCCAAAATGTTGAACGTTACGAATCGCTGTGCTAACGTGTTTGGTTTTGGAAAACCTGTCGTTGTAGCTTGAAAACGAAGAATTCGTGTTCAACAAATAAAATTTAAACCGAAATGAAAATTCCAGGTCGAACACAGGGAGGCAGACGTTTGATTTAAAAACTACGCGTTTCTTTTTATTTGTCACGAAGTAATTCAATTTAAAACTATCTAATTATTTACATTAAATAAAAGAGAGAGAGAGGGTAAGAGAGAGAGAGAGAGTATTACGCATGAAAATCAAAATGAGATGTAGAATAAACAAAGAATTTATCATTTAGGAGATTGTTCATTACAACTAGAAAGCATAAAACAATTACACTAGAAACCGATAAATTTACTCTAGAAAGCATTGAAAGAATGGAGGGAGAAATGTCCTCCTTGACGATTGCTTGGAGGACGAGCAAAACTACACTAGAAAGCAGTAAATCTATATTAGAAAGCAGTAAAAAGAATAGGGAGAGAGAAATCCTCCTCGACGGTCGCTTGGAAGACGAGCCGGATGAAACGAAGCCTGGACGAAGGAGAATGAAGCAGGACGAAGGCGGACGAAGCAGAAGAACGGGAACGGAGCAGCACTCCGTCGTCGTCGTGAGATCCACTTCTGAAGGGGGATGAAAATTTGGACTTTATCTCATGACAAGGATCCCGAGTGTGGGACAAGCTTCTCTTGAGCTTTGGAGGGGTAGAGAAGAGAAGGAAGGGATGAGAATTTTGTATCGAGGGGGTTTCCTTTTATAGTTGCATGGAGTGGGGGCAAAATGGGCATTACAACTTTAAAATAATAAATGAGGGGTCTTTAGTGATGGATAAATCCGTCACTAAAGCCCCAAATGTGGTCGTAGCTCCCGCGCCCACGCATGCCTACTCAGCTGCTCGTGCACGCAACGCATGCGCACGTTCAGCGATCCTCAGCCGTCCGATTGCAAGATTGGACAGCTGAAGTCGCTCCTTCACCCGCTGCGCTGCACTCCCGCCTGCCCGCGTACGATCGCACATCCATGCCGTGGGTTCAATCGCACGTGAATGCTATCAGGCGCGCGCGGCCGTCCGATCTCGATCCAACGCCCGCCCGTGCTCATTCGCCCTTCACTGCGGCTCGAACCCGCGCCTGCCGCTCGCGTAAGCGCGCTCGACCGCTGCGCTATGGGGCGCGGATGGTTGAGCGGATGCTTTTAAGCATGGCTGACCACAGCCATTGGATCAAGATCCAACGGCGGAGAGTTAGCGGGTGCGGGATCTTTAGAGGTTGCATGCGGCCATTTAGGCAGCCGAGATGGTGCCACGTGGCGCCATCTTGACCGTCCTTCTTATGGAAGTTGTAGACGGTGCCATGGATGTCGGATTGACTCGATTTTTGCGTCGTTGGTCCGCGATCGTCGATCCAAATTCATCCATGTGGTCGGATTTGTCATTTGAAGTATGGATTTACACCATCCTAGCCCTTGATCTTCTAGGGTTCCCCGATCACTATCTGATGCTACGGATGCCTGGTTAGGGCGATCTTCGAGTCGTTACACTCCAATCGCCGCCCTGATCACATCCATACGGTTGGATCTTATATCCGAGGCCCCGATAAAATGTTTTCCCTATCCAAGCACATAAAAGGAGACAATTAACCTCCATTTTATTCAAACTACTCTAAATGCAAGATGATGCATGTTATGCAATATTTATATCATGAAATGCAATCCTATGCTTAAGAACATGCATAAATAGACATTTTAAGTAATGTAAATGTGTTCCCACCATTGCCCATAAGTGTTTGGTTTAGTCAAGTTAGGACCTTGGGTGGGTTTCTGACATGACCAAGCAAAGTTAGGATGGTTGCGCCATCCTAGGTTGTAAGTGTTTGAATAAGGCTCATTTCTGGTGTAACCCTGGAGTGCATTCACATCCTCAGGATAACTAGGCATTGGGCTACCTAGTTCAGAATTCGAGGGCATCAAGGTCCCTCCTTGGTACCCAGAAAGAGATGGGTCCAAGCATAGTTGGCTCATAGGTGGAGCCATTGTTAGGTCACTAATGTTGTGCACTGATTCTTGACCTATTAGGTTGGGGCATTGGTTGTGGGTTAATATAGGTACTCCTTGGGCAGGCATAGGATTTAATCTGGATTGTGTACCTAAGGAATTCCCGCCCTTTAGATGGTTATCCAATTTCTTATCCAAATTCTCCACATTCTTTCCCCCAAGTTCCACCTTATCTAATCATTGTGCAATTAGCTCTAAATCAACCAAGTTTGAATTATTGCTAACTTCATAAACTCCGCTCATTGGTTGATTAGCTCTATTAAAGGCAGACATTGAGGCATTATTGAGGGAATTTTCACTCATATTCTCGAACAATTGAAAGGCTCCCTCAGCATCTCGACTCAAGAAATTGCCCACACATGCCGCATCAACAAAATTCTTCAGATTATCACTCAACGCATAAAAGAAAATATGTGCCAAGTGCAACTTTGGAATCGTATGATGAGGCCATTTCCTAGCTAAATCATTAAACATCTCCCAAACCTCATGTAGTTGTTCCCTGGGGTTCTGCTTAAAGGTTGTTATGGCACAGTTAAGGGTAGTAGTTTTTCCTACGGGGAAGAATTTCTTAACGAATGTGATTCTCAGGTTGTCCCAAGTTAGGATTGGTCTACCAATTGTCCTTAACTAATGTGCAGCTCTATCTTTCAAGGAGAATGGGATCATTTTCATCATTAAGGTACATTCATTCATGTTCCTAGGGCCAAAAGTTCTTCCTATGTGTAGGAGCTCTTTAATGTGGTGGAAGGGGTCATCTGACTCACGGCCATGGAAGTGGGGAATCAAGTTAATGATCTGAGGTTTAAGTTAAAAATCTTCCCCATCCTGAGGTACCCTAACAAAGGGTTCAGGTTAGACATTAGGAGGGTTATAAAAGTCACGGAGGGGCCGGTCTGCCCTTTTGTTTTGGAGTTGAGTGATGGCCTACACTATGACTTCTATCTGTCAGTTGATGAGAAGCTTATCATGATCTCTAATTACCCCTAATTAACTAGTCTTCCTAGTTAATTAGCTAGAAATATGTGAATATATGGGTTAAATATTAAATAAGGGATAAATAGTAAAGGACCTTAAAATAAGTTTAAAATGGTATATTATCATCTAATTAATATTATTAATAAACTAATTAATAATTGTCAATTATTCATCTAATTAATGTGCTAACTAACTTAAGCATAATATATACCTAAGTATGTAATAACCTAAGTAACACTAAATAAATTAATCTAAAATGGTCAAAAATGTAAATTCAAGGTCTAAATATAATAATTGTTTTATTTATAATCATATATAAAAAGTTGAAGAAGATTTAAATTAAAATAAACCTTGAAAACCTATGTTTACATTTTGGTCCTTACATTTTATTTCAATCGGGTCCTTATTTTACACTTAGGTCCTTAGGTTTCATTGCATATAAGTCCCTAGACTTCTTCTTCTTCTTCTCTTCTTCACCTGTCTGGATGGTTGATGACTAAAGGTGCAGCCACCGCCTGATCACCGCCAATCCGATGTCATCCCTTCTTCTCCAAGGTCCTAGAGCTTACGCTCACCATCCCCTTTTCATACACCAATCTGGATGATGCCTGAATCCTATTTTAGGGTTGGAGATAACCTCACCGATGTTGGAGAAGACGTCGGTGGTTATTCCCCTCCTAGCCATTAATCTGTCCAGATTCCACCTCCTTCTTAGTCGCCGTCAAATATAAATGCCCCTTCGCACCCTCGATTTCCACCAAGTTGGCTCCCTTCCCTCTTCTTCACTGAAGCTGACTTCGATAGGCTATTCTCTCCAAAACTTCGGCGAACTTCCACCACCTCATCCGACTTCCTCCATCCATCTTCAATAGCTCTAGATCTCTGCTAAAGTCGGCCACGTCTTCTGACAAGTGTTGACTAGGAGCTCTGCTCTGCTTCACCTCACCACCAATGCTGGAGATCTTTCGACAACCCTCTAATTTCCTCCACCATTATGAGCCTTTGACGGAGATCCTCTATCCCCTTCATCCAAGTAACAGTAGACTAGGTAGGTAGGTTACTTTAGTTAGTTAGTTAGGTAGCTTATGTAGTTGTATTGTTAGATTTAGCTTTCTCAACTCCGATGAGCTCCTTAAGCTTGTTAGGAGCGATAATTTTGTCTTTTAAAGTCATTGTCCATCTTCTTGAATCTTCCATGAACATTTCTGTAGTCATTAATTACGAATTTGGCCATTAATTTTCCTAAACCACTTCCACCTCCACCGACTACTCCTGTTGTCCATGCTAGCAGTAGTTGACCTATTTTCCACCTTCATTGGGTCCTCCATCACCTATTCATCTCCAAAGGATCCTAATCATCACTTTAATTCAAGTAATTACCATATATAACCTAAACACCCAAATTTAATTAAGCCCCAGAGCTCGCTGTCAATAGCGACTCAGGAGTAGTTGAAATCATTAATTAACTATATATTTATTATCGCAATCATCTGTAGATTATTTTTCTCCATTTAAATGAGTAGGAAAACAAGTCCTGAGCTTAATCCAATTCAGACTTTATAAAAATTGAATTCACTGTTAAATCTTTATTTTAATGATCAATTGAAGGAACTAACTTGATCCTGAGGTTCCTTGTGACCTCAGGAACCTTTCAAATCTTTAATGGCACAATTCCACATTCTATATCACAATTTCACTCTTTTTATGGACTCACCAGAGCTTCGGTGAGTCAAAACTAGTTCTTCAGCCTGTAGAACAGAGTGAGAAGATCCAGATCAATGAATTGAGGTTCACTGATTATGTTGAGATTGTTTATTTGAGGTTTGAATGTCTGGAGCTTGAGATAGGTCTTCATCTTCTCCAACTTCGGTAGAGTTGGAGAAGTCTAACAGTTAGTTTTAAGATACAATTAATACGTCTGGAAGCTTCAGTGCTGTTTGACTCGTCGATCTTTTGCTTTTAAGTCGGTTGCAGTTTAATGTGGTGAAAAAATCGACTGATCAATATTTATGAAGAAATAACCACTCGTAGAGGAGTGGGTCGTATCCACAGGGAGGCAATGACGTATTAAAATTCGCACCAATTAAAAACGTTCGTTCGTAGTTAGTTTGGACAAGAATCAAGCCAAGATTGCCTTTAGATTAAGGTTTAAGCAAGAAACAATACTGAAATGGCAATTATGAGAAACTAGAGGATATTTTCCGCAATGTAGAATCAATAAAATATCATTAAAAAGTGACAATGGTAGAAAATGTAATTTCTAATTGACGGTTTACTATAGCAAAACAGGGGAATTTTTCCCCTTTGTCTTGCGCGACGAGGAGCGGGTGGCCGGGCGCGGGAAGCTCGGAGGAAGTCCCTTGGACCAAGAGCTTCGAATCGGTGGTGGCGGTGAGTCGCGCGGAGGCCGGAGGTGGCCGGACGAGCTCCAGCGGAGGTGCTGCAGCCGGTGAGCATGCGCGGACTGTTGGCGTGAAGTCTGTCGCGCGCTGCTGCTGTGGGGGTGGCTGCTGCTGCTGGCGTGGGCGCTGCTGTGGCTGGCGTGGGCATGGGAGCGCAGGCGTGGTGAGCGCTGGTCTACAGGCACGGGGAAGAGGGTGCTGCAGGCGGTTCTGCAAGTGCAGGCGGGGTTGGACGGGTCTGTAGGCGTTGGAGGATGGCATGGGCTGGTCTGCAGCTGTGCGTGGGTCTGCAAGCGCGTGGAGAGTGCTGCAGCCGGTGAGCGCGTGGAGATGGGCGCGGTTGGAGGGCGCGGTTGAGGAGGGCGTGCGTGGTTGGAGGGTGCAGGCGCAGTTGGACGAGTCTGTAGGCACAGTTAAGGACGGTTGCGGTGGTCTGCAGGCGCAGGGAAGGGCGTGGCCTGCAGGCGTGTGGACAGCGTGGGCTGTTGGAGGTGAGCGGGTGGCTCTGTAGGTGCGGGAAGATTGGAGGTGGACTTCAGACGTCCGGGAAATTTCCCGGACGTCTTAAGTTACTGAAAGGGGTGGTTGACGGTTGTTGCGGCGGTGGTGGTTGGCAACGACGGCGAGGGAGATGCATGCTAAGGTGCTCACGATGATGCGGACGAGCTCCGGATGGCGGTGTGGCCTGTCACACCACACGCCCACGGTGGTGGAGACTCGCCGCCACAGTAGAGGCCGGCAGTATGGAGTGGAAGAGAGAAGGTCTCTCTTCACCGTGGTGGGTCGGTGGTGGAGGCCTCCCGAGCTCGGCTGCCTCTCTCCTCCTTTTGTAGTGGCCTGCACACATTTGAAATCATCTGCCCGACCAGATCCACCACATTCGCTCTCCCTTGAATGGGTTCTTCACTGCGGCTGCTCGGCGTTGGAGCGGCAGCCATCCGTTCCTGCAAGAAGAAGAATAAAGAAAATAATGTTAAAATATTAGGGTCATTTATATACAAACCCTCAACTTTTATATTAATAAAAACAATGTACCTAATTGGTTATCTAATTAGATAAATGTCATTCTAAGCTAATTCAAAATGCACTTAAAATATGAATGCAATGCATGGATTATGTAATTAAATTAAAACTATGAATTAATCTATTTACATCCTAATTTATACTAAATAAATGTTAGAATTAACCTAATGTGTAGGCACTTAACTACTTAAATAGCCCACAACTATGGGCTAATCACTGTTCACTGAATTCATTTCCATGCTTAATCTAGTGTAACAACCCTTAGGTTGTTTTGATGAGCAAACTACTTTTCAATCTTAGGCGATGATCTTAAAACCCTAGAAGCTCTAGTTGAAACACCTATCTAAGGAGTTGAATCTATCCCTGAGATTGAAGAGATGTTGTTTTAGGCTTAAATTTCATCTGAGAAGGCCAAAATCAGAAAGTCAAAACTTGGGGCTTAGTAGTCAAACATGAGTCTGAATCTTGAGTTCTGCATTCAATCTGATGAATTAATGAGTTCAAGATGTTTCTGGAATGCTTGTGAATGATTTAAAAGAGATTTGAGTGAGCTCTGATGGTTTATAATGTGGAATTCGATTTTTGTCAGTTTGGGTTGTTTTTTAACCCAAACTGATGACAGTGGATTTTTGATGAGTTTTGAATGTAAATTCTACCTAGATGGATTGGTAACAACCTTTGGAAGTTGTTTAAATCGATTAAATAGGTCTTTAGTTGTCTGTTAGGTCTTTTCAAAGTCTGATTAACAGTCCTGAAGCTTCAAGAGAAGCTTTGAGCTCCTGCACACTTCTTGAAGCTCCTGAGAGCTTAATACCTCTACCAGCAGCTATGGAATTCACCTCCTAACCCATTTAGAACTTCAACTGGAAGTTAAAGTCCATTCTGTGGACTTAGAGTTGAGAAATTCACTTTCCAGGCCATTATAAACATAGATAAAATAGTATCTTCGCCCTTCAAATAGAAGAGCTTACCTTCCCCTTTGAATCAAATTGACACTTCAATCCTGTAGAGCAACTCAAGAGCTTTTCAAAAAGCTTTTATTTGCTTGGAACGAAGCTCTGAGCTAGGAGAAATCGTCACTTGAAGTTTGGTCTAGGAGGGGATAAGTTAGTCCCACCTTGGGTAGATCTGAACGGTCTCATGGGTATAAAACTATTTTGTGCTATAGCCACTTCAGTCAACAAGCGCACGGTGCAAATGAAATGAACAAGCATTGGGTGTGAGTCACTTGTGGACGTGCGAGTGTGGGCCCTGGGAGGGCGTGAGCGAGGCCTGGGAGACCGTGAGCTGATTTGGCTCAAAACTTTGAACCGAAAATAAACCAAAGCTTAATGAACTAGGCCTGGACCTAGTAGGGTCTGGTACCACCCTGAGAGGGGTGCTGTGTATCTCCGAATGGTCCAAGCCACCAATAAATAAACCTAATTTTTTGTTGAAGAGAAAAAAAAACTCTGTTCGGCTCGAAAGGCTAACGAAAAATGCTAATGTTATGAAGGATGTTAAGGAAGAAAGGCCAAGGCACAGAAAGAAGGATATGCTAAGGAAAAATGCTAAGAGAAATACTAAGAAGGAGTAAAGAGAAAAAAAAATGAAGACAGGGAGAATTCGTAGAAGGAAGAGAAGGCTGAATAGGCACTAAAGATGAGAAGAAAGAAAGAAAAGAAAGGAAAAAGAGAAGAGCTCGAGAAAAATAAGAGATAGAATAAAGAGAAAGATAAGGAAAGGATTAAGAGAAGATTAAGAAATAAGTAAACAGAGAAGAAAAGAGAAAGAAAGAAAGGTAAAAGAAGAAGAGAGAGAGGCTGAAGATACAAAGAGAAGAAAAGAAATGGTTTAATTTCTTGCATTATTTTCTAATTCCTTTTGAGTTTAATGTTGTAATAAGGCATATTTCAATTAGAAAAACTTTCTATTGCCTTAATCTTTTGAAATAAATAGAAATTAACATGTTTACTTGTTGTAAAAGAAGATCGTTTGTGTAAATATGTTTTCTTATGGAATTTTGTATATTTCTTAAATTTGAAATAAGTAGGCAAAGTTCGTGTTCTTAAAAGCAACTTAATTATACCTTCTATGAGTAACTTAGATTGATTGGTGAATTCTAAATAAGCTATACCTCCCAATGAACAACCTGGACTCAACCAGTTAAAAGAAATAAAATTTAAAATGTTAGGTTAACTTGACCCTATACTACTCAATCGACACAAATTCGAGTTAACCTAAGTTACTTTCTTCTATGCATAATTAAGTACAATTAACTTAATTAACTGTGTTGAGGAGAGGACCCAACATCAGTCATGATGCTGGCCCTGCTTAGTGATTTGCCTTTGTAAGAGAGTCATAAGATCTAGATTTTGTTCATCGATCTCTTCTTCCTCGTGATGACTAGCCATTGCAGAGGGTTTAGATTCAGATCCTGGATAAATATGTCTTCTCCTAGGATTTCTTTCTAATGGTGGTAGCAAATCAGGATTTTGAGATCTTCTACCTTGCATGCACCAGAAGAATGTCTATAGATGAGAAGGAGAAGATAGATGAGAGAAACACCACCCGCTCAATGCAAGCAATCAAACTGGTCCTTTGAGTGTCAACCCTAATTAGACCTGATACTGGTTCCCCGAAACACGACTGGGTTGGGTCAACCCTTGAATTACTTGCCTAGCCAGAAGGGTGGGATACCTTAGGACACCTCACACGGTGGGACACCACTAAAGGTTAACGTGGTTACCGCACCGGCCTTTCTTGTCACCAGTGGGTCCATGTAGACAAGGCCTTGACCTTAGCCCAATCTAGTCACAAGTCCCTAGTCTATTAGTCCTACCTTGGGCACGTCTGCTCAATTTTAGGTTTGGATTTAAAGTGCTTTTGGAATATGATGGATGTTAGGGGGTGTTTGCCCTTAAAATTGATTTTGAAATGTGTGAAGTGCTCAAGTAAATAGGGTTCACAAGCAATTTCTTATGATGAAGTATCTTTTAAGATTCAAATGCTTGTGTCAATGAATTTTCGGGTTCACCTCATTAAATAATTTCAATCAATGTTCTAATGAGCCACACAAAGAGTTTTGCAAATCTCAATTTGTTTGATATATTTCCTTTGAGTATGGATATGCAGGTGTGTTCTATCCTTAGCTTGAAACCCTAAGCACAGATAGTTCTAAATGATTCTTTTAGGTCCAAAATGATGAGTAGTGCGACCCAAGTAATGAAATCAATTGGTCCTTATTTCACCACTAACTAGGCACTTACAAAATATTTTTTCAAGAATTTTAATGCACGTTTTCTATTTTTTTCTGATTTAATGCACCCGCAAGGACCTTTTCAGCGCCTTATCCTCAGCTGTCTGATTATGATGATTGGATGGCTTACGTGTGCTTGCCTAACCTTCCTAATCTTGCAAAACGCATGTGATCGCACATCTGCCTGCGGAGGGTTTTAATCGTGCCATGTGGTCGCGCCTCTGCCCTCCGATCATGCAATTGCTCCTGTTGGTGCCTGCATAGCCAATGCCACTTCAATTTCACATAGCGCATGGCTAGAACCCACATTCCGAGCTTACCCTTGCACATGTGAGCCAACACGCTGTGCGAGTCTTTTGCTATATATGCTTATTTGTTTCTATTTATGCTTCTCCGATCTGGGCGGGCGACGTGGTGCGCTCATGGCCATTGGATGAAGATCCAATGGCCCACAGCATGTAGTTCAGCCTTCCTAGATGGAGCGGTGGTGAGGGAGCGGCTATGATGGCACCACGTGGCACCATCATGGCCATCCATCTTCTTTTCTTTGTATCTGGTGATGTAGACCTCCAATCGGGTTGATTTTTGCGCCGTTGGACTGCGATCATCGATCCGGATTCATCTGTATAGTTAGATTCTTCATCTGAGGCTTGGATCTTTATCCTTTGGCTCCGTGATCTCTATTCTTCTATGGACTGCACATGATGCTCTAGTTGTCTGAGCGGGATGATTTCAAAACAGTTAGACTCCCATCATCATTTTGATTAGATCTGTCCGATCTGATTTGACATCCATAGCTTCAAATCATCTACGATTAAAATCATCTCTCTTTTAGGTCATAAAATGATGATATTATCTATATGACTAATAAACTAGCTATTGTGCAAATTACGATGCCTATGAATGCATTATTCCAAAGTTATGTTAGAATCTAGCTTAATTCAAGTGATTTAGGTTGCATGATTGCTGTGCAATCAATAGGGGCCTGGGTGAGTTTCTACTTGGGAAATTATCGTGGTTGAGGATGAAATTTGTGGTTGCCCTAGTCCAATCTTGGAATGATTCTCAAGATGAACCCACTTTAGGAGAGCCAATGTCTGAACCTGCTCAGGCGCCTGTTGGGGGGGTACATGTTCTGAGAGCGGGGATGACCAGGTTGGGCTAGAGCAACCCATTGAGGATGAACCAATTGCTTCACTTGAGATCCCCAAGCCACGGAACGACAAAAAATGTCTCCATGGACCATGAAATGACATATGATTTTGAGACATATGTAAATGAGGATCAAGAATTCTTTGACTCTAAGGGTGAAGAATCTTAAGGTGAAGTCTTACTTGAGATTAAAAAAGAGGATTTTAGTAAGACAAACGGGCTTGAGGAGCATGGCAAACCTTTTGATAGCCCGATTATTGAAGAATATGATCATATTGGGGCTAACTTGGACAATTCGAATCCTGATGATTCAATGAGTAGCCCTACTTTTCAACCACACCTTGAAGAGCTAAATTATGATATTTTTGAGATCACTAGACCTAAGTCAATCCTGATTCAGCCACAATTGTTGGACTTGTGTATTTTGGATGGGGTGTACAATGATTTGGAGGTCCAAGAAACCTTTATCTTGGAAGATAGGAAGTTGGAAATAAAAATCTGGGAAGCTACTTCTGAGGGAACTACAATTTTGGATCTAAGGGTACCTATTGACCTGAAACCACCTACTTTTGACCAAGACCCTTACGATACCTTTGACGTGTGACCCAAGTTGGAATAACTGATTATTTTTTTGAGCTGAGTGTTAAGTGGACATCTAAACCTAGTGAACCAAATCTACCTTTTGTTCGACACTTTAGTCTTGGGTTGCACACCACCAAACTACAATCCCAGCCTCGTGAATACAACAATCTTCGAGTCTGGGTGATTTTCATCTAGAACTTTAGAACCACACAACCTTGGGGCATGGGTCTGCACCACAACTTAGTCCATGTTTGTGGACATCTTCTGTTGGTGGGTTTGAGGATTAATCTTTTGATTTTGATTCTGACCCACACTTATGAATTCTCCATTTCTTCCTTGTATGTATATTATGCCTAGATAAAGGCATTAAACTTAGTGTGTGTGTATACTCTCTTCTCTCTGCGGAGTTGACGAGATTTTCACAAAATTCAGGTGATATTCTGTTTACTCCACCCTTTTCATGTCCTTATCTTTACAATGAGGACATTGCATCATTTAGGCGTGGGGGGGTGGATAATTAATTCCTGAAATCATTTTGTTAACTCCGTACAATTTCTTTTAGTTTCTTAAAAAAAAGAAAAAAAAGAAATTAGAAGAGAACTTAGGTATTTGGAAGTTAACTTTAGGATATGATATGATACGACATGAACACTTAGACTCTTCAGGTCTTTGGGCTTAATTAGCTCAGGTGTCCACTTGAATGTGCACTTAGTCTCGAGTCCTCACCAAGTAATTTTACTTTATTTTGGTGAATAAATTGGGATGATAAGTACACTACTTATCAACTTGCCCTATGATTTTAGAGGATTTTAAGTCTAAGGATTTACACACTATTTGCACTGACTGACTTTCTAGCGATTTTTACGGAAATTGGGTGGCTAATGAACTGTCTAGGGTGGTATGGCTAGCAAGTTGTTAGTGGTAATAGCTCATCGGCCGGTTGTCCAGAGCATAGTCACACGATCATTCTCTTCATATTGCCTTTAGGTAAATCTTAGATCAGGGAAGCCACCTACTTAGGAAAAAGAAAAAAAGAAAAAAATGTACCCAAAAAGGAAAAAAAATAGAAAAAAGGAGAAAATAAAAAAATAAAATCACACTTCACCGTGCGAGTATGGTTGGCAAGTTACTGTGGGTAACAGCCTATCTGCCGGTTGTCCAGAGCTCAGCTCATAAAAATGCACAAATAATTCCCAAAAAACTTAGGGAAGAAGCGGGGAAGTAGAATAAGCTGGGGAGATATACATTAGGCTTGCCCTTGTGTTAACCCCATAAAAAATAAAAAAAAGTAGGGAGAAAGCAACCGATAGGAAAGACAAACCTCTAGGCAGAAATCTTTAAGGTCACCAATGATTGTAGAAACTTGAAGTCCATTTTAGCAGCCGCCTAGTGAGTCTGTCACCCTTTCACAAGATGCTTAGCACTTAGAATCCCTTTCGGGTCTTGGGAAGGTCGGGTAGCCGTAAAACGTTATCCCGAAACTCTCAGACTCCAAAAGTCCAAAAGAAAATTAGAAAAGAAGAAAAAAAAAGTATCTTCCCTTTTAAAATAAGGTGAGGACTTGGGCAGTCTGCATTTTAGGAGACACCGAAGTACTGTTGAGTATTTGTAGTTTAGGACCCTTAGTTGAAATTTTCTATTGCTAATAAACAACTTAGATCTAAGTGATTTAATCCTAATTCTGATTTTATACATAGCGTACAGTTTGATTTTTCTAGGGACTAGCAAAAGATAGGCATGGGGGTATGATGTAGACACAATTATTGAAGGTAAAATGCCTATTCATGCATGTTCTTAAGCTTTGATTTGCATTTCATTTTATAAATTTTGCATAGCATGCATAACTCTGCATTTAGAGTAGTTGTATATATTTTAGGTTAATTAGGTCCTTTTTATGATTAGGAGAGAAGGAGATTCACTTCAAGGCCTTGGATGGATGATTCGACTATACAGATCTGATCAAGATGACAAATAGTCTAATGCTCCGAAATCGTCTAGATCAAAATCCTGTAGTATCATGTGAAGTATGAGGAAGATCAATGTCCAGGAGGGCAATGCAACATCCATATAGATTTCATATGGAAAATTCGACTGTATAGTTGGATCTGGAGCAACGATTGCAATCCAGTAATGAAGAATTCACATCAATCTGAGCACCGTGGGACCCTCTGCACCAGAAAGAAGATCGATGGCCCAGATGGCGCCATGGTGCCATCTGGGCTACCCAACATTGGCCAGCAGCAACCGGCCATGCCATTCATCTTTCGCACCTTCGAATCCTAGTCGTTGGATCAAGATCCATTGGCTGGGATGCCTCCACGCCCGTAGCACTCAATTTGTCGTTGAGTCACAAAAATGGTCGTAGCGCATTGGTCGTAAGGGGTGCTCTCAAGCTGCAGGTGTGTGGTTGAATCCCCATGAGTGCACGCAATCAACAGCACGAGCGCGAGTGCCAAATTGGGCCACCAATCTATGATACAGAAATCGAGGAGTTGGATGAGTTGGGATTTGATTGGGTCTATCCTAAGACCCAGGAACCTGAGCCCATGCCTAATCAGGACACCTTTCTGAGCTAAGAATATGAAAATAGGTTAGATCCAAGTTAGGTTGTTGCTTCTACATACCTTGATCCTTTCTGTGGTGGAACCTCTGACCTAGAATCAAGTTCAGAACACAACCTTCGCAAGTTCTCTGATGATTTCAAATCTTATTATGATTTTGGAGAATTGTTGTTTCCTAATGACTCCAAACCAATTTGCGACCTCAACAACTTTGGCCCATCCTTTGAATCTGATGCTGAGGTCAATGATTTGAAAGAAATCGCCTCTTCTACAGCACATACTGAACCTTCTTGAATACGATCCAAACCCTGACTTGCAACCGGAGTCAACTTCTACTCTAATTCTCCTCTCAATGATCTGGTTGCATATGATTCTTCTCCACATTTTGATCGGGTTTCGGACTTTGATCAGACTACTAATCACGTCCCATCCTTCTCTGATCACTCATGTAGGGTTCCTACATCCTCCACATACTCTTTTACATTTGAGGATCCCTACTCTAATCAGGATGGATTGAATCAGCCAAACCTTGGATTTTCATTTCCACATCCATTTTAGCTTTAAAGTATCTGGTGGGTTCCGCATCTATTGATCCACATCCATCAAACCACCAAATTGATTGCGTTTAGGCTGAATCATCAGCTGTTGATCTAAACAGGCACTGGGTTGGACCAACCAGGCTATTGATCAAGGTGCTTGTTTTACAAAATTCATCTGATTTAACCACTCCATGACTACCTTTCGCTTTGCTGAAGGCATTAAATTTAACACTTAACAAGAGTCAACCCATCATTCCAAAAACTCGAGACCCTTCTAAGCTTCACGTCTACTACACTCTGAGTTTAGTGTTAGAACAACCGACTCCACCTTTGGTACTCATACCAAAGCTTGAAATCATCCACAACAATCATCCCAGCCCGTTCACCCACCTGTCTGATCCTATTCTAACCCATGAACCATGATGATTCTATACCCTCCAGTTTATAATGAGGACATCGCAAAACTTAAGCATGGTGGGGTGTTAAAGTGCAAACACATAAAAATTCAAGTTTCTGAAGGGTTTCTACAAAAGAAATTACTCATATTCACCAAACCAAAAAAAATAAAAATAAAAGAAAAAAGATTTGAAAAAGAACAAAAAATTGGAAAGGGAGGAAATTTTGTGAGCTTAATTGCATATCATTCTTGGGGAGGAAAAGAGGAGGTGATTTAGATGTCAAGAAGGAGCAACAATTTGAAACAAAAGGTGATAGTCATTAGTAAATGATTATGGAATCTACTTAAGATCAGTACCAAATCAAGAGAAAAAAAATAAGTCCTAGAATAACATAGATACATGGAGATTAGTATGAGTGCTGTTGGTAAGTCGATTTTCGCTTTCGAATAATATGATTAAGATGATTTGTCATTTTAGTATCAAAGTGGTGGAAAACTGCTTATCAAAACAACTAGAATTAAAATTAAACCACTCACAGGAGAGCGGGTCGTGTCCACAGAGAGGTAATGACTTATTTAAACTCGCAATTAGGTAGAAATCAAGTTCGTTGAAATATTCATCAAACCAAACAACGCCTATGTAGCTCTGAATGTAAACCTTAAATTTATGGAGAAGTCAAGGGTTGTTAACGTAATGTTTAGATAAGAAAATTATCCATGTGCAAGGGTATGCCATGTACTTTTAACTTGCATGCATACTAAAATGTAACTCAAAATTAAATGTAATGCACATAGAGATGAATCAATAAGGCTTAACAATTCTCTAGAAGCATAAGCATAAAGCCATAAACTCACCACAATTTAATTAATCAAGGAAATCAAGAAAATGAATGTTGACAATGGAAATTTCCATAAATAGAAATTCAAACAAAAATAGGGGATTATACCTCTCTCCTCCTCGCACATGGGAGAGAGGCTCATTCGAGGAGCTACTCTGAGAAAAGGCCAGCCAAAGTGAGGCCTTCATGGCGGTGGCGGCAGTGCGTCGCGAGATGGCTTGAGTCGACTAGATGGAGGAGAGAAGCGGCAGCAGCGGCGACTGTGCTGCTGCTCTTGCGTGCTCTGCTTCTGGAGGGCACGCGGCGATGGCTTCGAGGAGCAGTGCTGTACTATTGGAGGGTGCACGGCGAATGCTGTGGGCAGCGATGCGGCGAGGGAGGCACAGGCAGAGGTGTGCACGTAGAGGGGCGGGCACGAAAATGGCATTGGAGGGCGCTGCTGCTGGTGTGCGACAGGGGCTGAGGCGCGTAGAGGGATGGTGCACGTGGGCTGGAAGTGGAGGGCGGTTGCTGCGGGTGTGCGGTAGGGGTTGAGGTGCAGGGGGTTCGTGCGCTGAGCTACTGGTGGGTGCATGCCTGCCACGGTGGAGGTGTAGCACGAGCGGACTGGCTACTGTGAGGGGCAGGCGTACAGAGGGTGCTGGAGGGAGGTGCCTGCGTTTGGTGATGGTCATGCGCGAGGATGGTGCTGGTGGGTGCGATGGTGATGAAGAAGAAGCACGGTAATGCAGGGACTCTGATTGGCGGTGTGGGCTATCACACCACACGCCCAGGGTGGTGGATTCACGCTGCCGCAGTTGAGGCCGGTGGTGAGCAGCGGATGAGAAACGAGGTACTCTGCACAGTGAGGAAAGGTGTGTTGGCCTCCTTTGAACGGCAACCATTCTTCCTCCTTTGTAGCTTTCTGCAAGGATTTGAATGGAGAGGCAGGAGCAGATCCACATTCTCCGCTCGTCCTTGAATGCAGGTTTTAGTGTGGGCAGCTGGTGGCATTGGAGCAACAAATTCCTACAGAGAAGAGAAAATGAATATTAATAAAAAGATTAGTTAATTTATGTTCAAACCCTCAATAAAATGTTAATGCATATAATGTAGTCAAAAGACTAATGCATGGTAAATAATTTATATATGTATTGCATACATGCAAATTTATATAAACTAACTTATTTATATCCTAATACATGCTACGTATACACTAATATCAATCTAATTACTAGGCACTTAAGTAACTAAATAGCCCATAAATATGGGCTCATCAGCTGATCTTAGGCCTCTTGGGCTTGTGTTAGGCTTAAAAATTCATGTATCTATTAAGATCTGCATAGTCCTTAAGAGGTTGAGGAAAATGCAAAGCTTATGTATTAGGTCTAAAGCTTAGGGATTATTTGATGATAACATCATCATCAGCCATATATAGCTTTAATTAGTCATAATTCATTGATAAATTCTCTTACATAGTCTCCAGAAGACTGTAATTCAATCCACATCCTTTCTGAGAGATAAACTTGAAAATAGCAGTAAACTGTAGTTTTAATAGAATATCCTAAATGTAGAGTAATCACAGGGTTTCCCAGGTGTTAATTAAAAGTCAAATGGTCATAAATGACTAATAAGTGGGTTCATGCAGAATAAAACGTGTTTTCATGCTTGTTGATAATTATTGGACATCTGAAACCCTAGAAACAAACCTGCTTAAATAACTGAGGTTCTGATCAAGATAAAATTCACTTAAACCTTCTAAAAATCATAGAAAAATATTCCCTAAAGTTTGGTACCAATGATTTGACCGTTGGAACCCATTTTGACCTAAGATGGAGTCTTACAGAGATAATTGCCCTAATTTAGGTTTCTGTGAAAATTACCTAGTCAAACGTGGTCAAACCTATATCCAACTTCACCATCAGATTCCCTGGGTCCAAATTAGGTTTGTACTAAAATTTTCACCCAATCAGAGATCATGTTGACCTAGTTTGCATTTTGTTCTAGTCTAATTCTTCTTCTCTCACTTAAGACCTAGCTTTCAAATTTCTTTGCAAATAACCCCCTAAATTCTTCTTCTTCTTCACAAATATGTCCCCACCCCCTTCAGACTCCTAAACCCAACTTTGGCATCCTTCAATTAAGGAGTTTTCCCTGATTTCTCGCCCAATCTCTTCCAAATTTGGAAGGGAGACTCCTGAGAGATTTCCCTACAATTTCAGCCACATCTTGGGCTCTAATTCCTATTCAAAGCCTAATGCGAATCCTGTGAAGGAATGGGTCTCCTATTTCATGAATCTTTGAAGATGGAAAGCTCTCTTGAGGCCTATTTAGGGCCCCAGGTCGTAAGGCCATGCTCCTTAGCAATGTTTAGGGCCAAAAACCTTTTCTAAACCCTACCTCCGACCCCTCTCTGACCAAGCTCTGGCGATCCTCCATCCCCTTCATCCTACAGGCAACCAACGACCAAATTGGCCTAGCCATACTATTCCTCATCTTCCTCTGCACCTCGCCAATCAAAGCGAGGGCCATCCTCCCTGTTCCTCACCGCCATCCCTCTTAGGAGAATTCGTCTTCCACGACACTGGCAAGCCAAAGCCAGTGTCAATTCTACCCCCTTCATCCAATTAGGTTAGGTAGTTAGGTTAATTTCTTCCACTGAAAATCCAAAAACATCCCACATCGACGACGTTCACCCTTCATCGTTCCCACCTCTGGCTACCCTTCGACAAGGTCTTCCACATCCTTCACCACTCCAAACACCTCACCACCTATGCCAAAACCTTTGCCTTGACCATTCACATAAAACCCCTCTTCTTATTCACCATTCCACCCTCTCACAACCTCCCCTGAACAACCCATCCTTCACTCACCTTTTACACCATCGACTGACCACCTCAAGCCTTAATTCTCCACGTAAACACCACGATCACCTTTGCCATCACCTAATGATTCTCCTGAAGTGTTTTAACAAGGCTGAGAGGTCGTTCTCGTGATTTCAGGTGTCTCACCAATCCTCCACCACTGTGTCATCCCTCCAACTTTGTTCTTCGAATTCAAGGTGGCGAAAGCCCCAGGTCATCTTAGGCGTGGCAGATTTGCCCCAAGAGTCTTCCTGGGTAGTCAATTAAAGGAAGCAGTGAAGGTGCCACTCCAATTGAATGAAGGAAGTGCTTGCTGCTGCTGGGATATGCGAACAGAAGGGGGACCAATTAGTCCCATATCATGGAAATACAAGCACCCGAAGCCACATAAGTTGATTTTGTCTCTAAAGGGGGTGAGCTCCCCTTCACACCAGCACTCACAACCCAACCCGACCTATTGTTCACTCCTCGGCTGCACCCCACGCCCGCAGCCCTGGAACCAGGTATGCAACATGAATACTCGATAAGCTTGGTTTGAGAGAAAGAGAAGAGGAGAAAGGAAAGAGAGAGGGAGCGGGGGAGGTATGGGTTTTGCTCTCTGAAGTATATACCCTTGTGCTCTCAGAAGAAAGAAGAGTAGGCCTTGAGAAGAAGAAGGGAAGAAAGAAAATAGAAGGCTTGCAAGAGAGCCAAAGAAGAAGAAGAAGGTTGTTGTGAAGGCAGAAGAGGAAGGAAAGAAGAAGAAGCCAAAGAGAAGAGGCCTGTGTGTGAGAAGAAGAAAAGGAAAGAGAGGCCTTAAGGAGAAAAGTTGAAAGAAGAAAAGAAAGATAGAAGGAAGTAGAAGAGAGAAGAATAGAAGCTTGAAAGTACTTTAGCAAGAAACAGTTAAGTCCTTTGATTTTCAAATCAGACGTCTGAGTACTGTTCATTTATTTGACATTATTAAGTAATCGATATACATGTGCTTAAGCTAATAATTGGTGATCTAAATCAACATTATTTTGTTCTAGGTATCTTTTTGACTCTAGATACATTGATCTTCATTGAATACTTAATGTGACAGATTAATATTCATTGAATATCTTTATAGTGCTTCATTTATTGTGCTCATTTATATTTTAATTGAGATTAGCATATGAATTCCGATTTTCTCCCAATGTTCGACCTCAGACTTCATTTCTAGATATTCAAGTTATAAATTGTATTTGTTGAAAAGCTATTTAGGAGACTTTAAAACAATGAGACACATTTAAACTCCTGAAAAACTCCTATCAACATTATTTAGCCTTGTTAACTGACCTCTGGATTATGGGACTCGGTAACCTAAGCACCCTAATCCACACACAAGTCTGGTTCAATGCGTTTAATAATCAAAATCACGCAAAAGCATTTATTCTGTTCTAAACGAGTGGTCGTGTGTCTTTCCCGTGTTAGAAATCGAGGTTACAAGTAACCCAACGCCGTAGTTGCAAAGCACGCCAATCAGCTAAAATTTATATTGAAACTCTAAGGGAGTCCCAGGTCGAACATAGGGAGGTGATGTTTACTTTACGTGAAAACTACGCTTCGATTCGTTTCTTTTTGGTATTTTAGGGTTTTGAGATTTTTTTGTATTTTTGTAAGAAGAAAACAAGCGAATGTATCACAAGATAGAAATTGAACAAATATGATATATATATCAATTCAATATCGATTACAATGGACTATAAAAGCATAAAAAGAGAGGGAGGTGAGAGGAAATCTCCAGAATCGATTGTTTGGCGAGATGACGGTTCCTAGTGGAAGCTCGGATGAAGGAGGTGAGGAGTAGGACAACGGAGGTGAGATGCAGGTGGACGTCGTGTTGAGGAAAGTTTGGCGTGGCTCCGGAATGGAGGTGAGAAGAGGGAGATGATAAGCTACTGGAATGGAGGTAGGAGGACGGTTCCAAGGTGACCTACGAAGGGAGATGGGAAGGTGGAGGAGTATTTGGTGAGGTAGAGGTTTGCTACACTAATAGGCACCTTGGAAGCTTGAGAACAAGCTCTAATGGAGCATTGGTAAGCTTGCTAGAGCTTGGGAGTAGGTGGGAGTAAAGTAGGTAGAGATGGCTTGGAAGGGAGGGTGTAGGTCCTTTTATAGTGGAGGAGAAATGGTTAAAAATGGATTAAAGGACCTTTAGCGACCTCCAGACAGTCGCTGGAAATGTTGCTGTAGATAGCTCACCTCCACTCATGCCCTTAGCTGGCTCTGCTAGCTTGCAATGAAATAGCGACGACTGTAAGCATCGCTGTAGATCAGCCCAGCTGTCATTGAAAGCTGGCCCCAATCGCCCTTGTGCCAGCGCTGCACTGCCCTGCTTGTCATGCGCGCTGACTACACGTGCCCTGCTGTGTGTGTGCTTGCTACACGCTGGCATGCGCGTTGCGTGCGCTGGCATGCGCTGGCGTTCCCACTACCATGCGCCTGCCCTAAATTACAAATTGGAGGGGCTGCAAGGATTCGAACCCGTGCCCTCCCTTTGCAAATCAACACTCCAACCATTGTGCTAGACCTTCCTTTTTGTCGTGAGGAGCAGCTTGGTGCAATCGCTTCCCAATCGTTGGATCTTGATCCAACGGCTAGAATTGAAGGGCATGGATGAAGAAGGAGTTGAGCAGTGCTGCTGGCCGGTGTTAGGCGGCCTGGATGGCACCACGTGGTGCCATTTGGGTTGTCCATCTTTTTCTTCTTGTAGAGGGTCCCATGGTGCTCAGATCGAGATGATTCTTGTGATGTCGAACTACGATCGTCGCTCCGGATCCATCCGTACAATCAGATTTTCCATCCGAAACCCATATGGATGTCGCATTGCCCCCCTAGCCATATAAAATGAAGGAATTAATATACAAAACATACAACTATCCTAAATGCCATGCAATGGATGTTATGCAATATTTATAACATGATATGCAATGCTAAGCCTAGGAACTATAGAAAATAAGCAATTTATCATGAATTCATGTATGTTCATCATACCCCCATGCTTACTTTTTACTAGTCCATAGCAAAATTTGCCTAAATGCTATGTATAAAAGTAGAATTAGGGCTCGAGTAATTTGGCAAAATTCATTGATTGCTTTAGAAAATCTCAACCGTAAGACCTAATTACAAAAACTCAACAGTGCCCGGGTGCCTGCCAGAATGCAGACCGTCCAAGCCCTCGCCTTATTTGAGATGAGAAGATAAATTTTTTTTTTTCTTCTTTTCTAATTTTTTTATACTTTTGGAGTTTGAGAGTTATAGGATAACCTTTTACGGCTACCCGACTAGCCCAAAACTTGAAAAGGACTCTAAGTGCTAAGCATCTTGTGAAAAATAGTGAAGACTCACTAGACGGCCGTTAGAACGAACTTCGGATTTCTACGATCCTAGGTGACCTTGCCTAACGGTTTATCTTTACGATCGATAGCTTTCCCTACTTTCTTTTATATGGGGTCAACACAAGGGCGAACCCAGTGTATATCTCCCCAGTTTATTCTACTTCCCCGCTTCTTCCCTAGGTGTTTTTAGAATTATTGTGCTTTTTTTTTTTGTGAGCTGGGTTCTGGACAACCGACCAATGAGCTATTACCACCAACAACTTGCCAGCCATACTCATGTGGTGAAGTGTGATTTTATTTGTTTTTTTCTTTATTTTCTCATTTTTCTTTTTTATTTTTTTTAAGTAGGTGTTTTTCCTGATCTAAGATTTACCTAAAGGTAGTACAATGAAAAATGGTCTTGTGGCTAGGCTCTGGACAACCGGTCGATGAGTTGTTACCACTGACAACTTGCCAGTCATACCACCCAAGTCGGTTGATTAGCTACCTAATTTCTGAAAAAATCGCTGGAAAGTGAGTCAGTGCAAAAAATGTGTGTAGATGCTTAGGCTTAAAGTCCCTCCAAATCAGAGGGCAGGTTGATAAAGTCACATACTTATCATCCCAAATTATTTACCAAATTAAAATAAATTTTAATTGGCGAGGACTTGAGGGTAAATCCATATTCGAGTGGACACCCAGGCTAATTAAGTCCGAAGGCTTGAAGAGTCTAAGTGTTCAGGTCTCAAAGAATCAATTCCTAAAGTTTCCTAATGCCTAAGTTCTCGTCTCCTAATTCTAATTTTTTTTTAATCTTTTCAAATTTTCATTTTTTTTATTTATTATTAGTTTTTATCAATTAATTAATTAATTAATTTTTTTAACAAGAATCAAATAACAAGAAATCACTGTTACAACTGACAAAATGGTTATAAAATATGTCCACCCCCCATGCTTAGCTATTGCAATGTCCTCATTGTGAAAAAATGAAGGCATGCAGGAGAGTAGAAGTGGAAGAATAGCACCTGGTTTCCGTGAGACTCCGGTCAGCTTGGAACAGTCTTTACATGTGCTGAGTTTAGTGCCTTCAGTTGGGCGATGATCAGCCCGCGGTGGTTATAGCAAGGAAAGAGCAACCTTGTCTTGGATGGGTTCAGGGATCACATGGTCAACAAAGGGTTTGAGACGCTGTCCATTAACCTTGAAAATATTACTCATCTTTGGGTCAGAGATTTCGACAGCCTCGTTAGGGAAAATCCGCTCAATAACGAATGGGCTGCCCTACTTAGACTTACGTTTAACGGTGAAAAGCTTCAATCGAGAATCGAAAAGCCAGACCTTCTGGTTCGGCTCAAAGCTCTTACGTGAAATCATCTAGTCATGGAGAGCTTTGGTCCCTGCCTTACAGATTCCAGCATTTTCATAAGCATTGTTTCGAAGCTCCTCCAACTCAGATAGTTGGAGTTTCTTGGTTTTCTCGGCCAACTCAAGGTCCACATTACATTTCTTGATGGCCCAAAATGCCTAGTGTTCAAGTTCTACGGGTAAGTGACACACCTTCCCAAACACCAAATGGAATGGAGACATACTCATAGGCATTTTGTACGTCGTACGGTAAGCCCAAAGAGCATCATCTAGGTTTTGGGTCTAGTCCTTCTTATCAGGCCTAACGGTTTTCTGCAAAATGTTCTTGATCTCCCAATTGGAGACCTCGGCCTTTCCGTTCGTTTGAGGGTGGTAAGGTGTGGAAATCAGATGGCTCACCTCGTATTTTCCTAGTAAATTCTGAAACTGGGCATGAGTGAAATGTGTGCCACCATCACTGATAATTGCCCTGGGAACCCCGAACCGACTGAAGATATTTCTCTTCACAAAATCGATGATGACCTTGTGGTCATTGGTCCGGGTGGGAATTGCCTCAATCCACTTGGACACGTAATTAACAGCGACTAGAATATATTGGTGTCCAAATGAAGGAGGGAAGGATCCCATAAAGTCGATGCCCCAAATGTTGAAAATTTTGATGGAAAGAAATGGGTTCAGGAGCATCATATCTCTCTTAGCTATGTTCCTAAGTGTCTGGCATCGAGTGCATGACTTAAGGAATTCTTGGGCATCCTTAAATAATGACGGCCAATAGAATCTGGATTGCAAAATTTTTGCAACTGTCCTTTTCTCAGAAAAGTGTCCACCACACGTAGATGTGTGATAGAACTCAAGTATGCTTTGGAACTTGACTTTCGGGACTCATCGGCGAATAATTTGTCTGTGCCAATGTAGTACAGCTCATGATCTTCCCAAAAATAATATTTGGCACCATATACAAGTCTATCCTGTTGTTGTTTGTTCCAATCCTAGGGGATTTGACCAATGGCCAAATAATTGACAATATTCGTAAACCAGGGTGATCGGATTCCCAAGACTATGTGGATAGTTTCATCTAGAAAAGTATCAGAGATCAGAACATCCGGATTAGGAGAATCAATTAGGATTCTCGAGAGGTGATCTGCCACTACATTTTGTGCCCCGACTTTATCCCTGATTTCAAGATCGAACACTTGAACTAGCAGAATCCAGCTAATAAGCCAGGGTTTGGCATCCTTTTTGGCCAAGAGATGTTTCAAGGCCGAGTGGTCGGTATAGATGATGACACGAGAACCCAACAAATAAACCCTAAATTTTTCTAAAGCGAAAACTATGTGATTAGCCCATAGTTGTGGGCTATTTAAGTATTTACGTCCCTAAATATTAAGTTAATTCTAACATTTATTTAGCATAAAATAGGATGTAAATAGATTAATTCGTACTTTTTAATTTAATTACATAATCCATGCATTGCATTCATATTTTAAGTGCATTTAGAATTAGCTTAGAATGGCATTCATCTAATTAGTTAACCAATTAGATACATTATTTTAGTTAACATAAAAGTTGAGGGTTTGTATATAAATAACCATAATATTTTAATAATATCCTTTATTCTTCCTCTTCTCAGCAACGGCTATGCTGCCGCTGCAACGCCTCCGGCCGCACTAAAAGCACATTCATGATCAGCGGAGATGGTGGATCTGCTCCCGCCTCTCCATTCAATTTTGTGCACGCCACTACAAAAGGAGAGAGGATGCTGAGTGAGGGAGGCCTCCACCACCGACCCACCACTGTGCAGAGAGATCTTCTCTCTTCCATTCCATACAGCCGGCCTCAACTGTGGTGGAGAGTCTCCACCACTGTGGGCGTGTGGTGTGACAGGCCACACCGCCATCCGGAGCTCATCCGCATTACCGTGAGCACCTTAGCGTGCATCTCCCTCGCCGTCGTCACCAACAACCACTTCCGCAGCCACTGTGCAATCACCCTCTCAGTCAGTTAAGACGTCCGGGAAATTCCTTGGACGTCTGAAGCCACACCCCACTCCAGCCTGCGCACCCACGCCACCCACGCCGTAGCAGTCTTCCCGCTCACCTCTAGCCGCACGCAAGAACCCGCCACTTCCTCCCGCTCTCACTGCCAGCGTGCCCCTGCCTCCAGCTAGCATGTAGCAGCAGAGCCGACAGAGCCACCCTTCTCCCGCGCCTGCAGTGCCCCCTCCCGCCAGCAGTCCTGCGCACACCTCACCGCCAACAGCAGCTGCAGTACCGGCTGCAGCCACCTCCACTGGAGCTCGTCCGGTCGGCTCTGGCCACCACGCAACACGTCGCCACGACCGCTTCTAATCCCTTGGTCCGAGGAACTTCCTCCGAGCTTCCCACGTCCGGCCGTCCACTCCTCGTCGTGCACGGCAAAGGGGAAAAAATCCCCTGTTTTGCTACAGTAACATGGCCATTAAAAATTACATTTTCTGCCATTGTCAACTATTAATAATATTTTATTGATTCTGCATTGCGACAAATATCTTCTAGTTACTCAGAATTGCTTTTTCAGCGAGATTTCTTGATTCAACCTTAATCTGAAGACAATTTTGGCTTGATTCTTGTCCAAACTAACTACGAACCAACGTTTTTAACTGGTGCGAATTTAAATACGTCATTGCCTCCCTGTGGATACGACCCGCTTCTTCTGCTAGTGGTTATTTCTTTTTAAATATTGATTAGTCGATTTTTCCACCACATAAAACTACAAACGACTTCAAAGCGAAAAATCAATTCGTCAAATGGCACCGTTGCCGGGGAGGCAACAGACACAATAATTTCACTTGAATTTATTTTGATTATTTGTCAATTGTACAGTGATTTGACCATTTATTATTTTCTTTTCTATGCGAGAAAATTTGTGCAAGAATCATCCACTGTGAGAGGTGACCCTTGACGTCACCAGAGGAGAATTGGATGAGCAATTTTGAAAGGAGGAGAAGGACGAGGACGCGACGAACATCATTGTATATTTAGTCCCTAGTTTGATAGAATTAAGACTTTAGATTTAATTTTTCATTGCATTTTGTTTCAAACCCTTGTTCTGGGGTATATTTTGAGGGGTTTGTTCCCCGATTTTGTTTTGGGCCCGTGTTGGGTAATTTTTGGGAGCCTGTTCCCTTTTCTTTAGATTTAGGTTTTTAGTTTATTGATTACTTTTATTTGCTTGTGCATAAGTAGTTTAAAAATTAAAAAAATAATAAAAAAAAATGAGCTGCCTGCTAGAAACTGCCTGCCCTAGGATGAACCATTTAGTTCTGTATGAGCAGCCTCTAGATTTACTTCTCTGCATTGCATGCATTCTCGCATCGTTGATTGCTGGAAGCAAGGTACGCATTTTCTTTGCATCCTATTCTTGATCACGCATTGCATTTGGACTTAATGCGAAGACCACCTAATCTGTATTGAATAAATTAAACAAGTGGTCACATATTTTCTAGAAAAAGGACTAATTAAAGGAGGGACATTTTAAAAACCAAGGATTTAATTTTCAAACTTGGCGTGCGATTCAAAATTCAAAATCTTTTGTGGTGTATGCACACTTACTTCGCTTGCACCACGGCACGCTTCTAGACACTCCTTAGGTTTGGAAATACTAGGACAAGAGCCCTCCTATCGTTGGATTCTGAAGTGTTCGGAACTTGAGATCAAAGGTTTTGTAAATCCAAAGAGGGGGATACCCTGTCACGGATTTTTGGGGGTAGTTGAGAAGCACCGCGAAAGCACAGCTTCAAAGGAAGGCTTAGGCCTACTTTCATCCCTCGATCTTTCATGTTTGGATTTACTTAACCATTTGAGATTTAGGGAAGAACACCTAAGCTCCAACTAGGTCTTCTTACGCGAGCCGTAGGTCAACAATAAGTGCGTAAATTGATTGAACAAATTGTATTGTCATCTGCAATCTGACTTAAAATCAAAAGCCTAAATTGGGAAAGACCTAAAAGGTCCTTTTTGAATTGTGTTTTGCTTAGGGAATTCTGATTGAGGTGTGAGTTAGAATGGACCACATTGATTTTCATCCTTTCACATCTTGCCCACACCCTCACCCCCACTCTGCATCCTTCGATCCCAGACGTCGAGATGGTCCATCCCTTGATGGACATAATGACAATCATTGGGATCCGTTTTACTCCTATTATAGGAGTATTGGCCTGGTTAGGCCCAAAATCAGTGAGCAGAACCTAGGAGCGGGATTTGCTTTGCCCAATATCCCACATACGATAGAAATACACAACCCACCCTCCCTGAAAAATTATAATGGTTGGACAAACACTCTTGGGTACTATAAGCCTGAGCCTGACTTCTCTCATGATAGAAATGACCTCTCCTCTTTGAAGATGGAAATACAGAAATGCAAAACGAAATGATTGAATTGTTAGGAGAATCTTCGAGAGCAGGCCAACAAGAAAGAGATGAAATTAGCCACCCAATTTACCCCATTGAGGATGATGTATACCCCTCTACAATAGATACATCTCCCGTGGGAGAGCTACACTTTAAGTTGGAGGGAAATTCTAGGGAGAATAGCTACTTTTCGAGGATCAATTTTGAAACCCACCCATTAGATGACACTTCCTTGAGAGATCCACACCTTAGGTGGGAGGAAGATACACATGAAAGTAGCTATGCATTGGATGAAGAAAGGTGGCAACCCGAGGAAGATAATGATAAGGTTGAGTATCCACCTGAATTATATTGGAGTCAAAAGAAGGGAATGATGGTACCATTGGAAGACCTCGACCTAGATGATAGTATTTTCGTGACATTTGATGAAGTGGGTCAAAGTCAAGTTGTTAATCTTACCCTCCCTTCTGATCACGATATGGAACTCAAGCCCACCCTTAGGGAACCTAACCCTAGAGAAATTGACCTATCTGAGGAGTCTGATGTTACCAGTGTAAATCATTTACCTCAGATAGAGCACCCTAGGGGATCTGCTGAGATATTAAATGATTCTAGACCTCGGGTATATGGTGAATTGTGTGATGAGGAGGAAGACGAATTATATGAGGAACCTACATTCATGATTTGGAGTGACACTAAGGGTGATTATGTCTTATTTGAAGAGTTAGCCCCTGAGGATGTCACAAATTTGACCAAATTAGGTTTCCTTAGAACACCCATTGATGATATTTCTCCTCATGATGAAATGATGGAAAATTTGGAAGCAATTTCTAAGATTTATGTGGATTCACATATAGACTCTGGGAAAGATTTGAGTAAAGAACAAAAACCCAGGGATGACATTGATAGGATAATCCCTAGGTCTGTTGCTTCCAACCTGCCTTCATTCATTTTGAAGTCACCCTATGATTAGCTTATATCTAAAAGCGAAATTGTGACTCCTGATGAAGAGCAGGAAGATACATGTGATGGTACAAGGAATACTAGGGATAAAATTGAGGATTTAGAAAGAGTGTTTGGGATGGACACTGAGCTGATTAAACCCAACCTAGATCTTATGGCCATCTTGCAACCTTGTAACTTGGACACCCTAGGCAATCCTTGCCTTAGAGAATTGCTCACTTTTGTTCTGACCAGGGGGCTTAATAGACCAATATTTCTCGTAATGGAGTATCGGGTATGGATTGATGATTTCTTTAGTCAGTCCATTACCCTAGGGATTTATCTCTGCACCATTCCTTCCCCATTCTTTTTGGAGGATCCATCTTATCCTCCCCCTATCCCTTTGGAGGTTATTATACCTGTTTATCCTTTAGAACCTCCTTTGGTGACCTGGGAAGATTTCATTCCCATTTTAGTTGGGTGAGCATTTGCTATTGGGATTCATCATCAACTCGCCAACATCCTAGGTTACCTATTTTCTAGGCCAACATTGCTTTGCTTATTTTTTGGGCCTATTTCTGTAATTCTTGAACCTGATTTGTAGGTTCTTTGGCTATTCAGCCTAGCTCTGACCCAGGTAATATCCTTCTATGCAATGAGGACACTGTAGATTTTAGGCATTGGGGGGTGTACTTGGGGATATACAGAGCATAGTGCATTCATTACATACATTTGCATTAAAAAATAATAATAATAAAATAAAAAATAAAAATAAACTAAAAAAAAAAGTTTTGAGCTTAACTGGCTAGATCTTGCATTCTTAAGCAAATCAGAACTCTAAGGTAGATTAAATTAATTATAGGGCCAAACTTTAGAAGTTAAATGAGTTGCTAGCTTTAGACCTTTAGGGTCCTTTGTGGACTTAGAAACTTAAGGAGTTAAGTTGCGGACCATTCCTCAAGAGGTTGAGGAAGGGAAGCTAGGGTTTGAGTTAAAAGATGGGGTAGTACCTGGAGTCTTGTTCTACCTTTTGGTTTAGGGGTCCTTGTAACCCAAGCATCCAAATTTCACACCCTTGATCTGGTAATTAACTCAATTTCTTTCTTTCTGAAAAGAGATTTGGTTCTCTTAGTTTTGACTTAGGAAAGGCTTGAAAACACATTTTGATTGGAAGAGTTCCTGCTGTAGGAGAGTTGGAGTATATACTCACCTTGAGGATGCGATGATAACATATTACCACCTCGGCACTTGTCTCTTAGGATATCCATCCTACTGGGGGTATGTAAGCACAGTGTGTGGTTCAGGTACCATGGGCGGCCCTATCTCAAAGTGCCGATTGCCATAGAACTGAATTCGCTTTAGAAATCCATGGGCGATACTATCTCGAAGTGTCGATTGCTAGGAGTTCTTGGGGTCGTTATGGGCGGTGCTATCTCAAAGCATCGAAAGCCAGGCAACCTTCGAGGTATGCTAATGGGGACAATGAATCCGACACAGACCGTGTTGATAGCTGATCTGAGGAGAGACTTACAAGAATCAAACAAACAAAAAATATATATATATAAAAAAAAAAAATTCCTTTAACTTAAATAACTCAAACCAATGCACAAGCACAGATGCTTTAATCTCATGGATCAATAAACTTTAGGGTAGAGTCAGAAATCAGGGAAACTTGTGCCTGCAACTCGTCTTTAGCCGACCTAGTCTGTAACTTAGCAACTACTTAGGAACCTTGGGTTTAGAGTCTGAACTTAATATGCTTCTGAAGGAAGACTAAGTGAGTTGACTAGTCTACTTGGAGTGGTAGGTTTCGCTTAATTTTGCTAGGGACTAGCAAAAACTAGGCATGGGGGTATTTGATTAGCCCATAGTTGTGGGCTATTTAAGTATTTACGTCCCTAAATATTAAGTTAATTCTAACATTTATTTAGCATAAAATAGGATGTAAATAGATTAATTCGTATTTTTAATTTAATTACATAATCCATGCATTGCATTCATATTTTAAGTGCATTTAGAATTAGCTTAGAATGGCATTCATCTAATTAGTTAACCAATTAGATACATTATTTTAGTTAACATAAAAGTTGAGGGTTTGTATATAAATAACCATAATATTTTAATAATATCCTTTATTCTTCCTCTTCTCAGCAACGGCTATGCTGCCGCTGCAACGCCTCCGGCCGCACTAAAAGCACATTCATGATCAGCGGAGAAGGTGGATCTGCTCCTGCCTCTCCATTCAAATTTGTGCAGGCCACTACAAAAGGAGGAGAGAGGATGCTCAGCGAGGGAGGCCTCCACCACCGACCCACCACTTTACAGAGAGATCTTCTCTCTTCCATTCCATACCGCCGGCCTCAACCGTGGTGGCGAGTCTCCACCACCATGGGCGTGTGGTGTGACAGGCCACACCGCCATCCGAAGCTCGTCCGCATTACCGTGAGCACCTTAGCGTGCATCTCCCTCGCCGTCGTCACCAACAACCACTGCTACAGCCACTGTGCAATCACCCTCTCAATCAGTTAAGACGTCCGGGAAATTTCCCGGACATCTGAAGCCACACCCCACTCCAGCCTACGCACCCACGCCACACACGCCGCAGCAGTCTTCCTTCTCACCTCCAGTCGCACGCAAGAACCCACCACTTCCTCCCGCTCTCACTGCCAGCGCGCCCACGCCTCCAGCCAGCATGCAGCAGTAGAGCCGGCAGAGCCGCCCTTCTCCCGCGCCTGCAGTGCCCCCTCTCGCCAGTAGTCCCGCACGCACCTCACCGCCAACAGCAGCTGCAGCATCGGCTGCAGCCACCTCCGCCGGAGCTCATTCGGCTGGTTCCGGCCGCCACGCGACACGCCGCCACCACCACTTCGAAGCCCTCAGTCCAAGGAGCTTCCTCCGAGCTTCCCGCGTCCGGCCGTCCACTCCTCGTCGCGCACGGCAAAGGGGAAAAAATCCCCTACTTTGCTACAGTAACATGGCCATTTAAAATTACATTTTCTACCATTGTCAACTTTTAATAATATTTTATTGATTCTGCATTGCGACAAATATCCTCTAGTTACTCAGAATTGCTATTTCAGCATGATTTCTTGATTCAACCTTAATCTGAAGATAATTTTGGCTTGATTCTTGTCCAAACTAACTACAAACCAACGTTTTTAACTGGTGCGAATTTAAATATGTCATTGCCTCCCTGTGGATATGACCAGCTCTTCTGTAAGTGGTTATTTCTTTTTAAATATTGATTAGTCGATTTTTCCACCACATAAAACTACAAACGACTTCAAAGCAAAAAATCGATTCGTCACTATGGCTATCAATTCTTTTTCAATAACAGTGTAGTTCCTCTACGCCTCATCCAGAGTTTTGCTAGCATAGTAAATCACAGAGGGCTTTTTCTCAATCTTTTGACCTAAGACAGCCCTGACAGCATAATCAAATGCGTCAGCCATAATCTCCAATGGGGCTATCCAGATCGGTGGTTGTAATACTGGGGCACAGGTGACTGCCATTTTCAATAAATCAAATGCCTTACGACATGATTCATCTAACTCGAATGGCATGTCTTTGGCCAAAAGGTTACTCAAGGGTCAAGCAACCTTCGAGAAATCCTTAATGCATCTTTTATAAAAACCCACATGCCCAAGGAAAGAGTGAATCTATTTTACGGATGTAGGTGAGGGAAGTCTAGAGATAGCATCCAGCTTAGCTCTATCAACTTCAATTCCCCGATTAGAGGCCACATGACTCAGGATGATGCCCTCCTAAGTCATAAAGTGGCTCTTTTCCCAGCTAAGGACCAGTTGTATTTTGATGCATCTATGAAGGATCCATTCCAGGTTAGCCAGGAAGGACTCAAAAGAATCTCCGAAAATGGAGAAATCATCCATGAACACCTCAAGACAATCTCTCACCATGTCAAAAAGGATGGCAAACATGCACCTTTGAAAAGTCACAGGCACATTGCAAAGCCCAAATGAAATTCTACGGAATGCAAAGGTTCTGTAGGGACATGTGAAAGTTGTCTTTTCCTGGTCTTTCGGGATGGATAGGGACTTGGTTATATCCCGAATAACTGTCCAGGAAGCAAAAATATTTTTGCCCAGCTAACCTTTCGAGGATTTGATCGATGAATGGCAAGGGAAAGTGATCCTTTTTAGTGGCAGTGGTCAGTTTCCTATAGTCAATGCAGACTCTCCAAGCAGAAGCTGAACGAGTGAAGGTTTCCCCTTTCTCATTAGTCGTAACAGTTATTCCCGCCTTCTTGGGTACAACCTGAACAGGGCGAACCCACGGACTATCTGAGATTGGGTAAATAATCCTAGCATCGAGCCACTCAATTATCTTTTTCTTGACCACTTCTCGCATATTCGGGTTTAGTCTCCTTTGCATTTCACAAGAAGGGCAGGATCCATCTTCCATGAAAATGCAATGATTACAATAAGATGGCTCGATCCCCCAAAGGTCGTGGATGGTCCAACCAATTGCCTCCTTGTTGTTCTTAAGGACATTAATCAACCTCAATTGTTGCTCCTTAGTCAAATCAGTACTAATAATCACAGGGAGCATGTTTTCAGGTCTTAAGAACTCATATTTTAAATTTTTGGGCAATGGTTTTAATTCCAGCTAGGGTGGGTTTAGAATAGAAGGAAGGGAGGATGCTGATGAAGATTCATCAGGATGATCAAGTGGAAGAGGCTGGGAATGAACAAAATCAATAGCCTCTTCAGGATATGGCAGGTCTACCATGGAGGAGGGTTGTGGGTTGGGTTCGCTAAAGCTAACGGAGTCCTCGAGTGCATTGATTGCCATACACGTCTCAAGATCCTGATCCTCGAGTTCCTCAATGAATCCACAATCCTCAAATCCTCTTATCGCATTAAAAATATCCAGAGTTAATTTCTTATCCCCAAAGGCAATCCCCATACTACCGCTTTCATAGTTTATGTTGTCCTTGGCGATAGCTAGGAACGGATGCCTCGGAATGATGGGTGTGTTCCTCAAATCATTAGGTACATCCATGTTAAGGATGAGGAAATCTATAGGAAAATAGAAATCCTTAACCTTGACAATAACATCCTCAATAACGGCTCACGTTGTGGTGACCGATCGGTCCGCTAATTGTAGTGTTACTGAGGTTGGCCTGAGTTCACCTAACCCAAACCTCTCATAAATAGAAGTTGGGATTAGGTTGATGGATGTACCTAGGTCCAATAGTGCCCTATCAAAAGTGTATTCCCTAATAATGCATGAGATCAAGGGGGCACCTGGATCTTTCTTCTTTTGAGGAAGGTAATGCAGGATCACAGAACTTGCCTGCTCAGAGAGAATCACCTTCCTCGGAGTGGGTTCAATTGGCTTAAGCTTTTGGGTACACAGTTCTTACAAGAATTTAGCGTAAGCCAGGATGTGCTTAATAGCATTGAGGAGCGGAATATTGATCTCTACACTCTTGAATAAATTCAAAAGCTCCTCATTGCTGTCTGCGGTTTTCTTCTTCTTGGTTTTCAATAGGGCCTCAGGGAATGGGATATGGGTGGAATTTTCAATTTCCTATCCCTGGGCCTTATTGTCTTTTTTAGCCTCCTCCTTCTCTTTCTGAAGCTCCCCAGGATTTTGACTTCTAGAAGGTAATTCTGGGTTCTGGGTTTGCTTCCCACTTCTCAAGGTGACAGAGTTTGCAGAGGCATAAGGGTTTGGGTCTTGAGGTGGATTAGTGAAGATTGGAGGGCCTTGGTTGGTCATGTAACCAAAAGAAGAAGAGGGACCCTACTCAACCACCAGAGCATGCGCGTGTGGGTCCCTTTGATTCTCATACCCTTGGGCTCTATTACCCTGATTTTTCACATTATGCGGGTTTGGTACGGGTTGAGATGGTAGGGATCTGGGTTGTCGGGTGTTTGCAATTAACCCGGTTGCAAGTTATCCAAGGATGTCTTAATCTGTTGCATAAGCTGAATCATGGACCCTTGCATTTCCACCATCTACCGATTCAAATCAGCCTGCCCCGCAGATTATTGGGCATTCCAAGATGGCTGATTAACCGATCTTGGGGGCAACTGGGTGTATACTTGACCCTGACCCATGGGATTTTGAGATGCATAGTTGCTGGGTCGAGATTGGGTCTGTTGCCCCTGATTTTTCGAGAAGTTATGGTGGTTCCTCCATCCCGAGTTAAAAGTGTTGGAATACGGGTTGGACCTAACATTCTCCTACATTGCATATGCATCCTCATAAAACACGGATGAAGAGAAGTAAGGATCAGAGAAACTGGGATCAAAGGCCCTAGTTTGGAACCCATATGGTTCTAAGAACTCCTGGCTCATAGGTTGAGCCGAATCGAGTTGGTTCACGAATTCCCACCCTGTGGGAGCTCGTGAGGAATGGAATCCCGAAATCTAGGAGTGAGTGGGTAAAGAAGTGTTTCCTGAATTCCTAGACATCCATTCTTCCATTTTCTTAGCAACCAAGTCCATTTTATCCAGTTTATTATAAATTAATTCTACGTCAAATGAATGAGAATCTTGGATCTCATTAGCACTTGACCTAGGTTGTTGTGACCGGTTTAATGCATCCATGGAGGCATGATTAATTGAGTTCTCGCTCATTTCCTCAAATAGGTCGTATAAGCTATCTGCATCCCTGTTGAGGAAATTGCCACCACAGGAGGCATCCACGTGATTACGGAGTTGCTCAACCAACATGTGATAGAAATCTACACGAGTTGCCATTTCGACACCTCATGGTGTGGACACTTCCGCAAAAGTTCCCAGAATCGCTCCCAGGAACCATGAAATGGTTCCCCCGGCCGCTGGGCGAAAGTGGTAATCGTCCATTGCAAGGCATTGGTCCTTCCGATAGGGAAGAATTTCTTCAAGAAAGCCGACTAAAGAGCAGCCCAAGTTTCAATTGGCCTTCCTATAATCTGGTACCAATGTGCGGCCTTATCCCTGAGAGAGTGGGGGAAAAGCCTCATGATCATTTGATCTTCGTTCACATTGCTTGCTCTGGTGGTCTGAACCAAAGTGGTCGGATCCTCCAGGTGCTGGAATGGCTCCTCCGAGCCAAGCCCATGGAAATGCTTAATCAAACTTAAGACTTGGGGCTTGATTTCTATGTCTCCGACCAGAATCATGATGCCAGGACATTCCCCATAGTTTGAAGGATCGTAAAAATCCTTCAAGGGCTGAGCGCCCTGACCATGCATGCGTTGGAACCATTGCTGCATCTGCTGCAATTCTTTTAACTTCCTCTGAACCAGCTCCTGCTGGTTCGGAGGAGGGGGAGGTAGTTGTTGATTATCCATGGGATCTACTTGGCTATAGCTCAACCTTTGCCTCCTAGAATGGTCTAAAGGTCCTTCCAATCTAGGGTTCAATGACCTTGTCCCAAGATACACTGAAAGGAAGTCGGAAGGATGGGGAAAAGAGGGAACCTTGCAGCACAATAATACAAGCCTATCCTTAGATGGGGTAGCCTAAGGTCTACTGACTCTCAGAATCTATCCTAAGATTATGGATGATTTACTCTTCTTATGTCCAGGCAATCCAACTAGTTAGAAGGAGGGACTAGGGAAAAGCTTCTTCCTTTAGCTTGTGCCTCCGGTTCCTAGTGTACCCCCAGCAGCGGTCGTTTGACGCTACTCCCCTAGCTAGACATCAGATTAACTAGTATAAGCAGGTTAATAATGAATAATCTCAATCTGGATCCCGACAAGCGAATGAATCCTTAAGGCCAACGTCTAATTGATTTTAGTTAGGCTTGGGAAATTGCTGCTCTGGAATGTGATGGGCCCTTAATGGGTTGTGCCCTTAATGATTTGTTTGAGAATGTGTGAATGTGTACAACCAAGAGGTTTTCAAGAAAGATTATTAATGATGAGGTGAGTTTTAAGATTTGAATCTTGCTTAATAGCTTTTAGGATTCAAATAATAGGTGTTTTCAACCAAGTTTTGTGAGGCAAAACAAGTTTGTTATTGAAAGCACATGTTCAAGTATTTTCCTCTAGAAATCAAGAAAAATATGGAGTGCTAGCTTGACCTAATTATTGAATCCTATGGGGTGGCTAGAAAATGAACCTCTTTTAGATTAGGTGGTGCAGCCTAAATAATTCACTCAATTGGCTCAAATGTACCACTGATTAAGGCACACAAAAAGGTGGTTAACCTAATATGATTTCTACCCTTTTATGTGTCGAATTTGTGTGCCGGGTCCACAGGTCAAAAACCCGGTTGAGTAGATGAAAATCAAGTTCGATTATGTGCCTCAAATGTGGGTGTATAGAGTGTGTAAATTGATTTGTCCCACAGAAAATATCTTTTTTTTTTTTATATATAAGATGTGGGTGAGATGGGTGAAGGTGGCAAACAAGACAAAGTCTATCCTAGGGTTTATTCAAACACCTAAGTAGATTAGGTCTTGGTTTTGATTGTGGCGAAATGAACTAGTGGGGGGAAATGTAGGGGACACTTACATAGTACTTTACCCACACTTTACACCAATCTACCGCACTTGGATCTCCATGCTAGGGTACCTGAAAGATAGTAGATCAAAGACAAGTAGGGTCAGTGCTATGTAAATGCAAAGAAACACAATAAATAATAAAGTAAATTCCGTTGCCTCCCCGGCAACGATGCCAAAATGGTCGTGCGTGTTTCGCGTGTCAGAAATCAAGGTTACAAGTAACCCGTCGTCATAGTTGCAAAACACGTCGATCAGATAAAATTTATACCGAAACACCAAGGGAGTCCCAGGTCGAACACAAGGAGGCGACGTTTACTTTTTGGTATTTTAGGGTTTTGATATTTTTTTAATTTTTGTAAGAAGAAAATAAGAAAATGTATCACAAGATAGAAATGGAACAAATATGATATATATATCAACTCAATGTCGATTGCAATGGACTATAAAAGCATAAAAAGAGAGGAAGGTGAGAGGAAATTTCCTGAATCGGCTGTTCGGGGAGATGACGAGGTCTGGAGGAAGCTCGGACGAAGGAGGTGAGGAGTGGGAAATGGAGGTGAGATGTAGGAGGACGTCGTGTTGAGGAAAGCTTCGGCATGGCTCCGGAATGGAGGTGAAAAGACAGAGATGATCTGTTACTGGAATGGAGGTGGGGGGATGGCTCCAAGGTGACCTATGGAGGGAGATGGGAAGTTGGAGGAGTATTTTGTGATGCAGAGGTTCACTACACTAATAGGCACCTTGGGAGCTTGAGAACAAGCTCTAATGGAGCGTTGGTAGTCTTGCTAGAGCTTGGGAGTAGGTGGGAGTAAAGTAGGTAGAGATGGCTTGGAAGGGAGGGGGTGTAGGTTCTTTTATAGTGGAGGAGAAGAGGCAAAAAATGGATAAAGGACCTTTAGCCACCTCCAGACCGTCGCTGGAAACATTGCTGTAGACAACCCATCTCCACTCACGCCTTTAACTGGCTCTACTGGCTTGCAATGAAATAGAGACGGCTATAAGCATCGCTGTAGATTATCCCAGCTATCATTAAAAGCTGGCGCCAACTGCCCTTGTGCCTGCATTGAGCTGCTCCACTTATCACGTGCCGTGACCGCGCGTGCCCTACTTTGTGTGCGCTTGCTATGCTCTGGCATATGCGTGCGCGAGCGCACTGTCATGCGCTGGCACTGCCGCTGCCATGCGCCCGCCCCAAATTGCGAATTGGAGGGGCTACAGGGATTCGAACCCGAGCGCTCCCTTTGCAAATCAGCTTTCCAACCATTGCGCCAGACCTTCCTTTGTGTCGTGAGGTGCAGCTTGGTGCAACCGCTTCCTAGTCGTTGGATCTTGATCCAAAGGCTAGGATTGAAGGGAACATATGAAGGAGTTGAGCGGTGCTGCTACCTGGTGTTGGGCGGCCTGGATGGCGCCATGTGGCACCATCTAGGCCGTCCATCATCTTCTTCTTGTAGAGGGTGCCATGGTGCTCAGATCGAGATGATTCCCGCGATGCCGAACTACGATTGTCACTCTGAATCCATCCATACTGTCGGATTTTTCATCCGAAACCCATATGGATATCGCATTGCCCCCTAGCCATATAAAATGAAAGATTTAATATACAAAATATACAGCTATCCTAAATACCATGCAATGGATGTTATGCAATATTTATATCATGATATGCAATGCTAAGCCTAGGAACTATAAAAAATAAGCAATTTATCAATAATTTATGTGTGTTCATCAATGAGCTACCTAGATTGGGAGTGGCTTATCAACAAAAGCTGATTTAGACGAGTTCTCAGCGTAGAGAGGTGGGAAATTCCCCTCGAAGATGTGCGATAACATACCGTCTCCTCAGTGCTTGCCTCCTTGGATATGTAAATTTCCTACCGGGGGCATGTAAGCACCTTATGCTAGTTCAGGTGCCATTGGCAGGATTATCCTGAAATATCGATCGCCAAGGCCTGAATTTAGCTATAGAATGCCATGGGTGGTACTATCTTGAAGTGTTGAAAGCCAGGGTTCAGGGTGTTGCCATTGGCAGTGCTATCTCGAAGCATCGATTGCCAAGGACCTTGTGAGGATTGATGGTGGGGACTTGGAATCCGATATAGATCATGTTTTTTGAGCCAATCTGAAGCTAGAAATAAAGGAAAGAAAAAGAAAGAGAAAACTCTCCAAAAAGTGCAAAAAATCTTCTATCCCTCTCTCTTGCAAAAAATGCACTGCAAATTGAACCTGGACTAACCTTGTTTCAAGCACGGGTGCTTTAACTACTGGGTTCAACCAACCTTAGGATAGTTTCTATGGGCTTTAGAAACCTTCACTACAGACTAAGCCTAAACCTGGCCAGGTTCGGATCATTATTGGTACTTGAGTACCTCTAGGCCTATTATTAGCATTCTGACCTAATTTCTAAAGAGTAGAATAAATCAGCTTTTTGAGCATCAAAGGCATGGTCAAGAATTCGAGTTCATTTCATAAGATTTTGCTAAGGCACTAGAAAAAGTTTAGCATGGGGGTATGATGATAACGTCATCATCAACCATATCTAGCTTTAATTAGTTGTAATCAACAACTAAATGCTCCTACATAACCACCAAAAGACCATAATTCACTACACATCCATTCGGAGAGAAACACATTAAATAGGGGGAAAACTACAGTTTTAACAAAATATCCTAAATGCAGAGCAATCATGGGATTTCCCAAGGGTTAAATGAAGTTTAAATGTTTATAAATGTTTAACAAGTGGGTTCATGCAAAAAGAAATGAGTTTTCACATGTTTTGAGGACTAAATGACATCTAAAACCCTAAAAATTGACCTGCTTAAATAACTGAGGTTCTGGTCAAAATAAAATTCACCTAAACCTTCTAAAAATCATATAAAAATATTCTATAAGGTTTGGTACCTTTGATTTGGCCATTGGAACCCATTTTGACCTAAAATAGTCTTAGACACATAGTTGCCCTAATTTGAATTTCTACGTAAATTACCCAGACAAACTTGGTCAAAACCTAAATATGACTTCACCATCAGAGTCCTTCAGTCCAAATTAGGTTTGTACCAAAATTTGGCCCCAATCACAGATCACCTTGACCTAGTTTGCATTTCAGTCCAGACAAAGTCTTTTTATCACACAATGTCTCTTAACTCTTTGAATTCTTTACAAATATTTCCTTAGGTTTTTCATCTTCTTCATAGTTTGGTCCTCACACCATTTTTGGAAACTCAGACCTTCACTATCAAGATTCGAGCGAGGATTCCTCACTCAATTCTCAATCAATCACTCCAAAATTTGAAAGGGGGTTCCTTGAGGAATTCCTTTCCAAATGAGACAATTCATGAATCCTATAACTCTTTAGATTCCTCATGCAAACTCTTTGAAACCACGTATATCCAGCTTGCATGAAAATATTGGAGTTTGTAGCTTGCTTCCAAGCTTGGAACTCCTTCTGGCCATAAATGAACCCTGATCAAGTTCCTTACCTCCTTAGCTTGTTTTTGGCCAGAAAATCCCCTTCTTCCCTCCTCTCCAGCTGAATTCTCCATGAGCTCCGGCGATGTTCTTAGACCACCTTCCTTGTCCGCTCTCATAGACCATAGCGAGTGGATTCTCCTTCCTCGACTTCTTCCGCGCGTCGCAATACCAGCAAGCATCGTCTAAGCCCCCTTGTCATCGCCACCCCTATTACCAGAGGTTTCATCTTCCCCACATATGGCATAACACCGGCATGGGAAAATCCCCCCTTTCTTCCAATTAAATGAGGATAGTTTAGTTCCCTTAGTTCCCTAGGTTTTATCCCTCTATCCGAAATCCAAAAAAAAACCTTCGATGCACATGCACATCGTCATCTTCCTCTGCTCTGGCCACATCTCTAGCGAGGCTTTCCCATCACCTCACACCTCCAACTACCTCGTCGACAACTCCACAACCTCCACCACATCACCATGAACAAAGCTCCTCTCTTATCTCTCCATTCCATCCACCCAAACTACCCACCGAACAACCTATCCTTCACACTTCATTTCCATCACCAACCTACTGCTACGCACCTCTACATGCCATGAAACCACCTTCACCACACTCACCACACCACAGCAAAGCTTATGAGCTATTTTAATGTGGCTGTGAGACCATATTTGTGAGTTTCAGGTCTTACCGTCACTTCGCCATTGTTACCATTGCTGCCACCAAGTTCTTCATGTTCTAGGCCATGCAATGCCTAGGTCTTAGCTCTAGAGCACGCAAATTCTCTTCAGGTGTCTTCCCAGGCACCCTATCGAAGGCTTCTGCCCTCTGTAGCTCATCCAATTGCAAGACATCACTACTGTAGTCATACACGATGAAAGGTGGGAACGATAGTCCTACATTGTAGAAAGTGAAGGCAGTGGCGGCACATATATTATTTTTGTCCATATGCTTTAATGCTTCAAGACACATCAGGGTGAGGTCCCCTCTCACCCGCACTCAACCCAAAACCCCCTAAGCCTTCATTCCTCGGCTACGACCCCACGCCCGTAGCCCTGGATCCGATTACGCATATCTGATTACCTAGTTAAGGTTCGATTATCTGAAAGAGGAGAAAAGGAAGGAAAGAGAGAGAGAGAAGGGGAGGGGTGGGTTTTGCTCCTGAGGGATTTGAGCAACACTTAGTCAATGGAAAGGAAAGAAGAGAAGAGTCATGTTTAAGAGATGAAGAGAGAAGAAGAAGCTAAGGCAGAGAAGAAGCACAGAAGGGCCATGCTAGAGAAGAGAAAGGAAAGAAAGAAGAAGAACAATAGAAGAGAAGGCACTGTAGCAGGTGACATTTAAGTCATCTGACTTGATATCCAGATGTCTGATCACTGTTCATTTATTTCAAACATTTGAGTAATTGATATGTGCTTAGTTAAGGCTAATAATTGGTGATCTAAATCACTATTATTTTATCTTTTCTATTCTTTTTGTCTTGAAATACATTGAGCTTCATTGAATATTTAATGTGACAAATTAATATTCATTGAAATATCTTTTTAGTGCTTCAATTATTGTACTCATTTATATTTTAAATGAAGATTACCGTGTAAATTCCATATTTGATTTCTGTGTTCGACCTCGGACATCATTTAAATATTCGTGCTATAAATTGTATTTGTTGAAGAGCTATTTGTCAGTTATACTACAGTGCATTTCCCTAACATTGACAAAAGGCCCTGTCAATAGGGACTTCTTTTATGAAACCCTCAACCATACAAGCCCCTAACCTTGAACTGAAACCCCTCCCAGACTCTCTCAAGTATGTATTCCTTGGTCCAAATGATATGCTCCTTGTAATCATCTCATCTACACTATCTGAGATGCAAAAGGAAGCCTTGCTAAACTGCTTATCAAGGCACAAGGAAGCCATAGCTTGAACAATCTCTAATATTAACAGTATAGACTGTACACTCTGTAAGCATCACATTTATACTGATGATTCTATTAAACCATTTCGAGACATGCAAAGACATCTTAACCTTAACATGAGGGAGGTGGTTAGAAAGGAGATTTTGAAGTGGTTGGATGCTGGGATTATATATGCCAACGCAGATAGCAAATGGGTTAGTCCAATCCATGTGGTGCCAAAGAAGGCAGGCTTTATGGTAGAAACCAATGACCAGGGAGAACAAGTGGTGACTGAACCCTCAACTGGCTGGACAGACTACATAGACTACCATAAACTGAACACCGCTACCTAGAAGGATCACTTTCCCTTGCCCTTTATTGATCAGATCCTCGAGAAATTGTCAGGGAACAAGTATGTTTGCTTTTTAGATGGATATTCTAGGTATAACTAGATTGTAGTCTTTCGTGACGACTACGATAAGACAACTTTTACTAGTCCCTATGGCACTTTTGCGTTCAGGCATATGACGTTTGGATTATGTAATGCACCGACAACCTTCCAACATTGTTTGATGTTCATTTTCTTGGACATGATTGATGAGTGTGTCGAGGTTTTTATAGATGACTTCTCCATTTACGGCTCCTCTTTCGACCAATGTCTCCTAAACTTAGAGAATGGGTTGAAGAGATGTAAGGGGACTAGTTTAGTATTTAGCTAGGAGAAAAGCCACTTCATGGTATAGGAGGGCATTGTACTTGGGCATGTTGTGTTTGAAAGGGGCTTGGAAGTAGATAAGGCTAAGGTTGATTCTATTTCCAAACTCCCATTGCCTACCAATGTCAAATAGACTACATCCTTTCTGGGCCATGTGGGCTTTTATAGATGATTTATTAGGAATTTCAGCAAAATTTCTAGGCCACATTGTGACTTATTGACGAAGGAATCTTCCTTCGATTTTGATTCAAAGTGTGCCAAGGCTTTTCATATGGTGAAGAAGGCCTTGACCTCTATGCCTATTCTCAGAGCTCCAGATTGGGCACTCCCATTTGAGCTGATGTGTGATGCTTCGGATTACGCAGTGGGAGTAGTCTTTGGACAAAGGGTTGAGGGAAGCCCACATGTGCTGCACTATGCTAGCAAGACTTTAATAGAACTGCAACAAAACTACACATTCACTGAAAGGGAATTACTTGCTATAGTTTTTTCTTTGGAGAAGTTTAGGTCTTATCTTCTTGGGTCTAAGGTGGTCATTTTTACTGATCATGTGGCTGTGAAACATCTCATTACCAAGAAGGACTCTAAGCCATGTTTAATTAGGTGGATTCTACTCCTTCAAGAGTTTTACTTGGAGATTCGTTAAAATAAAGGAGTGGAAAATGTAGTGGCTGACCACCTATCTTGCCTCCCACTCGATGACTCTCCATCTGGAGACATCCGCGAGACATTTCCTGATGAAACCCTTGTGGCAGTAACACCGACTTCACCCTGGTATGTTGATACTGTCAATTACTTAGTCATTGAAGAGACTCCTAACTCTTGGGATAAGCAGAAATGGAAGAGATTTATTTCCAAAGCTAGATTCTTTCATCGAGAAGAGCTAGAATTATTTAGACTTGGAGAAGACCAAGTATTGAGACGATGTGTGCTTGAAGAGGAGCAACAAAGTGTGTTGAGATTTTGCCATGAACTTCATTGTCGAGGACACTTTGGTGCTAAGAAAACAACCTTTAAGGTTCTGCAGTCAGATTTTTTTTGGCCTACTTTATTTAAGGATTCTCATAACTTTGTTAAGGCCTGCATTAGATGTCAATGGATTGGGTTGATTGGGAAGAGGAATGAGATCCCCAACACCCCATCCAACTTGTCGAAATTTTTGATGTTTGGGGAATATACTTCATGGGTCCATTCCCTTCATCTCTTGGATATGAGTTTATCTTGGTGATAGTCGATTATGTCTCGAAATAGATAGAGGGCATTCCTACGTGCACAAATGACCACTCTGGGGTTTTGAAATTTGTGAATGCTAATATCATATCTCGCTTCGGCTACCCCAAGACGATTATAAGTGATGGGGGACCTCATTCCGGAACCACCATTTCAATCGGCTACTCAAGAGTGTGGGAGTAACTCACAAGATTGCTACCCCTTACCATCGTCAAACAAGTGGCGAAGTAGAAGTGTCAAATATGGAGATTAAGAACATTTTGGAAAAATTAGTTAGGCCAGATTGGAAGGGCTGGTCACAAAAGATTTATGATGCTTTATGGGCTTATCGAACGACCTACAAAACCCCTTTGGGTATGTCTCCCTTTCGGATAGTGTATAGGAAAGCATGCCATTTACCTATTAAGCTTGAACATAGGGCACTTTGGGCTATCCGCTTTGTCAACCAAGATTTAGAGCAAGCAGGTAAGGCATGATTACTAGAGTTGGCTGAGCTTAAGGAGCTGAGGAATGATGCTTATGACACCTCCCAAGCTTATAAAGAGAGAACTAAGGTCTTGCATGATATGTATATCCTTAGAAAGACCTTTGAGGACAACCAACAAGTCTGGGTTTTCAATTTCAGACTTAAGTCTTTTACAGGGAAATTGGCATCACATTGGGATGGGCCTTACATAATCACCAAAGTGTTTCCGCATGGGGCTGTGGAGATCAAGAGCCCTTCCTCTTTAGCAACACCCTTTACCATCAATGGCCAACAATTAAAACCATATGTTACTTTGGATGGCCATCTATTTGACAAGGTCACTCTCGAGGAGCCTTAGCTCCTTTCATTCTCAGCCTCAGGTAACATCTTCCCTTGGCTATTTTACTTCCAATGAGGACATTGTTTGAACCAGGCATGGGGGGCATAGGACCTGAGGAATCTGTTTGTAGCATGTATACATATTCCATTCATGCATTCATATTTCATTCAAAAAAAAAAAAGGTATTAATTTGTTGAGCTTAATTAGTTAGTCTCAACAATCTCTGTAGATGAGTTACCTAAAGTTTTGGGCTGGAACGAATGATGAGATAAGACCTTAAATATCTTGCTTCAGGAGGTAAGGAAGAGATATTAGTCTTAGACCCTTAGGGCTGGGTTAGCTTAAAAATTTAAGTATTTGTTAAGGTACAGATTTTTGCCTCAAGTAATTTAGGTACTTGAGAAGCTGATCTATTAAGTCAAGGGATTAGGAAGTAAAGAACTTCTCTGTTTGTTCCTTGGTTTAGAGATCCTTGAAACCAAAGTGTCTTTTTCACTTACACAAACTTAAAACTGGAGCAACCATGTGAGAGCATACCGTGGGTTCTATTAGAACTGGGGTTGAGGGCTCTAAATTAATGCAACTTAACTTATATTCAAACTAAATAGAGATCCCTGCGTGGTATGGCTAGCATGTCACACGTAGTAACCCCTAGGTGTGGGATGTCCAGGCCCAACCTTGCACCCTGAGTCTTCCTAGATTTTACTTAGGTGAAGCATTTAGAAAGGACAAAGGAGAGTCATTCACCAGAAAAAAAAATGAAATGTTACACATAGGTGTCATTAGAAATAAAAGGTACCTCGTTATACATGGGTACGAGAATTATGAAAAAAAAAGAAAGGAGAAATAGCTGATGAGATATACACTGGGTTCTCCTTTGTGTTGACCTCAAAATAAAAAAAAGTGAGAAAGCTACCAAGTCTAAGTATGGTTGAACCTAGGTAGGTTTAGGTAGATGAAGGGCAAGTCCAATCCTATGAATGTATTGGAAGAACAAATGTGGATGCCCATTAATCAAATTATACACTGAGCAGTGACACTTTAACCTCTAGGATTTACAAACTACAGGATAAACTTAGCAGTTTAAGAAACTACTACCCGAGACCAAACTGAAGCAAATCAAGTCTGAATTTTGACTAGTACATAGATACCTTAAGGTCTGAGGTTAGTATTTCAACAAATCTCTAGAGGTGAGATATAATAAGGTATCCTGATGGTTAATTCTTGCCCAAAAATTAGGAATTCTTCTTAGATGTTGTTAGGGACTAGCAAAAACTAGGCATGGGGGCATTTGATGAGCCCATATTTGTGGGCTATTTTGGTATTTCAATGCCTAGATATTAAGTTATCTTTAACATTTATTTAGCATGCATTAGGATGTAAATAGATTAGTTTAAATTTTTAATTTGATTGCATAATTCATGCTTTGCATTCATAATTAAATGCATTTAGAATTGAGTTAGAATGGCACGCATTTGATTAGTTAACCAATTAGGTGCATTATATATATTATTTTGGATTTAACATAGAAATTATGGGTTTGCACATAAATAACCCATCATTTATTTTTTACTTCTTTTATTATTCTCTTCTTTTTAATGGCTGTAGGAGTTGCGGCCATTGAAGAGTAGCAACATGGGCGACGAAGGCGGATCTTTGTTGCACACATTGCTCGACGCTCCGTCTCTCTCTCCACCTTCCTATAGTCAACAAAAGAAAGACCTCCAATCGACAGAGAGCAGCAGGCCTCCACCCCACTCTACTATTGTGCAGAGAGTCAAGCTCTCCTCCACCCCACCACTGCTGGCCTCAACTGTATACACAAGTCCACACCATTGCGAGAAGGTAGGGTGATAGACCACCGCGCCTCCAGTGGCTTGTGTAGCTTACCGTGAGTTCCACACCACCATCACCAGCAACCACCACTAGCAATCACCACCATCAGCCATCACCCCCACACCCTCCATAGCCTTCTCCGTGTCATCCGAGCGTAGTTAAGTCATCCGGGAAGGTTCCCGAAAATCTGAAGACCCAACGCACCATTATTCATCTTCTCCCCTTAATTGCAGCATGTTTCATGAATTAAAATTAGGGTTCGGAGGATTCATCGTCGTAGCTCGCAGAATGAGTCGATTAGATAAAATTTATAACCAAAACTCGAAAATTGAGTCCTTGGTCGAAGAACATGGGGAGGCGAACGTTTGGCTTTATAAAATCTGCATTTTGCTTTTATTTGTTTCTATCATTTTTATCTTTTATAATTTTTTTTGGTATTTTAATAGGGCAAGAACCAGATTGATGAATTCTGGCTAATCTACTTGCAAAATATAAAGGAAAGGGAGAGAGAGGGAGAAGAACAATCATCTATTTATGAATAAATGTTTCTTACAACTACAAAATTAGAAAAACTATATTACAAAAGCAAAAATGATAGAAAGCGGTGAGAGAATCCCCCTCGACAGTCACTTCGAGGAAGGTGGTGAGGAGCAGGACGAATGGGAACGGAGTCGGAGGACGGAGGATGGGGGTAGGACAACGTCACGGCGAGGATCTTCTTCTCGAAGGGATGTGAGAAGACAGCCACGGGATGCTCCACGAATGTGGCTGAGGAGAGGGAAAACTATTTGGTTTTCTACTCTAGAGTAGCATCTCAGGCTTGGGATAAGCTCTCTCTAGAGCATTGGAGGTGGTGAGAGGAAGAAAGGAAGAGATGCTTTGGAATGGAGGGGGGTATGTCCTTTTATAGTGGAGGAGAGACAAAATCATCCATGCGTAATCAGTGATAATTGTAATCATCGCTGAAGATCCACCTAACTATCGCTGAAGATCCACGCCCTACAATTCTTTTGCTGGCATGCTCATAGCGCAAGCCATTAGTGACAACTACAAGCATGGTGGAGGAGGATTCTCAGCCATTGGATCAAGATCCAACGACTGAGAATTGATGATGAAGATGATGAGGGTGCACCTTGCAGTTGCTGCTGGCCGATGTTGGCTGACCTGGATGGTGCCACATGGCGCCATCTAGGCCATCCATTTTTTGTTTGTTGCAGATCCAAATGATTCTCACGCTGATAGAATGCGATCGTCTCTCCAGATCCATCTGTACAGTCGGATTTTCCATCCGAAACACATAAGAATGTCACATTGCCCTCCTGGCCATTGATCTTCCTCGGACCGCATAAAGTACTACGGGAGTCTGATCTAGACAATCTCAGAGGTGTTAGACTCCTATCATCGTCCTAATCAGATTCGTACGGTCAGATCATCCATCCGAGGCCCTGAAATAAATCTCCTTCCCTCCTGACCATAAAAATAACATAATTAACCTAAAATATACACAACTACTAAAATGCAGGATGATGCATGCTATGCATTATTTATAACATGAAATGGAAATCTAAGCCTAGGAACATGCATGAATAGGCATTTTAACCTAAATGAATGTGTCTACATCATACCCCCATGCCTATCTTTTGCTAGTCTCTAGCAAACTTAAGCTACATGCTATGTATGAAAACATAATTTGGACTCGATCGCTTTGGCCTAAGTCATTTATTAACAATAGAAAATTTTAACTAAGGTCCTAAATTATAAAGACTAAACAGTACCTGGGTGTCTGCCAGAATGTAGATTGCCTAAGTCCTTGCCTTATTTGAAAAGGGAAGATACATTTTTCTATTTTTTCTTCTTTTCTAATTTTTTTGGACTTATGGAGTTTGAGAGTTTTGGGATAATTTCTTACGGCTACACAACCAACCTAAGACTCGGAAAGAACTCTAAGTGCTAAGAATCTTGTGGAAGGGTGATAGACTCACTAGGCTGTCGTTAAAATGGACTTTGGGTTTCTACGACCCTAGGTGACCTTAAGAGTTTCTGCCTAAAGGTTTATCTTTTTGAACGGTAGCTTTCTCCCTACTTTATTTTTTATGGGGTCAGCACAAGGGTGAACCCAGTGTATATCTCCCTAGTTTGTTCTATTTCCCCACTTCTTCCCTAAGTGTTTTGTGAATTATTTGTGCATTTTTGTGATCCGGGATCTGGGCAACCGACCAATGGCTGTTACCTATGGTAACTTACTAGCCATACTCGTGTGGTGAAGTGTGGTTTTATTTTTTTATTTTTTTTATTTTCTCCATTTTTTCTTTTTTGCGATCAAGTAGGTGGCTTCTCTAATCTAAGATTTACTTAGAGGTTGTACGAAGAAAATGGTCTTATGGCTAGGCTTTGGACAACCAACCGATAAGCTATTACTACTGATAACTTGCTAGCCATACCACCATAGACGATTCATTAGCTACGCAATTTTCGAAGAAACCATCGAAAAGTGACTCAGTGCGAATAGTGTGTAGATGCTTAGGATTAAAGTCCCCTCAAATCAGAGGGCGAGTTGATAAGTCGTATACTTATCACCGCAATTTATTGACCAAATTAAAATAGAATTACTTGGTGAGGACTTGAGACTAAGTCTACATTCGAGTGCACACCCGGGCTAATGAAGCCCAAAGGCTTGAAGAGTCTAAGTATTTAGGTCCTATCGTATCATTTCCTAAAGTTAATAACTTCCAAATGCCTAAGTTCTCTTCTTCCCAATTTCTTTCTTTTTTATCTTTTTGAATTTTCATTTTTATTAAAAGAAACTAAAAGAAATTCTATAGAGTTAACTCAATGATTTTAGGAATTAATTCTCCACTCCTCATGCCTAAATGATGAAATGTCCTCATTGTAAAAATAAAGACATGAAAAGGCAGAGTAAACAGAATATCACCAGAATAGTGTGAAAATCCGATCAGCTCCGCTGAGAACGTGGAATATAAACATATGCTAAATTTAATGCCTTCAGCTAGACATACATATATATAAGGAAGAAATTGAGAATTCACAAGTGCGGGTCAAAATCAAAAGATTAATCCTTAGACCCACCAAAAGAAGATGTCCACAGGCGTGGACCAAATTATAATGGAGACCCATGCCCGAGGGTCGAGTGGTTCTTAGGTTTTTGATGAAAATCACCCAAAACTGAAGGTTGTTAAGCTTGCAGGGTCGAGCCTACGGTTTTGTGGTGTGCAACCCAAGACCAAAGTGTCGTACAATGGGTAAAGATGGTTCAATAGGTTCAGATGTCCTCTTAAAGTCCAACTCAGAAAGATAATTAGCTATTTGGAGCTTGGGTTGCATGTGAAAGAAACCATAATGGTCCTGGAAGAAAGTAAGTGGTTTTAGATCAATAGGAACCCTTAAATCCAAAATCATAGTTCCCTCAGAAGTAGCTTCCCAGATTTTTATTTCCCACTTCCTATCCTCCAAAATCAAGATTTCTGGGACTTGCAGATTGTTGTACACCCCATCTAAAATACCCAAGTCAAATAATTATGGTTCAATCAAGACTGACTTGGGTTTGTTGATCTCAAGAATATCATCATTCAATTCTTTAAGGTGTGGTTGAGGAATGGGGCTATTGATTGGATCATCAGGATTCGAATTGTCCAAGTTAGCCCCAACATGATCATACTCTTCAATGATTGTGCTATCAAATGGTTCATCAGATTCCTCAAGCCCATTTGTCTCACTAAAATCATCTTCCTTAGGCTCAAGTGAGACTTCACTAAGAGATTCTTCAACCACAGAGTTAAATAATTCATGATCCTCATTTATGTCTCAAAATTGATTGTCATTCCCTAGTTCAAAGCGACATATTTTTCCTCACTCCTTGGCTTGGGAATCTTAGGTGAATCAATCGGTTCATCCTCAATGGGTTACTCTAGCCCAACCTGGTCATCACTAGTCTCAGAAAATGTATCCCCCTCGATAGGCACCTGAGCAAGTTCAGACATTGGCTCTCCTGAGGGAGGTTCATCTTGAGAATCAACCCAAGATTGGACTAGGGCAACCATAAATTTCATCCTCAACATTAATTTCCCAAGTAGAAACTCACCCAGGCCCCTATCCCTATCATTTTGGAGTAAATCCAATAGAGAACTATTAAGTTCATCAATCATTTTGATCATAGGCTCCAATGCTTCAGTGCATGGTGTTGGCTAGGCTTCTAAGGATTATATGGTGTTCCTCAAGTTAGCCAACACCCTGTCTTGGATCGGGTTCACCTGAACCGAATGGTTCGGTTCAGGTTTGTGTGGGTTTGAGTTAAATCTAGGAGAGTCAAACTATCGAGGTTCTCGAGTCCCTCCCTAATAGTAGGTCATTTCAACTTGTTTAAAGAATGGTGGCAACCTATATTTAGTGGAATATTGGGGAGGGTAGGTGTTATAGTCAACATATCCTTCTTGATTGTAGATCGGGTTAGGTTGACCGTCAAAGGGTGGAGATCTAAAATCATTATAACTCTGGAAAGGATAGTAATCATAGTCTTGTTGTCTAGGGTTAGGCCTTGGACACTGATGTTCGGATTCATATCCCCAATCAAAGTTGTCCCGGCTAGTGGATGGGTAATTATAAGTCTAGCTAGGAAAGTAATCATCTTGGGTACAAGTGGTGGTAGGAGGGTAGGATGGGAAATGAGTGTTGGATGTGGAAGGATACATGGCAGAATAGGAGGGAAATCAGAAGAGAGAAAGGAGCACTGCAATACAGGCAATCAACCCTATCCTTAGGTGGGTTGGCCTAAAGACCTACAGACTCCTAGGATTCATATTGAGACTATAAATGATTTGGTCTACCTTTATTCAGTCAATCTAAATAGTTAGAGGGAGGGGCTGGGGAGAAGGTTCTTCCTTTGGCTTGCTCCTCTGGTTCCTAGTGTACCTCCCAGCCACGGTCGTTTGATGCTACTCCCCTAACTAGACATTAGATGGACAAGCAGAAGCAAATTAATCGAAAAAAATCTCAGTCTGAGCCCCGAAGAGAAAATCAATCCTTAAGGCCAACGTCTACTTAATTTTAGTTAGGCTTGGGATGATTGTGCTCTTGGAATGTGATGGGCCCTTTAGATGGGTTGTGCCCTTAATGATCAATTCAAATGTGTCTGCATGCACAACCAGGGTTTGCAAACAAGGTTATTTGATGATGTGTCTATTAGGGTTTAACCTTGTTTAGTAGCTTTTAGGGTTTAATCCTTAGGTTAGTTCAATCAGGTTTAGTAGAACAATCCAAGTTTTGAAAGTACTGGTGTAGATATATTCCTTTAAAAATCAGAAATAAACTGTGGCGTGCCTGGTTCAGTCCTAAAAATCAACCCTAAGTGGCAAGCTGATTGATGAATCAATTTTAATTTGAGTGGTGATGCCCAAACAGCTTAATCAGTTGGCCTATTGCACCAATTAGTTAAGGCACACAAAAATTCTTAACCTAGTCAGATTTCTACTCACTTATGTGCATTGAGTTGAAGTGTACCGGGTCCATAGGTCATATCCCGGCTAAGTGGTAGAATCAAAGTGGAATGGTGCACCTTATGTCTAGAGTTGTGGGTGTTAATGTGTGTCAATTTCAGGAAATCCCACAATCAGATAACTTTTTTTTTTTTTTATTTATGTGGATGGCAAGGTGAGTGGAGTGACAAACAAGACAAACAATTTCTATCCTAAGGTTTGTGAAAACACCTAAATAGATTAGGTCTTGATTATTAAGGTGGCAAAATGATCTAATGGGTGGGGAAGTGGGGGAAAACTTATAAATGTCTCTACCCTCACTTTACTCCAATCTACTGCCTTCATCTCCTCGATTGGGTTCCTGCAAGATAGTAAATCGAAGAAGAAAGATATATTAGAAAAATATGTAAGTAATGCAGGAAAATGTGAAAAAAACCAAAGAGCATTGCCTCCCCGGCAACGACGCCAAAATGATTGTAGTGTGTTTCGCGAATGAAAATTAGGGTTTGAAGGACTCATCGTCGTAGCTTGCAAAATGAGTCGATCAGATAAAATTTGTAAATAAAACTCGAAAAGTGAGTCCTGGGTTGAATACGGGGAGGTGAATATTTGGTTTTATGAAATCCACATTTTGCTTTTATTTGTTTTTGTTGTTTTTATCTTTTATAAATTTTTTTGGTATTTTAATAGGGCAAGAGATCAGGTTGATGAATTCTAGGTAATCTACTTGCAAAATATAAAGAAAAGAGAGAGATAGAAAGAAGAACAACCATCTATTTATGAATAAATGTTTGTTATAAATACGAAAGTGGAAAAACTACACTACGAAAGCGAAAAAGATAGAAAGAGGTGAGAGAATCCCCCTCCACGGATGCTTGGAGGACGACTCGCTCTGACGTCACCTGGAAGAAGGTGGTGAGGAGTGGGACGAATGGGGATGGAGTCGGAGGACGGAGGATGGGGTAGGACGGCATTGCGGCGAGGATCTTTTTCTCTAAGGGAGGTGAGAAGATAGCCACGGGATGCTCCACGAATGGTGATGAGGGGAGGGAAAACTATTTGGTTTTCTACTCTAGAGAAGCATCCCAAGCTTGGGACATGCTCTCTTTAGAGCCTTGGAGGTGGTGAAAGGAAGAAAGGAAGAGATGCTTTGGAATGGAGGGGGTTAAGTCCTTTTATAGTGGATGAGAGACAAAATCATCCATGGGTGATTATTGACGGTTGTAATCATCGCTGAAGATCCACCCAACTGTCGCTGAAGATCCACGCCCTTGAATTCCTTTACTGGCACGTTCATAGTGACAGCTACAAGCATCACTAAAGGCAAGCCCAACTGTCACTAATGATCATGCCATTCAACGCTCTCACTGGCCCATGCTTCAAGCATCCATGCCTCCCATGTCGTGTCATGCGTGTGTGAGTGCTGGTAGGCACTGCGCTGCTACGCTGCTTATGCGCTGGTGCACACTTCATTTGCGAACGTCGAGCACATGCGTTGGCATGGTGCATGCACTGGCCTTGCATGCATCGCCTCAATTGAGAGATTGGGGGGGCTTAGCAGGTTTTGAACCCGCGCCCTTCCTTTAGGAGTTAACTCCACGACCGATGTGCCATGCTTTCGGTTGAGTCTAGAAGAGCAACTGCAAGCATGCGGTGGAGGAGGATTCTCAATCGTTGGATAAAGATCCAACTGCTGAGAATTGATGAAGAAGATGATAAGGGGGCGCCTTCCAGTTGCTGCTGGCCAGTGTTGGGTAGCCTGGATGGTGCCACGTGGTGCCATCTGGGCCATCCATCTTCTTTCTGTTGCAGAGGGTGCCACGGTGCTCAAATCGAGATGATTCCAGCATTGCCAGACTGTGATCGTCGCTCCGAATCCATCTATACGATTGGATTTTCCAAGCAAAACCCATAAGAATGTGACATTGCCCTCTTGGTCATTGATATTCCTTGGACAACATAAGGTACTATGAGACTCCGATTTAGATGATCTTGGAGGCATTAGACTCCGATCATCATCCAAATCAGATCCGTACGGTCGAATCATCCATCCAAGGACCTGAAATAAATATCATTCCCTCCTGACCATAAAAGACCATAATTAACCTATATACATAACTACTCTAAATGTTGGATGATGCATGCTATGCAATATTTATAACATGAAATGCAAATCTAAGCCTAGGAACATGCATGAATAGGCATTTTAACCTAAATGAATGTGTCTACATCACTCCTCTCTCTTCTTTTTCTTCCCCATTTTCCCCTTCCTCTATTTTCTCCTCCAACTTAACGAAACCCACCACCACCATCACCAACGGCCATCACCTTCACCAACTCCCCTTTGTCATTGCCATCTCTCCCGTGCATGCACGACCCTCCGGCTCCACCCTCTCCCTCACACACTGTCACACACGCAGTAGTAGGCGTCCACTGTGCGCCACCTCCAGTAGCTCCCCTTGGCATACACCGCTTTCCCGTGCCCCACGCACAGCTAGCAGCAACTCCAGTGCACAGTAGCAGCTACGCCTTTTCGTCCGTGCGCCGCACCTTCTTCGTGCATCGTTTCACCTCTTCGCAAGGCCAATAGTGTGCCTCTGCGTGCAGCAGTGCACCACGCGTGGCCTACGTCGTTTCACCTCCTCGCGTACCACCTTCTCCTCACGCACTGGCACTCGTCATCGTTATTGCACTGCACGTAGTAAGGTCGCCGCATGCACCACCGCCTGCTTGAGCCCCAGCTGTGCGCGCGCCCCTCTCTTCTCCGCACATGCCTCTCCCTCGCCTCCAACAGCAAGCAACAGGAAGAAGCTCCGTCGGAACCCACAACCTCCGATCCGTTCGGCTACCCACCTCCAGCCACGCCGCAACTTGCCGCCACCATCATCAGATGCGGCTTGAAGCACTCTACCTTCGGTGTGTCCTTGCGGCCAGCCATCCTCTCCTCCCTACGCAGGCTCAAGGGAAGCCATTCCCCTATTTTGCTACAGTAGAGGTGGTATTAGATTTTACATTCCATTGCCATTGTCAAAAGTTGGATTTTGTTTAATTAATATTATATTATGCCAACTTTCCTCGAATACCTGTCCACTTTCACACAATGCAATTTCAGCATATCTTATTAGTGTTATCTTTATTTAAAGTGGATTTTGGTCTCATTAATTGAGGGAAATCATGGTGAACATCATTTCTCTCATTTTGTGAGTTTGTAATAGGCACATGCCTCCCTATGGAGATGACCCGCTCATTGAGTGGTTAATTTTATTTCAATACGTTGATTAGTCAATTTTCTACCTCTTAGAAATACAAATGACAAATCATTGTAATTATCATCTTGTTAAGCGAAAATCGACTCATCACCAAGCACTGATATACTCTTGTTAAGATTGGATTTTATCGCCTCTGCAAGTGGATTTCTCATCAGTTAAGATGGTCAGATTTTCGCTATTGATTCGTTTCCTCCCACATACAAACCTGCTCCCCACCCACCGATAATTGAGTTAAAGCCCTTACCTGATTCACTCAAATATGTGTTTCTAGGTGAAAGCGTGACATACTTCGAGGCTCAAATTGATATTTTTTTTATTAATCTGCTTCTACTGGTCCATCTAATGTCTAGCTAGGGGAGTAGTGTCAAACGACCATGGCTGAGGGGTACACTAGAAACTGGAGGTGAAAGTCAAAGGAAGAACCTTCTCCCCAGCCCCTCCCTCTAATTGGTTGGATTAACTGGATAGAAGTAGACCAAATCGTTTACAATCTCAAGATGAGTCTTGGGAGTCTGTAGGTATTTAGGCTAACCCACCTAAGGACAGGGTTGATTGCTTGTATTGCAGGGCTCCTTTCTCTCTTCTAATTTCCCTCTTATTCTACCATGTATCCTTCCACATCTTACACGCATTTCCCATCCTATCCTCGTACCAACACTTATCCCTAAGATGATTACTATCCTGACTTGAATTATGATTACCCATCCACTAGCAGGGATAACTTTGATTGGGGATACGATACTGGACCTCAGTGTCCAGGGCCTAACCCTGAACAACAAAACTATGACTGTTGTCCTTCCCACACCTACAATGTTTATAGATCTCCACCCTTTGATGACCAAACCAACCCTATCTACAATCAGGAAGGATATGATGATTATGACACCTACCCTCCCCAGTATTCCACTGAATATAGGTCACCACCATTCTTTGAATAACCTAGAATGACCTACTATCAGGGAGGGACCCAAGAACCTCAATATCTTGACTCCCATAGAATGAACCCAAACCCACCCAACCATGAACCGAACCATTTGGTTCAGGTAAACTAGGTCCAAGACAGGGTGTTGGCTAACTTGAGGAATACCATCTAATCTTTAGAAGCTCAACCAACACCGTGCACTGAAGCATTGGAGCATATGATCAAAATGATTGATGAACTTAATAGTTCTATATTGGATTGGCTTCAAGATGTTAAGGATAAGGGCCCGGGTGAGTTTCTACATTGGAAGTTGTCATGGTTGAGGATGAAATTTGCGGTTGCCCTAGTCAAATCTTAGGATGATTCTCAAAATGAACCCCCTTCAGTAGAGCTAATGTCTGAACCCACTCAGGTGCCTATCAGAGGGGATACATTTTCTGAGACCGGGGATGACCAGGTTGGGCTAGAGAAACCCATTGAGGATGAATCGATTGATTCACCTGAGATCCCCGAGCTAAGGAGAGAGGAAAAATATGTCTCTTTGAACCAGGAAATGATAATCGATTTTGAGACATATATAAATGAGGATCATGAATTCCTTGACTCTGTGGGTGAAGAATTTCTTAGTGAAGTCTCAGTTGAGCGTAAGGAAGATGATTTTAGTGACACAAACAAGCTTAAGGAATCTGATGAACCATTTGATAGCCCAATCATTGAAGAGTATGATCATGTTGGGGCTAACTTGGATGATTTGTATACTGATGATTCAATCAATAGCCCCATTCCTTAATGATTGCATAGTAATCATGGGTCCTAACCAACCTAAATAACATCTGAACTTAGCTTAATTTGTTGATACTACACTCATATCTTGCATATCATGCATTGCATCAGTCTATTTAGAATAAAATGAGATATCCTGCCATTTAATGGTTTTTATTACTATTTGTAGGTAATAAAGTGATCCAGGATGGAGAAAGTGGAATAAAGTAATAAAGGAAGAAGAAGACTGGTCCAGATAAGAGGAGCGAGGAGGATTGCCTTATCCCTACCCTTAGAAACCCTAGGATAGCCTTCCCAAACCCAAAATGACCTCCATTAGGACACCTTAGCCTTAAAACCCAAACATGGATAGCACTATCCATGTTCTTATCCACCCTATCCCTCTCCTAAACACTTAGGAACCAGAACCACCTAAGAAAACCTAAAACCCACTCTCTAGCACCTTTTAAGACATCCAGACATCTGGATGGACGTCTGATTTCTGCAGAATAACAATCTAGGAAGGCAGAACTCATACTGACACAGAATTGGACGTCTAATATAATTTCCAGACATCCAATTTTGTATTATAAGACATCTGACCACTATTCTGGACGTCCAATACTGTTCTTTGGTTCCTGATTTTGGTGTTGGAAGCTCTAGCTTGCCTATTTTGACCTAGGAACCCCACCAGACACCCTAGGAAACCTAATTAGAGACCTCCTAAGCCTAGTCCACTATCCATAGACCTACTTATCCTATCCCTAACCCAATTGAACCTTCCCATAACTAATTGGGTGCATCTACAGTTGATTGGGTGCACCCGAGCCCAATTAGATCCACCCATGATCTAATTGACTCATACCTATTAGGGTTACCCTAGCCTAATCACATGTACACATCCAATTAGACTTGACCTAGACCTAATTAGGTTCACTCCTCTCCAATTAGATTTTCCTAAGCCTAATTAGGTCCATACCCACCTAATCTAGGTCAACCTAACCTAGATCTACCAAAACCCTCAACCTTGCCCTACGAAAAACACACACCCACACACACCCACACACACACACACACCTTCCTATTCTACCCCTACCAAACCCACACACACTCTCTTGGAAACCCTAAAACTTGTGTCAAACCTAGATCCTAGAAAGGTGGCATTAGCTATTTTTGGAGCCACCAAATGTGGCAACCAAATGGAGCCTTCCCATAAGGACAAAGAGAGAGCCACGAAATTGACACCATTTCCATTCACTCTCTTCCCCTATCAACTTGCGACCACACCTCCTCCTCCAAGGCTCCCTCCATGGACATCTAGGAAGAATCTCTCCTCCAGGCTTCTTCAAGGGTGGCAAGAAGAAGAAGGCATAAGGATGCAAAATCTTCTCCTTTCTTCTTGTGGGCTTGCCCTCTTCTTCCACCATAGAGGGTCCACGCCCCCATTTTGTTTTCCTCTTAGATGGCCATAGAGAAAAACCCCCTCAAGGTCTTCTCAAGGATAGCCATTGGTAGAGAAAGGGTGCAACACCCTCTTCTCTCCACTTGGGTGCACACACCCATCCTCCTCTCTTTAGTGGACTACCAAGAAGGCTTCTCCTTAGCCTCTCTTTGTTGATCCCTTTCCTTAGTTTAGCTTTATTTCCATGTATCCGGATTTTATAGTGACTTAATTTTTAATGCATGATACTCTTGTCTAATAGTTTTATATGCATGCTATTATCTTCATGGCTTACAACTTTGATGCATGCTTATTAGTGTACTTAGGAGCGTCCCATTTAGGTTTGTCACACCATGCATGGCCACCATGGCCCCACTTAGATTCACGCAGTCACTTAGGTTTTCGCTAGCACATCTATACCTATGTTTCATTTCGCTTCCAAAATAAAAATCAAAAACACAAAAAGAGAGCAAAATACAAAAAGACCAAAAATTTTAGGTTAGATTAGATTTAGGTTAGAAAAGCCAATCAAATTCTTGACATGTTTTCAATCCTCCCACAGACAAACGACCAAGACTCAAGTTCTAAAAAGAAAAGAAATCTATGTGACTTTCATTATTATAAATATTTTTGTCAAGGGTTTAGCACGACTATACTATGATTTTCGACAATTTCAAAAACATGCAAAAACACACTTGTCACTCAACCACACCCTAATGAATTGAATGATGACATTTTTGAGATCACCAGACCCAAGTCAATCTTGATTCAGTCACAATTGTTTGACTTAGGTACTTTAGATGGGGTGCACAATGATTTGGAGGTCCAGGGAACATTGACTTTAGAGGGTAGAAATGTGGAAATGAAAATCTGGGAAGCTACTTATGAGGGAAATACGATTTTGGATATATGGGTTCCTATTAACCTGAAACCACCTACCTTCTCTCAAGACACATACAATATCTTTCACGTGCAACCCAAGCTTGGAATAACTGTCTATCTTCCAGAGCTGAACTATAAGTGGACACCCGATTTTAATGAATCTAATCAATCCATTGTCTGACACTTTATTCTTGGGTTGCACACCACCAAACAGCAAACCCAACCCCATAAGCACAATAATCTTCGATTTTGGGTGATTTTCATCCAGAACCTTAGAACTACTCGACCTTGGGACATGGGTTTGCACCACAACTTGGTCCACATCTGTGGACATCTTCTGTTGGTGGGCTAAGGATTAATCTTTTGATTTTGATTCTGACTTGCACTTATGAATTCTCCATTTCTTCTTTGTATGTATATTATGCTTAGCTGAAGGCATTAAAATTTAGCACGTGTGTATATTCCATGTTCTCTGCAGAGCTAACCGGATTGTCACAAAATTCAGGTGATATTATGTTATTTCCCTATTTTCATGCCTTTGTTTTTACAATGAGGACATTGCATCAATAAGGCATGAGGGGGTGAATACTTAAATCCGGAAATTATTTCGTTAGTTTTGTAGAATTTCTTTTATTTTCTTTAAGAAACATTTGAAAAATTAAAAATACAAAAAAAAGGAAAAAATAGAATCCGGAGAAGACAACTTAGGCTTTTGGAAGTTATTAACTTCAGGAAATGATACGATAGGACCTGAACACCTAGACTCTTCAAGTCTTCATGCCTAATTAGCTCGAGTGTCCACTCGAGTGAGGACTTAGTCTCGAGTCCTTGCCAATTCAAATTCATCTTTAATAAATAAATTAGGATGATAAGTACACAACTTATCAACTCTTCCTCTGATTTAAGGGGATTGTAAGTCTGAGCAACTACACACTACTCGGACTGACTCACTTTGTAGGGATTTTTATGGAAATTGGGTAGCTAATGAACTATCTAGGGTGGTATGGCTGGCAAGTTGTTGTGGGTAACAATCCATTAGCCAGTTGTCCAGAGCCTAGCTACAAGACCATTTTCTTCGTACTGGCTTTAGGTAAATCTTAGATCAGGGAAGCCACCTACTTAGGAAAAAGAAAAAAAACAAAGAAAAAAGAGAAAATAAATAAATAAAATCGCACTTCACCGCACGAGTATGGCTGGTAAGTTACTGTGGGTAACAACCCATTGGCCTGTTGTCCAGAGCCTAGCTCACAAAAATGCATAAATAATTCAAAAAACACTTAGGGAAGAAGCGGGGAAGTAGAATAAACAAGGGAGATATACACTGGGTTCGCTCTTGTGTTGACCCCATAAATAAAAGTAGGGAGAAAGCTACCGCTAAAAATGATAAACCTTTAGGCAAGGTCACCTAGGGTCATAGAAACCCGAAGTCCATTATAACGGCCGCCTAGTGAGTCTATCATATTTTCACAAGATGCTTAGCACTTAGACTCCTTTTCGAGTCTTGGGTGAGTCGGGTAGCCGTAGAAAATTATCCTGAAACTCTGAAACTCCAAATGTCCAAAAAAATTTTAGAAAAGAAGAAAAATAAAAAAATGTATCTTCCCTATTGAAATATGGCGAGGACTTGGGCGGTCTACATTCCGGCTGACACCTGGGTACTGTAGAGTTTTCGTAATTTAGGACCTTAGTTGAAATTTTCTATTGTTAATAAATGACTTAGGCCTAAGTGATCGAATCAAAATTCTATTTTTATACATAGCATGTAGTTTAATTTTGCTAGGGACTAGCGAAAGATAGGCATGGGGGTATGATGTAAACACATCCATTTTGGTTAAAATGCCTATTTATGCATGTTCTTAGACTTAGATTTGCATTCCATACTATAAATATTGAATAGCATGCATCATTCTGCATTTAGAGAAGTTGTGCATATTTTTGGTTAATTGCATTCCTTTTGTTGTCAGGAGAGGAGATTTATTTTGGAGTCTTGAATTGATGATTCGGCCATACGAATATGATCAAGACAACGAACGGAGTCCAATGCCTCTAAAATCGATTTGATTAGAGTCCCGTAGCACCATATGCAGTCCGAGGAAAATTAACGGCCAAGGGACTAGGTGATGTAATTTGGAGCTTCAAACGACAAATCCTACTATTGAACATCGGAGGACTATGTTATCCGAGTTGGTTTTGAAAACCTGTCATCGTAGTTCAAATAGAGAAGAACTCAGGTTCAATAAATAAAATTTATACTAGAAAAGAAATCCTAGGTTTAACTCAGGGAGGCTACGTCGATCAAGATTTGCAATTATATTCTTTTTGTGTTTTTGTTTAAAAAATGGAGTAATTACAATGAAATGGAATCAATATAAACAATAAGAGAGAGAGAGAGAGAGAAAACATTCATTGATGTTGCAAAATGTTTGTACAACTAAGAAAGTGAGAAATTACACTAGAAAACAGAAAAGTTATTACAACTAGAAAGTAGGAAAATTCTACTCTAGAAAGTAGGGAAAAGGAATGGGATAGAGAAGTTATCCTCCTCGATGATCGCTTGGAGGATGAGTCAGATGAGACAACGCCTGGAAGACAACTAACAGATTGGGAAGAAGAAGATCGAAGTAGGAGGAATGGGAACGAGGTAGCATGTCGTTGTCATCACGGGATCTGCTTCTGGAATGGGGGCAAAAAATTGATTTTGGCTCTTGAGGAGCATCTTGGATGTGGGACAAGCGTCACTTGAGCTTTGGAGAGGGAGAGAAGAGAAGGGATGAGAAATTCGTATGGTGGGGGTCTCCTTTCATAGCTGTAAGGAGTGGGTGCATCTTGGACATTTTAATTTCAAAAACATTAATATGGTACCTTTAGTGATGGACTTAAATGTCACTAAAGGTCCGTCATGGGCGACGAGCACGTGCACCTGCTCCTCTTCTCTGCCCAAAATGTATACGCATGTACGCACGATATCAGCCGTCCAATCAAGAGATCGGATGGCTTAAACCATCCTCGCCCACGCCGCGTGCCCGCATGCGATCACGAGTAAGCATCGCACATCTGATCACGCGTGGGAGTTATCGCTCGCTCAGCATCGCTTGATGCGAATCGAATGGCTCCCATCGCGCGCCCACACGCTCGCTTGCACTGATTTGGAGACCGGGCGGATTCGAACACGTGCCCGCTCTTCTCGCGAAGGGTGCTGGACCAATCACTGTTGGTGGCTTTGTGTCGCATGGTGATTTTGTGTGCACAGTTTTGCAGCCATTTGATGGGCATCCAAAAATGGGGAATCGTCGATCGGATGAAGAGGAGTGGCAGAGGCGAGTCCTTGGGGACCGATTGGACTACTGAGATGGTGCCACGTGGTGCCATCCTGGTTGTCCATCTTCTCAGTAATGTAGATAGTGCCACGAGTGTCGGATTGGGTAGATTTTCACACCGTTAGGCTGTGATCGTCGATTCGAATCCATCCGTGGAATTGGATTTGTCATCTGAGGTGTGGATTAACTCCATCTTGGCCCTTGTTCTTTAGGGTTCCTCAGTCTCTATCAGGTGCTACGAAAGTCCGATTAAGGCGATCTTGGAGTCGTTGAACTCCAATCGTCGCCTTGATCAGATCCGTAGCGTTGGATCTTCGATCCGAGGGCCCAATAAAAAGTTGCCCTATCTTTGACCATAAAATGGAGACAATTACTATACAATTTATACAACTTGATCTAAATGCATGATTATGCATGTTATGCACTATTTACAATGATGATGCTAATATGACACTAAGAACATGTATTAATAGGTATTTTAGCTTAAGAAAGTGTATGCACATCACACCCCATGCCTATCTTTTGCTAGTCCCTAGCGGAAGCTACATGGTATTTATAAAAGAATTAGGTTGGATTACTTGGGCATAAGCTATTTTCAACATTAAGAAATTTTTTAATTAGGATCTGAACTTTCAAAGACACAATAGCGCCTGGGAATTTGCCAAAATGTAGACTGCCTCAAGCCCTCGCCTTATTCAATGAAAATTTTCTTTTTCTCTTTTTCTCTTTTTCTAATTATTTTTGGATTTTTGAGTTTAGGGTTAAACAGTGGCTTTCTACGGTCACTCAACCCACCCAAGATTTGATGAGAACCTTAAGTTTTAAACATCTTATTGTGAATGTGATAGACTTGCTGATCGGCAAATAGAACAGACTTCAGGTTTCTACACCTCTAGGTGACCTTAAAAAGAGAGTTCTACCTAAAGGTGTATCTTTATGACTGGTAGCTTTCTCCCTACTTTTATTTTCATAAGGTTAACACAAGAGTGAATCCAGTGTATATCTCCCCAGCTTATTCTACTCTGCTTCTTCCTATGTGTTTTGGAAATTTTTAGTGCATTTCTTGAGCTGGGTTCTAGGCAGCCGGTCAATGAGCTGTTACCACCAACAACTTGCCAACTATACTCGTGCAGCGAAGTGTGGCTTATTTCTTTTGTTTTCTTTTTCTTTTCTTTTTGGCTTTTTTTTTCTTTTTAAGTACGTGGCTTCCCTGGTCTAAGATTTACCTAAAGGTAGCAAGAAAAAAATGGTCCAGTGACTGGGCTTTGGACAAATTACCTATGGGTTGTTACCCACGATAACTTGCTAACCATATCACCCTAGAAGGTTCATTAGCTACCCAATTTCCGTTAAAACCACCGATCAACAAGTTAGTGAAAAGATAGTGTGTAGATGCTTAGACTTAAAGTTTCTTCAAATCAGAGGGTGGGTTGATAAGTCATGTACTTATCACCCAAACTAATTTAATCAAATTATAATAGAATTTAGGATGGTGTGGACTAGAAAAACAAATCCACATTTTAGTGGATACCCAGGTTGATTAAGCCTAAAGACCAGAAGGGTCTTAGTGTTCAGATCCTAATGTAATACTCCTAAGATTGAAAAGTCCTAATGTCCAAGTATTCCTTCCTAACTCTTTTTTTTTTTGTATATATAAGAAGAGAAATAGAATTTATAAGAATTTCACAGAGTTGACAAAATGATTCAAAAATAAATCCACCCCCCCATGCCTAGCTGATGCAATGTCCACATTGAGAAAAAGAGACATGAAAGGAAGGGTAGAGTATGGAAGATATCACTTGAATATGAAGCTTGGGTCAGCTCTAAGTCATATGTACAACTGCTAAGTTTAGTGCCATCAGCTAGGAGAAGTCCAGCCAAAGAAGTCACAACATGGCTAGAGCAACCGTATCTAAGATGAGTTCTAGAAGAGTACGGTCAATAATAGGCTTCAGACGTTGACCGTTGACTTTGAATGAATTACTTGTCTTCGGGTCAGAGATCTGAACTGCTCCATTTGGAAAAATCTTGTCGATAATGAATAGGTCATTCCATTTAGACCTAAGTTTGCTGGGAAAGGGCTTAAGTCGAGAATCGAATAGCCAGACCTTCTGGTTCGGCTCAAAGCTCTTGCGGGAATCAATTGGTCATGTAGAGCTTTGGTCCGAGCCTTGTAGATCTTGGCATTCTCATATGCATCATTTCTAAGCTCCTCCAACTAAGATAGTTGGAGTTTCCTAGACTTCCCGGCTAAACTTAGATCTAGATTGCACTGCTTGATTACCCAGAATGCCCTATGTTCAATCTCTATGGGTAAATGGCACGCCTTTCCATACACCAGATGAAACGGAGGCTTGCCGATGGGTGTTTTGTACGTTGTACGATAGTCCCAAAGAGCATCCTCAAGCTTTTGAGTCCAGTCTTTGCAATCAGGCCTAACTGTTTTGTACAGAATATTCTTGATCTCTCGATTAAAGATCTTGGCCTGTCCATTCATCTGGGGATGGTAAGGTGTGGAGATTCCGTGATTAACCTCGTATTTAGCCAGTAAATTACGAGACTGGCCATTAGTGAAATGAGTGCCACCATCACTGATGATGGCCCTTGGAATCCCAAACCTGTTGAAGATGTTCTTCTTGACAAAATCGATGACCACCTTGTGGTCATTGGTTTGGGTGGGAATCGCTTCAATCCATTTGGACACGTAATCAACAGCGATGAGAATGTACTGATGTCAAAATGAAGGGAGGAAGGGTCCCATGAAATTGATGCCCCAAATGTCGAAGATTTCGATAGGAAGAATTAGGTTTAGGGGCATCATATCTCTCTTGGTTTTGCTCCCCAGTGCCTGGCATCGGGAACACAACCTTGAGAAATCCTAAGCATCCTTGAATAAAAACGGCCAATAGAATCCAAATTGCAAAATTTTTGCAGTTGTTTTTTCCCAGAGAAGTGTCCACCACACGCAGATGCATGGCAGAACTCGAGTATACTGTTGAATTCATTCTCGGGAACACATTGACAAATAATCTGATCAGAGCCGATGCGGTAAAGTTCAGTGTCCTCCTAGAAGTAATATTTGCCCTCAGATTTAAGTTTATCCCATTGTTGTTTGGTCCAATCTTGGGGGATTTGACCAACGGCCAAATAATTAACAATGTCAGCAAACCACGGGGTTTGGATGCCTGAAACTGTAAGGATGGTTTCGTCTGAAAAAGTATCAGCAATTGGGATGTTCCGACGAGAAGAATCACTCAAAAGTCTCGATAGATGATCTGCCACCACATTCTGTACTCAAGATTTATCCTTGATTTTAATATCAAATTCTTGAAGTAGAAGAATCCAATGAATAAGCTAGGGTTTGGCATCCTTTTTGGCTAAGAGATGTCTCAAGGCTGAGTGGTCGGTATATATAATGATGTGAGACCCTAAGAGATAAGCCCTGAATTTCTCCAAAGCAAATACTATGGCTAGTAATTCCTTCTCAATAATAGTGTAATTCCTCTGGGCCTCATCCAGAGTTTTACTAGCATAGTAGATGACACAGGGCTTCTTATCAACTTTCTGACCAAAAATAGCCCCAACCGCGTAATCAGATGCGTCAGTCATGATCTCAAAAGGGGTTGTCCAAACCAGTGGTTACAGCATCGGAGCACAAGTGACTGTCATTTTAAGAAAATCAAATGCCTTACCGCATGATTCGTCAAAATCAAATGGCATTGCTTTGGTGAGAAGATTGCTCAGAGGATGAGCAACCTTCCAAAAATCCTTGATGAATCTCCTATAGAATCCCACATGACCCAGAAATGATCAAATGTATTTAACAGATGTAGGAGGAGGAAGTTTAGCGATAGCATCAACCTTAGCTTTATCTAGTTCAATTCCCCGTTGAGAGATTACATGACCCAAGATGATGCCTTCTTGTGTCATGAAATGACTCTTTTCCTAGCTAAGGGCCAATCTTATTTTAATGCATCATTTAGGAATCATTTCACAATTAGCTAGACAAAAGTCAAATGATTCTCCAAAAATAGAGAAATCGTCCATGAAGACTTCCATAAACTCTCGCACCATGTAAGAGAATATGGCTAGCATACACCTTTGAAAAGTTGCAGGTGCATTGCATAAATCGAATGGCATCCTACGGAAAGCAAAGGTTCTGTAGGGACAGGTGAAAGTAGTTTTTCTGCTAATCCTCGGGATGGATAAGAACTTGGTTGTATCCTGAATAGCCATAAAAGAATAGAAGTACTTCTGCCTGGCTAATCTTTCCAAGATTTGATCAATGAAAGGTAGAGGGAAATGATCCTTTTCTGTGGCCATGTTCAGCTTCTTGTAATCGATACAAATCCTCCAAGAGGATGCTAAGCGAGTTGTGACAGATTCTCCTTTCTCATTGGTCGCAACGGTAATCCCAACTTTCTTGGGAACAATCTTCATAGGACTTACACAAGGACTATCAGAGATTGGATAAATGATTCCTACATTGAGCCACTTAATAATCTCCTTCTTTACCACTTCTCGCATATTTGGATTTAATCTACTCTGCACCTGGCGAGAAGGGCGGGGTCCATCTTCGAAAAATATTCTATGATTGTAATAAGATGGCTTGATCCCCCTAAGGTCATGAATGGTCCAACCAATTGCCTCCTTGTGTTCCTTTAGGACCTTAATCAGTTTAATCTCTTGCTCCTTTGTTAATTTGTCACTGATAATCACTGGGAGCATCTTTTGTGATCCTAAAAACTGATGTTTCAGATTCTCAGGCAATGGTTTCAGTTCAAGCTAGGGCGGGTTGATGATTGAAGGTAAGGAAGATGCTGATGAAGACTCATAAAGAGGAAGAGGTTGAGAGTGAACAAAATCATTAACCTCTTCAAAAGATGGCAGGTTTGCCATAGAGGGTTGCAGGTCCAATTCATCATCAAAGGAGGAACTTTCAAATGTAGAAACCATCATACAAGTTTCAATATTCACATTATCATCCTCAAGTTCCTCAATAAATCCACAATCCTCGAATTTATTAATCGCCTTAAAAATATCCAATTTCATTCTTTGATCCCCAAAGGCAATTTCCATACTACTACTTTCAGAGTTAATGTTGTCCTTAGCGGTAGCCAGAAACGGACGCCACAGAATGATGGGTAATGAGTCCATTTTAATGGACTATTGTTACGCCTAAGTAATTCAATTCTAACATTGTATGTTTGTTAATAATCACATTATGTCATTAAATGATTGCATGTGTCATTATTTAAGTTTACATTTATTCTATTGCTTATTATGTAATTATTTTATAATTCATGCAGGTCCCGCAACAGCGCACTCATTACATCTCCTCCACTTAATCTACTCCATCAGGCTAATAATCGGGAAGAACAGGGAGGATGATCAATTATGGAAAAGAACATGGGGTGAAAAGATATTCCCCCCCTAAATCTCTCAACCTACGGCCAGCCTCAACAACCCCATCAATAGTCGCTGACCATGTTTAGTAAGGGATTCTGAAAATACCTTGGCTTGCGTGGGGGGAGGAGATAAAAAGAGAGAGGCAGAGGGGCTTGGGGGAGGAGAGTCTGTCATGAAGAAGAGGGTGTGCACTGTGAAGAGAACGTGCACTCTGTGCACCAACTTCCATCGCCTGCCCACCGCCAGCCCAGCCTGCCTTCACCATTCCACCACATGGCTATAGGAAGCCAAGCGCCCTTGGAAGCCTGCAGCGGTGCCCCATCGCTAGCCTGCACCTCGCAGTGCCAAGCAACCACTAGCGCCTTCACCAAGCGCACTCCAACCTGCACCCCCTCGTAAGCCTGCCTCACCGCACCCGCGCGTAGCTAAGCCACGCCCACAAGCAACCAAGCGCCCATAGGTAGACCACATGCAAGCAGACCGCCCGTGCGCAGCCACCCACAGTGCAGCCGCCCGCAGGCAGCCCAGCACGCCCGCAGGTGTGCGACCAAAGCGTAGCAGCCCCACCCGCAGGCAGCTGCTCTTCCTCCTCTCCATGCGTGGCTCTTCTCCTCCAATAGAGCCCAACAGACCGGTAGCTGTTCTCCATCGTCTGGCCGCTTCTGGCCACCTCCGGTCGTCGCATCACCACCATTGCGAAGCACGTGTCGAGGTGCACCATCCTGTCGACTCTTGCCGCCAACCACGCACAGCCGTCCAAGCGAGAAAGAGAGAGGAGAAATCCTCTATTTTTTCCACAATTAAAATTTACATTGCATGCCATTGCCACTTAAATATTACTATTTTATTCAGGCCACATTACATGGATGCACTTATAGTTTCTCGAATTTGCTTCACTTGTGTTTTGTGATCATTCTACATTAAATTCAAATTAGATTTGCATGAAAATCAAGTTTACATGATATGCCACTACACATGCATCATATACATATTTTTGGGAGCTTATTTCCTAACGTGAAAATTGGATAAATAGCCTTGAACTTTTAAGGAAATTGCAAGCTCCACTTAGAATAGCATATTCCTCTCATTGAAGTCGCGAAAGTGTCTGCAAACAGTATAATCCTCTACTCGTGAATATATTGGTTTTATTCCTCCCTATGGATGCGACATTTTTATTGTGGTTGATATTTATTTTAATTTTTGATTGAGAGATTTTCCACCACATAAAACACAACGACATATCATTCTATTGCTATTTTAATTAAGTGAAAATCTCTCTATCAATGGGCATGTTCCTTAAATTTTCAGGTACATTCATGTCAAGGACAAGGAAATCTACAAGAAAATAGAAATCCTTAACCTTAACAATAACATGTTCAATAATGGCTCACGGATTTGTGATCGAACGGTCTGCTAACTACAGCATTACTGAAGTCAGTCGAGGTTCACCTAATCCGAACTTCTCGTAAAGAGAAGTTGGAATTAGGTTGATGGATGCACCCAGATCAAACAGTGCTCTATCAAAAGTGTAATCTTCGATGACATAAGAAATCAAAGGAGCACTTGAATCTCTCTTTTTCTGAGGGAGGTGGTGCAGGATAACAGAACTAGCCTTCTCGGAGAGTAGCACCTTCCTCGGAACAGATTCTCTCAACTTACGTTTCTGTGTACATAAACCTTTTAAAAATCTTGTGTAAGCCGATATATGCTTGATAGCGTCAAGGAGCGGGATATTGATCTCGACATTCTTGAAAATATTTAGAAGCTCCTCATTACTTTCAACAGACTTCTTCTTCCTTGATTTACTCAAGGCTTTAGGAAAAGGAACATGAGTTAGATCTTTGGAATCAGGTTCTTGTGCCTTGATTTCTTCTCCAGAGTTCTCCTTTCTCTCCTCAAGATACGAGTTTGGGTCTTGGGGAGGGTTAGGAAAGATTGGAGGGGCTTCATTAGCTAAGAATCGTTAATACGCAAAAGAAGAAGAGGAAGGACCCTGCTCAACCACCTGAGCATGTGCGTGTGGGTTCCTCTGATTTCTGTACCCATGGGCTTTGAAAGAGCGATCTTCGTTTCCATTGAAAACTTTAATATAAAATGATGTGTCGTTGCATTTAATCGTGTGGTAGAAAATCACTTTTCAAAACATTTTAATTCTCAAAACGAACCACGAAGAGTTAGGCCATCTCCACAGGGAGGAATTAGCCTATTAAAAATGAGTAATAATGAATCAAGGAATCAGGAATATTAATAGAGGTGCATGCTAATTAGTGCTCTCATTTCCAGCATAAATTCTCAATATAGATAATTAATCAAGAAGATGAGGGTGCACATGCAAAATTACCACAATATAATAGTCTAAATAATGACCTTGGTAATAGCAAATAATGTTAATATTAATCTCCTAACTAATGACACAATGTACTATAATCAATTATATGTAATTCCAAATTAAGCGAGCAATGTCCATGCAAATTTGCTATAATATATTAATTCAGAAAATAAATGAATAGTAACTTTGACAATGGCATTTTTCATAATTACTAATTGAGTGAAAAATAGAGGTTTTTGCCTCTCTCTTCCATGCGCGAGCGTGGGTCGATGGCTGATGGTGAGGTCGCACGTAGAGATGCATCTCGATGAGTGCTTCACAACGATAGCAGTGGCACGTTGCGAGGAGGTCGGTGGCGGCTGGTTGGTGGAGATGAATGGTAGTGGTGGAGATGCTGCTGCTGCCGTGCGTACTGCAGATGTGAGAAGAAGTGAAGGCGTTGGCACGCGGGCTCTTTGCAGAGCGCGTAGGCACGTGTGGAGGTGCGGCACTGCAGGCGCTGGGTGAAGTGGAGGTGAGGCGCCTGAACAGGCCTGCGGTGATGGCGGACGCGCAAGGTGGTTGCGCTGTGCTGGTGCGGGCCTGGCAAGTGCAGGAAGAGCACCTGCGGGTGTGGGTGGCGAGGGCGGAGCAGCTACTGGTGCTGGAGAGGGGCACGGTGATGCTAGGTGCGGGCGGTGGTGATAGGCAGAGCCCTGCGGGAGCTGCAGAAGAGCACGCGCCTACAAGCGCTGGTAGTGCTTGGCGTGAGGTGCTTGCAGGAAGCGCTAGGCGCTGGAAGGAGGAAGCGCCTGCGCTAAAGCAGGTGCCTGGTGGAGAGGGCAGTGCAGTGCAACGCCTGCCGACGCTTGCATGGGCGCGGGTGAGGTGAGGGTGGTGCTTGCAGGCTACGGAGAGGCGCTATTTGGGAGAGAGGGTGCGGCGCTTGCAGGTTTGGCAGGGGCGTGGGTGGGGCAGTGCAACGCCTGCAGGCGAGGACATGAGCGGGCGCCTGCGGGAGGGGTCACGCCTGCAGGAGAGCTGGAACAGGGTGGAGATGGGTATGTCGAGGTGATGAAGGCTCCCCGCCAGGGGGAAGAAGATCCTGGTCCACAATGCACACTGGGGTTGCAGTTCCCCACCAGGGGGAAGTTGCAGATGCCCTTCTCTTTTCTCCACCTCCTCTTTAACTCCTCTCCTTTGCACGTGCATGAGTTACGGGATTTTCAAATACCTTAGCTATTTCTGGCCGGTGGTTGTTGAGGGTGCCTGGAGGATGGGGAAAAGAACAGCCGCTAGTTGTTTGAAAGGGTAATTTACCCTCCCCTCCTTATTCTTTTGGCAAAAATTTTTCCCACACATAAAAAGAACATAAAATCATTACATATTAAGTTATAGAATAGATGTAAACCTAAATCATGATGCATGCAAACATTCTATAACTTAATGTAGTTATTAGCAAACCTAAAAGATACAATTAAAGTTACTTAGGCATAATATTAGTCCATTAAAATGGACTCATCAAATACCCCCATGCCTAAGATTTGCTTATCCCTAGCAAAAATGAAAAATAATAGAAGTAATCAGAAGATTTCTTCTTTTCTCATTTCAAAACTTTAGATATCCAGACAAATGTGAAGTGATGATAGCCTAAGTAATAGATCAAAGTGAAAAAGCCAATTCGCATTGGGAGTTTGTACTTCACCCTTGGTAAATATTGATGTCAAGATAGGTAACTACTTCCCTCGGGGATAAAGCAGAGGATAATCTATAATTTGACCCCGATGTTTGGCTTAGGTAGGAGATATCGAGTTGAATGGATTTGTATTTGGTGGCACACACTCATCTAGTGCTACATATAGTCTAGTACTACAGACTCTAGATCTCTTGACTATTGGACAAGTCAACTCTGAGAGAGGCTACACATTGTGCTCTCTTGATGTTCTTAGGCACTCCCTCTTTTCTTTTTTTCTGAGATCACGAATCTTACCAGATTTAGAAATTGTACTCACTATTTTGTTTCCTCACATGGCATCCACACTTCAATTAAAGTCCTAATAACTCGACAACTAAGTTAGAGTCCTCAACCAGTATTCGGACGATCAGAAATACTAAAAGGTAGGTATGGGTCATATTTGGTGGAACGTGATAGATGTTCTGATGCCTCAGAGATAACGTTACATTATAACTTGGACCTTTTCTTTTTGTAATATAAATATTTCTTCTTTTTTTGTTTCTTCTTTTTCTTCTTTTCTTTTCTCCTTTTTTTTATATATAATATAAATCAACACAATATGACACAGACTTTTATTTATGAGGCATTATTCGGGATGATAATGGTTAAGAGGATATTGTGTGTTTTATTTGGTGGAAGTGCCTATTCTCAGCACCGGGAAGGAATGGATAGGACAGGCATATTTTAGATCTTTGACACTATTACCCTTCTTCAGCCGACAACTCTATGAAGGACGGTCGTAACCATCCACCATAGTTATAGCTTTATTAAGACTCAATCTCTGTGTATCTGCCTTATTTGGTGACTCTCAGCAATTCACACAAAGTACGCACACAGGAACAAAGAATGAAAACTACGCCTAACTCTGAAGTATCATCATCTAATTATCCAAAACTTAAGAGTTCTTGCACTAGACTTAGCGCACCAGTAATCTCCACTTTCTTCTCATAAATATGAGGTGGATCTACTAGAAGATGGTATGCCTGACTCCCTATGTACTATCCAAGGGTTCAGTGGACTTACAAATGCTCATTGGTTTTCCTCAAGGATCCATTACCAAGTCTACATGCACGTGAAATAAATGTACTGGATTTTAAACTTAAGAAATAATTCTGGAAGAAAAACCTCCAATGACAAAGGTATTTTGCTAGGGACTAACCCATTCAACTCGAGAAAAGAAATTTTTTCTTTTTATATGCTAACATAAATGCAAGAATACTTCCTAACATGCAAATGCAACCCCCATGCCTAAATCCTACAATATCCCCATTGTAAAATTAAAACAGGAGGAGAAAGGAAAGGCATCACCTAACATGGTGTTATTCTGACTGCTGGGTTGCCTCCTAACAAGTGCTGCATTTTTTGTCAACAGCCAGACTTAGAAGGAACCTATAAGTCTAGTTCCAAACAGACAAAGTTAGGCCCTAAAAATATGCGTAACAGTGCGGGCCTAGAAAACAAGTAGCCACGGATGTTGGCGAGCTGATGATGCAACGTAATACCAAATGCTCGCCAGAAGATATGAAAGTGAAGAACCTCGTTGGCTCCCTTGGGAGGTGTAGGAATAATAAACAGAATATGAAAAGGGACCTCCCAAAATGGAATAAGTAGAGGATAACAAGGATCCTCCAGAGCAGGACGGGTTTTAAAAGATATACACATAATTAGTTCAAACCCTTGAATGGCGAGAGTAAAAGTACAAGCATCAATCCACACTTGCCATTCTACTTAAAGATGTACTAGCCTGATATATTCTCCAGAAAGAATGTACATGAGCAGAGATTTGAGCCAAGAATCGGTTAGGGAGTATAAGGGTTGTTTGCAGTGTTGGAAGGTAATGGTTAAGTCTAATGAGGGCTTAGTCGGTGTTAGGTTTAATTCCAACAATGATTCAGATTTTGTATACTCCCTAACAGTTGTAGACAAATGCATATTACCCTGCCTAGCATTAATGATCGGAGTCATATTTGAATCAAGGGTAGACTCCAAATTACAACTTTTTGATGGTAGGGTCAAAATGTAAGAATCATTATCATTCAGCTCATCCCCAGATTGTTCTCTCAAATATTTGTTGGGGTGTATATGTGATTCATTAGGAGTTGGATCAGTATCTTCAATTATTTCTAACGGAGGATCAGTCTTAATATTTTGGAGCAAGCCTATATCATTGAATTTGTTATTGTTCTCGAGGTATAAATCCTCAATTGACGTGTTTTGTCCCCGAGAGTCTCCCATAGACTTCTCATTATTTTGTTTGTCCTCCTCTAATATCAACTCTTGTTTTGATGGAGGATGACTCTCAAAAGAAAGGAGGAATCTGGATTTTATCTCATTATTTGTATCCTCTGGAGGTAAATCCTCAAATATTAAAACAATTCCCCTATGATTTACTCCAGATTTTCAGTCCAGGTTCCTCTATTGGGACATCCCCATCCTCTGAAATAGACTCTTCATATCCCTGAGACCAAAATTGATCATCCCCTATTCCCTTAGGGTCACCTTCATTGGGTGCATTTAAATCCTCAGGATACTGAATGATAGGTGTTGATTCCCTAAGTGGAGGGTCAGCAATAGGCTCACTAAGGGTAGAATGAGTTTCCACCAAATAATCAATAAGGGAAGTGATAGGAATAATACAACCTTGACCCAGTTTGGTACGGGTAAGGAGAATACTGTCATTGGGGTCAAGGTCATCAAGAGGTTCCATCTTCCCTTGCTTTTGACTCCAATAAAGCTCGGGTGGATAATCACTATGATCGTTGTCCTCTAGTGGCCGTGTCTCATTGGGAGAGTCTAAGTGATAGCTACAAAAAATTGGATCCCTATTGTCATTAGGTTCCTTAGAATTATTTTCATGATCATGATCGTATGGGTAGGGATCAAGATTATTGGGAAGCGTGTAGCTAAGTTGTCTTATTTCTTCATTTAACTGTTGACTATTCGTCAACATCTCTCCCATTGATTCCATCATTTCCTTTTGCTATTTTTGCATTTCTATCATAAAAGAGGAGAGGCTACTATTATGAAGTTGGGGAGGATAGTCAATTTGAGGCTCTGGTTGCCTAGGGGTATCGGTCCAACCTCGATACGGAAAATCATGAAAGGTGGGAGGGTTGGGTGTTTGCATGGAAGTAGGGATTTTAGGGTTGGGAAATCCCGCTCCTAGGCACTGCTCAAAAGTGGGAGTTATCAAGCCAGTACTCCCAGGATAAGAATAAGCATGATCCCATGAATTGTCAATGTACCCATCAAAGGATGGATACGCTCGGGGCATGGGATCCTGATTAAAAGATGGGAAGTATTGACTCTGATAATGTAACTGATAGGAGTAAGGGTAATCCATTTCTTTAAGCAAAATAGTTTTAGCTCTCTTAGAATTTAGCAGAATTCAGAATACAAGTAGAAACTTCCTAGAGAGTTCTACTGTCAAAGCAAATGCAAATTCAAAGGGATCTATTTTTTTTTTTTAGTAGATTGTAGGTCATAGAATTAAATGTTCAGTTGGTGGTCAAGAAAGTTTTGCAAAAATTATGCTTCCAAGGCCAACCTTCGCTGGTACCTATAACCTACTCGCAAAGGATGGAAGTCTCGAATCAGGCCCACACACGAGGAATCGAAGTAACTTGGTGGATAGGCTTGTTGATTTTCGACTAACTTCCCTTGTGGTGCAAAAGAGGAGAGGTAGAAATTTATCTAGTGACCTTATGTGTGAGCTGCACAGTGTCTCAAGTGTGCAAACATACGATCGTGTTTTGATTTTTTAAATTTCGCAAATAGGATGCTTTTGCACACAATTTTCAGTCACAGATTTTAAGGTCCAACCTCTTAGCAGTCCCAATTTTTAAATTGACCACTGAATTAATTTGATTCAAGCACTTTAGTGGTCTTAGATTTAGGTTCAATGCATATGCATGACAGGTAATTGATGCTCAAGAGAAGACTTACCTTACTCCAGCTTTCTTCGTGCAATGTATGAAAGCAATGCAATAAAAATAAACTAGATGCAGCTCATTCAGTCCTAGATGGTCATCTTATAGATATGCAGCTTCTAGCAGGCAGTTCGAATAATTGTTTTCTTTTAATAATAATAACAAACAGACCTAATCTAACTAACTAACCAAAATGTGGTTCAAATAATCCTATAATCTAAATAAATGGGAACACGCTCCTGAAAATAGGCTCTCGCATACAAGAGCGATAAGAAATAAAGAGGCACTGGGAACACGTTCCCAAAAATACTCGACAAGGGTCCAAAAGACAGAAATTAAATTCTAATGTCTATCTAAACTAAATCTAACTAAGATCTACTGACTAAATCAGAAATAGGCTTCTCCATAAGCCTATGTGCGTGGGATCAAGGCCCACGTGTTCCTGTTTCTGGCCTCTAGGTGGCATCAAGGTCCACCAAAAAGATCGTCTCCGCCGTACACGCCTATTGCGTTTGTCGCATGTTTTTGCACAGAAGAAAATCCACAGTTAGTAATTCAAAAAAGCTTTCAAAATAGCATAAAAATAACATAAAATTCTTGAAAAATTAATAGGCATTTTTTCTCCTTGTCAACGGCGCCATTTGAAAGAGCGATCTTCATTTTCGTTGAAAACTTTAATATAATATGATGTGTCGTTGCATTTAATCGCGTGGTAGAAACTCACTTTTCAAAACATTTTAATTCTCAAAACGAACCACGAAGACTTAGGTCGTCTCCACAAGAAGGTATTAGCTTATTAAAAATGAGTAATAATGCATCAGGGAATCGGGAATATTAATAGAGGTGCATGCTAACTAGTGCTCTCATTTCCAGCACAAATTCTGAATATAGATAATTAATCAAGAAGGGTGCACATGCAAAATTACTGCAATATAATATTCTAGATAATGACCTTGGTAATAGCAAACAATGCTAACATTAATCTCCTAACTAATGACACCAATGTACTATAATCAATTATATGTAATTCCAAATTAAGCAAGGGGTGTCCATGCAAACTTACTGCAATATATTAATTTAGGAAATAAATGAATAGTAGCTTTGACAATGGCATTTTTCGTTATTATTAATTGAGTGAAAAACAGAGGTTTTTGCCACTCTCCTCCGTGCGCGAGCGTGGGTGGATGGCTGATGGCGAGGTCGCATGTAGGGATGCATCTCGACGAGTGCTGCACAATGGCAGCAGCGGCACGTTGCGAGGAGGTCGGTGGCAGCTGACCGGCGGAGATGAACGGCGGCGGTGGAGAAGCTGCTGCTGCCGTATGTGCTGTAGATGTGCGGAGACGCGAAGGCGTTGGCACGCAGGTGCTCTATAGAAAGCATAGGCGCACGTGGAGGTGCGACACTGCAGGCGCTGGGTGAAGCAGAGGTGAGGCGCCTGAACAGGCCTGCGGCGATGGCGAGCGCGCAAGGTGGTTGCACTGTGCTGGTGCGGGTCTGGCAAGTGCAGGGGGAGCGCCTGCAGGCACGGGTGGCGAGGGCGGAGTGGCTACTGGCACTGGAGAGGGGCACGGTGATGCCAGGTGTGGGTGGGGGTGACAGGCAAAGCCCTGCGGGCGCTGCAGAAGAGCGCACGCCTGCGGGCGCTGGTGGTGCTTGGCATACGGTGCTTGCGGGGAGTGCTAGGCACTGGAAGGAGGAAGCGCTTGAGCTGAAGCGGGTGCCTGGTGGCGAGGGTGGTGCAGTGCAGCGCCTGCGGGTGCCTACAGGGGCACGGGTGAGGCGAGGGCGGTGCTTGCAGGCTGCGGAGAGGTGTTGTGCGGGAGAGAGGGTGCTGCACCTGCGGGTGTGGCAGGGGCGCGGGTGGGGAGATGTAGTGCCTGTGGGCGGGGACGTGAGTGGGCACCTGCGGGAGGGGATGCGCTTGCAAGAGCGCTTGAACAGGGTGGAGATGGGCGCGCGGAGGTAGTGAAGGTTCCCCGCAAGGGGGGAGGAAGATCCTGGTCCACAGTGCACGCTGGGGTTGCAGTTCCCTGCCAGGGGGAAGATGCAGATGACCCTCTCCTTTCTTCGCCTCCTCTTTGTGCGTGCATGAGTTAAGGAATTTTCAAATCCCCTAGCTATTTCTGGCCGACAACTGTTGAGGGTGCTTGGAGGATGGGGAAAAGAACAGCCATTGGTTGTTTGAAAGGGTAATTTACCCTCCCCTCCTTATTCTTTTGCCAAATATTTTTCATGCACATAAAAAGAACATAAAATCATTACATATTAAGTTATAGAATAGATGTAAACCTAAATCATGATGCATGCAAACATTCTAGAACTTAATGTAGTTATTAACAAACCTAAAAGATACAATTAAAGTTACTTAGGTGTAATATTAGTCCATTAAAATGGACTCATCAGGCTTGATTGCCCGGATTCAGGATATCTCGCGAGTTGGGTATGGGTTGAGATGGTAGAGATCTAGGTTGACAAGAGTTAGCTATGAGCCTAGTTTGCAAGCTGTCCAGCGAGGTTTTCATTTGCTGCATGAGCTGGAGAGTGGATCCTTGAATCTCTACCATTTGTCGGTTCAAATCAGCTTGCCCTTCAGGTTGACGGGCATTCCAAGCTGGCTGATTGACCTGATTTGGGGGCAATTGAGTATAACCATGACCCTGGCCCATTGGTCATTGCGGAGCATACTTGCTGGATCGGAATTGGGTCTGCTGCCCCAGGTTTTTCTAGGAGAAGTTAGGGTGGTTTCTCCAACCCAGCTTATAAGCATTGGAGTAGGGGTTGGATCTAACATTCTCCTGTATAGCACAAACATCCTCACAGGGTGAGGATGGAGAGAAAGGAAGGGAAGGATCAGAGAAACTGGGATCAAAGTACCCAGTTTGGAACCTGTGGGGTTCCAAATAATGCTGGCTCGCAGGTTGAGCTGCATCAAGTTAATTCACAAACTCTCATCTAGAAGGAGCTCGCGACGAATGGAATCCTGAATTCTGGGATTGATTGGATTGAGAGTTGTTCATTGATTTTCCATGCATCCACTCCTCCATTCTCTTAGCAACCAAGTCCACCTTATCATGTTTATTACAAATCAATTCCATATCGAATGAATGAGAGTCATGGACTTCATTAACATTCAATTTGGGATGCTGGGACTGGTTAAAAGTATCCATGGAGGCATGATTGATCGAATTCTCACTCATTTCCTCAAACAAATCGTGCGCGCTATCTGCATCTTTGTTGAGGAAATTGCGTCTGCAAGTAGCGTCCACGTGATTTCTGAGTTGCTCAGTCAACCCGTGGTAGAAGATTTGCACGTGTTGCCATTTCGGCCCCTCGTGGTGTGGACACCTCCGCAATTGGTCCTGAAATAGCTCCCAGGCCACATGAAACTGCTCCCTCGGCCAGTGGGTAAAGGTAGTCTTGTACTAATGAGTGGCTTTGTCCCTAAAAGAGTGTTGGAAGAGCCTCATGATCATTTGCTCCTCATTCACATTTTACGCCTTGTTGGTCTGGACCAAAGTGGTCAAGTCCTCCAAGTACTGAAACGGGTCTTCAGAGCCAAGCCCATGGAAATGTTCGATCAGGATTAACACCTAGGACTTGATTTCTACGTCTCCGACAGGAATCTGGATGCTGGGACGTTCCTCGTAATTTGAAGGATCATAAAAATCCTTTAAGGGCTGAGCACCAAGCAATCTTTGAAACCATTCTTGCATTCTCTACATTTGTTCAACTACCTTTGAAATACCTCCTATGGATCCTGAGGCAGAGGTGGCTGTTGATCAGCCATGGGATCAATTTGGCCAAAATCCAATCTACGCATCCTAGAATACTCTAGTGGTCCTTCCAATCATGGATTCAATGACCTTCGCAGCATAAACTAGGAAAAGGTTGAAAGGACTGGGGATAAGAACCCTGTAGCACAAGAAAGCAAGCATGTCCTTAAGTGGGGTAACCTAAGGATCTACAGACTCCCAGAACGCTCCTTAAGATTATAAACGATTTACTCTACTTGTGCTTGCTCAATCCAACCTGTTAGAAGGAGAGATTGGGGACAAGGTTCTTCCTTCGGCTTGTGCCTCCGGTTCCTACTGTACCCCCCAGCCGCGATCATTTGACACTACTCCCCTAGCTAGACATTAGATTGATCAGTACAAGTAGGTTGATCATAAAAAATCTCAGACTAGGCCTCGAAGAGTGAATCAGTCCTTAAGGCCAACGTCTACCCGATTTTACTAAGGCTTGGGATTGTAGTGCTTATGGAATGTGGTGGACCCTTAAAATGGGTTGTGCCCTTAATGATCAATTGAGTATGTGTAAGTGCGTGCACAACCAGGATTTTCAAGTAAGATTATTTGTATTGAGTAGATTTTAATGTTCAAATCTTGCTTAAGTAGCTTTTAGGGTTTAGAATTAGGTTGATTTCAGTCAAGTTTGAGGCAAACCAGGTTTTCAAGCACGGGTGAAGATTGCTTTCCTTTTAAAATGAGAAATAAAGTGGAGTGCCTGGTATGAACCTAGATTGAAAACCCTAAGAGGAAGCTACTTGGTGAGTTGGTTTTAGATTGAGTGGTGCAGCCCAAACAACTCAAACAATTGGCCACAATTGCACCACTAGGTTAGGCACACAGAAATGATTAACCTAGAATGATTTCTACTCTTTTATGTGTTGATTTGTGTGCACCGGTTTCATAGATAAGAATTCGGTTGAGTAGAAGAAAATCAATTAGGTTAAGTGCCTTGAATGTGGGTGTATGTTGTGTGTATGTTGAATTACCCCACAAAATTATCTTTTTATTTTTTATTTTTAATATGCGAGGGTGAAATGTCAGTGTGAGTGGAAATTCAAACAACCAAACTAATCCTAGGATTTATGCAAACACCTAGGCTAATTTAAAATTTGAATTTAATGTGATGAAATGAAATCTATGGAAGGGGAAGAATGGTGAGCACTTACAGTCGTCTTCAACTACACTTACTCCGATCTACTGATTGATGATTCCATGGTAGAGGTATCTGCAAAACAATAGACATGAGAGAAAGCAAGTTAGAAGACAGTAAAGTGTGTGAAATGCGAAAAGATCAGAAAATCGTTGCCTCCCCGGCAATGGCACCAAAAGCTTGAACGTCGGAGGACTACGCTATCAGAGTTGGTTTTGAAAACTGTCGTTGTAGTTCGAATAGCGAAGAACTTGGGCTCAACAAATAAAATTTATACCGAAAAAGAAATCCCAGGTCAAACTCCGGGAGGCTACGTCGATCAAGGTTCGCAATTATATTCCTTTTGTGTTTTTGTTTAATAAATGGAGTAATTACAATGAAATGGAATCAATATAAACAATAAGAGAGAGAGAAAACATTCACTTGACGTTGCAAAATGTTTGTACAACTAAGAAAGCGAGAAATTACACTAGAAAATAGGAAAATTATTACAACTAGAAAGCAGGAAAATTCTACTCTAGAAAGCAGGAAAAAGGAATGGGAGAGAGAAGTTATCCTCCTCGACGATCGCTTGCAGGACGAGTCGGACGAGACAATGCTTGGAAGATAGGGAACGGAGCAAGAAGAAGAAGGTCGAAACAGGAGGAATAGGAACGAGGCAGCATGTCATCGTCGTCACAGGATCCGCTTCTGGAATGGGGGTGAAAATTTGATTTTAGCCCTTGAGGAGCATCCCGGGTGTGAGACAAGCTTCTCTTGAGCTTTGGAGAGGGAGAGAAGAGAAGGAAGGGATGAGAAATTTGTATGGAGGGGGTCTCTTTTTATAGTTGCAAGGAGTAGGGACATTTTGGAGATTTTAATTTCAAAAACATTAATATGGGACCTTTAGTGATGGACTTAAACGTCACTAAAAGTCTGTCGTGGGAGACGTGCATGCACACCGTGCAGGCCTGCTCCTCTTCTCTACCCAAAACATATACGCACATATGCACGATATCAACCATCCGATTAGGAAATCGAACGGCTTAAACCATCCTCACCCATGCCGCGCGCCCGCATGCGATCATGCGTAAGCGTTGCACGTCTGATCGCGCATGGGTGCTATCACTCGCCCAACGCCACTTGATGCAAATCGAACGGCTCCCATCGTGTGCCTGCGCACTCTTTTGCACTGATTTGGCGACCGGGAGGATTCAAACACGTGCCTGCTCTTCTTGTGAAGGGCACTGGACCAACGCGCTCCAGGTGGCTTTGTGTCACGTGGAGATTTTGTGCGAGCGAGTCTACAGCTATTGGATGGGCATCCAATAGTGGAGAATCGTCAATCGGATGATGAGGAAAGGCAGAGGTGGGTTGTTATGGGCTAATTGGGCGGCTGAGATGGCGCCACGTGGCATTATCTTGGCCGTCCATCTTCTGAGTATTGTAGACGGTGCCACGGGTGTCAGATTGGACCTATTTTCGCGTCGTTAGGCTGCGATCATTGATTCAAATCCATCAGTGCGGTTGGATTTGTCGTCTGAGGTGCGAATTAACATCATCTTGGCCCTTGATCTTTAGGGTTCCTTTATCTCTATCTAGTGCTACGGATGTCCGATTAGTGCACTCTTGGATCGTTAAACTCAAATTGTCACCCTAATCAAATTTGTATGGTTGGATCTTCGATCCGGGACCCCAATAAAAAGTTGCCCTATCCCTGACCATAAAAAGGAAACAATTACTATACAATTTATACAACTTGATCTAAATGCATGATTATGCATGTTATGCACTATTTAGAATGTATGATGCTAATGTGACACTAAGAACATGCATTAATAGGTTAATCAGATGTATGCACATCACCGACTGTACGGATCTGACCAAGACGATGATCGGAGTCCAATGCCTCCGAAATCACCTCCATCGGAGTCCTGTAGCACCATATGCTGTCCGAGGAATATCAAAGGCCAAGGGACAAGGTGATGTAATTTAGAGCTTCAAACGACAAATCTGACCATGTGGATGGATTTGGATCGACGATCGCAGTGCAACGGCATTAAAATCGACACAATCCGACCTCTATAGTAGCCCCTATAATGAAAAGAAGATGGATGGCCCATATCATGCCACGTGGTGCAACCTAGCTTGCCTAAGCCCATGCACGTGACACCGCATGCGCACAGCAGCGCGGGCACGCGTGCATGCGCTTAGGCATGCATGCGCAGCAGTAGTGTGGGTGCACGCGAAGGCAGCGGCAATAGTGCACGCGTGGAGGTGCATGACAAGGGCATGTAGAGGCTGCACTGGCACAGTAGTTGGTGGGTGTGTGGGCTGTCTTTAGCGTTGTTTGCAGTGGATCTTCAATGACGTTTATGACCAACACTAAATGTCCTGTATACGAATTTGATTCTTTCCTCCACTATAAAAGGACCCCTACCCCTACCATTTTTCTTCATCTCTTCCTTTCTTCCTCTTACCACCTCCAAGGCTCTAGAGAGAGTTTGTCCCAAGCCTAGGATGCTCCTCTAGAGCAGAAAATAAATATTTTTTCCTGCCTCTGTTTGTGGAGCATCCAGTGGCCATCTTCTCACCTCCCTTCGGGAAGAAGATCCTCACCGCAACGCCATCCTGTGCCACCCTCCATCCTCCGGCTTCGTCCTCGTTCGTCCCACTCTTCACCACCTTCCTCCAAGCAATGTCAGAGCGATTTGTCCTCCAAGTGACCATCGATGGGGATTCTCTCACCTCTTTCTATCTTTATTGCTTTCGTAGTGTAATCTTTCCCACTTTCTTAGTTGTAATGAACATTTGATTAGAAGTCCACGATTGTTTCTCTCTCTCTTATATTTTCACAAGTAATTAGCTAGATGAAATTTCATCATCCTAATCTCTTGCTTGATAAAAAAATACCAAAAAAAAAGTAGAAAAGATAAAAATGACAAAAATAAATAAAAGAGAATTGAGTATCTTTCAAAACGAAATGTTAGCCTCCCCGTGTTCGACGTGGGACTCACATTTTGAGTTTCGCTTATAAATTTTTTATGATCGATGGACTTTCATGCGAATTGAATTATGATGATGGGTTTTCCAAATCCTAACCTTTTTGCTTGTGTATCCACCGCAATCAGGCATGAACCCAACGACAGCCGTCAGATGAAGATCTGAGGGCAGGGAGCATAGCATGCGTTAGCCAGAGAGCACATCTGAGCATTAGAGGAGTTTTGGAAGGCCTTTTGAAGCACAATCTGATCCGTTGATCTCCTTATCAATGGATCTAATCAATTTGTGGTTTTTGCATAAGTTGGAGGGCTCAAAAGCCCATCTTGCCCCTCTATGAAGCTATAAAAAGAGCCCAGGGCCCCCAGTTGAAGAACAACTCTCTCCAGACCCTCTCCAACTCTCTAGATCTTCTTCTCCAACTCTTTCCCTCTGAAGCACCCACCAAGACACCTTGGTGCACCGCCGCTGCTCTCCCCAACCTCTCCAAAAGTCCACCGCAGACCACCTGTGATGACCTTATTCTGATAGATTAGATAGCTATTTTATTCCTGGTTTAGCATTGCATTAGTTATGTCTGCAACTCAACTGCTTCATATCTATATTATGATTAGACTTCCACTACATATATTGTGATTAGCATTCAGTGTATATATAAATTATCTAGTTAGCATTCTAAATTAGTTCGTGAATTCAAAAGCATTCTCTGCCTCCCTAAGTTCGATCGGGACTCACCACTTGTTAAATTTTATTTGTTTCGACGTATTTCATACTATACTATGGTGTAATCATTCTTTTAACGTGATCTACACCTCAAACAGGGGGTGAACATCGTTCTGAGCTATGTGTATGAATAGCTTAGAGGAGGCAATCTGAAGCCTAGCCCGATAATCCTCCAAGTTGTAGGCTGATCACTCAAGACACCTCAGGGATTTCTGGAAGATGTCCTCGTGACAGTGGAGGAGTTCTTCTTCCCCGTTGACTTTTTAGTTTTGGACACTGACCCTACCATCAAGCCAACCAAGCCCTCCATCATTTTGGGTTGCCCCTTCCTTGCAACTTCACATGCTTTGATCAATTGCAATACTGGGGCATTAAAAATGGGCTTTGGGAATAGGAAAATCCGGCTTAATGTATTTGACGCTTATAAACAAGTCGCACTTGAGGATTGTTCCCAAGTTGAGGTGGTAGATGACCTCATTGTAGAGACAACCCCTGCAATTTTATGTAATGACCTCCTTCAGCATGTTATGCTTAATTAGCATTCCCATCTCTTGGAGTAATGTGAAGGGGATATACTAGAACTTGAGGTGCTGCCTGGTGTTTCTTTTGAGTCTCTTTCCCCATCATCTCTGCCCAAAGTTGATTTGCTACCTGACATGGGGACATCTATTATGAAACCCTTAACCATACAAGCCCCCACCTTGAGTTGAAACCCCTCTCAAACACTGTCAAGTATGTCTTTCTGGGTGCCAATGATATGCTCCCTATTATCATTTCAGTTGTGCTATCTGAGGCACAAGAGGGAGCCCTGATTGAATGTTTGTCTAGGCACAAGGAGGCTATTGCTTAGAGCATCACTGATATTAAGGGTATAGACTCTACACTTTGCATGCACCACATTTATACTGATGGTTCCATCAAGCCATTTAGGGACATGCAGAGACGTCTTAACCTAATATGAGGGAGGTGGTTAAAAAGGAAATTCTGAAGTGGTTGGACATTGGGATCATATATCCCATCCCGGATAGTAAATGGGTAAGTCCTATCCATGTGGTGCCAAAGAAGGCATGCTTTACTGTGAAAATTAATGACTAAGGAGAACAAGTGGTGACTAGACCCTCAACTGGATGGTGGATCAGCATTGATTACCACAAGCTGAACACCGCTACCGAAAAGGATAACTTTCCCTGGCCCTTTTTTCGCCAAATTCCCAAAAAATTGCTGGGGAATAAGTATTATTGCTTTCTCAATGGATATTCTAGGTAAAACCAGATTGCAATCTTCCTTGATGACCAAGAGAAGATGAATTTCACGAGTACTTATGGTACCTTTGCATTCAGGAAAATGTCATTTGGACTATGTAATACACCGATAACCTTCCAGCGATGTATGATGTCCATTTTCTCAGACATGATTGACGAGTGTGTTGAAGTGTTTATGGATGATTTGTCTATTTATTGCTTGTCATTCGACCAGTGTCTCTTGCACCTAGACAATGTGCTAAAGTGATGTAAGGAGACTAGTTTAGTCCTCAATTGAGAGAAAAGCTACTTCATGGTATAGAAAGACATTATACTTGGGCATGTTGTGTCTAAAATGGGCTTGGAAGTAGATAAAGATAAGGTTGATTCTATTTCCAAACTCCTAGTGCCCATGAATGTCAAATAGATTAGATCCTTTCTGGGCCATGCAAGCTTTTATAGGCACTTTATTAAAAATTTTCGTAAAATTTCTAAGCCACTTTGGGACCTATTGGCGAAAGAATCTTCCTTCAATTTTGATTCAAAGTGTGCTGAGGTCTTGATCTCTGCACCTATTCTCTGAGCTCCAGATTGGACACTCCCATTCGAGCTAATGAGTGATGTTTCGGATTATGCCATGGGAGTTGTCCTTGGATAAAGGGTTGAGGGAAGACCTCATGTTCTACATTACCCTAGCAAAACCTTAACTGACCCATAGCAAAACTACACTATGACAGAAAAGGAAGTACTCACCATAGTATTTGCTTTGGAGAAGTTTAGGTCTTATCTTCTTGGGTCTAAGGTGGTAATTTTTATTGATCATGGGGCAGTGAAGCACCTCATTACCAAGAAAGATTCTAAGCCACGACTTATTAGGTGGATTCTACTCCTTTAACAGTTTGACTTGGAGATTCATGAATAGAAAGGAGTGGAAAATGTAGTGGCTGACCACCTGTCTTGCCTCCCACAAAATGACTCTCCATCTGGGGACATCTGCGAGACATTTCCCGATGAAACCTTTATGGCGGTAACACCGACTTCACCTTGGTATGCTGATACCGTCAATTACTTGGTCATTGGAGAGACTCCTGGCTCTTGGGATGAGTAGAAAAGGAAGAGATTCATTTCCCAAGTTAGATACTTTCATTGGGAAGAGCTCAAATTATTTAGAATTGGACAAGACCAAGTACTGAGACAATGCATGCCTAAAGATGAGTAACAAGGTGTGTTGAGCTTTCGAAATGAACTTCATTGTGGAGGACACTTTGGTGCTAAGAAAATAGCTTTTAAGGTTCTTCAGTCGGATTTTTGGTGGCCTACTTTATTTAAGGATTCTCATAACTTTGTTAAATCTTGTATTGGATGTCAACAAATTGGAACGATTAGGAAGAGGAATGAGATACCTCAACACTTGATCCAACCTGTTGAAATTTTTGATGTTTGGAGAATAGACTTTATGGGCCCCTTCCCTTCGTCCCAAGGTTATGAGTATATCTTAGTGATAGTTGACTATGTCTCTAAATGGATAGAGGCCATTCCTACACGCACAAATGACCACTCGGTGGTATTGAAATTTGTTAAGGCCAATATCATATCCTGATTCAGTTGCCTGAGGACTATTATTAATGATGAGGGACCTCATTTCCGGCTCAATCGGTTACTCCAGATTCTAGGGGTCATTTACAAGATTGCCACACTGTACCACCCCTAGATGAGTGGCCAAGTTGAGGTGTCGAATAGGGAGATAAAGAACATTTTGGAAAAGATTGTTAGGCCTGATAGGAATGACTGGTCCCAAAAGCTCGATGATGCTTTATGGGTTTATCGAATGGCCTACAAGACCCCTTTGAGTACATTTCCATTTCGGATAGTGTACAGGAAAGCATGTCATTTACCTATTGAACTAGAACATAGAGCACTCAGGGCTATCCGAAGTGTCAACATGGATTTTGAAAAGGCAGGTAAGGAATTACTTCTGGAATTAAGTGAGCTTGAGGAGCTGAGGAATGATGCTTATGACACCTCTCAAGCCTATAAAGAGAGAACTATGGTCTTGCATGATAAGTATATTCTTAGCAAAACTATTGAGCCTAACCAACAAGTCTTGCTTTTCAATTCCAAACTTAAGCTTTTTCCAGGGAAATTAAAATCTCCTTGGGATGGGCCATACATAATCTCTAAAGTGCTTCCACATGGGGCTGTGGAGATCAAGAGCCCCTCCTCTTCAACAATGCCCTTTACTGTCAACGGCCAACGGTTAAAGCCGTACATTACTTTGGATGGTCATCTGGTTGACGGAATCACTCTAGAGGAGCCTTAGCTCCTGTCATTCTCTGCCTCAGGTAACATCTTCCCTTGGCTAATTTACTTCCAATTAGGGCATTGTTTGAACTAGGCAAGGGGGGATAGGACTTGAGCCATCTCTTTATAGCATGTTAACAGTTTGCTTTCATGCATGCTTATTGCATTAAAAAAAAAACTAAAAAATAAAAAAAATAAAAAAATTAGCCCATGTTGTTATGCATAACTGGTTGGGCTCTGTGATTAAGTCGTGTTTTGCGAATTAAAATTGGAGTTTGGAGAACCCATCATCATAGCTTGCAAAACACATCTATCAAATACAATTTATAACCGAAACTCCAAGGGAGTCCCGGGTCGAACACAGGGAGGCAACGTCTACTTTGTGTGAAAACTACACTTCATTTTGTTTCTTTTTGGTATTTTGAGGTTTTGTTTTTTTTGTGCTTTTGAAATAAAAGACAAGCAAGATAAGTTCACAAAATGAGATGGAACAAATATGATATCTCACTCCAATGTTTATTACAATAATCTACGAATGCATAAAAGAGATAGGGCTGAGAAGAAATCTCCTAAATCGGCTGTTTGGTGTGACACGATGCTTGGCGGAAGCTTGGATGAAGGAGGTGAGATGCGGGATGACGAAGGTGAGATGTAGGAGGACGCCAGGTAGAGGAATGCTTCACCGAGGCTCTAGAATGGAGGTGACGAGATAGAGGCAATCTTCTATTAGAATGGAGGTGGGAGCATGGCTCCAAGGCAACCTATGAACGCGGTGGGATGAAGGATGAATATTTGGTGGGAAATAGGAATATTACACTAATAGAAGACCTTTGGAACTTGAGAGTAAGCTCTAATGGAGCTTTGGTAGGATACTAGAGCTTAGGAGTAGGTGGGAGTAGAGTAGGTAGAGATCGTGAAGAATGGAGGTGTAGGGGTCCTTTTATAGTGGAGGGAAGAGGAAGAAACATGTGTAGAGGGCTGTAGTGATAGCTGCAAGCATCACTAAAGACCCTTGCAGCTGGCACCGAAGATCGCACTGCCAACGCTCATGCCTGCAGCCATCCTCGCGCCTAGAGGCAATTAGCAACGACTGTACGCGTCACTAAAGGCTTGCTCAAGATGTCACTGAAGGTCCATGCCAATTCATGCCCACCCATGTGAGCTGCGCTATCCCTCCATCACTTATGCGGATTGCACGGAATCCTTGACGGTGTGCATTGGTGCGTGCTAGTAGGTGCGCGTTGCTGGGGCGCGCTAGCGTGCAGTGGCATTACCTTAATTGAGCGATGGGGGGGGCTTGGTGGGTTTCGATCCTGTGCCCCTCATTTGAGAGTTAAGTCCACGACCGTTACGCTAAGCTCCCAGTTGAGTCAAGAAGAGCGGTGCGGGTACGTGGTGGGAGAGGATTCTCAGCCATTGGATTGAGATCCATTGGCTGAGATCTCTTCCTACGGTGAGGCTAGGGATGCGATGGCTCAGGTGTGGTAGCCTGGATGATGCCAGGTGGCACCATCTGGGCCATCCATCTTCTTATTGTAAAAGGGTGCTACGGAGCTCTGATTGGGGTGATTTTTGCGTTGACGGACTTTGATCGTCACTTCAAATTCATCCATTCAGTCGAATTCTTCATCCGAAGCCCATAAGGATGTTGTGCTACCTCCTGGCCATATAAAATGTAAGAATTAATGTACATAATACACAACTATCCTAAATGCCATGCAATGGATGTTATGCAGCATTTATGTCATGATATGCAATGCTAAGCCTAGGAACTATCATAAATGAGCATTTTATCATGAATTCATGTGTGTTTATCACTCTGCATCTTTTGGCATGAGACCAAGGCTTTAGGTTTGCTTAGCTGACTCTAGGTGCCTAATTGCAAGAGCTAGGGTTGAACTACTAACTTTAGAACTCTAGGGTCCGTTTGGACTTAAAACCTCAAGTAAGAGTTAAGTTGCAAACCATTCCTCAAGAGGTTGAGGAAGGAAAGCTAGGGATTAGGTTAAAGGCTGGGTAGTACCTGGTGTTGTTTTCTACCTTTTGGTTTACGAGTCCTCGTAACCTAAGCATCCACATCACACACACTTGGTCTTGTGTAAATAGTGATCACCTTAATTCCTTTTTTGAAGAGAATTTGGTTCTCTTAGTTTTGACTTAGGAGAAGATTGAAAACACAACTTGATTAGATGAGTTCCTACTGCAAAGGAGATAGAGTATATACTCACCTTGATGACGTGGTGATAACATGTCACCTCCTCGGCTCTTGTCTCTTAGGATATCCATCCTACTAGGGACATGCAAGCGCATTGTGCGGTCCAAGTCCCATGGGTGGCCCTATCTCGAAGTGTCGATTTCCATAGGCCTGAATTTGCTTAAGAAATCCATGTGAGATACTATCTCAAAGTGTCAATTGCCAGGAGTTCGTGCGGTCTTTATGGGTGGTGCTATCTCGAAGCATCGAAAGCCAGGTGATGTAGACACATCCATTTAGGATAAAATGTCTATTTATGCATGTTCCTAGGCTTAGATTTGCATTCCATATTATAAATTTTGCATAGCATGAATCATTCAACATTTAAAGTAGTTGTGTATATTTTAGGTTAATTGCATCCTTTTTGTGGTCAGTAGACGAGATTTATTTCAGAGTCTTGGATTGATGATCCGACTGTACGGATATGATTAGGACGACGATTGATGTCCAATGCCTCCGGAATCTCCATGATCGAAGTCTTGTAGTATCATATGCAGTCCGAAGAAGGTCAACAGCCAAGGGACTACGTGCATAATTTGGAGCTTCAAATGACAAATCCAATCGCACAGATGGATTCAGGTCAACGATCACAGCCCAACGGTGCGAAAATCCACTCAATCCAACCTCTGTAGCGGCCCCTACAACAGAAAGAAGATGGACAACCTAGATCGCGCCACGTGGTGCCACCCAGGCCACCCATATGCACGCGCTCACCATTGCACGTGCACAGCAGCACAGGTGAGCGGGTGTGCGCACAGAGGCACGCATGCGCAGTAGCACAGCAGGTGCACATGTGTGCGCACTCTAGCACAGCGATTGGTGGGCATGTGGGCTATCTTCGGCGACGTTTGCGGTGGATCTTCAGCAACATTTATGACTGTCACTAAATGTCCTCCATACGATGTTGATCCTTTCCTCCACTATAAAAGGACCCCTACCCTCCCATTCTTTTTCATCTGTTCCTTTCTTCCTCTCACCACCTCCAAGGCTCTAAAGAGAGCATGTCCCAAGCTCGGGATGCTCCTCTGGAGTAGAATCAAATATTTTTTCCTCCCCTCATCCCCATTCGTGGAGCATCTCATGGTCGTCCTCTCGCCTACTACGGGAAGAAGATTCTCGCCGCCACGACGTCCTACCCCACCCTGGTTCATCCCGCTCCTCACCACCTTCCTCTAGGCCACGTCAGAGTGAGTCATCCTCTAAGCGACCATCGAGGGGGATTTCTCTCACCTACCTCTATCTTTATTGCTTTTGTAGTATAGTTTTCCTACTTTCCTAGTTGTAGAAAACATTTGCTTTAGAAAAATAAATGATTATTTCTCTCTCTCTCTCTTTCTTTTATATTTTGCAAGTAGATTAGCGAGAATTCATCGACCTGATCTCTTGCCCTATTAAAAATAGAAAAAAATTATAAAAGACAAAAGGGACAAAAAAGAAATAAAGTGAAACACGGATTTTCAGAACCAAATGTTCGTCTCCCCATGTTCAACCCAGGACTCACTTTTCGAGTTTTGGTTATAAATATTATCTGATCGATGGATTTTCTCACGAATCGAACTACGACGACGAATTTTCCAAAATCCAATCCTTTATGCGTGTGAATTCACCACAATCATTTTCCCTCCGTTGCTAGGGAGTCAACGGTCTTTGGTTTTTTTGCATTTACCCGCATTGCTTACATATTTTTCTAACCTATCTTTCTTCTTCAATTTATTATCTTGTAGGAACTTAGTCAAGGAGCTGAAGGCGGTAGATTGGAGTAAAATGTGGGTAGAGACATTTGTAAGTTTTCCCCCACCACCCCCACCCTAGATTTCATTTCACCACACTAATAACTCAAACCCAAGTCAACTTAGGTGCTTTTTATAAATCTTAGGATAGATCAAGTTGTTTGTTTGCCACCTCCGCCCATCTCATCCCTGTATATAAAAAAAAGATACTCTTCTCTTGTGGGATTTACTGAAAGTGACACACATTAAACACCCACAACTTTCGACTTAAACCACACCATTCCACTTTGATTCTACCACTTAACCAGGATCTGACCTATGGACCCAGTACACTTCAACGCAATACACATAACTCAGTAGAAATCTGAATAGGTTAAACATCTGTGTGCCTTAACTAAGTCATGTAACAGGCCAATTGATTGAGTTGTTTGGTCCACACAACTGAAGATAAAAGTCATTCATCAGTAGCTTACCACTTAGGGTTAATCTTTAGGACTAAACCAGGCACTCAACATTATTTTTTGATTTCTGAACAAATATATCAACATCAGTGCTTTCGAAACTTGGTGTGTTCTCCTGAACTTGATTGAATACACCTAAGATTAAACCCTAAAAGCTACTAAACAGGGTTAAACCCTAAAAGACACATCATCAAATAACCTTGTTTGCAAACCTTGGTTGTGCATGCACACACATTTGAATCAATCATTAATGGCACAACCCATCTAAAGGGCCCATCACATTCCAAGAGCACAATCATCCATAGCCTAATTAAAACTTAATAGACAATGGCCTTAAGGATTGATTTGCTCTTCAGGGCTCAGACTGGGATTTTTTTCGATTAATCTGCTTCTGCTGGTCCATTTGATGTCTAGCTAGGGGAGTAGCATCAAATGACTGTGGCTGGGGGGTACACTAGGAACCAGATGCGCAAGCTAAAGGAAGAACCTTCTCCCCAGCCCCTCCTTCTAATAGATTGGATTGACCGGATAAAATTAGACAAAATTGGTTATGATCTCAAGATGGGTCCTACGAGTCTATAGATCTTTAGGCTAACCCACCTAAGGATAGGGTTGATTGCTTGTATTGTAGGGCTCCTTTCTTTCGTCTGATTTCCCCTCGTATTTTGCCATGTATCCTTCCACATCCTACATTCGTTTTCCATCATACCCTCCTACCACCACTTATACCCAAGATGATTACTATCCCGACTCGACTTATAATTACCTATCCACTAGTTGGAATAACTTTGATTGGGGATATAAATCCGGACCTCAGGGTCTAGGGCCTAACCCTAGACAACACGACAATGATTATCATCCTTTTCACACCTACAATGTTTATAGATCTCCACCCTTTAATGATCAACCTAATCCAATCTACAATCAGGAAGGATATGATGATTATAACACCTACCCTCCATAGTATTTCACTGAATATAGGTCACCACCATTTTTTGAACAACCCAAAATGACCTACTATCAAGGAAGACCTAGAGAGCCTCAATAACTTGACTCCCCTAGATTTAACTCGAACCCACCCAACCCTGAACCAAACCATTCGGTTTAGGTGAAGTAGGACGAAGACAGGGCGTTGGCTAACTTGAGGAACACCATCCAATCTTTAGAAGCTCAGCCCATACCATGCATTGAAGCATTAGAGCCTATGATAAAAATGATTGATGAGCTGAATAGCAGTTTATTGGATTTGGTTCAGCATGTTAGGGATAGGGACCTGGGTAAGTTTCTACTTGGGAAATTGTCAAGATTGAGGATGAAATTCGTGGTTGCCCTAGTCTAATCTTTTGATGATTCTCAAGATGAACCCCCTTCAGGAGAGCTAATGTCTGAACTTGCTCAAGCACTTGTCAGGGGGATACATGTTATGAGATCGGAGATGACCAGGTTGGGCTAGAGCAACCCATTAAGGATGAATCATGTTTCTCACCCGAGATCCCAAAGCTAGGGAATGACGAAAATATGTCTCCATGGACCATGAAATGACATATGAATTTGAGACATATATAAATGAGGATAATGAATTGTTTGATTCTGAGGGTGAGGAATCTCTTAGTGAAGTCTCACTGGAGCTTAAAAAGAATGATTTTAGTGGGACTGATGGGCTTGAGTAGTATGACAAACCTTTTGATAGCCCAATTATTGAAGATCTGAATTTAGTTGGGGCTAACTTGAGGAATCGAATCCTCATTTACTAGCAGATTCAATTAGCAACCCCATTCATCAACCACACCCCAAAGGGATTGATTTTGATTTGGAAATAATTGTACCCAAGCCAATCCTGATTCAACCATAAATGTTGGACTTAGGTACTTTAGATGGGGTGTACAATAATTTGGAGGTCCCGAAAATATTGATTTTAGATGATAGAAATTTGGCACTTAAAATTTGGAAGGCTAACTCAGAGGGAAACATAATTTTGGATCTAAGGGTTCCTATTGACCTAAAACCACCAACTTTTTACATGGACTCTTATGATATCTTTGATATGCATCCCATGCTCAGAATCATTGATTACCTTTATGAGTTGAAATCTAAAAGGACATCCAAACCTATTGAACCACCTCTACCCATTGTTCGATACTTTGGCCTTGGGTTGCATACTACAAAATCATAGGCTTGGCCCTGAAAACTCAACAATCTTCGGTTGTGGGTGATTTTCACCCAGAACCTGAGAACCACTTGACCCTGGGACATGGGTCGGCACTATAATCTGGTCCACATTTGTGGACACCTACTAGTAGGTCCTATGATCAATAATTTTATTTTGATTCTAACCTGCACTTGTGAATTCCTAATTTCTTCTTTGTTTGTATTTTATGCCTAGCTGAAGACAATAAATTTAGCATGTTTGTATATTTCACGTTCTCTGTGGAGCTAATCAGATTGTCATGAAATTTAGGTGATATTCTGTTATTCCACCCTTTCCATGTCTTGGTTTTTACAATAAGGGCATTGCATCAATTAGGCATGGGGGTGGATACTTAATCCTGAAATTATTTCATTAGCACTATAGAATTTCTTTTATTTTCTTTAAAAGAAATTTGAAAATTCAAAAAGACAAAAAGAAGAAAAAAATAGAATTAGGAGAAGAGAACTTAGGCTTTTAGAAGTTATTAACATTAGGAAATGATACGATAGGACCTAAATACTTAGACTCTTTAGGTCTTTGGGCTTAATTAACCTGGGTGTCAACTTGAATGTGGACTTAGTCTTGAGTCCTTGCCAAATAATTTTACTTTAATTTGGTGAATAAATTGGGATGGTAAGTACACAACTTATCAACCTGCCCTTTGATTTGAGGGGATTTTAAGTCTAGGCATCTACACACTATTTGCACTGACTAACTTTCCGATGGTTTTTATGGAAATTAGGTAGCTAATGAACTGTCTAGGGTGGTATGGCTGGCAAGTTATCGTGGGTAACAACAACTACTACACTGAATATCTAAATCCTAGCTACATGACTACTCATTCTACTGCTCCTAGGTGAATCATAGATCAGGGAAGCCACCTACTTAGAAAAAAAGAGAAAAAAGAAATACTTAGAATAAAATGAAAAAAAAGGAAAAGGAGAAAATAAAAAAAGATGAAGAAAATGAATCTATCGCTAGCATTAAATGAATCTATCGCTAAATCATTCACATCCTCTGGAATCAACATTTTATTACAATATATAGAGATGAAGCAAGCAAATGGTGATTTTTATTCCTTCAACAAGATTTCATTACAATGCTAGAGGAAAGCTTGTACATGGAACTTGAAAAACCATTCTAGCTAATAGAAAAAAATATGCATGCATGGATCTAAGGTAAACTATGCATGCATTCTTAGAGATAGAGGATAACTACTATTAATAACAAGATATTAATGCAGAATCAAAACATGAAGAACATTAAGCTAGATAATAGAAAATAGGGCATTAGAGGTTGTCTCCAATGGTTGTGCAGCTTGAGGTGGTGGGAAGGGAAAGAGGGATGGCCAAGGTGTGTAGTCTGGCCTCTTGAGAAGGTGGAGGAGGTGCTCTAGCTCTTGGATGTTCAATGTTGGAGTGGAGATGATGATGGTGCTCATGGAGAGAGTGTGCAAATGGAGATGTCATCCAAGATGTATATTTCGTCTCTTGGTCATCCAAGGGGAGTCTTATATAGACTCTTGGATAGTCAAGGTGCTCTCAAGAGAAGTCACTAGACTTCTCTAGAGTGGCCGGCCAAGAGGGCTATATTTAGTCATCTTAGATCCACTTTTTGTGGATCGAAGAATGGCCATGTGTTTCTAGAGTCTTCTCTAGAGTTGGCAGCTAGGTGGGTGCATGTGGGTGTGTGTGCGTGAATATGTGGGTGTGTGTGTGTGTCAATAGGTTGTCAAGTGGACCACCTAGGTCCACTTCTATGTTGGCAGGTTTAGGATGTCTAAAAATAGGTGTATGTGTAAACTATTACCAAGTGATTGGTCCAATTCAACATAACCAAGTTTAATTAAGTCAATGTGTGTGTAATTGGGAGAGAGAGTTCCCAATTAGGTCAAGCTTGGGTCAATTGGATTCTCACTGAGTCCAATTACATTTGTGTTGGTTGAGGTTTGAGCTCAATTGGACTTTATGAATCCAATTGACTAGGTGAAGTGTGATTGACTTGGATCCAATTCAATTAGGCTTAGTGTGAACCTAATTAGGTTTTTAAGAGGGTCTTATGCTACCATACTAGGCTTAGGATACCTTAATTTAGGTTCCCTAGGGTGTAGGATTGGGTTTAGGGTCTTAAGAAATCAAGATGGCTTGATTTCAAAAATAGTAACTGGAGAAGGGTTCTAGACGTCTGATTTAGTAATCATATGACTTATACTTCAAAATCAGAAGTCTAAGTCTCTAGTTTGAGCATCTAATGTTGAATCAGGGTGAATTTGAGGTTCTATCTTGGATTTTTGCAAAAATTGGACGTCTGACACCTTGTCTGGAATCCAATTTTCTAGCAGATTGAATTCTAGGTTCTACGGGTGGTGTCTAAGGGTCCTAGACATCTAGCATCCTACCTGGACATCTAGGAATTGGCTGGAAGATGGGTTTTGAGTTATTTTAGGCTAAGGTGACCTAATCTAAGGGTTTCTAAGGTTTGGGAAGGTATCTAAGGCTGTCCTAAGGCTAGGAAAGGTCCTATGTTCTTCATAATTTGACTTACACATTAAAATGCTACAGTAATATAGTCTACCTCTTCCCTATATTATGTCTTCATCTTGAGCAGCTTTATTCTCAAGGCTTCTGCTCTAGCACTAGCTTTTTCCTTGCTTCAGATCCAACTTGAGGCCATCTCCTAAGCTTTTTATTGCCTACAAGCCAAATATTACACTAATCAGTACATTATTGCATTATTTCATGAATATCTAAGTAATGCAGAAGAGATGCAATGTATGCTACTAATGCATGAATTATACTACAATTATGCTAAGTTCTAACTTAATTGAGGTCATTTATTTCTTATTATTACGGTACAATCAGTGGGAGGAGTGTGACGTTCTCCTCCTGGTATGGTAGGAAAGGATCCTCCTTGTCTGCCCACGTCGATAGTCTTCACACAGAGATTGAGACATTACAGTGTCGAGATGTGGAGTAGGTGAAAAGGTTGGATGAGGTCACCTCACAGTTGCAAGCCACTACTCAAAGGATGGAGTGCCAAGAGGAGTTGTTTGAGTGGCACAACAAGCAGTGGGAGGAGGTCTTGTCTTATCTTCGAGGATCTGTACCCAACATTCGTCGTTCCACATTCTGAGGCATGGTGATGATGACAATGGTGGTTTTGGGGCTGGTGGCATAGGTGCCCCAGCATAGTGTTCATGTTTCTATATTTTATTTCCTTTTGTTATAATATTTGAACATTGTTTATATATATATAAATTATTTTGATTATATAATTTCTTCTGATTGAATATTTTGAACAACTTATGGTGTCTTGGAACCTCTTTTATTTGTTATGTACGATCAATTCTCGTACTCAAAAAGTGTATTACTTTCAAAAAAAATTGAAACATTATTAGCAGCGATTATTATTTATAACTGTTGTAAATTGTAGTTAGAGACAATTTTAAAATCGTTGCCATATGTCACTTAGGTACCTCAATAATTTTGGTGTGAGGTATTGCATTCCATTCTACGACGGTTTCCTTAACTTCACCACTGTTTGTAAAATTGTCACCATTTAGTATATAGGACAAGTTTAACAAAACCGTCGCAAGAAGTATGTAATTTTTTGGGGCATATTTTGGGTTCCCGCCAAGACTAGTGGCAATGGTCTAATATAAAATCGTTGTTAATTCAAGTTAGAGATAGGTTGAAAAACATCACCAAACCCAAGTTCCCTGTGTGCTTATGCATGGTGAGATGGTGATGGTAAGAGAATTTAACCGTTGCTAAATTAAAATAGTGACGTAATCTACAACAACGGTCATTGGAGATGGTTTAACAGGAACTAGAGATAATCCTGAACTGTCGCAAGATGCACTTACTCTTGTAGTGTAGTATAAATAAATAAATATATAATTATATTATTATACTATGTATGGTATAACTTAATATAAACACTTTCAATGCGCTTCCGTTGAGTTTTAAGAAATATGTCATAGTACAGCGAAGAAAGCAAATCGCACTTAAAATTTATAATCTCGAATGTGAGTATGACATCATCTCAGGGGCAAATTAATCACGATTCACCACTTAACTGAATGAATATAAAATGAGGCACAATAGCTTGATGAAAAATGAAATATATTAGGCAAATAATAGCACTATCAAGCTCAAAAATAAATATAAGTGTTGGAGTAAAAAGTGTGGATTTTCAACTCAATGTAAAACCTCGACACTTAGGCAAATTCTCAACAAAAATAGAACTTCTTAAGCCAAGAAAAATTTGGACCAAGGCTCCACCTGATGCAAAAAATTAGCATGATTTGAAATTAGGGTTTTAAATCGTTATAACACCTCAAATTGCAATTGCTTTTAAATTTATAACCTAGATAGTGGTGGTATCTAGGGTCATCCAAGGAGGCAAGTTTTTGTAAAAATAAATCTCTTACTTGAACATGAAACTCAACTTTCTTTTTGGTATTTTTGCATATATAATTTTTATAGTTTTGAATAACAAGTCAATCACACATGTAAAAAGGGAAAGAGACTAACACTTATATGCTAAATCTAAGGTGACAAGAATAACTTCTCCCTATGCTCACTCTAGGCACATGGAGGCCTAGAGTAAATTGGGAGAGGGAGTGAAAAAGTGCCAGAAATAAGATAAAAGCAAATGCAACCAAAATGAAAAGAAGGCAATTTGATTTGATGGAATTGTGTTCTACAAACACATGTAGAGGAATGCTTCTACTTGAAATTGAAAATACATAAATACTAAAACACAAATCCTCTTGCAAAATCTAGTGAACAAGATAGTCTTCTTGCTCCAAACCTAGCTACTCCTGGGCTTGAAAAGAAGGTCTCCTTCTCCTTCCTTGAATGGCTCCTCCAAGGTATATGCTCTCCACCTCAATTATCTCCTCCAAGAGTGGGCGAGCACCACCCTAGTTTCTCCTCCAATGCCTGGCCGTCCTCCTTGATAAGAGGTTGCTCCTCCTCTTGGCGTGGCACAAGGAGAAGAATGGAGAGGAAGAAGGCACCAAGGAGGCAAGGGATAGCCTCCTTAATCTTCTTCCTTCCTCTTCTTCTTCTTGGCCGTGGGTTATAGGTGGGCTTAGGGTGGAATTAACACTAAGGGAGGATGAGTTTTTGGTGGTGGTTAGGAGGGTTTTTATAGAGGTGGAGAAGGGCGGTTGGCATGGGGATTAGCTGTAGGGCTAGGATTAGATTTAGGAGGCAGTTAGATGATCCAATGGTGGAGGGTAGTGAATGATATGAAACACTGGTTGTATGACAATGAATGATTATTGCTATGATCATGTCGTTGTAGTATAGGGTGTATAATATAACATTAAGAATGTCGTATAGTGGTGAGTATGGGTGAGTACCAGTCATTACAACCATTATTATCATTTGCTTATTTATCTAATTTTTACTGGTTTTGTTCCAGGTCGTTCACTAGGAGGCAATTTATTGAATTTAATTCGGCCACTCTTTGATATCAAAATTATCCTCTAATTCCAAAAAGAAACTTTACATCTTATTAAAGAATGAATGAATGTGTGTTTTATTTACCTAAATACTAAGAAATACTTGCAAAAATACTAACTATGAACAAGCATCAAACAATCTACTATTATACTCTAAACTATGTATTTACAAGTTATCCTATTAGTACTAACATAATAGTACATAATACATTAGAATGCAATGGTGTAGAAACTTAACTTATTAGTCTATTATGTATAGTAACATATACAGCAGTTTCAGTGATCGATATAAGTGTTGCAAAATCTCAGAAAACACTATATACAACCTAAAAGGCAAAACTGAGGTCTTTAGCGACGTTTATAGTGTCACTTTATTCTGTTAGTAATTATATAGATTTACTTATACGTATGTATATTACTTATTCTACTACTATATGCACAGTAAGTCTTTCTATTCTTGTTATCTCTTGTGTTCTCTCTTTTTCTTCTCTTTGTGTTAACTCATCTGTTCTTTTCTTCTGTGTTAACTCTTCCGTCTTAAGATACTTCAGAGGCTGCAGTGGGGAGGGGGTTAGGCTAATGTCACTAGTTTAAAACATGCTTAGTTTGCGGGTGCGCTTTCCGAGGGATACACAGCACCCAGAGGGTGGGACCTGACCTCTACTAGGCACGCCCTAATCTTTGATTAGGTGGCTTAATCACGTTTTCAAACTAAGCACTGGAACTCAGCCAGGCGCCACAACAAGTCCCCACGCTCGGGCCCCCGGCCCCGCACATAATCGTATACTCAGACAGAGTAGTTAGACCATAGTTCAATGGGTAATCGGGTCGCATAAGAGGATCGCGTTTCGGGCGCCCGACGCCATGACAACTGCGTAACCTATAGCATAATTAACTTATATGGCGCTGCGTCTGACTTGCAGCGCACGATGTGGCGCTATTCCAGCGCCACATTGTGCGCTGGAAGTCAGCCGCAGCTGCTTCTGGGCACGTTTTTGGTCCTCGATTTGGGGGCCATAAATTATTAAAAAAAATAAAATAAAATATGGTAAATAAAATATTTACATAATACTACATAGTTGATTTATTAATTTTGAATTTTAAATATATTTACTATACAAATAAATTCGTTAAACTATGCTGATTATACAGGTGGATTTAGGTGATTAAATAGTTAATTACTTATAAAATAATTAGTAAATGGTCTAATTGACCTTAAACAGTTTCAATTTACATACTTAAGTATTTAATACATATTTTTATTATATTTTTACGAATTTATTTTTGTTTTATTTAGGCTAAAATAGCAATTCTATGTAGTTTATAATTAAAACTAAGTTACAGTAAGCTGTACTAGGTATAAATACACTTTAATTAGCTTAAATTACTTACTATATATATTGTCCTAATTTTATAGATTTATTTAATTTAATTATAGCTCTAAATTATTAATTTAGCTAAGTTACTCTATAATTTAGCTATTAAATATGTAAATAGGGATCTGTTTATATATATATACATTATTAAGTAGATACATACATAATAGTTTAGTATATATACATATATTTACATAGATTACATATGTATATGGATTTATGTATAGGTTTTATACATATTTACGGTATAACTATGTATCTTACTTACATAATTAGGCTATATGTTATAGTTATAATACTATGGATAGGTATATTTACAGTTTTAAAATAAGTATGTATAATTAGGTTTTAGTAGGAAGTTAGGAAATGAGGGAAGAAGGGTTAATTAAGTTTTGATTTCAATTTAAACAACAGCTAAGCTACTGTCAGAGAAGATGGAGAGGGATGAGAAGGTGTGCTGTTCAGGGTGTTTTGTTTAGAATCAGCAGTGGCTTAAGCCACTGTCAAATGGGCTAACTGCTGCTGCAGTTAGTCCACTTGAAGAGAGGGATGTATTCAACAGATGAGAGGAAAATTTAGAGAAGAAGGGAGTTTAGAGAAGAGGGGAATGTAGCTGCTAGATGCAGCATGTTGTTGTGTAACTGGGAGTAAGATAAAATTTAAAACAAACTAAACATTAAAGAGTTGAAATCCAAATCTGATAGGGGTTTAAATCCCACGAAAATCTCATAAGAATTCAGTTCAAATACCCACAAGGAAAAACCTTATCAGAAGCATCATTTTAGATCAAAACAGCAAATGGCATTGAGTTAGTCTTTTACTAATGCTATAGACAGCATGAAGGAGAACTTAACTCAATCAATTAAAACCAAAAAACATACCATCCCAGTTTCTTGCAGCCTTAAGGAGTATGGAGAACTCCTTAGGTTAGGAAATCACCATACAAAAATAATCATCAAAACAGGTGGTGTATGATAGTTCTGAAATGGTAAAACAGACTAAGAATGCATTAAAGGAATTTATAAAAGCTTGCGAATGCATTCAGATCAAGGTAGAAATAGATTCATGAAAGACTCTTCTGAGTTGTTCTCTATCACCAGAGAACTTCTCAGAGTCCTTGCCCACAATGAAAACCAAAAATCCCTTCAATTTGTTAGATCTGTCAAAACATTTCAGAGAGTAAAAGTCCTTTAAAATCCAAATCAAAAGTGCTCTGACAAACTGAGGCAATCCATTTAAAATAGAGGGGCTTTTGTGAAACAAATGGAGTGAGTGAGAAGCCCCAAATGGTGCTTGTGACGCCACTTTCAGATCTGAGGCAGTGCACCATCAGATCTGAAATTGGGTCAGGATGTGTGGGTGATTGATGAAAAATTCGTCGTTAAAAGGAAAACAAGAATCAGAATTTGGATGATGGAAAAACAAAACATGAAGAGGGAGATAAATTGAACAATGAACAGATTATTCTTCCCCTCTGATCTGGACTGATCAGAGGAGGTGAGGGAGGGGATCTAACACTAATTCTACTCCCAAGACTAATCTAACTACAGCTAACATTAAACACTAACAATTAAAACTAAATCTATTCTAAACTACTGCAAACTAAATCTAACACTACTTGTGCAGAATTAAAAACCTAAACTAAAATGAAGAATGGGACCTATGGGTCCTTAGCCGTCGGCTAAGGAGGAAGAAAGGAGGAAGGTGACTCCAGCGGAGGGAAGAGTCTGCTAGTGAGACTCCACGGTCGTCCTCAGGTGCGACGAGGTCCTTAGCGACGAGGAGGGTCGAGAGCAGGCGATGATTCCACAGCCGGTGGCTGTGAAATCAGGGGCTCGATGAGGAGGAGAGACTGGAGTGGACGAACTGATCGCTAAGAGATGTAGGAGGGAGCGATCCCTTGCGCGCGACACTACTGAGGTGCTTAAGTAGCAGCTCAATGATTGGAATCACCGCCAGGGTGAGGTTAATCAAAATTAAGCCGGCGGTGAGGATGAGATGGGTAGAGCGCGCGGTGAGTAAAGAGAGAGATCTGACCGTCAGATGAGATCTGGGAGGAGTGGTGAACGCACGCACCGAATCGTGCGAAGGTTCCATTTGAATCCAGCCGCAGATCGAGGTCAAAAGTTCGATGGACGATCGAGAATGGCTGTGTTCTTCGCATGCTACAGTGCGCGTGAAGAACATAGGCTTCTCTCTGAAATGAGGGAAAAATTTTAGGAAGACCCTTGAACAAAGGGGTAGAAGAATAGCGTGCAGGTCCAAAAGTGAAAAGAACTATAACTGGAAGGGCCTTGCAGTCATATAGAAGGGTCCCTGCGGCTTGCAAAAAGGTCCAAGAAGGAGCTTTGAAGGGTAGAAATGTAATGCATGAAGGACCTAATTGTAATCTATTTATTTCTAAGCCTAAATGATGTCCAATTGCTTTCAAATTTTTACATGTGCTTAATTGAACATTTAAGACATTGATTTTACTTCTGATTTGTCTTTTCAAACTTTTTTATGTGTTCAATTGATGCATGGATCATTATTTGTTCTTTAGTTTTCAGAATATCTCATTTTTGTGACCTAATTAGGAGGTTTTAACACACATTAAAAGTTTTAGGTCTTTTCTTTAATTCCCACACTTAACCCTTTTTATATGTTAATTTGATATTATTTTGCTTAGTGTCTAGCTTAATTTCGGCCTTTTAGCCATGATGAGTAGCCACTCATCATACCCCCATGCTTACGTTTTGCTATTCCCTTAGCAAACAATCTGTTGAAGCGTAAGGCAATTTAAGTATCAGTAAGGTAAGTGTGAAGAGATATCTTTTTCTTCTTTCAAAAAAATTTTTAAATGTTTTATGATGATCTTTAAGCTGAAAAATTTTTTCAATAAACCAACTGTGTTTTTGGACATTGTGAGAACCTTGTTACTGAGGATAACCTACCAGAACTCCAGGATTAAATGACATAGACCATCTCTCAACCAACAAGGACTCTTGATATTTAAACCTTAAGTCGAATTCCAGGACTCAGGGGGTTTTATAGAGACTCAGAATGCTATGAAGTTATGGCTGTGCTTTGTGATAAGTCAGGACTAACCAGCTGAATTCTAAGGCTCAATCCCGGGGTTTCACTTCTTTTTAAGTCCAGGTTGGTCCTAACTTCAGCTCATGCTTTCAGATGACTCTCAAAAATTGATGGTATTCATAACCAACCCTTATTGTATTTGTGGCTCAGAGAAGATTTTTTTTTTTTTTTTTTTGTGGACAAACAGGGTATTATTTTGAACCCTGAAAACATTTTTGGTGGAAGAGTTGTTTTTCTGAGGTTTTTGGAGAACATACTTGACTTTTTTTTTTTTTGAACAGTATGTCACCGGAACTTATTTGGTAGAGCTCACTGTATTTGGTGGGTGGATTTCTTCTTTTTTTTTGTGGAAAGAGCTTCTCCTAGACACAAAACTAAAGATTAGGACAAAGAGTCTACCTGCACGTACAGGTAAGGACTCCACCTTCCCTAATGAACACAAGGGTTGAGGTTTAGGTTCAAGTGGTCTTTCCTGACACTGTGTAGTGTAAGCCAAGGTTACTTAGACTCCTAAGTCAAAGCAAACCAACGAATCCTGTACTGGTGACTCAGGTACAAGAATTGTCCTAAAGTTAGGAGAGACTGTGGTCTATCTTGTCAAGGCTCAAAGTGTATTAAGCCTAAGCTTGTTTCAAGCTCCTATGGCCCGGCAGGTCAAACCAGTAACGGTTTAATGTCCTTAGACACTTATTCTATATATATATATATTTATTTTCAGCTATAAGATCATATTTAAACACTTATCTTTTCTTTTTCTCCCTCCCTTCTTGAAATGAATGTCCTTCAAATAAAGTACATGTCCCTTATTGTGTTTTTGGAATTTTTTTGATTTGTTATTTTTTTGTATTTTTAGCTTTGTAATTTTTTTCAAAAATTTTTCAAAATTTTTCAATTTTTTTGAAGTATATAATTTTTTGATAATACTATATATACTATAGTTGTGTCTACAATTGCATTTTGGTTTAAATGGTTTACCATTTACACCCCCCATGCTTAAGTGTTTCAATGTCCTCATTGAATGAAAGGGTGGATGCAAATGCATGCTCTGCTTTTCACTATCCTAGACTGGGTGATGGAAGGAAGTCGGAATGAGGAGATAAAATCTCTGTGCAGATGATTTTAAGTCTGATCTAGGATCAGAGTGAACAGTCGGGCTAAGAAGTGAAATGCATGACATGTGTGTCAATGAATGTATGCTCAGAATGCAAGGGTGGACACTATATGCAAATAAAGGCAAGAGTAAGAAAGGTGTAAAACAGCTATATGCAAGGGTAGGTGTTTGCTAAGTTTAACGCCTTCAGCTAGGCGAAAACTTAGTTGGTAGTTCAAAATGTAGGAGCGAAATGGTGGAATTGACAAGTCTGAGATCATGCGGCTCAATGAAAGGTTTCAGTCTTTGTCCATTAACAATAAAGGGTTCAGATTTGTCAAGTTCAGTGATCTCAACAGCTCCATTATCAAAAAGTCTCAAGATCATGTCGATTCAGTGTTATGTAGCAGAGGTGGTTGTGTTTGTGCAAGAGAAGAATTTGAGTCAGTGAAGAATTCAGTGTTGTGCATTAGTTGTGAAATGACATGTGCTTGATCTTGCAGTGCAGGTCTAGGTTGGACATACCTTTGAGCAGGTATGTTCCTAGGGTTGGGTTGTGCTTGTGATGGGAGTGAATGTGGTTGACGGGACTCCGTCAAGTGTGATAGCTGGGCTCTCATCTCAGCTAAGGCCGCGTCCTGTCTCTACTGCATAGCAATATTCTGTTGTTGCATATCAGCAAGAGTTTTCATGATAGACCCCAACTGGTCATCTCGTGTAGGCCCAGATTGAGAGTATTGGGTGGGCCTGGGTTGGGGTTGCTGGTAGGTACGCGGTGGATATGTGTGTGATTGTGGAGGTGGTGCTCGGATCGGGTTGTGCAGTGGTGGTGCAAAAGGTTGTTGAAAAGGAGGTCTCTGTGAATTTCCCGACCACGAGAAATTTGGATGATTACGCCATCCAGGGTTATAGGTTTGTGTGAAAGGATCATTGTGAATGGCATGGAGCTCCTCCGAAGCTCCAGAAGGTGTAGGGAAGTCAGTGAAGGGAGGAACAAAGGTTCCTCCAACCGGTGAAGGATATAGAAATGGAAAATCCGGTAATGCAGTTTGTGTCACAGAAAGGTTATTCACAGTTTCCCTCCCTGTGGGAAACTGAGAAGAAGTGTTTTGTGCTGGTGACTAAGAAGAAGAAGATGGGTGTTTTGAGAGAAATTTCCATACTTCATCTACTTTCTTCTCGATTAAGCCCACTTTATCCAATTGACTAGCCACTATCTCTAAGTCTTTGCTACTGGATTGGGCTTCGTGTACCCCCAAGTGTGAGTGGGAATGTGAGGACTTTCTATTAAACATGCTCATTGAAGCATTATTAATAGAGTTTTCGGCCATGCCTTCAAAGAGCTCAAAGGCTGAGTCCTCATCCCGACACAGGAAATTGCCTCCACAAGTGGCATCTACAAAATTCCGTGTGTCATCATGGAGCCCATGGTAGAAGATCTGGACCTGTTGCCAGCGTGGGACACCATGGTGGGGACATTTTCTCAAAAGCTCGTGGAATCTCTCCCAAGCCTCGTGCATAGGTTCTCCTGAATTCTGGGTGAAGGTGGTGATGGCACGCCTTAAGGCATTAGTGCGGCCTACAAGAAAGTACTTCTTTAAGAACTCATGTTCTAAAGAAGCCCAGGAATCTATAGGTGTAGTCCGTGCAAGTGTTCTAAACCAAAAGGCTGCCTTATCTTTTAATGAAAAGGAGAACATTTTCATCAAAAGCGTGTGCTGATCATGTCCTTGCGGACCCAAACTTTGGGCAAGATTCTTCAGCTCCTCTAAATGCTGAAAAGGCTCCTCAGAAGCAAGTCCATGGAAGTGAGGAATGAGTGCTATAATGTTCGGCTTCAGTTCAGCAGCACGACCCCCATTGGGATAACGTACCACAGGCATTGGTTGGGCAACTGCGGGATTATAATAATCCCGTAGTTGAGGTCTACGGGGTTGGGGTGGTGCCTGAGGATTTCTAGGTTGAAGTGGTTGTGGTTGGGGGTTAGCTAAAAGATTTACAGCTTGAGCAAGCTGTTACACCTGTTGGGTTAAGGTATTCATTTGTAGTTGTGTATCGAAAAGGTGCTGAAGATGAGGCATAGGTCCTCTCTCCGGGGGTGGATTAGGATGATTAGGATAAGGTGGAGGTTGGAACCTAGGGATAGGTGGTTGCTGTGGTAGAGGATGTGCAACTAAGTCTGGAGGAAGTTCTTCAAAATCCTCAAATTGTGACGACTCAAGATCATCCTCTTGGTGAATGGGATTGTGAATAGGATTTTGAGACTCGGGAGGTAAAGGATTAGAAGTGGAGGGCAAAGAGAAAGATGTAGTAGCTTGGGTAGCAGTACCCAAGGGGAGTACAAGTTCTGGGTTTTGGGATCTCCTACCTTCCATTAAGTTGGTTTTTGAAATCACGTTTACTGCAATTCGATCCAACTCAATGGGAAAATTTTAATAATGTTCACAATAAAAATAGAAGAATCCCAATAAAATCTCAATTCAAGAAGACCAATCAATCGAAACAAATCGGAGAAATTTTTCCTAGAGGCTGCTACGCAAAATTATGTTGTACGCAAGCAATTGTTTCAAACAATTGTACGCATCCTAAGATAAACCTAGCGAAGTGCAGACCTCTAAAATCCACTGGGAATCTGGATAAGACTGAGCGTGCGAATCCAGATCCTGTGGTTGCAGAAAGATGACGTAGAAACCCGTGTATTGTGGGCTTAAGTGATCGTGCTGTGTGCACGATAACATTCAGCACAAGGCGATTAAAATCTCAAACATGGTTTCACCCAATTTTGAATATCTCCTTTTGATTTGATTGAAGTGATTAAAATGTGTTTACTATGCTGCTCGTTTCAAAATTCAGAACAAGTAGTGGTCTTCTTAACTTTAAGTCAAATGCAAATATGGCAGGAGTTAGAGTTAGGTAAGAAATGCGTAACTGACTCCAGCAATCTTCTAATGCAGATTTGACTTGAATTAAAATCTAGCAGGAAAGATATGCAATCCTAAAAATGGATGCCTAAGGTTATGCTGCTGCTAAATAAGTATGAGATCTTTTTGATTTTTTGATTTTTTCTTTTTGATTTTTTTTTATATGCAATAAACAAAAACAAGAAAAGAAATTAACTCGGAAAATCGAAATCGAAAAATCGAGAAAAAGAAGATAAAGTCCAGACAGTCCAAAATTATTACAATGAATGTGTGAGAACAGGCTCCCACAACTTATGACTAACACTTTATCCTAATTAATATACCTAAAACTATCTAAACTAAACTACTTTTATCGCTAATCCTACAGCTACTCCGAGGCAAAACTCCACCAGGAAGACAGGTCAGGAGCGTAGCAACTCCACCAGGAAGACGACCTCTACCTGGATGATGATACTGCTTCTCCTCCTCCGCAAGTGCTGTGGAAAAATAAATGATTAGTAAAAGAATAAAGGAATGTATACACAAATAAATCAATGGAAGAAAGCAATTACAATCAATGAATGAAATGAAATGAAGAATTTCTATATACAAATGAATTAAAGGGTAATTTTGGCGTAAAGAGCGTTGCCTCCCCAGCAACGGCGCCAAAAATAAATGATATGAAACAATGGTTGTATGACAATGAATGATTATTGTTATGGTCATGTCGTTGTAGTATAGGGTGTATAATATAACATTAAGAATGTCGTATAATGATGAGTATGGGTGAGTACCAGTCATTACAACCATTATTATCATTTGCTTATTTATCTAATTTTTACTGATTTTGTTCCAGGTCGTTCAATGAGAGGCAATTTATTGAATTTAATTCGGCCACTCTTTGATCTCAAAATTATCCTCTAATTCCAAAAAGAAACTTTACTTCTTATTAAAGAATGAATGAATGTGTGTTTTATTTACATAATTACTAAGAAATACTTGCAAAAATACTAACTATGAACAAGCATCAAACAATCTATTATTATACTCTAAACTATGTATTTACAAGTTATCCTATTAGTACTAACATAATAGCACATAATACATTAGAATGCAATGGTGTAGAAACTTAACTTATTAGTCTATTATGTATAGTAACATATACAGCAGTTTCAGTGACAGATATAAGCGTCGCAAAATCTCAGAAAACACTATATACAACCTAAAAGGCAAAACTGAGGTCTTTAGCGACGTTTATAGTGTCACTTTATTCTGTTAGTAATTATATAGATTTACTTATACGTATGTATATTACTTATTCTACTACTATATGTACAGTAAGTCCTTCTATTCTTATTATCTCTTGTGTTCTCCCTTTTTCTTCTCTTTGTGTTAACTTAACTCGTCTGTTCTTTTCTTCTATGTTAACTCTTCCGTCTTAAGATACTTCAGAGGCTGCAGTGGGGAGGGAGTTAGGCTAATGTCATTAGTTTAAAATGTGCTTAGTTTGCGGGCGTGCTTTCTGAGGGATACACAGCACCCAGAGGGTAGGACCTGACCTCTACTAGGCACGCCCTAATCTTTGATTAGGTGGCTTAATCACGTTTTCAAACTAAGCACTGGGCCTCAGCCAGGCACCACAACAAGTCCCCACGCTCGGGCCCCCGGCCCCGCACATAATCGTATACTCAGACACAGTAGTCAAACCAGAGTTCAATGGGTAATCGGGTCGCATAAGAGGATCGCGTTTCGGGCGGTCGGCGCCGTGACCACTGCGTAACCTATAGCATAATTAACTTATATGGCGCTGCGTCTGACTTGCAATGCACGATGTGGTGCTATTCCAGCGCCACATTGTGCGCTGGAAGTCAGCCGTAGCTGCTTCTGGGCACGTTTTCGGTCCTCGATTTGGGGGCCATAAATTATTAAAAAAAATAAAATAAAATATGGTAAATAAAATATTTACATAATACTACATAGTTGATTTATCAATTTTGAATTTTAAATATATTTACTATACAAATAAATTCGTTAAACTATGCTGATTATATAGGTGGATTTAGGTGATTAAATAGTTAATTACTTATAAAATAATTAGTAAATGGTCTAATTGACCTTAAACAGTTTCAATTTACATACTTAAGTATTTAATACATATTTTTATTGTATTTTTACGAATTTATTTTTATTTTATTTAGGCTAAAATAGCAATTCTGTGTAGTTTATAATTAAAACTAAGTTACAGTAAGCTGTACTAGGTATAAATACACTTTAATTAGCTTAAATTACTTACTATATATATATTGTCCTAATTTTATAGATTTATTTAATTTAATTATAGCTCTAAATTATTAATTTAGCTAAGTTACTCTATAATTTAGCTATTAAATATGTAAATAGGGATCTATTTATATATATATACATTATTAAGTAGATACATACATAATAGTTTAGTATATATACATATATTTACATAGATTACATATGTATATGGATTTATGTACAGGTTTTATACATATTTATGGTATAACTATGTATCTTACTTACATAATTAGGCTATATGTTATAGTTATAATACTATGAATAGGTATATTTACGGTTTTAAAATAAGTATGTATAATTAGGTTTTAGTAGGAAGTTAGGAAATGAGGGAAGAAGGGTTAATTAAGTTTTGATTTCAATTTAAACAACAGCTAAGCTACTGTCAGAGAAGATGGAGTGGGATGAGAAGGTGTGCTGTTCAGGGTGTTTTGTTTAGCATCAGCAGTGGCTTAAGCCACTGTCAAATGGGCTAACTGCTGCTGCAGTTAGTCCACTTGAAGAGAGGGATGCATTCAACAGATGAAAGGAAAATTTAGAGAAGAAGGGAGTTTAGAGAAGAGGTTAATGTAGCTGCTAGATGCAGCATGTTGCTGTGTAACTGGGAGTAAGATAAAATTTAAAACAAACTAAACATTAAAGAGTTGAAATCCAAATCTGATAGGGGTTTAAATCCCACGAAAATCTCATAAGAATTCAGTTCAAATACCCACAAGGAAAAACCTTATCAGAAGCATCATTTTAGATCAAAACAGCAAATGGCATTGAGTTAGTCTTTTCCTAATGCTATAGACAGCATGAAGAGAACTTAACTCAATCAATTAAAACTGAAAAACATACCATCCCAGTTTCTTGCAACCTTAAGGAGTATGGAGAACTCCTTAGGTTAGGAAATCACCATACAAAAATAATCATCAAAATAGGTGGTGTATGACAGTTCTGAAATGGCAAAACAGACTAAGAATGCATTAAAGGAATTTATAAAAGCTTGCGAATGCATTCAGATCAAGGTAGAAATAGATTCATGAAAGGCTCTTCTGAGTTGTTCTCTATCACCAGAGAATTTCTCAGAGTCCTTGCCCACAATGAAAACCAAAAATCCCTTCAATTTGTTAGATCTGTCAAAACATTTCAGAGAGTAAAAGTCCTCTAAAATCCAAATCAAAAGTGCTCTGACAAACTGAGGCAATCAATTTAAAACAGAGGGGCTTTTGTGAAACAAATGGAGTGAGTGAGAAGCCCAAAATGGTGCTTGTGACGCCACTTTCAGATCTGAGGCAGTGCACCATCAGATCTGAAATTGGGTCAGGATGTGTGGGTGATTGATGAAAAATTCATCGTTAAAAGGAAAACAAGAATCAGAATTTGGATGATGGAAAAACAAAACATGAAGAGGGAGATAAATTGAACAGTGAACAGATTATTCTTCCCCTCTGATCTGGACTGATCAGAGGAGGTGAGGGAGGGGATCTAATACTAATTCTACTCCTAAGACTAATCTAACTACAGCTAACATTAAACACTAACAATTAAAACTAAATCTACTCTAAACTACTGTAAACTAAATCTAACACTACTTGTGCAGAACTAAAAACCTAAACTAAAAGGAAGAATGGGACCTATGGGTCCTTAGCCGGCGGCTAAGGAGGAAGAAAGGAGGAAGGTGACTCCAGCGGAGGGAAGAGTCTGCTAGTGAGACTCCACGGTCGTCCTCAGGTGCTACGAGGTCGTTAGCGACGAGGAGGGTCGAGAGCAGGCGATGATTCCACAGCCGGTGGCTGTGAAATCAGGGGCTCGATGAGGAGGAGAGACTGGAGTGGACGAACTGATCGCTAAGAGATGTAGGAGGGAGCGATCCCTTGCGTGCGACACCACTGAGGTTTTTAAGTAGCAGCTCAGTGATTGGAATCACCGCCTGGGTGAGGTTAATCAAAATTAAGCCGGCGGTGAGGATGAGATGGGTAGAGCGCGCGGCGAGTCAAGAGAGAGATCTGACTGTCAGATGAGATCTGGGAAGAGAGGTGAACGCACGCACCGAATCGTGTGAAGGTTCCATTTGAATCCAGCTGCAGATCGAGATCAAAAGTGCGATGGACGGTCGAGAATGGCTGTGTTCTTCGCGTGCTACAGTGGGCGTGAAGAACATAGGCTTCTCTCTGAAATGAGGGAAAAATTTCAGGAAGACCCTTGAACGAAGGGGTAGAAGAATAGCGTGCAGGTCCAAAAGTGAAAAGAACTATAACTGGAAGGGCCTTGCAGTCATACAGAAGGGTCCTTGCGGCCTGTAAAAAGGTCCAAGGAGGAGTTTTGAATGGTAGAAATGTAATGCATGAAGGACCTAATTGTAATTTATTTATTTCTAAGACTAAATGATGTCCAATTGCTTTCAAATTTTTACATGTGCTTAATTGAACATTTAAGACATTGATTTTACTTCTGATTTGTCTTTTCAAACTTGTTTATGTATTCAATTGATGCATGGATCATCATTTGTTCTTTAGTCTTCAGAATATCTCATTTTTGTGACCTAATTAGGAGGTTTTAACACACATTAAAAGTTTTAGGTCTTTTCTTTAATTCCCACACTTAACCCTTTTTATATGTTAATTTGATATTGTTTTGCTTAGTGTCTAGCTTAATTTCGGCCTTTTAGCCATGATGAGTAGCCACTCATCAGGTAGTTGGTGCCAACCATGGGGATTAGCTATCTGTAACTCTGTTTTAGGTCAAGACGGGTTCTAATGGTCAAATTGAAGGTGCCAAACCTGAGAGAATATTTTTCTATAAATTTTAAAGGGTTTGGGTGAATTTTATCTTGACCAAAACCTTAGTGAATCAAGTAGGTCTTTTTTAGGGTTTCAGATGTCATTTAATTTTCGAAACGCATGAAAAACCATTTCTGTCTGCATAGACCTACTTGTTAGATAATCAAGACCATTTGACCTTTAATTAACCCCTTAGAAATCCCATGATTGAACTACAATTGAGATATGCTGTTAAAACTACATTTTTACCCCTATTTTGCTGTCTTTCCCTCAGAATGGATTTATAGTGAATTAGTGCTTTCTATCGATTATGTTGGGCATTTAACGATGGAATATGACTAAATAAAGTTAGATATGGCTGATAATGACATTATCATCAGTTAGGTAGTGTGGATGGTGGATGGCCAAGGAGTTGCATAGCTAAGTTAAGCTTAGCTAGTAGATGAGTAGGGTAAGGAGCAGAAGGAGCTAGGGTTTTGAGCAGAGGAGCTGAAGGAGAGCTGTTTGGAACTGCATAGGAGCTAGTGGCTACTGAGGAGAATAGTAAGGTGCTACTTTAGCTGGCTTCGCTTGCTAATTCTTTGCTAGCTGCTCAGCCAAGCTAAAGTAAACAGGCTTCTACTAGGATATGTTGAGGTGAGCTGGGTCTGATCTTCCCGGCGAGGACTTAGCTAGCTGAAGTAGGTAAGGTAGATTAGCTCAACTCGGTTAAGCTAAGTGGAGTCCCTAGGAGCTAACCTTGAGCTTGCCTGAGCTAGGGTGAAGTCATCTTCAGCCGGCTTGAGATGAGTATAGTTGGAGGTAGCTAGACCTGAGCTGAGGTGGACTCCAATCAACTAAGCTGCACTAGCGAGAGCTCCAAGTGAACTGATGGGAGATGAGGTGAGCTAGACTCAACTAAGTTGAGCTGGATCTAAGCTGACTTAAGCTAGGGTGATCCAAGATGAGCTATCTTGAGCTACTATTCAGCTGATATGAGTTGAATGTAGCTAGGATGAGCTAACCCTAGTTCAAGTGAGCTAGTATCCAGCTATGATGAGCTAGATTAGGTAGAGTCACAGCTAGTTTAAGCTTCTCCTTCACTAGTTGCCTTCCTAAGTGCTAGGGTTCTGGGGATCTGACTATCTATTTATCCCTAAGACTAAAATAAACTCATCAAAAAGACAACAAAAATGTGTAATGCATGCCTAATCTAATTTATGCCTAATGCAGCCCAAAAACCAATTTGTGGAATTAAAATCCTAAGAACTAGATTTATTTTAGGGCATAAGAATGATGATAAACTGGCATTTATCACACCACCATGCTTATCTTCTGCTAGTCTCTTAGCAAAACAAATTTTTATATAATAGAATTTTTAGGGAAATCTAATTTTTTCAACTTTTGAGGAGAAAGAGATTATGGGACATTGGTTGATCCAAACACGGGAGGTGCAGGATTTGTTAAAGATAAACATCGAGCCTTATTTTTGAATCCAAAAATTAGATGAATCAGGATGTAAATATATCCTCTAAAAATTCACAGATTAACCCCTTGTTAATTCAGATGACTCGAAATTTTTGTATTTAGGATTTTTCTGGCTCTTGAATCTGATTCGCAACTTGCAAAATCTTTTAAAACCTTGTGTCAGTGTTTGTGTAAAACCAACACTTATAAGGGCATGTTTTTGGTTTGAAACTTTTTTTCCCCATGCTTATTTTTAGCTTAGTCTTACAATAGATGTATCGGGATCATCATTCCTGTTACGAATTCTTAAGGGGGCTCTGGTGCCAATACTTTGAGATAGCACTATGCATGACACCACCCAGGAGCTCACAGCCCCAAAACACAATGCGGTGGGAAGGGGCACTACAAGCAAACTCAAGCTCTTGCTTCGATACTACTGGTAGAGCATCATCGAAGACACTTGGGCTGCAAAAATGTACTTTAATGCTCCATCTAAAGATATGAAATATAGATATAGAGCAGCGCTGAGGTGGTAACATGTTGACATCGCATCCTCAAAGGAGCCATTTTCCTCCTCAGTGGTGGGAACTCAAACCAATGATCTACTTCAGGCTTTTACTAAGGCAAAACAAAGGGGTTTTTCCAAATTTTAATTATTTTTAGGGGTTGGCTTGTGTGTGAATTTTGACACAAGAAATTTTACACAAGATGCAAGTTTTTGAATCAGAAACTAAGCCATATACTTTCCATATTACAAAAGAGGATCAAGTCACCTGAACTATCATGAGTTTAGGTGGAATTTTAGAGAAGGATATTTGATCTAATGTAAAGGTAGACCCTGAAATTCTAATAATCAAATATATATCCTTATCCCTAGTTTGTTAAAGATAAAATCCCATTATATCACAAAGTAAGTTTCCAGCCTTAGTCCTATTTTCAAAATTTTCCTCAAAAAATTTTAAGATTTTTATTTTTTGTTGGGTATGCAAGCAAAAAATAAAACAAGAAAATGACAAAAGAAAAATTAATTTTTTTAGGTTTTGAAAATCCTAAATCGATTGTTAAAATTTAAAAACACCCCCTGATGAATGGGTTTTCATGAGAGAAAATTGGGGTCAGGAGAAATCCATCATTGTAGTTGCAAAAACACATTACCAAATAAAATTTTTATCGAAACTTCAAGGGAGTCCTCGGTCGAACATGGGGAAAAAATTACTTTCGTTGAAATCCGTGCTTCACTTTATTTATTTTTGGTGTTTTTAGGTTTTGTTTTTCTTTTGTTTTTTTGGTGGTAAAGAAATAAACAAGAGGTCATACAAGTGGTGAGAAACAAATCCTATATAATGCAATGTCATTTATTGCAACAAATAGAAATATGACAAAAACAACAGAGATGGAGGTGAGAGGAAATCTCACAAATTGGTTGTTTGGCGAGACGACGACGCTTGGCGATAACTTGAATGGAGGAGGTGAGAAGCTGGATGACAGGGATGAGATGCAGGAGGATGTTGGGTGGAGGAATGCTTCACCAAGGCACGGAATCAGGATGAGGAGGTGGAGGTGATCAACTTCCTGAATGGAGGTGAGGGGATAGCCTCTAGGTCTCCTATGAAGGTGATGAGGAATAAGATGAATATTTGGTGGAGGGAAAGGGTTTATGCACTATTAGGTGGCCTAGGGCTTGAGAGGGAGCTCTTGGGAGCTTAGGGAGCTCTTTGGAACTATAGAAAGGGTAAGAGTAGCATAGGAAGTGATGAAGCTTCAATGGAAGGTGTGTAGGTCTTTAAATAGTGGATGAAAGGAGGCTAAAATAGGCATAAGACAAATAGTGACCTCTAGGACGTCGCTGTAGGCCCAGCTAAAGTGTTGCTGTAGCCAACTCACGCTCGCTCACGTGCATGCTACACTGGCTCCCCCATCTTGTGCATTGATCATGCTTGAGCCTCGCGGGCTGTCCATCTCGCTTCTCCAGCTACCATCACGAGCATCCATCAAGCATCCGTTGGTGTTTGGTGGTGCATGCTTGATTCAAGTGAAGTGTACCCCAACCCTTGGATGGCGGATGAAGGGCTCTGAGAGTGTGGGAGAGAATGCTCTGGATTGCATCGATGCCCGATCAGATGATGGATATCATGTCAGACAACTTAAACGAGCTCCCTGGATGAGCCGCGTCTGATTTGGCATACGTATGCACGTCATCGAGTGGCATCTGATTGCACGTGTGTGATGTAGCCACAATTATTGAGGGTAAAATGCCTATTCATGCATGTTCCTAGACTTAGATTTGCATTTCATGTTATAAATATTGCATAGCATGCATCATTCTGCATTTAGAGTAGTTGTATATAATTTAGGTTAATTACATCCTTTTAGTGGTCAGGAGAGAATGATATTTATTTTGGAGCCTTGGATTGACAATTTGACTATACGGATATGATTAAGACGATGATCGGAGTCCAACACCTCCGAAATCGCCTCGATCAAAGTCTCGTAGCACCATATGCAATCGAAGGAAGAACAATGACTGAGGGACTAGGTGACGCAATCTAGAATGCCAAACAACAAATCTGACCACATGGATGGATATGAGTCAACGATCACAGCCCAACAGCATAAAAATCAACTTAATCTGACCTCTGTAGCATCCCCTACAAAGGAATGAAGATGGATGGCCCAGGTCAGGCCAAGTGGTGCAACCCAGGTCGCCCATGCGCACACACATGCCGCTACACCTGCACAGTAGCACGAGCGCGTGTAGCATGTGCCAGCAGTGCGGCAGTAGGGGCACGTGAGTGGGATCCTCAACGACGTTTGTAATGGATCTTCAATGACATTTATAACCACCATTAAATGTCCTATATACGAATTTGATTCTTTCATCCATTATAAAAGGACCTCCACCACTCCCATTTTTCTTTCTCTTCCTTTCTTCCACTCACCACCTCCAAGGCTCTAGAGAGAGCTCATCCCAAGCCCAGGATGCTCCTTGAGAGTAGAAACCAAATATTTGTTCCCACCTCTCATCCCCCTTCGTGGAGCATCCCATGGCCATTCTCTCACTGCCCTTCGAGAAGAAGATCCTCGCCGTGACGCCATCCTGCCTCGCCATCTGTCCTCTGGCTCCATCCTCGTTCGTCCCGCTCATCACCACTTTCCTCCATGCGGTGTCAAAGCGAGTCATCCTCTAAGCAACCGTTGAGGGGGATTTCTCTCACCTATCTCTATCTTTATTACTTTCATAGTGTAATCTTTCCTACTTCCGTAGTTGTAAAAATCATTTGATTAGAAATCCATGATTGTTTCTCTCTCTGGCTTATATTTTCGCAAGTAGATTAGCTGGATAAAATTTCATCGACTTAATCTCTTGCTTGATAAAAAATTCCAAAAAAGTTAGAAAAGACAAAAATTACAAAAATAAATAAAAGAGAAACGCATATCTTTCAAAACCAAACGTTCGCCTCCCCGTGTTTGATCTAAGACTCACTTTTCAAGTTTTGGTTATAAATTTTATCTGATGGAAGGATTTTCTCGTGAATCAAACTACAACGACAGGTTTTCCAAAATCTGAATCCTTTCTGCGATGAGATCCACCACCATTAGTGTGCCACGCTGACCGCTTGATCATTATAAAGCGATCCAATTCCTTCTGGCACTGTAGCAGTTGCAACGCATTGAAGCTCGAACTTGCGTCCTTCCTTTGCAGAGAGGGCGGGCTACCACTTAGCTATAGACACTGGTTGGTCAAGTGGAAGTGTTGGCGTAGCTGTGGCCTCGACCGTCAGATGAAGATCCAATGGTCGTGGATCTTCCTTGTAGAGTTTTGAAGGAGGTCGGGTGAGGTTGGGCACTTCTCAGCTCTTGGATTGAGATCCAATGGTTGGGATCTCTTCTTGCAGTGAGGCTAGGAAGGCTGTGACCAATGTAGGGTGTCTTGGATGGCTCTACGTGGTGCCATCTGGGTCATCCATCTTGTTCTTGTAGAGGGAGCTTTGGTGCTCCAACCGATGTGATTTTTGTACTGACGAACTACGGTCATCCCTCTAGATCCATTCTTATGGTCAAATTCTTCATTCAAAGATCGTAAAGATGTCGCATTGGCTCCTGGTTATATAAAATGTTAGATTTAATATATAGAATACACAAACTATCCTAAATGCAATGCAATGAATGTTATACAATATTTATACTATTTGATGCAATGGTAGGCCTCGAAATTATCATACATAAACATTTTATCATGAGTTCATGCGTGTTTATCATACCCCCATGCTTACTTTTTGTTAGTTCCTAGCAAAACTAACCTAAATTCTACGTATAAAGTAGAATCGAGATTTGATTACTTAGGAAAGATTTGTTGGTTGCTTTAGAAAATTTCAACAAAAGACCTATTTACAAAAACTCGACTGTGCATTGGTGTCTGCCAAAATGCAGACCACCCAATTCCTCACCTTAGAAGATACATTTTTTTGTATTTTTCTTTTCTAATATTTTTTTTTTGGCTTTTGGAGTTTGAGAGTTTCGGGGTAACTTTTTACGGCTACCCAACCTACCCATGACTTGAAAAGGACTCTAAGTGCTAAGAATCTTGTGAAAAGAGTGAAAGACTCACTAGGCGGCCATTAAAATGGACTTTAGGTTTCTATGACCCTAGGTAACCTTTAGAGCTTCTACCTAAAGGTCTATCTTTCCGAATGGTAGCTTTCTCCTTAATTTTTAATTTTTATGGGGTCAACACAAGGGCAAACTCAGTGTATATCATCCTAGTTTATTCTACTTCCTCGCTTTTTCTCTAAGTGTTTTGGGAATTATTTATGCATTTCTTTGATTTGGAATCTGGGCTGTTACCCACGGCAACTTGCCAGCCATACTCGTGCGGTGAAGTGTGGTTTATTTTTCTATTTATATTTTTTTCTCCTTTTAATTTTTTTTCTTTTCATTTTTTAGTACCATTTTTTTCTTTTTCTAAGTAGGTGACTTCCCTGATCTAAGATTTACCTAAAAGCGGTAGAATGAGTATGGTCATGTACTTAGGCCCTAGACAACTGGCAAATGGCTGTTACCTACAATAACTTACTAGCCAAACTACCCTAGAAAGTTTATTAGCTACCTAATTTTCAAAGAAATCACCGAAAAGTGAGTCAGTGCAAATAGGGTGTAGATGCTTAGACTTAAAGTCCTCTCAAATAAGAGGGTGGGTTAATAAGTCGTGTACTTATAACCTCAATTTATTAGTCAAATTAAAATAAAATTACTTCGCGAGGAATCGAGCTGAAGTCCACATTCGAGTGGACACCTGGGCTAATTATTCCTGAAGACCTGAAGAGTCTAAGTGTTCAGGTCCTAAAGAATCAATTCCTAAAGTTCGCAACTAACTGATAGCGATTTCACGCGGTTTGTTAAAATACGTCGTTGTAACACGTAAAATCGATCAACTCTTAAATTTATAATCCTAGATAGGGAAGTATCTAGGGTCGTCCAAGGAGGCAATATGGTTGCAAAATTGATTCTCTTGCTCGGAATAAATCTCAACTTTCTTTTTGGTATTTTTTTTCAATATATCATTTTTTTTTTGTTTTTAAGCTAAGGCAACAAGCGAACTGATGGCGGAAAAAGTGATTTACACTTCAATTTACATACTACTTCTATGTGGCAAGTAGAGCCTCTCCCTAAGCTCACTCTTGGCAAGTGGAGGCCTAGAATAATTAGGGAGAGGGAGTGAAGAATGCTGAAAATAAGCTAATGGAAATGCAAACAAGAAATGCAAAGAAGGCAACTAGATAATTGATAAAGTGTTTTACAAAAGGCCTAGTAGAGGAAAGCTTGTACTACTACAAAAATGCAAATAAGAAAAGAAAATACAAATCCTTTAGATAGATGGTGAAGAAGAGGGCTTCTTGCTCCAAGGTTGGTGGCTCCCAATCTTGAAAAGAGTCCTTCAACTCCTTCCTTGCAGTGCTCCGCCAAGGTGATGTCCTCCAAGGCAAGCCTTAAGGGGGCATGCCCTAAGCTTCTCTCCAAGGGTGGACGTCCACCCTAGGTCCTTCTCCCTTTCCTGGCCATCCTCCTTGAAGTGGAAGAGTCCTCCTCCTTGGCGTGGCCCAAGTTGAAGAGAGTGGGGAGAAGAAGGCACCAAAAGGGCTGGTGGTGTGCCCCTTTAATCTCCTTCTCTACTCCTTCTCCTTGGGCGTAGGTATAGGTGGATGTAGGTAGAAAAATACACTAAGGGAGGATGCCCCCAAATGGTGGTAGGTGGTGGGTTTTTATAGAAAAGGAAGGGGGCTAAGGTGTCCGTTGAAATGGAGGGCCAAGATGGAATGATGGAGGTGGTTAAGGATCCAATGGCCAAGGGTGTTTGGCGCCACCTTAAGAGGCACCAAGGGGGTAGTTATGGGGGTTGACACCCCTTGATATTGGTGCCAAAATGGCTTCTAGAAGAGGGTCTAAGTTGGCGCCAAGGAGGATTCTAGAAGGGGGGTTAGGTGGATGGCTAGGATGGCTTATGTGGGTAGGTGTAGGGTGGATTAAGGGCTGAAAGTTGGTGCCAATATAGAGGTGGTTAGGGGTAGTTTTTGGCACCAACTTAAGGTGTCTTTTGGTGGAGATAATGGGGAGAAGGGATGGCTAGGGGGTGGCGCCAACTTGAGTAGAGTAGCTAGCTTAAGTAGGCTTAAGTTAGTGAAGCTAGCTAGGGTTGACTTTGAAGGTGGTGGATGGCCAAGGAGCTGGTTGTTAGCTAAGCTAAGCTAAGATAGCTTAGCTAATGGAGGAGTAGAGGAGAAGGTGTTGGAGCTAGGGTTTGGAGGGAGGAGCTGAGGAGGAGAAGTATGGAGCTGGCAGCTGCTGAAGAGGCTGGCATGGGGCTACTCTAGCTGGCTTAGCTTGCTATTCTTTGCTAGTTGCTAAGCCAAGCTAAAGTGAGCTAGCTTCTACCAAAGTAAGCTGAGGTGAGCTAGGTCTGGTACTCCCGGGTAGAATCAAGCTGGTTGAGGCAGCTAAGGTAGCTTAGCTCAACTGAGTTGAGCTAAGCTGAGTCCCCGGGAGCTGGACTTGAGCTTCTTGAGCTGGGATGAATTCTTGTTCAGCTGGCTGGAGCTGAGTGGAGCTGGATGTAGCTGGATCTGAGTTGGGGTGAACTTCTGTCAACTTAGCTGAGCTAGCTAGAGCTCCCTGTGGACTAGTGGGAGCTAAGATGAGCTAGACTCAGCTAAGTTGAGCTGGATCTAAGCTGACTTGAGCTAGGGTGAGCTAAGGTGAACTCTCTTGAGCTGCCATCCAGCTAAGATTAGCTGAGTGGAGCTGGGATGAGCTAACCCTAGTTCAAGTAAGCTAGGTTCCAGCTGCGGTGAGCTGCATCAAGCTGAGGTGAGCTGGATCAAGCTAAGGTGAGCTGGATTAGGCTGAGTTCCAGCTAGTCTGGGCTTCTCCTTCACCATTTGCCTTCTTGAGTGATAGGGTTTTAGGGATCTATATATCTGTACATCCCTAACACTCACAAAAACATATTAAAAAGACAATAAAAAAATGCAATGCATGCCTAACTTATTTTATGCCTAAATGCAGCCCAAAAACCAATTTGCGGAGTAAAATCCTAAGAGCTAGGTTTGTTTTAATGCATAAGAATGATGATAAACAGGCGTTTATCACACCCCCATGATTATCTTTTGCTAGTCTCTTAGCAAAACTTAAAACGGAATTTTTTGGGAAATCTAATTTTTTCGACTTTGGAGGAGAAAAAGAGATCAATGGACCTTGGTAGATTAAAAACACTGGAGGTACGGGATTTGTTAAAGATAAACATCGGGATTTGTTTTTGGATTCAACCATTAGATAGAACGGGATCAATATATCTTCCAAAAAATTCTCAAATTAACCCCTTGTTGATTCAGATGACTTAAAATTTTTGTTTTTAGGAATTTTTTTGGCTCATGAATCTGATTCTCAACTTGCAAAATCCTTTAAAACCTTGTGGCTGTGCTTGTGAAAAGCCAACATTTATAAGGGCGTGTTAATTTATTTATATATATATATATTTTTTTTTTTTTCTCCCCCATGCTTATTTTTAGCTTAGTCTTACAACAAATGTGTCGGGATCATCATTCCCGTACCATTCCTCGAGGGGGTTCTGGTGCCAGTACTTCGAGATGGCACTGTCCATGACACACCCCAGGAGCTCATAACCCCAGAACACGGTGCGGTGAAAAGGGGCGCTCCAAACAAACTCAAGCTCTTGCTCCGACACTATAGGTAGAGTACCGTCCAAGACACTTGAGCTGCTAAAATGCGCTTTAATGCTCCATCTAAAGATTTGAAATATAGATATGGAGCAACGCCGAGGCGGTAACATGTTGACATCGCGTCCTTAAAGGAGGCATTTTCCTCCTTCTCGGCGGTGGGAACTCAAGCCAATGATCTGCTTCAGACTTTCACTAAGTCCAAACAAGGGAGTTTTTCAAATTTTTAGTTATTTTTAAGTGTTGGCTTGTGTGTGAAGAGTGACACAAGAAGTTTCTCAAAACATGCAAGTTTTTGGATCAGAAGCTAAGTCAAATAATTTCCATATTGCAAAATAGGATCAAGTCACCTGAACTATCATGAGTTCAGGTGAAATTTTATAGAAGGATATCTGATCTTGTCTAAAATAGACCCTGGAATTCTAATGATCAGATCCATATCCTCATCCTTAGTTTGTTCAAGATTAAATCCCATTGTACCAAAAGTGAATTTTTCGACCTTAGTTCCGATTTCAAAATTTTTCCTCAAAAAGTTTTGAACATTTTTATTTTTTTGGGTATGCAAGTAGGAAATAAATTAAACAAAAATGCATGTTTTTATGTTTTGAAAATCCTAAATCGATCGTAAAATTTTAAAAACACCCCCCCATGCTTAAGATATGCCATGTCCTCATGCATTAGGAGGGAAAAGTGATCACCTTAGTGAAGAACGGTCGGGTTTAGGAGGAACAAAACCTGGAAAAAGAAGAAAAAAAAAAAAAAGGGAAAGCAAGAAAAAATGATGGGTTACCTCCCATCCAGTGCTATCTTTTACGCCATTCAGTCGGGTGTGAAGGTATGCACGGAAGATGTAAGATCATGTAAATAATTGGACACTTGGATGCCCGCAAAAAAGGTGTCTTCTTCTAGATCCCTAGAAAATTGATTAGAAATAATATTGGGATCAAAGTTGGATGGAAAATGATAAGTGTAGCCCGAGTCTGGCCATGGGTTTAAATTAAATTGGGTGCCAAACTCAGGCGGGGTTGGTGGCAGGTCCGTAAGAAAGGGGTCGGGGAAGGAATGGTGAGGATTGGGTGAAGTTAGTGTGGAAAAGTTAGGTGCGTGAATAATGGGTGGGTTAGGGGGGTATCAGGAATAAATTTGGGGTCAAGACAAGTTTCCGGATCACAGATTTTGCTGACCACTGATTCTGAATCAGAGTCCTCAAAAAAATTATGGTTGGTAAGGGTATCTATTAACATTGTCTCTTCCACCATATTGGAAACTTCAATATCTGAGTCCTCAAAGAAGTTATCATCATGGAATCTCCTGGAGGATTTGAAAATATCTAAAGTGAGAGTTTGGCCTGCACAAGTGATATCCATTTTTCCTGTGTGGCAATTAATATTTGCCTTTGCAGTGTCCAAAAAAGGGCGTCCAAGGATTATTGGGGAGTCCAGTAATGATTCAGGTGCCTCAATGTCAAGAACCAGAAAGTCTACAGGGAAGACACAATTCTGGACCTTGACTAAAACATCCTCGATAATCCCACGAGGTTTGATTGTAGATCAGTCGGCTAATTGCAGGGTAACCTCGACGGGTTTTAATTCACCGATCTGAAATTCTTCGAATAAACTCGTGGGAATAATATTTACTGAGGCACCAAGATCAAGGAGGGCACGATTAAATGTATTGTCATCAATAATTACAGAAATTAAAGGCACCCCCGGATCTTTCATCTTAGGAGGAAGCTTACTCTGTATGACAGAGCTTACTGTCTCCGAAAGATGCACCTGTCCTAGATTTTGGGCCTGCCTTTTAGGAGTACAAATCTCCAAAAATTTAGCATAGGCAGGTATATATTTGATGGCATCTAAGAGAGGAATATTGATATGAACTTGCCCAAATAGCTCCATGAGTTCTTCTGTAGTGGGCTCAGCTTTCTTTTTCTTGTTGGTGGTGGGGTAGAGAGCTTGTGGGAAAGGGACAGGAATCTTGTCTTGAGATTTTTGTTTTTCTTTTTCTTCCTGATGGGGAGGTGGGGAGTCAATTTGTACAGGTATCTTACCAGGTTCGTGTGAAGGCCCGGGGTCAGTGGTGGTTTTCCCACTCCTCAAAGTAACTGCATGTGCAGTCGGATTATTATTTAGCGGAGATGGGGGGGCCTGTGATTGCAGAAACCTAGGCGGCTGCTGAGGTGGTGGATTAGGAGGAGGCTGATTTGGATGATGTGGATTTCTGCCCAGATAATGGTTTCCTTGGTGATTAGGGTTGGGTATGGGTTTGGACGGAAGATGTCCTACAGGTCTTTGCGTGGGAGTAACCCCAATCTGATTGTTCAGATTTGTGATGTTGCGGGTTACTTCCGTCATTTTTGTTTGCATATCCTGCAGGGTTCGCAGCATCTGGGCATTGATATCTTGTTGGGATGGCCCAGGATGGAAGTTTGGATTTGACCCATACCCATTAAAATGATATGGTTGGGAGGAAACTTGATTATTGCAGGAGTAGTTCGGGTAATTTTTCCAATTGGATGAATTTTTAAAGGGCTCCTGGATGGCAGAAATATTTTGAGTGGGGTTAAGATCTGGATAGTTGTAATTCCCCAGTGAATCATGGGCAACCTCAGAATAATCAGCACGGGTAGTGTTGAGATTGTGCAAATTTTCTCTTCGTGGAAAGTTAGGTTGGGTTAGATGTGGGTGTAGAGCTTGACTTGATGTGGCCAGTCTTTCCTCAATTTTCTTTTGATTAATATGCATCTGGTCGAGTTTTTGAGCAATCAATTGAAGATCGTCTTAGGTGATAGGGATAGATTGAGTGCCTATTTCATGAACACCGAACTGTGGGTTTTGGGTTCTGCAAAATGTGTTCATGGAAGCTTGATTAAATGAGTTTTCACTCATTTCTTCGAACAGGTCATAGGCACTTTCTGCATCTTTATTTAAAAAGTTGCCGCCACACGAGGCATTGACAAAATGTCGGATTTGATCTTCTAATCCATGATAGAAGATTTGCACGAGCTGCCATAAAGGAATCTCGTGGTGCGTGCAACTTCTTAAAAGGTTTTGAAATCTTTCCCAAGAATCATGGAAAGTTTCACCAGAATTTTGGTGAAAGGTCATAATAGATCTTCGTAAGGAATTAGTACGACCTATGGGAAAGAATTTCTTGAGGAAGGCGCTCTTGAGTTGAGGCCATGTTGTGATGGGTCGGCCAATGGTCCTGAACCAATAAGCGGCCTTATCTTTAAGAGATAATGGAAAAAGCCGCATCAGCCATATGTCTTCTTGCACATTTCGGGAACGGGTTGTCTGTGCAAGAAGAGTTAGCTCTTCAAGGTGGCTGAAAGGGTCTTCCCTAGGAAGGCCATGAAAGTGTTTAATTAGGTTTAGGACCACAGGCTTGATCTCAAAGTCCCCCTCCGGTATGACCACCCCTGGTCGTTCCTCATAATAAGACGGATCATAGAAATCTTTTAGAGGAACAACAGGCTGCTGACGGGGTGGTGGGTTTGGCCTTGGAATGGCTAGGTTTTGGATGTTCCTAGTCAATGTTTGTTGATTGGAATTTAATTTATTAATCTGATCGGCCATCAATTTTAAAAGATCAGGTAGGGGGTCTTGATGTTGTGTGTGGGGCAACTCAAGATTAGGGAGCTCCAAGTGTGGGAAGTTACTGGTGGTTGGGTTTTGGGTGGAAGGGTTAGAATTAGGGTTAGTGGTGGGGTTAGAGGTGGACGTGGAAGGGTCAGTGGACCTATTTTGTTGTGTTTCCATTTTTTCAGGAGAAGAAGACAGAAAAAGTGGTCTTTTTGCGTGGGGGCCGAAATCAAATGGTCCTTCCAAGTGCGGATTTTGAGACCGTCGCCCGTGCATAAAATGGAAGAACGGGAGGGGAGGAGAAGAGAAAGAGATGAGAGAAAGTGTGCAATTCAAACAAATAAAACTAGACCTAACTTAAATGTGACTCCCTAATAATAACCTAAGACTTGGTCTATATAGGAAATCAGTAGTCAATAGTGAATACCCGTTCTATCAACAAATCTAGCCAAGTTGCTTAAGGGGAGGTTTGGGCCCAAACGTTTCCCAAGGAAGACCCCAGGTGCTTGTACAAACCCGTGCCTGGTCGTTTGACACAGCCCCTCAGCCTGAACACCAGATACAGATGACAGAATTGGTATCAACTAAAGAGAACTTAAGACCTAAATAGCAAGCCTAAGTTGATAAAGCCTTAGGGGTCAAGTTGCTACAAGTTTTAATTAGGTCTAGGATGATATAATGCATATGGAATGTGGAGGGCGTTTATTGGGATGTTTCCCTATTATTTTGATTTTTTTTGTGTGTGTGCAGGAATTGGAGAGTGGCTCCTATGAAAATCAAGTTGTCACACAATTTTTATGTATTTTTGTCTTTTAGGATTTGATTTAATTAAATGAGTTTTAGGGTTTTCTCTTTAAGTTTTCAAACAAGTTTGAAAGTTCACAATCAAAGGAAATACAAATTTTATGTGTGATTGTATATTTCCTTTAATTTGCGTCTCTAAAGAGAAGGAAAGAAACCCTAAGCCAATTATCCCTAAGACAGAAAATTACTACCAATGAATTGATTTTTGGCTTTCTGAATTAAGTAGTGGTCCAAACAAGTCAAACAACACCACTACCTTAAATAAAATCAAACAGGGATTCCAGAAAAGATTTTTGTAAGATTTTAGGAATTTTTTTGATAATTGTTTTGAATTTTTAATTGTACGGGTGTCAAAGTCCAGAAATGATACGTGTGGGTATTTTGGACATTTCAGTATTGCCACCGACCTCAGAAAATTTTTATTATTTTATATGATATGTAAAATTTCACAAGGATTCCAGCAAGCTAAATTTCACAGAAATTGGATGAGTATAAAAAAATTAAAAATTCGCGGACAGTAGTAAAACAGGAAGGTTAGAGGGTGTGACCCCTCTGCAATCCACGAATTTTCAAAAATTAAATACAAATCCAATTGATCTGAAATTTGGAACAGATGTTCCAAACTTAATTACAAATCACTCTTTGCAATTTTATGATTTGAGGATGCCTATGGTGTTAGGAATCGATTTTTCAAGTCCAGACAGAAATCTGGACCCGAAAAATAGAGCACCAATACTTACAATGGAGTGATGCTAAAGAAGCATACAAGCAAACAATAGATTTTATAAGGCACCACTCCACTTAATCAAGTTGTTTGGGATCCTGAAAGCCAAGTTGAATATGTTTTTGGTAGTTTTAATTAATTATGTGACCAGAAAGAGGAACCAACCTGAATTTCGCGGGAAGAAAAGGAACTTTAAGCTCTCGCTTCCAGATTCCCGCCTTCCCGCTGTAGTTCCTGCACACACAAAAGAAAGAAAGAGAAGGGGATGAGATCCACTTCAAACAAGAGAAAATTAATTAAAGCAAAGCCATGCCACCCCGGCAACGGCGCCAAAAAGTGATAGCGATTTCACGTGGTTTGTTAAAATACGTCGTTGTAACACGTAAAACCGATCAACTCTTAAATTTATAATCCTACATAGGGAAGTATCTAGGGTCGTCCAAGGAGGCAATATGGTTGCAAAATTGATTCTCTTGCTCGGAATAAATCTCAACTTTCTTTTTGGTATTTTTTTTCAATATATCATTTTTTTTTTTGTTTTTAAGCTAAGGCAACAAGCGAACTGATGGCGGAAAAAGTGATTTACACTTCAATTTAAATACTACTTCTATGTGGCAAGTAGAGCCTCTCCCTAAGCTCACTCTAGGCAAGTGGAGGCCTAGAATAATTAGGGAGAGGGAGTGAAGAATGCTGAAAATAAGCTAATAGAAATGCAAACAAGAAATGCAAAGAAGGCAACTAGATAATTGATAAAGTGTTTTACAAAAGGCCTAGTAGAGGAAAGCTTGTACTACTAGAAAAATGCAAATAAGAAAATAAAACACAAATCCTTTAGATAGATGGTGAAGAAGAGGGCTTCTTGCTCCAAGGTTGGTGGCTCCCAATCTTGAAAAGAGTCCTTCAACTCCTTCCTTGCAGTGCTCTGCCAAGGTGATGTCCTCCAAGGCAAGCCCTAAGGGGGCATGCCCTAAGATTCTCTCCAAGGGTGGACGTCCACCCTATGTCCTTCTCCCTTGCTTGGCCATCCTCCTTGAAGTGGAAGAGTCCTCCTCCTTGGCGTGGCCCAAGTTGAAGAGAGTGGGGAGAAGAAGGCACCAAAAGGGCTGGTGGTGTGCCCCTTTAATCTTCTTCTCTACTCTTCTCCTTGGGTGTAGGTATAGGTGGATGTAGGTAGAAAAATACACTACGGGAGGATGCCCCCAAATGGTGGTAGGTGGTGGGTTTTTATAGAATAGGAAGGGGGCTAAGGTGTCCGCTGAAATGGAGGGCCAAGATGGAATGATGGAGGTGGTTAAGGATCCAATGGCCAAGGGTGTTTGGCGCCACCTTAAGAGGCACCAAGGGGGTAGTTATGGGGGTTGACACCCCTTGATATTGGCACCAAAATGGCTTCTAGAAGAGGGTCTAAGTTGGCACCAAGAAGGATTCTAGAAGGGGGGTTAGGCGGATGGCTAGGATGGCTTATGTGGGTAGGTGTAGGGTGGATTAAGGGATGAAGTGGTTAGGGGTAGTTTTTGGTGCCAACTTAAGGTGTCTTTTGGTGGAGATAATGGGGTGAAGGGATGGCTAGGAGGTGGCGCCAACTTGAGTAGAGTAGCTAGCTTAAGTAGGCTTAAGTTGGTGAAGCTAGCTAGGGTTGACTTTGAAGGTGGTGGATGGCCAAGGACCTGGTTGTTAGCTAAGCTAAGCTAAGCTAAGCTAAGATAGCTTAGCTAATGGAGGAGTAGAGGAGAAGGTGTTGGAGCTAGGGTTTGGAGGGAGGAGCTGAGGAGGAGAAGTATGGAGCTGGCAGCTGCTGAAGAGGCTGGCATGGGGCTACTCAAGCTGGCTTAGCTTGCTATTCTTTGCTAGTTGCTAAGCGAAGCTAAAGTGAGCTAGCTTCTACCAAAGTAAGCTGAGGTGAGCTAGGTCTGGTGCTCCCGGGGAGAATCAAGCTGGTTGAGGCAGCTAAGGTAGCTTAGCTCAACTGAGTTGAGCTAAGCTGAGTCCCCGGGAGCTGGACTTGAGCTTCCTAAGCTGGGATGAATTCTTCTTCAGCTGGCTGGAGCTGAGTGGAGCTGGATGTAGCTGGATCTGAGCTAGGGTGAACTCCTGTCAACTTAGCTGAGCTAGCTAGAGCTCCCTGTGGACTAGTGGGAGCTGAGATGAGCTAGACTCAGCTAAGTTGAGCTGGATCTAAGCTGACTTGAGCTAGGGTGAGCTAAGGTGAACTCTCTTGAGCTGCCATCCAGCTAAGATTAGCTGAATGGAGCTGGGATGAGCTAACCCTAGTTCAAGTAAGCTAGGTTCCAGCTGCGGTGAGCTGCATCAAGCTGAGGTGAGCTGGATCAAGCTAAGGCGAGCTGGATTAGGCTGAGTTCCAGCTAGTCTGGGCTTCTCCTTCACCATTTGCCTTCTTGAGTGATAGGGTTTTAGGGATCTATATATCTGTACATCCCTAACACTCACAAAAACGTATTAAAAAAATAATAAAAAATGCATTGCATGCCTAACCTATTTTATGCCTAATTGCAGCCCAAAAACCCATTTGCGGAGTAAAATCCTAAGAGCTAGGTTTGTTTTAATGCATAAGAATGATGATAAACTGGCATTTATCACTAACGCCTAAATTCTTTCTCTTGATTCTAGTTTTTTTTTTCTTTCTCTTTTAGATAGTAGGATAAGAAATTACTGTTAGAAGTTGACAAAATAATCATTTCACAAAATATCCACCCCCCCATGCTTAGCTAATGCAATGTCCTCATTGTTAAAATAAAAGTATATAGGAGGGTAGAATTGGAAGAATAGCACCAAATTTCCATGAGATTTTTGTCAGCTCCAAATAGTCTTTACACGTGTTGAGTTTAGTGCCTTCAGCTAGGTGATGTTCGGCCAACAATGGTTAAGGCAAGGTAAGAGCAACCTTGTCTGAGATGGGTTTAGGGAGCACGTGGTCAACAAAAGGTTTGAGGCATTATCCGTTGACCTTGAAGGAATTACACGTCTTTGGGTCAAAGATTTCGAAGGCCTTGTTAGGAAAAATCCGTTCAATAATGAATGGGTCATTCCACTTAGACCTAAGCTTTTTGGGGAAGAGCTTCAGTTGAGAATCAAAAAACCAGACCCTTTGGTTTGGCTCAAATCTCTTACGTTAAATCATCTGACCATGAAGAGCTTGGGTCCTTGCCTTAGAGATTCTGGCATTTTCATAAGCATCATTTCTAAGCTCCTCCAACACTGATGGTCGGAGTTTCCTGGTCTTCCCTGTCAACTCTAGGTCGAAATTACATTTCCTGATGGCCCAAAATGCCTGGTGTTCTACTTCTACATGTAAGTGACACACCTTGCTAAACACCGGACAGAACAGAGACATACCGATAGGCATTTTGTATGTCGTACAGTAGGCCCAAAGAGAATCATTTAGCTTTTGGGTCCAATCCTTCCTATCAAGCCTTATGGCTTTCTGCAAAATATTTTTGATCTCCCGACTGGATACCTCAGCCTATCCGCTCGTCTGGGGGTGGTAAGGTGTGGAAATCCAATGATTCACCCCATATTTCACAAGTAAATTCTAAAACTGGGCATGAGTGAAGTGTGTGCCACCATTGCTGATAATTGCCCGAGGAATCCTGAATCGACTGAAGATATCTTTCTTCACAAAATCGATGGCCACCTTGTGGTCATTGGTCCAAGTAGGAATTTCCTTAATCCATTTGGACACAATCAATAGTGATCAAAATATACTGGTGTCCAAATGGAGGGAAGGGTCCCATGAAATCAATGCCCCCAATGTTGAAAATTTTGACGGGAAGTATCAGGTTTTGGGCCATCATGCCTCCCTTGGCCATGTTCTTGAGCATCTGGATTAGGCACATGACCTTGAGAATTCCTGGGCATCCTTAAATAAGGATGACCAAAAGAATCCTAATTGCAAAATTTTTGCCACAGTTTTTTTCCTGGAAAAGTGCCCACCACATGCAGATGCATGGCAGAACTCAAGTATACTATGGAACTCATTTTCTGGGATGCATCGGCATATAATCTGGCCAGTGTCAATTCGGTACAACTCAAGATCATCCCAAAAATAGCATTTGGCCTTAGACATAAGTTTGTCCCGTTGTTGTTTTGCCCAATCCTGGGGATCTAACCAACAGCCGAATAATTAACGATATCCACAAACTAAGGGGTTCAGATACCCGAGATTGTAAGGATAGTCACATTCAAAAATGTTTTAGAGATAGGGATATCTGAATGAAGAGAATCAATTAGGATTCTCGACAGGTGATCCGCCACTACATTTTGTGCCTTGGCTTTGTCCCTGATTTCAAGGTCAAATTCTTGAAGTAACAGAATCCAGTGAATAAACCAGGGCTTGGCATCCTTCTTGGCCAAGAGATGTTTCAAGGTAGAGTGATCGATGTAAATGATAACGTAAGAACCAAAAAGATAAGCCCTGAATTTTTCTAAGGCAAAGTCTATGACTAGCAATACCTTTTTAGTAACAGTGTAGTTCCTCTGGGCCTCATCTAGAGTCTTGCTAGCATAGTAGATCATACAGCGCTTCTTATCTACTTTCTGACCCAAGATAGCCCCAACAGCATAATCAGATGCATCAACCATGATCTCAAATGGGGCTGTCCAGATCGGTGGTTGCAACACTAGGGCATAAGTGACCACCATTTTCAATAAATCAAATGCCTTACTACATGATTCATCAAATATGAATGGCGTGTCTTTGCCCAGAAGGTTACTTAAGGGTCAACCAACTTTCGAGAAGTCCTTGGTAAATCTTCGATAAAAACCCACATGCCCAAAGAATGATCGGATCTATTTCACAGATGTGGGTGGAGGAAGTCTATAGATAGCATCCACATTAGCCTTATCAACTTCAATACCCCGATTAGAAATCACGTGACCCAAAACAATGCCTTCTTGGGTAATGAAGTGGCTCTTCTCCCAGCTAAGGACTAGCCATGTGTTGATGCATCTCTGGATGATCAATTCCAAGTTAGCTAGGCATTACTCGAAGGAATCTCCAAAAATGGAGAAATCATTCATGAACACCTCAAGACAGTCTCCCACCATGTCTCAAAAGATGACCAGCATGCACCTTTGAAACGTAACGGGTACATTGCAAGGCCCGAATTGCATTCTATGAAATACAAAGGTTTCGTAGGGACATGTGAAAGGTGTCTTTTCCTGATCTTCAGGATGAATAGGGACTTGGTTATATCTCAAATAACCGTCCTAGAAGCAAAAATACTTTTTTCCAGCTAACCTTTCTAGGATTTGATCAATAAATGGCAAGGGGAAATGATCTTTTTCGGTGGTTGTGTTTAACTTCCTATAGTCAATACAAACTCTCCAGGTAGAAGTTGAATGGGTGGTAAAGGATTCCCCTTTCTTGTTAGTAATAACGGTTATTCCCACCTTTTTGGGTACAATCTAAATGGGGCTAACCCACGGACTATCTGTGATGGGGTAAATAACGCCTACATCAAGCCACTTTATTATCTCCTTTTTGACCACTTCTCGTATACTCTGGTTTAATATCCTTTGCATTTCGCTAGGAGGGCGGGATCGATCTGCCATGAAAATATGGTGATTACAGTAAGATGGCTCGATCCCCCTAAGGTCATGGATGGTCCAACCAGTTGCCTCTTTATTATGCTTAAGGACCTTAATCAATCTCAATTCTCGCTCCTTAGTCAAATTAGCACTAATAATCATAGGAAGCACATTCTTAGGTCCTAAGAACTCGTATTTTAAACTTTCTGGCAATGGTTTCAATTCAAATTGAGGTGGGTTCAATATAGAGGGTATGGTAGATGATGATGAAGATTGATCAAGACAATCTAGTGGAAGAGGTTGGGAATGAACAAAATCAACAACCTCTTCCAGGTGTGGTGAGTCTGCCATAGAGGGTTGTGGGTTGGGTTCACTAAAGCTGGTGGAGACCTCGAGTACATTGATCATCATATAAGTCTCAAGACTAAAATCATGATCCTCAAGCTCCTCAATGAATCCACAATCTTCAAATCCTTTTATCGCCTTGAAACTTTCAAGAGTTAGCTTCCTATCGCCAAAGGCGATCTCCCTACTACCACTCTCACAATTTATGTTGGCCTTGGCGGTAGCTAGGAATGGATGCCCCAGAATGATGAGCGTATTCCTCAAGTCTTCTGGTACATCCATGTCAAGGACTAGGAAATCTACAGGAAAATAGAAGTCCTTGACCTTGACAATAACGTCCTCAATAATGCCTTTCGGTGTGGTGACCAAACGGTCCGCTAACTGCAGCATTACTAAGGTTGGCCTAAGTTCACCCAACCAAACCTTTCATAAAGAGAGTTCGGGATTAGGTTGATGGATGCACCAAGATCCAATAGTGCCCAATAAAAAGTGTAATCTCCAATGACGCATGAAATTAAGGGGGCACCTGGATCTCTCTTCTTCTAAGGAAGGTGATGCAGGATGATAGAACTCACTTGCTCAGAGAGAATCACCCTTCTCGTGGTGGGCTCTTTTGGCTTACACTTTTGGGTACAAAGATCTTTCAGGAATTTAGCATAAGCCAGGATGTGCTTAATAGCATCGAGGAGCGGGATATTGATCTCTACACTCTTAAATAAATTCAAGAGCTCCTCATTGCTATCTAGGGTTTTCTTCTTCCTGGTTTTCAATAAGGCTTTGGGGAACAGGATGTGGGTGGTATCCTCAATTTCAGGTCTCTGGGCCTTATTGTCTTCAATTTCCTCCTTTTCTCTCTCGAGCTCCCTAGGGTTTTGGTTTCTAGAAAGAAAATTAAGGGTCCTAGGTCTGCTTCTTGCTCCTCAAGGTGATGGAGTTTGTAGAGGCGTATGAGTTCGGGTCTTGAGGCAAGGTAGGAAAGATTGGAGGGCCTTGATTGGTCAAATATCTAGCTACATAAGAAGAGGAGGGACCCTACACAACCACCTGAGCATGTGCGTGTGGGACCCTTTGATTCTCGTACCCTTGGGCTCTATTGCCATGATTTTGCACATTGCGTGGGTTGGGTACAGGTTGGGATGGTAGAGATCTAGGGTGTCGGATGATAGCAATAAGTTTGGATTGCAAGTTGTCGAATGATGTCTTCATTTGCTGCATAAGCTGAAGCATGGACCCTTGCATTTCTACCATTTTCCGATTTAGATCAGCTTGCCCTGCAGATTGTTGGGCATTCCAAGATGGCTGAGTAGCCAGTTTCAGGGGCAACTGGTTGTATACTTCACCTTGACCCATAGCTCTTTGAGGTGCATAGTTGTTGGGTCGTGTTTGGCTCTATTGCCCTTAAGATTTCCAGGAGAACTTAGCGTGGTTCCTCCAACCCAGGTTGTAAGTGTTAGAATACTGGTTGGGCCTACCATTCTCCTGTATTGCATATCCATCCTCATAGGGTGAGGATTAAGGAATAGAAGGATTAGAAAAGCTGGGGTCAAAGGCCCCAGCTTGGAACCCTAACTTTTCGAGAAATTCTGGCTCATAGGTTGAGTTGACTCTAGCTGATTCATGAACTCTGGCCCCATGGAAGCTCATGAAGAATGGATTCCCGCATTTTGGGATTGAGTGGATGTAGGAGTGTTTTTTGAGTTTGCATCCATCCACTCTTCCATCCTTTTTGCAACCAAGTCCACCTTATCTAGTTTGTTGCAAATCAATTCCATGTCAAATGAATGAGAATTCTAGATCTCATTAGCATTTAACTGGGGTTGTTGGGATCAATTGAAGGTATCCATGGAAGCATGATTTATTGAATTCTCTCTCATCTCCTCAAACAGGTCATATGCGCTATCTGAATTCCTGTTGAGGAAATTATCTCCACAAGAGGCATCCACGTGATTACGGAGTTGTTTGACCAAACCATGATAGAATATCTGCACGAGTTGCCATTTCGGCATGTCATGTTGTGGGAAGTTCCTCAAAGGATTCTGGAATCACTCCCACGCACCATGAAACGATTCCCCCGACCACTGGGCGAAAGTGGTATTCGCCCATCGCAAGGCATGTCCTGTCCAATTGGGAAGAATTTCTTTAGGAAAGCCTATTTAAGAGCAACCCATGTTTCTATCATCCTTCTAATAGTCTGGTACCAATGTGCGGCCTTATCCGTGAGAGAGTGGGGAAATAGCCTCATGATCATCTACTCTTCGTTCACATTCCTAGCTTTTGTGGTCTGAACCAAAGTGGTCAAATACTCCAAGTGCTGGAATGGGTCCTCCGAGCCAAGCCCATGGAAATGGTTAATCAAACTTAAGACTTGGGGCTTGATTTCTACGTCACCATCGGGAATCATGATGCCAAAACGTTCCCCATAGTTCGAAGGACCATAGAAATCCTTCAAGGTGTGTGCCTTGACCATTCATTCGTTGGAACCATTGCTGCATCAGCTGCAATTCTTCTAACTGCTCTAAATTAGCTCCTGCTAGTTTGGGAGTAGGGGAGGCGATTGTTGATCAACCATGGGATATACTTGGCTATAAATCCAGATCCACCTCTGGGAATGGTCTAAAGGCCCTTCCAAATGATGGTTCAGTGACCTCCTTCCATTTGGATAGGGAAGGAAGTCGGAAGGATAGGGAAAAGAAGGAACCTTACAGCACAAAAAATGCAAGCCTGTCCTTAGGTTGGGTAGCCTAAAGATCTACAGACTCTCAAAATCTGTCTTCAGATTATAATCAATTTACTCTACTTTTATCTGATCAATCCAACCAATTAGAAGGAGGGGCTGGGGAGAAGCTTCCTCCTTTGACTTGTGCCTCCAGTTCCTTTGAAACCTCCCAACTGTAGTTGTTTGACACTACTCCCCTAGCTAGACATTAGATTGACCAATATAAGTAGGTTAAGCAAGAACAGTCTCAATCTGGACCCTGAAGAGCAAATCAATCCTTAAGGCCAACATCTAATCAATTTTAGTTAGGCTTGAAATATTGGTGCTTCTAGAATGTGATGGGCCCTTCATGGGTTGTGCCCTTAATGATTCATTTGAGAATGTGTGTATGTGCATAACCAAAATGTTTTCAAGAAAGATTATTGAGGATGAAGTGAGTTTTAGGATTCAGATCTTACTTAGTAGCTTTTAGGATTCAAGTATTAGGTATATTCCACTAAATGTTTAAGAGGCAAACCAAGTTTGAAAGCACGTGTTGAAGTCTTTTACTTTATAGACTAAGAAATATGGAGTGCCTAGTTTAACCTAACTATTGAATCCTACGAGGCAGCTATAAGGTGAATTTCTTTTAAATTAGGTGGTGTGGCCCAAACAATTCAATCAATTGGCCCAGATGCACCACCAATTAAGGCACACAAAAAGTGATTAACCTAATCTGATTTCTACTTTGATATTTTTTGATTTTTTTTGTGTACCGGTTCCACAGGTTGGAATCCTTGTCTGTGTATCAGTTCGAAACATTGTGTGCCTCAAATGTTGGTGTATGAATTGTGTATGTTGATTTATCCCACAATCAGAAGATAATAATATATTTTATTTTACATATGTTCGGGGGTGAGATGAGCGTAAGTGGCAAATAAGACAAACAAATTTTATGCTAGGGTTTATGCAAACACCTAACTAGATTAGGTCTTGGTTATTGATGTAGGGAAAGTGAAACTAGAGGGGGCTAATGTGGGGGCACTTACAAACCACTCTACCCGCACTTTACTCCAATATACCATACTTGGATCTCCTTGTTAGGATACCTGCAAGAAAATAAATAAAAGGCAAGTGGCGTTACTAATAAGTAAATGCAAAGAAACACAGAAAATAAGAAAGCAATTCCGTTGCCTCCCAGGCAACGGTGCCAAATTGATGAATGGGTTTTTGCGAGAGAAAATTTGGGATTAGGAAAAACTTGTCGCTGTAGTCACAAAAACACATTATCAAATAAGATTTTTATTGAAACTCCAAGGGAGTCCTAGGTCGAACATAGGGAGGCGACGTTTGCTTTCATTGAAATCCGTGCTTCAATTTGTTTGTTTTTGGTGTTTTTAGGTTTTATTTTTTATTTTTTTTATTTTTTTGGTGGTAAAAAAATAAACAAGATGGCACACAAGTGGAGAGAATCAAATATGATATAATGCAATGTCATTTATTACAATAAATAGAAATATGACAAAAACAATAGAGATAGAGGTGAGAGGAAATCTCCCAAATCGGCTGTTTGGCGAGATGACAGTGCTTGGCAGTAACTTAAATGGAGGAGGTGAGAAGCTGGATGATAGGGATGAGATGTAGGGGGACGTCAGGTAGAGGAATGCTTCACCAAGGCATAGAATGAGGATGAGGAGGTAGAGGTGATCGAGTTCCTAAATGGAGGTGAGGGGACAACCTTTAGGTCTCGTATGAAGGTGATGAGGAATAGGATGAATATTTGGAGGGAAAGGGTTTCTGTACTATTTGGTGCCTAAGGCTTGAGAGGGAGCTCTTGGGAGCTTAGGGGGCTCTTTGGAACTCTAGAGGGGGTGTGAGTAGCACAGGAAGTGATGAAGCTCGAAGGGAAGGTGTGTAGGTCTTTAAATAGTATATGAGAGGAGGCTAAAATAGGCATAAGACAAATAGAGACCTCCAGGATGTCGCTGTAGGTCAAGCTTAAGTGTTGCTGTAGCCAACTCACACCTACTCACGCACGCGCTGTGCTAGCCCCTCCATCTTGTGCGTTGATCGCGCTCGAGCCTCGCTGACTGTCCATCTCACCTCGTAGCTGCCATCACGAGCATTGATCAAGCATCCACTGGTGTTTGCTGGTGCATGCTTGATTCGAGTGAAGTGAAACCCCCACCCTTGGATGGCGGATGAAGGGCTCTGAGTGTGTGGGAGAGAACACTCCGGATTGTGCCGCCACCCTATCACTCGATGGATATCGCATCAGACAACTTAAACAAGCACCATGGATGAGTCACGTCTAATCTAGCATGCGTACGCACGTCATTAAGCGGTGCCTGATTGTGAATGTGCCATGTTGACCACTCGATCAAGATCAAGTGATCCAATTCCTTCTAGTGTAGTAGCGATTGTGACGCATTGAAGCTCGAACTCACGTCCTTCCTTTGTGGAGCAGGCACACTACCACTTAGCCATAGACGTTGGTTGGTCACATGGAAGTGTTGGTGTAGTTGTAGCCTCGACCATTGGATGAAGTTCCAACGGTGGTGGATCTTCCTTGTAGAGCTTTGAAGGAGGTCGGGTGAGGTTGGGCACTCCTTAGCCGTTGGATTGAAATCCAACAGTTGGGATCTCTTCTTGTGGTGTGGCTGGGAAGGCTGCAGCCAATGTATGGTTGCCTAGATGGTGCCACGTGGTGCCATCTAGGCTATCCATCTTCTTCTTCTTCTAGAGTGTGCTTCGATGCTCCGACCGACGTGATTGTTGCACTGACGGACTGTGATCGTCGCTCCGAATCCATTTGTACGGTTGGATTCTTCATCCGAAGCCTATAAAGATGTCACACTACCTCCTAGCTATATAAAATATCAAAATTAATATACAGAATACACAGACTATCCTAAATGCAATGCAATGAATGTTATGCAATATTTATACTATAAGATGCAATGCCAGGCATAGGAATTATCATAAATAAGCATTTTATCATGAGTTCATGCGTGTTTATCACCCTCCATGCTTATGATATGCAATGTCCTCATGCATTAGGAGGGAAAAGGGGTCACCTTAGTGAAAGGCGGTTAGGTTTAGGATGATCGAAACCTGGAAAAAGAATGAGAAAAAGAAAGCAGGAAAAAAATGATGGGTTACCTCCCATCCAGTGCTATCTTTTATGCGCCATTCAACTGGGCATGAATGTATGCACGGAAGCCGAATGATCATGTAAGTAGTTGGACACTTGGATGCCCGCATAAAAAGGGTCTTCTTCTGGATCCTTGGAAAATTGAGTGGTAAAAATTTGCAGATAAAAATTTGATGGAAAATGGTAAGTGTGACCCAAGTCTGGCCATGGTTTTAATTTAGAATGAATGTCAAACTCGGGTAGGTCTGGTGGTAGGTCCAGTTGAAAGGGGGTGGGAGAGGACTAATGAAGGGTAGGTAAGGTTAGTGTGCAAGGTTGGGTTAAGAGAAAAGTGGGTGGGTCAAGGGAATAATCAGGGGGGCCATCAGGAATAGATTTTTGTGGAAGACAAGTCTTCGAGTCATAGATTTCGCTGACCACTGATTCTGAATCAGAATCCTCGAAAAAAATGTGGTCAAAAAGTGTATCTAACAACATTGTCTCCACCAAATTTGATATTTCAGTATCTGAGCTCTCAAAAACTTATCATCATGGAATCTCTTGGAGGATTTGAAAATATCAAGGGTGATAGTTTGGACTGCATAGGTGATATCCATTTTGCTTGTATGGCAATTTATATTTGCCTTTGCAGTGGCCAAAAGGGGTCGTCTAAGAATTATTGGGACATTCATTAAAGATTCAGGTACCTCAATGTCAAGGACCAGAAAGTCTGTGGGGAAGACACAATTATGGACCTTGACCAAGACATCCTCGACAATCCCACTAGGTTTGATTGTATATCGGTCGACTAATTGAAGGGTAACCTCAATAGGCTTTAATTCGCCGATCTGAAATTCTTCAAATAAAATCATGGGAATGATATTAACTGACGCACCAAGATCAAGAAGGGTGCGATCGAAACTAGTGTCATTAATAATCACTGAAATTAAAGGTGCACTCAGATGTTTCATCTTAGGAGGCAGCTTACTTTATATGGCAGAGCTTACTGTCTCCGGAAGATGCACTTGACCTAGATTTTTAGCCTACCTTTTTAGAGTACAGATCTCCTTTAAATATTTGACATAGGCAAGTATATATTTGATTGCATCTAGGAGAGGGATATTGATTTGAACTTTCCCAAATAAATCCATGAGTTCTTCAGTTGTGGGCTCAGATTTCTTTTTCCGATTATTGGTGGGGTGGAGAGCTTGTGGAAAAGGGATAGAAGTCGTGTCTTGAGATTTTTGTGTTTTTTTTTCTTCCTGAAGGGGGAGTTGAGAGTCAATTTGCACAGGAATTGGGGTTGTACCAGGTTGTTGTGAAGGCCCAGGATCAGTGGTGGTTTTCCCACTCCTCAAGGTAACTGCATGTACAGTTGGATTATTATTTGGAGGAGGTGGGGGGCCTGTTGTTGTGACAACCTAGGATGCTGCTGAGGTGATGGATTAGTAGGAGGCTGATTATAGTAATTTTGATTTCTTCCCGATTGCTGGTTCCTTTGATGATTAGGATTGGGTATGGGTTGGGAGGACAGATGTCCTGCAGGTCTTGGGGTAACCCCAATCTGATTATTCATATTTGTGATAATACGGTTACTTTCGTCATTTTACTCTGCATTTCCTATAAGGTTCTCAACATCTAGACAAGGATGTCTTGTTGAGATTGTAGATGTAAATATGTTTATATCACATAAACCATCTATTTATGCATGTTCATAGGCTTATAGTTACATCATACATTATAAATATTGCATAGCATGCATCATCTTGCATTTAGTTTAGATTGTATAAAGTTTAGATTAATTTTCTCTTTTTGTGGTTAGGGTATAGGGCGTTATTTAATTGGGGCCTTGGATTGAAGATCCAACTGTATGGATCTGATCAAGGAGATGATCGGAGTTCAACGACTCCAAGATCACCCTGATCGGATTTCCGTAGTATCTGATGTAGTCCGAGAAGGATCAGAGGTCAAGGGGTAAGGTGGTGTAAATCGTATCTCAAATGACAAATCCGACCACACAAATGGGTTTGGATCGACGATCATAGCCCAATGGCATGAAAATCGGTCCAATCTGACATCTGTGGCACTACCTACGAGTATATGAAGATGGATGGCCAGGATGGTGCCATGTGGCACAATCCTAGCCATCTGCACGCGCCATCAACCCGCTCCTCTTCCTCAAGGTCCTCTCCATTGTGCAATCTCAGCCGTTGGATCTTAATCCACAATCCAACAGCCGAGATTCACTCGAGGCCGCGCCCCCTCCTCATTTGATGGCAAAATCTCAATGCACCTCAGCCATTCAATCTTCATCCAAATGCCGAGGGCGCTGAGTGTTAGAATGACAAAGAGACCGAATGTCCCCCATAGTGCAGCGATCAAACGTGCTATACACTTCGCAGGACATGCGTTTGACTCACAATCAGAGGCACGCACGGATTTATCTTGACCGCGTGTTCAGCTACGAACAACCCAGATCGTCTAATCAGGCACACACGTGATTAGTCGCGGCTCTGCACGCACCATCACACACATAGGCGTGCAATGAGAAGGCGAGCACAAAGCATTCTATGCCATTTGATTTCTTGATCGGATGGCTGAGAGAGCATAAACGTGCGTAGGCATTTCGAAGGCTGAAGGCAAGAAGGCGGGGGCATGCACGTGTCTTCAACCACGTTGGAGCAATATTTTCGATCATAAACATCATTAAAGACGTTGAAATGAATGTTTCAAACCTTGGAAATGTCTCTTATGCCCTTCACTCTCACATCTCTAAAAGGGCACCCGTACCACTCAAATTTCTCATCCCTTCCTTCACCTCTCTCCCTCTCCAAAGCACTAAAGAAGCTTGTCCCAAACCCGGGATGCTCTTCTAGAGTTAAAATCAAAATATTGTTCACTTTTCACCCTGTTCATGGAGCTCCCGTGGTTGTGTTCTCACCCTCATTCCGGAAGTGGATCTCGTGACAACAACGTCCTGCCTCATCCCTGGTTCTTCCTGCTCCGTTCTCCATATTTCATCTCAGCTCTATGTCTTCCAGGTGTTGCCCATTCCGGCTTGTCCTTCAAGCAGCCGTCGAGGAGGATAATTTCTCACCTCCCTTCTATTTACTACGTTCTAGAGTAGATTTACCAATTTCTAGTTGTAATATTTTCAGCTTTCTAGTTGTAAAAATAATATCACTGTTATAAAAGTTTTTGTTCTTTCTCTCTCTCTCTAGTATAGTATCAATTCATTGTGATTATCCCATCTTAAAATCGAAATTACAAAAAAATATATATAATTACAGATTGAGAATCAACGTAGCCTCCTTGTGTTTGACCCAGAATTCCTTTTGAGTTTCGATAAATTTATTTGTTGATGGATTTTCTTGCAAATTACGCTACGACGATGAGCTTTCCAAACTCAACTCTTTTTGCGATAATTTTCCATCACGACATTTTGGCGCCGTTGTCGAGGAGACAATGAATCTCGATTTCCTTTCCACATTTCCATGCACTTATCTGTTTTCTAACTCTCTTTTATTTCTTCTCTATTATTTTGTAGGTACCTCATCAGGGAATCTTCAAGTGGCAGACAGGAGTAAAGTTCAGTTGAGGATAATTGTAAGTGCACCCCATTCTTCCCCCCTCCATAGAGTTCATTTCATAACCCTAATTCAAACCCTAATTAACCTCGGTGTTCTCATAAACCATACAGTTAGTTTTGATTGTTTGATTTCCGCCTCTCCTATCTCATCCTCCGTATATAAACAAAAAAAAATCTAAAAGAAATATCACAGAGGTACACGGCCTCTTCTGATTTTCATACTAAATCGGTCAACCGATCTTTGGAAGCGGTACACACATCCAAGCACATAATTGACTAGAAATTAGTTTAGGTAATCATTCGTATGCTTAACTCAGTGGTGCAGTAAGGCCAATAGTTTGAGTTGTTTGTGCCGCACCACTTCATTTCAAAATGACTCATCAAGTAGTTTCTTTTAGGGTTTACAATTTAGATCAATACTAAGCACTCCACTTTATTTTTGATTTTAAAATGAAAACATCTTCACCCAAGATTGAAAGATCAAGTTTGCCTCTATTTGAACTCACCTAATTCTAAACCCTAAAAGCTACTTAGGAAAGATTTGAATGTTAAAATCTGCTTATCCAAATAATCTTGCCTGAAAACCTAGGTTGTCCACTGATATAGACATATCTATTTAGGTTAAAATGCCTATTCATGCATGTTCCTAAGCTTAGATTTGCATTAATGATATAAATATTGCATAACATGCATCATTTTGCATTTAGAGTAGGTGTATATATTTTAGGTTAATTAGGTCCTTTTTATGGTCAGGAGAGAATAAGACTTATTTTAGGTCCTCAGATGGATGATCAGACCGTACGGATCTGATTAGAATGATGATCGAAGTCTAACGCCTCTAAAATCATCTAAATTGGAGAACCATAGCATCATACGAAGTCTGAGGAAGATCAACGGACAGGGGGTAATGCGACATCCATACAGGTTTTGGATGGAAAATCTGACCATACGGATGGATCCAGAGTGATGATCGCAGTCAAGCAGCGTAGGAAGCAACTTGATCTGAGCACTGTGGCACCCTTTACAAAAGGAAGAAGAATGGATGACCCAGATGGCAACATGTGGCGCCATCCAGGCTACCCAACGTCATTCAACAACAGCGCACCACGCACAACCACAGTTGTAGCTGCGCACCACACAAAGCCACAGCCGCAGCCGTGCACTACGCACAACACAGCAACCCACCGCATGCTAGCACGTGAGCGCACATGCCGTGGGGAGCATGGACGCGTCAAGCGTGCACCAGCGGAGCAAATCTTCAGCGATGCACCCCTTTAGTGACTCTTACAGCTGTCACTAATGGTCTGTGCATGCCAGCAGGAGGAATTGAAGGGCGGATCTTCAGTGACAGCTGCAGCGACGTTTATGGATGTTAGTAATGACCTAGATGCAAATTTGTTCTTCCCCCTCCACTATAAAAGGACCTACCCACCACCATTCCAAACCATCTCTTCCATTTTGGCGCTGTTGCCAGGGAGGCAACGCTCTTTGATTTTTTTTTTTTCTATGTTTTTTCCACCTTACCTAACTTTTATCTCACTTTTTCTTTGATCTTACTGTGATTGCAGGTACTCATCCGAGGCAGGCTAAAATAGTTAGATCGGAGAAAAGTGCAGATGAAGGTTTTGTAAGTTTATCCCCACCACCCCTACCCACTAGTTCATTTCACCACACTAATAACCCAAACCCAAACCAACTTAGGTGCTTTGTATAAACCCTAGGATAGATTTGGTTGTTTGTTTGTCACCTCCACTCATCTCACCCCCGCATATGTAAAAAAAAACAAAAAAAAAGCACTCTTCTCTTGTGGATTTTCTGAAAGCTACACACTTAACACCCACAACTTCTCACCCAAAGGTGCACAATCACATCGATTCTACCACTTAACCGAGATCTGACCTATGGACCCAGTACAGTTAACTCAATACACAAATAAGTGAGTAGAAATCTGAATAGGTCAAACATTTCTGTGTGCCTTAATTAAGTGGTGCAATAGGTCAATTGCTTGAACTATTTGGGCCGCACCACTCAAAATAAAAGCAATTCATCAAGTAGTTTGCCACTTAGGGTTGATTCTTAGGGCTGAACCAGGCACTCCACATTTTTTCTCTGATTTCTAAAGGAACATATCATCACCCATGTTTTCAAAACTTGGAGTGTTCTACTAATCCTTGATTGAATATACCTAAGAGTAAACCCTAAAAACTACTAAACAAGGTTAAACCCTAAAACACACATCATCAAATAATCTTGTTTGCAAACCCTGCTTGTGCATGCACACACATTTTAACTGATCATTAAGGAAACAACCCATCTAAAGGGCCCATCACATTTCAATAGCACAATCATCCCAAACCTAATTAAAATTGATTAGACATAGGCCCTAAGGACTGGTTCGCTCGTTGGGATCCAAATTGAGATTGTTCATGATTAACCTGCTTATACTAGTCAATCTGATGACTAGCTAAGGGAGTAGCATCAAACGACTGCAGCTGGGGGGTACACTAGGAACCGGAGGCCCAAGCCAAAGGAAGAACTTTCTCCCCAGTCCCTCATTCTAACTGGTTGTATTTCCTAGACATAAGTGGAGTAAATCATCCATAATCTTGGATGAATTCTGAGAGTCTGTAGACCTTTAGGCTACCCAACCTAAGGACAGGCTTTTATTTTTGTATTGCAGGGCTCCTTTCTCATCTAATTTCCCTCCTTACTTCACAATGTACCCTTCCACATCTTACACACATTTCCAATCCTATCCTCCTACCACCACTTATCCCCAAGATGATTACTATCCCGACTTGACTTGTAATTACCCATCCACTAGCCGGGATAACTTTGATTGGGGATACGAATCCGAACCACAATGTCCAGGGCTTAACCTTGGACAGCAAGACTATGATTGCTATCCTTCCCAAACCTAGAATGATTATGAATCTCCATCCTTTGATGACCAAACCAACCCAATATACAATCAGGAATGATATAATGATTATAACACCTACCCTCCTCGGTATTCCATTGAATATAGGTTGCCACCATCCTTTGAACAACCTAGAATGACCTACTTTCAGGGAGGGACCCAAGAACCTCGACATCTTGACTCCCTTAGATTTAACCCAAACCCACCCGAACCTGAATCGAACCAGTTCGTTCAAGTGAACCAGATCCAGGATAGGGTATTGGCTAATTTGACGAACACTATATAATCTTTAGAAGCTCAGCCAGCACCATGCACTGAAGCACTGGAGCCTATGATCAAAATGATTGATGAACTTAATAGTTCTTTATTGGATTTACTCCAAAGTGTTAGGGATAGGGACCTAGTTGAGTTTCTTCTTGGGAAATTGTCGAGGTTGAGGATGAAATTTGTGGTTGCCCTAGTCAAATCTTGGGATGATTCTCAAGATGAACCCCCTTCAGGAGAGCCAACATTTGAACCCACTCAGGCGCCTATTGGGGGGGATACATATTCTGAGATTGGAGATGACTAGGTTGGGCTAGGGCAACCCTTTGAGGATGAATCGAGTTTCTCACTCGATATCCTAGAGCCAGGAAATGATGAAAAGTATGTCTCCACAGACCATGAAATGAAAAATGATTTTGAGACATATATAAATGAGGATCATGGATTCTTTGATTCTGAGGGTGAGGAATCTCTTAGTGAAGTCTCACTTGAGCTTAAGGAAGATGATTTTAGTGAGACAAATGGGCTCGTGGAGCATGACGAACCAATTGATAGCCTAGTCATTGAAGATTTTGATTCGATTGGGGCTAACTTGGAGGATTCATATCCTCATTTACTTGATGATTAAATCAGTGACCCCATTCCTCATCTGCACCGTGAAGAGCTAACTTCTAAAATCATTGTGCCCAAGTCAATCTTGATTCAGCCACGATTTCTAGACTTGGGAGAATCATATGGGGTGAATGATATGTTAGAGGTTCCAGAGCCTGATACCTTGATGTTGGAAGGTAGAATCGTTGAAATAAAAATTTGGGAGGTTATTTCTGAGGGAACTTTGATTTTGGATCTAAGGGTACCTATTGACCTAAAACCACCTACTTTCTACTAAGACCCTTACGATATCTTTCACGTGCAACCCAAGCTCAAAATAACTGGTTATTTTTCTGAGCTAGATGTTAAGTGGACAACCGCACCTATTGAACCATCTTTACCCATTGTTCGACACTTTGGTCTTGGGCTGTACACCACAAAATCGCAGGCCCGACCCCGCAAGCTTAACAACCTTCGATTTTGGGTGATTTTCATCCAGAAGCTTAGAACCACTCGACCCTGGGGCATGGGTCTGCACCATAATTTGGTCCACGTTCATGGACATCTTCTGTGACCAGGTTTCAAGATTAATATTTTTATTTTGATTTTGACCCACACTTGTGAATTCTAAATTTCTTCTTTGTATGTATGTTATACCTAGATGAAGGCATTAAACTTAGCACGTGTGTATACACACTTCTCTCTGCGGAATTGACCAGATTTTCATGACACTCAGGTGATATTCTATTTACTCCGCCCTTTTCATGCCCTTATTTTTACAATGACATTGCATCATTTAGGCATGGGGGGGTGGATACATAATCCTGAATTCATTTTGTTAAATCCATAGAATTTCTTTTAGTTTCATTAAAAAAAATTGAAAATTCAAAAAGGTAAAAAAAAAAGAAGAATTAGGAGAGGAAAACTTAGGCATTTGGAAGTTTTTAACTTTAGGAAATGATATGATAGGACATGAATACTTAGACTCTTAAGGTCTTTGAGCTTAATTAGCCCGGGTGTCCACTCGAATGTGGACTTAGTCTTGAGTCCTCACCAATTAAAATTCATTTTAAGTTGGTAAATAAATTGGGATGATAAGTATGCGACTTATCAACCTGCCCTCTGATTTGGGGGGACTTTAAGCCTAAGCATCTACACACATTTTTTGCACTGACTCATTTTTTGACGATTTCCTTATAAATTGGGTAGCTAATGAACTGTCTAGGGTGGTATGGCTGGCAAGTTGTCAGTGGTAACAGCTCATCGACCAGTTGTCCAGAGCCTAGTCACAAGACCACTTTCATTATATTGCCTTTAGGTAAATCATAGATCAGGGAAGCCACCTACTTAAAGAAAAAAAAATAAACAAAAAGAAAAAAAAAATAGAAAAAAGAGAAAAAAATAAAAAATAAACAAAACCACACTTCACCGCACGAGTATGACCGGCAAGTTGTCGCGGGTAATAGCCCACTCGTCGGTTGTCCAGAACCCAGCTCACAAAAAAATGAACAATAATTCTGAAAATACTTAGGGAAGAAGCAGGGAAGTAGAGTAAACTGAGGAGATATACACTAGGTTCGCCCTTGTGTTGACCCCATAAATAAAAGTAGGGAGAAAGCTACCGTTAGAAAAGATAAACCTCTAGGCAAGTTTACCTAGGGTCGTAGAAACCCGAAGGTCATTTTAATAGCAGCCTAGTGAGTCTTTACTATTTTCACAAGATACTTAGCACTTAGAGTCCTTTTCGAGTCTTGGGTGGGTCGGATAGCTGTAAAAAGTTATCCCAGAATTTTCAAACACCAAAAGTACAAAAAAATTAGAAAAGAAGAAAAATAAAAAAAAATTATATTTTCCCTTTTCAAATAAGGTGAGGACTTAGGCGGTTTGCATTCTGGTAGGCACTCGGGTACTATTGAGTTTTCGTTGTTTAGGACCTTAGTTGAAATTTTCTATTGTTAATAAATGACTTAGGCCTAAACGATCTAATCTTGATTTTGATTTTATCCATAGCATGTAGTTTAATTTTGCTAAGGACTAGCAAAAAATAGGCATGGGGGTATGATATAGACACATCTATTTAGGCTAAAATGCCTATTCATGCTTGTTCCTAAGCTAAGATTTGCATTCATGTTATAAATATTGCATAACATGCATCATTTTGCATTTAGAGTAGTATATATTTTAGGTTAATTAGGTCCATTTTATGGTCAGGAGAGAAGAAGACTTATTTCAGGGGCCTTGGATGGATGATCGGACTATACGGATCTGATTAGGACAATGATCGGAGTCTAACGCCTTTGAAATCGTCTAGATCGGAGAATCGTAGCATCATACAAAGTTTGAGGAGGATCAACGGCCAGGAGGCAATGTGACATCCATACGGGTGTCTGATAGAAAATTCGATCGTATGGATGGATCCGAAGCGATGATCGCAATCCAGCAGCACGGGAATCATCTCGATTTGAGCACTATGGCACCCTCTACAAAAGGATGAAGAATGGATGGCCCAGATGGTGCCATATGGCACCATCCAGGCTTCCCAACACCGGCCAGCAACAGCGCACCATGCACAGCCATAGGCACAGCCACGCACCACGCATAGTGCAATCTCACACAACAGTAGCCCAGTGCATGCCAACGCGCGTGCGCATGGTGTGGGGAGCGTGGGCACGTGAAGCGTGCAACGCGTGATGCGCGTGCCAGCAGAGTGGATCTTCAGTGACGCACGCCTTTGGTGATGCTTGCAGCTATCACTAATGGTCTGTGCGCACCATAGACAGCTGCAGCGACGTTTATGGATGTCAGTACTTACCCAGATGTGAATTTGTTCTTCCTCCACTATAAAAGGACCTCCACACCATTCCAAACCATCTCATCCTTTCTTCCTCTCACCACCTCCAAGGCTCTAGAGAGAGCTTGTTCGAAGCCTGGGATGCTCCTTTAGTGTAGAAAACCAAATAGTTTTCCTTCCCTTCATCCCCATTTGTGGACCATCCCGTGGTTGTCCTCTCATCGCCCTTCGAGAAGAAGATCCTCGCTGTGATGTCGTCATGCCCCATCCTCCGTCCTCCGGCTTCATCGTCCATCCTCCAGCTTCATCCTCCTTTGTCCTACTCCTCACCACCTTCCTTCGGGCAACGTCAGAGTGAGTTATCCTCCGAGCAACCGTCGAGGGGGATTTCTCTCACCTCTTTCTATCTTTCTACGCTTTTGTAGTGTAGTTTTCCTACTTTCATAGTTGTAACAAATAGTTGTTCATGAATAGATGATTATTTCTCTCTCTCCCTCCCTCCCTCTCTCTCTTATATTTTTGCAAGAGATAAAGTTTTCATGGACCTAATCTCTTGCTTGTTAAAAATACCAAAAAAATTAGAAAAGACAAAAATGAAATAAACAAATAGAAAGAGAATGTGGATTTCATAAAACCAAATGTTCGCCTCCCTATGTTTGACTCGGGACTCACTTTTCGAGTTTTGGTTATAAATTTTATTTGACCACGTGCTTTGCAACTGCAATGATGAGTTACTCGTAACCCTGATTTCAAACTTGCAAAACACATGCGATCATGCATGCACTCACATGTGTTTAATCAATCATTATGGGCACAACCCATTCTAAGGGTCCACCGCATTCCATAAGCACTACAATCCTAAGACTAATATAAAATCAAGTAGACATTGACCTTAGGACTCAACTGTTTGTTTCAGGATATTTTTCGAACTGTGGTGCAAATTTATGATGTCTGCTTTCTCCAGAAGGTGATAAGTTGGGCTGTCGGACTGTCAAAAGACTTAGCAGGTAGGGAATTGGCACAATTAGCAGCCTTCGGGACACACTTCCCCTATCTCACCATCCTAACTTAACAATCTTTTGGATTAAGAACACAAAATTCATACTGTAGTTTGAATCTATCTTGGAGCTTAGGTCCTTAGGCTACCCAACTTAAGGACAAACGTGTTTTGTTGTTGTAAGCACCTTTGTTTTGCTGCACCAAAATTATGTTTATTGCTAAGACTGATAATTCAGGACTATCTTGGATTGAAGCCTCTATTCAAGACACCAGTTTAGATAGTAGCTGATGTGTGTCATTTTCATTTATTTGAGTCTAGGACTTTATTGTAAGGAACCTCAAATAAAACTCAAAAATTATTTTTTTCGCGTATCTTTTGAAAACCAAATTTTAGGGTTATTGATCGACTAAGCATATTAATTGATCGATTAAAACACTTTGATCGACCAACCTACTTATTTGACCGATCAAATCAGTCCATTTTAGGAAGTTGAGAAAAATCCTCTTGATCGATCAACCAAGCTAATTGATCGACCAACAAGTGATTTGATGGGAACACCATCATGAGTCATAACTAGCACATTTTGATCTAATTAAGTCAGTAAATGCTCCTACATAACTGCTAGAGAGCCATAATTCACTGCAAATCCATTCTGAAGGAAAGACAAGAAAATAGGGTTAAAACTGTCATTTTACTGTCATGTCTTGAATGCAGTACAACCATGGGCTTTCTCAGGGGTTAATTAAGGGTCAAAATGGTCCTAAAAGGCTAACTAGTGGGTTAGAACAGACAGAAAAGGGTTTTCACGTGTTTTGAGAATTAAATGACTTTTGAAACCCTAAAAATAGACACACTCAATTAACTGAGGTTCTGGTTAGGATAAGATTCACCTAAACCCTCTAAAATTCATATAAAATTATTCTCTAGGGTTTAGTACCTTCAATTTGACCATCAGAACCCATCTTGACTCAAAACAGAGTCTCAGATTGACATTTGCCCTAATTTGGGTTTTTGCATAAATTATCGAAAGTCAAATGTGGTCAAAACCAAAATCCAACTTCACCATTGGATTCCTTAGGACCAAATTAGGTTTGTACCAAAATTTGGTCTCATTCTGAGATCATCTTGACCTAGTTTGCAATTCAATCCAGTCTGAGTCTTTTCTCTTAGACACATGCCCCTAAGTTTTGAATTGCCTACAAAAAGGCCCCTATCTTTGTCGTCATTCTTTGAAAATATTTCCTTCCACCATTATCACATAGGAATCCTTCTTCAGCGACCTTTGATTGAAGAGAACTCCTTTGCTCAATCAATCCCTTCCAAAATTGGAAGGGAGATTACTTAAGGAGTCCTCTTCCCATTGAATCCATCCATGTGCCCTAAGACTTTCCCAATCTCTCATGTGAACGCATGAGAGATTTGGGTATCTCAAAACTTCCATCTCTAGAGACATTTCCAAAGCTTGGAAGCTTGGCTTCCAAGCTCAAACTGACCTCTTGAACCCTATAAAAGGAGCCCCAAGGCATGGCTGTATTCTTCAGCAAGTTTTTGGGAGCCAAATCACCTTAATCCCCCACCTCTGGCAACTGAAAAACCTGCTCCGATGACCTCTCTAGATCTTCATCCTCCGGTTGTCCAAACATCAAACTAGACAGCCTAAGCTCTCCCTCTCTTCGTCACGACCCTCCCTAGTCAAAGGGAAGGCATTCCTTCGTTAGCATCGTTGTCGCCGCAGCGCTACTTCTTCCTCCTTCTCTGACTCCGATCGATCAACACCGGAGCCCACCACCTCCATACCACCTCGATATGTCCCTTTTTTGCTCTCTCTCTTTCTATTTCACTTTCTGACTCTCTACACATACACACGACCACCGCTTCTCCCTCAACTCTCTTCATCTTCCCCACCTCAGGCATTACTCCAGCAATGCCTACTCACTGCCACATTGCTCGAAACATGCCACTACCACCCTCATTATATCCACCGTGCTCCACCGCACAAAGTCCCTAACATCCCCTCTCCTATTTCTCATCTTACCACCTCGACGATTGACCCACTACCGCACCACCATCCTCGACCTCCGCACACCACAACATGCCCTCTCACAACACGCCACCGCCACCCACACATTCGCCGTGGTTCGACGGAGGTCCTGATGTATTTTAACTTGGCCACAAGGTAGTATTCCTATCTGCAGGTGTCTTCGCTAAAGCTTCACTACCTCCGCCATCGCTGCCTTCATTCACCGAGCTCCAAGTGTTGCGAGCCCCAGGCAACTACCCCAGGCTGTGCAGAAGGCTTCCAAGCACATGCCCATGTGGTCAATTGGGCATCACACCATCCATTTCAGCTTCAATTGAGGAGACTTCAACCTACTACCTATCATGCGAAGAAGGTGGGACTTTAGTCCCACCTCAGAAGTTCACAAGCATTTATGACTGCAGAAGGGGAAAAAGTTATAGAGGCTTACCGCCTTAAATCACTTGGGGGGTGAGGTCCCCTGCACCCTCACTTGACCTCGTCCGCGACTCTGATCCTGCAGATCTGGCCTGATCTGAATACCCACCCAAGCTTACACTCCTCAGCTATGACTCACGCTCGCAGCCCTGGATCCGGGTGCGCTCTAGGTCCGAATACCCAATAACCTGGTATTGTTGGAGGCTCTAGGAGAGCGTGACCTAAGGAGAAAAAGAGAGGAGAATTTGCGCGAGGAAGGGGAGGGTTTTGCTCTCTGGGATGTCAGCTAGCACTTAGCCAAAAATCTGAAGACTCTTCCCCCTCTGCATGATGAAGAAGGGTAAGAAGAGCAAAGAAAGAAAGAGAAGGAAGAGGAAGAGAAGAAGAGCCACAGCAGAGAAGAAAGAAGAAGAAGAAGAAGAGAAGAATGAAGGAAGAAGTAGAAGAAGAACAGAAGAAGAGCTGCATAAAAGAAGAAATCAGAGAAAGAAGGAGAAGGAGAGCACTGTAGCATCAGACGTTTAACACGTCTGATCCTACCATCAGACGACTGATTTGAGTTTATTTCATATATAACTATTGAGTTCCATTTTCCATTATTGTAGGGAGTAATTGGCGATTCAAATCACCATTTTACTCCATTCCTTTTGCAGTCTGATACCTGATTTTGTTGCCACATTATTCTGAATCAATTCCTGATTATAATTTCTTATCTCTACTATTTTAAATTACAATCTTGAGAATTGAATTCATACTTGCTCCCAACGAATGACCTCGGACTTTTTCGAGTATAAATTTTATCTATTTTTCACAATATTTCATGTATACTACAATGCAATGATTTAAAACCTGATCTCAAGCGAGCAACATTTTGGCACCATTGCTGAGGAGCAACACACAATTCAGATGTATTGATTGCAATATCAAACTTGTTACTAACTTGCTACATCTCTTTTGATTCTAATCTGTTTCAAGGACTCATTAAAGGAAGATCAGCAGCACACCAACCACTTTAGGGCATGTAAACACAAATCCAAATTTCTTCTAAGCCCTTGATTCTGAAATGCTAAAAAAAGGAAAAAAAATCAATTAGGGCTACTTGCACTATATTCTTAGACTAATCATCAAGTTTCCTGATTTGATACATTCTATTTAGACAACACTCAAATCCTGATTTGTGCACCTACTTAAGATCTTAAGGTATCTAGGGCTATCACATTATTATTTGAGCCCTAGGTACCACATTTGGACAAATTAAATTGGACCAAATCAGAGCTAATTAAGGATTCCAGTTTAGGATTTTAGAGAGACACTTGCTTAATCAAGAATTAATCTTTCCAAACAATGTGTGCTTAAAACCTTGATTGAATTGATTTATTCAAGCAAAATCCTAAAATCAGGCTCTTAAATTCATTTAAACACTAAATGAGGGACCTAAATTTCTCAAAAGATAATACAGGTGAAGTTGACCCACTTTGTTGGGTTAATCAATCTTCAAATTAGGTCACTTTGTACAAAACCATCTCAAAAAGTTCAAGTGACAATTAAAATTGGTAGACTTAAGAGGTCAAGTCCCCATTTTGGTCTGCCTGGATCCTCAGTGACAAGAGAGGTTGAATGGGGGAAACCCTGTAACTCGTGGGGGTGCTCTACCGTGTAGTGGTCTTTGCGGGACTCTCCCTCTCTGGTTGCCCAGGTAATTCTTAGGTGGACGGCTTTCTGACTATGGGGTATCATCTGCCCCGAACCTCTATAGTCATCCAAAAATTTTTTAGGTGTCTTGATTGGATCCATCACATTCTACCTCTCATCTACTCAATCAGTGCATGTTCAGGATGAGGTCTCTATGACCATCCTTGAGGCCTACATTAGCAACTCATTCCCATCGAGGCCAAGGTTCGACCTCCTTATTTGTGCAACAACCCAATCTGATCGATATCTCTTTTGATTCATCTGAACCTAATTCTCCTTCATCCATCATCATGGCATAGCCAATAGAAGAAAACAATCTTGAAAATTAGCTTCAGTGCCTCAATGATCTATTCCAAACCTTTGTAAACCCACCGCAATGTCTTATGATGCGAGATCACTACAATCCCGCTATGGTGGCAATCGAACCTCAAGTACAAATCCCCGCTAGAGGTCCTGATACTGAACTCAAACCCAACATGGTCCATGCCATTCTCAAATTCCTTGGGCATAATTCCAGGGATCCTTTCCAGCATATCAAGCAACTTAAGCATCTTGACCAGACCTTCGGATCAGAAGCTCAAAATCGAGATGTCTTACTCATGAAAATGTTCTCCTTCTCTATCATGGACAAGGCTGCTCACTGGTACCAAACCCAAACATGTCCAATCAATACCTAGATGGACCTTCAATTCGAGTTTCTGAGAAAGTTCTTCCATGTTGGTCGGACAAATGCTTTACGGCACCAGATCACACATTTCACACAGCAAGTAGGAGAATCGCTTCACGAGGCATGGGATCATTTTTTGGATCTCATGCGAAAGTGCCCCCATCACAGAGTTCCTAAATGGGAACAAGTCCAATCTTTCTACCAGGACTCCATGAGGATATTTGATTATTCATCAATGCAGCCTGTGGAGGAAGCATCATGGGTCAACACGAAGACACCGTATGGGAGATTCTTGAGAATATGTGTGAGAACTCCATCAATAATGAATCCATGGGCAAGTTCGACCGGACGAATGCTTGTGCATTGATGAATCCAAAGGGAGCACATTAGATGCAGGGCTTGTCCTCTTTCGTCGACTTGGAACTGGTGGCCAGTCATCTAGACAAGGTCTCTATTATTGAGAAGAAGGTGGATGAGCCAACTCGACACTTGCAGCAAACCACCTCTGCGCAAAACCCATTTGTGCAACTACCCTCTGGTAGGGAGGCTGTGAATAACATCTATCATCGATCTTCTCTAGGGATGGACTCGTATCCACCCCCATCTGAACCCACCTATTCTGCTTTTAGAGGGAACTCTAGACCCACCTATTCTAGTTGGGGGAACTCTGAACCCTCGTATTCTGACTTTTCTGAGGCTCCTCAGACTTGCGAGGACCTCAATGCCATAAAGGATGATCCATTCTCAAACACCTACAACACTGGATGGGGTAATCATCCTAATTTCATGTGGTTAGAGAATAATCAAAATCAGAGACCTCAATATCAGCCCCAACCACAAGCTCCTCGTCCATATCAGCCACCTCAACCTCGGGATAACCAAACATATCAATCTGGGTTGACTCATATAGATCAAATGACTCTTATGTTCCAGACTCTGGCTGACGTTCAGAAGATCAATGCGACTATGCAAAAGCAGCACAAAGACGATATCATAGAGGTTCGCAATCAACTTGCCCAGATGGCAAATCCCTGCCAACCTAGTGCACTTCCTTCACAACCTCCACCTAATCCAAGTAACGTGCAGAACCATAGGCACGTTATAAACCCAAATCATGGCCAAGCTCACTTTGTTTATCAGGCCCCTTCTACTCCATCACCCGACGGGATGGAGGCTTAGACATCATATGTGGGTTACCAGTAGCAAGCATCTCTTTTGCCCACACCAAACCAGAACCAAGCAAGATTGAATTATGTTACTACCCGTAGTGGCAAAGCAACACAGAAACCACCTTATCCAAGCCACTCCTAGCCTAGTAATACAAACCCTAACCCTAGATTGGTCATCTAGGACACTCCTGTCCCAAATCAAGAGCCTGAGCCAATTCTAGAGGAACCGTCTAAGGTTCCATTTCCTGAGGCCATGACCAAGGGAAAAAGGACAGCCAAAGCCGTGGCACCTGAGGAGGACCCGGTTAAGCTCTTTGAACTGGTCCATATAAACATCCCCTTAATGAATGCAATACGCCACATACCGGCTTACGCATGATTTCTGAAAGACGTGTGTACACCTAAGCGTAAGCTGTGAAACAAAGGTGGGAACCCAATCATACTATCGGAACAAGCCAGCTCCGCCATTTTGAGCAAACTCCCGCCTAATACAAAAGACCCTGGAACCCCTCTAATCTCCTATGCAATTGGTGATATACAATTTGACTAAGCTTAATTGGACTTAGGACCTTCCATAAATTTGATACCTACATCCCTACTAGAAGACTTCGAGGAATCTAAACTTAAACCGACAAAAATGACTTTGCTGCTAGCCGACCAATCTATTAAGTCACTAAGAGGAATTCTCAAGGATGTCATAGTTAGGGTACATGACTTCTATTTTCTAGTGAATTTTATTTTCTTAGACATGATGCTCCTGAGAATGTGAAGAATACACCGATCATACTAGGGAGACCCTTTCTAGCCACTTCTAGGGTTATTATCAATTGTGAGGAGGGCCAAATTGAATTAAAATTTTGGAGCAAGACACTAAAGATCAACATCTTTAAGGCCTAACAAGGAATTAATTGCAGAGTTATAGAATAGATCTACGATATCGAAGCTATGGTTGACGACCAAAGTATCGAGGAAAACCTGACTATTTCTGATCAACCACAAGAAAACCAAAACCCTCAATTAGAGGAGTCTGAACCTAACATAGGTACACCCATATCTCCTTTATTTGCTCCCAACATCCACCCTGAACCACTTACTGCTGCGAACAACCTAGTTATGGAATTAAAGACTTCCCAATCATCCTAAATACGTCTTTTTAGGCTCCAATCAGGCGTTTCCTGTGATTATCAACTCCTGACTCACTCCTGATCCGGAAACACGGCTGATTTTTGTTCTCTAGTGGCATCGGAGAGCCATTGGATGGACTCTTGATGATCTAACTGGCATCATCCCTTCATACTACTCACATCACATCTACACTAAAGAGGGCTCACGACCATCCTTTGAAATGCAGAGACACATAAATCCAAATCTGTAGGATGTCGTGAAAAAGGAGATCATCAAGTGGTTAGATGCAAGGATCATCTACCCGATCTCTGACAGTTGGTGGGTGAGCCCAATCCAAGTTGTACCTAAGAAGGTAGGGCTCACCATCATCACATCTGAAATCAGAGAAACCATACCAACCCGTATAGCAAACTTGTGGAGAGTTTACATTGATTATAGAAGAATAAATTCCTCGAAGAAGAAGGATCATTTCCCACTACTGTTCATTGATCAGATCCTTGAAAAACTAGCAGGAAATCGATTCTTCTGCTTTTCGGATGGGTACTCCGGTTATAATCAGGTTGCAATCCATCCTGAGGATCAAGAGAAGACCACCTTCACCTACTCTTTGGAACATACACATTCTAAAGGATGCCATTCGGTCTTTATAATGCACACACTACTTTTCGGCGGTGCATGCTTGCCATATTCTCAGATATGGTAGGTGAATACTTGAAGTCTTCATGGACTACTTCTCGGTATTTGGTAAATCATTTGACGATCACCTCCTGCACTTGGCCCAAATTCTCAGGCGGTGCATCAACGTAAACTTGGTTCTTTTCTGGGAAAAGTGCCACTAATGGTTTCTGAGGGAATTGTTTTAGGACATCTCATCTCTGAAAATGGCATCCAGGTTGATCAAGCGAAGGTTAATCTGATTTCCAAACACCCTATGCCTAACTCAACCAAAGACATCTGATCCTTTCTGGGGCACATCGATTTTTACCATCGATTCATTCCTGATTTTTCAAAAATCGCACGCCCTCTGACTAATCTGCTATCTAAGGATGTCCCCTTTCCAAGGAGTGCACTCAGGCATTTGAGATTTTGCATGATCAAGTTACCCAAGCACCTATCCTGCAGTCCCCTGATTATTCTCAACCCTTTGAGATCATGTGCGATGCATCTGATTATGTTGTAGGGGCGGTACTTGGGCAAAAAATAAATGAGAAACACGTGGTCATCTACTACACTAGCAAGACACTTGACGAAGCTCAGCGTAATTACATAGTTACTAAGAAAGAGCTGCTAGCCATAGTATTTGCCCTAGAAAAATTCAAATCATATCTTTTGGGTTCCTGCATTATCATATACTCAGATTACACTACAGTGAGGCACCTCCTTGTGAAGAAGGATGTGAAATCTCGACTAATCCACTAGATCTTGCTAGTGTAGGAATTCAATCTTGAGATTTGCGATAAAGCGAGAAAATAGAACATGGTAGCTGACAATTTGTCCCATCTTCCTTCTTTCGTCATCAACCAGTCTGGCCCAATCATCGAGCATTTTTCAGACAAGCACCTGCTAGTCATTCACAGACCCCCATGGTTTACTGATATTGTAAACTACTTGGTTACGGGGAAAGTTTCACTAGATTGGTCGACTTCCAAGCGAGACAAATTGATTGTCGAGGCCAAGTACTATATTTTGGAGGAACCATATCTTTTCCACATTAGCAATGATCAGGTGATTCGGAGATGCATTCCTGATAATGAGGTCAATGAAGTAATATCATTCTGTCACGACCAGGCCCGTTGTGGCCATTTCTCTAGGCATAAAACTGCAGTGAAAATTCTCCAGTGTGGGTTCTTTTGGCCCACTTTGTTCCAAGATGCATAGATGTATTGTTAGGCATGCACTCGTTGTCAGACCCTCGGCAACATGGGCTCGCAGGATATGATGCCCTTAAACCCGATTATTATGTGCAAAATCTTTGACATATGGGGAATTGATTTCATGGGACCTTTTCCCGGATCTAATGGTTTCGAAAACATTCTACTCGCTGTTGATTATGTCTCTAAATGGATCGAAGCCATCCCCATAAGAACTAGTGATCGTAAAGTTGTCCTTCGATTTATCCAGGAGAACTTCTTTACCAGATTTCGTGTTCCTAAGGTCATCATCAGCGATGGTGGGTCTCATTTTACCAATGTACACTTCTTGTCCGTAATGAAAAAGTATGGGGTGTCCCATCATATCTCGACTCCTTACCACCCCTTGACTAATGGACTTGCAGAAAATTCTCCAGTGTGGGTTCTTTTGGCCCACTTTGTTCAAAGATGCATAGACGTATTGTAGGGCATGCGCTCATTGTCAGACCCTCGGCAACATGGGCCCATGGGATATGATGCCCTTGAACCCGATTATTATGTGCAAAATCTTTGACATATGGGGAATTGATTTTATGGGACCTTTTCCAGGATCTAACGGCTTCGAATACATTCTACTCGCTGTTGATTATGTCTCTAAATGGATCGAAGCCATCCCCATAAGAACTAGTGATCGTAAAGTTGTCCTCCGATTTATGCAGGAGAACATCTTTACCAGATTTCTTGTTCCTAAGGCCATCATCAGTGGTGGTGGGTCTCATTTTACGAATATACACATCTTGTCCCTGATGAAAAAGAATGGGGTGTCCCATCATATCTCAACTCCTTACCACCCCTAGACTAATGGACTGGTAGAACTGTCAAATCGAGAGATCAAGAAGATCCTTCAGGTCATTGTTTGGCCTGATAGAAAAGATTGGTCTACTCACCTTCCAGAAGACTTGTGGCCCTATAGAACCACCCACAAGACCCAATTAGACATGTCTCCCTTCAGATTAGTGCACGGTAAGGCATGTTACCTTCCTATCGAGATGGAGAACAAGGCTTATTGGGTAGTATGGAAGTGCAATCAAGATCTAGTGAATGCCAGAATACACTGCCGGTTGCAAGTGAGCGAGATCGAGGAACTACATAATGATGCATATGAGAACTCGTGTATCTACAAAGAGCGGGTTAAAGCCTTTCATGACAGGCACATTGTACGAAAATCTTTCTAGTTTGGTCAGAAAGTTCTACTCTTTGATGCCAAACTCAAACTTTTCCCAGGAAAACTCAGATCAAAATGGATTGGACCATTCTTGGTGAGACGAATCTTTGGAAATGGAGCCATTGAAATTAGTGAACTTAGCCCTGATTCTGCACCTTTTGTTGTGAACGATCAGAGACTCAAATTGTTCATTGAATTCACTGACTCAAACTTGGCTGAGGTATCTTTTGCCCTCCATTCTCCCTGAGCTCATTTACGCTCGGCCGATGGCTTTAAGCTCAACGCTTAACAGGAGGCAACTCGTCATCTTTTTGAAAAACTTGAAACTCATCTTGACACATCTTATGCTGAACTTATATTGCACTTTAGGGTTTATCCATTAGAACTGCCGACTCCACCTCTGGTACCCGTACCTAAGCTTAAAATCGCTCGTAATAGTCACCTCGACCCGTCCACCCACCCAAAGCCTATTCTAATGTACGATCTAAGATGAACTCGAACCCACCTAATTTACAATGAGGACATTGCAAATCATAGGCATGTGGGGTATTAAAGTGCAAAACACTGTGAGAATCACTTCACAAGAAAGGGTTTCATCAAAAAAATAACAAAATTCCAAAAAGCAAAAAAAGAAAAAATTGAAAAAAGAACAAAAATAGAAAGGAGGAAATTTTGAGCGAATTAATTGCATATCATTTCTGAGAAAAGGGGGGGCAGATAAAAATGTCAAAAAGGAGCACAATTTGAAAAGAAAAGAAAAAGAGATAGTTATTAGTAAAAGATTAAGGAATTGACTTACTTCTAGACCAAATCAAAAGGAAAGAAAATGAAAGACAAAAAGTGTTAAGAGACAAAAAGAGATTAGTACGAACGTTGATCTTAGGCCTCTTGGGTTGTAATTTTAGAATTTTAGGCTTAAAAATTCAAGTATCCGCTAAAATCTGGATAGTCCTCAAGAGGTTGGGGAAAATGCGAAGCTTAAGTATTAGGTTTAAGGCTTAGGGATTATTAGGCCTCGTTGATGTAAACATGTTTACACTACATAAGATGTCTATTTATGAATGTTCTTAAGCATAGAATTGCATTGCATACTATAAATATTGCATAGCATGCATCATCTTGCAATTAGATTAGTTTGAATAAAATGGAGGTTAATTATCTCCTTTTATGTTCAGGGATAGGGAAAACTTTTATCAGGGCCTCAACTCGAAGATCCAACTGTACAGATTTGATTAGGGTGACGATTGGAGTTCAATGACTCCAAGATTGCCCTAATCAGACATCTATAGCATCAGATAGAGACTAGGGAACCATAGAAGATCAAGGGCCAAGATGGTGTGCATCCGCACTTCAAATGACAAATCCGATTGCACAGATGGATTTGGATCGATGATCGTAGCCTAACAGCATGAACATCGACTCAATTCGACAACCGTGGCACCATCTACATCATCCAGAAGATGGATGGCCAAGATGGCACCACGCGGCGCCATCTCAGCGGCCCAACTGGCCGCTACACCTACCGCACCCTCTCTTCTTTGATGATTCTCTGCCGTTGGATGTGCATCCAATGGCTATGGATGCACACGCACGAATTTTAAGCACGACACAAATGCACTTGTAGCACGTTGGTCGAAAGCGCTTACGCGACGTAGTGGGGCACGTTCGAGCCTGCGCGAGCGGCAGTTGAGGCACGGTGAGGGAGCTCAATTGATCGCTTAATCATGATCAAATGACCGCGAGCCCTCAATAGCACTGACGCACTTTCGCATGCTTACGCGTGACGCACCATCAGATGCGGGCATTGTGGTTTGAGGAGGTGCGGCGAGGGCGCATCTCAGCCGTTCAATCTCGTGATCGTATAGCTGAGAATCAAAGGACGTTAGCACATGTTCCATGCACGGGAGCTGAGCAGGCGGCGCACGTAGCCCACGATGGGGCATTAGCGACGGTTTTATCCGTCACTAAAGACCCCTTATTTATGTTTTGAGATTAAAAAGACCAAATTGCCCTCACTCCTTGCAACTATTAAAGGACACCCCCTCCATACGAAATTAACTTCCCTTCCTTCTCTCCTCTACCTCTCCAAAGCTCAAGAGAAGCTTGTCCCACACCTGGGATGCTCCTCGAGTGATAAAGTCAAATTTTTGTTCTCATTTTGAAAGCGGATCCTACGACGACGATGATGTGCTGCCCTGTTCTTGTTCCTCCTACTTCGATCTCCTTCTTCCCGCTCCGTCCTCCTTTGTCCAGGCGACGTGTCGTCTGGCTTGTCCTCCAAGTGATCGTCGAGGAGGATAACTTTTCCCTCCCATTCTTCTTTACAGCTTTCTAGAATAGAATTTTTCTGCTTTCTAGTGTAGCTGATTTCTCGCTTTCTAGTGTAATTCTTCTCTGATTTTATTGTATAAACATTTTGAAATATTGAGTGCATGTTTTCTCTCTCTCTCTCTCATTTATTTTAATTGTTAATATTGCTTCATTGTAATTACATCGCTTGACTTTTCCACAAAAACTCTAAAAAAATATAATTGCGAATATAGATCGATGTAGCCTCCCTAAGTTCGACCCGGGATTTCTATTCCGGTGCAAATTTTATTTGTTGAACACGAGTTCTCCACTTTCATACGATGGCAGGTCTTTTCAAAACTAAATACGTTAGCATAGTAACTCGTAGCTTTAACATTTTCGTGCCATTGCTGGGGAGGCAACGATTTCCAATCTTCTTTTCGCATTTCATGCGCTTTATTATTTTCTAACTTGCTTTCTCTTGTGTATATTGTTTTGCAGAGACCACCATTAGGGAATCATCAAGCGGTAGATCGAAGTAAAGTGCAGTTGAAGACAACTGTAAGTGCTCCCCATTCTTCCCCCCTCTATAGATTTCATTTGCCACATTAAATCCAAATTCTAATTAACCAAGGTGTTTGCATAAATCTTAGGAATAGTTTGGCTGTTTGGATTCTCACTCACATTCATTCCACCCTCGTTTATAAAAAAACAACAAAAAGATAATCTTGTGGGGCAATTTTCAACAAACACACAACGTACGCCCACATTCAAGGCACTTAAACTAACTGATTTTTTTCTACTCAACCGGGTTCCGATCTGTGGAACCGGTACACACAAAGTAACACATAAAAGAGTAGAAATCATTCTAGGTTAACCATCTTTGTGTGCCTAACTTAGTGGTGCATTTGTGGCCAATTGTTTGAGTTGTTTGGGCTGCACCATTCTACTTAAAATCAACTCATCAAGTAGCTCCTCCTTATGGTTTTCAATCTAGGTCTATTCTAGGCACTCCACTTTCTTTCTGGTTTTAAAGGAAAGTAATCTTCACCCGTGTTTAACAACTTGGTTTGCCTCGAAACTTGATTGCAATCAACCTAATTTTAAACCCTAAAATCTACTAAAGCAAGATTTGAATATTAAAATCCACGCATCACAAATAATCTTGCTTGAAAACTCTGATTGTGCACGCACTTACATAATTCTCAATCAATCATTAAGGGCACAACCCATTTTAAGGGTCCATCACAATCCATAAGCACCACAATCCCAGGTCTTAATAAAATTGAGTAGACGTTGGCCTTAAGGTTTGATTCGCTCTTTATGGCCTAGTCTCAGATTGCCTTTGATTAGCCTACTTGTACTGATTAATCTGATGTCTAGCTAGGGGAGTAGAGTCAAATGATCGCTGCTGTGGGGTACACTAAGAATCGGAGGCGAAAGCCGAAGGAGGAACCTTCTCCCCAGTCCCTCCTAATTGGTTGGATTGAGCAAATGCAAGTAGAGTAAGTCATTTACAATCTTAAGGAAGGTTTTGGGAGTCAATAGATCCTTAGGCTACCCCACTTAAGGATAGCCTTGTTTTGTTATGCTACAGGGTCCCTATCCCCAGTCCTTCTGACCTTCTCCTAGTTTATGCTGGGAAGACGGTCATTGAATCCCCGATTGGAAGGACCACTAGAGTATTCTAGGAGGCGCAAATTAGATTTTGGTCAAATTGATCCCATGGCCAACCAACAGCCTCCTCTGCCTAGAGATCCACAGGAAGAATTCAGAAGGTAGCTGGAACAAATGCAGAGAATGCAAGGTGCTCAACCCTTGAAGGATTTCTGTGATCCGTCAAATTATGGGGAATGTCCCGACATCCAGATTCCAGCCGGTGATGTAGAAATCAAGCCCCAGGTGTTAACCCTGATCAAACATTATCATGGGCTTGGCTCCGAAGATCTTTTTCAGCACTTGGAGGACTTGACCACTTTGGTCCAAACCACCAAGGCACGAAATGTAAACGAGGAGAAAATGATCATGAGGCTCTTTCCCCACTCTATTAGGGATAAGGCTGCGCATTGGTACAGGACAATAGGAAAACCAATTGCAACTTGGAATGAGTTGAAATCGGCCTTTCTAAAGAAATTCTTCCCAATTGGATGTACCAATGCCTCGAGACGGGCAATCACTACCTTTACCCAGCGACCAGGGGAGCAGTTTCATGTGGCCTGGGAGTGATTCCAGGACCTATTACAGAGGTGTCCAGAACATGAGGTGCTAAAATGGCAACTTGTGTAGATCTTCTATCATGGGTTGACTGAGCAACTCAGAAATCATGTGGATGCCTCTTGCGGAGGCAATTTCCTCAATAAAGACTCTGATAGTGCACACGATTTATTTGAGGAAATAAGTGAGAATTCAATCAATCATGCCTCCATGGATACATTTAATCGGTCCATGCAGCCTAGATAAAATGTCAATGAAGTCCATGACTCTCATTCATTTGATATGGAATTGATTTGTAACAAACTTGACAAGGTGGACTTGGTTGCTAAGAGAATGGAAGAGTGGATGGCTGGAAATTCTATGAACAACTCTCGATCCACTCAATTCCAAAATTTAGGATTCCATTCTTCACAAGCTCTTTCGGGACAGGAGTTCGTGAATCAACTCGATGCGGCTCAACCTGTGAGTCAGCATTTTTCAGAAACCCATGGGTTCCAAACTGGGGCCTTTGTTCCCAGCTTTTCTGATCCTTTCCTTTCTTTCTCTCCATCCTCACCCTATGAGGATGTCTATGCTGTACAAGAGAATGTTTGATCCAACCCCTACTCTAATGCTTATAATCTAGGTTGGAGAAACAACCTTAATTTCTCTTGGAAAGACCTAGGGCAACAGACACAATTTCGACCTGGCAACTATGCTCAGCAATGACCAATGGGTCAGGGTCATGTATATACTCAGTTGCCCCCAAATCAGGTCAACCAGCCAACTTGGAATGCCCGTCAACCTGTAGGCAGGTTGATTTGAACCGACAAATGGTAGAGATGCAAGGATCCACGCTCAAGCTCATGCAGCAAGTGAAAACCTTGCTGGACAACTTGCAGACTAGGCTCATTGCAAACTCTCGTCAACCCGGATCTCTACCATCCCAACCAATACACAACCCATGAAATATTCTGAATCCAGGCAACCAAGCCTATGGGTACGAAAATCAGAGGGACCCATACGCACATGCTCAAGTGGTTGAGCCGGGTCCCTCCTCTTCCTCTTCTTCTGCAAATCAACAATTCCTGGCTAATCAAGCCCCTCCAATCTTTCCTAACCCTCCCAAAGACCCAAACTCTTATGCATCTGCAAATTCTATCACCTTGAGGAGTGGTAAGCTGACTCAAGATCCACAACCACATTGTTCTGATCTATTGAATCCTGAGGAACCTCAAGAGAGAGAGGAGAATTCTGGAGAAGAAATCAAGGCTCAGGAACCTGATTCCAAAAATTTGACTCATGTTCCTTTTCCTGAAGCCTTGATCAAATGAAAGAAGTCTGTTGATAGCAATGAGGAGCTTCTGAATCGATTTAAGAATGTTGAGATCAATATCCTGCTCCTCGATTCTATCAAGCACATACCGGCTTATGTGAGATTTTTAAAGGATTTATGTACACAAAAGTGTAAGTCAAGAGAATCTGTCCTGAGGAAGGTGGTACTCTCCGAGTAGGCTAGTTTTGTTATCCTGCTCCACCTCCCTCAGAAAAAGAGAGATTCAGATGCTCCGTTGATTTCTTGTGTCATCGGAGATTACACATTTGATAGAGCACTTTTGGATCTTGGTGCATCCATCAACCTAATTCTGACTTCTTTTTACAAGAAGTTTTGATTAGGTGAACTTCGGCCAACTTCAGTAACGCTTCAGTTAGCGGATCGCTCGGTCACAAATCCGCGAGGCGTTATTGAAGATGTTATAGTTAAGGTCAAGGATTTCTATTTTCCTGTAGATTTCCTTGTCCTTGACATGGATGTACTTGAAAATCTGAGGAACACACCCATCATTCTGGGGCATCCGTTCGTGACTACCGCTAAGGCCAACATTAATTATGAAAGCGGTAGCATGGAAATAGCCTTTGTAGATCAACGAATGAAATTGGATATTTTTAGGGCGATCAATAAATTTGAGGATTGTGGATTTATTGAGGAACTTGAGGAGGATAATGAAAACATTTAAACTTGTTTGATGGTTTCTTCAATTGAAAGTTGCTCCTTTAATGACAAATTTGACCCACAACTCTCTATGGTAGTCCTGCCATCTTCTGAAGAGGTTATTGATTTTGTTCACTCACAACCTCTTCCTCTTATTGAGTCTTCAACATCTTCCTTACCATCAATCGTCAACCCACCCCAGCTTGAACTGAAACCATTGCCTGAGAATTTGAAATATCAATTTTTAGGACCTCAGAAGATGCTCCCTGTGATTATCAGTGCTAAATTAACAAAGGAGCAAGAGATTAAATTGATCAAGGTCCTGAAGGAACACAAGGAGGCAATTGGTTGGACCATTCATGACCTCAGGGGGATCGTGCCATCTTACTGCAATCATAGAATATTCTTGGAAGATGGATCCCGCCCTTCTCGCCAGATGAAGAGGAGATTAAATCCAAATATGTGAGAAGTGGTCCAAAAGGAAATCATCAAGTGGCTCAATGTAGGAATTATTTATCCAACCTTTGATAGTCCCTGGGTAAGTCTAGTGCAGATTGTTCCGATGAAAGCCGGGATTACCATTGTGACTAACGAGAGAGGAGAATCTGTCACAACTCGTTCAGCTTCCTCTTGGAGGGTTTGTATTGATTATATGAAGCTGAACACAACCACTAAAAAGGATCATTTTCCTTTGCCTTTCATCGATCAAATCTTGGAAAGGTTAGCTGGGTAGAAGCACTTTTGTTTTCTTGATGGCTAGTTGGGATACAACCAAGTTCCTATCCATCCCAAGGATCAGGAAAAAACTACGTTCACCTGTCCCTACGGAATCTTTGCTTTCCGTAGGATGCCTTTCGGTTTATGCAATGCACCTGTGACTTTTCAAAGGTGTATGCTAGTCATATTCTCTAACATGGTGGGAGAGTTTATGGAAGTCTTCATGGACGATTTCTCTATTTTCGATGAATCGTTTGACTCTTGTTTAGTTAATCTGGAAATGATTCTTAAGCAATGTATCAAAACACGATTGGTCCTTAGCTGGGAAAAGAGTCATTTCATGACCCAAGAAGGCATCATCTTGGGTCATGTAATCTCTGAATGGGGAATTGAAGTGGATAAAGCTAAGGTTGATGCTATCACTAAACTTCCTCCTCCCACATCTGTTAAACAAATCCAATCATTTCTTGACAATGTGGGATTCTATCGAAGATTCATCAAGGATTTCTTGAAGGTTGCTCATCCCCAGAGCAATCTTCTTGCCAAAGAATCGCCGTTTGTTTTTGACAAATCATGCCGAAAGGCATTTGATTTTGTGAAAATGGCAGTCACCTGTGCTTTAGTTTTGCAACCACCAATTTGGATAGCCCCTTTTGAGATGTCTATTTATGCATGTTCTTAAGCACAGAATTGATTTGCATATTATAAATATTGCATAGCATGCATCATCTTGCATTTATATTAGTTTAAATAAAATGGAGGTTAATTGTCTCCTTATATGTTCAGGGACAGGGAAAATTTTTATCGGGGCCTCGGATCGAAGATCTAACCGTATAGATTTAATCACGGTGACAATTGGAGTTCAATGACTCCAAGATTGCCCTAATCAGACATCTGTAGCATCAGATAGAGATCGGGGAACCATAGAAGATCAAGGGCCAAGATGGTGTGAATCTACACTTCAAACAACAAATCCAACCACACTAACGGCATGAAAATCGACTCAATCCGACAACCGTGGCACCATCTACATCATCCAGAAGAAGGATGGTCAAGATGGCACCATGTGGCACCGTCTCAGCCACCCAACCAGCCGTTACACTTGCCACACCCTCTCTTCATCGACGATTCTCCACCGTTGGATGCACATCCAACGTCTATGAATGCATGCACACGAATTGTAAGTGCGACACAAATGCACTTGTAGCACATTGGTCGAAAGTGATTACGCAACGTAGCAGCGCACGTTCGAGCTTGCACGAGTGGCAGCTGAGGCACGATGAGGAAGCCCAATTAACTGCTCGATCATGATCGAACGACTGTAACCGCTCACTAGTGCCCGTGCGCTATCGCACGCCCGCACGTGACGTGCCATCAGACGCGGGAATTGCGGCTTGAATCGGCGCAGTGAGGGTGCATCTCAGCCGTTCGATCTCACGATATAATGGCCGAGAATCGAAGGACGTGAGCACACGTTGCATGTGCGGGAGGCGAGCGGGCGGTGCACGTCATCCATGATGGGGCTTTAGCGACGGTTTTATCCATCACTAAAGACCCATTATTTAATGTTTTGAGATTAAAATGACCAAATTGCCCTCACTCCTTGCAACTATAAATGGAGACCCCTTCCATACAAAATTGGCATCCCTTCCTTCTCTCCTCTACCTCTCCAAAACTCAAGAGAAGCTTGTCCCACACCTGGGATGCTCCTTAAGTGATAAAGTCAAATTTTCGCTCTCATTTCGAAAGTGGATCCCGCGATGACGATGACGTGCTACCCCATTCTCGTTCCTCCTGCTTCGATCTCCTTCTTCCCACTTTGTCCTCCGTCATCGAAGTGGCATCTCGTCCGACTCGTCCACCAAGCGATCCTCAAGGAGGATAACTTCTCTCTCCCATTCTTCTTTACAGCTTTCTAGAATAGAAATTTCCTGCTTTCTAGTGTAGCTGATTTCTCGCTTTCTAGTGTAATTCTTCTCTGGTTTTATTGTATAAACATTTTGAAATATTAAGTGCATGTTTTCTCTCTCTCTCTCTCATTTATTCTGATTGTTAATATTGCTTCATTGTAATTGCATCGCTTCACTTTTCCACAAAATCTATAAAAAATATAATTGCAAGTATAGATTGACGTAGCCTCCCTTAGTTCAACTTGGGATTTCTATTCCGGTACAAATTTTATTTGTTGAACATGAGTTCTCTGCTTTCAAACTTCAATGACAAGTTTTTTCGAAACTAAATGCGTTAGCATAGTAACTCATAGCTTCGACACTCGTTAACTAACCTCTGGTTTGCTGGACTCGGTAACCTAAGCATCCCAATCCACACACAGTTTTGTTTAGTGTGTTTAATTATCAAAATCACACAAATGCATTAAATCTATTCTGAAAAAGTTACTTAGATTAGGAGCGGTTGATCAACACAAGTTGATTTGGACGAGTTCCCAACATAGAGAGGTGGGAAATTCCCCTCGAAGATGCACAATAACATATCGTCTCCTCGGTGCTTGTCTCTTAGGATATCTAAATATCCTACCAGGGGCATGGAAGCACTTTGTGCTGGTTCAGATGCGATGGCAGCATTATCACGAAATGTCAATTGCGAGGGTCTAGATTTAGCTACAGAACACCATGGGTGGGATTATCTCAAAATCTCGAAAGCCAGGGTTCTGGGGGTTGCCATGGGTGGTGCTATCTCGAAGCATTGATTACTAGGGACCCTACGAGGGTTGATGATGGGAACTAGGAATCCAATACAGACCATGTTGTAAAGTCAATCCGAAGCTAGAAATGAAAAGAAAAGAGAGAGAAAACTCTCCAAAAATAATGAAAAAAATTATTTTATCTCTTTACTACAAAAACACACTACAAACTGAACCTAGGCTAAAACATGTTACAAGCACGGGTGCTCTAACCGTGGAGTTCAACGAACCTTATGTAAGATCCTACAGGCCTTAGAAACCTTCGCAGTAGACTGATGCTAGAGCTGGTCAGGTCTGGATCTTCATTGGTACTTAAGTACCTCTAGGCCTAGTATCAGCATTCTAACCTAATCTACAAAAGAAATCACACATCAGAGTTCTGAGCATAAAAAAGCATATGGTCTAGAATTAAAGTTAATTCCATGAGATTTTGCTAAGGGACTAGCAAAAGCTAGGCATGGGGGTATGATGGGAACACCATCATATGCCATAACTAGCTCATTTTGATCTGATTAAGTCAGTAAATGCTCCTACATAGCTGCCAGAGAGCCATAATTCACTGCAAATCCATTTTGAGGGAAAGAAAGAAAAAAAGGTTAAAACTACAATTTTACCATCATATCTTGAATGCAGTCAACCATGGGTTTTCGCAGGGGTTAATTAAGGGTCAAAATGGTACTAAAAGGCTAACAAGTGGGTTAGAATAGATAGAAAAGGGTTTTCGCGTGTTGTAAGAATTAAATGACTTTTGAAACCCTAAAAATTGACCCTCATAATTAACTGAGATTATGGTAAAGATAAAATTCATAGATAAATATTCTATATGGTTCAGTACCTTCAATTTGACCATCTGAACCCATCTTGACCCAAAATAGAGTCTCAGACTGACATTTGCCCTAATTTGGGTTTTCACATAAATTACCCAATCCAATATGGTAAAAACAAAAATACAACTTCACCATTAAATTTATTATGTTCAAATTAGGTTTGTACCAAAATTTGGACCCAATCTGAGATCATCTTAGCCTAGTTTGTAATTCGGTCCAGTCTGAGTCTTTTCTCTCACACACATGCCCCTAAGTTTTGAATTCCTTACAAAAAGGCCCCTACCTTTGTCGTCACTCCTTGCAAATAGATCTCTCCACCATTATCGTGGAGGAATCCTTTTCCAGCGACCTTTGATTGAAGAGAACTCCTCTTCTCAGTCAATCCTTTCCAAAATTAGAAGGGAGATTCCTTGAGGAGTCCTCTTCCCATTGAATTCGTCCAAGTGCCCTAAAACTTTCCCAATCTCTCATGCAAGTGCATGGGAGATTTGGGTATCTCAAAACTTCCATCTCCAGCAACATTTCCTAAGCTTGGAAGCTTGGCATCCAAGCTCAAATTGACCTCTTGAACCCTATAAAAGGAGCCCCAAGGCATGGCTGTATTCTTCAGCAAGTTTTTGGGAGACAAATCACCTTAATCCGCCTCCTTCGGCCACCAAAAAACCCTGCTTCGGTGTCCTCTTTGGATCTCCATCCACCAGCCGTCCAACCATGAAATTGGACGGCCTAAGCTCTCCCTCTCTTCGTCACGACCCTTCTGAAACAAAGGGAGGGCATTCCTCCGTCTACATCGCTGTCATCGCTTCTTCCTCCTTCTCTGGCTTTGATCGATCAACACCAAAGCCCTCCACCTCCCTACCACCTCACTAAGTCCCTCTTTTTCTCTATCTCTCTTTCTATTTTGCTTTCCCACTCTCTCCGCATACGCACGACCACCGGTTCTCCGTCAACGCTCTTCATCTTCTTCACCTCCGGCGATGCTCCGACAATGCCTACTCACCGCCAAACTGCTTAAAACATGCCGCCACCACCCTCACTAGATCCACCATGCTCCACTGCACAAAAGCCCTAACATCCCCTCTCCTATTGCTCATCCTACCACCTCGACGACTGACCCACTACCGCACCACCATCCTCGACCTCCACACACCATCATATGCCCTCTCATGACACACCACTGCCACCCACACATCACTGTGGTCCAGTGAAGGTCCTGAAGTATTTTGACTTGGCCGCATGGTCGTATTCCTGTCTACAAGTGTCTTCACCAAAGCTTTGCCACCTTTGCCATCGCTGCCTTCGTTCGTCGAGATCCAGGTGTCACGAGCCCTAGGCAACTTCCATAGGCTGTGTAGAAGGCTTCCAAGAACACACCCAGGTGGTCAATTGGGCACCACACCATCCACTTCAGCTTCAATTGAGGATACTTCCACCTACTAGCAATCATGCGAAGAAGGGTGGGACTTTAGTCCCACCTTGGAAGTTCACAAGCGCTTGCGGTTGCATAAGAGGAAAAAGTGATAGAGGCTTATCGTCTCAAATCACTTCTGGGGTGAGGTCCACCGCACCCTCTCTCAACCTCATCCGAGACTCTAACCCCGTGGATCTGGCGTAATCCGAATACCCGCCTAAGCCTTACACTCCTCGGCTATGACTCACACTCGCAGCCCTGGATCCGAGTGCACTCTAGGTCTGAATACCCGATAAACCGGTATTGTTAGAGACTCTGGGGGAGCTTGACCCAAGGAGAAAAAGAGAGGAGAATTTGCGCGAGGAAGGGGAGGGTTTTGCTCTCTGGGATGTCAGCTAGCACTCAGCCAAAAATCTGAAGACTCTTCCCCCTCTGCATGATGAAGAAGGGTAAGAAGAGCAAAGAAAGAAAGAGAAGGAAGAGGAAGAGAAGAAGAGCCACAGCAGAGAAGAAAGAAGAAGAAGAAGAAGAGAAGAATGAAGGAAGAAGTAGAAGAAGAACAGAAGAAGAGCCGCATAAAAGAAGAAATCAGAGAAAGAAGGAGAAGGAGAGCACTGTAGCATCAGACGTTTAACACGTCTGATCCTACCATCAGACGACTGATTTGAGTTTATTTCATATATAACTATTGAGTTCCATTTTCCATTATTGTAGGGAGTGATTGGTGATTCAAATAACCATTTTACTCCATTCTTTTTGCAGTCTGATATTATTGCCACATTATTTTGAATCAATTCCTGATGAAAATTTCTTATCTCTATTATTTTAAATTGCAATCTTGAGAATTGAATTCATACTTGCTCCTAGCGAACGACCTCAAACATTTTCAAGTATAAATTTTATCTATTTTTCTCCAGATTTCAACTATACTACAATGCAACGACTTAAAACCTGATCTCATGCGAGCAACATGATCTACCAACATTCTTAATTGATCGACCAAAGTACTTTTTGATCGACCAATTAACCTTAATTGATCAACCAATTTTGTTTCCTACTCAGGCAAAACTTTTTGTATAAATAGAGGCCACACATAGCCCATTCCTTTACAACTTTTAAAATAGAAACACCATTCAAAAGTAGAGCTTCTTGTGCTTATTGCAAAGGCTTTCATGCCCCATTCTTCATGCTCTTCGAAAGCTTGATGGTTCGAACCTCTACGAAAAATTAGTTTGATCATTTATTGAGGTTCCATGGAATTCATTTTCTTGTTATACTATTTTGTTATTTTGATTTATGGATCCCAAGCTTGTTTGGAGGATCCATGGTTGTTGTTTTTGCTTCTCTTCAGGATAAAAGAGAAAGGTTTGTAAGAGGTTGTGCCACCCTCATTCAAGTGGTGCGAATAGTGGATTGACTAGCTTGTACTAGTTGGAAAATTCCTAAGCTTTGAGGTATGGTCTGTCATTGCATCGAAATACACTCATCTTGAAATCAAGGAAGGTGTGGTGGTGACACCAGACTAGAAGAAGATGGCCACCCACAATGCCAAAGCAACGAATGCAATCTTTTGCAAACTTTCAAAAGTCAAATTCAACCATGTCTCTACTTGCAAAATAGCATACGAGATCTGGAACATACTAGAAGTCACACACGAAGGAACAACTAAGGTAAAGGAAACTAGAGTTAATTTGTTAACCAAAATTACAAGCTTTTCAAAATGAAGGGAGAATCCATCAAGGAGATGTTCACAAGGTTTATGGACATCATAAACTCTCTGAGAAACCTAGATTAGGAGATCAAGAATGAAGTGTTGGTGAGAAAGATACTCTGATCACTCACCAGTGACTGGGAAACCAAGACCACAACCATACAAGAATTGAAAGATCTGTCTACCCTCAAATTAGATGATCTTATTGGAAGCTTGATGGCCCATGAAGTTCACCTTCAACACATGAAGGAGCAAGAAGATGAAGGAACCAGAAAGAAGATCATAGCCCTTGAAGCCACTCAAGAATCTGAAGGAACCTCAAGTGGAGAAGAGGAGGAAGACATAGCACTCCTATCTAGAAAATTAAGAAAGTCTCTTAAGGACATGAAGAACTACAGGAAGAAGAAAGAAGGAAGAAACAATGCTGTAGTCGTCTATTACAACTGCAAGAGAAAGGGACACATTAAGAAGGATTGTCCACTTCTCAGGAAGGAATCTAAAAAGAAGAAGCACTTCAGTAAAGATGGAATGAAGAAAGCCTTTACTGCAACTTGGGATGAGTATGACTCAAGTTCAGAAGAAGAAGGAGCATTAGGAGAAGCTCTTCTCGGTTTCATGGCGTTAGAAGATGAGGTAACCTCCATTACTCAGGATGAACTATTAGAAGCATTCTTTGAATTGCATGATATAGCTAGATCATTAAAATTAGAAAATAAAAACCTAGTAAAGATACTAGACAAAGAGAAAGCACAAAAAGAAGCACTTGACAATCCAAACAAAGAGCTATCTGTTGAAATTACAACACTAAAATCTCAAATAAACCACTTAAAAATAGACATAGATAAATTGAAAGAAAACTCTACTGTTCTACTAAATGACCTAACTAAATTCACAATAGGACATAGAAATCTTCATAAATTGTTAGGAACACAAACCCAAAGCACCACAAAGTTTGGATTAGGCTATATACCAAAGAATTGCCATGAAGCATCAAGTTCCAGTCAAAACAAAGAGAAAGGTAGCTTGCCAAAATAGGCAATGAAAACTAACCACTATGGACCCAAGCAAAAATGGGTATCAAAAAGCATTTTGCAATCTTCTTTTGTAGGCTCAGTAGATTATAAGAAGTGGACTTTCCAACAAATCAGTGGAACATTGAAGCCACTATAACAAATGAAGCCTCACAATCGCAAATCATTGATAGGAAAGAGAAGAAAGAAGATGGATTATGGACATCGGCTGTTCCAAGCACATGACAAGTGAGGAAGACCTATTCCTACAACTCAACCTTCAGGAAGGTGGTACGGCCACGTTCGAGAACAACCACAAGGGCCTTATTATTGGTACTGGTCAAATTAATAATTCTTCTACCTCTATTGAAAATGTGCACTTAGTTAAAGGTTTAAAACACAATCTATTAAGTGTATGCCAAATATGTGATAAGGGAAACAAAATTATGTTTACATCAAAAGGTTTTAAAATTCATGATGAAGAAACAAATCAAGTTATTCTTAAATGAAATAGACACAAAGATATTTACACCATAAGCTTCGACAAATACAACAGTCTTGAATGTCTAGTCGTATCTGGCGAAGAAGCAACTCTTTGGCAAAAAAGACTAGGCTATGTTCACATGGGAATTAGTAAACTTGTGAAACATGAACTTGTCAAAGGTCTGCCAAGGGTTGACTTCAAGAAAAGCAAAGTCTACAATTCTTGTCAAGTCAGCAAACAAACCAAAAACCCTTTTAAACCAAAAAGGATCGTTAGCACTTCTCAACCCCTAGAGCTACTTCACTTAGACTTATTCGGACCAACCAAATCCGAAAGCCTAAGTGGGTGCAGATATTGTTTAGTCATAATTGACTTCTCTAGATTTACCTTGGTATCTTTCATAAAGAGCAAGGACTTAACCTAAGATGCCTTTAGCAAACTAGTTAGATGATTATAGAATGAAAAAGGAACAGAAGCAATTAGAATCAAAAGTGATCATGGTGGAGAATTTGAAAATGAATCTTTCTCAAATTTTTGTGATCAATATGGAATTAAACATGAGTTTGCCTTCCCTAGAGCTGCACAGTAGAATGGTGTAGTTGAGACAAAAAATAGGACCTTACAAGAGTGTGCCCGCACAATGCTGTGCAACTCAAAGTTGCCTCAATATTTTTGGGCTGAGGCTATAAACACTGCTTGTTATATCGAAAATAGAACCTTGATTAGACCAATTCTAACGAAGACACCCTTTGAACTCTATCATGGAAGAACACCTAGAATTTCCTACTTCAAGATTTTCGGATGTCGATGTTTTATACTTAACACTAAAGATAATCTTGATAAGATTGATGCAAAAAGCTCAGAAGGGATTTTCCTTGGTTATTCAACCAGAAGTAAAGGCTACAGGGTCTTTAATAAGAAGAATTCTGTTGTTGAAGAAACCCTGCATGTATCATTTGATGAAACATTAGTTCAACCTAAATCTTCCACGATTGGTGATGATGATTCAATAGATGATCCTTCAAACATTCCAGAAGATATTATTTCTAATGAACTACCCATAGATATCTCTTCTGTAAAAGATCATCCTAAAGAACTAGTAATAGGAGAATTATCAAAAGGAGTTCAAACTACTTCTTCCCTTAACACATTAGCATTTACAGCTTTTGTATCTCAATTAGAATCTAAAAACATTAAGGAAGCCTTCTTGGATAATTATTGGGTTATTGCTATGGAAGATGAGATAAATCAATTCAGGAAAAATCAAGTATGGGAACTTGTTCCAAAACCTGAGCAGCAAACTATTATTGGAACCAAGTGGATTTTTAGGAACAAACTTGATGAATCAGGACATGTAGTTAGAAATAAAGCTAGACTTGTTGTTCAAGGATATAAACAAGAGGAAGGAATAGATTTTGATGAAAGATATGCACGTGTTACCCGACTTGAATCTGTTAGAATGTTGCTAGCTTTTGTAGCCGATATGGAATTCAAGCTTTTCCAAATGGATGTTAAAAGTGCCTTTTTAAATGGATTTATTAAGGAGGAAGTCTTTGTTAAACAACCTCCAGGATATGAAGATCTAAATCATCCAAAACATGTATACAAATTAAACAAAGCATTATATGGATTAAAACAAGCTCCATGAGCCTTGTATGAAAGATTAAAAACATACTTAATTGACAATGAGTTTAAAATTGGTCAAATCGATCCTACTTTATTTACAAGAAAAAAACAAAATGAACTCCTAATAATTCAAATATATGTAGATGATATCATTTTCGGTGCTACTAATGATCTACTTTGCCGAGAATTTGCAAAGGTTATGTACGATCAATTTGAGATGAGTATGATGGGAGAACTAAGTTCTTTCTAGGTCTTTAGATTGATCAACTATCCTCCAGAATCTTCATATCTCAAACAAAATACACAGTAGAGGTATTGAAGAAATTCTCAATGGATAAAGTCAAAGGTAAAGAAACACTGATGGCAGCTTCTACACAATTAAAAACTGATGACACAAGTAATTCAGTAGATCAAAAACTTTATAGGAGCATGATAGGATCTCTAATACTTAACTGCAAGTAGACCTGACATTCTATTTTGCACTTGTTTATGTGCTCATTATCAAGTAAACCCTAAGGAATCACATCTAAATGTTGTTAAAAGAATCCTTAGATATCTAAACAACACATAAGACTTAGGACTCTTCCATTCGAAAATAGACACATTGGAATTTTATTCATTTTGTGATGCTGACTATGCAGGTAGTTTCACAGACCGAAAGAGTACTAGTGGAACCTGTCAATTTCTTGAAAATTCCCTACTCTCTTGGTTCTCTGGAAAACAAAATGCTGTATCCCTATCCACAACTAAAGCATAATATGTAGCAGCATGCTTAGCATGTTCACAACTATTGTGGATGAAACAGACTTTAAAAGACTTTGGATTAACTTTTAAAAATAACAAAATCTTATGTGACAACACTAGTGTCGTAAACTTATCCAAGAATCTAGTACAATACTCTAAGACTAAACATATTGATATTAGATATCACTTTCTTAGAGATTATGTCTTAAAAGGGGATATCAACTTAGAATCTACTAACACAGAAAAATATCTACTCGATATATTCACAAAACCTTTATCAAAAGATAAGTTTAATCAAATTTGCCATTCACTAGGTTTATCTAGATTAAAAGAGCTTAATTAAGTAGCCTAAGAAAAGACTTGTTTTCCTTGATTTGATCAATCAATTTGAAATTTGATCGACCAACCATTGATCGATCAAAACTATTACTTGATCAACTAAAACTTGAATTTGCCTGGCAGTAATTTTCCCTCCACTATTTTCTCTCTTTGATTGATCAACAAAAATTTTTTATTGATCAATCTGTTTGGGCGGGAATTTTCCCTTCAAACTTTCAAACTTTGATCGACCAAATAATTATTTTTATCGATCACTTCTTGTTTTGATCGACCAAAACTAGGTGGATTTTCTTTTGTGATTAAGATCTTTTTACCTCATTTTCTGTTCGCAATCACCGTTTACTGTACCTATTTTACATGATTAGTTGCCTTAAGGGTTCTTACCTATTTTGCTAATCACATTCTCTTTGAAAACTCCTCGTGTTTCCCTCTAAACCTATTTTTTTACCCATCATATATGGTCCCCACATCTTCGAAATGTTACCCCACATCATCCATCCTCCTTTGATCGACCAACTTGCCGCTATAGCCGACCTCCTCGCACACGGCCTCCTCCATGCATGGGTCCCTCGTGCACCGGACCTTGCAAGTGCATGCCCAATTGTCGCCTCCTCGCATCTCCATGCTTGCACGACTTCGACCTCCCCGCACGCCCTCCATTCGACCTCCATTTCAATCGACCAACTTTGGTTTGAACTCGATACATTCTAAACCTTGAATACATCCATCCCTTTGGATTTTTCTTGTGTTTAAAATATGCTTTGACTTACTCTCACTTAGTTGATCTTATTTTCATATTTTCCCTTGCAAAATCTTGTAGCATACGTGAGTTTATCATTTGGTCAAACACCTTTTTTTTGGGTCTGAGGTCTTTTGGTCGACCAAACTCTTTGGTTGATCAACCAATTGTTCGGTTCTTTTTTGGTCGATCAACCGACATTCTTGATCGACCAACCATGTTTTTTTCAACACCTCACAATGGCACCCAAACATGCTCGAGGCTCTTCTAGTCATCGTGATGATACTTTCGATTGCTTTTTTATTACCGAGGCTACTCATGATCGATTTTCTTTATTTTCTAAGTTCTCTCCGCACGTCAGATGACCCATTAACTTCACCTATTTCGAGTCTATCTTCCTTAGGATCTGCAAAAAATTTGCATACCATTAGATTTTGCATCTATTTGAGCAAAACTTTTATGTGGGTTCCAAGCATAGCCACATTCCCAGTGTTAATCCCATTGCCTATCACCTATTTTATGACAATCTCAAAGATATAGGTGAAGGCTCCAATATCGAGTTGACCTCTAACGTCTACGGGATGAAGGTTCTGGTCGATGCAGACGTTTTGATGGAGATTCTTGGCTGTCCTTCTATTGGACCTACTTTTCTTGAGTTACATCAGTATACTCAGTGCAATACTATCAGGGAGACCCCACTCACTCCCTCTCATTTTGACTTGGGCCATCCTACCAAGTCACCCTTTTTAGATGTTTGCCTCACTTTCTGAATTGTGTTTTCTTGTGGAACTTTATGTCTAAGTCCACATCTTTTGAAAACTACCCTGGTATAATGCTAATCACCCTCTATGCCTTTATGAAGAACAAACTGTTCAATTGGAACTATTTGATTCTTTATCTTATGAGTAAACCACTCAGCAACTCCTTCCAGTTTGGGACACTTTTATCCCATATCTTTCTTCATTTCAGTGTACCCATGGACATCAATCATAAACAGCTTATCACTCATGTCTCCATTTTTGATAAACTTGTAGTTCCCTACTTAGAGTGGGTGAGATATGCGTGACGTAAAAAATGCGGAATAAAAAGATAACAATCTCACAAAATAAGCAATCACACAAGACACAAGCAATTTTTAGGTGGAAACCCAAACCTGGTGAAAACAACCACCTAACCTTCTTGAGTTAGGATTTCTCGATCGACAAAGTTGATCAAATCCACTAAACCCAGTCACTTGAACGAGGGTGACTGAACCTCAATTACAACAACACTACTTAAACTGAGGGTAGTGTACTTCAAAATCGCTTCTTTTCACAAGAAGGATTTTGTCTCACGAAAGAGATGGAAATTTGCAATGCGAATACCCAACACAAATAACAAAGATATATTACAAAACAACCTATAGAGCTAAAAGAGATGAAACTAGCTACTATAGGTAAAGATGCTTCCCTTTGCTTGGAAGTGCGTCGGCATGATGACGTGGGTGCGTGAACCATGCTTTGGCACAACGACACTCTCGTAAATGCAGAGGGAGAGCGGGTGCACAACTCAGATGAAGCTCTCTGGATGTAGAACTAGGCTTGAACTAGTGCTTTCTTCTCAAGATCAAAAGACACAAATTGATATGAAAGTGTGTTGCTTGGTGTGTCTTGGTGTGCCTTGGCAGGCCAAGGGATCCTCCTCTATTTATAGAGGGCCTAGGAAGGCTTTAGAAGGCCATAGAAGGTTTCCGTAGCCATCAGGGTTGAACCTAAGGCAAAACAAATCATAATCATAATCAATTATGATTATGACTGGGCCATCAAATGTCTGGTCCTAGCATCAGGTGTTTGGAAAACCTGTTTAAGACATCTGGGAACTAAGTTAGACGTTTGATTCTAGGCGGGTTTCTTTCCTGACTTAAATCAGACCTAAACAGGGTTCTGATGTATGGTTATCAGACGACATACAGGACATCTGGCACTAGGAATGGATGTCTAGAAACCTATTTGCTCAGCAGAAATGGATTCCCAAGAAAGGTAATGGCTACAAAATATCTTAAAGGAGATTTTGGGCCAATCAAGGCAAAACGGTCACATATGAAACCTCTGTGGACCTCTACGGAAATCTGATATAAGGCTAATGGTCATTTTCCTCAACGTGTACGTAGTCAGCCAACGTTCCACTAATTGGACGTCTGTTGCAAACATCAGATGTCTTCTAAGATGTGAGAACTAAGGTCTAGTCGTCTGATTTCATCAGACAGAACCTTTTAAGTCTGGCCTAAATGTTTTAGACGTCTAATCAAATAGTCAGACTTCTTAAAAGTCACTATCAGATGTCTGATTTCTAGATTGGACATCTGATAAGGCTGTCTGAACCCTATTTTGGTTTTCTAAGTTCTCTACAAAAAACCTGAGTATCCTAGGGTAGTGCAAGTGTTCCTAGGACTACTTTAAGGGTTCTTTTATGCTCTTTAACATAAGATCTGAGAAAGAAATATAGAGCGAAACAAAAAAAAAAAATTACATAGAATAAGACAAAAGGAAATCTATCTTATTCTTCATCTCCTTCCTTCTTCAAGCTATCGCTCCTCGTAAGGCTCCTCCACCTCTGTCTTCCGTCAAGCTCCTCCAATCTGCCATGGATGCGAGTTTGAACTCCATCTAAACACGTCTTCATTTGCAATTAACCTGAAATCTAGGACTTCAAGTTCAAATGTTAAATAACACGTGCTTTGTTATCATCAAAATAAACAATCATGGTGCTCTAGCACCAACAATCTCCCCCTTTTTGATGATGACAAAATCATAAATAATAATGCATAAACATTCTCCCCCTTTTTCACATTATCAAAAAGGTGTTATGATTTAAATTCTCCTAAACTCCCCCTTAAAATATGCTTTTCTAGTTTCTTGGGTTAAATTTCTTTTAATCAAGAGTAATGTTCTCCCCCTTTTTGTAATAACAAGATGGCTATATCTTTTTCTCCCCATTTCTAAAGGAAATATAGCTAACTTAACACCTCCCATAAATAATTGACAATAACCTCATTAATTTTAACTCCCCCTATCTATATGCTAATGATAAAAAGGATAGGGTTAGAGATTACCTCACCTACCATGGCCAATAGAATGGCCTAAATGGAGGTGGATGCCAAATCGGATGGGGTTCCCATCCATAGCTTGGAGGTTCGGGCATCGGTGCCGGTCTCCAATCTGGCGGTCGACGTGCGGTGGGTTCATCATTTGTTCGCCGTCTGGTCGGTCTTCTCATTTTCCTCCTTGGTCTACTCCATGGTCCTCCCAACTCGAGTTGACCATTCTTGAGCTTGTAGGTCTAGTCCTTTATGTTGATATCTTCTTTGAAACCTACAAAATAGGATTTCAATTCTTTCTTCGGTATCCAAGTGAGCTTGGAACCAGATTTGTTAGCGGGTCTCCTTGACGAAGATCCTTTCTCAATCTTAGGGCTATACAAGTTATCTACCTTGTTGATTAAGTTGTTAGAATTTTCCTTAAGACATGCAATTTCCTCTTCTATAACATGCATCTTAGTTTTTAAATCAGAAATTTCTATTTTTAAACTAGTATTTTCCCTAATCAACTTATTATTTTCAATGATTAGGATATAATTTTCTAACAATAAGTCATCATTTTTAGGACTAGTCTCTAGGTCCTTAAGTAGCTTGTCTAACCTATCATTTTCAGATTTTAACATACTAAGTTTCTTTTTTGTGCTTTTATTTTCTACTTTTAATCATTGACCAACATCAAATAGTTCATTAAAAGCTTCTTGTAAATCTGAGTTTACCTCATCGTTAGAGTCGCTTTTGCTGTCACCATGAAGCCCATGCAGGCAATTTCTTCCTCGGGATTCCCTTCTTCTTCCTCTGAGCTCATGTCATCCTAAGTTGCTTGGAATGCATTCTTCTTAGACTTCTCCTTTTCCTTCTTCTCTTTCTTGAGAAGAGAGCACTCTGGTCGTAAATGACCTTTTTCGTTGCAATGGTGGCAACATCTCGGGCTATCCTTCTTCTCCTTTTCTTTCTTTAAGTCCCTACAAAACCTTGAAAATTTCTTAAGTAAAATTTTAAAGTCTGCATCATCGAAACTTACCTCGCTATTCGACGTGGCTTTGAAGGAGAGAGTCTTCTTAAACATCGGTTCTGGTGTGTCCTTCTGCTTCTGCTTTAATTTCATTTCATAGGCCATTAGGTTGCCTAGGAGATCCTCCATATTGAGCTCCTCCACCTCATTCGCCTCTTCTATGGTGGTTACCTTCTGCTCCCATTCTGGTCCAAGGGAGCGGAGAAGTTTCCCTTGAAGTTCCCTCTTGATAAAAGTCTTACCTAAAGCTTTTAAACTATTTACAATGAGAGTGAACCTAGTGTTCATCTCACTTAGAGATTAGTTAGACTTCATTGAAAAAGACTCAAATTCTTGAGAAAGTAAATTGATTATAGAAGTCTTTACCTTAGAAGTACCTTCGTGAGTTACCTCGAGTGTGTGCCAGATCTCGTATGTCGTGGCACATTGCGAGATTCTGTTGAACTCCTCTAGGCTAAGCATGCAATACAATGCGTTCATCCTCTCCTCATTGAGTGAGAGTTCTCGGATCTACTGCTGCAAGTATCCTACGGCGAGTCTCTCTGGGATATCAAAAGGGGACTCGCATCAAGCCCATATTATGAAGTCATTGGCTTGAAGTCGTGTCTTCATCCGTAGCTTCCAGTACAAGTAGTTGTTCCCGTCAAAGAATGGTGTACGAGTGGTAGACTGCCCCTCAAGAAGCCTCGTCGCAGAGTTGCTTCCCTCCAGGATATTTTTGTTGGGTGTTACTCCAATCTTGCAAGAACCTACTCTGATACCAATTGTAATTCCCTACTTGGAGTGGGTGAGATATGCATGATGTAAAAAATGTGGAATAAAAAGATAACAATCTTACAAAATAAGCAATCACACAAGACACAAGTAATTTTTTAGTGGAAACCCAAATCGGGTGAAAACCACCACCTAACCCTCTCTAGTTAGGATTTCCCGATCGACAAAGTTGATCAAATCCACTAAACCCAGTCACTTGAATGAGGGTGACTGAACCTCAATTACAACAACACTACATAGACCGAGGGTAGTGTATCTCAAAACCCCTTGTTTTCACAAGAAGGATTTTGTCTTGCGAAGGAGATGGGAATTCGCAATGAGAATATCCAACACAAATAGCAAAAATATATTACAAAACAACCTATAGAGCCAACAAAGATGAACCTAGCTACTAAAGGTAAAGATGCTTCCCTTTGCTTGGAAGTGCGTCGGTGTGACGACGCGGGTGCATGAACCACGGTTTGGCAAAACAACGCTCTTGTAAACATGGAGGGAGAGTGGGTGCACAACTTAGATGAAGCTCTCTGGATGTAGAACTAGGCTTGGAGAGCTGGACCTTTCTTCTCAAGATCAGAAGACATAAATTGATATGAAAGTGTGTCGCTTGGTGTGTCTTGGTGTTTCTTGGTAAGCCAAGGAGTCCACCTCTATTTATAGAGGGCCTAGGAAGGCTTTAGAAGGCCCTAGAAGGCTTCCAAAGCTATTGGGGTTGAACCCAAGGCAAAATAGGCCATAATTAGAATCAATCATGATTTTGACAGGGTCATCAGACATCGGGTCCTAGCATCAGATATCTAGAAAGCTTATTTAAGATGTTTGGGAACTAAGCCAGACATCTGATTCTAGGCGGGTTTCTTTCCTAACTTGAATTAGACCTAAACAGGGTTCTAGTGTATGGTTATCAGACAACATACAGGACGTCTGGCACTAGGTCTGGATGTCTGGAAACCTATTTGTTCAGCTGAAATGGATTCGTAAGAAAGGTAACGGCTAGAAAATATCTCAAAGGAGATTTTGAGCCAGTCGAGGCAAAACGGTCACATATCAGACATCTGGGGTCCTCTACGGACGTCTGATATAAGGCTAACGGTCATTTTCTTCAATGTGTACAGAGGCAGCCAACGTTCCACTAATTGAACATCTAGCGCAAACATAAGACGTCTTCTAAGACGTTTGGACTAAGGTCTAGACTTCTGATTTCATCAGACAGAACCTATGAAGTCCAGCCTAATTGTTTTGGATGTCTGATCAAATAGTCAAATGTCTTAAAAGTCACTATCTGATGTCTGATTTCCAGATTGGATGTCTGATAAGGCTGTCTGAACCCTATTTTGGTTTTCTAAGTTCTCTATAGAAAACCTGGTTTTCCTAGGGTAGTGCAAGTGTTCCTAGGACTACTTTAAGGGTTCTTTAAGGCTGTTTAATATAAGATCTAAGAAAGAAATAAAGAGCGAAACAAAGAAACAAAATTACATAGAACAAGATACAAGGAAATTAGTAACGGGTTTTTCAACCGCGGCTAGTCTTTGTTCGTTTTAGTGCTTATTACAGTAATGTCGTTATAGTGTAAAATAAGATAGCTACGGTTGTCGTTACTATAGAAATTTTACTCGAAAATAGAATGGTTTCCCAAGGTCGAACTCAGGGAGCTACTAGAATTCTAGAAGTACAAAGTTTTGTTTATTACAAAAATAAGAGAGAGAGAGGGAGAGATAGATTTCGATTTTTGGCTTCTTCTTCTTCTCTTCTTTCTCTCTTTGCTTGTCTTCTTCTTCTCTTCTTTCTCTTTTCCTGTGCGAAGTCTTCTTCTGCTTCTTTCTTCCTTCTCTTTTCTTTCTCCTTAGCTGCGGAGCCTTCTCTTTTCTTCTTCTTCCTCTCCGCTTTATCTCCTCTGAAGCTTCATCAGTCATCTGATACCGCAGTCAGACGACTTAAATGGCGATCTGCTACAGTGCTTCCTTTTCTTCCTTCACTGCTTCTTCTTCTTCTCTACTTTAGCGAGCCTTCTTCTTTGGTCTCCTGCCTTGCTCAGTTTCAAGGCTTCTTAAGGGTTTCTTCTTCTCCTGCTCCTCTTCTTCTCCTTCCTATGGCTAAGTGTTGAGTTTGCCTCCTTCTTGCCCTGTTCCTGCACAGGGCACAGCAAAACCTAGCCCTTCCCTCTACCCACACATCTCTCTCTCTCTGTAAACCGCTCACAGGAAGCTCTCCCAGAGCCGGGTTAACGGGTCGGGGTGCGTAACCGGGACTAGGTGCACCGGTGTGGGTGGTGCGCGAGGAGTGCAGGGTAGTGTCGGGTCGGATCTGCTAGGTCTGCGAGATGAATCCACGGACGAGGCAGGTGATGGGCGAGGGACCTCACCCCAGGTGCGTTCGAAAGCAACTAGCCGTATACACAAAAACAATTTAAAGTGGTGCGGCGATTTGAAGACTCATGATATGGGACTAAACTTTGTCCCTTCTCGCGCGCGCCTGCAGGAATGACGCAACCTCACCTCAGCAGCTGCGTCCTCGTTTCCCTTCGCAAATCAGCTGCCTGCCATCGCCCGAGTCTCCCTAATTCACCTCAGCTGAAGTCCTGACGCTATGAGGCCTGGAGCTCGCTTGGAAGCTCCTTGCATTGTCACTAATGGCGGCTGGGGCTGAAAGTCTGTCTAACACAAATAGGGCCTCTCGGCCTAATCAGACCACAGGGGAACCTTCGCCGTGGCACAGCGAAGGTAGTGCGGGATGCAGCAGGTCGCGGGGCGGTGTATGGCGGTAGCCCTAGTTCGGACTATAACCGGAAAAGTGGGTTTGATCAGGGGTGTGCTGTGGAGGTGTGGAGTGGCAGTGGAGGGGCAGAGGGTGTTTGGTGAAGTGAGGCAGAGCTTTTGGGACAGTTGGCGAGTCGTATGGGGTTGTGGGATGACGGGGATGACTCGCTGGAGAGTGACCGGAGGTGGGGATGATGAGGGTGGTCAGGCGTAGTCGTAGGGCGATCAAGCAAATTAAGTTGGGGAAAAGAAAGAGGCGAGGAAGGGAAGTAAATGTAACCTACCTACGGGGATGAAGGGGGGCTAGAGAGGCGGGCAGCCGTACCGACTGTCGCCGGAGAAGAAACACCCAGAGGGAGAGAGTGGCGGCGAGAAAGAGGGTAGGGAGGCGCGAGCTTGGTACGGTGCGATGCGGGGAGATCAGGTGAAGGTGGCTCTGCTGCTGGTATTGCAGCAGAGCGACGAGAAGGAGGAGGAGGAGCAGCCAGAGCTGGTGGGTTCCTGTCGGGGTGGGGAGAGAGGAAGGGATGAGAGATTCTCCATCAAGACCAAGCTGGGAGAAACGGCTGGCGACGCAGGTCTTTATAAAGGCGGTGGCGGAGGGGTGGACGCACGCTGGCTACATGCGTCCCTCGCCGGAGTATGGTCAGAGACGAGACCCATACCTTCCGCGCATTCGCACGGAAGGTGTGGGCGTCGTCAGGTGGCATGGCCGAGTCCCTGCGATAGTAGACATCGTAGGGAACTCCACGTTCTCTTTGCAGGACTCCCCCCTCACCCTGGCGGTGCCATGCTCCACGCAAAGTCGCCGAAGCATGGTGCTACGTAGAGACTTGCAGGAGGGACCAAAATGCAAGGAACGAAGAGGAAATTAGGGGCCAAAATGCAAGGGTTTCGAAAGTTGAGGGTCAAAAAGTAAATGACGAGGACCAAATTGCATAGTCGATCAAGGAGGTCTCTTCTTAGGCTCAAGTTTTTATACATGACTAAGTTAGACCTAAGGATTTTAATGGTGAATTTTGTTTCTAGGTCAGACCATGTTTCACTGGCCAATTTAATAAAAACCCAAATTAAATCATTAATTGGGCATGGTTCTCAATGTAGGTCAAAATGGATTTCTAAGGGCAAATTGAAGGTTCTAAACCCTAGAGATTATTTTTCCATGAATTTTAGAAGGTTTAGTTGATTTTTACCCTGCCTCGAACCACGTTAATTGAAGTGAATTTATTTTATGGTTACAGAATGTCATTTAATTCTCTGGAGTTGCTATAGCCCTTATTGGATCAGATCATGCCACTTTCCTTCTTATTAGATTAGTTTGACCTGTGTTTGGACCCTAAGTTACCCTGTTTGCAGATTATGTTGGTGAAATTGCATTTTTACCCCTTATGACTTATTTTCTTCTTAAACTCAGAATTCTCTGAGTTAAGCCTTTCTTTGAGTTATGTAGGAGCTTTTTCTTGCATACCTAGGTTAGATTGTGCTAGTTTGGGTTCATGATGAGGTTCTCATCATACTCCCATGCCTAGCTTTTGCTAGTCCCTTAGCAAAAACTTAAGGTTTCAACCTTTGTTCTAGACCCTGAAGTTCTTAATGGTTTCAGATAAGTGCTTTTTCATTTGAAACCTAGATTAGGTTAGAATGCTAACCATAGGCCTAAAAGGTACTCTAGTACCAACCAAGATCCAGATCTGTCTAGCCTCAGCCTCAGTCCTTAGCAAAGGTTTTTAAGGCCCGCAAGAACTAACCTAAAGTCTATTGGACTTTGTGGTTAAAGCACCCGTGCTTGAGATGATTTTAGCCCTGGCTCAGTTCACAGTGTGTTTTGTAAGAAAGAGAGATAGAAGATTTTTCCTGTTTGGAGAGTTTTCTCTCTTTTTCTTTTTAATTCTAGCTTAGGATTGGCTCTTCAACATGGTCTGTATCAGATTCCTTATTCCCATCATCAATCCTCAAGGGTTCCTAGCAATCGATGCTTCGAGATAGCATCGCCCATGGCAACCCCCGGAACCCTGGCTATTGAGATTTCGAGATAATCTCATCCATGGTGTTCTGTGGCCGAATCCAGACCCTGCCAGTTGACACTTCGTGATAATGCCATCCATGGAATCTGAACCAGCAAAGTGCTTACATGCCCCCAGTAGGATATGTAAATATCCTAAGAGACAAGCATCGAGGAGATGATATTTTGTTACACATCTTCGAGGGGAATTTCCCACCTCTCCGCACTGGGAACTCATCTAAATCAACTTGTGTTGATCGGCCGCTCCTACTCTAGGTGTTCTTTTCAGAATTTTGCGACGCTTCTGTGTGATTTTTATTTTTACGCTTACTAAACCAGGCTGTGTATGAGGTTAGGGTGCTTAGGTTACTGAGTCCCGTAAATTAAAAGTTAGTTAAAGAGGCCAGATACTCCCTAAGCCTTGGACCTAATACTTAAGCTCTTCATTTTCCTCAATCTCTTGAGGACTGTCCAGATCTTAATGGGTACTAAGAGTCTATCCAAGAATGCCTAAGGTTTGCGTTCTTACTAATCTCACCATGCACTTTTCGTTTCTTTTCTTGAATGAGGTCTAGAACTTAGGTCAATTCCTTAGTTTCTTACTAATGACTATTACTCTTTTCTCATATTTTTGTGCTCCTTTTTCATTTTGTTTCTTTTCCTTCTCTCACAAAATTTCCTTTCTCCTCTTATTCTCTTATTCTTTTTTGAATTTTTTTTTTAATTTTTATGTTGTTTTTGGCATATGTGAATTTTTTTATTTAAAACCTTTTCTTACAAGTTTTGCACTTTCATACCCCCCCATGCCTAAGGTTTGCAATGTCCTCATTGTGACTTAGGGGGTTTTTATTCAGCTTAGTTCATTCCTTAGAACAGGTATTTTGGTGAGTGAATGGGTCGGGGTGGCTGTTGCAGACGATTTCTAATCTCAGATGCAAGCATCTGAGGTGGAGTCGGCTGTCTTAAAGGGTGAACTTTAAGCGCACAAAGGTGTCAAAAAAGGTTTCATATTTTCAAGGAGAATGACGGGCTGCCTCCCGTTGAGTGCTAAATTTGACACCTTCAGCCAAGTGGGAAATGAGATGGAGAGGGGATGGTCAAATCAGCAGAGTTTAATATAACAAGCACCTTGATTAAGAGCCTGGTTGGTCCAACCAGGTGCTTGTTAAGATCAACAGGCTGATGATGCAGCCCAAACCCAATCAATCTGGTGGGTAGATAGATGTAGATCAAAAGGTGTGGGACCCACCATATGCAATGTGGCTTAGATGGATGTGGAAGTGTGAATACAGGGTTTGGCTGAGTCGAATCAGCCTGGCCAGAGTAGGGACCCGGAGAATAATGAGTGATTGACGTGGGAACCCTACAGGGGTGATTAGAGAATGATGGAGCATGGTATGTAGTCTGATCAGTGTTCCAAACCCGATGTGGAAATGCAATCGGCTCGGTGAGAGGTGAATCTGAATAGAAATTGAGTCCAGTTGCGGGTTGGGGTTGGGAAGAGGTTTTGATAAGTTCTGTGTGTGCAGACGAGGTGGCAACTATGTATGAGGGCTCTTCTAGAAACAAATGACAGGTGGTTTTCTATAGAGAGTCCTCTGGGTAACTATCAAATGCCTGAAGAGTGTCTGTAGGATGAAACAAATCTGATTCGAGAAAAGATTTGAATTCTGGGTTGTAATCACTCTTGGCATTTTCTGTTTTTGGTTCCTGAGGATCGAAAAGGAATGATTCTGTGTTATCAGTGATCTCGGGAACCAGGACCTCAGAATCGGAGACAGAGAATGAGTCATGTGAACTGAGGTCGTAGATGGGCTTGGTGTGTTCAGGAAGGAGAGTCTCTCCGGAATTATAGTCAGATCCGAAGTTGTCGGAGAGTTTGCGAAAATTGAGTTCTAAATGAGATTCTTGATCATGAATTCCACCGTAGCATAAATCATCAGATGTGGAATCAGCAGCCTGACTGGGGTCTAGCCTATATGTCAATTCTGGACTTAAAAAGGTGTTTTGTTTAGGCTCAAGCTCCAGGCTGGTAGCATAGACCCAATTGAAACCCCACTCATCCAACTCCTCAGTTTCTGTAGCATAAATTGGCATGTCTTCTGAAAAATCAATCAGATTTCCTGAGGATGTTGGAGAGGGATATTCATCAATAGAGGCCCAGAATCGTATTCTTTAAAAATTTGATCTTTCCCATATGGGGCCTCATAATCTTCCCAATAAGTTTTGGATCTAGATTCTAGGCTTATGATGTGGGTAGGATTACTAGAATCAAAGTCCGAATAACCTTTGAAGGTCACCTTATCAAAATAAGGGGCGGAATTTGTACCCTCAAAAGGTTTAGTTCTGATCTCATTATTACAGGAGTTTTGGAATTCTAAGCTTGGCAATTCATGGTCTAGGGTCGGTTCATCATTGTGTTCTCCTGCAATATCCCAACCTAATTCAATGTTGTCTTCTATCTGGGTTGGGAATCCACAACCACCCTGTGCCTCAGTCCTGAGATCTAGGAAACTGGATTGATCCTTAATACTGTTCCAAGATGGTTCATCCTTTGTTTCTGGTATATACGGGTATTTCTGGTTGATAATTTGTTCTAGTGATCTCATCATTTCTACCCGTTTTATAAGGGCATCTTGGTGTTGTTCCCAAAGTACAGGATTTGTCATGCATTGAAGGTATTCAGATTTGTGTAATTTTTCTATCTCAATGTATCCTGTCATGAGCATGTCTCGAGTTGATCCTTTTGTAATTTCTGTCAACAGAATTTGGGCACAGTTTATGATGAAAGCTGTGGTTGTTGGGACATCAACCTGAATGTTTTCTATTGGTGTTGAGGGTTTACATTTGATTTCATAGAATTCAAGGGCATCCTCAATCATCTTATCTTTCATGGATCTTTGATATTCAGGTTTTTTGAATGGTAGTCTTAATTGGTGTGGCTGCATCTTTGAATCAGGTGGTGGAATTAGGATATAGAATCAGAAGTTCGTTGTAGACTCAAGCTGTGCCAAGATGGAAGAAGGGGGCTTTGTTCAGAATTAGAGGAAAAGGGGCTATGTGGAAGGTTTTTGCAAAAGCAAGGGAGCCGAGGTTTAGCCTCGGGGATAGTGAATTTCTAAAGGAGGTTTCAAGGACCTCCTGCCAAATACTGAAGGACTGGATGAGATAAGCATGTGCTGGACCCAATCGAGGCACCCAAAATGTTGGGTGACTATAGAGGTGCGAGGCAGATGGACCCCTTGATCAGAGAGATCGTCCACCTGAGAATTACCTGGGCAGCCAGAGAGGGGAGTCCCACGAAGACCCCTACACGGTAGAGCATCCCCACGGGTTACAAGGTTTCCCCCACCCGACTTCTCTTGTCACTGAGATTCCAGGTAGACCAGAATGGGGATCTTGACCTTTTAAGTCTACCAATTTTAGGTTAAAATCAAGGTGCTTAGGTTTTCACTTGAACTTTAGCCTTTTGAGTGCAAGAGTGACCTAATTTTAAGGTTGGTTGACCCAAGGGATCAACTTCACCTCTTGATTCCTTTGAGAACTTATTAGGTCTTGCCTTTTAGGATTCAAGTGTTTTTAGAGAGCCAATTGTTTAGGGTTTTTCTTGAATAGGTATATTCAATCAATGGCTTAGGCACATTTCTTTTAGGATTTTCTCAATTCTTGATTAAGGGGTGTGTCTCTGAAACCCTAATGTTAAATCCTATGTTGGCTCTACTTGGTCCAGTTAACTCCTAATTTGGTAGTTAGGGCTCAGGCAGGAAGGTGTTAGCCCTTAATTACCTTAATAGTGTGTGCAGGAATGGTGGGTTGAAATTTGAAAACATGCAGTCTTTGATGGCTTACTAGGTATGGAAGACAGGTTGTACCAATATTGCTTGTTCTTTCTTTTTCTACCTCTTTAGAATTAAGGGTTAAAGTGAGAGGATAGAAAAAAAAAATTACCTGTCCTCGGAGTAGTTGTGCGGCCACTTCTTGATTTTCCTGTACCTGCACACAATAAGAGAAGAGATTAATAGAAACTTACAAATAGAGATTTTATAGCTTCTAGAATAGCCGTTGCTCCCTGGCAATGGCACCAAGAATAGTAACGGGTTTTTCAACCGTGGCTAGTCTTTGTTCATTTTAGTGCTTATTACAGTAATGTCGTTATAGTGTAAAATAAGACAGCTACGGTTGTCGTTACTATAGAAATTTTACTCGGAAATAGAATGGTTTGCCGAGGTCGAACTCAGGGAGCTACTAGAATTCTAGAAGTACAAAGTTTTCTTTATTACAAAAATAAGATAGAGAGAGGGAGAGATAGATTTTGAATTTTGGCTTCTTCTTCTTCTCTTCTTTCTCTCTTTGCTTGTCTTCTTCTTCTCTTCTTTCTCTTTTCCTGTGCGAAGTCTTCTTCTGCTTCTTTCTTCCTTCTTCTCTTTTCTTTCTCCTCAGCTGCGGAGCCTTCTCTTTTCTTCTTCTTCCTCTCTGCTTTATCTCCTCTGAAGCTTCATCCGTCGTCTGATACCGCAGTCAGACGACTTAAACGGCGGTCTGCTACAGTGCTTCCTTTTCTTCCTTCACTGCTTCTTCTTCTTCTTCTCTGCTTTAGCGAGCCTTCTTTGGTCTCCTGTCTTGCTCAGCTGCAAGGCTTCTTCAGGGTTTCTTCTTCTTCTACTCCTCTTCTTCTCCTTCCTACGACTAAGTGTTAAGTCCGCCTCCTTCGCGCCCTGTTCCTGCACAGGGCACAGCAAAATCTAGCCCTTCCCTCTACCAGCACGTCTCTCTCTCTCTGTAAACAACTCACAGGAAGCTCTCCCAGAGCCGGGTTAACGGGTCGGGGTGCGTAACCGGGACCAGGCGTACCAGCGTGGGTGGTGCGCGAGGAGTGCAAGGTAGTGTCGGGTCGGATCCGCCAGGTCCACGAGATGAATCCGCGGACGAGGCGGGTGATGGGCGAGGGACCTCATCCCAGGTGCATTCGGAGGCAACCAACCATATATAGAAAAACAATTTAAAGTGGTGCGGTGATTTGAAGACTCACAATGTGGGACTAAACTTTGTCCCTTCTCGCACGCACCTGTAGGAAGGACGCGACCTCGCCTCAGCAGCTGCATCCTCCTTTCCCTTCGCAAACCAGCTGCCTGCCTCTGCCCGAGTCTCCCTAATTCACCTCAGCCGAAGTCCTGATGCTTTGAGGCCTAGAGCTCGCTTGGAAGCTCCTTGCATTGTCGCCAATGGAGGCCGGGGCTGAAAGTTTGTCTAACACAAATAGGGCCTCTCGGCCTAATCGGACCAGAGGGGAACCTTCGCCGTGGCATGGCAAAGGTAGTGCGGGGTGCAGCAGGTCACGGGCCGGTGTATGGCGGTAGCCCTAAGTCGGACTACAACCGGAAAAGTGGGTTTGATCGAGGGTGTGCTGTGGAGGTGTAGAGTGGCAGAAGAGGGGCGGAGTGTGTTTGGTGAAGTGAGGCGGAGCTTTTGGGATAGTTGCCGAGTCGTATGGGGTTGTGGGATGATGGGGATGACTCCCCGGAGAGTGACCGGATGTGGGGAAGATGAGGGTGGTCAGGCGTGGTCGTAGGGCGATCAAACAAATTAAGTTGGGGAAAAGAAAGAGGGGAGGAAGGGAAGTAACTATAACCTACCTACGGGGACGAAGGGGGGTCGGAGCAGCGGGCAGCCGTACCGACTGTCGCCGGAGAAGAAACACCCAGAGGGAGAGAGCGGCGGCGAGGAAGAGGGCAGGGAGGCGCGTGCTTAGTACGGCGCGACGCGGGGAGATCAGGTGAAGGTGGCTCTGCTGCTAGTATTGCAGCAGAGCGACGAGAAGGAGGAGGAGGAGCCGCCGGAGCTGGTGGGTTCCTGTCAGAGTGGGGAGAGAGGAAGGGATGAGGGATTCTCCGTCAAGACCAAGCTGGGAGAAACGTCTGGCGACGCTGGTCTTTATAAAGGCGGTGGCGGAGGGGCCGACGCACGCTGGCGACGTGCGTCCCTTGCTGGAGTATGGTCGGAGACGAGACCCATACCTCTCGCGCGTTCGCACGGAAAGTGTGGGCATCGTTAGGTGGCATGGCAGAGTCCCTGCGATAGTAGACATCGTAGGGAACTCCACGTTCTCTTTGCAGGACTCCCCCCTCACCCTGGCGGTGCCATGCTCCGCGTAAAGTCACCGAAGCATGGTGCTACGTAGAGACTTGCAGGAGGGACCAAAATGCAAAGAACGAAGAGGAAATTAGGTGCCAAAATGCAAGGGTTTCGAAAGTTGAGGGTCAAAAACTAAATGACGAGGACCAAATTGCATAGTCGATCAAGGAGGTCTCTTCTTAGGCTCAAGCTTTTATACACAACTAAGTTAGACCTAATGATTTTAATGGTGAATTTTGTTTCTAGGTCAGACCATGTTTGACTGGCCAATTTAGTAAAAACCCAAATTAAATCATTAATTGGGCATGGTTCTCAATGTAGGTCAAAATGGGTTTCTAAGGCCAAATTGAAGGTTCTAAACCCTAGAGATTATTTTTCCATGAATTTTAGAGGGTTTAGTTGATTTTTACCCTGCCTCGAACCACGTTAATTGAAGTGAATTTATTTTATGGTTACAGAATGTCATTTAATTCTCTGGAGTTGCTATAGCCCTTATTGGATCAGATCATGCCACTTTCCTTCTTATTAGGTTAGTTTGACCTGTGTTTGGACCCTAAGTTACCCTGTTTGCAGATTGTGTTGGTGAAATTGCATTTTTACCCCTTATGACTTGTTTTCTTCTTAAACTCAGAATTCTCTGAGTTAAGCCTTTCTTTGAGTTATGTAGGAGCTTTTTCTTGCATACCTAGGTTAGATTGTGCTAGTTAGGGTTCATGATGAGGTTCTCATCAGAAATCTATCCTATTCCTCATCTCCTTCCTTCAAGCTTTCACTTCTTGCGAAGCTCCTCCACCTTTGTCTTCCGTCAAGCTCCTCCAATCAACCATGGATGCGAGCTTGAACTCTATCTAAACACGTCTCTAGTTGCAATTAACCTGAAATCTAAGACTTCAAGTGCAAATGTTAAATAACACGTATTTTTTTATCATCAAAATAAACATTCATGATGCTCTAGCACCTACGAAACTCACTTATGCGAAGATGGAGCAAGCACAGGGAGCTCGTGATGAGGGTGCACCATAGCAGCAACAGCAAGAGCAAACCATAGTTCCTTCTCCGTTCCCGCCTTATGAGCACATCACTGCGACATGTCCGCCTCCACTGAGACCTTCACCCTCTTTCTATGATTAAGACTGGAGCCTCTTGGATAGATAGATTTCAGGCAGTCTTTGTCACTATTCAAGATGTGACCACTGGTATTTCTTTTGTGATGCATAGGTAGAGAGAGAAAGACATGGTTATGATGAGTCACAGGCATTAGGTATCAGATTACCTGAATGCTCAGAGTCAATTTTTGGATAGACATGGAGAGTTTGTTCATAGCATTCAGCAGCAGCTTCACCAACCTCCTCGACCTCATCATTTGACTACCATGCCTTCTGCAACACCTCCTCCTCCTCCTTCATCAGCTTCACCAGCAACACCACCAGCTGACCAGTAGATTACTCCTCCTAGCAAGACATCTAGGCATTCAACACCACGATCGTCAGCTCAGTGATGCCTTTGCCTTTGTTAGCCTGCATCTTCTGAGGGATCAGACTCACTGGATCTCAAGCTAGATACCGATCTTTAGAGCACCATGGATGCATTTATGGGAATGTTAGATGATTAGTTGTTATATGTGCTTTCATTTTTTATGGCATGTATTAGTTTACTCTAGACTCGATTCTATGTTATCCTTTCTAATCAGTTTATTATGAAGTTTGCATGAATATTATTTTCTTCAGTTATATTAATAGCTCTCTCAATGCATGTTATTATATTGATGCTTATATTACTTGTTTAAGGGGAAGTTAATTGTGAAATAACCAGCAGCACGTATACTTTTTGCTGAAATAAAAAGAGGGAGATATTATGCAAAGTTATTTTCAAATTCATAACTATAGTTTTGTTGTCAACAAAAAGGGGGAGAACATAAGCACCTCTGTTTTGATGCACCAAAATTATGTTTATTGCTAAGACTGATAGTTCAGGACTATATTGGACTGAAGCCTCTATTCAAGACACAAGTTCAGATTGTTGCTAATGTGCATCTTTTTCATTTATTTGAGTCTAGGACTTCATTGTAAGGAATCTCAAATAAAACTCAAAAATGATTTTTTTTGCTTATCTTTTCAAAACCAAAGTAGGGTATTGATTGACCAAACTTATTAACTGATCGACCAAAACACTTTGATCGACCAACCTACTTATTTGACCGATCAAATTATCCCATTTTAGGAAGTTGAGAAAAATCCTCTTGATCGACCAACCAAGCTAATTGATCGACCAACAAGTGATCAACCCACATGATTAATTGATCGACCAAAGTACTTTTTGATCTACAAATCAACCTTAATTGATCGACCAATTTGTTTCCTAATCAGACAAAACCTTTTGTATAAATAGAGGTTGCACGTTGCCCATTCCTTTACAACTTTTAAAATAGAGACACCATTAAAAGATAGAGCTTCTCGTGCCTATTGGAAAAAGCTTTCACACCTCGTTCTTTACGTTCTTCAGAAGCTCGATGCCTCGAACCTCTACGAAAAATCAATTTGATCATTTATTAAGGTTTCATAGAATTCATTTTCTTGTTAAACTATTTTGTTGTTGTGATTTACGGATCCCAAGCCTGTTTGGAAGATCCGTGGTTGTTGTTTTTGCTTCTCTTCAGGATAAAAGAGAAGGGTTTGTAAGAGGTTTCCACCCTCATTGAAGTGGTACAAATAGTGGATTCACTAGATTGTACTAGTAAGAAAAATCCTAAGCTGGGACGCTTAGGTAGTGGTTTTTACTCGAATTGGGTTTCCACTATAAATAAAGTGTACTCTGTGGATGAATCTCTGTTGTTTTATTTTTTATTTTGATTTATATTTTCAAAGCAATACTATTTACCCTTCCCCTCTAGTATTTAGTTGCCGACCACGGTAGAAATGGCAACTTGTGTAAATCTTTTACCGTGGGTTGACTGAACAACTCAGAAATCATGTGGACGCTTCTTGTAGAGGCAATTTCTTCAGCAAAGAAGCAGAAAGTGCACATGATTTGTTTGAGGAAATGATTGAAAATTCAATCAATCATTCCTCCATGGATACGTTTAACAGGTCCCAACAACCCAGATCGAATGTTAATGAGGTCCATGACTCTCATTCATTTGATATGGAGCTAATTTGTAACAAACTAGATAAGTTGGACCTGGTTACCAAAAGAATGAAAGAGTGAATGGCTGGAAACTCTGCAAATACTTCTCAATCCACTAAATCTCAGAACTCAGGATTGCATTCTCCACAAGCTCTTTCTGGACGGGAGTTCGTGAATCAACTAGATGTAGCTCAACGTGTGAGCCAGCATTACTCAGAACCCCATGACAAGTCGATTTTCACTTTCGAAAATGATGATTAAGAGGATTTATCGCTACATTTCTAAGTGGTGCAAAATCGACTAATCAAAACAATTAGAATTAAAATTAAGCCACTTATAGGAGAGCAGGTAGTGTCTATAGGGAGGCAATGACCTATTCAGAGTCACTAAATTTGAAAATAATAATGTTCATGATTAGTTTTCCTAAGTAAGAAAGCTAAAAACCCCTTTCTAATTAGGATAACAATGAATGTAAATGCTAAACTTTCATTTCAATGAAAGATGAGGGGGTTCTTATAAAATCTCTAGAATATAATATTATTAAATCAAAACTTTTCCTTTTGCAATGACAGTGAAATGTAGTAAGAAATCAAATGCAAAATAGGGGAAAGATTTCCCCTCCATCATGTATGACGAGGAAGGCTTGGCCGGAGACGCAAAGCACGTCGGAGGTCCTTCGGGCTGGGCCGCACTCGATGGCGGTAGCAGCTCAGTGCGAGGTGGCTGGAGATGAGAAAATGGAAGAGAGGTCGATGGTGGGTGGTGGCGAGCTGTAGCTTTGTTTACTGCTAGAGCTAGCGAAGGTGAGGGGATGCGAGCGTGCTAGGCATGTGAGCACGGGTGGAGAGCTTCGCGCATGTGGGGCTGATCGAGAAGGGGTGCACGTGCTACCTGCTGTGCATGTTGGAGGTGTGTGTGGCCAGAGCTACTGGAGGGCGTGCGGTCTGGATTAGCGAGGGGGCGCATGCTGTGTGTGGGTGGAGCGGCAGCTGTAGCGCTTGCTCTACGCGTGTGGGCGAAGGTCGGTGGGCTGGAGGACGTGCGGTCGCTGCTGTGAGTGTCGACGACGTGCTGCAGGGAGTGTGGGCGTGTGCAAAATGCGAGTGGGGACGCTGAGGGGCGTTGGTGGGCGTGCGCTAGGGGCTGGAGTGTGGAGGTCGGTGCACATAGCAAGGGCGTGCATGCACCTACCGCACTGGAGCTGGAGGGCATGCGGTCTGGAATGGTGAGGGGGTACGCGCAGGAGGTTGTGCACTGCTGTGTCTGTGGGGCAGAGGTGCAGCAAGGAGGACATCGGGATGGTTTTGGTTTGAAAACAGAGGAAGAATAAGAAGAAGAAAAAGAAGAAGATGGTGTTGGTGGTGCGTGGATAGGGAGGATGATCTGGTAGTTGCACGGTGATGGCCAAGCTTACCAGATTGGCACGGCAAGCAGTCACCTCGCTGGCCCATGGTGTGCTGGAGCTCGGCCTTGAAGACCACGATGGTGGAGTGGATTACACGGTGGTGGAGTGGGGCAGTGTCTCCATGAGCACGGTAGCAGCTGCCCCTTTCTTATAGTCGTGCACATGGGTTTGAATTGGAGAGGCAGGAGCAGATCCACTTCTCACAGCCATTAAGGTGGTATGGCTAGAGGAGGAGAGGCGGAGCCATTCCTGCAGAAGGAAAAAAAGAAGAATAGTAATTAGGATTATTTATACATAACTTTTTAACTTCTATGTTAATTAAAACATTGTAGGTAATTGATAAACGCTAGTTTATCATTATTCGTATGCATTAAAACAAACCTAGCTCTTAGGATTTTGCTTTGCAAATGGGCTTTTGGGTCGCTTTTAGGCATAAATTAGGTTAGGCATGCATTACATTTTTTATTGTCTTCTTGATATGTTTTAGTGAGTGTTAGGGATAAATAGATTGCTAGATCCCTAGAACTCTAGCACTCAGGAAGGCAACTGGTGAAGGAGAAGCTCTCACCAGCTGGAACTCAGCTTGATCCAGCTAACCATAGCTGGAATTCAGCTCACCTGAACTATGGTTAGCTCATCCTAGCTCCATTCAACACATCTCAATTGAATGGCAGCTCAAAAGAGCTCATCTTACCTCACCTTAGCTCAAGTCAGCTTAGATCCAGCTCAACTTAGCTAAGTCAAGCTCATCTCAACTCCCATTAGTCCACAAGGAGCTCTAGCTAGCTTAGCTGAGTTGACTGGAGTTTACCCCAGCTTAGGTCCAGCTACATCCAGCTCCACTCAACTCCAGCCAGCTGAAGATGACTTCATTCTAGCTCAAGAAGCTCGAGTCTAGCTCTCGGGGACTCAACTTAGCTCAACTTAGTTAAGCTAAGCTTCCTTAGTTGCCTCAACTAGCTTGATCCTCCCTAAGAGCACCGGACCCAGCTGACCTTAGCTCATTTTTAGCAGAAGCCAGCTCACTTTAGCTTGGCTTAGCAGCTAACAAAGAACTAGCAAGCTAAGCCAAGTAGAGTAGCTCCATGCTAACCTCTTCAGCAACTGCCAGCTCCAATTCAACTCTAGATGTCTTCTGCTCAGCTCCTCTCCACAAGCCCTAGCTTTCATTGCCTCCTCCTCTACTCCATAGCTAGCCAAGCTAGCTTAGCTTAGCTTAGCCTAGTTAGCATCCTCCTCCCTGGCACCAAAAACCTAACCCTAACTCCTCCTACATAACCTTCCACTCCAAGTCCACCTAAGCCTAGTTAAGCTAGCTCCACCCTACTCATTTTGGCACCACCACTTCACCACCTTTCACCCCTCAACTAGCCACCAAAATACACCAAAAGTTGGCACCAAAACTAACCCTAACCACCTCCCTTTTGGTGCCAACTTTCATCCCCTTTATCCACCCTACACCTACCCACATAACCCATCCTAGCCATCCACATACCCCTTTCTAGAACCTTAAGGTGGAGCCACCTAATAGTCTTCTAGAAGGCCCATTATGGCACCAATTCTAAAGTGCACCAAAGCCATAACTACCCCCCTTAGCACCGCTTAGGTGGAACCATTTATCCTTAGCCCTAGGATCCCCAACTACCTACCCCCATATCCTACCCTAGCCATCCATTCCAAGAACCACCTATGCCCCCTTCCTACACTATATATTCCCACCTAACTTCCCACATTTTCTTCATCCTCCATTATTGTATTATTCTACCTATACCCACCTGCACCTATGGCCAAGAAGGAGTAAAGAAGAAGATTAAGGGGGTACATCACCCGCCCCTTTGGTGCCTTCTTCTCCCCACTCACTTCAACTTGTGCCACACCAAGTAAGAGAGCTATTCTACTTCAAGGAGGATGGCCAGGCAAAGGAGAAGGACCTAGGGCGGATGTCCACCCTTGGAGGAGGAGAATTGAAGGTGGTAGCTGCCACCTTAGAGGACACAATCTTGGAGGAGCATAGCAAGGAAGGAGAAGTAGGAGCCCTATTCAAGCCTAGGGGCCACTAAGCTTGGAGCAAGGAGCTTCCCCTCTTCACCAACAATTCAGGAGGATTTTTGTTTTGTTTTATCTATTTCAATTATCTAGTAGTAGAAGCATTCCTCTACTAGGGTTTGTAAAATAATTTTTTTTCCTTGAGTAAAGTTGCCTTGTCTTAATTTTTTTCTTTTACTTTTACCTTAGTGTAATCATACCCTCTCAATAATTACTCTAGGTTCCCACCTACCTAGGTGATCTTAAAGAGAGGAATTACTTGTCACTTAGGTTCTACTTTAGTAAATTTAGCTGTTAGCCATCTTCCCACCATCAATTTTATGTTGCTTTAGTTATTTCAAAACAAAAATTAAATATTTTAAAACACCAAAAAGAAAGTTGATTTCCTTTTCTAAGCAAGGGATTTTGATTTGGAAACTTGCCTCCTTAGATGACCCTAGATACCCCACTATCTACGTCTTATAAATTTTAAAAGCAAATCCGTTTTTGTGCGTTGCAATGACTTAAAACCCCAATTTAACAAATCGTGCAAAAATGCAATCAGTAATGCACCTAATTAATTAACTAATCAAATGCATGCAATTCTAGGCTAATTCTAAATGCATTTAGATATGGATGCCACACATGAATTATGCACTTAAGCTAAAAATATGAATTAGTTTATTTACATCCTAATGTATGCTATCTAAATGTTAAAATTAACTTAATATCTAGGCACTTAAATGCTTAAGTAGCCCGCAACTATGGGCTAATCAAATGCTCCCATGCCTAGTTTTTACTAGTCCCTAGAAAATCTAAGCAATAACTTAGCACTCCAAGTAGACTAGCCAACCCAATCGGTCTTGCTTTAGAAACATGTTAAGTTCAGACTTTAGACATAAGGTTCCCAAGTAGTTGCTATGTTACTGACTATTTCAGCTAAAGTTGAGCTACAGGCATAGGTTTCTCTGATTTCTAACTCTACCCTAGGGTTTATTGATCCCCGAGATTAAAGCATCCATACATGTGCATTGGTCTGAGTTATTTGAGGTTGGTATGATTGCCAGCCTCGAGAGGAAAAAGGATTTTTTTTTTTGTAATATATATTTTTGTTTGATTCCTCTAAGTCTAACCTTGGATCAGCTATCAACACGGTCTGTGTCGGATTCATTGCCCCATCACTGTGCCTCGAAGTGTGCTTGGCTTTTGATGCTTCGAGATAGCACCGCCCATAGTGACCATAAGAACTCCTGGAAATCGACACTTCGAGATAATATCACCCATGGATTTCTTAAGTGAATTCAGGCCGGTGGCAATCGACTCTTCGAGATAGGGCTGCCCATGATACCTGAACCGCACAATGTGCTTACATGCCCCCAATAGGATGGATATCCTAAGAGACAAGCGCCGAGGAGGTAACATGTTATCATCGCATCCTAAGGTGAGTATATACTCCACCTCTCCTGCGGCAGGAACTCTTCCAATCAAATTGTATTTTCAAGCTTCTCCTAAGTGAAAACAAAGTGAACCAACTTTTCTTTAAGAAATGAATTAGGGTGATTACTATTTACACAAGACCAAGTGTATGTGAAATGTGGATGCTTAGGTTACGAGGACCTGTAAACCAAAAGGTAAAACAAGACTCCAGGTACTACCCTGCCGTTAACTCAATCCCTAGCTTTCCTTCCTCAACCTCTTGAGGATGGTCTGCAACTTAACTCCTACTTAAGTTTTTTAGTCCACAAAGGACCCTAAAGGTCTAAAGCTAGTAGCTTACTTAGCTTCTAAAGTTCGACACCTAGAATCAACTTAGTCTAACGTAAAGTTCTGGTCCGCTTAAGAATGTAGGGCCCAGCCAGTTAGGCTCAATAATACAAAATATTTTTCTTCTTCTTCTATCTTCTTTTCTTGAATGCAATATGCATGTATGAATGCAAAATATAGACATGCTATAAACAAATGCCTCAGGTCCTCTCCCCCATGCCTGGTTCAAACAATGTTCTCATTGGAAACAAAATAGTTAAAGGAAGATATCACCTGAGGCGGAGAATGGCAGGAGCTAAGGCTCCTCAAAAGTGACCTCGTCAACCAGATGGCCATCCAACGTAATGTATGATTTTAACCATTGGTCGTTGACGATAAAGGGAGTTGCTGAAGAGGAAGGGCTCTTAATCTCCATAGCTCCATGCAGAAACACTTTAATGATTATGTAAGGCCCATCCCAATGAGATTTTAATTTCCCTAGAAAAAGCTTAATTTTTGAATTGAAAAGGCAGACTTGTTGGTTGGGCTCCAAGGTCTTTCTAAGGATATACTTATCATGCAAGACCTTAGTTCTCTCTTTATATGCTTGAGAGGTGTCACAAGCATCATTCCTCAACTCCTCAAGGTCACTTAATTCTAGAAGTCCTGCCTTACCCGCCATTTCTAAATCCATGTTAACACTTCGAATAGCCCAAAGTGCCCGATGTTCCAGCTCAATGGGTAAATGGCATGCTTTCCCATACACAATCCAAAAAGAAGATGTACCAAAAGGGTTCTTATAGGCTATTCGATACGCCTGACGGAAACCATTCTCGCACATTTGAAAGTCGTCGGAAATCATAGTATAGTCACGCAAAAATGTTCATAAAAAAATGATTTCTAAAGATAAAGAGACTTTGAGTCCCGGCCGTTCGTCTCTGGGAGGTATTTGTTTACTTATGAAATCAATCTTCTATTGCTCTACTTTGTTTACAAACGCATGCCGGTTCGTGATTATTACGTATTTAGGTATGACATGCTTCGTTGCAAGAATATTAGGAGTTAGAAACAGGCAACATGAATCATGCAAATATAATAGCAATCAATAAGGTCATGGTGAATTCACAATATGGAGATACATATATAAACATTTTTCATTCATTCAATGGGAGAGTTGTTTACAACAAGAACTTTAGAGGAAAGCTTGTACATAAATGCTTGAAATTTAAACCTAGCGTCCAAAAAATGACTGCATACAAGAATCAGCGGGGGGATTTTGAATGCATCAGTGGGGGAGAAGTTAAGACTACGCTAGCAAGTGGTAATAAAAGCAATAAAATTATGATGATCATAAACTAAATCAAGCAGAACGAAAGGGCATTCAGGGGTGTTCCCTGATGGCCTTGGAGTGGTCGGGAGGAGAATGAGGGGCTGCCAATGTAGCGTAGGCCAACCCTTGGAGAGAGGGAGGAGTGATCTAGCATCCCAGCATGATGTCCTCCATGGTGGTGGTAGTGAGCTCGTGGAAGTGGAGTGGCTTGCTAAGTGGAAGTGGGCGTGAATGGCACTAATGGAGTGAATTTGCCAAGGAAGTGAATGGGTGCAAATGGCCACCCCTTAGGCCTTTTTATAGACCTAAGGGAAGCTCTCTAGAGAATTATGGAATTCTCTAGAGAGGCCTATGGTGGGAGCTCATGGGAGAGTGAGAGAAAGAGGATGGATGGTGGTTTTCAGATCCACCAAATGTGGATCTAAAAATTGAATGGCTCTTGGTTGCTAATTTTGGCAACCAAGGCAGCCACACATGGTAGAGAGTTCTAAAGAACTCTAGGCTAGCCATTCTCGTGTGGATGGTGTGTGTGGGTGTGTGTGGGTAAAAACATAGGTGGCTAGGTTGATTAGGTTAGGTTCTAGTGGGTTTAGGTCAAGGTACATCTCAAATTAGGGTTATAAACCCTAATTCACTAAGGTATAGTGCAATTAAACTTAATACAAGTTTAATTGGGTGTGTGGAAACTTAATTGAAAGTAAAACAACTCAATAAATTTATGTCTAGGTCAATTGGACTATCACTGAGTCCAATTGGACAGTGTGTGCTGAGATCAGGGCTCAATTGGACTCAATGAGTCCAACTGAATGGGCTGGTGGAATTGACTAAGATCCAAGTCAATTAGGTTTAGTGAGGACCTAATTAGGTCCTTAGGGAGGTCTAGAGGTGATGTACTAGGGTTAGGACACCTTAATTTAGGTTTTTATGGGGCTGGAATTGGGTTTAGGGACCTAGAGATCCAAGATCAAGGCTTAAATCTCAAAAAGAAACTGGAGAGCAGTATCGGACATCTAATAATAGTGTCAAACATCTTATACTCAAAAATTAGATGTCCAGACTTGTTGTCTGGACGTCCAATCAGAGTCAGGAGGGATTTTGGGTTCTGTTTTGGTTATTCTGCAGAAATTAGACGTCTAACAAAGTGTCTGGACGTCCAATAACATTGCAGAAGTGGGTTTGAGGTGTGCGAGAGATGGCTAAGGGTCCTGGACGTCCTATAACTTATTTGTACGTCCAGATAAGGGTTGGAACTAGGGTTTTAGTGCTTTCTGGGGTGTTGTGATCTAATCTAAGGGTTGCTAAGGCTTAAGGAAGCCTCTAGGCTATCCTAAGGCTAGGATGGACCTAAGCTTTTCACTTTTTATTGCTTTATTCCTACTTAAAAGCATAGCAAACCTTTAGCTCCCTTACATTATTATTCCTACATCTAATCTAAGCCTTCTACTCCAGCTTTGCTGCAACTCCCGTTATTCCTGATCCAGCTTCAGATCCAGCTCCTGATCAGCTTATTCCCTACAATCGACATAATGCACTTAATCAGCACATTCTAGCATTATTTTATGCATAGCTAAAGGAAAGCAGTAAAGATGCTGATAATGCGTATGCATGCATGAATAACCCTAATTTATGCTAAGTCGTAACTTAATCTAGGTCAATTAAGACCTATGATTGCTACGCAATCAAATCCCCATGCCTAAATCTTGCTACTCCCTAGGAAATTTAAGACTAAATTATTTACAACAAGGGTCCTTAAGGGACTGATTATTTTATCAAGTGTATGCATAGAGATTTTTCTCCTTTTTGTTTTCATCCTATGCTCTAGAAATCAAGACAATCGTGAAAGTGCAGCTTTGTAGCTTTTGCAACGGATTCAAGTAAAAACCAATACACCTCTAAAACCTGTACTTGACCCCTAGTAAAAATTCTAGCGGGGTAGGCGGACTTCTTCCCTTGGGGTATTCAAGATATTCTATGAAGTCCACCCTGGCTTTAGGCTTAGGTAGAGAATCTCTGAGGGAAAGGATTATATATTTGGTGGCTCATTCTCACTTTGTGCTACATAGAGACTAGTAGTATAGAAGCTAGATTCCCAAATTACTAACTCAACTCAGAGAAAGTCAAGAAAAACTATTCTCTCTTTTGATTCCTTTCTATTCATTCTCTCTTACCCTTTTTTCTTTCTTTTTCTTAGAGCTCACAACCTCACCAGATTCACATATATGACTTGTATTTGGTGGTCTCACTAGACATTAACACTTTAATTGAGTTCTCATAACCCTAACACTATGTCACAATTCCTCAGCCAGCATTCAGGCGGTCAGAAACACAAGAAAAATAGGTTAAGGCCATATTTGGTGGATTTCAGATTTATTTGGTGGTATTGCCTCAATACAACTAAACTAAATATTCACTCTTTTCTTTGCTTTTTCTTCTTTTTTAAATTTTTTTCAATTTTTCTTTCTTTTCATCAATTTTTTATCACTTTTTTTTTTCTTTTTTCTTTTTTTCTTTTTCAACATAACACAACTAGCACACATCCATGAACTTTATTGAGGAGGCATTATTAGGGATTGGTGGTACTCAAGAGACATTGGGTGGCTTATTTGGTGGAAGTGCCTACTCACGGCATCGGGGGAGACGGATAGGACGGTGTATTTTTGACCTTGACATCAATACCCTCCTTCAGCCGAGGATTCTGTAAAGAATGGTCGTACCCATCCACCTTAGCCGTAGTTTTATGAAACTCGCTCTCCGTGCATTTGCCTTATTTGGTGGCTCTCAAAATTCACTCAGAAATGTATATACAGGAACCGAGAGCGGAAACTATGCCGAATCTCTGAGTATCATCACCTAATTATCTAGGATTCCAGATTCCTTGCACTAATTTTAGAGCACCAGTACACTATACTCTTATCTCACACTCTTTGGTGGATTTTTGGAAGAAAATATGCTTGACTCCCAAAACACTGTCCAGGGGTTCAGGAGAAGAAGCACTGCCTCTTCTCAATAGACTAAAGACATTTATCAGCCTTCACCATGAATCCATTGCAAATTCTACATGTGTGTGAAAAGTTGTACTGCATTCCAGATTACAGGAATTGACCAAAGGATAATATCCCTAATGCATTCTCTTAATAAAATAATCTTACTCATGAGTGCAATATGTATATATGCTATGAACATGTAACCTCATATAATTTGTACTTTGTGAATTTCCCGTATTGGGTTACAATTAGCTTGACCCTAAATTTAGAACAATAGGTGAGCGGGTGAGTCGGAAGTGGCTGTTGCGGACGATTTCTAGCTCCAATGCGAGCATTGGAGGTGGAGTCGGTTGTTCCTTTATTTAGGGTCCTAAAGTACATTTCACATGCAGCTCTAAGGTTTTCCTAAATGTTGGCAAAAATTTTTCAGTTTCTGCTATATCTACCCCCCTCATGCCTAAGTTCTTGCATGCCCTCATGCATGAATATAAAAGAAAATAAATACTACAGGGAGAATGGGTAGAAATCACCTGTAATTGCTTCTGAAATTATATTCAGCACCGACCAGCCTATTAGCATCCAATATATGCAAAGGAAATATGCTAAAGGAAAAATATGCTATGTATAAAAATGGTTATATATAAATGATGGTGGAATGTGGGGCAAATGGTATCTATACATGCTGAGTTTAACGCCTCCAGCTGAGTGAAAACTCAATCAGATGTGTCATTTCTAGCATAGGAGCCGGCTAAGATTAAGAGAAAGATATGCTTGTATGCTCCCAGAATTAGTGGTCCAGAGATGTGAACCAGCTGATTGTGCACCCCTACTCCAAAAAGTTTAGCTATAAGAAAGTGTGGACTGGTGGTGGAAAATAGGGGATAATTAGAGGAGGGATCATGATGTTGATTTAGTTGATTTATCACGTCCCACAATTCAGCAGGAAGTTGCTGAGGGAGTAGATCAAAATGTATCTCAGAACTAGAATCTGAGTCATAGGGATCCTCATAATGATAATTTACATCAAAGATCATGCCCTCTGTAGGCTCTAGGTCATATGGGGGTATCCATGAAAGTAGAAGATCTGTGGGGAGGTCACTGAAATCCTCGTCAGAAATTACTTCGTCCTCATCAGTACCCATCTCTAATTCATCATAGGCTATCTCAGGCTCAGAGTTGAGCCATCTATTAGATTGACTAGGATGATAGGTGCGTCCCCATCTCCTTCTGCTCAAAGACTCACCCTCATATGCATTGGGTTCCTTAGTAATTTTGGCATCCATAGCTATTTCTGTTCTTCGGATGTCATGCTCGGGGATAGAAAGTGTCATCTCAAAATCTCTAGCATCCGAAATAGGGATGTAGGTGAAAGAAGAAGAGTGCAGATCAAAAGATGTTGGCTCCAGCACAAGTTCACCTACAATGTGAAGTGGCATAGGCTGATCAGTAGTGTCGCATGTAATGCTTGCCTCAAGATCCATATCCTCAATTTGATCTACTTCCCTTGTCTCGATTGGGTTATCTAACCTGAGAGGTGTCTCCCAAGATTTAGGATAATCTGATTGCAACTCAGTCTTGGAGATATCAGTCCTTTCCTTAATTTCAGATGAACCCATTTGGCATACTTCCTGCTCCAATCTCATATCCACACTAGATTCTTTTTCCCCTGAGTGATCTTCCAGCATCTGCTCCCGAGAATCTTCTGTGTATCCTTCCAACGTAATCGTTTCGGATTCCTCGAGGTCTTCAAGGCTATTTTCCACTTGACATCTCAAAAAGTAGTAGTTCTTGAGTTTCCCGATTTTGTTCCATTAGCCTTGTTATCTCTGTTGTTTCCTGAAGAAGCTCCATTACACCTAGTTGATGCAGAATCTAGCTTTGTCTTTGGTTTGGCTCAATGATAGCCTGGATTTCATGTAGATAGGATGTGGCCTTTTCCTTAGCACTCGCTATAGCTCTCTATATTCTATAATGCGACCGTATATGCACCGGTAGCTCTTCAGGGGTTCCAGGGGGTAAACCAGGTCTACCCATATTCCATGGGTGAGAAGCAGGAGTATGAAATCCATATCCTGGGTTATAAGATGCGGTTCTTTGATGGACCGACTGGTATGGGTCATAATAACCAGGGTTAGGATGTGGGTTAACCATTTCGGTAACCTGAAAAGAAGGACCAGGTGAAGCAAAAAGTCATCTTTGCAACCTTGGGTTCTGATCCCAAGGTTGAGCTGATTCAGTGACCCGACCTCTCAGATAAGCTCGTGGTCCAACTCTTCTGGATCGTGATTAGGTCCAGATCCAGGGTTAGCCATTGCATCTAAGCAAGTAGAAGTGACTCGCCTCCTTGTGAGCGTCTCCCAAGATCCAATCAATTGAGGTCTAAGTGACCTCCTTCCTTGCATACACCACCCGACCCCTGGGTTGGTGTAGCCAAGCAGGACAAGGCTAAGGCGCTGTCAATCAAATGGTCCTTACGGATCAGGTGACCAGATTTTTTGCTAGAGGTTTGAATTCCTGAAGAGAAGTTAGTCATTCAATCGACTAAAAGTGATTCCCGCCTCTTAAGTTAGCCCATCCAGTCTGGTTATGAGGGCACTAAAGGGAAGGTTCTTCCTTTGGCTTATGCCTCTTGTTCCATTAACCCCTGAGGCATGGTCATTTGACACTACCCCACAGACTTAGTCACCAGGTTTGCCAAGAGAGATTAAAAACACCCAGTAGTATGACAACGAACTCAGGTTGATTTCGTGTTTTAAAATTAATTTTAACCCGTTTTCTTCAGTGGGGTTTGTGGTGAGTGGCCCACAAGGTGACCAAGCTCACCGGCTAACTAGACTTGATTAAGTCTAGGTTAGCCCAAAGTGTGGTCTCTAGTTGTAACCCTAAAGATTCAACCTAAGTTTCATGCACTTCTAGGGTTTTTATTTTTTCTGTTTCAGTAGACCACAAAAGTGATGTTTGTTCTCTGATAATAATTAGAATCCAATTAACTTGAAATTTTGCGAGTAGATTCTTTTTTCAATTAGTTTTTCAGAGAATATTTTTTTTGAATTTTTACTATTTCAATCGAATTTTTAGGAAATTTTGAACATTAGGGGGTCAGATCTGGAATTTTGAGCACTGGTCGATTTTTCACTTTGAAACAGTATCAAATGACCTTCAAAAATTCAAAAAAAATATGGAAAATAAAGCCAATGAGATAAGATTTCAAACCCCACTATTCTTAGCCAAATAGATTCGTGGATTGCTTGGAATCGCTTTTTGCAATTTAAAAAATTTTGAATCTGGGTCAGTCTGACCCCCGTGCACTTCATGAATTTTTAGAAATTGTATACTTAGAATTTTTTAAAATAACGGTGGTGTTTGAAAGATAGTTTAGAAATGAAGGTTAGCCCAAATTGTAGAATTTTTCGCTTAATGGTTTTCCGGAAATTGAATTTTTAAATCAAGCTTGAAATCTGGCCGAAAATCAGGAGATGGTGGAAAAGCTTTTTAAAGAGGTTTGAATTTGAAATCTAAGCTTTCCACCAGAAATGTTTTTTTTTTTCAAATCTTTCCCATGTTTTTTTTTCACAAAGATAAAATTTTCAAAGGATTCAAAGGAAATCTCTCTTTTTTCTTTTTGTCTTTTTTTTTCACACTTACCTTGATTCGAAAGGAAACCTAATCTAGATTTTTTTTCTTCAAAATTTTTCTTTTTTTTTATTCTTTTTTTTACACAAAGGATTTTTCAAAGGAAATTATAGAAAGTAAAACCTAATCTAAGGAGAGTCATGATGTGCACCAGGAATGTTTTCCGCACTCGTTGTGTGCGCAAATCCCGTTCTTTTCCCGTTTTTCCTGCACATCAAAAGCAAAGTAGAGAGAAATGTGTCAGTGATATTTTCAAAGATAGAAATAATATAAAATGACATTGCCTCCCCGACAACGGTGCCATTCGACAGAAACCGTTCTCGTGCATTTGAAAGTCGTCGGAAATCGTAGTATAGTCATGCAAAAACATTCGTCAAAAAATGATTTCTAAAGATAATGAGACTTTGAGTCCCAGTCGTTCGTCTCTGGGAGCATTTGCTTACTTATGAAATCGATCTTCTATTGCTATACTTTGTTTACAAATGCATGACGGTTCGTGACTATTACGTATTTAGGTATGACATGCTCAGTTGCAAGAATATTAGGAGTTAGAAACAGACAACATGAATCACGCAAATAAAATTGCAATCAACAGGCTTGTGGTGATTTCACAATATGGAGATATATATATATAAACATTTTTCATTCATTCAATGGGAGAGTTGTTTGCAGCAAGAACTTTAGAGGAAAGCTTGTACATAAATGCTTGAAATTTAAACCTAGCAACCAGAAAATGACTGCATACAAGAATCAGTGGGGGGATTTAGCATGCATCATTGGGGGAGAAGTTAAGACTACGCTACTAAGCAGTAATAAAAGTAATAAAATTATGAAGAGCATAAACTAAATATAGCAAAATGGAAGGGCATTCAGGGGTGTTCCCTAATGGCCTTGGAGTGGTCGGGAGGAGAATGAGGGGCTGCCAATGTAGCGTAGGCCGACCCTTGCAGAGAGGGAGGAGTGATCCAGCATCCCAGCATAATGTCCTCCATGGTGGTGGCAGTGAGCTCGTGGAGGTGGAGTTGCTTGCTAAGTGGAAGTGGGCGTGAATGGCACTAATGGAGTGAATTTGCCAAGGAAGTGAATGGGTGCAAATGGCCACCCCTTAGGTCTTTTTATAGACCTAAGGGAAGCTCTCTAGAGAATTATGGAATTCTCTAGAGAGGCCTATGGTGGGAGCTCATGGGAGAGTGAGAGAAATAGGATGGATGGTGGTTTTCAGATCCACCAAATGTGGATCTAAAAATTGAATGGCTCTTGGTTGCTAATTTTGGCAACCAAGGCAACCACACATGGTAGAGAGTTCTAAAGAACTCTAGGCTAGGTATTTTCGTGTGGATGGTGTTTGTGGGTGTGTGCGGGTGTGTGTGGGTCAAAACATAGGTGGCTAGGTTGATTAGGTTAGGTTCTAGTGGGTTTAGGTCAAGGTATGTCTCAAATTAGGGTTATAAACCCTAATTCACTAAGGTAAAGTGCAATTAAACTTAATGCAAGTTTAATTGGGTGTGTGGAAACTTAATTGAAAATAAAATAACTCAATAAATTTATGTCTAGGGCAATTGGACTCTTACTAAGTCCAATTGGACAGTGTGTGCTGAGATCAGGGCTCAATTGGACTCAATGAGTCCAACTGAATGGGCTGGTGGAATTGACTAAGATCCAAGTCAATTAGGTTTAGTGAGGACCTAATTAGGTCCTTAGGGAGGTCTAGAGGTGATGTACTAGGGTTAGGACACCTTAATTAAGGTTTTTATGGAGCTGGAATTGGGTTTAGGGACTTAGAGATCCAAGATCAAGGCTTAAATCTCAAAACAGGAACTGGAGAGTAGTATTAGACTTCTAATAATAGTGTCAGACATCCTATACTCAAAAATTAGAAGTCCAGACTTGTTCTCTGGATGTCCAATCAGAGTCAGGAGGGATTTTGGGTTCTGTTTTGGGTATTCTGTTGAAATTGGACATCTGACAAAGTGTCTGGACGTCCAATAACACTGCAGAAGTAGGTTTGAGGTGTGCAGGAGATGGCTAAGGGTCCTGGATGTCCTATAACTTATCTGGACGTCCAGATAAAAGTTGGAACTAGGGTTTTAGGGCTTCCTAGGGTGTTGTGACCTAATCTAAGGGTGGCTAAGGCTTTTGGAAGTCTCTAAGCTATCCTAGTGCTAGGATGGACCTAAGCTCTTCACATTTTATTGTTTTATCCCTACTTACTAGCATAGCAATCCTTTAGCTCCCTTACATTTTTATTCCTACTTCTAATCTAACCCTTCTACTCCAACTCTGCTGCAACTCCCGTTATTCCTGATCCAGCTTTAGATCTAGCTCCTGATCAGCTTATTCCCTACAATCGACATAATGCACATAATCAACACATTCTAACATTGTTTTATGCATAGCTAAAGGAAAGCAGTAAAGATACAGATAATGCGTATGCATGTATGAATAACCCTAACTTATCTAAGTCCTAGCTTAATCTAGGATAATTAATACCTATGATTGCTGTGCAATCAACGCCCACAAAGCATCATCGAGCTTTTGGGACCAGTCCTTCCTATTAGGTGTAACAGTCTTTTCTAAAATGTTCTTTATCTCCCTATTCGAAACTTCTACCTGGCCACTCGTCTGAGGATGGTAAGAGGTAGCAACCTTGTGAGTCACTCCTAGACTCCTGAGTAGCCGATTGAAGTGGTGGTTTCAGAAATGAGGTCCCCCATCACTTATAATGGTCTTGGGGAAGCCAAAACGAGGTATGATATTGGCCTTCATAAATTTCAAGACCACAAAGTGGTCATTTGTGAGAGTAGGAATGCCTTCTATCCATTTAGAGACAATCAACTGCCACCGAGATATATTCATAACCATGGTACGAAGGGAAGGGGCCCATAAAGTCAATTCCCCACACATCAAAAATTTTAACAGATTGAATAGGGTGTTGAGGCATCTCATTCCTCTTCCCAATCGTTCCAGTCCATTGACATCTAATATAGGCCTTAACAAAATTATGAGAATCCTTAAATAATGAAGGCCACCAAAAACCAGACTAGAGAACCTTAAAGGCAGTTTTCCTAGAACCAAAGTGTCCTCCACAATGAAGTTCATGGCAAAAACTCAGCACAGTTTGTTGCTCCTCTTCAGGTACACATCGTCTCAATACTTGGTCTTATCCAATTCTAAATAATTCAGGCTCTTTCCAATGAAAGTATCTAGCTTGTGAAATGAATCTCTTTCTTTTCTGCTCATCCCAAGAGCCAGGAGTTTCTCTAGTGACCAAGTAATTGACGGTATCAGCATACCAAGGTGAAGTTGGTGTTACCGCCATAACGGTTTCATTAGGAAATGTCTCGGGGATGTCTCTAGATGAAGAGTCATTAAGTGGAAGGTGAGACAAGTGGTCAGCCACAACATTTTCTATTCCTTTCTTTTCACTTATCTCCAAGTCAAATTCCTGAAGGAGTAGGATCCACCAAATCAGACGTGGCTTAGAATCTTTCTTAGCAATGAGATGTTTCACTGCCGCATGATCAGTGAAAATAACCACCTTAGATCCAAGAAGGTAAGACCCAAACTTCTCCAGAGGAAAAACTACAGCAAGTAGTTCCTTTTCAGTGATGGTGTAGTTTTGCTGTGGTTCGGTTAAAGTCTTGCTGGCATAATGTAGCACATGAGGTTTTCCCTCAACCCTTTGTCCAAGGACTACTCCCACTGCATAATCTGAAGCATCACACATAAGCTCAAATGGGAGTGTCCAATCAAGAGCTCAGAGAATAGGCGCAAAGATCAGGGTCTCCTTCAGAGTTTGAAAGGCCTCGGCACACTTTGAATCAAAATTGAAGGAAGATTCCTTCTCCAACAGGTCTCAAAGTGGCCTAGAAATTTTACTAAAATTTTTAATAAAGTGCCTATAAAATCCGGCATGGCCCAGAAAGGATCTAATTTGTTTGACATTCGTGGGTAATGGAAGTTTGGAAATAGAATCAATCTTTGCTTTATTTACTGCCAAGCCTCGCTCAGACACAACATGCCCAAGTACAATTCCTTTCTATACCATGAAGTGGCTTTTCTCCCAGCTGAGGACTAAACCAGTCTCCTTACATCACTTCACCACATTCTCTAGGTGTAGGAGACATTGGTCGAAAGATGAGTCATAAATGGAGAAGTTATCCATGTACACTTCAACACACTCATCAATCATGTCAGAAAAAATGGACATCATACATCATTGGAAGGTTGCAGGAGCATTACATAGTCCAAATGGCATACGCCTAAATGCAAAGGTACCATAAGGACTCGTGAATGTCATCTTCTCCTGGTCATCAGGGAAGACTGCAACCTAGTTGTACCCAGAATTTCCATCGAGAAAGCAATAGTACTTATTCCTTGCCAATTTCTCGAGAATTTGATAAATAAAATGCAAGGGAAAGTGATCCTTCTGGGTAGCAGTGTTGAGCTTGTGGTAATCAATACAGACCCTCCATCCAGTTGAGGGTCTAGTCACAACTTGTTCACCTTGGCCATTAAATTCCACAGTAAAGTTTGCCTTCTTTGGTACCACATGAATTGGACTTACCCATTTACTATCTGTAATAAGATATATGATCCCAGTGTCCAACCACTTCAGGATTTCCTTTTTAACCACCTCCCTCATATTAGGGTTCACATGTCTCCACATGTCCCTAAATGTCTTGATGGAATCATCAGTATAAATGTGGTGCTTGCAAAGTGTAGAGTCTATACCCTTAATGTCAGCAATGCTCCAAGCAATAGCCTTCTTATGTCTAGACAAGCGTTCAATCAATGCTCCCTCCTGTGCCTCAGATAGCACAACCGAAATGATAACAGGGAGCGTATCATGGTCACCCAGGAAGACGTAATTGAGAGTGTCTGGGAGGGGTTTCAACTCAAGGTCGGGGGCTTGTATGGTTAAGGGTTTCATAATAGATGTCCCCATCTCAGGTAGCAGATCTACCTTGGGCAGAGATGATGGGGAAAGAGACTCAGCAGAAACACCCAGCAATTCCTCAAGTTTTAGTATATACCCTTCACATTCCTCCAACAGATGGGAATGCTCATTTAGCATGACATGCTGAAGGGGGTCATCACATAACATTGCAGGGGTTGTCTCTTCAATCAGGTCATCTATCACCTCAACTTGAGAGCAATCCTTAAGCCTGACTTGTTTATAAGCATCAAACACATTAAGCAAGATTTTTCTATTCCCAAAGCCCATTTTCAATGCCCCAGTATTGCAATTGATTGAAGCATGTGAAGTTTCAAGGAAGGGGCAGCCCAAAATGATGGAGGTCTTGGTTGGCTTGTTGGTAGGGTCAATGTCCAAAACCAAGAAGTCAACGAGGAAGAAGAAATCCTCCACTCTCATGAGGACATCCTCTAGAATTCACCACAGTGTCTTAAGTGATCGATCAGCAACTTGGAGGATTACCAGGCTAGGCTTCAGCTTGCCTCCCTCAAGTTCTTCATACACGTAGCTCGGAAGGATGTTCACCCCGCACCCAGATCAAGTAGAGTCTCATCAATCTGTAAGTCACCAATAACCACCGAGATGTACGAGGCTCCTTGGTCCTTAAGTTTCGAGGGTGTGCCATGTTGAACAATTGAGCTAATAGAATCAGGCATGACAACTTTTGATTGGAGCTCTTTCCTAGATCGCCACTTTTTCATGCACAGGTCTTTTAAGAAGCAGGCATAAGATGGAATATACCTGATAGCCTCAAGCAAAGGCAGGTTAATTTGCACTTGCTTGAAAGTTTCCATGATCTCATTCATCTTATCTTTGGCTTCTAATGAGCCAGTGGAAGTTTGCCCAGAGGTGGATAAGCGCTCTGGAAAGGGCACTCTTGATCTCTGGGTGGAAGGGTTGTCATGTCGAGTAAGGGGTGGAATGGGGCAACATCTTCCGGTGAGGTGATTTCAAGCAGAGGAGATTTTGGCAAGTCTTCTTCTGTGGGGATGAAAGTCGGAGTGGATGGTTTTTCAACAAGTGAGACTATAGGAGCATCGGGTTTGGAAATTTCTTTCCCACTCCTCAGAATAGTCACCGCCTGAGCATTCTCCCTAAAGACAATCCCTTTTCCTTTAGGATTCTCCTCAGCAACACTGGGAAGCTTCTCAGTTTCCCTCTATCTAACAGCCTCAACAAGGTGTCCTATCTGTGATTTCATTTCATGTATAGCCTTGTCATGAGATTGGATGATGGCACTTTAACTTTCTTGCATAGTTCTCAACATTGCCTTCAATTCATCCATCTCAGAGGTCTTAGGTTGGACAAAGTTTGAGGTTGGTTCATTTGTTGATTTTGAAAAGGTTGTGGTTTACAATTCCTTGAATTTGAAACATTCCCTTATCTCAAGGAAAGTTTGGGTGATTCCTCCATCCCTCATTATAAGTGTTTGAAAAAGGGTCATTACAAGGTCTAGGATGGAACCCTTGAGTGGCATTCAGATCCGCCTATACAAGTTCAGGGAATTGGGAGGCCAAGTAGCAATCCACAGTGGAGGTGCTAAATACGAATTGGCCCAGGCTCGACATAAGCCTTTCCATGTTTTGAATCAACAATTGAATTTGATAGGCTAAATTCTGGGTGTCCCTTACTTCATTCGCCTCCAACTTTCTTTGCATGAGAGTGGGTTTTCTATATATGTAGGCAGAATTCAAGTGAATAGAATTCTCACTCAAAGTATCAAAAAGGTTCCAAGTTTCATCCTCAGTCTTTGATAGAAAGGTTCCTGCATAGGCACCATCCATAGTCTGCCTGCGCGAATCATTAAGTGCGGTGTAGAACCTTTCAACTAGTTGCTACTTAGGCATGGGGTGATGTGGGCAAAGTCTCAACAGGTCATTAAAGCGCTACCACGCATCATGGAAAGCTTCCCCATCATTTTGAACAAAACTCATAATTTCCCGCCTAAAGTGATTTGTTTTGCTCATGGGGAAGTGCTTCTTCAAAAACTACTTCCTCAGGGCATCCCAAGTGCTAATATCATCAAGGGTATGATACCAATACTTGGCTTTGTCCTTGAGGGAGAAATGAAAGATGGTCAACATTTGAGCGTCATCAGTAACGCCCTACAACTTCACCATGGAACAGACCTCGGTGAATTCCTCTATATGGCAATAAGGGTCTTCCTTAGCAGTACCATAAAAGGAAGGCTACAAGGATATGGTACTGCTTTTGATCTCATAAAGATTGTCCCATCCAGGTCAATGTAGTGCAGGGCTAGCTTGATTGGTTCGAATGAAATATTCCTTAAGGCTCCTTTGACCAGCCATTTCTTTCCTTGGGAGGTTCCTTCTTAAGATTCTTTTAGGTTCAAGATCAAACACAAGTTGTCTCCTAAGAGATCGCCTACCAAGCATGCACTACAAACACAATTCAAAAGGACTTGTTCAATCTTTTCAATCTAGGTTTTTGACTTTAATTCAAATTATAGGTGACAAAGCAAGCTGCCCAATCAACTACACACCTATTATCGACCTTCGAAATGCCTAAAAAGATGTAGTTGGAGCTTAGGTGCTCTTCCCTAAATCTCAAATGCTAGAGCAACTCCAAAGACAAAAGATCGAGGGATGCAAGTAGGCCTAAGCCTTCCTTTGAAGATATGCTTTTGCGGTGCTTCTTAACTACCCCCAAAAATCCATGATAGGGTATTGATGAGAACCTCATCATGAACCCTAACTAGCACAATCTAACCTAAGTATGCATGAAAAAGCTCCTACATAACTCAAAGAAAGGTTTAACTCAGAGAATTCTGAGTTTAAGAAGAAAATAAGTCATAAGGGGTAAAAATGTAATTTCACCAACACAATCTGCAAACAGGGTAACTCAGGGTCCAAACACAGGTCAAACAAACCAAATAATAAGGAAAGTGGGATGATCTAATCCAACAAGGGCTACAACAACTCTAAGGAATTAAATGACATTCTGTAACCCTAAAATAAATCCACTTCAATTCACGAGGTTTGAGGTAGGGTAAAAATCAACTAAACCCTCTAAAATTCATAGAAAAATAATCTCTAGGGCTTAGAACCTTCAATTTGGCCTTAGAAACCCATTTTGACCTACATTGAGAACCATGCCCAATTAATGATTTAATTTGGGTTTTTACGTAAATTGGCCAGTCAAACATGGTCTGACCTAGAAACAAAATTTACCATTAAAATCCTTAGGTCCAACTTAGTCTTGTATAAAAACTTGAGCCTAAGAAGAGACCTCCTTGACCGACTTTGCAATTTGGTCCTCATCATTTACTTTTTGACCCTCAACTTTAGAAACCCTTGCATTTTGGCCCCTAATTTCCTCTTCGTTCTTTGCATTTTGTTCCCTCCTGCAAGTCTCTACGTAGCACCATGCTCCGGCCACTTTGCGCGGAGCATGGCACCGCCAGGGTGAGGGGGGCATCCTGCAAAGAGAACGTGGAGTTCCCTACCACGTCTGCTGTCGCAGGGACTCGGCCATGCCACCTGACGACACCCACACCTTCCGTGCAAACGCGCGGAAGGTATGGGTATCGTCTCCGACCATACTCCAGCGAGGGACGCACGTCGTCTCCCGGCGTCCGACCCTCTTCCACCGCCTTTATAAAGACCAGCATCACTAGCCAGTTCTGGCAGCTTGGTCTTGACGGAGAATACCTCATCCCTTCCTCTCTCCCCACTCCGACAGGAACCCACTAGCTCTGGCGGCTCCTCCTCGTCCTTCTCGTCACTCTACTACAATACCAGCAGCAGAGTCACCTGCACCTGATCTCCCCGAGTTGCGTCGCACCAAGCGCGCGCCTCCCTACCCTCTTCCTCGCCGCCGCGCTCTCCCTCTGGGTGTTTCTTCTCCGAGGACAGTCGTACGGATGCTTGCCTCTCCGGCCCCCCTTCGTCCTTGTAGGTAAGTAACAGTTATTTCCCTTCCTCCCCTCTTTCTTTTCCCCAACTTGTTTTGCTTGATCGCCCTATGCCCACGCCTGACCACCTTCATCTTCCCCACCTCCGGCAACTCTCCGGCGAGTCGTTCCCGTCATCCCACAACCCCATATGACTCGCCAACTGCACCAAAAGCTCCGCCTCACCTCACCAAACACCCTCCGGCCCTCCACTGCCATTCCACACCTCCACAACGACCCCCCGAACAAACCCATTTTTCCGACTACAGTCCGATAAGGGCTGCCGCCATACACTACCTCACGCCTCCCCACCACGCGCACTGGCTTCGCCACACTCTGGCGAAGCTCCCTGCATCTTCTGTCTGGGCCAAGAGGGCATATTCCTGCTTTTAGGTCACGCCCCCTTCGCCGCCATTGCTGGGCAGGTGAAGCTCCTTCACTTGCAGCTGCAGTTTGATCTTGCCCAGGCGCTGGTCCCAAGTCGTGCGGAGTGTCTCTACGAAGACTCCTAGGTCTGCAGCTGAGGCAAACCCCTCGCGAGTTGCTGCAATTTCCTGCAGCCTCCTCTCTTGCGGACGCCAGTCGGGAGGTGGGACTTTAGTCCCACCTCGGAAGTGCGTGGCTCAGTGCCCGCACATAAATTGTAAAAGTGTTCGAGGCTATTCTCCTTCGAACACAGGGGTCAGGTCCCTCAAGCACGTGCGCCCCGTGGGTCTGGGCAGGATCCGAATACCCGACACTGCGCACACCTCGCCCACCACCGCACGCAGGTGGGCCTGGTCCCGGGCGTGATACCCGTACCTGAATACCTGGCTCTGGGAGAGCGATCCTATGAGAGAAATCTGAGAAAGAGAGAGACGCGGGGAAGGGTAGGGGTAGGTTTTGTTCTGACCAGTTGTGTGAGTGTGCAGGAGCAGAAGAAGAAGAAGCAGGAAAGGAAGAAAGGAAGGAGAAGAAGAGAAGCACTGTAGCAAACCTGCAGTTAAGTCGTCTGACCACTACATGAGATGACGGTTGAGCAGCGGCCAGAGGACATAAAGCAGAGAAGAAGGAAGAAGAAAAGAAGAAGACTCTACAGCTGAAGAGAAGAGAAGAAGACAGGACGAGCAGAAGAAGAAGACTTGGCCACCAGAGAAAAAGAAATCAAAAGAAAGAGAAAGAAAGAAATAGGAAGAAAAGAGAAGAAAGAAGAAGAGAAGAAGACAGGATGAGCAGAAGAAGAAGACGAATAGCCAGGAAGAAGAAGAAGAAGAAGAAAGAAGGGGGAAGAAGACAGAAAGCACAACAAGAAGAAAGAAGAAGGCACAGCCGTGAGAGAAGAAGAGAAGAAGAAGAAGCCAAGACAAAAAATTCTCTCCCTCTCTCTCTCCCCCTCGCTCTCTCTGTCTCTCTTATTTTTGTAATCCAATAGAGAAACTTTGTACTTCTAGAATTCTAGTAGCTCCCTGAGTTTGACCTCGGGAAAACTATTTCCGAGTTAAAAAAAATCTATGGAATGACAACCGTAGCTGTCTTGTCTTATACTATAACGACTGTACTATAATAAACACAAAGCAGCACCGCGGTTCACCATTTTCAGGTATCTCCCTCTTTGGATTTACAAAACCTTTGCTCTCTAATTCCAAACACTTCAAATCCAATGGTAGGAGGGCTCTTGTCCTAGTAGTTCCAAGACCTAGGAATGTCCAAATGCGTGCCGTGGTGTAAGAGATACAAGTGTGCATACACCGTAAAAATTTTCAGTTTTGAATTTTGAACCGCAGCATAATGTCTCAATTCAAGTCCTTGGTTTTTAGAGTCCCTCTTAACTTAAAGTCCTTTTTCACGAAAATATGTGACCACTTGTTAGATCTTTTCAATTCAATTAGGTGGTCTTCCAATTAAATCCAAATGCACATGCGTGAACAATATAGAATGCAAAGAAATAGGACGTACCTTTCCTCCAACAATCAGCAATGCAAGATGCATGCAAATGCAAGCAAAATAAATCTGGAGGCTACTCATTCATGCCTAAATGGTCGTCTTAAGGCAGGCAGCTTTTAGTAGGCAGCTCATGCTTTCTTTTTGTTTAGCTACTTATTCATAAGAAAAAAAATAAAAATAAAAATGAAATCAACCCACAAAAGAAAACCTAGATCTAAAGAAAAGGGAACGGGCTCCCGAAAGGTTATTACCCAACACAGGCTTAAAACAAAATTGGGGAACAAACGCCTAAAAAATGTACCCCAGAATAAGGGTCTTAAACGAAATGTGCAATGAAAATTAAGTTCTAAAACCTAAATTCTATCTACTGAAAAACATCGATGAAGATGAAGATGATCACTCCAGATGTCCTCCTTCGATGGTGGAGACAAAGCCCAACACAGTGCGTTGAGCTCCTACCTTCAGAAATGGAGCTCCCAGTGTCCTCCGAGAAGTGGAAACAAGGTCCACCTCGATGTAGCTAAGGCTGGTGCAACAACTCATCAAGCAGATATGAGTACCTCACACCAAAAAGATTGAAGTTAAATACTTCTCACAAATAATGTGTGAACCAATAAATAAATGAATGCAAGTTTAACAGGCTCCTTGCCTCCCTGGCAATGGCGTCATTTGACGAGTCAACTTTTGCTTTCGAAAATGATGATTAAGAAGATTTATCTTGTATTTCTAAGTGGTGGAAAATCAACTAATAAAAACAATTAGAATTAAAATTAAACCACTCATAGGAGAGCAGGTCTTGTCCACAGGGAGGCAATGACCCACTAAGACTCACTAAATTTGAAAATAATAATGTTCACAATTAGTTTTCCTAAGTAAGCAAGCTAAAAACCGCTTTCTAATTAGGATAACAATGCATGTAATCGCTAAACTTGTATTTCAATGAAAGATGAGGGGGTTCTTATAAAATCACTATAATATAATATTATTAAATCAAAATTTTTCCTCTTGCAATGGCAGTGAAATGTAATAAGAAATCAAATGAAAAATGGGGGAAAGATTTCCCCTCCACCGTGCATGACGAGGAAGGCTTGGTCGGAGACGTGAAGCTCATCGGAGGTCATTTCGGTTGGGCCTTGCTCGATGGCGGTAGCAGCTCGGCGAGAGCTGGCTGGAGACGAGAGAACAGAAGAGAGGTCGATGGTGGGTGGCGGCAGGCTACAGCTCTGTTTGCTACTGGAGCTCACAAAGGTGAAGGGATGTGAGCGCGCTGGGCATGCGGAAGCGGGTGGAGAGCTTCACGCAGGTAAGGTTGATCGGAAAGGAGCGCATGCGCTACCTGCTGCACACGTTGGAGGTGTGCTCGGTCGGAGTTGCTGGAGGATGTGTGGTTTGGAATGGTGAGGGGGTGCGCACTGTGCGTCGGCAGTGCGGCAGCTGTAGCACATGCAGAGCACGCGTGGTGAAGACCAGTGGTTTAGAGGACATGCGATCGCTGCTGCAAGTGTCGACGGTGTGCTATAAGGAGTGCGGGTGCACGTAGGAGGCGAGTGGGTGTGCTGAGTGGCGCTGGTGGGTGTGTGCTAGGGGCTGGAGCATGGAGGTCGGTGCATGCAGTAAGGACGTGCGCGCACCAACCTTGGTGGAGCAGGAGGGCGTGCGGTCTGGAATGGCGAGGGAGTGTACGCAGGAGGTTGCATGCTACTGCATCTTTGGGGCGAAGGTGCGGCAAGGAGGATGCAGGGATGGTTTTTTTCTGAAAACAGAGGAAGAAGAAGAAGAAGAAGGAAAAGAAGATGGTGTTAGTGGTGCGTGGATAGGGAGGATGATTTGGTAGTTGCACGGTGATGGCCAAGCTCATCGGATTAGCGCGATGAGCTGTCACCTCGCTATCCCACAATGTGGTGGAGCTCAGCCTTGGATACCGTGGTGGTGGAGTGGAGTACACGGTGGTGGAGTGGGGCGGTGTCTCCACGAGCATGGTAGCAGCTGCCCCTCTCTTATAGCCGTGCACATGGGTTTGAAATGGAGAGGCGGGAGCAGATATTCTTCTCACGGCCCTTAAGGAGTTATGGCTGGAGGAGGAGAGGCAGAGCCATTCCTGTAGAAGAGAAAAAGAAGAATAATAATTACGATTATTTATACATAACTCCTTAACTTCTATGTTAATTAAAACAATGTAGGTAATGCACCTAATTAATTAACTAATCAAATGCATGCAATTCTAGGTTAATTCTAAATGCATTTTGATATGGATGCCACACATGAATTATGCACTTAGGCTAAAAATAGGAATTAATTTATTTACATCCTATTGTATGCTATCTAAATGTTAAAATTAACTTAATGTCTAGGCACTTAAATACATAAATAGCCGACAACTAAGGGCTAATCACCCCACGTGTTCCAAACTGGGGCCTTTGATCTGAATTTCTCTAATCCCTCCCTTTCTTTCTCCCCATCCTCATCCTATGAGGATGTCTACGCTGTACAAGAGAACGTTAGGTCCAATCCATATTCCAAATGCTTATAATCTAGCTTAGAGGAACCACTCTAGCTTCACCTGGAAAAATCCAGGGTAGAAGACCCAATTCCGACCCAGCAACTATGCTCCATAAAGACTAATGGTTCAGGGTCATGTTTATACTCAGCTACCCTCGAATCAAGTCAATCAGGTAGTTTGGAATTCCCGTCAACCCGTAGGGTAGGCTAATTTGAACTGTTAGATGGTAGAGATACAAGGATCTGTGCTCTAGCTCATGCAACAAGTGAAAACCTCATTGGACAACTTGCAAATCGGGCTCATTGATAATACCCGTTAGCCCGGATCTATGCCATCTCAACCTATACCCAAGCCGTGCAACATATAGAATCCGGGCAATCAAGCCCAAGGGTACAGGAATTAGAGGGACCCATACGCACATGCTCAGGTGGTTGAGCAGGGTCCTTCCTCTTCTGCTTCTTCATCAAATCTAGGGTTTCTGGCTAATCAATCCCCTCCAATCTTTCTTAACCCTCCCCAAGACCCAAACCCATATGCATCTGCCAACTCCGTTACTTTGAGGAGTGGAAGGAAAACCTAGGACCCACACCTACCCTGCTCTAGTCAAGAAAACCCTGGTAAGCTTGAGGAAAGAAAGGAGAACTCTGTAGAAGAAATCAAGGCTCAGGAACCTGATTCCGAGGATTTGACTCATGTTCCTTTTCCTGAGGCCTTGATTAATCCAAGGAAGAAGAAGCCTGTTGATAGTGATGAGGAGCTCTTGAATATATTCAAGAATGTTCAAATCAATATCCCACACCTCGATGCTATCAAACACATATCGGTTTATGCTAAATTCTTAAAGGATTTATGCACGAGGGAATCTATTTCTAAGAAGGTGATACTCTTTGAGAAAGCTAGTTCTGTTATCCTGCATCACCTTCCTCCGAAAAAGAGAGATCCAAGTGCCCCTTTGATTTCATGTGTTATTGAAGATTACACTTTTGACCAGGCACTCCTAGATCTAGGTGCATCCATTAACCTAATTTCGACTTCTCTTTACGAGAAGTTCATAGTAGGTGAACTTCAGTCAACCTTAGTAACACTGTAGTTAGTGGACTATTCGGTCACAAATATGAGAGGCATTATTGAGGATGTTATTGTCAAGGTTAAGGACTTCTATTTTCCTGTAGATGTCCTTGTTCTTAACATGGATGTACTTGAGATTTAAGGAACATGCCCATCATTCTGGGGCATCCATTCCTAGCTACCGCTAAGGCCAATATCAATGGTAAGGAAGGTAGCATGGAATCGCCTTTGGGGATCAAAAACTGAAACTAGATATTTTTAAGGTGATTAATAAATTTGAGGATAGTGGATTTATAGAGGAACTCAGGGAAGATCATTTGAATATTGACCCTGTATGGCTGTATCTGCTATTGAGAGTTTCTCCTGCACCAACCCCACAACCCTCCGTGGCAAACCCGCCACATTATGAAGAAGTTGCTAATTTTGTTCACTTTCAACCTCTTCCTCTTGATCGTCCTGATGAATCTTCATCAGCGACCTCCTTACCTTCCATCTTAGACCCGCCCCAACTCGAATTGAAACCATTGCCTGAGAGTTCGAAATATCAATTTTTAAGACCTAAGAAGATACTCCTTGTGATTATCAGTTCTAGATTGACTAAGGAGTAGGGGACAAAACTAATCAAGGTTTTAAAGGAACATAAAGAGGCAATTGGCCGGACCATCCATGACCTTAGGGGGATTGAGCCATCTTACTGCAATCATAGAATTTCCATGGAAGATGGATCCTACCCTTGTGGCTAGATGCAGAGGAGCTTGAACCATAATATGCAAGAAGTGGTTAAGAAAGAAATCATTAGGTAGCTTGACTCAAGAATCATCTATTCGATCTCGGATAGTCCGTGGGTAAGTCCCGTGCAAATTGTTCCTAAGAAAGCTAGGATTACCTTTGTGACTAACAAGAAAGGAGAATCTATCACAACTCATTCAGCTTCCACTTGGAGAGTTTGTATCAATTACAGGAAGCTAAACACTGCCACCAAAAGGGATCATTTCCCTTTGCCCTTCATCGATAAAATCCTTGAAAGATTAGCTGGGCAAAAGTACTTCTGTTTCCTGGACGGTTACTTAGGATACAATCAAGTTCCTATCCATTTCGAGTATCAAGAAAGATGACTTTCACCTATCCCTACGGAACCTTTGCTTTCTATAGAATGCCATTCGGGATTTTCAATGCACTTGCGACTTTTCAAAGGTGCATGCTAGCCATTTTTTCTAACATGGTGGCAGAATTTATGGAGGTTTTCATGGATGATTTCCTTATTTTCAAAGATTCATTTGAATCTTGCCTGGCTAATCTTGAATTGATCCTTAAAAGATGCATCAAAACAAGATTAGTCCTTAGCTGGGAAAAGAGTCATTTCATAACACAAGAAGGTATCGTCTTGGGTCATGTAATCTCTGAATAGAGAATTGAGGTTGACAAAGCTAAGGTCGATGCTATTTCCAAACTTTCTCATACCACGTCTATTAAACAAATTTGCTCTTTTCTTGGTCATGTGGAATTCAATAGGAAGTTCATTAATGATTTCTCCAAGGTTGCTCAATCTTAAAGCAACCTTCTTGCCAAAGATACACCGTTTCATTTCGATGAATCATGCCACAAGGTATTCGATTTTCTTAAAATAGCAATCACTTGTGCTCTGGTGTTTCAACCACCACTTTGGATAGCCCCTTTTAAGATTGATGGGAACACTATCATGAGCCCTAACTGATACAGAGAAATTTGCTTGATTAAATTAACACTAGAATGATTTATCGTTGTAATTTATGTGGTGGAAATCTCTCAATCAAAGATTAAAATAGATACCAATTTAAACCACAGAAAAGATGTCGTATCCATAGGGAGGTGTAGGCCTAATAAAATCACAAAAATATTATTTCAAAGATTATTTCCTGAAGTTATGTCATGCACACATGGAATAGATCATGAAATCTAAGGAGTCTGAGTGCATGAGGGAATAAAAGTGAACATGAGAGGATATGCATGCAATTTCAACTTAATAAAGTAATAAATCCTTCCACACTAATGGCACCAAATGTAAATTTTAATCCAATTTTCACTGTAGCAAAATAGGGCATTTGAAGCCCTTGTGCGTGCGAGGAGGAGGGACGGATGGCTGTGCCGTGCTCGGAGGAGGTCGAGGTTGCCAAGAGGGTTGGAATGGTGGTGGTGGCATCGTCATAGGTGGTCGGAGGTCGTCGAGCGGTGGGTTGTCCACTGCTGGTGGTGGGTTCCTCCGTACGTGCGCGTGGACTGCCGTCAGCGTTTCTTATGATGTGGCGGCACTCGTGGAGTCGAGGTGAGTGCAGTGGAGTCAACAATGCATCGAACGAATGGTTGTGGTGATTGCTGCATGGAGGTGTTCACAGTGGTCAATGGGTTCTTCTCTATTGGTGAAGGTTGAAGAAGAATGAGGAGAGGAGAGGGTGCGACCGGCCGCTTACTGGAGACGAAGGAAGGCTGCAGGGAGGTTGTGTGGCTGTTCTCCTTGCATGGTCAGCTGTTCATACGGGCACATGAGGGGCTGCATGCGGGGGTCGGCTGCTGCTACAGGCACGTGAGGGGCTATGCACGGGAGGGGTTAGTGTTGCGTGCTATGGTTGGCTGCGGTGACAGGGCGGTGAGAGGGCCACAGTGCAGGCTCTGCTTCACGATGCACGCAGGGTCCACGGTGGTGCGGTTGGAGGTGATCCCCATCCAAGGAAGTCCTGTAGCTCTTATCCCTCTCCAAATCCACAACCTCCACCTCGCCCTTCACATGCACAACTGCTAGATTTGAATGCCAGCGGAGGGAGCGGCGGTGGGAGGTGGACAATTATGGGCATATCCTTCTTCAAATACTAATTATGTCCAGCCACTTATTGTACTTTTTTTCTGCATGCATATATCAAATAAGAAGTATAAATGTATGTATTAGAATGCAAAGCAGATACAAAAATATTCGTAAGCTAAGATTAATTACTTCTTATCTTAGGTCATTAAACTATAAGGAAATTTATTCCATATGTACTTAAGCTAAATAAATGTCCAATAAATTGGACTTATCTAATGCCCCCATGCCCAAGTTTTGCTAGTCCCTAGCAAAAAGTGAAAAACAGTGGAAGTAACCAAAAGGTTTCTTCTTTCCTTATTTCAAAAATTTAGAGATCCAAATAAATGTGAAGTGATAGTAGCTTCGGTAATGGATCCAAGTGAAAATAACTGATTTACATTTGCAGTTCATACTTACCTTTGGTAAAACTTTTATTAGGATATGCAACTTCTTCCCCCAGGGATAAAGCAAAAAATAATCCATAGTTTGACCCCGGCTTTTTGGCTTAGGTAGGAGAAACTGAGTTGAATGGATTAATTTTGGTGGCTCACACTAATCTGGTGCTATACATAGTCTAGTACCGCAGACTCTAGATTTCTAGACTATTAAACAAGTCAACCCAGAGATAGGCTAAAAACTATGCTTTCTTTGTGTTCCTTTGTGCACACTCACTTTCGCTTTTCTTCTTCTTTCTTTTTTTTTTTTTTTGAGATCACATATCTCACCAGATTCTACAGATGTACTCAATGTTTGGTAGCCTCACATGGCATTCACACTTTAACTAAAGTCCTAATAACTGTACAACTAAATTAGAGTCCTCAGCCAGTATTCGGGCGATCAGCAATACTGAAAAGTAGGTATGGGTCATATTTGGTGGATAGCAATGGGTGTTTTTGTGGTTGCCTCAAAAACATCGACATATGATGAAAAAAATGACATGAAGATAAACCCCAAACTTGGACTCTTTCCTTTTTCTTCTCTTTTTTTTCATATTTTTCTAAATATAAATATCCCTTTTTTTTTCTTTTGTTGCTTTCTTTCTTATCACTAACACAAAACGATGCATACTATTATTTAGGTGGCATAATTAGGGATGATGATGGTCAAGAGGATATTGTACGGCTCATTTGGTAGAAGTGCCTATTCTCGACACCGGGAAGGAATGGATAGGACGAGCATATTTCTGACCTTTGCCATTATTACCCTCCTTCAACCGAGGACTCTATGAAAGACAGTCGTAACCATCCACCATAGTCAGTTTTATTAAGACTCAATCTTTGTGTATCTACTTTCTTTGGTGACTCTAAGGAATTCACACAATATACGCACACAGGAATAGGGAGCGAAAACTATGCCTAACTCTGAGGTATCCTTATCTAATTGTCCAAAACTTAAGAGTCCTTGCACTAGACTTAGCGCACCAGTAATCTCTCTACTTTCTTCTCACAAATATGAGGTGGATCTAATAGAAGATAGCATGCCTAACTCCTTATTAATTGTCCAAGGGTTCAGTAGACTAAAAATGGCTATTGATTTTCTACAAAGATCCATTACCCAGTCTACATGCAAGTGATGTAACTGTACTAGATTTTAAACTTAAGAAACAATTTAAGAAGAAAAATCTTTACTGACACCTCCTTGATAAATTTTCTACTAGGGACTAACCAATTCAGCTCAAGAAAATAAAAGATTTTTTTTTTATAAATCACTATCCTAAATGTATGCAAATATTTATAAATGCTATAAACAACATCAGGTTATACCCCCCATGCCTAAGATTGACAATGTCCTCATTAGAAAAATGTAGACATAGAAGAATATCACCTGAGGAGGAGTGTGGGAGGAGCTAAGGCTCCTCAAGCAGAAGTGCATCCGAAATCTTGCCATCTGAAAGAGTAATATAAGGTTTAAGTCGCTGACCATTTACCTTAAGGCTCGGACCAGAACTAGGGTTACGAATTTCTATAGCTCCATGAGGAAAAGTATTGATAACAATGTATGGCCCATCCCAGCGAGACTTGAGCTTTCCTGGAAATAATTTAAGTCTAGAATTGAAAAGCCAAACCCATTGGTTGGGCTGAAAAGTCTTTCTAATGATGTGCTTATCATGGAAGACCTTTGTACATTGCTTGTAAGCTTGAGAAGTTTCATAGGCTTCATTACGAAGCTCCTCAAGCTCACTTAACTCAAACATACGTGCCTTTCCCACTTTATCCAGATTCAAGTTAACATTTTTAATAGCCCAATAGGCTTTATGTTGGATTTCAACGTGAAGATGGCATGCCTTTCTATAGACAAGATGGAAAGGGGACATGCCTAAGGGAGTTTTATACGCGGTTCTACAGGCCCAAAGAGCATCATTTAGTTTTTTAGACCAATCCTTACGGTCGAGCCTGACAGTTTTTTCTAAAATTTATTTATTCTCCCTATTAGACACTTCAACTTGTCCACTCGTTTGGGGATGGTAAGGTGTGGCTATCATGTGGTTAACTCCCAAATTTTGGAGTAGTCTTGTCAACTGTACATTCTTGAAGTGAGGTCCTTCATCACTTATGATCGTCCTTGGGCACCCATACCAAGAAATGATATTACCCTTAACAAAATCCAAGACCACAGAATGGTCATTGGTTTGTGTGGGTAAGGCTTCTATCCATTTCAATAAATAGTCCACAGCCACATGGATGTACTCATATCTGAAGGACATAGGAAAGGGACCCATGAAGTCAATCCCCGAAATATCAATTATCTAAACAGAGAGGATAGGTCGCTGGGGCATCTCATCCCTTTTTCCGATGGTTTCCGTCTACTGGCAACGTAGACATGCACCCACATATGTATGTGCATCTCGGAATGATGTGAGCTACCAAAAGCTAGACTGAAGAACCTTATGGGTAGTCTTTTTCCCACTAAAATGTCCCTCACAATGGAGGTCATCACAGAAACTCAGAACACTTCTTTGTTCTTCGTCAGGGACGCAACAGCGAAAAAGCTGGTCAGAGCCTATTCTAAAAGGCTTGGGATCCTCCCAGTGATAAAATTTAGCATTAGCAAAAAACCTGTCTCGCTTCTGCTTGTCCCAAGTACTGGGGGTAATGCCCATGACCAGGTAGTTCACTATGTCAGCAAACCAAGTAGTTTTGGCCCCCACGGCCATTAGAGACTCACCAGGGAAAGTCTCTTGAATACTGCCAGCAGGGTTTGATGCCTCAATAAGGATCTTAGACAGATGATCTGCTACCACATTCTTAACCCCTTTCTTTTCTTTAATTTTTAGGTCAAACTCCTGGAGTAGCAGAATCCAACGAATTAGGCGAGGTTTGGTGTCCTTTTGAGATGTATTGAGTGCAAAAGTGACCTATTTTCAAGGTTGGTTGACCCAACAAGAGGTCAACTTGAAAAATGGGATGTTGAAGATTGAATGAAGGGGAGGTTAGGCACCTGGGTGCAACACATGTCTTGGAGGATGGGCGATCAGCGATGGAGAGGGCGAGTGGTGGGCGATCGGCGATGGGCGGAGCGAGGTAGTGGGGCGAATCCATCCAGGGTGGGCGCAGAAGATGAATGGAAGACGTGGAGATCAAGGGCCTGGAGGAGAAGAGAGCGGTTGTGGCAGGAGAGGTTTTTTAGGTCGTCTGACCGTTCTCAAAGACGTCCTTGGAGGCGGAAGAATGCTGATGTTCTCTGCTTCAGATGCAGACAAAGGGGGCATGTGGCTGCGATATGTAAGAATGCTCATATCTGCTTGGAATGCAGGGGCGAAGGACACAAAAGCTATTTGTGCCCTAGGAGGTTCCCTTTGCGACAATGGCGGGCAGTCTCACGTCCTGTTTGGAGGGTCAAAAATGAACCTCGGCCGCCACCACCACCGATTTTGGGCAGGCATACAATTGAAGTTGAGATCCCATCTATGAAAGAGATCTCGGCTGCAGAGATCACACTGAGAGGTGCTTTGATTGGGGAGATCATGTCAGGTAGGCCTTCGATCGAAATGCTTCAGAACATGGTACTTTCCTTAGATCTTTTGTCTGCGGGTTGGAAAGTTGCTCTATTATCCCCTTCTCGATTCTTGGTGTATGGTTTGGGCATGCTGGATGTTGAGCGATTAAGATTTCGTTCAAGTATCTTTAAAGATTTCATTGTGATCTGGAGAATGGTCTCTCCTTTTGATGGGGCACTATCTGAATGGCCTCCACAAAGAGTGTCCTCCAGGAGGGTCATCCTTGAGATCTCTGGACTACCACTGCACCTGCGGGTAAAGGGTGTTGTCTCCAAGATGCTAGCAGGTTTTGCATCAATCTGTGATGGTTCTGATGTTCTGATTGGAGAAGGAGACATTAGGTCGTTAAGAATTGAGGTGGAAGTTGCTAATGCTGGTTCACTTCCAGATTCGATCATTATCAGATGTGGGGGCACCTCTTGGCTTGTTAGGTTTGCTATTATTGGGCAGGTTGATTGCTGTCAAGATAATTCTCCTAAGGAGAAACCAATGTTTGGAACCAAAAATGAGGTGAGCAAACAATGTGATAGCTGTGGATGCAACCCTGCAGCTGAGGCTTCTGATCTCACAAAGAGGAAGCTGTGCCACTGTGCTATGGGTGAGAAGGATCGGATGGAAGATGTTGCAACACCTGCTGAAAATAGATCAGTGTTGATAGGCAAAGAGGGTGACTGTCTGGAGGTTGCTGAGACTGAAGTGGTAAATTATGAGATGATCTGTAGTATGGAGTTGGGCAGTACAGAAAGGGAGTTGAGGCTTAAAGAACCAAGCCAGATGCAGCACCTGAGTCCTCCTGCAGTTGAGGTTCCTGAGCCCAAAGAAAGGGAGGACTGGCACTGTGTTATGACTGAGAAGGACCAGATGGAAGATGTTGCAACACCTGCTAAAAATAGATTAGCTCTGATAGTCAAAGAGGGTGATTGTTTAGGGGTTTCTGAGACTATTTTGGCAGAATCTGAGATGAACTGCAGTGTGGTATTGGGCACTTTAGAAAGGGAGTTGAGGCTTAAAGGATGCAACCTTGCAGCTGTGGCTCCTGATCTCACAAAGAGGAAGGAGTGCCATTGTGCTATGGCTGAGAAGGATCAGACGGAAGATGTTGCAACACCTGCTGAAATTAGATCAGTGTTGATAGGCAAAGAAGGTGACTGTCTGGAGGTTGCTGAGAATGAAGTGCCAAATTCTGAGATGATCTGCAGTATGGAGTTGGGAAGTACAGAAAGGGAGTTGAGGCTTAAAGAACCAAACCAGATGCAGCATCTGAGTCCTCCTGCAGTTGAGGTTCCTGAGCCCAAAAAGAGGGAGGACTGCCATTGTATTATGGCTGAGAAGGACCTGATGGAAGATGCTGCAACACCTGCTGAAAATAGATTAGCTCTGATAGTCAAAGAGGGTGATTGTTTAGAGGTTACTGAGACTGATTTGGCAGAGTCTAAGATGAATTGCAGTGTGGAATTGGGCAGTTTAGAAAGGGAGTTGAGGCTTAAAGAGTAGAGCCAGTTACAGTTTGCTACTCCAACTGATTTGCAGTATGGCTGTGGGTCCAAACAAAAGAGAGGCGTGGGCAGATCTCCTTATGTGCTGCGAAGGAGAAGAAAGGAGCATCCTATTGTGGAGCAAGATATTGCTAAATCTATTATGGTAGAATATGTGGGCTGCAAGGTCAATGGGGATCTTTCAAGTGAGAAATGAGAGTTTTGTCGTGGAATGTGCGTGGGCTACGCAACAAGCAAAGAAGGGCTTCTCTTTGTAGATATCTCTCTGAATGGGAGATAGACTGTGCCCTTTTACAAGAGACTCACTTGGAGAGGGAGAATGGTCAAGAATGGGACTGTTTCAAACAATCTGGCCATAGTGATATTGTGGCTAAGGGTGCTGCTGGTCGGTCTGGTGGTATGGCTTTTTGGTGGAGAAAGTCTGCCATTTCAGTAACTGAGATTTTTCGTGATAGGTTCTTAATTTCCTGCAGGTGTCAATCTCCCCAAGGTGATATGGAATGGTTTATATCATGTATTTATGGTCCTTGTGTGGCAGCAGAGAGGGTTGGCTTGTGGGAGGAACTTTATGCAATGCATCAAAGAGTGCAAGAGACTCCATGGCTGTTAGGGGGTGATTTCAATTGTTATCTTTCTGGTGATGACAATCCAGATGGGAGAATGGACAGTTCTTCAACAGGCTTCCAATTGGCTGTGCAGAACATGGGCTTGACTGAATTTCCCATCAGTGGTGTGGAATATACTTGGAGGAATGGAAGTGGACAGATTTCCAAATTGGACAGGTTCTTTGGCAGTCCTAGTTTGTTAGAGAGTTTTCAGTTATCAGCTGTTTTGAGCCTTGATAGACCGTTCTCTGACCACACGCCTTTGGTTTGGGGCAGTGGGGTGAATGCATACACGGGGTCATATTTCAAACTCAAGAGATCTTGGTTTAGGGAAGAAGGCTTTGTGCAAATGGTTTCTCAGTGGTGGCAGAGCAAGGATGTTCAAGGCACTGCCACACAGCAGTCGGCTGCGAAATTGGTTGGTCTGCGTGAAATGTTGAAAGAATATGGGCAGGCTGTGAACCTGATTAGGGGCCAGAAGAGGAAGGAAGCCTTGACAGTCATCAGGGATTTAGATATGAAAGAGTGCAGGCTGAATTTGGACCAACAGGAGCAGCAATTGAGGCAGCAAATGCAAGCAATTGTGAGGGATGAAGACCTGAAAATTGAAATGGATTGGCAGGAAAAATCCAGACAGCTTTGGCTTAAAGAGGGTGATGCGAACACAAAATTTTTCCATCTTGCGGCCAGTGCTAGAAGGAGATTCAACCTTATTTCATCTATTAAAGTTGATGAAAGAAATATTACCTCGGTTAAGGAGATCAGATCTGAAGCAACAAAATTTTTTAAAGAAGCTTCCAAGGCAACTCCAAGAGGTTCATGGAGGATGGCAGCAATGGATTTCCCTTGTGTAAATAATGAACAGAGTGGCATGCTTGTGACCCCTATTTCTGAACAGGAAGTGCTAAAGGCCATTAAAGATTTAAATAATGAAGGGGCTCCAGGTCCAGATGGTGTTCAGGTGTTTTTCTACAGAGAGTTATGGAATGTTGTTAAGGTGGATGTAATGAAGGTCATCCATGAGTTTGAAGTGGGTAACTCTGGTTTTGAGAGGCTAAACAAATCCTACCTGTTTTTGTTGCCCAAGAAATCAAGTGCAGAAAGTTTTTCTGATTACAGACCCATTGCGTTATCAAATTCCATCTACCTTATTATTAGTAAGGTTATTGCTAACAGATTGCGGGAGGTTTTAAAGGATTTGATTATGCCTGTTCAATCAGCTTTTCTTCCTGGGAGATCGTTACAAGAGTCATTCATTATGGCGCAGGAAATTGTAATGGGGTGGCAAAGGAGAAAATCGAAGGCTTTCTTATGGAAAGTAGACTTCTCAAAAGCCTATGATTCTATCTGCTGGTCATACTTGTGGGAGATCCTTAAAAGGAGGAAATTTCCACCCTTATTGATTCAATGGGTGAAGAGATGCATTACGACAGCCTCTTTTTCCCCATTGATAAATGGTAAACCGTGCCGTTCTTGGATTCAGCCCCAATGTGGAGTAAGGCAAGGTTGTCCTATTGCCCCTCTAATTTTTAATCTTGCGGTGGATACTTTGGCTAGGTTTGCCTGCAAATTGGCTGTGGATGGTTTTATAAGGGGGTATTCAATGTCTAATCATAGGGCTCTAGCTCCTATACTTCAGTATGCTGATGATACTATTTTTCTTGTAGAAGGGGGGAAGAGAGAAGCGCAGGCTTTGTTACATATGGTTAAATTGTTTGGAGAGGTTTCTGGGCTCAGATTGAATGGAAGTAAATCTTCCCTGGTCTGTTTTGGGATGAATGATGGTTTACAGAATGAGATCTCTGCCACTCTTGGTACACCTGTGGTGCCACTACCGATTAAATATCTGGGTCTGCCTTTGAAATGTTCTAAGCTGAAGAAAGCAGATTGGTCTTTCCTCTTTGAAAAGATAGCTACAAAATTGGAGGGCTGGAGCAGTAGATACCTATCAAAAGGGGGGAGGTATATATTACTGAATTCTGTTGTCACATCGATTCCTGTTTTCTTCTTCTCTGTCCTGAGAGCTCCAAATTCTATTTGGAAAAAGCTGGAGGTGATGCGGAAAAGATTCTTTTGGAAAGGGGCCTCCCATAAAGGGGCTTTCTTTCAAACCCTTAAAATGGGAATTAATTTGCAAACCAAAGAAGCTGGGAGGCATGGGTGTCAGATCCCTTAAGGAATTCAATGAAGCTTTACTGTTGAAATGGGCTGTTCGGTTACTGCAGGGGGAAAAAAAAACTTGGACAGAAATTATTCAGGACAGCTATGGGAGTACCAATGATGAGATAAATCGTCTTAACCCACGTAAACCATCCCCGTTTTGGCTTTCTGTGGTGCGCGCCTTGAAGGAAAATTGGAACTTTTTCAAATCTGTTTTAGGTGATGGAAAAAGCTTTAAGTTTTGGCTGGAGAATTGGGGGCACGGAGGGACGCTTAAAGATAGGTTCCCCCTTGCTTATGCTGCTGCAGCAAATAAAAATGCAGTGGTAGCTGATTATTGGGATGTGGATTCGGAGCAGTGGCTGTTAAATATTGGCGGGAGGAATAATCATGAAACAAGAACACGCGTAGAGAATGAACGTCTCATGCAAGAGCTTGCTGCTTTCAAACCCATGCCTCATGAATATGATACATACAAATGGGAAGGTAATTTTTCTACTGCGACTGCCTATGACAAATTGATAATGTCCTCCAGGATGGCGGAAGATGAAGAAATGGGGAAAAAGCTTTGGAAGTTAAAAATACCATTAAAGTTACAAATTTTCTTATGGCTGTGCAGGAGGGATGGTTTGATTACTGGAGATCTGAGGCACAGAAGGATGGGGACCCCAACCTAGTTTTGTTATTTGTGTGGGTTGCATAATGATTCTACAGATCATATCTTCTCTTCATGTGCTATCACTGATTATGTTTGGAGGAGAGTATGCAATGAGTCCTTACCCACCTGGGGAAATTTGTGGAGCTGTCTGGTAGATGGGAATAAGCCTTATATACATATGGTGGCGGTTCTGTGGGCGGTATGGAGGGCTAGAAATGAGTGTGTTTTTCAGGAGACCCCAGCTCATGGGGAAAACATTGTAAATTTTTGCTGGAGGCTCATACAGTACTGGGAGTCGAACTTGTAAATTATTTTTTTATTATCAATAATAGCTCTCTTGGTTTGCTATCGGTGATTCGATAGCATTCCTTTCTTTCAAAAAAAAAAAAAAAAAAAAAGATGCTTTAAGGCAGAATGATCAGTGAACACCACAACCTTGCATCCCAAAAGATAAGATCGAGACTTTTCCAAAGCAAATACTACAGCAAGAAGTTCCTTTTCAGTGATCGTGTAGTTTTGCTGAGGATCTGTAAGGGTCTTGCTAGCATAATGCAACACATGAGGTTTGCCATCAACCCTTTGACCTAAGACTGCTCCCACTGCAAAATCAGAAGCATCTCACATTAACTCAAATGTGAGGGTCCAATATGGTGCTTGGAGAATCAGCGCAGTAATAAGGGCTTTCTTTAAGACTTGGAAAGCCTCAGCACATCTATCATCAAAATCGAAGGAGACATCCTTTACTAATAGGTTGTAGAGTGGCTTAGAGATTTTACTGAAATCTCTAATGAAGTGCAGCAGCTTTGGCTCTTCGCAATGGGTTACAACTTTATCAAGGTGTGAAAGGTATAGGTCAAACGACAAGCCATAAATGGAGAAGTCATCCATGAAAATTTCAACAAATTGGTCGATCATATCAGAAATGATAGCCATCATACATCATTCGAAAGTGGTAGGAGCATTACATAACCCGAATGGCATTCAGCGGAACGCAAATGTGCCATACGAACTCATGAAGGTGGTAAGCTCCTGTTCATCAGGAAAAATAGCTATCTGATTATACCGAGACTACGCATCAAGAAAACAGAAGTACTTGTTCCCCACCAGTCGTTCCAAAATCTGATCGATAAATGATAAGAGGAAATGGTCTTTCTAGGTAGCTGTGTTCAAACGGTGGTAATCAATGTAGACCCTCCAACCAGTTGAAGGTCTAGTGGTCACCAACTCTCCTTGTTCGTTCTCTTTCACAATGATTCCTACCTTCTTGGGCACCACATGTGTAGGGCTAACCCATTTACTATATGAAATGGGATAAATAATCCCTGCATCAAGCCATTTCAGAATCTCCTTTTTAACAACCTCCCACATATTGGGGTTGAGCCTTCTCTGCATGTCTCGGAAAGGTTTCACGGACTAGTCCGTGTATATATGATGCATGAAAAGGGAGGGATCAACACCCTTAATATCAGTAATTGACCAAGCAATTGCTTCCTTGTGCCACGACAACCACCCAAACATCACTGATCATTTCCCCCCACTCCATTCACTCCATCGACCACCCAAACATCTCACCAAACACACCCACTCATATGCCCACAGTAAGCCCTAGATATGCTACCATAGCCACCCACATGCCACGACAACCACCCAGCACATTCGCTGTACTCCGATGATTCTCCCTGAGCAGTCTGACGAGGCCGTGAGGCTGTTTTTTGTGTTCCCAAGTTCGGGCACCCCTCCGCCATTGTTGCCAAGTGTGAAGCTCGCTTGCTATAGCTCTAGGTGCTACTGCTCTAGGTGATAGTCCCAGGCGATGCGGACTTGAGGCGTGCATGCATCCAGGCTCTAAGTCAGAGTCGAATGCCCTTGCAGCCTCGCCAATTGGAAGCGCCATCTGCTGCTGTGCTCACAAAAGGAAGGTGGGCGGATAGTCCCACCTCGGAAGTGGACGACCGCCCAGAGTCGCATAAGATGATTTTGTGTTAGAGGCTTATCACCTCCAACACTAAGGGTAAGGTTCTCCTCCCCCCTCTCACGGACTCATCTACGACACTGCCTACGTGGACCTAGCCACAACCCGACTACCCAATTACCTTCACTCCTCTCTCACCACATATGCCAGTGAGCCTAGACTCGAGTCTCCGTTAGGTCTGATTACCTGGCCGGTTAAAGCCTCTGGGAGAGCAGCTCCGAAATAGAGAAGAGAGAAAGAGAGGAAAGTTACACAGGGGAAGGGGGGTTTTGTCTTGGAGAGTTTAGCTTGACACTTAGTTGAATTCAGAGAGTACAGCAAGGCTTAAGGAAAAGAAGAAGAGGAGGAGGAGGTCAGGCAGAAAGAAAGAAAGAAGGAGAAGGGGCAGAGAAGAAGGAAGGGGCTAAAGAAGAAGGAAGCTTAAGGTAGAAGGTAGAGAAAGAGAAAAGGAAGAGAACAACAAAGACAGAGAAGAAGGAAGAAGAAGACAGAGAAAGCTAAGGAAAGAAAGAAGAGAAAGAAGAAGAGGGCTCACAAAGGAAAAAGAGAAAATGAAATCAGAAGGAAATAAAGGCACTGTAGCACTAGATATTTAAGACGTCTGATTGTAAAATTAGATGTCTGATGTTCACATGCTCTTTCTTATTTTGCCTACAACTCTTTTTATTTTTCACATACTCATGCTTTACATTCTTAATTAGATTTTGAGTAGTATTATGTGTTCAATTTGCATTTACTATTGAGATTAATGCGTGAATTCCATTTTCTCCTTGTGTTCCACTCGGAATATATTTGAGTAATAAAATTGCATTTGTTTTGAATGCTTTTTCGGCTATACAACAATGCAACACTTTTAAATACCGATTCAGCACTCTCAACAGAGATCACTACTGATGCTTCTGATTAAGCGATCGAAGCTGTTTTGGGTCAACAGATCAACAGAAATTCCTCGATTATCTACTATGCTAGCAAAACTTTGGACGAGGCCCAGAGGAATTACACTGTTACTGAGAAGGAATTGCTAGCTGTAGTATTTGCTTTAGAAAAATTCCGGGCTTATCCCTTAGGGTTTCACGTCATACTTTTCACTGACCACTCAACCTTGAGACATCTCTTGGCCAAAAGGTATGCCGAACACCGACTCATTCGGTGGATTCTTCTACTTCAAGAATTTGATCTTGAAATCTAAGATAAATCTAGAGCACAGAATGTGGTGGCAGATCATCTTTCGAAACTTCTAAGTATTTCTTCTCATCCAGATATTTTGATTAGTGATGCATTTCCGTACTAGACTATTCTGGCAATTTCAGATGTTCAAGCCCCTTGGTTTGTAGACAGTAAAGTATTTGGCTGTTGGTCAAATCCCCTAGGATTCGACCAAGCAACAATGGGATAGGCTCAAATCTGAGGCTAAATATTACTTCTGAGATAACCCTGAATTGTATCGCATCGGCTTTGATTAGATTATTCACTGATGTGTTCTGCAGAATGAGTTTCAAAGCATACTTGAGTTCTGCCATGCATTTGCATGTGGTGGACATTTCTCTAAGAAAAAGACAGCTGCAAAATTACTTCAATCTGGATTCTATTGGCCATCTTTATCAAAGGATGCTCAGGAATTCTTGAGGTCATGTTCCCGATGCTAAGCACTTGAGAGCTAACCAAGAGAGATATGATGCCTCTAAACCCAGTCCTTCCCATCAAAATCTTCAACGTTTGGGGCTTCGATTTCATGGGATCCTTCCTACCTTCATTTGGACACTAGTACATTCTCACTGCTGTTAATTACTTGTCAAAGTGGATCAAGGCTATTCCCACCCAAACTCTTGACCACAAGGTGGCCATTGATTTTGTCAAGAAGAATATCTTCAGTCGATTTGGGATTACAAGGGCCATCATCAGCGATGGTGGTACTCACTTCACAAATGCCTAGTTCCATAATTCACTAGAAAAATATGGGGTAAATCAGAGAATCTCTATACCTTACCACCCTCAGATGAACGGATAGGCCAAGATCTCTAATTGGGAGATCAAGAACATTCTGTAAAGGATGGTTAGGCCTGATAAAAAAGATTAGACTCAAAAGCTTGAGGATGCTCTTTGGGCCTATAGTACGGCGTACAAAAACACCCATGAGCATGTCACCATTTCGTCTGGTGTATGGAAAGGCATGCCATTTACCCGTAGAGATTGAACATCGAGCATTCTAGGTGATCAAGAAATGCAACTTTGATTTAAGTTTAGCAAGAAGGACCAGGAAGCTCCAACTACCTGAGTTGGAGGAGCTTAGAAACGATGTGTATGAGAATGCCAATATCTATAAGGTTCAGACCAAAGCTCTTCATGACCAACTGATTTCCTACAAGAGCTTTGAGCCAAACCAAAAGGTTTGGCTCTTTGATTCTTGACTTAAGTTCTTTCCTAGCAAACTTAGATCAAAGTGGAATTACCCATTCATCATCAATCGAATATTTCCCAATGGAGCCATTGAGATCTCTAACCCAAAGACGAGTAATTCTTTTAAGGTCAACGGACAACGTCTAAAACCTTATGTCTTCCGTGTTATTCCAGAACTCGTCTCAAACAAGGTTGCTTTAACCTTAATGTGACTTCTTTAACTGGACCTCACCTAGCTGATGGCATTAAACTCAGAACTTGTACAGTTTGACTCATAGTTGACCTGAACATCATGGAATACAGGTGATATTTTCTTCATTCTACCCTTCTCATGCTTTTTATTTTTAATGAGGACATTACATCAACTAGGCATGGGGGGTGGATTCATTTCTAAATAATTTTGTCAACTCTGTGTAATTCCTGTAAATTCTGCTTATTTTCTCTTTATTTATTAAAATAAAAAAAGTTGAATTAGGAAAAGAATACTTGGGCTTTAGGATTTTTCAACCTTAGGGAATAATACAGTAGGATTTGAACACTTAGACCCTTCAGGTCTTCAGGCTTAATCAGTTCGGCTGTCCACTAAAATGTGAATTTATTTCTTGAGTCCCTGCCAATCTGAATGTATGTCTAATTTGATTAAATAAGTTGGGGTGATAAGTACACTACTTATCAACCCGCTCTCTGATTTGAGGGGACATTAAGTCAAAGCATCTATGATAGAGAGAGTTTCGTTTAATTAAAATAGCAATAGAATGATGTGTCGTTGTAATTTATGTGGTGGAAATCTCTCAATCAAAGATTAAAATAAATATCAATTTAAATCACGTAGAGGATGTCGTATCCACAGGGAGGAATAGAACCAATAAATTCATGAGTAGAGGATTAAAATGTCTGCAGACATCTTCACGACTTCAATTTAATGAATATGCTACTCTAGATGGAGCTAGCAATTTTATTAAAAGTTCAAGGCTATTTATGAAATTTTCATGTTAGGAATCAAGCTCGAAAAAGTATGTATATGATGCATGTGCAGTGGCATATCATGTAAGTTTCAATTGCATGCAAATCTGAATTGAATTTCAATGTTGAATGTTGCACATAACACAAATTAAATAAATTCATTAAATTATAAGGGCATCCATGCAATGTGGCCTGAATAAAATAACAATATTAAAGTGACAATGGCATGCATTGTAATTTTTAATTGAAGCAAAAATAGAGGAAACTTCCTCTCTCTTCTTTATGCGCATAAGGAGGCTTCGTGGGAGGAGCTACGTTGCGGGGAGGCACGTCTCGACGAGGGCTACGAGATGGTGGTGATACGGCAGCCGGAGGTGGTTGGATGTGGCCGAACGATGGAGGATAATGCCAAACTGACGCCAGTAGGTGGCGCTCGCGGCTGCTGTGGCTGTGCGCACGAGCCATGCGTGGCTGCGCGCTGAGGGCGCCACCTGTGTGTGTGCTGTGGCTGTGGTGCTATGCGCGGTGGGGGCACTGCACTGCTATGGCTACGGTGGCTGCTTTGGATTCTTGCAGGGCTACTGGAGAGGAAGAAGATGTGAAGAGGAGATGTGTACGGTCTACACTGCGTGAGGACACACGCGGTGAGGGCGCTACGCGCTCATGAGGGCGATGCGCGGTCTAATGTTGAGTGAGGGCGTGCGCTTGGAGGTGGTGGTGCACTTGCAAGGCCTTGGCTACAGGTGCACTGTGGGGCAAGCTGCGGCGCGGGTGGTGGGAGAGGATGGAAGGGCCGCACGATGACTGCTTTGTGCTTGCAAGGGCATGGTGAGGCAGTAGAAGGGTTGTAGGACTGGAGAGGAAGGAGCACGTGCTTGGAGGGCTGCGGCTGGACACAAGGGCTACAGCTGTAGCACAAGGGAGAAAATGGAATGCGTGCTGCTGTGTGGAGGTTGGGGTGGAGGCGCGTGGTGGGGGAGGATGGAAGGGTCCACAATGCACACCTTCTTCACGGTGCACGTAGGATCTTTTCCCCATTGTTCTTCCTCCCTCCAAGCCCCTCAGATCCTCTCTTTTATCTCCTCCCCGACGTAAGTCAAGGGATTTTCAAATCCCTTACTAAACTTGGCCAGCGGCCATGGATGGAGTTGTTGAGGCCGACCGAAGGTTGAGAGATCCATGGGGGGAAATTTCTCTTCACCACCATTTTCTTTGCACTAATTATTTCTGCAATAATGAAACATAAAATAATACATAATAAGTTATAGAATGCAATATAATAGATGCAATCATTTTATGACCTAATGTAGGTATTAAAAAACATAAAATGTAAGAATAAAGTTAACTTAGGAGTAATAATAGTCCATTAAAATGGACTCATCAAAGACCCCCATGGCTAAGATTTGCTAGTCCCTATCAAAAAAATGAAAAATAATAGAAGTAATCAGAAGATTTCTTCTTTTTTTATTTCAAAACTTTAGATATCTAGACAAATGTGAAGTGATACTAGCCTAGGTAATGGATCCAAGTGAAAATAACCAACTTACATTTGTAGTTTGTACTTATCCCTTAGTAGATATTTCTATCAGGGTAGGCAACTACTTCCCTCGGAGATAAAGCAGAAAATAATCTGTAAATTGACCCTGGCTTTAGGCTTAGATAGGAGATATCGAGTTGAATGGATTTGTATTTGGTGGCACATACTCATCTGGTGCTACATGTAGTCTAGTACTACAGACTCTAGATCTCTAGACTATTACACAAGTCAACTCAGAGATAAGCTAAACAACTATGCTCTCTTGATGTTCCTTAGCACTCACTCTTTTCTTTCTTTTCTTTTTGAGATCACAAATCTCGCTAGATTTAGTAAGTGTACTCACTGTTGGGTGGCCTCACATAGCATTCACACTTCAATTAAAGTCCTAATAACTCTACAACTAAGTTAGAGTCCTCAGCTAGTATTTGGGTGATCAGAAATACTGAAAGGTAGGTATGGGTCATATTTGGTGGATCGCGATAGGTGTTTTTGTTGCCTTAGAAACAATTTTACAAAGATAAAATTATATACTTAGACTCTTTTCTTTTTCTTTTCTCTCTTTCTTTTCTTCTCTTTTTTCCTTTTTTTTTAAATAATTGTTTCTTCCCCTATTTTTTTTCTTTTTCTTCCTTTATAAATCAACATAACACGACACAAACTTTTATTTATGAGGCATTATTAGGGATGATGATGGTCAAGAGGATATTGTGTGGCTTATTTGGTGGAAGTGCCTATTTTCAGCACCGGGAAGGAATGGATAGGACAGGCGTATTTCTGACCTTTGACACTATTACCCTCCTTCAGCTGAGGATTCTATGAAGGACTGTCATACCCATCCACAATAGTCATAGCTTTATTAAGACTCAATCTCTGTGTATCTGCCTTATTTGGTGACTCTCAAGAATTCACACAAAATACGCACACAGGAACAGAGAGCGAAAACTATGCCTAACTATGAAGTATCATCGTCTAATTGTCCAAAACTTAAGAGTCCTTGCACTAGACTTAGCGTAGCGATAATCTCTCTACTTTCCTCTTACAAATATGGGGTGGATCTATTAGAAGATAGTATGCCCGACTCCCTATTAACTGTCCAAGGGTTCAGTAGACTAAAAATGCTTATTGGTTTTCTTCAAAGATCCATTACCCAGTCTACGTGCATGTGAAGTAAATGTACTGGATTATAAACTTAAGAAATAATTTAAGAAGAAAATTCTTTAATGACACCTCCATGACAAAGATGTTTTGCTATGGACTAACCAATTCAGCTCAAGAAAATAAGAGTTTTTCTTTTTTGGTCCTAAATGTATGCAAATATTTATAAATGCCATAAACATTCTCAGGTTATATCTCCCCATGCCTAAGACTGACAATGTCCTCATTGTAAAAATGCAGACATAGAAGAATATCACATGAGGAGGAGAGTGGGAGGAGCTAAGGTTCCTCAAACCGAAGTGCGTCCAAAACCTAGCCATCTGAAAGAGTAATATAAGGTTTAAGTCACTGGCCATTTACCTTAAAGCTTACACCTAAAGTAGGGTTCCAAATTTCTATAGCTCCATGAGGAAAAGTACTGATAACAATGTATGGCCCATCCCAGCGAGACTTGAGCTTTCCAAGAAATAATTTAAGTTTGGAATTGAAAAGCCAGACCCACTTGTTAGGCTCAAAAGTATTTCTAATGATGTGCATATCATGGAAGACCTTTGTACATTGCTTGTAAGCTTGAGAAGTTTCATAGGCTTCATTACGAAGCTCCTCAAGCTCACTTAACTCTAACATACGTGCCTTTCCACTTTATCCAAATTCATGTTAATGTTTTTAATAGACCAATAGGCTTTATGTTGGATTTAAATAGGAAGGTGGCATGCTTTTCTGTAAATAAGACAGAAAGGAGACATGCCCAAGGGAGTCTTATACGCGGTTCTGTAGGCCCAAAGAGCATCATTTAGTTTTTTAGACCAATCCTTTCGATTAGGCCTGACAGTTTTTTCTAAAATTTGCTTAATCTCCCTATTAGACACTTCAACTTGTCCACTTGTTTGGGGATGGTAAGGTGTGGCTATCATGTGGTTGACTCCCAAATTTTGGTGTAGTCTTGTGAAGTGTACGTTCTTGAAGTGTGGTCCTCCATCACTTGTGATCGTCCTTGGGCACCCATATCGAGAAATGATATTAGCCTTAACAAAGCCCAAGACCACAGAATGGTCAATGGTTTGCATGGGTATGGATTCTATCCATTTCGGTACATAGCCTATAGCTACAAGGATGTATTCATATCCGAAGGACATAGGAAAGGGACCCATCAAGTCAATGCCCCAAATATCAAAGATCTCAACAGGGAGGATAGGTTGCTGGGGCATCTCATCCCTTTTTCCTATGGTTCCCATCTGCTAGCACTGTAGACATGAGCCCACATACGTATGTGCATCTCGGAATAATGTGGGCCACTAAAAGCCAGACTGAAGAACCTTATGGGTAGTCTTCTTTCCACTAAATTGTCCCCCACAATGGAGGTCATGGCAGAAACTCAGAATTCTTTTTTGTTCTTCATCAGGGACGCAATGGCAAAAAAGCTGGTCAGGGCCTACTCTAAAAAGCTCGGGTTCCTCCTAGTGATTAAATTTAGTGTTAGCAAGAAACTTGCCTCGCTTCTGCTTGTCCCAAGTACTGAGGGTAATGCCATGACCAGATAGTTCACTATGTCAGCGAACCAAGGAGTTTTAGCCTCCGCAGCCATCAGAGACTCATCAGGGAAAGTCTCTTGAATACCGCCAGCAAGGTTTGATGCCACAATTGGAATCCTAGACAGATGATCTGCTACCACATTCTCAACTCCTTTTTTATCTTTAATTCCAGGTCAAATTCCTAGAGTAGTAGAATCCAACGAATTAGGCGAGGTTTTGTGTCCTTTTTAGCAAGAAGATGTTTTAAGGTAGAATGATCAGTGAACACCACAACCTTGGATCCCAAAAAATAAGACCAAAACTTTTCCAAAGCAAATATTACAGCAAGAAGTTCCTTTTCAGTGACCATGTACTTTTGCTGAGGATCCGTAAGGGTCTTGCTGGCATAATGCAGCACATGAGGCTTGCCATCAACCCTTTGACCTAAGACCGATCGCACTGCAAAATCAGAAGCATCGCACATTAGCTCAAACGGGAGGGTCCAATTTGGTGCTTAGAGAATTAGCGTAGTAATAAGGGCTTTCTTCAAGACTTGGAAAGCCTCGCCACATCTATCATAAAAATCAAAGAAGACATCCTTCGTTAACAGGTGGCAGAGTGGCTTTGAGATTTTACTGAAATCTCTAATGAAGCACCTATAAAATCTAGCATGGCCAAGGAAAGATCTAACTTGACAAACATTGGTGGGCAATGGAAGCTTAGAGATGGAATTAATTTTTGCGGTGTCCACCTCTAATCCTCTCTCGGAAACTATATACCCTAACGCAATGCCTTGCTCGACCATAAAGTGGCTTTTCTCCCAGCTAAGCACCAGCTTTGGCTCTACACAATGGGTTAAGACTTTATCAAGGTGCGAAAGGCATTGGTCAAATGATGAGCCATAAATGGAGAAGTCATCCATGAAAATTTCAACGAACTCGTTGATCTTATCATAAAAGATAGCCATCATACAACGTTGGAAAGTAGCATGAGCATTACATAACCCGAATGGCATTCGGCAGAATACAAATGTGTCATACGACTCGTGAAGGTGGTACACTCCTAATCGTTAGGAAAAATGGCTATCTGATTATACCCAGAGTACCCATCAAGAAAATAGAAGTACTTGTTCCCTGCCAATCGTTCCAAAATTTGATCGATAAACGGTAAGGGGAAATGGTCTTTCTCGGTAGCCGTGTTCAAACGGCGGTAGTCAATGCAGACCCTCCAACCAGTTGTGGGTCTAGTTGTCACTAGCTCTTCTTGGTCATTCTCCTCCACAGTGATTCCTGCCTTTTTGGGTACTACATGAATAGGACTGACCCATTTACTATCTGAAATGGGATAGATAGTCCCTGCATCCAGCCTTTTCAAAATCTCCTTTTTAATAACCTCCCGCATATTTGGGTTGAGCCTTCTCTGCATGTCTCATAAAGGTTTCACGGATTCATTCGTGTACATAGGATGCATGCAAAGAGAGGGATCAAAACCCTTAATATCAATGATTGACCAGGCAATTACGTCCTTGTGCCTTTGTAAACACTCAAGCAGAGCTCCCTCGTTCAATTGAGATAATGCAGATGAGATAATAACGGGGAGCATTTTATTAGGGCCAGGGAACGCATATTTCAATGTGTTCGAGAGGGGTTTCAACTCCAACTCAGGAGCCTTTTGGATTGAGGGTTTAAGTTTAAATGTCCTGGCCTCAGGTAGCGGATCTACCTTCACGGTCCAGGGTGGGGACAGAGACTCAGTGTGTATCCCCACAAACTCTTCTAATTCAGGCATTTCCCTTTCAGTTTCTTTAATAATCGGAGGATGGTCCTTAGATATGACCTTTTGAAGGGGATCTCCACATAGGAGTGCTGGAGTAGTCTCTTCAATTATTTCATCAACGACCTCAATCTGAGAATAATCTTCAAATCCGGATTACTTGTAGGTATCAAAAACATTCAATCGGATCTTCTTGTTCCCGAAGCCCATTTTAAGTGCCCCAGATCTACAATTGATGGAGGCATTGGCTATGGCCAAGAAGGGGCATCCCAGAATAATGGACAGCTTTGTGGGCTTATTTGATGGGTCAGTATCAAGCACAAGAAAGTCAAGAAGGAAGAAGAAGTCCTCCACTCTCACAAGGGTATCTTCCAGCAATCCCCGTGGTGTCTTAAGTGACCTGTCTGCGACCCGAAGGATTACTGGACTAGGCTTTAGCTTGCCTCCTCCCAAAAGGACATAGACAGAGCTTGGTAAAATGTTCACCCTCGCACCCAAATCGGGCAGAGCCTTGTCAATGTGTTGGTTACCTATAACCACTGAAATATACGGGGCCCCTGGGTCTTTCATTTTGGGGGGTGTTCCATGTTGGAGAACCAAGCTAACATGGTCAGGCAGGATGACCTTGGTTTGGACCTGTTTCCTACATTGGTGCTTTTGGGTGCATAGGTCTTTCAGAAACTTGGCCTAGGTTGGGATCTATTTAATAGCTTCCAACAGAGGCAAGTTAATCTAGACTTGCCTAAAAGTGTCCATAATCTCTTCCGTCCTATCCTTGGCTCCAGACAAGCCAATAGAAGATTCCCCAGGAGTAGATAGGTGCTCTGGATAGGGCACCCTCAGCTTTTGGGTAGAGGGGTCATCATGGTGGGAAAGGGGTGGTGGAAGGACAACATCCTCATTGTAGGTGATTTTATGCGAGGGAGAGCAATGTGGCTCTTCCTTGGTGGAGATGGAAGTCGGGTCAGGTGTACAAGGGGAATTCTGAGATGTAACCATAGGAGTGTTATCAGGCTTGTCAATCTTCTTTCCACTCCTCAGTACGGTCACCACTTGGGCATGCTCCCTGAATATGACCCGCTTGCCCTTAGTGTTCTCCTCAGAAGTGCTAGGCAGCTTCCCTGAATCACGTTGCCTGACTGCATCAGTAAGATGACCAATTTGGGATTGCATATCAGTAATCATCTTATTATGAGATTGGATGACCATATTTTGATGCTCTTGCATCGCTTTCATCATGGCTTTAAGTTCATCCATCTCAGAGGGCTTATTCTGAGGAGAGTTTTCATAAGATGGTTGGTATATGGGTTGGGGAGGTAAGGGTCTTATATTCCCTGAGTTAGAAGCATCACCTTGCTTCCAAGAGAAGTTTGGATGGTTCTGCCACCCTGGATTATAGGTATTGGAATAAGGGTTATTGTGATGAGGAGGGCGGAAACCTTGGGCTGTGTTCAAGTCAGCCTGAATCAACTCAAGGAATTGATTTGCCTGATGGCACTCCGCAGTGGCGTGCGTTGTGCTTTGGCAAACGGAGCATTCTCTTGAAGACTAAAAGATAGAGGTTGCTTGCGGGTTCATGTCGAGGTTTGCTAAAAGCCTATCAAAGTTTTTATTCAATAATTGAATCTGATAAGCCAAATCCTGAGAAACCCCAGCTTCATGGGCCTCTATCTTCCTCTGCAAGATTGATGGTTTTCTTGATAGGTAGAGGACAAATGTATGGAGTTGTCGCTTAATGTTTCAAATAATGCCTAGGCTTCATCCTCAGTTTTGGTCATGAAGGTTCCTACATAGGCTGCATCGATGGTTTGCCTATGCCTTTCAGATAATCTGTTATAGAACCTTTCGACCAACTGCCATCTTGGCACTTGATGGTGTGGGCATAACCTAAGAAGGTCACTAAAGCGCTCCCAAGTCTCATGAAATTGCTCCCCTTCTTGTTGAGTAAAACCCATAATCTCTCTTCTATAATGGTTGGTCTTACTCATAGGAACATACTTTTTCAAAAATTCTCCCTTAAGGGTAGCCCAATCATTTACCCTTGCATTGAGGGTATGATACCAGTGCTTGGCCTTATCCTTTAGGGAGAATTGAAATAGAGTCCTCATCAAGGCTTCATCTGTAAAGCCCTAGAGCTTCACCATGGAATAGACCTCGGTGAATTCCTCCAAATGCTGGTAGGGGTCCTCCCTAGTAGTACCATAAAAGGAGGGCAACAAAGATATGGTACTGCTCTTGATCTCATATGGATTATCCCCTACTAGTATCTCAGTGCTTGTGTGGGTTGGTTAGTTGGAATAAAATAGTCCCTTAGGGTCCTTTGTTGATTTGCTCCTTGATTAGCCATGCCTTCTCTTTTCTCTCCTAGGTGAGCTCTCCTAAGAATTGTCTCGGGCTCAGGATCAAAAACTAGACTACCCTCAAGAGAGCATCTACCAAGCATACAATATCAATCACAATTCAGGTTCTTATTGATTAAGTAAGTGAAACCTCCACTCCAAAGATAAGTCAAATGGTCAAGGCTTATCCCTCCGTTCCCACGTAAGTGGTATAAGAGGGCTGATGACTTGAAATCTTAACCTTCTTTGTTGTGGAGGTAGAATTGGTGGATATAGATTTCCAAACAAGTTATTCACTGCAATTACGTGGCTTAATTCAACCTTCGAGTGCCCTAGGACCTATACTTTGCTTGGATGATACTTCCAGGTGATCAAGTGAGAAGTTACTCCAAGGACTAACAAAGGGATGCAAGTAGGGCGAACCCTTCCCTTGAGGCGATGCATATGCGGTGCCCCTTAACTATCCTTTTGTTCCTCTAAGGGGTGTCCCCCTCCGTGAAGTATCAAAACACTTAGTCGAAAGATAGTACCACCACCACCACAAAGCACAATAGGAGGGTTTGCACCGATAAAGAGATTGGTGCCTATAACCTTAAGGGATCGAGCCTTAGTGCAGTGCCTAATGTGCATGCTCAGTGTCAGAAGTGTGCATCACACCGCAAATCATTTCTTTTTTTTGAAAATGAAGATAAGTCCCTTAGAATCAGATCAAATGTGAATTAATTTTAAGGTCATATCTGACTATCAGTCCCACTTTTAGTTAGCAGACCACTGAATTAGTAAATTCAAACAACTTGGTGGTCTTGAATTTTAATTTGAATGCAAATGCATGAACAGAAGCTGGATGCAAAAGTTAGAAAGGTGTACCTGTCTCCAACAATCTTCGTGCTATATGCTTGCAATGCAATAATAAGATTTAATGTGCTGCTCAATCACCCCTAAATGCGTGCACCTAAGGGCATGCAACTCTTAAATAGGCCACTTGATATTCTCTTTTGTTGGTTTTAAAGGCAAGCAGGCAGAAAATGGAATCACGCTTGTAGAAAAATGTAAACCCTAGTAGGTAAAGAATGTAGGGACAGACCCCCAAAAATTCAGCCCCGATTACTACAAGGGTGAGAAGACAGAAATAAATTTTGTGACGACGTTGAATTCCCTGTGAAAGCAGGATCTAGGTATCCTGCATCTTTTCCTCGTGTGGCTTAGCTTGAGGTTGATGTCGTCGCTCTATTTCGCCTGTCGCCCTGTCAGATTCCTTGCACAGCAAGATAAAGAATGATCAGATAATTACACAACTTAGAATATTCAAAAATAGTAAAGTGAATCTATTGCGTCTGTTGCCTCCCTGGCAACGATGCCAGTTGATAGAGAGAGTTTCACTTAATTAAAATAGCAATAGAATGATGTGCCTTGTAATTTATGTGGTGGAAATCTCTCAACCAAAGATTAAAATAAATATCAATTTAAACCATGTAAAGGATGTCATATCCACAGGGAGGAATAGAACCAATAATTCACGAGTAGAGGATTATAATGTTTGCAGACATCTTCGCGACTTCAATTTAATGAATATGCTACTCTAGATGGAGATTGCAATTTTATTAAAAGTTCAAGGCTATCTATGAAATTTTCACATCAGGAATCAAGCTCTCAAAAGTTTGTATATGATGCATGTGTAGTGGCATATCATGTAAGTTTGAATTGCATGCAAATCTGAATTGAATTTCAATGTTTAATGATGTACATAACACAAGTTAAATAAATTAACAAAATTATAAGTTCATCGATGCAATGTGGCCTGAATAAAATAATAATATTAAAGTGACAATCGCATGCAATGTAATTTTTCATTGAAGCAAAAATAGAGGAAACTTCCTCTCTCTTCTTTGCGCATGCGAGGAGGCTTCGTGGGAGGAGCTACACTGTGGGGAGGCATGTCTCGACGAGGGCTACGTGATGATGGCGACGTAGGGGCCGGAGGTGGTTGGACATGGCCAGACGATGGAGGAGAATGTTGGCCTGACGTCGGCAGGTGGTGCTCGCGGCTGTTGTGGCTACACGCACGGCCGCACGTGGCTGCGCACTGAGGGCGCTACGCACGTGCATTGTGGCTACGGTGCTGTGCGTGATGGGGGTGCTGCACTGCTCTGGCTGCGGTGGTTGCTTTGGGTTCTCGTAGGGCCGCTGGAAAGGAAGAAGATGACAACGAAAAGGAGACGCGTGCGGTTTGCAGTGCGTGAGGGTGCTATGCACTCACAAGGCCACTGTACGGTCTGATATTGTGTGAGGGCATGTGCTTAGAGGCATTGGTGTGCTTGCAAGGGCTTGGCTGCAGGCACGCGGTGGGGCAGGCTGCGGCACATGTGGTGGGAGAGGATGGAATGGCCGCGTGGTGACTGATTTGCTTTTGCAAGGGCGCAATGAGGCAGTAGCAAGGTGGTAGGGATGGAGAAGAAGGAGCACGCGCTTGGAGGGCTGCGGCTGCACACAAGGGCTGTGGTTCCAGCACAAGGGAGAAAATGGAACGTGCGTTGCTGTGTGGAGGTTGGGGTGGAGGCACGCGCTGTTGGAGGATGGAAGGTCCACAGTGCATGCCTTCTTCATGGTGCACACAGGATCTTTTCCCCATTGTTCTTCCTCCCTCCAAGCCCCTTCTGTCCTCTCTTTTATCTCCTCCTCGGGCAAGTCAACAAATTTTCAAATCCCTTACTAAACTTGGCCGGCGGCTGTTGATGGAGTTGTTGAGGACGGCCGAAGGTTGAGAGATCCGTGGGGGGAAATTTTCTTTTCACCACCCTTTTCTTTGCACTAATTATTCCTATAATAATGAAACATAAAATAATTACATAATAAGTTATAGAATGCAATATAATAGATGTAGTCATTTTATGACCTAATGTAGGTATTAACAAACATAAAATGTGAGAATAAAGTTAACTTAGGCATAATAATAGTCCATTAAAATGGACTCATCAATCTATACACTTTTTGCACTAACTCGCTTTTTGATGATTTTAATGGAAATTGGGTAGCTAATGAATCTTCTAGGGTGGTATGGCTGGCAAGTTATCGTGGGTAATAGCCCACTGGTCAGTCGTACATAGCCCAGTCACACGACCATTCTTTTCCTACTGCCTTTAGGTAAATCTTAGATCAAGGAAGCCACCTACTTAGAAAAAAAGAAAAAAGCTGAAAAATATCCAAAAAAAAAAGAAAAAGAAATAGAAAAGTAGAAAAGAAAAGAAGAAAAAAGAAATAAGCCACACATTACCTCACGAGTTTGGCTAGCAAGTTATCGTGGGTGACAGTGCATTGGTCGGTGTTGAATGGCGGATGACTATGCTATTGGAGTTGGTTTTGAAAATCTATCATTGTAGTTTGAGTAGCAAAGAAATCCATTCAACAAATAAAATTTACACCGAAAAATCTGTAAATAAATTCTGGGTCGAACTCAGGGACGCTACATCGATCAAAATTCGCAATTATATTTTTGTGTTTTTTGTTTAATGGGTGGAGTAATCACAATGGAATGGAATCAATATAGACAATGAGAGAGAGAGAGAGAGAACATTCACTTGATATTGCAAAATATTTTTACAACTACGAAAACAAGAAACAACTACACTAGAAAGCGAGAAATTATTACAACTAAAAAGCAGGAAAATTCTACTCTAGAAAGCAGTAAAAGGAATGGGAGAGAGAAGTTATCCTCCTCGACGATCGCTTGGAGGATGAGCCAGACAGGATAATTCCTGGAAGACGAGGAATGGTGCAGGAAGAATGAGGACAAAGCAGGAGGAATGGGAATGAGGCAGCATGTCATCCTCATCACGGGATCCACTTCTGAAAAGAGGGCAAAAACTTGGTTTTAGCTCTTGAGGAGCATCCCAAGTGTGGGACAAGCTTCTCTTGAGCTTTGGAGAGGGAGAGAGGAGAAGGAAGGGATGAAAAATCCATATGGTAGCAGTCTCCTTTTATAGTTACAAGGAGTGGGGGCATTTTGGACATTACAACATGAAAAAACATTAATTAAGGACCTTTAGTGACAAATTTATTCGTCACTAAAGGCCTGAATGTGGCCGATGTGCGTGCCACTCGCGTGCCCCCTTGCCTCCACACTTTTAAATGCCCACGCATGTTCGCGTGTGCTCCTGATCGGACGACTTAAACTGCGTACACCAATGCCGTATGCCTGCATGCGATCGTGCGTTTGCACCGCGCATCTGATACGCATGGGCGCTGTCGGTCGATCAGCGCCATTCGATGCGCATCGCATGGCTCCAATCACGTGCCCACTCGTGAAGAGAAGCGTTGCGCTTGCGATTTGAACCCACGCCATCAACCTCCGCAGCACCTTAACTACTATGCTATGCATGCAGTTGAGGCACGTTGAGGAATTTGCGCATGATCGATCTCAGCTGTTGGATCTTCATTAGACGATCAAGATCAAGAGTTGCTTGCACCTTCAAATGAGGAGAGTTTTGGATGAGCGGTGGCATGGCTCATTCTCGGCCGTTGGATGGGCATCCAACGGCTGAGATTTGTCAAGCGGGTGAAGAAGAGGAGCTATGGCCGGTGCTAGGCAGCTATGTTGATGCCATGTGGCACCATCTAGGTCATCCATCTTCTGAGTGTTGTAGATGGTGCCATGGGTGTTGGATTGGATCGATTTTCATGTTGTTTAGTTGCGATCATCGATCCGAACCCATCCGTGTGGTCGGATTTGTCATCTGAGGTGCGGATTAACATCATCTTGGCCCTTGCTCTTGATGGTTCCTTGATCTCTATCAGGGGTTACAAATATCCAATTAAGGCGATCTTGGAGTCATTGAACTCTAATCATCACCCTAATTAGATCCGTATGGTTGGATCCTCGATCAGAGGCCCCGATTAAAAGGTCGCTCTATCCCTGATCATAAAAGGAGACAATTACTATACAATTTATATAACTTAGTCTAAATGCATGATTATGCATATTATACACTATTTACAATGTATAATGCTAATGTGACACTAAGAACATATGTTAATAGACATTTTAGGTTAATCAGATGTATGCACATCACACACCCTTGCCTATCTTTTGCTAGTCCCTAGCAAAATCTACATGCTATTTATAAAAGAATTAGGTTGGATTACTCAGGAAAAAATCATTTTCAACATTAAGAAATTTTTATTTAGGATCTAAACTTTCAAGGACATAATAGCGCCCAGGTATCTACCAAAATGCAAGCCACCTCAAGCCCTCGCCTTATTAAAAGAAAAATCTCTTTTTCTCTTTTTCTTCTTTTCTATTTTTTTTTTTGGATTTTTGAGTTTAGGGTTAAAGAGTGGCTTTCTACAGCCACTCAACCCACCTAAGATTTGATGAGAACCCTAAGTTCTAAGCATCTTATTGTAAATGTGATAGAGTCGTTGATCGGCAATTAGAACGAACTTCAGGTTTCTACGCCTCTAGGTGACCTTAAAAAGAGAGTTCTGCCTAAAGGTGTATCTTTACGACTGGTAGCTTTCTCCCTACTTTTGTTTTCATGGGGTCAACACAAGGGTGAGCCCAGTGTATATCACCCCAGCTTATTCTACTTCTCCACTTCTTCCTATGTGTTTTGGGAATTTTTAGTGCATTTCTTGAGCTGGGTTCTGGACAACTGGTCGATGAGCTGTTACCACCGACAACTTGCCAGCTATACTCGTGCGGCGAAGTGTGGCTTTTTTTTTCTCCTTTTTCATTTTCGTTTCTTTTTTTTTACTTTCTTTTTCTTTTTAAGTAGGTGGCTTCCCTGGTTTAAGATTTACCTAAAGGTAGTAAGAAGAGAGTGGACTAGTGATTGGGCTCTGAACAACCTACCTATGGGTTGTTACCCATGATACCTTGCTAGCCATATCACCCTAGAAGGTTCATTAGTTACCCAATTTCAATTAAAACCGTCGAACAACGAGTCAGTGATGATATAGTGTGTAGATGCTTAGACTTAAATTTCCCTCAAATCAGAGGGCGGGTTGATAAGTTGTGTACTTATCACCCAAACTTTTTTAATTAAATTAAAATAAAATTTTGGATGGTGAGGACTCGAAAAATAAATCCACATTTTAGTGGATACCCAAGCTGATTAAACCTAAAGATCTGAAGGGTCTTAGTGTTCAGATCCTATTGAAATATTTCCTAAGATTGAAAGGTCCTAATGTTCAAGTATTTCTTCCTAATTCAATTTTTTTTTTATGTATATATAAGAAGAGAAATGGAATTTACAAGAATTTCAAGAGCTGACAAAATTAATCAGAAATGAATCCAAACCCCCCATGCCTAGTTGATGCAATGTTCACATTGAGAATAAAAGACATGAAAGGAAGGGTAGAGTGCGGAAGATATCATTTGAATATGAAGCTCGGGTCAGCTCTGAGTCAGACTGTACAACTGCTAACTTTAATGCCGTCGACTAAGCGAAGTCCAGCCAAGGAAGTCACAACTTGGCTAGAGCAACCGTGTCTGAGATGGGTTTTGGAATAGTACGGTCAATAACGGACTTCAAACATTGACCGTTGACTTTGAATGAATTACCCGTCTTCGGGTCAAAGATCTGAACAACTTCGTTTGGAAATATCTGGTCGATAATGAATGGGTCGTTCCATTTCGACCTAAGTTTGCCAAAAAGAGCTTAAGTCGAGAATAGAATAGCCAGACCTTCTTGTTCTGCTCAAAGCTCTTGCGAGAAATCAATTGGTCATGTAAAGCTTTGGTTCGAGCTTTGTAGATCTTGGCATTCTCATATGCATCATTTCTAAGCTCCTCCAACTCAGATAGTTGGAGTTCCCTAGTCTTCCCAGCTAAACACAGATCTAGATTGCACTGCTTGGTTGTCCAGAATGCCTTATGTTCAATTTCTATGGGTAAATGGCACACCTTTCCACACACAAGTCGAAACGGAGACATGCCAATGGCCGTTTATACATTGTAGGTAGGCCCAAAGAGCATCCTTAAGCTTTTGAGTCCAGTCTTTGTAATTAGGCCAAACCATTTTCTGCAGAATATTCTTGATCTCCCGATTGGAGATCTCGACCTGTCCATTCATCTAGGGATGGTAAGGTGTGGAGATTTGCTGATTAACCCTGTATTTTGCCAGCAAATTACAGAACTAGGCATTAGTGAAATGAGTGTGACCATCGCTGATGATGGCCCTCAGAATCCCAAACCTGCTGAAGATGTTCTTCTTAACAAAATCGATGACCAACTTGTGGTCATTGGTTCAGGTGGGAATCGTCTCGATCCATTTGGACACGTAATCAACAGCGATGAGAATGTACTGATGTCCAAATGAAGGGAGGAAGGGTCCCATGAAATCGATGCCCCAAACGTCGAAGATTTCAGCAAGAAGAATCAGGTTTGGGGGCATCATATCTCTCTTAGTTATGCTCCCAAGTGCCTGGCATTGGGAACATGACCTCAAGAATTCCTGGGCATCCTTGAATAAAGACAGCCAATAGAATCCAGATTGCAAAATTTTTGTAGCTGTCTTTTTCCCGGAGAAGTGTCCACCACACGTAAATGCATGGCAGAACTCAAGTATACTATTGAATTTGTTCTTCGGAATGCATCAGTGAAAAATTTGATCAAAGCCGATGCAGTACAGTTCAAGGTTGTCCTAGAAGTAATATTTGGCCTCAGATTTTAGTCTATCCCGTTGTTGCTTGGTCCAATCCAGGGGGATTTGACCAATGGCCAAATAATTAACGATGTTGGCAAACCATGGGGCTTAGACACCCGAAATGTAAGGATGGTTTCATCCGAAAAAGTATCAGCAATTGGAATGTTTGGATGAGAAGAATCACTCAGAAGTCTCGACAGATGATCCGCTACCACATTCTATACCCCAGATTTATCTTTGATTTCACGATCAAATTCTTGAAGCAGAAGAATCCAATGAGTAAGCTAGGGTTTGGCATCCTTTTTGTCCAAGAGATGTCTCAAGGTCGAGTGGTCAGTATATATGATGGCGTGAGACCCTAAGAGATAAGCCTTGAATTTCTCCAAACCAAATACTATAGCTAGTAATTCCTTCTCAATAATAGTGTAATTCCTCTAGGCCTCGTAAAAAGTTTTACAAGTGTAGGAGATGACAGAGGGTTTCCTATCAACTTTCTGACCCAAAATAGCCTGTGATTGTGCAGTAATCATAGGTCATAATTGACCTAAATTAGGCTAGGACTTAGCATAAGTTAAGGTTATTCGTGCATGCATAAGCATTATCTACATCTTTACTGCTTCACTTTAGCTATGCATAAAATAATGTTATAATGTGCTGATTAAGTGCATTATGTCGATTGCAGGCAATAAACTGATCAGAATCTGGATCTGGAGTAGGATCTGAAGCTGGATCAGGAATAATGGGTCTTACAGTAGAGCTGGAGCAAAAGACTTAGATTAGATGTAAGAATAATGATATAAGGGAGTCAAGGTTTGCTATTCTATTAAGTAGGAATAAAGTAGTAAAATGTGAAGAGCTTAAGTCCATCCTAGCCTTAGGATAGATAGCCTAGAGACTTCCCCCAAGCCTTAGCCAACCTTAGATTAGGTCACTGCACCCTAGGAAGGCCCAAAACCCGAGTTCCAACCCTTATCTGGATGTCCGATAAGTCATAGGATGTCTAGAACACTTAGCCAACTCCTACACACCTCTAACCCACTTCTACAGTTTTATTGGACATCCAGACACTTTGTCAGACGTCCAATTTCTGTAGAATACCAAAAACAGTACCTAGAACTTTCCCCTGACTCAGATTGGATGTCCAGAACTGAAGTCTGGACTTTTGATTTTTGAGTATGAGTCATCTGATCCTATTTTCGGATGTCTGGAACTGCTCTCCAGTTCCTGTTTTGAGATTCATGCCTTGATCTTGGATCTCTAGCTCCCTAGACCTAATCCTAACCCCATAAGAACCTAAATTATGGTGTCCTAACCCTAATACATCACCTCTAGGCCTACCTAAGGACCAAATTAGGTCCTCACCAAACCCAATTGACTTAGATCAAAGTCAATTACCATCACTTGAGCCAATTGGACTCATTGAGTCCAATTGAGCTTAGATCTCAACCCACACAAGTCTAATTGGACTTAGTGAGAGTCCAATTGACCTAAACCCAACCTAATTGAGTTACTTCACTCTCAATCAGGTTCACACTCAATCAATTAAACTTAGGTTAAGTTTAATTACAATTTCCCCTCAGCAATGAGGATTTGCAACCCTAATTCAAGGCAAACACCAACCCAAACCCCTTAAGACCTAACCTAGACCTCTTAGACACCGAGGTCACGACCACACACACACACACACACCCATTAACGCACACACACTCCTCTAGAGTTCTCTAAAACTCTCTTGGAGTGGCGCCAACTCTTGGTTGCCACATTTAGCAACCAGGAGGCATTCAATTCTTAGATACACAAATGGTGGATCAAAGAAACCATCTCTCTCTCTCTTGGCCGGCCACTCTTGGACTCTCTCTAGAGAGTTCCACACTTCTCTAGAGAGACTCCCTTTGGTTTATAAAAAGACCTAAGGGGTGGCCATCTGCACCTATCCACTCTTGGCCATACATGCTTGGCTCCATTCATATCCACCTCCACTTAGGCTAGCCACTTCCATCCACTCCACCTTCACGAGTTTGGCAACACCATGAAGGAAACCATCTCCATGCTAGGATGTTGGATGACTCCTCCAACCTCTCTCTAAGGGCCAGCCTAAGCTCCGTTTGCCGCCCCTCATTCTCCTCCCAACCACTCCAAGGCCATCAGAGCCCACCTCTGAATGCCCTCACTTTCTGATAGATTAGTTGCTAGCTCTTTACATTTACAGCTTCTATTTACTACTTAGTAGTGTAGTCCTTATTCTCCACTAATGATGCATGCAAAATCCCCCCGTAGATTCTTGTAAGTGAAGTTTTCTGGTAGCTAGATTTACATTTTCAAGCATTCATGTACAAGCTTTCCTCTACATTTCCTGTTGCAAACAATTCTTTGAATGAATGAATAAAAAATATATTTTTATATATATCTCTATGTTTGAAATCACCATGAGCTTATTGGTTGCCATCTTTTCTGTGTGATTCAAGTTGCCTATTTTTCACTTATATATTTCGCAACAAGCATGTCGGTTCTGAAAAATATAGAAATTCTAACTATAGGTGCATTTTCTGTAAATAGCCACCACCTCACTAGAATTGTGCGCACTGAAACTCACACTTTCACCTTTGTTATCTATTTAAGACATGCACATGTAATCAGGGTTCATAATAGAAGTGGCGAAATCTTAATCCGAAGATTGGAAACCGACGTGCGATTTAAAACAAAGTAGAGCGAAGTCTTGTTATCTTTTGAATTAAAACAAATGCCTCCCAAAGACGAACGACTGGGACTCAAAGTCTTGTTATCTTTTGAAAATATTTTTGTTTGATCATATTGCACACTATACTATGACGCTTTTCCTATTGAATATGCTCTCTATGAGTATCGAACAAATGGCGTCGTTGTTGGGGAGGCAACGTCATTTTCTTTGATTTTGATCTTTTATCCCATCACTGGCAAACTTGCCTTTACATTATTTCTTCATGTGCAGAAAAAACGTGAAAAAGAATGGGATCTGTGCACACAACGAGCGCGGAAAAGAAATCCAAGTGCACATCGTCTTCTCTTAGATTAAGTTTTCTTTTGAACCCTAGGATTAGATTTGTTTCTAGTAATTTCTTTTAAATAGAAAAAACTTATTCATTTTTGTGAAAAAATAAAAAAAAAATTCAAAAAAAATCTTGATTAGGTTTCTTTTTGAATCCTAGGTTGTTTGAAGAAAAGCAAAAAAGGAACAATATATATATATTTGAAAATCCTTTGAAAAAAGAATTCTTTCTTGAAAAAAAAATTTCAAAAAGTTTTTGAAAAAAAAAAACATTTTTGGTGGAAAGCTTGGATTTCAAACCCAAAACCCTCTTCGAAAGCTTTTCCACCAATTTTTTATTTTTGGTCAGATTTCAACTCTGATTTAAAAATTTGATTGCCAAAAAATTAGTGAGCAAACAATTATGAAATTTGGGTTAAACTTTTATTTTCAAACCATCTTTCAAGTGGAACCATTCTTTCGAAAAAATTTTAAGTATATAATTTTTAAAAATTCATGAAGTGTAAGGGGGTTAGACTGACCTAGATTTGAGCTTTTTCAAATTTCAAAAAGCAATTCCGAGCAATCAGCGAATCTGTTTTGACTAAAAATGGTAGGGTTTTAAAGCTGATCTCATTGGCTTTATTTTTCAAATTTTTACCAAATTTTTGAAGGTCAATTGATAACATTTCAAAGTGAAATACCGACCAGGGGTCAAAATTCAAGATCTGATCTTCTGACATTCAAAAAATTCTTAAAATTTGGTTGATATAGGAAAAATTTCAAAAAAAAATTCCATGAAAAGATAATCGAAAAAACAATCTACTCATTAAATTTCAAGTTAATTGGATTCCAATTGTTGTCAGAGAACGAATTTTATCTTTGTGGTCTGCCGAAACAGAACAAAACCCTAGAAGTGCATGAACCTTAGGGTAAATCTTTAGTGTTACAACTTAGAGACCACACTTGGGCTAACCTAGACTTTGTCAAGTCTAGAACTTAGCCGGTGAGCTTGGTCACTTCGTGGGACACTCACCAAAAGAAAACCCCAACTGAAGAAAATGGGCTAAAATAAATTTTAAAACATGAAATAAATCCTGAATTCGTTGTCGTACTACTAGGTGTTTTCAACCTCTTGGCTGGGTTAGCCAAGAGGTGGGAATCACTTTCAGTCGGTTGTATGACAAATTTTCTTCAGGAATTAAAACCTAAAATGAAAAATCCAGTCATCTAATTCATAAGGACCATCTGATTGACAGGGCCTTAGCCTTGTCTAGCTTGGCTACACCAACCCAGGGATTGGGTGGTGTATGCGAGGAAGGAGGTCACTTAGACCTCACTTGGTTGGACCTTGGGAGCCACTCCCAAGGAGGCGAGTCACCTTGCCAGGACCATCTTCTCCCCCCACTTCTTCGACTCCCATAGCCATAATGGCTAATCTTGGACCTAGACCTAGACCGAGTCAGGATATTGAGAATCTGGACCTGATGGCTTATCTTGAAGCCCGAGTGGTTGAATCTGAGGAGCGGCATCGGTAGAGCATGGATCGCATTTTGATGACACTTGACAAGATGCAGCACCCACCGCGAGGAGAATAATTGCGGGATTTCTACGACCCAGCTGCACAAATCGTTGCACCATTAGTCAGAATTCCTATAGGCGGAGATGCGTTTGAGCTCAAGCCCAATGTGATTGGGTTGATCAGCACTCACTTCTATGGGAACTAAAGAGAAGATCCGTTCTAGCACCTGGAGGACCTGAGTCTACTCGCAAAAATGATTCGACCCAGGAATATCGATCTTGGGATTGTTCTAATGAAGTTCTTTCCATTTTCTCTGAGGGACAAAGCTTCATACTGGTTCAAGACCATTGGGAAGCCAATTGGAACCTGGCTGGAATTACGACGTGAATTCCTACAAAAGTTCTTCCCAATCGATCGAACAAATGTGATGCGGCAAGCAATCACGACTTTCTCCCAAGGAGCTGGGCAGAAGTTGCATGAAGCCTGGGATAGATTTCATGACCTTCTCCGAAAATGGTCGAACCATGGTATACCCAGATGGAACTTAGCTCAGATCTTTTACCATGGGCTAGATGACACACATCGGTATCTAGCCGATGCATCTAGTGGCGAGAGTTTCCTCGCAAAAGACGAGAACATCGCATTTGAGTTGTTCGAATCTTTGGCGGAGAACTCGATGAATGCTGCATCCACGAACCAGTTCCAACGGCTTAGTCAGCAGCGGGATGGTGTCCACGAGGCTCACACCGAGTCTATTCGAGCCGACATGGATATCATCATCAAGCAACTGGATAGAATAAACCTGATTGAGAAGAAGATTGACCAAATTAGTCAAGGTCAATCTGACCCTCCTATGCACCCCGAGCCCCTCCTGCTCGAGTTAATCTACTCACTCAGGATGCATCTTCTCCTTATTTACGAGATCCCACATATCAGGATCCCGTGAACAATCTAGATCTGGCACTTTACGACCAAGGTTATGCACCACTCGCAGATTACAATACATATCCCCTTGAAGAATATACGTCTCTGACACCTTCGGCCTACAAGGGCGTCAGTGCTATCCAAGGATACGGGCGCAGCCATTCCCACTTCAGCAGCAACCTCGCTCTTTATACTAGCCGCTGCACCAAGCTGGCAGTCACCCTCCAAAGTGGGCTAACCTATTGGAGGCACTGAAACAGGAGTTGCAAGAATCAATGAGGAAATCTACACATGATAGCTTGTAGATTATGAAGGCGATGGCTAATTAGATATAGATTATACAGAACACGCAAAACCAGCTGTTGCTGTAGCATAAGACTTAGGGAGCCTTGCCATCCCAACTCGTCCTGAATCCTCGATATGTACTGAACCAAGGTGCCCCGCCTAGGTTTCAGGCACCGCAGAGACATGCACACTCCATATTACAGGTGCCTCCTGCACCACCCGGCTATGCACAAGGCCAGCCACCTTTGCAGAACCCCGCATACTATGCCCCTTCCGCTCTCCCACCACCTCATGGACAACAAGTCGATGCACATGCTGTCTCTTTAAGGAGCGGAAGGAAGACATTCGACCCACCACATAGGCAGGTGGGTCCTGATTTTTCCCACCCTTCGCCGCAGGTGGGTTTGACTCCATCTCAAGAGCTACCTGTGGTAGATAAGGGTAAGAGGCCACTTGACCCTGAGATTCTCGTCCCTTTTCCTGAGGCTCTGACACGGAATGCAGTACGGAAAAAAAACATGTGGAATTTTGAGGATCTGAAATCAATGTTTAAGGAAGTACATATTCAGGTCCCCCTCCTCGAGGCAATTGATCACATTCTCGCTGTCGCTTGGTTCTTCAAGGACTATTGTACCCTGAAGCGACAGCCAAGAATTGGACGACAGGAGGTACTATCAAAAGAGGCTAGCGCCGTGATTCTAGCCGACTTGCAGCCAAAAAAGAAAGACCCTGGTACACCACTTATATCCTGCTTTTTGCAGGATTCTCCATTTGATTACGCCCTTCTAGATCTGGGTTCGCCCATCAACCTAACTCCTATTGCCATATTTGATCGATTTCGATTTGGGGAGTTAAAGCCCACCTCGGTCACGATTCAACTGGCTAATAGATCAGTAAAGACACCGAGGGGGGTGGTTGAGAATGTGATCATAAAAGTTCACGGATTCTACTTTCCCGTAGACTTTTTCATCCATGATAAGGAAGTCCCTCCTAATCTTCGAGATGCACCAATTATTTTGGGTCGCCATTTCTAGCAACAGTCCGAGTAAAAATTGATTGTGCATCTGGGTGTATGGAGATAGCCCTAGGCAATGAATGACTTCGACTTGACATATTCAGGGCAGTAAAGAATTTCGACTGTGATCCAATAGTGGAAGATAAGACGAAGATTCGGAATACTGTGGTAACATTTGGCTCCTTTGTGATAACCCAATGTCTCATTCGTCTGCACTATCAGGGTTCTTGGACCTTGACCAACACGGGACTGAGACCACTGGACTACACATATCTCCCCGAGGATCTAACTGTTTAGGGTGTGCTTCTGACCACAGCACCCTTGAATCCAGCTATCCTGATCCACACAATACTGAATCGCCCCTATTGTTGCAGGAGGATGTGACCACAACTAATGGGTTTTCCGTTAACACAGTCACAATCGATTATTTCACAGGAAGCGACTTAGTGGGAATTCACGTGCATATGGATCAGTAGATTCCCACCCTCGAGTTTGCTCCCCCCACTCCCTTTTCTGACTCTAACCCACCCGTGATTGAGTTGAAGCCTTTACCTGACTGACTCAAGTATGTGTTCTTGGGCAAAAGTGAGACATACCCAGTCATTATCAATGCTCACTTAACCCAAGAATAGGAGCACTGATGTAAACATGTTTACAATACATGAGATGTCTATTTATGCATGTTCTTAAGTATAGAATTGCATTGCATACTATAAATATTGCATAACATGCATCATCTTGCATTTAGATTAGTTTGAATAAAATGGAGGTTAATTATTTCCTTTTATGCTCAGGGATAGGGCAAAATTTTCATCGGGGCCTCGGATCAAAGATCCAACTGTACAGATGTGATCAGGGTAACTATTGCAGTTCAACAACTCCAAGATCGCCCTAATCAGACATTTGTAGCATCAGATAAAGATCGGGGAAACCTAGAAGATCAAGGGCCAAGATGGTGTGAATTCACACTTTAAACGATAAGTCCGATTGCACAGATGGATTCGGATCGACGATCGCAGCCTAACGACGCGAAAATCAACTCAATCTGACACCCGTGGCACTATCTACATCAACCAGAAGATGGACGGCCAAGATGGCACCATGTGGCACCATCTCGATCGCCCAACCATCCACACGCACCCACTGAAGGCATCCGCATCAACATTTCCCCGCCGTTGGGTCAAGATCCAACGGCTGGGATGCATCCATTCTTAAGTTAAGTGCCCACCAATGCGTGTGCGTAGCATAGTGGGCGAGAGTGCTTGAGCGAGATGCAGGTGCGGGCTCGAGCCGCAAGGAGAGGGAGAGCAGGCGCGAGGAGAGATTGATCATGATCGAGCGGCTGTGTGTGCTCAATAGATCTCACGAGCAATTAGATGCGTGGTGATGACGCTAGATCACACGCGCGAGTGCACGCTAAGGAGCGGGCGTGAGGAGCACTCTCAGCCATTCAATCTCACGATCGAACGGTCGAGATTTGATGAACGTGGAAAGGCATTGCATGTGTGGAAGATGGGCGGGCACCCCACTACGCCCACGATGGGGCTTTAGCGATGGTTTTATCTGTCACTAAAGACCGTTGATTTAATGTTTTTGAAATTAAAATGACCAAATTGCCCTCACTCCTTCCAACTATAAAAGGAGACCCCCTCCACACGAAATTCTCATCCCTTCCTTCTCTTTTCTCCCTCTCCAAAGCTCAAGAGAAGCTTGTCCCACACCTGGGATGCTTTTCAAGAGATAAAGTCAAATTTTCATCCCCCTTTCGAAAGCAGATCCCACGAGGACAATGACGTGCTGCCCCGTTCCCGTTCTTCCCGCTTCATCCTCCATCGTCCTACTTCGTTCCTCATCTTCCAGGCGTCACCTCATCCGGCTCATCCTCCAAGCGACCATCGAGGAGGATAATTCTCTCACCATTCTTTTTAATGCTTTCTAGAGTAGATTTACTGCTTTCTAGTGTAATCATTTTCTGCTTTCTAGTCGTAATGTTTAGTGTAACGAACAATCTCTTTGTTAATGATTTCCATGTTCATTCTACATCTCTTTTTGGTTTTTGTTTGTAATATTCTCTCTTTCTCTCATTCTCTCTCTCTCTTCTATTTAGTGTAAATAGATAGATAGTTTCTAATCAATTAGTCTACTTCGTGACAAATAAATTAAACGTGTATTTTTAAATCAAACATCCGCCTCCCTATATTCGACCCAGGATTTCTATTCCGGTATAAATTTTATTTGTTGAACACGACTTCTTCGCTTTCATGGTACGACGACAGGTTTTTCAAAACCAAACATGTTAGCGTAGCAACTCGTAGCTTCAACATTTTCACGCCATTGCTAGGGAGGCGACGCTCTTTGATTTCTTTCGCGTTTTCTAACTTACAAATCATTTACCTCACTTTTCTCCTTTCTTATTGTGATTGCAGGAACTCTTTTGAGATGAGCAAAAGTGGTAGATTAGAGCAAAGGGTTGTTGAAGGTTCTGTAAGTTATCCCCTACCTCCCACCCATTAGTTTTCATTTCACCACGTAATAACACAAACATCAATCAACCTACATGTTCTTATAAACTCTAAGGTTAGTTTTGTTTGTTTGTTTGACACCTACACCTGCCTCAACCTCCACAACTAAAAAGAAAAATAAAAAAGATTCTCACAGAGGTACACAACCTCATATGATTTTCAAACTCAACCGGTAAACTGATCTTTGGAACCGGTACACACATCCAAACACATAATTGAGTAGAAATCAGATTAGGTAATCACTTGTGTGCCTAATTAAACGGTGCAACAGGCCAATTGTTTGAGTTGATTGGGCCACACCACTTCAATTAAAATCAACTCATCAAGTAGGTGCTGCTTAGGTTCAACTCTTAGGGATTTACTTGGCACTCCACATTTTTTTTAAGATTCAAAGGAAAACATCTTCACCTGTGCTTTGAAAACCTAGTGTGCTAACAAAACTTGTTTGAAAACACCTAAAGTTGAATCCTAAAAGCTACTAAGCAATATTTGAATCCTAAAATTCATCGCATCAAAAGTAATCTTGCTTGAAAATCACTGGTTGTGCATGCACACAGACATCAATCAATCATTAAGGGCACAACCCAGATAAAGGGCCCATCACATTCCAAAGCACATTCAAGCCTAGCCTTAAATAAAACAGAGTAGACGTTGGCCTTAAGGATTCGACTCGCTCTTCAGAGCCCAAAACAAGATTATTTTTGATTAGTCTGTTTCTACTGTTCAATCTAATGTCTAGCTAGGGGAGCAGAATCAAACAATCGTGGCTGGGGGGTACACTAGGAACCGGAGGCGCAAGCCGAAGGAAGAACCTTCTCCCCAGTCCCTCCTTCTAACTAGTTGGATTGAACAGACAGAAGCAAATCAAATCATTTCTCTATCTCAAGACGGGTTTTGGGAGTCTGTAGGTCTTTAGGCTAGCCCACTTAATGACAGGTTTGATTGCTTGTATTGCAGGGCACCTTTCTTCCTCCCGTCTCTCATGAATCCTTCCACATATTATATGCATTCTCGCTCTATCCCTCCTGCTTTGAATTATCCTCAACATGACGATTATCCTGACTCGTACTGTAATCAACCATTAGTTAGTTGGGATAACTTGGATTGGGGATACAATTCTAGACCTCCGTGTTTAGGGTCTAACCCTGAACTCTATAATCGTGTTTTCTATCCTTCTCAAGGTCACATCGATTATAGATGGTCACCCTTTCATGGACAACCTAATACGATCTACAATTAAGAAGGATAGATTGATTCTTACCCATCCTCCGATTACATTGCTTTTAGGTCATCACCACCTTTCGAACAATCTGAAATGACCTATTATGAGGAAGGGCATAACAAATCTCAATTCATTAACTCCTCTACACTGATCCCAAACCCACCCAACCCTAAACCAACTCATTTGGTTCAGGGTAACCAGGTTTAAGATAAGGTTCTGGCTAACTTGAGGAATATCATACAATCCTTAAAAGTTCAGCCACTACCTTGCATTGAAAGATTGGAGCCCCTGATTGAAATGATTGATGATTTGAACAAGTATTTGTTTGATTGGCTCTAGGATGTTGAGGATAATAACCCAAGTGGGTTTCTACTTGGGAAGTTAGCGAAATTGAGAATGAGATTTGTGGTTGCTTTAGTTCAATTATGGGATGATTCCAAGGATGAACCCCCTTCAGGAGAGCCAAGGTCAGAACCTACTCAGGCACCTATTGGGGGGGACACGTGTTACGAGGATGACTAGATTGAATTAAAGCAACCAATTAAGGATGATCTAATTTCTTCACCTAAGATTCATGAGCCAAGGTACGAGGAAATGTATGTCTCGATGGATCAGAAAGTGACAGATGATTTTGGGGCATATATTAATACGGATCTTGATTTCTTTGATTCTGATGGTGAAGATTCAATTTGCGAAGTCTCGCGGGAGTTTATAAAATATGATTTCTATAAGACAATTGGGCCTGAGGAATCTGATAGAGCATTTGATAACCCAATAACTGAGGAAATTGATCTTATTGGGGCTCCCATTACGGATCCAAAATCATATTTTCTAGAGGATTCAATCAAATGCCCTGATTGTCAATTACACCCCATTGAGCTTATCGATGATTCTATTTTTAAGATAACTAGATCCAAGTCAATTCTGATTCAGCCACATCTTTTAAACTTGGAAATTTCAAACGGGGTGATTAATATGCAGGAGGTCTCAAAATTTGACATTCAGAATGAGGAGGATAGGAGCTGGGAAATTTTGATTTGGGAAGCAAATTCCGGAGGAAGTAGAAGACTACGTCTAAGGCTTCCATTTCATCTGAAACCATCAAACCAAAACCCTTATGACACTTGTTCTGAGGATGTTCAACCTAAGCATACATTCATTGATTATCCTTTTTATATCGAATTCTCTGTAACCTGACTTTTCGATCTTGGGTTGCATCCTCATAAATCGCAAGCCCGACCTCGCTTGCATACTGATTTTAGGTTTTGGGTAATTTTTATCCAGAACCTGAGATATTCTCGATTATGGGGTATGGGTCTGCACCATAATTTGGTCGACATCTGTGGACATCTACTGGTAGGTCAGAGGTTTCTTCTCTTTATTCTGATTCTGACCTGCACCTGTGAATTCTTTGTTTCTCTTCTTTGTATACTGTGCCTAGTTGAAGGTACTGAATTCAGTACGTATACAGTTCTTTTTAATTTTTACCTCGGAGTGGACCCGACATTGACGCAATTCAGGTGCTTTCTACTCTATTCCACTCTGTTTTATATCTTTTTAATATAATGAGGACATTCCATTAGATAGGCATGAGGGGGTGGATATTTATCTCTGAATTTATTCGTCAACTCCGTAGATTTGTTTTATTTTCTTTTATTTGTAAAAAAAAAGGAATTTGGAAAGAGAACTTGGGTTTAAGAAAATTTTCAATCTTAGGAAATACTACATTAGGATTTGAACACAAAGACCCTTCAGGTCTTCAGACTTAATCAGCCTGTGTATCCATTAAAATGTGGATTTATTTTTCGAGTCCTCGCCATCTTAATTCAACCATAATTGGAGTAAATAAATTTGGGTGATAACTACATGACTTATCAACCCACCCTCTGATTTGAGGGAACTTTAAGCCTAAAGCATCTGCACACTATCTTGTCACTGACTCGTTGTTCAGCGATTTTAACAAAAATTGGGTAGCTAATGAACCTTCTAGGGTGATATGGCTGGCAAGTTATCGTAGGTAATAGCCCATAGGTAGGTTGTCCAGAGCCCAGTCACTAGATCCTTCTCTTTTTGCTGCCTTTAGGTAAATCTTAGACCAGGGAAGCCACCTACTAAAAAAAAAGAGACAAAAAAAAAAGAAAAAAAGAAAAGGGGAAAAGAAAATAAATAAAAAAAGGAATAAGCCACACTTCGCCACACGAGTATGGCTGGCAAGTTGTCGGTGGTAACAGCTCATCGGCCGGTTGTCCAGAACCCAGCTCAATAAATGCACTGTAAATTCCTAAAACACTTAGGATGAAGCAGAGAAGTAGAATAAACCGGGGAGATATACACTGAATTCACCCTTGTGTTGACCCCGTAAAATAAAAGTAGGGAGAAAGTTACCAGTTGTAAAGATACACCTTTAGGCAGAATTCTCTTTTTAAGGTCACCTAGAGGTGTAGAAACCAAAGTCCATTTTAACTGCTGATCAATGAGTTTATCACATTCACAATAAGATGCTTAGAACTTAGGGTTCTCATCAAATCTTGGGTGAGTTGAATGGTCGTACAAAGCCACTCTTAAATCCTAAACTTGAAAATCCAAAAAAAAAAAAAAAAGGAAAGAGAAAAAAAGAAAAAGAAAATTTTTCTTTGAATAAGGCAAGGGCTTGATGCAGTCTGCATTTTGGCAGATATTCGGGTACTGTTGTGTCTTTGAAAGTTTACATCCTAAGTAAATATTTTCTTAATGATTGAAAATAACTCATGTCCAAATAATCCAACCTAATTCTTTAATAAATAGCATATAGTTTTTGCTAGGGAATAGCAAAAGATAGGCATGGGGGTGTGATGTAAACATGTTTACATTATATAAGATGTCTATTTATTCATGTTCCTAAGCATAGAATTGCATTGCATACTGTAAATATTGCATAGCATGCATCATCTTGCATTTAGATTAGTTTGAATAAAATGAGGTTAATTATTTCCTTTTATGTTCAGGGATAGGGCAAATTTTTTATCAGGGCCTTAGATCGAAGATCCAACCGTACAGATGTGATCAGGGCGACGATTGGAGTTCAACGACTCCAAGATCACCCTAATCAGACATCTGTAGCATCAGATAGAGATCAGAGAACTATAGAAGATCAAGGGCCAAGATGGTGTGAATCCACACTTCAAAAGAAAAATTCGACCGCACGAATGGATTCGGGTTGGCGATCGCAGCCTAACGGCACGAAAATCGACTCAATCCGACATCCGTGGCACTATCTACATCAACCAGAAGATTGACGGCCAAGATGGCATCACGTGGCACCATCTCGGCCGTCTAACCATCTGCACGCACCTGCTGAAGGCATCCGCATCAACATTTCCCCACCGTTGGATCAAGATCCAATGGCTGGGATGCATCCGCGCTTAAGTTAAGTGCCCGCCCATCCGTTCGCATAGTGCAGTGGGCGAGAGCACTTGAGCGAGATGTAGGTGCAGGCTCGAGTCGCAAGGAGAGGGCGAGCAGGCACGGGTGAGTGGGCGCGAGGAGAGATAGATCTCGATCAAGCGGCTGCGTGTGCTAGATAGATCTCACGCGCAATTAGACACGTGGTGAAGACGCTGGATCACAAGCGCGAGCGCGCACTGAGGAGTAGGCATGAGGAGTGCTCTCAGCCGTTCAATCTCACGATCGAAGGGTCGAGATTTGATGAACATCGAAAGCCATTTCACGCATGGAAGATGGGCGGGTGCCCCACTACGCCCACATGGGGCTTTAGCGACGATTTTATTTGTCACTAAAGATCGCTGATTTAATGTTTTTCAAATTAAAATGACCAAATTGCCCTCACTCCTTGCAACTATAAAAGGAGACCCCCTCCACACGAAATTCTCATCCCTTCCTTCTCTTCTCTCCCTCTCTAAAGCTCAAGAGAAGCTTATCCTACACCCGGGATGCTTCTCAATAGGTAAAGTCAAATTTTCGTCCCCCTTTCGGAAGCAGATCCCGTGACGACGATGATGTACTACCCCATTCTCATTCTCCTTGCTTCGTCCTCCTTCGTCTTGCTTCGTTCCCTGTCTTCCAAGCGTCGTCCCATCCGGCTCGTCCTCCAAGCGACCATCGAGGAGGATAATTCTCTCTCCATTCTTTTTAATGATTTCTAGAGTAGATTTACTGCTTTCTAGTGTAATCATTTTCTACTTTCTAGTCGTAATGTTTAGTGTAACGAACAATCTCTTTGATAATGAATTCCATGTTCATTCTACATCACTTTTTAGTTTTTTTTCAGTACTCTCTCTCTCTTCTATTTAGTGTAAATAGATAGATAGTTTCTAATCAATTAATCTACTTCATGACAAATAAATTAAGCGCGTATTTTTAAATCAAACGTCCACCTCCTTGAGTTCGACCCAGGATTTCTATTCCAGTATAAATTTTATTTGTTGAACACAAGTTCTTCACTTTCATACTACGACGACAGGTTTTCCAAAACCAAACACGTTAGCATAGCAACTCGTAGCTTCAACAAGCACCAATTGATTTCTACACTACAAGACCATAGGGCTGCTATCGAGTGGAGTATTGCTGATCTCCACGGTATTCACCCCTCGTATTGCACTCATCACATTTACACAGATGAGGGGGTGAAACATTCGAGACAACCCCAAAGACAGCTTAACCCGAATATGCTAGAGGCTGTTAAGAAGGAGATCATCAAATGGCTAGATGCAGGTATTGTATACCTAATCTCAGACAGCCATTGGGTGAGTCCGATTCAAATAGTGCCCAAGAAAGTAGGACTCACCGTTGTAAAAAATGATAAGGGCGAGTCCATCCTGACCTGCATTGCGACATCTTGGAGGGTCGACATCGACTATAGGAAACTAAACACGGCTACCGAGAAGGATTACTTTCCTTTGCCTTTCATTGATCAGATCTTGGAACGGTTAGCTGGACGTAGTTTCTTTTGCTTTCTGGACGGGAAATCCAGGTATAATCAAGTAGCATTTGTTGGTGCTAGAGCACCGCGATCGTTTGTTTTGATGATAACAAAACACGTGTCATTTAACATTTGCACTTCGAGTATTAGATTTCAGGAAAATTGTAAATGGAGACGTGATTAGATGGAGTTCGAGCTCGCATCCAGGATGGATTGGAGGAGCTTGATGGAGAACAGAGGAGATTCGCGAGGAGCGATAGATTGAAGATGGAAGGACAAGAAGAATAGGATAGAATTTTGTGTATTTCTTTCATGTACTTTTGTCTTTACTTTCTTGCTCTTTTTGTTCCTTAGAACATCATGTTAAAGAAACTCAAAGTACCCTAATAGTAGTCCTAGGAACACCTGCACAACCCTAGGACACTTAGGTTTTCTGTGGAGAACTTAGAAAAACAATATAGGGTTCAAACAGCTTTTTCAGACATCTAATTCAAAAATCAGACGTCTGATAATATGTTTTAAGACATCTGATAACATTTAGGCTGGATATAGTTAGCTTTGTCTGATGAAATCCGACGTCCAGACCTTAGTCCAGACGTCTTAGAAGACGTCTGATGTTTTTGCCAGACGTCTTAGAAGACGTCTGATGTTTTTGCCAGACGTCCAATTATTGGACCGTTGGCTGGCTTCCCAAACACTGAAGAATAAGACCGTTAGAGCCTTATCAAACGTCCTTATGCCTTTCCAGACGTCTAATAAATGACCGTTTTGCCTCGGCTAGCCCGAAAATTTCTTCTCAGAGATTTTCTAGCCATTGCACTCTCTTGGAATCCATTCCTGCAGAAAAGTAGGTTTCCAGACGTCCAGACATAGTGCCAAACGTCCTGTATGTCATCTGATGGACTTCCACTAGAACCCTATTTAGATCTGATTCAAGTCAGGAAGAAACCGACCTAAAATCAGACGTTTGACTTTGTTCCCAGATGTCTTAAACTGACCTTCCAGACCTCTGATGCTAGGATCAGACATCTGATAACCCTGTCAGTGCAATCATTGTTCTTGATTTGGGCCTGATTCTCTTGGGCTTTGCACTCAACAGCTATGGAAGTTTTCCAAAGCCTTCCAAAGCCTTCCTAAGACCTCTATAAATAGAGGGGAGCCTTTGCCACTCAACACACACCTAGACACACCCAAGCAACATACTTTGTACTCTTTTGTGTCCTAGAAAAGCTCTTGCTCTCCAAGCTCAAGTTCTTCATCTTGAGAGCATGAAGCCTTTGCGCACCCGTTCTCCCGTCGTAGTTCACGAGAGTGACATTGCACCATCGTGTAGCTCACGCACCTGCATCATCGATTCGACTCACTCCTTGCAAAGGGAAGCATCTTAATTTTTATAGAAGCTTAGGTTAAAAATTACTTTGTTGGCTCTATAGGATTGTTGTTAGTTTATCTTTGTTCTTTGGTTGGGTATTCGCTTTGCGAATTCCCGTCTCCTTCATGGGACAAAATCCTTCTCGTGAAGAGAAGGCGTTTGAGGTATGCTACCCTCGTATAAAGTAGCGTGGTTGTAATTGAGGTTGAATCACCCTCTTTTAAGTGATTCGTTTAGTGGATTTGATCAACTTGGTTGATCGGAAAATCCTAACCCGAGAGGGTTAGGTGGTGGTTTTCACCCGATTTGGGTTTCCACCTAAAAATAATTGTGTACATTGTGTGATTGTTTATTTTGTGAGATTGCCATATATTTTATTCCGCATTTTATTACGTCACCCCCTCCTAGTAGGGAATCTACAATTGGTATCAGAGCAGGTTTCGCGTTATCGGCATTACACACCAGCGAAGATCCTATGGAGGGAAGCATGTCCGCGAGCAAGATTTTCAAGGGGCAGTCCACCGTCCGACCACCCTATTTCGACGGGAACAACTATAGCTACTGGAAGCTACGGATGAAGACGTGGCTTCAAGCCACCGACTTCATGATTTAGGCCAGGTGTGAGACCTCCTTCGACATCCTAGAAAAACCCACCGCAGGATACTCATAGCAATAGATCTAGGAACTCTCACTCAACGCGAAAATAATGAACGTGTTGTATTGCGCACTCAGCTCGGAGGAGTTCAACAGAATCTCGCAATGCGCCATCGCATACGAGATTTGGCACACACTTGAGGTAACTCACGGAGGTACCTCCAAGGTAAAGACTTCCAAAATCAATTTACTTTCTCAAGAATTTAAATCTTTTTCTATGAAACCTAACGAATCTTTAAGTGAGATGAACACTAGGTTCACTCTCATTGTAAATAATTTAAAAGATTTAAGGAAGACTTTCATCAAGGGGTAGCTTCAAGGGAAGCTTCTTCGTTCCCTCGGATCGGAGTGGGAACAGAAAGTCACCGCCATCGAGGAGGCGAACGAAGTGGAGGATCTCAACAAGGAAGATCTCCTAGGCAATCTAATGGCCTACGAGACTAAGTTGAAGCAGAGGAAGAAGGATAAATCGGAGCCTAAACCGAAGAAGACTCTAGCCTTCAGAGCCGCGTCAGATAGCGAGGTAAGTTCTGACGATGGAAACTTTAGAATATTACTTAAAAAATTTTCCAAGTTTTGTAGGGAATCAAAGAAAGAGAGAAAGGAGAAGGAAAGCCCGAGACATTGCTACCACTACAGTGAGAAAGGGCATCTGCGACCAGAATGCCCTCTTCTCAAAAAGGAGAAGAAGAAGGACAAGGAGAAGAAATCTAAGAAGAAGGCGTTCCAAGCCACTTGGGACGAGTCGAGCTCGGAGGAAGAAGAAGAAAAGTCTATAGAAGAAGAAACTGCTTGCTTTGGCTTCATGGCTAGAGGAAGTATAGTGACAACGAAAGCGGAAGCGACTTCGACAACGAGGTAAATTTCAATTTTCAAGATGCATTTAATGAGCTTTTTGAAGTTAGTAAAACACTTAAGATAGAAAATAAAAACATTAAAAAGAATCTTAGTTTTCTTAAAAATGAAAATGATAGGTTAGGAAAATAACTCAAGGACATAGAAACTAGTCCTAAGATAATAACATGTTATTAGAAAATAAAAATTTAATCAATGAAAATACTAAATTCATTGAAGAAAATGATAGTTTAAAGTTAGAAATTTCTGATTTAAAGACTAAGATGCATATTATAGAAAAAGAAATTGCATGTCTTAGGGAAAACTCTAACAAATTAATCAACAAAGTAGATAATTTTTATAACCTTAAGGTTGAGAAAGGATCTCCATCAAGGAGACCCGCTGACAGATCCGGATCCAAGCTCACTTGGATATCGAAGAAAGACTTGGAATCTTGTTCTGTAGGTTTCAGGGAAAACTACAACACGAAGGACTGTACCTACATGCTCAAGGCTGGTCAACTCGAGTTGGGAGAACCAAGGAGTAGACCAAGGAGGAGAACAAGAAGACCAACGAGATGGCGAGCAAACGATGGACCCATCTCACGTCGACCACCAGACTGGAGATCGGCACAAATGCCCGAGCCTCCAGGCTACGGATGGGAGCCCCATCCTTTGTGGCATCCACCACCACCATTTGGGCCATTTTATTGGCCATGGTAGGTGAGCTAAAAATTTCTTTACCCTAACTTTTTATCATCAGCATTTACATAGGGGGAGTTAAAAAATTATAAGCCAATTGTCAATTTTTAATGGGGAGGTGCAAGGTAGCTAAATTTCCTTCAGTATGGGGGAGAAAAATAATAGCTATCTTGTTATTACAAAACGGGGGAGAGGACATTACTTGTGTTAAAAGAAATTCATAGAAGAGCATGTTTTAAGGGGAAGTTATAGGAAATTTAAAATCAATCTAACCTTTTTGATAATGTCAAAAAGGGGGAGGATTTTTTGTATTATAATTTATGATTTTGTCATCATAAAAAATGGGGAGATTGTTGGTGCTAGAGCACCGCGATTATTTGTTTTGATGATAACAAAACACCTGTTATTTAACATTTGCACTTGGAGTATTAGATTTTAGGCAAATTGCAAATGGAGATGTGATTAGATGGAGTTCGAGCTCGCATCCAGGATGGATTGGAGGAGCTTAATGGAGAACAGAGGAGATTCGCGAGGAGCGATAGATTGAAGATGGAAGGACAAGAAGAATAGGATGGAATTCTGTTTATTTCTTTCATGTACTTTTGTCTTTGTTTTCTTGCCCTTTTTGTTCCTTAGAACATCATGTTAAAGAGCCTCAAAGTACCCTAATAGTAGTCCTAGGAACACCTGCACAACCCTAGGACACTTAGGTTTTCTGTGGAGAACTTAGAAAACCAATATAGGGTTCAAACAGCTTTTTCAGACATCTAATTCAAAAATCAGACATATGATAATATGTTTTAAGACGTCTGATAACATTTAGGCTGGATTTATTTAGCTCTATCTGATGAAATCAGACGTCCAGACCTTAGTCTAGACGTCTAATGTTTTTGCTAGACGTCCAATTAGTGGACCGTTAGCTGGCTTCCAAAACACTGAAGAATAAGACCGTTATAGCCTTATCAGACGTCCTTAAGCCTTTCCAGATGTCTGATAAATGACCATTTTTCCTCGGCTAGCCCGAAAATCTCTTCTCAGAGATTTTCTAGCCATTGCACTCTCTTGGAATCCATTCCAACAGAAAAGTAGGTTTCCAGACATCCAGACATAGTGCTAGACGTCCTGTATGTCATCTGATGGACTTCCACTAGAACCCTGTTTAGATCTGATTCAAGTCAGGAAGAAACCCGCCTAAAATCAGACATCTGACTTTGTTCCCAGACATCTTAAACTGACCTTCCAGACGTCTGATGCTAGGATCAGACGTCTGATAACCCTGTCAATGCAATCATTGTTCCTGATTTCGGCCTGATTCTCTTAGGCTTTGCACCCAACGGCTATGGAAGCTTTCCAAAACCTTCCAAAGCCTTCCTAAGGCCTCTATAAATAAAGGGGAGCCTTTGCCACTCAACACACACCTAGAGACACCCAAGCAACATACTTTCTAGTCTTTTGTGTCCTAGAAAAGCTCTTGCTCTCCAAGCTCAAGTTCTTCATCTTGAGAGCATCAAACCTTTGCGCACCCACTCTCCTGCCGTAGTTCACAAGAGCGACATTGCACTGTCGTGTATCTCACGCACCCACATCATCGATTCGACTCACTCCTTGCAAAGGGAAGCATCTTAATTCCTATAGAAGCTTAGGTTAAAAATTACTTTGTTGGCTCTATAGGATTGTTGTTATTTTATCTTTGTTCTTTGGTTGGGTATTCGCTTTGCGAATTCCCGTCTCCTTCGTGGGACAAAATCCTTTGCATGAAGAGAAGGGGTTTGAGGTATGCTACGCTCGTATAAAGTAGCGTGGTTGTAATTGAGGTTGAATCACCCTCGTTTAAGTGATTCGTTTAGTGGATTTGATCAACTTGGTTGATTGGAAAATCCTAACTCGAGAGGGTTAGGTGGTGGTTTACACCTGGTTTGGGTTTCCACCTAAAAATAATTGTGTACATTGTGTGATTGTTTATTTTGTGAGATTGGTATATATTTTATTCCGCATTTTATTACGTCACCCCCTCCTAGTAGGGAATCTACAGCATTTAGCTCGACAGATCAAGACATGACCACATTCACATGGCCCTTTGGAACATTCACTTTCAAGTGGATGCCCTTTGGCCTCTAAAGCGCACCAACGACATTTCAACGTTGCATGATGGCCATCTTCTCCAACATGATTAGAGACTATGTGGCGGTATTCATGGATGACTTCTCCGTTTTCACAGAAGATTTTGCATCATGTCTTGATAACCTCACCAAGATCCTGAAACAGTGTATTGAGGTAAATCTAGTACTATCCTAGGAGAAAAGCCTTTTCATGGTGAGGGATGGCATAGTACTAGGGCACAGGATCTCCAAAAATGGACTCGAGGTCGATCGAGCTAAATCCGAGATTATTTCCTACTTACCTCCACCTATCTTGGTTAAGTAGATTAGATCATTCTTGGGTCACGTCAGCTTCTATTGGAGATTTATATGCGATTTCTCAAAAATTGCATGACCTTTGACGAATCTCCTTGTTGTCGATGTCCCATTTGAATTCGACACCTCGTGTCTCAGCGCCTTCAAGACTTTACGAAGCATTGTCTCTGATTCCCCAATTCTCCAACCACCCGACTGGTCGCCTGATTTCGAGAAGATGTGTGACGCTTCTAATTTTGCCGTCGGTGCTATTTTAGGACAGCGTCGGGAGAAACAACTCTTCGTCATATACTATGCTAGCAAGACGTTGAATGAGGCTCAGCGCAATTACATTGTCACCAAAAAAGAACAGCTAGCAGTAGTTTTCAGGTTGGAGAAATTTAGATCTTACTTATTAGGATCCAAGGTCATCATTTTCACTAACCACTCCACCGTTCGGCATTTGTTGGCAAAGAAGGATGCCAAACCATGACTCATCAGATGGATCCTTCTATTGCACGAATTTGATATCGAAATCTGTGACAAGGCCGAAAAGCAGAATGTTGTGGAGGATCACCTATCCAGACTGGACCCAAACCACATTCCTTATTCTCTGCCTATCCACGAGCAATTTCTTGATGAATCTCCTTCGGTAGTTCATTCTCTTAAGTTCCCCTGGTATGCGGATATCGCGAACTACCTTGCCGCAGGCAAGATTCCCGCGAACCTATCCAAGGACCAAAAACTCAAATTCACTGCAGAAGCCAAATACTACCTCTGGGATGAACCACTGCTCTTCTGCATTGGAGCGGATCAGACTATTCGAAGATGCATACCAGATTCAGAGATCCCTAGTGTGTTATCTTTTTGCCACAACGATGCTTGTGGTGGTCATTTCTCGAGATGGAAAACCACTGCAAAAATTTTGTAGTTAGGATTTTTTTGGCCAACCATCTTCAGAGATACACATTAATATGCCCAACACTGCAAACGATGCCAGTCGGTTGGTTCTATGACCAGGAGAGACATGATGCCACTCCAGCCCATCATGGTCGTAGAAGTGTTCGACGTCTGGGGCATTGATTTTATGGGCCCTTTCCCGAACTCGCATGGCTTGAGTACATATTACTAGCCATTGACTATGTCTCGAAGTGGGTTGAGGCCATCCCAGCGAGATGGGCTGATCATAAGATCATCATTTCTTTCGTACAGCAGTATATCTTCACGAGATTCGCAATACCCCGCGCTTTGATTAGCGACAGGGGAAGCCACTTCATCCACACCCATTTCAGCTCATTACTAAAGAAATACAGGGTACAACACCGTATAGCCACCCCGTATCACCCACAAACTAATGGGCAGGCTGAAGTGTCTAACCGTCAGATCAAGCCGATTCTCCAGAAAACGGTTAGACCAGATAGGAAGGATTGGTTCGACAAATTAGTTGACGCACTCTGGGCATATCGGACCGCGTACAAGGCCTCACTCGGAATGTCACCATATCGCATGGTATATGGCAAGGCCTGTCACCTTCCTGTAGAGTTGGAACACTGCGCCTTTTGAGTGATGTGAAAATGTAACCTTGACCTCGATGTAGGAGGTCAAGAATAGAAACTCTAGCTCAGTGGATTAGAAGAGATCCGGTGAGAGGCCTATGAGAATGCATTGATATACAAGGACAAGACCAAGGCCTTTCATGACCACCATATCCTGAGGAAAGCATTCACGCCCAGCCAGCAAGTCTGGTTATTCGATTCGCAGTTAAATCTTTTCACAGGGAAGCTCAAGTCCAAGTGGACTGGCCCATAGGTTGCGATTCACCCATATCCTATTGGGGCAATCCAGATCAGGGACCCAAAATCTTGGCATATATCTACGGTAAATGGCTAGTGCCTCAAGCCATTTTTGACCCAGGAACCTCCTCTACCTGATGAGATTGTTTATCTTATTGAGGACATGTGATTGAATGCTCGTCCAGCTGGAGGCGTTAAACTCAGCACATATAGATAGCATCTACCTCACATTCCACCATCATTTTTACATAACCATTTTTATGTATAGCATATTTTTCTTTTAGCATATTTCCGTTTTGTATATTGCATGCTGACAGGTTGGCCGGTGCTGAATATAATTTCAGGAGTAATTACAGGTAATTTCTACCCATTCGCTCCTTGCTGCATTTATTATCCTTTATATTCATGCATGAGGACATGCAAGAACTTAGGCATGGGGGGGTAGATAGAATAAAACTAAAAAATTTTTTGCCAACATTTAGGAAAACCTTGGAGCTGCATGTCAAACGTACTTTAGGACCCTAAATAAAAGAACAACCGACTCCACCTCCAATGCTCGCATTGGAGCTAGAAATTGTCCGCAACAGCCATTTCCGACTCACTCGCTTACCTCTTATTCTAAATTTAGGGTCAAGTTGATTGTAACCTCATGATGTTGTTTGGAAATGGTTGTTGGTGATAATTGTTGATCATGTCGTTGTAGTATAGGGTGTATAATATAACCTTAAGGATGTCGTATAGTGGTGAGTATGGGTGAGTACCAGTCATTACAATCATTATTATCATTTGCTTATTTATCTAATTTTTACTGGTTTTGTTCCAGGTCGTTCTCTGGGAGGCAATTTATTGAATTTAATTCGGTCACTCTTTGATTATCTCCGAAATTTTCTTCTTATTCAAAAAGAAACTCTACATTTAAAGAATGAATGAATGTTTTATTTACCTAGTTACTAAGAAGTGCTTGCAAAAAATACTAACTATGAACACGCATCAAACAATCTATTATTATACTCTAAACTATGTATTTACAAGTTATACTATTAACACTAATATGTTAGTTCATACTACATGAGGATACCATAGTGTAAAAACTTAACTTACTAGTCTTTTATTTATAGTGACATATATATCAGGTTTAGTGACAGATATAAACGTCGCTAAATCTCAAAAAGCACTATATACAACCTAAAGAAGCAAACTGAGGTCTTTAGCGACATTTATAGTGTCATTTTATTCTGTTAGTAATTATATGGGTTTACTTATACGTATGTATATTACTTGTTCTACTACTTTATGTACAGTAAGTCTTTCTGTTCTTGCTATCTCTTGTGTTCTCTCTTTTTTTAAGTCGTCTGTCCTTTCATTTTCTTCTGTGTGGTATTTCAGAGGCTGCGGTGGAGACGGGGTTATTAGGCTAACGTCCTTAGTGTAAAATGTGTTTAATTAGCGGGCGCGCTTTTCGAGGGATACACAGCACCCTATGGGTGGGACCAGACTCTACTAAGCGTGCCCTAATCTCAGATTAGGTGGCTTAGTTACGTTTGCAATTTTAGCGTCAGGCCTCAGCCCAACGGCCTTTAAGCTCGCACACGCTCGGGCCCCCGGCCCCACACACATATCGAAGTTTAGTACACATCGGGTAATCGGACCAGACATAACAGGCGGTGTTTCGGGCGCCCGGCACCATGACGACTAATTAAGGTATAGCATAAATTGTATTTATATGGCTGCGTTTGGTTTGCAGCACACGATGTGGCGCTATTCCAGCGCCACATCGTGCGCTGGAAATCAGATGCAGCTGCGTCTGTGCGCGTTTTTGGCCCTCGATTTGGGGGCCATAAATTATTAAAAAAAATAAAATAAAATATGGTAAATAAAATATTTACGTAATACTACATAATTGATTAATTAATTTTGAATTTTAAATATTTTTACTATACAAATAAATTCGCTAAACTAGGCTGATTATACAGGTTGATTTAGGTGATTAAATAGTTAATTACTTATAAAATAATTAGTAAATGGTCTAATTGACCTTAAAAAGTTTTAACTTACATACTTAAGTATTTAATACATATTTTTATTGTATTTTTACGAATTTATTTATGTTTTATTTAGGCTAATATAGCAATTCTGTGTAGTTTATAATTAAAACTAAGTTACAGTAAGTTATACTAGGTATAATTATACTTTGACTAACTTAAATTACTTAATATATATATATATTCCCAAGTTTATAGATTTATTTACTTGATTATTGCTCTAACTTATTAACTTAGCTACTAAATAACTAATTATAAATCTGTACATACATATATACATAAATCAGTAAATACATACATAATAGATTAGTATATATATATATTTTTACATAGATTACATATGTATATGAATTTCTGTACAGGTTTTATACATATTTACAGTATAACTATGTATCTAACTGATATGCAATAGTTATAATATTATGAATAGGTATATTTACAGTTTTAAAATAAGTCTATGTCATTAAGCTTTTGTATAAAGTTAGGGAATTAGAGTTGATTGAGTGTTAGTGTTCAATTAAGACAGCAGCCACAGCTACTGTCAGAAGAGATGGAGAGAAGAAGAATGTATTTAGTATGTGTTGTTTACAGTGGCAGTGGCTTAAGCCACTGTCAAGTGGCTAACTGCTACTGCAGTTAGTCCACTTGAAGAGGGGGGAAGTATTCTACAGAGAAGAGGGAAATTTAGAGAAGGGAGTTTATATAAGAGGGGAATGTAGCTGCTAGATGCAGCATATTGCTGTGTAACTGGGAGTAAGATAAAATTCAAAACAAACTACAATTTACAGAGTTGAAATCCAAATCTGAAAGGGGTTTAAATCTCATGAAAATCTCATGTAAATTCAACTCAAATACTCATTAGGAAAAACCTTATCAGAAGCATCCTTTCAGATCAACATTCAAATGGCATTGAGTTAGCTCTTCCTAATGCTATAGACAGCATGAAGGAAGACTTAGCTCGATCAATTAAAACCAAAGAAACACAATCCCAGTTTCTTGCAACCTTAAGGAGTATGGAAAACTCCTTAGGTTAGAGAATCACCATAAAGAAATGATCATCAACACAAATACTGTATGGCAGTTCTGAAATAGCAAAAAGAGACTAAGAATGCATTAAGGAAATTTAATGGAAGCTGGCGAATGCATTCAAAACAAAGTATAAACAGAATCATGAAAGGCTCTTCTGATTGGTTCTCTGTCACCAGAGAACTTCTCAGAGTCTTTGCCCACAATGAAAACCAAAAATCCCTTCAATTTGTCAGATCTGTCAAAACATTTCAGAGAGTAAAAATCCTTTAAGATCCAAATCAAAAGTGCTCTGACAAACTGAGGCAATCCATTTAAAACAGAGGGGCTTTTGTGAAACAAATGGAGTGAGTGAGAAGCCCCAAATGGTGCTTGTGACACCACTTTCAGATCTGAGGCAGTGTGCCATCAGATCTGAAATTGGGTCAGGATGTGTGGGTGATTGATGAAAAATTCGTCGTTAAAAGGAAAAAAACAAGAATCAGAATTTGGATGATGGAAAAACAAAACATGAAGAGGGAAATAAGTTGAACAATGAACAGATGATTCTTCCCCTCTGATCTGGACTGATCAGAGGAGGTGAGGGAGGGGATCTAATACTAATTCTACTCCTAAGACTAATCTAACTACAGCTAACATTAAACACTAACAATTAAAACTAAATCTATTCTAAACTACTGCAAACTAAATCTAACACTACTTGTGCAGAATTAAAAACCTAAACTAAAAGGAAGAATGGGACCTATGGGTCCTTAGCCGGCAGCTAAGGAGGAAGAAAGGAGGAGGGTGACTCCAGCAGAGGGAAGAGTCTGCTAGTGAGACTCCAGGGTCGTCCTCAGGTGCTACGAGGTCCTTAGCGACGAGGAGGGTCGAGAGCAGGCGATAATTCCACAGCCGGTGGCTGTGAAATCAGGGTCTAGATGAGGAGGAGAGACTGGAGTGGACGAACTGATCGCTAAGAGATGTAGGAGGGAGCGATCCTTTGCGCACGACACCACTGAGGTGCTTAAGTAGCAGCTCAGTGATTGAGATCACCGCAAGGGTGAGGTTAATCAAAATTAGGCCGGCGGTGAGGATGAGATGGGTAGAGCCCGGGGCAAGTCGAGAGGGAAATCTGACCGTCAGATGTGATCTGGGAAGAGAGGTGAACGCATGCACCGAATCGTGCGAAGGTTCCATTTGATTCCAGCCGCAGATCGAGATCAAAAGTGCGATGGACGGTCGAGAATAGCTGTGTTCTTCGTGTGCTACAGTGCGCGTGAAGAACACAGGCTTCTCTCTGAAATGAGGGAAAACTTGCAGGAAGACCCTTGAACGAAGGGGTAGAAGAATAGCGTGCAAGTCCAAAAGTGAAAAGAACTATAACTGGAAGGGCCTTGCAGTCATACAGAAGGGTCCCTACGGCTTGCAAAAAGGTCCAAGAAGGAGTTTTGAAGGGTAGAAATGTAATGCATGAAGGACCTAATTGTAATCTATTTATTTCTAAGCCTAAATGATGTCCAATTGCTTTCAAATTTTGACATGTGCTTAATTGAACATTTAAGACATTGATTTTACTTCTGATTTATCTTTTCAAACTTATTTATGTGTTCAATTAATGCATGGATCATCATTTGTTCTTTAGTTTTCAGAATATCTCATTTTTGTGACCTAATTAGGAGGTTTTAACACACATTAAAAGTTTTAGGTCTTTTCTTTAATTCCCACACTTAACCCTTTTTATGTGTTAATTTGATATTGTTTTGCTTAGTGTCTAGCTTAATTTCGGCCTTTTAGCTATGATGAGTAGCCACTCATCATAACCCGACAAGGGATTTTCACGAAGTACAAATTATACGAGGTCACTTGTTTATAGCATATATACATATTGCATTCATGAATAAGATTATTTTATTAAGAGAATACATTAGGGATTTTATCCTCTAGTTGATTCCTGTAATCTAGAATCCAGTACAACTTTTCACACACATGTAGAATTTGCAATGGATTCAAGGTGAAGGTGGATAAACGTCTTTAGTTTGTCGAGAAGCAATGCTTCTTTCCCTGAACCCCTGGACAGTGTTTTGGGAGTCAGGCAAATTTTCCTCCAAAAATCCACCAAATAGTGTGAGATGAGAGTAGAGTGTATTGGTGCTCTAAGATTAGTGCAAGGAATCTGGAGTCCTAGATAATTAGGTGATGATACTCTGAGATTAGACACAGTTTTCGTTCTCGGTTCCTGCATATACATTTTGTGCGAAATTTTGAGAGCCACCAAAATAAGGCAAATACGCGGAGAGCGAGTTTTCATAAAACTAGGGCTAAGGTGGATGGTTACGACTATTCTTTACAGAATCCTCGGTTGAAGGAGGGTATTGATGTTAAGGTCAGAAATACATCGTCCTATCCATCTCTCCCGGTGCCATGAGTAGGCACTTCCACAAAATAAGCCATCCAATGCCTCTTGAGTACCACCAATCCCTAATAATGCCTCCTCAATAAAGTTCATGGATGTGTGCTTGTTGTGTATATGTTGAAAAAAAAAATGATGAAAAGAAAAAAATAACTAAAAAAGAGAAAAAAATTAGAAAAAGAAGAAAAAGCAAAAAAAAGAGTGAATATTTAGCATTTATTCCAGTTGCATTGAGGTAATACCACCAAATAAATTTGAGATCCACCAAATATGGCCTTAACCCACCTCTCTTGTGTTTCTGATCGCTCGAATACTGGCTGAGGAATTCTGACTTAGTGTTAGGGTTATGAAAAGTCAATTAAAGTGTTAATACCAAGTGAGACCACCAAATACATATCATATATGTGAATCTGGTGAGATTGTGAGCTCTAAGAAAAAGAAAGAAAAGAAAAGAAAAAGAAAAAGAGAAAGAGAGAATGAATACAAAGGAATCAGGAGAGAGCATAGTTTTTCTCGTCTTTCTCTGAGTTGAGTTACTTAGTAATCCGGGAATCTAGATTCTATAGTACTAGTCTCTATGTAGCACCAAGTGAGAGTGAGCCACCGAATAAACATCCGTACCCCTTAGAGATTCTCTACCTAAGCCAAAAGCCAGGGTGGAATTCATAGAATATTTTGAATACCCCGAGGGAAGAAGTCTACCTATCCCGCTAGAATTTTTACTAGTAGTCAAGTACAGGATTTAGAGATGTATCAGTTTTTCACTCAAATCCATTGCAAAAGCTACATAGTTGCACTTTCACGATTATTTGGATTTCTAGAGCATAGGATGAAAACAAAAAGGAGAAAAATCTCTAAGCATACACTTAATAAAATAATCAGTCCCTAGGGATCCTCGCTATAAATAATTTCGTCTTGCATTTGCTAGGGACTAGCAAGATTTAGGCATGGGGGTATGCTTGCACAGCAATCATAGGTCTTAATTGACCTAAATTAGGTTAGGACTTAGCATAAGTTTGGGCTATTCTTGCATGCATAAGCATTATCTGTATCTTTACTGCTTTACTATAGCTATGCATAAAATAATGTTATAATGTGATGATTAAGTGCATTATGCCGATTACAAGCAATACGCTGATCAGAAGCTAGATCTGGAGTAGGATCTGAAGCTGGATCATGAATAATGGGTGTTGCAGTAGAGCTGGAGCAGAAGACTTAGATTAGATGTAGGAATAATGATGTAAGGGAGTCAAGGTTTGCCATTCTATTAAGTAGGAATAAAGCAGTAAAATGTGAAGAGCTTAAGTCCATCCTAGCCTTAGGATAGCCTAGAGACTTCCCCCAAGCCTTAGCCACCCTTAGATTAGGTCACAACACCCTAGGAAGGCCCAAAGCTCTAATTCCAACCCTTATCTAGACGTCCAGATAAGTCATAGGATGTCCAGAACCCTTAGCCAACTCCCTCACACCTCAAACCCACTTCTACAGTGTTATTGGACGTCCAGACACTTTGTCAGATGTCCAATTCCTACAGAATACCCAAAATAGAACCTAGAATTTCCCTTGACTCAGATTAAATGTCCAAAACTGAAGTCTGGACTTCTGATTTTTGAGTATCAGTCATCTGATCCTATTTTTGGATGTCTGGAACTACTTTCCAATTCCTGTTTTGAGATTCAAGCCTTGATCTTGGATCTCTAGCTCCCTAGACCTAATCCCAACCCCATAGGAACCTAAATAAAGGTGTCCTAACCCTAGTACATCACCTCTAAGCCTACCTAATGGCCTAATTAAGACCTCACCAAATCCAATTGACTTAGATCAAAGTCAATTACCATCACCTAAGCTAATTGGACTCATTAAGTCCAATTGAGCTCAGATCTCAACCCACACAAGTCCAATTGGACTTAGTGAGTGTCCAATTGACCTAAACCCAACCTAATTGAGTTACTTCACTCTCAATTAGGTTCACACTCATTCAATTAAACTTAGGTTAAGTTTAATTACAATTACCCCTTAGCAATTAGGGTTTTCAACCCTAATTCAAGGCATACACATACCCAAACCCTTTAGGACCTAACCTAGACCACTTAGACACCTAGGGAATGACCACACACACACACACTCCTCTAGAGTTCTCTAGAACTCTCTTGCAGTGGCCCCAACTCTTGGTTGCCAAATTTAGCAACCAAGAGGCATTCAATTCTTAAATCCACAAATGATGGATTTAAGAAACCACCTCTCTCTCTCTTGGCCGGCCACTCTTGGACTATCTATAGGGAGTTCCACACTTCTCTAGAGAGACTCCCTTAGGTCTATAAAAAGACCTAAGGGGTGGCCATCTGCATCCACCCACACTTGGCCATACATGGTTGGCTCCATTCATATCCATCTCCACTTAGGCAAGCCACTTCCATCCACTCCGCCATCACGAGTTGGGCAGCACCATGAAGGACACCATCTCTATGCCAGGATGCTGGATCACTCCTCCGACCTCTCTCCAAAGGTTGGCCTAAGCTCCATTGGCTACCCCTCATTCTCCTCCCAACCACTCCAAGGCCATCAGAGCCCACCTCCGAATGCCCTCACTTTCTGATAGATTAGTATCTAGCTCTTTACATTTACTTCTTCTATTTACTGCTTAGTAGTGTAGTCCTTATTCTCCCCCAATGATGCATGCAAAATACCCCCGTAGATTCTTGTATGCGATCGTTTTCTGGTAGCTAGATTTACATTTTCAAGCATTCCTATACAAGCTTTCCTCTACATTTCCTGTTGCAAACACTTCTCTGAATGAATGAATAAAGGATAAATTTTTATATATATCTCTATGTTTGAAATCACCATGAGCTTATTATTTGCCATCTTTTCTACATGATTCAAGTTGCCTATTTTTCAATTACTTATATAGTTCACAACAAGCACGTCGGTTCTGGAAAATATAGAAAATCTAACTATAGATGCATTTTCTGTAAACAGCCACCACCTCACTAGAATTGTGCGCATCGAAACTCACACTTTCACCTTTGTGATCTATTTAACACATGCGCACGTAATCAGGGTTCATAATAGAAGTGGTGAAATCTTAATCCGAAGACTAGAAATCGGCATGAGATTTTAAACAAAGTAGAGTGATAAAAGATCGAATTCAAAATTAAAACAAATGCCTCCCAGAGACGAATGACCGAGACTCAAAGTCTCATTATCTTCTGGAAATATTTTTGTTTGATAGTATTGCGCACTATACTACAATGCTTTTCCTATCAAATACGTGCTCTACGAGTACCAAATAGCCCGACTGCATAATCAGAAGTGTCGGTCATGATCTCAGAAGGGGCTGTCCAAATCGGTGGTTGCAACATCGGAGCACAAGTGACTGCCATTTTAAGAAAATCAAATGCCTTACAGTATGATTCATCAAAATCAAACGACGTTTCTTTGGCGAGAAGATTTCTCAGAGGACGAGCAACTTTCGAAAGGTCCTTGATGAATCTCCTGGAGAATCCCACATGACCAAGAAATGATCAAATTTGTTTAATAGATGCGGGAGAAGGAAGTTTGGCAATAGCATCAACCTTAGCTTCATCCATTTTGATTCCCCGTTTAGAGATTACAAGACCTAAGACGATGCCTTCTTATGTCATGAAATGACTCTCTTCCCAACTAAGGAGCAGCCTTGTTTTGATGCATCGCTTAAAAATCATTTCAAGATTAGCTAGGCAAGAGTCAAACGATTCTCCAAAAATAGAGAAATCGTCCATGAAGACTTCCGTAAACTCTCCCACCATGTCACAGAATATGGCCAACATACACCTTTGAAAAGTCGCAGGTGCATTGCATAAGCTAAATGGCATCCTACGGAAAGCAAAGGTTCCATAGGGATAGGTGAAAGTCATTTTCTCCTGATCCTTGGGATGGATAGGAACTTGATTGTATCCCAAGTAACCATCAAGGAAACAGATTACTTCTGCCTGGCTAATCTTTCTAAGATTTGATCAATGAAAGGCAGAGGGAAATGATCCTTTTTCGTGGCTGTGTTCAGCTTCCTGTAATCAATACAAACCCTCCAAGAGGAAGCTGAATGAGTTGTGACAGATTCTCCTTTCCCATTAGTCACAATGGTAATCCCAGCTTTCTTGAGAACAATCTGCACAGGACTTACCCAAGGACTATCAGAGATCAGATAAATGATTCTTGAGTCGAGCAACTTAATAATCTCCTTCTTGACCACTTCTCACATATTTGGATTTAATCTCCTCTGCATCTGGTGAGAAGGGCGGGATCCATCTTCCAAAAATATTCTGTGATTGCAATAAGATGGCTCGATCCCCCTAATGTCATGAATAGTCCAACCAATTACCTCCTTGTGTTCCTTTAGGACCTTAATCAGTTTAATCTCCTGCTCCTTTGTTAATTTAGCGCTGATAATCACAAGGAACTTCTCATGTGGTCCTAAAAACTAATATCTCAGATTCTCAGGCAATGGTTTCTGTTGAAGCTAGGGCGGATTGATGATTGAAGGTAAGGAAGATGCTGATGAAGACTCATCAAGAGGAAGAGGTTGAGGGTTAACTATTAACGCGGCTAGATCGTGTTTCAACAAATATTTCGTTGTAATATAGATGAACTTTCCACGAAAACAAATAAAAATTTATAACTCGAAAATCATAATATCCGAGGTCAAACATAGGGAGAAATCTAAGTATTCCGAAACTTGAGAACACAACTTTTTTAAATAAGAAGAAATGACTAATTCAATAGAAGTGACATGAGAGTGATATAGAAAGAAATTGCTCAAAAAATGGACGTCTGATATTGCATCAGACATCTTAAAGTATTTCTCAGACTCTTCTTTTGGTGATTTACTCTGCTGCAGCTCCTTTTCTTTCTCTTCCTTAGCTGCTTCTGTTCCTCTTCTTTTTCCTTCTCTTCTTGATTTGCGGCCAAGTCCTGCCTTGCCTCTTCTTAAGTTGTCTTCTTTTTCTTCTTCCGCTTCTTCCTTTGCTTTCTTGCTTCTTTGTCAGCCCCTTGATCTCTTTCTTCTTCCTTCTTCAATTCCTCTTTTCTTTGGCTTCGCTTCTTCTTCTCTGCCTTGCCTTTCTTTTCCCTTTGCTGAGCTTCCTTCCTTTTTGCTCTCCTTCACTTGCAGCAACTAAGTCCATGCTTCATCCATATAAACACCATGCAGCAAAACCTACTCCCCTACCCTTCCCGCACGTCTCTCTCTCTCTCAATCTCTCTTCGGTATGCTCTTCCAGAGCTGGGTTATCGGGTTGGGTAGCGTGCCCGGGTCCAGGTGCACCGACATGGGTGTGGTGACGACGAGTGCTCAAGAGTGGGGGTAGTCGGGTCGGAGCACCAGATCCACGGGATGAAATTGCAGATAAGGCACTGTGGATAGGTGAGGAGGGACCTCACTGTAGTGTATTCGAGGCGTCAAGGCAACAACACAAAATCAATAAAAAGGACTCACACGCTTTGTGACTTACCGAGGTTAGACTAATGCCCACCGCTCTTTCTCGCGCACCCGTAGCAAACTGTGCCTCCAATTTCCACAATTGCTCATCTCACGGCATCACCTGCTGGGACAACTGCATGCACAAGACCACCTGAAGTTTACTGCACCTGGAATCCTGAAGTCCTGCGACTAGGAGCAAGCATGTAGCTTCCTCGAGTCACCGCTAATGGTGGCCGGAGCTCGAAACCTTCCTGACACAAAAAGGGCCTTGCGGCTCAATCAGACCACAGGGGGACCTTTACCGTGTCACGGTGAAGGTGAGGCAGTGGGTGGCAGGATGCGGAGTGACTTAGGCTTGCATGCCTAGGTCGCTCTGTGGTCGGACAGATGGGTTTGGTTGGGGGGTTGTTGTGGTGGCGTAGAGGGTCTGTGGATGAATGGAGGTTATGCAGTGGAGTATGGTGGAGGTTATGCGATGGTTGGCGAGACATGTGGGGCTACGGAGTGACGGGAGCATCTCGCAGGAGGGTGGCCGGAGATAAGGAAGACAGTGACGGTCGAGGGGCGGTTGTGTGAAATAAAGTGAGGGAAATGAAAGAGTGGAAGAAGGGGAACTTATCTATATTGTTGGGAGTGAAAGGGGGCAGCAGAGACAGACGGCTCGTTTGTGCCATCGTCGGAGAAGACAACCCTAAGGGAGATAACGACGACGAGGAGGAGGTCAGGGAGGCGTGCACTTGGTGCGGCGCGACGTAGGAGAATGAGATGGAGTGAACTCTGCTGCTGGTATGGCAGCAGAGCAACGAGAGGGAGGAGGGGTAATCGCTGGAGCTTGCAGGCTTCTTGGCCGGAGAGAGGAGAGATGAATTTTGGAGAGTTCTACGGCCAAAACAAGTCTGAGTGATTCGCAGAGGGTCAGGGGTCCTTTTATAGCTGCTGGCCGAGCTTCTGGTGAGTGGAGGGCAAGCCTTTAGCCACCGTCATATCGTCAGAGAAGGAAGATAGTTGGGATCCCAAATCTTTCGTGCGTTCGCACGAGAGATTGGATAGGAATCAGAGATTGAGATCGAGCTCAAATGGAAGGGGATTCCTCAGAGAATCTCCCTTCCAATTCTAGGAGATCTCTGAGGGATCAGGGAGTATCCCCCCTCCCTTCCTCGCCGAAGAAGGATTCCTCCCCATTAATGGTGGAGGGACCTGTTTGCGAGAATGGTGAGGAAGCTAGGGAGGTTTATGTAATGGTTTTCAAAAGATAAGGGTCAAAATGTAATTGGGTGTACTAATTCTCAAAGTAGGTCAAGATGACCTCCCCTTAGGTCTAAATTTTGGTACAAACCTAATTTGGACCGAAAGAATCCAATGGTAGAGTTGGATTTTTGGTTTTACTACATTTGACTAGACATTTTGCATAAAAACCCAAATTAGGTTAATTAATGAGTTAGGACCCCAATCTAGGTCAAACTAAGTTCCAAAGGCTAAATTGAATGTTTTAAACCCTAGGGGATACTTTTCCATGAATTTTAGAGGTTTTACTTGATTTTTATCCTGACTAGAACCTTGTTAATTAAACGAGTCTGTTTTATGGTTACGAGATGTCATTTTATTTCTGGATTGCACATGAACCCATTTCTGATTGAATCAACCCACTTTTTATCTTATTTAGACCATTTGACCTATGTTTTGTCTCTGAGAAATCCCGTTTATGTACTTCAATGGTAAAATTACTGTTTTACCCTTTATTTCATGTTTTCCTCTCAGAACACTTATTCCTCCAATTAAGCCTTCTTCTAAGTTATGCAGGAGCTTTTATTCTCTTTCTTGGATCAAAATGAACTAGTTAGGGCTCATGATGAGGCCCTCATCATACCCCCATGCCTAACTTTTGCTAGTCCCTTAGCAAAATTTCAAGGTTTTAACTTCTGTTCTAGACCTTGAGTGTCTGTCATCAGTTATGATAAGTGCTTTTCTTTTTCTTTTGTGATTAGGTCAGAATGCCGACAATAGGCCTAGAGGTACTCAAGTATCAACCAAAATCCGAACCTAGCCCACTTTAGCCTCAGTTGTCCGCAAAGGTTTTTAAGGCCCACAGAAACTAACTTAGGGTTTGTTGGACTCGGCGGTTAAAGCACCCGTGCTTGAGACATTTTTAGCATAGGTTCAGTTTGAAGTGCATTTTTGTAAGAGAGAGATAGAAGATTTATTTGTTTGGAGAGTTTTCTCTCTCTTTTCTTTTTATTTCTAGCTTCGGATTGGCATCTCAACACGGTCTGTACCGGATTCCTCGTCCCCATCATCAATCCTCAAGGGTCCCTGGCTATCGATGCTTCGAGATAGCACCACCCATGCCAACCCCTAGAACCCTGGCTTTCGAGATTTTGAGATAATCCTGCCCATGGCATTCTGTGGCCGAATTCAAACCCTGGCGATCAACATTTCGTGATAATGCCGCCCATGATATATGAACCAGCAGAGTGCTTACATGCCCTTGGTAGGATATTTAAATATCCTAAGAGACAAGCACCGAGGAGATGATATGTTGTTACGCATCTTCGAGGGGAATTTCCTGCCTCTCCGTGCTGGGAACTCGTCCAAATCAACTTGTGTTGATCGTCCGCTCCTAATCTAGGTGACTTTTTAAGAACATTAAACGCTTTTGCGTGATTTTGATAGTTATGCACACTGAACCAGACTGTGTGTGGATTGGGGTGCTTAGGTTACCGAATCCCTCAAACCGAAGGCCAGTTAATGAGGCCAAATACTTCCTAAGCCTTAGACCTAATACTTCAGCTTCGCATTTTCCCCAACCTCTTGAGGATTATCCTAATTTTAGCAGATACGTGAATTTTTAAACTAAAGATTCTAACCCAAGAGGCCTAAGACCAGCTGATGAGAGCCTCATCATCAGCAATAACTAGCTCATTTTGGCCCAATAAAGAAGATAAAAGACCCTACATAACCTAGAAGACGGCTTAACTGAAGGAACAAGTGCTCTGAGAAGAAAGCATGAAATAAAGGTTAAAACTGCAATTTTACAATTGTAGTTCATAAACGGGATTTCTCAGAGGCAAAACATAGGTCAAATGGTCTAAATGAGATAAAAAGTGGGTTGAGTCAATCAGAAATGGGTTTATGTGCAATCTAAGAATTAAATGACACTTGGTAACCCTAAAATAGACTCGCATAAATTAACAAGGTTCCGGTCAGAATAAAAATCAAGTAAACCCTCTAAAAATCATGGAAAAACATTATCTATGGTTTGGAACACTTAATTTGGCCCTTGGAACCCAGTTGACCTAGATTAGGGTCCTAGCTCTACAATTAACCTAATTTGGGTTTTTACGCAAAATGTCCAGACAAAAGAGGTAAAACCTAAAATACAACTTCACCATTGGATTTCTTAGGTCAAAATTAGGTTTTTACCAAAATTTGGACCTAAGGGGAGGTCATCTTGACCTACTTTGCAATTTAGTACACCCAAAGCACAATTTAGTCCCTATCTTTTGAATATCTCTGCAGAGAGCCCCCTAAGTTTTTCGCCCCCTTTGCAATCCAGTCCTGCCGCCATTGTTAGGGCAGAACCGAGCTCCGGCGAGGTTTAGAGAGGGATTACTCTCTAATCCCTCAGAGATTCCCTCCAAGAAATGGAAGGGGGATTCTCTAAGGAATTCCCTTCCTTCTAAAGCCAATTACAATCGCTGGTGTGAACCGAATCTCTCGTGTGAACGCATGAGAGATTGGGGTATCCACCCTCTTTCCAACTCCGGCGAGTCGGCGGAGGTGATTGCGCGGTCTCCACGTGCTAGAAGGTTCGGCCAGCGCCTATAAAAGGGTCCGCAGACCCTGCCGTAGAAGCGAAGCTTGATTTTGACGGTGATCCCCTCCAAATTCCCTCTCTCCCATCTCCGGCCAAACAACCCGCAAGCTCCGGAAACCTCCTCCCCTCCTTATCATCTCTCTGCTGCCATACCAGCAACAGAGTCAACTCCGCCACTTCCTCCCGCGTCGCGCTGTACCACGCGCGCGTGCCCTTGACCTCATCTTCATCGTCGCTTCCTCCCTCAGGGTCCTTCTTCCCCGACGACGGCAGTTACGTGCCGTCCTCTCCGTCGCCTCCCTTCCTTCCAGACCACTCCAGATACCTTCTCCCTCCTCTCCTCTCTCTTTTCCCCCTGCTATTTTATCTTATTACCCCTCGATAGTGCCTAACCACCTCCATCGTCCTCGCCTCCGACCGCCCTCCGGCAAGCTGCCCACACCACTCGGCCCCTCCACACGGCTTGCCAACCCCATCGTGAGCTCTGCCTCACCACCAGGAACTCACTTCACCCCACCACTGCCACTCCAGACCTCTACAATCACCCCCCAAACAACCCAACATCTCCGGCCACAGGTTGACCTAGGCACGCACACCTAGGCCGACCTGCAGCCTGCAGCACCGCCCACCACCTTCGCCGTGCCACGACAAAGGTTTCTAGCCAATCTGATTGGGCCAATAGGCCGTTCTTGTGTGTGACAGGTTTAAGCTCCGGCCGCCATTATCAGCCGAAGCAGCAAGGAGCTTGCAGCAGCTTCAGGTACCAGGACTCCCAGGCTGCAGGTGCAACAGACTCACGCGAGTGTCGCGAAGTGAGTGAGGCTAGCAAGTCCCACAGAGAGGCCAGCAGCTGGAGCAATCGCGTGACGAAAGCTCTGCGGGCGCGAAAGTAGGACCGACCAGATAGTCCCACATCGTGGGATTGCAAAACACAGGTATCATATAAATTGCTTTTGTGTTTTAAGCCCATTGCCTCTGTAAGCACAAGGGTGAGGTCCCTCACCTGTCCTCACACCTGCCTCGTCCGCAGCTTGACCTCGCGGATCTGGCAGGATCCGACCCGACCTAAACCTACGCACTCCTCGCACATCACCACCTGCCGGTGCGCCTGGTCCCGGGTGCGAATCCGACCTGACTACCCGTGTGGCTCTGGGAGAGCGTCGTTGAGTGAATTGCTTGAGAGAGAGAGAGACGCTTGGGTAGAGGGACGGGTGTAGGTTTTGCTTTGACTGTGGTGTGTGCAGGAAGGAAGAAGCGAAAGAGGCAGCGAACACTTAGCAGCTGCAGAACAGGAAGAGAAGAAAGAAGAGGCTGTGTAGCAGTGAAAGGAGAAGTTTTCACAGAGAAGAAGAAGGAAGAAGGAAGACAAGGCAGAAGAGAGAGAAGAACGAAGAGAGGCCAAGTGAAGAAGAAGAAAGGCAAGGTAGAAGAAGAAATAAGAGAAAAACAAAGGCAGGAAGAAGAAGCCTGCACAAGACAAGAAGCAAAGGCAGAAAGAGAGAAGAGCAACGAAGAAGAAGAGAGAAAGGAGATTACATTTAAGACGTCTGATACAGAAATCAGACGTCCAATTCTATTTTTATTTCACAAATCCTTTTTAAAATTCTCTCTTTGAATCAATCGTTTTCATTTAACAGTTGTATTCTTTGGTTTTAAAAAGTACTGAGCTTGCTCCCTGTGTTCGACCTCGGATACTTTAGTTTTTCGAGTAATAAAATTCCTTATATTTGTTTAAACGTTTTGTCGGTTTTACTACAACGTGATATACTTTAAACCCGCACAAAAATGCGAGAACATTTTGGCGCCGTTGCCGGGGAGCAACGGGCACTTTTAAAGCTTTTGATTACAACTTTTCTATCTAATATCTGACTTAACTTCTCTCTTTTGTTTTGTTCAAGCAGGGAAAGCAAAACAGAAATGAAAGAACAATAACTGCACAACAGACTCTCCAAGGAACAGGTAATTTCCATATGCCCTCTCTCTAAACCCTCTCAAAATCTAAAAAGGAAAAAAAAAAAGAGAAAAATCAACTTAGGGCTACCTGTTTCATATTTAGTAACTCATCAAGTTGCCTGATTTTCATTTCAACATATTTTTGTCTGTTCATCCAACTAAGGCAACTAGGGCTAAAACTTTCTTGATTGAGCCCTAGGTGCTAATTTCTAAAGCAACTAAATTGGACCCACTAGAGCCAAGTTAGGGATTGCAAAGCTACGGTTTTTAGAGACACATCTTCTCTTAAATAAAGAAACAAATTTTCCAAAAAGAGGTGTGCCTAAGCCGTGTTTGAAAAGATCTATACAAGAGGAACCCTAAGCAAATTAGGCAGTTAATCCATTTGAACCATAAAAAAAGGACCTAAAAACTCTCAAAGGAACAAGAGGTGAAGTTGATCCCTTGGGTCAACCAACCTTAAAATTAGGTCACTTTTTTACACTCAAAATACTTAAAAGTTCAAGTGGAACATTAAGCACCTTGATCTTAAAATAAAAAAATGGTAGACTTAAGAGGTCAGGGTCCCCATTCTGGTCTACCTGGAACCGCAGTGACAAGAGAGGTTGGGTGGGGGAAACCCTGTAACCCGTGGGGACGCTCTACCGTGTAGGGGTCTTTGCGGACTCTCCCTCTTTGGCTGCCCAGGTATTTCTCAGGTGGGCGATCTTTTGATCCAGGGGTCCATCTGCCCCGAGCCTCTATAGTCACCCAACAATTTTTGGGTGTCTTGATTGGGTCCAGCACCTTCTAATCTCATCACATCTTTCGGTGCATGTTCGGTAGGAGGTCCTTAAGACCACCCTTAAGACCTCCTTTAGAAATTCACTCTCGTCGAGGCCAAGCCTCGACGCCCTTGGTTGTGCAGCAACCCCACCACATAAATCTTTCATCTGATTCAGATCCTAATTCTCCTTCTTCTCCCATCATGGCACAACCCATTGAAGAGGAGAACAACCTTGAACACCAACTTCAACGCCTTAATGATTTCTTTCAGAACTTTGTAAACCCACCACAGCGACCTATGATGCGAGATCACTATAATCCCGCTGCGGTGGCAATCGAACCCGGAGTACGAATCCCAATTGGAGGACCTGATTCTGAACTGAAGCCCAATATGATTCATGCCATACCGAAGTTCCATGGGCTTAACTCTGAGGATCCATTCCAACACATCAAACAACTCAAGCATCTGGCCCAGACCTTCGGGTCAGATGTACAAAACTGGGATATCCTACTCATGAAAATATTTTCGTTCTCCCTCATGGACAAGGCCGCACATTGGTATCAAACTCAAACCCGTCCGATCAACACATGGGAGGAACTGCAGTCTGAATTTTTGAAAAAATTCTTCCCCGTTGGCCGAACGAATGCCTTGCGCCACCAGATCACTCATTTCACTCAACAACCGGGAGAACCTCTTCACGAAGCTTGGGATCGATTCCTAGATCTCATGCGAAAGTGCCCCCATCACGGAGTTCCTAAGTGGGAACAAGTCCAGTCTTTTTACCAGGGACTCCGTGAGGATATTCGTTTATTCGTCAATGCAACGTGCGGAGGAAACATCATGGGTCAACACGAGGACACGGTGTGGGAGATTCTCGAAAACATGTGCGAGAACTCCATAAATAATGACTCCATGGGCTTATTCGACAGGACGAATGCCCGCGCATCGACGAATCTAAGAGAGACACATGAGATGCACGACCTGTCCACTTCCGTCGACTTGGAACTGATGGCCAGTCGGCTGGACAAGGTTTCTATCATAGAAAAGAAGGTGGATGAGCTAACTCGACATTTGCAGCAAGCCACCTCTGCGCAAAACTCTTTTGCACGACCTCCTCTGGCAAGGGAAACTATGCAAAACATCTATCACCAACCTGTCAAGGGGATGGACCCATATCCACCCTCGTCTGCCTCTCCGACAGGAGTAACCTCCGATCCATTCTACTCGAGTTGGGGGAACTCTGAACCCTCGTATTCTGACTTTCCCGAGGTTCCTCAGAACTGTGAGGACCTCAACGCCATCCAGAATGACCCGTTCTCCAATACCTACAACCCTGGATGGCGAAATCATCCTAACTTTCAGTGGGCAGGAAATTCTCAAAGACCACCATATCAACCCCGTCCACAAGCCTCTCATCCATTTCAGCTGCCTCAGCCTCGGCCCAATCCCACCTACCAATCCAGTAAAAACCAGGATCAAATGACTCTTATCCTTCAAGCACTGGCTGACATTCAAAAGACAAATGCGGCAATGCAAAAACAGTACAAGGATGAAATCACAGAGTTTCGTAACCAACTAGCCCAGATGGCGAATTCTCGCCAACCTGGCACCCTTCCTTCGCAACCTCTGCCCAACCCAAATAACGTGCTAACCCAGAAGCGCGTTATGAATCCAAATTCAGGCCAAACACATGTGATTTATCAGGCCCCCGCTACTCCATCACCAGACGGGATGGAGGCTTCAACATCTTATGCAGGATTTCAGCAGCAGCCACCCCTCCTACCTAACCCAAATCAGGCCAGGTTGAACTCTGTAACAACACGTAGTGGTAAAATAACCCAAGACCCACATTATCCAAACAACTCCAAGCCTGATAATGGCCAAGACCCTAGGATAGTTATCCAAGATACTACTTTCCTAGATCAGGTACCTGGACCTACCCTAGAGGAACCAGCTAGGATCCCATTTCCTGAGGCCTTGACCAAAGGAAAAAGAATAACCAAACCCGTGGCTCCCGAGGAGGATCTGGTCAAGCTCTTTGAACAGGTCCAGATAAACATCCCGTTGATGGATGCAATCCGCCACATGCCGGCTTATGCAAGATTCTTGAAAGACATATGTACACCTAAACGTAAGCCACAAACCAAGGATGGGAACCCAATCGTACTGTCAGAGCAAGCCAGCTCTGTCATCTTGAGCAAACTCCCACCCAAGGCTAAAGACCCAGGAACTCCCTTGATTTCTTGTAAAATTGGTGAAATCCAATTTGATAAAGCCCTACTTGATCTAGGTGCCTCCATAAATTTAATACCTACATCCCTCCTTGACCACCTTGAAGAATCTGAACTTAAACCCACTGAGGTGACATTGCAGTTAGCCGATCGATCCATCAAGTCACCCAAAGGAATACTCGAGGATGTCATTGTTAGGGTAAGAGATTTTTATTTTCCAGTGGACTTCATAGTACTAGACATGGATGCACCTAAGAACCCAAGGGACACACCAATCATATTAGGGAGAACCTTTTTGGCCACTGCTAGGGCCAGCATTAACTGCAAAGAGGGCCAGATAGAATTAAAATTTGGGAATCAAAACATGAAGATTGACATTTTCAAGGCCCAGCAAGGGATTAATTGTGGGGTTATAAAGGAAATATGTGATGTCAAAGCCGTGGTTGATGAATTGCATATAGAGGACAACCTGATTATTCCTGATCAACCACTAGAGAATCAAAAACCACTAACAGAGGAGTGCGAACATGATCTAGATACACCTATGACTCCTACTCCTGATGCAAACCCCGAACCACCCGCTGCTGCCGACAACCCTATCATGGAACTCAAACCCCTTCCCGAACATCTGAAGTACGTCTTTCTGGATTCAAATCAGACGTTTCTTGTGATTATAAATTCTTGACTCACACCTGACCAGGAAGTCCGTTTGATTTCTGTTCTCCAGCAACATTGTAGAGCCATTGGATGGACTCTCGATGATTTGACTGGTATAAGCCCTTCATACTGCACACATTGAATCTACACAGAAGAAGGCTCACGACCTTCAAGAGAAATGCAAAGACGCCTAAACCCTAACCTACAGGAGGTCGTGAAAAAGGAGATCATAAAGTGTTAGATGCAGGGATCATCTACCCGATCTCCGACAGTCGTTGGGTGAGTCCAATACAAGTGGTGCCTAAGAAGGCAGGACTTACCATCATCACGACTGAAACCGGAGAAGTCATTCCTACCCGAATAGCTAACTCGTGGAGAGTCTACATTGATTACAGAAGACTCAATTCCTCCACGAAGAAGGATCATTTCCCACTACCGTTTATTGATCAAATCCTCGAAAAACTAGCGGGAAATAGGTTCTGCTTTCTTGACGGGTATTTTCGTTACAATCAGGTGGCAATCCATCCAGAGGACCAAGAAAAGACCACATTCACCTGCCCCTTCGGGATGTACGCGTTTCGAAGGATGCCGTTCGGTCTCTGCAATGCACCTGCAACTTTTCAGCAGTGCATGCTTGCCATATTCTTAGATATGGTAGGTGATTATCTGGAAGTCTTCATGGATGATTTTTCAGTTTTTGGAGAATCGTTTGACGATTGCCTCCAACACTTGGTCCAAATACTCAGGCGGTGCATCGAGGTGAATTTGCTTCTTTCCTGGGAAAAGAGCCATTTCATGGTGCCTGAGGGAATTGTCCTGGGACATCTAATCTCGGAGAAAGGCATCCAAGTGGATCGAGGTAAGGTTAACCTGATTTCCAAGCTTCCTATGCCTAGCTCAATTAAGGACATCCGATCTTTTTTGGGGCACGTCGGTTTCTACCGTCGATTCATTCCCGATTTCTCAAAAATTGTGCGCCCCCTGACCAACCTTCTCTCCAAGGATGTGCCTTTCGAAATTTCCAAGGAATGCACACAAGCATTTGAGATCCTACGTGACCGAGTCACCCAAGCCCCGATCCTACAGTCCCCTGATTGGTCTCAACCCTTTGAGATCATGTGCGATGCATCTGACTTCGCTGTAGGAGCAGTTTTGGGGCAGAAAATTGACGGGAAACCTGTGGTCATTTACTACGCCAGCAAAACACTGGATGAAACTCAGCGTAACTATACGGTTACTGAGAAAGAGCTGCTGGCCGTAGTATTTGCCCTGGAAAAATTCAGATCATACCTTCTGGGTTCCAGTGTTATCATATACTCGTATCATACAGCTGTGAGGCATCTCCTTGCTAAGAAGGACGCGAAACCTCGATTAATCCGATGGATCTTGCTATTGCAAGAATTTGACCTCGAGATTCGCGACAAGGCGGGAAAGCAAAATGTGGTAGCCGATCACCTGTCCCGCCTTCCTTCTGAAATTATTGATCCATCCGAACCTATTACAGAACTTTTTCCTGATGAGCACCTCTTGACTATCAATACAAGTCTTCCATGGTTCGCTGATATAGTTAATTACCTGGCATCACATCAGATTCCGTCCGATTAGCCGAAGGGTAAAAAGGACAGATTGCGTTCCGATACCAAGTACTACCTATGGGAAGACCTGTATCTATTCCGCATTGGTGCTGATCAAATAATCCGACGGTGTGTCGCGGAAGTGGAAATCAAAGACATACTCTCATTCTGCCATGACCAAGCATGTGGTGGACATTTTTTAGGACATAAAACCGCAGCAAAAGTCCTCCAGTGTGGCTTTTACTGGCCCACAATTTTCAAGGATGCATACGATCACTGTAAGGCATGTTCCCGTTGCCAGACTCTAGGCAACATGAGCCATCGAGACATGATGCCTCTACAGCCGATCTTGGTATGCAAAATTTTTGATATTTGGGGGATTGATTTCATCGGACCCTTTCCGACCTCGGATGGCTTCGAATACATCTTACTCGCAGTTGACTATGTTTCCAAGTGGATAGAAGCCATTCCGACCCAAACCAACAATCATAAAGTCATTATAAAATTCCTCCATCAAAACATTTTCTCAAGGTTCGAGATTCCGCGTGCTATAATTTCCGACGGAGGGACCCATTTTACAAACGCTCAGTTCAGGTCACTGATGACCAAATACAGGGTGTCGCACCGAATCTCTACTCCTTATCACCCCCAAACTAATGGTCCAGCTGAGCTATCTAACCGAGAGATCAAGAAGATCCTTCAGGTTACTGTTTGACCTGATAGAAAAGATTGGTCTTCTCGGCTTCCGAAAGCATTGTGGGCCTATAGGACCGCCCACAAGACCCAATTAGGAATGTCTCCCTTCAGACTAGTGTATGGGAAGGCATGTCACCTCTCTGTCGAGTTGGAGCATAAAGCCTATTGGGCAGTACGGACCTATAATCTTGACCTTTCCAAGGCTGGAACCCACAGAAGACTTCAAATGAGCAAGATCGATGAGTTACGCTGCGACGCGTATGAGAACTCGCGAATTTACAAAGAACGGGTTAAAGCTTTTCACGACAAACACATTTCTAGAAAGGTCTTTCATCCTGGTCAAAAAGTTTTACTCTTTGATGCCCGACTAAAACTATTCCTAGGGAAGATAAGATCCAAGTGGGTTGGACCCTACCTAGTCCGACAAATCTTCGGAAATGGAACCATTGAAATCAGCCCACTCAGCCACGATTTTGAACCCTTTGTCGTGAATGGTCAGAGACTCAAGCCATTCATTGACATGACTGATATAGATTTGGGTGAGTCATCCTTTACCCTCCATTCCCCTTGAGCTCATTGCGCCCAGCCGATGGCGTAAAACTCAGCGCTTAACGGGAGGCAACCCATCATTCTTTGAAAAACCCGAAACCTTTTCTGACATCTCTATACGGAACTCATATTGCACTTTAGGGTTCATCCATTATAACAGTCGATTTCACCTTAGGTATACCAACCCGAGATTAGCAATTGTTCGCAACAAGTCACTTCGACCCATTCACTCACCACACACCTATCCTAATGCATGAACTAAGCTGAATTCGAACCCACCTAATTTACAATGGGGACATTGCAAATCTTAGGCATGGGGGGTATGAAAGTGCAAAATGTCAGAAAATTCATATCAAGAAAAGGGTTTCAAAAAGAAAAAAAAAAGACTTGATAGAGGGGGGAACAATTCAGGGTCATACAAATGAGAGGAAGAAAAGAGAGCAGAATGACAAAAAGGAGCACAAAAGGAAAATAAAAAGAAATAGTCATTAGTAAAAGATTAAGGGGTTAACTGAAGTTCTAGACCGAATCAAGAAAAAGAAAAGAAAAGTGCTACGGAGATATAACAAGTGGTTAGCAGGAACGCTGGTCTTAGGCCTCTTGGGCTAGTATCTTTAGCTTAAAAATTCACGTATCCATTAAAATCTGGATAGTCCACAAGAGGTTGAGGAAAATGTGAAGTTTGAGTATTAGGTCAAAGGCTTAAGAAGTATTCGGCCTCGTTAACTGACCTCCGATTTGCGGGATTCGGTAACCTAAGCACCCCAAATTCGCACACAGTCGGGCTCAATGCGCATAAACATCCAAAACACGCGAAAAGCGTTGAATGTTCTGAAAAAGTCACCGAGATTAGGAGCGGCTAATCAACAAAAATTGATTTGGATGAGTTCCCAGCGCGGAGAGGCGGGAAATTCCCCTCGAAGATGCGTAACAACATATCATCTCCTCGGTGCTTGTCTCTTAGGATATTTAAATATCCTACTGGGGCAGGTAAGCACTCTGCTGGTTCAGATACCATGGGCGGCATTATCACGAAATGTCGATCGCCAGGGGGCTGAATTCGGCCACGGAACGCCATGGGCGGGATTATCTCGAAATCTCGAAAGCCAGGGTTCTGTGGGTTGCCATGGGTGGGATTATCTCGAAATCTCGAAAGCTAGGGACCCTTGAGGATTGATGATGGGGACGAGGAATTCGATACAGACAATGTTGAGAAGCTAATCCGAAGCTAGAAATAAAAAGAAAAGAGTGAGAAAAGCTCTCCAAACAAATAAATCTTCTATCTCCCTCTTACAAAACCGCACTGCAAGCTGAACTTAGGCTAAAAATGTCTCAAGCAGGGGTGCTTTAACCGCGGAGTCCAACAAACCCTAGGTTAGTTTTTGTGGGTCGTAGAAACCTTTGCGGAGGACTGAGGCTAAAGCAGAACAGGCCCAGATTTTGGTTGGTACTTGAGTACCTCTAGGCCTATTTTCAGCATTCCTACCTAATCACAAAAGGAGAAGCACTTATCATTGTTGACAGACACTTAGGGTCTAGAATGGAAGCTAAAACTTTGAAATTTTGCTAAGGGACTAGCAAAAGCTAGGCATGGGGGTATGATGAGAGCCTCATCATGAGCCATAACTAGCTCATTTTGACCCAATAAAGAAGATAAAAGCTCCTACATAACCTAGAAGACGGCTTAACTGAAGGAACAAGTGCTCTGAGAAGAAAGCATGAAATAAAGGTTAAAACTGCAATTTTACCATTGCAGTTCATAAACGGGATTTCTTAGAGGCAAAACATAGGTCAAATGGTCTAAATGAGATAAAAAGTGGGTTGAGTCAATCAGAAATGGGTTTATGTGCAATCTAAGAATTAAATGACACTTGGTAACCCTAAAACAGACCCGCATAAATTAACAAGGTTTCGGTCAGAATAAAAATCAAGTAAACCCTCTAAAAATCATGGAAAAACATTCTCTATGATTTGGAACACTTAATTTGGCCCTTGGAACCCAGTTTGACTTAGATTAGGGTCCTAGCTCTTCAATTAACCTAATTTGGGTTTTTACGAAAAATGTCCAGACAAACGAGGTCAAAACTAAAATCCAACTTCACCATTGGATTCCTTAGGTCAAAATTAGGTTTGTACCAAAATTTGGACCAAAGGGGAGGTCATCTTGACCTACTTTGCAATTTAGTACACCCAAAGCACAATTTGGTCGCTATCTTTTGAATATCTCTGCAGAGAGACCCCTAAGTTTTCCGCCCCCTTTGCAATCCGGTCCTGCAGCCATTGTTAGGGCAGAACCGAGCTCCGGTGTGGTTTAGAGAGGTATTACTCTCTACTCCCTCAAAGATTCCCTCCAAGAAATGGAAGGGGGATTCTCTGAGGAATTCCCTTCCTTCTAAAGCCAATTGCAATCGCTGGTGTGAACCCAATCTCTCATGTTAGCGCACGAGAGATTGGGGTATCCACCCTCTTTCTAACTCCGGCGAGCTGGCGGAGGTGATTGCGCGGTCTCCACGTGCTAGAAGGTTCGGCCAGCGCCTATAAAAGGCTCCGCAGACCCTGCCACAGAACCTAAGCTTGATTTTGATGGAGATCCCCTCCAAATTCCCTCTCTCCCATCTCCGGCCAAACGACCCGCAAGCTCTGGCGACCTCCTCCCCTCTTTCTCGTCGCTTTGCTGCCATACTAGCAGCAGAGTTAACTCCGCCACTTCCACCCGCGTCGCGCTGTACCACGCGCGCGTGCCCCTGACCTCATCTTCGTCGCCGCTTCCTCACTCAGGGTCCTTCTTCCCCGACGACAGCAGTTACGCGCCATCCTCTCCGCCGCCTCCCATCCTTCTAGACCACTCCAGATACCTTCTCCCTCCTCTCCTCTCTCTTTTCCCCCTGCTATTTTATCTTATTACCCCTCGACAGTGCCTAACCACCTCCATCGTCCTCGCCTCTGACCGCCCTCCGGCAAGCTGCCCACACCACTCGACCCCTCCACACGGCTCGCCAACCCCCTCGTGAGCTCCACCTCACCACCAGGAACTCACTTCACCCCACCACTGCCACTCCAGACCTCCACAATCACCCCCCGAACAACCCAACATCTCCGACCACAGGTTGACCTAGGCACGCACACCTAGGCCGACCTGCAGCCTGCAGCACCGCCCACCGCCTTGGCCGTGCCACGGCGAAGGTTTCTAGCCAATCTGATTGGGCCAATAGGCCGTTCTTGTGTGTGACAGGTTTAAGCTCCGACCGCCATTATCAGCCGAAGCAGCAAGGAGCTTGCAGCAGCTTCAGGTACCAGGACTCCCAGGCTGCAGGTGCAGCAGACTCACGCGAGTGTCGCGAAGTGAGTGAGGCTAGCAAGTCCCACAGAGAGGCCAGCAGCTGGAGCAATCGCGCGACGAAAGCTCTGCGGGCGCAAAAGCAGGACCGACCAGATAGTCCCACATCGTGGGATTGCAAAACACAGGTATCTTATAAATTATTTTTGTGTTTTAAGCCCATTGCCTCCGTAAGCACAGGGGTGAGGTCCCTCACCTATCCTCACACCCGCCTCGTCCGCAGCTTAACCTCGCGGATCTGGCGGGATCCGACCTGACCTAAACCTATGCACTCCTCGCGCATCACCACCTGCCGGTGCGCCTGGTCCCGGGTGCGAATCCGACCTGACTACCCGTGTGGCTCTGGGAGAGCGTCGTTGAGTGAATTGCTTGAGAGAGAGAGAGACGCTTGGGTAGAGGGACGGGTGTAGGTTTTGCTTTGACTGTGGTGTGTGCAGGAAGGAAGAAGCGAAAGAGGCAGCGAACACTTAGCAGCTGCAGAACAGGAAGAGAAGAAAGAAGAGGCTGTGTAGCAGTGAAAGGAGAAGTTTTCACAGAGAAGAAGAAGGAAGAAGGAAGACAAGGCAGAAGAGAGAGAAGAACGAAGAGAGGCCAAGTGAAGAAGAAGAAAGGCAAGGTAGAAGAAGAAATAAGAGAAAAACAAAGGCAGGAAGAAGAAGCCTGCACAAGACAAGAAGCAAAGGCAGAAAGAGAGAAGAGCAACGAAGAAGAAGAGAGAAAGGAGATTACATTTAAGACGTCTGATACAGAAATCAGACGTCCAATTCTATTTTTATTTCACAAATCCTTTTTAAAATTCTCTCTTTGAATCAATCCTTTTCATTTAACAGTTGTATTCTTTGGTTTTAAAAGGTACTGAGCTTGCTCCCTGTGTTCGACCTCGGATACTTTAGTTTTTCAAGTAATAAAATTCCTTATATTTGTTTAAACGTTTTGTCGGTTATACTACAACGTGATATAGTTTAAACCCGCACAAAAACGCGAGAACACCAGTGTTCCCACTAATCTCTTGTTATGTCTCCTTAGCACTTTTCTCTTTTTCTCTTTTCTTCATCTAGTCTAGAACTTCAGTTAATCCCTTAATCTTTTACTAATGACTATTTCTTTTTCTTTTTCATTTAGTGCTCCTTTTTTGGCATTTTACTCTTTTCCTCCTCTCATTTTGTATGGCCCAAATTGTTTCTCCCCCCTCCTTTTTTTTTTTTTGAATTGAAACCCTTTCTTGATATGAATTTTCCTGACATTTTGCACTTTCATACCCCCCCATTCCTAAGATTTGCAATGTCCCCATTGTAAATTAGGTGGGTTCGATTTTAGCTTAGTTCATGCATTAGGACAGGTGTTGGGTGAGTGAACGGGTCAAAGTGACTTGTTGCGAACGATTTCTAATCTCGGGTAGGGGTACCTGAGGTGAAGTCGGCTATTCTAATGGATGAGCCCTAAAGTGCAATATGAATTCCATGTAGAAATGTCAGAAAAGGTTTTGGGTTTTTCAAAGAATGACGGGTTGCCTCCCGTTAAGCATTGAGTTTTACGCCATCGGCTGGGCACAATGGGCTCAAGGGGAATGGAGGGTAAAGAATGACTCAGCCAAAGTTGTATCGATCATGTCAATGAACGGTTTGAGTCTCTGACCGTTCACAACAAAGGGTTCGGAATCGTGGCTGAGTGGGCTGATTTCAATGGCTCCATTTCTAAAGATTTATCAGACTAGGTAGGGTCCGACCCACTTAGATCGTAGCTTTCCTGGGAATAATTTGAGTCGAGCATCAAAGAGTAAAACCTTTTGACCAGGATGAAAGATCTTTCTAGAAATGTGTTTGTCGTGAAAAGCTTTAACCCGTTCATTGTAAATTCGCGAGTTCTCATATGCGTCGTGGTGTAATTCATCGATCTCGCTTATTTGAAGCCTTCTGTGGGTTCCAGCCATAGATCTAAATTACAATTCCGTACTGCCCAATAGGATTTATGCTCCAATTCGATGGGGAGGTGACATGCCTTCCCATACACTAGTCTAAAGGGAGACATTCCTAATTGGGTCTTGTGGGCGGTCCTATAGGCCCACAATGCTTCCGGAAGCCGAGAAGGCCAATCTTTTCTGTCAGGTCGAACAGTAACCTGAAGGATTTTCTTAATCTCTCAGTTTGATAGCTCAGCTAGACCTTTAGTTTGGGGGTAATAAGGAGTAGAGATTTGGTGTGACACCTCGTATTTGGTCATCAATGATCTGAACTGAGCGTTTGTGAAATGGGTCCCTCCATCGGAAATTATTGCTCGTGGAATCCTGAACCTTGGGAAGATGTTTTGACGAATGAATTTGATAATAACTTTATGATTGTTGGTTCAGGTCGGAATGGCTTCCATCCACTTGGACATGTAGTCAACTACGAGTAAGATGTATTCGAAGCCATCCAAGATCGAAAAGGGTCCCATGAAATCAATCCCCCAGATGTCAAAAATTTCGCATACCAGGATCGGCTGTAGAGGCATCATGTTTCGATGGCTCATGTTGCCTAAAGTCTGGCAATGGGTACATGCCCCACAGTGATCGTATGCATCCTTGAAAATTGTGGGCTAGTAAAAGCCACACTGGAGGACTTTTGATGTGGTTTTGTGTCCTGAGAAATGTCCAACGTATGCCTGGTCATGGCAAATGGAGAGTATGTCTTTGATTTCTACTTCTACGACACACCGTGGAATTATCTTATCAGCACCAATGAGAAATAGATACGAGTCTTCCCATAGGTAATACTTGCCATCAGAACATAATTTGTCCTTCTTGGCTTTCGGCCAATCGAATGGAATCTGATGTGATGCCAGGTAATTCACTATATCTGCGAACCATGGAAGGCCTATATTGATAGTCAGGCGGTGCTCATCAGGAAAGTGTTCTGTGATGGGTCCGGAAGGGTTAATTATTTCAAAAGGAAGGTGGGACAAGTGATCAGCTACCACATTTTGCTTTCCCTCTTTGTCACGAATCTCAAGGTCAAATTCTTGCAACAATAAGATCCATCGGATTAATCGAGGTTTTGCATCCTTTGGAAGGAGATACCTCACAGCAGTGTGATCCGAGTATATGATAACACAGGAACCCAGAAGGTATGATCTGAATTTTTCTAGGGCAAATACTATAGCTAGCAGCTCTTTCTTAGTAACCGTGTAGTTACGCTAAGCCTCGTCCAGTGTTTTGCTAGCGTAGTAAATGACCACAGGTTTCCCGTCAATTTTCTGCCCCAAAATCACTCCTACAGCGAAGTCAGATGCATCATACATGATCTCAAAGGGTTGAGACCAATCAGGGGACTGTAGGATCGGGGCTTGGGTGACTCGATCATGAAGGATCTCAAATGCTTGAGTGCATTCCTTGGAAATTTCGAAAGGCACATCCTTGGAGAGAAGAGTAGTCAGGGGGTGCACGATTTTTGAAAAATCAGGGATAAATCGATGGTAAAAGCTGACATGCCCCAAAAAAGATCAGATGTCCTTAATTGAGCTAGGCATAGGGAGCTTGGAAATCAGGTTAACCTTAGCTCGATCGACTTGGATGCCTTTCTTCGAGATTAGATGTCCCAGGACAATTCCCTCAGGCACCATGAAATGGCTCTTTTCCCAGGAAAGAACCAAATTCACATCGATGCACCGCCTGAGTATTTGGACCAAGGATTAGAGGCAATCGTCAAATGATGCTCCAAAAATTGAAAAGTCATCCATGAAGACTTCCAGATAGTCACCTACCATATCTGAGAATGTGGCAAGCATGCACCGCTGAAAGGTTGCAGGTGCATTGCAGAGACAGAAAGGCATCCTTCAGAACGTGTACGTCCTGAAGGGGCAAGTGAATGTGGTCTTTTCTTAGTCTTCTGGATGGATTGCCACCTGGTTGTAACTGGACTACCCGTCAAAAAAGCAGAAGAACCTATTTCCTGCTAGTTTCTTGGGGATCTGATCAATAAACGGTAGTGGGAAATGGTCCTTCTTCGTGGAGGAATTGAGTCTCCTGTAATCAATGCAGACTCTCAATCAGTTAGCTATTCGGGTAGGAATGACTTCTCCGATTTTAATCGTGATGATGGTAAGTCTGACCTTTTTTGGCACCACCTGTATTGGACTCACCCAACAACTGTCAGAGATCGGGTAGATGATCCCTGCATCTAACCACTTTTTGATCTCCTTTTTCACAACCTCCTGCAGGTTAGGGTTTAAGCATCTCTGCATTTCTCTTGAAGGTCATGCTCCTTCTTCTGTGTACATTCGATGTGTGCAGTACGAAGGGCTTATGCCAGTCAAATCATCGAGAGTCCATCGAATGGCTCTACGATGTTGCTGGAGAATAGAAATCAAACGGAGTTCCTGGTCAGGTGTGAGTTGGGAGTTGATAATCATAGGAGACATCTGATTGGAACCCAAAAAGACGTCTTCAGATGCTCACGAAGGGGCTTGAGTTCCATGACAGGATTGTTAGTAGCAGGTGGTTCAGGGTTTGTATCAGGAGCAAGGGTCGGAGTCATAGGTGTGTCTAGATCATGTCACACTCCTTTGTTGGTGGGTTTTGATCTTCTAGTGGTTGATCAGGGATAATCAGGTTGTTCTTTGTATGCGATTGATCAACCACGGCTCTGATATCACATATGCACTCTATAACCCCGCAATTAATCCCTTGTTGGGCCTTAAAAATGTCAATCTTCAGGGTTTGATTCCCAAATTTTAATTCTATCTGGCCCTCTTCGCAGTTTATGTTGGCCCTAGCAGTGGCCAAAAAGGGTCTCCCTAATATGATTGGTGTGTCCCTTGGGTTCTCAGGTGCATCCATGTCTAGAACTATGAAGTCCACTTGGAAGTAGAAATCCCGTACCCTAACAATGACATCCTCGAGTATTCCTTTAGGTGAGTTGATGGATCGATCAACTAACTGCAACGTCACCTCAGTTAGTTTAAGTTCGGACTCTTCAAGGTGGTCAAGGAGGGATGTAGGTATTAGATTTATGGAGGCACCTAGATCTAGTAAGGCTCTGTCAATTGGGTTTCACCAATTTTACAAGAAATCAGGGGGGTTCCTGGGTCTTTAGCCTTGGGTGGGAGTTTAGTCAAGATGACAAAGTTGGCTTGCTCTGACAGTACTATCGGATTCCCATCCTTGGTTCACGGCTTACGTTTAGGTGTACATAAGAGCTTGAACAGATCCTCCTCGAGGGCCACAGGTTTGGTTATCCTTTTTCCTTTGGTCAAGGCCTTAGGAAATGGTATCCTAGTTGGTTCCCCTAGAATAGGTCCAGGTTCTTGATCTGGGATAGTGGTATCCTGGATAACTATCCTAGGGTCTTGGCTACTACCAGGCTTGGTGTGGTTCGAATAATGTGGGTCTTGGGTTGTTTTACCACTACGTGTTGTTATAGAGTTTAATCAGGCTTGGTTTTGGTTTGGGTTTGGTAAGAGGGGTGGCTGCTACTGAAATCCTGCATAAGATGTCGAAGCTTCCATCTCATTTGGTGATGGAGTAGCAGGGGCCTGATAAATCAAATGTGCGTGGCCTGAATTTGGGTTCATAATGCGTCTCTGGGTTGGCACGTTATTTGTATTTGGCAGAGGTTGCGAAGGAAGGGTGCTAGTTGGCAGGAATTTGCCATCTGGGCCAGTTGGTTGCGAACCTCTGTGATCTCGTCCTTGTGCTGTTTTTGCATTGCCGCATTTGTCTTTTGAATGTCAGCCAGTGCTTGAAGGATAAGAGTCATTTGATCCTGGTTTGGCCCGGATTGGTAGGTGGGATTGGGCCGAGGCTGAGGCGGCTGATATGGATGAGGGGCTTGTGGACGGGGCTGATACGGTGGTCTTTGAGTCTGAGAATTTCCTGTCCACTGAAAGTTAGGATGATTTCGCCAACTAGGGTTGTAGGTATTGGAGAATGGTTCATTCTGGATGGCGTTGATGTCCTCGTAGTTCTGAGGAACCTCAGGAAAGTCAGAATATGAGGGTTCAGAGTTCCCCCAACTCGAGTAGAATGGATCGAAGGTCACTCCGGTCCGAGAGGCAGACAAGGGTGGATATGGGTCCATCGCCTTAGCAGATTGGTGGTAGATGTTTGCACAATTTCCCTCGCCAGAGGTGGTCGTGCAAAAGAGTTCTGCGTAGAGGTGGCTTGCTGTAAATGCCGAGTTAGCTCATCCACCTTTTCTATGATAGAAACCTTGTCCACCCGACTGGCCATGAGTTCCAAGTTGACGGATGTGGACAGGTCCTGCGTCTCATGTGCCCCTCTCAGATTCGTCGATGTGCAGGCATTCGTCCTGTCGAATAAGCCCATGGAGTCATTATTTATGGAGTTCTCACACGTGTTTTCGAGAATCTCCCACACTGTGTCCTCATGTTGACCCATGATGTTTCCTCCGCACGTTGCATTGGCGAATAATCGAATGTCTTCACAGAGTCCCTGGTAAAAAGACTGGACTTGTTCCCATTTAGGAACTCTGTGATGGGGGCACTTTCACATGAGATCTAAGAATCGGTCACATGCTTCATGAAGAGGTTCTCCTGGTTGTTGAGTGAAATGGGTGATCTGGTGGCACAAGGCATTCGTCCGGCCAACTGGGAAGAACTTTTTCAAGAATTTGGACTAAAGTTCCTCCCATGTGTTGATCAGACGGGTCTGAGTTTGATACCAATGGGCGGCCTTGTCCAGGAGGGATAAGGAAAACATTTTCATAAGTAGGATATCCCAGTTTTGTGGATCTGACCCGAAGGTCTGGACCAGATGCTTGAGTTGTTTAATGTGTTGAATGGATCCTCGAAGTTAAGCCCATGAAACTTTGCTATGGCATGAATCATATTGGGCTTCAGTTCAGAATTCGGACCTCCAATTAGGATTCGGACTCGAGGCTCGATCGCCACCGCAGTGGGATTATAGTGATCTTGCATCATTGGTTGCTGCGGTGGGTTTACAAAGTTTTGAAAGAGATCATTCAGCCATTGAAGTTGGTGCTCAAGGTTGTTCTCCTCTTCAATGTGTTGTGCCATGATGGGAGAAGGAGAACTTGGTTCTGAATCAGATGAAAGATTTATGTGGTGGGGTTGCTGCACAAACAAAGACGTTGAGGCTTGGCCTCGACGAGAGTGAATTTCTAAAGGAGGTCTTAAGGACCTCCTACCGAACATGCACCGAAGGATGTGATGAGATTAGAAGGTGCTCGACCCAATCGAGACACCCAAAAATTGTTGGGTGACTATAGAGGTTCAGGGCAGATGATACCCCTTAGTCAGAAAGGTCGTCCACTTGAGAAGTACCTGGGCAGCCAGAGAGGGAGAGTCCTGCAAAGACCCCTACATGGTAGAGTGTCCCCACGAGTTACAGGGTTTCCCCCACCCGACCTCTCTTGTCACTGAGATTCCAGGTAGACCAGAATGGGGACCTTGACCTCTTAAGTCTACCTTTTTTACTTTAAGATCAAGGTGCTTAAGGTTCCACTTGAACTTTTAGGTTATTTGAGTGAAAAACTGACCTAATTTTAAGGTTGGTTGACCCAAAGGATCAACTTCACCTCTTGTTCCTTTGAGAGCTTTTGGGTCCTTTTTCTTAGGGTTCAAATGGATTTAAAAGCCTGATTTGCTTAGGGTTTCTCTTGTATAGATCTTTTCAAACAAGGTTTAGGCACACCTCTTTGGAAAAACTTTTTTCTTTGTTTAAAAGAAGATGTCTCTAAAAACCCTAGCTTTGCAATCCTTAAGTTGGCTCTAGTTGGTCGAATTTAGTTGCCTCAAAATTTGGTATCTAGGGCTCAATCAAGAAAGTTTTAGCCCTAGTTACCTTAGTTGGATGAGCAGTTCAAGATGTGTTGAAATGAAAATCAGGCAACTTTGATGAATTACTAAGTATGAAACAGGTAGCCCTAGGTTGATTCTTTGTTCCTTTTCAGACTTTGAGGGGGTTAAGAGAGAGGGTATTCCTTGGTGTGTCTATTGTGCAGATGCTCTTCTTCTCTCTGCTTTCCTTGAGACAAGCATAACAAAAGAGAGGAATTAAGTCAATATTGGGCCAGAAGTTGTGATCAAAAGCTTTAGAAGTGCCCGTTGCTCCCTGGCAATGACACCAAAATGTTAACGCGGCTAGATCGTGTTTTAACAAATATTTCGTTGTAATATAGATGAACTTTCAGCGAAAATAAATAAAAATTTATAACTCGAAAATCATAATATCCGAGGTCGAACACAGGGAGCAATCTGAGTATTCCAAAACTTGAGAACACAACTTTTTTAAATAAGAAGAAATGACTAATTCAATAGAAGTGACATGAGAGATATAGAAAGAAATTGTTCAAAAAATGGATGTCAGATAATGCATCAGACATCTTAAAGTATTTCTTAGACTCTTCTTTTGGTGATTTGCTCTACTGCATCTCCTTTTCTTTCTCTTCCTTAGCTGCTTCTGTTCCTCTTCTTTTTCCTTCTCTTCTTGATTTGCAGCCAAGTCCTGGCTTGCCTCTTCTTAAGTAGCCTTCTTTTTCTTCATCCTCTTCTTCCTTTGCTTTCTTGCTTCTTTGTCTGCCCCTTGATCTCTTTCTTCTTCCTTCTTCAGTTCCTCTTTTCTTTGGCTTCGCTTCTTCTTCTCTGCCTTGCCTTCCTTTTCCCTCTGCTGAGCTTCCTTCCTTTTTCCTCTCCTTCGCTTGCAGCGGCTAAGTCCCTGCTTCATGCATATAAACACCATGCAGCAAAACCTACTCCCCTACCCTTCCCGCACGTCTCTCTCTCTCTTAATCTTTTCGGTATGCTCTTCCAGAGTCGAGTTATTGGGTCGGGTCGCGTGCCTGGGTCCAGGTGCACCGACATGGGTGTGGTGCGCGACGAGTGCTCAGGAGTGGGGGTAGTCGGGTCGGAGCACCAGATCCGCGGGGTGAAATCGTAGATGAGGCGCTGTGGATAGGTGAGGAGGGACCTCACCCTAGTGTATTCCAGGAAACAAGGAAGTAACACAAAATCAATATAAAGCACTCACGCGCTTTGGTACTTATGGAGGTGGGACTAATGCCCACCGCTCTTTCTCGCGTGCCCACAGTAGACTGTGCCTCCAATTACCACAACTGTTGGTCTCGCGGCATCACTTGCTGGGACAACTGGATGCGCAAGACCTCCCCAAGTTTGCTGCACATGGAATCCTGAAGTCCAGCGACCTGGAGCAAGCGTGCAGCTTCCTCGAGTCACCGCTAATGGCGGCCAGAGCTCGAAACCTGCCTGACACGAAAAGGGCCTTACGGCTCAATCAGACTGCAGGGGGACCTTTGCCGTGTCATGACGAAGGTGAGGCAGTGGGTGGCAGGCTACGGAGCGACCTAGGCATGCGTGCCTAGGTCGCTCTGTGGCCGGATGGATGGGTTTGGTCGAGGGGTAGTTGTGGTGGCGTAGAGGGTCTGTGGATGAGTGGAGGTTATTTAGTGGAGTATGGTGAAGGTTATGTGGTGGTTGGAGAGACGTGTGGGGCTGCGGAGTGATGGGAGCGTCTCGCCTGAGGGTGGCTGGAGATGAGGAAGGTGGCAGTGGACAGTGACGGTCGAGGGGCGGTTGTGTGAAATAAAGTGAGGGAAATGAAAGAGTGGAAGATGGGGAACTTATCTGGATTGTTTGGAGTGAAAGGGGGCAACGAAGACAGATGGCTCGTTTGTGCCGTCGTCAGAGAAGACAACCCCGAGGGAGATAACGACGACGAGCAGGAGGTCAGGGAGGCATGCGCTTGGTGCGGCGTGACGTAGGAGGATGAGACAGAGTGAATTGTGCTGCTTGTATGGCAGCAGAGCGACGAAAAGGAGGAGAGGTAACCGCTAGAGCTTGCAGGCTTCTTGGCCAAAGAGAGGAGAGATGAATTTCGGAGAGTTCTACGGCCAAAACAAGTCTGAGAGATTCACAGAGGGTCGGGGGTCCTTTTATAGTTGCTGGCCGAGCTTCTTGTGCTTGGAGGGAAAGCCTTTAGCCACCGTCGTCTCGTCGGAGAAGGAAGGTAGTTGGGATCCCAAATCTTTCGTGCGTTCGCATGAGAGATTGGACAGGAATCAGAGATTGTGATCGGGCTCAGATGGAAGGGGATTCCACAGAGAATCTCCCTTCCAATTCTGGGAGATCTCTGAGGGATCAGGGAGTATCCCACCTCCCTTCCTCGCCGGAGAAGGATTCCTCCCCATTAATGGCAGAGGGACCTGTTTGTAAGATCGGCGAGGAAGCTAGGGTGGTTTATGTAATGGTTTTCAAAAGATAAGGGTCAAAATGTAATTGGGTGTACTAATTTGCAAAGTAGGTCAAGATGACCTCCCCTTTGGTCCAAATTTTCGTACAAACCTAATTTGGACCCAAGGAATCAAATGGTGGAGTTAGATTTTAGGTTTGACAACGTTTGTTTGGAAATTTTGCATAAAAACTCAAATTAGGTCAATTAATGAGTTTGGACCCCAATCTAGGTCAAACTAAGTTCCAAAGGAAAAATTGAATGTTTTAAACCCTAGGGGATATTTTTCCATGAATTTTAGAGGGTTTAATTGATTTTTATCCTGACTAGAACCTTGTTAATTAAACGAGTCTGTTTATGGTTACGAGATGTCATTTAATTCCTAGATTACACATGAACCCATTTCTGATTGAATCAACCAACTTTTTCTCTTATTTAGACCATTTGACCTATGTTTTGTCTCTAAGAAATCCTGTTTATGTACTGCAATGGTAAAATTACAGTTTTACCCTTTATTTCATGTTTTCTTCTCGGAACACTTATTCCTCCAATTAAGCCTTTTTCTAAGTTATGCAGGAGCTTTTTTTCTCTTTCTTCGATCAAAATGAGCTAGTTAGGGCTCATGATGAGGCTCTTTTCATTAACAAAATCAATAACCTCTTCAAAAGATGCCGGGTCTGCCATAGAGGGTTGCAGGTCCAATTCATCATCAAAGGAGGAACTTTCAAATGCAAAATCCATCATAAAAGTCTCAATATTCATATTATCATCCTCAAGTTCCTCAATAAATCCACCATCCTTGAATTTATTAATCACCTTAAAAATATCCAATTTCATTCTTCAGTCCCCAAAGGCAATTTTCAAGCTACCGCTTTCACAGTTAATGTTGGCCTGGGTGGTAGCTAGGAATGGATGCTCCAGAATGTTGGGAGTGTTCCGTAGATTTTCAAATACATCCATGTCAAGGATAAGGAAATCTACAAGAAAATAAAAATCCATAACCTTAACAATAACATCTTCAATAACACCTCGCAGATTTGTGACCGAACGGTCCGCTAACTGCAGCATTATTGAAGTCGGCTGAAGTTCGCCTAATGCAAACTTCTCGTAAAGAGAAGTTGGAATTAGGTAGATGGATGCACCCAATCCAGCAGTGCTCTATCAAAAGTGTAATTTCTAATGACACAAGAAATCAAAGGAGCACCTGGATCTCTCTTTCTCTGAGAGAGGTGGTGTAGGATAACAGAACTAGCCTGCTTGGAGAGTACCACCTTCCTCAGAATTGATTCTCTCGACTTACACTTATATGTACATAAATCCTTTAAAAATTTCACGTAAGCTGGTATATGTTTGATAGCGTCAAGGAGTAGGATATTGATCTCGACATTCTTGAAAATATTCATAAGCTCTTCATTATTATCAACAGACTTCTTCCTTGATCTGATCAAGGCCTCAAGAAAAGGGACATGAGTCGGATCTTCGGAATTAGGTTCCTGAGCCTTGATTTCTTCTTGAGAGTTCTCCTTTCTTTCCTCAGGATCTTCAGGATTCGGTAAATTGGAACAGTGTGGTTGTGGATCCTGAGTTTGTTTACCACTCCTCAAGGTAATAGAATTAGCAAATGCATATGGGTTTGGGTCTTGGGGAGGGTTAGAAAAGATTGGATGGGCTTCATTAGCCAAAAATCGTTGATTTGCAGAAGAAGGGGAAGGACCCTACCCAACCACCTGACCATGTGCGTGTGGGTCCCTCTGATTCCCGTACCCATGGGCCTGATTGCCTAGATTCAGGATATTACGTGGGTTGGGTACAGGTTGTGATGGTAGAGATCCAGGTTGATGAGAATTAGCTATGTGCCCAGTTTGGAAGTTGTCCAACAAGGTTTTCATTTGCTGCATGAGCTGGAGCATAGATCCTTGCATCTTTACCATTTGTCGATTCAAGTAGCCTACCCTATAGGTTGATAGGCATTCCGAACTGGCTGATTGACCTGATTTGGGGGCAACTGAGTGTAAACATGACCCTGACCCATTATTCATTTTGGAGCATAGTTGCTGGGTCAGAATTGGGTCTGCTGCCCTCGGTTATTCCAGGAGAAGTTAGGGTGGTTTCTCCAACTTACATTATAAGCATTGCAGTAGGGGTTGGATCTAACATTCTCCTGTATAGCTCAAACATCCTCGTAGGTTGAGGATGGAGAGAATGAGAGGGAAGGACTAGAGAAACTGGGATCAAAGGCCCCAGTTTGGAACCCGTGGGGTTCCGAATAATGTTGGCTCGCAGGTTGAGCCACATCAAGTTGATTCATGAACTCCCATCCAGAAGGAGCTCATGATGAATGGAATACCGAATTCTGGGATTGAGTGGATCGAGAGTTGTTCATTAAGTTTCCAGCCGTCCACTCCTCCATTCTCTTAGCAACCAAGTCCACCTTATCAAGTATATTACAAATCAATTTCATATCAGATGAATGAGAGTCGTGGACTTCATTAACATTCGATCTGGGCTGCTGGGACAGGTTAAAAGTATCCATGGAGGCATTATTGATCGAATTCTTGCTCATCTACTCAAACAAATCATGCACGCTATCTGCATCTTTGCTGAGGAAATTGCCTCTGCAAGAAGTGTCCATGTGATTTCTGAGTTGCTCAGTCAACCCATGGTAGAAAATCTGCATGAGTTGCCATTTCGGCACCTCGTGGTGTGGACACCTCCACAATAGGTCTTGGAATTGCTCCCAAGCAACATGAAATTGCTCCCTCATCTGCTGGGTAAATGTAGTAATTGCCTCTCTCAAAGCATCAGTACATCCGACAGGGAAGAATTCTTCAGAAAGGCTGATTTCAACTCATTCCAAGTTGCAATTGGTGTTTCTATTGTCCTATACCAATGAGCGGCTTTATCCCTAACAGAGTGGGGGAAGAGCCTCATGATCATTTGATCCTCATTCACGTTTCATGCCTTGGTAGTCTGGACCGAAGTGGTCAAGTCCTCCAAGTGTTGAAACGGGTCTTCAGAGCCAAGCCCATGGAAATGTTTGATCAGGCTTAACACCTGGGATTTGATCATAAAAATCCTTCAAGGGCTGAGCACCCTGCATTCTTTGGAACCATTCTTGCATTCTCTGCATTGTTCCAGTCACCTTCGAAACACCTCCTATGGATCCTACGGTACAGGAGGCTGTTGATTGGCCATGGGATCAATTTGGCCAAAATCCAATCTACGCCTCCTAGAATACTCTAGTGGTCCTTCCAATCGGGGATTCAATGACCTTCTTCCCAGCATAAACTAGGAAGAGGTTGGAAGGACTGGGGATAAGAACCCTGCAGCACAACAAAACAAGCTTGTCCTTAAGTGGGGTAGCCTAAGGATCTACAAACTCTCAGAACCCGCCTTATGATTATAAACGATTTACTCTACTTGTGTCGGCTCAATCCAACCAGTTAGAAGGAGGGACTGGGGAGAAGGTTCTTCCTTCGACTTGCCCCTCCGGTTCCTAGTGTACCCCCCAGCCGCAGTCTTTTGACGCTTCTCCCCTATCTAGACATCAGATTGATCAGTATAAGTAGGTTAATCATAAACAATCTTAGACTAGGCCCCAAAGAGAGAATCAGTCCTTAAGGCCAACGTCTACTCAATTTTATTGAGGCCTAGGATTGTAGTGCTTATGGAATGTGGTGGGCCCCTAAAATGGGTTGTGCCCTTAATGATCAATTGAGTATGTGTAAGTGCATGCACAACTAGGGATTTCAAACAAGATTATTTGTGATGAGTACATTTTAATGTTCAAATCTTGCTTAAGTAGCTTTTAGGGTTTAGGATTAAGATGAATTCAATCAAGTTTGAGGCAAACCAGGTTTTTAAGCATGGGTGAAGATTACTTTCCTTTTTAAAGTCAGAATTAAAGTGGAGTGCCTGGTATGAACCTAGATTGGAAACCGTAAGAGGAAGCTACTTGGTGAGTTGATTTTACGTTGAGTGGTGCAGCCCAAACAACTCAAACAATTGGCCACAATTGCACCAGTGAATTAGGCACACAAAAATGATTAACCTAGAATGATTTCTTCTCCTTTTTGTGTTGATTTATGTGTATCGGTTCCACAGATCATAATCCGGTTCAGTAGAAGAAAATCAATTCGGTTAAGTGCCTTGAATGTGGGTGTCTGTTGTGTGTATGTTGAATTACCCCACAAAAATATCTTTTTGTTTTTTTTTTATATGTGAGGATGAAATGAATGTGAGTGGAAATCCAAACAACCAAACTAATCCAACGATTTATGCAAACACCTAAGTTAATTGGAATTTGAATTTAATGTGATGAAATGAAATCAATGGAGGGGGAAGAATGGGGAGCACTTACAGTCGTCTTCAACTACACTTTACTCCGATCTACCGCTTGACGATTCCCTGATAGAGGCATTTGCAAAACAATAGACACGAGAGAAAGCAACTTCGAAGACAGTAATGTGCGTGAAATGCAAAAAGATCGAAAAATCATTGCCTCCTCGGCAATGGTGCCAAAATGTTGAATGGCAGATGACTACGCTATTGGAGTTGGTTTTGAAAACCTATCATTGTAGTTCGAGTAGCAAAGAAATCTGTTCAACAAATAAAATTTATACCGAAAAATCTGTAAAGAAATTCCAGGTCGAACTCAGAGAGGCTACGCCGATCAAAATTCATAATTATATTGTTGTGCTTCTTGTTTAAAGGGCGGAATAATCACAATGGAATGGAATCAATATAGACAATAAGAGAGAGCGAGAGAGAACATTCACTTGATATTGCAAAATGTTTTTACAACTAAGAAAATAAGAAATGATTACACTAGAAACTGAGAAATTATTACAACTAGAAGGCAGTAAAAAGAATGGGAGAGAGAAGTTATCCTCCTTGAAGATTACTTGGAGAATGAGCCAGATGGTACAACACCTGGAAGACGCAGAACGAAGTGGGAAGAAGGAGGACGAAGCAGGAGGAATGGGAATCAGGCAGCATGTCATTGTCGTCGTCATGGGATCCACCTCTAGAACAGGGGCAAAAACCTAGTTTTAGTACTTGAGGAGCATGCCGAGTGTGGGACAAGCTTCTCTTGAGCTTTGGAGAGGGAGAGAGGAGAAGGAAGGGATGAGAAATACATATGGTAGGGATCTCCTTTTCTAGTTGCAAGGAGTGGGGGCATTTTGGACATTACAACATGAAAAAACATTAATTCAGGACCTTTAGTGATAGATTTATCCGTCACTAAAGGCCTGAACGTGGCCGACGTCTGCGCTGCTCGTGCGCCCCCTCGCCTCCGCGCTCTTCAATGCCTGCGCACGTTCGAGCACACTCGTTCGTCTAATCAAGAGATCGGATGGCTTAAACTGCCTAGGCCTACACTGCGCACACGGTGCGATCGTGCATTTGCACCACATGTCTGATCACTCGTGGGTGCTATCGATCGATCAGCATCGTTCAATGCACATCACACGGCACCAATCGTGCACCCAGTCATAAGGAGAATTGTTGCACCCACGATTCGAATCCGCAGCATCCACCTCTGCAACTCCTTAACCGCTGCACTACGCGTGTAGTTGAGGCGCATTGAGGAATTTGCGCATGGCCGATGTCGGCCATTGGGTCTTCATCCGGCGGTCGAGATCAAGCATTGCTTGCGCCTTTATATGAGGAGAGTGCTAGATGAGTGGTGGTGTGGCATGTTCTCGACCATTGGATGGGCATTTTTACAGTCGAGATTTGTCAAGCAGGTGAAGAACAAGAATTGCGGCCAGTGCTAGGTGGCTATGATGGTGCCTTGTGGTGCCATCTAGGCCGTCCATCTTTTAAGTGTTGTAGATGGTGCCACGGGTGTCGGATTGGATCGATTTTCACGGCGTTAGGCTACGATTGTCAATCCAAACCCATTCATGCGGTTGGATTTGTTGTCTGAGGTCTAAATTAACACCATCTTGCCCCTTACTCTTTAGGGTTCCTTGATCTCTATCAGGTGCTACGGATGTTAGATTAGGGCAATCTTGGAGTTGTTCAACTCCAACCGTCTCCTTGATCAGACCTATACGTTGGATCTTTGATCCGAGGTCCCGATTAAAAAGTCATTCTGTCCCTGAAGATAAAAGAAGACAATTACTATACAATTTATACAACTTGATCTGAATGCATGATTATGCATATTATGTACTATTTACAATGTATAATGCTAATGTGACACTAAGAACATCCATTAATAGACATTTTAGGTTAATCAGATGCATGCACATTAATCGGTTGTCCAGATCCCAGCTCAAGAAATGAACGTATAATTGCTAAACACTTCGGAAGAAGCAAAGAAGTAGAATAATCAGGGGAAATATACATTGGATTTGCCCTTGTGTTGACCCCATAAAAATAAAAGCAGAGAGAAAGCTACCAGTCGAATAGGTATGCCTTTAGGTAGAATTCTTTTTAAGGTCACCTACTGTCGTAGAAACTCGAAGTCCGTTCTGATTGCTGATCAGTGAGTCCAGCACTTTTCACTAAAAGATGCTTAAAACTTAGAGTTCCCATCGAGTCTTAGGTAGGTTGAGTAGTCGTAGAAAGCTCCTCTGAAACCCTAAATTCAAAAATTTAGAAAAAAAGGAAAAAGAAGGAAAAGAAAATGATGCTTCTGCTTTTGAATAAGGCGAGGGCTTGAGGTGGTCTGCATTTTGGAAGACACCCGGATGCTGTTGTGTCTCTATAGTTCAAGTCTTAGTTGAAATCCCTAAGTGTTAAAAAATAACATTTGGCCAAGAAATTTTATTCTAATTCTCTTATAAATAGCATATAGTTTTGCTAGAGACTAGTAAAAGATAGGTGATGAGAACCTCATCATGAGCCATAACTAGCTCATTTTGACCTAATACAGAGAATAAAAGCTCCTACATAACCTTAGAAAGGCTTGGCTCAGAGAGATTCTGAGTTTACAAAGAAAACATAAACTGAGGGGTAAAAATGCAATTTCACCAATCCGATCTGAAAATAGGGTAACTTAGGGTCCAAACATAGGTCAAAACAACCTAATAAAAAGAAAAGTGGGATGAGATGACTCAATAAGGGCTACAGCAACTCCAAAGAATTAAATAACAGCTTGTAACCTTAAAAACAAACCCACTTCAATTCACGTGGTTCGAGGCAAGTTAAAAATCAACTAAACCCTCTAAAATTCATAGAAAAATAATCTCTATGGTTTAGGACTTTCAATTTGGCCTTAGGAACTCATTTTGACCAACATTGAGAACCATGCCCAATTAACAACTTAATTTGGGTTTTTGTGCAAATTGACTGGTCAAACAAGGTTTAATCTAGAAATAAAATTCACCATCAGAATCCTTAGGTCCTAATTAATCATGTATAAAAACTTGGGCCTAAGAAGAAACCTTCTTGACCAACTTTACACTTTGGTCCTCATATATTTACTTTTTGGCCCTCAACTTTTGAACCCTCACATTTTGGCCCCTAACTGTCCTTCGTTCTTTACGTTTAGGTCCCTCCTGCAGAACTTGCGCAGCACCATGCTCCGGCGACCTTGCGCGGAGCATGGCGCCGCGCAGGGTGAGGGAGGGGCCCTGGCAAGTCAATGGGGGGTACCCTGTGTCGTCAGCCACCGTAGGGACACCCCCCTGAGTACTGCGACCACCCATACCGCCCGTGCGAACGCACGGACGGTATGGGTCTCCTTCCTCCGGCGTCCTCCGGCGAGGGAGACACGTCGTCTCCCTCCGCCCTCCTCTCTGATTCCGCCCCTATAAATACCCCTGTCGCTCTGCCGTTCTTCGGAGCTCGGATCTGACGGAGACACCCCACTAAATTCCTCCCTTCTGACTCCGACAGACGCCCCCTTGCTCCGGAGGCCTCTCCTCCTCCTCGTCGCCCTGCCGCACTACCAGCAGCAGGGTTACCTTCCCTCGATCTTTCCGCGTCACGCCGCACCCAGCTGACGCCTCTCTGGCCCTCTCCTCGCCGCCGCCCCTTCCTTTGGGCAATTTCTTCTCCGACGACAGTCGATACGACTGTCGCCTGCACCAACCCCTCCTCGTCCAGCTTAGCAGGTAGAACTTCTCCTCTTCCTCCCCTCTTTCTTTTCTATACTGAAAACCCTTTCTGTCGCCACCTATTTCCCACCGATCACCCTCACCTTCTCCACCTCCAGCCAAACTCCGGCGAACCACTCCCATCGCTCCAGCACCCCACACGGCTCGCCGACCTGTGCATAACCTCCGCCTCCTCACCCTGATCCTCCTCCGCCCTTCCACTGTCCACCAAACGCCCTCTGCAGACCCACCGAACACACCCACTTCTTCGCTCGCAGTTTGACCTAGGGTGACCTGTTTGCTCCACCACGCCCCCTGCAGACCCTCTGACCACCTTCGCCGTGCCACGGCGAAGGTCCCCCGCCTATCTGATTTGGCCGAGAGGCCGTTCTTCTGTGACCAGGTGACTCGCCCGCCGTCGCCATTACTGAGCAGGCAGAGCTCTTCACCTACAGGTGCAGGCACACCTTCGCCCAGATTCGACTCCCAGGTTGTGCGGGGTGTCTCCGTGAAGTGTCCCAGGCTCGCAGTTGGGGCAAAGGCGTCACGTGAAGCCACGATTGCCCGCTGCTCCCTCCGCTGCGGGCGCTCAATTGGGGTGGGACATTTAGTCCCACCTCGGAACTTTTCAGAGGCGCGCGGGCGCATAAAGGCAAAAAGTGCCTTATGCTGTTTGCCTCCTGACCACGGGGTGAGGTCCCTCTCACCCGACCCGGCCTCGTCCGTGATCACGCTCCGCGGACCTTGCCCGACCCGATTAACCTGACCTGCACTCCTCGCCCACAACCGCATGCTGATGGGCCTGGACTGGGGCACGACTCGTACCCGATTACCCGGTTGCTCTTGGAGAGCTGTCCTAAGAGCAAACTCAGAGAGAAAGAGACGTGCGGGGGAGGGGGTAGAGTAGGTTTTTGCCCTCTGACTCTGAACTCTTGAGCATGCAGGCACAGGTGAAGAAGAAGGAAGCTAAGGGAGACACTGTAGCAACAAGTGGTTTAAGTCGTCTGATTTTCAAATCAGATGACGTCCTGAAGACAGGAGAAGGCAAAGAAGAAGAAGGAAGGCGAGGCAGAGGAAAGAAAGGAATACAGAGCAGCCAAGTGAAGAAACAGAAAGAAGAAGAAGAAGACAGAAGAAAAGAAGAAGAGCACGGGAGGAAGATCTGAGGCAAGAAAAGAAGAAACAAAGAAAATAAAAAGAAGAAAAAGACAGGATCGTCCAACCAAGAAATAGAGGAAGAACATGAAGAACAAAAGCCAAAGAGGAGAGAAGACAAAGAGGAAGAAAGAAGAGAAGAAGAAGAGCCAAACTTTCATCTCTCTCTCTCTCTCTCTTTATTTTTGTAATAGAACATGTATATCTGTAGAATATGACTTGCTCCCTGAGTTCGACCTCGGCAGAACTGTATTTTCCGAGTAACAAATATTAGCAAATGATGGCAATAACTATCTGTACTACAACAACTTAAGAAAAGCTAGTTGCTGCCACCGTTCTGCCAGTTGGCGCCGTTGCCGGGGAGCAACGGCTATTCTAGAGGTAAACATTCTTTTTTTTTAGTTCTAATAATCTCCTCTCTTTTGTGCAGCTACTGGAAATCAAGAAGACAAGCAACCGCACGACAACCACTCCGAGGACAGGTAATTTTCTATCCTCTCAACCCCTAAATTCTAAAGAGGAAGAAAAGAAAAGAACAAGCAATATAGGGCTAACCTGTCTTCTATACTTAGTGAACCATAAAAAGTTGCATGTTTTCAACCCATTATTCCTACACACAATTAAGGGTATTTAAGGGCTAACACATTCTTGCTTGAGCCCTAATTACCCAACAAAGAACTAACTGGACCAAATAGAGCCAACATAAGATTCAACAATAGGGTTTTAGAGACACTACTTAAATCAAGAATGGAGAAAATCCAAAAGAAGTGTGCCTAAACCATTGATTGAAAATACCTATCCAAAGAAACCCTAAAATAAGATTGGCTCTTTAAACACTTGAACCCTAAAAGACAAGACCTAATAAGCAAAACTAGCAGGTAAAGTTGACCATTTGGGTCAACTAACCTTCAAATTAGGTCACTCTTTGCACTTAAAAGACTAAAGTTCAAGTGGAACCCTAAGCACCTTGATCTTGAACTAAAATTGGTAGACTTAAGAGGTCAAGATCCCCATTCTGGTCTACCTGGAACCGCAGTGACAAGAGAGGTCGGGTGGGGGAAACCCTGTAACCTGTGGGGACGCTCTACCGTGTAGGGGTCTTCGCGGGACTCACCCTCTCTGGCTGCCCAGGTAATTCTCAGGTGGTCGATCTTTCTAATCAAGGGGTCCATCTGCCCCACACCTCTATAGTCACCGAACACATTCTTGGGTGTCTTGATTGGGTCCAGCACCTTCTAAACTCATCTCTTCCAACAGTGCATGTACGGTAGGAGGTCCTTAAGACCATCCTTAAGACCTCCTTTACAAATTCACTCTCGTCAAGGCCAAGCCTCGACGCCCGTGTGTGTGCAGCAACCCCCTCACATTATTCTCTCTTCTGATTCAGAACCAAGTTCTTCTTCTTCCCCCATCATGGCTCAGCCAGTTGAGGAAGAAAACAATCTGGAGCACTAGCTCCAGCGACTCAACGACCTCTTCCAAAACTTTGTGCACCCACTGCAACGTCCCATGATGCGAGACCATTATAATCCTGCTGCGGTGGCCATCGAGCCTCGAGTCAGAATCCCGATTGGAGGACCTGATTCTGAATTGAAGCCCAATATGATTCATGCTATACCTAAATTCCATGGGCTTAATTCTGAAGATCCCTTCCAGCACATCAAACAACTAAAGCATCTGGCCCAAACTTTTGGGTCAGACGCACAAAATCGGGATATTCTTCTCATGAAGATGTTCTCCTTCCCTCTTACGGACAAGGCCGCCCATTGGTACCAAACTCAGACCCGGCCGATCAACAATTGGGAAGAACTTCAGTCCGAGTTCCTAAAAAAGTTCTTCCCTGTTGGACAGACCAACGCCTTGCGCCATCAGATTACACACTTCACCCAACAAACAGGGGAACCTCTCCATGAGGCATGGGATCGTTTTCAGGATCTCATGAGAAATTGCCCCAATCACGGAGTTCCTAAATGGGAACAAGTCCAATCTTTTTACCAGGGACTCCGTGAGGACATCCGTCTTTTCGTCAATGCAACCTGCGGAGGAAATATCATGGGTCAACATGAAGACACCGTGTGGGAGATTCTCGAAAACATGTGCGAGAACTCCATCAACAATGACTCCATGGGATTATTCGACAGGGCAAATACCCGCGCAGCGACGAATCCCAGGGGAGCACACGAGACGCAAGGCCTGTCCTCATCAGTCGACTTGGAGTTAATGGCCAGTTGATTGGACAAGGTCTCGATTATCGAAAAGAAGGTGGATGAGCTGACTCAGCATCTGCAGCGAGCCACCACTGTGCATAACCCTTTCGCACAGCCTCCTTCCACAAGGGAAACTATGCAAAACATTCTCCATCGATCTTCTCCTAGGATGGACCCATCATCCGAATGTTTGCCTGGAGGTCCTTCCGATTCCTTCTACACCTGCCAGGGAAATTCCATTCCCTCTTTCTCTAACTCTCTGGAGGTTCCTCAGACCTGCGAGGACCTCAACGCCATCCAGAACGACCCGTTCTCCAACACCTATAATCCTGGATGGCGTAACCATCCTAACTTTCAGTGGGTGGGAAATTCCCAAACCCAAAGACCATCCTTCCAACCCCGCCCACAACCTCCTCGTCCTTACCAGCCACCTCAGCCTCGGCCCAACCCTACTTATCCATCTGGGCCAAATCAAGATCAAATGTCCCTTATCCTTCAGACCCTGGCTGACATTCAAAGAACGAATGTGGCTATCCAGAAACAACACAAGGACGAACTCGCAGAAGTCCGAAACCAATTGACCCAGTTGGCAAACTCTCGCCAGCCAGGTACTCTTCCTTCCCAACCTCTGCCTAATCCTAATAACGTGCCAACCCAGCGGCACGTTATGAACCCAAACCCGGGCCATGCCCATATGATCTATCAGGCCCCCTCTGTTCCTTCACCTGATGGGATAGAGGCCTCCACTTCTTTTGCAGGTTACCAGCAGCAAGCTATCTTACCCAATCCCAACCAAAACCAGGCAGGACTTAATTCCGTAACGACCCGTAGTGGTAAGGAAACCCAAGACCCACCTCATCCGAACCACTCCAAGCCTGGTAGTGATCCCAAGCCTAAAACAGTAATCCAGGACGTCCCCACCCCTATCCCAGACCCACAACCAGGACCTATCCTAGAAGAACCAACCAAGATCCCATTTCCCGAGGCCTTAACCAAGGGAAAGAAGACCACCAAGCCCGTGGCACCTGAGGAGGACCTGGTCAAGCTCTTTGAGCAGGTCCACATAAACATCCCCTTGATGGATGCAATCCGCCATGTACCAGCTTACGCATGATTTTTAAAGAATGTGTGTACACCCCAGCGTAAGCCGCAAACCAAGGGTGGGAGCCCAATTGTTCTGTCAGAGCAAGCCAGCTCTGTAATCCTCAGTAAACTCCCACCCAAGGCGAAAGATCCTGGTACTCCCCTAATTTCTTGCAAGATAGGTGCTACCCAATTTGATAGAGCTTTGCTAGACTTAGGTGCATCCATAAACCTGATACCCACATCCTTACTTGACCATCTAGAAGAATCTGAGCTAAAACCAACCGAGGTGACATTACAATTAGCAGATCGATCTATAAAGTCACCAAAAGGGATTCTTGAGGATGTTATCGTAAGAGTGCAGGATTTCTATTTCCCAGTGGACTTTATAGACTTAGATATGGACGCGCCTAAAAACCCTAGGGATACACCAATCATTCTAGGGAGACCTTTCTTGGCTACTGCTAGAGCCAACATCAGCTGTGAGGAGGGCCAAATAGAGCTTAAATTTGGAGATCAAACCTTAAAAATTGATATATTTAAGGCCCAACAAGGAATTAATTGCGGTGTCATAGAACAGATTTGTGACGTTAGGATTTTGGTTGATGAGTCACACCTCCAGAATGACTCGATTATGCCTCATCAATCACAGAAAGATCTTGACCCGCAAACAGAGGAGTCGAATCCAGACATACACAACCCAGTAACTCCTACCCTTGAACCTCACATCTACACTGAACCACCCGCTGCTGCTGATAACCCTATCCTCGAGTTAAAGCCTCTTCCTACTCACTTGAAATACATCTTTTTGGGTTCCAATCAGACCCTTCCTGTGATTATAAATTCCACCCTCAATTTCGAACAGGAATCCCGTCTGATTACTATTCTCCAGCAACATCGCAGAGCCATCGGGTGGACTCTCGATGATTTGACTGGAATAAGCACCTCCTTTTGTACCCATCATATCTATTCAGAAGAGGGCGCATGACCTTCTCGTGAAATGCAGAGACGTTTGAACCCTAATCTGCAGGAGGTCGTGAAAAAGGAGATCATTAAGTGGTTAGATGCCGGGATCATCTACCCGATCTCCGATAGTCGTTGGGTGAGCCCAATTCAGGTTGTGCCTAAGAAGGCAGGACTCACCACCATAACGACTGAAATCGGAGAAATCATTCCTACCCGATTAGCCAATGCGTGGAGAGTCTGTATAGATTACCGCCGACTAAATTCCTCCACAAAGAAGGACCATTTCCCACTACCCTTCATTTATCAAATTCTCGAGAAACTAGCAGGAAATAGGTTCTTCTGCTTCCTTGACGGGTACTCCAGTTACAACCAGGTGGCAATCCATCCTGAGGACTAAGAAAAGACCACATTTACCTGCCCCTTCGGAATGTATGCTTTCTGAAGGATGCCTTTCGGTCTTTGCAATGCACCCGCTACTTTTCATCGATGCATGCTTGCCATATTCTCCGATATGGTAGGTGATTTCCTAGAAGTCTTCATGGATGACTTTTCAGTCTTCGGAGAATCTTTTGATGATTGCCTCCAACACTTGGTCCAGATACTCAGGCGATGCATTGAGGTGAACTTGGTTCTTTCCTGGGAAAAGAGCCATTTCATGGTGCCTGAGGGAATTGTCCTGGGACACTCAATTTCGGAAAAAGGCATCCAGGTGGATCGAGCTAAGGTTGATCTGATTTCTCGCCTTCCTGTACCTAGCTCGATCAGGACATCCGTTCCTTTTTAGGGCACGTCGATTTTTACCGCCGTTTCATTCCAGATTTCTCGAAAATCGCATGCCCCTTGACTTCTCTTCTCTCTAAGGATGTACCTTTTGAAATCTCCAAGGAATGCACGCTAGCCTTTGAAAACCTGCGTGACCGAGTCACCCAGGCACCTATCCTACAATCCCCTGACTGGTGTCAACCATTTGAGATCATGTGCAATGCGTCTGACTTCGCTGTAGGAGCGGTCCTGGGGCAGAAAGCTGACGGGAAACCCATGGTCATCTACTACGCTAGCAAGACACTTGACGAGGCTCAGCGTAACTACACGGTTACGGAGAAAGAGCTGCTAGCCGTAGTATTTGCCCTTGAAAAATTCCGATCGTATCTTCTGGGTTCCCATGTCATCATTTACTCGGATCACACGGCTGTAAGGCATCTCCTTGCCAAGAAGGACGCGAAGCCCCGACTAATCCGTTGGATCTTGCTGTTGCAAGAATTCGATCTTGAGATTCGTGACAAGGCGGGAAGGCAGAATGTGGTAGCCGACCATCTGTCCCGTCTTCCTTCTGAGATCATCAACCCTTCCGGACCCATCAGGGAACATTTTCCTGATGAGCACCTGCTTTCTGTTGGTACTAGACTTCCATGGTTTGCTGATATAGTAAACTACTTGGCATCTCATCAGACACCATCTAATTGGCCGAAGGCCAAGAAAGACAAATTGCGTTCTGATTCCAAATATTACATTTGGGAAGACCCGTACCTTTTCCGCATAGGTGCTGATCAAATTATTCGAAGATGCATCCCGGAAGAGGAAATCAGCAATATCCTATCTTTCTGCCATGACCAGGCATGCGGTGGCCATTTCTCAGGGCATAAAACTGCATCCAAAGTCCTCCAGTGTGGCTTCTACTGGCCTACACTTTTCAAAGACGCATACAGTCACTGCAAGGCATGTAGTCATTGCCAGACTTTGGGCAACATGAACCACCGTGACATGATGCCTTTGCAGCCGATTCTCGTATGCGAAATCTTTGATGTTTGGGGGATTGATTTTATGGGCCCCTTTCCTATTTCGGATGGTTTCAAGTACATTCTGCTTGCGGTGGACTACGTGTCCAAATGGATCGAAGCCATACCGACCCGAACCTGCAATCACAAGATTGTTCTTAAGTTCATACATCAAAACATTTTCTCAAGGTTCGGGATTCCCCGTGCTATTATCTCTGATGGGGGGACCCATTTTACAAATGCTCAGTTTAGGTCACTGATGGCCAAATTTGGGGTGTCTCATCGAATCCCTACTCCTTACCACCCCCAAACAAATGGTCTAGCTGAGCTATCAAACCGGGAGATCAAGAAAATCCTGCAAGTCACTGTTCGACCTGACAGGAGGGACTGGTCGTCCCAACTTCCGAAAGCATTGTGGGCCTATAGGACCACCCACAAGACCCAATTGGGCATGTCTCCCTTTAGATTGGTGTACGGAAAGGCATGTCACCTTCCCGTAGAATTGGAGCATAAAGCCTATTGGGCAGTATGGAACTGTAATCTAGATCTTTCCAAGGCTGGAACCCACAGAAAACTCCAAATCAGCGAGATCGATGAATTACGCCTAGACGCGTACGAGAACTCGTGAATCTACAAGGAGCGGGTTAAAGCCTTCCACGACAAGCACATCTCGAGAAAGATCTTTCATCCTGGTCAAAAGGTCCTACTCTTTGATGCCCGACTCAAACTTTTCCCGGGGAAATTGAGGTCCAAGTGGGTCAGACCGTATTTAGTCTGACAGGTTTTTGGAAATGGAGCCATTGAAATCAGTCCACTCAGCCATGATTCCGAACCTTTCATCGTGAACAGTCAAAGACTCAAACCGTTCATTGATGTGACTTCTACTGATTCGGCTGAATCATCCCTCATCCTCCATTCCCCTTGAACTTACTGTGCCCGGCCGATGGCGTAAAACTCAGCGCTTAACGGGAGGCAGCCCGTCATTTCTTGAAAATCTAAAACCTTTTTTCTGATACCATTGTGCACTTAAGGTTCACCCCTTAAGACAGCCGACTCCACCTCAGATGCTTGCATCTGAGATTAGAAATCGTCCGCAGAATTCATCCCGACACATTCACTCACAAAAATATCTGTCTTAAGGAATAAATTAAGTAAATAAAAACCCCTAAATCACAATGAGGACATTGCAAGTTTTAGGTATGGGGGGGTATAAGTGCAAACTTGTAGAAAAAAAAAGGGTTTTAAACAAAAAATTCACATATGGCAAAAACACCATAAAAATTAAAATTTTTCAAAATAAAAAGAATAAGAGGAGAAAGGAAATTTTGAGGAGAAGGAAAAGAAACAAAATGAAAAGGAGCACAAAAAGATGAAAGAAAAGAGTAATAGTCATTAGTAAGAAGCTAAGGAATTAACCTTAGTCTAGACCATTTTTTTCAAGAAAAGAAATGAAAAGTGCTTGGTAAGATTAGTAAGAACGCAAACCTTAGTCATTCTTGATAGACTCTTAGTACCCATTAAGATCTAGACAATCCTCAAGAGGTTGAGGAAAATGAAAAGCTTAAGTACTAGGTCCGAGGCTTAGGGAGTACTTGACCTCGCTAACTAACTTCTGGTTTACGGGACTCAGTAACCTAAGCACCCTAACCTCACACACAGCTTGGTTCAGCAAGCGTAAAAATCAAAATCACGCAGAAGCGTCGAAAAAAAATTTCTGAAAAGTACACCTAGAGTAGGAGCGGCCGATCAACACAAGTTGATTTGGACGAGTTCCCAGCGCAGAGAGGCGGGAAATCCCCTCAAAGATGCGTAACAAAATATCATCTCCTCGGTGCTTGTCTCTTAGGATATTCACATATCCTACTGGGGGCATGTAAGCACCCTGCTGGTTCAGATTCCATGGATGGCATTATCACGAAGTGTCAACTGCCAGGGTCTGAATGTGGCCACGGAACACCATGGATGGGATTATCTCGAAATCTCAATAGCTAGGGTTCTGGGGGTTGCCATGGGCGGTGCTATCTCGAAGCATCGATCGCCAGGAACCCTTGAGGATTGATGATGGGGGTAAGGAATCTGATACAGACCGTGTTGAAAAGCCAATCCTAAGCTAGAATTAAAAAGAAAAAGAGAGAGAAAACTCTCCAAAAATAGAAAAATTTTCTACCTCTCTCTCTTACAAAACGCACTGCGAACTGAACCAGGGCTAAAATCATTTCAAGCACGGGTTCTTTAACTACAAAGTCCAATAAACCTTAGGTTAGTTCTTGTGGGTCTTAAAAACCTTTGCTAAGGACAGAGGCTGAGGCTAGACAGATTTGGATCTTGATTGGTACTAGAGTACCTTTTAAGCCTATGGTCAGCATTCTAACCTAATCTAGGTTTAAATGAAAAAGCACTTATCTGAAGCTATTAAAGAACTTCATGGTCTAGAACAAGGGTTGAAACCTTAAGTTTTTGCTAAGGGACTAGCAAAAGCTAGGCATGGGGGTATGATGAGAACCTCATCATGAGCCATAACTAGCTCATTTTGCCCTAATGCAGAGAATAAAAGCTCCTACATAACCTTAGAAAGGCTTGGCTCAGAGAGATTCTGAGTTTGCAAAGAAAACATAAACTGAGGGGTAAAAATGCAATTTCACCAATCCGATCTGAAAATAGAGTAACTTAGGGTCCAAACATAGGTCAAAACATCCTAATAAAAAGAAAAGTGGGATGAGATGACTCAATAAGGGCTACAGCAACTCCAAAGAATTAAATGACAGCCTGTAACCCTAAAAACAAACCCACTTCAATTCACGTGGTTCAAGGCAAGGTAAAAATCAACTAAACCCTATAAAATTCATAGAAAAATAATCTCTAGGGTTTAGGACTTTCAATTTGCCCTTAGGAACTCATTTTGACCTACATTCAGAACCATGCCCAATTAACAACTTAATTTGGGTTTTTGCGTAAATTGACCTATCAAACAAGGTTTAATCTAGAAATAAAATTCACCATCAGAATCCTTAGGTCCTAATTAGTCATGTATAAAAACTTGGGCCTAAGAAGAAACCTTCTTGACCAACTTTACACTTTGGTCCTCATATATTTACTTTTTGGCCCTCAACTTTTGAACCCACACATTTTGGCCCCTAACTCTCCTTCGTTCTTTGCATTTAGGTCCCTCCTGCAAAACCTGTGCAGCGCCATGCTCCGGCGACCTTGCACGGAGCATGGCGCCGCGTAGGGTGAGGGAGGGGCCCTGGCAAGTCAATGGGGGGTACCCTGTGTCGTCAGCCACCGCAAGGACACCCCCCTGAGTACTGCGACCGCCCATACCGCCCGTGCGAACGCACGAATGGCATGGGTCTCCTTCCTCCGGCGTCCTCTGGCGAGGGAGGCACGTCGTCTCCCTCCGCCCTCCTCTCCGATTCCACCCCTATAAATACCCCCGTCGCTCCGCCGTTCTTCGGAGCTCGGATCTGACGGACACACCCCACTAAATTCCTCCCTTCCCACTTCGACAGACACCCCCTTGCTCCGGCGGCCTCTCCTCCTCCTCCTCGTCGCCCTGCCGCACTACCAGCAGCAGGTTTACCTTCCCTCGATCTTTCCGCGTCACGCCGCACCCTGCTGACGCCTCTCTGGCCCTCTCCCCGCCGCCACCCCTTCCTTTGGGCAATTTCTTCTCCGGCGACAGTCGATACGACTGTCGCCTGCACCAACCCCTCCTCGTCCAGCTTAGCAGGTAGAACTTCTCCTCTTCCTCCCCTCTTTCTTTTCTATACTGAAAACCCTTACTGTCGCCACCTATTTCCCACCGTCACCCTCACCTTCTCCACCTCCAGCCAAACTCCGACGAACCACTCCCATCGCTCCAGCACCCCAAACGGCTCACCGACCTGTGCATAACCTCTGCCTCCTCACCCTGATCCTCCTCCGCCCTTCCACTATCCACCAAACGCCCTCTGCAGACCCACCGAACACACCCACTTCTTCGCTCGCAGTTTGACCTAGGGCGACCTGTTTGCTCCACCACGCCCCCTGCAGACCCTCTGACCACCTTCGTCGTGCCACGGCGAAGGTCCCCCGCCTGTCTGATTTGGCCGAGAGGCCGTTCTTCTGTGACCAGGTGACTCGCCCGCCGTCGCCATTACTGAGCAGGCAGAGCTCCTTCACCTGCAGGTGCAGGCACACCTTCGCCCAGATTCGACTCCCAGGTTGCTCGGGGCATCTCCACGAAGCATCCCAGGCTCGCAGTTGGGGCGATGGCCTCCCGTGAAGCCACGATTGCCCGCTGCTCCCTCCGCTGCGGGTGCTCAATTAGGGTGGGACATTTAGTCCCACCTCGAAACTTTTCAGAGGCGCGCGGGCGCATAAAGGCAAAAAGTGCCTTATGCTGTTTGCCTCCTGACCATGGGGTAAGGTCCCTCTCACCCGACCCGGTCTCGTCCGTGATCAAGCTCCGCGGACCTGGCCCGACCCGATTAACCTGACCTGCACTCCTCGCCCACCACCGCATGCCGGTGGGCCTAGACCCGGGCACGACTTGTACCTGATTACCCGGTTGCTCTGGGAGAGCTGTCCTAAGAGCGAACTCAGAGAGAAAGAGACGCGCGGGGGAGGGGGGTAGAGTAGGTTTTTGCCCTCTGACTCTGAACTCTTGAGCGTGCAGGCACAGGTGAAGAAGGAAGCTAAGGGAGACACTGTGGCAACAAGCGGTTTAAGTCTTCTGATTTTCAAATCAGACGACGTCCTGAAGATAGGAGAAGGCAAAGAAGAAGAAGGAAGGCGAGGCAGAGGAACGAAAGGAATACAGAGCAGCCAAGTGAAGAAACAGAAAGAAGAAGAAGAAGACAAAGAAGAAGAAAAGAAGAAGAGCATGGGAGGAAGATCTGAGGCAAGAAAAGAAGAAGCAAAGAAAATAAAAAGAAGAAAAAGACAGGGTCGTCCAACCAAGAAATAGAGGAAGAACACGAAGAACAAAAGCCAAAGAGAGAAGACAAAGAGGAAGAAAGAAGAGAAGAAGAAGAGCCAAACTTTCATCTCTCTCTCTCTCTTTATTTTTGTAATAGAACATGTATATCTCTAGAATACGACTTGCTCCCTAAGTTCGACCTCGGGAGAACTGTATTTTCCGAGTAACAAATATTAGCAAATGATGGCAACAACTATCTATACTACAACGACTTAAGAAAAGCTAGTTGCTACCACCGTTCTGCCAATAGGCATGGGGGTCTGATGTAGACATGTTTATATAACATAAACAGTCTATTTATGTATGTTCTTAGGCGTATGGTTGCATCATACATTATAAATATTGCATAACATGCATCATCTTGTATTTAGTTTAGATTGTATAAAGTTTAGGTTATTTTTCTCTTTTTATGGTCGGGGTACAAGGCGATATTGAATCAGGGCCTCGGATTGAAGATCCAACCATACAGATTTGATCAGGGTGACGATCAGAATTCAACGACTCCAAGATCGGCCCAATCAGATTTCCGTAGTATCAGATGCAGTTCGAGAAAGATCAGAGGTCAAGGGGCAAGGTGGTGTAAATATGTACCTCAAACAATGAATCCGACCACATGGATGGGTTCGGATTGACGATTGCAACCTAACAACGCAAAAATTGGTCTAATTTGACATCCGTGGCACTACCTATGAATATATGAAGATGGACAGCTAGGATGGTGCCACATGGCACCATCCCAGCCATCCACGCATGCCATCAGCCCACTCCTCTTCCTCAAAGGCCTCTTCATCACATAATCTTAGATGTTGGATCTTGATCCAATGGTCGTGATTCACTCGAGGTCGCACCCTCTCGCCATCTGAAGGTAAATGCTCAATGCACCTCAGCCGATGGATCTTCATCCACGTCAGAGGGTGCTGAGATTTTAAACAACAAAGAGAACAATAGTCCCTTGTAGTGCACCAATCGAACGCACTATACATTTCGCAGGACATGTGTTTGACTCGCAATCAGAGGCATGTGTGGATTTATCTCGATCGTACGATCAACTACGAATGGCCCGGATCTGCTAATCAATGCACGCACGATCAGACGAGGCTTTGCATGCACCATTTCACGCATAGGAGAGTGATGAGAAGGCGAGCACAGAGCGTTCTAAGTCGTCTGATCGCTTGATTGGATGGCTGAGAGGGTGTAAATGTGTGCATGCATTTTGAAGGCTGAAGGCGAGAAGGCAATGGCGTGCACGTGTCTTCAGCCACGTTGAAGCTACAGTGACGATCATAAACGTCACTAAAGACACTAAAATGAATGTTTTAAAGCTTCGAAATGTCTCTTTTGCCATTAACTCTCACATCTATAAAAGGGCACCCCTACTACTTGAATTTCTCATCCCTTCACCTCTCTCCCTCTCTAAAGCTCTAAAGAACCTTGTCCCAAACCCAGGATGCTCCTCTGGAGTTAAAATCAAACTTTTGTCCACTTCTCACCCCGTTCATAATGTTCCCGTGGTCGTTTTCTCACCCCCATTCCGGAAATGGATCCCGTGACGATGACGTCTTGCCTTTCCCCTGGTTCTTCCCACTTTGCTCTCCATCTTTCGTCTCTACTTTACATCTTCTAGGCATCGCCCATTCTGGCTCGTCATCTAAGCAGCCGTCGAGGAGGATAATTTCTCACCTCCCTTCTCTTTACTGCCTTGTAGAGTAGATTTACCGCTTTCTAGTTGTAATATTTCTAGCTTTCTAGTTGTGAAAACAATATCCCTGTTATAAAAGTGTTTTGTTCTCTCTCTCCCTCTTTAGTATAGTATCAATTCATTGTGGTTATCCCATCTTAAAACCAAAATTACAAAAAATATATATATAATTGCAAATTGCGAATCAACGTAACCTCCCTGTGTTAGACCTGAAATTCCTTTTAAGTTTTGGTAAATTTGTTTGTTGACCGATTTTCTCACAAATTACACTATGACGATGGGTTTTCCAAGCTCAACTCTTTTCGCGACAATTTTCTGCCATAATGGCCCAAGATGAAAGGTCAGATTCGACCCATACCCACTAAATTGATTTGAAATATGGGGAGGAACCAGGTTATTCCAGGAGTGGTTCAGGTAATTCTTCCAGTTGGAAGAATTTCTAAATTACTCCTGGAGGGCAGAAATATTTTCAGTGGGGTTAGGGTTTGGATAATTGTAATTCCCGAGTGAATCATAGAAAGCCTCAGGATATTGATGATAATCAGCAGGGGTGGTGTTTAGATTGTGCAAATTTTCTCTTCGTAGAATGTTAGGCTGGGTTTGACGTGGAATTTGTGGGGCTTGGGTTGGTGTGGCCAGTCTTTCCTCAAATTTCTTTTGATTTATTAGCATCTGGTCGAGTTTTTGAGCATTCATTTGAAGATCATCTTCGGTGATAGGGATAGATTGAGTACCTATTTCATGAACATAGAACTGCCGGTTTGAAGTTCTGCCAAAGGTGTTTATGGAAGGTTGATTAAATGAGTTTCACTCATTTATTCGAAAAGGTCATAGGCACTCTCAGCATCCTTATTTAAGAATTTGCCGCCACATGAGGCATCGACGAAACATTGAATTTAATTTTCTAATCCTTGATAGAAGATCTACATGAGCTGCCAAAAGGGAAGCTCGTGGTGCGGGCAACTTCTTAGGAGATCTTGAAATCTTTCCCAAGAATTATGAAAAGTCTCTCCATATTTTTGTTGAAAGGCCGTAATAGATCTTCACAAGGAATTAGTATGACCTATGGGAAAAAATTTCTTGAGGAAGGCACTTTTGAGCTAAGGCCATGTGGTGATAGGTCGGCCAATGGTTCTAAACCAATACGCGGCCTTATCTTTAAGAGATAATGGGAATAGGCGCATCAACCAGAGGCCTTCTTGCACATTGCGGGAATGAGTTGTTTGTGCAAGGAGAGTCAGTTCTTCAAGGTGGCTGAATGGGTCTTCCCTAGGACGGCAATGGAAATGCCTAATCAGCTGATCTCGAAGTCCCCTCTAGGTGTGACCACCCCCAGTCTTTCCTCATAATAGGAAGGATCATAGAAATCCTTTAGAGAAACAACAGGCTGCTGACGGGGTGGTGGGTTTAGCCTTTCGTTGGCTAGGTTTGTGATATTCCTAGTCAACAGTTGTTGATTGGCTTGAAGTTGAGCAATCTGCTCAGCCATCAAGGAGTAGAGATTAGGAAGGGGGGCTTGTTGTTGAGATTGAGGTATATCAGCATTAGGAAGCTCCAAGTGTGGGAAGTCAAAGGTAGGGGGGTTGTTTTGGGTTGAAGGGTCAGAATTTGGATTAGTAGTGGGATTAGAGGTGGAAGGGTTAGTGGACCTGTTTTGCTAATTTTCCATATTTTTACAAGAAGACGGAAAAGGCGATCTTTTAGCACTGGGGGCAAAATCAAATGGTCCCTCCAAGTGTGAAGTTTTAAACCGTTGCCCATGCATAAAATGGAATAACAGGAGGGGAGGAGAAGAGATGGAGATGAGAGAAGGTGTGGAATTCAAACAAACAAGCCTAGGCTTGTCTTAAGGTTGACTCCTTAAAACCTAAGACTTGGGAACCCAATAAGTAAGAAATCAATAAGTGAACCCAATTCTAGAAAGAGAGCTCGGCTAGACTAAAGAGGTGGTTTGGGTCCAAGCATTTCCTGAAAAAATTACCAGGGGCTTGTGTAAACCTGCACCCGTCGTTTGACTTCCCTCTAAGTTTGACGCTGTGTTGTCTAAAGGAAGTAGGAGCGCTTAGTGATCCTTAAATATTAGATATCAAGCCTAATTGAATGAAGTCCTTAAGTGGTCAAATAACTATTTGTTTTAAGTTAGGATTGTGTGTCTAAATGTGCACAGGAATGTGGAGGGTGTTAATTGGGGTAATGCTCTATTATTTCAATTTTTTTAGTGTGTGTAAGATTGGAAAAGTGATTCCAATAGCAATCAACTTGACACATAATACTTGAATGTTTTCCTACTTTTAGGATTTGCTTTAGCTTAGTGTGTTTTAGGGTTTTCTCTTTAAGTATTTAAACAAGTTTGAAATGCCACAAACAAAGGGAAATCAAGTTGTAATGGTGAAGATAATTTTCCTTTGTAGTACTAAGAATTTGAAAAGAAACCCTAATTTAATTTCTCCTAATATAGAAATTTACTATCAGTGAGTTTGTTTTAGGCTTTCATTTTAATTAGTGATCCAAACAAAGCAACCCACACAACTACTATATTTAAAATAAAATAAGAATTCCAAAAAATATTTTTTCGTGATTTTAAGAATTTGTTTGACATTTTTTAAATATTTTTCTTTATATCAATGTCAAAGTTCAAAAATGATACCTGAGTGTATTTTGGACTTTTCAGTACCACCATCGGCCACTAAAATTTTTTTGTAATTTTATGTGGTGTGTAGAATTTTACAAGGATTTCATAAAGATCAATTTTAAAAAAATTGAATGAGTATAAAAATTTTGAAAATTCACAGACAATAGCAAAATAGAGAAATTAGAGGAGGTGACCACTCTGTAATCCATGAATTTTTTAAAATTATACACAAATCCAATTTCTCCGAAATTTGGAACATGTGTTCCTCACTGGATTTGGAATCACTAAGTGAAACTTCAAGATTTTAAGAGGCTTGTGGTGTCGGGAGTTGATTTTTGAAGTTCAGATAGGAGTCTGGACATGAAAATCAGAACACCCACACTTAAGGTAGATTGGTGTTTTAATGAAGCAATCAAGCAAACAATGAATTTTAAAGGGTACCACTCTACCTAAATTTAATGTTTAAGATCCTGAAAGCCAAGTTTAATATTTTTTTGGTAGTTTTTTAGAGAATTATGTGACCAGCTCAAGGTTGCTAACCTGGAATTTCGTGGGGAGACAAGGCACTTCAAGCTCTCAAAAACTAGCTTTCTTCTTACAACATCTACACACACAAGAGGAAAAGAGATAAGGGGATGAGATCCACTTAACAAGCAAGAGAAATAATCAAAGCAAAGATGTGCCTCGCCAGTAACGGCACCAAAAAGTGATGCGGAAAATTAGCGTGATTTGAAATTAGGGCTTTAAATCATTGTAACATGTCAAATCGCAATCGCTTTTAAATTTATAACCTAGATATAAAGTGGTGGTATCTAGGGTTATCAAAGGAGGCAACCTTTTGCAAAAATCAATTTCTTACTTGAACATTAAACTCAACGTTCTTTTTGGTATTTTTGCATATATAATTTTTATGGTTTTGAATAATAAGGCAATCACACTTTTAAAGAGGGAAAGAGACTAACGCCTATAAGCTAAATCTAAGGTGATAAGAATAGCTTCTTCCTAAGCTCACTCTAGGCATGTGGAGGCCTAGAGTAATTAGGGAGAGGGAGTGAAAAAGTGCTAGAAACAAGATAAAAGAAAATGCGACAAAAATTGAAAAGAAGGCAATTTGATTTGATGGAATTATGTTTCACAAAAACATGTAGAGGAATGCTTCTACATGAAATTGAAAATACAGAAATACTAAAAGCAAAAATCCTCTTGCAAAATCTTGTGAAGAAGTGAGTCTTCTTGCTCCATGCGTAGCTGCTCTTGGGATTGAAAAGAAGGTTTCCTTCTCCTTCCATGAATGTCTCCTACAAGGTGGATGCTCTCCACCTCAATTGTCTCCTCCAAGGGTGGGCGTGCACCACCCTAGTTTCTCCTCCAATGCTTGGCAGCCCTCCTTGATAAGAGCTTGCTTCTCCTCTTGGCATGGCACAAAGAGAAGAATGGAGAGGAAGAAGGCACTAAGGAGGCAAGGGATAGCCTCCTTAATCTTCTTCCTTCCTTCTTCATCTTGGCTGTGGGTTATAGGTGAGCTTAGGGTGGAATTAACACTAAGGGAGGATGAGTTTTTGGTGGCAATTAGAAGGGTTTTTATAGAGGTGGAGAAGGGTGGTTGGTGTAGGGATTAGCTGTAGGGCTAGGATTGGATTTAGGAGGTAGCTAGATGATCCTATGGTGGAGGGTAGTTGGTGCCAACCAACGGGATGCTATGGGGTAGTTATGGTGGCTAAGGGGTGCATGGAGTTGGCACCAACTATGGATGGATGCCATGGTTTGGTGCCAACTAGAGAGGATTCTAGAAGGGGGGTTAGGTGGATGGTGGAGATGGGTTTAAGGGAAGATATGTGGTGGAGATGAATGAGGCTTTGGAGAGAAAAAGTGGCACCAATTTGAGGGTAGTTATAAGTGGTTTTGGCACCACTTTATGGCATCTTTTGGAGGTAGTGGTTAGGTTAGGTTGGTGCCAAGGTGAAGTGGAAGTAGGGTTAGCTTATGTAGAGCTTAGGTGGGTTTACTTGGTGGAGCTAGTTAGCTGGGAGTTAGGGTTAGGTAGGGTGGATGGTGGATGGCCAAGGAGTTGCATAGCTAGGCTAAGCTAGATAAGCTAGCTTAACTAGGAGATGAGTAAGGTAAGGAGCTGAAGGAGCTAGGGTTTTGAGCAAAGGAGCTGAAGTAGAGCTGTCTGGAGCTGCATAGGAGCTGGTGGTTGCTAAAGAGAATAGCAAGGAGCTTCTTAGCCTGCTTAGCTTGCTAGTTCTTTGCTAGTTGCTAAGCCTAGCTAAAGTAAGCTGGCTTCTGCTAAGATATGCTAAGGTGAGCTGGGTCTAATCTTCTCGGGGAGGACTTAGCTAGCTGGAGTAGCTAAGGTAGCTAACCTCAACTAAGTTGAGCTAATTGGAGTCCTTGGGAGCTGGACTTGAGCTGGCCTGAGCTAGGGTGAAGTCATCTTTAGCTGGCTTTAGTTGAGTAGACCTAGAGGTAGCTGGACCTAAGCTGATGTGGACTCCAGTCAACTAAGATTAGCTAGCTAGAGCACCCGGTGAACTAATGGGAGCTAAGATGAGCTAGACTCAACTAAGCTAAGCTGGATCTGAGCTGACTTGAGCTAGGGTGAGCTAGGATGAGCTATCTTGAGCTACCATTTACTTGAGATGAGCTAACCCTAGTTCAAGTGAGCTGGTATCCAGCTATGATGAGTTGGATTAGGTTGAGACCTAGCCGGTTTGAGCTTCTCCTTCACAAGTTGCCTTCCTGAGTGCTAGGGTTCTGGGGATCTGACCATCTGTTTATCCCTAACACTAAGATAAACACATCAAAAAGATAAAAAAAATGTGTAATGAGTGCCTAACCTAATTTATGCCTAATGCAGCGCAAAAACCCATTTGCGAAGTTAAAATCCTAAGAGCTCGATCTATTTTAAGGCATAAGAATGATGGTAAACTAGCGTTTATCATGGCTGAAGCACAGAATCGGCCCAATTGTCAGCACAAAGGCTCACCAATGCAAGCCAAGCCTTTAGCCCAAAGCTCCCTCCAAACTTGGTTCAAAATCTAGCCCAAGACTGATTCACGCTTGTGTATGCAAGCGTGAGTGCAAGTTTGAGAGTATGGGGACCCGACCCCCTATGTCTTGGGTGAGTAGTAAGGGGTAAAAATCCCTTTTAAGCCCAACTCTAGCTCTTCACTCATGAGGTGGGACTATTAGGTCCCCCTCTCCTTCGTCATCTTCATCTTTTGACCATGGAGGTGATTGCTTCTAATTGAAGCTCAATTGGTCGTGGGTTGGAAGATCCATGGCCAAGATTGTTCCTCCACTGATTCCACGTGAGGTGAAGTTGAGGACTTGGTGATTAAGAACTGGACAAAGTGGCTTAGAGTCGGTGAAAACAACGATGATGGTGAATACCTAGAACCAAGAATACAAGCTTTTGGTCCAAATTAAATAGCCAAAAACCTTCATCGTGACACGATGATGGTGGTGGTGGTGGTGATTTGGAGTGTTGTTACCTAGGTAGGTAGGTCGAACAAGGTGGATGTGGTTGGTGAAGTGGGTGATCGTGTTTTTGCGCAGTTTGTTAATTTAGGGTTCTATCATTGTAATGCACAAAAATTGAGTCGCTTTTTAAATTTCTAACCTAGATAGGGAAGTATCTAGGGTCATCTAAGGAAGTAATATTTTGTGAAATCAATCTCTTGCTTGAAAAGTAGAAATCACCTTTCTTTTTGTTGTTTTCTGGTCGGCCCGTGTTTCACGTGTTAGAGATCGAGGTTACAAGTAACCTGCCATCGTAGTTGCAAAACACATCAATCAAATAAAATTTATACCGAAACTCCATGGGAGTCCCAGGTCGAACACTGGGAGGCGACGTTTACTTTATTGAAAATCATGCTTCGATTCGTTTCCTTTTGGTATTTTAGGGTTTTGTTATTCTTTTTGTGTTTCTGAAATAAAAGACAAGCAAATGATTCACAAGATAAAGATGTGGAACAAATATGATATATATATATATCAATTCAATGTCGATTACAATGAACTACAAAAGCAAAAAAAGAGAGGAAGGTGAGAGGAAATCTCCCGAATCAACTGTTCGGCGAGACGACGGTACCTGGCAGAAGCTCGGACGAAGGAGGTGAGGAGCGGGACGATGGAGATGAGATGCTGGAGGACGTCGGGTTGAGGAAAGCTTCGGCATAGCTCCGAAATGTAGGTGAGAAGACGGAGTTGATCTGCTACTGGAATGGAGGTGGGAGGACAGCTCCAAGGTGACCTATGAAGGGAGATGGGAAGTTGGAGTATTTGGTGGGGCAGAGGTTCGCTACACTAATAGGCACCTTGGGAGTTTGAGAACAAACTCCAATGGAGCGTTAGTAGGCTTGCTAGAGCTTGGGAGTAGGTGGGAGTAGAGTAGGTAGAGATGGCTTGGAATGGAGGGGGTGTAGGTCATTTTATAGTGGTGGAGAAGAGGCAAAATTCGGTATGGGATTATTAGTGACATCCAGACCGTCGCTGGAAACGTTGCTATAGGCAGCTCATGCCCGTTGGCACCCACAGCTGGCTTTGCTTGCATGCAATGAATTACCGACGGCTATAAGCGTCGTTGTAAGTCCAGCTCATGCATCGCTGTAGTCCACCTCACACTATGCTGGCGCCGCTCTAGCCTTGCCGCGTGTGCGCGCCCACGCACTGGCGCTGCATGCATGCTGCGCGCGTGCTGTGCTATGTGCATCTACTGGCGGCCTGGGCTGCACCACATGGCACAGTCTAGGCTGTCCATCTTCTTCTTATTGTAGGGGCTGCTACAGAGGTCCGATTAAGTCGATTTTTGCTCCGTTAGGCTGTGATCGTCGACTCAAATCCATCCACATGGTTAGATTTATCATTTGAAGCTCCGAATTCTGTCTCCTAGTCCCTTGGTCGTTGATCTTCCTCGGACTACATATGGTGCTACAAGATTCCGATCGAGGCAATTTCGGAGGTGTTGGACTCCGATCATCGTCTCGATCAGATCCGTACGGTTGGATTATCAATCCAAGGCTCCAAAATAAATATGCTTCTCTCTTAACGACAAAAAAGACACAATTAACCTAAATTATATACAACTACTCTAAATGCAGAATGATGCATGCTATGCAATATTTATAACATGAAATGCAAATCTGAGCTTAGGAACGTGCATGAATAGGCATTTTACCCTCGACAAATGTGTTTACATCATACCCCCATGCCTATCTTTTGCTAGTCCCTAGCAAAATTAAACTATATGCTTTGTATAAAAGTAGAATTAAGATTAGATCACTTAGGCCTAAGTCGTTTACTAACAATAGAAAATTTCAACTAAGGTCCTAAACTACAAAAACTCAACAGTACCTAGGTGTCTGCTAGAATGCAGACCACCCAAGTTCTCGCCTTATTTGAGAAGGGAAGAAATATATATTTTTTATTTTTCTTCTTTTCTAATCTTTTTTTGTACTTTTGGAGTTTGAGAGTTCCAGGATAACTTTTTACGGCTACCTGACCTGCCCAAGACTCGAAAAGGAATCTAAGTACTAAGCATCTTTGTGAAAAAGTGATAGACTCACAAAACAACTATTAAGACGGACTTCAGGTTTCTATGACCCTAGGTGACCTTGCCTAAAGGTTTATCTTTACGATCGGTAGCTTTCTCCCTACTTCTATTATTTATGGGGTCAACACAAGGGCGAACCCAGTGTATATCTACCCCGATTTATTCTACTTCCCCTCTTCTTCTGTAAGTGTTTTAGGAATTATTGTGCATTTATTCTTTTGTGAGCTGAGTTCTGGACAACTGGCCGATGAGCTGTTAGCACCGACAACTTGCCAGCTATACTCTGCAGTGAAGTGTGGTTTTATTTGTTTTTTTTTCTCCTTTTTATTTTTTTTTTTTGAGTGTTTCTTTTTTTTTTTTAAGTAGGTGGCTTCCCTAATCTAAGATTTACCTAAAGGCAGTACAACGAAAATGGTCTTGTGGCTGGGCTCTGGACAACTGGCCGATGAGCTGTTACCACCGACAACTTGCTAGGCATACCACCCAAGTCGGTCCATTAGCTACCTAATTTCTATAAAAATCGCCGAAAAGTGAGTCAGGGCAAAAAAATGTGTGCAGATGCTTTGGCTTAAAGTCCCCCCAAATCAGAGGACTGGTTGATAAGTCGCATACTTATCATCCCATATTATTTACCAAATTAGAATAAATTTTATTTGCCGGGGACTCGAGACTAAATCCACATTCAAGTGGACACCCGGGCTAATTAAGCCTGAAGACCTGAAGAGTCTAAGTGTTTAGGTTCTCTCGTATCATTTCCTAAAGTTAATAACTTCCGAATGTGTAAGTTCTCTTTTCCTAATTTCTTTCTTTTTTTAAATTTTTTTTTAAATTTTTAATTTTTTAATTTATAAGAAACTAAAAGAAATTCTACGAAGTTAACATAATGATTTCAGGAATTGATTATCCACCCCCTATGCCTAAATGATGCAATGTCCTCATTGTAAAAATAAAGACATGAAAATGGCAGAGTAAACAGAGCATCACCTGAGTGTCGTGAAAATCTGGTCAGCTCCGCAGAGAGGAGTGTATAGACACGTGCTAACTTTAATGCCTTCAGCTAGGCATAACATACATACAAAGAAGAAATTGAGAATTCACAAGTGCGGGTCAGAATCAAAATCAAAAGGTTGATCCTGAAATCAATCTGCAGAAGATGTCCACAGACGTGGACAAGATTATGGTGTAGATCCATGCCCCAGGGTCGAATGGTTCTCAGGTTCTAGATGAAAATCACCCAGAATCGAAGGTTGTTGTGTTTATGGGGCCGAGCCTGCAGTTTAGTGGTGTTCAACCCAAGATCAAAGTGTCGGACAATGGTAAAGATGGGTCAATAGGTGCAGTTGTCCACTTGACATCTAGCTCAGAAAAATAATCAGCTACTCTAGGCTTGGGTCGCACGTGAAAGATATCATAAGGGTCTGTATAGAAGATAGGTGGTTTCAGGTCAATAGGTACCCTTATATCCAAACTTGTTTTTCCCTTAAAATTAACCTCGTAAATTTTCATTTCCAACTTCCTATCCTTTGAAATCAAGGTTTCCGGGACATCTAGATCATTGTACACCGCATCTAAAGTACCTAAGTCCAACAATTGTGGCTGAATCAGGATTGACTTGGGCACAATGATCTCAAAAGTATGTTCATTCAGCTCTTCAGGGTGTGGTTGAGGAATGGGGCTACTAATTGAGTCGTCAGGTATCGGATCCTCCAAGTTAGCCCCAACCGAATCAGTGTCTTCAGTAGTCGGGCTACCAAATTGGGCGTCATACTCCTCGAGCCCGTATGTCTCACTAAAATCATTCTCCTCAAGCTTAAGCAAGACTTCACTAAGAGATTCCTCACCCTCAAAATCAAAGAATTCATGATCCTCATTTGTATATCTCTCAACATCACAAGTCATTCCATCATCCAAGGAGACATAATTTTTTTCGTTTCCTAACTTGGGGATGAATCAATCGGTTCATCCTCAAAGGGTTGCTCTAGACCAATCTGGTCATCTCCAATCTTAGAATATGTGTCCCCCTTGACAGGTGCCTGAGCGGGTTTAGACATTGGCTCTCCTGAAAAGGGTTCATCTTGAGAATCATCCCAAGATTTGACTAGTGCAACCACAAATTTAATCCTCAACCTCGACAATTTCCCAAGAAGGAACTCACCCAGGTCCCTATCCCTAACACTTTGGAGCAAATCCAATAGAGAACTATTAAGTTCATCAATCATTTTGATCATAGGCTCCAGTGCGTCAGTGCATGGTGTTGGCTGAGCTTCTAAAGATTGTATAGTGTTCCTTAAATTAACCAACACCCTATCCTGGATCTGGTTCACCTGAACTGACTGGTTAGATTCAGGTTTGGGTGGGTTTGGGTTGAATCTAGGGGAGTCAAGGTGTCGAGGTTCTTGGGTCCCTCCTTGATAGTAGGTCATTTCAGGTTATTTAATGGTTGGTGGCGACCTAAATTCAGTATAATTCTGGGGAGGGTAAGTGTTATAATCAGCATATCCTTCATGGTTGTAGATCTGGTTAGGTTGATCATCAAAGGATGGAGATCTATAATTATTGTAGCTTTGGGATGGATAGTAGTCATAGTCTTGTTGTTCAAGGTTAAGCCCTGGACACTGAGGTCCAGATTCATATCCCCAATCAAAGTCATCCCAGCTAGTGGATGGGTAATTAAAAGTCAAGTCGGGATAGTAATCATCTTAGGGATAAGTGGTGGTAGGTGGATAGGATGTGAAATGTGTGTAGGATGTGGAAGGGTACATGGTGAAGTAAGGAGGGAAATTAGAAGAGAAAGGAGCCCTGCAGTACAAAAATACAAGCCTGTCCTTAGTTTGGGTAGCCTAAAGGTCTACAGACTCTCAGAATCCATCCTAAGATTATAGACGATTTACTCTACTTATGTCCAATCAATCCAACCAGTTAGAAGGAGGGACTGGGGAGAAGGTTCTTCCTTTGGCTTACACCTCTGGTTCCTAGTGTACCCCCCAGCCACGGTCGTTTGATGCTACTCCCCTAGCTAGACATCAGATTGACAAGTATAAGTAGGTTAATCGTGAACAATCTCAATCTGGATCCCGATGAGCGAACTAGTCCTTAGGGCCAACGTCTAATCAATTTTAGTTAGGCTTGGGACAATGGTGCTTCAGGAATGTGATGGGCCCTTTAGATGGGTTGTACCCTTAATGATCAGTTAAAATGTGTGTGTGTGCACAACCAGGGTTCTCAAACAAGGTTATTTGATGATGTGTCTTTTAGGGTTCAACCTTGTTTAGTAGCTTTTAGGGTTTAATTCCTAGGTTGGTTCAATCAAGATTTAGTAGAACACTCCAAGTTTTAAAAGCACGGGTGATGATATGCTCCTTTAAAAATAAAAAATAATGTGGAGTGCCTGGTTCAGCACTAAGAATCAACCCTAAGTGGCAAGCTACTTGATGGAATAGTTTTAGATTGAGTGGTGCAGCCCAAACAGCTCAATCAATTGGCCTATTGCACCACTTAGTTCAGTCACACAAGAATGATTAACCTATTCAGATTTCTACTCATGTGTATTTAGTTGAAGTGTACCGGGTCCACAGGTCAGATCCTGGTTAAGTGGTAGAATTAAAGTGATTGTGTGCCTTAGGATAAGAAGTTGTGGGTGTTACGTGTGTAGCTTTCAAAAAATCCCACAATCAGATAACACTTCTTTTTATTTTTATTTTTTATTTATGTGGATGGCGAGGTGAGTGGAAGTGGCAAACAAACAACCAAATCTATCCTAGGGTTCATAAAAAGCACCAAAGTTGATTTGGGTTTGAGTTATTCGGTTATGGAATGAAAACTAAGGTGGGGGTGGTGTGGGGGACACTTACAAAACACTCTACCCATACTTTACTCCGATCTACCGCACTTGGATCTCCATGCTACGGTACCTGCAAGACAGTAGATCAAAGACAAATAAGGTTAATGCTATGCAAATGCAAAGAAATGCAATAAACAATAAAGTAAATTCTGTTGCCTCCCCAGCAATGGCGCCAAAATGGTCGAGCCATGTTTCGTGTGTTAGAGATCGAGGTTACAAGTAACCTGTCATCGTAGTTGCAAAACATGTTGATCAAATAAAATTTATACCGAAACTCCAAGGGACTCCCAGGTCGAACACAAGGAGGCGACGTTTACTTTATTGAAAATCGCGCTTCGATTCATTTCTTTTTGGTATTTTAGGGTTTTGTTATTTTTTTTGTGTTTTTGAAATAAAAGACAAGCAAATGATTCACAAGATAAAGATGTGGAACAAATATGATATATATATATATATCAATTCAATGTCAATTATAATGAACTACAAAAGCATAAAAATAGAGGGAGGTGAGAGGAAATCTCCCAAATTGACTGTTCAGTGAGACGACGGCGCCTGGCGAAAGCTCGAACGAAGGAGGTGAGGAGCGGGACGATGGAGGTGAGATGCTGGAGGACGTCGAGTTGAGGAAAGCTTCGGCATAGCTCCGAAATGGAGGTGAGAAGACGGAGTTGATCTGCTACCGGACTAGAGGTGGGAGGACAGCTCCAAGGTGACCTATGAAGGGAGATGGGAAGTTGGAAGAGTATTTGGTGGGGCAGAGGTTCGCTACACTAATAGGCACCTTGGGAGCTTGAGAACAAGCTCTAATGGAGCATTGGTAGGCTTGCTAGAGCTTAGGTGTAGGTGGGAGTAGAGTAGGTAGAGATGGCTTGGAAGGGAGGGGGTGTAGGCCCTTTCATAGTGGTGGAGAAGAGGCAAAAATTGGTATGGGACCATTAGTGACATTTAGACCGTCGCTGGAAACGTCGCTGTAGGCAGCTCATGCCTGCTATTGCCCATAACTGGCTTTGCTAGCATGAGATGAATTACTGACGATTGTAAGCGTCGCTATAAGTCCAGCTCATGCGTCGCTGTAGTCCACCTCACGCTGTGTTGGCACCGCTCCAGCCTTGCCGCGCGCACGCGTGTCCATGCGCTAGCGCTGCACGCATGCATGCCTGCGTGCCTGCATGTGTGCGGTGCTACGTGCGTCTACTGGTGGCCTAGGCTGCGCCACGTGGCGTAGTCTGGGCCGTGCATCTTCTTATTGTAGGGGCTGCTACAGAGGTCGAATTGAGTCGATTTTCACACCGTTAGGTTGCGATCATCAATCCGAATCCGTCTACGTGGTCGGATTTATCATTTGAAGCTCCAAATTATGTCTCCTAGTCCCTTGGCCGTTGATCTTCCTCAGACTGCATATGGTGCTACAGGACTTCGATCGAGGTGATTTCAGAGGCATTGAACTCCGATCGTCATCTCGATCCGATCCTTATAGTTGGATCGTCAATTCGAGGCTCTGAAATAAATATGCTTCTCTCCTAACCACAAAAAAGATGCAATAAACCTAAATTATATACAACTACTCTAAATGCAGAATGATGTATGCTATGCAATATTTATAACATGAAATGCAAATCTAAGTCTAGGAACATGCATGAATAGGCATTTTACCCTCAACAAATGTGTTTACATCATTTTCCAATATATCATTTTTCTTTTAGGTTTTTGAAATAAAGGGGCAAATACGAAGTTGTTGATGGGAAAAAGTACCACAACTAAAATGTTAAAATCCAAGTGACAAAATTATCCACTTTCTAATCTCAACCTAGGTGCATGAATGCCTAGGTTAATTAGAAAGAGAGAGTGAGATTATACTAAGATAAAGCAAGTAGTGCAATTAAAGATGCAACAAGAAATGATGGCAACTTTTTCTATATTAAAGGAAATTGTCTACAAGTATAGGAAAGCTTCGAAAATTTGAAAAGACAAATAAAGAAGAAACAAAATCCTTTAATTGCTTATGATGATGAAGAAGGTAAAGCTCCTCTTACTCCAAGTCAAGTTGCTCCTTGGCTTGAAAAGAAGGTTCCTTCTCCTTTGCCTGGCAAGCTCCTCCAATTTGATGTAGTCCTCCTAACAAGCCCAAGGGGGCGTGCTTGATCTCCACCAAGGTGGATGGAATTTCACCTTCAAAAGCTCTTCCTAAGGTGGCATGGACCACCTTTGATTCGTCCTACAAGGGTGGTTGTGTACCACCCTTCAATCCTCCTCCTAGGGTTGTTGTGCACCCTAGGTTTCCTTCTAATGCCTGGCTGCTTCCCTTGGCTAGCATGGGGTCAAGAGATAAGAGAAGAGGGGAAGGCACCAAGGGGACAGAGTATCCCCTTAATCTTCTTCTTCTTCTCTTGACCTTCTATGTAGGTGGAAATATGGGTAGAAAAAATGTAGCCAAGGTTGGATTTTAATGGTGGTGGTAGGGGGTTTTTAGAGGAGTAGGATGGGGTAGGGTTGGTTTTTGGATAGACTGTATGATAGGGGTTAGATGGTGGTTATTGATTAGCCCATATTTGTGGGCTATTTAAATATTTAAGTGCCTAGACATTAAGTTAATTTTAACATGTATTTAGCATGCATTAGGATATAAATACATTAATTATAGATTTGTTCCATGCATCGCATTTTAGGTCTCAGCATGCATTAGCTTAGTTTGCATTATACATAATACATGCATTACATATAATTAGATATTTTATGAGGCTTTGTCTATAAATAAACCAATTTTAATTATTTTAATTCTCCTCTTCTTCCGTAAGAACGGCTCCACTTCCTCTGCGGCCATTCACTCTAGCCATAGCTGCGAGCATTCCTCCTCCTTGAAAAGTGGATCTGGAGCTTTCAATGCTTACTCTCCATTTCAAACCCTTACAGCCATAGCTACAAAGGACGAGGAGAGGTGGTAGTCGACTTTCCGCTTTGCGTTGTAGTATTTAAGTGATGGAAAAATCGACTAATGAAAAAGATAAATAAAAATAACCACTCATAGAAGAGTGGGTCGTGTCCACAGGGAGGCAATTATGCAATAAACTCTCGATTATTTTATATTCCTTTGATATATTGTGAAATCCCTATTCAAATCTAACATAAAATGCGATGGAAAGTAGATTCACAATAACTTAAAAAGATAAGGGTATATATGTAGTTTTCCCTCACTGAAATCTTCAATAAATATATGATGATTTTATGTAATTTTCACGTGACGTGTACTAGAGAAAATTAGTGCATAGGTTAAGCCCAAAACCAATCTTGAAATAGGTGAATATCATTAATGTGCAATTATTAGAGAATATGAGTGTGCAAGAGCAATTTCACCATAGTATAATAATAATAAATAAAAATCAAATTCTGGTGGCAATGGCAGTGAATATAATTTTTATTATCAGAGAAAACAAAGCATTTGCTCTCTCTCCTCCTCGCGAGAGAGAGAGCACCGGTAGGGCTTTCACAAGCAAGGGATGTTGGCGAGGACGAGGCCGATCCGATGGAGGTTGCGGCGTCGACAGAGATGGCCGGAAGTGGCCGACCTGCGGAGGAGAAGACGCTGGAGGAGGCTGCTGTTGCCGTGAAGTGCCTGCTTGAGAGAGACGCTCGTTGCAGATGGTGCGCGCCAGCAGGTGGTGCTGCGCTGCCGTGAAGCGCTTGCGGTGGCGTGGCGGTGGTGAAGGCGCTGGAGAGGGGCGCACCTAAAGGAGCACTGGAGGTTGAGGTGCACGGTTACTGTTGGGGATACTAGGCATTGGAAGGAGGGTGCGCCTGCGGGTGCGACCTGGTAAGGTACGCGAGATGGAGCGAGGCTGGTTTGCAGAAGAGGCACTGGAGGGTGGATGCGAAGGCGGGTGCTGGAGGTTGAGGCGCATGCCTGCGGGAGCGGGTGGCGGTGCAGATGCGCCTGCAGGAGTGCGGGTGCGCCTGGCTGCCTGGAGGAGGGGGCACGCTAGGTGAGGTGGGAGCGGTGCCTGCAAGGGTGCGCGGAGGTAGGTGCGGCCTGGCAGGGTGCACGGGCGGATGCTTACAGAGGGGTGCGCTGGAGGCGAGACGATCTTGATAGGGTGCTGCTGCAGGCGCTTGCAGGGGTACGGGTGCTGGAGTGGGGCACGAGTGCCTACAGGAGGGGGCACGTAAGGTGAAGGAGTAGGGCTCACGCTGGTCCACAGTGCATGCTTGAGGTTGTTCCCTGCAAGGGGGAAGATGGGTCTCCTCTCCTTTCTCAATGTACTTTTTAACTCCTCTCTCTCCCCGCGTGCGCCAATCAAGGGATTTTCAAATCCCTTTTCTAATTTTGGCAGGAGACTGTTGGGGAGGCATTCTTGAGGCCGGCGACTGTTGAGGGTGGCCGGTGGAAAGGGAAAAGATGCCGCCGGTTGTTGGGGAAATTTGCTCCCCAACCTTGCTCTTTCTAGATATAATTCCTACACATAAAAACAACAAAATCATTACATATTAAGTTATAGAATGTTATAAACTTAAATCATGATGCGTACAAATATTCTACAACTTAATTGTGGTTATTAACACTCCTAAATGGTATGATTAAAGTTACTTAGGTGTAATATTAGTCCATTAAAATAGACTGATCAAGTACCCCCATGCCTAAGTTTTGCTAGTCCCTAGCAAAAAGTAAAAAACAATGAAAGTAACCAGAAGGTTTCTTCTTTTCTTATTTCAAAAATTTAGAAATCCAGACAAATGTGATGTGATAATAGCCTAAGTAACAGATCTAAGTGAAAAAGCCAATTCACACTGGGAGTTCGTACATCACCCTTGGCAAATATTTCTTTCAGGGTAGGCAACTACTTCCCTCAGGGATAAAGCAGAAGATAATCTATAATTTGACCCTGGCATTTAGCTTAGGTAGGAGACATCGAGTAACATGGATTTGTATTTGGTGGCACACACTCATCTGGTCCTACATATAGTCTAGTACTGCAGACTCTAGATCTCTAGACTATTACACAAGTTAACTTTGAGAGAGGCTACTTAATTGTGCTCTCTTGATGTTCTTGGGCACTCCCTCTTTTCTTTCTTTCTGAGATCACGAATCTCGCCAAATTTAGAAATTGTACTCACTATTTGGTAGCCTCACATGGCATCCACACTTCAATTAAAGTCCGAATAACCCTACAATTAAGTTAGAGTCCTCAACCAGCATTCGGGCGATCAGAAATACTAGAAGATAGGTATGGATCACATTTGGTGGAACGCGATAGGTGTTCTGTTGCTTCAAAAACAGTGTTACATTATAAACTTGGACTTTTTTTTTTTTGGTAATATAACTATTTCTTCTTTTTCTTCTTTTCTTTCTTCCTTTTTTTTTTTTTAATATAGATCAACATAATACAACACAGACTTTTATTTATGAGGCATTATTCAGGATGATGATGGTCAAGAGGATATTGTGTGGCTTATTTGGTGGAAGTGCCTATTCTCAGCATCGGAAAGGAATGGATAAGACAGGCATATTTCTGACCTTTGACACTATTACCCTCCTTCAGCCGAGGACTCTATGAAGGATGGTCGTAACCATCCACCATAGTTATAGCTTTATTAAGACTCAATCTCTGTGTATCTGCCTTATTTGGTGACTCTCAAGAATTCACACAAAGTACGTACGCAGGAACAGAGAGCCAAAAACTATGCCTAACTCTGAAGTATCATCATCTAATTGTCCTAAAACTTAAGAGTCCTTGCATTAGACTTAGCGCACTAGTAATCTCTCTACATCTTCTCACAAATATGAGGAGGATCTATTAGAAGATAGTATGTCTGACTCCCTATGGACTGTCCAAGGGTTCAGTGGATAACAAATGCTTATTGGTTTTCCTCAATGATCCATTAACCAGTCTACGTGCACGTGAAATAAATATACTGGATTTTAAACTTAAGAAATAATTTTGGAAGAAAAACCTCCAATAACAAAGGTATTTTGCTAGGGACTAACCCAATTAGCTCAAGAAAAGAGGAATTTTTTTCTTTTTTTCTCTACTAACCTAAATGCATGAATACTTCCTAAAATGCAAATGCACTCCCCCATGCCTAAATTCTACAATGTCCCCATTGTAAAATTAAAATAGGAGGAGAAAGGAAAGAAATCACCTGAAGACGGTGTTATTCGGACCGCTGGGTTGCCTCCCAACAAGCGCTTCATTTTCTGTCAGCAGCCAAACTAAGAAGGAGCCTAGAAGTCTAGTTCCAAACAGATAAAGTTAAGCCCTAAAAATATGCGTAACAGCATAAGCCTAGAAAATAGGTAGCCACGAATGTTGGCGAGCTGATGATGCAATGTAATTCCAAAGGTTCGCCAGAAGAAATGAAAACAGAAAATCTTGTTGGCTACCTGGGGAGGTCTAAGAATAAGAAAGGGAATATGAAAAGAGGCCTCCCGAAACGGAATAAGTGGAGGATAATAAGGATCCTCCAAAGCAGGACGATTTTAAAAGATATAACCATTATTAGTTCAAACCCTTGAATGGCGAGAGTAAAAGTACAAGCATCAATCCATACTCGCCATTCTACCCGAGGATGTACTGGCCTGATATGTTTTCTAGAAAGAATGTACATGAGCAGAAATCTGAGCCAAGGATCGGTTAGGGAGTATAAGGGTTGTTTGTAGTGTTAGAAGGTAATGGCTAAGTCCAATGAGGGCTTAGTCAGTGTTATGTCTAATTCCAACAATGATTCTGATTGTGTATACTCCCTAACAATTGTAGACAACTGCATATTACCCTGCTTAGCATTAATGATTGGAGTCATATTTGAATCAAGGGTAGACTACAAATTACAACTCTTTGATGGCAGGGTCAAAATGTTAGAATCATTATCATTCAGCTCATCCCTAGATTCGTTTGGTTCAATCAAATTTTCGTCGGGGTGTATATGTGATTAATTAATGAGGACAGGAGTTGGATCAGTATCCTTAATTATGTCTAAAGGAGGATCAGTCTTAATATTTTGGAGGAAGCCTATATCATTGAATTCGTTATTGGTCTCGGGGTATATATCCTCAATTGACGTGTTTAGTCCCCGAGAGTCTCCCATAAACTTCTCATTATTTTGTTTGTCCTCCTCTAATATCAACTCCTGTTTTGATGGAGGATGACTTTCAAAAGAAAGAATGAATCTGGATTTAATCATATTATTTCTATCCTCTGGAGGTAAATCCTTAAATGATAAATAATTCCCCTATGATTCACTCCAAATTTTCAATCCAGGTTCCTCTATTCGGGCATCCTCATTAGACTCTTCATATCCTTGAGACCAAAATTAATCTAATTCATCCTCCATTCCATTAGGGTCACCTTCAGTAAGTGCATTTAAATCCTCAGGATACTGAATGATAGGTGTTGATTCCCTAAGTGGAGGGTTATGGGTAGGCTCATTAAGGGTAAAATGAGATTCCACCAAATAATCAATAGGGGAAGTGATAGGAACAATATAACCTTGACCTGGGTTGGTAGGGGTAAGGAGAATACTGTCATTGGGGTCAAGGTCATCAAGAGGTACCATCTTCCATTGCTTTTGACTCCAATAAAGCTCAGGTGGATAATCACTATGATCGTTGTCCTCTAGTAGCCGTGTCTCATTGGGAGAGTCTAAGTGATAGCTATATAAAATTGGATCCCTATTGTCGTTAGGCTCCTCAGAATTATTTTCATGATCATGATCGGATGGGTAGGGATCAGGATTATTGGGAAGTGTGTAGCTAAGTTATCTTATTTCTTCATTTAACTGTTGACTATTTCTCAACATCTCTCCCATTGATTCCATCATTTCCTTTTGCTGTTTTTACATTTCTATCATAAAAGAGGAGAGGCTACTATTATCAGGTTGGGGAGGATAATCAATTTTAGGCTCTGGTTGCCTAAGGGTATTGGTCCAACCTCGATAAGGAAAATCATGAAGGGTGGGAGGGTTGGGTGTTTGCATGGAAGTAGGGATTTCAGGGTTGGGCAATCCCACTCCTAGGCTCTACTCAAAAGTGGGAGTTATCAAGCCAGTACTCCCAGGATAAGAATAAGAATAATCCCATGAATTGTCAATGTACCCATCAAAGGATGGATACGCTCGAGGCATGGGATCCTGATTAAAAGATGGGAAGTATTGACTCTGATAATCTGAGTGATAGCAGTAAGAGTAATCCATTTCTTTAAGCAAAATAGTTTTAACTCTCTTAGGATTTAGCGAAATTCAGAATATAAGCAGAAAACTTCCTATAGAGTACTATTGCCAAAGCAAACGCAAATTCAAAGGGATCTATTTTTAGTAGATTGTAGATCTTAGAGTTATATGTTTAGTTGGTGGCCAAACAAGTTTTGCAAAAAATTACTCTTCCTAGGCCAACCTTCACTGGTGCCTATAACCTACTCGCAAGGGATGGAAGTCTCGAATCGAGCCCACACATGAGGAACCGAAGTAACTTGGTGGATAGGCTTGTTGATTTCCGACTAACTTCCCTTGTGGTGCAAAAGAGGAGAGGTAGAATTTTATCTAGTGACCTTATGTGTGAAGTGCACAGTGTCTCAAGTATGCAAACATACGATCGTGTTTTGATTTTTGAAATTCCACAAATAGGATCCTTTTGCACATAATTTTCTGTCACAGATTTTAGGGTCCAACCTCTTAGCAGCCCCAATTTTTAAGGTGACCACTGAATTAATTAGATTTAAGCACTTTAGTGGTCTTAGATTTAGGTTCAATGCATATGCATGACAAGTAATTAATGCTCAAAAGAAGACGTACCTTACTCTAGCTTTCTTCGTACAATAATGAATGCAATGCAATAGAAATAAACTAGATGCTACTCATTCAGTCCTAGATGGTCGTCCTATAGATATGCAGCTTCTAGCAGGCAGTTCGAATTTTTTTTTTTTTTAATAATAAACAAACAGACCTAATCTAACTAACTAACCGAAATTCAGTTCAAATAGTTCAAATGATCCTATAATCTAAATAAATTGGAACACGCTCCCGAAAATACGCTCCCGCATACAAGAGCGATAAGAAATAAAATAGCACTGGGAACACGTTCCCAAAAATACCCAACAAGGGTCCAAAAGACAGAAATTAAATTCTAATGTCTATCTAACTAAATCTAACTAAGATCTACTGTCTAAATCAAAAATAGGCTTCTTTGTAGCCTATGTGCGTGGGATCAAGGCCCACATGTTCCTGTTGCCGTCCTCCAGGTGGCGTGAACGTCCACCAAAAAGATCGTCTCTACCGTGCACATCGTTTAGGGTCAATGTCGTCGCTCTATTGCGCCTATCGCAGTGTCAGATTCCTCGCACAATAATAAAAATGATTAGATGATTGCACAACTCAAAATATTCAAAAAATAATAACGTGAATCTATTGCATCTGTTGCCTCCCTGGCAACGGTGCCAATTTGGTAGTCGACTTTCCGCTTTGCGTTGTAGTATTTAAGTGGTGGAAAAATCGACTAATAAAAAAAATAATAATAAAAATAACCACCGATAGAAGAGTGGGTCGTGTCTACAGGGAGGCAATTATGCAATAAACTCTTGATTATTTTATATTCTTTTTTAAATTGTGAAATCCCTATTCAAATCTGGCATAAAATGTGATGGAAAGTAGATTCACAATAACTTAAAAAGGTAAGGGTATATGTGCAGTTTTTCCTCACTGAAATCTTCAATAAATATATGATGATTTTTTGTAATTTTCATGTGATGTGTACTAGAGAAAATTAGTGCATAGGTTAAGCCCAAAACCAATCTTGAAATAGGTGAATATCATTAATGTGCAATTATTAGAGAATATGAGTGTGCATGCGCAATTTTGCCATAATATAATAATAATAAGTAAAAATCAAATTTTGGTGGCAATGGCAGTGAATGTAATTTTTATTATCAGAGAAAATAGAGCATTTGCTCTCTCTCCTCCTCGCGAGAGAGAGATAGCACCGGTGGGGCTTTCACAAGCAAGGGATGTTGGCGAGGATGAGGCCAATCCGATGGAGGTTGCGGCGTCGACAAAGATGGCCGGAGGAGGCCGGTCGGTGGACGAGAAGACGTCGAAGGAGGCTGCTGCTGTCGTGAAGCACCTACTTAAGAGAGACGCACGCTGCAAATGGCGCACGCCAGTGGGCGGTGCTGCGCTGCCGTGAAGTGCCTACAGTGGCATGGCGGTGGTGAAGGCGCTGGAGAGGGGCGCACCTGAAGGAGCGCTGGAGGTTGAGGCGAGCGATGCTTGCTGGGGATGCTAGGCACTGGAAGGAGGGTGCACCTGCGGCCGTGGCCTAGCAGGGTGCACGAGATGGAGCGAGGTGGGTTTGCAGAAGGGGTGTTAGAGGGTGGACGCGAAGGCGGGCGATGGTGGTTGAGGCACGAAGGCTAGTGCTGGAGGTTGAGGCACACGCCTGCCTGCGCAGGTGGCGGTGCAGATGCGCCTGCAGGAGTGTGGGTGCACCTGGCTGCTTAGAGGAGGGGGCACACAAGGTGAAGTGGGAGCGGTGCCTGCAGGGGTGCGTGGAGGTAGGCACGGCCTGGCAGGGTGCACGGGCGGATGCCAGCAGAGGGGTGCACTGGAGGCGAGGCGGTCTTGCTAGGGCGCGGCTGCAGGCGCTTGCAGGGGCGCAGGTGCTGGAGTGGGGCACGAGCGCCTGTGGGAGTGGGCATGCAAGGTGAAGGAGTAGGGCGCGTGCTGGTCCACAGTGCGTGCTTGGGGTTGTTCCCCGCAAGGGGAAGATGGATCTCCTCTCCTTTCTCCGCGTGCTTTTTAACTCCTCTCTCTCCCCGCGTGCGCCAATCAATGGATTTTCAAATTCCTTTTCTAATTTTGGCAGGAGACTATTGGGGAGGCATTCTTGAGGCTGGCGGCTATTGAGGGTGGCCGGTGGAAAGGGAAAAGATGTCGCCGGTTGTTGGGGAAATTGCTCCCCAACCCTTGCTCTTTCTTAATATAATTCCTACACATAAAAACAACCAAATCATTACATATTAAGTTATAAAATGTTATAAACTTAAATCATGATGCATACAAATATTCTACAACTTAAATGTAGTTATTAACACTCCTAAACGGTACGATTAAAGTTACTTAGGCGTAATATTAGTCCATTAAAATGGACTCATCAGGAGGCTACCATGCTCATTGAGACTCCGCCCTGACTCCACCACTGTGAAGAGCTTCGAGCTCACCTCCATCACGACCATCGTGCATCTCCAAGGTCGAGCATCGCTACACCGTGGGTCGGGGAGTTGACTGACCACCACGCCAATCCAACGAGCTCAAGCATCACCGTGCACATGTGTCTCCTATGACCTGATAAATGCCAGTTTATCATCATTCTTATGCATTAAAACATACCTAGCTTTTAGGATTTTACTCCGCAAATGGGTTTTTGGGTAGCATTTAGGCATAAATTGGGTTAAGCATGCATTGCATTTTTTATTGTCTTTTTGATATGTTTTTGTGAGTGTTAGGGATGAACAGATATACAGATCCCTAAAACCCCAGCACTCAAGAAGGCAAATGGTGAAGGAGAAGCTCAGACTAGTTAGAACTCAGCTTGATCCAGCTCGCCACAGCTAGAACCTAGCTCACTTGAACTAGAGTTAGCTCATCCCAGCTCCATTCAACTAATCTCAGCTAAATGGTAGCTCAAGAGAGTTCATCTTACCTCACCCTAGCTCAAGTCAGCTCAAATCCAGCTCAACCTAGTTGAGTCTAGCTCATTTTAGCTCCCACAAGTCCACAGGGAGCTCTAGCATGCTCAATCAAGTTGACTGGAGTTCACCCCAGCTCAGATCCAGCTACATCCAGCTCCACCCAACTCCAGCCAGCTAAAGAAGAACTCATTCCAGCTTAGGAAGCTCAAGTCCAACTCCCGGGGACTCTGCTTAGCTCAACTCAGCTAAGCTAAGCTACCTTAGCTGCCTCAACCAGCTTGATCCTCCCCGGGAGCACCAGACCCAGCTCACCTCAGCTCATTATGGTAGAAGCCAGCTTACTTTAGCTTGGCTTAGCAGCTAGCAAAGAACTAGCAAGCTAAGCCAGCTAGAGTAGCTCCATGCCTGCCTCTTCAGCAGCTGCGAGCACCAGTTCCAGCTCCAAACTTCTCCTCCTCAGCTCCTCTCTTCAAACCCTAGCTCCAATACCTCCTCCTCTACTCCTTAGCTAGCTAAGCTAGCTTAGCTTAGCTTAGCTTAGCTAGCAACCAGCTCCTTGGCCATCCACCACCTTCAACTCAACCCTAGCTAGCTCCACCAAGGCGCCACCTCTTCACCACATAACCCCCTTCTAGAACCCTAAGGTGGCGCCACCTAATGGCCTTCTAGAAGGCTCATTTTGGTGCCAATTCTAAAGGGCACCAAAGCCTTAACTACCCCCCTTAGCACCCCTTAGGTGGTGCCACTTATCCTTAGCCCTAGGATCCCCAACCACCCCCATATCCTATCCTAGCCATCCATTCCAAGAGCTACCTTTGCCCCCTTCGTACACTATATATACCCACCTAACTTCCCACATTTTCTTCATTCTCCATTAGTTATTTTTCTACCTATAACCACCTCCACCTACGGCCAAGAAGAAGGAGTAGAGAAGAAGATTAAAGGGGCACATCACCAGCCTCTTTGGTGCCTTCTTCTCCCCACTCTCTTCAACTTGGGCCACGCCAAGGAGGAGGACTTTTCTACTTCAAGGAGGACAGCCAGGCAAAGGAGAAGAATCTAGGGTGGACGTCCACCCTTGGAGAAAAGCCTAGGGCATGCCCCCGTAGGGATTGCTTTGGAGGACATCACCTTGGTGGAGCATAGCAAGGAAGAAGTTGGAGGACTCTTTTCAAGCTCGGGAGCTATCAAGCTTGGAGCAAGAAGCCCTCTTCTTCACCACCTATCTAGAGGATTTGTGTTTTATTTTATTAATTGCAATTCTCTAGTAGTAGAAGCTTTCATCTACTAGGTTTTTTTGTAAAACACTTTCTCATTAGTCTAGTTGCCTTCTTTGCAATTTCTTTTAGTTGCATTTTGATTGCTGTGATTCTAGCACTCTTCACTGCCTCTCCCTAATTACTCTAGGCCTCCACGTGCCTAGAGTGAGCTTAGGAAGAGGAATTACTTATCGCTTAGGTGTTAGCTTAGTAATCGTAGTGGTTATTTACTTTTTTGCCAACAACTCATGTTTTCTCTCGTTATTTCAAAACCCTAAAAAAAATGATATAATTGAAAAGACCAAAAAAAAGTTGAGATCTATTTTGTAAGTAAAAGAATTAATTTTGCAAACATATTGCCTCCTTGGACGACCCTAGATACCCCACTATCTAGGTTTATAAATTTAAGAGTTAATCGATTTTGTACGTTACAACGACGTATTTTACAAACTGCGTAAAATCCGTGTCACGACCATGCAATCATCACCGTGCTTTCATGATGTGTATGCTCCCCTATCCACTGCCAACACCTCCGCAACCGTGCACCAACAGCCATCCATGTGCGTTTAAGACATCTGGGAATGTTCCCAGGCGTCTGAAGCCCCTACAGCACCACCTCCATCTTCACTTCCCCTTTGCTTCTTCTTCTTTTCCCTCTGGTTTTCCTCCACAAGAAGGAACCCATCACCTCCTTGCCACATCACCTTGACTAGACTGCATGCACAGCCTTCGCGTGCGCCATGCGTGCCTCTTCACTGCCATCCTCACCATCTTCGCGCATTCCACCACCACTTCCAATGTTAGCACCCCCAGCGCGCAGCACTGCTCTTAGCGCCGCAACCCCCCATCTCCATGATGACGCAGTAGCTACAGCTACAGTAACACGCGTGTAGCCACACGTCCTCCAGCAGCTTCGCTTGCATGCGCCCGCAAGTCCTTCGCCAACTCCGTGCAGACTCGCACATCCTCTGTGCGGGCCCTTACATCCTCCGTGCGCATGCGGCCCTTCAGCAGCGTCGTGCCTTCGTGCACAAAAGCAGCAGCGACAGTCACCGCTGCTGCTTCTCTCATCTATATTGCCGCCTTCGGACACTGTTGGCCATGCTACCACCATGGCTGGATGAGCGCCGACCTCGTTGACCTCCAGCGAGCTCCTCTCCTCCAGCCATCCTCTCCTCTATGCGTGGAAGCCATCCAATGCAAGTCCCCTATTTTTGCACAATAAACTTGCCATTTGTTTTTACAAAGAATGCCATTACCAAAGAGTTATTTTTTTGGTTTATTAATCAAATATTGTGGTCAGTTTATGCAAAGGACCTCCCTCTTTCTCATAAATACTATTTTAGCATTAGCTCTTGTTATTCACTTAATTTGAAAGCGATTTTGATTCAGTTTCTTAACAAAATTTATCGTCAACATTTATTTTTAACCCGTATGAGTTTTAATAGGCCATTGTCTCCCTGTGGATACGACTTGTTCTTCCACGAGTTGTTTAATTTTAATTGAATATTTTGATTAGTCGATTTACCACCACTTAGAAATACAATGACAAATCATCTTAATTATCATCTTCGAAAGCAAAAATCGACCAGTCAAATGGTGCCATTGCCAGGGAGTCAACGAGCCTGTTAAACTCGCATTCATTTGTTTATTGATTCACACATTTTGTTTGAGGTACATTTCAATTCAATTATCTGTTTGGTGCGAGGTACACATATTTGGAGACATCTTGTCACACCAACCTCAGAGATCAGGCGATCCTTGACGTCGCCAGCAGAGTCGCAACACTAGAAGAAGGAGCATCACATCTGCCTCTGCAACACCTTTGTGGACCTTATTTCCACCACTAGAGGAGATATCTGGAGGACCACATCCTCATTTCATTCTTTCAGTTGTAGATAGATTTTTATTTTTCTTTCTTCTCTTTATTTCAGTACATTTATTTGGAAGACCCTTATTCTAGGGTACATTTTTGGGGTTTATTCCTTGACTTTCTTTTAGCCCCATGTTGGGTAATTTTTTGGGAGCATGTTCCCTTTTCGTTAGATCTAGATTTTCTTTTGTGAGTTGTTTATCCTTTATTTGTTCATGCATAAGTAGCTAAAGAAAAAAAACAAAAAAAAACATGAGCTACCTGCTAGAAGCTACCTACCGTAGGATGATCATTTAGGTGTGAATGAGCAGCCTCTAGATTTATTTTTCTTGCATTTGTGTGCATCCCATTAAATATTGCTGGAAGCAAGGTATGCATCCTCATACTTTGCATCCATATCTTGATCATGAATTTGCATCCAAATGTAATTGCAAGACCATCTATTTTTATTTGAAACAATCTAACAAGTGGTCACCTTTAAATTCGAGAAAGGACTTAACTAAAGGAGGGGCATTTGAAAACCAAGGACTTGATTTTCAAACTTGGCATGCAATTCAAAATTCAAAATCTTGTATAGTGTATGCACACTTGTATCTCTCGCACCATAGCACGCATTTAGACACTCCTTAGGTTTTGATCTGCTAGCCTCCTATTACTGGGGTCAAAAGTGACCCAAACTTTAGTTCAGAGGTGAAGTTGCCTCCAAACCTTGCGGATTCAGGGTAGTTAAGAAGCACCGTGAAAGTAGCACTTCAAAGGATGGGTTTGACCCTACTTGCATCCCTCTTTGCCGTGTTTGGTGGTGACTAAACTTTTTGGGCTTTAGGGAGGATCACCTAAGCCCCAGTTAGGTCTTCTTAGGCATATCGTAGGTTGACAAGTAGGCACGTAACACTTGATTTGTCACTTACAAGTGGACTTAAATCTCAAAAGCCTAACTGATTAAAGACGTAAAAAGTCCTTTGATTTGTGTTTGTATTGAGAAGAATTTGATTATGGTGTGAGTTAGAATGGACCACATTGACTTTCATCCTTTCACAACTTGCCCACACCCTTACCCCCACTCTGCAATCTTCTATCCCATACGTCGAGATGGTCCATCCTTTGATGGACAAAATGACAATCACTGGGATCCTTTTTACTCCTACTATAGGAGTATTGGTTTAATTAAGCCCCAAATCAGTGGGCAGACCATAGGAGTGCAATTTGCCTTGTCCAATATCCCATACAACATAGAAATGTCCAACCCACGCTCTCTGAATGATTATAATGGTTGGACAGAAACTCTTAAGAACTATAAGCCTGAGCCTGACTTCTCTCTTGATAGTAATGATGACCTCTCCTCCTTGAAGATGGAAATACCGAAAATGCAAGACGAAATGAGTGAATTATTAGGAGAATCTTCAAGAGCAGGCAAACAAGAAAAAGAAGAAATTGGCCAACCAATCTACCCCATTGAGGATGAAGTGCACCCCTCTACACTAGATGCATCTCCCATGGGAGAGCCACACACAAAGTTGGGGAATTTTAGGGATTATGTAAAGAATAGCTACTTTTCGAGGATTGATTTTGAAACCTCCCCACCAGATGACACTTCCTTGAGAGGTCCATGCCTTAAGTGGGAGGAGAATATGTATGAAAGTAGCTATATATTGGATGAAGAAAGGTAGCAACTCGAGGAAGATGATGATCATGTTGAGTATCCACTTGAATTATATTGGAGTCAAAAGAAGGGAATGATGGTACCATTGGAAGACGTCGACCCAGATGACAGTATTTTCATGACATTTGATGAAGTGGGTCGAAATCAAGCTATTATTCCTACCCTCCCTTCTACTCAAGAGATGGAACTCAAGCCTACCCTTAGGGAACCTAACCTATAAGTAATTCACCTAAGGAGTCCGATGTTAGCCGTGTAAACCATTTACCCCAGATAGAGTGCCCTAGGGGATCTACTGAGATTTTAGATTATTCTAGACCTCAGGTACATGATGAATTGTATGATGAGGAGAAGGATGAATTATATGAGGAACCAACAATCAAGATTTAGAGTGACACTAAGGGTGATTATGTCTTATTTGAAGAATTAGCCCCCAAGGATGTCACAAATTTGGCCAAATTAGGTTTTCTTAACACATCTATTTATGCCATTCCCTCCTCATCACGAAATAATGGAAAACATGGAAGCAACTTCTGAGATTAATGTGGATTCACATATAGACTCCGAGGAGGATTTGAGTAAAGAACAAGAACCCAGGGATAACATTAATAGGATAATCCCTAAATCTATTGCTTCCAACCTACCTTCATTTGATTCGGAGTCATCTTTTGATTTGCCTATGTCTGAAGGCGAAATGTTGACTCCATACGTTGAAATGATCACTGATGAAGTGCAGGTAGATACTTGTGATAGTAAAATGGATGCTAGGGATGCAATTGAGGAATTGGAAAGATTGTTAGGGATGGACACCAAGCCAACTAAACCCAACCTAGATCTTATGAGCATCCTGCAACCTCGAAACTTGGACACCTTAGACAATCCGTCGCTTAAAGACTTGCTCACTACAATTTACACCGGGGGCCTTAACAGACCAATATCTTTTGTAATTGGGTACCGGGTATGGATTGATGCTTTTTATGGTCAGTCCATCACCTTGGGGGTTTATTTCTACACCATTCCTTCCCAATTCCTTTTAAGGATCCTTGTCATCCTTCCCCTACCCCTTTGGAGGTTGTTATGCCAGTTTATTCTTTAAAACCTCCCCTGGTGACCTGGGACAATTTCATTCCCATCCTAGTTGGGCGAACATTTGCTATTAGGATTCATCATCAACTCGCCAACATCCTAAGTTACATGTTTTCTAAGCTAGCAATTCTTTGCTCATTTTTAGGGACTATTTATTTAGTTTTGGAACCTGACTTGAAGGTTCTTTGGCTACTCGGCTGCTAAAAAAATAATGGCAGCCCATCTCTGACCCAGGTAATATCCTTCTATGCAATTGGGACATTGCAGATTTTAGGCATGGGGGTGTACTTGGGGATATACATAGAATTTATACATAGTGCCTTCATGCATTTAGTTTCATTTTCATTGATTTAAAGAAAAAATAGAGAGAAAAAAAAAAAAAAATTTTTAGTATTGAGCTTAACTGGCTGGGTCCTACATTCTTAGGCATAAGACTAGAACTTTAGGTTAGAATAAGTTGGCTCTAGGTGTCTGACTTTAGAAGCTAAGTTGAGCTACTAGCTTTAGACTGTTAGGGTCCTTTGTGGACATAAAAACTTAAGTAGGAGTTAAGCTATGGACCATAAAAACATAAGTAGGAGCTACTGGCTGGGTAGTACCTAGTGTCTTTTTCCATCTTTTGGTTTGCACGTCATCGTAACCTATGCATCCACATTTCATGCACACTTGGTCTTGTATAAGTAATGATCACCTTAATTTCTTAAAGAAAATTTTCTTCTCTTAGTTCTAACTTAGGAGAAGCTTGAAAACACAATTTGATTGGACGAGTTCCCACCGCAGGAGATGTGGAGCATATACTCACCTTGAGGATGCGATGATAACGTGTCACCTCCTTGGTGCTTGTCTCTTAGGATGACCATCCTACTGTGGGCATGTAAGAGCATTGTGCAGTTCAGGTACCATGGGTAGCACTATCTCGAAGTACCGATTGCCATAGGCCCAAATTTGCTTAAAAAATCTATGGGCGATACTATCTCAAAGTGTCGATTGCCAGGAGCTCTTGGGGTTGCTATGGGTGGTGCTATCTTCAAGCATCTAAAGCCATTCACTCTTCAAAGTTCGGTGATGGGGACAATGAATCCAACACAGACCGTGTTGATATCTGATCCAAGGTTAGACTTAGAGCAATCAAACAAAAAAATATATGTATATAAAATCCTCTCTCTCACTTTCCAGGTTGGCAATCATACCAACCTCAAATAAATTAGACCAATGCACATGCACATATGCTTTAATATCTGGGACCAATAAACCCTAGGGTAGAGTTAGAAATCAAGGAAACCTGTGCTTGGAACACATTCTTAGCTGACCTAGTCTGTAATTCAACAACTACTTGGGTACCTTATGATCTAGGGTTAGATGGTTCAACTTAATTTCTATAACAAGGTCAATTGGGTTAGCTTGGATAACATGGAGTGTTTTATTTTTGAAAGAGAAAGGAAAGCTATCGAATCACCAATAGCATTCCAGGAGAGCTTTTATTTATTTAAAAAAAAGAGAAATTCCAAAATTGAACCCCACAAATATATGAGATTCCAGGAATTGTTTAAAATATTATCCATACTCGCTGGTCTCTCCTAAAATAATTTCTCATTTCTAGCTCTCCACACCGACCATAACATAGCCACCATGGGCACATAGGACTTATTCGATACCAAAAAAGAGCTCCATAGATCCTCCCACGTGGAAATGGAATCCCTGCAGACTTTCCTCCAAACACAATCTGTTATCATGCACGTAGAGAAGATATGATGACTACAGTCATTGTGTAACCCACACAATTGGCAAAATTTAGCAGGGGTGCCCATTCTCCTATGCCACATATCTCCTGTTGTCAAACCATCTCTTCTACACAGCCACAAAAGAATTTGCACCTTCAATTGTATTTTCAATTTCCATAATTTCCTCCCAACCTCATCCACCTCCGCCAACCTGGACGAGAAGATAAGTTTCTCATAGGCAGCCACAGAAGAGAAAGTCCCCTCCCATTTGTATGTATCACACTCCTCTGGCATAGGTCTGAAAGCAACAAGCTCCTACAAGAGGCATTCATTTTCTACCCATGTTCTTGTTCCATGGCCATTCCCCACCTCATTTTTTATCTTCCAATTCTCTGAAGCCATGTCCCAATAATCACATACCACATCATTTTTATTATGAGCAGCCGAGTATGCAAGAGGATACCTGTCGTTTATCGCCCCACCAGGCAACCACTTTTCCGACCAAAATCTGATGCTTCTCCCATCTCCCAAGACTGATTTGAATAGGTGCCAATTATCAACCAATGCATGCACCACAGAAGCCCAGAAAGGAGACGGCTTATGCGGATTCGGACGACTCTTCTCATCATTTGCCACCCCATAACTATCATGTATAATCTCTATCCAAAGTTTTTGTTCCCCTTGCAGCAGTCGAACTACTCATTTCAATAAGGCATCATTGAACTCTTTGAGATATTTGATTCCCATGCCACCATACTTCTTAGGAGAATAAATTATACCCCATTTAACAGGTTGGAGGAAGGTACCTTGATGAGAGGTCGCTTTCCAGAAGAATCTCTTGAGTATAACATCAATTTTTTTTCAAATTGACTTTGGAGCTCGAAAGACAGAGAAGAAGACTAGAATAGAAGTACTAATAGAATTTAGCAAGATAAACCTCCCCCCTTTTGTTAAATAGAGATTGCTCCAGTCTTCTAGCTTCGTAGCCACATTCTCAAAGAGAAAAGTCTAGTCAGTTTTCTTCATTTTTGTACACTTCAATGGCAAACCCAGATATTTGATTGGCAAAGAGACCACACGCATACCCAGAATGTTGGAAATGTCACTTTGATCATTACCATTCATACCAAAACAAACTAGGGAAGATCTGCTTCCAATTAGTTTCAGACCAGATATTTCTCCAAATATGTTGACCAAATAATATAGCGCTTGTACTTCCCTCTTCCCTCCTTCCACAAAAAAGGTTGTGTCATCTGCGTACTGAAGAATGGGGGCCAAAGCCCTTCTATTTCTCATCGAATAGCCCCTTATCATCCCAACTGCTGCCAACTTGCATGCATATCTTGCTAAAGTATCCATTGCAAAATTAAAGATTAGTGGGGCCAAGGGGTGCCGCACCCCACACTAAGGCTGGATCCAGGTTCATTAAGGCTTCCCATTTATCAAGGGGGAGTAGGAGGTAGTCGTGATGCACCATTTCACCCATTGGATCCAGAGAGGGGGGAATTTTCTTATTTTTAGAATTTCCCATAAGTACGACCAAGAGATAGAATCATAAGCTCTAGAGAAGTCAACCTTCCATAGGAAGACCTTAGACTTTCTCCTATGCCAACCCATCACCATCTCTTGAGCCATAATGAATGATTCCTGTAGTGACCTTCCAGGTAAAAATGTGGATTAGGTAGGCATAACTAGGTCTTGCAACACACCATGAACTCTATTGGCTAAGATTTTGCTAATGATAAGATATTTGGAATTTGATAGCATAATTGGCCAATAATCAGAGTACTCTGCACTGAACTTCTTTGGTAACAAGAACAAGTAAGACTTGTTTTGCCTTTAAAATCCTGATTTACCCTTTTCAAACTCATGTATAACCCCCATCACATCCTCCTTAAGAACACTCTGCATTTCCTTGTAGAAAAGGACTTGTACCCCATCTGGTCTTGGAGCACCCTCATTATTCAAATCTTTGATAGCTTCCACAATTTCCTGTTCAGTAAAAGGGGCAACCAATATAGCAGCTTCATCCTCACTAACACATGGGAAAGCAGCTACAACCATCCTCCACAAGCCTCTTGGCACAACCTTAGATGTTTCTTTAAAATAATGAGCAGCTTCAGCTCTTATCTCATGGGAGGAGGTAATGATTCTCTTGATAACTCTAATAGAAGAAATGAGATTGAATCTACTTCTAGCACTAGAAGCAAGATGAAAAAATTTCGTATTGGCATCCCCTTCCTTGAGCCACAGTTGTCTAGACCTCTCATGCCAATCCATCTCTTTCTTTAAAATCTCCTCACCAATGACCTGCTGCCAAAATTTCCTTGATTCCTGCTCCTGGTCACTAAGAGCCATCGTGCATTCCTTTGTGTCTAGCCGCTGGATCTCATAGAATGCATCAACTCTCTTTTGTTCCCTAATAGCCATCACAGTCTACCCATACTCCCTGAGCATTGTGCACATATTTGCCAACTTTGATGCAAATTTTTGGGTAGCAAAGCCTATTACAAACTTGCTTTTCTACCAACTGGACAACATGTCTTTAAACCCCTCTTCTCTGAACCATGACTTTTTGAGTTTGAAGTATGAACCAACATCAGTGCTCACCCCACAGTCCCAAACAATTAGTGTATGGTCTGAGAATGGCCTATCTAGGCTCATAGAAGAAGACAAATGGAACTTCTCCAAGAGAATATAGTTGCCAAAAAATCTATCCAACTTGGATAGGAGCCCATTGCCTTTTCTCCAGGTAAATTCAACCCCATTGACTGGGTATTCAGTGATTCCCAAGCTCTGCACAATCAGTTGAAACTCTGCCATTGCACCATCTGTACTTCCACCAGGTTGGTCCCCAGTTGATAGGGAATAATTGAAGTCTCCATCGACAAGCCACGGCATCTTTTGGACCTTCTGATACACTACTGATAGGTCCTTCCATAGCTCCACCCGGCTGGCTGTTGCACAAGGTCCATACACACACGAGATGAACCAATCCAAGCCCTCCTATGACTCTAACATTTAGATGTAAGCACATGTCTATCCCTATGGATTTTAGTCACTTTAAGGTTAGCCATTTTCCACCATATTGCCATCCCACCAACTCTAGCATTTGCAGCCATCCCCACACAGTCTGCTTTCCTAGACTACCTTAGTGAATCCCAGATAGAGCCATTTTCATCATCTAAGTGTGTCTCTTGAATAAGAGCACAATCAATCTCTCACTCCATGAGATATCTGATAAGAGAAGCTCTTCTCACTTTGTTGCACAACGCACACACATTCCGCATTAAGACCCTCATCCCTTACATGGCTGATCTCCTTGAGCAAAATTTTCCACATATTCAACCATGATGGACTTTGCAATGATCTCCTCCTCAATAGGACTCAAGTTCTCCTTCCTTCTTCTCCTAAGCTTGTAAGGAGAGCACCCAACACCACTCTTTTGGTTGACTCGTTTCCCAAATTTCAGATCTTCAGGCACAGGAAAAGGCATTTAATTCACATCCCTAAGGACAGTTCTCCCACTGCTGTCTTCTATTTTTTCCCCAGTATAATTGGTGGAATTACCAGGGTCCTCATGTATTTGGATCCCCATTGCATTCCCCATGACAATGTCACCGACCATAGTCATCTGACCCCCCCTCTAAGACCTCCTCGTGATAATCTTTCCTCTTCTATGCCTCAGGCGCATCATCTGAAGGCTTATGACCCTCGGTTCCTCCTATTGTACCTCTCCAAATTTTTCATCAGACGACTTATCCTGACCCAATTCTAGTAGTATGAATTCCTGCCCAATCACTGACATGTGAATAAGCCACGAACAACCACCACATCTATGAATGATTTTATCAGGTAGTGACTCACTTCTAAAAACCTCAGCCCCGATTTGCAGTACACAGGCATCACCTTCCCCAATTGAAATCTCAACATCATCATGAACAGATGAAAAACTAGCAATCATCTTGGAAACCACCCCCTTAGATCTCAAATGTAAAGGTAATCCCTTGATCGCAAGTGTTACCCTCTTGGTACCTAGCCTCTGAGGAGGGTGATCAGGGAGTAACCCATAAAAGGGGGAGACCAGCCTCCACAACACATTGATGTTTTCAAAGGTACTTGAGCGAAATCATAGCCTTTCCACATCAATCATTCCCAGACCAAAAACTAGAAAACAGGTCTAGGATAGCACGGCAATCTTCTAGCTCGACGAGATAGGGGATAAGGAACTCACCAGTTGGTGGAACTTTTCAACAGAAGGGTTCCCAGTCATAACTTCGCCGATCATTGCACCCCTTAGCATCATCTCCGCTGATAAAATATCATCAGAAAAAGGAATCTCCACATCAATCGTATGGCCAACTTGTGCCGGCGGCGGAGGCAACCAAGGCTCCTTTGATACCTCCTGTTTTGGGCATGGAGGGTTCATCTTCAAATGCTGCAGCCGCACCCTTGTGCATGAGTCGCATTTGTGCCCGTCTCCTCCACATGACAGACACACAAGGGGATTTCGACACACTGCCGCCATATGCCCTCTTTGTCTGCACCTATAGCACATCACCTCTCCATTGGTCTTCTTCCAACCCTCTCTCTAACCAAATCTAACTGGTCCACCCTCATGAGTTTGCCATCTCCTCTCCCTCCTTCACCAGTTTCTCGATCTCCATGTCTTCCAGTCACCTTCATCCCCAATCGTAGCCACACCCACACCTTCGCCTCCCGTCGCCCGCCGCCACTCTCTCGCCATCTCTCCTCACCCATAACTTGGAGTGTTAGGTCATGCTTGAATTTGCTAGGGACTAGAAGAAACTAGGCATGGGGGTATTTGATTAGCCCATATTTGTGGGCTATTTAGGTATTTAAGTGCCTAGAAATCAAATTAATTTTAACATGTATTTAGCATGCATTAGGATACAAATACATTAATTATAGATTTTTCATGCATCGCATTTTTTGGTCTTAGCATGCATTAGCTTAATTTGCATTATACATAATACATACATTACATATAATTAGATATTTTTGAGGCTTTGTCTATAAATAAACCAATTTCAATTATTTTAATTCTCCTCTTCTTCCGTAGGAACGGCTCTACTTCCTCTGCGGCCATTCACTCCAGCCACAGCTACGAGCATTCCTCCTCCTTGAAAAGTGGATCTAGAGCCTTCAATGCTCATGCTCCATTTCAAACCCTTGCAGCCACAGCTACAAAGGAGGAGGAGAGGCTGCCATGCTCGTCGAGACTCCACCCCGACTCCACCACCGTGAAGAGCTTCGAGCTCACCTCCATCACCACGACTGTGCATCTCCAAGGTCAAACATCACCACACCGTGGACCGGCAAGGTGACTGACCGCTGCGGCAATCCAGCGAGCTCAGCCATCACCGTACGCGTGTGTCTCCAATGGCCACGCAATCATTACTGTGTTTCACCACTGTGCATCCTCCCCGGTCCTCCATCAACACCTCCACAGCCACACACCAGTAGCCATCCACGCATGTTTAAGACATCTAGGAATGTTCCCAGACATCTGAAGCCCCTACAGCAGCGCCTCCATCTTCACTTCCCCTTCACTTCTTTTCCAAATGTTTTTTCCTCTACCAAAAGGAACCCATCACCTCCTCGCCACATCACCTTCACTAGACTGCGCACACAGCCTCCGCACGCACCACGCACGCCTCCTCACTGCCATCCTCGCTATCTTCGAGCACACCACCACCACTTCCAGTGTTGGCACCCCCAATGTGTTCTTAGCCCATATTTATGGGCTGTTTAAGTATTTAAGTGCCTAGACATTAAGTTAATTCTAACATGTAATTAGCATAAATTAGGATGTAAATAGGTTAATTCATATTTCTAATTTAATTATAAAATTCATGCATTGCATTCATATTTAAATGCATTTAGAATTAACTTACAATTGCATTCATTTAATTAGTTAACAAATTAGGTGCATTGCATACATTAATTTAAGTGAACATAAAAGTTGAGGGTTTGTATATAAATAACCATAATATTTTAATATTATTCTTTCTTTCTTCTTCTTGCAGCAACGGCTGCATTTCGTTCGGCTGCCGCTTCAACGCCTCCAGCTGTCGCAATGAAATCTGCATTCATGGATGAGCGGAGAATGTGGATCTGCTCCCGCCTCTCCGTTCAAATCTGTGCAGGTGGCTACAAAAGGAGGAGAGAGGCTGTCGAGCGGGGGAGGCCACCATCCCAACAATCCACACTGTGCAGAGAGTTCATCTTGTCATTTCACACTGCCGGCCTCAACCGCGGTGACGAGCCTCCACCACCGTGGGCGTGTGGCGTGACAGGCCACACCGCCATCTGGAGCTCGTCTGCATCACTGTGTCTCACCAGAATCAACATCACCACCCTCGCTGTCATCACCAACAACCTCCACTTCACGCCTCTTCATCTCTTCCAGCCTCTAGCACCATCCCCAGCCTGCGCGTGCCTTCCTTGCAACCTCTAGCAAGCCCGCTCCTCCTGCGCCTCACCATCTCCACTTCATGCCCAGATCACACCACCCGCAAACACAGTAGCAGGACTAGCCTCTCCTTCACACCCGCATCCCCTCCAGCTGCACTAGACCTCCAGTGCCTCAGCACAACTCACCTTCAGCGCACTTACCTCCCGCATGCCCACTCCAGTACGCCTGCCTTGTAGCCTACAGAGCGCACCTGCTGCAGCGCCCACCTCTAGCGCGCAGTAGAACTTGTGCCTTCTGCCTGCACTAGCCCACGCATGCCTCTTCATCATCTCCAGCCTGCAGCCGTGCCCGCTCCTTGCAGCGTGCCCGCCAACAGCCTACAATAGTGCCCTCTCTACCCATTGTGTGCCTTCTTTGCAGCGTCCACCAGCAGCATCTAGCAGCAGCGGTGCGCCTGCAGCAGCACCATCCTCGACGCGCACGCAGACCAATGCCTGTGCTTCCTCGCCAGAAACTCAGCCGCACAACCCACCTTCATCGGAGCTCCGTTCGGCCGACTTCGGCCACCTCGCAACTCACCGCCACCACCGTTGCGAAGCCCTCGGTCCAAAGAACTTCCTTCGAGCTTCACGCCTCCGGCCGTTCCTTGCTCTTCGCGCACGGCCAAGGGGAAGAAATCCCCTGTTTGCTACAGTACAAGGCCTATTAATATTTACATTTTCTACCATTGCCAACCTTTATTGATATTTTATTGAATCTGCATTGCAAAAAATATCCTCTAGTTGTTCAAAATTGCCATTTCAACATGTTTCTAACTGGTGCAAACTTGAATACGTCATTGCCTCCTTGTGGACACGACTCGCTCTTCTGCGAGTGATTATTTTAATTATTGATTAGTCAATTTTTCCACCACATAAAACTACAAGCGACTTTGAAAGCGAACAATTGACTCGTCAAATGGCATCATGCCACAGGAGCGAGCACGCAATAATTTCACCTGATTTTATTTTTGATTATTTGTCAATTGCACAATGATCTGACCATTTATTTTTTTTCTGTGCGAGAAATTTGTGCGAGGAATCAGCCACGTGAGAGGCGACCCTTGACGTCGCCAGAGGAGGAATTGGTCGAGCTGCCTTGCAGACGAGGAGAAGGACGAGGACGCGACGTACATTTAATCGCTAATTTGATTATAGTAGGATTAAGACTTTAGGTTTAATTTTTCATTGCACATTTAATTTGAAACCCTTGTTCTGGGGTATATTCTGAGGGGTTTATTCCCCGATTTTGTTTTAGGCCAGTGTGGGTTATTTTAATTTATTTTGTGGATTGTTTAATTTTATTTGCTTGTGAATAAGTAGTTTAAAAAAAAAAAATGAGCTGCCTACTAGAAGCTGCGTGCCCCTAGGACGAACCATTTAGGTCTGTATGAGCAACCTCTAGATTTACTTCTCTGCATTGTGTGCATTCTCGCATCGTTGTTTGCTGGAAGCAAGGTACGCATTCTCTTACTCTGGATCCTATTCTTGATCACGCATTGCATTTGGACTTAATTCGAAGACCACATAATTTGTCTTGAAGCGATCTAACAAGTGGTCACATATATTTGTGAAAAAGGACTAATTAAAGGAGGGACATCTAAAAATCAAGGACTTGATTGTCAAACGTGGTGTCCGATTCAAAATTCAAAATTTTTTTGTGATGAATGCACACTTATCTCTTTTGCACCACAGCACTCATTTAGACACCCTTAAGTCTTGAAACGACTAGGACAAGAGCCCTCCTACCATTTGATTCTGGAGTGTTAGGAACTTGAGATCAAAGGGTTTGTAAATCCAAAGAGGGGGATACCCTGTCACGGATTTTTCGGGGTAGTTGAGAAGCACCGCGAAAGCATAGCTTCAAACGAAGGCTTAGGCCTACTTGCATCCCTCGATCTTCCATCTTTGGATTTGCTTTACCATTTGAGATTTAGGGAAGAATACCTAAGCTCCAACTAGGTCTTTTTAGGCATTTCAAAGGTTGACAATAGGCGTGTAATTGATTGGGCAACTTGCTTTGTCACCTACAATTTCAACTAAAGTCAAAAGCCTAAATTTGTAATGACCTAGAAAGTGCTTTTTGGATTGTGTTTTGCTTGGGGAATTCTGATTGAGGTGTGAGTTAGAATGGACCACATTAATTTTCATCCTTTCACATCTCACCCACACCCTCACCCCCACTCTGCATTCTTCAATCCCATATGCCGAGATGATCCATTCCTTAATGGACATAATGACAATCATTGGGATCCGTTTTACTCCTATTATAGGAGTATTGGCCTGGTTAAGCCCCAAATCAGTGAGTAGAACCTAGGAGCGGGATTTGCTTTGCCCAATATCCCACACACCATAGAAATACCCAACCCACCCTCCCTGAAAAATTATAATGGTTGGACAGACACTCCTGGGTACTATAAGCCTGAGCCTGACTTCTCTCATGATAGAAATGACCTCTCCTCTTTGAAGATGGAAATACAGAAAATGCAAAACGAAATGATTGAATTGTTAGGAGAATCTTTGAGAGCAGGCCAGCAAGAAAGAGATGAAATTAGCCACCCAATCTACCCCATTGAGGATGATGTACACCCCTCTACAATAGATGCATCTCCCATGGGAGAGCCACACTTTAAGTTGGAGGGAAATTCTGGGGAGAATAGCTACTTTTCGAGGATCGATTTTGAAACCTCCCCATTAGATGACACTTCCTTGAGAGATCCATGCCTTAAGTGGGAGGAAGATACATATGAAAGTAGCTATGCATTGGATGAAGAAAGGTGGCAACTCGAGGAAGATGGTGATAAGGTTGAGTATCTACCTGAATTATATTGGAGTCAAAAGAAGGGAATGATGGTACCATTGGAAAACCTCAACCCAGATGATAGTATTTTCATGACATTTGATGAAGTGGGTTGAAGTCAAGTTGTTAATCCTACCCTCCCTTTTGATCACGAGATGGAACTCAAGCCCACCGTTAGGGAACATAACCCTGAAAAAATTGACCTATCTGAGGAGTCTGATGTTACCAGTGTAAACCATTTACCTCAGATAGAGCACCCTAGGGGATCTACTGAAATATTAAATGATTCTAGACCTCGGGTATATGATGAATCATATGATGAGGAGATAGACGAATTATATGAGGAACATACATTCAAGATTTGCAGTGACACTAAGGGTGATTATGTCTTATTTGAAGAGTTAGCCCCTAAGGATGTCACAAATTTGACCAAATTAGGTTTCCTTAGCACAACCATTGATGATATTTCTCCTCATGATGAAATGATGGAAGATTTGGAAGCAACTTCTAAGATTTATGTGGATTCACATATAGACTTCGGGAAAGATTTGAGTAAAGAACAAAAACCCAGGGATGACATTGATAGGATAATCCCTAGATCTGTTGCTTCCAACCTGCCTTCTTTCATTTCGAAGTCACCCTCTGATTCGCTTATATCTGAAAGCGAAATTGTGACTCCTGATGAAGAGCCGGAAGATAAATGTGATGGTGCAAGGAATGCTAGGGATGCAATTAAGGATTTGGAAAGAGTGTTAGTGATGGACACTAAGCTGATTAAACCCAACCTAGATCTTATGGCCATCCCGCAACCTCGAAACTTGGACACCCTAGACGATCCTTGCCTAAGAGAATTACTCACTTTTGTTCTAACCGAGGGGCTTAACAAACCAATATTTCCCTTAATGGAGTATCGGGTATGGATTGATGATTTCTTTAGTCAGTCCATTGCCTTGGGGGTTTATCTCTGCACCATTCCCTCCCCATTCCTTTTGGAGGATCCTTGTCATCCTCCCCCTACCCCTTTGGAGGTTGTTATACCTATTTATCTTTAGAACCTCCTCTGGTGACTTGGGAAGATTTCATTCCCATCATAGTTGGGAGAGCATTTGCTATCGGGATTCATCATCAGCTCACCAACATCCTAAGTTACTTATTTTCTAGGCCAGCATTACTTTGCTCATTTTTAGGGCCTATTTCTGCAATCCTTGAACCTGATTTGCAGGTTCTTTAGCTATTCGGCTGCTAACAAAAGAACGGCAGCCCAGCTCTGACCCAGGTAATATCCTTCTATGCAATGAGGACATTGCAGATTTTAGGCATGGGGGGTTGTACTTGGGGATATACATAGCATAGTGCATTCATTGCATACATTTGCATTAAAAAAAGAAAAAGCTTTGAGCTTAACTAGTTAGGTCCTGCATTCTTAAGCAAATCAGAACTCTAGGTTAGACTAAGTTAATTCTAGGGTCAAACTTTAGAAGCTAAATGAGCTACTAGGTTTAGACCTTTAGGGTCATTTGTGGACTTAAAAACTTAAGTCGGAGTTAAGTTGCGGACCATTCCACAAGAGGTTGAGGAAGGAAAACTAGGGTTTGTGTTAAAAGGTGGGGTAGTACCTGGAGTCTTGTTCTACTTTTTGGTTTATGGGTCCTTGCAACCCAAGCATCCAAATTTCACACACTTGGTCTGGTAATCAACTTAATTTCTTTCTTTCTTAAAAGAGATTTGGTTCTCTTAATTTTGTCTTAGGAGAGGCTTGAAAACAAAATTTGATTGGAAGAGTTCCTGCCATAAGAGAGGTGGAGTATATACTCACCTTGAGGTTGCGATGATAACATACTACCTCCTCAGCACTTGTCTCTTAGGATATCCATCCTACTAAGGGCATGTAATTGAATTGTGCAGTTCAGGTACCATGGGCGGCCTTATCTCGAAGTGCCGATTGCCATAGGCCTAAATTTGTTTAAGAAATCCATGAGCGATACTATCTCAAAGTGTCGATTGCCAGGAGTTCTTGGGCTCGCTATCTCGAAGCATTGAAAGCTAGGCACCCTTCGTGGTACGGTAATGGGGGCAATGAATCCGACACAGACCTTGTTGATAGCTGATCCGAGGTTAGACTTAGGGGAATCAAACAAAAGTAAAATATATATATTAAAAAAAAATCCTATTTCCTTTAACTCAAATAACTTAGACCAACGCACTTGCACGGATGCTTTAATCTCAGGGATCAATAAACCTTAAGGTAGAGTCAGAAATCAGGGAAACTCGTGCCTGCAACTTGTCTTTAGCTGACCTAGTCTGTAACTTAGCAACTACTTGGGAACCTTTGGTCTAGAGTCTAAACTTAATATGTTTCTTAAGGAAGATCGATTGGGTTGACTAGTCTACTTGGAGTGCTAGGCTCTGCTTGGATTTGCTGGGGACTAGCAAAAACTAGGCATGGGGGTATTTGATTAGCCCATATTTATGGGCTATTTAAGTATTTAAGTGCCTAGACATTAAGTTAATTCTAACATGTAATTAGCATAAATTAGGATGTACATATTTTAATTCATATTTCTAATTTAATTATAAAATTCATGCATTGCATTCGTATTTAAATGCATTTAGAATTAACTTATAATTGCGTTCATTTAATTAGTTAACCAATCAGGTGCATTGCATACATTAATTTAAGTTAACATAAAAGTTGAGGGTTTGTATATAAATAACCATAATATTTTAACATTATTTTTTCTTTCTTCTTCTTGCAGCAACGGCTGCATTTCCTTCGGCTGTAACTCCAACGCCACCGGCTGCTACACTGAAATCTGCATTCAAGGACGAGAGGAGAATGTGGATCTGCTCCTGCCTCTCTGTTCAAATCTGTGCAGGTGGCTACAAAAGTAGGAGAGAGGCTGTCGAGCGGGGGAGGCCACCATCCCAACAATCCACACTGTGCAGAGAGTTCATCTTGTCATTTCACCACTGCCGGCCTCAACTGCGGCGACGAGCCTCCACCACCGTGGGTGTGTGGCGTGACAGGCCACACCACCATCTGGAGCTCGTCTGCATTACTATGTCTCACCAGAATCAAGATCACCACCCTCGCCGTCATCACCAACAACCTCCATTTCATGCCTCTTCATCTCTTCTAGCCTCTAGCACCATCCCCAGCCTACGCACTCCTTCCTTGCAACCTCCAACGTGCCCGCTCCTTCTGTGCCTCACCACCTCCACTTCACGCCCGCATCACACCACCTGTGCACACAGTAGCAGGACTGGCCGCTCCTTCACACCTGCGTCCCCTCCAGCTGCACAGGACCTCCAGAGCCTCAGCACACCTCACCTTCAGCACGCTCACCTCCCACGTGCCCACTCCAGTGCGCCCGCCTTGTAGCCTGCAGAGAGCACCTGCTGCAGCTCCCACCTCCAGCGTGTAGTAGAACACGCGCCATCCGCCTGCACCAGCCCACGCACGCCTCTTCATCATCTCCAGCCTGCAGCCGCACCCGCTCCTTGCAGCGTGCCCGCAGTAGCCTGCAGCAGTGCCATCTCTACCCGCCGTGCACCTTTCTTGCAGTGTCCGCCAGCAGCATCCAGCAACAGCAGCGCGCCTGCAACAGCACCATCCTTGGCGCACACATAGACCAGTGCGTGCGCTTCCTCTCTAAAATCTCAGTCGTGCAACCCACCTTCATCGAAGCTCTGTCCGGCCGACTTCGGCCACCTCGCGACTCGCCGCCACCACCACTGCGAAGCCCTCGGTCTAAAGAACTTCCTCCGAGCTTCACGCCATCGGCTGTTCCTTCCCCTTTGCACACGGCCAAGGGGAACAAATCCCCTATTTTACTACAGTACAAGGCCTATTAATATTTACATTTTCTGCCATTGCCAACTTTTATTGATATTTTATTGAATCTGCATTGGAAAAAATATCCTCTAGTTGTTCAAAATTGCCATTTCAGCATGTTCTCCTGATACTACGTTAATCTAAAGGTAGATTTGGCTCGATTCTTGTCTAAGCTAACTACGAACATACGTTTTTAACCGGTGCAAACTTAAATACATCATTGCCTCCCTGTGGACACGACCCGCTCTTCTGCAAGTGATTATTTTAATTATTGATTAGTCAATTTTTCCACCACATAAAACTATAAACGACTTTTAAAGCGAACAATCGACTCGTCAATGTGCAGCACCACTCTCGATGCCGCACACCCCCATCTCCGCGCTCACGCAGCAGCTGCAGCTACAGCAACACACGCGTGGCCGTACATCCTCCAGTAGCTCCACTCGTGCATGCTCACGAGTCCTCTGCCCGCTTCGTGAACTCCCTCACATCCTTCAAATGCGTGCAGCCCATCAGTAGTGCCAAGCCTCCGCACATAGAAGCAGCAGCGATAGCCACCACTGTCGCTTCTCTCCTCCATGCCACCACCTTCGGCCACCATTGGTCATGCTACCACCATCGTCGGATGCACGCCGGCCTCGCCTACCTCCGACCATCCTCTCCTCCATGCATGGAAGCCATCCAAAGCAAGTCCCCTATTTTTGCATAGTAAACTTGCCATTTGTTTTTACAAAGAATGCCATTGCCAAAGAGTGATTTTTTTGTTTATTAATTAAATATTGTGGTGAGTTTATGCAAAGGACCTCCCTCTTTCTCATACATATTATTTCTACATGAGCTCTTGTGATTCACTTAATTTGAAAGCGATTTTGACTCGGTTTCTTAACGAAATTTCTCGTGAACATCTATTTTTAACCCGTACAAGTTTTAACAGGCCCTTGCCTCCCTGTGCATACGACCCGCACTTCTGCGAGTGGTTTAATTTTAATTCAAAATTTTGATTAGTCGATTTTCCACCACTTAGCAATATAATGACAAATCATCTTAATTATCATCTTCGAAAGTGAAAATCAACTCATCAGTTATAGGATCCAAGGGCTAGGGTTGTTGGCGCCAAAGTGGAAGTGTACTTGGTGGTTGGTGCCAACCCTAGGTGGTTGCTAGGGTTAAGGGTTTGGTTAGGTGTGTTGTAGGGTGGAGATGGTGTTATGTGGTGGTGGTTATGAGATGAATGGCTAGGGTGTGTTAGTGCCACTTAAGGAGGTATGAGTAGGTGTGGTTGGGGGAAAGTTGGCCTCAACTTTAGTTTCGTTAAAAGGGTAGGGTTAGAGTGAACAAAAGGGAAGGCTAGGATGGCTTTTTATGGTGGTGGTTATGGGATTAAGGGTAGATATAGGTGGCACCAAGATGGAATGACGTGGGTGGTGTTTTGGCACCAAAATAGTGGTAGTTTAGGGTTGGCACCACTAGTGGGCTTCTAGAAGGGGTTAGGTGTAGCATTTAGATGGGGATTGGGGGAGAGGTGTAGGGCTAGGATGGGGGTTCATGTTGGCACCAAAATGAAGGGATGCCTAGGGCTTTTTGGCACCAACATGAAGGGGTGTCTAGGGTGGTGGTTATGGTGGGTTGGCACCAAAAAAGGGTTGGGTTAGATTAAGGTCAGTTAGGGTTAAGGTGGAGTGGATGACCATGGATTTTTAGGTGGAGCTAGAGCTTAGCTAAGCTAGCTAGGCTAGCTTAGCTAGTAAAGTAGAGGTGGAGGAGCTAGTGTTCCATGAAGGAGGAGCTGGGAGAGAAGACTCAGGAGTTGATGGAAGCTATGCTGGAGCTGGGTTTGCTGAGGCAGCTTCAAGGGGAGCTCAACTACTGAGCTTAGATACTTAGTTCTTATGCAAATAGCCAAGCTTGGGTAGTTGAGCTCAGTTGAGCTAACCTCAACCTAGCTAGAGCTAGGTTGAGCTGGAACTGCCTCTGATGAGAACTCTAAAGCTAGCTAAGCTACTAGTTGACAAGTAGTAGCTCAGCTAACTTGGAGTCTAGCTACCATGAGCTGGGTAGAGCTGGAATGAGCTAGGGTTGAGCTGAGATGGACTCCTATCAACTTAGTTGAGCTAGCTAGAGGTCCCAGTGAACTACTGGGATTGAGATGAGCTAGACTCAACTAAGTTCAACTGGATTTGAGTTGACTTGAGCTAAGTTGAGCTGCGATGAGCTATCTTGAGCTACCATTCAGCTAAGTTGAGCTGAATGGAGCTAACCCTAGTCCAAGGGAGCTAGTATCCAGCAATGATGAGCTGGAATTAGCTAAGTCCTAGCTTGATTGAGCTTCCTCTTCATCAATTGCCTTCAAGAGTGCTAGGGTTTTAGGGATCTGTCAATCCGCTTACCCCTAACACTCCAAGGAACACATTAAAAATATAATAAAAAATGCGATGCATGCCTATCCTAATTTATGCCTAAATGCAACCCAAAAACCCATTTACGGAGCAAAATATTAAGAGCTAAGTTTGTTTTAATGCACAAAAATGATGATAAATTGGCTCTTGAATCTGATTCAGATTTCTTCAAATTTTTGGTTTTAGGATTTTTCTGGCTCTTGAATCTGATTCACAACATGCAATAACCTTTAAAACCTCGTGTCTGTGCTTGTGAAAAGACAACATTATAAGGGCACATTTTTGGTTTAAAATTTTTTTTTTCATGCTTATTCTTAGCTTAGTCTTACAACAGATGTGTTAGGTTCATCATTATTGTTACCAATCCTGAAGGGGGCTCTGGGGCCAGTACTTCAAGATAGCACTATCCATGAGACCACCCAAGAGCTCACAACTACACAGCACAATGTGGTCTAAAGGAGTGCTCCAAGAAAACTCAAGCTCTTGCTCTGACACTATAGGTAGACCACCGTCCAAGACACTTCAGCTACAAAAATGCACTTTAATGCTTTGTCTAAAGATATGAAATATAAATATGGGGCAATGCTGAGGCGGTAACATGTTGACGTTGCATCCCCAAAGGAAGCATTTTCCTCCTTCTCGGCAGTGGGAACTCAAACCAATGATCTGCTTCAGACTTTTACTAAGGCCAAACGAGGGGGCCTTTCTAATTTTTAGTTGTTTCTAGGTGTTGGCTTGTGTGTGAAATTTGACACGGGAAGTTTCGCATGAAATGCAAGTTTTTGAATTAGAAACTAAGCCAGGTACATTCCATATTACAAAAGAGGATCAAGTCACCAGAACTATCATGAGTTCAGGTGAAATTTTTGAGAAGGATATCTGATTTAGTCTAACGATAAACCCTGAAATTCTAATGATCAGATTAGTATCCTTATCCCTAGTTAGTTAAAGATAAAATCCCATTGTACCAAAAGTGAGTTTTCAACCTTAGTCTTGATTTCAAAATTTTCCCCAAAAAGTTTTCAATATTATTATTATTATTATTATTATTATTTGGGTATGTAAGGCGAAAGCAAGAAAATGACAAAAGAAAAATGCATGTTTTTTTAGGTTTTGAAAATCCTAAATCAATCGTCAAAATTTAAAAACATCCCCATGCTTAACATATGCAATGTCCTCATGCATTAGGAGGGAAAGAGGGATTACCTCAGTAAAAGGCGGTCCAATTTAGGATAGTCAAAACTTGGGAAAAAGAAAGTAGGAAAAAATGATGGGTTACCTCCCATCCAGTGCTATCTTTTACACCATTCAGCCGGGCATAGGTGCATCAGTGATCAGCTGTGGTTGGTTCGGTTAAATTGAAAGATTCAGACTGAAGATTCGAGGCATGATCAAAATAGGGTTTTAAACGTTGGCCATTGACTTGAAAGGTCCTATTAATTTTAGGATCAAAAAGATCAACAGCATTGTACGGATATGTTCTTAGGAAAATAAAGGGGCCGGTCCATTTTTATTTTAACTTTCTAGGAAAAATACGTAATCGTGCATCAAAAAGCCAAACGCATTGATTAACGTCAAAATGTTTCCAAACAATGTATTTATCATGAAATTTCCTTATTCGATGTTTATAAATCCGTGCGTTTTCATATGAAAAATTACGTAATTCTTCCAGTTCAGTCAATTGTAATTTTTTGTGGATATTGGCATCAGATAAGTCCATATTTAATTGCTTTATTGCCCAAAAGCCCTATGTTCAAGTTCTACTGGGAGATGGCATGCTTTCCCAAAAATCAAACGGAAGGGAGACATGTTGAGTGGGGTTTTCAAAGCGGTACGATAGGCCCATAAAGCATCGTCCAACTTGGTGGACCAATCTTTATGATCAGGCCTAACCGTCTTTTGTAAAATATTTTTGATTTCCCGATTAGAAACTTCTGCTTGACCATTTGTTTGGGGGTGATAAGGTGTAGAAATTTTATGATTAACCCCATATTTAGAAAGAAGGTGACGGAATTGTGAGTGAGTGAAGTGTGAGCCTCTGTCACTAATAATGGCCTTAGGAATGTAGAATCTTGAGAAAATATTTTTCCTAATAAATTCAACAATGAAACGGTGATCATTGGTGCAGATGGGTATTGCTTCAATCCATTTAGAAACATAGTCGATTGCGACTAATATATACAAATACCCACCAAAGTTGATGAACGATCCTATGAAGTCGATGCCCCATACATTGAAAATTTCAACCTCTGAAATTGGATTTAGGGGCATCATATCCTTTCGAGTCATGTTGCTGTTGCTCTGGCAACACACATAGGACTGAACAAAATTATGAGCATCTTTGTGCAAGCTGGGCCAAAAGAATCCTTTATTAAGGATTTTAGCTGCAGTTTTCCTACGCGAAAAATGTCCACCACAAGACATTAAATGATAATGTGTCAGAATATCATGGATTTCTAAATTAGGGACACATCATCTAATGACCTGATTGGCACAAATGCGAAAAAGGTCAGGCTCCTCCCAAAAATAGTATTTAATATCAGCAAAGAATTTATCCCTTTTGGTTCTTGGCCAATTAGAGGGGATTCGTTCTATTGGTAGATAGTTTGCAATGGGTGCAAACCAGGGGAGGTGTATTGGCAACTAAAATGCCTTCATTAGGGAAATGATCATGGGGGGTCATCATGTAATTTGTCATAAGACGAGAGAGATGGTCGGCCACTACATTTCGTTATCCTACCTTATCCTTGATTTCCAGGTCAAATTCCAGGAGTAGTAGGATCCAACAGATAAGGTGGGGTTTCGCATCTTTTTTTGTTAGCAAATATTTAAGTGCTGAGTGGTCGGTATATACAATGACATGTGACCCCAAAAGATAAGATCCAAATTTTTCTAGGGCAAATACAATGGCAAGAAGTTCTTTTTCAGTAATAGTGTAATTCCGTTGTGCATCATGAAGAGTTTTACTAGCATAATAGATCACAATGGGCATCTTGTCAATTCTTTGTCTTAGAATAGCCCCCATAGCAAAATATGAGGATTCGTCATTAATTCAAAGGGACTATACCAATCAGGTCCCTATAAAATTGGTGCCTCGGTAACATCCTTCTTTAACCTCAAAAAACTCTCCAGGCATTTATCATTGAAATCGAATGGCTGGTCTTTAGTAAGTAGCTAACTTAAGGGTTTAGAGATTTGGGAAAAATTTTGTATGAATCTGCAGTAGAAACTCACATGATCCAAAAAAGATCTGATCTGTTTTAAAGTAGTGGGTGGTGGGAGCTTAGATATAGCATCTATTTTTCCTTTATCTATCGCAATTCCTTGTTTTGATATAACATGGCCCAGGGCAATACCTTCCTGGACCATGAAATGACTTTTTTCCCAGCTGAGGACCAGATTGACTTCTATGCATTTTTGGAGAGTTCTTTCACAGTTTTTAAGACAATGGTCAAAAGAATCTCTAAAAATAGAGAAGTCATCCATAAAGACTTCTAGACATTCACCTACCAAGTTTGAAAATATTGCAAGCATACACTTTTGAAAAATCGTAGGTGCATTGCAAAGATTGAAGGGCATTCTTCGGAAAGCAAAGGTTCCGAAGGGGCAGGTGAAAATCATTTTGACCTGGTCCTCAGGATGAACCGCTACCTGATTATAGCCGGAATAACCATCCAGAAAATAGTAAAACTCCCATCCGGCTAACCGCTCCAACATTTGATCAATAAATGGGAGCGGAAAATGGTCCTTCTTGGTGGCAGTGTTTAATTTTTCATAATCAATACACACGTGCCAAGAAAAGGTGGTTCCAGTGGCTATATTCTCCCCATTTTCATTGGTGACAACTGTTAGTCAAGCCTTTTTGGGCACTACTTGTGTGGGACTTACCCAGGAGCTATCAGAAATGGGGAAGATGATATTTGCATCAAGCCACTTAATAAGCAAGAAAGGGTTCAAGCACCTTTGTGGTTGGTGAGAGGGGCAAGAATCGTCGTTGAGATATATATGATGTGTACGATATAAGGGACTGTAAGATTTTGAATTGCGCATTTATCTTATCATTCTTTATCTTTTCTGTGCAAGGAATCCGACTAAGTGACAGGCATAGCTGAGAGAGGACGTCGACCTTGAGTGACGTCCACATGCGGAGATAATCACAGGAGCCTGTGGGCCTTGATCCCACCCTTGTTGAGACACGGGGATGACCATCTAGGAGGATTCTTCCTCTTAGACTTTCAATTTAGCATTTTAGAGTAGATTCTTTAGATTTAGTTTAGTTATTTGTTTTCTCGCCCTTGTACTATGGGGCCAGTTTTTGGGGGAGTGTGCCCGATTCTTTAGACTCTAGGTTTATTTTTAGTTAGTTCTTTTGATTGCTCATTTATTATTAAAAAAAAGAAAATAAATCTAAATTACTTGCTAGAAGCTGCGTATCTTTAGGACGACCATCTAGGATTGCTTGAGCAGCATCTAGATTTTCTTATTGCATTGCATGCATTTCTACATCAATGAGTGCTGGAGCATTGTACGCACTTCCTATCTTTTGCATTAGTTATCTGCGCACACATTACATTTGGATATAATTAAAGAAGACCACTTAAGCTGACTTGAAATGATTAATCAAGTGGTCACATTGCTTCTCAAAAAGAGAGTAAAATATACAGGAAGTGTTTGAATAACTTGATTGAGGTTTTCAAAAAAAATCACCTTTCACGGTGTGATGGAAACTTCCTGCTCTGAGCACTGATAGCAGATTTTACGCGGTTTGTAAACATATGTGTAAAATCGATCGACTCTTAAATTTATAACCTAGATAGTAAGGTATCTAGGGTTGTTCAAGGAGGTCAAATTGCTTGCTAAATCAAATCTCTTGCTTTAAAGGGAACTCAACTTTCTTTTTGGTGTTTTATATATATGATTTTTATAGGTTTTGAAATAACACGAACACTTGAGTTTTGTTGGCGAAACAAACTAACCCTAATAGCTAATATCCATGTGACAAAAATTGATTCTTTCTAAGATCACCCTAGGCACGTGAAGGCCTAGGGTAATTAGAAAGAAAGAGTGTTAGTGCACTAGGAATAATGCAACAAAAACAACAAAAGGAATTATGAGAAAAGCTATCTTGAAAAGAAGGCAACTTTAATTGAGAAAGAGTGTTTTACAAAAAGCCCTAGTAGAGGAATGCTTCTACTACTAGAATAAATGTAACAAATAACAAAAGTAATGCAAATCCTTCTGAAATGGTGGTGAAGAGGGGAAGCTCCTTGCTCCAAGCTGAGGGTTGGAGAATATCCTGTGGATCTCAACTAAATACTAGAGGGGAGGGGTGAATAGTATTGCTTTAAAAAAATAAGAGTCAAATTAAAAAATAAGACAAAAGAGATTCATGCATAGAGTACACCTGATTTGTAGTGGAAACCTAATCCAGGTAAAACCCATTGCCTAAGCCTCCCAGCTTAGGGTTTTCCCAACTAGTACAAGCTAGTCAATCCACTATTCGCACCACTTGAATGAGGGTGGCACAACCTCTTACAACCCCTCCTGTTTTGTCCGAAAGAGAATCAAAAACAACAACCATGGATCTTCCAAACAAACTTGGGATCAATAAATCAAAAACAAAAAAAAGAATAACAATAAAATGAATTCTATGGAACCTCAATAAATGATCAAACTGATTTTTCGCAAAGGTTCGAGGCATCGTGCTTTCGAAGAGCATGAAGAATAGGACGTAAAAGCCTTTTGCAATAAACACGAGAAGATCTATTATTGAAGCGACGAGTTACTTCGCTATTGAATTTGGTTTTGAAATTCGGTCATTGTAGTTTGAATAGCGAAGAACTCGTGTTCAACAAATAAAATTTATACCAGAATAGAAATCCCGGGTCGAATTCAGGGAGGCTAAGTCGATCTAAATTCGCAATTATATTTTTTAGGGTTTTTATTAAAAAGTGGAGTAATTACAATGAAGCACTATAAACGATCAGCATAAGAGAGAGAGAAAACATTCACTTGATACTTCAAAATGTTTATACAATTAACTGATAAATTACACTAGAAAGCTGGAAAACTCTTACACTAGAAAGCAGGAAAATTCTACTCTAGAAAGTGGGAAAACGGAATGGGAGAGAGAAGTTATCCTCCTCGATGATCGCTTGGAGGATGAGCCGGATGGGACAACGCTTGGAAGACAAAGAGTGGAGCGGGAAGAAGGAGGTCGACACAGGAACAATGGGAATGAAGCAGCACGCCGTCGTCGTCACGGGATCTACTTCCGAAATGGGGGCGAAAATTGACTTTATCTCTTGAGGAGCATCCCGGGTGTGGGACAAGCTTCTCTTGAGCTTTGAAGAGGGAGAGAAGAGAAGGAAGGGATGAGAATTTCTTCTGGAGGGGGTCTCCTTTTATAGTCGCAAGGAGTGAGGGTAATTTGGTCATTACATGTTGAAAATCATTAATTCAGGAACATTAGTGATGGATAAATCCATCACTAAAGGCCTGAACGTGGTCGTAGTGGGCAGTGTGGGCACACCTGCTCTCCTCCCCACACCTCAACGCACGTCCATGATCTTCCAATCTCAGCTGTTCGATCGTGAAAACAAACGAATGAGAGCGCATCATCGCCCGGCTCATCCGCATGCCTCAACGCGTGAGATGCCGCATCGCCTCGCCACGTCAGATGGCACGTTCAGCTGATTCGGTGCGCACAGTCGCCCGATCTCCATCGTGCGGTTGAATGCACCCGTGCGCCCACTCCAATTGAGGTGCCCCGCGACTCGAACCCGCACCTCAACTTCACATTAAGGCGCTCGACCAACGTGCGGTGGGTGCGTTTGTGTCGAGCGCTTAACTTAAGCTCAGGTGCCTCACCACCGTTGGATCTTGATCCAACTGCGGAGAAGCGTTGGCGCAGGATGCTTCAGTGGATGTGTGCAGCCAGTTGCGCAGTTGAGATGGCACCACATGGCGCCATCTTGGCCATCCATCTTCTAGGTAATGTAGATGATGCCAGGGGTATCAGATTGGATCGATTTTCACACCGTTAGGCTGCGATCGTCAATCTGTATCTATCCGTGTGATCAGATTTGTCGTCTGAAGTGCAAATTAACACCACCTTGGCCCTTGATCTTCTAGGGTTCCTTGATCTCTTTCTGATGCTACGGATGTCCAATTAGGGCGATCTTGGAGTCTTTGAACTCCAATCGTCGCCCTGATCAGATCCATACAGTTGGATCTTCGATTCGAGGCCCCGATAAAAAGTCATCTTGTCCCTGACCATAAAAGGAGACAATTAACCTCCATTTTATTCGGACTAATCTAATTGCAAGATGATGCATGCTATGCAATATTTATAGTATGTAAAGCACTTTTATGCTTAAGAACATACATAAATAGACATTTTTTGTAACATAAACATGTTTACATCACACCCCCATGCCTATCTTTTTCTAGTCCCTAGCAAAAACTAAATGCTATTTATAAAAGAATTAGGTTGGATTATTTGGGCATAAGTTATTTTCAATATTAAGAAAAATTTTTACTTAGGATTTGAACTTTCAAAGACACAACAGCACCCTGATATCTGCCAAAATGCAGACTGCCTCAAGCCCTCACCTTATTCAAAGAAAAATTTCTTTTCCTCTTTTTCTTCTTTTCTAATTTTTTTGGATTTTTGAGTTTAGGGTTAAAGAGTGGCTTCCTACGGCCATTCAACTCACCCAAGATTTGTTGAGAACCCTAAGTTCTATGCATCTTGTTGTGAATGTGATAGACTCGTTGATCGGCAATTAGAACAAACTTTAGGTTTCTACGCCTCTAGGTGACCTTAAAAAGAGAGTTCTGCCTAAAAGTGTATCTTTACAACCGGTAGCTTTCTCCTTACTTTTATTTTTATGGGGTCAAAACAAGGGTGAATCCAGTGCATATCTCCTTTGTTTATTCTACTTCTCCGCTTCTTCCTAAGTGTTTTGGGAATTTTCAGTGCATTTCTTGAGCTGGTTCTGGACAACCGGTCGATGAGCTGTTACCATCGGCAACTTACCAGCCATACTCATGCAGCGAAGTGTGGCTTATTTCTTTTATTTTCTTTTTCTTTTCTTTTTGACTTTTTTTTCCTTTTTTTAAGTAGGTGGCTTCCCTGGTCTAAGATTTACCTAAAGGCAACAGGAAGAGAATTGTCTAGTTACTAGGCTCTAGACAACCTACCTATGGGTTGTTACCCACGATAACTTGCCAGCCATATCAACCTAAAAGGTTCATTTGCTACCCAATTTCCACTAAAATTGTCGATCAACAAGTCAGTGAAAAGAAAGTGTGTAGATGTTTTGGACTCAAAGTTCCCTCAAATCAGAGGGTGGGTTGATAAGTCGTATACTTATCACCCAAACTTATTTAATCAAATTATAATAGAATTAAGACAGTGAGGACTAGAAAAATAAATCCATATTTTAGTGGATACACAGGCCGATTAAGTCCAAAGACCTGAAGGGTCTTTGTATTCAGATCCGAAGTTAATATATCCTAAGATTGAAAAGTCCTATTGTCCAAGTATTCCTTCCTAATTCAAATTTCTTTTTATGTATATATAAGAAGAGAAATACAATTTACAAGAATTTCAGAAAGCCTTTTCTTTTTCTTTATGTATATATAAGAAAAGAAATACAATTTACAAGAATTTCACAAAGTTGACAAAATGATTGAAAAATGAATCCACCCCCCCATGCCTAGCTAATGCAATGACCACATTGAGAAAAAGAGACATGAAAGAAAGGGTAGAGTATGAAAGATATCACCTGAATATGAAGATCGAGTTAGCTTTGTGACATATGTACAACTGTTGAGTTTAATGTCGTCAGCTAGGTGAAGTCCAGCCAAAGAAGTCACAATATGGCTAGAGAAAAAGTGTCTGAGATGGGTTCTCAAAGAGTACGATCAATAACAGGCTTCAGACGTTGACTGTTGACTTTAAATGTGTTACCCATCTTTGGGTCAGAGATCTAAACAGCCCCATTTGGAAAAATCTGGTCGATAATGAACGAGCCATTTCATTTAGATCTAAGTTTGCCAGGAAAGAGCTTAAGTCGAAAATCAAATAACCAGACCTTCTGATTCGACTCAAATCTCTTGCGGGAAATCAATTGATCATGTAGAGCTTTGGTCCGAGCCTTGTAGATCTTGGCATTCTCATATCCATCATTTCTAAGCTCTTCCAACTCAGATAGTTGGAGTTTCTTGGTCTTCCCAGCTAAATTCAGATCTAAATTTCATTGCTTGATTGCCCAAAATGCCCTATGTTCAATCTCTACAGCTAAATGACATGCCTTTCCATACACCAAGTGAAACGGAGACATGCCGATGGCCATTTTATACGCTATACGGTAGGCCCAAAGAGCATCCTCAAGCTTTTGAGTCCAGTCCTTGTGATCAGGCCTAACCATTTTCTGCAGAATATTCTTGATCTCCCGATTGGAGTCTCGGCCTATCCATTCATCTAGGGAAGGTAAGTTGTGGAGATTCGGTGATTAACCCCATATTTAGCTAGCAAATTACAGAACTAGGCATTAGTAAAATGAGTGCCACCATCACTGATGATGGCCCTCGGAATCCCAAACCTATTGAAGATGTGTTTCTTGACAAATCAATGACAACCTTGTGGTCATTGGTTCGGGTGGGAATCGCCTCAATCCATTTGGACACATAAATAGCGACAAGAATGTACTGATGTACAAATGAAGGGAGAAAGGGTCCCATGAAATCGATGCCCCCAAACATCGAAGATTTCGACAAAAAGAATTGGGTTTAGGGGCATCATATCTCTCTTAGTTCTGCTCCTGAGTGCATGACATCAGGAACACAACCTTGAGAAATCCTGGGCATCCTTGAATAAAGACGGCCAATAGAAGCCAGATTGCAAAATCTTTGCAACCTTCTTTTCCCAGAGAAATGTCCACCACATGCAGATGCATGGTAGAACTTGAGTATACTGTTGAATTCGTTCTCTAGAACACATTGGCAAATAATCTGATCAGAGACGATGCGGTACAGTTCAGGGTCCTCCCAGAAGTAGTATTTGGCCTCAGATTTGAGTCTATCCCATTGTTGCTTGGTCCAATCCTGGGGCATTTGACCAATGTCCAAATAATTAACTATGTCAACAAACCATGGGTTTGGAAACCTGAAACTATAAGGATGATTTCGTCTGGAAAGGTATCAGCAATCAGGATGTCCGGATGAGAAGAATCACTTAGAAGTCTCGACAAATGATCCACCACCACATTTTTTACCCTGATTTTATCATTAATTTCAAGATCAAATTCTTGAAGCAAAAGAATCCAACAAATAAGCCGAGCTTTGGCATCCTTTTTGGCCAAGAGATGTCTCAAGGCTGAGTGACCAGTATAAATGATGACATGAGACCCTAAGAGATAAGCCCTGAAATTTTCCAAAGCACATACTACAACTAGTAATTCCTTTTCAGTAACAGTGTAATTCCTCTGGGCTTCATCCAGAGTTTTACTAACGTAGTAGATGATAGAGGGCTTCCTATCAACTTTCTAACCCAAAATAGGCCCGACCGCGTAATCAGAAGCGTCGGTCACCGGAGCATAAGTGACTGCCATTTTCAGGAAATCGAATGCCTTATGACATGATTCGTCGAAAACAAACAACGCTTCTTTGCCGAGAAGATTACTCAGAGGACAAGCAACCTTCGAGAAATCCTTGATGAATCTTCTATAGAATCCCACATGACCAAGAAATGATCAAATTTGTTTAAGAGATGTGGGAGGAGGAAGTTTAGTGATGGAATCAACCTTAGCTTTATCCACTTCAATTCCCCGTTCAGAGATTACATGGCCCAAGACAATGCCTTCTTGTGTCATGAAATGACTCTTTTCCCAGCTAAGGACCAATCGTGTTTTGATGCATTGTTTAAGAATCATTTCCAGATTAGCCAGACAAGAGTCAAATGATTCTCCAAAAAATAGAGAAATCATCCATGAAAAGTTCCATAAACTCTCCCACCATGTCAGAGAATATGGCTAACATACACCTTTGAAAAGTCACAGGTGCATTGCATAAATCGAAAGGCATCCTACAGAAAGCAAAGGTTCTGTAGGGACAGGTGAAAGTAGTTTTTTCCTGATCCTCAGGAAGGATAGGAACTTGGTTGTATCCCAAGTAGCCATCAAGAAAACAGAAGTACTTCTGCCCGGCTTATCTTTCCAAGATTTGATCAATGAAAGGTAGAGGGAAATGATCCTTTATCGTGGCTATGTTCAGCTTCTTGTAATCGAAATAAACCCTCCAAGTGGAAGCTGGACAAGTTGTGCTAGATTTTCCTCTCTCGTTAGTCACAACAGTAATCCTGCTTTCTTGGGAACAATCTGCATGGGGCTTACCAGAGATCGGATAAGTAATTCCTGCATCGAGCCACATAATGATTTCCTTTTTAACCACTTCTCGCATATTTGAATTTAATCTCCTCTGCATCTGGTGAGAAGGGCGGGATTCATCTTCCAAGAATATTCTATGATTGTAGTAAGATGGATCGATCCCCCTAAGGTCATGAGTGGTCCAACCAATTGCCTCCCTATGTTCCTTCAGGACCATGATCAATTTAATCACCTGCTCCTTTGTTAATTTAGCACTGATAATCATAGGGAGCATCTTCTGTGGTCCTAAAAATTCAAATTCTTAGGCAACGGTTTCAGTCCAAGTTGCGGCGGATTGATGATTGAAGGTAAGGAAGATGCTGAAGACTCATCAAAATGAAGAGGTTGAGAGTGAACAAAATCAATAACCTCTTCAGAAGATGGCAGGTCTGCCAAAGAGGGTTGTGGGTCCAATTCATCATCAAAGGAGGAACTTTCAATTGCAAAAACCATCAAACAAATTTCAATGTTCACATTATCCTCCTTAAGCTCCTCAATAAATCCACAATTCTCAAATTTATTAATCGCCTTAAAAATATCCAACTTCATTCGTTCATCCCCAAAGGCGATTTCCATGCTACCGCTTTCACAGTTAATGTTGGCCTTAGCGGTAGCCAGGAACGGATGCTCCAGAATGATGGGCGTGTTCCTCAGATTTTTCGATACATCCTTGTTAAGGACAAGGAAATCTATAGGAAAATAGAAATCCTTGACCTTAACTATAACATCTTTAATAACGCCTTGCGGATTTCACACCGAATGGTCCACTAACTACAGCATTACTGAAGTAGGCTGAAGTTCACCTAATCCAAACTTCTCGTTTAGAGAAGTCAGAATTAGGTTGATGGATGCACCTAGATCCAGAAGTGCTCTATCAAAAGTGTAATCTCCGATGACACAATAAATCAACGGAGCAGCTGGATCTCTCTTTCTCTAAGGGAGGTGGTGCAAGACAATAGAACTAGCCTGCTCGGAGAGTACCACCTTCATCAGAACAGATTCTCTCGACTTACACTTTTATGTACATAAATCCTTTGAAAATCTCACGTAAGCTGGCATATGCTTGATAACGTCAAGGAGCAGGATATTGTTCTCAACATTCTTAAAAATATTCAGAAGGTCCTCATTGCTATCAATAGACTTCTTCTTTGATTTGATCAAGGCTTTAGGAAAAGGAACATGAGTTAGATCTTTGGAATCAGGTTCTTGAGCCCTGATTTCTTCTCCAGAATTCTCCTTTCTCTCCTCAGATTCTTCAGGATTAGGTAAATCAGGATAGTGTGGTTGTGGATCTTGAGTTTGTTTACCACTCCTCAAGGTAACAGAATTTGCAGATGCATGAGTTTGGGTCTTGGGGAGGGTTAGGAAAGATTGGAGGGGCTTAATTAGCCAAGAATTGTTGATGTGCAGAAGAAGAAGAAGAAGAGGAAGGATCCTGCTCAACCACCTGAGCATGTGCGTGTGGGCACCTCTGATTTTCGTACACATGGGCTTAGTTGCCCGGATTCAAAATATTTCGCAGGTTGGGTACGGGTTGGGATGGTAGAGATCCAGGTTGAAGAGAGTTAGCTTTGAGCCCAGTTTACAAGTTGTCTAGCGAGGTTTTCTTTTGCTGCATGAGTTGGAGCATGGATCCTTGCATCTCTACCATTTGCTAGTTCAAATTAGCCTACCCTACGGGTTGACGAGCATTCCAAGCTAGCTGATTGACCAGATTTGGGGGCAACTGAGTATACACATGACCCTGACCCATTGGTCATTGCGGAGCATAGTTGCTGGGTCAAAATTGGGTCTGTTGCCTCGAGTTTTTCCAAGAGAAGTTAGGGTGGTTTCTCCAACTTGGATTATAAGCATTAGAGTAGGGGTTGGATCTAACATTCTCCTGTACAGCAGAGACATCCTCATAGGGTGAGGGTGGAGAGAAAGAAAGGGAAGGATTAGAAAAATTGGGATCAAAGGCCCTAGTTCAGAACCCATGGGGTTCTAAATAATGTTGACTCACAGGTTGAGTCACATCTAGTTGATTCACGAACTCCCGTCCAGAAGGAGTTCGCGACGAATGGAATTCTGAATTCTGGGATTGAGTGGATCGAGAGTTGTTCATAGAATTTCCAGCCATGCACTCTTCCATTCTCTTACCAACCAAGTCCACCTTATCAAGTTTGTTACAAATCAATTCCATATCAAATGAATGAGAGTCATGGACTTCATTAACATTTGATCTGGGCTACTGGGACCGGCTAAAAGTATCCATGAAGGCATGATTGATTTAATTCTCACTCATTTCCTCAAACAAATCGTGTGCACTATCTGCATCATTGTTGAGGAAATTGCCTCCGCAAGAAGCATCCACGTGATTTCTGAGTTGCTCAGTCAACCCGTGGTAGAAGATCTGCACGAGTTGATATTTCGGCACCTCGTGGTATGGACACCTCTGCAATAGGTCCTAGAATCTCTCCCAGACCACATGAAACTGCTCCCCTGGCTGCTGGGTAAAGGTAGTGATTGCCCGTCTCAAGGCATTGGTACGTTCGACAGGGAAGAATTTCTTCGGAAAGGCTGATTTCAACTCATTCCAACGTGCAATTGGTCTTCCTATAGTCCTGTACCAATGAGCAACTTTAACCCTAAGAGAGTGGGGGAAGAGCCTCATGATCATTTGCTCCTCATTCACATTTCGTGCCTTGGTGGTCTGGACCAAAGTGGTCAAGTCTTCCAAGTGCTAAAACGGGTCTTCGAAGCCAAGCCCATGGTAATGTTTGGTCAAGCTTAACACCTGGGGCTTGATTTCTATGTCTCTGGATGAAGTCTGGACACCAGGACGTTCCCTGTAATTTGAAGGATCATAAAAATCCTTCAAGCGCTGAGCTCCTTGCATTCTCTATATTTATTCCAGCTGCCTTCGGAATTCCTCCTGTGGATCCCGAGGCAAAGGAGGTTGTTGATCGGCCATGGGATCAATGACCGTCTTCCCAGCATAAACTAGTAAAAGGTCGGAAAGACTGGGGATAAGGACCCTGCAGCACAATAAAACAAGCCTGTCCTTAAGTGGGGTAGCCAAAGGATCTATAGACTCTCAAAGCCCACCTTAAGATTATAACTTACTTACTCTACTTGTGTCTGCCCAATCCAACTAGTTAGAAGGAGAGACTGGGGAGAAGGTTCTTCCTTCGACTTGAGCCTCTAGTTCCCAGTGTACCCCCCAGTCGCGGTTGTTTGATGCTACTCCACTAGCTAGACATCAGATCAATCAGTACAAGTAGGTTAATCATGAACAATCTCAGACTAGGCCCCGAAGAGCGAATCAGCCCTTAAGGCCAACATCTGCTCGATTTTATTGAGGCCTAGGATTTTAGTGCATATGGAATGTGATGGGCCCTTAAAATGGGTTGTGCCCTTAATGATTGATTGAGTATTGTGTAAGCACGTGCACAACCAGGGTTTAAAAGCAAGATTATTTGTGATGTGTAGATTTTAATGTTCAAATCTTTCTTAAGTAGCTTTTAGGGTTTAAAATTAGGTTGATTTGAATCAAGTTTGAGGCAAACCAGGTTTTCAAGCACAGGGGAAGATTGCTTTCCTTTAAAACTAGAAATAAAGTGGAGTGCCTAGAATGAACCTAGATTGAAAACCCTAAGAAGAAACTACTTGATGAGTTGATTTTAGGTTGAGTGGTGCAGCCCAAACAACTCAAACAACTGGCCACAACTGCACCACTAGGTTAGGCACATAGAAATGGTTAAACAAGAATGATTTCTACTCTTTTATGTGTTAATTTGTGTGTCCTAGTTCCACTTATCAGAACCCGGTTGAGTAGAAGCAAATCAAGTAGGTTAAGTGCCTTGAATGTGGGTGTATGTTGTGTGTATGTTGAAAATTACCCCACAAAATTATCTTTTTATTTATTTTTTATATATAAGCTAGGGTGGAATTAGTGTGAGTGAAAATCCAAACAAACAAACTAATCCTAGGATTTATGCAAACACCTAGGTTAATTAGAATTTGAATTTAATGTGACAAATGAAATCTATAGAGGGGGAAGAATGGGGAGCACTTACAGTTGTCTTCAACTACACTTTACTCCAGTCTACCGCTTGACAATTCCCTGATGGAGGTCTCTGCAAAATAATAGACATAAGAGAAAGCAAGTTAGAAGATAGTAAAGTGTGTAAAATGTGAAAAGAAGATTGGAAATCGTTGCCTCCCCGACAACGGTGCCAAAATGTTGAAGCGACGAGTTACTATGCTATCGAATTTGGTTTTGAAAACCTGTCATTGTAGTTTGAATAGCGAAGAACTCGTGTTCAACAAATAAAATTTATACCAGAATAGAAATCCTGGGTCAAACTCAGGGAGGCTACGTCAATCTAAATTTGCAATTATATTTTTTAGTGCTTTTATTAAAAAGTGGAGTAATTACATTGAAACACTATAAACAATCAGCATAAGAGAGAGAGAGAGAGAAAACATTCACTTCATACTTCAAAATGTTTATACAATTAAGTAAGAGAGAAATTACACTAGAAAGCAGGAAAACTATTATATTAGAAAGCAGGCAAATTCTACTCTAGAAAGCGGGAAAAAGGAATGGGAGAGAGAAGTTATCCTCCTCGACGATCGCTTGGAGGATGAGTTGGACGAGAGGATGCTTGGAAGACAAAGAGTGGAGCAAAAAGAAGGAGGTCGTGGTAGGAAGAACGGGAACAAAGTAGCACATCATCGTCCTCATGGGATCCGCTTCCAAAATGGGGCGAAAATTTAACTTTATCTCTTGAGGAGCATCCTTGGTCTAGGACAAGCTTCTCTTGAGCTTTGGAGAGGGAGAGAAGAGAAGGAAGGGATGAGAATTTCATATGGAGGGGGTCTCCTTTTATAGTTGCAAGGAGTGAGGGCAATTTGGTCATTACATGCTGAAAATCATTAATTCAGGACCTTTAGTGATGGATAAATCCGTCACTAAAGGCCTGGACGTGGCCGTAGTGGGTGGCGGGCACGTGCCCGCTCACCTCCCCGCACCTCAATGCGCGTCCACGATCTTCCAATCTCGACCGTTCGATCGTGAGATCGAACGGCTGAGAGCGCTCCATCACCCACCTCATCCGCGTGCCTCAACGCGTCAAATGCCACGTCGCCACGCTGCATTAGATGGCGTGTTCAGCCTATTGGATATGCACAACTGCCCGATCTCCATCATGCGGTTGAACGCACCTACGCACCCACTGCAATTGAGGCACCTCGCGGCTCGAACCCACGCCTCGACTTCGCGTTAAGGTGCTCGACCAACGTGTTGTGGGTGCATTTGTGTCAAGCACTTAACTTAACCGCGGGAGCCTCGTAGCCGTTAGAACTTGATCCAACGGCGGAGAAGCGTTGGGGCGGAATGCTTCAGCGGATGTGTGCAGCCGATTGGGCGGCCGAGATGGTGCCACATGGCACCATCTTGGCCGTCCATCTTTTGGGTTATGTAGATGATGCCACGGGTATTGGATTGAGTCGATTTTTGTGCTGTTAGGCTGTGATCGTTGATCTGAATCCATCAGTGCGGTTGGATATGTCGTCTGAAGTGAGGATTAACACCATCTTGGCCCTTGATCTTCTAGGGTTCCTTGGACTCTATCTGATGCTACGGATGTCCGATTAGGGTGATCTTGGAGTCGTTGAACTCTAATCGTCGCCCTGATTAGTTCCATACGATTGGATATTTGATCTAAGGCCTCGATAAAAGGTAACCCTATCCTTGACCATAAAAGGAGACAATTAACCTCCATTTTATTTAGACTAATCTAAATGCAAGATGATGCATGCTATGTAATATTTATAGTATGTAATGCAATTCTATGCTTAAGAACATGCATAAATAGATTTTATGTAATATAAACATGTTTACATCATCTATGTTTGAATGGTGTTTCTTTTTAAATGCTGTGTGGGAATGGGCTGCGTACGACCTCTACTTATACCAAAAGTTCTACTTGAATAGGAAACAAAATTGGTCGATCAATTAAGGTTAATTGGTCGATCAAAAAGTACTTTGGTCAATCAATTAAGAATGTTGGTCAAGCACTTGTTGGTCGATCAATTAGCTTGGTTGGTCGATCAGGAGGATTTTTCTCAAATTCCTAAAATGAATTGATTTTATCGATCAAATAAGTAGGTTGGTCAATCAACGTGTTTTGGTTGATCAATTAATAAGTCTAGTCAATCAACAACCCTAAAATTTGGATTTGAAAAGATACATGAAAAACTCATTTTTTGAGTTTTTTTTTAGGTTCCCTAAAATAAAGTCCTAGACTCAAATAAATGAAAAAGATACACATCAGCAACTATCTGAACTTGTGTCTTGAATAGAGGCTTCAATCCAAGATAGTCTTGAAATGTCAGTCTTAGCAATAAACATAATTTTGGTGCATCAAAACAGAGGTGCTTACATTCTCCCCCTTTTTGATGACAATAAAATTATAATTATGAATTACTTTGCATAATATCTCCCCCTTTTTGTTTCAGCAAAAAGTAAACGTGTTGCTGGTTATTTCACAATTAACTCCACCTTAAACAAGTAATATAACCATCAATATAAGATCATGCATTGAGAAAGGTAATAATATAAAACTGAATGAGATAATATTCATGCAACATCATAACAAAATGTCTAGAAAAAGATAACATATAAAAGAGTCTAGAATAAACTGATACATGCCAACAATGTAAGCAAATAGAATAATTAATCATCTAATGATGCCATAAATGCATCCATGGTTCTCTGAAGATCAGAATCTAGCTCAAGATCTAGTGAGTCTGATCTCTCAAAAGATGCAGGTTGACCAAGGCAAAGGCATTGCTAAGCTGACGAACGTGGTGTTGAATGCCTAGATGTCCTACGACGAGGAGTGATCTGCTGGTCTGCTGGTGATGCTGCTGATGAAGTAGGAGGAGGAGGAGGAGGAGGAGGTGCTGCAGAAGGCATGGTAGTCTAACGATGAGGTCGAGGAGGTCGGTGAAGCTACTGCTGAATGCTATGAATAGACTCTCCAAGTCTACTCAAAAATTGACTCTGAGCATTCAGGTATTCTGATACCTAATTACTGTGCCTCACCATGATCGTGTCTATCTCTCTCTGCCTATGCTTCATCAAAGAAATGCCAGCTGTCACATCTTGAATAGTGACAAAGTCCTTGCTTGAAATCTATCTATCCAAGAGACTCGAGTCCTAATTTTAGAAAGATGGTGATGGTCTCACTGGAGGTAGACATGTCATAGTGAAGTGCTCATAAGGCAGGAATGAAGGAGGTACGGTGGTATGCTCCTACTACTGCTGCTCTTATGGTGCACCCTCATCACGAGCTCCCTGTGCTTGCTCTATATCCGCATAAGTGAGTTTATCAAAAATGTAGACACGAGTAATAAACTATTTATGATTGATGTTCATGGGTACACTGAAATGGAGAAAAATATGAGATAGAAGTGTCCCAAACTAGAAGGAGCTACTAGGTTGCTTACTCATGAGAGAAAGAATCAAATGGTTCCAATTGAACCGTTTGTTCTTCAAAAAGGGTAGAGGGTGATTTGAATTATACTAGGGTAGTTTTCAAAAGATGTGGAGTTGGACATAAAGTTCCACAAGAAAACACGGTTTAAAAAGTGAGGCAAATGATGAAAAAAGGGTGATTTGGCAGGACGACCCAAGTCAAAATGAGAGGGAGTGAGTAGGGTCTCCCTGATAGCATCAGACTGAGCTTGCTGATGCAACTCAAGAAAAGTAGGTTCAACAGAAGGAAAGCCAAGAATTTCCATCAAAACATCTGCATTGACCAGAACTTCTATCCTATAGACGTTCGAGGTCAACTCGATGTTGGAACCTTCACCTATATCTTTGAGATTGGCATAAAATAGGTGACAGGACATTGGATCAACACTGGGAATGCAGCTATGTTCGGAACCTGCATGAAAGTTCCACTCAAACAAATGTAAAATTGATAGTATGCAAATTTCTCGCAGATCCAAAGGAAAATAGACTTGAAATAAGTGAAATCAACAAGTCTACCAACACATGGAGAGAATTTTGTAAACAACGAGTAACAATCATGAGCAGCCTCAGTAATGAAAAAGTGATCGAGAGTATCATCACGATAACTAGAAGAGCTACGTAGACATTTTGGTGCCATGATAAGGTGCTAGAAAACACGGTTGGTGGATAAGAAATTTTGATTGGTCGACCAAAAAAGAACCAGACATTGGTCGATCAACCAAGGGGTTTGGTCAACCAAAAGACCTCAGATCGGAAAAAAAGGTGTTTAGCCGGATGATAAACTCACGAATGCTACAAGATTTTGCAAGAAATAAATATGAAAACAAGATCAAACAAGTTAGAGGAAGTCGAAGCACATTTTAAACACATGAAAAATCCAAAGGGATGGATGTATTCATGGTTTAGAATGTACCAAGATCGAACCAAAGTTGGTCGATCAGAAGGAGGTCGGATGGAGGTCATGCGAGGAGGTTGCAATTGTGTAAACACGGAGGTCACTAAGTCGTGTGTTGGAGGATGCGACAATCGAGCACGCTCTTGCAAGGTCCGGTGCACGAGGGACCCACACATAGTGGTGGCCGTGTGCATAGAGGTCGGAGCCAGTGGTGTTGGTCGATCAGAGGAGAGTAGAAGTTGTTGGGTAGTGTTTGAGAGAAGTGGGGACCATATATGATGGTTAAAAAATGGATTTATAGGTAGAAATGAGGAGTTTATAAAGAGAATGTGATTAGCAAAATAGGTAAATGCACTTAAGGCAACTAATCACATAGGTTAGTAATGGTAAATGAAGATTGCGACCAGAAAATGAGGAAACAAGATCACAATCGCAAAGGTGAATCTGCCCAGTTTTGGTTGATCAAAGTTGATTTTGGTCGATCAAAACAAGAAATGATTAATCAAAATAACTAATTAGTCAATCAGAGTTTGAATGTTTGGAGGGAAAATTCCCACCCAAACAGTTTGGTCGATCAAAGGTTTTAATTGATCGATCAAAAATAGAAAACAGTGGAGGGAAAATTCCTACCAGGCAAATTCAACTTTTGGTCGATCAAAACAATAGTTTTGATCGATCAAAGGTTGGTCGATCAAGTTTTGAAAATTGATCGATCAAAACAATAAAAGAGTCATTTTTTTAGGCTACTTAATTAAGCTCTTTTAATCTAGATAAGCCAAGTGAATGACAAATTTGATTAAACCTATCTTTTGATAAAGGTTTTTTGAATATATCAGCTAGCTATTTTTTTGTGTTAATAAATTCTAAGTTGATATCCCCTTTTAAGACATAATCTCAAAGAAAGTGATGTCTAATATCAATATGTTTAGTCCTAGAGTGTTGTACTGGATTCTTGGATAAGTTGATTGCATTAGTGTTGCAATATAAGATTTTGTTGTTTTTAAAAGTTAATCCAAAATCTTTTAAAGTCTATTTCATCCATAATATTTGTGAACATGCTATGGATGCTTCTACATATTTTGCTTCAGCTGTGGATAGAGATATAGTGTTTTGTTTTCTAGAGAACCAAGAGACTAGGGAATTTCCGAGAAATTAACAGGTTCCACTAGTTCTCTTTTGGTTAGTGAAGCTACCCACATAGTCAACATCACAAAAGGAATATAATTCCAAAGTGTCCGACTTCGGATAGAAGAGTCCTAAGACTTGGGTGTTGTTTAGATATTTAAGGATTCTTTTAACAGCATTTAGATGTGATTCTTTAAGGTTTACTTGAAAATGAGTACATAAACAAGTGCAAAATAGAATGTCAGGTCTACTTGCAGTTAAGTATAATAGAGAACCTATCATGCTCCTATAAAGTTTTTGATCTATTGACTTACCTGTGTCAATTTTTAATTGGGTAGAAGCTACCATCGGTGTTTCTTTGCCTTTGACTTTGTCCATTGAGAATTTCTTCAATATTTCTGTTGTGTATTTTGTTTAAGATATGAAGATTTCGGAGGATAGTTGATCAATATGAAGACCTAGGAAGAACTTATGCTCTCCCACCATACTCATTTCAAATTGATCCTGCATAACCTTTGCAAATTCTTGGCAAAGTAGATCATTAGTAGCATCGAAAATAATAACATCTACATATATTTGAATTATTAGGAGGTCATTTTGTTTTCTTTTTGTAATTAAGGTTGGATCGATTTGACCAATTTTAAACTCATTGTCAATTAAGTATGTTTTTAATCTTTCATACCAGGCTCGTGAAGCTTGTTTTAATCCATACAATGCTTTGTTTAATTTGTATACATGTTCTAGATGATTAGGATTTTCAAATCTTGGAGGTTGTTTAACAAAGACTTCCTCCTTAATGAATCCATTTAAAAAGGCACTTTTGACATCCATTTGGAAAAGCTTAAATTCCATATGGGCTATAAAAGCAAACAACATTCTAATTGATTCAAGTCGGGCAACAAGTGCATATGTTTTGTCAAAATCTATTCCTTCTTCTTGATTATATCCTTGAGCCACAAGTCTAGCTTTATTTGTAACTACATGTCCTAATTCATCAAGTTCTTAAAAATCCACTTGGTTCCAATAATAGTTTGTTGCTCATGTTTTGGAATAAGTTCCCATACTTGATTTTTTCTAAATTGGTTTAGCTCATCTTCCATAGCAATAGTCTAGTAATTATCTAAGAAGGATTCCTTAATATTTTTAGGTTCTAATTTAGATACAAAAGCTATAAATGCTAATGTGTTAAGGGAAGACCTGGTTTGAACTCCTTTTGATAATTCCCCTATTACTAGTTTTTTAGGATGATCTTTTACAAAAGAGATATCTTTGGGTAGTTCATCAGGAATAATATCTTCTGGAATGTTTGAGGGATCATCTATTGTATCACCATCATCATCAATCGTGGAAGATTTAGGTTGAAATAATGTTTCATCAAATGATACATGCATGGTTTCCTTAACAATAGAATTCTTCTTATTAAAGACCCTATAGGCTTTACTTCTGGTTAAATAACCTAGGAAAACCCCTTCTGAGCTTTTTGCATCAAACTTATCAAGATTATGTTTAGTATTAAGTATAAAACATCGACATCCAAAAATCTTGAAGTAGAAAATTCTAGGTGTTCTTCCATAATAGAGTTCAAAGGGTGTCTTCTTTAGAATTGGTCTGATCAAGGTTCTATTTTTGATATAACAAGCAGTGTTTACTGCCTCAGCCAAAAGATATTGAGGCAGCTTTGACTCGCACAGCATTGTGCAGGCACACTCTTGTAAGGTCCTATTTTTCCTATCAACTACACCATTCTGTAGTGCAGCTCTAGGGAAGGCAAACTCATGTTTAATTCCATATTGATCACAAAAATTCAAGATTCATTTTCAAATTCTCCACCATGATCACTTCTAATTCTAATTACTTCTTATCCTTTTTCATTCAGTAATCTTCTAACTAGTTTGCTAAAGGTATCTAAGGTTAAGTCCTTGCCCTTTAAGAAAGATATCCAAGTAAATCTAGAGAAGTCATCAATTATGACTAAACAATATCTGCACCATCTTAGGCTTTTAGATTTGGTTGGTCTGAATAAGTCTAACTGAAGTAGCTCCAGGGGTTGAGAAGTGCTAATCAACTTTTTTGGTTTAAAAGGATTTTTGGTTTATTTGCCGACTTGACAAGAATCGCAGACTTTACTTTTCTTGAAGTCGATCCTTGGTAGACCTTTCACAAGTTTACTAATGTTTCCCATGTGAACATGACCTAGACTTTTATACCAAAGAGTTGCTTCTTCGTCAGATACGGCTAGACATTCAAGACTGTCGTATTTGTCGAAGCTTATGGTGTAAATATCTTTGTGTCTATTTCCTTTAAGAATAACTTGATTTGATTTTTCATCACTAATTTTAAAACCTTTTGATGTAAACGTAATTTTGTTCCCCTTATCACATATTTGGCTTACACTTAATAGATTGTGTTTTAAACCTTTAACTATGTGCACATTATCAATAGAGGTAGAAGAATTACCAATTTGGCTAGTACCAATAATACAGCCCTTGTGGTTGTTCCTGAATGTGACTGTACCACCTTCCTGAAGGTTGAATTGTAGGAATAGGTCTTCCTCACCGGTCATGTGCTTGGAGCAGCTGCTGTCCATAATCCATCTTCTTTCTTCTCTTTCTTGTCATTGATTTGAGATTGTGAGGCTTCATTTGATATAGTGGCTCCAATGTTCCATTGATTTGTTGAAAAGTCCACTTCTTATAATCTACTGTGCCTACAAAACAAGATTGCAAAATGGTTTTTGGTACCCATTTTTGGTTGGGTCCATGGTGGTTAGCTTTCATTGCCTATTTTGGCAAGTACCTTTCTCTTTGTTTTGACTGGAACTAGATGCCTCATGGCTATTCTTTGGTATCTAGCCTAACCCAAATTTTGTGGTGCTTTAGGTTTGTGTTCCTAACAAATTATGCAGATTTCTACTTCCATTTGTAAATTTTGTTAGGTCATTTAGTAGAATAGTAGAGTTTTCTTTCAATTTACCTTTGTCTATTTCTAGGTGGTTTATTTGAGATTTTAGTGTTGCAATTTCAATAAATAGCTCTTTGTTTTGATTGTCAAGTGCTTCTTTTTGTGCTTTCTCTTTGTCTAGTATCTTTACTAGGTTTTTGTTTTCTAATTTTAATGATGTAACTATATCATGCAATTCAAATAGTGCTTCTAATAGTTCTTCTTGAGTAAAGGAGGTTACCTCATCTTCTAGTGCCATCAAACCGAGAAGCGCTTCTCCTAATGTTTCTTCTTCTGAACTTGAGTCTGACTCATCCCAAGTTGCAGTAAAGGCTTTCTTTGTTCCATCTTTATTGAAGTGGTTCTTCTTCTTTTCAGAATCCTTCCTGAGAAGTGGACAATCCTTCTTGATGTGTCCCTTTCTCTTGCAGTTGTAACAGACGACTATGTCATTGTTTCTTCCTTCTTTCTTCTACCAGTAGTTCTTCTTGTCCTTAAGAAACTTTCTAAATTTTTTGGATAGGAGTGCTATGTCTTCCTCTTCTTCTTGTCCACTTGAAGTTTCTTCAGATTCTTGAGTGGCTTCAAGGGCTATGGCCTTCTTCTTTACTCCTTCACCTTCATGCTCCTTCATGTGTTGAAGTTGAACTTCATAGGCCATCAAGCTTCTGATAAGATCATCTAATTTGAGGATAGACAGATCTTTTGACTCCTGTATTACTGTGGTCTTGGTTTCCCAATCGCTGGTGAGAGATCAGAATATCTTTCTCACCAATGCATCATTCTTGATCTCATGATCTAGGTTTCTTAGAGAGTTTATGATGTCCATAAACCTTGTGAACATTTCCTTGATCGACTTGCCTTTCTTCATCCTGAAAAGCTGGTAATTTTGCGTTAGTAAATTCACTCTAGTTTCCTTTACCTTTGTTGTGCCTTCATGGGTCACTTCGAGGATGTTCCAGATTTCATAGGCTATTTTGCAAGTAGAAATGCGGTTGAATTCTACTCTCGAAAGCCCGTAGAAGATTGCATTCATGGCTTTTGCATTGTGAGTTGCCATCTTCTTTTGAGCTGGTGTCACAGCCACTCCTTCCCTGATCGCAGGATGACTATACTTTGAGGTGATGACGTGCCATACTTCAAAATCCATGGACTCCAGGAAGATTTGCATCCTTGTCTTCCAATAACCATTGTTTGTCCCGTCAAAGAGTAGAGGATGAACAGCAAAATGCCCCCAGCATATATGTCGACAGACGATTTTGACATCTTCTAGACAACTTAGCTCTGATACCAAATGAGGGTTGGAGAATATCCTGTGGATCGCAACTAAATACTAGAGGGGAGGGGTGAATAGTATTACTTTAAAAAAATAAGAGTCAGGTTAAAAAATAAGACAACAGAGATTCATGCATAGAGTACACCTAATTTATAATGGAAACCCAATCCAGGTAAAAACCATTATCTAAACCTCCCAGCTTAGAATTTTTCTGACTAGTACAAGCTAGTCAATCCACTATTCGCACCACTTGAACGAGGGTGGCACAACCTCTTACAAACCCTTCTCTTTTATCCTAAAGAGAAGCAAAAACAACAACCACGGATCTTGCAAACAAACTTGGGATCCGTAAATCGAAACAACAAAATGGAATAATAATAAAATGAATTCTATGGAACCTCAATAAATGACTAAATCAATTTTTCACAGAGGTTCGAGGCATCGTGCTTTCGAAAAGCGCGAAGAATAGGACATGAAAACCTTTTGCAATAAGCACGAGAAGATCTATTTTTGAATGGTGTTTCTTTTTAAATATTGTGTAGGAATGGGCTGCGTACGACCTCTATTTATACAAAAAGTTTTGACTAAATAGGAAACAAAATTGGTTTATCAATTAAGGTTAATTGGTCGATCAAAAGTACTTTGGTCGATCAATTAAGAAAGATGGTCAATCAATTAGCTTGGTTGGTCGGTCAAGAGGATTTTTCTCAACTTCCTAAAATAAACTATTTTGATAGGTCAAGTAAGTAGGTTGGTCGATCAAAGTGTTTTGGTCCATCAATTAATAAGTCTGGTTGATCAATAACCCTAAAATTTGGATTTGAAAGATACACGAAAAAATCATTTTTTAGTTTTATTTGAGGTTCCGTACAATAAAGTCGTAGACACAGATAAATGAAAAAGACACACATCAGCAACTATCTGAATTTGTGCCTTGAACAGAGGCTTCAATCTAAGATAGTCCTAAAATGTCAGTCTTAGCAATAAACATAATTTTGATACATCAAAACAGAGGTGCTTACACAAGCTTAGTGGCTCCTAGGCTTGAAAAGGGTTTCTCCTTCTTTGAAATTAGTGTCCTCCAATGCAAGCCCACAAGGGGGGCATGTACTATGCTCCTCCAAGGTGGAAGCTACCACCTTCAATGATCTCCTCCAAGGGTGGGCGTGCACCACCTTTGCTCCTTCTTGCCTGGCCATCCTCCTAGTGGGTGAGTGCTCCTCCTCCTTGGCATGGCACAAGGATGAAGAGAGAAGGGGAAGAAGGCACCAAGGGGGCAGGTAGGATGCCCCCTTAATCTTCTTCTCTTCTTCTTCTCCCTTGGCCTTGAATTATGGTGGGTATATGGTAGACTAAACTAAAATGGAGGATGGGAATTATGTGGTGGTAGGGTAGGGTATTTATAGGATGGGAAGGGGGGTGGTTATGAATTTTTTTGGAGGGAAATGAAGGGGTGCTTGGATATTTTTGGAGGGAAAAATGGGAGGGAAATGAAGAGGTGCCTTGGCTTTCCTTCCAAAAAAACCTTTTAGAAGGTATTGATTTTGGAGGGAAAAAATGGAGGGTGGAGATGGGTTTTGATCACAGATGTAGGGCGGTCATGGAAGGGATAGTTGGCACCAAAATAAAGGAGTAGGTGGTCATGTTGCTGGAGCTTAGTGTTGAAGTGGAAAAAGTATGCAAACGAGATTGAGTTTTGAAAACTCATCGATGTAGTATGATTTGTGAAGAAATTTGCAAGCAAATAAATTTACTGAAACTCGAAGGAATTCTAGGTCGAACAAAGGGAGGCTATGTCGATTTGAAATCCATGGTTATATATGTTTTATTATTTTTGTTTAGAAAGCGGGGTAATTGCAAGGAACTTGATATAAACACTGAGAGAGAGAGAGAGAGATCAATCACTTTAATAAGCTTGGAAAATGTCTTTACAACTAGAAAGCAGGAAATTCTACTGCTAGAAAGTGAGAAAATATTGCAAGTAGAAAGTGGGAAAATCTACTCTAGAAAGCAATAAAACCAAGGTAGAGAGAAGTTATCCTCCTCGACGGTTGCTAGGAGGATGAGCCGGACAAGGCTATGCCTGGAAGACGGAGGACGAAGATGGAAGAAGAAAAATGGAGCGAGAAGAACCGAGGGTGAGGCAGGGCATTATCGTCGTCACGGGTTCCACTTCCGGAATGGGGGACAGAAAACTTTGATTTTGACTCTAGAGGAGCATCCTGGGTTTGGGACAAGCTTCTTTAGAGCTTTGGAGAGGGAGAGAGATGAAGGAAGGGATGAAGAAAGTGTGGGGGTTGTAGGGCTATATATAGGTGTACATTGGAGGGGGCAAATAGGTCATAATACTTTAAAACAATAATGTCAGGTCATTAGTGACAGATAAATCCGCCACTAAAGACTTGAACATGGGCGATGTCGAAGCGTGCCCACCATCTCCTCTCCCACATGCCTAAAGCTTCATGCACGTTCATGTGATACCAGCCATCCGATCGCGACATCAGATGACTTGAAGGCTATCGCACCTCATTGCGCACCTGCGTTAAATCAAGCGTTCAAACATTCATTCCATTCACCTGTGTGTAATCTGTGCACCTAGATTGCACCACGTCGCCGCTTCATCCACCATCTGCATCGCATCCAATGGTCCAATTTGACCTCTCCACGCCCGTGGCTTGATTTTGAGCGCGCGAGGTCTCAAACTCGCGACCTGTGGTTCGCCCACAAGCACATGACTACTGTGTTATCTCCATGGATTGTCGCGAAGATGATTCAATCGTTGCACCCGCTCAGTCGTTGGATCGAGATCCAATAGTTGAAATCTTGCCTCGCCCACACCTTTAGAGTTCAAGAAGAGGTGTTGCGGCTGGTTTGGGCCGCTTTGATGGCGCCACGTGGCACCATCATGGTCGTCCATCTTTTGTGTCTTGTATATGGTGCCACGGATGTCGGATTAGACTGATTTTCATGTCATTGGGCTGCGATCATCTATTCGAACCCATCCTTACGGTCGGATTTGTCATCTGAAGTGCGAATTGACACCATCTTGGTCCTTGATCTCTGATCTTCCTCGGGTTATATCTGATGCTATGGAAGTTTGATCAGGGCAATCTTGGAGTCATTGAACTTCGATCGTCACCCTGATCCGATCCGTATGGTTAGATTTTCAGTCCGAGGCCCCAATTAAAAGTTGCCCTATCCCTGGCCACCATAAAGAAGAAATTACTATACAATTTGTATAATTTGACTTAGATGCATGATGATGCATGTTATGCAATATTTACAATGCATGATGCTAATATGATACTAAGAACATGCATTAATTTTTAGCTATTCAGATGTATGTACATCATACCCCCATGCTTATCTTTTGCTAGTCCCTAGCAAAAATTATATGCTATTTATAAAAGAATTAGGTCAGATTTCTTGGCAAAAGTTATTCTTTAAAATTAGGTGATTTTTACTAAGAACCTGAACTACAAAGACACAATAGCATCCGGGTGTCTACCAAAATGTTGACCATGTCAAGCCCCCGCCTTATTTAAAAAAGGATCTTTTTCTTCTTTTCTAATTTTTTTTAGATTTTTGAGTTTAGAGTTTCGGAGCAGCTTTCTATAGCCACTCAACTCACCCAAGACTCAAAGAGAACCCTAAGTTCTAAGCATCATTGTGAGAAATGTGATTGACTCACTAATCGACGATTAGAACAGGCTTCGGGTTTCTATGCCCCTAGGTGACCTTCAAAAGAAATTCTACCTAAAGGTGTATCTATTTGACTGGTAGCTTTCTCCCTACTTTTATTTTTATGGGGTTAGCACAATGGTGAACCTAGTGTATATCTCCTCGGCTTATTCTACTTCTCCACTTCTTCCTAACTGTTTTGTGATTATATGTGCATTTCTTGAGCTGGGTTCAGGACAACCTACCAATGGGATGTTACCTACGATAACTTGCCAACCATACTCATGCGGTGAAGTATGGTTTTTCTTCTTTTTCTTTACTTTTCCCCTTTTCTTTTTTTTTTTTGGGTTTTTTATTTTTCTTTAAGTAGATGGCTTCCCTGATTTAAGATTTACCTAAATGTAGCACGAAAAGAATGGTCATGTGACTAGGCTCTGGACAACCTACCAATGGGCTATTACCTACGATAACTTGCCAGCCATACCATCCTAGAAGGTTCATTAGCTACCCAATTTCTGTAAAAATCTCCGAAAAGCTATTCAGTGCAAATAGTGGGTAGATGCTTAGACTTAAAATCCCCCTCAAATCACACAGTGGGTTGATAAGTCGTGTACTTATCACCCCAGCTTATTTAACCAATTAAAATATGAATTTAGAATGACAAGGACTTAAGAAACAAGTCCACATTTTAATGGACACCCAGGCTGATTAAGCCCGAAGGCCTAAAGGGTCTAAGTGTTCAAATCCTACAGTTTTTTTCTCTAAGATTGAAAATTTTTTAAAGCCCATGTTCTCTTTCCTAATTCAACATTTTTTTAAAAAGAAACAAAAAAAGTCTACAGAGCTGATGAAATAATTCAGAGATGAATATCCACCCCCTATGCCTATCTAATGCAATGTCCACATTGTATTAAAAAGACATGAAATAGAGTGGAGTAGAGTAGAAAGCACCTGAATTGTATGAATTACAGGTTGGCTCGGAGATGAAAAGAAACTGTATACGTGCTGAATTTAGTGCCTTCAGCTAGGGACATTATACAAAGAAGAAGAAATAAAGAATTCACAGGTGCAGGTCATCATCAGAATAAGAAAATCTAGCTTTGGACCTGGCAGGAGAAGATGTCCACAGATGTGGACCAGATTATGATGCAAACCCAAACCCCATGGTCGACTATATCTAAAGTTCTAGATAAAAATTATCCAAAACATGAGATCAGTATGCAAGCGGGGTCAGGCCTACGATTTGTGAGGATGCAACCTAAGACCAAAAAGTCAGATTATAGAGAAATCAAGCTCAAAAGGATAATCAATGAATGTGCACTTGGGTTGTACATCCTCTAAAAAGATGTCATAAGGGTCCTAGTAGAAGGTTGGGAGTTTTAGACAAATTGGAACCCTTAGACTTATTCTTTTACTTCCTCCAGAATTGGCTTCCCAAATCACCATTTCCTAATTCCTATCCTCCTCATTCAGGATTTCAAATTTCAGGACCTCATGCATGTTAATCACCCCATCTAAAATTTCCAAGTCTAAATGGTTCGACTAAATTAGAATTGACTTGGGTCTAGTGATGCCAAAATCAAATTCATCAGTAAGCTCAATGGGGTGTGATTGAGGATCGAGGCTTTAAATTGAATCCTTCAGAAAGTAAGGATCTGAATCTGCCATGTGAGCCCCAATAGGATCAAATTCCTCAGTTACTGGGCCATCATATGATTCATCGAATTCCTCAGGCCCGGTCGTCTCACAGAAATCGTGTTCTGTAAACTCACATGAAACTTTGCATAATGATTCTTCACCTTCAGAATGAAAGAAATTTATGTCCTCATTAATGTATGTCTCAAAATCATCAATCATTTTCTGATCCATGGAGACATACATTTCCTTGTACCCCGGCTCAGGGATCTCAGGTGAAGAAATCAGTCCATCCTAATTGGTTGCTCTAGACCAATATGGTCAATCCCAGTCTCACAACATGTGTTCCCCCCAACAGATGCCTGAGCGGGTTCTGACATTGGCTCTTCTGAAGGGGGTTCATCCTAGGAATCATCCCAAGATTGAACTAAAGAAATCATAAATCTCATCCTCAATTTAGATAACTTCCCAAGTAAAAGCTCACCCAGGCCCTTATCCTTAACATCTTAGAGCCAATCCAACAAATACTTGTTCAGATCATCAATCATTTCAATTAGGGGCTCCAATTCTTCAGTGCAAGGTGTTGGCTGAGCTTCTAAAGATTGTATGGTATTTCTTAAGTTAGCCAACACCTTTTCTTGGACCTGGGTAACCTGAACCAAATGGTTTGGTTCATGGTTGGGTGGGTTTGGGTTCAATCTGGGGAAGCCAAGGAATTAAGTTTCTTGATACCGTCCCCAATAATTTCAGGTTGTTCAAAGAGGGGTGGTGACCTATAAAATGTGTAATCTGGGGAAGGGTAAGGATCAGCATATCCTTCTTGATTGTAGATCATATTGGGTTGTCCAAATGAGGGTGGTGATCTATAATCAATGTAGCTTGGACAAGGATAAGAATCAAGATTATGGTGTCCAAGGTTAGACCCTGAACACGGAGGTCTAGTGCTTTATTCCCAATCAGGATTATCCCAACTAGAAGATGAATGAGAATAAGTCTGGTTGGAATAATAATCATTTTGGCAATAAGTAGTGGTAGAAGGGTAGGAGTGGAAGTGCGAATATGATGTGGAAGGATCCATGACAAAATAGGAGGAAGAAAGGTGCCCTGTAATACAAAACAAACAAACCTGTCGTTAAGTTGGCTAGCCTAAAGACCTACTGATGTGCATAAATCTGAATAGCCAAAAATGTCTATTAATGCATGTTCTTAGTATCATATTAGCATCATCATGCACTTAGGTCAAATTGTACAAATTGTATAGTAATTTCTTCATTTTGGTGGCCAGGGACAAGGCAACTTTTAATTGAGGCCTCAAATCAAAGATCCAAACATACGGATCTGATCAGGGTGACGATTGGAGTTCAATGACTCTAAGATCGCCCCAGTTGGACTTCCATTGCATCAGATATAATCTGAGGAAGGAAAGAGATCAAGGGATAAGATGGTGTCAATCTACACTTTAGATAACTAATCCAACCATATGGATAGGTTCAGATCGATGATCACTGCCCAACGGCATGAAAATCGATCTGAACCGACATCCATGGCACCTTCTACAAGTTACAGAAGATGGACGGCCAAGATGGCACCACGTGGTGCCATCTCGGCTTCCCAAATTGGCCCAACCAAATTGGTGAAGACCGCCGTGCCCTCTCTCTCCACACCAACTCGGTTGATCATAGCCGTTGGATCTTGATCCAACAGCTGAGAGCAAGTGCACTTGGATCCAAAGCGCGCCTCAAAGGGCGGCTTGGATTGTTGGTCTCGATGCCATCCACGACGAAGAGAGCACGGGTTCGAGCCCCACCATCCTCAAATTGAGCGGGCGACATGCGTAGGCCAAATTCGGCCATCAGATGGAATGTTAACGGCCGATCAAGAAACAACGTGGCAGCAATGGGTGCGTGGACCATGCATGCGCGTGATGATGTGCAATCACACATGTGAGCATGGTTACGCTGAAGAAGCGGTGCTCATTGATTCTAGGCCGTCTAATCTCGGGATCGGACGGCTGCGATTTCAAGATCGTGATTATATGTTGAGAGCAGTGGAGAGGAAGAGGCGGGCATGCACGGCAGCTTCACCTACATTCAGGGGCTTTAGTGATGCTTAATTCCATCATTAAACACCCTACATTAATTTTTTAGCATGAAATTACCTTTTTATCCCCAACCTCTACACCTGTAAAAAGTCCTACACCCCCCATTTCAGTCATCCCTTCCTTTACCTCTCTCCCTCTCAAAAGCTCTAAAGAAGCTTGTCCCAAATCTGAGATGCTCCTTTATAACCAAAACAAAGTTTTCTCCCCCATTCCGAAAGTGGATCCTGCAATGACGACGATGCCCTACCTCACCCCCAGTTTTTCCTGCTCGTTCTTCATCTTTCGTCTTCATCCTCCATCTTCCAAGCATCGCCTCTTCCGACTCATCCTCCAAGCAACCGTTGAGGAGGATAACATCTCTCTCCCTTCTTTATTGCTTTCTAGAAAAGAACTTCCCGCTTTCTAGCTGTAATCATTTCCTGCTTTCTAGTTGTAAAAATAATATTCATTTGCAAAGTGATTATTCTCTCTCTCTGTGTGTTAATATCAAATTCATTGTGATTATCCCTCTTCTAGAACAAAAATACCAAAAAGGATTTTAGATCGACGTAGCCTCACTGTGTTCAACCTAGAATTCCTTTACAAATTTCATTAAATATTTATTTGTTGACGGATTTCTTCTCAAATCATACTACGATGACGGGTCTTTCAAAATCCAATCCTTTTTGCATAGATCTTCCACTTCAACACCTACAAACTCCTAGAACCTATCTTAAGATAAAGAAACGATTTGATCTACTTCTTTCCGATCAATCCAACCAGTTAGAGGGAGGGACTGGGGGAAGGTTCTTCCTTTGGCTTGCGCCTCCGGTTCCTAGTGTACCCCCTAGCCATGATCGTTTGATTCGGCTCCCTAGCTATACATCATATTGAACGATAGAAACAAACTAATCTAAAATAATCTCAGTCTGGGCTCCGAAGAGCGAGTCTAATCCTTAAGGCCAACATCTACTCTATTATAATTAGGGTTAGGTTTGAATGTGCTTTGGAATGTGATGGGCCCTTTATCTAGGTTGTGCTCTAAATGGTTGATTGATATCTGGGTGCATGCACAACCAATGTTTTTCAAGCAAGATTATTTTTGGATGTGGTGAAATTTAGGGTTTAAATCTTGCTTAGTAGCTTTCAGGATTCAACGTTCAGTTGGCACACCAAGTTTGAAAGCATAGGTGAAGATGTTTTCCTTTTAAGCATAAAAGAATGTAGAGTGCCTGGTAAATCCCTAAAAGTTGAACATATTTGGCAGCTACTTGATGAGTTGATTTTAATTGAAGTGGTGCAGCCCAAACAAATCAAACAATTGGCCTGATGCACCACTTAATTAGGCACACAAATCATTACCTAATCTAATTTCTACTCAATTATGTGTTGGTGAGTGTACCAGTCCCAAAGATCGGGTTATCTGTTGAGTATGAAACCAGAAGAGGTTGTGTACCTCTGTGAGATTTTTTTAAAATTTTTCTTTTATATGTGGAGGGTAAGATGGGCGGAGGTGACAAACAAATAATCAAAAACTAACCTTAGAGTTTATGCCAGCTCCTAGGTTAGTTAGGGTTTGTGTTATTAAGCGATGGAATGAAATCTAGTCGGTGGGGAGGTGGGGGTAAACTTATAAACCCTTCATCAGCACTTTACTCCAATCTACCGCTTTTTCCTGTCTCGAGAGAGTACCTGCAATCACAATAAGAAAGGAGAGAAAATCAAAGAGCGTTGCCTCCCCGGCAATGGAGCCAAAATGTTGATGTGGAAAACGTACGCAAATGGGATTGAGTTTTGAAAACTTATCGATGTAGTATGATTTGCGAAGAAATCCGTCAATAAATAAATTTACCAAAACTTGAAAGAATTCTAGGTCGAACAGAGGGAGGCTACATCGATTTGAAATCCGTGCTTATATATTTTTTTGTTGTTTTTGTTTATAAAGCGAGATAATTACAAGGAACTCGATATAAACACTAAGAGAGAGAGAGAACAATCACTTTAATAAGCTTGGAAAATGTCTTTACAACTAGAAAGTGGGAAAATCTACTCTAAAAATCGATAAAACAAAGGTAGAGAGAAGTTATTCTCCTCGACAGCTGCTTGGAGGATGAGTTGAATGAGGCGATGCCTGGAAGACGGAGGATGAAGATGGAAGAAGAAGAATGGAGCAGGAAGAACCGGGGGCAAGGCAGGGCGTTGTCTTCGTCATAGGATCCACTTCTAGAACGAGGGAGAGAAAACTTTCATTTTGACTCTAGAGGAGCATCCCGGGTTTGGGACAAGGTTCTTTAGAGCTTTGGAGAGAGAGAAAGGTGAAGGGATGAAGAAAGTGTGGGGGTCGTAGGGCTATATATGGGTGTAGATTGAGGGAGAAAATAGGTCATAACACTTTACAACATTAATGTCAGGTCTTTAGTGACAAATTTATCCATCACTGAAGATTGAACATGGGCGACGGGCAAGTGCCCTCACCATCTCATCCTCTCCCGCGTGCCTAATGCTTCACGCATGTTCGTACGATATCAGCCGTTCGATCGCGAGATCGAACGACTTAGAAGCTATCGTGGCTCATTGTGCACCCGCGTCAAATCGTTCGATCGCACGTGCCTGATCCGTGCACTCAGATCACTCCTCGTCATAGCTTCATCCACCATCTACGCCGCATCCAACAGTCCAATTTGACCTCTCCGCACCCGTGCTTTTATTTTGAGCACGTGAGGTCACTAACATGCAATTTGTGGTTCGCCCACAAGCACGTGACCACTACGCTATCTCCATGGATTGTTGCAGACACGATTCAATTGTTGTGCCTGCTCAGCCGTTGAATAAAGATCAAGCGGCTGAGATCTTGCCTCACTTACACCTTCAGAGGTCAAGAAGAGGTGTTGCGGCTGGTTTAGGCGGCTATGATGGCACCACGTAGTGCCATCATAGTCGTCCATCTTCTGTGTCTTGTAGATGGTGCTACGGATGTCAAATTGGATCGATTTTCTCGCCATTGGGCTCTATTGTCAATCCAAACCCCTGTGCGATCGGATTTGTCATCTGAAGTGCGGATTAACTCCATCTTGGCCCTTGATCTCTGATTTTCCTCAGGTTATATCTGATGCTACAGAAGTCCGATCAAGTCAATCTTGGAGTCATTGAACTCCGATTGTCACCTTGATCTGATTCGTACGGTTAGATCATCAGTCCGAGGCCCTGATTAAAAGTCGCCCTATCCCTAGCCACCAAAAAGAAGTTACTATATGATAAATGCCAATTTATCATCATTCTTATGCACTTAAACAAACCTAGCTCTTAGGATTTTGCTTCGCAAACGAGTTTTTCGGGTGCATTTAAGCATGTGCTAAGATTAGACATGCATTGCATTTTTAACATCCCTACTTGAGTGTTAAGGTTAAGCACTTATTCAGATCATCAAAACCCTAGCATTCAAGAAGGAAGAAAGAGAAGAAGAAGCCCAAATCAGCTGAACCCTAGCTGGATTCAGCTCATTTCAGCTGAATTCCAGCTCACATTGGCTAAAATTAGCTCCTTTCAGCTCTACCTAGCTCATCTTGGCTAGATGGCAGCTCAAGGTAGCTCAACTTAGCTAGACCAACCTTAGCTCAGCTCAAATCTAGCTCAACTCAGTTGGGTCTTGCTCATCCTAGTTCCAATCAGTCCACTGGGAGCTTTAGCTTGCTCAAGTGAGTTGACTTGAGTCCACCTCAACTCAACCTCAGCTCACCTCAACTCAAGCTTAGTCCACCTTAGCTCCAGCCAACTCATAGTAGCTTAACTCTAAGCTAGCTGAGCTACTACTTGTCAACGAGTAACTTAGCTAGCTCTAGAGTTCTTATCAGAGGTAGTTCCAACTCAACCTAGCTCCAGCTAGGTTAGGGCCATCTCAAGTGAGCTCAACTACATAAGCTTGGCTACTTGCATAAAAACTAAGTAGCTAAGCTCAGTAGTTGAGCTCCCCTTGAAGCTGCCTCAGCAGTCCTAGCTCTAGAGTACATGATACCAGCTCCAGAATACTCTTTTTCAGTTCTCCTCCATGACACCCTAGATCCTCCATGACGAGTCGATTCTTCGCTTTTAAAGTCGTTTGTCACATAAAATGACACGTTGTTTGTAGTTCTATGTGGTGAAAAAATCGACTAATCGATAATTAAAATAACCACTCGCAGAAGAGAGGATCGTGTCCACAGGGAGGCAATGACATATTTAAACTCGCACCGATTAAAAACATATGTTCACAGTTAGTTTCAATGAGAATCGAGCCAGATCTACCTTCAGATTAAGAAAACATCAAGGGAACATACTGACATGGCAATTTTGCACAACTAAAGGATATATTTTGCAATGCAGCTTAATAAAATAATAATAAAAGTTGACAATGGCATAGAATGTAAATATTAATAGAGGCTTTTACTGTAGCAAAATAGGGGAACTTCTTCCCCTTGTCAATGCGTGAGGAGGAGGGAATGGCTGGAGGTGTGAAGCTCGGAGGAGGATCTCTAGACCGAGGGCTCCGTGATGGCGGTCGTGGTGAAGTGCGAGGTGCCCCGAGGTGGCCGGAAGGAGGTATGGTGGTGGTGGGTTCCGGTGGCTGCTGAAGGAGGTTCACGCAGTGAACGCGCAAGACATGTGGACGCGTGCTAGTGCGGCTGAGCTCGGCCGCAGCTGCTGTTCCTGCTGGCCATACGCTGCAAGCGTTGACGATGTGCTGCAGGGAGTGCGGCGTAAGTGCAGCGCACTCTACGAGCACGGCTGGAGGGCGTTTGCTGCTGCAGGTGTGCGGTAGGGGAGCTTGTGGGCTGGAGTGGCAGTGCTGCAGAAGGCGAGGCACGCAGAGGGGTGCTGGTGGGCGTGCGCTAAGGGCTGGAGCATGGAGGATGGTGCACGCAACAAGGGCGTGCACGGGGATGGCGGTGCCATAGGAGATGAGTGTGCGCAGTGGTGTGGACTGTGCTGCACGCTGGCGGGTAAGTGCGTGCAGCTGCGCGGGGAGCCGGCAGAGCACTTACTGCACGCGTGGTTTCTGCAGGGCGGTGAGGTGATGGTCGCGTGCTGCTGGCCGTGCCCGTCGCACGCGAAGGTGCGCGCGGGTTGGAAGTGCTCCTAGCTGGTGAAGGCACGCGGTGGATTGGATATGAAGGTGCGGGCAGGGTATGTAGGCACGGAGGTGTTGAGGAACACGCGAGGCTGATGAAGAAGAAACACGGTGATGGCCAAGCCCACTGGATTGGCACGGCGAGCTGTCACCTTGCCGACCCATGGAGTGGTGGAGCTTGGCCTTGGAGACCACAGTGAGGAGCAGGTGCACAGTGATGGGCGGGTGGTGTCTCCTCTAGCTCAGCTGTCTCCTCCTCTCTCTTGTAATCAGCTGCCCCGACCAGATCCAACACACCTGCTCCTCCATGCATGGGGCTTTGACTGCGGTAGCTGGAGGAAATGCAGCTATTCCTGAAAGAAGAAGAATAAAATAATAATAAAATATTATCATTATTTATATACAAACCCTCGACTTTTATGTTAACTTAAAATAATGCATGCAATGCACCTAATTGGTTAACTAATTAAATGAATGCAATTCTAAATGCGTTTAGTTATGAATGCAATGCATGAATTATGTAATTAAGTTAAAAATATGAATTAATCTATTTACATCCTAATGTAAGCTAAATAAATGTTAGAATTAACTTAATGTCTAGGCACTTGAATACTTAAATAGCCCACAAACATGGGCTAATCAAATACCCCTATGCCTAGCTTGTGCTAGTCCCTAGCAAATCCAAGCAAAACCTAGCACTCCAAGTAGACTAGTCAACCCAATCAGTCTTTCTTTAGAAATATATTAAGTTTAGACTCTAGACCTAAGGTTCCCAAGTAGTTGCTAAGTTACAGACTAGGTCAGCTAAAGACAAGTTGTAGGCACAAGTTTCCCTAAATTCTGACTCTACCTTGAGGTTTATTGATCCCTGAGATTAAAGCATCCGTGCATGTGCGTTGGTCTGAGTTATTTGAGTTAAAGGAAAAAGGTTTTTTTTTTTATATTCTTCTAAGTCTAACCTCAGATCAGCTATCAACATGGTCTATGTTGGATTCATTGTCCCCATTACCATACCTCGAAGGGTGCCTGGCTTTCAATGCTTCGAGATAGCATCGCCCATAATGACCCCAGGAACTCCTAGCAATCGACACTTCGAGATGGTATCGCCCATGGATTTCTTAAGCAAATTCAGGCCTATGGTAATCAGCACTTTGAGATAGGACCACCCATGGTACCTGAACCGCACAATGCACTTACAAGCCCCCAATAGGATAGATATCCTAAGAGACAAGCACCGAGAGGGTAATATGTTATCATCGCATCCTCAAGGTGAGTATATACTCCACCTCTCCTATGACGGGAACTCTTCCAATCAAATTGTGTTTTCAAGCCTCTCCTAAGTCAAAACTAAGAGAACCAAATCTCTTTTAAGAAAGGAATTAAGTTGATTACTTACTTACACCAGACCAAGTGTGTGAAATTTGGATGCTTGGGTTACAAGGACCCGTAAACCAAATGGTAGAACAAGACTCCAGATACCACCCCACCTTTTAACTCAAACCCTAGCTTTCCTTCCTCAACCTCATGAGGAATGGTCCTCAACATAACACCTACTTAAGTTTTTAAGTCCACAAAGGACCCTAAAGGTCTAAAGCTAGTAGCTCTCTTAGCTTCTAAAGTTTGACCCCAGAATTAACTTAGTCTAACCTAGAGTTCTGATTTGCTTAAGAATGCAAGACCTAGCCAATTAAGCTCAAAACTTCTTTTTTTTTTCTCATGCAAATGTATGCAATGAATGCACTATGCTATGTATATCCCCAAGTACACCCCCCCATGCCTAAAATCTACAATGTCCTCATTGCATAGAAGGATATTACCTGGGTCAGAGATGGGCTGCCATTCTTTTGTTAGCAGCCGAGTAGCCAAAGAACCTACAAATCAGGTTCAAGGATTGCAGAAATAGGCCCTAAAAATGAGCAAAGTAATGCTGGCTTAGAAAATAGGTAACCTAGGATGTTGGCGAGCTGATGATGAATCCCAATAGCAAATGCTCTCCCAATTGAGATGGGAATGAAATCTTCCTAGGTCTCCAGAAGATGTTCTAAAGGATAAACTGGCATAACAACCTCCAAAGGGGTAGGGGGAGGATGACAAGGATCCTCCAAAAGGAATGGGGAAGGAATGGTGCAGAGATAAACCCCCAGGGAAAGGGACTGACTAAAGAAATCATCAATCCATACCCGATACTCCATTACAGCAAATATTGGTTTGTTAAGCCCCCAGGTGAGAACAGAAGGGTAGGATTAACAACTTGACTTCGACCCACTTCATCAAATGTCACGAAAATACTATCATCTGGGTCGAGGTCTTCCAACGATACCATCATTCCCTTCTTTTGACTCCCATATAATTGAGGTGGATACTCAACCTTATCATCATCTTCCTCAGGTTGCCACCTTTCTTCGTCCAATGCATAGCTACTTTCATATGTATCTTCCTCCCACTTAAGGTGTGGATCTCTCAAGGAAGTGTCATCTAATGGGGAGGTTTCAAAATCGATCCTTGAAAAGTAGCTATTCCCCCTAGAATTTCCCTCCAACTTAAAGTGTAGCTCTCCCACTACGTCATCCTCAATGGGGTAGATTGGGTGGCTAATTTCACCTCTTTCATATTGGCCTGCTGATAACACTGCACAAGGGGTGATAATTATGTTGAATATGGCCCATCTTAAGAATAAAAGGCACAACATAAGTAGAATGGGAGCATTGCATGCATCATGTACCAATATTGCTTATAAACAGTATTAATGGCCATTTGTGTAAGCATTTGTCAAAACAGGCCTCAGATGAGCACGGATGGATTTAGAACAACAAACGGAGTCCGACGGACTCAAGATCGGCCGAATCCGACATCCGGAGCTCCTACAACGGGCCCAGGAAGTACTGCTTGTTGATCTGGAGATCAACGGCCCATATTGCGCCACGTCAGCCCCCGCTCCACCACGCGCCGCACCTTCATCCAGCCAAGATCAGATCTCGGCCGTCGATCTTCGATCGAACGGTCGAGACTCATGCACCCACCCACAGTCGCCGCGACAAAGCATGGGTGTGGCACAACGGTTAGCGTGCAAGCCTGCACGCACGCGACGTGGGTTCGAACCATGCGGAGTCGAAATTGAAGACGAAGGATGCACGCAGTGAAATTGGGCTGCCCGATCAGCAGCGGGCGGCCGAGATCTCACCACACGGGGTAACCACAGCTCACGGGCGTCCACGCATGCGCGCACGCCGGGCGATGACGCCCGCGCACATGCGCGCCCGAGGCGTGATCCCAGCGTAGCCCAGGAGGATTCTCAGCCGTCCGATCTTCGATCGGACGTCTCTTGTTCAACAGCCACGGATCACACAAGGAGAAGAAATGAGGCGGGCGACTGACCAACGGCTGGAGGGCTTCACCGACGCTTTTGGGAGTGGTTTTAGCGACGCTCTGGACGTCGCTAAAGCCCTTTCTTCTTTTAGGAAGCCCTTAACCCTATTTAAACCCCCTCCAACCACTCATTCAAGACATTCACTCCCCTTGCAACTACTCCACCCCTCTCTTAGCTAGCTTTAGGCCCTCTTGTAATCACTAAAGACGACGAGCCACTGACGGAGCCTCCTCCACCGCCGTGGCTGCCTCGTCGCTCTCCACACACACTCTCTCTCTCTTTTAAGCTTTCCATTACTTTTGTTTGAAGCATGTATTTAATGTTGTAAGCTATGAACTACAAGTGCTTGATTAATGAAGTTATTTTCCGTTCAATTGTCATTTTAATTTCCGTTCAAGTTGCATGATCAAACAAAGAACTTTCTAACCCTAAACCCTCTCTCTCTCTATCTTTCTCTCGCTTTTCAAAATCGCATCTTTCGCAAGAAAAACTTCTCACTTTCCTTGACAACAAGTGATAAGCAAAAATCCGATTTCCACACCTCCCTGAGACCGACACTCGGACTCACCTTCGTTTACTTATTTTAAAACTGATGTTGTAAGTGAGACTATAACGACACTTCTTAACACACGCACACAACGACACGTCAGTTTTTGGCGCCGTTGCCAGGGAGGCAACGGATTTGTTTTATCACCTCCATTCCACATTCATCCTCACATCGTCTAATGCCCTATTTTCCTTTTTACTTGATGGTTACAGGAATTCAATGCATGGACAGCGAATCAACGTATCCCACGAAGGTAGCAAGGGAGTAGGCGCTACGAGGACCGATAGTGAGTAATCTTTCTCTCATGATTGTTTGCTTGCGTGAAAAAATAAAAAAAAATTGCAAAAACTGAAAAAAATTGGCATGGTGTATGATTGCTTGACCCACATCCTTAACACATCACCCCACAAAAAAATGTACACTCTAACATTCTGAATAAATTCTTGGAGTGTTCTTTTCTTGAGTGGTGTTTGCAAAGGCATCATGAGTTGACTTGGGCCGCACCACTCAACCCTAAAATCGACTCATCTAATAGAAGCTGCATGATCATGAGGATGAGTATATTAGGGTTTTAGAGCCTCTACAGAATAAAAAGGAAATCTACTTTCACCATGTTGTGTGCAGAACTTGACGTGCCCACTGAAACTTGTTTGAAAACATTAAGACACGTCAACCCTAAAAAGTACTAAAGTAGGGATGAAACACTAAAAGACACCACATCTTAACAAATCCTTGCTTGAAAACCATGTTTTGGTAGAAGCACACACCTTGAAAGTGGAAAATTAAGAGGCACCACCCCAATCAAAGCCTCATCACATAACCCTAAGCACAAGCACTATCCTAGCCCTTTAAAACTGAGTAGACGTCCCTAGGCAGGACTGAGTTAAGTCTCAAAAGGTGAGGTTTTGTTTGCTAGGAACTTGGCTTTCATTCCCTTGGTAGAATCTGGTGACTAGGCTACGGGGCAGTGTCAAACGACCGCGGTTGTGGGGTCTACGGAACCGGAGGCGCAAGCCAAAGGAAGAACCTTCCCTGCAATCCCCTCGTAATCAACCTGGCGAAATTAGCCTTGGGAAAGGGAGTCCAGTGCTTACGGACTTAATCACCCTTTGTGAGATTTCTAGGTCTCCTAAGGAATACACCATAAGGACTAGGCTTGTGTGCTTGATTGAAACACATTTCTTGCATCTGCCGCCCTTCACATCCCCTCCTGTTCTTCTCTAGTGTATGCATGGGAGACACTCACTGCATCCCGAGTTGTGTGTTTTGGGGCAGGAATCTAGGCGACGTAATTCTGTTAACATGGCTAAACCTAGGGTAGACGAGGATGAGGATCAACCCCCACCAGACGCTATGGCCATCATCCAAGCTCAAATCAATGCTAACCACCGGCTTCAGCAACAACAAATCCACACCATCATGCAAGTCATACAACGGTTACAGAACCCACAAGAACAACCACCACCACCTTTCCAAGACATACCAGGACAACCACCACTTGATTTACCACCATTTCAGGATCAGCCAAGACCCCTCCACGATTTCTATAATCCATCTGCTATTAGAGTCGAGCCACACCTTAGGATCCCCAAGGGGGGAGATAATTTTGAGCTAAAACCGAATGTCTTAAGTCTGATCCAGAGCCACTTTCATGGAAGCTCAAATGAGGACCCCTTTCAGCACCTAGAGGATCTCGACCGCATAGCACAAACTGTGAAACCTAGGAGCATTAGCCTTGACCTTGTTCTAATCAAGATGTTCCCCTTCTCATTAAGAGACAAGGCTTCTCATTGATTAGAACCCTAGGTAGACCCATCACCACCTGGGAAGAACTGAGGCATGCATTTTTAAAGAAATTCTTCCTTATAGGAAAGACCAATGCCCTCAGAAGAGCTATAACTACCTTTACACTCCAGGGTGGGGAACAATTTCATGAGGCATGGGAAAGATTTAATGAACTTTTGAGGAAATGCCCACACCATGAAGTACCAAGGTGGCAATTGGCCCAGATCTTCTACCACGGTCTGGATAGCAACCTACGGAACTTCATCGATGCCTCATGCGGGGGAAACTTCCTGAACAAAGATGAGGAGAGCATGTTTGAGCTCTTTGAGTCTATGAGCGAGAATTCGCTCAACAATGCCTCCATGAACCAGTTTAACAGGTCCAGTCAACCCTGTGCCTGGATTTATGAGGTACAAGAAAATTCTGGAATGGTTAACATGGACATCATTGCCAAAAAGTTGGATCGAGTGGAATTGGTGGACAAAAAGATTGATGAGCTACTGAACCAGACCAGGAACCCCTTGCAGACTTTCTCTGTAGCAAAGGGAGCACATAATGTTGACTTGGTCCAGCCCTTCACCGAACTAAACCTGGAACAACCCCTGACCACGTTCCAGGGAGGGACTTTGCTCCCTCGACCCTTGATTACTCCCTTCCCTCTTCATCAACATCGGCTATCCTAGAAGATGTGCAAGTTGTCCAAGGTTATGCGAAACCTGACCCTTTCTCCAACACTTACAACACTGGCTGGCGTAACCACCCCAGCTTTGGTTGGACAAGCCAGAAACCACCACAATTCCAAAACCAACCAAGGCCAAACCAGCAGCCACACTTGCCCCCTATCAGCAAGGACCACCAGTTAGACCCCAATATAATCAGAATAGGGCGGCCCCTCCCCCACAAAAACAAATGGATACCCTAATAAAGATGATGGCTGACATGAACCATCAGGAGGAAATGGCTTTGGTAAAGGGACAGTTAAGCCAACTCTTGGACTGTAAACAACAAGGATCCCTACCTTCCCAACCACAACCGAACCAACGAAACATAATTAACAGAGGCCCCAATTCGGAAGGGTTCCAAAGCAACCCTGGGCAGGCTCACATGGTCCAGCCAGCCCCACAAACACCTCTTGGGTTTGGTGCTTCTTCATCCTCATCTTCTCAAGGATCAACCCATGGCCCCAATGCCTCTACAAATGCGGTGACCTTGAGAAGTGGCACCAAAACCTAGGATCCCAAATGGCCTACTCTCCTCGAGACTTTACCCAATGAAATACCAGACTCAGAAGAGGCACCAACCAAGGACCCAGACAAGGAACCAATCCACATTCAGCCACCCTACCCTGAGGCCTTAGAAACAATCAAGAAAAAGAAGAATACTGTGGAAACTAAGGAGCTGTTGAAAATTTTTAAGCAAGTACAGATTAATATTCCGCTACTAGAAGCCGTCAAACACATCCCTACTTACGCCAAGCTTTTAAAAGATGCCTGTACACCCAAGCGTAAGCTGAGACCTCAAGCACCTAGGAAGGTTGTACTCTCTGAGCAAGCAAGCTCCGTGATATCAAGCAACCTTCCACTCAAGCGAACTGACCCAGGAATGCCCCTGATTTCCTGCAATATCAGGGACATGACATTTGATAGAGCACTCCTGGACCTAGGTGCTTCTATCAACCTAATTCCAACAACCCTGTACCTCCAATTTGGTTTTGGGGAGCTGACACCAACCCCTGTCACCATCTAGTTGGCTGATAGATCAGTGAAAACCTCGAAGGGGGTTGTCGAGGACGTGATTGTATGGGTCAAGGACTTCTATTTCCTAGTCGACTTTTTGGTGCTTGACATGGAAGTCCCTGAAAAATTACAGAACGCACCCATAATCTTAGGCAGACCTTTCTTAGTTACGGCTAAAGCAAACATTGATTGCGACATGAGATGTATGGAAATCACCTTTGGGGACAGGAAAATGCAATTGGATATCTTCCAGGAGACAAAGTCTTTTGATTGCGAGTGCATTGAGGAACATGATCCCGTGGAAACTCTAATCGAGGAATGCCTCACCCTCAGTTCTGTATCAGACCACCAAACCCGTAGTGACTGCTTTGACCCGTCACCATCATTACCTGTGGACCTTTGTAAGGTTAAGTACCATCACATGACACCATTTGAAGAGATTGATGTTGATCAACTCCTGCCCTTTCCCTTCCCATCGACTATGGTCCCACCCACACCTAAACTTAAACCATTGCCCGAGAATCTCAAGTACGTCTTCTTGGGACCTCACCAGACCTTCCCAGTGATTATTAATTCTCATCTAACCAAGGATCAGGAACTCAGGTTGACTGCAACCCTTTCAGAACATCGGGCCACCATTGGTTGGACCATTTCAGATTTAAGAGGAATTAGCCCCACCTATTGCACCCACAAGATTTACCTGGAAGACGGGGCCCGACCTTCCCGCCAGATGCAGAGACATTTAAACCCAAACATGAGGGAGGTCGTTAAAAAAGAAATTATCAAGTGGCTTGACGCCGACATCATCTACCTATCTCCGATAGCCCCTAGGTGAGCCCCACTCAAGTGGTTCCAAAGAAAGTTGGGCTCACCGTTGTCACCAATGATCATGGCGAATCCATCCCCACCCGCACCACCACCACATGGCGGGTGTGTATTGATTATAGGAAGCTTAATGAAGCCACTAAGAAGGACCACTTCCCCTTGCCATTCATTGACCAAATCCTTGAATGATTGGCAGGGCAGAAGTATTTTTGCTTCATGAATGGATATTCAGGATATAACCAAGTCACAATTGCTCCGGAAGATTAGGAAAAGACTACATTCACTTGCCTGTATGGCACATTTACATTCCGTCGAATGCAATTCGGGTTATGCAACGCACCTGCGACCTTCCAGCATTGCATGTTAGCCATTTTTTCAGAAATGGTGGGTGAATACTTAGAGGTCTTTATGGATGATTTCTCTGTATTCGGGAATTCATTCGACCATTGTTTGAGCAACTTGGAGAAAATCCTAAAACGATGTATCGAGGTTAACTTGGTGTTAAGTTGGGAAAAGAGCCATTTTATTGTTCAAGAAGGAATTGTCCTTGGTCACATCATTTCGCATAGGGGCATTGAGGTAGATCGAGCTAAGGTTGATTTAATTTCCAAACTTCCTCCACCAAGTTCTGTCTGGCAGATTCGCTCCTTCCTAGGACATGTTGGCTTCTATCGAAGGTTCATTAAAGACTTTTCCAAGCTTTCCAAACCCTTGACTGACCTTCTAGCCAACGACGCCATATTCCACATGTCTCCTAATTGCATCCAGGCTTATCACACCCTCCGGGACTTAGTCTCCACCGCACCTTTACTTCAAACCCTAGACTGGTCCCAGGACTTTGAGATTATGTGTGATGCATCAGATTTTGCCACAGGCGCTGTCCTGGGACAAAGGCAAGGCAAGAAGCTCGTGGTGATCTACTACGTGAGAAAAACGTTGGACGAGGTCCAACATAATTATACTGTCACAGAGAAAGAGTTGCTCGCTGTAGTCTTTGGACTTGAAAAATTCCGATCATACTTGCTGGGATCCCACGTGACTATTTACACTGACCATTCAGCCATCCAGCACCTGTTGGCCAAAAAGGACGTAAAGCCCAAGCTCATCAGATGGATCCTGCTTTTGCAGGAATTTGACCTGGAAATCCAAGACAAGGCCGGATCGAAGAATGTAGTGGCTGACCACTTGTCGAGACTTCATCCAGACCACATTGGGCCCTCCCTACCTCTATCTGACGCCTTCCCTGATGGACACATCCTAGCTATGCAAGACAAGAAAATGCCATGGTATGCGGACTACGTCAATTACCTGGTTGTAGGACAAACCCCGCACAGCTAGTCCAGACAGCAACGGGACAGGTTCTTGGCTGAGGCCAAACACTATTTTTGGGATGATCCCATGCTATTTCACCTCTATGCTGATCAGATTATCAGGAGGTGTATCCCCGAAGATGAAGTTCAGAGTGTGCTTTCCTTTTGTCATGACCAAGCATGTGGCGGCCACTTCTCTGGAAAGAAAATAGCTGCAAAAGTTTTGCAGTCTGGATTTTACTGGCCGTCCCTATTTAAGGATGCACACATCTTTGCCAAGACTTGCTCATGCTGTCAAACACTGGGGACCATGACCAAGAAAGATATGATGCCCCTTCTGCCCATTTTGATTTTCGAAATCTTCGATGTTTGGGGTATCGATTTTATGGGCCCCTTTCCACCATCCAACGGCTTCAAGTACATCCTGGTCTCAATAGACTATATTTCCAAATGGATTGAAGCCGTCGCCACCCGACGATGCTATCACAGGACTGTCATGGACTTTGTTAAGAATAACATCTTTTCCCTGTTTGGAATACCCAAGGCCATGATCAGTGATGGTGGAAGCTATTTTATCCATTCCCAATTCTGTGCCTTACTTAGAAAATATGGGGTAAACCACTGCATTGCTACCCCGTATCATCCACAAACAAATGGGCAGACTGAGGTCTCAAGTAGACAGATCAAGAACATTTTACAGAAGACTGTGAGCCAAATAGGAAAGACTGGTCCACATGACTTGATGATGCCCTGTCGGCATACAGGACCGCTTTTAAGACCCCGATAGGCATGTCGCCTTATCGCCTGGTCTTTGGCAAAGCCTGCCATCTTCCTGTCAAGTTGGAACATCGGTGTTACTGGGATGTCAAGCAATGTAACATGGATCCCCAGTTAGTCGGTGCGCAGAGGACGCTCTAATTATCTGAGCTCGAAGAAATTCGTCAGGACGCCTTTGACAATAGCTGATTGTATAAGGAGAAAATGAAAGCTGTCCACGACCGACTCATTCATAGAAAAACCTTTGAGCCTAACCAACAAGTCTGGCTATTTGATGCATGCCTAAAACTCTTCACAGGGAAACTCAAGTCCAAATGGACAGGACCATTTCAAGTGGTTACGTCCTATTCTAATGGGGCGGTTGAAATCACTGATCTTAACACTGGGCACACTTTTACAGTCAATGGTCAAAGATTGAAGCATTTCCTGGACCAGGTTCCCCCAAAGGAAAGTGTCACCCTCGTTGAGGGCTGACACCGAGCACTGCTCAGTTGGAGGTGTTAAACTCAGCATTTCCTGGGAGGCAACCTAGAGGATTCAGACTGATCTGGTAGTTTACGTCACTCAGGTACTATCTTTTTGAACCCTTTTGCATCCATGTACTTGCCGAGGACATTGTCCAACTTAAGTATGGGGGGGTGGTAAATTGCATAATCCTGAGCTCAATTAATCAGTCTGAATAAATAAATAAATAAATAAAATTTTTTAGGAAGAAAACTTAGGCATTAGAAACTTGTCAATAGTGGGAAATAATATAAAAAGAACTTAAACACTTAGACTTTTCAGGCCTTCAGGCTTAATCAGCCCTGGTGTCCATTAAAATATGGATTTAGCGGCAAATCCTTGCAACCTTAAGCTATTCTAATCCACCTACTAAATAAAGTAATAAGTATACGACTTATCAACTCACCCTCTAACTCAGAAAAACTTTGAGTCTAAGCATCTGCACACATTTTTGCACAGACTCACTTCTTGGAGATTTTGACAGAAATTGGGTAGCTAATGAACTCTTTAGGGTGGTAAGGCTGGCAAGTTGTCGTAGGTAACAGTTCATTGGCAGGTTGTCCAGAACCTAGCCACAGGCCATTTCTTCTTCATTGCCTCTAGGTACATTTGAGATTAGGGAAGCCACCTACAAAAAAAAAAAAAGGAAGAAGAAGAAAAGAAAATAAACCACACTTCATCGCACAAGTATGGCTGGTAAGTGATCATGGGTAACAACCCATTGGTTGGTTGTCCAGAGCCCAGCTCAATAATTGCACAAAAAAGACCAAAACACATAAGGAAGAAACGGGGAAGTAATACAAGCCGGGGAGATATACACTGGAAAAATCCTTGTGTTGACCCCAATTAAAACAAACGTAGGGAGAAAGCTACCAATCGAACAAATACACCTCCAGGCAAATTTATTTCCTTTTCCGGTCACCTAGAGGCATAGAAACTCGAAGTATATCTCAATTACCATTAAGTGAATCTATCACAACATTCACACCAAGATGCTTAGCACTTAGGGTTTTGACAAAGTTTTGGGTGGGTTGGGTAGCCGTAAAAAGTTACCAACCCACACTGAATTCCGAAAAAATTCTAAAAATATATATATATACATATACATATGTATAGTTATATACATTAAAGCAAGGATTCAGGCGATTCGTATTTTGGTAGACACCCGGGTGCTACTTAGTCTTCGTAGATTAAGATCTTCGTATATTTCCACTTATTGACAGGTAACGAATTGTCTAAGCAATTACTTCTTAAATTCTGAAAGGAAATAAATGTTAGAAAAAACCTTGCTAGGGACTAGCAAGGAGTAAGCATGGGGGTCTGATAACACTGCACAAGGGGGTGATAACTATGTTGAATATGGCCCATCTTAAGAATAAAAGGCACAACATAAGTAGAATGGGAGCATTGCATGCATCATGTACCAAGATTGCTTATAAACTGTATTAATGGCCATTTATGTAAGCATTTGTCAAAATAGGACTCAAATGGGCAATCAGACCGCACTGATGGATTTAGAACGACGAACGAAGTTCGACAAACTCAAGATCGGCCAAATCCGACATTCGGAGCTCCTACAATGGGCCCAAGAAGTTCTGACCATTGATCTGGAGATCAACGGCCCATATTGCGCCACGTCAACCCCCGCTCCACCGCGCACCATCCCTCATCCAGCCAAGATCAGATCTTGGTCGAGACTCGCGCGCCTGCCCGCAGTTGCCGCAACAAAGTGCGAGCGTGGTGCAACGGTTAGCGCGCACGCTCGCACGCACGTGATGCGGGTTCGAGATGCGCGGAGTCGAAATCGAAGATAGAGGATGCACGCAGTGAAATTGGGCCACCCGATCAGTAGCAGGCAGCTGAGGTCTGGCCACGCGGAGCAACCACAGCTCATGGGATTCCACACGCGCGCGCACACTGGGCGATGATGCCTGTGCACACGTGCGCCTGAGGCGCGATCCCAGCGCAGCCGAGGAGGATTCTTAGCGGTCCGATCTTCGATCGGACTGCTCTCGTTCAGCAGCCGCGGATTGCACGAGGAGAAGAAACGAGGTCAGCGGCTAACCAACAACTAGAGGGCTTCACTGACTCTTTTGGGAGTGGTTTTAGCGACGCTCTGGACGTCGCTATAGCCCCTTCTTCTTTTAGGAAGCCCTTAACCCTATTTAAACCCCCTCCAACTAGTCATTCAAGGCATTCACTCCCCTTGCAACTACTCCACCCCTCTCTTAGCTAGCTTTAGGCCCTTTTGTAATCACCAGAGACGACGAGCCATCGACGGAGCCTCCTCTACCTCCGTGGCTGCCTCGTCGCTCTCCACACACACTCTCTCTCTCTCTTTTAAGCTTTCCATTACTTCTATTTGAAGCTTGTATTTAATGTTGTAAGCTATGAACTACAAGTGCATGATTAATGAAGTTATTTTCCGTTCAATTGTCATTTTAATTTCCGTTCAAGTTGCATGATCAAACAAAGAACTTTCTAACCCTAAACCCTCTCTCTCTCTATCTTTCTCTCACCTTTCAAAATCGCATCTTTCACAAGCAAAACTTCGCACTTTCCGTGACAACAAGTGATAAGCAAAAATCCGATTTCCTTGCCTCCCTGAGACTGACACTCGGACTCACCTCCGTTTACTTATTTTAAAACTGACGTTGCAAGTGCGACTATAACGACACTTCTTAACACACACACACAACGACACGTCACCTGCTCTCAAAGATTCTCCTAACAATTCAATCATTTCGTTTTGCATTTTCTGTATTTCCATCTTCAAGGAGGAGAGGTCATTTTTATCATGAAAGTAGTCAGGCTCAATCTTATATTACCTAGGAGTGTCTGTCCAACCATTATAATTATTCAGGGAGGGTGGGTTGGGTATTTCTATGGTGTGTGGGATATTGGGCAAAGCAAATCTCGCTCCTAGGTTCTGCTCACTGATTTGGGGCTTAACCAGGCTAATACTCCTATAATAGGAGTAAAATGGATCCCAGTGATTGTCATTATCTCCATCAAGGGATGGACCATCTCGGCGTATGGGATCGAAGATTGTAGAGTGGGGGTGAGGGTGTGGGCAAGATGTGAAAGGATGAAAATCAATGTGTTCCATTCTAACTCACACCTCAATCAGAATTCTCCAAGCAAAACACAATTCAAAAAGGACTTTCTAGGTCTTTCCCAGTTTAGGCTTTGGATTTAAGTCAGATTGTAGGTGACAATACAATCTGTTGAATCAATTTACGTGCTTATTGTTGACCTATGGCTCACATAAGAAAACCTAGTTGGAGCTTAGGTGTTCTTCCCTAAATCTCAAATGGTAAAGTAACTCCAAAGACAGAAGATCAAGAGATGCAAGTAGGCCTAAGCCTTCCTTTGAAGCTATGCTTTCGCAATGCTTCTCAACTACCCCCAAAAATTCGTGATAGGGTATCCCCCTCTATGGAGTTACAAAACCTTTGATCTCAAGTTCTAAACGCTTCAGAATCCAATGATAGGAGGGCTCTTGTCTTAGTATTTCCAAACCTAAGGACTGTCTAAAAGCGTACCGTGGTGCAAGCAAAATAAGTGTGCATACACCACAAAAGATTTTGAATTTTGAATCGCACGCCAAGTTTGAAAATCAAATCCTTGGTTTTTAAAATGTCCCTCCTTTAATTAGTCCTTTTTCTAGAAAATATGTGACCACTTGTTAGATTTATTCAATACAGATTAGGTGGTCTTCGAATTAAGTCCAAATGCAATGCATGATCAAGAATAGGATGCAAAGTAAGAGAATGCGTACCTTGCTTCCAGCAATCAACGATGCGAGAATGGATGCAATGCAGAGAAATAAATCTAGAGGCTGCTCATACAGACCTAAATGGTTCGTCCTAGGGGCAGGCAACTTCTAGCAGGCAGCTCATTTTTATTATTATTATTATTTTTAACTACTTATGCACAAACAAATAAAGGTAAACAATCCACAAAATAAACTAAAAACCTAAACAGGCTCCCAAAATTTACCCAACACAGGCCTAAAACAAAATCGGGGAACAAACCCCTCAAACTATACCCCACAACAAGGGTTTCAAACCAAATGTGCAATGAAAAATTAAGTCTAAAGTCTTAATCCTACTCTAATCAAATCAACGACTAAATGTACAGAGATGATCGTCGCATCCTCGTCCTTCCCCTCCTTTGCAAGGTAGCTCGATCAATTTCTCCTCTGGCAACATCAAGGGTCGCCTCTCACGATGGCTGGTGTGATTGCGAGTCATAGAATATGTGTCACAGTTTGTTGCACTCGCCTCTCTCTAATTCCTCGCACAAAAAAAATAATAAATGGTCAGATCACTGTGCAATGGGAAATAATCAAAAATAAAATCAGGTGAATTATTGCGTCTGTTGCCTCCCCGGCAACGACGCCATTTGATGAGTCGATTCTTCTCTTTTAAAGTTGTTTGTCACATAAAATGACCATCGTTTGTAGTTCTATGTGATGGAAAAATTGACTAATCAATAATTAAAATAACCACTCGCAGAAGAGCGGATCGTGTCCACAGGGAGGCAATGACATATTTAAACTCGCACCGATTAAAAGCATATGTTCACAGTTAGTTTCAATGAGAATCGAGCCAGATCTGCCTTCAGATTAAGAAAACATCAAGAGAACATGCAGACATGGCAATTTTGCACAACTAAAGGATATATTTTGCAATGCAGCTCAATAAAATAATAATAAAAGTTGACAATGGCATAGAATGTAAATATTAATAGAGGCTTTTACTGTAGCAAAATAGGGGAACTTATTTCCCTTGTCCGTGCACGAGGAGGAGGGAATGGCCAGAGGTGTGAAGCTCAGAGGAGGATCTTTAGACCGAGGGCTCCGTGATGGAGGTCACGGCGAAGTGCGAGGTGCCTCGAGGTGGTCGAACGGAGGTACAGTGGTGGTGGGTTTCGGTGGCTGCTGAAGGAGGTTCACGCGGTGAACGCGCAAGCCCTGCGGACACGCGCTGGCGCGACTGAGCTCGGCCGCAGTTGCTGTTGCTACTGGCCGTACGCTGCAAGCGTTGACGGTGTGTTGTAGGGAGTGCGGCAGAAGTGCAGCGCACTCTACGCATGCGGCTGGAGGGCGTTTGTTGCTGCAGGTGTGTGGCAGGGGCGTGTGTGGGCTGGAGTGGCACTGCTGCAAGAGGTGAGGCGCGCCGAGGGGTGCTGGTGGGCGTGCACTAGGGGTCGGAGCGTGAAGGATGGTGCACGCAGCAAGGGCGTGCGCAGGGATGGTGGTGCTGCAGGAGATGAGAGTGTGCGGTGGAGCTGTGGACGGTGCTGCACGCTGGTGGGTAAGTGCGTGCAGCTACACGGGGAGCCGGCAGAGCACTTACTGCACGCGTGGTTTTTGCAGGGCGATGAGGTGATGGTAGCGTGCTGCTGGCCGTGCCCGTCACACGTGAAGGTGCGCACGGGCTGGAAGTGCTCCTGGCTGGTGAAGGCATGCGGTGGATTGGAGATGAAGGTGCAGGCAGGGTATGTAGGCACGGAGGTGCTGAGGAACACGCGAGGCTGATTAAGAAGAAACATGGTGATGGCCAAACCCACTGGATTGGCATGGCGAGCTGTCACCTCGCCGGCCCACGGTGTGGTGGAGCTTGGCCTTGGAGACCACAATGAGGAGCGAGTGCACGATGATGGGTGGGCAGTGTCTCCTCTAGCTCGGCTGTCTCCTCCTCTCTCTTGTAGTCAGCTGCCTTGACCACATCCAACACACCCGCTCCTCCATGAATGGGGCCTTGACTGCGGCAGCTGGAGGAAATGCAGCCGTTGCTGAAAGAAGAAGAATAAAATAATAATAAAATATTATCATTATTTATATACAAACCCTCAACTTTTATGTTAACTTAAAATAATGCATGCAATGGACCTAATTGGTTAACTAATTAAATGAATGCAATTCTAAATGCGTTTAGTTATGAATGCAATGCATGAATTATGTAATTACGTTAAAAATATGAATTAATCTATTTACATCCTAATGTAAGCTAAATAAATGTTAGAATTAACTTAATGTGTAGGCACTTAAATACTTAAATAGCCCACAAACATGGGCTAATCACTCCACCTCTACTCTACTAGCGAATCTAGCTTAGCTAGCTTAGCTAAACTCTACTCCACAAAAAACCTCCATGGCTGACAACAACTCCACCTTAACCCTAACCAACCCTAACATAACCCATCCCCTTTTGGTGCCAACCAACCATAACTACCATCCTAAATACTTCTTCAAGTTGGTGCCAAAATGCCATATGCATCCATTCATTTTGGCACAAACACAAGCCCATATCCTAGCCGTACACCTCTCCCTTTATCCCCATCTAAAAACTACACCTAACCCCTTCTAGAAGCCCACTAGTGGCGCCAACCTAAGCCACCATAACCAACCCCAAACCACCACTATTTTGGCTCCAAAAACACCACCCACACCCTTCCATTTTGGCACCACCTATATCCACCCTTGATGTAAACATGTCTATTTGGGTTAAAATGCCTATTCATGCATGTTGCTATGCTTAGATTTGCATTTCATGTTATAAATATTGCATAGCATGCATCATTCTACATTTAGAGTAGTTGTATATAATTTAGGTTAATTGCATCCTTTTTGCGGTCAGGAGAGAATGATATTTATTTCAGAGCCTCAGATTATCGATCCAACCGTACGAATCTAATCAAGACGACGATCAGAGTCCAACACTTCCAAAATTGCCTCGATCGGAGTTTCGTAGCACCATATGCACTTTGAGGAAGATCAAAGGCCAAAGGACTAGGTGACATAATTTGGGGCTTCAAATAACAAATCCGACCACACAGATGGATTCAGGTTGATGATCCTAGCCTAACGGCACAAAAAATTGACTCAATCCGACCTCTGTAGTAGCCCAACAACAAGAAGAAGATGTACGACCTAGATTGCGTCACATGGTGCAACCCAGGCCACCCATGCGCATGCACGTGCCACCGCTCGCACACAGCAGCGAGGGTGTTGGCGCGCACGCGGAGGCATACATGCGCACAACGTAACGCCAATGCGTGAGCATGCACTTGTGCGACAAAGAGGCCACATAGCACAGCGCCAGTAGAGCATGAGTAGTGGGTGGATCTTCAGCGATAGCCTGGCGGATAGTTAGTGACGCTTACAGTCGTCGCTAATTGTTTGTAGGCGCAAGGCCAGCTACATGCACCAACGGGCATGAGTTGCCTATAGCGACACTTCCAGGGACGGCCTGGAGGTCGCTGGTGGTCCCATGCCTATTTTGGCCTCTCCTCCTCCACTATAAAAGGACATACACCCCCTCCCTTCCAAGCCATCTCTAGCTACTCTACTCCCACCTATTCCTGCTCTAGCAAGCCTACTAAGGCTCTGTTAGAGCTTGCTCTCAAGCTCTCAAGGCACCTATTGGTGTAGCGAACCTCTACCCCACCAAAAACTCCTCCAACTTACCCTCCCCATTCATAGGTCACCTTGGAGCCGTCCTCCCACCTCCATTCTGGTAGTAGATCATCTCCACCTTCTCACCTCCATTCTGGACTTTCCTCTACTCGACGTCCTCCCGCTTCTCACCTCCGTCGTCCTTCTTCCCAACTCCTTCATCCAAGCTTTTGCTAGGCAATATCGTCTTACCGAATAGCTGCTTAGGGGATTTCTTCTCACCTCCCTCTTTTTATGTTTTCTATATTATTGTAGTTGACATTTATGCAATATATCAAATTCAATTCTATCTCTCTTTTATGATTGACTGTCATTTTATTTCAAAAACAAAAAAAAATAACAAAACACCAAAAAGAAACAAATCAAAGCGCGATTTTCATTCAATGTAAACGTTGCCTTCCTATGTTCGACTCGGGACTCCCTTGGAGTTTCTGTATAAATTTTATTTGATAATGAGTTTTGCAACTACAACAATGGGTTACTCGTAACCTTGATTTCAAACACGTGAAACACCGTGCGATCATTTTGGCACCGTTGCTGGGAAGACAACGAAATTTACTTTATTGTTTTCTGCGCTTCTTTTCATTTAGATAGCAATAACCACACTTGTCTTTGATCTACTGTCTTGTAGGTACCCTAGCATGGAGATCCAAGTGCGGTGGATCAGAGAAAGTGCGGGTAGAGTGCTTTGCAAGTGTTCCCCACACCACCCCTGCCCACTAGTTCATTTCACCATACTAATAACTCAAACCCAAATAAACGTAGGTGCCTTTTATAAACCCTAGGAAAGATTTGGTTGTTTGTTTGCTAGTTCCACTCATCTCACCCCTGCATATAGAAAAAAAAGAAAAAAAATATACACTTCTCTTGCGGGATATTCTGAAAGCTACACACTTAACACCCACAACTTCTCACCCTAAGGCACATAATCAGATCGATTCTACCACTTAACCGGGATCTGACCTATGGACCTAGTACGCTTAACTCAACACACAAATAAGTGAGCAGAAATCTGATTAGGTTAAGACCTTTTGTGTGCCATAATCAACTGGTGCAATAGACCAATTGCTTGAACTATTTGGGCCGTACCACTCAATCTAAAACCAATCCATCAAGTAGCCTGCCACTTAGGGTCGATTCTTAGGGCTAAACTAGGCACTCCACATTATTTTTTATTTTTAAAGGAACATATCATCACCTGTGCTTTCAAAACTTGGAGTGTTCCACTAAACCTTGATTGAACCAACCTAAGAATTAAACCCTAAAAGCTATTAAACAAGGTTAAACACTAAAAGACACATCATCAAATAACCTTGTTTGCAAACCATGGTTGTGCATGCACACACATTTCAACTGATCATTAAGGGCACAACCCATCTAAAGGGTCCATCACATTCCAAGAGCACATTCATCCCAAGCCTAATTATAACTAAGTAGACATTGGCCTTAAGGATTGATTCACTTTTTAGGGCTCAGATTGAGATTTTCTTCAATTAATCTGCTTTTGTCGGTCCATTTGATGTCTAGCTAGGGGAGTAGTGTCAAATGATCGTGGCTGGGGGGTACACTAGGAACCGGAGGCGTAAGCCAAAGGAAGAACCTTCTCCCCAATCCCTCCTTCTAACTAATTGGATTGATCGGATAAAAGTAGACCAAATCATTTATAATCTCAAGATGGGTCCTCGAAGTCTATAGGTCATTAGGCTACCCACATAAGGAAAGGCTTGGTTGTTGTATTGCAGGGCTCCTTTCTTTCTTCTGATTTCCCTCCTATTCTGCCATGTATTCTTCCACACCTTTCACACATTTCCAATCCTACCCTCCTACCACCACTTATCCCCAAGATGATTACTATCCCATCTTGACTTGAAATTACCCATCCACTAGCCGGGATAATGTTGATTAGGGATATGAATCTGGACCTCAGTGTCCAGGGCCTAACCCTAGACAACAAGACTGTGATCACTATCCTTCGCAGAGCTATAATAATTATAGATCTCGATCCTTTGATGATTAAACCAACCGAATCTACAATCAGGAAGGATATAATGATTATAATATCTACACTCCCTAATATTCCACTGAATATAGGTCATCACCATTCTTTGAACAACCCGAGATGACCAACTATCAGGGAGGAACCCAAGAACCTTGACATTTTGACTCCCCTAGATTTAACCCAAACTTGCCCAAACCTGGATCGAACCAGTCAGTTCAGGTGGACCAGATCCAGGATAGGGTGTTGGCTAATTTGAGGAACACTTTACAATCGTTAGAAGCTTAGCCAACACCATGCACTGAAGCATTGGAGCCTATGATCAAAATGATTGATGAACTTAATAGTTCTTTATTGGATTTGCTCCAAAATGTTAAGGATATGGACCTGGGTGAGTTTCTACTTGGGAAGTTGTCGAGATTGAGGATGAAATTTGTGGTTGCAGTAGTCAAATCTTGGGATGATTCTCAAGATGAACCCTCTTCAGGAGAGCCAATGTCTGAACCCACTCAGGCACCTATCGGGGGGGATACATATTCAGAGATTGGAGATGACCAGATTGGTCTAGAGCAACCCATTGAGGATGAACTGATTGATTCACTCGAGATCCCTAAGCCAGGAAATGAAGAAAAATATGTCTCCTTGGATCATGAAATGATATATGATTTTGAGACATATATAAATGAGGATCATGGATTCTTTGATTCTGAGGGTGAGGAATCTCTTAGTGAAGTGTCACTTGAGCTTAAGAAAAATGATTTTAGTAAGACAAACCGGCTAGAGGAATCTGATAAATCATTTAATTCCTTGACTATTGAAGATTCTGATTCGGTTGGGGTTACTTGGAGGATCCAAATCTTGATGATTCAATCAGTGACCTCATTCCTCATCTACACCCCAAAGAGCTGACTTCTGAGATCATTATGCCCAAGTCAATCTTGATTCAGCCACGATTTCTGGACTTGGGTAAATCGTATGGGGTGAATGATATGCTAGAGGTCCCGGAACCTGAGCTCTTAACATTGGAGGATAGAATTGTTGAAATGAAAATTTGGGTGGCTAGGTCAGAGGGAACTTTGATTTTGGATCTAAGGGTACCTATTGACTTGAAGCCACCTACTCTATACCAAGACCCTTATGATATATTTTACGTGCAACCCATGCTTGAAATAACTGATTATTTTTCTAAGATGAATGTGATGAGGACTTCTGAACCAATTGAACCATCTTTACCTGTTGTCTAACACTTTGGTCTAGGGTTGCACACCACAAAACTGCAGTCTTGGCCCCGCAAACTTAACAACCTTCGATTTTGGGTGATTTTCATCTAGAACCTGAGAACCACTCGACCCTAGGGTATGGATCTACACCATAATCTGGTCCACATCTATGGACATCTTCTGTTGGCGGGTCTGAGAATCAATATTATTTTTTAATTCTGACCTACACTTGTGAATTCTTAATTTCTTCCTTGTATGTATTTTATGCCTAGGTAAAGGAATTAAATTTAGCACGTGTTTATATTTCACGTTCTCTACAAAGCTAACCCGATTCCTCATGATGTTCAGGTGATATTCTGTTTATTCTACCTTTTTCATGTCTTTGTTTTCACAACGAGGACATTGCATCATTTGGGCATGGGGGGTGGATAATCAATTCTTGAGATCATTTTGTTAACTTCATTGAATTTCTTTTAGTTTCTTATAAAAAAAAAGTGAAATTTTGAAAAGATAAAAAAAAAAAGAATTAGGCAAAAAGAACTTAGGCATTTGGAAGTTATTAACTTTAGGAAATGATACGATAAGACCTTGACACTTAGACTCTTTAGGTCTTTGGGCTTAATTAGCCTGGGTGTCGACTCGAATGTGGACTTAGTCTCGAGTCCTCGCCAATTTAAATTCATTTTAATTTGGCTAATAAATTGGGATGATAAGTATGCAACTTATCAACCCACCCTCTGATTTAAGGGGATTTTAAGTCTAAGCATCTACACACTTTTTTTGCACTGACTCACCTTTCAATAGTTTCTTCAAAAATTGGGTAGCTAATGAACTATCTAGCGTGGTATGGCTAGCAAGCTGTCAATGGTAACAGCTCATCGGCCGGTTGTCTAGAGCCCAACCATAAGACCATTTTCGTCATACTGCCTTTAGGCAAATCTTAGATCAGGGAAGCCACCTACTTTAAAAAAAAAGAGAAAAAGATAAAGAAGAAAAATATAGAAAAAAAATAGAAAAAGGAGAAAGTAAAAAAAATAAATAAAATCACACCTCACCGCATGAGTATGGCTGGCAAGTTGTCATGGGTAACAGCCTATTGGCTGGTTGTCTAGAGCCTAGCTCACAAAAATGCACAATAATTCCCAAAACACTTAGGGAAGAAGCGGGGAAGTAGAATAAACCGGGGAGATATATACTGGATTCACTGTTGTGTTGACCCCATAAATAAAAGAAGTAGGGAGAAAGCTACTAATCGAAAAGACAAACGTTTAGGCGTCACCTAGAGTCGTAGAAACCCGAAGCCCATTTCAACGACCGCCTAGTGAGTCTTTCACTATTTTCACAAGATGCTTAGCACTTAGAGTCCTTTTTGAGTCTTGGGTGGGTCGGATAGCTGTAAAAAGTTATCTCAGAACTCTCAAACTCCAAAAGTACAAAAAAAATTAGAAATGAAGAAAAAAAAAATGCATCTTTCCTTTTTCAAATAAACAACTTAGGCCTAAGCAATCTAGTCATAATTCTGCTTTTATACATAGCATGTAGTTTAATTTTGCTAGGGAGTAGCAAAAGATAGGTATGGGGGTATGATGTAAACACATCTATTTGGGTTAAAATGCCTATTCATGCATGTTCGTAGGCTTAGATTTGCATTTCATGTTATAAATATTGCATAGCATGCATCATTCTGCATTTAGAGTAGCTGTATATAATTTAGGCTAATTCATCCTTTTTGTGATCAGGAGAGAGGATATTTATTTCAAAGCCTCGGATTGATGATTTGACCATACAAATCTGATCAAGACAACAATCGGAGTCCAACCCTCCAAAATCGCCTCGATCGGAGTCCCGTAGCACCATATGCAGTCCAAGGAAGATCAACGGTCAAGGGACTAGGTGACATAATTTGGAGATTCAAATGACAAATCCAACCACAGGATGGAATCAGGTCGACGATTGTAGCCCAATGACACGAAAATCGACTCAATCCAACCTCTGTATCAGCCTTTACAATGAAAAGAAGATGGATGGCTTAGATTGCACCATGTGGTGCAACCCAGGCCACCCATGCGCACGCATGCGCCACCACATGCTCACAGCAGCGCGGGTGCGTACACGCACGTAGAGGCACGCATGGGCATAGCGCAGCACTAGTGCATGAGCGTGCGCGCGTGCGATAAAGCGAGCACATAGCACAGTGCTAGCGAAGCATGAGCGGCGGGTGGATCTTCAGCGATAGCCTGGCAGACATTTAGTGACACAACCGTCGCTAATTGTTCATGGGTGCAAGGCTAGCTATGTGCACCGGCAAGCATGCGTTGCCTACAGCGACACTTCCAGCGACAGCATGGAGGTCGTTAGTGGTCCCATGCCTATTTTTTCCTATTCTCCTCCACTATAAAAGTACCTACACCCCCTCCGTTCCGAGCCATCTCTACCTACTCTACTCCCACCTACTCCCAAGCACTAGAAAGCCTACCAATGCTCTATTAGAGCTTGCTCTCAGGCTCCCAAGGCACCTATTAGTGTAGCGAACCTCTACCCCACCAAATGCTCCTCCAACTTCCCATCCCCATTCATAGGTAGCCTTGGAGTCATCCTCCCACCTCCATTTCGATAACAGATCATCTCCACCTTCTCTCCTCCATTCCGGAGCTGCGCTGAAGCTTTCCTCTACCTGACGTCCTCCCGCTTCTCACTTTCATTGTCCTGCTTCCCAACTCCATCTGAGCTTCCGCTAGGAGCCACTGTCTCTCCAAATAGCCGCTTCGGGGGATTTCTTCTCACCTCCCTCTATTTATTTGTTTTCTATATTATTGTAGTTGACATTTATGCAATATATCAGATTCAAGTCTATCTCTCTCTTGTGATTGATTATCATTTTATTTCAAAAACAAAAAAAATAACAAAACCCTAAAATACCAAAAAGAAACAAATCGAAGCACAGTTTTCATTCAAAGTAAGCGTCGCCTCCCTATGTTCGATCTGGGACTCCTTCGGAGTTTCGGTAAGAATTTTATTTGATCATGAGTTTTGCAACTACGACTATGGGTTGCTTGTAACCCTGATTTCAAACATGTGAAACCCCGTGTGATCAACCCTTAATCCCATAACCACCACCATAAAAAGCCATCCTAGCCTTCCCTTATGTCCACGCCAACCATACCCCTTTAACCACACTTAAGTTGGTGCCAACTCTCCCCTAACCACACCTACACACACCCCTTAAGTCCACGTAAATAACCCTAGCCCCTCATCTCATAACAACCACCACATAACTCCATCTCCACCCTACAACACACCTAACCAAACCCTTAACCCTAGCAACCACCTAGTGTTGGCGCCAACCACCAAGTGCCCTTCCATTTTGGCACCAACAACCCTAGCCCTAGGATCCTATAACCACCATGTAACCCCCATCATAACCGTCCATCCTATAACTAACCCTACCCCGTCCTACTCCTATAAGAACCCCCTACCACCACCATTAAAATCCAACCTTGGCTACATGATTTTTCCACCTATATCCACATAGAGCCCATGGCTAAGAGAAGAAGAAGAAGATTAAGGGGATACTCTATCCCCTTGGTGCCTTGCCCTCTTCTCTTCTCTCTTGTGTCCACGCCAGCCAAGGGAGGAAGCCAGCCATTGGAAGACAACCTAGGGTACATGCCTACCTTAGGAAGAGGAGGATTTACCACTCTTAGAGGAAGAATCAAAGGTGGTCCATGCCACCTTAAGGGGGAGTTCTTGGAGTGGGAGCCATCCACTCTAGGAAGGAGAAGGCATGCCCATCTATGGTTTGCCTTTGGAGGATGACTAGGAAGGAGCAAAAAAATTCTTTTAGTCTTGGGTCAACCAGGATTAGAGCAAGAATTTCGGGTAGCACCATCATCATCATCAGTATCTTCTAAGCTTTCTTCTACTCTTTTGTTGTTTAGTTGCATAGTAGTTTTTTGCTAGATTTCTACTTCGGTGGAAATTATAAGTGGAAACTCTTTTCACTTGTGAGTTTTCCATTCCCGTTGTAAAACTAATTTGATTAAGAAGCATTCTTCTACTTTAAGTTTAAATTGCTTGCGTTTATTATGTGGCTTACTTCTTCATTACACTAGGCCTTTCTTGCTTAGGGTGAGTTCAAGAAGTAAGGCACTAGTTGCCTTACAATTTCCATAACTTAGATTTTCGTCTTTCTCTCTACATTTCTTTTTGCTCTATTCAGAAACCAAAAGAATTTTACATATCCAAAAACCCTAAAAAGACGTTGATTTCCAAAGATCAAGTGGGAGTTTTGATTTAAAAGCTTACTTTCCTCTGGACAACCCAAATACTTACCCAAGTACTCGAATTCTATAAATTCAAAAGCGATCCAATTTGCGTGTTACAATGACACAAAAACCTACTTTTATAAATCATGCATTTTAGCGATCACTTTTTGGCACCGTTGCCGGGGAGGCACGGCTTAGCTTTATCACTTTTCTCTTGCTTGATATGTGGATCTCATCCCTTCGTCTCTCTCTCTCTCTCATGTGTGTAGGAGCTACAGGAATCTAGTAGAATTTTGGAGGAAGATCTTCAATTTCCTTTTCTTCCTACGAAAATTCAGGTTGGTTCCTCTTTCTAGTCGCACCTAGTCCTAAAAACTATCAAACACATTAAACTTGGCTTTCAGGATTCTAAGTACCTTAACTAAGTGAAGTGGTGCAAATTAAAATCCACTGTTTGCTTGTTTGCATCATTAAGCACTACTTCACTTCAAGTGTTGGTAGTCTGATTTTTCGAGTCCAGACTTCTGTTCAAATTCCAAAAATCAATTCCTGACACCATAGGCCTCCTAAAATCATCACTTTCACCCAGTGATTCCAAATCAAGTAAGGAACATTTTTTAAAAATTTTTGAATAATTGGATTTATAATTAATTTTTAAAAATCCGTGGACTACATATGGGTTACACCCTCTAATCTTCTTATTCTACTATTGTTCATGAATTTTTAGAATTTTTGTGCTCATCTAAATTTTGTGAAATTTAGCTTTCTAGAATCCTTGAAAATTTCTACACATCATATAAAATCTTTAAAATTTTTTAAGGTCGATGGTGATACTGAAAAGTCCAAAATACCCATTGGTATCACTTCTGGACTTTGACACTTACACAAGGAAAAATTCTTTAAAAATATCAAACAAATTCCTAAAATCTAAAAAAAATCTTTTCTAGAATACTTGTTTGATTTTACATAGAGTAGTATTGTTTGATCTGTTTGGACCACTACTTAATATAGAAAGCCCAAAAAAGATCCATTGGTAGTTAAATTTCTATCCTAGGATCAATTGGATTACGGTTTCTTTTTCATATTTAGAGATAAACAACATAAAGGAAACATATCTTCACCCATATAACTTGATTTCCTCTTGTTTGTGGATCTAAAAACTTGCTTGAATCCTTACGAAAGGAAACCCTAAAAGACATTAATTTAAAGCAAATTCTAAAAGACAGAAATACATAAATTCTTTATGTGACAACTTCTTTGAATTGGAACCACTTTCCAATCTTGCACACATTATAAAAATTGCAATAACAGGGCAACAACCCAATCAATGCCCTTCACATTCCGTGTTCAACCTAGTATCCTAAACCTAATTAAAATCTGTAGCAACTTGCCCCCCTAGGGTTTCATCAACTTAGGCTTACTATCTAGATCTTAAGTTTTCTTTAGTTAATATCAATTCTGTCATCTATATCTGGTGTTCAGGCTGAGGGACCGTGTCAAACGACCAGGCATGGGCTTGTACAAGCACCTATGGATTTTCCTAGGAAACTCTTGGGCCCAAACCTCCCCTTAAACAACTTGGCTAGATTTGTTGACAGAATGGGTATTCACTATTGATTACTTATTTTCTAGGTAGACCAAGTCTTAGGTTATTTTTTAGGGAGTCACGATTAAGTTATGTCTAGACTTTGCTGTTTGAATTGCACACTTCTCTCATCTATCTCTTCTCCTCCCCTCTTGTTCTTCCATTTGTGCATGCATGGTCGATGGTCCCAAAATCTACACCTGGAGGGACCAACTGATTTCTCGGCCTGCCGCACCGCCCGTACTCATTTGTTCTCTTCTTCCTCCTCTATAGAAAATCAAGAAAAAATGGAAAAAGCCCAAAATTATAAAAAAAATCACTAACTTATCATCTTCTAACCTACAAAATGGGAACCCCAATTTTGAACCTGAATTAGAGGTTCACAAACCACAAATTAAAATGCTGCAATTTGAATTCCCATCCAAAAGGACAATAGAAAATCCTTACCCTTTTCACATGGTAGTAACTTAACTCCAACAACTCCAGGGTAATAAAAAATAATTGACTAGGACCGTCACAAACCTAGCCAACAATAGACCACCCAACGCTCAACCAACCATTTCGTTAAGGGAATTCTATGATCCCTCCACTATGAAGAAAGACCAAGGGTGGTCATCCCTGATGGGGAATTTGAAATTAAACCTACAGTCCATCATTTGATTAAACATTTTCATGGCCTTTCTAAAAAAAGCATGATTAAAGGTTCTCGCCATTTAGAGGAACTCACGGTTCTCGCCAAAACCACCAAATCCCAAAACATTTCGGAAGATTTATGGCTAATGCAGCTTTTTCTACTTTCCCTGAAATACAAGGCCACTTATTGGTTTAAGACTATAGGAAAACCAACTACTTCTTTGATGCAATTAAAAAGCGCATTTCTAAAAAAATATTTTCTGATTGGTCACACTAATGCTTTACGTCACGCCATAACAGCTTTCCAACGAAAATCCGGTGAGCCTATGCATGAAGCATGGAAGAGGTTTCAAGACTTATTGCGAAGCTGCCCCCACCACAAGGTGCCACTTTGGGAACTTGTGCAAATATTCTACCATGGTCTTGATGACCAATTGAGGCAATTTGTTGATGCCTCATGTGAGGGCAATTTTTTAAATAAAGATGTCAAAAGTGCTTACAAAGTTTTCGACGAAATGAGTGAAAACTCTTTCAACCACTCATCCATGGACACTTTTGGCAGAAATGCCAACTCCCACATTAGTGTCCATGAGGTAGGCACACAACAACACTCTCTCGTGGTTACATAGGATGATTTGCAACTTTTTTGCACAAAGACTTGATCAAATGCAAATCAATCAAAAGAAGATGGAAGAAAAATTTAACACGCGATCACATAACCCATTATCGACCAACCCTAATCCTCTACTAACCAAACTCTCCTCCATCGGGAAAATTTGCAACAAATTGACATAAGCGGATTTCAAATTTTTGACTTTACACCAGAAATTATTGGGATTTCTAATAATTCTTCACCTTATGTCCTAGTAAACGAAAACATTTTCATTCTCCAGGATGATTTTAGAAATAATTCCTCCAATTTTTATAATCCCACTTGGAGAAATAACCCAAATTTCTCCTAGAAGAAAGACAATCAAATTCTGCATTTTCAAAATCAAACAAGAAATTTTGGCCAAAACCAACCTTCGCAAGCCGATATTAATACTCAATTAATGAAAACCCTGCAAGGAATGCAAAAGCAAATGAACGATGTTACTCGTGCCATTTCTAATTTACAAAATCAAATCACAGTAGCACCCAATCAAAGGCCAATGGGAAATTTACCTTCCCAACCTATTCCCAACCATGGAAATCAGTGGAATCAATTTCAAAGCGGAAATAATTCAGGATAGCAAGGTCCACAACCAATCAATCCCGCACCTCAATTCCCACCCTATTTTCAAAATCCGCAACAAAACCAATGATTTCCATAATGAAATAACCACACTGCTAATGCAGTCACACTAAGAAGTGGAAAAACTACACATAATGTGGAACCCTTGTGAAAAAATAAATCGGATCAAGAACAAATTTTTCCCACCACCGTTCACTCTCAGAACACCGAAAATAGCATAAACACAATACCTTTCCACAAGCATTAAACTTCAAGAAAAAGAAACCCAGAAAAACTAAGCCAACTAACGAATAATTACACGAACTATTTGGCCAAGTGGAAATCAACATCCCCCTTCTAGATGCAATTAAATACGTACATGCCTATGCGAAATTTTTAAAAGAAATTTGAACACCAAAGAAGCAGACCAAAAATCTTGGAATGGTTGTCCTTTTTGAGATAGTTAGCTCTGTTGTTCAGAGTAAACTTCCGCATAAGAGAAGAGACCCGGGTGCTCCATTAATATCAGTTGTTGTTAATGACACTACCTTTGATCGCACCCTTTTAGACCTTGGTGCATCTATAAATCTCATCGCTACTCTCCTTTTCAATGAATTTCAGTTTAGTGAACTTAAACCTGTAAAGTTCACCCTTCAACTAGCTAACCGATCTACTATTCATCCCGAAGGGATTGTAGAGGATGTTATAGTTCGGGTATAAAATTGTTTCTTTGCAGTGGACTTTTTGGTCCTTGACATTGATGTACTTGAAGCACTTAAAGATGCACCCATCATTCTTGGAAGACCCTTCCTTGCCATTGCAAATCTAATATAAACTGTGATTCCAGTAAAGTGGACATCACATGTGGTGGTGAGACGCTCACTTTAGACATTTTTACAGCTTCCAAAAGATTCCACGAGCCCGATTTCTTCAATGACTCAGATTCCGAAACCTCAAATCTTGTCAAGGAATTGCTTTCCATAGATACGTGTTTTTCTATTGATACTTTGCCTAAGCAGTAGCAATCATCTAACCCACCCCTACCTACCACATCGGATTTCACACTAACTTCTAACTCTATTCTGGAACCCGGCCTGCAATTATAGTTGAAACCCTTGCTAGTTCTCTAAAATATATACTTTTGGGACCCAACGATACAAAAATGATTGTGTAGCAATAATAGGTCTTAAATGACCTAAATTAGGCTAGGACTTAGCATAAGTTAGGGTAATTTATGCATGCATAAGCATTACTAGCACCTTTACTGCTTTCTTTTAGCTATGCATAAAATAATGCTATAATGTACTGATTAGGTACATTATGTCAATTGCAGGTAATAAGCTAATCAGAAGCTAGATCTAAAGCTGGATCTAAAGCTGGATCTGAAGAATAAAGAATAACTGGTGTTGCAGCAAAGCTAGAGCGGAAGACCGAGATTAGATGCAGTAGATAATAATGTAAGGGAGTTAAGGTATGCTAGTCTATTAAGTAGAAATAAAGTAATAAATTGTGAAGAACTTAGGTCCATCCTAGCTCTAGGATAGCCTAGAAGATTCCCCAAGCCTTAGCCACCCTTAGATTTGGTCACCACACCCTAGGAAACCATAAAACCATAATTCCAGCCTCTGTTTGGACATCCAGATAAGTTATAGGATGTCCAGAACCCTTAGCCAATTCTTGCACACCTTAAACCCACTTCTGTAGTGTTATTGGACGTCCAGACACTTGGTCAGATGTCCAATTTCTATAGAATAGCCAAGACAACCTAGAATCCCTCCTTACTCTGATTGGATGTCCAAACAATAAGCCTAGACTTCTGATTTTTCACTATAAGACATTTGACACTATTATTAGACATATGGAATTGCTCTCTAGTTCCTATTTTTGAATTCAAGCTTGGATCTTAGTTCTCTGGCTCCCTAAACCCAATTCTAACCCCCTAGGAACCAAAATTAAGGTGCCCTAACCCTAGTACATCACCTCTAGATCTCCCTAAGGACCTAATTAGGTCCTCAAAAAAATTAATTTCCTTGGATCTTAGTCAATTCCATCATCCTATTCAATTATACTCATTGAGCCCAATTGAGCCCTGATCTTAGCATACACAACCCAATTAGACTCAGTGAGTGTCCAATTGACCTAGACCTAACTTAACTGAGTTGTTTTACTCTCAATTAGGTTTCCACACACCCAATTAAAATTGTATTAAGTTTAATTTCACTTTGCCTTAGTGAATTAGGGTTTGCAACCCTAATTTGAGTCCTAACCTCGACCTAAACCCATTAGAACCTATCCCAACTAACCTAACCACTTAGGGCACGACCACACACACACACACACACACACACCCATTCATACACTCCCACACCACCTAGGGTATTCTAGGACCTTCCAAAGGTGGCACCACCTTGGTTGCCAAAAGTAGCAACCAAGGATGAGTCTTCTCTTAGATCCACTTTTGGTGGATCTATGAACCACCCTCTCTCTCTCCTAGGATGGCCACATTTGGGACTCTCTCTAGAGAGTGCCAAAATTCTCTAGAGAGCTTCCCTTAGGTCTAGAAAAAGACCTAAGGGGTGGCACCTTGGACCCATTCACTCTTGGCTCCATTTCAGCTTAGCTTCATTCCACCTCCACTCCACCTTCACGAGTAGCTTCACCATGGCCACCACCATCTACACGACAAGATGTTGGATCACCTCCTCAACCTCTCTCCAAGGGCCAGCCTATGCACCATTGGCCACCCCTCCTTCTCCTCTCAACCAAGTCTAAGGCCATTGGAGCCCACCTCTGAATGCCCTTAGTTCTGATAGATTAGATTGTAATTCTTCGTAGATTTATTGCTTTTATTGCTGCTCAATAGTGTAGCTCCTTACTTCCCCCCCAATGATGTAAGCATAATCCCCCGTAGATTCATGTATGCAGTCATTCTCTGATAGCTATTAGTTTTTACATTCCCTGTACAAGCATTCTGCTACCGGTGCTCTACAACTCTGTTATCATCACCTTTATATATATATGTTGAAAATTACCATGTGCCTGATTATCATCTTTTGGTGTGATTAAAGTTGCATGTTTTCAATTTCTGATATTCTGACAATAGCATGTCTTGCATCAATACGAACTTAGGATAAATCGACATGAAATTTTGAATAAGTAGAGTGAGCAAGATCGATTTCAAATGTGCATTTTCATAAATGCCTCCCAGAGACGAACGACTGGGACTCAAGTCTCATTATCTTTATAATTTATTTTTTATGAGCGTTTTCGCATACTATACTATAACGAGATCTCTGTTTTCAAAACACGCACGAGAATCGCCTTCGTGTCAAATGGCGCCGTTGCTGGGGAGGCAACGTCATTTTTTATTTCGATCTCCAGATTTATCACTGATAAATCTTCCTCTGCTTGTCTTTCGATGTGCAGGAAAATAGGTAAAAATGGGATCTGTGCACACGAGCGCAGGAAAAATACCAGGTGCACATCATATCTTTCTTAGTTTAGGCTTGATTTGAACCTTAGGTTTGATTTCCTTCTAGCAATTTCAATTGGAAAAAAAATGCAAAAGCCTATTTATCTTCATGAAAAAAAAAAAGTCTAGGTAGTTATATTAGGTTTCCATTTGAATCTTAGGTTAGTTTGGTTGAAAAAAAAAAAAACTTTTTTGAAAAAAAGCTTTTCCCTTCAAAAAAAAAATTCAAAAGCTTTGAAAAGAAAAAAAATTTCATTTTGGTAGAAAGTTTGAATTTCAAATTCAAACACCTTTTCAAAAGCTTTTCCACCATCCTGATTTTCGGCCAGGCTTCAAATTTGATTTAAAAATTCAATTGCCGAAAAAATTATAGGCAAAAAATTCTAAAATTCGGGCTAGACTTTAACTTTTAAACCACCTTTCAAATGGCACTATTCATTTGAAGAAATTCCAAGTACAAAATTTTTAAAATTCGTGAAGTGAAAAGGAGTCAGATTGACCTAGATTTGAAAATTTTCAAAACTCAAAAAGCAATTCCGAGCAATCCAGGAATCATTTTTGACTAAAATTGGTGGGGTTTGAAATCTAATCTCATTGGCATTAACTTTCATATTTTTTCCAAATTTTTGAAGATCAATTGATACTATTTCAATTTGAAAAATCAACCAGAGGTCACAATTCCAGTTTCGACCCCTTGACATTCAAAAATCCCTAGAAATTCAGTTGAAATAGTCAAAATCACAAAAAAGTATTCTCTGAAAAGATAATTGAAAAAGGAATCTACTTTTAAAATTTCAGTTTATTTGGATTCAAATTTTATCCAAAGAATTATTTGTGTTTCATTGGTCTGTTGAATTCGCAAAGAAGAAAACCTTAGAATTGTATGAACCCTAAGTTATACATTTAGGGTTACATTCTAGAGACCACACTTGGGCTAGCCTAGACTTAATCAAGTCTAAGGTTTAGCCGGTGAGCTTGGTCACCTTGTGGGCCACTTACCACAAACCCCAACTGAAGAAAAACAGGTTGAAATTAATTTTCAAACACGTAAGTAAACCCGAATTCGTTGTCGTACTACTGGGTGGCTTCAACCTCTCTTGCCGAACCTAGTGGCTAAGTCTACGAGGTAGTGTCAAATGATCATGGCTCGGGGGTAACAGAATTGGAGGCGTGAGGCGAAGGAAGAACCTTCCCCTTAGTCCCCTCATAACCAGACTTGCTGGGTTAGCTTGAGAGGCAGGAATTACTTTTAGTAGGTTGAACGACGAATTTTCTCTTCAAGAATTAAAACTTTAAACGAAAAATATGGTCATTTGATCATAAGGACCATCTGATTGACAGGGCCTTAGCCTTGTCTAGCTGGCTGCACCAACCTAGGGGTTGGTTGGTGCATGCGAGGAAGGTGGCCACTCAAACCTCGATTGGTTGGACCTTGGGAGCCACTCCCAAGGAGGCGAGTCACTTCTCCCAAGTCATCTTCTCCCCCACCCTCTTCTTCTATCTACTTAGCCGCAATGGTTAACCCTAGATCTAGACCTAATCAACATCCAGAATAGCTGGACCCACGAGCTCATCTGAGAGCCTGGGTCACTGAATCAGCTCAACCTTGGGATCAGAACCCAAGGAGGCGAAGATGAATTTTCGCTTCACCTGATCCTTCTCAGGTGACCAAAATGGTTAACCCATATCCTAACCCTAGATATTATGATCCATTCCAGCCGGTCCCTCAATGGACTGCATCTTATAACCAAGGGTATGGATTTCACACTCCTGCTTCTTACACATGGAATATGCGTAGACCTGATTCACCCCCTGGAACCCATGAAGAACTACCAGTGCATATGTGACAGCATTATAGAATATAGAGAGATATAGCTAGTACTAAGGAAAAGGCTGCTTTCTATCTACACGAAATCCAAGCTATCATTGAGCTGAACGAAAGACAAAGCTGGATTCTGTATCAACAAGCTATGATGGAGTTCCTTCAAGGAATGGCAAGGATAACAAGGCTAATTGGACAAAATCGAGAAACTCAAGAACTACTGCTTTTGAGATATCAAGTGGAAAATAGCCTTTAAGACCTCGAAGAATCTGAAATGACTATGCTGGACGAACATAGGAGATTCTCGGGAGCAGATGTCAGAAGATAATTCAGGGGAAGAAGAATCTAGCTTTGATATGAGACAGGAGTAGGAAATGTTCCGAATGGGTTCATCTGAGAACTCCATTCAGGAAACTGAGGAGGAAAGGACTGATATCTCCAGGACTGAGCCACAATCGGATTATCCTGAATCCTGGGAGATACCTCTTGGGTTAGATAACCCATCCGTGATAAGGGAAGTAGATCCATTTGAGGATATGGACCTTGAGGCAAAAATTACATGTGACACTACTGATCAGTCTTGGCCACTTCCCATTGTAGGTGAACCTGTACTGCGGCCAACATCTTCTGATCTGCACTCTTCTTCTTTCACCTACATCCCTAATGCAGATACTAGAGATTCTGAGATGATACTTTCTATCCTTGATCCTGACATCTAAAGACCAGAAGTAGCTATGGATGACTTGACCAAAGAAATAAATATGCTACCTGAGGTAGGAATTACTAAGGAGCCCAGCCCAACGCATACGAGGGTGAAGCTTTGAGCAGAATGAGTTGGGGACGCACCTACCATCCTAGTCAATCTAATGGATGGCTTGACTCCGAGCCTGAAGAGTCAAACTCCAATGAATCAAAGATGAGTACTGATCAGGACGAAGTAATTTCTGATGAGGATTTCAGTGACCTCCCCACAGCTCTTCTACTTTCACGGATACCCCCATATGATTCAGAGCCTGGAGAGGACATGATCTTTGATGTCAATTATTGTTACGAGGATCCCTATGACTCAGATTTGGTTCTGAGATACATGTTGATCTACTCCCTCAGCAACTTCCTACTGAATTGTGGGACATGATAAATCAGCTGAATCAACATCATGATCCCCCCTCAGATTATCCTCCATTTTCCACCACTACTCCACACCTTCTTATAGCTAGAATTTTTGGAGTAGGGGTGCACAATCAGCTGGTTCACATCTCCATACCACTGATTCAAGGATCATACAAGCACATCATTCTCTTAATCTTGACCGGCTCCTATGCTAGAACCAATACATCTGATTGAGTTTTCGCCCAGCTGGAGGCATTAAACTCAGCATCTACCCCCTTTAATCCATCACCTTATACATACTCGCTTTATACATAGCATATTTTTCTTTTAAGAATATTTCCTTTTCGCATATTACATACTGTAAGGTTGGCCGATGCTAAACGTTAAAATTCAGGAGTAATTCCAGGTGATTTCTACCCATTTACTCCCTGCTGTATTTATTTTCTTTGGTCACGACCACACACACACACATACACCCATTCACGCACTCCCACACCACCTAGAGTATTCTAGGACCTTCCAAAGGTGGCGCCACCTTGGTTGCCAAAAATAGCAACCAAGGATGAGTCTTCTCTTAGATCCACTTTTGGTGGATCTAAGAACCACCCTCTCTCTCTCCTTGGACGGCCACTTTTGGGACTCTCTCTAGAGAGTTCCACAATTCTCTAGAGAGCTTCCCTTAGGTCTATTTTATAGACCTAAGGGGTGGCACCTTGGATCCATTCACTCTTGGCTCCATTTTAGCTTAGCTTCAATCCACCTCCACTCCACCTTCATGAGTAGCTTCACCATGGCCACCACCATCTCCATGCCAAGATGTTGGATCACCTCCTCAACCTCTCTCCAAGGGCCGGCCTAAGCACCATTGGCCGCCCCTCCTTCTCCTCTCAAACAAGTTGATGTAAACACATTTACACTACTTAAAATGTCTATTTATGCATGTTCTTAAGCATAGGATTGCATTTCATGATATAAATATTGCATAAGAATCATCATCTTGCATTTAGAGTAGTTTGAACAAAATGGAGGTTAATTGTCTCCTTTTATGTGCTTGGATAGGGCAAACATTTTATCGGGGCCTCGGATCAAAGATCCAACCGTATGGATGTGATCAAGGCAACGATTGGAGTTCAACGACTCCAAGATCGCCCTAATCAGGCATCCGTAGCATCAGATAGTGATCGGGGAACCCTAGAAGATCAAGGGCCAAGATGATGTAAATCTACACATCAGATGACAAATTCGACCGCACGGATGAATTCGGATCGACGATCGCAGCTCAACGACGCAAAAGTCGAGTCAATCCAACATCCGTGGCACCATCTACAACTTTCAAAAGGTGGACAGCCAAGATGGCACCACGTGGTGCCATCTCGGCCACCCAAACGGCCGCTTACATTCTATGAAGACCGCACACCCACCCCCTCTCCGCCGTTGGATCTCGATCCAACGGCTGTGGACGAGGCTCTTTAAAATCATCCGTGCGACCTTTTGGGCGAGGCAGCGTAGTGGTCCAGCGCCTTATCGCGAGGCGCTGGCATTCATTTGAGCCTCGCCAAGCGGTTTCTGAGGCGAGCGGTCACGTTTTTATCAATCGTCAGATCGCAATCCAACAGCCGCACGCGCTCGATAGCGTTCACGTGCTATTGCACACGCGGTGTCACGCAGCATCGTGCGCGCCAGGCGAGAGCGGCAGTGGGCGAAGATGCGTCTTAAGCCGTCCGATCTCGCGATCGGATGGCTGAGACTCAGCGGACGTGCGCAAGCGTTGCACGCGTGAGCAGGCGAGCAGGTGCGTGCGAGCCGCCCACGACGCCCACGAAGGAGGCTTTAGCGACGGTTTTATCTGTCACTAAAGACCCCTCATTTATTATTTTAAAGTTGTAATGACCATTTTGCCCCCACTCCTTGCAACTATAAAAGGAGACCCCGTCCATACGAAATTCTCATCCCTTCCTTCTCTTCTCTACCCCTCCAAAGCTCAAGAGAAGCTTGTCCCACACCCGGGATGCTTCTCGCGAGATAAAGTCCAAATTTTTGTTCCCCTTCGGAAGTCCATCCCGCGACGACGACTGCATGCTGCTCTGTTCCCGTTCTTCTGCTTCGTCCTCCTACGTCCTGCTTCATTCTCCTTCATCCAGGCGTCGTCCCATCCTGCTCGTCCTCCAAGCGACCGTCGAGGAGGATTTCTCTCTCCATATTCTTTTTACTACTTTCTAGAGTAGTCTACTCATCCTCCAAGAGATCGTCGAGGAGGACATATCTCCCTCCATTCTTTTAATGCTTTCTAGAGTAAATTTATCACTTCCTAGTGCAATTGTTTTATGTTTTCTAGTTGTAATGAAAAATCTTCTTAATGATAAATTCTTTATTTATTCTACATCTCATTTTGATTTCTATGTGTAATATTCTCTCTCTCTTACCCTCTCTTTCTCTTCTATTTATTGTAAATAATTAGATAGTTTAAATTGAATTACTTCGTGACAAATAAAAAGAAATGCGTAGTTTTTAAATCAAACGTCCGCCTCCCTGTGTTCGACCCGAAATTTTCATTTCGATATAAATTTTATTTGTTGAACACGAATTCTTCGCTTTCAAACTACAACGACAGGTTCTCCAAAATCGAACATGTTAGCGTAGCCATTCGTGCGTTCAACATTTTGGCGTCGTTGCCGGGGAACGATTCGTAACGTTCAACATTTTGGCGCTGTTGCTGGGGAAGCGGCGATCTTTGATTTCTCTTCGCATTTTGTAACTTACAAATCATTTACCTCACTTTTCTCCTTTCTTATTGTAATTATAGGTACTCTTTTGAGACGAGCAAAAGCGGTAGATTGGATTAAAGTGCTATGGAAGTTTTTGTATGTTATCCCCCATTCTTTCCCCCTCCATAGATTTCATTCGCCACATTAAATCCAAATTCCAATTAACCTAGGTGTTTGCATAAATCCTAGGAATAGTTTGGTGGTTTGGATTCTCACTCACAATCATTCCACCTTCATTTATATTAAAAAAAAAACAAAAAGATAATTTTGTGGGGCAATTTTCAAAAAACACACAACATACACCCATATTCAAAGGCACTTAACTGAATTGATTTGTTTCTACTCAACCAGATTCTGATCTGTGGAACCGGTACACATAAAGCAACACATAAAAGAGTAGAAATCATTCTAAGTTAACCATCTTTGTGTGCCTAACTTAGTGGTGCATTTGTGGCCAGTTGTTTGAGTTGATTGGGCCGCACCACTTCAAATAAAATAAACTCATCAAGTAGCTGCCAATTAGGTTCAACTCTCAGGGATTTACTAGGCACACCACATTCTTTTTAAGCTTTAAAGGAAAACATCTTCACCTGTGCTTGTAAAACCTGGTGTGCCAATGAAACTTGTTTGAAAATACCTAAAGTTAAATCCTAAAAGCTACTAAGCAAGATTTGAACCTTAAAATTCACCACATCAAAAATAATCTTGCTTGAAAACCACTGGTTGTGCATGCACACACAAATCAATCAATCATTAAGGGCACAACCCATTTAAAGGGCCCATCACATTCCAAAGCACATTCAAACCTAGCCCTAAATAAAACAGAGTAGACGTTGGCCTTAAGGATTGAACTCGCTCTTCAGAACCCAAAACGAGATTATTTTCGATTAGTCTGTTTCTACTGTTCAATCTGATGTCTAGCTAGGATTTCTCTTTCCCTATTCCTTTTGCTGCTTTCTAGTATAGATTTACTAATTTCTAGAGTAGTCTACTCATCCGCCAAGAGATTGTCGAGGAGGACATTTCTCCCTCCATTCTTTTAATGCTTTCTAGAGTAAATTTATCGCTTCCTAGTGTAAGTGTTTTATGCTTTCTAGTTGTAATGAACAATCTTCTTAATGATAAATTCTTTGTTTATTCTACATCTCATTTTGATTTCTATGTGTAATATTTTCTCTCTCTCTTACCCTCTCTCTCTCTTCTATTTATTGTAAATAATTAGATAGTTTAAATTGAATTGCTTCGTGACAAATAAAAAGAAACTCGTAGTTTTTAAATCAAACGTCCGCCTCCCTGTGTTCGACCCGGAATTTTCATTTCGATATAAATTTTATTTGTTGAACACGAATTCTTCGCTTTCAAACTACAACGATAGGTTCTCCAAAATCGAACACGTTAGCGTAGCCATTCGTGCATTCAACACAAGTCAAAGGCCATCAGAGCCCACCTCTAAATGCCCTTAGTTCTGATAGATTAGATTGTAGTTCTTCCTAAATTTATTGCTTTTACTACTGCTTAGTAGTGTAGCTCCTTACTTCTCCCCCAATGATGCATGCATAATCCCCCGTAGATTCATGTATGCTGTCATTTTCTGATAGCTATTAGTTTTTACATTCCTTATACAAGCATTCTATTACCAGTGCTCTGCAACTCTATTATCATCATCTCTATATATATATGTTGAAAATCACCGTGTGCCTAATTATCATCTTTTGGTGTGATTAAAGTTGCATGTTTTCAATTTTTGATATTCTGACAACAGCATATCTTGCATCAATACAAACTTAGCATAAATCGACATGCGATTTTTAATAAGTAGAGTGAGCGAGATCGATTTCAAATGTGCATTTCCATAAACGCCTCTTAGAGATGAACGACCGGGACTCAAGTCTCATTATCTTTATAAATTATTTTTGACAAGCATTTTCGGACACTATACTACGACGAGATCTCTATTTTCAAAAAACTTGTGAGAATCACCTCCTGTCAGAAACCCCTTATTATCAATTCCAAACTATCGAGGTTACAAGAGGAAAAATTACTCCAAGTTCTGAACAAATACCAAAATGCAATTGGTTGGACTTTAAATGACTTAAAAGGCATCGATGCATCCTAATGCACTCACCATATTTATCTCGAGGACAATTCTAGACCTTCTTGCCAACCTCAATGTCGTTTAAACCCTACTATGCAGGAGGTCGTAAAATGGGAAATCATTAAATGGCTTGATGCGTGAATTATTTACCCTATCTCTGATAGCCGGTGGGTCAGCCCTAAAAAAGTAGTCCCCAAGAAAGCTGGCCTCATTGTTATTACTAATGATAAGGGTGAAGAAGTTCCCACTATGATTACTTCTTCGTGGCGTGTCTGTATTGATTACAAAAAATTAAATACCGCCACCAAGAAAGATCATTTTCCGCTCTCATTCATTGATCAAATTTTGGAGCGGCTAGGTAAACGAGATTATTACTGTTTCCTTGATGGATATTTCGGCTACAATTAAGTTGTAGTCCACCCTGAGGACCAGGAAAAGACCACTTTCACCTGCCCCTTTCGAAACCTTTGCTTTCCGAAGAATGACATTTGGATTGTGTAATGCACCAATGACTTTTCAATGGTGCATGTTAGCAATCTTTTCTGATCTGGAAGGTGATTGCGTGGAGGTCTTTATGGATGATTTTTCCATTTTTGGAGATTCTTTTGATCATTGTCTTTCAAATTTAGAATGAACTCTTCAAAAATTCATTAAGGTTAACCGGGTTCTCAGTTAGGAAAAAAGCCACTTTATGGTCCAAGAAGGTATAATCTTGGGCCATGTAATTTCTAGAAAGGGAATCTCGGTAGATAAGGCAAAAGTAGATACAATCTCTCAACTTCCCATACCCAACTCGGTGAAACAAATATGATCCTTTTTTGGGCATGTGGGATTCTACCGACTATTTATCAAATATTTCTCCATAATTTCTCGACCTTTAACTCACCTTTTGACTAAAGACCAACCTTTTGATTTTGATCACTATTGCTTGGAGAGTTTTAATATATTGAAACAAGCGATTACTGAGGCACCTATTTTGCAAGCTCTCAACTGGGCTCATCCTTTTCAGCTAATGAAAGATGCCTCGGACTTTGTAGTAGGAGCTATTCTAGGGTAACGAATCATCAAGAAACCTATTGTGATTTATTATGCTAGTAAAACCTTTGATAAAACACAACAAAACTATACTGTTACCGAAAAAGAACTTCTTGCAATCACTTTTGCCCTCAGAAAATGTCATTCATATCTGTTAGGGTCACACATCACCATTTATACTAATCACTCGACCTTGAAATACTTGCTGAAGAGAAAGGATGTGAAACCCCACCAATTCGATGGATGTTATTGCTACAAGAATTTGATTTGGAAATCAAAGATAAAGCAAGTTCGCAAAATGTCATGGCCGATCACCTTTGAAGACTTGACACTGGTGATGTTTTAACCCAAAAAGACATCTTTCCTGACAAAACGCTCCTAACCCTAAAATCCCTCCGTTGGTATTCTAATTATGCCAATTATCTCGCTATTGGATGATTCCCTACTGATTAGCCTAAACACAAGAGGGATAAGTTTTTTGCCAAGATTAAATTTTACTTTTGGGAGGACCCCGATTTATTCTGCATCTGTGTTGACCAAGTCATTAGGCGATGTCTTCCTAATTCAAAAACACATGACATTCTGAACCACTGCCACTCAACGGCTTGCGGCAGACATTTCTTGGGAAAGGAAACGGTGGCCAAGGTTTTAATTGCTGGATTTTATTGGCCAAGCATACACAAAGATGCTCATACATTCCCTCAGTCCTTTGTGCATTGCCAGAGCATCGGCAACATGAACTCTAAAGATATGATGTCCCTTAACCTGATTTTGGAAGTTGAAATCTTTGATGTATGGGCCATCAACTTCATGGGACAGTTTGTTACCTCTTTTGGGTACCAGTATATCTTTGTCGCTGTCGACTACATTTCAAAGTGGATTGAAGCAGTACCCACATGCACTAATGATCATCGGGTTGTTGTGGATTTCATTAAGAAAAATATTTTTTCACGTTTCGGTGTTTTCAAAGCCATTATTAGTGACGGAGGTTCGCATTTCACACATTCTCAGTTCCGTCAACTTCTTTCTAAATATGGGGTAAAACATAAAATTTTCACCCCATATCACCCTCAAACTAATGGCCAGGCTAAAGTTTCCAACGGAGAGATTAAAAACATTTTGCAAAAGACGGTTAGGCCCGACCAAGAAGATTGGTCGCTTAAACTTGATGATGCATTATGGGCTTACTGTACTACTTTCAAAACCCTGATTGGCATGTCACCTTTTTGCCTTATTTTTGGCAAGGCATGCCACCTCCCAGTTGAACTCGAACATAGGGCTCATTGGGCAATCAATGAATTTGATTACAATTTGGATGCGGCCGGTAAACATAGGAAATTACAATTATCTTAACTTGAAGAACTTCGCAACTCAGCTTATGAAAATGCATGCATTTACAAAGATTGAACCAAGAAATTTCATGATAAATTCATTATTCAGAAAACTTTTGAATGAAACCAATGCGTGTGGCCTTTTGATGGGGGGTTACGATTATTTCCCGGTAAATTAAAGTCTAAATGGATCGGCCCTTACTTTGTAATTCAATCTTTTCCCCATGGTGCCATTGAGATTTTCGTTCCTAAAAACAACACTACTTTCAAGGTCAATGGTCAACTACTTAAGCCCTATCTTAATAACAACCCTGACACGAAATCTGATTCCCACGAGCTCCACTACGCACCTAATATTTAGTGACTTCATGCCTGGCTGAATGGCGTAAAAGATAGCACCGGATGGGAGGTAACCCATCATTTTTATTACTTTCCTTTTCTTTTTCTTTTCTAGGTTTTGACCATCCTAAACTCGGCCGCCTTTCACTAAGGTGATCCCTTTTCCCTCCTAAAGCTTGAGGACATTACTCATATGCACGGGGGGGTGTTTTTAAATTTTGATGATCGATTTAGGATTTCCAAAACCTAAAAATATGCATTTTTTCTTTAGTCATTTTTGTTTTATTTTTCTTGCATGAATACACAAAAGAAAAAAAGAAAATGTTGAAAACCTTTTGAGGAAAAATTTCAAATCAAGACTTAGGTTGACAACTCACTTTTGGTACAATGGGATTTTATCTTTAACAAACTAGGGATGAGGATATGGATCTGATCATTAGAATTTCAGGGTGCATTTTTACACTAGATCAGATATCGTTTTCTAAAATTCCACCTAAACTCGTGATAGTTCAGGTGACTTGATCCTTTTTTGTAATATGGAAAGTATCTGGCTTAGTTTCCAATTCAAAAACTTGCATTTCATGCAAAAATTCCTGTGTCAAATTTCACACACAAGCCAACACCTAAAAACAACTAAAAATTAGTAAAGCCCCCTTATTTGACCTTAGTAAAAGTTTGAAGCAGATCATTGGTTTGGGTTCCTGATGTAAACACATTTACACTACTTAAAATGCCTATTTATGCATGTTCTTAAGCATAGGATTGCATTTCATGATATAAATATTGCATAGCATGCATCATCTTGCATTTAGAGTAGTTTGAATAAAATGGAGGTTAATTATCTCCTTTTATGTGCTTGGACAGGGCAAACATTTTATCGGGGCCTCAGATCAAAGATCCAAACGTATGGATGTGATCAGGGCGACGCTTGGAGTTCAACGACTCCAAGAACACCCTAATCAGGCATCCGTAGCATCAGATAGTGATCGGGGAACCCTAGAAGATCAAGGGCCAGGATGGTGAAGATCCACACTTCAGATGACAAATCCGACCGCATGGATGAATTCGGATCGACGATCGCAGCCCAACGACACAAAAATCAAGTCAATCCAACATCCGTGGCACCATCTACAACTTCCAGAAGATGGATGGCTAAGATGGCGCCACGTGGTGCCATCTCGGCCGCCCAAACGGTCGCACGCATTCTACGAAGGCCCTGCACCCACTCGCTCTCCGCCATTGGATCTTGATCCAATGGCTGTGGTTGGCCGCGCTTAAAAGTGTCCGCTCGACCATCCGCGCCCCGTAGCGTAGTGGTCGAGTGCGCTTACGCGACCGGTGGGCACGGGTTCGAGCCGCAGCATAGGGTTGGAGGCGTGGGAGATTGGGCACAAGCGGGCATTGGATCACGATCGGACGGCTGCGCGTGCCCAATAGCGTTCACGCGCGATTGAACTCGCGGCGTGACGCGCGATCGCACGCACCAGGTGGGTTCAGCACAGCGGGCAGAGATGCGTCTTAAGCCGTCCCATCTCGCGATCGGATGGCTGAGAATCATAGTGCGTGCAAAGCCGTTGCGTGCGCGGGCAGCTGAAGCGGTGCGCATGGGCACGGAAGCTACACCCACGTTGGGGGCTTTAGCGACGGTTTTATCTGTCACTAAAGACCCCTCATTTATTATTTTGAAGTTGTAATGTCCATTTTGCCCCCACTCCTTGCAACTATAAAGGGAGACCCCCTCCATACGAAATTTTCATCCCTTCCTTCTCCTCTCTACCCCTCCAAAGCTTAAGAGAAGCTTGTCCAACACCCGGGATGTTTCTCGCGAGATAAAGTCCAATTTTCGTTCCCCTTCGGAAGTGGATCCCGCGATGACGACGGCGTGCTGCTTCGTTCCCATTCTTCTACTTCGTCCTCCTTCATCCTTCTTCGTTCTCCTTCGTCCAGGCATCGTCCCGTCCAGCTCATCCTCCAAGCAACCGTCGTGGAGGATTTCTCTCTCCCTATTCTTTTTACTGCTTTCTAGTATAGATTTACTAGTTTCTAGTGTAGTTTTGTTCATCCTTCAAGCAATCGTTAAGGAGGACATTTCTCCCTCCATTCTTTTAATGCTTTCTAGAGTAAATTTATCGCTTTCTAGAGTAATTATTTTATGCTTTGTAGTTGTAAGAGTGAAATGAACAATCTCGTTAATGAAAAATTCCTTGTTTATTCTATATCTCATTTTGATTTCTCTATGTAATATTCTCCATCTCTCTTACTCTTTCTCTCTCTTCTATTTATTGTAAATAATTAGATAGTTTTAAATTGAATTATTCTATGACAAATAAGAAGAAACGCGTAGTTTTTAAATCAAACGTCCGCCTCCCTGTGTTCGACCCGGAATTTCAATTTCGGTATAAATTTTATTTGTTGAACACGAGTTCTTCGCTTTCGAACTACAATGACAGGTTTTCCAAAATCGAACACGTTAGCGTAGAGATTCGTTCGTACGTTCAACATTTTGGCGCCGTTGTCGGGGAGGCAACGATTTCCGATCTTTTCTTCGCATTTCTTGCACTTTATGTTGTTTTCTAACTAGCTTTCTCTTGTGTCTATTGTTTTGCAAAGACCTCCATCAAGGAATCAATAAGCGGTAGACTGGAGTAAAGTGCGGTTGAAGACAACTGTAAGTGTTCCCCCATTCTTAACCCCTCCATAGATTTCATTCGCCACATTAAATCCAAATCCCAATTAACCTAGGTGTTTGCATAAATCCTAGGAATAGTTTGGTTGTTTGGATTTTCACTCACATTCATTCCACCCTCATTCATAAAAAAATAACAAAAAGATAATCTTGTGGGGTAATTTCCAACAAACACACAACACACACCCACATTCAAGGCACTTGATCAACTTGATTTGTTTTCTACTCAACCGGGTTCTGATCTGTGGAACCGGTACACATAAAGCAACACATAATTGAGTAGAAATCAGATTAGGTAATCATTTGTGTGCCTAATTAAGTGGCGCATCAGGCCAATTGTTTGAGTTGATTGGGTCGCACCACTTTAAATAAAATAAACTCATCAACTAGCTGCCAATTAGGTTCAACTCTTAGGAATTTACCAGGCACTCCACATTCTTTTCAAACTTTAAAGGAAAACATCTTCAACTGTGCTTGCAAAACCTGGTGTGCCAACGAAACCTGTTTGAAAACACCTAAAGTTGAATCCTAAAATCTACTAAGCAAGATTTGAACCTTAAAATTCACCACATCAAAAACAATCTTGCTTGAAAATCACTGGTTGTGCATACACACACAAATCAATCAATCATTAAGGGCACAACCCATTTAAAGGGCCCAGCACATTCCAAAGCACATTCAAACCAAGCCCTAAATAAAACAGAGTAGACGTTGGCCTTAAGGATTAAACTCGCTCTTCAGAACTCAGAACGAGATTATTTTCGATTAGTCTGTTTCTACTGCTCAATCTGATGTCTAGCTAGGGGAGCAGAGTCAAACGATCCTGGCTGGGGGGTACACTAGGAACCGGAGGCGCAAGCCGAAGGAAGAACCTTCTCCCCAGTCCCTCCTTCTAACTGGTTGGATTGAACAGACGGAAGTAGATCAAATCGTTCCTTTATCTCAAGACGGGTTTTGAGAGTCTGTAGGCCTTTAGGCTAACCCATTTAAGGACAGGTTTGATTGTTTGTATTGCAGGGTGCCTTTCTTTCTCCCGTGTCTCATGAATCCTTCCACATATTTCACGCATTCTCGCTCTTTCCCTCCTGTTGTGAATTATCCTCAACATGACGATTATCCCAACTCATATTGTAATCAACCATCAGTCAATTGGGATAATTCAGATTGGGGATACAATTCCGGACCCCCGTGTTTAGGGTCTAACCCTGAACACTTTGATTCTGATTTCTATCCTTCTCAGAGCTACATCGATTATAGATCGTCTTCCTTTCATGAACAGCCTAATACTATCTACAATCAAGAAGGATACACCGATCCTTACCCATCATCTAATTTCACTGCCTTTAGGACATCACCATCTTTTCGACAATCTGAAATGACCTATTATCAAGAAGGGTATAACGAATCTCAATTCGTTAATTCCCCTGCATTGAGCCCAAACCCGCCCAACCTTGAACCGACTCATTTGGTTCAGATTAACCAGGTTCAAGATAAGGTTCTGGCAAACTTGAGGAATATCATTCAATCTTTAGAAGTTCAGCCAATACCTTGCATTGAGAGATTGGAGCCCCTAATTGAAATGATTGATGATTTAAACAAGTCTTTGTTGGATTGTTTCCAGGACGTTAAGGATAAGAACCCAGGTGAATTTCTACTTGGGAAATTAACGAAATTGAGGATGAGATTCGTGGTTGCTTTGATTCAATCTTGGAATAATTCCCAGGATGAACCCTCTTCAGGAAAGCCAATGACAGAACCCGCTCAGGCACTTGTTGGGGTGGACACGTGTTACGAGGCTAACTAGATTAAATTAAAGCAATCAATTAAGGATGATCTGATTTCTTCACCTGAGATCCCTGAGCGGGGTTACGAGGAAACGTATGTCTCTGGGGAACACAAAGTGACAACTGATTTTGGGACATACATTGATACGGATCCTAATGGTGAAGATTCAAGTTGCGAAGTCTCACGCGAGTTTTCTGAACACGATTTCTGTGAGACGATTGGGCCTGAGGAATCTGATAGATCACTTGATAGCCCAATAACTGAGGAAACTGATCTTATTAGGGCACACATTACGAATCCAGAATCACATTTTCTGGAGGAATCAATTCAATGCCCTGATTATCAGTTACACCCTGTTGAGCTTATTGATGATTCTAATTCTGAGATAATTAGACCCAAGTCAATTTTGATTCTGCCACATCATTTAGACTTGGAGATTTCAGATGGGGTGATGAATATACAAGAGGTCCTGGAATTTGATATGCTGAATGAGGACGATAGGAGCTGGGAAGTTCTGATTTAGGAAGTTAATTTTGGAGGAAATATAAGATTGAGTGAAGGGTTCCTTTTAAGCCGAAACCATCAAATCAGAACCCTTACGACATTTATTTCGAGGATGTCAAACTCAAGCACACATTCAATGATTATTCTTTTGAGCTTCAATTCTTTGTAACCCGATTTTTGGTCTTGGGTTGCATCCTCATAAATCGTAGGCCCGACCCCGCTTGCATTCTGATTTTAGGTTTTGGGTAATTTTTATCCAGAACCTAAGATATTCTTGATTATGGGGTGTGGGTCTGCACCACAATCTGGTCCACATCTGTGGACCTCTGTTGATAGGTCGTAGGATTCTTCTGTTTATTTTAATTCTGACCTGCACTTGTGAATTCTTCATTTCTTTTCTTTGTATAGTGTGCCTAGCTGAAGGCACTAAATTCAGCATATATACAGTTTTTCTTAATTTTCATCTCGGAGAGAACCTGACATTCATGCAATTTAGGTGCTTTCTTCACTTTTCCACTCTGTTTTATGTCTTTTTAATACAATGAGGACATTGCATTAGATAGGCATGGGGGGTGGATATTCATCTCTGAATTCATTCGTCAGCTCCGTAGATTTATTTTATTTAAAAAAAAAATTCGGAATTAAGAAAGAGAATTTGGGTTTAAGAAAATTTTCAATCTTAGGAAATACTACATTAAGATCTGAACACAAAGACCCTTCAGGTCTTTGGACTTAATTATCCTATGTATCCACTAAAATGTGGATTTGTCTTTGAGTCCTTCCCATCTTAATTCTATTATGATTGGAATAAATAAGTTTGGGTGGTAAGTACACAACTTATCAACCCGCCCTCTGATTTGAGGGAATTTTGAGTTTTAAGCATCTACATTTTGAGAAGGATTTTGTCCCACGAAGGAGACGGGAATTCGCAAAGCGAATACCCAACCAAAAGACAAAGATAAAATAAAACAACAGGTCCTATAGAGCCAACAAAGTAATAAACTTAAGCTTCTATAGGATTTAGGAAACTCCCCTTTGCAAGGAGTGCGTCGACGATGACGCGGGTGCGTGAGCCACGCAACGGCGCAATGTCGCTCTCGTAGACAACGGCGGGAGAGCGGGTGCGCGAAGGGAATGATGCTCTCAAGATGTAGAACTTGAGCTTAGAGAGCAAGAGCTTCTTGGACACAAGAGAGTGGAAGTATGTTGCTTAAGTGTGTCTTGTGTTTTTCTAAGTGTGTATTTGTGTTGCAAGGGTTCCCCTCTATTTATAGAGGCCTTAGGAAGGCTTTGGAAGGCTTAGAAAGGGTTCTATAGCCGTTGGGAACAAAGTCCAAGTGAATCAGCCCGAAATCAGGAACAATCATTATTCTGACAGGCTTATCAGACGTCTAATTCTAGCATCAGACGTCTGGAAGTTCACTATAAGACGTCTGATTAAAAGGTCAGACGTCTGATTTTGGGCGGGTCTCTCCCTGGCTTGGATCAGATCTAAACAGGGTTTTTGTGCAAGTCCATCAGACGACATACAGGACGTCTGGCACTATGTCTGGACGTCTGGAAACCTACTTTTACTGTGGGAATTGATTTCCAAACGTTGGAACGGCTAGAAAATCTCTGAGAAGAGATTTTGGGTCAGCCGAGGCAAAACGGTCATTTATCAGACGTCTGGAAAGACTTAAGCACGTCTGATAAGGCTCTAACGGTCATCTTCTTGACTGTTTGCTAAGCCAGCCAACGGTCCACTAATTGGACGTCTGGCAAAGTCATCAGACGTCTCCTGAGACATCTGGTATTAGGTCTGGACGTCTGATTTCATCAGACAGAACTAGGTATGTCCAGCCTAACAGATATCAGACGTCTTAAAATACTTTATCAGACGTCTGATTTTGGAATTAGACGTCTGGAAGTGCTGTTTGAACCCTATATTGGTTTTCTAAGTATTCTACAGAAAACCTAAGTATCCTAGGGTTGTGCCGGTGTTCCTAGGACTACTGTTAGGGTTCTTTGAGGCTCTTTAACATCAAATATCTAAGGAAATAAAGAGCAACAAAAGAAACGAAAACATACAATCAAGTACAAAAGAAGGAAATCTATCCTATTCTTCATTTCCTTCCATCTTCAATCTTTCGCTCCACGCGAACCTCCTCTGTTTTCCGTCAAGCTCCTCCAATCCATCCTGGATGCGAGCTCGAACTCCGTCTAAACACGTCCACATTTGCAATTGACCTGAAATCTAAGACTCAAATTGCAAATGTTAAATAACACGTGTTTTGTTATCATCAAAACAAATGATCGTGGTGCTTTAGCACCAACAATCTCCCCCTTTTTGATGATGACAAAACCGTAAATAACAATGCATAAAATTCCTCCCCCTTTTTGACATTATCAAAAAGGTTTGATTGATTTTACATTTCCTATAACTCCCCCTTAAAACATGCTCTTCTATGAGTTTATTTTAACAAAGGTGATATTCTCCCCCTTTTTGTAACAACAAGATAGCTATTATTTTTCTCCCCCTTACTAAAGGAAATTTAGCTAACTTGTATCTCCCCCTTAAAAATTGACAATTAGCTCATTAATTTTAACTCCCCCTATCTAAATGCTTATGATAAAAAGATAGGGTAAAGGGTTTTACCTCACCTACCATGGCCAAAAAAATGGCCCGAATGGTGGTGGTGGATGCCACATCGGATGGGGCTCCCATCCGTAGCTTGGAGGCCCGGGCATCGGCGCCGGTCTCCAATCTGGTGGTCGACATGCGGCGGGTCCGTCGTTTGTTCGCCGTCTCGTCGGTCATCTTGTTCTCCTCCTTGGTCTACTCCTTGGTTCTCCCAACTCGAGTTGACCAGACTTGAGCTTGTAGGTCCAGTCCTTTATGTTATAATTATTCCTGAACCCTACAAAACAAGATTCTAATTTTTTCTTCGGTATCCAAGTGAGCTTGGATCCGGATCTGTTAGCAGGTCTCCTTGATGGAGATCCTTTCTCAATCTTAGGGCTATATAAATCATCTACTTTGTTGATTAGTTTGTTAGAGCTTTCCCTAAGACATGCAATTTCTTTTTCTATAGTATTCATCTTAGTCTTTAAATCAGAAATTTCTATTTTTAGACTATCATTTTCCTCAATCAATTTATTATTTTCATTGATGAGGTCTTGATTTTCTAATAATAGGTTATCAATTCTAGGATTAGCTTCTAGATCCTTAAGTTTTATTTCTAACCTATCATTTTCATATTTAAGAAAGCTAAGATTCTTTTTCATGCTTTTGTTTTCTATTTTTAGAGATTTACTAAGCTCAAATAGTTCATTAAAAGCTTCTTGTAAATCGAAATTTACCTCGTCGTCTAAGTCGCTTTCGCTTTCGCTGTCGCTTCCGCTGGACATGAAGTCGAAGCAAGCAGTTTCTTCTTCTGTGGTCTTTTCTTCTTCTTCCTCCGAGCTAGAATCGTCCCAAGTGGCTTGGAACGCCTTCTTCTTAGATTTCTTCTCCTTTTCCTTCTTCTTCTCCTTTTTGAGAAGAGGGCATTCTGGTCGCAGATGCCCTTTCCCGTTGCAGTGGTAGCAACGTCTCGGGCTTTCCTTCTTCTCCTTTTTCTCTTTCTTTAATTCCCTACAAAACTTGGAAAAATTTTTAAGTAAAATTCTAAAGTCTTCGTCGTCGAAACTTACCTCGCTATCCGACGCGGCTCTGAAGGCGAGAGTCTTCTTTAGTTTAGGCTCCAGTGTATCCTTCTTCTTCTGCTTCAACTTAGTCTCGTAGGCCATCAGATTGCCTAGGAGATCTTCCATGTTAAGCTCCTCCATTTCGTTCGCCTCTTCGATGGCGGTGACTTTCTGTTCCCATTCCGGTCCAAGGGAACGAAGAAGCTTCCCTTGAAGCTCCCCCTTGATGAAAGTCTTCCCTGAAGCTTTCAAGTTATTTACTATGAGAGTGAACCTAGTGTTCATCTCACTTAAAGTTTTGTTAGTTTTCATAAAAAAGCCTCAAATTCTTGTGAAAGTAAATTGAGTTTAGAAGTTTTTACCTTAGAGGTACCTTCATGAGTTACCTCGAGTGTGTGCCAGATCTCGTATGCGGTGGCGCATTGCGAGATTCTGTTGAACTCCTCCGGGCTGAGCGCGCAATACAACGCGTTCATTATTTTCGCGTTGAGAGAGAGCTCCCGGATCTGCTGCTGCGAGTATCCTCCGGCGAGTTTCTCTGGGATGTCGAAGGGGGTCTCGCACCTGTCCCAGACTGTGAAGTCGATGGCTTGAAGCCACGTCTTCATCCGCAACTTCCAGTAGGGGTAGTTGCTCCCGTCGAAGAACGGCGGACGGGTTGTGGACTGCCCCTCGGAAATCCTGCTTGTGGAACAGCTTCCCACCATGTGATCTTTCCGCGGATGTTACTCCTGTCGGTGGAAAACCTACTCTGATACCAATTGTAGGTTCTTCCCTACTTGGAGGGGTGAGATCAGTGTGACGTAAAAAATGCGCAAATGAAATATAAAGCAATCTCAAAAAGACAATCACACAATGTACACAAAAATTTTTAGGTGGAAACCCAAACCGGGTGAAAACCACCACCTAACCCTCTCGAGTTAGGATTTTCCGATCAACCTAGTTGATCAAATCCACTAACCGAATCACTTTAAAACGAGGGTGATTCAACCTTAGTACAACCACGCTACAAGTACGAGGGTAGCGTTCCTCAACCCCTTCTCTCCACGAGAAGGATTTTGTCCCACGAAGGAGACGGGAATTCGTAAAGCGAATACCCAACCAAAAGACAAAGATAAAATAAAACAACAGGTCCTATAGAGCCAACAAAGTAATAAACTTAAGCTTCTATAGGATTTAGGAAACTCCCCTTTGCAAGGAGTGCGTCGACGATGATGCGGGTGCGTGAGCCACGCAACAGCGCAATGTCGCTCTCGTAGACAACGGCGGGAGAGCGGGTGCGCGAAGGGAATGATGCTCTCAAGATGTAGAACTTGAGCTTAGAGAGCAAGAGCTTCTTGGACACAAGAGAGTGGAAGTATGTTGCTTAAGTGTGTCTTGTGTTTTTCTAAGTGTGTATTTGTGTTGCAAGGGTTCCCCTCTATTTATAGAGGCCTTAGGAAGGCTTTGTAAGGCTTAGAAAGGGTTCTATAGCTGTTGGGAACAAAGTCCAAGTGAATCAGCCCGAAATCAGGAACAATCATTGTTCTGACAGGCTTATCAGACGTCTAATTCTAGCATCAGACGTCTGGAAGTTCACTATAAGACGTCTGATTAAAAGGTCAGACGTCTGATTTTGGGCGGGTCTCTCCCTGGCTTGGATCAGATCTAAACAGGGTTTTTGTGCAAGTCCATCAGACGACATACAGGACGTCTGGCACTATGTCTGGACGTCTGGAAACCTACTTTTACTGTGGGAATTGATTTCCAAACGTTGCAACGGCTAGAAAATCTCTGAGAAGAGATTTTGGGTCAGCCGAGGCAAAATGGTCATTTATCAGACGTCTGGAAAGACCTAAGGACATCTGATAAGGCTCTAACGGTCATATTCTTGACTGTTTGCTAAGCCAGCCAACGGTCCACTAATTGGACGTCTGGCAAAGTCATCAGACGTCTCCTGAGACGTCTGGTATTAGGTCTGGACGTCTGATTTCATCAGACAGAACTAGGTATGTCTAGCATAACAGATATCAGACGTCTGAAACAACAGTCAGACGTCTTAAAATACTTTATCAGACGTCTGATTTTGGAATTAGACGTCTGGAAGTGCTGTTTGAACCCTATATTGGTTTTCTAAGTATTCTACAGAAAACCTAAGTATCCTAGGGTTGTGCCGGTGTTCCTAGGACTACTGTTAGGGTTCTTTGAGGCTCTTTAACATCAAATATCTAAGGAAATAAAGAGCAACAAAAGAAACGAAAAAATACAATCAAGTACAAAAGAAGGAAATCTATCCTATTCTTCATTTCCTTCCATTTCAATCTTTCGCTCCACGCGAACCTCCTCTGTTTTCCGTCAAGCTCCTCCAATCCGTCCTGGATGCGAGCTCGAACTCCGTCTAAACACGTCCACATTTGCAATTGACCTGAAATCTAAGACTCAAATTGCAAATGTTAAATAACACGTGTTTTGTTATCATCAAAACAAATGATCGTGGTGCTTTAGCACCAACATAAACCAGGGAGATATACACTGGATTCACCCTTGTGTTGACCTCGCAAAAAAAATAAAAGTAGGGAGAAAGCTATCGGTTGTAAAGATACACCTTTAGGTAGAAGTCTTTTTGAGGTCATCCAGAGGCATAGAAATCCGAAGTCTATTTTAATTGCCGGTCAATGAGTCTATCACAATCACAATAAGATGCTTAAAACTTAGAGTTCTCATCAAATCTTGGGTGAGTTGAATGGCCACAGAAAGCCACTCTTAAACCCTAAAATTTGAAAATCCAAAAAAACAAAAATTAGAAAAGAGTAAAAAGAGAAAAAGAAATTTTTCTTTGAATAAGGCGAGGGCTTGAGGCGGTCTGCATTTTGGCTGTTACCTGGGCGCTGTTGTGTCTTTGAAAGTTCGGTTCCTAAGTAGACAATTTCTTAATGATTGGAAATAACTCAGGTCCAAATAATTCAACCTAATTCCTTTGTAAATAGCATATAGTTTTTTCTAAGGACTAGCAAAAGATAGGCATGGGGGTATGATGTAAACACATTTACACTACTTAAAATGTCTATTTATGCATGTTCTTAAGCATAGGATTGCATTTCATGATATAAATATTGCATAACATGCATCACCTTGCATTTAGAGTAGCTTGAATAAAATGGAGGTTAATTGTCTCCTTTTATGTGCTTGGACAGGTCAAACATTTTATCGGGGCCTCGGATCAAAGATCCAACCACATGGATGTGATCAGGGCGACGATTGGAGTTCAACGACTCCAAGAACGCCCTAATCAGGCATCCGTAGCATCAGATAGTGATCGAGAAATCCTAGAAGATCAAGGGCCAGGATGGTGAAGATCCATACTTCAGATGACAAATTCGACCGCACGGATGAATTTGGATCGACGATCGCAGCCCAACGACACAAAAATCAAGTCAATCCGACATCCGTGGCACCATCTACAACTTCCAGAAGATGGACGGCCAAGATGGCGCCACGTGGCACCATCTCGGTAGCCCAAATGGCCACACGCATTCTACGAAGGCCCCGCACCCGCTCGCTCTCCGTCGTTGGATGTTGATCCAATGGTTGTGGTCGGCCGCGCTTAAAAGCGTCCACTCGACCATCCGCGCCCCGTAGCGCAGCGGTCGAGCCCGCTTACGTGACCGGCGGGCACGGGTTCGAGCCGCAGCAGAGGGTTGGAGGCGTGGGCGATTGGGCAGGAGCGGGCGTTGGATCGCGATCGGACGGCCGCGCGAGCCCAATAACGTTCATGCGCTATTGAACGCGCGGCGTCACGCGCGATCGCACGCGCCAGGTGGGCGCAGCGCAGCGAGCGGAGATGCGTCTTAAGCCGTCCGATCTTGCGATCGGAAGGCTGAGAATCATAGTGCGTGCGAAGCCATTGCACGCGTGGGCAGCTGAAGCAGCGCGCGTGGGCATGGAAGCTACGCCCACGTGGGGGGCTTTAGCGACGGTTTTATCCGTCACTAAAGACCCCTTATTTATTATTTTGAAGTTGTAATGTCCATTTTGCCCGCACTCCTTGCAACTATAAAAGGAGACCCCCTCCATAGGAAATTTTCATCCCTTCCTTCTCCTCTCTACCCCTCCAAAGCTCAAGAAAAGCTTGTTCCACACCTGGGATGCTTCTCGCGAGATAAAGTCCAATTTTCGTTCCCCTTCGGAAGTGGATCCCGCGACGACGACGGCTTGCTGCTTCGTTCCCGTTCTTCTACTTCGTCCTCCTTCATCCTGCTTCATTCCCCTTCGTCCAGGCATCGTCCCGTCCGGCTCGTCCTCCAAGCAACCGTCGAGGAGGATTTCTCTCTCCCTATTCTTTTTACTACTTTCTAGTATAGATTTACTGCTTTCTAGTGTAGTTTTGTTCGTCCTCCAAGCAATCGTTGAGGAGGACATTTCTCCCTCCATTCTTTTAATGCTTTCTAGAGTAAATTTATCGCTTTCTAGAGTAATTATTTTATGCTTTGTAGTTGTAAGAGTGAAATGAACAATCTCCTTAATGAAAAATTCCTTGTTTATTCTACATCTCATTTTGATTTCTTTGTGTAATATTCTCTTTCTCTCTTACTCTCTCTCTCTCTCTTCTATTTATTGTAAATAATTAGATAGTTTTAAATTGAATTATTCTGTGACAAATAAGAAGAAATGCGTAGTTTATAAATCAAACGTCTGCCTCCCTGTGTTCGACCTGGAATTTCAATTTCGGTATAAATTTTATTTGTTGAACACGAGTTCTTCGCTTTTGAACTACAACAACAGGTTTTCCAAAATCGAACACGTTAGCGTAGCGATTCATTCGTACGTTCAACAGTTCCCACCATTGAGAGACAGGAAAATGAATCCTTTGAGGATGTGATGTCAACATGTTACCGCCTCAGCGCTGCTCTATATCTATATTACATATCTTTAGATGGAGCATTTAAGCACATTTTTGCAGCTAAAGTGTTTTGGACGGTGCTCTACCTTTAGTGTCAGAGCAAGACCTTGAGTTTGCTTGGAGCACCCCTTTATACCGCATTGTGTTTTGGGGTTGTGAGCTCCTAGGTGGTGTCATGGATAGTGCTATCTCAAAGTACTAGCGCTAGAGCCCACTCAAGGATTGATAACGGGAATGATGATCCCAACACATCTGTTGTAAAACTAAACTAAAAATAAGCATGGGGGGAGGAAAAAAAAGTTTTAAACCAAAAACACGCCCTTAAAAATGTTGGCTTTTCACAAGCATGAACACAAGGTTTTAAAGGTTATTGCAAGTTGTGAATCAAATTCAAGAGCTAGAAAAATCCTAAAAACAAAAATTTCAAGTCTTCTGGATTAACAAGGGGTTAATCTATGAATTTTTTTGGAGGATATATTGATCCCATTTTTTTCTAATTTTGAATCTGAAAACAAATCTCCATGTTTAACCTTAACAAATCCCGTACCTCCTGTGTTTGGATCAACCTATGTCCTATAATCTCTTTCTCCTCAAAAGTCAAAAAAATTAGATTTCCTGAAAATTCCATTTTATAAAAATTAAAGTTTTGCTAAGAGACTAGCAAGAGATAAGCATGGGGGGGTGTGATAAATGCCAATTTATCATCATTTTTATGCACTAAAACAAACCTAGCTCTTAGGATTTTGCTTCGCAAATGGGTTTATGGGGTGCATTTAGGCATAATCTAAGATTAGGCATGCATTGCATTCTTTTTTGTATTTTTATCATCCCTACTTGACTGTTAAGGTTAGGCACTTATTCTAATCATCAAAACCCTAGCATTCAAGAAGGATGAAAGAGAAGAAGCCCAAATCAGCTGAACCCTAGCTGGATTTAGCTCATCTCAGCTGAATTCCCGCTCACATTGGCTAAACTTAGATCCTTTTAGCTCTACCCAACTCATCTTGGCTGGATGGTAGCTCAAGGTAGCTCAACTTAGCTAGACCAACCTCAGCTCAACTCAAATCTAGCTTAATTCATTTGGGTCTAGCTCATCCTAACTCCAATCAATCCACTAGGAGCTCTAGCTAGCTCAAGTGAGTTGACTTGAGTCCACCTTAGCTCAACCTCAACTCACCTAAACTCAAGCTCAGTTCACCTTAGCTCCAGCCAGCTCGTAGTAGCATAACTCTAAGCTAACTGAGCTACTGCTTGTCAACTAGTAGCTTAGCTAGCTCTAGAGTTCTTATTAGAGGCAGTTCTAGCTCAACCAAGCTCCAGCTAGGTTAGGACCAGCTCAATTGAGCTCAACTACCCAAGCTTGGCTTCTTGCATAAGAACTAAGTAGCTAAGCTCAGTAGTTGATCTCCCCTTGAAGCTGCCTCAATAGTCCCAGCTCCAGAGTACCTGGTACCAGCTCCAGAATACTCTTCTTCAACTCTTCTCCATGAAACCCTAGCTCCTCCACCTCTACTCTACTAGCTAAGCTAGCTTAGCTAGCTTGGCTAAACTCTACTCCACCAAAAACCTCCATGGCCGACCACAACTCCACCTTAACCCCAACCAACCCTAACCAAACCCAACCCCTTTTGGTGCCAACCCACAATAACTACCACCCTAAACTCCCCTTCAAGTTGGCGCCAAAATGCCACAGCCACCCCTTCATTTTGGCACCAATACAAGCCCTTATCCTAGCCCTACACCTCTCCCTTTATCCCCAACTAAACCCTACACCTAACCCCTTCTAGAAGCCCACTAGTGGCACCAACCTAAGCCACCATAACCAACCCTAAACCACCACTATTTTTGCTCTAAAAACACAACCCACAGCCTTCCATTTTGGCGCCACCTATATCCACCCTTAATCCCATAAGCGCCACCATAAAAATGCATCCTAGCCTTCCCTTATGTCCATGCCAACCCTACCCCTTTAACCACACTTAAGTTGGTGCCAACTCTCCCCTAACCACACCTACACACACCCCTTAAGTCCATGCAAATAACCCTAGCCTCTCATCTCTTAACCACCACCATATAACTCCATCTCCACCCTACAACACACCTAATCAAACCCTTAAACCTAGCAACCACCTAGGGTTGGCGCCAACCACCAAGTGCCCTTCCCTTCTGGTGCCAACAACCCTAGCCCTAGGATCCTATAACCACCATGTAACCCCCATCATAGCCATCCATCCTATAACTAACCCTACCCCTATACTCCTACAAAAACCCCCTACCACCACCATTAAATCCAACCTTGGCTACATGATTTTTCCACCTATATCCACATAGAGCTTACGGCCAAGAGAAGAAGAAGAAGAAGATTAAGGGGATACTCTGTCCCCTTGGTGCCTTCCCCTCTTCTCTTCTCTCTTGTGTGCACACCAACCAAGGAAGGAAGCCAAGCATTGGAAGACAACCTGGGGTACATGCCTACCCTAGGATGAGAAGGATTTGAGGGTGGTACACTACCACCCTTGGAGGAAGAATCAAAGGTGATCTGTGCCACCTTATGGATGAGTTCTTGGAGTGTGAGCCATCCACTCTAGGAAGGAGAAGGCACATCCATCTAGGGTTTGCCTTTAGAGGATGTCCAGGAAGGAGCAAAGGAATCCTTTTAGTCTTGGGGCAACCAGGACTAGAGCAGGAATTTCAGGTAGCACCATCATCATCATCAACATCTTCTAAGCTTTCTTCTGCTCTTTTATTGTTTAGTTGCATAGTAGTTTATTGCTAGATTTCTACTTCGGTGGAAATTATAAGTGGAAACTCTTTTCACTTGTGAGTTTTCCGTTCCCATTGTTAAACTATTTTGATTAAGAAGCATTCTTCTACTTTAAGTTTAAAAAGCTTGTGTTTTTTTTGTGGCTTTCTTCTTCATTACACTAGGCCTTTCGTGCTTAAGGTGTGTTGAAGAAGTAAGGCACTAGTTGCCTTACAATTTCCATAACTTAGATTTTCGACTTTCTCTCAACATTTCTTTTTGCTCTATTCAGAAACCAAAAAAATTTTACATATCCCAAAAACCCTAAAAAGACATTGATTTCCAAAGATCAAGCGGGATTTTTGATTTAAAAGCTTACTTGCCTCTCTTAGGATGACCCGAATACTTACCCAAGTACTCGGATTCTATAAATTTAAAAGCAATCCAATTTGCGTGTTACAATGACATAAAAAGCCACTTTTATAAATCACGCATTTTAGCGATCACTATACAATTTGTACAATTTGACCTAGATGCATGATGATGCATGTTATGTAATATTTACAATGCATGATGCTAATATGATACTAAGAACATGCATTAATAGACTTTTTTGGCTATTCAGATGTATGCACATCACTTAGGTAGTAGGGTAGTAGGTTTTGGTGCCATGGAGGTGGACTAGCTAAGCTAAGATAGTTTAGCTAGCTTAGCTAATAGGGAGTAGGGTTCGAGGCATTTGGAGCTAGGGTTTTGAGGGAGAAGAGTTGGAGGTAGTCATCTTGAGCTGCACTGGAGCTGGTGGCTGCTGAAGAGAGCTGCAAGGAGCTACCTTAGCTGGCTTAGCTTGCTACTTCTTTGCTAGCTGCTAAGCCAACCTAAAGCAAGCTGGCTTCTATTGAAAGGAGCAAAGGTGAGCTGGGTCTGATGCTCCCAGGGAGGACCTACCAGTTGAGGTAGCTAAGGTAGCTTAACTCAACTAAGTTGAGCTAAGCTGAGTCCCTAGGAGCTGGACTTAAGCTTCCTGAGCTAAGATGAAGTCATCTTCAGCTGGATGGAGTTAAGTAGAGCTGAATGTAGCTAGTCCTGAGCTAAGGTGAACTCTAGTCAACTCAGCTAAGCTAGTTAGAGCTCCAAGTGAACTGATGGGAGTTGAGATGAGCTAGACTCAGCTAAGTTAAGCTGGATCTGAGCTGACTTGAGCTAGGGTGAGCTAACATGAGATCTCTTGAGTTGCCATTCAGCTGAGATGAGCTAAATGGAGCTAGGATGAGCTAACCCTAGTTCAAGTGAGCTGGATTCCAGCTATGGTGAGCTAGATCAAGCTGAGTTCCAGCTGGTTTGAGCTTCTCCTTCACCAATTGCCTTCTTAAGTGCTAGGGTTTTAAGGATCTAACAATCTGTATATCCCTAACACTCACAAAAACACATGAAAAACACAATAAAAGTTGCAATTCATGCCTAACCTAATTGATGCCTAAATCCAACCCAAAATCCCGTTTGCGGAGCAAAATCCTAGGAGCTTGGTTTGTTTTAATGCATAAGAATGATGATAAACTGGCATTTATCAAGCACACACTATAAGCACTACACTAAGACTTGGACCCTTAAGGTTATAGGCAACAATCTCTTTATTAGTGCAAACCATCCTATCTCACTTTGAAACAGTGGTATTAACGTTTGCCCAAGTGATTTGATACTCTAAGGAGGGGGACACCCCTTAATGGAATTCAAGGGTAGTTAAGAGGCACCACTAACGCATCGCCTCAAAGGAAGTGTTTGCCCTACTTGCATCTCTTGGTTTCATCCTTGGAGCACCTTTTTACTTGAGCATCTGAGAATATCATTGCTGCAAAGTGTACGTCTCTAGGGCACTCGAAGGTCAATTTAGGGTGTATAATTGATTGACAACTTGATTGGTCACCCAAAAGAACTAAAAGTAACCTCAACCTCCTTAATAGCCTTTGACCAAGAATCTCAAGTGCCTCACTTCTCTTATACCACTTACGTGGGAACGGAGAAATACTGCCTTGACTCCATTTGACCAAACTAGAAAGGTTGGAAGAGGGTTTAAAGTGCTTTAACTCAACAAAATACCTCGTGCCTTGTGTTTACTTGGTGTATGCTTGGTAGGTGCTCTCTTAGAAATAGTCTTCTTTTCAACCTTGAGCCTGAGAGAATTATTAGGAAAGCCAACCAAGAAAGAAGAAAAATGGCTGAAGAAAGACCTGAAGAAGAGATTAGGGTTGGTGAAAATCAAAGAACCTTGAGAGACTACTTCCCCCCTACAACCCACCAAGCCCTACCTATTTGATGACCTGGAGTGGATAATCCATATGAAATCAAGAGCAACCCCATATCTTTGATACCCTCCTTTTATGGTACTGCTAGGGAGGATCCCTATAGGCATCTTGAGGAATTCATCGAGGTCTCTTCCATGGTGAAGCTCCAGGGCTTTACTAATGAAGCCCTGATGAGGACTCTATTTCTATTCTCCCTTAAGGATAAGGCCAAGCACTGGTATCATACCCTCAATGCAAGCGTAAATGATTGGGCCACTCTTAAGGGAGAATTCTTGAAAAAGTATTTTCCTATGAGTAAGACCAACCATTACAGAAGAGAGATTATGTGTTTTACTCAACAAGAAGGAGAGCAATTTCTTGAGACTTGGGAGCACTTTAATGACCCAAGGTTTCCACCCACCTCCTTGCAATAACCCTTATTCCAATACCTATAATCCGGGGTGGCGGAACCATCCAAACTTCTCATGGAAGCAAGGTGATGCATCCAACTCAGGGAATGCAAGACCCCTACCCATATACCAGCCATCCTATGCAAACCCTCCTCAGAATAAGCCTTTTGAGATGGATGAACTTAAAGCCATGATGAAAGCGATGCATGAGCATTAGAATATGGTCATCCAATCTCTGAATAAGATGATTACTGATAGCCATATTATGCAAACCCTCCTCAGAATAAGTCTTCTGAGATGGATGAACTTAAAGCCATGATGAAAGCGATGCAAGAGCATTAGAATATGGTCATCCAATCTCAGAATAAGATGCTTACTGATATGCAATCCCAAATTGGTCATCTTTTTAAGGCAGTTAGGCAGTAGGATCTGGGGAAGTTGCCTAGCTCTTCTAAGGAGAACCCAAAGGGAAAGGGGGTCATATTTAGGGAACACGCCCAAGTTGTGACCATGCTGACGAGTGGAAAGAAAATCGACAAGCCTGATAGCACTCCTACAGTCACCTCTCAGGATTCCCCTCCTACATCAAACTCGACTTCCATCTCCACCGAGGAAGAGCCACACTGCTCTCCCTCGTTAGAAATCACCCACCCTGAGGATGTCATCATTCCACCACCCCTTTCCCTCAATGACGACCCCTCTACCCAGAAGCCGAGGTTGCCCTATCCAGAGCGCTTATCTACTCCTAGGGAATTTTTTTGTCAGCTCGTCCGAAGCTAAGGATAGGACGGATGAAATTATGGACACTTTTAGGCAAGTCCATATCAACTTACCTTTGTTGGAAGCTATCAAACAGATCTTGTCCTATGCCAAGTTTCAAAAGGACCTGTGCACCCAGAAGCGCCAATTTAGGAGACATGTCCAAGCTAAGGTCATCCTGCCTGACCATGTTAGCTCGGTTCTCCAACATGGAACACCCCCCAAAATGAAAGATCCAGGGAACCCATATATTTCAGTGGTTATAGGTAACCAACACATTGACGAGGCTCTGCTCGATCTGGGTGTGGGCGTGAACATTTTACCGAGCTCTACTTATAACCATTTCAGAGGAGGTGATTTAAAGCCTAGTCCAGTCATTTACTAGGTTGTAGACAGATCACTTAAGACACCACAGGGATTACTGGAAGATATCCTAGTGAGAGTGGAGGACTTCTTCCCTATTGACTTTCTTGTGTTAGATACTGACCCATCGAATATGCCCACCAAGCTGTCCATTATTTTGGGATGCCCCTTCTTGGCCACAGCCATGCCTCTATCAATTGTAGATCAGGGGCACTTAAAATGGGCTTTGGGAATAAGAAGATCCAATTGAATGTTTTTGATACCTACAAGTAATCCCGATTGGAAGATTGTTCCTAGATTAAGGTAGTTGATAAAATCATTGAAGAGACTACTCCAGCACTCTTATGTAGAGATCCCCTTCAAAGGTCATATCTAAGGACCATCCTCTGACTATTGAAGAAACTGAAGGGGATATACTCGAATTAGAAGAGTTGCTGGGGATACACACAGAGTTCTGTCCCTACCCTGGACCGTGAAGGTAGATCAGCTACCTGAGGTAGGGACATCTCAACTTAAACCCTCAATCCAAAAGGCTCCTGAGTTGGAGCTGAAACCCCTCCCGAGCACATTGAAGTATGCTTTCCTTGGCCCTAACAACATGCTCCCCGTTATTCTCTCATCTGCATTATCTGAATCGTAGGAGGGACCTCTACTTGAGTGTTTACAATGGCACAAGGAAGCAATTGCTTGGTCAATTGCTAATATTAAGGGTGTTGATACCTCCCTTTGCATGCATCATATATACATGAATGAGTCCGTGAAACCCTTCCGAGACATGTAGAGAAGGCTCAACCTCAATATGCGGGAGGTTGTTAAAAAGGACATTCTGAAATAGCTGGATGTAAGAATTATCTATCCCATTTGAGATAGTAAATGGGTCAGTCCTATTCATGTGGTGCCTAAAAAGGCAGGAATCACTGTGGAAGAGAATGACCAAAAAGAGTTGGTAAGCACCAAACCCTCAACTGGTTGGAGGGTCTACATTGTTTATCGTCGTTTGAACACGGCTACCCAGAAAGACCATTTCCCCTTACCGTTTATCGATCAGATTTTGGAACAACTGGAGGGGAGCAAGTACTATTGTTTCCTTGATAGGTACTCTAGGTATAATCAGATAGCCATCTTTCTTGACGATTAGGAGTGTACCACCTTCATGAGTCCGTACGGTACATTTGCATTCTGCTGAATGCCATTCGGGTTATGCAATGCTCCTGCCACTATCCAACGATGTATGATGGCTATCTTTTCTTATATGATCGATGAGTTTGTTGAGATTTTCATGGATGATTTCTGCCTTAACAGCTCATCATTTGACCTATGCCTTTTGTACCTTGATAAAGTCTTAACCCATTGTGAAGAGGAAAAGTTGGTTCTTACCTGGGAGAGAAGCCACTTTATGGTCCAACAGGGCATTATTTTGGGGCATGTAGTTTCCAAGAGAGGATTAGAGGTGGATCCTACCAAAATTGTTTCCAACTCTAAGCTTCCATCTCTTACCAATATACTTCAAGTTAGATCATTTCTTGGCCATGCTGGATTCTATAGGCACTTCATTAGAGATTTTAGAAAAATCTCTAAACAACTTTGTGACCTGTTAGCGAAGGATGTTTCCTTCGATTTTAATGACAGATGTGGCGAGGCTTTCCAAGTGTTGAGGAAAGCCCTTATTACCACGTCGATTCTCCAAGCACCAGATTGGACCCTCCCATTTGAGCTAATGTGCGATGCTTCTGATTTCTCAGTAGGAGCGGTCTTAGGTTAAAGGGTTGATGACAAACCTCATGTGTTGCATTATGCCAGCAAGACCCTTACAGATCCCCAGCAAAACTACACGATCACTAAAATGGAGTTTCTTGCTATAGTGTTTGCTTTGGAAAAGTTTCGATTTTATGTTTCGGGATCCAAGGTTGTGGTGTTCACTGATCATTCAACTTTAAAGCATCTTCTTGCTGAAAAGGACACCAAACCTTGCGTAATTCGTTGGATTCTACTGCTCCTGGATTTTGACCTGGAAATTAAAGATAAGAAAGGAGTTGAGAATGTGGTGGCAGATCATTTGTCTAGAATCCCTATTGAGGCATTAGCCCCTGCTGGCTGTATCCAAGAGACTTTCGCTGATGAGTCTTTGATGGCTACGGAGGCCAAAACTCCTTGGTTAGCTGACATAGTGAACTATCTAGTCATGGGCATTACCCCCAATACTTGGGACAAGTAGAAGCGAGACAAGTTTCTTGCTGGCACTAAATTTTATCCCTGGGAAGAACCTAAGCTATTTAGAATAGGCCCTAACCAGCTTTTCCACTGTTGCGTCCCTAATGAAGAACAAAGGAGTGTTTTGAGTTTCTACCATGACCTCCACTGTGGAGGACATTTTAGTGGAAAAAAGACTGCCCATAAGGTTCTTCAGTCTTGCTTTTGGTCGCCCACATTATTCGAGATGCACATACATATGTGGGTGCATGTCTATGTTACCAGTAGATCGGAACCATCAGAAAAAGGGATGAAAAACCCCAGCAACCTATTCTCCTGGTAGCATTATCTCTCAACACAGTTATTTAAGTTAATTTTGCTTAATTAAGAGTAAAAGAAAGTAACTTAGGTTAACTCGAAATTGTGTCGATTCGGTAGTATAGGGTCGAATTAACCTAACATTTTAGATTTTTTCAACTGGTTGAGTCTAAGTCGTTTGCTGGGAGGTATACAGTATTTCAAATTCACCAATTAATTCTAAATATCTTATAGGTATAGGAGGTATAATTAAGTTAATCTTAATATCATGAATTTTGCAAAATGATTTAAATTGAGGAAATATGCAAAATTCCATATTAAATCACATTTACAGCATTTAAAAACATGTAAATTGTCTATTTATTTCAAAAGAATTAAGGCAAATAAGAGTTTATCTATTCAAAGTATGCCTTATTACAACAATTAAAAGCAAGAGAAATTAAAAATATAACAAAAAAAATGAACTCCTTTTCTTTTTTTCTTCAGATTCTCTATTTTCTTCTTCTTAAGCTTCCTTCTTTCTTTCTTTTCTCTATTTTCCATTTCTTTTATTTATCCTTTATCTTTCTCTTTCTCTTTTATTTCTTCTCTTCTGTTCTACCTCCTTCTTTCCTTAGCCTTTCTTAAGCTTTCTTCCTTAGTTTCCTTCTTCCTTACCCTTAGTGATTTTCCCTTCAACACTTAGCCTTCAACCTTCTGATCCTTAGCGTCAACTGAACCTATCCGATTTTTCTTCCTCAACCAAAAATTGGTTTTTGATTTGCAGCTCAGACCTTTCGACGATACGCAGCACCCTTTACAGGGTGGGACCAGACTCTACCAGGTCCTCGCCTGATTTAATTTAATTCGATTTATTTTCGATTTATTTCTTGAGCCAAACCAGCCCAACCGCCTCCTAGGCCTTGCCCTCCCAGGGCCACACACATCGCACGCCCACACAGGTGCTCGCTCATAGGCACACACGCCCGCACACACACTTGCATATGCTCATTCAATAACCAGTATCCATGCATCGAGCGCTGATGACTGTATAGCATCTTTAACAAAATGCTTTTATTCTAAGGCGGCCGCTCCAGAATCTCCAATATGGGACTAAACTTTCCCCTTCCAAAGCTAACTTCAACTGGGAATATCTCCTAGCTCAGAACTCCAAACCAAGAAAATCAAAGCTTGTTGGAAAGCTCTTGAGTAGCTCTATAGGATTACGGGCTCAATTTAATGCTAAGGGGAAGATTTCCTCTTCGATTTGAAGGGCGGAGTTATGGGTTTCCTGCGGTATATTTATGCCTGGAAATGAAATTAAAGTTGCAGAGTCCATAAGCTGGACTTTCTCTCTTTACTAAGGTTCTAAATAGGTTGTACAAGTCTTTTCACAGTTGCTGGAATGGGTTTTGAGCTCTCAACATCTTTAGGAAATAAAGAGAAACTTGAAGCTTCTCTGAAAGCTTCAGAGACTGAAATCAAACATAAGAAAGGTGTAACAGACATATATAATCATTCGCAATTGTTTGGAATAGCTTCTAATGGTTGTAGCAAACTCATCTGGGCAGAAATCACGATCAAATCTCATCCAAAAATCACTGCCAATAGTTTGGGTTCAAAAATAACCCAAACTGGTAGTGTTTGAATTCCAACAAAATTAACCCACAGAGCTCATTTAATTCACTCTAAAATCATTCACATGAATCTCAGAAGCAATTCAAGCTCCTCAAATCATCAGATTGAGCTCAAAAACAAAGTATCCAACTCATGTTTGACTAAAAGGCTCAAAATTTTGACTTTCTGTTCTATGATTCACAAGAAATTAAAGCCTAAGACAGGATCCTTTCATCCTCAAGAATTTTTTGAACCGTTAGACAGATGATTAAACCTAAGAAACTAGGCCACTAGGCTCGTCGCCTGAACTCAAAATGTGCGTTGTTCATCAGAAGAGTTAGAAGGTTGTTACACTAATTTAAGCACAAAATCGACTTCAGTGCATTGCACTGAAGCTTCTTAATCCCTCAAATGTGACTTTTAGTCTTCTGTCAGACTCCAACTCCACCGAAGTTGGAGAAGATGAATCAGTATTCCTAGCTCTAGGTGTTAAAATTCCAAATAAACAACCTCAAACAAATCAGTGATCAAAATTGAGTCATTCTAAAGCTTCTTGCCATCTTCTATAGGCTGAAGATCATAATTCACTCGCCAGAGCTCGTCGGAGCTTCGGTGAGTCTTGTAAAAGGTGCAAATTGTGTACAAAAAGAAAAATTATGCCATTTTTTATTTGAAAAGGTTCCAGAGGTCACAAGGAACCTCAAGATCGCATTAAATTCCTCATTAACTCATTAGATGAAAGATTAAATAATGAATTCAGCTTGAATGAATTTTGAATTAGTTGAGGCATAGGACTTGATCTCCCACTCAGATGAGTGGTCAAGATGAGTCAAAGAAGGATTGCGTTGATAAATACTTAGTTAATTTAATGTTTTAACTGCTCGTGAGCCGCCATGGACAGCGAACTCAGGAGCTCAGATAAAATTAAGCTTTTACATTATATATAGTATTTAATCAAATTAAGATGGTAATTAGGATCCTTTAGTGATGAGTGAGTGATGGAGGATCCGATGGATGTGGAATTAGGCCAACTACTACTGCCATGGACAGCAGAAGTAGTTGATGAAGGTGGATTTGGATTAGGCGAATCAGTGATCAAATTAAAGATTAAATGTGATAGAAATGATCGTGGATGATAAAATAAGGTGGATAGTGGATTCAACAGACAAAATTAGGGCTCTGGCAAGCTTAAGGAGCTCGTCGGAGTTGAAGATGAACATTGAAATCTGAAATTACGACTGAACTACCTAACTAACTGCCTATCTAAACTACTCTACTCCTACTCCTACTCCTATCCTACTGTTACCTGGATGAAGGGGACAGAGAAACTTCGTCGAAGGCTCATGACGGAGGAGTGAAATCAGAAGGGAATTAGGAAGATCTCCGGTGGCAGATATGAGATGAACCAGAGGTACTCCTTGGTTAGCACCTATGTCCAAAGACGCGGCTAACCTCAGCAAAGTTCCTGAGCCAATTGAGGTGGACGGAGGAAGTCGGAAGATGAGGTGGAAAGTTCGCCAGAGTTGTGGAGGGAATAGCTAATCGAAGTCGGCTATAGTGAAGAAGAGGGAAGGGAGCCAACTTGAAGGAAATCAAGGGGGCAGGGGGTATTTATAGCTGACGATGAGGAAGAAGGAGGAGGAATCTAGATGCATAAGAGACTAGGAGGAGGTTAACAATCGGTGTCTTCTTTGATGACGGTGAAGTTATCTCCTACCCTAAATTAGGATAAAAGTATCATCCAAACTGATGGATGAAGATGGGATGGTGAGCGTAAGCTCCAGGAGCTTGGAGAAGGTGAGGTGATGTCGGATGGGCGGTGATTGTGCGGTGGAAGCACCCTCGGTCGTCTGCCGTTCAACCGGCTGAAGAGAAGAAGAAGAAGAAGTCAGGGACCTGGCTGTGATAAAACATAAGGACCTATATCGAAGATAAGGACCCGATTGGAATGAATTGTAAGGAACAAATTGTAAACTCAGTTTTTCAAGGTTTATTTTAATTTAGATCTTTTTCAACATTTTATAAATGATTATAAATAAGTTAATTATTATATTTAGACCTTGAATTTACATTTTTTACCTTTTTAGATTAATTTATTTAATTAGGCAATGTTACTTAAGTTATTTCACACTTATGTATATATTATGCTTAGGTTAGTTAACTTATTAATTTGATGAATGATTGTTAATATCTCGTGTCCAATTATTAATCAGATTATTAATAATATTAATTAGATGATAAATGTCATTTTTAACTTATTTTAAGGTCCTTTACTATATATCCCTTATTTTATAATTAACCCATATATTCACATATTCTTAGCTAACTAACTAGGAAGACTAGTTAATTAGGGATAATTAGAGATCATGATGAGCTTCTCATCATACCCCCAAGCCAAAGTTTTGCTAGTCCCTATCAAAATTAACTAAAAATATGATGATTTAAAGCACTTGGTTTTAAATTAATATACATAATAACTATGTAGAGGAAAGCTTAGGTCAGAGAATTTTTTTTTAAAAGAATTTAATATGAATGATTAATATATAGAGCATTTGTGAAAGTTTTCTTACTTAGACTTATACTTATAACATTTTCAAAACACACTTAAAAGCAATGTTATTAACAAGAATTTTATTAAAAATTAGAATTCTCAAAAATCTCTTATTCTTTGTAACCATTCTTAACCCAAACTTAGAATACAAAGTGTTTTAAGAAAACAAAACTTAAGAGTTGGGAATTAAATTTTAACTCAAAAACTCAATAGACTTAAGTTAATCCTTTGTTTATGATATTTTACTTTTATCAATATAAGTTTAAGCAAATTAACCAGATACTCATTATTAATCAAACTTACAACAGTAAAATTCTAATCTACTAGCCTACAGTACTAAGAACAACTTTTAGACCTAGGATTTTGTCAATTCTTCTCCTTTAGGTCTCAACTTCAAATCCTCAAAACCTAATTTCTTAGGCTTCATTGCCCAATGCCAAGGTTCAGTAGCTATGATTTTAAAACATATGGGATTTGTGAAGAGAGTTGTCCTAAAGGCATCCAAAGTTGCAAAAATCCAGATCTTAAGACATCAATTTCCAATCCCAATTATTCCAATTCAAGCCTTTGGCTTGGCCTTACTCAGGTTTGGTTACTTTCTCCTCACCAGTTCTCTATCCCGAGGTCAACACTTTTTGTGTATATCTCCCCAGTGGACCACTGGGTCTCTTATTCCTAATATTTTTATCTCCATATTTTTTTTACTTTTTCTATAGGTTAGAACACCCATTTGTAGCGAGGTGTTCTTTTATTTAATGGAAGGAAGGGTAGCATCCATTTGTAACGAGATGCTTTATTTTATTATGGAAAAACTACATAAGCACCCATTTGTAACAAGGAACTTAACTGCAAGGTGTTTATTATTTATTTTTTCTTTTTTTATCTTTTCTCCCCCTTTCTCATTTTTCTTACCAACTTTATTCTCCAAATCCTTTTTCTAGGTCAGTGGCACATCCTTCACGCTTTCAAGAACTACCCTGTGAAAATCATTGGACTAAAGAGGATTCAGAATCGATCTCTTAACCTATATGTTTTCACGGTCTCAGATGCCAACAAGACAATTCTATGTGTGTGAATTTAGATATTTAGGTTACTTAGCTCTCAAACCAGAGCTTGGACAATAAAGCCCTTCACTCTCAGGTTCTTTAAATTCTTAGTTTCCTCCTATAGGATCTGTCAAGGCAAAATTTACCAGGTCTAGTTTTATGTCTTTAGCCAGTAAGAATTGTAAACTAAAATTCTACTAACTCTCTATTTAATTAACTCTAAATATCTGGCCTTTTACTTAACTTAATGGTAAAATCAAATTTTCAAAAAGCAAAAGGATTACTTAATCTAATTTATTAGAAAATTATAATTTAATCCTAAAACTTACCTTTAAAACTTAACATACTTAGTTTCTTAATTCAGGGTAAGAATAGAAAAACAAAGATTAAAAGATTTAAAGATTCTAAATTCAAATAAAATCTTGCTTAAAAATTTTTAAAAACATAAGTGTGTTTTTAAAACATGTTTAAGTAAGAATCTAAATAAGAATTGAATACTCTTAAATATTCTACATGTATTCTATATATATTTTTTAGTTTTTGACCTAAAAGAAAAATTAATCTCTTAATAATAATATAAATATAAATATACTTTTTTTCTTCTTTCCTTCTTAATTCTAGATGAATATACACCTCTTACTATTTTTATGAATTGTCATTTTCAAATTTTTGTATATATATATTTTTATTTTTATGTTTATAAGATTTTCCAATTTTTATAAATTTTTTTAAAAATTTTCAAATTTTTATGAAATTTTTTATTTTTAAATTTTAATAATTTATGGAATTTCTTTTTTTTTAATTTCATGTATATTTAATTTTTATGTGCTTTTTTATATCTTTCTATTTACACACACACTTAAAGTGAAAATTTCACTTCAACACCCTCCCAAGTCAAGATTTTACAATGTCCTCATTGTAAGAAGGGTGAAAAAATATTACACTTCATTTAGTGTAGGGTGATGGAATGAGTCGAATAGAGGAGATCAAAGATCTCTATGCGGATGATTTCAAGTCCGACCAAAGTTTAAAGTGGTCAGTCGGACTAGATGAAGGTAATCAGTAGAAAATGAAGTGAAAAATCAAAGAAAGTGTGGAAGAATAAAAAAGTATAAAGCAGAAACAACTATGTACAAAAGTGGTGGATGGATGGTACCAAACCTTAGTGGAGCCTATAACATTCTCCAACAAGACCTAAAGGATGTGATTCCAAGAAAGGTTTTAAACGTTGACCATTGACTTTGAAGGGTTGATCCATGTTGGGTTCAGTGATTTTGACATCTCCGTTGTCGAAGACTCTAACAACAATGAATGGCCCTTGCCATTTATACCTAAGTTTACTAGGGAAGAGCTTCAAACGGGCATCAAACAATAACACCTTCTGACTAGGTGTAAAGGATTTGCGGGAAATAAATCTGTCGTGGAAGGCTTTAAGTTTCTCCTTATACAACTTTGAACTCTCATAGGAATCATGACGTAATTCCTCAAGTTCGCTAAGCTACAACCTACGATTTTCACCAGCCTTCGCAAGGTCTAAATTACAGGCTTTAATTACCCAATAGGCCTTGTGTTTAATTTCTACTGGAAGATGACAGGGTTTCCCATAAACAAGTCTATATGGTGACATGCCTATTGGTGTTTCGTGGGTTGTCCTATAAGCCCACAAAGCCTCATCTAAATGGGAAGACCGATCCTTCCTATTGGGTCAGATTGTCATTTGAATGATCTTTTTGATCTCCCGATTAGAGACCTTGATTTGCCCATTAGTTTGTGGATGATAAGGTGCAGAAATACAATGTGTAACCCCATATTTTCTAAGTAAGGTTCTAACTGGGCATTAATAAAATGGGAATCGCCTTCAGAAATGATGGCATGAGGTACCCCAAAACGAGCGATAATATGACTCTGTATAAAAGGAATGACAACTCAATGATCATTTATGCGTATGGGTATGGCTTCAATCCAACGGGAAACATAATCAACAGCAAGTAAAATGTAGTGGAAGCCAAAAGAGGATGGAAATGGACCCATAAAGTCTATGCCCCAAATATCAAAGATTTCACAGACTATAATCGGGTTTAGAGGCATCATGTCTTTTCGTGACATGCCACCAAGTGTTTAGTAGCGACTACTTGCCTTACAATAAGTCTGCGAATCAGCAATTAACGTGGGCCAATAAAACCCGCATTGCAGAGCTTTTGCAGCGGTCATTCTACCAGAAAAGTGACCACCACAGGCCTGGTCATGACAAAAAGAATGGATAAAATCAATCTCAGAAGAAGTGACACAACGCCTGATGATGTTATCATTACAGAGTCGAAAAGGATATGGATCTTCCCAGAAATAGTATTTGGCTTCTGCTTTGGGTCATGATTTACGATTCCCATCCCAGTCTTGCGGGAATTGATGTGTAACCAAATAATTAACAATGTCTGCATACCAAGGAAGATCTGAAGATATGGTCAAAAGATGTTCATTAGGGAAGTGTTCAGTAATTGGCGGAGATGATTCAATTGTATCAGAAGGAAGGCAGGAAAGATGGTTGGCAACAACATTCTGTCAACCTACCTTATCACGAATTTCTAGGTCAAATTCCTGCAAAATCAAGATCCTTCTAATCAACCTAGGTTTCGTGTCCTTGTTAGATACGTGTCGGATAGCTAAATGATCAAAGTACACTATAATTTGAGATCCGAGTATATGAGATCTGAATTTTTCTAATCCAAATACTATTACTAGTAACTCTTTCTCTATAACTGTGTAATTCCTTTGTGTCTCATTCAATGTTTTACTAGCATAGTAAATTACTACCGGATTCTTCTCAATTTTCTGTCCCAAAATATCTCCTATTGCATAATCTGATGCATCGCACATGATTTTGAATGGTAAATCATAATTAGGTGGTTACAAAATTGGAGCCTGTGTAACTCTGTCTCTCAAAGTTTCAAATGCTGAAATACACTCCTCACTCATCTCAAAAGTAGCATCCTTTGTGAGGAGGTTTGTGAGTGGTCGGGCAATTTTTGAAAATCAAGTATAAATCTCCTATAACATCCCACATGCCCAAGAAATGATCTAATGCCTTTAATCGAGTCAGGAATTGGAAGATTTGCAATTTGATTGATCTTGGCTCGATCTACTTGGATACCTCACTCAAATACAAGGTGGCCAAGTACAATGCCCTTTAGAATCATAAAATGGCTCTTCTCCCAACTAAGGACAAGGTTTACTTCAATACATCTCTTAAGAATCTTCGACAAATTATCCAAGCAAATATCAAATGTCTCCCCGAAGACTGAAAAATCATCCATAAAAACCTCCATATATTCACCCACCATTTCGGTAAAAATGGCTAACATGCAATGCTGAAAAGTCGTGGGTGCATTGCAAAGACCAACTGGCATTCTTCGGAAAGCAAAGGTTCCAAAGGGGCAGGTGAAAGTCATTTTCTTTTGATCTTCAGGATAAATTACAACTTGATTATATCCATAGTAACCATCTAGAAAGCAGAAGAACCTATTACCAGCTAATCTCTCAAGGTTTTGATCAATGAATGGCAAAGGAAAATGGTCCTTTGTAATAGTGTTCAACTTATGATGATCAATACAAACCCGCCACGAATTTGCAATTCATGTGGAATGGTTTCTCCATATTCAGTTTTGATTACGGCGAGTCCTACCTTTTTGGGTACCACTTGAATTGGACTTACCCAAGGGTTATCAGATATGGGATAAATAATGTCAGCATCAAGCCACTTGATTATTTCTTTCTTAATGACCTCCTTTAAATTCAGATTTAGACATCTTTGAGCTTCTCTTGAAGGTCGTGCCCCATCTTCAATATAGATGCGATGAGTACAAAAATTGGGGCTAATCCTAATGAGATCATGTAGAGTCCACCCAATTGCCTTATTGTGATCTCGAAGAACCTTGATCAATTTGGATTCTTGTGATTTAGATAGATGAGAATTAATTATTATAGGATATGTTTGATCAAATTCAAGATATACATATTTAAGGTTGTCAGGCAATGGTTTCAATTCAAGCACAGGATTTGGGGCGGGATTTTCGATTGTGAGAAGTGAGTTAGATGATTCATATTCAAATTCAGATTTAGGATTGAGTATAGATTCTAACAAAATGATTTCATTGCTTTGAGGGTAAGTGATATCAAAAGGTGTGCTCTTTAGTTCTAAAGAACTAATGTCATCTTCAAAAGCTGCTATAGATTTTATTTCCTCAATCCATTCACAATCTAATCCACTAGAAACTCTAAACATGTCTAACTTAATTGTCTTCTCCCCAAATTTCAATTCACTCTTTCCAGATTCATAATCAATATTGGCTTTTGCAGTAGCCAAAAAGGGTCTCCCTAAGATAATTGGGGTGTCTTTAATGTGTTCGGGTACTTCAATATCAAGGACAATAAAATCTACAGGGAAGTAAAAATCCCGAACTCTTACAATAACATCCTCCAACATTCCTTTAGGTGAATTAACAGATCTATCGGCTAATTGTAAAGTCACATTGGTAAACTTAAGGTTTTCTATTTTGAAATGTTTTACCAAAGAGAAAGGAATGAGGTTAATAGATGCTCCAAAATCTAGGAGGCCTCTATTAAAACACTGACTCCCAATTATACAGGAAATAAATGGAGATCCTAGGTCTTTCTTTTTCGAAGGAAGCATACTTGAAATTATAGAACTCACATGCTCTGAAAGTACCACAGTGCTTCCTTTCTTCGACTTATGCTTAGGAGTACACAATTCCTTAAGAAATCTTGTGTAAGTCGGGATGTGTTTGATAGCATCTAGGAGTGGGATATTAATGTGCACCTGTTCAAAAATATTAATCAAATCTTCATCTAATGTAATAGGTTGTTTTTGTTTCCTAGTCTTCTTCAAAGCTTCTGGGAATGGGGAGTGGATTTCCTGTTCTACTGAGGTATTTCACTGATCTTGCAAACTAGTAGGAATTGCGGGATCGGGTTCTGTACCTCTTCTAGGTGTAGAAATAGGGGTTGTTCTAGATGTACTAGGGTCTTGGGATAGGTTCCTTGGATAAACTGGATCCCTAGTGGAAGTTCCATGGCAGGTTGTAACAGAGTTAATACCCGCATGAGAAGGAGCTGATGAAGAAGATGCTTGTTGATTTTGGAAAGATGAATTACTGATTAAAGGTTGATTTAAAATTGATTGCTGTTGATTAGGATATTCAAAATCATGATTAGAAGTGGGTGGATTCAGATTTTGATGTAGATTTGGATTCAGGGGCAATTGATTAAGGAGATGGACATGTCCCTGATTTGGATTTTGTACTCCCTGGTGTTGTCTTTGCTGGATATTCCTAGGGTTTGGAATTGGCTGGGATGGAAGGGCCCCTAGCTGACAAGATTTAGTTAACTACGTGATTTAGCCCCTAAGATCAGCCAATTCTGCCGAACATTGTCGTTGGACTTCAGTAAGAGCCTTACCATTTTGTCGCTGGCTCTCAGTTACAGCTCTCAAAATTTGGTCTAGCTGTGAATCTTTATTTGGCCCTATGAGGTTTTGCAAACCCACGTAAAATGGCCTCGTATTGTGTTGCCAAAATGACAATGTAGGCGGGTTTTGCCTGGTCTGAGTCGAATATGATGGTCATTGTGAATGGTCAGACCAAGAGAAATTAGGGTGGTTACACCATCCAGGATTATAGGAATTTGAATATGGGTTTGATCTTGGTGTGTATCCCTGAATGGCATTTAAATCTAAAGGATAAGGCATGTTTTCTGCAAAAGGTAAGGGTGGGGAAAAGGGTGGGTAAGATTGTGGGACAAAGGTCCCTCCTTGGGTTGGTGGAGGAATAGATAGAAAACCCAAGGAAGATAGATCTTTAGAATCCAGATTATTCACAAATTCCCTCCCTGCGAGAATTTGCAAAACAGGTGAATACGTGGGATTTGTAGCAAGTAGAGGCGTAAGAGTCTTCATCATATTTCTGACCTCGTTGAGAAGAGTCTTCATCATATTTCTGACCTCGTTGAGATGCTTTGCTACGATATCAACTTTGCCTAGTTTCTCTGCAATTATTTCCAAATCCTTTGAACTAGACGGGTTACCGATCTCGTGAATGCCCTTGTGCGGATTCTGATGAGTCGTGTTTGTGCCCCGTGTGAATTCTGACATAGATGCATTGTTGATCGAGTTTTCCACCATCCCTTCAAATAATTCTGAGGCATATTCTACATCTCGATTTAGGAAGTTCCGTCTGCAAGAGGCATCGACTAGATTGCGAATGCCCTCTTGTAAACCATAGTAAAAGATGTGCATTAGTTGCCAACAAGGGATGTCATGATGTGGGCATTTCCTTTGCAATTAATGAAAACATTCCCACGCCTCATGAATTGGTTCTTCTTGGTTTTGATTGAAAGTAGTAATAGCTTGCTTTAAAGCATTAGTTCGACCAATAGGAAAGAATTTCTTTAGAAATGCAGATTCGAGTTCAACTCAAGTTGAGATTGGTCATGCAATTGTTCTATACCAATAAGCAGCTTTGTCTTTAAGGCTAAAAGAGAACATCTTCATTAGTAGGATTTCCCTATTCTGATTTCGAGGTCCAAGAGTTTGAGATAGATTCTTTAGTTCTATGTGTTGGAATGGATCCTCGAATGCAAATCCATGAAAGTGAGGGATTAGACCAATAATATTCAGCTTCAATTTAGGATCATTCTCCCCAATAGGTATCCTAACATTAGGCTCTACTTATGCATTAGATGGATTATAGCAATCTCTAGGTAGAGGCCTTGGACGATTGATCGGCAAATCAGGAAGGTCAAAACCCGCCTCAGGTTGAGGTGGAGGATGGGTTTGAAGAGTTTGAAGATTATTTAGGGCTTCTTTTAATAGATTGATTCGTCTAGTTTGCTCAAGCATCCTAAGGTTCTGGTTCAGGAACGCCTCATGAACATCAAAGGGCAGCATCTCCCCCTGACCAGAAGAGGAAGGGATCTTGGGATTTTGATTCTGCATTTGTTCCATAGATGTAAATGGATCAGACGGGAAAATTAATGGTTGCTTATCTGCAACTGGCATGGGATCACCTGTCAAAGAAGTTACAAGAGGCAGATGCAAGGATCGCCTCCCATCCATAAAATGGAAAATAATGTGCAAATACACACTTACACCACAAAATTAGCGGCACGAAAACCTGCAAAACAGCACGAAGAACGCAGGTTTTGCTCTTCTTTCAAAGGAAAGAAGAGATTCCTAAGATATGTAAAAGTAATTTGGATGCAAACAAATAGAGTAACAGTATCAGAATACACATCCTAATCTCATGTCTAAGCAAGTGCGTATCCTTAAGACTCGAAGGCCTAAGGTTTAGGATCGAGATCGCTCACTACTGGCACCATGGGGCTCTAGTAGTGAGACAGACTTGTTGATCTTTGACCAAAGCCCTAAGAGGTGCAAAGAGGAGAGATAGAAAATAAGACTCGTGTGACTCTAGTGATTGCGTTGTGTTCGCGATAGCAAGCAACAGACAATAGCGATAGAAAAACTCGCATGCATTCTGCAATTAGATTTAGTCACAATTTTTAATTTCCTCTTTTTAGTTAATCTTTTTCAAAAATATATCAAAAGAATTACAATGGCCGCTTTTTAAATCTTTTCAAACAAAATATGTGGTCTTTTTTATTAATCTCAAAGACAGGGATCTACACGATTTTTTCGCATTTTCCCGCTGATGCGAGAAAAATAGTAAAAATACCCGAGTCAGATCGCAAAAGATATACTAGTAGACAGAATGCACTCCTAAGAGTGCATGCTTATGATATGTTGCTACTAGTCAGATAAGATGTATTTTTGTATTTTTTTTATTTTTTTACCTAATGCAACAATTCAATCTACACCAAAGACTAAAAATAGAAATACTTACAATGGTATTATAGTGAACAATGAAACAAAAACCCACCTTCAACCTGAGATTACCCGCAAAGGTAAACCTAAAAAGAAGACAGAAAATAAAATAAAAACAAAACTTATTAGAACAAAAACATTAAAAATAGTAAAATTATAATTACAAATACCTCCTATTTACGCAATTAAACCAAGTAAAATTTTGATGAAGCAAAATATTACCTCCCCGGCAATGGTGCAATTAAAATGTTAACATTATCTCCCAACTCAATTAATTAAGTTAATTTTGCTTAATTAAGAGTAGAAGAAAGTAACTTAGGTTAACTCAAAATTGTGTTGGTTCAGTAGTATAGGGTCGAATTAACCTAACATTTTAGATTTTTTCAACTATTTGAGTCTAGGTCATTCGCTGGGAGGTATACAGTATTTCAAATTCACCAATTAATTCTAAATATCTTATTGGTATAGGAGGTATAATTAAGTTAATCTTAATATCATGAATTTTGCAAAATGATATAAATTGAGGAAATATGCAAAATTCCATATGAAATCACATTTACAACATTGAAAAACATGTAAATTATCTATCTATTTCAAAAGAATTAAGGCAAATAAGAGTTTATCTATTCAAAGTATGCCTTATTAGAATAATTAAAAGCAAGAGAAATTAAAAATATAACAAGAAAAATGAACTCCTTTTCTTTTTATACTTTAGCCTCTCTCTTTTCTTCTTTTTAAGCTTCTTTCTTTCTTTCTTTTCTCTATTTTCCTTTTCTTTTATTTATCCTTTATCTTTCTCTTTCTCTTTTATTTCTCTCGAGCAGCCTTTCTTTTCTTTCTTCTCTTCTATTCTGCCTCTTTCTTTCCTTAGCCTTTCTTAAGCTTTCTTCCTTAGTTTCCTTCTTCCTTACCCTTAGTGATTTTCCCTTCAGCACTTAGCCTTCAGCCTTTTGATCCTTAGCTTCAGTTGAACCAATCCGTTTTTTCTTCCTCAACCAAAAATTGGTTTTTGATTTGCGGCTCAGACCTTTTGGGGATACGCAGCACCCTTTACAGGGTGGGACTAGACCCTACCAGATCCTCGCCGGATTCAATTTAATTCGATTTATTTTCAGTTTATTTCTCGAGACAAACTGACCCAACTGCCTCCCAGGCCTCACCCTCCTAGGGCAACACACATCGCACGCCCACACAGGCACTCGCTCGTAGGCACACACGCCCGCACACACACTCGCATATGCCTATTCGGTAACCAGTATCTGTGCATCGAGCGCTAACGACTGCATAGCACCCTTAACAAAATGCTTTTATACTAATGCGGCTTCTCCAGAATCTCCGATACGGGACTAAACTTTCCCCTTCCAAAGCTTACTTCAACTGGGAATATCTCCTAGCTCAGAGCTTCAAACCAAGTGAATCAACGCTTGTTGGAAAGCTCTTGAGTAGCTCTATAGGATTATAGGCACAATTTAAGGCTAAGGGGAAGATTTCCTCTATGATTTGAAAGGTGGAGTTATGGGTTTCCTACGGTATATTTATGCCTGGAAATGAAATTAATGTTGCAGAGTCCATAAGCTAGGCTTTCTCTCTTTACTAAGGTTCTAAATAGGTTGTACAAGTATTTTCGCAGTTGCTGGAATTAGTTTTAGGCTCTCAACTTCTTCAAGAAATGCAGAGAAACTTGAAGCTTCTCTGAAAGCTTCAGAGACTAAAATCAAACATAAGAAAGGTGTAACAGAAATATATAATCATTCTCAATTGTTTGGAATAACCTTTGATGGATGTAACAAACTCATCTCGGTGGAAATCACAATCAAATCTCATCCAAAACCACTGCCAACAGTTCAGGTTCAAAAACAACCTAAAATTGCAGTGTTTGAATTACAACAAAATTAACCCACAGAGCTCATTTAATTCACTCTAAAATCATTCATATGAATCTCAGAAGCAATTCAAGCTCCTCAAATCATCAGATTGAGCTCAGAAACAAAGTATCCAACTCATGTTTGACTAAAAGGCTCAAAATTTTGACTTTCTGTTCTATGCTTCTTCACAAGAAATTAAAGCCTAAGATAGGATCCTTTCATCCTCAAGAATTTGTTGAACCCCTTAGACAGATGATTAAACCTAAGAAACTAGGGTTCCAGGCTCGTCGCCTAAACTCAAAATGTACGTTGTTCGTCAGAAGAGTTAGAAGGTTGTTACACTAATTTAAGCACAAAATCAACTTCAGTGCATTGCACTGAAGCTTCTTAATCCCTCAAATGTGACTTTTAGTCTTCTGTCAGACTCCAACTCCACCAGATTTGGAGAAGATGAATCAGTATTCCTAGCTCCAGGTGTTAAAATTCCAAATAAACAACCTCAAACAAATCAATGATCGAAATTAAGTCATTTTGGAGCTTCTTGCCATCTTCTATAGGCTGAAGATCATATTTCACTAGCTGGAGCTCACTGGAGCTCTGGTGAGTCCAGTAAAAGGTGTAAATTGTGTACTGAAAGAAAAATCTTGCCATTTTTTATTTGAAAAGGTTCCTGAGGTCACAACAAACCTCAGGATCGCATTAAATTCCTCGTTAACTCATTAGATGAAAGATTAAACAATGAATTCAGCTTGAATGAATTTTGAATTGGTTGAGGCATAGGACTTGATCTCCCACATAGATGAGTGGTCAAGACAAGTCAAGGAAGGATTGCGATGATAAATACTTAGTTAATTTAATGTTTTAACTGCTCTTGAGCCACCATTGACAGCGAACTCAGGAGCTTAGATAAAATTAGGCTTTTACATTATATATAGTATTTAATCAAATTAAGATGATAATTAGGATCCTTTAATGGTGAGTGAGTGATGGAGGATCCGATGGATGTGGAATTAGGTCAACTACAGTTGCTATGGACAGTAGAAGTAGTTGATGAAGGTGGATTTGGATTAGGTGAATCATTGATCAAATTAAAGATTAAATGTGATAGAATTGATCATCAATGATAAAATAAGGTGGACAGTGGATTCAACAGAAAAAATTAGGGCTCTGGCAAGCTCAAGGAGCTCACCGGAGTCGAAGAAGATGAACATTGAAATCTAAAATTATGACTAAACTACCTAACTAACTACCTATCTAAACTACTCTACTACTCCTACTCCTATCCTACTGTTACCTGGACGAAGGGGAGAGAGAAACTTCGTCCAAGGCTCATGGCGGAGGAGTGAAATCAGAAGGGAATTAGGAAGATCTCCGGTGGCGAATATGAGATGAAGCAGAGGTAATCCTTGGTCAGCACCTGTGTCCAGAGGCGCGGCTGACCTCGGCGAAGTTCTTGAGCCAATTGAGGTGGACGGAGGAAGTCAGAAGATGAGGTGGAAAGTTCGCCAGAGTTGTGGAGGGAATAGCCTATCGAAGTCGGCTGCAGTAAAGAAGAGAGAAGGGAGCCAACTTGAAGAAAATCAAGGGGGTCAGGGGGTATTTATAGTTGACGGCGGCGAAGGAGGAGGAATCTGGACGCATAAGAGACTAGGATGAGGTAACCACCGACGTCTTCTCCGATGATGGTGAAGTTATCTCCTACCCTAAATTAGAATAAAAGTGCCATCCAGACCAATGGATGAAGATGGGATGGTGAGCGCAAGCTCTAGGAGCTTGGGGAAGGTGCGGTGACGTCAGATGGGTGGTGATCGTGTGGTGGAAGCACCCTCGATCGTCAGCCGTTCAACTAGCTGAAGAGAAGAAGACAAAGAAGAAGTCAGGGACCTGGCTGTGATAAAACATAATGACCTATATGCAAGATAAGGACCTAATTGGAATGAATTGTAAGGACCAAAATGTAAACTCTGGTTTTCAAGGTTTATTTTAATTTAGATCTTTTTCAACTTTTTCTATATGATTATAAATAAGGTAGTTATTATATTTAGACCTTGAATTTACATTTTTGACCTTTTCTGGTTAATTTATTTAATTAGGTAATGTTAAGTTATTACATACTTATGTATATATTATGCATAGGTTAGTTAACTTATTAATTAGAGGAATGATTGTTAATATCTCGAGTCCAATTATTAATCAGATTATTGCTAATATTAATTAGATGTTAAAATAGCATTTTAAACTTATTTTAAGGTCCTTTACTATATATCCCTTATTTTATAATTAACCCATATATTCACATATTCTTACCTAATTAACTAGGAGGACTAGTTAATTAGGGGTAATTAGATCTCGTGATGAGCATCTCATCATCTCCCCATTGAGATCTTTGATATTTGGGGCATCGATTTCATGGGTCCCTTTCCTATGCCCTTTAGATATGAATACATCCATGTGGCCAGGGACTATGTATCGAAATGAATAGAAGCCATACCCACGTGGACCAATGACCATTCCGTGGTCTTGGATTTTGTTAAGGCTAATATCATTTCTCAATAGGGGTGCCTGATGTAACCATGTTTATATTACATAAAATGTCTATTTATGCATGTTCTTAAGCATAGAATTGCATTACATACTATAAATATTGCATAGCATGCATCATCTTGCATTTAGATTAGTCTGAATAAAATGGAGGTTAACTATCTCCTTTTATGTTCAGGGACAAGGTGACTTTTTATTGGGGCCTCGGATCGAAGATCCAATCGTACGGATCTGATCAGGGCAACGATTGGAGTTCAACAACACCAAGATCGCCCTAATCAGACATTTGTAGCATTAGATAGAGACTGAGGAACCCTAGAAGATCAAGGGCCAAGATGGTGCTAATCCACACTTTTGATGGCAAATCTGATCGCACAGATGAATTCGGATCGATAACTGCGGCCTAACGGCACAAAAATTGACTCAATCTGATACCCGTGGCATCATCTACATCGCCTAGAAGATGGACGGCCAAGATGGTGCCACGTGGTGCCATCTCGACCGTCTAACCGACCACACGCATCCATTGAAGGCACCTGTGATAAGTCAATTTTCGCTTTCGAATAATGTATTAGGATGATTTGTTGTCGTAGGATCAAAGTGGTGGAAAACTGCTTAACAAAGTAATTAAAATTAAAATTAAACCACTCACAGGAGAGCGGGCCATGTCCACAGGGAGGCAATGACTTATTTAAACTCACAATTAGGTCAAAATCAAGTTCACTAGACTATTCTCCAGATCAAACAATGCCTGTGTAGCACTGAAAGTAAACCTTAAATTTATGGAGAAGTCAAGGGGTGTTAGTGTAATTTTTACGTCAGAAAATTATCCATGTGCAAGAGTATGCCATGTACTATTCACTTGCATGCATACTAAAATGTAATTCAAAATTAAATTCAACTCACATAGAGATGAATAATAAGGTTTAGAAATTATCTAAAAGCATGAGCAAGAAAGCATAAATTCACCATAATAAAATAATAATAAATCAAAATTCATTTTTGTGGCAATGGCATGAAATGTAATTATTAATTTAGGATGAAACAGGGGATTAGCTTTGGGTGGAGCTTGTGCACGGATGAAGGAGAGATGGGTGGTGAGTTGGCGACCAGAGGTAGCCCTCCCCGATCCACACCTAACGGCGGTGGCAGCTTGATGGATGGTGGTCGAAGCTGGCCTGATGGAGGAAAGAAGCGGTGATGGTGGAGGTTACTGCTGCTGGCCGCGCATGGTGCAGGCGTGAGGAGGGGCAGCATGCAGGCGTTGGGGGCTCTGCAGGCGTGAGGAGGTGAGACGCGCGGGTGCTGGGAGCGCTGCAGGCACTACTGGAGGATGCGTGAGCATGTGTGGGGGTCTGATGGCGCCGGTTGCAGATGCTGCAAGGAGGCGCTGGAGGGGGGACTGTTGGCACGTGGGCGTGGGTGCGTTGGGGGTGAAGGCGCGCACGGGGTATGGTGGTGCGAGGCATGGGCACTGGGGCATGGTAGCTTATGAAGGCACGCAGTGGGCAGGTGCGCGGTGGGCAGGCGTGCTTGGCAGGTTGAGGTGCAGGCAAGAGAAGTTGCAGGGACTCTTGGCGGTGTGGGTTTTCACCCCACATGCCCACGGTGGTGGAGTCGCACTGTCGCGATGGGAGGCCGGTGGTATGGAATGGATGATAAGCAAAGTTCTCCACACAATGAGGAACAAAGGAGTGGTGGCTTCCTCTTGAACGACAATCCTTCCTTCTCTTTTGTAGCCACGGCTACAAAGATTTGAAATTCAAAAGCCACCGTTGAATCCATGCTGATGCGCAGGTGGATGAGGCGGAGATGGAGGAGTTACTTGCAAAGGAGAAGAAGAAAAAAAGAATAAAATAATTAGGATTATTTATACATAACTCCTTAACTTCTGTGTTAATTAAAATAGTGCACCTAATTAATTAACTAATTAAATGTATGCAACCCTCGATTAATTCTAAATGCATGAATTATGCACTTAAGTTAAAAATATGAATTAATTTATTTACATCATAATGTATGCTATCTAAATGTTAAAATTAACTTAATGTCTAGATACTTAAATACTTAAATAGCCCACAAATATGGGCTAATCGAATACCCCCATGCCTAATTTTTGCTAGTCCCTAGCAAATCCAAGCAAAACCTAGCACTCCAAGTAGACTAACCAACCCAAACGGTCATCCTTTAGAAACATGTTAAGGTCAGACTTTAGACCTAAGGTTCCTAAGTAGTTGCTAAGTTACAGACTAGGTCAGCTAAAGACGAATTGCAGGCACAAGTTTCCTTGATTTTCAACTCTACCGTAAGGTTTATTGATCCCTGAGATTAAAGCATCTGTGCATGTGCATTGGTCAGAGTTATTTGACGTTGGTATGATTGCCAACCTATAATGGAAAAGGGTTTTTTTTTTTTGAATAATATATATATTTTTTGTTTAATTCCTCTAAATCTAACCTCGGATCAGTTATCAACATGGTCTGTGTCGGATTCATTGTCCCCATCACCGTACCTTGAAGGGTGCCTGGCTTTCGATGTTTCGAGATAGCATCACCCATAGTGACCCCAAGAACTCCTGGCAATCGACACTTCGAGAAAGTATCTCCCATGGATTTCTTAAGAGAATTTAGGCTTGTGGCAATCGACACTTCGAGATAGGGTCGCCCATGGTACCTGAACCACACAATGCGCTTACATGCCCCCAATAGGATGGATATCCTAAGTGATGAGCACCAAGGAGGTAATATGTTATCATCGCATCCTCAAGGTGAGTATATACTCCACCTCTCCTACGGTAGGAACTCTTTCAATCAAATTGTGCTTTCAAGCCTCTCCTAAGTCAAAACTAAGAGAATCAAATTTCTTTTAAGAAATGAATTAAGGTGATCACTTACTTACACAAGACCAAGTGTGTGAAATTTCGATGCTTGGGTTAAAAGGACCCGTAAACCAAAAGCTAGAACAAGACTCCAGGTACAACCTCACCTTTTAACTCAATCCCTAGCTTTCCTTCCTCAACCTCTTGAGGAATGGTCCGCAACTTAACTCCTACTTAAGCTTTTAAGTCCACAAAGGACCCTAAAGGTCTAAAGCTAGTAGCTCACTTAGCTTCTAAAGTTCGACCCTAGAATCAACTTAGTCTAACCTAAAGTTCTGATCTTATGCCTAGGAATGCAGGGCCAGCCAGTTAAGCTCAATAATACAAAATGTTTCCTTTTTTTCTCTAAATGCAAATGTATGCAATGCAGAATGCTTTAACTAAATGCATGAATGCGCTATGTATAAATGCTATGTATATCCTTAAGTACACCCCCGCATGCCTAAAATCTATAATGTCCCCATTGCATAGAAGGATATTACCTAGGTTAGAGATGGGCTACCGTTAATTTGCTAGCAGTCGAGTAGCCAAAGAACCCACAAATCAAGTTCAAGGATTGCAGAAATAGGCCCTAAAAATGAGCAAAGTAATGCTGGCCTAGAAAACAGGTAACTTAGGATGTCGACGAGCTGATGATGAATCTCAATAGCAAATGCTCACCCAACTAAGATGGGGATGAAATCTTCCCATGTCACCAGAGGAGGTTCTAAAGGATAAACTGGCATAACAACCTCCAAAGGGGTAGGGGGAGGATGACAAGGATCCTCCAAAAGGAATGGGGAAGGACTGGTGCAGAGATAAGCCCCCAGGGCAATGGACGACTAAAGAAATCATCAATCCATACCCGGTACTCCATTATAGGAAATATTGGTTTGTTAAGCCCCCTAGTTAGAACAAAAGTGACCATATCTCTAAGCCAAGGATCATCTAGGGTGTCCAAGTTTCGAGGTTGTGGGATGGCCATAAGATCTAGGTTGGGTTTAATCAGCTCGGTGTCCATCCCTAGCAATCTTTCCAAATCCTCAATTCATCCCTAGCATTCCTTGCACTATCACAAGTATCTTCCTGCACTTCATCAGGAGTCAAAATTTTGCCTTCAAACATAATCGAATCAAAGGGTGACTTCAAATCAAATGAAGGTAGGTTGGAAGCAACAGATCTAGGGATTATCCTATCAATGTCATCCTCAGGCTGTTGTTCTTTACTCAAATCTTCCTTGGAGTATATATGTTAATCCACATAAATCTTAGAAGTTGCTTCCAAATTTTCCAACATTTGATCATGAGGAGAAATATCTTCGATGGGTGTGCTAAGGAAACCTAAATTGGTCAAATTTGTGACATCCTCAGGGACTAACTCTTCAAATAAGACATAATCACCCTTAGTGTCACTGCAAATCTTGAGTGTAGGTTCCTCATATAATTTATCCTTCTTCTTATCATACAATTCATCATATACCCAAGGTCTAGAATCATCTAAAATCTCAGCAGATCCCCTAGGATACTTTATCTGAGGTAAATGCTTTACACTGTAACATCAGACTCCTCAGATAGGTCAATTTCTTCAGGGTTAGGTTCCCTAAGGGTGGGCTTGAGTTCCATCTCCTGATCAGAAGGGAGGGCAGGATTAATAACTTGACTTTGTCCCACTTCATCAAATGTCACGAAAATACTATCATCTGGGTAGAGGTCTTCCAATGGTACCATCATTCCCTTCTTTTGACTCCAATATAATTCAAGTGGATACTCAACCTTATCATCATCTTCCTCGGGTTGCCACCTTCCTTCATCCAATACGTAGCTACTACTTTCATATGTATCTTCCTCCCACTTAAGGCGTGGATCTCTCAATGAAGTGTCATCTAACGGGGAGGTTTCAAAATCGATCCTCGAAAAGTAGCTATTCTCCCTTACTTAATCCCCAAAATTTCCCTCCAACTTAAAGTGTAGCTCTCCCACGAGAAATGCATCTATTGTAGAGGAGTGTACATCATCCTCAATGGGGTAGATTGGGTGGCTAATTTCATCTCTTTCTTGTTGGCCTGCTCTCAAAGATTCTCCTAACAATTCAATCATTTCATCTTGCATTTTTTGTATTTACATCTTCAGGAGGAGAGGTTATTTCTATCAGGAGAGAAGTCAGGCTCAGGCTTATAGTACCTAGGAGTGTCTGTCCAACCATTATAATTATTCATGGAGGGTGGGTTGGGTATTTCTATGGTGTGTGGGATATTGGGCAAAGCAAATCCCGCTCTTAGGTTCTTCTCACTGATTTGGGGCTTAACCAGGCCAATGCTCCTATAATAGGAGTAAAACAGATCCTAATGATTGTCATTATGTCCATCAAAGGGTAGACCATCTTAGTGTATGGGATCGAAGAGTGCAGAGTGGGGGTAAGGGTGTGGGCAAGATGTAAAAGGATGAAAATCAATGTGGTCCATTCTAACTCACACCTCAATCATAATTCCCCAAGCAAAACACAATTCAAAAAGGACTTTTTAGGTCTTTCCCAATTTAGCCTTTTGATTTTAAGTCAGATTGTAGGTGTCAATATAATTTGTTCAATCAATTTACACGCTTATTGTCGACCTACGGATCACCTAAGAAGACCTAGCTGGAGCTTAGGTGTTCTTCCCTAAATCTCAAATGGTAGAAAAACTCCAAAGATGAAAGATCGAGGGATGCAAGTAGGCCTAAGCCTTCCTTTGAAGCTATGCTTTCGCGGTGCTTCTCAACTATCCCCAAAAATCCGTGACAGGGTATCCCCCTCATTGGAGTTACAAAACCTTTGATCTCAAGTTCTAAACACTTCCGAATCCAACGGTAGGAGGGCTCTTGTCCTAGTATTTTGAAACCTAAGGAGTGTATAAACGTGCGCCGTGGTGCAAGAGATATAAGTGTGCATACACCGTAAAGATTTTGAATTTTGAATCTCACACCAAGTTTGAAAATCAAATCCTTGGTTTGTAAAATGTCCCTCCTTTAATTAGTCCTTTTTCCATAAAATATGTGACCACTTGTTAGATCTATTCAATACAGATTAGGTGATCTTGAAATTAATCCAAATGCATTTGCATGACAGGTAGAAATGAAAAGTTAGAAGTGCATACCTAATTCCGGCATTCTTCATGCAATAAGCAAGATAGGAAATTAGATCTAGATGCTGCTCATTCAATCCTAAATGATAAGACCTAGGGGCTGGCAGCTTCTAGCAGGTAGCTCGTGTTTTTATTTATTTATTTTTATGCACAATCAAGAAAAATAAAATCAATTCACAAAGGAAAACCTAGATGTAAAGGAAAAGGGAATAAGCTCCCAAAAATTACCCAACACGGGCCTAAAATAAAATCGGGGAACAAACCCCTCAACTGTACCCCAGAACAAGGGTTTTCCAAATGAATGTACTAAAATAAAGAGAAGAAAGAAAAATAAAATCTATATACATCTAAATGGATGAGACAAAGATGTGGTCCTCCGGATATCTCCTCCAGCAGTGGAAATAAGGTCCACCAAGGCGTTGCTGAGGCAGGTGTGTTGCTCCTTCTCCCAGTGTCGCAACTCCACCGACGATGTCAAGAATCGCCTGATCTTTGAGGCTAGTGCGACAAAATGTCTCCAAACACGTGTACCTCACACTAAACAGAAAATCAAATTTAAATATGCCTTGAATAAAATGTGAACAAATAATTAAATAAATGCGAGTCTAATAATCACGTTGCCTCCCTGGCAACGGTGCCATTTGATAAGTCGATTTTCGCTTTCGAATAATGTATTATGATGATTTGTCGTCATAGGATCAAAGTGGTGGAGAACCGCTTAACAAAACAATTAAAATTAAAATTCAACCACTCACAGGAGAGTGGGTCATGTCCAGAGGGAGGCAATGACTTATTTAAACTCACAATTAGGTCAAAATCAAGTTCGCTAAACTATTCGCCAGATCAAACAATGCCTGTGTAGCTCTGAAAGTAAACCTTAAATTTATGGAGAAGTCAAGGCGTGTTAATGTAATTTTTATGTCAGAAAATTATCTATGTGCAAGAGTATGCCATGTACTATTCACTTGCATGCATACTAAAATGTAATTCAAAATTAAATTCAATGCACATAGAGATGAATAATAAGGTTTAGAAATTCTCTAAAAGCATGAGCATGAAGGATACTGCTGCTGAGCATAAATTCACCACAATAAAATAATGATAAATCAAAATTCATTTTTGTGGCAATGGCATGAAATGTAATTATTAATTGAGGATGAAACAGGTGATTAGCTTCGGGTGGAGCTTGTGCACAGATGAAGGAGAGATGGATGGCGAGTTGGCGACCAGAGGTAGCCCTCCTCGATCTGCACCTGACGGTGGTGGCGGCTCGATGGATGCTGGTCGGATCCGACCTAATGGAGGAAAGAAGCAGCGGCGGTGGAGGTTACTGCTGCTGGCTGCGCGTGTTGCAGGCGCGAGGAGGGGTAGCATGCGGGCGCTGGGGGCTCTACAAGCGTGAGGAGGCATGGCGCGCGGGCGTTGGGGTTGCTGCAGGCGCTGCTGGAGGATGTGCGGGCACGTGTGGTGGTCCAATGGGAGGCTACAAGTGCAGCTAGGAGGTGCTGGAGGGGGGACTGCTGGCTCGCGAGCATGGGTGCGCTTGAGGTGAAGGTCTATGCGGGGTTTGATGGTGTGAGGTGAGGGTGTTGGGGCGTGCTGGCTTGTGAAGGCGTGCGGTGGGTAGGCACGCTTGGCAAGATTGAGCCCCGGGTAGGAGAAGTTGTAGGGACTCTTGGCGGTGTGGGATATCACCCCACACACCCATGGTGGTGGAGTCACATTGCCATGGTGGGAAGTCGGTGCTATGGAATGGATGAGAAGTAAAGTTCTCTACACAGTAAGGAACAAAGGGGTGGTGGCCTCCTCTTGAACGGCAGCCCTTCCTTCTCTTTTGTAGCCAGGGCTACAAAGATTTGAAATTCAAAAGCCACCGTAGAATCAATGCTATTGCGCAGGACGAGGAGGCGAAGACGGAGGAGTTACCTGCAAAGGAGAAGAAAAAAGAATAAAAAAATTAGGGTTATTTATATGTAACTCCTTAACTTCTATGTTAATTAAAATAGTGCACCTAATTAATTAACTAATTAAATGTATGCAACCCTAGGTTAATTCTAAATGCATGAATTATGCACTTAAGCTAAAAATATGAATTAATTTATTTACATCCTAATGTATGCGATCTAAATGTTAAAAGTAACTTAATGTCTAGATATTTGAATACTTAAATAGCCCACAAATATAAGCTAATTAGCCTGCAGCAATGCTTCCCCACTGTTGCATCAAGATCCAACGGTTGCGAGGCACCTACGCTTAAGCGCTCGACACAAATGTGCCCACAGCATGTTGGTTGAGCGCTTTAACGCAAAGCTGAGGCACACGTTCGAGCCTCGCCATGCCTCAACTGGAGAGGGAAAGCATGCGTGATCGACCTCCTGATGAGGACCCACCGGTTGTGGGCACCCGGTAGCGTCCACATGCCATCGCATACCCTCATGTGACGCAGGATTGTACGCGTATGTGCTCGTAGAGGAGGCACGGCGAGGAGCGCTCTCGGTCATTCGATCTCATGATCGAACGGTTGAGATTTGGAGGACGTGAATGTGCATTTAGCACGGGGAGGTGAGCGGGCGCGCACGCACCGCCCCACTACGACCACGTTCAGGCCTTTAGTGACGTATCCTTTAGTGACGGATTAATCCATCACTAAAGGCTCTGAATTAATGATTTTCAACATAAAAAGACCAAATTGCCCTCACTCCTTGCAATTGTAAAAGGAGATGCCCTCTATACGAAATGGGCATCCCTTCCTTCTTTTCTCTCCTTCTCCAAAGCTCAAGAGAAGCTTGTCTCACACCCGGGATGCTTCTCAAGAGATAAATTCAAATTTTTGCCCCCATTTCGGAAATGGATCCCACGATGACAACGACGTGCTGCCCCATTCCCGTTCTTCCTGCTTCATCCTCCTTCTTGCTCCGTTCCCCATCTTCCAGGCGTTGTCCCATCCAACTTGTCCTCTAAGCGATCGACGAGGAGGATATCTCTCTCTCCATTCTTTTTACTGCTTTCTAGTGTAATCATTTCTCCCTTTCTAGTCGTATTGAGTAGTGTAAAGAATAACTTTTTGATAATGAAATCCATGTTTATTCTACATCCCTTTTTGCTTTTATTTGTAATATTCTCTCTCTCTCTCTTCTGTTTATTATTTATTAAATAGATAGATAGTTTCCAATCAACTATTCTGCTTTGTGGCAAATAAAACAAATGCGTATTTCTAATCAAACGTCTGCCTCCCTGAGTTCGACCTGGGATTTCTATTCTGGTATAAATTTTATTTGTTGAACACAAGTTCTTTGCTTTTAAACTACAACGATAGGTTTTCAAAACCAAATACGATAGCGTAGTAACCCAAAGCTTCAACATTTTGGTGTCGTTGCTGAGGAGGCGATGCTCTTTGATTTTTTTTGCGTTTTCCAACTTGCAAATCATTTACCTAACTTCTCTCCTTTCTTATTGTGATTGCAAGTACTCTTTTGAGACGGGCAAAAGCAGTAAATTGGAGCAGAGTGGTGTTGAAGGTTCTGTAAGTTTTCCCCCACCTTCCACCCATTAGTTTTTATTTCACCATGTAATAACACAAATATAAATCAACCTAGGTGTTCTTATAAACTCTAAGTTTAGCTTTGTTTATTTGTTTGACACCTACACTCGCCTCAACCTCAACATTTAAATGAAAAAGAAATAAAAAATCTCACAGAGGTACACAACCTCATCTGATTTTCAAACTCAATCGGTAAGCCGATCTTTGGAACCGGTACACACGTCCAAACACATAATTAAGTATAAATCAGATTAGGTAATCACTTGTGTGCCAAATTAAGTGGTGCAATAAGCTAATTGTTTGAGTTGATTTCGCCGTACCACCTCAATTAAAGTCAACTCATCAAGTAGCTACCGCATGGTTCAACTCTTAGGGATTTACCAGGAACTCCACATTCTTTTAAGTTTTAAAGGAAAACATCTTCACTTGTGCTTTCAAAACCTGGTGTGCCAACAAAACTTGTTTGAAAATACCTAAAGTTGAAACTTAAAAGCTATTAATCAGGATTTGAACCCTAAAATTCACCGCATCAAAAATAATCTTGCTTGAAAACCACTGGTTGTGCATGCACACACACATCAATCAATCATTAAGGGCACAACCTAGATAAAGGGCCCATCACATTCTAAAGCACATTCAAATCTAGCCCTAAATAAAATAGAGTAAACATTGGACTTAAGGATTCAACTCGCTCTTCGGAGCTCAGAACGAGATTATTTTCGATTAGTCTGTTTCTACTACTCAATCTGATGTCTAGCTAGGGGAGAAGAATCAAACAATCGCAGCTGGACGGTACACTAGGAACTGGAGGTGCAAACCAAAGGAAGAACCTTCTCCCCAATCCCTCCTTCTAACTAGTTGGATTGAACAGGCAGAAGTAGATCAAATCGTTTCTTTATCTCAAGATGGGTTCTCGGAGTCTGTAGGTCATTAGGCTAGCCGACTTAAGGACAGGTTTGATTGCTTGTATTGCAGGGCACCTTTCTTCCTCTCATCTATCATGAATCCTTCTACATTTTATAAGCATTCCCGCTCTTTCCCTCCTCTTATGAGTTATCCTCAACATGACGATTATCCCGACTTGTACTGTAATCAACCATTGGTTAGTTGGGATAACTAGGATTGGGGATACAGTTTCGGATCTCCGTGTTTTGGGTCTAACCATGAACACCATAATTGTGATTTCTATCCTTCTCAAAGCCACATCGATTAGAGATCGCCACCCTTTCATGGACAACCTAATACCATCTATAATCAAGGAGGATACACTGATCCTTACCCATCCTCTGATTAAACTGCCTTTAAGTCATCACCACCTTTTGAACAATCCAAAATGACTTATTATCAGGAAGGGTATCATGAATCTCAATTCGTTAACTCCTCTGTACTGATCCCAATCCCACCCAACCTTGAAACAAGTCATTTGGTTCAGGGTAACCAGGTTCAAGATAAGGTTTTGGCTAACTTGAGGAATAGCATACAATCTTTAGAAGTTCAGCCAATACCTTGCATTGGAAAATTGGAGCCCTTGTTGAGATGATTGATGATTTAAACAAGTATTTGTTGGATTGGCTCCAGGATGTTAAGGATAAGAACCCAGGTGAGTTTCTACTTGGGAAGTTAGCAAAATTGAGAATGAGATTTGTGGTTGCTTTAGTTCAACCATGGGACGATTCCCAGGATGAACCCCCTTCAGGAGAGCTTATGTCAGAACATGCTCAGGCACCTGTTGAAGGGGACACGTGTTACGAGGCTGACCAGATTGAATTAGAGTAACCAATTAAGGATGATATGATTTCTTCTCCTGAGATCCTTAAACCGGGGTACGAGGAAACATATGTCTCCATGGATCAGAAAGTGATGGATAATTATGGGACATACATTAATACGGATTTTGATTTATTTGATTCTGATGGTGAAGATTCAGTTTATGAAGTCTCATGAGAGTTTACAAAACACGATTTCTGTAAGACGATTGGGCCTGAGGAATCTGATAGATCATTTGATAGCCCAATAATTAAGGAAACTAATCTTATTAGAGCTCACTTGACTGATCTAGAATCGCATTTTCTGGAGGATGCAATCCAATGCTCTGATTGTCAGTTACATCCCATTGAATTTACTGATAATTCTATTTTTGAGATAATTAGACCTAAGTCAATTCTGATTCAGCCACATCTTTTAGACTTGGAAATTTTAGATGGGTGATTAATATGCAGGAGATCCCGAAATTTGACATGCTGAAGGAGGATAGGAGCTGGGAAATTTTTATTTGGGAAGCAAACTCTGGAGGAAGTAGAAGACCAAGTCTAAGGGTTCCAATTAAGCTGAAATCATCAAACCAGGACCCTTACAACATTTGTTCTAAGGATGTCCAACCCAAGCACACATTCATTGATTATCCTTTGGAGCTTGATTTTTCTGTAACCCGACTCTTTGGTCTTGAATTGCAACCTCATAAATCGTAGGCCCGACCCCGCTTGCATACTAATTTTAGGTTTTGGGTAATTTTTATCTAGAACATTAGATATTCTTGATTATGGGGTATGGGTCTGCACCACAATCTGGTCCACATTTGTGGACATCTGCTGGTAGGTCAGAGGTTTCATCTTTTTATTCTAATTCTGACCTGCACCTGTGAATTCTTTATTTCTCTTCCTTGTATAGTGTGCCTAGCTGAAGGCATTAAATTCAGCACATATGCAGTTTTTCTTTATCTCGGAGTGGACCCGTCATTCACATAATTCAGGTGCTTTCTACTTTATTCCACTCTATTTTATGTCTTTTTAATACAACGTGGATATTGCATTAGATAGGCATGGGGGGTGGATATTCATCTCCGAATTAATTCATCAGCTCCATAGATTCGTTTTATTTTCTTTTATTTACATATTAAAAAAAAATTTATGGAATTAGGAAAGAGAACTTAGGCTTAAGAAAATTTTCAACCTTAGGAAATATTACATTAGGATCTGAACATAAGGACCCTTCAGGTCTTTGGGCTTAATTAGCCCATGTATCCACTAAAATGTGATTTGTTTTTTGAGTCCTCGCCAACCTAAATTCTACTTTAATTTGAGTAAATAAGTTTGGGTGATAAGTGATGAGTCCATTAAAATGGACTAATATTCATCCTAAGTATATTTAATCGTATAGTTTAGGTGTGTTAATAATGGCAATTAAGTTATAGAATATTTGTATGCCTTATAATTTGAGTTTATAACATTCTATAACTTAATTATTTTGTTATTTTTATATGCAGGTAATAAAACCTAAAAAGAACAAGGGTGGGGGGATAATTTCCCCAAACAGCTGCAGCTATTTCCCCCCTCCCCCACCGGACATTGGGGTAATCTTCTCCAACAATCACCGGCCAAAAAAAGAAAGGGATTTGCAAATCCCTGGATTGACGCATGGAGGGAGAGAGAGGACTTAAAAATAGAAGAGGCGGCGTGCACAAAGGAATCTTCCCCCTGCAGGGAATGGCTCTCTCTTCTCCACTGTGGAGAGGGCGAGCACTGTGCCGCTCCTTCTCTACCTCAAGCAGTAGCACCGAGCGCCTCTCCCTTGCTATGTGCCTTCACCAACTGCCCACACCTGCCATCCCTGCAGCACCGCAGCATTAGCCCATGCTTCCTCCTTCCAGCACCTACCGCTCTGGCTTCAAGCACTGGCAGGTGCTGCGTCTTCATCCTGCCAAGCCGCACCTACATCCTCCCTTCCAGCTGTCCTTGCAGCATGCCTCAACGCTACGCACCCGCACCCGCAGGCGCTGCATAGCAGCTTCACGCACCTCCCTGCAGAGTGCCATCACGCCAGCCCAGCCCGTGCGCCTTCCTCCTGCCGCTCCATCTCCCTACTGAAGGAGTGTCCCTATGTTCCTCTCCACCCGCTCGCTACTGCAGGCAACCACACTCCGCCCACAGCGCCTGCACGGCCTCCTTGCTGCGTCCCTGCAGCCCGCACGCCCATCAGCAGGCACAGCACCGCTCGCACCAGCACTACTGAAGGTGCGTCCCTACGTCCCTCTGCGCCCACTTGCTACTGACGGCGCTAACTGCAGATTGCCATGCCCTCATGCACAAGCCCAAGCCACTCCTCCCTGCATCCGCAGCCTGCAGGCGCTCTCGACCCTCGCACCAGCGCGAGCGCGCGCCCGCTCGAACAGCCACAGCAGCAGTCGCCCTCCAGCAGACCAGTATTCTTCACCTCCAGCAACCTCTGGCCACTGCCTCCGGCCACCTCCGCCGCCGCCGCTGCCACCGTCGGAAAGCTCTCGACCTCGCCGTCCTCTTGAACCTTGCATCGACCCTCGTGGTGCCCTCTCTCTCTCGCGAGGAAGAGAGAGAGAAAATGCTCTATTTTTGTTGGAATTAAAAATTACATTCAATGCCATTGCCACCAATTTGATTTTTTTATTATTATTATATTATGGCAGAATTGCATTCAGACACTCCTAGTTATTTATAATTGCATGGTATTGATAGTGGCTAGTTTAAAGGTTGATTTTGGACTTAATTTAAGTACTAATTGTCTTTAGTACACATCACGTGAAAACTGCATTAATTAATCCTAAATTTATTGAGGATTTCTGTGAGGGAAAACTGCACTTACACCCTTAACTTTTTAGGTTATTGCAAATCGACTTTCCTTCACATTTTAAGTTCAATTTGAAAAGGGATTTCACACTATCTGAAATAATATAAAATAATTAAAGTATTGATTGCATCATTGCCTGCCTGTGGACACGACCCGCTCTTCTACGAGTGGTTATTTTCATTATTTCTTATTAGTCAATTTTTCCACCACTTAAATACTATAACGCTAAGCGAGAAGTCGACCGTCAAAATTGGCGCCGTTGCCGGGGAGGCAACAGACGCAATAGATTTACTTTATTATTTTTGAATCTTTTGAGTTGCGAAATTATCTAATCATCTTTATTATTTTGCAAGGAATCTGACATGGCGACGAGGCGTAGCAAAGCGACGACTTTGAACGTGAACAACGTGCACGGCGGAGACGATCCTTTTGGTGGACCTTGACGCCACCTGGAGGATGACAACAGGAACACGTGGGCCTTGATCCCACGCATTTAGACTTATGGAGAAGCCTATTTCTGATTTAGGCAGTAGGTCTTAGCTAGATTTAGTTAGATAAACATTAGAATTTAAATTAATGTCTTTTGGGCCCTTGTTGGGTATTTTTGGGAACGTGTTCCCATTTATTTAGATTATAGGATTATTTGAACTATTTTGAACTTCATTTCAGTTAGTTAGTTAGATTAGGTCTGTTTGTTATTATTATTAAAAAAAAAAAAGATCGAACTGCCTACTAGAAGCTGCATATCTATAGGACAATTATCTAGGACTGAATGAGCAGCATCTAGTTTATTTTTATTGCACTCATCACTACACGAAGAAAGTTGGAGTAAGGTACATCTTCTCTTGAGCATTAATTACTTGTCATGCATATGCATTGAACCTAAATCTAAGACCACAAAATTGCGTGAATCAAATTAATTCAGTGGTCACTTTAAGCAAATTGGGACTGTTAAGAGGTTGGACTTTAAAATCTGTGACTGAAAATCGTGTGCAAAAGGATCCTGTTTGCGGAATTTCAAAAATTCAAAACACGATCGTATGCTTGCACAGTTGAGACACTGTGCACCTCACACATAAGGTCACTAGATAAATCTCTACCTCTTCTCTTTTGCACCACAAGGGAAGTTAGTCAGAAATCAATAAGCCTATCCATCAAGTTACTTCGGTTCCTCGTGTGTGGGCTCGATTCGAGACTTCCATCCCTTGCGAGTAGGTTATCAGCACCAACGAAGGTTGGCCTAGGAAGCATAATTTGTGCAAAACTTGTTTGGCCACCAACTAAACATATAACTCTAAGACCTACAATCTACTAAAAATAAATCCCATTGAATTTGCATTTGCTTTGACAATAGAACTCTCTAGGAAGTTTTCTGCTTATGTTCTGAATTTTGCTAAAGCCTAAGAGAGTTAAAATTGTTTTACTTAAAGAAATGGTTTACTCTTACTCCTATCACTCAGATTATCAGAGTCAATACTTCCCATCTTTTAATCAAGATCCCATGCTCTCAGCGTATCCATCCTTTGATGGGTACATTGATAATTCATGGGATCATTCTCATTCTTACCCTGGGAGTACTGGCTTGATAACTCCCACTTTTGAGCAGAGCCTAGGAGCGTGATTTTCCAATCCTAAAATCCCTTCTTCCATGCAAACACCCAACCCTCCCACCCTTCATGATTTTCCGTATCGAGGTTGGATCGATACCCCTAGGCAACCAGAGCATGAAATTGAGTATCCTCCCCAACCTGATAATAGTAGCCTCTCCTCTTTTATGATAGAAATGCAAAAACAACAAAAGGAAATAATGGAATCAATGGGAGAGATGGTGAGGAATAGTCAACAATTAAATGAAGAAATAAGACAACTTAGCTACACGGTTCCCAATAATCCTGATCCCTACCCGTCTGATCATGATCATGAAAATAATTCTGAGGTACTTAATGAGAATAGGGATCCAATTTCATGTAGTGATCACTTAGACTCTCCCAATGAGACGCGGCCACTAGAGGACAACAATCATAGTGATTATCCACTTGAACTATATTGGAGTCAAAAGCAAGAGAAGATTATTGTTCCTATCACTTCCCCTCTTGATTATTTGGTGGAATCCCATTCTACTCTTAGTGAGCCTACTCCTGACCCTCCACTTATGGAATCAACACCTATCATTCAATATCCTGAGGATTCAAATGTACCTAATGAAGGTGACCCTAAGGGAATGGAGGAGGATCAATTCTGGTCTCAGGGATATGAAGAGTCTAATTCAGAGGATGAGGATGCCCCAACAGAGGAACCTGGACTGAAAAGCTGGAGTGAATCACAGGAGAATTATTTATCATTTGAGGATTTAGCTCCAGAGGATAGAAATAATATGATTAAATCCGGATTCCTACTTTCTTTTGACAGTCATCCTCCATCAAAATAGGAGTTGATATTAGAGGAGGACAAGCAAAATAATGAGAAGTCTATGGGAGACTCTCGGGGACAAAACACGTTATTTGAGGATTTATACCCCGACAACAATAACGAATTCAATGATATAGGCTTCCTCAAAAATATTAAGACTGATCCTCCATTAGAAATAATTGAAAAAACTGATCCAACTCCTAATGAATCACATATACACCCCGATAAATATTTGAGTGAACCAAACAAATTTGGGGATGAGTAGAATGATAATGATTCTGACATTTTCACCCTGCCATCAAAAGGTTGTAATTTGGAGTCTACCCTTGATTCAAATACGACTCCGATTATTAATGCTAGGCAGGATAACTTGAAGTTGTCTACAACTATTAGGGAGTGTACACAATCTAAATCATTGTTGGAATTGGACTTAGCACCAACTAAGCCCTCATTGGACTTAACCATTACCTTCCAACACTACAAACAACCCTTATACTCCCTAACCGATCCTTGCCTCAGATCTCTGCTCATGTACATTCTTTCTGGAGACTATATCAGGCCAGTACATCCTAAGGTAGAATGGCGAGTATGGATTGATGTTTGTACTTTTACTCTCGCCATTCAAGGGTTTGAACTAATAATGATTATATCTTTTAAAACCCATCTTTCTTTGGAGGATCCTTGTTATCCTCCACTTATTCCGTTTCGGGAGGCCTCTTTTCATATTCCATCTCTTATTCCTAGACCTCCCAAGGTAGCCAACTAGATTTTCTATTTTCATTTCTTCTGGCGAGCATTTGGAATTACATTACATCATCAGCTCGCTAGCATCCGTGGTTACCTGTTTTCTAGGCCTGCACTGTTACTCATATTCTTAGGGCCTAACCTTTTCTGTTTGGAACCTGACTTACAGGTTCTTTATAAGTCTGGATGCTGACAGAAAATGCAGTGCTTGTTGGGAGGCAACCCAGCAAACTGTGTTAGGTGATTTCTTTCCTTTCTCCTCCTATTTTAATTTTATAATGGGGACGTTGTAGGATTTAGGCATGGGGGAGTGCATTTTAGGTGCATTCATGCATTTAGGTTAGCATATATATAAAAAAAAAATTCTCTTTTCTTGAGCTGATTGGGTTAGTCCCTAGCAGAATACCTTTGTCATTGGAGGTTTTTCTTCTTGAATTATTTCTTAAGTTTAGAATCCAGTGCATTTATTTCACGTGCACGTAGATTTGGTAATGGATCCTTGAGGAGAACCAATCAGCATTTGTAAGTCTACTGAACCCTTGGACAATTCATAGGGAGTTAGGCATACTATCTTCTAATAAATACACCTCATATTTGTGAGAAGAAGTAGAGAGATTACTGGTGCGCTAAGTCTAGTGCAAGGACTCTTAAGTTTTGGATAATTAGATGATGATACCTCAGAGTTAGGCGTAGTTTTCACTCTCTGTTCCTGTGTGCGTACTTTGAGTGAATTCCTGAGAGTCACCAAATAAGGAAGATACACAGAGATTGAGTCTTAATAAAGCTATAACTATGGTGGATGGCTACGACCTCCCTTTATAGAGTCCTCAGCTGAAGGAGAGTAATAGTGTCAAAGGTCGAAAATATGCCTATCCTATCCATTCCTTTCCGGTGCTGAGAATAGGCACTTCCACCAAATAAGCAGCACAACTTCCTCTTGACCATCATCATCCCTAATAATGCCTCCTAAATTAAAGTCTGTATTGTGTTGTGTTGATTGAAAAAGAAACAAAAACAAGAAAAAAAAATGTATATATATATAAAAGAAGAGAAGAAAAGAGAAAAGAAGTAGAAAAAGAAGAAATAGAAAGAAAAAAAAGAAAAAGAGAAAAAAAAGTTATATTACAAAAAAAAAAGTTCAAGTGTATGATGTAACACTATTTTCGAGGCAGCAAAACACCTATCGCGTTCCACCAAATATGACCCATACCTACCTTCTAGTATTTCTGATCGCCTGAATACTGGTTGAGAACTCTAAGTTAGTTATGGAGTTATTAGGACTTTAATTGAAGTGTAGATGCCATGTGAGGCCACCAAATAGTTAGTATAATTTCTAATTCTGGCGAGATTCATGATCTCAGAAAGAAAGAAAAGAGAGAGTACCCAGGAACATTAAGAGAGCACAGTTATGTAGCCTCTCTCAGAGTTAACTTGTCTAATAGTCTAGAGAGCTAGAGTCTATAGTACTAGACTATATGTAGCACCAGCTGAGTGTGTGCCACCAAATACAAATCCATTAAATTTGATATCTCCTACCTAAGCCAAACGCCAGGGTCAAATTAGAAATTATCATCTGCTTTATCCCCGAAGGAAGTGGTTGCCTATCTCGATAGAAATTTTTGCCAAGGGTGATGTATGAACTCCCAATGCGAATCGGCCCTTTCACTTGGATCTGTTACCTAGGTTATCAGCACTTCACATTTGTCTGGATTTCTAAAGTTTTGAAATAAGAAAAGAAGTCGTCTGATTACTTCTATTATTCATTTTTGCTAGGGACTAGCAAATCTTAAGCATGGGGGTATTTGATGAGTCCATTAAAATGGACTAATATTAAGCCTAAGTATATTTAATCGTATAGTTTAGGTGTGTTAATAATGGCAATTAAGTTATAGAATATTTGTATGCCTTATAATTTGAGTTTATAACATTCTATAACTTAATTATTTTGTTATTTTTATATGCAGGTAATAAAACCTAGAAAGAACAAGGGTGGGGGGATAATTTCCCCAAACAGCCGCAGCTATTTCCCCCCTCCCCCGCTGGACATTGGGGTAATCTTCTCTAATGATCACCAGCTAAAAACAGAAAGGGATTTGCAAATCCCTGGATTGACGCATGGAGGAAGAGAGAGGACTTAAAAAGAGAAGAGGTGGCGTGCACAAAGGAATCTTCCCCCTGCAGGGAATGACTCTCTCTTCTCCACTATGGAGAGGGTGAGCACTGTGTCGCTCCTTCTCTACCTCAAGCAGTAGCACCGAGCGCCTCTCCCTTGCTGCGTGCCTTCACCAACTGCCCGCACCAGCCATCCCTGCAGCACTGCACCATCAGCCCGTGCTTCCTCCTTCCAACACCTACCGCTCTGCCTTCAAGCACCCGCAGGCACTGCGTCTTCATCCTGTCAGTCCGTCCTTGCAGCCGTCCTTGCAGCACGCCCCAACGCTACGTGCCCGCACCCGTAGGTGCTGCATAGCAGCTTCACGCACCTCCTTGCAGAGTGCCATCACGCCACCCTGCCCACGTGCCTTCCTCCTACCGCTCCAGCTCCCTACTGAAGGCGCGTCCCTGCTTTCCTCTCTGCCCGCTCGCTACTGCAGGCAACCGCACGCCACCCACAGCACCTGCACGGCCTCCTTGCTGCATTCCTATAGACCGCACACCCATCAGCAGGCGCAGCACAGCTCGCACCAGTGCTACTGAAGGCACGTCCCTGCATCCCTCTTCGCCTGCTCGCTACTAAAGGCGCTAACTGTAGATCGCCGCACCCTCATGCACAAGCCCGCACCACTCCTCCTTGCATCCGCAGCCTGCAGGCACTCTCGGCCCTCGCACCAGCGCGTGCGCGTGCCTGCTCGAACAGCCACAACAGCAGCTGCCCTCCAGTAGACCGACGTTCTTCACCTCCGGCCACCTCCTCCGCCGCCGCTACCACCGTCAGAAAGCTCTCGACCTCGCCATCCTCTTGAACCTTGCATCGACCCTTGCGGTGCCCTCTCTCTCTCTCGCGAGGAAGAGAGAGAGCAAATGCTCTATTTTTGTTGGAATTAAAAATTACATTCAATGCCATTGCCACCAATTTGATTTTTTTTATTATTATTATATTATGGCAGAATTGCATTCAGACACTCCTAGTTTTTTATAATTGCATGGTATTGATAGTGGCTAGTTTAAAGGTTGATTTTGGACTTAATTTAAGTACTAATTGTCTTTAGTACACATCATGTGAAAACTGCATTAATTCATCCTAAATTTATTGAGGATTTCTGTGAGGGAAAACTGCACTTACACACTTAACTTTTTAGGTTATTGCAAATCTACTTTCCTTCACATTTTAAGTCCAATTGGAAAAGGGATTTCGCACTATCTAAAATAACATAAAATAATTAAAGTATTGATTGCATCCTTGCCTCCCTGTGGACACGACCCGCTCTTCTGTGAGTGGTTATTTTCATTATTTTTTATTAGTCGATTTTTCCACCACTTAAATACTATAACGCTAAGCGAAAAGTCGACCGTCAATAAGTACACGACTTATCAACCCACCCTTTAATTTGAGGGAACCTTAAGTCTAAAGCATCTACACACTATCATGTCACTAACTCGTTATTCGACCGTTTTAACAGAAATTGGGTAGCTAATGAACCTTCTAGGGTGATATGGCTGGCAAGTTATCGTGGGTAACAGCCATAGGTAAGTTGTCCAAAGCCTAATCAGTTGACCATCTCTTTTTACTGCCATTAGGTAAATCTTAGATCAGGGAAGCCACATACTTAAAAAAAATAAATAAATAAAGAAGAAAGAAAAAAGAAAAGAAAAAGAAAACAAAAGAAATAAGCCACACTTCGCCGCACGAGTATTGCTGGCAAGTTGTCGGTGGTAACAACTCATCGATCGATTGTTCAGAACCCAGCTCAACAAATGCACTTAAAATTCCCAAAACACTTAGGAAGAAGCGGAGAAGTAGAATAAATCAGGGAGATATACACTAGATTCACCCTTGTGTTGACCCCATAAAAATAAAAGTAGGGAGAAAGCTACCAGTTGTAAAGATACACCTTTAGGCAGAACTCTCTTTTTAAGGTCACCTAGAGGCGTAGAAACCTGAAGTCCGTTCTGATTGCTGATCAACGAGTCTATCACATTCACAATAAGATGCTTAGAACTTAGGGTTCTCATCAAATCTTGGGTGAGTTGAATGGCCATAGAAAGCTACTCTTTAACCCTAAACTCAAAAATCCAAAAAAAATAGAAAAGTAGAAAAAGAGAAAAAGAAATTTTTCTTTGAATAAGGCGAGGGCTTGAGGTGGTCTGCATTTTGGTAGATACCTGGGCACTATTGTGTCTTTGAAAGTTCAGATCCTAAGTAAACATTTTCTTAGTGTTGAAAATAACTTATGCCCAAATAATCCAACCTAATTCTTTTATAAATAGCATATAGTTTTTGCTAGGGACTAGCAAAAGATAGGCATGGAGGTGTGATGTGAACATGTTTATATTGTATAAAATGTCTATTTATGCATGTTCTTAAGCATAGAACTGCATTACATACTATAAATATTTCATAGCATGCATCATTTTGCATTTAGATTAGTCTGAATAAAATGGAGGTTAATTGTCTCCTTTTATGTTCAGGGATAGGGCGACTTTTTATCGTGGCCTCAAATTGTAGATCCAACCATACGGATCTGATTAGGGTGACAATTGGAGTTCAACGACTTCAAGCTCGCCCTAATCAGACATCTGTAGCATCAGATAGAGACCGAGGAACCCTAGAAGATTGAGGGCCAAGATGGCGCTAATCCGTACTTTAGATGGCAAATCCGATCGCACGGATCGATTCAAATCGATGATCGCAACCTAACGACGTGAAAATCGACTCAATCTGATACTTGTGGCATCATCTACATCACCTAGAAGATGGACGGCCAAGATGACACCACGTGGTGCCATCTCGACCGCCCAATCGACCGCATACATCCACTGAAGGTGCCTGCACCAATGCTTCCCTACCGTTGGATCAAGATCCAACGGCTATAAGGTGCCCACGCTTAAGTTAAGCGCTCGACACAAACACACCCATAGCGTGTTGGTCGAGCACTTTAATGCGAAGTTAAGGCACGCGTTTGAGCCTCACCACGCCTCAATTGGAGCGAGCGCACACTATGATCGACTAATCGATGAGGATCCAGCGACTGTGGGCGCCCGATAGTGTCCACGTGCCATCACACGCCCCCGCATGAAGCAGGATCTTACACGTATGTGCGTGCAAAGGAGGCGCGGTGAGAAGTGCCCTCAGCCGTTCGATCTCATGATCGAACGGCCGAGATTTAGAGGACGTGAATGTGCATTTAGTGCAGGGAGGTGAGAGGGCATGCGCTCGCAAGCCCACTACGGCCACGTTTAGGCCTTTAGTGACGGATTTATCTGTCACTAAAAGTCCTGAATTAATGATTTTCAACATAAAAAGACCAAATTGCCCTCACTCCTTGCAACTATGAAAGGAGACCCCTCCATACGAAATGGACATCCCTTCCTTTTTTGCTCCCTCTCCAAAGCTCAAGAGAAGCTTGTCCCACACCCGGGATGGTTCTCAAGAGATAAAGTCAAATTTTCGCCCCCATTTTGGAAGCGGATCCCATGACGATGAGGACGTGCTGCCCTGTTCTCGTTCTTCCTGCTTCATCCTCCTTCTTCCTACTCCATTCCATGTCTTCCAGGTGTCGTCCCATCCATCTCATCCTCCAAGCGATCGTCGCGGAGGATATCTATCTCTCCATTCTTTTTACTGCTTTCTAGAGTAGATTTACTGCTTTCTAGTGTAATCATTTCCCACTTTCTAGTTGTAATGAGTAGTGTCACGAACAACTTTCTGATAATAAAATCCATGTTTATTCTACATCCCTTTTTTCTTTTATTTATAACATTCTCTCTCTCTTCTATTTATTATTCATTAAATAGATAGATAGTTTCCAATCAGCTATTCTACTTCGTAACAAATAAAAGAAACGTGTATTTCTAATCAAACATCCGCCTCCCTGAGCTCGACCCAGGATTTCTATTCCAATATAAATTTTATTTGTTGAAAATGAGTTCTTCGCTTTCAAACTACAACGACAGGTTTTCAAAATCAAATACGATAGCGTAGTAACCCGAAGCTTCAACAGTGCCCAAGGACGATCTTAAGTGATGGAGGACCTCACTTCAAGAGCATACACTTCACAAGACTACTCCAAAATTTGCGAGTCAACCATATGATGGCCACACCTTACCATCCCCAAACGAGTGGATAAGTTGAAGTGTCTAATAGGGAGATTAAACGAAATTTAGAAAAAACTGTCAGGCCTGACCGTAAGGATTGGTCTAAAAATCTAAATGATGCTCTTTGGGCCTACAGAACCACGTATAAGACTCCCTTGGGCATGTCTCCTTTCCATCTTGTCTACGGAAAGGTGTGCCATCTTCCTGTTGAAATCCAACACAAAGCCTATTGGGCTATTAAAATCTGGATAAAGCGGGAAAGGCATGTATGCTAGAGTTAAGTGAGCTTGAGGAGCTTCGTAATGAAGCCTATGAAACTTCTCAAGCTTACAAGCAATGTACAAAGGTCTTCCATGATAAGCACATCACTAGAAAGACCTTCAAGCCCATCCAGTCTGTCTGGCTTTTCAATTCCATACTTAAATTATTTCCAGGAATGCTCAAGTCCCGTTGGGATGGGTGATACATTGTTATCAATGCCTTCCTTCATGGAGCTATAGAGATTTAGAACCCTACTTCTGGTGCAAGCTTTAAAGTAAATGGCCAATGACTTAAACCTTATGTTACTCTTTCAAATGACCAGGCTTTGGATGCACTTCGGCTTGAGGAGCCTTATCTCCTCCCACTCTCCTCCTTAGGTGATATTCTTCTATGTCTTTATTTTCCCAATGAGGGCATTGTAAGTCTTAGGCTTTGGGGGATATAACCTGAGGTTGTTTATAGCATTTACAAATATTTACGTGCATTTAGGATAGTTATAAATATTTGCATTCGTTTAGGATAGTGAATAAAAAAAAATCTTTTATTTTCTTGAGTTGAATTGGTTTAAGTCCCTAGTAGAAATTTTTTATCAAGGAGGTGTCATTGAAGATTTTCTTCTTAAATTGTTTCTTAAGTTTAAAATCCATTACATTTACTTCACTTGCATGTAGACTGGGTAATGGATCTTTATAGAAAATCAATAAGCATTTTTAGTCTGCTAAACCCTTGGATAGTTAATAGGGAGTCAGCCATACTATTTTCTATTAGATCTGCCTAATATTTGTGAGGAGAAGTAGAGAGACTACTGGTGCGCTAAGTCTAGTGCAAGGACTCTTAAGTTTTGGATAATTAAATGATGGTACCTCAGAGTTAGTCATATTTTTTTACTCTTTATTTCTGTGTGCAAACTTTGTGTGAATACTTGAGAGTCACCAAATAAGGCCTATACACAAAGATTGAGTCCTAATAAAACTATGACTATGGTGGATGGTTACGACCGTCCTTCATAGAATCCTCGGATGAAGGAGGGTAATCATGTTAAAGGTCAGAAATATGCTTGTCTTATCCATCCTTTCCTAGTGTTGTTAGAGTAAGCACTTCCACCAAATAAGCCACACAATATCCTTTTGACCATCATCATCCTTAGTAATGCATCTTGAATAAAAGTCTGCATCTTGTTATGTTGATTTATGAAAAAAAAGAAAAAAAAGAAATATATAGATATTTATTAAAAAGAAAAGAAAAGAGAAAGAAGAAAAAGAAAAATAAAAAAAGAGTCAAAGTTTGGAGTTTTATCTTCATGTCATTTTTGTGTCAATGTTTTTGAGGCAACAACAAAAACACCCATTACGATCCACTAAATATGACCCATACCTACTTTTTAGTACTTTTGATTGCCCGAATATTGGCTGAAGACTTCTAACTTTGTTGTAGGATTATTAGGACTTTAATTGAATTGTGAATGTCATGTGAGGCCACCAAATATTGAATACATTTACAAAATCTTGCAAGATATATGATCTCAGAAATGAAAGGAAAGAAAAGAAAAGAGAAAGTGAGTGAGCACTAGGGAACACAAAGAGAGCACAGATTTTAGCCTCTCTCTAGGTTGACTCGTGTGACAGTCTAGAGATTTAGAGTCTACAGTACTAGATTACATGTAGTACCAGATGAGTGTGAGCCACCAAATATAAATCAATTTGACTCTATATCTCCTACCTAAGCCAGAAAGTCAGGGGCAAATTACAGGTCATTTGCTACTTTATCCCCAAGGGAAGAAGTCGCCTATCCCAATAAAATTTTTCAAGGGTGAAGTACGAACTTCCAATGTGAGTTGGCTTTTCACTTGGATCTATTGCCTAGGCTACTATCACTTCACATTTCTCTGGATCTATAAATTTTTGAAATAAGAAAAGAAGAAACCTTTTGGTTACTTTGTTTTTCACTTTTGTTCGGGACTAGCAAAACATAGGCATGGGGGCATTTGATAAGTCCACTTTTGTGGACCATTATTTGGCCAAAGTACTCTTTAATTAGTTGATCTTAATTATTAAGTAGGAGTTAAATGGCAATTCACCTTAGTCTGCATATAATTTTATGCGTTAATTTTACATTTAATAACATATGATATGGTCTATTTGTTGAATGCAGGCTAGGTGCAAGGGTTAGACGTCTGGAACTCAGATCAGACGTTTAGAAAATACCATTGTAGACCCCCTAAAGTCTACATTTTTTAAGACATCTGATATTTTTATTAGACGTCTAATAGAGTACAGCCAAAACTTATCTTGTATTCCAACCACTTGTGATCTTCGCCGAGTGGTTGGAGAAGTTGGTAGCTGAAGAGAAATAGATGGAGAGTTTTTTCTCAAAAGCCATGCCATCCTCTCCACTGGGGATGATCCTCTCCACCGTGAAGAAAAGCCTACACCGTGGACACTGCGCACACCATGACCTGAGGTGTACTCCATCCCCACTCCTTCCTTTCATCGGTCGCACGGTGATAGTGTGCGACCATCACAGCACCACCATCCTAACCCGTAGATCACCACCGCAACTCCCCGCACAGCCACGCCCGACCTCACCGGTAGCCTGCATGCAATCATGGCACCTTCCACGCGCTACCTGCAGGAAAGCTGCATGTCCTCGCCCACACATGTGGGTGCACCAACAGCAACCGCGCACTCGTGCTCCAACCCGCGCATGCGCAAAGGCACCTATGCTCCAGCGTGCATGCACACAGCCGACCTTCTCCTTCTCCTTCTTCTTCTTCTTATTCCTCTTCTCTACCAACTGAAGGAAACCAAACCCCCCAAAATGCAACCATGTCTATGGGCATTGAAACTCCACATCGTTGACTCCAACTCGCTCCCTTCGCCTTCACGAGTGCATCCACGCCATCCGCACCATCAACAGACGACCTGCACTCCAGCAAGCCACCTTCGCTGCCGATCTTCCTCATCACTAGTGCTAACTACAACCATCATTGGTTGTGTAACCACCACCATCGGAATACCCTCCTTGCGGCCATCCTCCCCTGGGCTTCTCTCCTCCAACTATGCCTTTTCCTCCACGTGAGAGCAAGGGGAGTTCTTCCCCTATTTTGCTACAGGGAATGGTTCAATTAATATTTACGATGAATGCCATTGCCAAAACTTATTTTTTTGATTTTTGATTATTAAATTGAGGCAAAATTTTGGCATATACTTATTCTTTTCCATAATTGTTTAGTTATTATACTTCATCTCATTTTGCATTCAAATTGGATCAAGAATGGCTTGCAATTAAAAATTACATACCCTACCACTACACATGCATCATCCACGTATTTTAGGAGCTTAATTCCTTACAAGAAATTTATATAAATAGTCCTGAACTTCTCATGAAATTAAAAGTGACACTCAGAGTAGCAAATTCATTAAATTAATTTTGCTAATGTTTCTGCAAACATAATGGCTCGATACTCATGAATTTATTGCAATCATTCCTCCTTGTGGATACAACCTAACTCTTCATTGTTAGTTTTATTGAAATATCTTTGTTCGGGATTTTTCACCACATGATTTTATTGGGACGACATATTTCTCTGATCAATTATTTCTACAAGCGAAAATCCTCCAATCAGGGTCAAGTAATAACTTTTCTATTTTTAATCAAAACTTGAAGAAGTTTATGTTCTTGTTCCTTAGTAAGTCCAGAATTTATAATTAGGGGCAGAGTCAAATTTGGACCCAGGAAAACTTATTTAAGGGAGTCGGGCAAGGGTTTTAACTTTAGTTCTGGGCTTGGCTCTGAAAGAATTTCTGCTCTTTGTGTTAGTGATGAAGTAAGAGAGAAAGGGTCAGTTGGAGTGTTAGCTGTATGTGTGGTTAGGGTGGGAGGGTGGAATGAAGTGGATTGTTCAGGAATTGTGTTAATGGAAAAACAGGAACACAAATGTGAAATTTGCAAAGTTTCCTCCACTATATTTTCCATTTCTGAATCTGAGTCATCAAAGAAATTAGGTTCTTGGAACCTCCTAGAAGCATGGAAAATATCTAGGGTTACAAATTCACCACCACACATGATCTTCATTTTGCCAAAATCACAATCAATATTTTTGTGGGCGGTGGCTAAGAATGGTCTTCCAAGAATTATATGGGCAAACTTTAAAGCTTTCAGTACCTCTATGTCTAGGACTAAAACGTCTACTGCAATTAGATAAATTTTGACCCAGACAAGGACATCCTTAATAATTCCCCTTGGTTGAATTGTAGATCGGTCTGCTAATTGAAGACTAATCTCAACAGACTTTAATTCACCAATCTTAAATTCCTCAAAAATAATTGTGGGGATAAGATTAATTGAGGCATCGAGATCCAATAAGGCACGATCAAAAGAAGTATCATTAATGATTACTTGAATCAGGGGAGCACCTGGATCTTTTCTCTCAAGAGGCAGTCGGCTCCGCACAACTGAGCTGATTATCTCGAGAAGGATCACCTTTCCTAAATTTTTGGGCTGCCTTTTTGGGGTACACATATCTTTTAGAAATTTTGCATAGGTAGGAATGTATTTTATGGCATCTAGGAGAGGGATGTTAATTTCAACTTGCTCGAATAAATCCATCAATTCCTTATCAGTGAGCTCGGATTTCTTCTTTTTCTTATTTTGTGAAGAATGGAGGGCTTATGGAAATGGTGCAGGGTTTTCCTGTTTTACATTATTAGGTTCCTGAACAGGGTTAGAGGAAGCGGGGAAAGAGTTAATCTATTTTTCATTAAAATGAGTTTCTTTAGTAGGCAGGGGGTCTTGAGTGGTTTTCCCGATCCTCCAAGTAACTGCATTTACAGTCTGGTTGTTTCTAGGATGAGGACGGGAAGCTGGACTGTTATTGAAACCCGTGGGATGCTAAGGTGTTGGGTGAATGGGTTGACTGGGATATCCACCTTGGAATTGATTCCGTTGATTATTCAGGTTGGGCATGGGTTGGGAAGGTAAATTCCCAACAGATCGATGATCAGGAGTAACCCTAACTTGGTGTTGCAAGTTGGTAATCATGCAGGTTACTTCTGTCATTTGGGTCTGCATACCTTTCAAAGTTTTCATGACCTAGGTATTGATATCTTCCTGGGATGGTCCAGGTTAATATGCGGGTTGCCCATAATTCCCAAAGTGATTTTGTTTAGGAAACGATATCGAGTTCGGGGCTTTCCAAGAGTGATTTGGGTTGGTCCTCCAGTTTTGATTGTATGTTTTGGAGGGTTTCTAAATTGCTCCTGGAGGGCGTAAATATTTTCCATGGTGGGATCAAGAATATTCTGATTCAGATAATGAAAATTCCCAGTCAAATCTTATGTAAAATCAGCAGCAAACTACTGACCTGCAGGTGTGGCATCAATGTTGTGTAGATTTTCTCTTCGGAGAAGTTGTGGAGTGTTAGTGTGGGGAGAGTTAATGTGTGGAGAATTAAGGTGTGGAGCATGTTTGTGAGTGATCTTTTCTTCCATCTTTTTTTGGTGAATTTGCATCTGGTCCAATCATTGAGCTAACAAATATAGATCATCCTGAGTGACTGGAACAGAGGTGGATTTGGAGTCACTTTCATTAACTCCATGTCTGGGGTTTTGAGTTCTACCGAAAGTGTCCATTGAAGTCATATTAAATGAGTTTTCACTCATTTCTTCAAAACGGATGTAGGCACTTTTGGCATCTTTATTAAGGAAATTGCCCCTACATGAGGCATCCACAAATCACTTTAATTGATTCTCTAATCCATGATAGAAGATTTGTACTAGCTACCATTGTGGAATTTCATGGTGGGGACAACATCTTAAAAGTTCTTGCAATCTTTCCCAATCTTCATGGAGGGGTTCACCAATTTTTTGTTGAAAGGACATTATGGATCTTCTTAAAGCATTAGTTTGACTGATTGGAAATTTTCTTTTAAGAAAAGCACTCTTTAATTGGGGCCAGGTGGTGATAGGGTGCCCAACCATTCTAAACCAATGTGAAGCTTTATATTTTAAAGAGAGGAAAAAGTCTCATTAACCACACTTCTTCCTAAACATTGCGGGAACGAGTGGTTTGAGCGTGGACAGTTAATTCCTTGAGATGACAAAAAGGGTCCTCTCTCAGAAGATCATGGAAATGCTTGCTCAGGTTCAGAATAGCTGGTTCGATCTCAAATTCCCCTTGTGGTATGACCACCCTAGGTCTTTCCTCATAGTTGGACAGATCATAAAAATCCTTAAGAGGAACGACAAGCTACTAGAAGGGTAGCGGGTTTTGCCCTTGGTTGGCTAGGTTCATTACAGTCCTAGCCAAATTCTCTTGGTTTTGTTGTAGTAGAACAAAATGGTCAACCATAAAGGCAAAGGGGTTTGTATTTTGAGTTTAGATTTGAGGGCCACCTGGCCCTGTAGAATTTTCTGGTTGCTCTAGATGAGGGAGGTTAGGGATGGGGAAGTCAGCTTATGGGTCAGCTGACGGGTTAGAAGCAGAAGCAGAATTTTTTTGTCGGTTTCCTAGGTTTTCCATATTGTTAGAAGAGGAGGAAGAAGAAAACAAAGATTTTTTGGTTCGGGGGGAAAAATCAGATGGTCCCTCAAGATGTGGGTTTTAGGACCATCGCTCGTGCATAAACTTTTTTTTGGAAGAATTGGAGGGTGGATAACAGTGAGAGACGAGAAAAAGTGTGCAATTCAAACAACAAATTCTAGACCTAACTTAATTTTGACTCCCTAAAAATTAATCTAAGACTTGGTCTACCTAGAAAATAAGTAATCAATAGTGAATACCCATTTGTCAACAAATCTAGCCAGGTTGCTTAAGGGGAGGTTTGGGCTCAAGCATTTCCCAGGAAAATTGCCAGGGCCTTGTGAATACCCGCACCTAGTCGTTTGACATGGCCCCTCTACCTGACAGCAGATATAGATGATAGAATTGGTATTAACTAGAGAAAACTTGAGACCTATGTAGCAAGCCTAAGTTGATGAAACCTTAGGGGTAAAGTTGCTACGGATTTTAGTTAGGTCTAGGATACTACAGTGCACACGGAATGTCGAAGGCGTTGATTTTGGGTAATGCCCTATTATTTCAATTTTTAATGTGTATATAGGAATTAGAAAGTTGATTCCAATGAAAAGCAAGTTGTGACATAATTTTATGTATTTCTATCTTTTAGGATTTGCTTCAAATTAGTGCATTTTAGGGTTTCCTTTGTTAAGACTTCAGACAAGTTTTGAGATCCACAAACAAGAGGAAATCAAGTTGTATGGGTGAGGATATGTTTCCTTTATGTTGTGGGACCGAAAAGAAGGAAAGAAACCCTAATCCAATTAGCCCTAAGATAAAAAATTACTACTGATGAATCTTTTTTAGGCTTTCTATATTAAATAGTGGTCCAAAAAAATCAAACAACACTACTACTTTGAAGAAAATCAAACAAGGATTCCAGAAAAGATTTTTTTTTATTTTAGGAATTTGTTTCATATTTGTTTTGAATTTTTCTTTGTGCTGGTGTCAAAGTCCAGAAATGATACCTATGGGAATTTTGGACTTCACCACCAGCCTCAGAAACTTTTGGTGATTTTTGGTGGTGTGTACAATTTCACACAAATTCCAGAAAGCTAAATTTCATAAAAATTGGATAAGTATAGAAATTCTCAAACAATATCAAAATATGAAGATGAAATGGTGTCACCCCTCAGTAGTCCACGAGTTTTTAAAAATTAAATACAAAGCCAATTAGTTTGAAATTTGGAACAAATGTTCCCAACTTGGTTTGGAATCTCTGTGTGAAATTTTAAAATTTTATGAGAGCTGTGGTGTTAGAAATTGATTTTTCAAATTTGGACAAAAGTCTGGATCTGAAAAATAGAACACCCGCACTTATGGTAGAGTGTTGTTTAATGGGGCAATCAATCAAACAATGGGTTCTAAAGGTACCACTCTACCAAAATTTGCTGTTTAAGATCCTAAAATCCAAGTTTAGTGTATTTTGGCAGTCTTTTAGGCTAAGTGTGACAAGAAAGAGGAAACCAACCTCGAATCATGGGAAGAAAAGGAAATTTGAGCTCTCGCTTCCAAATTCTTGCTTTCTTCCTGTAGTTCCTGTACACACAAGAAAGAAGAGAGGCAAGGGGATGTGATCCACTTCTAGCAAGAGCAAAACAATTTGCAAAGCCATGCCCCCTGGCAATGGCGCCAAAAAGTGATCGTGTTTTTGCATGGTTTGTTAATTTAGGGTTTTATCATTGTAACGCACAAAAATCGAGTCGCTTTTAAAATTTCTAACTAGGATAGAGAAGTATCTAGGATCGTCTAAGGAGGCAATATTTTGCAAAATCAATCTCTTGCTTGAAAAGTAGAAATCACCTTTCTTTTTGTTGTTTTCCAATATATCATTTTTCTTTTAGGTTTTTGAAATAAAGGGGCAAATATGAAGTTGTTGACGAGAAAATGTAGCACAACTAAAATGCTAAAATCTAAGTGACAAAATTATCCTCTTTCTAAGCTCAACCTAGGTGTGTGAAGGCCTAGGTTAATTAGAATGAGAGAGTAAGATTATACTAAGGTAAAGCAAGTAGTGCAATTAAAGATGCAACAAGAAATGAAGGCAACTTTTTCTATATTAAAGAAAATTGTCTACAAGTATAAGAAAGCTTTTAAAATTTGAAAAGACAAATAAAGAAGAAACAAAATCCTTTAATTGCTGATAATGATGAAGAAGGTGAAGCTCTTCTTGCTCTAAGTCAAGTTGCTCCTTGGCTTGAAAAGAAGTTTCCTTCTTCTCCTTTACCTGGCAAGCTCCTCCAATTTGATGTACTCCTCCTAGCAAGCCCAAGGGGGGCATGCTTGATCTCCTCCAAGGTGGATGGAATTCCACCTTCAAAAGCTCTTCCTAAGGTGGCGTGGACCACCTTTGATTCCTCCTCCAACGGTGGTTGTGTACCACCCTTCAATCCTCCTCCTAGTGTAGGCATGCACCTTAGGTTTCCTTCCAATGCCTAGCTACTTCCCTTGGATGGTGTGGGGTAAAGAGAGAAGAGAAGAGGGGAAGGCACCAAGGGGATAGAGTATCCCCTTAATCTTCTTCTTCTTCTTCTTCTCTTGACCTTCTATGTAGGTGGAAATACGGGTAGAGAAAATGTAGCCAAGGTTGGATTTTAATGGTGGTGGTTGGGGGTTTTTATAAGAATAGGAGGGGGTAGGGTTTGTTATAGGATGGAAGGTTATGATGGGGGTTAGATGGTGGTTATAAGATCCTAGGGCTAGGGTTGTTGGCCCCAAAATGGAAGGGAACTTAGTGGTTGGCGCCAACCCCAGGTGGCTACTAGGGTTAAGGGTTTGGTTAGTTGTGTTGTAGGGTGGAGATGGAGTTATGTGGTGGTGGTTATGAGATGAAGGGCTAGGGTGTTTTGGTGCCACTTGAGGAGGTATGAGTAAATGTGGTTGGGGGATAGTTGGCACCAACTTTAGTGTGGTTAAAGGGATAGGGTTGGCATGGACATAAGGGAAGGCTAGGATGGCATTTTATGGTTGTGGTTATGGGATTAAGGGTAGATATAGGTGGCGCAAAGATGGAATGGTGTGGGTGGTGTTTTGGCACCAAAATAGTGGTGGTTTAGGGTTGGTGCCACTTGTGGGCTTCTAGAAGGGGTTAGGTGTAGGGTTTAAATGGGGATAGAGGGAGACGTGTAGGGCTAGGATGGGGGTTCATGTTGGTGCCAAAATGAAGGGATGACTAGGGCTTTTTGGCGCCAACATGAAGGGGTGTCTAGGGTTGTGGTTATGGTGGGTTGGCATAAAAAAGGGTTGGGTTAGGTTAAGGTTAGTTAGGGTTAAGGTGGAGGAGTCGACAGCCATGGATTTTTTGGTAGAGCTAGAACTTAGTTAGCTTAGCTAGTAAAGTAGAGGTGGAGGAGCTAGGGTTCCATGAAGGAGGAGCTGGGAGAGAAGACTCTGGAGCTGATGGAATCTATGCTGATGCAATGTATACTAAGGAAGCTTCAAGTGGTGCTCAACTGCTGAGCTCAGTGTTGAGAGCGGAAAACTACGCGATCGAAGTTGGTTTCGAAAAATCCGTCGTTGTAGTTCGATTTGCGAAGAAATCCGTCAATAGATAAATTTATACCAAAATTCTAAGAATTCTAGGTTGAACGTAGGGAGGCTACGTCGATCTAAAATCCGCAATTATATTTTTTTGTATTTATTTTTGAAAATGAGATAATTACAATGGAACCGACAAACAATAAGAGAGAGAGAGAACAATCACTTGATATAATCAGAATGCTTTTACAACTAGAAAGCGGGAAATTCTATTCTAGAAAGCAATTAAAAAGAAGGGAGAGAGATGTTATCCTCCTCGACGAATGCTTGGAGGGTGAGCTGGATAGAGCGACACCTGGAAGACAGAGGACAGAGCAGGAAGGAGGACGAAGCAGGAAGAAACGAGAATGGGGTAGCACGTTGTTGTCGTCGCGGGATCCACTTTCGAAATCGGGGCAAGAAAATTGGATTTGGCTCTAGAATAGCATCCTGGGTGTGGGACAAGCTTCTCTTGAGCTTTGGAGAGGGAGAGAGCTGAAGGGTTGAGGATTTCGTAGGATAGGGGTCTCCTTTTATAGTTGCAAGGATAGGGGTCAATTTGGTCATTTAATAATTAAAACATTAAATGAGGGGGTCATTAGTGATGGATTTAAGCACCACTAAAGGCCTAATGTCACCACAGCCTTGCTCACGTGCCCGCCTCCTCTCCTGCCGTGTGTATTATGCTCTCCCACATTCTCGAAATCTGAGCCGTCTGATCGCAAGATCGGACGACTCAGATTTCTCCTCGCATGCGCCTTCTTCTATGCCTAACCCTGTCCATGCTTGCGATGGGGCGTGTAGAAGCACGTCATTGTGCACATGGCAATCCAAGGCTCCTCCATGCACCATGTCTCCACTTCTCTCTTGCCCGATCACCATTTGACGGCTGAATTGCGCTCACTCCTACGCCCATGCCTGATTTGAGGCACACTTCATTTCAAACGCGTGCCTCGCATCTCGCCTGCAGCAGCATAACCACTATGCTACCTCCCCTTCTTTGTCGTGCTTTCGTTTTAAGTGCGTGTACCCATGACTGTTGGATCAAGATCCAACGGCCTAGATCTCACCTTGTCATGCCTACATAAGATGGGGAGCGGTGTTGCAGCCGATTTGGGAGATAGTGATGGCACCATGTGGTGCCATCATGGGCATCCATCTTCTGTGACATGTAGAAGGTGCCACGGATGTCAGATTGAGCCGATTTTTGCACCGTTAGGCTGCGATCACCGATCCAAACCCATTCGTGCAGTTGGATTTGTCATCTGAAGTGCGATTTGGTACCATCTTGGCCCTTGATCTTTAGGCTTCCTCAGTCTATATCTGGTGCTAAGGATGTCCGATTAGGGCGATCTTAGAGTTGTTGAACTTTAATCGTCACCCTGATCAGATTCGTACAGTTGGATCTTTGATCTGGGGCCCCAATTAAAAGTCACCATATCCCTGACTATAAAAGGAGATAATTACTATACAATTTATACAATTTGACCTAAATGCATGATTATGCAATATTTACAATGTATGATGCTAATATAACACTAAGAACATGCATTAATAGACATTTTTGGCTATTTAGATGTATGCACATCACACTCCCATGCCTATCTTTTGCTAGTCCCTAGCAAAAATTACATGCTATTTATAAAAGAATTAGGATTGGATTACTCGGGCAAAAGTCATTTTCAACATTAAGAAATTTTTACTTAGGACCTGAACTTTCAAAGATACAACAGTGTCTGGGTATCTGCTAAAATGTAGACTGCCTAAAGCCCTCACCTTATTCAAAGAAGGATCTCTTTTTCTCCTTTTCCTTCTTTTCTATTTTTTTTGAATTTTTGAGTCTAGGGTTACAAAGTGGCTTTCTACGGCCACTCAACCCACCCAAGACTTGATGAGAACCCTAATTTCTAAGCATCTTTTTGTGAATGTGATAGACTCGTCGATCAGCAAGCAGAATAGACTTCGGGTTTCTATGCCCCTAGGTGACCTTAAAATGAATTCTGCCTAAAGGTGTATCTATACGACTGGTAGCTTTCTCCGCACTTTTCTTTTTATGGGGTCAACACATGGGTGAATCCAGTGTATATCTCCCCAGCTTATTCTACCTCTCTGCTTCATCTTAAGTGTTTTAGGAATTTGATGTGCATTTCTTGAGCTAGTTTCTGAACAACCCACCAATGGGCTGTTACCCATGATAACTTGCCAGCCATACTCGTGCAGTGAAGTGTGACTTTTGTTTTTCTTTGTTTCTTTTCTCCTTTTCTTTTCTTTTTCTCTTTTTTTTTTCTTTTTCGACTTTCTTTTTCTTTTTTTTAAGTAGGTGGCTTCCCTGGTCTAAGATTTACCTAAAGATAGTAGGAAAAGAATGGTCCAGTGGTTGGGCTCTAGACAACCTACCTATGGGCTATTACCCACGATAACTTACCAGCCATACCACTCTAGAAGGTTCATTAGCTACCCAATTTTCATTAAAACCGACGAATAACGAGTTAGTGCAAATAGTGTGTAGATGCTTAGACTTAAAGTTCCCTCAAATCAAAGGGTAGGTTGATAAGTCGTGTACTTATCACCGAAACTTATCTAATATAATTGAAATTGAATTCAAGATGGCAAGGACTCGATAAACAAGTCTACATTTTAGTGGATACCTAGGCTGATTAAGCCTAAAGTCCTGAAGGGTCATAGTGTCCAGATCCTATTGTAATTTTTTCTAAGATTGAAAAGTCATAATATCCAAGTATTCTTTCCTAATCCAATTTCTTTTTTCTTTTATTTGTATATGTATAAAAGAAGACAAGTAGAATTTACAAGAATTCCACGGAGCTAATAGAATGATTCGGAAATGAATCCACCCCCCCATGCCTAGCTGATGCAATGTCTGCATTGAGAATAAAAGACATGAAAGGAAGGGTAAAATGTAGAAGATATCACCTAAATATGATGCTCGGGTCAGCTCTGAGTCAGACTGTACAACTGCTGAATTTAATGCCATCAGCTAGGCGAAGTCCAGCCAAAGAAATCACAACATGATGAGACCAACCATGTCTGAGATGGGTTCTAGAATAATATGGTCAATAAAAGGCTTCAGATGTAGACCGTTGACTTTAAATGAATTACCCATCTTTAGGTCAGAAATCTGAATGACCCCATTTGGAAAAATATGATCGATGATGAATGGGCCATTCCATTTCCGCCTAAGTTTGCCAGGAAAGAACTTAGGTTGAGAATCAAAGGGCCAGACTTTCTAGTTCGACTCAAAGCTCTTGCAAGATATCAATTGGTCATGAAGAGCTTTTGTTCGAGCCTTGTAGATCTTGGCATTCTCGTACACATCATTTCTAAGCTCCTCCAACTCAAATAGTTGGCATTTCTTGGTCTTTCCAGCTAAACTCAAATCCAGATTACACTGCTTGATTGCCTAGAATGCCCTATGTTAAATTTCCATGGGTAAATGGCATGCCTTTCCATCCACTAGACGAAATGGTGACATGCCGATAGACATTTTGTACATCGTACAGTAGGCCCAAAAAGCATCCTCAAGCTTTTGAGTCAGTCTTTAAGATCAAGCCTAACCATCTTCTGAAGAATATTCTAGATCTCCTGATTGGAGATTTCGGCCTGTCCATTCGTCTGGGAATGGTAAGGTGTGGAGATTCTGTGATTTACCTCATATTTTGCCAGTAAATTACGGAACTGGGCATTAGTGAAATGAGAACCACCATCACTGATGATAGCCCTCAGAATCCTAAATCGACTGAAGATGTTCTTCTTGAAGAAATCGATGACCACCTTGTGGTCATTGGTTCGAGTGGGAATGGCCTCGATCCACTTGGACATGTAATCAACAGTGAGAAGAATGTAATGGTGTCCAAATGAAGGGAGGAAGGGTCCCATGAAATCGATGCCCTAAACGTCAAAAATTTTGATCGGAAGATTCGGGTTTAGGGGCATCATGTCTCTCTTGGTTATGCTCTCAAGTGCCTGGCATCATGAACATGACCTCGAGAATTCCTGGGCATCCTAGAATAAAGGCAGCCAAAAGAATCCAAATTGCAAAATTTTTGCAGCCATCTTTTTCCAGGAGAAATGTCCACCACAAGCAGATGCATGGTAGAAGTCAAGTGTACTTTTGAATTCAATCTCCAGAGCACATCGACGAATAATCTGATTAGAACCGATGCGATACAGTTCAGGGTCCTCCCAGAAGTAATATTTGGCCTCAGATTTGAGTCTATCTCATTGTTACTTGGTCCAATCCTGAGGGATTTGACCAATGGCCAAATAGTTTACATTGTCAACAAACCATGGGGTTTGGAAACCTAAAACTGTAAGGATAGTCTCGTCCATAAAAGTATCAACAATCCGAATATCCGGACGAGAAGAATCACTCAGAAATCTCGAAAGATGATCCGCCACCACATTTTGTGCCCTGGATATATCCTTGATTTCAAGATCAAATTCCTGAAGCAGAAGAATACATCGAATAAGCTGGGGTTTGGCATCCTTTTTGGCCAAGAGATGTCTCAAGGCCGAGTGGTCGATATATATTATGACATGAGATCCAAAAGATAAGCCCTGAATTTCTCCAAAGCAAATACTACAGCTAGTAATTCCTTCTCAGTAACAGTGTAATTCCTCTGGGCCTCATCCAGAGTTTTACTAGCGTAGTAGATGATAGAGGGCTTCCTGTCAATCTTCTGACCCAAAACAAACCCAACCACGTAATCAGAAGTGTTGGTCATGATCTCGAATGGGGTTGTCCAAACCGATGGTTGCGCTGGAACTAGGTTGAGCTAGAACTACCTCTGATGAGAACTCTAGAGCTAGCTAAGCTACTAGTGGTCAAGTAGTAGCACAGCTAACTTGGAATCCAGCTACCATGAGTTGGGTAGAGCTAGAATGAGCTAGGGATGAGCTGAGATGGACTCCAGTCAACTTAGTTCAGCTAACTAGAGCTCCAAGTGAACTGATGGGAGTTGAGATGAGCTGGACTCAACTAAGTTGAGCTAGATTTGAGCTAACTTGAGCTGGGTTGAGCTGAGATGAGCTGTCTTGAGCTACCATTAAGCTAAGGTGAGTTGAATGGAGCAGAATGGAGGTAACCTAGTCCAAGGGAGGTGGTATCCAACCATGATGAGCTGGAATTAGCTGAGTCTTAGCCTGATTGAGCTTCCTCTTCATCAATTGCCTTCAAGAGTGCTAGGGTTTTAGGGATTTGTCAATCTGCTTATCCCTAACACTCTAAGAAACACATTAAAAATACAATAACAAATACAATGCATGCCTAACCTAATTTATGCCTAAATGCAACCCAAAAACCCATTTGCGGAGCAAAATCCTAAGAGCTAGGTTTGTTTTAATGCACAAGAATGCTAATAAACTGGCGTTTATTAGTTGGTTGTCTAGCAAAGGGTTTGGAGGGTCAAAAGCCCTAATTTCTTAAGGGTTTTGCCTTCAAGTCCTTGCTATGCTTATGGGGTGAACAACAAGGTGGGAGGTAGTGTGGTGGCACGGTTCAGCCTCATCAAAGCTCTCACCGATCGTGGAGAAGAAGAGGAACAACGAGAAAATGTGATTAATTCCTAATTCTAAGAACTCTAATCTCCTCATTGAGAGGAGAGGAGGAGAGAGAGCTACCTTAATTGGGTGAAAGGGGAGGAATTGCTGGTAAGATGATTTTTGCTTTCGAATAAGATGACTAATATGATTTGTCATTGTATTTTAAAGTGGTGGAAAATCAACTAATCAAGGCAATTAAAAATAACCACTCAATTAGGAGCAGGTCGTATCCACTGGGAAGCCATTGCCTAATTAAAACTCGCTAAAGTCTTTCACAAAAGTTCACAATTAAAATTGCAAAAAATTGATATCCAAACCACTCTCAAATGAGGCTTATAATGTTCACATATGATGACAAAGTGATTAAAGCAAAGTGGAGGGCTCACTTAATAAAATGGCCAACATTATAACAATAATAACATAGATCCAAGTTTCCCACAATGGCACTGCAATGTAAAATTTAATTGAATGAGAAACAGGGGAAATGTTTCTGTTGACCTTGCGCATGGACGAAGGAATGCCGAGAAGTGAGAATGCAACTGGAGGTTGAGTGGACCGAGCCGATTCCAATGGTGGTAGCGTTGCTGCTCGGGATGGATGGAGTCGATGGTTTGGTGGCGAGGAGTGGTTGGCAGTGGTTGTTACTACTGTTGGTGTGGCGTGTAGCATGCAGCAGTCTCATTAACACGTGTTGTGCATGCACAAGATGGGGGTGTCAGTGAAGAGGCGAGGGCGGTGGCGGTGGACGCACAAGGCACACAAAGAGGCAGCAACGTGAGGCTCCTCTGTTTCTGCTAGAGTATGCAGGAATTGCTGAATGTGCGTGTTGTTGTGTGAGCTAGAGCTGCTGCACACTGGCGGAGATGCAATGAGGGGCGGGCACGGGAATGGCGCTGCTGTAGGAGGTGACTACGCGTAGTGGAGCAGAATGGCGGTGCTGTGCACTATGGAGCTGGAGGGTTGTGCTGTGCATGGTGCATGTGGTACGAGGTGAGGCTCGCCGAGGGGAGGCACGCGCGGGATGGAAGTGGAGGGCAACTGCGGGTGATGGAGGCGCAGCAAGGGGCGTTCATGGTCCTGCTACTGCGGGATTGGTGAGGGAACATAGCACTGCACGGCTACTGTAGCGTGTGCTCTGTGTGCACGGGCGAGGGCCGATGGGCTAGAGGAGCGCAAGTGCATGCGAGGGTACCCTACTACACGTGAGGGAGGAGTAAGGCATGGGCACTGACAATGGTGTGGCTGGTGGCTATGTGTGATGACGCTACATGGGGCTGAAAGGTTGGGAAATGTTGGGTTTGGTTTTCACATGAAACAAGGGAAGATGAAGATGAAGAAGGTGGTGCGTGGAGGTAGCGGTGGTGTTGATGGTGTTGTGGGGTGAAGAAGCACGGTGATGCAAGTGAGCTCCGAACGGTGATGTGGACTATCACGCCACATGCCCACGGTGGTGGAGGCTTGCTACCACGGTTGAGGCCAACGGTGGTGGAGTAGGAATGTGCTTGATGCATGCATGGTGATGGAATCGGGGTGAAGGCCTACTCTGAACGGCATCCATTCCTCCTTTGTAGCCACAGCTTTGAAGATTTTGAAATTCAAACAGGCCATTGTCGAGTGAATGCTGGATGAGTGAATGCGTAGGAGGAGGAGGCGGAGACAGAGTAGTTACCAGCAAAAAGGAGAAGAAGAATAATAACAGAATAATTAGGATTATTTATACTTAACGCCTTAACTTCTTTGTTAATTGAAATAATGTATGTACTGCACCTAATTAATTAACTAATCAAATGTATGCAATCCTACGTTAATTCTAAATGCTTTTAGATATGGATGGCACACATGAATTTTGCACTTAAGCTAAAAATATGAATTAATTTAATTACATCCTAATGTATGCTATCTAAATGTTAAAATTAACTTAATGTCAAGGCACTTAAATACTTAAATAACCCACAAATATGGGCTAATCAAATAGCCCCATGCCTAGTTTTTGCTAGTCCCTAGCAAATCTAGGCAATAACCTAGCACTCCAAGTAGACTAGCCAACCCAATCGGTCTTCCTTTAGAAACATGTTATGTTCAGACTTTAGACCTAAGGTTCCCAAGTAGTTGCTAAGTTACAGACTTGGTCGGCTAAAGATGAGTTGCAGGCACAGGTTTCCCTAATTTCTAACTCTACCCTAGGGTTTATTAATCCCTAAGATTAAAGCATCCATGCATGTGCATAGGTCTGAGTTACTTGTGGTTGGTATGATTGCCAACATAGAGAGGAAAAAGGATTTTTTTTTAATATATATTTTTTGTTTGATTCCTCTGAGTCTAAACTTGGATGAGCTGTCAACGTGGTCTGTGTCGGATTCATTGTCCCCATCACCGTACCTCGAAGGGTGCCTAGCTTTCGATGCTTCGAGATAGCACCGCCCATAGCGACCCCAAGAACTCCTAGCAATCGACACTTTGAGATAGTCTTGCCCATGGATTTCTTAAGCGAATTCAGGCCTGTGGCAATCGACACTACGAGATAGTGCTGCCCATGGTACTTGAATCACACAATGCACTTACATGCCCCCAGTAGGATGGATATCCTAAGAGATAAGCATTGAGGTGGTAACATGTTATCATCACATCCTCAAGGTGAGTATATACTCCACCTCTCCTACGGTAGGAACTCTTCCAATCAAATTGTGTTTTCAAGCTTCTCCTCAGTCAAAACTAAGAGAACCAACTTTTCTTAAAGAAATGAATTAGGGTGATCACTTACTTACACAAGACCAAGTGTGTGTGAAATGTGGATGCTTAGGTTACAAGAATCCGTAAACCAAAAGGTAGAACAAGACTCTAGGTACTACCCAGCCTTTAACTCAATCCCTAGCTTCCCTTCCTCAACCTCTTGAGAAATGGTCTGCAACTTAACTCCTACTTAAGTTTTAAGGTCCACAAACGACCATAAAGGTCTAAAGCTAGTAGCTCACTTAGCTTCTAAAGTTCGACACCTAGAATCAACTTAGTCTAACCTAAAGTTATGGTCTGCTTAAGAATGCAGGGCCCAGCCAGTTAAGCTCAATGATACAATTTTTTTTTTTAATACAATATGCATGAATGAATGCAAAATGTAGACACACTATAAATAGATGCCTCAGGTCCTCTCCCCCATGCCTGGTTCAGATAATGCCCTCATTGGAAACAAAAGAGTTAAAGGAAGATATTACCTGAGGCGGAAAATGACAGGAGCTAAGGCTCCTCAAGAGTGGCCTCGTCAACCAGATGGCCATCCAAAGTAATGTATGGTTTTAACTGTTGACCATTGACGATAAAGGGAGTTGCTGAACAAAAAGGGCTTTTAATCTCCTCAGCTCCATGTGGAAACACTTCAGTGATTATGTAAGGCCCATCCCAACAAGATTTTTATTTTTTGAAAAAGTTAGGAATGCTATCGATGACGATAACAGACCGGGAACATTTTATTCAAAATTTCTCTTTTAAAAAATTACAATGAATCACTCCATTCCTTTACAAAATTCCAACACTCTCAACACACGTTCCAAAAATTAATAGAGCTAACTTTAAACAAATGCTCGTTTCGAGCATGCCACACACACCACATTACTCCAGCCATCTTCACTTGCCACTCCCCTTTCGTCAGAATTCTTCTCCATAATTCTTCCCATGTGGGGAGAGCTTCCCCACACACTTTCCTCCAAACTTGATCTGTCAAGAGACAAGAGGAAAATAAATGTATCCTACAGATGTAAGCACATTTATTGAGGGTAAAATGCCTATTCATGCATGTTTCTAGGCTTAGATTTGCATTTCACGTTATAAATATTGCATAGCATGCATCATTTCGCATTTAAAGATGTTGTATATAAGTTAGGTTAATGATATTTATTTCGGAGCCTTAGATTGACGATCCGACCAAACGGATCTGATCAAGACGACGATCGGAGTCCAACACCTCTGAAATTACCTCGATCAGAGTTCCGTAGCACCATATGCAGTATGAGGAAGATCAAAGGCCAAGGTACTAGGAGGCATAACTTGGAGCTTTAAATGACAAATCTGACCGTGCGGATGGATTTGGGCCAACAAACACAGCCTAACGGCATGAAAATCGACTCAATCCGACCTCTATAGCAACCCTTACAATAAGAAGAAGATGGACGGCCCAGACTGTCACGTGGTGTAGCCCAGGCCGCCCAGCGCATGCACGCGACTCTACATGCACGCAGCAGCATGGGTGCATGTGCACGCGCAGGCACGCATGCGCACAGCACAGCGCTAGCGCATGGGCTCACGGGCGCACGAGGCAAGGTGGGGGAGCAGCGGCAGCTATGCATGAGCTGGACCTACAGCAACGAATGAGCTGGACTTACAGTGACATTTACAGTCGTTGCTAATTCTTCGCGCTCCAGCAAAGCCAACTTGGGGGTGTGAGCAGGCATGAGCTGCCTACAGCATTGCTTCCAGTGACAGCCTGGATGTCACTAATGGTCCCATACCTATTTTTGCCTCTTCTCCACTATAAAAGGACCTGCAACCCCTCCATTCCAAGTCATCTCTACCTACTCTACTCCTACCTACTCCCAAGCTCTAGCAAGCCTACCAACGCTCCATTAGAATTTGTTCTCAAGCTCCCAAGGCACCTATTAGTGTAGCGAACCTCTGCCCCACCAAATATTCCTCCAACTTCCCATCCCCCTACATAGGTTGCCTTGGAGCCATCCTCCCACCTACATTCCAGCAGCAGATCAACTCTATCTTCTCACCTCCATTCTAGACCCACGTCGAAGCTTTCCTCAACCTGATGTCCTCCTGCATCTCACCTCCATCATCCCACTCCTCACCTCCTTCTTCTAAGCTTCTGCCAGGCACCATCGTCTTGTCGAACAGACGATTCGGAGATTTCCTCTCACCCCCCTCCTTTTTTATGCTTTCATATTTTATTGTAATTGACATTGGAAGTAATATATATCAGATTTGTTCCACATCTCTATCTTATGATTCATTTGCTTGTCTTTTCAAAACACAAAAAACAACAAAACCCTAAAATACCAAAAAGAAACGAATCGAAGCGCAGTTTTCATGTAAACCAAAGGTCGCCTCCCTGTGTTCGACCCAGGACTCCCTTGGAGTTTCGGTATAAATTTTATCTGATCGACGTGTTTTGCAACTACGATGACGGGTTACTTGTAACACTAATTTCTAATACGTGAAACACGCCCGACCATTTTGGCGTCATTGCTAGGGAGGCAATGGAATTTACTTTGTTGTTTATTACGTTTCTTTGCATTTACATAGCACTAGCCCTACTTGTCTTTGATCTATTGTCTTGCAAGTACCCTAGCATGGAGATCCAAGTGCGGTAGACCAGAGTAAAGTGTGGGTAGAGTGTTTTATAAGTGTCCCCCACACCACCCCCACCTTAGTTTTCATTCCATAATCTAATAACTCAAACCCAAATCAACTTATTTGCTTTTTATAAACCCTAGGATAGATTTGGTTGTTTGTTTGCCACCTCCACTCACCTCGCCATCCACATAAAGAAAAATAATAATAAAAAAAAGTGTTATCTAATTGTGGGATTTTCTTAAAGCTACACACTTAACACCCACAACTTCTTACCCTAAGTTGCACAATCACTTTGATTCTACCACTTAACCTAGATCTGACCTGTGGACCTGGTACACTTCAACTAAATGCACATAAGTGGTGCCTTAACTAAGTGGTGCAATAGGCCAATTTATTAAGCTGTTTGGGCCGCACCACTCAATCTAAAACTAATCCATCAAGTAGCTTGCCACTTAGAGTTGCTTCTTAGGGCTAAACCAGGCACTCCAGATTATTTTTTATTTTTAAAGAAACATATCATCACTCGTGCTTTCAAAACTTGGAGTGTTCAACTAAACCTTGATTGAACCAACCTAAGAATTAAACCCTAAAAGCTACTAAACAAGGTTGAACCCTAAAATACACATCATCAAATAACCTTTTTTGAAAACCCTGGTTGTGCACGCACACACATTTTCACTGATCATTAAGGGTACAACCCATCTAAAGGTCCCATCACATTCTTGAACCACCATTGTCCCAAGCCTAACTAAAATTGATTAGATGTTGGCCCTAAGGAGTGGTTCACTCGTCGGGATCCAGATTGAGATTATTCACGGTTAACTTGCTTGTACTAGTCAATCTGATGTCTAGCTAGGGGAGTAGCATCAAACGACCGTGGCTGGGGGGTACACTAAGAACCAGAGGCACAAGCCAAAGGAATAGCCTTCCCCCCAGTCCCTCCTAACTGGTTGGATTGCCTGGACATAAGTAGAGTAAATCGTCCATAATCTTAGGATGGATTCTGAGAGTCTATAAACCTTTAGGCTACCCAACCTAAGGAAAGGCTTGTATCTTTGTATTGCAGGGCTCCTTTCTCTCCTAATTTCCCTCCTTCACCATGTACCCTTCCACATCCTACACACATTTCGCAGCCTATCCTTCTACCACCACTTACCCCCAAGATGATTACAATCCTGACTTTACTTGTATTTATCCATCCACTAGCTGGGATGACTTTGATTGGGGATATGAATCCGGACCTCAGTGTCCAGGGCCTAACCTTGGACAACAAGACTATGATTATTATCCTTCCCAGAGCTACACTGATTATAGATCTCCATCCTTTGATGATCAACTTAACCAGATCTACAACTGTGAAGGATATGCTAATTATAACACTTACCCTCCCTAAAATTATGCTAAATTTAGGTTGCCACCAACCTTTAAACAACCTGACACGACCTTCTATCAAGGAGGGACTCGAGAACCTTGACATCTTGACTCCCTTAGATTTAACCTGAACCCACACAAACCTAATCGAACTAGTCGGTTCAAGTGAAGCAGATCTAGGATAGGGTGTTGGCTAATTTGAGGAACACTATACAATCTTTAGAAGCTCAGCCAACACCATGCGCTGAAGCACTAGAGCCTATGATCAAAATGATTAATGAACTTAATAGATCTCTATTGGATTTGCTCCAAAGTGTTAGGGATAGGGACCTGGGTGAGTTTCTTCTTGGGAAATTGTCAAGGTTGAGGATGAAATTTGTGGTTGCACTAGTCAAATCTTGGGATGATTCTCAAGATGAACCCCATTCAGGAGTGCCAATGTCTGAACCCACTCAAGCGCCTATCGGAGGGGATACATTTTCTGACACTGGGGATGACCAGGTTGGGCTAGTGCAACCATTTGAGGATGAACCAATTGATTCACCCGAGATCCCCAAGCCAGGGAGTGAGGAAAAATATGTCTCCATGGACCATGAAATGACATATGATTTTGAGACATATATAAATGAGGATCATGGATTCTTTGAGTCTGAGGGTGAAGAATCTTTTGGTGAAATCTCACTTGAACTTAAGGAAGAGGATTTTAGTGAGACAAATGGGCTTGAGGAATCTGACGAACCAACTGATAGCCCAATTATTGAAGATTTGGATTCGGTTGGGGCTAACTTGGTAGATTCGAATCCTCATTTACTAGAAAATTCAATCAATAGCCCCATTCCTAAATGACACCCTAAAGGGATTGATTTTGATTTGGAAATCATCGTACCTAAGTCAATCTTGAGTCAGCCACGATTTCTAGACTTGGGAGAATCTTTTGGAGTGAATGATATGCTAGAGGTCCCGAAACCTAAGCACCTGATGTTGGAGGATAGGAATGTTGAAATGAAAATTTGGGAGGTAAATTTTTAGGGAAAAACAAGTTTGGATATAAGGGTACCTATTGACTTGAAACCACCTATCTTCTATGCGAACCGTTATGATATCTTTCACGTGCAACCCAAGCTCGAAATAACTAATTATTTTTCTGAGCTTGATGTTAAGTGGACAACCGCACCTATTGAACCATCTTTACCTATTGTCCGACACTTTGGTCTTGGGTTGCAAACCCAAAAATCGCAGGCCCTACCCCGCAAGCTTAACAACCTTCAATTTTGGGTGATTTTCATCCAGAACCTGAGAACCGCTCGACCCTGGGGCATGGGTCTGCACCATAATCTGGTCCACATCTGTGGACATCGTTTGTTGGCGAGTTTTAGGATCAATTCTTCTATTTTGATTCTGACCCACACTTGTGAATTCTCAATTTCTTCCTTGTATGTATTTTATGCCTAGCTGAAGGTATTAAATTTAGCACATGCTTATATTTCACATTCATTGCGGAGCTAACTGTATTTCTCACGATGTTCAGGTGAGATCTGTTTACTCTGCCCTTTTCATGTCTTTATTTTTACAATGAAGACATTGCATCACTTAGGCATGGGGGGTGGATAATCGATTCCTGAAATCATTATGCTAACTCTGTAGAATTTCTTTTAGTTTCTTATAAAATAAAAAAAATTAAAAATTTGAAAAAAGATAAAAAAAAAGAAAGAAATTAGGAAAAGAGAACTTCGGCATTTGGAAGTTATTAACTTTAGGAAATGATACGAGAGGACCAAAACACTTAAACTCTTTAGGTCTTCGGGCTTAATTAGCCCGGGTGTTAAGTCGAATGTGGACTTAGTCTCGAGTCCTCACCAATTAAAATTCACTTTAATTTGGTAAATAATTTAGGATGATAAGTATGCGACTTATCAACCCACCCTCTGATTTGGGGGGACTTTAAGCCTAAGCATCTACACACATGTTTTTGCACTGACTCACATTCCGGCGATTTTTACAGAAATTTGGTAGCTAATGGATCGACTTGGGTGGTATGGCTAGCAAGTTGTCCGTGGTAATAGTTCATCGGCCGATTGTCCAAAGCCCAGCCACAAGATCATTTTCGTTGTACTGCCTTTAGGTGAATCTTAGATCAAGGAAGCCACCTACTTAGAAAAAAAAAAGAAACACTCAAAAAGAGAAGAAAAAAAATAGAAAAAGGAGAAAATAAAAAAAAAGAAAAATAAAACCACACTTCACCACACGAGTATGGCTGCCAAGTTGTTGGTGGTAACAGCTCATCTGCCGGTTGTCCAGAACCCAGCTCACAAAAAAAATGCACAATAATTTCCAAAACACTTAGGGAAGAAGCGGGGAAGTAGAATAAACTGGAGAGATATACATTGGGTTCGTCCTTGTGTTGACCTCATATAAAAGAAAGTAGTGATAAAGCTACCGATCATAAAGATAAACCTTTAGGTAAGGTCATCTAGGGTTGTAGAAACTCGAAGTCCGTTTTAACGGCCATCTAGTGAGTCTTTCACTATTCTCACAAGATGCTTAGCACTTAGAGTCCTTTTCGAGTCTTGGCCAAGTCGAGTAGCCATAAAAAGTTATCCCGAAACTCTCAAACTCCAAAAGTACAAAAAAAATTAAAAAAGAAGAAAAAAAAAATGTATCTTCCCTTCTCAACTAAGGCGAGAACTTGAGCGGTCTACATTCTGGCAGGCACTCAGGTACTGTTGAGTTTTCATAGTTTAGGACCTTAGTTGAAATTTTCTATTATTAATAAATGACCTAGGCCTAAGTGATCTAATCTTAATTCTGCTTTTATACATAGCATATAGTTTAATTTTGCTAGGGACTAACAATAGATAGGCATGAGGGTATGATGTAAACACATTTATTGAGGGTAAAATGCCTATTCATGCTTGTTCCTAGGCTTAGATTTGCATTTTATGTTATAAATATTGCATAGCATGCATCAATCTGCATTTAAAGTAGTTGTATATAATTTAGGTTAATTGCATCCCTTTTGTGGTTAGGAGAGAAGGATATTTATTTTGGAGCCTCGGATTGATGACCCTAACATACGAATCAGATCAAGACGATGATCGGAGTCCAATGCCTCTGAAATTGCCTCAATCAGAGTCCCGAGCACCACATGCAGTCCGAGGAAGATCAACGGCCAAGGGACTAAGAGACATAATTTTGAGCTTCAAATGACAAATCCGACCATGCAGATGGATTCTGTTCGACGATCGCAGCTTAACGGCATGAAAATCGACTCAATCTGACCTTTGTAGCAGCCCCTACAACAATAAGAAGATGGACGGCCTAAATAATGCCACGTGGCATAGCCCAGGCCGCCCAGCACATGCACGTGGCACTACATGCGCATAGCAGCGTGGGTGCATGTGCACATGCAAGCGTGCTTGGGCACAGCGCAGCGCCAGCTATGCATGAGCTGGACCTACAGCGATGCATGACCTGGTTTTACAGTGACATTTACAGCCATCATTAATTCTTCGTGCTAGCAAAGCCAACTTGGGGTGCAAGCGGCCATGAGCTGCCTATAGTGACGCTTTTAGCGATGGCCTGGATGTCACTAATGGTCTCATACCTATTTTTGCCTCTTCTCCAAAGCGTGGGTGCGCGTGCGTGCGGCAAGGTGTTGGAGCAGTGCCAGCTATGCATGAGCTGGACCTACAGCGACGCATGAGCTAGACTTACAACGACGCTTACAATCGTCGATAATTCGTCGCATCACAACAAAGCCAGCTGTGGAAGCTAGCCGGCATGAACTTCCTACAGTGATGCTTCCAGCGACAGCCTGGATGTCACTAATGGTCCCATACCAATTTTTGCCTCTTCTCCTCCACTATAAAAGGACCTACACCCCTCCCTTCCAAGCCATCTCTACCTACTCTACTCCCACCTACTCCCAAGCTCTAACAAGCCTACCAACGCTCCATTAGAGCTTGTTCTCGAGCTCCCAAGGCTCCTATTAGTGTAGCAAACCTCTGCCACACCAAATATTCCTCCAACTTCCCATCCCCCTTCATAGGTCACCTTGGAGTCGTCCTCCAACCTCCATTCCAGTAGCAGATCACCTCCATCTTCTCACCTCCATTCTGAAGCTGCGCTGAAGCTTTCCTCAACCTGATGTCCTCCTACATCTCACCTCTGTCGTCCTGCTCCTCACCTCCTTCGTCAGATATTCCGCCAGGTGCTGTCGTCTCGCCGAACAGCCGATTCAGGAGATTTCCTCTCACCCCCTCTCTTTTTATGCTATCATAGTTTATTGTAATTGACATTGGAAGTAATATATATTAGATTTGTTCCACATCTCTATCTTGTGATTCATTTGCTTGTCTTTTATTTCAAAAACACAAAAAAATAACAAAACCCTAAAACACCAAAAAGAAATGAATCAAAGCGTGGCTTTCATGTAAAGTAAACATCGCCTCCTTGTGTTCGATCCGGGACTCCCTTGGAGTTTCGGTATAAATTTATCTGATCAACATGTTTTACAACTATGACGACGGGTTACTTGTAACCCCGATTTCTAACACGCGAAGCATGCCCGACCACCTACTATCTGATGGGAGTTTACATAAAGGGCAATTTTGAGAGGGACTTCCCAACCTTCTTGTTCTCAGATCTCCAGTCACCAGGCCATCGCGCCTACAGAACCACAAGAAGATTTTGATCTTCAGCGGAATCTTCAAGGACCAAATTTTGGCATACTCCCTATCTTCCCTTGAATGCTCAATGGTTGAGCTAGCTATCAGATTTTTGTATGCCTTGGCTGGGGTGAAAAGGCCACGTTTCCACCTGAAGCAGTCGGTCCCTCCCACTAGCTGGAAAGCCTCAATTTCAGGTAATAGGTGCTCCTATTCAGCCTGCGTGCACCCTCTGTAGCACAATCCAGCACTTGCAATGTTACATCTACCGCAGTTATCATCCCAGCAATCACTGATTGTGATCCTGCTATTTGCTGTCGCAGAGTATGGCCTTGGGAAGGCCTCACACAACCCTCCTCGGTCGGACCAACAGTCTGTCCAGAACTTGAAGTTCATGCCGTCTCCCACAACTGGATCGAATTCAGTCCTATTGTCGTGTATCGCTTTCCAGACTAAATGCCAGAATGGAGAGGGGCGTTGGGGTGGAGTGGACTAAAGCTGCACATTGAGGATCCATGAGCATCCTTGATCAGTTGCTGCCATACTTTCCCATCATCAGAGGACAGTTTCACTGTGCATTTCAGTAGGAGTGCGTCATTGAATTCTTTGAGAGAACTCACCCCCAAGCCACCTTATGATCGAGGTTTACACAGTTTTTGCCAGTTAACCGGGTGCAAGAATCTTCCATCAGCCTTCGTGACTTTCCAAAAGAACTGCTTCCTCATTGTGTCCAGCCTTTTCCACACCGCCTTCGGCGATCTAAACATAGAAAAAAAGAAAACAAGGATAGAGGTTATAACTGAATTGAGAAGAATCAATCTTCCCACCTTAAACAGAAATTTGCTGCTCCAATTTTCTAACTTGGTTGAAATTTTCTCGAATAAACTGGCCCAATCGCTTCTTTTCAATTTCCCACTTCTTAGGGGTAGACCCAAATATCTTATAGGCAAGGTGGTCTCAAGCGTGTGTAAGATGGAACAAATTGCTTCGCTATCCTATATAGCCATGCTAAAACATACCAATGAAGACTTCGCACCATTTAATCTAAGGCTCGAGATCTCCCCAAAAATGTTGACCATAGTATATAAAATCTTTGCTTCTTCTCTCCCCCCTCCACAAAAAGGATCGTGTCGTTAGCATCCTATAGGATAGGCACCAACACCCTGGAATTTGACAAGGAGTAACCCTTCACCAATCCTACACTGGCCAACCTACACGAAAATTGAGCCAACGTATCCACCGCTAAATTAAAAATTAAAGGGGCTAGTGGGCACCCTTGTCTCACACCACATTGTGGTTATATCCACACCCCACATGGCCTTCCATTAACTAGAGGTGAAAAGGAAGAAGTCACAATACATCTCTTCATCCATTGAACCCAGATTGCAGGGAAGCCTCTTCTTCTAAAGATCTCCCATAGATAGGACCATGCAATAGAGTCATAGGCTCTACTGAAATCCACCTTCCACAAGTATGCTTTACTCCTTCTTTTGCTCCACCCTTCCACCATCTCCTGTGCTACAATGAAAGACTCCTGTAGTGATCTATTGGGGAGAAAAATCTGCTGCACAGGATTGACCAGATCTGACAAAACTCCCTTCAACTGGTTGGCCAACACTTTGCTAATGATTAGGTAGATCAAATTCGAAAGGGCAATTGGTCTAAACTCTAATAGTTTCTCAACCCCAAGTCTTTTTGGAAGCAGGAATAGATACGACTTGTTTAATCTTTCCACCCCAGAATTCCCACCTTGGAATTCTTTAATGACTTCTGTGACATCACCTTTGACCGCCACCAAAACTCCTTGTAAAAAACACTTGAAATCCATTTGGTCCTGGCGACCCTTCCATATTCAACAAATTCATAGCCTCTATCACCTCCTACTCTGTTATGTTAGCTGTCAATCTAATTGCTGCCTGCTCCCCCACCCGAGAAAAACTAGATGCTGCTAATCCAGCAGCCCTTATCTGCAGCTCTGGTGGCCTCCCTGAAATACCGTATGACTTCCCTCCGAATATCATCTTCAAAAGTTATCGTGGTTTCATCTTTCTCCAATGAGGAAATGAGGTTCACCCTCCTAGCACTTGTAGCTATATGAAAATACTTTGTGTTCGCATTACCCTCTTTCAGCCATAGCTGTCTGGACTTTTCCCTCCAATCCATCTCTCTCACCACATCCTCGACACGAATCACCTCTTCACACTGCTTTCTTTGCTCCAATTCAGCCTTGTTCAACCTTCCAGCATCTTCTTTTTGATCTAGTATGCATAGATTTGCAAGAGCTTTAGTTCTTTGACTTCTCATTATTTTAGCAATCTGCCTATACTCCTTCAGCATAGACTTCAATTCCCTCAGTTTCCCAGCCAACCTGCAGGTTGCCAACCCATGAATCAGCTTCTGATTCCACCAACTGGTGATCATTTCTCTAAACCCCTCCTCTTTAAGCTAAGACTTCATGAATGTAAAGTACGTATTGGTATGAGACCTCTCCCCACTATCCCACAGTAGTGGGGTAAGGTCTGAGAAAGGCCAGGGCATTCCAATCACTGATGAGAGTTGAAATCTCTCCATCAGCTCTACACTGCCGAAGAACCTGTCCAGTTTTGAAGTCAACCCGTTACCACTCCTCCATGTGAACTTCACTCCTACAGATGGGTATTCGTTCAAACCTAGCTCTGAAATCAGCATTAGGAAGCCGAGTGATGCTCGATCCATTCTTCTAGTCCCTCTGTCATTCTCAGAGAGTATAGAGTTAAAATCTCCACCCAGAAGCCAAGGCACACCTTTAGTTCTATCTTCCATCTGTCGTAGTTCATTCCAAAGACTAGTCCTTAGATTATCTGTGCAGGGGCCATATACATAAGATATAATCAGATCTTGATTATCCCCCATCGATTGGAATTTGCCTGACACTTGAAACTGTCCTTTCCAGACCTCTTTTAACATCAATTTAGAAGTTTTCGACCATAATGCCAAACCTCCCGCACTGCCTTATGCATCCACTGCCCTGATGTTAGCCTGACCACCTTGCAAAAGAGACTGCCAAAGAGACTATCCTCCTCCTTTTATATGCATTTCCTACAACAGTGCACAGTCAACTTCCCACTCATGTAAATACCAAGACAAGGATGCTCTCCAGACCCCGTCGTGCAACCCACGCACATTCCACGTGATGAATTTCATCCCCAAGAATAGGAATTCCCTGGCTTTCCTACAACCCTCTTCTCAACTTTCAGAATGGCAGCCAGCTTTACTTCCATGAAATCTTATCCAACACCAGTAGTTCTTTTCCTTCATTTATAGGGAGAACGCACCAGTTTACCTTTTGATGAAACTCCCACTACGTATTCCATTCTCCCCGATTTCATGAAGGAGAATTGATTAGATTTCTGTGTTGCTGACTGATTTTCAGGCTCCTTCCCCTGCTGACCAATATTGCTAATCACCGACTCCCTTCCGACTTTGGCTTCCTGAACCATGGCCTCGTTCGTAGGTGTGTGATCCATCTCGCTAAAGTTTTCCTCCAGCACTTCAGACACATGTATTTCCTTCCTCTTCTTAGCCTCCGGTTGGCCAGGTTGCATGGTATTACCTTCACTATCAACGTTTAGCGCAGTGTTCGTTTCCTCTTGTACTTCAAAAGACCCTTGCTGATTCCTGTTGTCTTGCACCGCAGCAAGCTTCAGTTTGAGAAGCCAAGAGCTACCTCCACTTCTAAGGATTAATTTATCCGGAATTGGGCCCCTTTTCAGGATCGATAGCTCCACCTTAATCGATCTACCATCACCATCGCTGAGGCCAACCCTAGCATTCTCTGTCAAGGAAGCAAACCCCACCAGCACCCTAGCCACCACTCCTCTGGTCCTAAGATGAAATGGAATACCCCATATTTCCATGATACCCTGTCTGCTCTCCGCTCTCTGAGGGGGATGATCCTGTAATGCACCGTCAAATGGTGATACTAGGCGCCATAGAATACTCATCCCTTCAAAAACACTTGTGCGAAAATGAAGTCCTTCGACATCCAGCATGCCCAAGTTGAATAATACAAATCGACAGCCCCAAAGTATGCTACCTTCCAACCCTTAGAGGACAAAGATAGAGATCTAACCATAGCATGGATGTTCTCTGGTGAGTAAGCTCCGGTCAGTATTTCTCCCACAAGGGGGCCCCTTATCACAATCTTTGCCTCCCTGATGTCTTCAGAATGAGGGATTTCAACATCATAGGCCTGTCCCATGCCTGCCGACGGTGGTGGGGTAGTCATCCCCATTGCTCCATGTCTTCTTTACTTCTTCCTTCCATTCTGAACTATAAAACCCACCCTTCTACGCGAGTCCTTCCTATGTCCCCTTCCCTCGCACGCCAAATAGACAATGGGATTGCCGCACACCGCCGCCATATGCCCCCTTCTTCTGCATCTAAAACACACTATATCAGCATTTCCTTCTCTCCTCCATCTCCAGAGATCACCTACCCTGTAATTTGCCTAGTTTGTTGTCCTTACCTCTTTTCTCCTCTCTCTCTGACGCCATCTCCTGGACCTCCACACCTTCTAGCCATCGCCCCCTCCCAAACCCTAGATGCCATCCTTCCCTCCTCTATTCAATCAGATATTCCCAATGAGATTTTAATTTCCCTGGAAAAAGCTTAGGTCTGGAATTGAAAAGCCAGACTTGTTGGTTAGGCTCAAAGGTCTTTCTAAGGATATACTTATCATGCAAGACCTTAGTTTTCTCTTTATAAGCTTGAGAGGTGTCATAAGAATCATTCCTCAACTCCTCAAGCTAACTTAATTCTAGAAGTCGTGCCTTACCCACCTTTTCTAAATCCATGTTAACACTTCGAATAGCCCAAAGTGCCCTATGTTCCAGTTCAATGGGTAAATGGCACGCTTTCCCATAGACAATCCGAAAGGGAGATGTACCCAAAGGGGTCTTATAGGCCATTCAATACACCCACAAAGCATCATCGAGCTTTTGGGACCAGTCTTTCCTATCAAGTCTAACGGACTTTTCTAAAATATTTTTTATCTCCCTATTCGACACTTCAACCTGGCCACTCGTCTGAGGATGGTAAGGGGTAGCAACCTTGTAAGTCACTCCTAGACTCCTGAGTAGCCAATTGAAGTGGTGGTTTCAGAAATGAGGTCCCCCATCACTTATAATGGTCTTAGAGCAGCCAAAATGAGATATGATATTGGCCTTCACAAATTTCAAAACCATAGAGTGGTCATTTGTGCACGTAGGAATGGCCTCTATCCATTTAAAGACATAATCAACTGCCACCAGGATATATTCATAACCATGGGACGAAGGGAAGGGGCCCATAAAGTCAATTCCCCACACATCAAAAATTTCAATAGATTGAATAGGGTGTTGAGGCATCTCATTCCTCTTCCCAATTGTTCCAGTCCATTGACATCTAATCCAGGCCTTAACAAAATTATGAGAATCCTTAAATAACAAAGGCCACGAAAAATCGGACTGGAGAACCTTAAAAGTAATTTTCTTAGCACCAAAGTGTCCTACACAATGAAGTTCATGGCAAAAACTCAGCACACTTTGTTGCTCCTCTTCAGGTACACATCGTCTCAATACTTAGTCTTGTCCAATTCTAAATAATTCAGGCTCTTCCCAATGAAAGTATCTAGCTTGGGAAATAAATCTTTTTCTTTTCTACTCATCCCAAGAGCCAGGAGTTTCTCTAGTGACCAAGTAATTGATAGTATCAGCATACCAAGGTGAAGTTGGTGTTACTGCCATAAGGGTTTCATCAGGAAATGTATCGATAGAGAGTCATTAAGTGGAAGGCGAGACAAGTGGTCAGCGACAACATTTTCTACTCCTTTCTTTTCACGTATCTCCAAGTCAAATTCTTGAAGGAGTAGGATCCACCTAATTAGACATGGCTTAGAATCTTTCTTAGCAATGAGATGTTTCACTGTCGCATGATCAGGGAAAATAACCACCTTAGACCCAAGAAGATAAGACCTAAACTTCTCCATAGCAATGACTGCAACAACTAATTCCTTTTCAGTGATAGTGTAGTTTTGCTATGGTTTGGTTAAAGTCTTGCTGGCATAATGCAGCACATGAGGTCTTCCCTCAACCCTTTGTCCAAGGATTGCTCCCATAGCATAATCTGAAGCATCACACATCAGCTCAAATGGTAGTGTCCAATCAGGAGCTCAGAGAATAGGCATAGAGATCAAGGCCTCCTTCAGAGTTTGAAAGGCCTCGGCACACTTTGAATCAAAATTGAAGGAAGATTCCTTCTTCAACAGGTCACAAAGTGGCCTAGAAATTTTACTGAATTTTTTAATAAAGTGCATATAAAAGCCAGCATGGCCCAGAAAGGATCTAATCTATTTGACATTCGTGGGCAATGGGAGTTTGGAAATAGAATCAATCTTGGCTATATCTACTTCCAAGCCTCGCTTAGTCACAGCATGCCCAAGTACAATTCCTTTCGATACCATGAAGTGGCTTTTCTCCCAGTTGAGGACTAAACCAATCTCCTTACATCGCTTCAACACATTCTCCAGGTGGAGGAGACACTGGTCGAAAGATGAGCCATAAATGGAGAAGTCATCCATAAACACTTCAACACACTCATCAATCATGTCTGAAAAGATGGACATCATACAGTACTGGAAGGTTGCAGGGGCATTACATAATCCAAATGGCATATGCCTGAATGCAAAGGTACCGTAAGGACTCGTGAACGTCGTCTTCTCCTGGTCATCAGGGAAGACTGTAACTTGGTTGTATGCAGAATATCCATCGAGAAAGCAATAGTACTTATTCCTCACCAATTTCTCAAGAATTTGATCAATAAAAGGCAAGGGAAAGTGATCCTTCTGGGTAGCGGTGTTCAGCATGCGGTAATCAATACAAACCCTCCATCCAGTTGAGGGTCTAGTCACAACTTGTTCACCTTGGTCATTAAATTCCACAGTAAAGCCTACCTTCTTTGGCACCACATGAATAGGACTTACCCATTTACTATCTGCAATGGGATATATGATCCCAGCATCCAACCACTTCAAGATTTCCTTTTTAACCACCTCCCTCATATTAGGGTTCAGACGTCTCTGCATGTCCATAAATGGCTTGATGGAATCATCAGTATAAATGTGGTGCATGCAAATTGTAGAGTCTATACTCTTAATGTTAGCAATGCTCCAAGCAATAGCTTCCTTGTGCCTAGACAAGCATTCAATCAGGGCTCCCTCTTGTGCCTTAGATAGCACTGCCAAAATGATAACAGGGAGCATATCGTTAGCACCCAGGAAGACGTACTTGAGAGAATCAGGGAGGGGTTTCAACTCAAGGTAGGGGGCTTGTATGGTTGAGGGTTTCATAATAGATGTCCCCATCTCAGGTAGTAAATCTACCTTGGGTAGAGATGATGGGGAAAGAGACTCAGCAGAAACACCCAGCAACTCCTCAAGTTCTAGGATATCCCCTTCACATTCCTCCAAGAGATGGGAATGCTCATTTAGCATGACATGCTGAAGGCGGCCATCACATAACATTTTTGGGGTTGTCTCTTCAATCAGGTCATCTATCACCTTAACTTGAGAACAATCCTCAAGTTCAGCTTGTTTATAAGCATCAAACACATTAAGCCTGTTTTTCCTGTTCCCAAAGCCCATTTTCAATGTCCCAGTATTGCAATCTATTGAAGCATGTGAAGTTGCAAGGAAGGGGTAGCCCAAAATGATGGAGGGCTTGGTTGGCTTGTTGGTAGGGTTGGTGTCCAAAACTAAGAATTCAACGAGGAAGAAGAAATCCTCCACTCCTACGACATATTCCAAAATACCCCACGATGTCTTAAGTGATCGATCAGCAACTTGGAGGATTATCGGGCTAGGCTTCAGATTGCCTCCCCCAAGTTGTTCACACACGTAGCTCGGAAAGACATTTACCCCCGCAAGTAGAGTCTCATCAATCTGTAAGTCACTAATAACCACTGAGATGTACGGGGCTCCTAGGTGCTTAAGTTTCGGGGGTGTGCCATGTTGAACAATTGAGCTAACAGAATCAGGCAGGACAACTTTTGATTGAACATGTTTCCTAGATTGCCGCTTTTTCGTGCATAGGTCCTTTAAGAAGCAGGCATAAGATGGAATCTGCCTGATAGCTTCAAGCAAAGGCAAGTTAATCTGCACTTGCTTGAATGTTTCCATGATCTCATTCATCTTATCTTTGTCTCCAGATGAGGCAACAGAAGTCTGCCCAGAGGTGGATAAGCGCTCTGCAAAGGGCACTCTCAATCTCTGGGTGGAAGGGTTGTCATGTTGAGTAAGGGGTGGAATGGGGGCAACTTCTTCTGGTGAGGTGATTTCAAGCAGAGGAGATTTGGGCAAGTCTTCTCTGGTGGGGGTGAAAGTTGGGGTGGATGGTCTTTTCAGAGGGTAAGACTATAGGAGCATCAGGTTTGGAAATTTCTTTCCCACTCCTTAGAATAGTCACCACTTGAGCATGTTCCCTAAAGACAATCCCTTTTCCTTTAGGATTCTCCTCAGCATGCTTCCCAGTTTCCCTCTATCTAACGGCCTCAACAAGATGTCCTATCTGCGATTTCATTTCATGTATAGCCTTTTCATGAGATTGGATGATGGCACTTTGACTTTCTTGCATTGTTCTCAACATTGCCTTCAATTCATCCATCTCAGAGGTCTTAGGTTTGGGAAAGGTTTGAGGTTGGTTCATTTGTTGATTTTGAAAGGGTTGTGGTTTATAATTCCCTAAATTTGAAACATTCTCTTGTCTCTAGGAGAAGTTTGGGTGATTCCTCCATCCCTCATTATAAGTGTTGGTAAAAGGGTCATTATGAGGTCTAGGATGGAACCCTTGAGTGGCATTCAGATCCACCTGTACAAGCTCAAGGAATTGGGAGGCCAAGTGGCAATCCATACTAGCGTGTGTATTTCCTTGGCAAATGGAGCATTCAGAAGCTTGGGATGTGGAGGTGTAAGATACGAATTGGCCTGGGCTCAACATAACCCTTTCCATGTTTTGATTCAACAATTGAATCTGATAGGCTAAATTTTGGGTGTCCCTTGCCTCATTCGCCTCCAACTTTCTTTGCCTGAGAGTAGGTTTTCTATCCATGTAGGAAAAATTCAAGTGAATAGAATTCTCACTCAAAGTATTAAAAAGGTTCCAAGCTTCATCCTTAGTCTTAGATAGAAAGGTTCCTGCACAAGCACCATCCACAGTCTGCCTATGCGAATCATTAAGTCCGGTGTAGAACCTTTCAACCAGTTGCCACTTAGGCACCTGGTGATGTGGGCAAAGTCTCAATAGGTCATTAAAGTGCTCCCACACATCATGGAAAGCTTCCCCATCCTTTTGAACAAAACTCATAATTTCCCTCCTAAGGTGATTTGTTTTGCTCATGGGGAAGTACTTCTTCAAAAAGTCCTTCAGGGCATCCCAAGTGTTAATATCATCAAGGGTATGATAACAATACTTGGTTTCTTCCTTGAGGGAGAAAGGAAAGAGGGTCCACATTTGAGTGCCATCAGTAATGCCCTACAGCTTCACAATGGAACAGACCTCGGTGAATTCCTCTATATGCCTGTAGGGGTCTTCCCTAGCAGTGCCACAAAAAGAGGGCAGCAAGGATATGGTACTACTTTTGATCTCATAAGGATTGTCCCCTCCATGTCTACATAGTGCAAGGCCAACTTGATTGGTCGGAATGAAATATTCCTTAAGGCTCCATTGACTAGCCATTACTTCCCTTGGGAGGATCATTCTTAAGATTCTTTCAGGTTTAGGATCAAACACAAGTTGTCTCCTAAGAGATTCCTACCAAGCATGCACTACAAACACAATTCAAAAGGACTTGTTTGATCTTTACAAATTTAGGCTTTTGACTTTAGTTCAAATTGTAGGTGACAAAGCAAGTTGCCCAATCAATTACGCACCTATTGTCGACCTTCAAAATGCCTAAAAAGACCTAGTTGGAGCTTAGATGTTCTTCCCTAAATCTCAAATGGTAGAGCAACTCCAAAGGTAGAAGATCAAGGGATGCAAGTAGGCCTAAGTCTTCCTTTGAAGCTGTGCTTTCGCGGTGCTTCTTAACTACCCCTAAAAATACGTGACAGGGTATCCCCTTCTTTGGATTTACAAAACCTTTGATCTAAGTTCCAGGCACTTTAGAATCCAAAAGTAGGAGGGCTCTTGTCCTAGTAGTTCCAAGACCTAGGAGTGTCTAAATGTGTGTCATGGTGCAAGAGATATAAGTGTGCATACATCGTAAAATTTTGAGTTTTGAATTTTGAACCGCGTCATAATGTCTAAATTCAAGTCCTTGGTTTTTAGTGTTCCTCTTTAACTTAAAGTCCTTTTTCAAGAAAATATGTGACCACTTGTTAGATCTTTTCAATTCAATTAGGTGGTCTTGCAATTAAATCCAAATGCACATGCGTGAACAATATAAAATGCAAAGAAAGAGGACGTACCTTTCCTCCAGCAATCAGCAATGCAAGATGCATGCAAATGCAAATAAAATAAATCTAGAGGCTGCTCATTCACACCTAAATGGTTGTCCTAAGGCAGGCAGCTTCTAGCAGGCAACTCATTTCTTTCTTTTTTTGTTTTTGTTTAGCTACTTATGCACAAGCAAAGAAAATGATAAACAACCACAAAATAAAGTAAAAACCTAGATCTAAAGAAAAGGGAACAAGCTCCTGAAAATTATCCACCCATCAAGGGCCTAAAACAAAATTGAGGAACAAACCCCTTAAATATACCCTAGAACAAGGGTCTCAAACCTAAATTCTATCTACTGAAAAAAAATCGACGGAGATGAAAATGATCACTCCAAATGTCCTCCTTCAATGGCGGAGACAAGGTCCACCATAGTCTGTCGAGCTCCGACCTTCAGAAATGGAGCTCCCAATGTCCTCTGAGAAGTGGAAACAAGGTCCACCTCAATGTAGCTGAGGTTGGTGCAACAACTTGTTAAGTAGATATGAGTACTTCGCATCAAAAAGATCGAAGCTAAATACACCTCAAAAAATATTGTGTGAATGGTCGGGCATGTTTCGTGTGTTAGAAATTGGGGTTATGAGTAACCCGATGTCGTAGTTGCAAAACACGTCGATCAAATAAAATTTATAACAAAACTCCAAGGGAGTCTCGAGTCGAACACAGGGTGGCGACGTTTACTTTACATGAAAATCATGCTTCGATTCATTTCTTTTTGGTATTTTAGGGTTTTGTAATTTTTTCTTGTGTTTTTGAAATAAAAGATAAGCAAATGAGTCACAAGATAGAGATGTGGAACAAATCCGACATATATTACTTCCAATGTCAATTACAATAAACTATGAAAGCATAAAAAGTGAGGGGGATGAGAGGAAATCTCCCGAATCAGCTGTTCGGTGAGACGACGGTGCCTAGCGGAAGCTCGGACAAAGGAGGTGAGGAGCGGGATGATGGAGGTGAGATGCAGGAGGATGTCATGTTGAGGAAAGCTTCGGCGTGGATCCGAAATGGAGGTGAGAAGATGGAGGTGATCTACTATTGGAATGGAGGTGGGAGGACGGCACCAAGGTGACCTATGAAGGGGGATGGGAAGTTGGAGGAATATTTGGTGGGATAGATGTTTGCTACACTAATAGGAGACTTGGGAGCTTGAGAACAAGCTCTAATGGAGCATTGGTAGGCATGTTAGAGCTTGGGAGTAGGTGGGAGTAGAGTAGGTAGAGATGGCTTGGAAGGGAGGGGGTGTAGATCTTTTTATAGTGGAGGACAAGAGGCAAAACTTGGTATGGGACCTTTAATGACATCCAGACCGTTGCTGGAAGTGTCGCTGTAGGCAGCTCATGCCTGCTTGCTCCCACAGCTGGCTTTGCTAGCATGCGATGAATTACCAATGACTATAAGCGTCGCTGTAAGTCCAACTCACACATAGCTGGCACTATGCTGTGCTGTGCTCATGTGTGCCTGCGCGCACGCGTACGGTGCTACATGCGTGCTCTGGCGGCCTGGGCTGCGCCACGTAGCGTAATTTGGACTGTCCATCTTCTTGTTGTAGAAGCTGCTACAGAGGTCGAATTAAGTCAACTTTCGCGCCGTTAAGCTGAGATCATTGACTCGAATCCATCCAAGTGGTTGGATTTGTCATTTGAAGCTCCGAATTATGTCTCCTAGTCCCTTGGCCGTTGATCTTCCTCGGACTGCATATAGTGCTACGGGACTCCGATCGAGGCGATTTCAGAGGTTTTGGACTCCAATCGTCATCTTGATCAGATCCGTACGATCGGATCCGTACGATCGGATCGTCAATCCAAGGCTATAAAATAAATATTATTCTCTCCTAACCACAAAAAGGATGTAATTAACTTAACTTTTATACAGCTATAAATGCAGAATAATGCATGCTATGCAATATTTATAACATGAAATGCAAATCTAAGCCTAGCAACATGCCTGAATAGGAATTTTACTCTCAATAAATGTGTTCACATCATACCCCCATGCTTATCTTTTGCTAGTCCCTAGCAAAATTAAACTATATGCTATGTATAAAAGCAGAATTAGGATTAGATCGCTTAAGCCTAAGTCGTTTATTAACAATAGAGAATTTCAACTAAGGTCCTAAACTACGAAAACTCAACAGTACCTGGGTGCCTGCCAGAATGCAGACCGCCCAAGTCCTCGCCTTATTTGAAATGGGAAGATACATTTTTCAATTATTTTTCTTCTTTTCTAATTTTTTTGTACTTTTGGAGTTTGAGAGTTCCGGGATAACTTTTTATGGCTACCCAACCTGCCCAAGTCTCGAAAAGGACTCTAAGTACTAGGTATCTTCTGAAAATAGTGAAAGACTCACTAGACAACCGTTAAAACGGACTTCGGGTTTCTACGACCCTAGGTGACCTTGCCTAAAGGTTTATCTTTACGATCGGTAGCTTTCTCCCTACTTTCTTTTATATGGGGTCAACACAAGGGCGAACTCAGTGTATATCTCCCCAGTTTATTCTACTTCCCCGCTTCTTCCCTAAGTGTTTTGGGAATTATTATGCATTTTTTTTTGTGAGCTGGGTTCTGGACAACCGGCCGATGAGCTATCACCATTGACAACTTGCCAGCCATACTCGTGCGGTAAAGTGTGGTTTTATTTATTTTTTATTTTCTCCATTTTCTATTTTTTTAATTTTTTTTTAAAGTAGGTGGCTACCCAATTTCCATAAAAACCGTCGAAGAGTGAGTCAGTGCAAAAAATGTGTGTAGATGCTTTGGCTTAAAGTCCCCCCAAATCAGAGGGCGCGTTGATAAGTTGCATACTTATCATCCCAAATTATTTACCAAATTAAAATAAATTTTAATTGGTGAGGACTCAAGATTAAATCCACATTCGAGTGGACACCCAGGCTAATTAAGCCTGAAGACCTGAAGAGTCTAACTGTTTTGGTCCTCTCGTATCATTTCCTAAAGTTAATAACTTTCAAATGCCTAAGTTCTCTTTTCCTAATTTCTTTCTTTTTTTATCTTTTTTCAAATTTTCATTTTTTTTTTAATTTTATAAGAAACTAAAAGAAATTCTACGAAGTTAACATAATGATTTCAGGAATCGATTATCCACCCCCCATGCCTAAATGATGCAATGTCCTCATTGTAAAAATTAAGACATGAAAAGGGGGAGTAAACAGAATATTACCTGAACATCGTGAGGAATCCTATCAGCTCTATAGAGAATGTGAAATATAAACACGTGCTAAATTTACTGCCTTTAGCTAGGCATAAAATACATATAAGGAAGAAATTGAGAATTCACAAGTGTGGGTCAGAATCAAAATAAAAAAATTTATTCTGAAACCCTCTAGTTGAAGATGTCCACAGACGTGGACCAGATTATGGTGTAGACCCCCAGGGTCGAGTGGTTCTCAGGTTCTGGATGAAAATCACCCAAAATAGAAGGTTGTTGTGTTTACGGGGCCGGGCCTGCAGTTTAGTGGTGTGCAACCCAAGACCAAAGTGTCGGACAATAGGTAAAGATGGTTCAATAGGTGTGATTGTCCACTTAACATCAAGCTCAGAAAAATAATCAGTTATTTCGAGCTTTGGTTGCACATAAAAGATATCATAAGTGTCCACATAGAAGATAGGTGGTTTCAGGTCAATAGGTACCCTTATATCCAAACTTGTTTTCCCTTTAAAATTAACCTCCCAAATTTTCATTCCAACATTCCTATCCTCTAACATTAGGTGCTCAAGTTTTGGGACCTCTAGCATATCATTCATCCCATAAGATTCTCCCAAGTCCAGAAATTGTGGCTGACTCAAGATTGACTTGGGTACAATGATTTCCAAACCAAAATCAATCCCTTTGGAGTGTGGTTGAGGAGTGAGGCTATTGATTGAATCTTCTAGTAAATGAGGATTTGAATCCTCCAAGTTAGCCCCAACCGAATCCAAATCTTCAATAATTGGGCTATCAACTGGTTCGTCAGATTCCTCAAGCCCATTTGTCTCACTAAAATCCTCTCCCTTAAGTTCAAGTGAGACTTCACCAAATGATTCTTCACCCTCAGAGTCAAAGAATCCATGATCCTCATTTATATATATCTCAAAATCATATGTCATTTCATGGTCCGTGGAGACATATTTTTCCTCGCTCTCTAACTTGGGGATCTCGGGTGAATTAATCGTTTAATCCTCAAAGGGTTGCTCCAGACCAATCTAGTCATCTCCAATCTCCGAATATGTATCCCCCTCGACAGGCACCTAAGCGGGTTCAGACATTGGCTCTCCTGAAGAGGGTTCATCTTGAGAATCATCCCAAGATTTCACTAGTGCAACCACAAATTTCATCCTCAACCTCAATAATTTCCCAAGAAGAAACTCACCCAGGTCCCTATCCCTAACACTTTGGAGAAAATCCAATAAAGAACTATTAAGTTCATCAACCATTTTGATCAAAGGCTCCAGTGCTTCAGTGCATGGTGTTGGCTGGGCTTCTAAAGATTGTATGGTGTTCCTCAAATTAGCCAACACTCTATCTTGGATCTGGTTCACCTGAATCGACTGGTTCGATTCAAGTTTAGGTGGGTTTGGGTTGAAACTAGGGGAGTCAAGATGTCGAGGTTCTCGGGTCCCTCCCTGAAAGTAAGTCATTCTAGGTTGTTCAAAGGATGGTGGCGACCTATATTCAGTGGAATAGTGGGGAGGGTAGGTGTTATAATCATGATATCCATCCTGATTGTAGATCTGGTTGGTTTGGTCATCAAAAGATGGAGATCCATAATCATTATAGCTCTAGGAAGGATAATAATCATAGTCTTGTTGTCCAGGGTTAGGCCCTCGACACTGAGGTCGGGATTCATATCCCCAATCAAAGTCATCCCAGTTAGTGGATGGGTCATTACAAGTCAAGTCAGGATAGTAATCATCTTAGGGATAAGTGGTGGTAGGAGGATAGGATGTGAAATGTGCGTACGATGTGGAAGTGTACATGGTGAAGTAAGGAGGGAAATTAGAAGAGAAAGGAGCCCTGTAATACAAGAATACAAGCCTGTCCTTAGGTTGGGTAGCCTAAAGGTCTACAAACTCTCAGAATCCGTCCTAAGATTATGGATGATTTACTCTACTTATGTCCAGGCAATCCAACCAGTTAGGAGGGACTGGGGAGAAGGTTCCTCCTTTGTCTTGTGCCTCCGGTTCCTAGTGTACCCCCCAACCGCGGTCGTTTGATGCTACTCACCTAGCTAGACATCAGATTGACTAGTATAAGCAGGTTAATCATGAACAATCTCAATCTGGATCCTGACGAGCGAACCAATCCTTAGGGCCAATGTCTAATCAATTTTAGTTAGGCTTGGGACAATGGTGCTTTGGGAATGTGATGGGCCCTTTAGATGGGTTGTGCCCTTATTGATTAGTTAAAATGTGTCTGCATGCACAACCAAGGTTCCCAAACAAGGTTATTTGATGATGTGTCATTTAGGATTTAACCTTGTTTAGTAGCTTTTAGGGTTTAATGGTTAGGTTGGGTCAATCAAGGTTTAGTAGAACACTGAAAGTTTTAAAAGCACGGGTGATGATATGTTCCTTTAAAAATAAAAAATAATGTGGAGTACCTAGTTCAGCCCTAAGAATTAACCCTAAGTGGCAAGCTACTTGATGGATTAGTTTTAGATTGAGTGGTGCGGCCCAAGCAGCTCAATCAATTGGCCTATTGCACCACTTAGTTAAGGCACACAGAAATGTTTGAGCTATTCTAATTTCTACTCACTTATGTGTATTTAGTTGAATTGTACCTGGTCCACAGGTCAGATCCTGGTTAAGTGGTAGAATCAAAGTGATTGTGCACCTTAGGATAAGAAGTTGTGGGTGTTAAGTGTGTAGCTTTCAGAAAATCCCATAATCAGATGACACTTTTTTTTATTTTTTTTTATTTATGTGGATGCCAAGGTGAGTGGAGGCAGCAAACAAACAACCAGATCTATCCTAAGGTTTATAAAAAGCACCTAAGTTGATTTGGGTTTGAGTTATTAGGTTATGGAATGAAAACTAAGGTGGGGGTGGTGTGGGAGACACTTACAAAACACTCTACTCACACTTTACTCCGGCCTACTGCACTTGGATATCCATGCTAGGGTACCTACAAGACAATAGATCAAAGATAAGTAGGGTTAGTGTTATGTAAATGCAAAGAAATGCAATAAACAATAAAGTAAATTCCGTTGCCTCCCCAGCAACGGTGCCAAAATGATCGGGCGTGTTTCACGTGTTAGAAATCGGGGTTACAAGTAACCCGTTGATGGCGATCTTTCGAAGAGATAACCGGGTTTTATTGTTATGTCGTTGTAGTATAGCCAGTTATTGCCATCATTTCAAATATATAATTTTTTACTCGGAAAATAAAAGAGTTCCCGAGGTCGAACTCAGGGAGCAAGTTGTATTCTAGGGGTACAAAGTTTCTTTTACAAAAATATAGATAGATAGAGAGAGAGATGAAAATTTGTTGGCTTCTTTCTCGTCTGTCTTCTTCTTTCTTTTCTCTTCTCTTTGGCTTTTGGTTCCTTTATCTCCTTGTGGTCTTCTTCTTCTTTCTGTCTTCTTTATCTGTAGCAGTGGGTGATGTTCTTCGTCTTTCAGCTCTTGTTTCTGCTTTGTCTCTTTCTTTTTCTGCAGAGCGGTCCTTGTCCTGTTCTTCTTCCTCTTTTCTGCCTTCAGAGCGTCGTTGCTACAGTGCCGCTCGGTGCTCCTTCCTTCAGCTTTCGTCGTCCTTCTTCTTCTTCGCCTTTTCCTCTTTGCTTCGAGCAGTCCTGGCTGCTCTTCTCCCGTCAGTCTTCTTCTCCGGTTCTTCTTCTTCACCTGTGCCTGCAAACTTGCACCGCTTGATCAGAGGGGCAAAACCTATCTCTACCCTCCCCCGCGTCTCTCTCTCACAGAAGCCGCTCTTAGGAAAGCTCTCCCAGAGCTGCCGGGTTGCTGGGTACGGGTCGCGCCCGGGTCCAGGCCCACCGGCGTGAGTGGTGGGCGAGGAGTGCAGGTCAGTCTAAGTCGAGTCGGGCCAGGTCCGCAAGGCGTGAGCGCGGACGAGACCGGGTCGAGCGAGCGAGTGAGTGAGAGGGACCTCACCCCGTGCTCAGGAGGCAACGAGCATAAGGCGCTTTTTGCCTTTATGCGGGCACTCTCCTCTGAAAGGTTACGAGGTGGGACTAAATGTCCCACCCCAATTTGGGTGCCTGCGCGGAGGAAGCAGCGGCAGTGGAGGCGAAGCGCGGGGGCTTCGCGCGAGAGCTTCGCCTCAACTGCAGCCTAACGCTTTGTCGAAGTGCTCCCGCACAGCCTGGGAGGGTGACCTGGGCATGGCACACCTGGGGCAGCAGGTGAAGAAGCTGCTTCGCTTCAACAATGGCGGCGACGAGCGCAGGTACCTGCCCATAGAAAAACGGCCTCTCGGCCCAATCAGAAACGCAGAGGACCTTCGCCGTGCCAGCAGGTGAAGAAGCTGCTTCGCTTCAACAATGGCGGCGACGAGCGCAGGTACCTGCCCACAGAAAAACGGCCTCTCGGCCCAATCAGAAACGCAGAGGACCTTCGCCGTGGCACGGCGAAGGTGGTCGGGGGGTGTGCAGGCAGCGGGGCGGAGCCCAAGACCTGCCCTAGGTTGGACTGTGGGTCGGAAGGTGGGTTTCTTCGGTGGAGTTGCAGAGGGTGATGTGGGGGAAGTGGAAGGGCGGAGGTTGATCAGGGTGAGGAGGCGGAGGTTCTGCGGTGGTCGGCGAGTCGTGTGGGTTGCTGGAGTGATGGGAGCGGCTCGCCGGAGGATGGCCGGAGGCGGAGAAGGTGAGGGTGATTGGTCGGAATCGATGTAACAGTAAAGATGTAAAATGAGGAAAAGGAAGAGGGGAGGAAGAGGAGGAGTTCTACCTACTTAGCAGGAGGAGGAGGGGACGGAGCGGGCGACAGTCGTATCGACTGTCGCCGGAGAAGAAGATGCCCGGGGGAAGGGGCGGCGGCGAGCAGAGGGCCGGAGAGGCACCAGCTGGGTGCGGCGTGGCGCGGGAAGAGTGAGGGAGAGCAACCCTGCAGCTGGTAGTGCGGCAGAGCGACGAGGAGGAAGAGGGGAGGCCACCGGAGCTAGAGGGCTTCCTGTCGGAGTGGGAAGAGAGGAAATGGGGGTCTTTCTCCATCAGGACTGAGCTCCTCAGAACGGCGGAGCGACGGGGGTATTTATAGAGGCGGAATCAGAGAGGAGGGCGGAGGTAGATGACGTGTCTCCTTCGCCGGAGGACGCCGGAGATGGAAACCCATACCGTCCGTGCGTTCGCACGGCCGGTATGGTTGGTTGCAGCGACCAGGGGGGTGTTCCTGCGACGGCTGACGACGCAGGGCACCCCTGGTTGACTTGCCAGCCCCTCCCCCTCACCCTGCGCGGCGCCATGCTCCGCGCAAGGTCGCCGGAGCATGGTGCTGGCAGGTTTTGGCAGGAGGGACCTGAATGCAAAGAACGAAGGAGAGTTAGGGGCAGAAATGTGAGGGTTCAAAAGTTGAGGGCCAAAAAGTAAATATATGAGGACCAAAGTGCAAAGTTGGTCAAGAAGGTTTCTTCTTAGGCTCAAGTTTTTATACATGACTAATTAGGACCTAAGGAATTTGATGGTGAATTTTATTTCTAGATTAAACCTTGTTTGATAGGTCAATTTATGCAAAAACCCAAATTAAGTTATTAATTGGGCATGGTTCTCAATGTAGGTCAAAATGGGATCTGAAGGCAAAATTGAAGGTTCTAAACCCTAGAGATTATTTTTCTATGAATTTTAGAGGGTTTATTCTATTTTTACTTTGCCTCGACCTCGTGAATTGAAGTGGGTTTGTTTTAAGGTTACAGATTATCATTTAGTTCCTTGGAATTGCTGTAGCCCTTGTCAGATCATCCCACTTTCCTTCTTATTCGATTTGCTTGACCTGTGTTTGGACCCTGAATTACCCTGTATGCAGATTATACTGGTAAAATTGCATTTTTACCCCTTATGACTTGTTTTCTCCTTAAACTCAGAATTCTCTGAGTTAAGCCTTTCCTTGAGTTATGTAGGAGCTTTTATCCTTTGTATTGGGTCAAAATGAGCTAGTTATGACTCATGATGAGGTTCTCATCATACCCCCACGCCTAGCTTTTGCTAGTCCCTTAGCAAAAACTTAAGGTTTCAACCCTTGTTCTAGGCCATGAAGTTCTTAATAGCTTTAGATAAGTGCTTTTTTATTTGAGCTTAGATTAGGTTAGAATGCTGACCATAGGCCTAAAAGGTACTCTAGTACCAATCAAGATCCAAATCTGTCTAGCCTTAGCCTCAGTCTTTAGCAAAGGTTTTTAAGGCCCATAAGAACTAACCTAAGGTTTATTGGACTTTGTGGTTAAAGCACCCGTGCTTGAAATGATTTTAGCCCTGGCTCAGTTCGCAGTGCGTTTTATAAGAGAGAGATAGAAAGTTTTTCTGTTTGGAGAGTTTTCTCTCTCTTTTTCTTTTTAGTTCTAGCCTAGGATTGGCTTTTCAACACGGTCTGTATCAGATTCCTTGCTCCCATCATCAATCCTCAAGGGTTCCTGGCGATCGATGCTTCGAGATAGCACCGCCCATGGCAACCCCCGGAACCCTGGCTATTGAGATTTCGAGATAATCCCATCCATGGTGTTCCGTGGCCGAATCCAGACCCTGGCAATTGACACTTCGAGATAATGCCATCCATGGAATCTGAACCAGCAGAGTGCTTACATGCCCCCAGTAGGATATGTAAATATCCTAAGAGACAAGCACCGAGGAGATGATATTTTGTTACGCATCTTCGAGGGGATTTCCCGCCTCTCCGCGCTGGGAACTCGTCCAAATCAACTTGTGTTGATCGGCCACTCCTATTCTAGGTGTTCTTTTTAGAATTTTGCGACGCTTCTGCGTGATTTTGATTTTTACGCTTACTGAACCAGGCTGTGTGTGAGGTTAGGGTGCTTAGGTTACTGAGTCCCGTAAACCAAAAATTAGTTAACGAGGCCAAATACTCCCTAAGCCTTGGACCTAGTACTTAAGCTTTTCATTTTCCTCAACCTCTTGAGGATTGTCTAGATCTTAATGGGTACTAAGAGTCTATTCAAGAATGCCTAAGGTTTGCGTTCTTACTAATCTCATTATGCACTTTTCAGTTATTTTCTTGAATGAGGTCTAGAACTTAGGTTAATTCCTTAGTTCCTTACTAATGACTATCACCTTTTCTCATAATTTTGTGCTCCTTTTTCATTTTGTTTCTTTTCTCCTTCTCCTTCACAAAATTTCCTTCTCTTTTCCTCTTATTCTTTTTCAAAAATTTTTAATTTTTATGGTGTTTTTGGCATATGTGAATTTTTTTGTTTGAAACCTTTTCTTACAAGTTTTGCACTTTCATACCCCCCCATGCCTAAGATTTGCAATGTCCTCATTGTAACCTAGGGGGTTTTTATTTAACTTAGTTCATTCCTTAAGACAGAAATTTGAATGAGTGAATGGGTCGGGTTGAATTTTTGCGGACGATTTCTAATCCCAGATGCAAGCATCTGAGGTGGGGTCGGCTGTCTACAAGGGTGAACCTTAAGTGCAAAAAGGTGTCAGAACAAGTTTCAGGTTTTCAAAGAGAATGACGGGCTGCCTCCCATTGAGCGCTAAATTTGATGCCTTCAGCCAAGCGGGAAATGCGATGGAGAGGGGATGGTCAAATCAGCAGAGTTTTGTAAGACAAGCACCTTGATTAAGAGCCTAGTTGGTCCAACCAGGTGCTTGTTCAAATCAACAGGCTGATGATGCAGCCCAAACCCAATCAATCTGGTGGGTTGATAGATGTGGATAAAAAGGTGTGGAACCCACCATATACTATGAAGCTCAGATGGATGTGGAAGTGTAAACGTAGGGTTTGGCTGAGTCGAATCAGCCTGGTCAGAGTAGGGATCCGTAGAATAATCAATGAATGACGCAAAAACCCTACAGGGGTGATCAGAGAATGATGGGGCGTGGTATGTAGTCTGATCAATGTTCAGAACCCGATGTGGAAATGCAATCGGCTTGGTGAGAGGTGAATCTGAATAGAAATTGAGTCCGGTTGCGGGTCGAGGTTGGGAAGAGGTTTTGATCCGTTCTGTGTGTGCGGATAAGGTGGCCATTGTGTACGAGGGCTCTTCTAGAAACGGATGATAGGTGGTTTCCTGTAGAGAGTCCTCTGGGTAACTATCAAATGCCGGAAGAGTGTCTGTAGGATGAAAGAAATCGGATTCGAGAAAAAATTTGGATTCTGGGTTACAATCACTCTTGGCATTTTCTGTTTTTGGTTCCTGAGGAACGAAAAGGAATGATTCTGTGTTATCAGTGATCTCGGGAATCAGGACCTCAGAGTCGGAGTCAGAGTCATGAGAACTGAGGTCGTAGATAGGCCTGGTGTGTTCAGGAAGGGGAATCTCTCCGCAATTATAGTCAGATCTGAAATTGTCGGGGAGTTGGCGAAAATGAGATTCATGATCATGAATTCCACCACAGCAAAAATCATCAGATGTGGAATCAGCAGCCTGACTGGGGTCTAGCCTATATGTCATTTCTGGGCTCGAAAAGGTATTCTGTCTAGGCTCAAGCTCCAAGCTGGTAGGATAGACCCAATTAAAATCCAACTCGTCCAACTCCTCAGTTTCTGTATCATAAATTGGCATGTTTTCTGGAAAATCGATCAGATTTTCTGAAGATGTTGGAGAGGGATATTCATCAAATAGAGGCCCGGAATCATATTCTGCAAAAATTTGATCTTTCTCAAAAGGGGCCTCATAATCTTCCCAATAAGTTTCGGATCTAGGTTCTAGGCTTAGGATGTGGGTAGAATTATTAGAACCTAAGTCCGAATAACCTTCGAGGGCCACCTTATCAAAATAAGGGGCGGAATTTATACCCTCAAAAGGTTCAGTAGTGATCTCATTATTGCAGGAGTTTTGGAATTCTAGGCTTTGCAATTCATGGTCTAAGTTTGGCTTATCATTGTGTTCTCCTGCAATATCCCAACCTAATTCAACATTGTCTTCTATCTGGGTTGGGATTTCACAACCACTTTGTGCCTCAATCCCGAGATCTGGGAAACTGGATTGTTTCTTAATACTATTCCAAGATGGTTCATCCTCTATTTCTGGTGTATACGGGTATTTCTGGTTGATAATTTGTTCTACTGATTTCATCATTTCTACCTGTTTTATAAGGGCATCTTGGTGTTGTTCCCAAAGTACAGGATTTGTCAAGCATTGAAGGTATTCAGATTGGTGTAATTTTTCTATCTCAATGTATCCTGTCATGAGCATATCTCGGGTTGATCCTTTTGAAATTTCAGTCAATAGAATTTGGGCACAGTTTATGATGAAAGCTGTGGTTGTTGGGACATCAACCTGAATGTTTTCTACTGGTGTTGAGGGTTTGATTTCATAGATTTCAAGGGCATCCTTAATCATCTTATCTTTCATGGATCTCAGATATTCAGGTTTTTTGAATGGTAGTCTTGCTAGGTAATTAGGCTGCATAATTGGATCAGGTGGTGGAATCAAGATATAGAATCAAAGTTTGAATCAAGATGGAAGAAGGGGATTTTGTTCAGAATCAGAGGAAAGAGGGGCTATGTGAATGATTTCTGCATAAACAAAGGAGCCGAGGCTTAGCCTCGGGGAGAGTGAATTTCTATAGGAGGTTTCAAGGACCTCCTGAAAAATACTGAAGGACTGGATGAGATAAGCAGGTGCTGGACCCAATCAAGACACCCAAAAATTGTTGGGTGACTATAGAGGTTCGGGGCAGATGGACCCCTTGATCAGAAAGATCGTCCACCTGAGAATTACCTGGGCAGCCAGAGAGGGAGAGTCCCGCGAAGACCCCTACACGGTAGAGCATCCCCACGGGTTACAGGGTTTCCCCCACCCGACCTCTCTTGTCACTGCGGTTCCAGGTAGACCAGAATGGGGATCTTGACCTCTTAAGTCTACCAATTTTAAGATCAGGATGCTTAAGGTTTCACTTGAACTTTAGTCTTTTAAGTGTAAAGAGTGACCTAATTTAAGGTTGGTTGACCCAAGGGGTCAACTTTACCTCTTGTTTTCTTTGAGAGCTTTTAGGTCTTGTCTTTTAGGGTTCAAGTGTTTAGAGAGCCAATTGTTTTAGGTTTTCTTTGAATAGGTATTTTCAATCAATGGTTTAGGCACACTTCTTTTGGATTTTCTCCATTCTTGATTTAAGTAGTGTGTCTCTAAAACCCTAATGTTGAATCTTATGTTGGCTCTAGTTGGTCCAGTAAGTTCTTTGTTGGGTAATTAGGGCTCAAGCAAGAATGTGTTAGCCCTTAAATACCCTTAATAGTGTGCAGGACTAATGAGTTGAAAACAAGCAACTCTTTATGGTTACTAAGTATGGAAGACAGGTTAGCCCTATATTGCTTGTTCTTTTCTTTTCTTCCTCTTTAGAGTTTAGGGGTTAATAGCGAGAGGAAAAATTTACCTATCCTCGGAGTGGTTGTCGTGCGGTTGCTTGTCTTCTTGATTTCCTGTAGCTACACAAAAGAGAGGAGATTATCAGAAATTAAAAAGAAACATGAATGTTTACCTCTAGAATAGCCGTTGCTCCCCGACAACGGTGCCAAATTGATGGCGATGTTTCGAAGAGATAACCGGGTTTTATTGTTATGTCGTTGTAGTATAGCCAGTTATTGCCATCATTTCAAATATATAATTTTTTACTCGGAAAATAAAGGAGTTCCCGAGGTCGAACTCAGGGAGCAAGTTGTATTCTAGGGGTACAAAGTTTCTTTTACAAAAATATAGATAGATAGAGAGAGAGATGAAAATTTGTTGGCTTCTTCTTTCTCGTCTGTCTTCTTCTTTCTTTTCTCTTCTCTTTGGCTTTTGGTTCCTTTATCTCCTTGTGGTCTTCTTCTTCTTTCTGTCTTCTTTATCTGCAGCAGTGGGTGATGTTCTTCTTCGTCTTTCAGCTCTTCTTTCTGCTTTGTCTCTTTCTTTTTCTGCAGAGCGGTCCTTGTCCTGTTCTTCTTCCTCTTTTCTGCCTTCAGAGTGTCATTGCTACAGTGTCGCTCGGTGCTCCTTCCTTCAGCTTTCGTCGTCCTTCTTCTTCTTCGCCTTTTCCTCTTTGCTTCGAGCAGTCCTGGCTGCTCTTCTTCCGTCAGTCTTCTTCTCCGATTCTTCTTCTTCACCTGTGCCTGCAAACTTGCACCGCTTGATCAGAGGGGCAAAACCTATCTCTACCCTCCCCCACGTCTCTCTCTCACAGAAGCCGCTCTTAGGAAAGCTCTCCCATAGCTACCGGGTTGCTGGGTACGGGTCGCGCCCGGATCCAGGCCCACCGGCGTGAGTGGTGGGCGAGGAGTGCAGGTCAGTCTAAGTCGGGTCGGGCCAGGTCCGCGAGGCGTGAGCGCGGACGAGACCGGGTCGAGCGAGCGAGTGAGTGAGAGGGACCTCACCCCGTGCTCAGGAGGCAACGAGCATAAGGCGCTTTTTGCCTTTATGCGGGTGCTCTCCTCTGAAAGGTTACGAGGTGGGACTAAATGTCCCACCCCAATTTGGGTGCCTGCGCGGAGGAAGCAGCGGCAGTCGAGGCGAAGCACGGGGGCTTCGCGCAAGAGCTTCGCCTCAACTGCAGCCTAACGCTTTGCTGAAGTGCTCCCGCACAGCCTGGGAGGGTGACCTGGGCGCGGCCCACCTGGGGCAGCAGGTGAAGAAGCTGCTTCGCTTCAACAATGGCGGCGACGAGCGCAGGTACCTGCCCACAGAAAAACGGCCTCTCGGCCCAATCAGAAACGCGGAGGACCTTCGCCGTGGGACGGCGAAGGTGGTCGGGGGGTGTGCAGGCGGCGGGGCGGAGCCCAAGAGCTGCCCTAGGTCGGATTGTGGGTCGGAAGATGGGTTTGTTCGGTGGAGTTGCAGAGGGTGATGTGGGGGAAGTGGAAGGGCGGAGGTTGATTAGGGTGAGGAGGCGGAGGTTCTGCGGTGGTCGGCGAGCCGTGTGGGTTGCTGCTGTGATGGGAGCGGCTCGCCGGAGGATGGCCGGAGAAGGAGAAGGTGAGGGTGATTGGTCGGAATCGAGGTAACAGTAAAGATGTAAAATGAGGAAAAGGAAGAGGGGAGGAAGAGGAGGAGTTCTACCTACTTAGCAGGAGGAGGAGGGGACGGAGTGGGCGACAGTCGTATCGACTGTCGCCGGAGAAGAAGATGCCCGGGGGAAGGGGCGGCGGCGAGCAGAGGGCCGGAGAGGCGCCAGCTAGGTGTGGCGTGGCACGGGAAGAGCGAGGGAGAGCAACCCTGCAGCTGGTAGTGCGGCAGAGCGACGAGGAGGAAGAGGGGAGGCCACCGGAGCTGGAGGGCTTCCTGTCGGAGTGGGAAGAGAGGAAATGGGGGTCTTTCTCCGTCAGGACCGAGCTCCTCAGAACGGCGGAGCGACGGGGGTATTTATAGAGGCGGAATCAGAGAGGAGGGCGGAGGGAGACGACATGTGTCCCTCGCTGGAGGATGCCGGAGATGGAAACCCATACTGTCTGTGCGTTCGCACGGCCGGTATGGTGGGTTGCAGCGACCAGGGGGGTGTTCGTGCGACGGCTGACGACGCAGGGCACCCCCGGTTGACTTGCCAGCCCCTCCCCCTCACCCTGCGCGGCGCCATGCTCCGCGCAAGGTCGCCGGAGCATGGTGCTGGCAGGTTTTGGCAGGAGGGACCTGAATGCAAAGAACGAAGGAGAGTTAGGGGCAGAAATGTGAGGGTTCAAAAGTTGAGGGCCAAAAAGTAAATATATGAGGACCAAAGTGCAAAGTTGGTCAAGAAGGTTTCTTCTTTGGCTCAAGTTTTTATACATGACTAATTAGGACCTAAGGAATTTGATGGTGAATTTTATTTCTAGATTAAACCTTGTTTGACAGGTCAATTTATGCAAAAACCCAAATTAAGTTATTAATTGGGCATGGTTCTCAATGTAGGTCAAAATGGGATCTGAAGGCCAAATTGAAGGTTATAAACCCTAGAGATTATTTTTCTATGAATTTTAGAGGGTTTATTCTATTTTTACTTTGCCTCGAACCTCGTGAATTGAAGTGGGTTTGTTTTAAGGTTACAGATTATCATTTAGTTCCTTGGAATTGCTGTAGCCCTTGTCAGATCATCCCACTTTCCTTCTTATTCGGTTTGCCTGACCTGTGTTTGGACCCTGAATTACCCTATATGCAGATTATACTGGTAAAATTGCATTTTTACCCCTTATGACTTGTTTTCTCCTTAAACTCAGAATTCTCTGAGTTAAGCCTTTCCTTGAGTTATGTAGGAGCTTTTATCCTTTGTATTGGGTCAAAATGAGCTAGTTATGGCTCATGATGAGGTTCTCATCACCCGTCGTCGTAGTTGTAAAACACGTTGATCAGATAAAATTTATATCAAAACTCTGAGGGAGTCCTGGGTCTAACACAGGGAGGAGATGGTTACTTTACATGAAAACCATGCTTCGATTCTTTTCTTTTGGTATTTTAGGGTTTTGTTTTTTTTTTTTTTGCGTTTTTGAAATAAAAGATAGGCAAATGAATCATAAGATAGAGATGTGGAACAAATATGATATATATTACTTCCAATGTCAATTACAATAAACTATGAAAGCATAAAAAGAGAGGGGGGTGAGAGGAAATCTCCCGAATCGACTATTCGGTGAGACGACAGTGCCTGGCGGAAGCTCGGACGAAGGAGGTGAGGATTGGGACAACGGAGGTGAGATGCAAGAGGACGTCGGGTTGAGGAAAGCTTCAACGTGGATCCAGAATGGAGGTGAGAAGATGGAGGTGATCTACTACCGGAATGGAGGTGGGAGGACCGCTCCAAGGCTAGCTATGAAGGGGGATGGGAAGTTGGAGGAATATTTGGTGTGGCAGAGGTTTGCTACATTAATAGGAGCCTTAGGAGCATGAGAACAAGCTCTAATGAAATGTTGGTAGGCTTGCTAGCGCTTGGGAGTAGGTAGGAGTATAGTAGGTAGAGATGGCTTGAAAGGGAGGGGTGTAGGTCCTTTTATAGTGGAGAAGAGGCAAAAATTGGTATCGGACAATTAGTGACATCCAGGCCATTGCTGGAAGCGTTGCTGTAGGCAGCTCATGCCTACTGGCTCCCATAGCTGGCTTTGCTGGCATGCGATGAATTACCGACGATTGTAAGCGTTGCTGTAAGTCCCGCTGATGTGTCGCTGTAGGTCTAGCTTACGCATAGCTAGCGTTGCTCCCCCACCTTGCTACGTGCGTGTGCCCAAGCTCTAACGCTGCGCTGTGCGCATGTGCGTGCGGTGCTGTGTGTGTGCGGTAGCGACCAGGTTGTGCCACGTGGCGTAGTCTGGGCCATCCATCTTCTCTTGTTGTAGGGGCTACTACAAAGGTTAGATTGGGTAAATTTTCATGTTGTTTGGCTTCAATCATCGACCTGAATCCATCCACGCAGTTGGATTTGTCATTTGAAGCTTCGAATTATATCTCCTAATCCCTTGGCTGTTGATCTTCCTTGGACTGCATATAGTGCTACGGGACTCCGATCAAGGCGATTTCAGAGGCATTGGAGTCCGATCGTCATCTTGATTAGATCCATATAGTCGAATCATCAATCTGAGGCTCCAAAATAAATATTCTTCTCTCCTAACCAAAAAAAGGATGCAATTAACCTAAATTTTATAGTACTCTAAATGCAAAATGATGCATGCTATGCAATATTTATAACATGAAATGCAGATCTAAGCCTAGGAACATGCATGAATGGGCATTTTACCCTCAATAAATGTGTTCACATCAGTGAACCAATAAATAAGTGAATGCAAGTTTAATAGGCTCGTTGCCTCCCTGGCAACGGCGCCATTTGGTAAGACTATTTTCGCTTTCGAATAAGATGATTAAGATGATTTGTCGTTGTACTTTAAAGTGGTGGAAAATCAACTAATCAAAGCAATTAGAAATAACCACTCAATTAGGAGCGGGTCGTATCAACTGGGAAGCAATTTCCTAGTTAAAACTCGCTAAAGTCTTTCACAAAATTTCACAATTGAAATCACAGAAAATTGATATTCAAACCACTCTCAAATGAGGCTTATAATGTTCACATATGCTGACAAAGTGACTAAAGCAAAGAGGAGGGCTCATAATAAAATGGCTAATTTTATAAAAATAATAACATAAATCCAAGTTCCCCACAATGGCACGGCAATGTAAAATTTAACAGGGGAAACATTTCTCTTGACCTTGCGCATGGAGGAGTTGACGGCGGATCGGCGAGGAGTGGTTGGTGGTTGTTCTGTTGCTGGTGTGGCATGTAGCACACAACTGTCTCGCTAGCACATGTTCTGCATGCACGAGATGGGGGTGTCAGTGAAGAGGCGAGGAAGGTGGCGGTGGACGCACGAGGCACGCAAAGAGGCAGCGACATGAAGCTCTTCTGTTTCTACTAAAGTACGCAGGAATTTCTGAATGCGTATGCCTGCTATGTGAGCTAGAGCTGCTGCACGCTGGAGAAGATGCAATGAGGGGCAGGCGTGGGAATGGCGCTACTGCAGGAGGTGACTGTATGCGGTGTAGCTGAAGGGCGGTGCTGCACGCTATGGAGCTGGAGGGCGGTGCTATGCATGGTGCATGCGGCAGGAGGTGAGGCATGCCGAGGGGAGGCGCATGTGGGCTGGAAGTGGGAGCTACTGCAGGTGTGATGGAGGCGCAGCAGGGGGTGCGCACGGTCCTGCTGCTACGGGCATTGCTGCAGGAATGGCGAAGGTGCGGAGCGCTGTGCAGCTGCTTTACCGTGTGCTCTATGTGCACGGGCGAGAGTCGAAGGGTTGGAGGAGAGCGGGTGCACGCGAGGGTACCCTGCTACGCACGACGAAGGAGCAAGGCACGGGCACTGATGGTGGCATGGCTGGTGGCTGTGCGTGATGACGCTGCGTGCGGCTGAAAGGTTGGGAAATGTTAGGTTTGGTTTTCACAAGAAATAGGGGAAGATGAAGATGAAGAAGGTGGTGCGTGGAGGTAGCGGTGGTTTTGATGTTGTTGTGGGGTGAAGAAGCACGGTGATGCATGTGAGCTCCGGATGGCAGTGTGGCCTGTCACGCCACACGCCTACGGTGGTGGAGGCTTGCTGCAATGGTTGAGGCTGACGGTGGTGGAGCGGGAATGTGCTTGATGCCAACACGGTGATGGAATCAAGGTCGAGGCCTACTCTGAACGGCAGCCATTCCTCCTCCTTTGTAGCCACAGCTACAAAGATTTTGAAATTCAAACAGGCCACTGTCGAGTGAATGCTGGATGAGTGAATGCATAGGATGAGGAGGCGGAGACGGAGCGGTTACCTACAAAAAGGAGAAGAAGAATAATAAAATAATTAGGATTATTTATACATAACTCCTTAACTTCTATGTTAAATAAAATAATGTATACTGTACCTAATTAATTAACTAATCAAATGTATGCAATCCTACATTAATTCTAAATGCATTTAGATATGGATGCCACACATGAATTATGCACTTAAGCTAAAAGTATGAATTAATTTAATTACATCCTAATGTATGCTATCTAAATGTTAAAATTAACTTAATGTTGAGGCACTTAAATACTTAAATAGCCCACAAATATGGGCTAATCAATTGTGCCTAGCGTTGGCTAGCCAGATGCGAGGAAGAAGAGAGATCTGGTGATGGGAACGGTGATAAGGAAGGGGTCCACGTGACCTAGCTTTGGCTAGCTAGAGTCAGAATAAGATGAGGAAGAAGGTGGTGCTACTCTTTGGCTGGTTGCATGCACGGAAGAAGGGGTTTGAGGAGGTCATTGTAATTAGAGCGGCTGTGGAGGAAAAAGAAGAGGAAATTATGGCCAATTCACGACTCATTTTTGCTTGGAAACATGCAAGAACTTATACAGAGGAGGAATTCACATTGAATTGCCTCCAATTGGCAAGATGGATTGGTGATTTTGGAAAGTTTCAATCCGCAGATCTTGAGCTCGCTGGCAGCAATATGTTCCAAATTCGAGCTCAAGATTGGGTTCAATCAAAAGAGCATGATCGAATGAACAATCCCACCAAATTTGGTGGGATTTGGAGAGGAATTGATGACTCAATCTCTCAACCCAATCTCTCACAAATTGGGTACTTTCCTATTGCAATCATTGCCTTATTTGGAGGAAGAAGAAGATGGGGACCTGGATGTAAGGAAAGTCAGAAATGTAGGGGGGTCTATGTGATAATTACAAATAAATGGGCTAGAATACGAACTAGGTTAAGATGAACTCCGATTGGACTCAAAATTTAGTAGCAACGTAGTTTAGACATAAGGAATCTAGTGGTGACCTCACATTTTGGTTTTGACACCATTTGACTAGGTAATTTACACTGTAGCCCAAGAATGAAGCAATTTCCTGCCTAGGTCTCTATTTTTGGTCAAAATGGGTTCATTTGGTCAAAGTGAAGGTTCCAAGCCTCATAGAATATTTTTCAATGATTTTTATGAGGTTTAGAGTACATTTATTTCGACCAGAACCCGTTCAATTACAGTGAGGCTGTAATTAGGTGTTATATTAATAAACTAATCCTCAATTCTCAGAAAACCCTGATTTAGTCAATTCGAGCCCACATCTTGGAAATTTAAGTTCATTTGAACTTAAATTAGGCACTGATTAATACCTCAATTAATATGAATTCGTGATTTCTCGTTAAAGCAACAGAATTAGCTCAATTTCCTATTTTCTTCTCACATTCATCTAAGAACTGAATTCACCCTTCTACTTATTAAGGAGCATTTAATCTTGGATTTTGGCTAAACTAGGCTAGTTATGACAGATGATGGTGTTACCATCACTACCTATGTAAATAGAATAATTATATAAGTTATTTATGTACTTTATACACGTATAAGTTACTATATACATTTAACTTCATATTATATACAAGTATAAATACTATATACATAGGTGGCTTTTGGAATTTTTCAAATTTTTATTTTTGTTTTATGTTTTATAGAGGTAGTATTTTTGGGAAAATCACATAACAATTAACTTCTACTGGTTTGTTCCACTAACTTCAGGACTTGAAACCTAGCCTAAACTCACACACACTTAAAACTAATCCTAATCTAACTCAAGATACATTTCTTTTATTTTTTTACAATTAGTTTTTATTTTTCATGAAATTTACAATTTTTACAAAAACAAGACTTAATAGAGTCCAGACATGTAACCAAAAATCTTAAAATGCATTCTCTATGCTGGACATGAAAGAGTTAAGCATTATGAACTTACAATATCCAATAGAGATCAAATTTACATGCAAAAACAAGATTTGTACACTAATTTACATACAAAGTTTATATAGTCTGTCAGAAGCTACTTGCTGGCAAAGTAACTCAAACATGGATTTACATGCTCTTTAATGTAAACGAAAATCTACGAATGCTTCTTATGTAAAGTTCTATCATTACAATCTCTTGACATCTCATCTTGCACTTCAAATATGTTTGGAACTTCTTAGAACTTGAATTACAAGCTTATCCAGTTCTGACAGTTAAATGGCCCACTGCTACTATCCAAATCCAATTCAAACTAGAATGAGGTTGATTTTCTGAGTTTTGAGACTTGTTCAAGCATCAAAAAGAATGTTTATACAAGGTTTATACCAAAAAAACCATACTAAGCATAATATCATTCGAAAATTATTTGAAATCAATACTTAAACCCATTCCACATTCCATTTAGAAAAACCAACAATGTTGCAGCAACTGATAAAGACCAATTAAATCAGAATCATCACTCAAACACTTTTGAGATCAATCTAATAAATTGTACAAACATCTAGAACTCTATACAGACTTCTGTGCTTGTCATAACTGAATAAAAACCCTCAACTCCTATATAGACACAGGAACTGGCGGTATGACTTGAAAATCCCATTTCTTAGTTTAAAGCATTGAAACTTCATGCTAAATGGTTGCAAATATCCATTGGAGGGCCTAAAACTCATCAAAATCAGATTCAACACTTAATGAGCCTTAAAACCCTAATTTTCTCTCGACCTCACACTATAGATAGCATGAGAAGGAGAAATCAAATCAGGCATCTCCATCACTTAAAAACCAAATTCAGAACTTCATTGAAACATTTCAAATTACATTCAATCTATGAAATGCAGATTAAAACAAATCAGATTGAATGGTGGTGTCACCCAGGTGGGCGTTTAATCTTGGATCGTCATAATGATTTGATCATCTAGAAGACCTGCACACCATAGATTGGTGTATTAGCATTTTGGGTGATCCTCTAAGATCAAATAGATCATCACAAAAACCTCAACTACATGCTTGGATTTTCATTGGTCCCCGCTCTTTCAATGAAGAATAAAAATAGTATCTGAGCTAACATTTCAGTGCAACACAATTAGGTGATAAGACTCACATTAAAAGAGCTCAAATCATTTGCATTAAATCCAATTTAACAAATATTAGCTCAATTTGATCAATTAGAGCTGATAAAAACAAGATTGAATAAAAACTTTCTCAATCAGATAAAAAATCAAATCAAACTAAATTAATCAAATTAGTACAATTCAAAGCACGTGGAGGGCTATTGTGATCAGATGAAGTGAATGAGATAACCAACTTGTGGTATTTAGCATGATTCAGATCTAGAAGCTAGGCAGATTCAGATCCAAATCGACTCTAATGGGGGAGGTGATTAAGCAATTAAAATAGAAAAGAAGTAAGGAGAAATTGATCATGGAATGAGGAAGATCAATGAGTCGAGGTGGAATAGTGAATCTTCCTCTCTGATCGGAATTGATTAGAAAGGGTGGATCACGACAGAGAACTAATTACAGTAATCTGCTCCTAATTCTAAATAATCAATCAGTGAATCCCGATCTACACTACCTAAACTTCACTAGAATGTAATAAATCTAATCTATAAAGCCGTAAATTTAACTAGAAAGACGTAATTCAAATCTAACAGAGGAAAGAGATGTCCAAGAGCCATCCACCGTTGGCTGAAGCGACGAAAGGGGCCATTGGAAGAAGGTGGTGTCCTAGATCCACCAACTATTAGCCAATGATAGTGGAAAGAAGGAAACCAGAGATGTCACCAATGGCTAATGAAAGGGAAATTGGAGTTAGAGGGATGGAGGAAGGGACCAACTCAAGGGGGAGGGAGTAGTAAGCTCAAGCAGGGTAGTGATGGTGTTAAAATAGGTGCAAGGGGGATCAGGTGATCGAATTTGATGATTAGGGCCATAAGGTATCAATGATGGATGAGGAGGATGAGAACAACGGGAAAGGTTTTAGAGCAAAAGTTGATCGTTGGATGTGACCTAGAGGGAAAGGTGGAGATATAGGCACCAGTGATCGAAGGTTGGTGGCAAATCCATCATAGGATCAAGGAAGAAAGATGAAAGGCTGGTGAAGCTCATGTTCATTGTGAGGAGTTGAGTTAAAGAGCAATAGTATCAGGTCTTTCGGTAAAATTTCACCAAAGGCCTTGTAGTGAAATGGTGTGGAGTTTTAAACAAAAACCCATAAATGGCTAGAATGGTTACCGTACGATCCCTAGAAGCTTGCAAAATAACCCCTGACAAGTTTTGGCTTTATAAAATGTGAAGGGGATGTATATGCATAGAGGACCTAAGTGTGAAACACTGATTTGAAGGCCCTAGTGATGTCATAATTCAATGTAACTTTTATGTCATATGAATTGAACATATTAGAAAATATTCCAACCATTGATTTGTGAATTTTTGCTCATTTGGTTTTCAATTAGCATTTGCATCATCCATTTACAAATTTAGTACAGAATCTCTCAAATATGACCAAATTATGCATTTTTAACACATGTTTGATGTTTTAGGTCATTTTCCTTAATTCCTATACTTAACACATTTATTGTGTTAATTTGATAGTGTTTAACCTAGTTTCTAGCTTAACTTGGGCATTTTAACTATGATGTGCCACACCTCTTCAATTTACACAATCAACCAATTGAAGAGGTGCACTTCCCATTTCAATAGCACATCTACAACCCATCAGTTTATAATTGCAATCAACTGGTTAATAAAAATAATAAACTGGTTGATTTCGATAACCAATAGGTTGATTTCGGTAACCAATTGATTGATTCAAATAATCAACCGATTGATTTCTATTACCAACCGGTTGACTCCTATAATCAAGAGTTTCATAGTCATCGATGGGCACACCTGAAATGTTGCTTCTGATCCTCCCTTGACATGTTCAGTCAAATTCGAAGGCACCTCAACTTGGACATCCTTACACCCTCCTTCCTCGACGTGCTGCTCCTTGACCCTTCGCTTCTCGGCATCATCTAGTGAACCTCCCTCAGCAACCAAGTCGAGCTACGCATTGCCCTCTCCTTCAGCTCCATGCTTGACCACTGCTTTGTTTCTTTCATGAATGTTCATATCAATAGAACCAATGTCACCCTCACCATGCCTTTGGTTTTCAACCCCTTCTAGTTATTCTTCTTTGCCTCATACATCCTTAAGCACCAGTGGTGCATTTTCCTCCACCTACTCATGCAGAAGATCCCCCTCCATGTCTCTCTCCTCTCCCTCCCTTGATGACTTTAACTACTCCACAACTTTGTTCCCATCCCCACCCAAACAACCCAATAAAGCTTCCATTATCTCAATCTCTCCCTAAAGAGCCTCCTTCTCTTCAATTAATTTTGTGATCACTCTTCTTAACCTAATATTCTCCCTCCTCTCCTTCTTCAAATCGTTCTTCAAATGTTTCAAATACCTCTCCTCAACCATAACCATCTTCACATTTGTTGCTCTTCCCCCCTCATTTCCTTCCCCATCCTCTAGACTCTCAACCTCCTCTTCATCTGTTCTCTGTGATGTCACGCACCCACCCTCCTCTTCTTCTCTTCTTTTCTTTCTTGATTCAACCTCTATTGTGTCCAATGTCAAAGCACCTCTCTTTCTCTCCATTTCCTCATACACCCACCTCAAATGGGGACTCCATAAGCATTTCCTTCGTCATTGTCTAATAAACACACATGAATTCATGATAAAATGTTATTTATGATAGTTCCTAGGCTTAGCATTGCATATAATGTTATAAATACTACATAACATCTATTGCATGGCATTTAGGGTAGTTGTATATTATGTATATTAATTCTTCCCTTTTACATGGCCAAGAGGTAGTGCAACATCTTTACAGGCTTTCGATGAAGAATTCGATCGTACAGATGAATCCAAAGCGACGATCACAATCAATCAATACAAAAATCACCTTGATCAGAGCTCCGTAGCACCCTCTACAAGAAGATGAAGATGGACGGCCCGGATGGCACCATGAGTTGCCATCCAGACCACCCCCCACCTGAGCCATTACGCCAGCCTCAAGCAAGGATGCACCTCAACTACTGGATCTTCATCCAACGGCCAAGGCGCACACGACTGCACTGCCCTCCGCTCAACAAAGCGTCACTTTGGTACAATGGTGAAGACGAGTGCTCTCATACAGTGAGCACAAGTTCGAGCCGTGATTTGCTGCACCCACTACAGTGCTAGTTGCAATAGGGCCACTCGATCTTGATCAAGCGATCGAGATTCTCCGCACGCTATCTAACGTTGCCCACCGACAAGAGGGCACACGCCAAATTGCATGCACACCATCTAGGGAGTGCATTTAAGATGACCAGGAGTGGTGCCCACCTCCGATCCTCGCAATTGCGCAAGGCGCGCGATTCAAATTAAAGTGTAGGTGATCTGCGAGCGAGCCTTGGTTGTGCGATGCCTTGTCCGACGGCTGCCAGTGCACATGCCAGTGGTGCAGATTTCAAATAGCTGCGAGCGTGCATTCTCCTCTTGCGATCATAGCCATCCATGTCTGATCCAACGGTCGACGATTGCCGTGCCCTACAACAGCTATAGCCAAGCGTCCAAGGGCTAGCCAAGGCACATGAATGCATTAGCGATGTCTCTAATGTTTTTTTAGTGACATCTTAAATGTGACTAAAGGCCCGTGCATGCAAACCACCTCCATTCCACCACTATATAAACACCCCTATATCCCCTACTCCAAACCATCTCTACCTACTCTACTCCCACCTACTACTAAGCTCTAATAGCCTCCCAAAGCTCCATTAGAGCTTACTCTCAAGCTTCAAAGGTCACCTATTAGTGTAGCATTCCTTTATCCTACAAAATATTCATCCCTCATCCCATCAACTTCATAGGTCGCCTTAGAACCGTCCTCCCACCTCCATTTTGGTAACAGATCACCTCCACCTCCTCACCTCCATTTCAGAGCCTCAGTGAAGCATTCCTCTACCCAGCATCCTCCTGCATCTCACCTTCATTATCCCGCTCCTCAACTCCTTCGTCCAAGCTTCCGTCAAGCACTGTCATCTCACCCAACAGCCGATTCGAGAGACTCCTTCTCACCTCTCTCTCTTTTTATACTTTTGTAGATTATTGTAATAGACAATTGTGCAATATATCATATTTGTTCCATCTCTCTTGTGAATTTATTCTACTTGTCTTTTTATTTTAAAAATACAAAAAAAATAACAAAACCTCAAAATGCCAAAAAAAAACAAAACGAAGCACGATTTTCAAGCAAGGTGAACGTCGCCTCCCTATGTTCGACCCGGGACTCCCTTGATGTTTTGGTAAAATTGTATTTGATATCGAGTTTTACGACTACGACGACGGATCCTCCAAACCCTAATTTCTACCACGTGAAGCTCGTTAATCATTTTGGCGTCATTGCCGAGGAGCTCCTGAATTTATTCAAGAGTGTAGAGATCAATATTCCGCTCCTCGATGCTATTAAGCACATCCCGGCTTACGCTAAATTTCTGAAAGAACTATGTACCCAAAAGCATAAGCCGAGAGAACCCACTTAGAGGATGGTAATTCTCTCTGAGAAGGCAAGTTCTGTCATCCTACATCGCCTTCCTCAAAAGAAGAAAGATCCTGGTGCCCCCTTGATTTCATTTATTATTGGGGAATACACTTTTGATAGGGCACTGTTGGATCTAGGTGCATCCATCAACTGAATTCTGACTTCTCTTTACGAGAGGTTTGGATTAGGTGAAGTTAGGCCAACCTCAGTAACGCTGCAACTACCAGACTGCTCGGTCACCACATCAAAGGGCATTATTGAGGATGTAATCGTCAAGGTTAAGGATTTCTATTTTCCTGTAGATTTCCTGGTCCTTGACATGGATATACCTAACAATTTGAGGAACACGCCCATCATTCTGAGGCACTCGTTCCTAGCTACTGCCAAGGCCAACATAAACTGTGAGAGCGGTAGTATGGAGATCCACTTTGGGGATAAGGACCTAACTCCTGATATTTTTAAGGCAATAACAGGATTTAAGGATTGTGGATTCATTGAGGAGCTCGAGGATCATGATTTTGAGACTTGTATGATGATTAGTGCACTCGAGGACTCCACCAGCTTTAGTGAGCCCAACCCACAACCCTCCGTGGCTGACCTACCACATTCCAAAGAGGCTATTGATTTTATTCATTCCCAGCCTCTTCCAGTGGATCGTCCTAATGAATCTTCATCAGCATCCTCCCTACCTTCTATACTAAACCCACCTCAGCTTGAATTGAAACCATTGCCTGAAAATTTGAAATACGAGTTCTTAGGAATTGAGAACATGCTCCCTGTGATTATTAGTGCTGATTTAACTAACGAGCAAGAATGAAGGTTGATTAAGGTCCTTAAGAACAATAAAGACGCAATTGGTTGGACTATCCACGACCTTTGGGGGATCGAGCCATCTTATTATAATCATCGCATTTTCATGGAAGATGGATCTTGCCCTTCGCGCGAATTGCAAAGGAAACTAAACCCAAATATGCGAGAAGTGGTCAAGAATGAGATAATCAAGTGGCTTGATGCTAAAATTATATACCCAATCTTGGATAGTCCGTGGGTTAGCCCCAATCAAATTGTACCCAAGAAGGTAGGAATAACTATTACTACTAACGAGAAAGGGGAAACCTTCACCACTCATTCAGCTTCTACTTGGACAGTCTGTATTGACTATAGGAAGCTGAACACAACCACCAAAAGGGATCACCTTCCCTTGCCATTCATTAATCAAATCCTAGAAAGGTTAGCTGGGCAAAAATACTTTTGCTTCCTAGACGGTTATTCCGGATATAACCAAGTCCCTATCCATCCCGAAGATCAGGAAAAGACAACTTTCACATGTCCCTACAGAACCTTTACATTTCGTAGAATGCCATTTGAGCTTTGTAATGCACCCACGACTTTTCAAAGGTGCATGCTGGCCATCTTTTCTGACATGGTGGAAGATTGTCTTGAGGTGTTCATGGATGATTTCTCCATTTTCGGAGATTCTTTAGAGTCCTGGCTAGCTAACTTGGAATTGATCCTCTAGAGATGCATCAAGAAATAGCTGGTCCTTATCTAAGAAAAGAGCCATTTTATGACTTGGGAAGGCATTGTCCTTGCTCATGTGGTCTCTAATTGGGGTATTGAGGATGAGAAGGCTAAGGTGGATGCCATCTCCAGGCTTCCTACACCCACATCCGTGAAATAGGTCTGCTCTTTTCTTGGGCATGTGGGTTTTTATAGAAGATTCATCAAGGTCTTCTCGAAGGTCGCTTGACCCTTGAGTAACCTTTTGGCCAAAGACACATCGTTCGAGTTTGATGAATCATGCTATAAGGCATTTGATTTATTAAAAACGGCATTCACCTGTGCCCCAGTGTTGCAACCACTGGTCAGGACAGCCCCATTTGAGATTATGGCTAACGCATCTGATTATGCTGTCAGAGCTATCTTGGGTTAGAAGATTGAGAAAAAGCCCTCTGTGATTTGCTACGCTAGCAAGACTTTGGACGACGCCTAGAGGAACTACATCATTAATGAAAAAGAATTGCTAGCTGTAGTTTTCGCTTTAGAAAAATTCATGGCTTTTAGGTTATTATGTCACCATTTATATCGACCACTTAGCCTTAAAACATCTCTTGGCCAAAAAGGATGCTAAGCCCTGACTTATTCACTAGATTCTGTTACTTCAAGAATTTGATCCTGAAATTAGGGATAAAGCCAGGGCACAAAATGTAGTGGCAGATCACCTCTCGAGAATACTAATTGATTCTTCTCATCCGGATATCCCTATTTCAGACACTTTTTCGGATAAGACTATCCTTACAGTCTCGGGTATCCGAACCCCCTGTTTTATGGATATCATCAATTATTTGACCATTGGTCAAATCCCCCACGATTGGACCAAACAACAACTGGACAGACTTATGTCTGAGGTTAAATATTTTTTTTGGGACGATCCTAAGCTATACCCATTGGCGCAGACCAAATTATTTGTCAATGCATCCCAGAAATTGAGTTCCATAGTATACTTGAGTTCTACCATACATCTCCATGTGGTAGACACTTTTCCAGGAAAAATATGGCAGCAAAAATCTTACAATCTGGATTCTATTGGTCGTCATTATTTAAGGATGCCCAGAAATTCTCAAAGTCGTGCACCCAATGCCAGACACTCGAGAACATGGCTAAGAGAGATATGATGCCCCTAAACCCAACACTTTCCGTCAAAATTTTTGACATTTGGGGCATCGACTTCATGGGACCTTTTCCTCCTTCATTTGGACACTAGTATATTCTGGTAGCTATTGATTACGTATCCAAATGGATTGAGGCGATCCCCACCCGGACCAATGACCACAAGGTAGTTATCGATTTTGTGAAGAAGAATATGATATAGACACATCTATTTTAGTTAAAATGCCTATTCATGCATGTTCCTAGGCTTAGATTTGTATTTTATGTTATAAATATTGCATAACATGCATCATTTTGCATTTAGAGTAGTTCTATATATTTTAGGCTAATTAGGTTCTTTTTATGGTCAGGAGAGAAGAAGACTTATTTCAGGGCCTCGAATGGATGATCGGACCGTACGGATTTGATTAAGGCAACAATCGGAGTCTAACACCTCTGAAATCGTCTAGATCAGAGAATCGTAGCATCATATGAAGTTCGAGGAAGATCAATGGCCAATGGGAAATGTGACATCCATACAGGTTTTGGATGGAAAATCCAACCATATGGATAGATCCAGAGCAACGATCGTAGTCCAGTAGCACAAGAATCATCTCGATCTGAGCACCATTGCACCCTCTACAAAAGAAGGAAGAATGGACGGCCTAGGTGGTGCCATCTAGACCGCCCAACGCTAGCCAGCAGTAGCGCACCATGCACAGCCGCAGCCACTCGCAGCGCACCGCACACGCACAGCTGCATCCACTCGCAGCAGTAGGGCACCACACACAAAAGTGTAGCGCATGCCAGCGTGCGCACGTGCACGGTATGGGGAGCATGGGCATGTGAAGCATGTAGTGTGCGATGCATGCACCAACGGAGTAGGTGTCAGCGGAGGATAGGCGCGGATCTTCAACGACGCGGGCCTTTAGTAATGCTTGCAGCTGTCACTAATGGCCTACGCGCGCTAGCAAGAGGAATTGAAGGGTGGATCTTCAGCAACAGCTGCAGCAACGTTTATGGACATCAGTAATGACCCAGATGCGAATTTGTTCTTCCTCCACTATAAAAGGACCTACCCACCACCATTCCAAACCATCTCTTCCTTTCTTCCTCTCACCACCTCCAAGGCACTAGAGAGAGCTTGTCCCAAGCCCAAGATGCTCCTGTAGAGTAGATATTCAAATAGTTTTCCCTCTCCTCATCCCCATTCGTGGAGCATCTCGTGGTCATCCTCCACTGCCCTTTGGGAGGAAGATCCTCGCCACGATGTCGTCCTGCCCCATCCTTCGTCCTCCTGCTCTGTCCTCCTTCGTCACGCTCCTCACCACCTTCCTCCAATGACGTCAGAGTGAGTCATCCTCTGAGCAATCGTAGAGGGGGATTTCCCTCACCTCTTTCCATCTTTTTACGCTTTCGTAGTGTAGCTTTCCTACTTTCGTAGTTGTAACAAACAGTTGTTCATGAATAGATGATTGTCTCACTTTCTCCCTCTCTCTCTTACATTTTTGCAAGTAGATAAAGTTTTCATCGACTTAATCTCTTGCCCTATTAAAAATACCAAAAAAATTAGAAAAGATAAAAACGAAATAAACAAATAAAAAGAGAAACGTGGACTTTCAAAACCAAACGTTCGCCTCCCTATGTTTGACCCAGGACTCCCCTGGAGTTTTGATATAAATTTTATTTGACCATGAGTTTTGCAACTACGATGAGGGGTTACTTGTAACCCTGATTTCAAACTCGTGAAACATGTGTGATCATTTTGGTGTCATTGCAGGGGAGGCAACGGAATTTACTTTATTGTTTTCTACGCTTCTTTACATTTACATAACACTAGCCCTGCTTATCTCCGATCTACTATCTTGCAGGTACCCTAGCATGGAGATCCAAGTGCAGTAGACCGGAGCAAAGTGCAGGTAGAGTGTTTTGTAAGTGTCCCCCACACCACCCCCACCTTAGTTTTCATTCCATAACCTAATAACTCAAACCCAAATCAACTTAGGTGCTTTTTGTAAACCCTAGGATAGATTTGGTTGTTTGTTCGCCACCTCCACTCACCTCACCATCCACATAAATAAAAAAATAAAAAAAGTGTTATCTGATTATGGGATTTTTTGAAAGAGACACACCTTAATGCTCACAACTCTCAACTTAAGGCCCACCACTCCACTTTGATTCTACCACTTAACTAGGATCTAACCTATGGACCCGGTACACTTAACTCAACACACAAATAAGTGAGTAGAAATCCAAATAGGTCAAACATTTCTGTGTGCCTTCACTAAGTGGTGCAATAGGCCAATTGATTGAACTATTTGGGTTGCACCACTTAAGATAAAAGTGATCCATCAAGTAGCTTGCCACTTAGGGTTGATTCTTAAGGCTGAACCAGGCACTCCACATTATTTTTTATTTTTAAAGGAACATATCATCACCCATGTTTTCAAAACTTGGAGTGCTCTATTAAACCTTGATTGAACCAATCTAAGAATTAAACCCTAAAAGCTACTAAGCAAGGTTAAACCCTAAAAGACACATCATCAAATAACATTGTTTGCAAACCCTTGTTGTGCACGCACACACATTTCAATTGACCATTAAGGGCACAACCCATCTTAATGGCCCATCACATTCCAAGAGCACGATCATCCCAAGCCTAACTAAAACTGAGTAAACATTGGCCTTAAGGATTGATTCGCTCTTCGAGGCTCAGATTGAGATTTTTTTTCAAATAATCTGCTTTTGCTGGTCTATTTGATGTCTAGCTAGGGGAGTATCATCAAATGACCACGATTGGGGGATACACTAGGAACCGGAGGCATAAGCCAAAGGAAGAACCTTCTCCACAGTCCCTCCTTCTAATTGATTAGATTGACCAGATAAAAGTAGACCAAATTGTTTATAATCTCAAGATGGGTCCTGGGAGTCTGTGGGTTTTTAGGCTACCCACATAAGGACAGGTTTGATTGATTGTATTGTAGGGGACCTTTTCTCTTCTCCATTTTCCCTCCTTTTCTACCATGTACCCTTCCACATCCTACATGCATTTCCCATCCTATCCTCCTACCACCACTTATCCCCAAGATGATTATTATCTCGACTTGACTTGTAATTACCCATCCACTAGCTGGGATAACTTTGATTGGGAATACGAATCCAGACCTCAATCTCCAGGGCCTAACCCTGGACAACAAGACTATGATTACTATCCTTCCCAGAGCTACAATGATTATAGATCTCCATCCTTTGATGATCAACCTAACCAAAACTGCAACCAGGAAGGATATAATGATTATAACACCTACCCTCCCTAGTATTCCACTGAATATAGGTTGCCACCATCCTTTGAACAACCTACTTTCAGGGAGGGACCCGAGAACCTCGACATCTTGACTCCCTTAGATTTAACCCAAACCACCCAAACCTAAATCAAACCAATCGGTTCTGGTGAACCAGCTCTAGGATAGGGTGTTGGCTAATTTGAGGAACACTATACAATCTTTAGAAGCCCAGCCAACACCATGCACTGAAGCACTGGAGCCTATAATCAAAATGATTGATGAACTTAATAGTTCTTTGTTGGATTTGCTCCAAAGTGTTAAGGATAAGGACCTGGGTGAGTTTCTTCTTAGGAAATTGTCGAGGTTGAGGATGAAATTTGTAGTTGCCCTAGTCAAATCTTGGGATGATTCTCAAGATGAAACCCCTTCAAGAGAGCCAATGTCTGAACCCACTCAGGCCCCTATCGAGGGGGATACATATTCTGAGATTAGAGATGACCAGGTTAGGCTAGAGCAACCCTTTGAGGATGAATCGAGTTTCTTACCCGAGATCCTAGAGCTAGGGAATGACAAAAAATATGTCTCCATGGACCATGACATGACATATGATTTCAAGACATATATAAATGAGGATCATGGATTCTTTGATTCTGAGGGTGAGGAATCTCTTAGTGAAGTCTCACTTGAGCTTAAGGAAGATGATTTTAGTGAGACAAATGGGCTCAAGGAGCATGATGAACCATTTGATAGCCCAATCATTGAAGATTTTGATTCAATTGGGGCTAACGTGGAGGATTCGAATCCTCATTTACTTGATGATTCAATAAGTGACCCCATTCCTCATCTGCACCCCAAAGAGCTGACTTCTGAGATCATTATGCCCAAGTCAATCTTGATTCAACCACGATTTCTGGACTTGGGAGAATCATATGGGGTGAATGATATGCTAGAGGTCCTAGAGCTTGAGCCCTTGATGTTGGAGGATAGAATTGTTGAAATAAAAATTTGGGAGGCTAATTCTGAGGGAACTTTGATTTTGGATCTAAGGGTACCTATTGACCTAAAACCACCTACTTTCTACCAGGACCCTTACGATATCTTTCACGTGCAACCCAAGCTCGAAATAACTGATTATTTTTCTGAGCTAGATGTTAAGTGGATAACCGCACCTATTGAACCATCTTTACCCATTGTCCAACACTTTGGTCTTGGGTTGCACACCACTAAACCGCAGACCCGATGCCACAAACACAACAACCTTCAGTTTTGGGTGATTTTCATCTAGAACCTAAGAACCACTCAACCCTACGGCATGGGTCTACATCATAATTTGGTCCACATCGGTGGACATCTTCTACTGGCGGTTTTCAGGATCAATATTTTTATTTTGATTCTGACCTGCACTTGTGAATTCTCAATTTCTTCTTTATATGTATATTATGCCTAGCTGAAGTCATTAAACTTTGCGTGTGTGTATACTCTCTTCTCTCTACGGAGCTGACCAGGTGTTCGTCATCTTTCTGAACACAGTTAATTAAGTTAATTGTGCTTAATTATGTGCAGAAGAAAGTAACTTAAGTCAACTTGAATTTGTGTCGATTAAGTAGTATAGGGTCAAGTTAACCAAACATTTTAAATTTTATTTCTTTTAACTGATTGAGTCCAGGTTGTTCGCTGGGAGGTATAACTTAATTAGAATTCACCATTAAATCTAAGCTACTTTGGAAAGTATAATTAAATTTACTTTAAGAACATGAATTTTGCTTAATGATTTCAAACTAGAAGATTATGCAAAATTCCATAAGAAAACACATTTATACGAATGATCTTCTTTAACAAACAAGTAAACATGCTTATTTTTTTTTATTTTTTTTATTTACAAAAGATTAAGGCAATAGAAAGTATTTCTAATGAAAATATGCCTTATTACAACTTTAAGCTCAAAAGGAATGAATAATATGCAAGAAAATTAAACCATTAATTTCTCTTCTTGTCTTCAGCCTTTTTCTTTCTCTTCTTCTTATTTCTTAATCTTCTTAATCTTTTCCTTAATCTTTCTTGAGCTCCTCTTAAACAAGTCTTCTTCTCTTTCTTTTCTTTCTTTCTTCTCTGCCTGTTATTTTTTTTCTTTAGCCCTTATGCCTGTCTACCTTTCTTTTCTTCTTTACGAGCTCTCCCTTTCTTCTCCTTCTCTTCCTTTCCTTTTCTTCTTCTCCTTCTCTTTGAACCATAGCATCCTTTCCTCCTGAGCCCTTGTAGACCTTCTAAACCGAACTAGTCTAACTCTTTAAACCAAAAATTAGGTTTTTGATTGGCAGCTTGGACCGATCGAGGATACACAACACCCTTCTCATGGTGGGACCAAACCATACTAGGTCCAAGCCTGGTTTTATTTAGTTTTGGTTTATTTTTGGTTCACATAGTCTCGAGCCCATCCGGCTCACGACCTCCCAAGCCTCATGCCCATGCCCTCACAGGCCCACACTCGCACGCCCACAGGCGCACACACACCCGGGCACGTGCACCGCATGCGCCCACACACACACCCAATGCTCAGTTCATTTCATGCGTCGTGCGCTGTTGACTAAGAAACCTTAAACACAAATTCGTTTTATACCCATGTGGCCGCTCCAGTTCCACTGATGTGGGACTAAGTTTCCCCCTCCCAATCCAACTTCAAATGTTGATTCCAGCCAGCTTAGAGCTCTGTTCCAAGCAAATAAAAGCTTGCTAGAAAGCTCTTAATTTGTTCTACATGATTGGAGTATCAATTTGATACTCATGTGAGGTTAAGGTCTTCGATTTGAAGGGTGAAGGACCTAGGTTGTTACAGCTATATTGGCCTATAGAAATGAAGTTTTGGCTCTATGTCCTGCAAAAGGTCTTTTGACTTCTAGATGAAGTGTTGAATAGGTTCAGAAGGTTATTCCATGGCTGTAGGTGAAGGTAATGAGCCCTAAGGAGCTTCAGGAAGGAGCAGAAGCTAAAACGCTTCTCCAAGGAACTTCAGAACTGCAATTTAAGTTTTAAAAGGTCCTACAGATGGTTAAAGACCTAATGAATCAATTCCAACAACCTTTAAAGGTTGTTAAGAGTCTGTCTAGGTAGATTTTCCATTAAAATCCCGTCATAAACCTACTGTTGTCAGTTTGGGTTCAAAAACAACCCAAACTAACAGAAATCAAATTCAACCATAGAATCCATCAGAGCTCATCCAAATCTCATCTAAATCATTTACAAACATCTCAGCAATAGATTGAACTCCTCAATTTGTCTGTTTGAATCCAAATTCCAAGGATCAGACTCAAGGTTGACCATGAAACCTCAAATTTTGACTTTCTAAATTTAACCTTTTCAGATGAAATTAAAGCCTCAGATAACTTCTCTTTATCCTCAGGAACTGATTCAGACCCTTAAATTGATGTTCCAATTAAGGTTCCTAGGGTTCCAGGCCTATCGCCTGAGCTTCTAAAGAAGTTTGTTTGATAGAACAAATCAAAGTTTGTCTCAGTGATTGATTCATAGGAATGGTCTCAAGGCAAGTCACTGAATCTTTTAAACCTTTTGAATAAGGCTTAAGCCTAACTATCAGACATCTCCAACTCTGCCAGAGTTGGAGAAGATGAAGACCTAACAGAATCTCCAAACACTAAAACATCAAATAAAATGCTTCAGCATGATCAGTGAACTTCAAATAAATGATCTAGAGCTTCACACTGAGTTCTATAGGCTGAAGAGCTCGTTTGACTTGTCGGAGCTCACTGGAGCTCCAGTGAGTCCAGAAAAAGGCAAATGTGTACAGATGTTGGTAAAATGTGCCATTTATGGTTCAAAAAGCTTCCTAAGGTCACAAGGAATCTCAGGAACACATTAATTTTGTCAATTATTCATTAAAGTGAAGATTATGCAATGAATTCATATTAGACAAGTTTTGAGTTTGATTAAGCTCAGGACCTATTTTCCCACTCAATTGAGTGGAGAAAACAAGTCAAAAGGTATTTGCGATGGTATATATGTGGATAATTAATGATTTGAACTTCTCCTGAGCCGCCATTGACATCGAGCTCAGGAGTTTAAATTAAATTGGGCGTTTAAATTATAGAGGGTAATTACTTAAATTAAAGTGAGGATGGGGGCCCTTAGGTGATGGATAAATGGTGGAGGACCCTAGTGGAGGTGGAATAAGTTCAACCACGTTTGCCTGCACAACAGGAGTAGTTGGTGGAGGTGAAGGTGATTTAGATGTTTAGATGATCAATTTAGTAATTAAAAATGATAGAGATGTCTATGAAAGGTTAAAAAAGGTGAACAATGACTTAAAAAGACAAGAAATTGCTCCTGACAAGCTCAAGGAGCTCATCGAAGCTGGAGAAGATGAGTGAAAAACTGACATTACAATTACCTTATCTACCAACTAATTATCCTAACTAACCTACTTACCTAATCTACTGTTACCTGGACGAAGGAGGTAGAAGATCTGCACCGATGGCGCATAATGGAGGAGGAAATTAGAGGCTTGGCGAAAGAAGTCCGGCAGGCATTTGTGAGGTGAAGCAGAGGAGCTCCTAGTCAGCACTTCGTCAGAAGACTTGCCTGACTTCGACGGAGATCCAGAGCGATCGAAGATGGATGGAGGAAGATGAATGAAGCGGAGGAAGGTCGCCTGAGTTTAGAGAGAATAGCCTATCGGTTAGCTCAATGAGGAAGAGGGAAGGGAGCTAACTTTTTGAAAATCAAGTGTGTGGAGGGGTATTTATAGGTGGCGGCGGCTGAGGAGGTTGAATCTTGATGGAGAAGAGGCTAGGAGTGGAGTAACCACCGACGTCTTCTCTGATGCCAGTGAGGTTATCTCCAACCCTAAAATGGGATTTCAGCTTCATTCAGACTGGTGGATGAAAAGGAGATGGTAAGCACAAGCTCCAGGAGCTTGGAGAAGGAATGACGTCGGATGTGTGGTGATCAGATGGTGGACACACCTCCTGTCGTCAGCCGTCCAGAAGGCTGAAGAAGGAAAGAAGAAGAAGTTTCAGGGACTTGATCGTAGTGAAAGTTGAGGACCTAAATGAAGAATAAGGACCTGATTGAAATAAAATATAAGGACTAAAATGTAAACTCAGGTTTTCAAGGTTTATTTTAATTTAAATCTTTTTCAACTTTTTTTATATGATTATAAATAAGTCAATTATTATATTTAGACCTTGAATTAACATTTTTGACATTTTTAGCTTAATTTATTTAATTAAGAAATGTTACTTAAGTTATTACATACTTAGGTATATATTATACTTAAGCTAATTAATCACATTAATTAGATAAATTATTGATAATATTTTGAGTCCAATTGTTAACTAAATTATTAATAATACTAATTGGATGATAATATAGAATTTTTAGCTTATTTTAAGGTCCTTTACTATTTATCCTTTATTTAATAATTAACCCATATATTTACATATTTCTAGCTAATTAACTAGGAAGACTAGTTAATTAGGGGTAATTAGAGACCATTATGAGCTTCTCATCACCAGGTTGTCATGAAATTCAAGTGATATTCTGTTTACTCAGCCCTTTTCATGTCTTTATTTTTACAATGAGGACATTGCATCATTTAGGCATGTGGGGTTGGATAATCAATTCGTGAGATCATTTTGTTAACTCCATAGAATTTCTTTTAGCTTCTTATAAAATTAAAAAAAAATTGAAAATTTAAGAAAGATATAAAAAGAAAGAAATTAGGGAAAGAAAACTTAGGCATTTAGAAGTTATTAACTTTAGCAAACGATACGAGAAGACCTAAACACTTAGACACTTCAAGTCTTTGGGCTTAATTAGCCCGGGTGTCCAATCGAATGTGGACTTAGTCTCGAGTCCTCAACAATTCAAATTCATTTTTAATTTGGCTAATAAATTGGGATGATAAGTATGTGACTTATCAACCCGCCCTCTAATTTGGGGGGACTTTAAGCCTAAGCATCTATACACATTTTTTGCACTGACTCACTTTTCGGTGGTTTCTTCGGAAATTGGGTAGCTAATGAACTATCTAGGGTGGTATGGCTGGCAAGTTGTTGGTGGTAATAGCTCATCGGCTGGTTGTCCAGAGCCCAGTCACAAGGTCATTTTCATTGTACTGCCTTTAGGTAAATCTTAGATCAGGGAAGCCACCTACTTGAAGAAAAAAAGAATAATAAACAAAATGAAAAAGAACAAAAATAAAAAAGGAGAAAAGAATAAAAAATAAACAAAACCACACTCCACCACACGAGTATGGCTAGCAAGTTGCCTTGGGTAACAACCCATTGGTCGGTTGTCCAGAACCTAGCTCACAAAAAATGCATAATAATTCCCAAAACACTTAAGGAAGAAGAGGGGAAGTAGAATAAACTAGGGAGATATATACTGGATTTTCCCTTGTGTTGACCCTATAAATAAAAGTAGGGAGAAAGCTATCAGTCGAAAAGATAAACCTTTAGGCAAGGTCACCTAGGATCATAGAAACCTGAAGTCCATTTTAACGGCTGCCTAGTGAGTCTTTCACTATTTTCACTAGATGCTTAGCACTTAGAATCCTTTTTGAGTCTTGGACGGGTCGAGTAGCCGTAAAAGGTTATCCTAGAACTCTCAAACTGCAAAAGTACAAAAAAATTAGAAAAGAAGAAAAGAAAAAAAAACAAATGTATCTTCCCTTTTCAAATAGGCGACGACTTGGGCAATCTGCATTCTAGCAGACACTCGGGTACTGCTGAGTCATCGTAGTTTAGGACCTTAGTTGAAATTTTCTATTGTTAATAAACGACATAGGCTTAGGTGATCTAATCATAAATTTGATTTTCTACATAGCATGTATAATTTTGCTAGGGACTAGCAAAAGATAGGCTTGGGGGTATGATATAGACATATCTATTTAGGTTAAAATGCCTACTCAAGCATGTTCATAGGTTTAGATTTGATTTCATGTTATAAATATTACATAACATGAATCATTTTACATTTAGAGTAGTTGTATATATTTTAGGTAAAATAGGTCCTTTTTATGGTCAGGAATGAAGAAGACTTATTTCAGGGCCTCGAATGGTTGATCGAACTCTACAAATCTGATTAAGACGACGATCAGAGTCTAACACCTCTGAAATAGTCTAAATCGGAGAACTGTAGCATCATACGAAGTCTGAGGAATATCAATGGCTAGGGGGCAATGCGACATCCATACGGGTTTTGGATGGAAAATCCGACCATATGGATGGATCTGGAGTGACGATCCTAGTCTAGCAACGTGAGAATCATCTCGATCTGAGCACCATGGCACCCTCTACAAAAGAAAGAAGAATGGACAGCCTAGGTGGTGCCCCGTGGCACCATCCAGGATGCCCAACGCCAGCCAGCAGCAGTGCACCGTGCATAGCTGTAGCTGCACGCAGCAGCAGGGCACCGTGCACAGCCGTAGCTGCGTGCAGCAGCAGCACAGCGCATGCTAGCATGCACGCACACGGTGTGGAGAGCACGGGTGCATAAAGCACACAGCGCGCAATGCATGTGCCAGCAGAGCGGGTGCCAGCGGAGGATAGGCTCGGATCTTCAGTGACACGAGCCTTTAGTGGCACTTGTAGCCTTCACTAATGGTCTGCGCGTGCTAGCAAGAGGAATTGAAGGGAGAATCTTTTCCTACAACTGCAGCAACGTTTATGGACATCAATAATGACCCAGATGCGAATTTGTTCTTCCTCCTCCACTATAAATGGACCTACCCACCACCATTCCAAACCATCTCTTCCTTTCTTCCTCTCACAACCTCCAAGGCTCTAGAGAGAGTTTGTCCCAAGCCTGGGATGCTCCTCTAGAGTAGAAATTCAAATAGGTTTCCCTCCCCTCATCCCCGTTCGTGGAGAATCCCGTGGTCGTCCTCTCACCGCCCTTCGGGAAGAAGATCCTCGCCGCAGCACCATCCTACCCTATCCTCCGTCCTCCTTCGTTTCGCTCCTCACCACCTTCCTCCGGGCAATGTCAGAGTGAGTCATCCTCTGAACAACCGTCGAGGGGGATTTCTTTCACCTTTCTATCTTTTTTTGCTTTCATAGTGTAGTTTTCCTACTTTCATAGTTGTAACAAATAGTTGTTCATGAATAGATGATTATTTCTCTCTCTCTTACATTTTTGCAAGTAGATAAAGTTTTCATCGACCTAATCTCTTGCCCTATTAAAAATACCAAAAAAAGTAGGAAAGACAAAAATGAAATAAACAAATAAAAAGAGAAATGCAGATTTTCAAAACCAAACGTTCGCCTCCCAGTGTCCAACCCGAGACTCCCTTGGAGTTTCAGTATAAATTTTATTTGACCACGAGTTTTGCAACTACGACGACAGGTTACTTGTAACCCTGATTTCAAACTCGCAAAACACGTGCGATCAGAATATCTTTAGTCAGTTCGGGATTCCTCAGGAAATTATCAGTGATGTGGCACGCATTTCACTCTTGCCTAGTTTCAGAATTTATTAGAGAAATATGGGGTGAATCGTCGAATTTCCACACCCTACCACCCTCAGACAAATGGATAGGTCGAGGTCTCCAATCGGGAGATCAAAAACATTTTGCAGAAAATCGTATGGCCTGATAGGAATGATTTGACCCGGAAGCTAGATGATGCTCTTTGGGCCTACCGTATGGCGTACAAAATGCCTATCAGTATGTCTTAGTTCCGTTTGGTGTTTGGTAAGGCATGTCACTTATCCGTAGAGCTAGAACACTGGGCATTTTGGGCCATCAGAAAATGTAATTTTGACCTAGAGTTGGCTGGGAAGACCAGGAAACTCCAAATATCTGAGTTGGAGGAGCTTAGAAATGATGCTTATGAAAATGCTAGAATCTATAAGGCAAGGACCAAAGCTCTCCATGACCAGATGATTTCACGTGAGAGCTTTGAGTCAAACCAGAAGGTCTGACTTTTCGAATCTCGACTAAAGCTCTTCCCCAGTAAGCTTAGGTCTAAGTGGGACGGCCCATTTGTTATTGAGTGGATTTTCCCTAATGGGACCGTGGAAATCTCTAACCCAAAGATGGGTAATTTCTTCAAGGTCAACAGACAACGTCACAAACCCTTTGTTGACCATGTGTTCCCGAAACCCATCTCAGACAAGATTGCTCTTACCTTACCCTAACCACCACGGGCTTGTCATCGCCAAGTTGAAGGCACTAAACTCAACACATGTAAATACTGTTCCGAATCTCACGGAAACCAGGTGCTATTCTTCCACTTCTACTCTCCCGCAAGCTTTCATTTTTAACAATGAGGACATTGCATTAGTTAAGCATGGGGGTGGATATTTCTTATGAATCTTTTTGTCAGCCGTAATAGTAATTTCCTATTTTTCATCTTCAAAAGAAAAAGAATTAGGAGACAAGAACTTAGGCATTAGGAGTTGCAAACTTTAGGAATTTATACTTTGGAAACTGAATAGTTAGACTCCTTAGGTCTTCGAGCTTAATTAGCCCGAGTGTCCACTCGAATGTGAACTTAGTCTCGAGTCCTCACCAACTCAAATTCATCCCTAATCTAGTAAATAAATTAGGGTGATAAGTATACAATTTATCAGCCCACTCTTTGATTTCAGGGGACTTTAAGCCTAAACATCTACACACTTTTTGCACTGACTCACTTTTTGGCGGTTTCTTTGGAAATTGGGTAGCCTAGGCTGGCATGTTGTCAGTGGTAACAGCTCATTGGCTTGTTGCCCAAAGCCCAGCCACAAGACCATTTTCTTTGTACTGCCTTTAGGTAAATCTTAGATCAAGGAAGCCACCTACTTTAAAAAAATAATTAAAAAAGGAAAAGAAAAAAATAAAAAAAGGGAGAAAATAAAAAAAATAAACAAATAACACCACACTTCACCGCACGAGTATGGCTAGTAAGTTGCTGTGGGTAACAGCCCATTGGCTGGTTGTCCAAATCCCAGCTCATAAAAATGCACAATAATTCCCAAAACACTTAGGGAAGAACCAGGGAAGTAGAATAAACTGAGATATACACTAGGTTCGCCATTGTGTTGACCCCATAAATAAAAGAAGTAAAGAGAAAGCTACCATTCAAAAAGATAAACCTCTTGGCAAAGTCACCTAAGGTTGTAGGAACCTAAAGTCCGTTTTCACGGTCGCCTAGTGAGTCTTTCACTCTTTTTCACTAGATGCTTAGTGCTTAGAATCCTTTTCGAGTCTTGAGCGGGTCGGGTAGCCATAAAAAGTTATCTCAGAACTCTCAAACTCTAAAAGTCCAAAAAATTTAGAAAAGAAGAAAAATAAAAAAAATGTGTTTCTCTTTTCAAATAAGGTGAGGGCTTGGATGGTCCACATTTTGGTAAACACCCGGTCATTGTTGAGTTCTTGTAATTAGGTCTTGGGGTTGAGATTTTCTAAAGCAATCGACAAATTTTTCTTAAATAATCAAATCCTGATTCTATTTTTACACATAGCATTTAGGTTAATTTTTCTAGGGACTAGAAAAAAGTAAGCATGGGGTTATGATAAACACACATGAATTCATGATAAAATGCTTATTTATGATAGTTTCTAGGCTTAGCATTGCATATCTTGTTATAAATACTGCATAACATCCATTTCATGGCATTTAGGATAGTTGTATATTATGTATATTAGTTCTTCCATTTTACATGGCCAGGAGGTAGTGCGACATCTTTATGGGCTTCCGATGAAAAATCTGACCGTACGGATGAATTCAGAGCAATGATCGCAGTCTGTCAATGCAAAAATCACCTTGATCAGAACTTCATAGCACCGTCTACAAGAAGATGAAGATGGGAGACCCAGATGGTGCCACGTGGTGCCATCCAGACTGCCCCTCCACCTGAGCCATCGTGCTGGCCTCAAGCAAGGATGCACCTCAACCATTGGATCTTCATCCAACGGCCAAGGCACATGTGATTGCACCGCCCTCCGCTCCACAAAGCATCACTTTGGCGCAACGGTGAAGATGAGCTCACTCAAACAGCAAGCACGAGTTTGAGCCACGATTCACCGCGGTCGCTACAGTGCCAGCAATAATAGGGCTGCTCGATCTCGACCAAGCGGTCAAGATTCTCCATGCGGATCTGACATCGCCCACCGATGCAAGGGCGCAAGCCAGATTGCATGCGTGCCATCTGGGGCATGCATTTAAGATGACCAAGAGTGGCTTCCGCCAGCGATCCTCGCAATCGTGCGAGGCGCACTATTCAAATCAAAGCGCACGTGATCTGCGGGAGAGCCTCAGCCGTGCGATGCCTTATCCAACGGCTACCAATGCACGTGCCAATGGTACGGATTTCAAAAGGCTATGATTGTGCATTCTTCTCTCGCGGTCATAGCCATCCACGCCTGATCCAACCAACCACCGATGATCACCTCACCCTACGACAACTGCAGCCAAGCATCCAAGCGCCAGCCAAGGCACGTGAATGCTTTAGCAACATGTCTAGTAGGTCTTTAGTGACGTCTTAAATGTCACTAAAGGCTCGTGCATGCAAACCACCTCCATTCCACCACTATATAAACACCCTTACACCCCCCATTCTAAACCATCTCTACCTACTCTACTCCCACCTACTCCTAAGCTCTAGCAGCCTACGAAAGCTCCATTAGAGCTTACTCTCAAGCTCAAAAGGCCTCCTATTATTGTAGCATTCCTTTATCCCACGAAATATTCATCCCTCATTCCATCACTTTCATAGGTCGCCTTGGAGCCATCCTCCTACCTCCATTCCGGTAGTAGATCACCTCCGCCTGCTCACCTCCATTCCAGAGCCTCAGTGAAGCATTCCTCTACCTGGCATCCTCCTGCATCTCACCTCCATCGTCTTGCTCCTCAACTCCTTCGTCCAAGCTTCCGCCAAGCACCGTCATCTCACCAAATAGCCGATTCGAGAGATTCCTTCTCACCTCACTCTCTTTTTATGCTTTCATAGATTATTGTAATAGACAATTGTGCAATATATCATTTTTGTTCCATCTCTCTTATGAATTTATTCTACTTATCTTTTTATTTCAAAAACACAAAAAAAATAACAAAGCCTAAAAATACCAAAAAGAAACAAAATGAAGTGCAGTTTTCAAGCAAGGTAAATGTCGCCTCCCTGTATTCGACCTGGGACTCCCTTGGAGTTTTGATAAAATTGTATTTGATAACTAGTTTTGCGACTATGATGATGGGTTCCTCCAAACCCTAATTTCTACCATGCGAAGCACGTTAATCAGTGTTGTCAATTGAAGGCCAACACCCTTAGCTCTCTCTATGAAGGTCATGCCATAGTTGTATCTTTCAACGATGAGTTGTGCATCCCCATTCATTGTGTCTACCACCTTAAACATCTCTGTTGCCTACATTGGCAGCAACATGGTGCACCCTTTCAGATGGGCTTGCTCCTTAACCTTGTCCTCTTGAAGACCTTTGTGGAGAAAGTCATGACCAGCTTTAAACTAGTTCTAGGAATGAAGGGACTCCAAATCTTCAACCCTGTCGAAGAGCAATGTGATGATGGCTTGGTCTCCATACGGCAGTAAGAGCGACCCAATGGTTATGAGAATCAACTTTGTCTCTTTCTCCACTTGTGCTTTCCTCCCATTCCCTGATTCCTTCTTCATTGTCTTCTACTTCTTCCCATCTTCATTGAATTATTGTAATTTCTCCACCAAAATCATAACCTTTGGCTTAATGCTGGAGAGGTTCTTAGTCCAAATCTTAGGTCTCTCATTGGGGTTCTTCTTCCCATTGATCAAAACCACCTTCCTTCATTCCTCAAGCCTATCATCTTGTCAACATGATCGTAAGTAAGTTTAAAGCTTAGTTCTCTAAGCTCAAACACCTTCCTATCTATAATGAATCCGTCACCGAGCAATCCATACAATTCCTTATCCTTGAATTAAGGGAATAACTTCTCCTTATTAACCATTTCAGTGAAAGGAGTCTTGCCAAACTGCTCCTTGACATCATCCCTAACCACTATGAGTGCCTTCTTGATGGACAGCAACATGCACTTGTGGTAAACCTCCCTTCAAAGCATTAACAAGATGGCATAACCTCAAAAACCCATTGGTGGATTCATGTATTATATAACGGCATTCACTAGTTGAAAGTAGTAATGCACTGGTTGATTTTAAAAATCAACTGGTTGAAAATTAAAATCAACCGGTTGATTTTAATAGTCAACTGGTGTATTCTCCCATGAATTGAGTTGTCAATTGCAACCAACCGATGGATTCCTCAAGTATGAAGGTTCCATTGTAAAGTTCCATCGGTGCATTATCATTCCCAAATGGTGGACAACTAAAATCCACCAGTTGATTGATGCAATCCTTTGGTGGATTTCTGCATTCATCTAGTGGATAATTTAAGTCAACCGATTATATCCGAAATCAACCGATGCATTCCCCTTTCTCCTAGGTGGCCAAACATGATCGCTTTACTCAAATCAAACCCAAACTCAAGGATAACATAGCCATTGCCCTCTCTCAATAGAGTACTTCCCACTTGTTGGTCGCTATACTCGTCAAGAAATGTCGACTCTCCAACCACTCCCACAGTTGTAAAAACTGCTACACAAAACAATATCATTTTTTCGAATAAGCTACTCCAAGTTACTACTGCACCTGGGTTTGCTAGTGCTTGCATCCATTGCCATTTGTGAAGAAGCTTACGAGCTCGATGAAAGGAATGACTATTTGACAGCCTGTAGTGTACTCTCCACCGATGGAATGTGCATGTGAGTGACAGTAACATTTTTGAATTTGGCCTTATATTTCTACTCTTAGGATCCACAGAAGTATTTCATATCTTTTCAAGTCTGTGTGCTCAATGGCGATTACCCATTCGTAACCACTCTTCGAATCCACCTTTATTATAATGATTTATCAATGGATTATCACTATCAACTGATGAATATATTTGGTGGATTATAACTTTCCATTAGTGATTTGATTTAATTATTACCTATTCACTGTTTCCAAACCCTGCAAACAAACACTATTCTTGCTAAACATGGGATTACTAGCCATAATCCCAGGTATTGACAAATAGTAAAAACAAACACTTACACCCTCAAATCACGAGTTGGACACACAATCCTGCTCACCTAAATTCCTATCCTGTGAAACAAAACACGTGAAACAAATGGGTCCTATGGCCCCCATCATGCAAGTAGAGGAAACTAAACCATAGAAGGGTACAAGCCCTAGTGGCTATGCCTCTTCATCACACTCCTCCTTGCCATCGATAGCATCACCTCCACACACGTGAGATCATCGTTACTAGCAGCCACCAAGCGTGCTCACCCCCGCCCATCGCGATGAAAGCATGATGGGCGTGAGCGTTGTTGAAGCTACGAGTTACTACGCTATCGTATTTGGTTTTGAAAAACATGTTGTTGTAGTTTGAAAGCAAAGAACTCGTGTTCAACAAATAAAATTTATATCGGAATAGAAATCCCGGGTCGAACTCAGGGAAGCGAATGTTTGATTAAAAATACGTGTTTGTTTTATTTGTCACGAAATAGAATAATTAATTAGAAACTATGTATCTATTTACAATAAATAGAAGAGAGAGAGAGAGAAAATATTACAAACAAAAATCAAAAAGAGATGTAGAATGAACATGGAATTCATTATTAAAGTGATTGTTCATTACACTACTCGTTACGACTAGAAAGCAGAAAATGATTACACTAGAAAGTAATAAATTTACTCTAGAAAGCACTAAGAAGAATGGAGAGAGAAATATCCTCCTCGATGGTCGCTTGGAGGATGAGTTGGATGGGACGACCCTTGGAAGATGGGGAACGGAGCAGGACAAAGGAGGACGAAGCGAGAAGAATGGGAACGGGGTAGCACATTATCGTCGTAGCGGGATCCACTTTCAAAATGGGGATGAAAATTTGACTTTATCTCTTGAGAAGCATCTCGGGTGTGGGACAAGCTTCTCTTGAGCTTTGGAGAGGGAGAGAAGAGAAAAAAGGGATAAAAATTTCGTATAGAGGGGTCTCCTTTTATAGTTGCAAGGAGTGAGGGCAATTTTGTCTTTTTAATTTGAAAAACATTAATTCATGACCTTCAGTGATGGATAAATCTGTCGCTAAAGGTCCGAACGTAGCCTTCGTGGGCGGCACTCGCTTGCCTGCTTTCCTCCCGTGCGTGAAATGCACATTCACATTCTTAAAATCTCTATCGTTCGATCGCGAGATCGAATGGTTGAGATGCATCCTCGCTGCGCCTCAACTACCGCTCGCCCATGTCTGATCCCACATTACGCGCAGGCATCTGGTGGAGCATGCACGCTATCGACCATGCGCGACCGCTCCATCACGATCAAGCGGTCAATCGCACCTCCTTGCCATGCCTCAGCTATCGCTCTCTAAGGCTCGAACGCTCGCCTCTTCATCAAGTAAGAGCGTTCAACCAATGCGCTACAAGCGTGTTTGTGTCGTGCTTGTGTTTTGTGCACGTACGTCCACAGCTGTTGGATGATCATCCAACGGTAGAGAAGCGATGATCAGATTGAAGAAGAGAAAGAGTGGCGGGTGCAGCAACCAGTTGGGCAGTTGAGATGGCACCACGTGGCGCCATCTTGGCCATCCATCTTTTGGATGATGTAGATGGTGCCACGGTTGTCGGATTGAGCCAATTTTTGTGCCATTAGGCTACGACCGTCGATCCGAATCCATCTGTGTGGTCAGATTTATTGTCTGAAGTGCGGATTCACATGATCTTAGCCCTTGATCTTCTAGGGTTCCTGGTCACTATCTGATGCTACAGATGTCTGATAGGGCGATCTTGGAGTCATTGAACTCCAATCGTCGCCCTGATCACATCTGTATAGTTGGATCTTCGATCCGAGGCCGCGATAAAAATTTTCCTTGTCCTTGAACATAAAAGGAGACAATTAACCTTCATTTTATTTAAACTAATCTAAATGCAAGATGATGCATGCTATGCAATATTTATAGTATGCAATGCAATTCTATGCTTAAGAGCATGTATAAATAGACATCTTATGTAATATAAACATGTTTTCATCACACCCCCATGCCTATCTTTTGCTAGTTTCTAGCAAAAACTATATGCTATTTATAAAAGAATTAGATTGGATTATTTGGGCATAAGTTATTTGCAATCATTAAGAAAATGTACACTTAGGATTTGAACTTTCAAGGGCACAACAGTGCTCGGGTATCTGCCAAAATGCAGATTGCCTCAAGCGCTCGCCTTATTCAAAGAAAATTTTCTTTTTCTCTTTTTCTTCTTTTCTAATTTTTTTGGATTTTCGAGTTTTAGGATTTAAGAGTGGCTTTCTACGGCCATTAAACTCACCCAATATTTGACGAGAACCCTAAGTTCTAAGCATCTTATTGTAAATGTGATAGCCTCATTGATCGACAGTTAAAAGAGACTTCGGATTTCTATGCCTCTAGGTGACCTTAAAAAGAGAATTCTGCCTAAAGGTGTATCTTTACAATCGGTAGCTTTCTCCCTACTTTTATTTTTATGGGGTCAACACAAGGGTGAATCTAGTGTATATCTCCCCAGTTTATTCTACTTCTCTACTTCCTAAGTGATTTGGAAATTTTCAGTGCATTTATTGAGCTGGGTTCTGGACAACCGGTCGATGAGCTATTACCACCGACAACTTGCCAGCCATACTCGTGCAGTGAAGTGTGGCTTATTTCTTTTGTTTTCTTTTTTTCTTTTCTCCTTTTCCTTTTCTTTTCTTTTTGACTTTCTTTTTCTCTTTTTTTTTTTTAAGTAGGTAGCTTCCCTAGTCTAAGATTCACCTAAAGGCAGCAAAAAGAGAATGGTCTAGTGACTGGGCTCTGGATAACCTACCTATGAGCTGTTACCCATGATAGCTTGCCAGCCATATCACCTTAGAAGGTTCATTAGCTACCCAATTTTCGTTAGAATCGCCAATTAACGAGTCAATGATAAGATAGTGTGTAGATGCTTTAGGCTTAAAGTTCCCTTAAATCAGAGGGCTGGTTGATAAGTCGTGTACTTATCACCCAATCTTATTTACTCAAATTAAAATAAAATTCAGGTTGGCGAGGACTCGAAAAACAAAGCCACATTTTAGTGGATACACAGGCTGATTAAGTTCGAAGGCCTGAAAGGTCTTCGTGTTCAGATCCTAATGTAATATTTCCTAAGATTGAAAATTTTTCTTATGCCCAAGTTCTCTTTCCTAATTCCAAAATTTTTTTTCTTTTCTAATATATATAAATAAATAAATAAAAGAAAATAAAATAAATCTACGGAGCTGACGAATAAATTCAGATATGAATATCCACCCCCCCATCCCTATCTAATGCAATGTCATTGTATTAAAAAGACATAAAACAGAGTGGAATAGAGTAGAAAGCACTTGAATTGCATGAATGTCGGGTCCGCTCTGAGATAAACAAAAATTGTATATGTGCTGAATTTAGTGCCTTCAGCTAGGCACACTATACAAAGAAGAGAAATAAAGAATTCACAAGTGTAAATTAGAATCAGAATAAAAAGATGAAACCTCTGACCTGCCAGCAGATGTCCACAAATGTGGACCAGATTGTGGTGCAGACCCATACCCCATAATCAAGAATATCTAAGGTTCTGGATAAAAATTACCCAAAACCTAAAATCAGTATGCAAGCAGGGTCGGGCCTGTGATTTATGAGGATGCAACCTAAGACCAAAGAGTCGGGTTACAGAGAATTTGATATCAAAAGGATAATCAATGAATGTGTGCTTGGGTTGAACATCCTTGGAACAAATGTCATAAGGGTCCTGGTTTGATGCTATCAGATGAATTGAAACCCTTAGACTTAGTCTTCTATTTCCTCCGAAGTTTGCTTCTCAAATCAAAACTTCCCAGCTTCTGTTCTCCTCATTTAGAATGTCAAGTTTCGGGACCTCCTACATATTAATCACCCCATCTGAAATTTCTAAGTCTAAAAGATGTGGCTAAATCAAAATTGACTTGGGTCTAATAATCTCAAAAACAAAATCGTCAATAAACTCAATGGGGTGTAACTGACAATCACGGCATTGGATTGAATCCTCCAGAAAATGCAATTCTGGATCCGTAATGTGAGCCCTAATAAGATCAGTTTCCTTAGTTATTGGGCTATCAAATGATCTATCAGATTCCTTAGGCCCAATCGTCTCACAGAAATCATGTTCTGTAAACTCGCGTGAGACTTCTCAAACTGAATCTTCACCATCAGAATCAAAGAAATCAAAATTCGTATTAATGTATGTCCCAAAATCATCTGTCATTTTTTGGTCCATGGAGACATACGTTTCCTCATACCCCAGCTCAGGGATTTTAGGTGAAGGAATCAGATCATCCTTAATTGGTTGCTCTAATTCAATCTGGTCAACCTCGTAACACGTGTCCCCCCCGATAGGTGCCTGAGCAGGTTCTGACATTGGCTCTATTGAAGGGATTGCATCCTAGGAATCATCCCATGATTGAACTAAAGCAACCACAAATCTCATCCTTAATTTCATTAACTTCCCGAGTAGAAACTCACCCGAGTTCTTATCCTTAACATCCTAGAGCCAATCCAAGAAATATTTGTTTAAATCATCAATCATCTCAATCAGGGGCTCCAATTTTTCAATGTAAGGTATTGGATGAACTTCTAAAGATTGTATGATATTCCTCAAGTTAGCCAAAACCTTATTTTGAACCTGGTTAACCTAAACCAAATGACTTGATTCAGGGTTGGGTGGGTTTGGGATAGTGTAGAGGAGTTAACGAATTGAGATTCATTATACCCTTTCTGATAATATGTCATTTCATATTGTTCAAAAGGTGGTGATGACCTAAAGGCAATGTAATCAGACGATGGGTAAGGATCAGTGTATCCTCCTTGATTGTAGATCGTATTAGGTTGTCCATGAAAGGGTAGTAATCTATAATCGATGTGGCTCTAAGAAGGATAGAAATTACAATCATAGTGTTTAGGGTTAGACCCTAAACACTATGATGTAAACACATTTACACTGCTTAAAATTTCTATTTATGCATGTTCTTAACCATAGGATTGCATTGCATGCTATAAATATTGCATTACATGCATCATCTTGCATTTAGAGTAGTTTGAATAAAATGGAGGTTAATTATCTCCTTTTATGTGCTTGGACAGGGCAAACTTTTTATCGAGGCCTTGGATCGAAGATCCAACTGTATAGATGTGATCAGGGTGACGATTGGAGTTCAACGACTCCAAGATCGCCCTAATCAGGCATCTGTAGCATTAGATAGTGACCGGGGAACCCTAGAAGATCAAGGGCTAAGATTGTGTAAATCTACACTTTAAATGAAAAATATGACCGCACGGATAGATTTGGATCGACGATTGCAGCCTAACGACGCAAAAATCGAGTCAATTCGACACCCGTGGCACCATCTACATCATCCAGAAGATGGACGGCCAAGATGGCACCACGTGGTGCCATCTCGGCTGCCCAATCACCCGCACGCAACTGCTGAAGCCCCCGCATCCGCCCTTCCCCGCCATTGGATCAAGATCCAACAGCTACGATGCGCCCATGTTGAAGTCAGGCGCTCGACACAAACGTGCCCCCAGTGCATTGGTCGAGCGCTCTAACGCAAAGCAAGAGTGCATGTTCGAGCCACGCCACGCGGAATTTGGAGCGGGGGCGTGCCTTCTATCGACCGAACAATCGCGATCCAACGGCCGCATGCACCCGATAGTACCCACGCGCTATTGCACACATGCCGATAACGCAGCATCGCACGCGATCGGGCGCGCACTGAGGAGGCGGGCGTAGAGCGATCTAAGCCATCCCATTGCGAGAATAGCCGGACGTGCACATGAATTGCGCGCGCAGGCAAGTGAGCAGGCACACGCGCGCTGCCCACTACGCCCATGTTCAGACCTTTAGCGACGGTTTTATCCGTCACTAAAGGTCCTGAATTAATGTTTTCAAAGATGTAATGACCAAATTGCCCCCACTTCTTGCAACTATAAAAGGACACCCCCTCCACACGAAATTCTCATCCCTTCCTTCTCTTCTCTCCCTCTCCAAAGCTCAAGAGAAGCTTGTCCCACACCTAGGATGCTTCTCGCGAGATAAAGTCAATTTTTCGTCCCCCTTCGGAAGTGGATCCTGTGACGACGACGATGTGCTACCCCGTTCCTGTTCTTCTACTTCGTCCTCCTTCATCCTGCTTCGTCCTCCTTCATCCAGGCATCATCCTGTTTGGCTCATCCTCCAAGCGACCGTCGAGGAGGATATTTCTCTCTCCACTCTTTTAATGCTTTCTAGAGTAGATTTACTGCTTTCTATTGTAATGAACAATCGTTCTAATGATGAAATTCTATGTTTATTCTACATCTCATTTTGATTTTTTTTTGTAATATTCTTTTTCTCTTATTCTCTCTCTTTCTCTTTTCTATTTATTGTAAGTAGTTAGATGGTTCTAATCAATTGTATTATTTCGTGACAAATAAAAACAAATGTGTAGTTTTTTAAATCAAACGTCTGCCTCCCTGTGTTCGACCCAGAATTTCCATTTCGGTATAAATTTTATTTGTTGAACATGATTTCTTCGCTTTCAAACTACAACGACAAGGTTTTCAAAACCAAACACGTTAGCATAGCAACTCGTACGTTCATCACACACAGGTCTGAAACTGTATCCCTAATCCAAATTATCCCAACTAACTGATGGTTGATTACAGTACGAGTCGGGATAAACGTCATGTTGAGGATAACTCAAAACAGGAGAGAAGGAGAGGGAATGCATATAAAATGTGGAAAGATTCATGAGAGATGGGAAGAAGAAAGGCACCATACAATACAAGCAATCAAACCTGTCCTTAAGTGGGCTAACCTAAAGACCTACAGACTCCCAGAACCCGTCTTGAGATAAAGAAGTGATTTGATCTACTTCTGTCTGTTCAATCCAACCAATTAGAAGGAGGGACAGGGGAGAACGTTATTCCTTTGGCTTGCACCTCCAATTCCTAGTGTACCCCCCAGCCACGATCGTTTGACTCTGCTCCCCTAGCTACAAATCAGATTAAATAGTAGAAATAGACTAATTGAAAATAATCTCATTCTAGGCTCCAAAGAGTGAGTTGAATCCTTAAGGCCAACGTCTACTCTGTTTTATTTTGGGCTAGGTTTGAATGTGCTTTGGAATGTGATGGGCCCTTTATCTAGGTTGTGCCCTTAATGATTGATTGATGTGTGTGTGCGTGCTCAACCAATGATTTTCAAGCAAGATTATTTTTGATGCGGTGAATTTTAGGGTTCAAATCTTGCTTAGTAGGTTTTAGGATTCAACTTTAGGTATTTTCAATTAAATTTTGTTGGCACACCAGGTTTTGAAAGCACAGGTGAAGATCTTTTCCTTTGAAGCTTAAAATAATGTGGAGTGACTGGTAAATCCCTAAGAGTTGAACCTAACTAGCAGCTACTTGATGAGTTGATTTTAATTGAAGTGGTGCGGCCTAATCAACTCAAACAAGTAGCCTGTTGCACCACTTAATTAGGCACACAAGTGATTACCTAATCTGATTTCTACTCAATTATGTGTTTAGATGTGTGTACTAGCTCCAAAGATCGGTTTACCGGTTGAGTTTGAAAATCAGATGAGGTTGTGTAACTCTGAGAGATTTTTTTTTTCGTTTTAAATGTGGAGGTTGAGGCAAGTGTGGGTGTCAAACAAACAAACAAAACTAACCATAGACTTTATAAGAACACCTAGGATGATTGATGTTTGTGTTATTATGTGGTGAATTGAAAACTAATGGGTGGGAGGTGGGGGATAACTCACAGAACCTTCAATAGCACTTTGCTCCATTCTACTACTTTTGCTCGTCTCAAAAGAGTACCTGCAATCACAATTAGAAAGGAGAGAAGTTAGGCAAATGATTCATAAGTTGGAAAATGTGAAGAAAAATCAAAGAGCATCGCCTCACTGGCAACGGTGCCAAAATGTTGAAGCTACGAGTTACTGCGCTATTGTATTTGGTTTTGAAAAACCTGTCGTTGTAGTTTGAAAGTGAAGAACTCGTGTTCAACAAATAAAATTTATACCGGAATAGAAATCCTGAGTCGAACTCAGGGAGGCGGACGTTTGATTAAAAATATGCATTTGTTTTATTTGTCACGAAGCAGAATAATTGATTAGAAACTATCTATCTATTTACAATAAATAGAAGAGAGAGAGAGAGAAAATATTACAAACAAAAACCAAAAAGAGATGTAGAATGAACATGGAATTCATTATCAAAGAGATTGTTCGTTACACTACTCGTTATGACTAGAAAGCAGTAAATCTACTCTATAAAGCATTAAAAAGAATGGAGAGAGAAATATCCTCCTCGACGGTCGCTTGGACAATGAGCTAGACGGGACAATGCTTGGAATACGAGGAACGGAGCAGGACGAAGGAGAACGAAGCGAGAAGAATGGGAATGGGGCAGCACGTCATCGTCGTTGCAGGATCCACTTCCGAAATGGGGATGAAAATTTGACTTTATCTCTTAAGAAGCATCCCAGGTGTGGGACAAGCTTCTCTTGAGCTTTGGAGAGGGAGAGAAGAGAAAGAAGGGATGAAAATTTCGTATGGAGGGGGTCTCCTTTTATAGTTGTAAGGGGTGAGGGCAATTTGGTCTTTTTAATTTGAAAAACATTAATTCAGGACCTTTAGTGATGAATAAATCCGTCGCTAAAGGTCCGAACGTGGCCTTCATGGGCAGCGCTCACACGCCCGCTCGCCTCCTGCACGTGAAACATGCATTCATGTTCTTAAAATCTTAGCTGTTCGATCACGTGATCGAACGATTGAGATGCATCCTTGCAGCGCCTCAGTTGCCACTCACCCACGTCTGATCCCACGTTACGCGCGGGCATCTGATGGAGCGTGTGTGCTATCGAGCATGCACAATTGCTCGATTGCGATCAAGCAGTTAATTGTGCCTCCTCGCCACACCTCAGCTGCCACTTGCCAAGGCTCGAACGCCCACCTCTTCATCACGTAAGCGCGTTCAACCAACGCGCTTGTGTTTTGTGCGCATGCATCCACAGCATTTGGATGATCATCCAGCGACGGACAAGCGGTGATCAGATTGAAGAAGAGAAGGAGCGACAGGTGCAGCGGCTGGTTAGGCAGCTGAGATGGCACCACGTGGCACCATCTTAGCCGTCCATCTTCTAGATGATGTAGATGGTGCCACGGTTATCAGATTGAGTCGATTTTCGTGCCATTAGGCTGCGATCGTCGATCCAAATCCATCCATGCAGTCGGATTTGTCATCTGAAGTGTGGATTCACACCATCTTGGTCCTTGATCTTCTAAGGTTCTACAATCTCTATCTAATGCTACAGATGTCTGATTAGGGCGATCTTGGAGTCGTTGAACTCCAATCGTCGCCCTGATCACATCTGTATGGTTGGATCTTCGATCTGAGGCCCCAATAAAAATTTGCCCTGTCCCTGAACATAAAAGGAGACAATTAACTTCCATTTTATTCAAACTAATCTAAATGCAAGATGATGCATGCTATGCAATATTTATAGTATGTAATGCAATTCTATGCTCAAGAACATGCATAAATAGACATCTTATGTAATATAAACATGTTTACATCAAGCATCGCTCATCTCCACCTCCATTCACAGTAGTTGTTGCCATGGCTAAGCATAATCACGCACAAGTGCTATACAACATCTCCACTAACCATTATCTGACCGCACCTCCAGTTGCACATCCGCACATGTGGGTCCAGCAGTAGCAACGCGTGATAGAGTATGTGGGTAGCAACTTTAGGATGCCAGCCACTAGCATCACTCCTCTCCTTGCGTGAATCGACCTAATTCCTTGCCCGCGAGATCGTGGTCACCAATAGCCACCACACGTGTGCATGCCAATAGCCCTTTCCTACGTGGTCATGTGCATGTCATGTATGCCACCATGCAGGATTTTGAGATTTGATTTCTAATTTAGTTATTTAGTTCTAATTTCATCTTGTTTTATTTTGCTAAGTAATTAGTTAAAAATATTTCTCTTTCATTGCTTGTTAATGTGCGAACATCGTTTCAAATTTAATTGAATGAGATCTTAGTTGTATTTGAGCTTCCCTATGGATGATACTTGATTTCCTATACTTATGGTTCATTCATTTTAATAATTTCTGATTTGCTTTGCTATGCACCATGTACAATGACATTTGTATTATTTTCTTCATCATAGTGGAACTGATTACTCTCGAAACCCTTCACACACCCTCCCCACCCCCATGACTCCTTCCTTGCTGACTTCAATTCCACATCGCCATCCATGCCACCCCTCTTTGATGAGGTTATCTTTCAATGCTGGTCTCCATGAATGGTCTCTCCCAACTACATGTACAATGGTCCCACTATCCATGCGCACCAACTTCCTCGAGCAACTGAAAGTGATTGACCTCTATGCGGTCTAACAAAGTGGGTGACTCCTGCTCGTCCTTGACCTCGATCACACCCTTCTCCATTCCAATGACCTAGATGATCTAGATGCAATCAATGATGCTAGATCAGTACAATCCCTACCGAGAGGTCCACATGCTTGATTCCATCCCTTGAGATCTATATGTGTAGCCCTACCTTCCCCAAGCTCCTGTGACCTTCCTTCCTATTCCACTAAGGCTAGTTGAAGTAATGACATTAACATCATCAAAGCACAAGTCAAGGTCCATCTCAATCTCCAACATCATCTCTTTATGGTCCTCCCTCAAGGAGGAGAACCGTGAGCTCGACCTTTATAGGTATGTGTGGATCACACTGGGAATCAATACCTTGCTATGCCTTCATGTACAATCAACATTTTTCCTCTCATCAATTTGCATAATTTCCTTGTGTGAGGAGAAAAAGGGGAAAGGGGAGAATTGGTGTTGTTTCTACCTAAATTATATGATCGTGAGTTGGTGAATGCAGTTAAAGTCGTAATACATTTAATTGATTTTGAGTGTTTTTGTGATGGCTTCTTACAAGGTAGGATGCCTTTTGATTGGAAATGGATAAGTCATAATTTTTTTCTCTCCTTTGTCTTTTTATCTTGGTTGGTTAATGCATGGTGATTTGAATTTTATCTTGCTTGGTTCATTGGGATCTTTTAAGTTTAACTACACTATTTTTTTTCTAGCAAATAACCATGATCTTTTATTTCCATGATTTGTGACTTCCCGCCTACATATCTTAGAGTTGTTGTTCCTTCTTCCCTTCCTATTCTCTTACTTCTTCTTCTTACATACATTGTTTGTCCTATTCTCTACATAATAAGAGAGTGAGGGCATTGTAGATAAAGGAACAAAAGAACTTGAAGAAGAAAATAACAAGCCTTTTGAAGAAGTAAAGATTTGTCAAGTGAATAAAATAGTGAAGAGGCATGATAAAACTAGATCATGGGGCAAAAAAATCGAGCCAAGTTTTCTATTGGTTTTTGATTTGTTATTAGGTTACTATTGTTTCATTGTCTTGATTGCTACCAATTTTTGTTGGACCCTACTTGTGTTGATTAGCTAAGTTGGGAGTCGATTGATTGAGCTATTGATAGACACTACATAGGGGCCAATATGTAATTGGGTGTACTATTTTGTAAAGTAGGTCAAGATGACCTCCCCTTAGGTCTAAATTTTGGTAAAAACCTAATTTGGACCTAAGAAATCCAATGGTGAAGTTGGATTTTAGGTTTGACCATGTTTGACAGGACTTTTTGCATAAAAACCAAAATTAGGTCAATTAATGAGCTAGGACCCTAATCTAGGTCAAAATAGGATCCAAAGGTCAAATTGAAGGTTCTAAACCCTAGGGGATATTTTTCCATGAATTTTAGAGGGTTTAGTTGATTTTTAACCTGACCAGAACCTTGTTGAATTAAGCGGGTTTAGGGTTACAGAATGTTATTTAATTCCTAGACTGCACATTAACCCATTTCTGGTTGAACCAACCCACTTTTTATCTTATTCAAATCATTTGACCTATGTTTTGCCTCTGAGAAATCCCATTTATGTACTACAATGGTAAAGTTGTAGTTTTAACCTTTATTTCATGTTTTCTTCTCAAAACACTTATTCCTTGAATTAAGTCCTTCTCTAGGTTATGTAGGAGCTCTTATTCTCTTTCTTATGTCAAAATGAGCTAGTTAGGACTCATGATGAGGCTCTCATCAATTGTCGATTCAGATCCTATGGTTGGATTCTTCGTCTGAGCCCTATTTCAATATACACTTGTACAATTTGGCCATTAAACATCAATTATAAGCAGTCTGAATGTAAAGAGTATACTACATGCATGCATGGCTCCCAACCCACTAGATTGTTATATTAAGTGCAAAAGCCCTTGAAATAGACTCTAACTAATATAATTAACGCTATTATTTATAGAGTCATCACTCTTTTTCCTCGTTTCAAAGAAGCCAGGAGCAGAACTTTCTGATTTTCAGCCTATAGCACTTTTTAACTCAATCTACCTGATTATTAGTAAAGTGTTAGCCAATAGACTAAAAGAAGTTCTGAAGGATATCATTAGCCCAGATCAATCTGAGTTTCTGAAAGACAGATCCCTTCAGGAGTCTTTCATACTAGCATAGGAGATGGTGTCGAGGAGGGTGAGGAGGACAAAGGACTTCATGTGGAAGGCAGATTTCTCCAAAGCATATGACTCGGTCTCTTGGGTGTATCTTTAGGAAATATTCAAGCGACAGGGGTTTCCTGAAGTGTGGGTACAGTGGATCAAAAGGTGTGTTACCACCTCCTCTTTTTCTCCACATATTAATGGGCAACCTATGGGACAGGGGGTTAGACAAGGATGCCCAGTGGCACCCCTCCTTTTTATTTTGGCAATTGATACAATAATAAGTGATAAATGCCAGTTTATCATTATTCTTATGCCCTAAAACAGATCTACCTCTTAGGGTTTAACTCCACAAGCGGGTTTTCGGGTTGCATTTAGGCATTCACTTAGGATAGGCATGCATTACATTTTATTGCATTTTTTATGCATTTATCTGAGTGTCAGGGATAAGTAGATCGTCAGATCCCAGAAGCCTTGGCACTCTAGAAGGTAGAAGATGAAGGAGAAGCCCATATCAGCTAGATCACAACTAGATCCAACTCCTCCCAGCTAGATCGCAGCTCATTCTAGCTGGATCAAGTCATCCTTAGCTCCATTCAGTTCATCTCAACTGAATGGTAGCTCAAGCTAGTTCACCTCAGCTCCATTTAGCTCACCTCAGTTGGATGGCAGCTCAAACTAGCTCATGACAGTTGATCCCCACTCCATTCCAGCTCCTCTAGCTCAGAATAGTTCACTGGAAGCTCAACTTGACTAGGACTAGCTACTGCCATCAACTAGCTAGACCTAGTCAGCTAAAGAAGTCATCAACTAACTTAGGCCAATTTAAGTCTAGTTCACGAAGGCTCAACTTAGATCAACTTAGTTGAGCTGAACTACTTGACCTAAGCTTGCTACCCTAGCTAGCTAGGTAATCTTTGGGAAGACCAGACCTAGCTCACCTTAGCTTAGATTAGAAGAAAGCCATCTCAGATAAGCTTGGCTTAGCTACTAGCAAAGAACAAGCTAGCTAAGATAGCTACTGATCTCCACTTCAACTCCCTTCAGTTGACATCAGCTTCAGTGCAGTTCTTTCCAGCTACTTCTAGCTCCTCTCCTCTAAAACCCTAGCTCCCTCTACCTCCTTTTCTACCCATCTACTAGCTAATATAGCTTATCTTAGCTAGTCCACCTCCATGGCACCAAAACCTAACCCTAAAATCCGCCTAACTAGCTCCACCAAATAAGCCTACCTAGAGTCCACCTAAGCTCTCTTACTTCTACTCCATTTTGGCACCAACCATACACCACCACCACCTCCAAAAGACACCAAAGAATGGTGCCAAACATCCCTAACTGCCCTCCTTTTGGTGCCACTTTTTCCCTCCAAAATCCCCTTATCTCAACCCTACACCTAAGCCCACAACCCATCCTAACCCTCCACCTAAGACCATTCTAGAAACCTCAAGATTGGCACCAATTTTGTGGTGTTTCTCCACCACCAAAGGGCACCAACATCCAACCATAACCACCCCCATGTACCCCTTGGGTTGGTGCCAATTCTCCTTAGCCCTAGGATCCACATAACCACCCAACCAACCTCTCCCTTCCTATATATACTCCACCTAACTACCACATTAACATCATCTTTCCATTAGTTTTAGTTCCATCTACACCACCTACATTCCATGCTAAGGAATAAGAGAACAAGATCAAGGGGGAAACCTACCTGCCCCATTGGTGCCTTCTTTCTCTATCTTCCTCTCCCTTATACCACTCCAAGGAGGAGGTCTTCACACTTGAAGGGATGGCTAGGCAAGATGAGGAGCAAGGTGGTTGATGCCCACCTTTGAGGACATCTTGGAGGGGGACTACTTGAAGAAGTCGAGGACAAACCTTTCCAAGTGCGGGACTAACCATACTTGGAGCAAGACTATCCAAGACTTCAACCAGAGGATCCCTTCTTCTTCTTTATCTTTCTATGTTCTTTTATTAGCTAGTGTTTTCTCTTTTTCTTGTAAAAAGAATTTAGCTACCCATCATAAACTCTACTAGTATTACAAGCTTTCAATTGCCTTCAATTTCTTATTTTCTGGTAGTGTTTTTTCCTAGTAGTTGTAGAGCACACTCTTCTCTTCTAACTACCCTAGGCACACTTGCCTAGAGTGAGCTTAGAAGAGAGGGTTTATTCCTATCACTTAGGAGTAGTTGATAGGCGTAGCTTTAGTTAATCTTCACTTTCACGTACCTGATTGTTTCCAAAGCCTAAAAACAACAAAAACGAAAATCATAAAAATATTTGTGTTGATTTGAGAGGAGAGAGAGAGAACCATCTTTGTAACTAACAATTTTACCTCCTTGGACGACCCTAGATACTCCATTATCTAGGAAATATAAATTTAAATGTTGATCAGTTTTAAGCATCTCAACGACAAACACCCGCATTTATAAAACTGCGTAAAATCTGTACCACTTTTTAGCGTCATTGCCAGGAAAGCATAACTTTGTCACATTATTTACCTCTCTCTTACTTTATTAGGTCTTCATGAATTTTTTGTTTTGTTTTGTTTACATGTGAATGAGGAGCGAGAGCAGGATTTGGATTCGCTTGGAACAGGAAACTTCAAGTGAACTTGCCTTCTCGTGTGCTTCAGGTTAGTACCCCAGGCCATCTCTTTCATCATCACAAAAATCTCTTAAAAAAAATCTTTAAATTATGAAAAAAATCAAAAACAAGAAAAATTGAGAGTGGTTGAACCCCAAAAATCACTTTGTTGCTTGTTTGCTTCATTTTTCATGGACCTTAGTCTTATTGGTGTTTGATTTTTGAAAATCCAAACTTTTGTCTTGATTTTCAAAAATCATGTTCAGGGACTTAACAGCTTCCTAAAATTGCCAAATTTCATCCAGGGAAGCCCCTTTGAGTCAGGAAGCCTGAGTCTAATTTATAAGCAATTTGGTCAAATAGAAAAAGAATAAAAAATCCACGGACTGAACAGGGGTCAGATCTTGTTTCCTTACTATTTTCTTATTGTCTGTGAATTTTATTAATTTTTCACCTCATCAAATTTGGGGAAACTTTATATTGCTGAAAGCCTTGATAAATTGTCTACATCATATAAAATTATCAAAAAAATTTTAGGCCATTTGAGATTTCTACAGAATGAATTTCTTGAATCTATCAATTCTGACTCTTGATACCAGTAAGAAGAAAAATTCTACAAAAATAATAAGTAGTTTTATAAAATCTCAAAAAAAATATTTTTGGATTCCTTGTTTGATTTTACATCAAGTGGTGGTGTTGTTTTCTTGTTTGAATCACCACTTTTAAAGATTTCATAAAAAGAGACTCATTTAGAAGTTGCATAACTACGATTTTTCAATTCCAGGGTTTTGATTTTGTTCTCTCTTAGTCACACATACAATCAAAGGAATTGATTCTCACCAACTTACAACTTGATTGTCTTATTGTGTGATCACCTTCAAACCTATTTGAACATTTAGAAAGAGAGAATCTTAAAATCTACATCATCTTGATCAAACTTTAAAATCTTTCAACAAAAAAATCCTTATTTTCAAACCTACTTGATTTGGCTTGGGCACCACTTCCTCCCTAATTTGCACACACACTAAAAAAAAAGAATCAGGCATTACCCCAATTAATGGCCATCACATTCCTTGTGCACTTAAGTTCCTAAACCTAAATTAAAATTGGTAGTCATTTGACCACTAAGGACTTCATTTCATCTTAGGCTTGATATCTGAAATTTAAGTTACCTGTAATTATCCTAATCCCCTTAATTAAACATGGTGTTAGACTAGGAGATAACTCAAACAATGGGTACGAGTTTACACAAGCCCCTGGTGATTTTCCTAAGACATGCTTAGGCCTAAGCCATCTCTCTAGTCTAGCCAGGTTTGTTTTGGGAAAGGGGTTCAATTAGTGGTTTCTTACTTTTTCAGGTTCACAAGTCTTAGGTTTTAAGAAGTCAACCTTAAGACCAGGCTTAGAATTTTGTTGCTTGATTGCAAACTTCTCATCTCCCCCTCCTCTCCTCCCTATTTCTTCCATTGTATGCATGGGTGGCAATCCCAAACTCCACACTTGGAGAGACCATTTGATTCTACCCCCTGCATAAAAAGATCTTCCTTTCATTCATCAAAAATGGAAAACATGCAAAATAGGCCACTACTGCTTCCACCTCTCAACCAAAAAATCCATCTAACCTCGCTTCTAATCCCGCCTTTGTCTTTTCCACCCAAATCCCATAAGCTAACCCCTCAATCTTTGACTTACCCATCACTAACTTGCCCATCCTAGAGCTACCTATTCCTAAGATGCCACAACAACAACATGAAGCCCCCCCACCTGATCCCTTCTCCATGATGGTTGAGCAACTAGCTCAACTTCAGGCTAATCAACAATAGTTGACTAGGACTGTAATAAACCTAGCCAACCAAGGGTAAAACCCACCACCTCATCAGTAGCCTCTCATCCCTCTTAAGGATTTCTATGATCCTTCTAATTATGAGGATAGACCAAGGGTGGTGATTCGAGATGGGGACTTTGAAATCAAATCGACCATTTTAAACCTGATTAAGCATTTCCATGGCATTCCTAGGGAAGACCCGTTTAGCCATCTTGAGGAGCTCACTCTCCTCACACAAACAACCCATTCTTGCAATGTGTGAGAAGATCTTTGGTTGATGTGGCTATTCCCATTATACCTCAAGGATAAGGCCACTTATTGGTTTAGAACTATCAACAGACCCATTACCACATGGCCTCAGCTAAAAGGCGCTTTCCTAAAAAATTTCTTCCCCATAGGTAGTACAAATTCCCTGCGAAGATCTATTACAACCTTTCAACAAAAATCTGGCAAGACTCTACATAATGCTTGGGAATAGTTACAAGATCTTCTAAGAAGTTGCCTACACCACGAGGTTCCCTTATGGCAGCTCATGTAGATCTTCTACCATGGATTAAAAGATCAACTTCAGCGTTTTGTTGATGCCTCACGTGGTGGTAACTTCTTAAATAAGGATGCCAAAAATACCTATGAATTATTCAAGGAAATAAGTGAAAACGCATTTAATCATGCATCCATGAACACCTTTGCAGAACTACGAACTTGTAGTTCGGTGTTCATGAGATAGGCACTCAATCTATCCCCATTACCCAAGATGATCTCCAAATGATGGCTCACTGACTTGACTAGATGCACTTAAATCTGAAGAAAATGGAGGAAAGACTTGCCACATCCGCCCAAGCTCCATTGGCACCACATCTAACCCAACCTAACATCCCAAAGAGAGAAAATTTGCATAATCTAAGTACTTCCCCTGTTGAGTACAATCAGTATTCTGAGGCTTTCTATGGTTCACCAAGGACATACACATATCCAAATCCCAATCCCACTGAAAATATTTCCACCCTCCAGGAGTAATTTAAAAATTCGTTCAACTCAAATTGGAGGAATTACTCAACTCACTCCTAGACTAATTTGGTTCCCCATCAGAAACAAAACCTGTTTGGAGGGTATAAGTCAAATCAGACTTTTTATCAACCTGGGCCATCTTAAGAAGACGTCAATGCCCAGATTATGAAAACCCTACAGGAAATGAAAAGAAAAATGTCAGAAGTAACCCATTTTGTAACAATCTGCATAATCAAATTAGGGTTACTCTAATTTAGAGACCTATAGAACATTTATTTTCCCAGCCCATGCCCAACCTTAATAATCAATGGAATCATTATCAGGGCAAAAATCAAACTCAAAACCACCATAACCAGCCTCCCATTAACTCTATACCTTAGTAGCCATCAGGTTGTTCACAACAACAGGCCCCCCAACCTCCTCCCAGGAATAACCCAATTGCACATGAAGTTACATTAAGGAGTGGGAAAGCCACCACTGATCCTAGGCCTTCAAAATAACCTGATGAAACCCACATTATTCCTATGCAAGTTGACTCTCACCTCCCCACTCAGGAAGAAGAAGAAGACACCCAAAAATCACAAGATTCAAATCCCATTCCTTTCCCTGCACTCTAATCCTTCAAGAAGAAAGAAATTTGAGCCCTCTCATCAAGATCTTACAGACTTATTTGGGCAAGTCGAGATATACATCCCCCTCCTAGATGCCATCAAGTACATCCCTACCTACACTAAATTTTTGAAAGAAATATGTACTCCAAAGTGGTAGTCCAAGAATCTAGGATGGGTGGTCGTTTCTGAGACAGTCAGCTCGGTTGTACAAAGCAAGTTCCCTCTCAAGAAAAAGGATCTGGGCTCACCACTCATTCCGATCGTCATCAATGACACCACCTTTGATCACACCCATCTTGACTTAGGTGCCTCTATAAATCTCATTCTTACGATCTTATTTGAGGAATTTGAATTCGGTGAATTAAAACCTATTGAGGTTCAATTACAATTGGAATCTACCATTAAACTGCAGGGAATTGTCGAGGATATTATTGTCAAGGTCTAGAATTATTTATTTCTTGTTGATTTTCTGGTCCTTGACATAGAGAGACCTGAGGCATTAAAAAATGCCCCAATTTTCCTTGGAAGACCTTTTCTGGCTACTACAAAAGTTGATATCAACTGTCATTTCAGAAAAATGGATATAACTTGTGGTGACCAAACTGTCTCTTTAGATATTTTGAAAGCTTCCAAGAGGTCCCTTGATCATGAATTTTTTGAGGACTCTGATGATGAAATGGAAGAAGTAATTGAGGAATCAATAATGATCCTTTCCTGCTCTGCTTTGACCACAATTGAACCTGATTTTATTGATTCATATTCTAAATATGATTATGTGGTCAAAGACATTTCAGATCAATTAAGGTTTGACCTTTACTCTTCAAATCTTCCTGATTTCCCACTAGACCCGCCCACACTAACTTCACCTACCCTTTATCACATCGATTTCTCTCCCTCTCCCTTTCCCTTGGACCTACCACCAAACCCACCCAAGTATGGCATTTATCATGAATTGAAACCATGGCCAGACTTAGGTCATTCTTCCATTTTTCCATCTCATTTTGATCCCTATATTTTTACCAATCATCTTTTAGGGGATCCAGAGGAAGATCTTTTTCATGAGGGCACTCATGTGTCCAATTTTCTACATGACTATCTATCTTCCATGCATTGCTTCACACCGAGATGAATGGCATAAAAGATATCACTGGATGGGAGGTAACCCATCATTTTTACTGCTTTCCTTTTATATTTCTTTTCCTAAGTTTTGTCCATCCTGAATCCGACCGCTCATCACTAAGGTGATCTCTTTCCCTCCTAATGCAGGAGGACATTGCATATCGTAAGCATGGGAGGTATTTGTAATTTTTGCTGATCAATTCAAGATTTTCAAAGCCTAAAAACATAAAAATATTCAATTTTCTTTTGTATGCATCTTCATTCTAGAAAAACCATAAAACTCTTTGAGGAAAATTTTGAAAATCCAGACTAAGGTTTAAAATTTCATTTTAAGATACAATGGGATTTAATCCTTAACAAATTGGGGATTAGGATGCAGATCTGATTATTACAATCTCTAGGTCTATTTTTTTACTAGATCAAGTATCCTTCTCTAAATTCCACCTAAACTTGTGATGATTTAAGTGACTTGATCTCTTTTTGTGACTTGGAAATTACTTGGCTTAGTTTCCGATCCAAAAAATTGTGTCTCTTACAAAATTCTTGTGTCAAAATTCACACACAAAGCTAACACATAAAAAGGAAAGAAAAACATTTATAAGTTCCACCTAATCGTGTGATGATTCAACTAACTTGATCTCTTTTTGTGACTTGGAAATTACTTGGCTGAGTTTCCAATCCAAAAACTTGCATCTCTTGCAAAATTCTTGTGTCAAAATTCACACACAAAGCCAACACCTAAAAGGAAAAAAAAACATTTATAAAATTAGAAAATCTCATTGTGTAGTCTTAGTAAAATCCGAAGTAGATGATTGGTTTGAGTTCCCACTGTCAAGAAGGAGAAAAATACCTCCTTTGAGGATGCAATGTCAACATGTTACCACCTCTATGCTGCTCTATATCTATATTTCATATCTTTAGCTGGAGCATTAAAGAGCATTTTGCAGCTCAAGTGTCCTAGACGGTGCTCTACCCATAGTGTTGGAGCAAGAGCTTGAGTCCACTTGGAGCGCCCCTTTTACACCGCATTGTGTTTTGGGTTGTGAGCTCCTAGGTGGTGTCTTGGACAGTACTATCTCGAAGTGCTAGTGCCAAATCCCCCTCGATGATTGGTAACAGGAATGATGATCCCAACACATCTGTTGTAGGATTAAGCTAGGAATAAGCATGGGGGAAACAAAAAAATAAAATAAAATAAAATTTCAAAAACACGACCTTATAAATGTTGGCATTCACAAAGCATTGACACAAGGATTTAAATGATTATGCAAGTTGCGAGTCAGATTCAAGAGCTAAAGAAATCCTAGCTGCAAAATAATTTTGGGTCATTTGAATTACCAAGGAGTTAACTTGTGAAATTGTAAAGGATACATTGATCCTGATTCATCTAATTTTTAGATCTGAAGAGGAATCCAAATGTTTATCTTCAACAAATTTCATGCCTTTCATGTTTTAATCAACCAAAGTTCCTGTTCGGGGCATAGATTGCGTAAAAGATAAATCTGTTGTAGTATAGTGCGAAATACGTCTCGACAAATAAATTAACTGAATTGGTGAGTCCCGGTCGATCACAGAGGGGTAGAAAGTGCTTTTGATTTCATGCGTTTGTTTCAAATATAAAGACTAAGTAGAAAGAACAATGAATCATAGTATTTATATCACAAGGAGAGATTGAACATGAATTGGACACAAGCATTTGAATAAAATATAAAGTAACCAAACCACTATTGTAATAGAACAAGAGCACCATGGGTGGTTCATGGTGGCCTTCTGGAGAGGTTGAGGATAGCAGCAACAATCCACCAAGGTGGCTCAATGAATGCTTCGGACAAAGATGCAGAGACGGATGTAGAGAAGATAGGAAGAAGAAGGTAGAGGAATTGTAGAAGGAGGAAGAAGAAGAAATTTCATTGAATGCCTTCAAAGGGGACCCTTAGGCCTCTTTTTATAGCTTTTGTGAAGGGTATTTAGGACATTGGAGCCCTTAGTTTTGTGCAAAAGCTTTAGGTTGATCAGATCCGTTGATCGGGAGATCAATGGTCCTTATTAAGGCTTCCAAATCCTTCTCCATTCGCGGATTTAATCTGGTGCTGAGACATGGTGCAACGTGCACCCTTGGATCTCCATCGAACGGTCTCCGCTTGCCCTTGCTCACGCTTCCGCCTTCACGCACACCACTCGTCCTTCAATCGTGCTTGAACTCCTTACGCCATCTCAACCGTCCGATCTCTTGACCGGATGGCTTACAAGAGTGTGAGTTGTGCCCTCTCGAATCCTAAGCACGCATCATCATGCGCATCTTCATCTAACACCCCCGTGCTTACCATGCGTCCTCTCCTCCACCACCCGATGAAGATCCTGCAGTCAATCGCACCCGCGCTCAACGCCCTCCTTGATTTCACGCTGGGCACTCCTCGAACCTGCGCTGGTTGCTTAGGCGCGAAGGCGCTAACCAATGCATTATGGATGCATTTGTGTCGAGTTTCCAAATTTTCGTATGGCCGTTCTCAGCCGTTGGATGGATATCCAATGGTCGAGATCTCATCCCCACTCAATGAAGCAGCTGGAGGCGGTTGACATGGATGCATTGCGGCCATTGGATGATGATCCAACAGCCTACATCTTTCCTTCTGAGATTAGGACACAATGAGGGGAGGCTACGATGGCGCCACTTGCGCCATCATGGCCGTCCACCTTCTCCTTGTATCTGATGATGTAGACCTCCGATTGAGTTGATTTTTGCATCGTTGGACTGTAAACATTGATTCGGGACCATTTGTGCGGTTGGATTTGTCATCTGAGGTTCGAATATTCTTTAATTTGCCCCTTGGCTCTTTCTTCTTCTGTGGACTCCCTAGGATGCTACGGAAGTCTGATTGATGCAATCTTGGAAGCGTTGGACTCCCTTCGTCATTCTAAACAGATCCATAAAGTTGGATCGGTCATCCATAGCCCTGAATTACCTGCAATTATTAATACCTCTCAAATAGCACATTATTATATATGAAACATATAAATCATCTAAGATGTACAGTACAATGCGTATGCATGCAAAATGCCCATGTTAAGCTAGGTTCTACCTTAATTCAGGCGAATTAGGGCCTATGATTACTACCTAATTAGTCCCATAATCTCCTCCTCCTCAAAAGTAAAAAAATTAGTCTATCCCAAAAATTCATTTTGTGAAAATATTTTTTCTAGGAGACTATCGAAAGATAAGCATGGGAGTGTGATAAATGCCACTTTATCATCATTCATACGCCCTAAAATAGATCTAGCTCTTAGGGTTTTAACTCTGTAAATGGGTTTTCAAGCTGCATTTAGGCATTTACTTATGATCGGCATGCATTGCATTTTGTTGTATTTTTTATGCATTTACCTAAGTGTCAGTTATAGGCAGATAGTCAGATCCCACAAACCTTGGCACTCTAGAATGCAGAAGATGAAGGAGAAGCCCATATCAGCTAGATCACAACTAGATCCAACTCATCCCTTCTAGATCCTAGCTTATTCTAGCTAGATCAACTCATCCTTAGCTCCATTTAGTTCATCTCAGTTGAATGGTAGCTCAAGATAGTTCACCTCAACTCCATTTAGCTCACCTCAAAAGAATGGCAGCTCAAACTAGCTCAAGACAGTTGATCCCAGCTCCTTTAGCTCAGAACAGTTCACTGGAAGCTCAACCTGACTAGGACTAGCTACTGCCATCAACTAGCTAGACCTAGTCAACTGAAAAAGTCATCAACCAACTCAAGCCAGCTCAAGTCTAGCTCTTAGAGGCACAACTCAACTCAACTTAGTTGAGCTGAACAACTTAACCTAAGCTAGCTACTCTAACTAGCTAGGTAATTCCAAGAAGACTAGACCCAGCTCACCTTAGGTCAGATTAGAAGAAAGCTAGCTCATATTAGCTTGGCTTTGCTGCTAGCAAAGAACTAGCTAGCTAAGCTAGCTACTGATCTCCACTTCAACTCTCTTCAGCAGACATCAGTTTCAGTGCAGTTCTTTCCAACTACCTCCAGCTCCTCTCCTCTAAAACCTTAGCTCCCTCTACCTCCTTTAAAACTCATCTACTAGATAAGCTACCTTAGCTAGTCCCTTGATGGCATCAAAACTAACCCTAAAACCCACCTAACTATCTCCACCAAATAAGCTTACCTAGAGTCCATCTAAGCTCTCCGACTTCTACTCCATTTTTGGCGCCAACCATACACCACCACCACCTCCAAAAGACACCTAAAAATGCTGCAAAAAACATCCCTAACTACCCCATTTTTGGTGCCACTTTTTCCCTCCAAAATCCCTGCCATCTCAACCAAACACCTAAGCCCACAACCCATCCTAACCCTCCATGTAAGACCCTTCTAGAAACCTAAAGATTTGCACCAATTTTGAGGTGTTTCTCCACCATCAAAGGGCACCAACATCCAACCATAACCACCCCCATGTACCACTTGGGTTGGCACCAACTCTCCTTAGCCCTAAGATCCACATAACCACCAAACCAACCCTCTCCTTTCATATATATACCCCACCTAACTACCACATTAACATCATCTTCTCCATTAGCTTTAGTTCCATCTACACCATCTCCATCCCACACCAAGGAAGAAGAAGAAGAGAAGAAGATCAAGGGAGCAACCTAATGATAGCACCATCATCACCCATATCCAACTTTATTTAGTCATAGTCCATCAATAAATGTTCCTACATAACCACCAGAGGACCGTAATTCACTACATAATCCATTTTGAGAGAAATATAGGAAAATAGGGTTAAAACTATAGTTTTAACCCTATAGTTTTAACAGCTCATCTCAATTCCAAAACAATCATGGGTTTTCTCAAGGGTTAAATAATGGTCATATGATCTTAAATGTCTAACAAGTGAGTCCGTGCAAACAAAAATGGGTTTTCGTGTGTTTCGAGAATTAAATGACTCTAAAGCCTTAAAAACATACCTACTTGATTAACGAGAATTATGGTCAAGATAAAATACACCTAAAGCCTCTAAAATTTATAGAAAAATACTCTAGGGTTTGGCATCCATGATTTAACCATTGGAACCTGTCTTGACCCAAAATAGAGCCACAGAAAGACTTTTACCCAAATTTGAGTTTTTGCATAAATTACCTAGACAAACTTGGTCAAAACTAAAATCCAACTTCACCACCAGATTCCTTAGGTCTAAATTATGTTTGTACCAAAATTTGGGCCTAATATGAGATCATCTTTACCTAGTTTGCAATTTGGTCCTTTTTTACTCTTTTCTCTCACATGTATGCCCTTAACTTTTGAATAAATTATATTTGGGTCCCTAACTTTATCATCTTCTTCTTCAAATAGGTCCCAACCACCCTCAACTCCTAATCCTAAAGCTCCGATGACCTTAATTTGGCAACATCTCCGTGATTTCTTCATGAATCCCTCTCAAAATTGAAAAGGAAACTTGTCAAGTAATTGCCTTCCCTTTTAGCCAAATCCAAAGCTCCAAATCTCACCCAAATCCTCATGCAAATCCTTCAAAGAGTTTGATTTCAAACTTTGGCGACCTTCCAAGCTTGGGAAGCCTGCTTCCCAAGCTCTAATCACCCTATAACAGCCTATATAAGACCCCCCAGGACAGACCATTTTGCCCATGCTCGAATTCGACTGGATTCACCTCTAATTTCATCTCTCCTCATTCGGTCAAAGCTCCTCAACGTTCAACGAGCTCCTCCAACTCCTTCGTCTGCGTGAAATACCGACAACAGATTTTTCTTCCTCGCTCTCTTTCGCATAGTGCTATAACCGCTGACATCACTATCTCCTTCCTCGCCGTCTCCCACTGGAGAACCTCTCTTCCACGATGTTGGCCAACCACAGCTGATGTCACTCCTACCTCTTTCATCCATAATTTTAGGTTCCAACGCTTCCTCTTCCTCTCTACTCTTTTTCCCCCTCATTTAACTATTGTTTTGACCCTCGACACATGTGACCACCTCCATCTTCCTCATCTCCAACCACTCCTCTAGAGGGGCGTTCCCATCGCTACACCGCTCCATACGCCTCGTCGACACTCCCTACACTTTGGCCTCGAATCCACCAACCAAAGCCCTCTCTCTATTCGTCGTCCCGTTCACCCAAACACCTTCCCGAACAACCCATCATCCTCTGTCCAGTTCCATCTCCGCCAGCTAGCTACACACCCTCTCATGCTATGCCATGACCACCACCACAATCGTTATCACACAGCGAAGTTACTGAATGTGTTTAGGGTGGTTGAGAGGCTATTCTTTGGAGTTTCCGGTGATCATGTTCGTCCGCCATTACCGCAACTTCAAGCGATCTTGAAATTTGATCCACAGGCTGCTACCTCCAGGTTTGGGCTCCAGGTGGCGCGAATTCACCTCAGCAACACACTTTCCCAGTCAATTGAAGCCATTAACGGCCACAAGCACCTTAATCGAGTGCACCTTCCATTATAGCAGAAAAGAAGTTAGGGACTAATAGTCCCACATCGTAGAGCGGCAGACCACCAGCAGTTGACATATTGATTTTGTGTTGATAGCTCATCGCCTCAAGTAACACACAAGGGGTGAGGTCCCTGCTCACCCATACTCACCCAATTACCCGCCTAATCTATACTCACACCTCGGCTGCGACCCACGCCCGCAACCCTGGTCCCAGGTACGCGGATCCCCATTTACCTGATTACCCGTTACTGTGCAAGGCTCTAGGAGAGCAGAACCTAGAGAGAGAAAGAGAGAGAGAGAGAACACGGGGGCAAGGGGTGGTTTTGCTCTCACTGGCACCTATGTAACACTTAGTCACGAGGAGAAGAAAGGCTAAAGAAGAGTTATGAAGAAGAAGGAGACAGAGTAGAGAAAGGAAAAAGGGAGATCCTTGAGTCTCTTGAAAAACACTGTAGCATCAGACATTTAAGATATCTGATGCTGCCATCAGACGTCTAATTTGAGCTTCTTAACTTAATTGATATTGTGCATCTATTTGCTATTTTTGTGAGGGGTAATTGGTGATTCAAATCACCATTTTACCCCCATTCTTTTTGCACTATTGACATTTGCTTTCATTTGAATATCATTATTTGGGGTTCCAGTATTGCGTATGTTGTGCTTGAATTAAGATCTTGAGATTAATTGTTACTTGCTCCATGTGTTCGATCTCAGACTTCAACTTCGAGTATAAATCTTATCTGTTATACGTACTGATTTGACCTATATTTCAATGCGATGATTTTTGAAACTCGATTCAAAGAGAACCTAACATTTTTGAAGCCGTTGCCAAGGATTCGCACATACCTAAACATTTTTGGTGCCGTTCCCAGGGAGCAACGCGCAATTCATCTCTATTCTCTACTTTATCTGATCATATTTGAGCACTGACTTGCCCTGTTTGCTTTACTGTGATTTTGCGAGGTACTTCACGAAGAGATTTTCCATGCAAAACAACCACTCCAGGGCAAGTAACTTCTCTATTCTTCCCTAATCAACCTCCTAATCTTCAGAAGATAAAAAAGGAAACAATCAATTAGGAATCACCTACCTTATTTTTCATAGTAATCATCAATTAAAAGGCAAGTTTCCTGATTTGTGAATTTTTTTTCAAATCTCATTGAAGTTGAAGCGATTCTGTTTAGAGATCCCATCCTTGATTTCCTGTACCTATTAGGGAATACACCCAAATTCTAAATCACTTTGGGCTAACACATTTCTTTTTTGAGTCTAAGGTGAACATGTCAAGATCAATTGGACTTGGAAATAGAGCCAATTAGGGTTTTGAAGTACTAGTACACATTTTTTCCTGAATTAAAGGAAAGTGACCCTCCAGCATTTGCGTGCTATCCAAGCCCTTGATTGAAAAGATTTAATCAAAAAAACCCTAAAATCAGGCTCTAAATTCACTTGAACCCTAAAATCCTTGGACCTAATATACTAAGAGTCAATTAGGGTGATTTCTCTGTCTTGACCTAGATTTCATTCTGCTATCTTTAGGGCAGGTCAGGTGAAGTTAGTCTACATTGTAGGCCAACCAACCTCCAAATTAGGTCACAAGTCAAATTAACTTTTAATCAAGTGAAATCAAAGGCACAAATTAGAACATAAAACTGGTAGACTTAAGAGGTCAAGTTATCCATTCTAGTCTACCTAGACCCTCAGTTACAAGGAAGGTCGGGTGGGGGAAACCCTGTAACCCATGGGGGTGCTTCATTGCGTGTTTCACTCAACTCAGTAATTAAGTTAATTTCACTTATTTAAGAGTAGAAGAAATCACTTAGGTTAACTCGAAGTTGTGGTGGTTATGTAGTATAGGGTCGAATTAACCTAACATTTTAGAAATTTTTACTGGTTGAGTCCAGGTCATTCACTGGGAGGCATAATAATTTTTCTCCAAATTCACTAATTTCCTTTTATCTCTTTAAGTTTAGGAGATAAAACTAGTTTAATTTTAAAAACATGAATTTTGTCAAATATTTAAACTATGAAGAACATACAAAATTCCATATGCAAACATATTTACTCAAAATGTCATTCTTTATTAACAAGTAAACATGCTAATTTTTTTTTTCTAATTTTATTTCATTAAGGCAATTAGAAAATTATCCAACTAAAGCATGCCTTTTACAATTAAGAACAAAAAGTAAAATTCATTTAATTTTTCATCTCTCTACAGCCTCTAATCTTCTTCTCTTTCTTTCATGTTTCTTCTCTCTCTTTTATTTTCTTCTCTGTCGACCTCTCTTTCTTCTTATGTTGTTCCTACCTTCTCTTCTTCCCTTAGTTTCTTTCTTTTGTTCCTTAGTCTTTCCTTAACACTTCTTAGCGTCCGCACTCCTTTCTTCCTTAGCCTTTGCAACCTTCAGCACTTAGCTTTCTTCAGCAGCTTCTCTTTTCTTTTCCTTTCAGCTGAACCAGGTTTTTTTACTCTTTAAATTGAAAGTTTTTGTATTTGCAGCGAGGTCCTTTCGAGGATACACAGCACCTTCAGACAAGGGTGGGACCAGACCCTACTCGATCCTCGCCTAATCTCGGTTAATGTGGTTTATTTATTTATCGGTTCACATTATCGAGCCGCATAGGCTCAACCCAGCCTCCCAAACCAAACTCACGCCCTCGCAGGGCACATATTCACATTCGCACGCACGCCCCCAAGGGCGCATACACCCGCAGGCCAATGCCCACACACTCATATACAATGCTCAAATCAAATCAAAATCGGAACCGCTGCGCCTTGCGCTTGATGACTGCATAGCCATAGGAACAAAAGAGTTTTATACCCAGGCGCGTGCTCGTGGATATTCGAGGTGGGACAAAGCTAACCCTTCCAGACCTGAATTCAATTGATCACAACTTCCTACCCAGAGCTCCAAATTTGATGATTTAAAGTTTGTTGGAAAGCTCTGAGGGTAATCTATTCAATTTTAAGGTCCATTTAATGTTTTATTGATGTTTAGCACTTCAATTTAAGGGATGAAATTAGGAGTTTCTACGGGTTTAACAAAAATCCTGGAAATGTTTTTAACTCAGGGAAGTCCTCAGATGGACTTATCTCATCTATTTAAAGGTCTGTATATATTATATAAACAATTCTGCTTCTGTTAGGATGGATTTAAATCTCTTGAGACCTACAGAACCTGCAGAGAAGCTTTTCTCTTCTCTGAAAACTTCAGAGATTAATTTTCAGTTTTCAACAAGTGCAACAGACACTTTAAAGTGTTCCTCATCTATTTAGATTAATTCTAAGGGTTTTAACTAATCAGTCTGGGCAGGTTTTAGATTTGAGTTTCAACAGAACAATGCTTCTATTGGTTTGGGTTCAAGAGTAACCCAACTTAACAGGAACAAAATTTTCACTAAAAATATCATTTGAGCTTACTTTGATCGATTTCAGATCATCAATTAAGATTCCAGAAACAACTTCCACATCTCAATTCCTCAATTCATGCTCAGAACACCATTATCAAACTCAGGTTTGACTATAGAAGCTCAAAATTTGACTTTTTGTTTAAAGCTTCTTCCTAAGAAATTAACACATCAATTAGAGTCCCTTCATCATCTGGAACTCACTCAGATCTTCAGATTTGAGTTCTGTCCTTAATTCCTAGGGATCCAGACTCGCCGCCTAAACTAAATTAGGTATGTGTTCGACAGAGTAAATCAATGTTTATTACCATGTTTTAAAAGTTAAAATAGCTTCAGTGCGATAGCTCCTTAAATGTTTCTCAAATCTTTCATAATAGTCTTCTCCAACTCACCGGAGTTGGGGAAGATGAAGTTGAATCTTAAGCTCCAGTGAATGAAACCTCAAACAAATTTCTTAAAAATGATCGGTAATCCATGTAATAACATTCTGGTGCCACCTACCAAGTTCTAATGGCTGTAACTCAACTTTGACTCGCCGGAGCTCACCGAAGCTCCGATGAGTCCAAAAAATACAAAATGCATGTCCAGATTAACAAAATTAACTATTTTTAATCCAAGAAATGATTCCGAGGTTTCAAGGAACCTCTTTGTCACATTAAATACCTCGTTTGTTAATTGAAATATAAGGTTTGACAGTAAGCTTGTTTCTTAAAAGATTGATTGGTTTAAGATCAGAACTTGATTTAACTACTCGATTGAGAAGTTAAATCAACTCAATAGACGTTATTAACCATAAATATATGTTTAATTTATAATTTGAAATGTTTTTGAGCCGCCATGGACAGCGAACTCAGAAACTTAAATTAAATTTGGGCGTTTAATTATAGATGATAGCAATAAGTAATATAAAGTCGATTAGGGTTCATTAGTGATGGAAGGTGATGAAAGAACCCAGTGAAAGTGGAATTAGGTCGACTTCTGTCACCATGGACAGTGAAGTAGTCGGTGAAGGTGAGATAGGAATTAGGCGTTTAGGTGATCTAATTAATCGATTAAGTGGATTAGAAATGAATATGGAAGTTAAAAGAAGGTGAACAGTGAGTTAAAAGACAAAATTAAAGTCTCTAGCGAGCTTAAAGAACTCGCCGGAGCTGGAAGAGATGAAGCTAAGTTCTACAATTACTCTAGCCTAACTAACTAAACTAACTAACTAAGCTAGACTACTCCTACTCCTACTCCTAGTCTACTGTTACCTTGACGAAGGGGTCAATAGGGTTCCGCCGAAGTTTCATGGCGGACAACGAAATCAAAGGGTTGAAGAAATAGCTCCGGCGGGCGAATTTGAGGTGGAGCGAAGGAATCCTAGGGTCGGCGCCTTTGTCAGAGGTGCAGAAGACCACGGCGAATTTCCTCGGCTACTTAAGATGGTCGGAGGAAGTTGGAAGATCGAATGGGGCTCCGCCGGAGGTTTGGAAGAATAGCTTATTGGGTCGGCTACAGTATTAGAAGAGGGAAGGGAGCCAACTTGCTAAAATCAGAGGTGAGAGGGGGTATTTATAGCATTTTGCGGCGAAGAGAGGGGCAGGGTCTGGCCGAAGAAGAAGCTCAAGGAGCTTAACCTCCGTCGTCGTCTCCGACGACGGTGAGGTTAACTCCCACTGAAAAATAGGATTTTCGATTAATCTAGACCGATGGATCAAGTGGAGGTGGTGAGCGCAAGCTGCAAGAGCTTGGGCAAAGAGGAATGATGTCGGCAGGGCGGTGATCGCGCGGTAGGATGACTCTCTGCCACCAGCCGTTCGTTTGGCTGGAGAAGAACAAGAAGAAGAAGACGAAGAGGGATCTAGAAGTAATAAAACCTAAGGATCTATGTGAGAAATAAGGACTCGACTGTAATGAAAATTAAGGACTAAAATGTAAACCCTGGTTTTGAAGGTTTATTTTAATTTAAATCTTTTTCAACTTTTTATATATATTAGTAAATAAGGTAAATATTATATTTATACCTTGAATTTATATCTTTAACCTTTTTAGATTAATTTATTAGATTACGTAAAATTACTTAAGTTATTACATACTTAGGTATACATTATATTTAAGTTACTTATCTTATTAATTAAGGAAATGATTAGTATGATTTCGAGGCCAATTTTTATCTAAATTATTAATAATGTTATTTGAATGATAAAATGTCATTTTCAACTTATTTTAAGGTCCTTAACTAAATATCCCTTATTCTATAATTAACCCTTATATATTCATAACCTTAGCTAATTAATAGGGAAGACTAGTTAATTAGGGGTAATTAGAGATCATGATGAGTGTCTCATCATACCCCCAAGCCAAAGTTTTGCTAGTCCCTAGAAAAATTAACTAAGACTATGATGATTTAAAGCACTTGGGTTTAAATTATTATAATTAGTAAATATGTAGAGGAAAGCTTAGGTCAGAAAAAAATTTTTTTTTAAGTTTAATATAAATGATTAATGCTTAGAGCATGTGTGAAAATTTTCTTACTTAGACTTATACTTATAAAATTTTCAAAACACACTTAAAATAATTTGTAAACAAGAATTTTATTCAAAATTAGAATTCTTCAAAAATCTCTTAATCTTTGTAACTATTCTTAACTCAAATTAGAATACCAAATGTTTTAAGCAAAATAAAACTTAAGGATTGAGAATTAAATTTTAACTCAAAAACTCAAATAGATTTAAGTTAATCCTTTGTTTATGATATTTGATTTTTATCAATATAACTTTAAGCAAATTAACCAGATACTCATTATTAATCAAACTTAGAGTAGTAAAACTTTAATTTACTAGCCTACAACACCAAAGATTAACTTCTAGACTTAGGATTCTGTCAATTCTTCTCCTTTAGGTCTCAACTTAAAATCTTTGAAACCCAATTGATGAGAGCCTCATCATGAGCCATAACTAGCTCATTTTTACCCAATAAATAAGATAAAAGCTCTTACATAACCTAGAAGAAGGCTTAACTGAAGGAACAAGTGCTCTGAGAAGAAAATATGAAATAAAGGTTAAAACTGTAATTTTACCATTGCAGTACATAAACGGGATTTCTCAGAAGCAAAACATAGGTCAAATGGTTCAAATAAGATAAAAAGAGGGTTGAGACAACCAGAAATGGGTTTACGTGCAATCTAACAATTAAATGACACTTGGTAACCCTAAAAACCGACCCACTTAAATTAACAAGGTTCTGGTCAGGATAAAAATCGAGTAAACCCTCTAAAAATCATGAAAAATCATCCTCTAGGGTTTAGAACACTTAATTTGGCCCTTGGAACCTAGTCTGACCTAAACTAGGGTCCTAGCTCCTCAATTAACCAAATTTGGGTTTTTACGCAAAATGTCCATTCAAACAAGGTCAAACCTGAAATCCAACTTTGCCATTGGATTCCTTAGGTAAAAATTAGGTTTATACCAAAATTCAGACCTAAGGGGAGGTCATCTTGACCTACTTTGCAATTTAGTACACCCAAATCACAAATAGGTCCCTATCTTTTGAATATCCTTGCAAAGTGCCCCCCAAGTTCTTCGCCCCCTTTGCAATCCGGTCCCGCTGCCATTGTTAGGGCAGAACCGAGCTCCGGCGAGGTTCAGAGAGGGATTGCTCTCTAATCCCTCAGAGATTCCCTCCCAGAAATGGAAGGGGGATTCTCTGAGGAATTCCCTTCCTTATAAAGCAAATTACAATCGCTGGTGTGAATCCAATCTCTCGTGCGAACGCACGAGAGATTTGGGTATCCACCTTCCTTACAAATCCGGCAAGCCGGTAGACCTAATTGCGCGCTCTTCATGCACTGATAGGAGCGGCCAGCACCTATAAAACACCCCCCAGACCCTGCCGCAGGACCTAAGCTTGATTTTGACGGAGATCCCCTCCAAATTCCCTCTCTCCCATCTCTGGCCAAAAGACCCGCAAGCTCCGACGACCTCCTCCCCTCCATCTCGTCGCTCTGCTGCCATACCAGCAGCAAAGTCCTCTCCGCCTCTTCCTCCCGTGTCGCGCTGTACCCCGCGCGCGTGCTCCTGACCTCATCTTCGTCGCCGCTTCCTCCCTCAGGGTCTTTCTTCCTCGACGACGACAGTTACGAGCCATCCTCTCCACTACCTCCCTTCCTTCCAGACAACCCCAGATACATTCTCCATCCTCTCCTCTCTCTTTTCCCCCTACTATTTTACTTGATTACCCCTCGACAGTACCTAACCACCTCCATCGTTCTCGCCTCCGACCGCCCTCCGTCGAGCTGCCCACACCACTCTGCCCCTCCACACGGCTCACCAACCCCCTCGTGAGCTTCGCCTCACCACCAGGAACCTATTCCACCCCATCACTGCCACTCCAGACCTCCACAAGCACCCCCCGACAAACCCACCATCTCCGGCCATAGGTTGACCTAGGCACGCACGCCTAGGCCGACCTGCAACCTACAGCATCGCCCACCGCCTTCGCCGTGCTACGGTGAAGGTTTCCAGCTATTCTGATTGGGCCAATAGGCCGTTCTGTTGGATGTCAGGTGTACGCCCCGGCCGCCATTAACAGCCGAAGCAGAAGGGAGCTTGGAGCAGCTTCGGGCATCAGGCTTCCCAGGCTACAGGTGCAGTAGACTCTCGCGAAGGTCTCGAAACGAACGAGGCCAGCCAGTCGCACAGAGGAGCCATCAGCTTGGGCAATCGAGTGACGAAATCTCTGCGGGCGCGCGTGAAGGCAAGACCGACCAGATAGTCCCACATCGTGGGATTGCAAAACTCAGGTATCCTATAAATTATTTTTGTGTTTTCTTCTTACTGCCTCCGTAAGCACAGGGGTGAGGTCCCTTACTGCCCCCAGACGCCTCATCCGCGGCTTGATCTCGCGGATCTGGCGGATCCGACCAGACCTAAACCTACGCACTCCTCGCGTATCACCACTTGCCGGTGCGTTTGGTCCCGGGTGCGAATCCGACCTGACTACCCGTGTGGCTCTGGGAGAGCGTGCTTAAGTGAACTGCTTGAGAAAAAGAGAGACGCTTGGGTAGAGGGACGGGTGTAGGTTTTTGCTACTGTGTGGTGTGCAGGAAGGAAGAAGTGACCGAGGCAGGGAACACTTAGGAGCTGAAGAACAGGAAGAGAAGAAAGAAGAGGCTGTGTAGCAGTGAAAGGAGAAGTCTTCGCTGAGAAGAAGAAGAAGAAGGAAGATAAGGCAGAAGAGAGAGAAGAACAAAGAAGAGGCCAAGTGAAGACTGCAAAGAGATCAGAAGAAGAAGAAGAAGAAAGAAGAAAGGCAAGGCAAGAGAAGAAAGAAGATACAGAAGCAGAAAGGAGAAGAGAGAAAGAGAGATCACATTTAAGATGTCTGATACAGAAATCAGACGTCCAATTCTATTTTTTTTCACAAATCCTTTTTAAAATTCTCTCTTTGAATCAATTATATTTGCATTTAACAGTTGTATTCTTTGGTTTTACAAAGTACTGAGATTGCTCCCCGTGTTCGACCTCGAATACTCTAGTTGTTCGAGTAATAAAATTCTTTATATTTGTTTAAACGTTTTGTCGGTTATACTACAATGTAATACGCTTTAAATCTGCACAAAATCGTTGAGAACATTTTGGCGCCGTTGCCGGGGAGCAATGGGCACTTTTAAAGCTTTTGATTACAACTTTTCTATCTAATATCTGACTTAACTTCTCTCTTTTGTTGTGTTCAAGCACGGAAAGCAAAACAAAAAGGAAAGAACAATAACTGCACAACAGACTCTCCAAGGAACAGGTAATCTCCATAAGCCCTCTCTCTTAACCCTCTCGCAATCTAAAAAGGAAAAAAAGAGAAAAATCAACTTAGGGCTACCTGTTTCATATTTAGTAACTCATCAAGTTGCCTGATTTTCATTTCAACATATTTTTGTCTATTCATCCAACTAAGGAAACTAGAGCTAAAACTTTCTTGATTGAGCCCTAGGTGCTAATTTCTAAGGCAACTAAATTGGACCCACTAGAACCAAGTTAGGGATTGCAAAGTTAGGGTTTTTAGAGACACATCTTCTCTAAAACAAAGAAACAAACTTTCCAAAAAGAGGTGTGCCTAAACAGTGTTTGAAACGATTTATACAAGAGGAACCCTAAGCAAATCAGGCTGATAATCCATTTGAACCATAAAAGGAAGGACCTAAAAGCTCTCAAAGGAATAAGAGGTGAAGTTGATCCCTTGGGTCAACCAACCTTAATATTAAGGTCACTTTTGCACTCAAAATACTTAAAAGTTCAAGTGGAACATTAAGCACCTTGATCTTAAAATAAAAAAAGGTAGACTTAAGAGGTCAAGGTCTCCATTCTGGTCTACCTGGAACTGCAGTGACAAGAGAGGTCGGGTAGGGGAAACCCTGTAACCCGTGGGGACGCTCTACCGTGTAGAGGTCTTTGCGGGACTCTCCCTCTCTGGCTACCCAGGTATTTCTCAGGTGGACGATCTTCTGATTCAGGGGTCCATCTGCCCCGAACCTCTATAGTCACCCAACAATTCTTGGGTGTCTTGATTGGGTCCAGCACCTTCTAATCTCATCACATCTTTCAGTGCATGTTTGGTAGGAGGTCCTTAAGACCACCTTTAAGACCTCCTTTAGAAATTCATTCTCGTCAAGGCCAAGTCTCGACGCCCTTGTTTGTGCAGCAACCCCACCACATAAATCTTTCATCTAATTCAGACCCTGATTCTCCTTCTTCCACCATCATGGCACAACCCATTGAAGAGGAGAATAACCTTGAACACCAACTTCAACGCTTGAACGATCTCTTTCAGAACTTTGTAAACCCACCGCAGCAACCTATGATGCGAGATCACTATAATCCCGCTGCGGTGGCAATCGAACCCCGAGTACGAATCCCAATTGGAGGACCTGACTCTGAACTGAAGCCCAATATGATTCATGCCATACCGAAGTTCCATGGGCTTAACTCTGAGGATCCATTCCAACACATTAAACAACTCAAGCATCTGGCCAAGACCTTCGGGTCAGATGTACAAAACCGGGATATCCTACTCATGAAAATATTTTCGTTCTCCCTCTTGGACAAGGCCGCACACTGGTATCAGACTCAGACCCGCCCGATCAGCACATGGGAGGAATTACAGTCCGAATTTTTGAAAAAATTCTTCCCTGTTGGCCGGACGAATGCCTTGCGCCACCAGATCACTCATTTCACTCAACAACCGGGAGAACCTCTTCACGAAGCTTGGGATCGATTCCTAGATCTCATGCGAAAGTGCCCCATCACGGAGTTCCTAAGTGGGGACAAGTCCAGTCTTTTTACCAGGGACTCCGTGAGGATATTCATCTATTCGTCAATGCAACATGCGGAGGAAACATCATGGGCCAACATGAGGACACGGTGTGGGAGATTCTCGAAAACATGTGCGAGAACTCCATAAATAATGACTCCTTGGGCTTATTCGACAGGATGAATGCCCACGCATCGACGAATCTAAGAGGGACACATGAGATGCAGGACCTGTCCACTTCTGTCGACTTGGAACTGATGGCCAGTCGGTTGGACAAGGTCTCTATTATAGAAAAGAAGGTGGATGAGCTAACGCGACATTTGCAGCAAGCCACCTCTACGTAAAACTCTTTTGCACGACCGCCTCTGGCAAGGGAAACAGTGCAAAACATATACCACCAACCTGCCAAGGGGATGGACCCATATCCACCCCCGTCTGCCTCTCGAACCGGAGTGACCTCCGATCCCTTCTACTCGAGTTGGGGGAACTCTGAACCCTCGTATTCTGACTTTCCTGAGGTTCCTCAGAACTGCGAGGACCTCAACGCCATCCAGAATGACCCATACTCCAGTACCTACAACCCTGGATGGCGAAATCATCCTAACTTTCAGTGGGCGGAAAATTCTTAAAGACCACCATATCAACCCCGTCCACAAGCTCCTCGTCCATATCAGCTACCTCAGCCTCGGCCCAATCCCACCTACCAGTCCGGGCAAAATCAGGATCAATTGACTCTTATCCTTCGAACACTGGCTGGCATTCAAAAGATGAATGCGGCAATGCAAAAACAGCACAAGGACGAGATCACAGAGGTTCGCAACCAACTGGCCCAGATGGCAAATTCCCGCCAACCTGGCACCCTTCCTTCGCAACCTCTGCCCAACCCAAATAACGTGCCGACCCAGAGGCGCGTTATGAATCCAAATCCAGGCCACGCACATTTGATTTATCAGGCCCCTGCTACTCCATCACCAAATGAGATGGAGGCTTCAACATCTTATGCAGGATTTCAGCAGCAGCCACCGCTCCTACCTAACCCAAACCAAAATCAGGCTGGATTAAACTCTATAACAACACGTAGTGGTAAAACAACACAAGACCCACATTATCCGAACCACTCCAAGCCTGATAATCGCCAAGACCCTAGGGTAGTCATCCAAGATACTACTGTCCCAGATCAAGAACCTGGACCTATCCTAGAGGAACCAGCTAGGATCCCATTTCCTGAGGCCTTGACCAAAGGAAAAAGGACAACCAAACCTGTGGCTCCTGAGGAGGATCTGGTCAAGCTCTTTGAACAGGTCCAGATAAACATCCTGTTGATGGATGCAATTCGCCACATACCGGCTTACGCAAGATTCTTGAAAGACATATGTACACCTAAACGTAAGCCGCGAACAAAGGATGGGAATCCGATCGTACTGTCAGAGCAAGCCAACTCTGTCATCTTGAACAAACTCCCACCCAAGGCTAAAGACCTAGGAACTCCCTTGATTTCTTGTAAAATTGGTGAAACCCAACTTGATAGAGCCCTACTAGACCTAGGCGCCTCCATAAATTTAATACCTACATCCCTCCTTGACCACCTTGAAGAATCTGAACTTAAACCCACTGAGGTGACATTGCAGTTAGCCGATCGATCCATCAAGTCACCCAAAGGAATACTCGAGGATGTCATTGTTAGGGTATGAGATTTTTATTTCCCAGTGGACTTCATAGTACTGGACATGGATGCACCTAAGAACCCAAGGGACACACCAATCATATTAGGGAGACCCTTTTTGGCCACTGCTAGGGCCAATATAAACTGCGAAGAGGGCCAGATAGAATTAAAATTTGGGAATCAAAATCTGAAGATTGACATTTTCAAGGCCCAACAAGGGATTAATTGCGGGGTTATAGAGGAAATTTGTGATGTCGAAGCCGTGGTTGATGAACTGCATATAGAGGATAACCTGATTATTCCTGATCAACCACTAGAGAATCAAAAACCACTAACAGAGGAGTGCAAACATGATCTAGACACACCTATGACTCCTACCATTGCTCCTGATACAAACCCCGAACCACCCGCTGCTGCTGACAATCCTGTCATGGAACTCAAGCCCCTTCCCGAACATCTGAAATACGTCTTTTTGGATTCAAATCAGACGTTTCCTGTGATTATCAATTCTTGACTCACACCTGATCAGGAACTCTATTTGATTTCTGTTCTCCAGCAACATCGTAGAGCCATTGGATGGACTCTAGATGATTTGACTAGTATAAGCCCTTCATACTGCACACATCGAATCTACACAGAAGAAGGCTCACGACCTTCAAGAGAAATGCAAAGACGCCTAAACCCTAACCTACAGGAGGTCGTGAAAAAGGAGATCATAAAGTGGTTAGATGCAGGGATCATCTACCCGATCTCCGACAGTCGTTGGGTGAGTCCAATACAAGTGGTGCCCAAGAAGGCAGGACTTACTATCATCACGACTGAAATCGGAGAAGTCATTCCTACCGAATAGCTAATTCATGGAGAGTCTACATTGATTACAGAAGACTAAATTCCTCCACGAAGAAGGATCATTTCCCACTACCGTTTATTGATTAGATCCTCGAGAAACTAGCGGGAAATAGATTCTTCTGCTTTCTGGACGGGTACTCCGGTTACAATCAGGTGGCAATCCATCCAGAGGACCAAGAAAAGACCACATTCACCTGCCCTTTCGGGACGTACGCATTTCGAAGGATGCCATTCGGTCTCTACAATGCACCTGCAACTTTTCAGCGGTGCATGCTTGCCATATTCTCAGATATGGTAGGTGAGTATCTGAAAGTCTTCATGGATGACTTTTCAGTTTTTGGACAATCATTTGACGATTGCCTCCAACACTTGGTCCATATACTCAGGCGGTGCATCGAGGTGAATTTGGTTCTTTCCTGGGAAAAGAGCCATTTCATGGTGCCTGAGGGAATTGTCCTGGGACATTTAATCTCGGAGAAAGGCATCCAAGTAGATCGAGCTAAGGTTAACCTGATTTCCAAGCTCCCTATGCCTAGCTCGGTTAAGGACATCCGATCTTTTTTGGGGCACATCGGTTTCTACCGTCGATTCATCCCTGATTTCTCAAAAATCGCGCGCCCCCTGACCAATCTTCTCTCCAAGGATGTGCCTTTCGAGATTTCCAAGGAATGCACTCAAGCATTTCAGATCCTACGTGACCGAGTCACCCAAGCCCCAATCCTACAGTCCCCTGATTGGTCTCAACCCTTTGAGATCATGTGCGATGCATCTGACTTCGCTGTAGGAGCGGTTTTGGGGCAGAAAATTGATGGGAAACCTGTGGTCATTTACTACGCCAGCAAAACACTAGATGAGGCTCAGCGTAACTATACGGTTACTGAGAAAGAGCTGCTGGCTGTAGTATTTGCCCTGGAAAAATTTAGATCATACCTTCTGGGTTCCCGTGTTATCATATACTTGGATCACACAGCTGTGAGGCATCTCCTTGCAAAGAAGGACGCGAAACCTCGATTAATCCGATGGATCTTGCTGTTGTAAGAATTTGACCTCGAGATTCGCGACAAGGTGGGAAAGCACAATGTGGTAGCTGATCACTTGTCCCGCCTTCCTTCTGAAATTATTGATCCTTCCGGACCTATTACAGAACATTTCCCTGATGAGCACCTCTTGACTATCAGTACAAGTCTTCCATGGTTCGCCGATATAGTTAATTACCTGGCATCACATCAGATTCCGCCCGATTGGCCGAAGGCCTAAAAGGACAAATTGCGCTCCGATGCCAAGTATTACCTATGGGAAGACTCGTATCTATTCCGCATTGGTGCTGATCAGATAATTCGACGATGCATCACGGAAGTGGAAATCAAAGACATACTCTCATTCTGCCATGACCAGGCATGCGGTGGACATTTTTTTGGACATAAAACCGCATCGAAAGTCCTCCAGTGTGGCTTTTACTGGCCCACATTTTTCAAGGATGCATACGATCACTGTAAGGCATGTTCCCGTTGCCAGACTCTGGGCAACATGAGCCATGGAGACATGATGCCTCTACAGCCGATCTTGGTATGCGAAATTTTCGATATTTGGGGGATTGATTTCATGGGACCCTTTCCGACCTCGGATGGCTTCGAATACATCTTACTCGCAGTTGACTATGTTTCCAAGTGGATAGAAGCCATTCCGACCCGAACCAACAATCATAAAGTCGTTATAAAATTCCTTCATCAAAACATTTTCTCGAGGTTCGGGATTCCGCGTGCTATAATTTCTGACGGAGGGACCCATTTTACAAACACTCAGTTCAGGTCACTGACGACCAAATACGGGGTGTCACACCGAATCTCTACTCCTTACCACCCCCAAACTAATGGTCTAGCTGAGCTATCTAACCGAGAGATCAAGAAGATCCTTCAGGTTACTGTTCAACCTGATAGAAAAGATTGGTCTTCTCGGCTTCCGGAAGCATTGTGGGCCTATAGGACCACCCACAAGACCCAATTAGGAATGTCTCCCTTCAGACTAGTGTACGGGAAGGCATGTCACCTCCCCGTCGAATTGGAGCATAGAGCCTATTGGGCAGTACGGACCTGTAATCTCGACCTTTCTAAGGCTGGAACCCACAGAAGACTTCAAATAAACGAGATCGATGAATTACGCCACGACGCGTATGAGAACTCGCGAATTTACAAAGAACGGGTTAAAGCTTTTCACGGCAAACACATTTCTAGAAAGGTTTTTCATCCTGGTCAAAAAGTTTTACTCTTTGATGCCCGACTCAAATTATTCCCAGGAAAGCTAAGATCCAAGTGGGTCGGACCCTACCTAGTCCGACAAATCTTCAGAAATGGAGCCATTGAAATCAGCCCACTCAGCCACGATTCTGAACCCTTTGTCATGAACGGTCAGAGACTCAAGCCGTTCATTGACATGACCGATATAGATTTGGCTGAGTCATCCTTTACCCTCCATTCCTCCTGAGCTCATTGCGCCCAGTCGATGGCGTAAAACTCAGCGCTTAACGGGAGGCAACCCGTCATTCTTTGAAAAACCCGAAACCATTTCTGACATCTCTATGCGGAACTCATATTGCACTTTAGGGTTCATCCATTAGAACAGCCGACTTCACCTCAGGTATACCTACCCGAGATTAGAAATCGTTCGCAACAACTCACTTCGACCCATTCACTCACCACACACCTGTCCTAATACATGAACTAAGCTGAATTCGAACCCACCTAATTTACAATGGGGACATTGCAAATCTTAGGCATGGGGGGATATGAAAGTGCAAAATGTCAGAAAATTCATATGAAGAAAGGGTTTCCCAAAAAAAAAAAAAAAAAAGACTTGATAGAGGAGAGGAACAATTCAGGGTCATACAAATGAGAGGAGGAAAAGAAAGAAAAATGACAAAAAGGAGCACAAAATGAAAATGAAAAGAAATAGTCATTAGTAAAAGGTTAAGGTGTTAACTGAAGTTCTAGACCAAAAAAAAAAAAAAAAGGAAAAGAAAAGTGCTATGGAGACATAACAAGAGATTAGCGGGAACGCTGGTCTTAGGCCTCTTGGGCTAGATTTGTTAGCTTAAAAATTCACGTATCTGTTAAAAGCTGGATAATCCTCAAGAGGTTGAGGAAAATGCGAAACTTAAGTATTAGGTCTAAGGCTTAGGAAGTATTTGGCCTTGTTAACTGACCTCCGGTTTGCGGGATTCGGTAACCTAAGCACCCAAATTCACACACAGTCTGGTTCAGTGCGCATAAACATCCAAATCACGCGAAAAGCGTTTAATGTTCTGAAAAAGTCACCTAGATTAGGAGCGGTCAATCAACACAAATTGATTTGGACGAGTTCCCAGCACGGAGAGGCAGGAAATTCCCCTCGAAGATGCGTAACAACATATCGTCTCCACGGTGCTTGTCTCTTAGGATATTTAAATATCTTACTGGGGGCATGTAAGCACTCTGTTGGTTCAGATACCATGGGTGGCATTATCACGAAATGTTGATCGCCAGGGTCTGGATCCGACCACGGAACACCATGGGTGGGATTATCTCGAAATCTCGAAAGCCAGGGTTCTGGGGGTTGCCATGGGCAAGATTATCTCGAAATCTCGAAAGCCAGGGACCCTTGAGGATTGATGATGGGGACGAGGAATCCGATACAGACCATGTTGAGAAGATAATCCGAAGTTAGAAATAAAAAGAAAAGAGAGAGAAGAGCTCTCCAAACAAATAAATCTTCTATCTCTCTCTTACAAAAAAAATGCACTGCAAACTGAACTTAGGCTAAAAATGTCTCAAGCACGGGTGCTTTAACCACGGAGTCCAACAAACCCTAGGATAGTTTCTGTGGGCCGTAGAAACCTTTGCGGAGGACTGAGGCTAAAGCAGAACAGGTCCGGATTTTGGTTGGTACTTGAATACCTCCAGGCCTATTGTCTGCATTCCTACCTAATCACAAAACAAGAAGCACTTATCATTATTGACAGACATTCAGGGTCTAGAATGGAAGTTAAAACCTTGAAATTTTGCTAAGGGACTAGCAAAAGCTAGGCATGGTGGTATGATGAGAGCCTCATCATGAGCCATAACTAGCTCATTTTGACCCAATAAAGAAGATAAAAGCTCCTACATAACCTAGAAGAAGGCTTAACTGAAGGAACAAGAGCTCTGAGAGGAAAACATGAAATAAAGGTTAAAACTGTAATTTTACCATTGCAGTACATAAACGGGATTTCTCAAAAGCAAAACATAGGTCAAATGGTTCAAATAAGATAAAAAGAGGGTTGAGTGAATCAGAAATGGGTTTACATGCAATCTAAGAATTAAATGACACTTGGTAACCCTAAAAATAGACCCGCTTAAATTAACAAGGTTCCGATCATGATAAAAATCGAGTAAACCCTATAAAAATCATGGAAAAACATCCTCTAAGGTTTAGAACACTTAATTTGGCCTTTGGAACATAGTCTGACCTAGATTAGGGTCTTAGCTCCTCAATTAACCAAATTTGGGTTTTCACGCAAAATGTCCAGTCAAACGAGGTCAAACCTGAAATCCAACTTCGCCATTGGATTCCTTAGGTCCAAATTAGGTTTATACCAAAATTCGGACCTAAGGGGAGGTCATCTTGACCTACTTTGCAATTTAGTACACCCAAATCACAAATATGTCCCTATCTTTTGAATATCCTTGCAAAGAGCCCCCCAAGTTCTTCGCCCCCTTTGCAATCCGATCCTGCCGCCATTGTTAGGGCAGAACTGAGCTACGGCGAGGTTCAGAGAGGGATTGCTCTCTAATCCCTCAGAGATTCCCTCCCAGAAATGGAAGGGGGATTCTTTGAGGAATTCCCTTCCTTATAAAGCCAATTACAATCGCTGGTGTGAACCCAATCTCTCGTGCGAACGCACGAGAGATTTGGGTATCCACCTTCCTTCCAACTTGGGCAAGCCGGTAGACCTAATTGCGTGCTCTTCACGCGCTGATAGGAGCGGCCGGCACCTATAAAACACCCCCCAGACCCTGCCGCAGGACCTAAGCTTGATTTTGACGGAGATCCCCTCCAAATTCCCTCTCTCCCATCTCCGGCCAAACGACCTGCAAGCTCCGGCGACCTCCTGCCCTCCGTCTTGTCGCTCTGCTGCCATACCAGTAGCAGAGTCCTCTCCGCCTCTTCCTCCCGCATCGCACTGTACCCTGCGCACGTGCTCCTGACCTCATCTTCGTCGCCGCTTCCTCCCTCAGGGTCTTTCCTCCCCGACGACGGCAGTTACGAGCCGTCCTCTCCACTGCCTCCCTTCCTTCCAGACAACCCCAGATACATTCTCCATCCTCTCCTCTCTCTTTTCCCCCTACTATTTTACTTGATTACCCCTCGACAGTACCTAACCACCTCCATCGTTCTCGCCTCCGACCGCCCTCCGTCGAGCTGCCCACACCACTCCGCCCCTCCACACGGCTCGCCAACCCCCTCGTGAGCTTCGCCTCACCACCAGGAACCTATTCCACCCCATCACTGCCACTCCAGACCTCCACAAGCACCCCCCAACCAACCCACCATCTCCGGCCACAGGTTGTCCTAGGCACGCATGCCTAGGCCGACCTGCAACCTGCAGCATCGCCCACCGCCTTCGCCGTGCTACGGCGAAGGTTTCTAGCTATTCTAATTTGGCCAATAGGTCGTTCTGTTGGATGTCAGGTGTACGCCCTGGCCGCCATTAACAGCTGAAGCAGCAGGGAGCTTGGAGCAGCTTCGGGCATCAGGCTTCCCAGGCTACAGGTGCAGCAGACTCTCGCGAAGCTCGCGAAACGAACGAGGCCAGCCAGTCGCACAGAGGAGCCATCAGCTTGGGCAATCGAGTGACGAAATCTCTGCGGGCACGCGTGAAGGCAAGACCGACCAGATAGTCCCACATCGTGGGATTGCAAAACTCAGGTATCCTATAAATTGTTTTTGTGTTTTCTTCTTACTGCCTCCATAAGCACAGGGGTGAGGTCCCTCGCTGCCCCCACATGCCTCGTCCGCGGCTTGATCTCGCGGATCTGGCGGATCCGACCTGACCTAAACCTACACACTCCTCGGGCATCACCACTTGCCAGTGTGCCTGGTGCCGGATGTGAATCCGACCCGACTACCCGTGTGGCTCTGGGAGAGCGTGCTTGAGTGAACTGCTTGAGAAAAAGAGAGATGCTTGGGTAGAGGGATGGGGGTAGGTTTTGCTTCTGTTTGGTGTGCAGGAAGGAAGAAGTGACCGAGGCAGCGAACACTTAGCAGCTGAAGAACAGGAAGAGAAGAAAGAAGAGGCTGTGTAGCAGTGAAAGGAGAAGTCTTCGTCGAGAAGAAGAAGGAAGACAAGGCAGAAGAGAGAGAAGAACAAAGAAGAGGCCAAGTGAAGATTGCAAAGAGATCAGAAGAAGAAGAAGAAAGAAGAAAGGCAAGGCAGGAGAAGAAGGAAGATACAGAAGCAGAAAGGAGAAGAAGAGAGAAAGAGAGATCACATTGAAGACGTCTGATACAGAAATCAGACGTCCAATTCTATTTTTTTTCACAAATCCTTTTTAAAATTCTCTCTTTGAATCAATTATATTTGCATTTAACAGTTGTATTCTTTGGTTTTACAAAGTACTGAGATTGCTCCCCGTGTTCGACCTCGGATACTCTAGTTGTTCGAGTAATAAAATTCTTTATATTTGTTTAAACGTTTTGTCGGTTATACTACAACGTAATACGCTTTAAATCCGCACAAAATCATTGAGAACACCAATTTCTTAGGCTTCACTGCCTAATACCAAGGTTCAGTAGCTATGACTTTAAAACATCTGTGCTTAGTGAAGAGAAATGTCCTAAAGACATCCAAAGTTGCAAAAATCCAGATTTTAAGATATCACTTTCCAATCCCAATTATTCCAATTCAAGCCTTTGGCTTGGCCTTACTCAGGTTTGGTCGCTTTCTCCTCACCAGTTTTCTATCCCGAGGTCAACACCTTTTGTGTATATCTCCCCGGTGGACCACTGGGTCTCTTATTCCTAATATTTTTTTCTCCATATTTTTTTTTCTTTTTCTATAGGTTAGAACACCCATTTGTAGCGATGTTTTCTTTTTATTTGATGGAAGAAAGGGTAGCATCCATTTGTAACATGATGCTTTTATTTATTTATGGAAAAATTGCATGAGTACCCTTTTTTAGTGAGGCACTTAACTGTAGGGTGTTTTATTTACTTTTTTTTTTCTTTCTTTTCCCCCTTCTCATTTTTCTTACTACCATTATTCTCCAAATCCTTTTTCTAGGTGAGTGGCACATCCTTCACCCTTTCAAGAACCGGCCCGTGGAAATCCTTGGACTAAAGGGGATTCAGAATTGATCTCTTAACCTTTGTGTTTTCGCGGTCTCAGATGTCAACAAGACAATTCTATGTGAGTGAATTTTAGATGTTTAGGTTACTTAGCTCTCAAACCAGATCTTGGACAACAATACCCTTTACTCTTAGGTTCTTCAAATTTTTAGTTTCCTCCTATAGGATCTGTCAAGACAAAATTTACCAAGTCTAGTTATTTATCTCTAGCTTGTAAGTTTTGTAAACTAAAATTCTACCAACTCTCTATTTAATTAACTCTAAATATCTGACTTTTTACTTAACATTATGATAAAATCAAATTTCCAAAAATCAAAAGGATTACTTAATCTAATTGATTAAAAAGTTATAATTCAATTCCAAAACTTAAGTTTAAAATCTTAACACACTTAGTTTCTTAATTCAAGGTAAAAATAGAAAAACAAATCTTTAAAAGATTTAAAAAAAATTCCTTAATTCAAATAAAATCTTGTTTTAAAAATTTTAAACACAGAAGTGTGTTTTTACAAAATGTTTAAGTAAAATCTAATTAAGGATTGAATGCTCTTTAATACTTATATATACTTTTTACTTTTAAAACTTCTGACCTAAAAGAAATTAAAGCTTTTAATTATATACTTATATACATTCTTCTTATTTTCTTCTTTATTAATAATGAATATTCCCCTCTTATTATTTTTATGAATTTTCTTTTTAAATTTTTGTATTTATATATTTTTATTTTTATGTGTATAAGATTTTTAATTTTTATAATTTTTTTAAATTTTTGAGTTTTAAATTTTTTAACATTTTTAGAATTTTTATTCTTTTTAAATTTTGTGGATATTTGATTTTTATGTGTTTTTATTTCTAAACACTTAAAGTGAAAATTTCACTTCAACACCCCCTCAAGCAAAAATTTTACAATATCCTCATTGTAAGACGGGTGAAAAATATTACACTTCATTTAGTATAGGGTGATGGAAGGAGTCGAAAAGAGGAGATTACAAATCTCTATGCAGATGATTTCAAGTCTGACCAAAGGTCAGAGTGGTCAGTTGGACTAAATGAAGGTAATCAATATGATATGGAGTGAAATTTTGAAAGTAAGTGTATAAGAAAGTCAAAAAGGATGAAAACAGGAAACGAATATGTACAAATGTGGTGGATTGATAGAAAACCCTAGTGGAGCCGGTAACATTCTCAATAAGACCCAAATGATGTGATTCTAAGAAAGGTTTAAGACGTTGACCATTGACTTTGAAGGGTTGATCCTTGATGGGTTCGGTAATTTCGATAGCTCCATTGTTGAAGACTCTAACTACAATAAATGGCCCTTGCCATTTAGACCTAAGTTTACCCGGGAAGAGCTTCAAATGGGCATCAAATAACAACACCTTCTGACCAGGTGAAAAGGATTTGTGGGAAATGAATTTGTCATGGAAGGCTTTATGTTTCTCCTTATACAGCTTTGAACTTTCATAGGAATCATGACGTAATTCCTCTATTTCACAAAGCTGCAACCTACGATTTTCACCAGCCTTCAATCGGTCTAAATTACAGGCTTTAATTGCCCAATAGGCCTTGTGCTCAATTTCTACGGGAAGATGACAGGGTTTCCCGTAACAAGTCTGTACGGTGACATGCCTATTGGTGTTTTGTGGGCAATCCTATAAGCCCGCAAAGCCTCATCTAAATGGGAAGACCAATCCTTCCTATCGGGTCAGATTGTCATTTGAAGGATCTTTTTGATCTCTCGATTAGAGACCTCGGTTTGCCCATTAGTCTGGGGATGGTAAGGTGTAGAAATACGATGTGTAATCCCATATTTTCTAAGTAAAGTTTTAAACTGGGCATTAATAAAATGGGAACCGCCGTCAGAAATAATAGCATGAGGTACCCCAAAACAAGCGAAAATATGACTTTGTATAAAAGGAATGACAACTCGATGGTCGTTTGTGCATGTGGGTATGGCTTCAATCCAACGAGAAACATAGTCTACAACAAGTAAAATATAATGGAAGCCAAAAGAGGACGAAAACGGACCCATAAAATCTATGCCCCAAATGTCAAAGATTTCACAGACTAGAATCGGGTTCAAAGGCATCATGTCTTTTCGAGACATGCCACCAAGTGTTTGGCAGCGACTACATGGCTTACAATAAGTCTGAGAATCTGCAAATAATGTGGGCCAATAAAACCCGCATTGCAAAACTTTTACAGTGGTCTTTCTACCAGAAAAGTGACCACCACAGGCCTGGTTGTGACAAAAAGATAGGATAGAATCATTCTCAGAAGAGGTGACACAACGCCTGATGATTTGATCATTACAAAGTCTAAAAAGATATGGATCTTCCCAAAAATAGTATTTGGCTTCTGCTTTGAGTCGTGATTTGCGATTCCCGTCCCAATCTGGCGGGAATTGATGGTAACCAAATAATTAACAATATCTGCATACCAAGGAAGATCTGTGGATATAGTCAAAAGATGTTCATCAGGGAAGTGTTCTGTAATTGGTGGAGATGATTTGATTGTATCAGAAGGAAGACGGGATAGATGATCTGCAACAACATTTTGCCTACCCGCTTTATCACGAATTTCTAGGTCAAATTCTTGCAAAAGCAAGATCCATCTGATTAACCTAGGTTTCATGTCCTTCTTGGATAGAAGGTGTCGAATAGCTGAGTGATCAGAGTACACTATGATTTGAGATCCGAGTATGTAAGATCTAAATTTTTCTAATCCAAATACTATTGCTAGTAACTCCTCTATAACTGTGTAATTCCTTTGTGTCTCATTCAATGTTTTACTAGCATAGTAAATTACCACCAGATTCTTCTCAATTTTCTATCCTAAAATAGCTCCTATTGCATAATCTGATGCATCACACATGATTTCAAATGGTAAATCCCAATTAGGTGGTTGCAAAATTGGAGACTGTGTAACTCTGTCTCTCAAAGTTTTAAATGCTAGAATACACTCCTCATTCATCTCAAAAATCGCATCCTTTGTGAGGAGGTTTGTGAGTGGTCGGGCAATTTTTGAAAAATCAAGGATGAATCTTCTATAAAATCCCACATGCCCGAGAAATGATCTAATGCCTTTGATCGACTCAGGGAATGGAAGATTTTCAATTTGATTGATCTTAGCTCGATCTACTTGGATACCCCGCTCAGATACAAGATGACCAAGTACTATGCCCTCAGGAATCATAAAATGGCTCTTCTCCCAACTAAGGACAAGGTTAACCTCAATACATCTTTTTAGAACCTTCAACAAATTATCCAAGCAAATATCAAATGTCTCCCCGAAGACTGAAAAATCATCCATAAAAACCTCCATATATTCACCCACCATTTCGGTAAAAATGTCTAACATGCAACGTTGAAAAGTCATGGGTGCGTTGCAAAGCCTAAATGGCATTCTTCGGAAAGCAAAGGTTCCGAAGGGGCAGGTGAAAGTCATTTTCTCTTGATCTTCAGGATAAATTGCAACTTAATTATATCCAGAGTAACCATCTAAAAAGCAGAAGAACCTATTACCAGCTAATCTCTCAAGGATTTGATCAATGAATGGTAAAGGAAAATGGTCCTTTGTGACAGAATTCAGTTTTCGATAATCAATACAAACCCGCCACGAATTTGCAATTCGTGTGGGAATGGTTTCTCCAGATTCAGTTTTGATTATGGTGAGTCCTACTTTTTTGGGTACCACTTAAATTGGTCTCACCCAAGGGCTATCAGATATAGGATAAATGATATCAGCATCAAGCCACTTGATTATTTCTTTCTTAACGACCTCCTTTAGATTAGGATTTAGGCGTCTTTGAGCTTCTCTTGAAGGTCATGCCCCATCTTCAATATAGATGTGATGAGTACAAAAGTTGGGGCTAATCTTGGTGAGATCATGTAAAGTCCACCCAACTGCCTTCTTGTGATCTCGAAGTACTTTGATCACTTTGGATTCTTGTGATTCAGAGAGATGAGCATTGATTATTACAGGATATGTTTGATTAGATTCGAGATATACATATTTAATATTATCAGGAAATGGTTTCAATTCAAGCATATGAGTTGAATCAACAGCAGGATTTGGGGCGGGATTCTCAATTGTGAAGAGTGATTCAGATTCAGAGTCAAATTCAAGATTGAGTAAAGATTCCAATAATGTTTCATTGCTTTGAGGGTATAGGATAAGAAAAGATGTGTCTTCTAAATCTATAGAACTAATGTCATCCTTAAAAACTTCTATTGCTTTTATTTCCTCAATCCATTCACAATCAAATCCACTAGAAGCTCTAAATATATCTAACCTAATTGTCTTCTCCCCAAATTTCAATTCAATCTTTCCCAATTCACAATCAATGTTGGCTTTTGCAGTAGTCAAAAAGGGTCTCCCTAAGATAATTGGGGTGTGACTAATGTATTCAGGTACTTCCATATCAAGAACAATAAAATCTACAGGAAAGTAAAAATCCCGAACTCTTGCAATAACATCCTCCAACATTCCTTTTGGTGACTTAATGGATCTATCAGCTAATTGTAAAGTCACATTGGTAGACTTAAGGTTTTCTATTTGAAAATGTTTTACCAAAGAGAAAGGAATGAGGTTAATAGAAGCTCCTAAGTCTAGGAGGACTCTATCAAAACACTAACCCCCAATTATACAGGAAATAAATGGAGATCCTGGGTCTTTCTTTTTTAAAGGAAGCGTACTTGAAATAATAGAGCTCACATGATCTGAAAGTACAACAGTGCTTCCTTTCTTAGACTTACACTTAGGAGTACACAATTCCTTAAGAAATCTTGCATGAGTCGGAATGTGTTTGATAGCATCTAGGAGTGGGATATTAATATGTACCTGTTCAAAAATCTTAATCAAATCTTCATCTAATGTAACTGGTTGTTTTTGTTTCCTAATCTTCTTCAAAGCTTCTGGGAATGGGACGTGGGTTGCCTGTTCTACTGAGGTATTTTCCTGATCTTGCAAATTAGCAGGAATTGCTGGATCGGGTTCTGCACCTCTTCCAGATGTAGAAACAAGGGTTAATCTAGATGTACTAGGGTCTTGGGATAAGTTCCTTGGAAAAATTGGATCCCTAGTGGAAGTTCCACAGCAGGTTGTAATAGAGTTAATACCCGCATGAGAAGAAGAAGTAGCTGAAGAAGAAGATGCTTGTGAATTTTGGATAGATAGATCATTAATTATTGGTTGATTTGCAACTGATTGCTGTTGATTTAGATATTCAAAATCAAGATTAGAAATAGGTGGATTCATATTTTGATTTGGATTCAGGGGTAATTGATTAAGGAGATGGACATGTCCCTGATTCGGATTTTGAACTCCCAAGTGTTGTCTTTGCTGGATATTCCTAGGGTTTGGAATTGGCTTGGATGGAAGGGTCCCCAGCTGACGAGATTCATCTAATTGCGTGTTTTGACCCCTAAGATCAGCCAATTCTGTTGAACATTGTCGTTGGACTTCAGCAAGAGCCTCAACATTTTGTCGCTGGCTCTCTGTCACAACTCTTAAAATCTGGTCTAGCTGTGAATCTCTATTTGGCCCTACGGGGTTTTGCAAACCAACGTAAAATGGCCTCACATTATGTTGCTAAAACGACAATGTAGGCGGGTTTTGTTTGGTTTGAGTCGGATATGATGGTCTTTGTGTATGGTCAGACCAGGAAAAATTTGGGTGATTATGCCATCCAAGATTATAGGAATTTGAATATGGGTTTGATCTTGGTGTGTATCCCTGAATAGCGTTTAAATCAAGAGGATATGGCATGTTTTCTGCAACAGTAAAGGGTGGGGAAAAGGGTGGGTAAGATTGTGGGACAAAGGTCCCTCCTTGGGTTGGTGAAGGAGTAGATAGAAAACCCAAGGAAGTTGGATCTCTAGAATCCAGATTATTCACAAATTCCCTCCCCGTGGGAATTTGCGAAACAGGTAAATACGTGGGATTCGTAGCAAGTAGAGGCGTAAGATTCTTCATTGTGTTTTTAACCTCGTCGAGATGCTTTTCTACGATGTCTACCTTGCCCATTTTTTCTGCAATAATCTCTAAATCCTTTGAACTGGATGGATTACCGATCTCGTGAATGCCCTTATGCAGATTTTGGTGATTCGTATTCGCGCCCCGCAAAAATTGCGACATTGATGCATTATTGATCGAGTTTCCCCCATCCCTTCAAATAATTTTGAAGTGGATTCTGCGTCGCGATTTAGAAAATTCCCTCCATAAGAGGCATCAACTAGATTGCGAATGCCCTCTTGTAAACCATAATAAAAGATGTGCATGAGTTGCCAACGAGGGATGTCATGATGTGGGCATTTCCTTTGCAATTCATGAAAATGTTCCCACGCTTCATGAATTGGTTCTCCTTGATTTTGATTGAAAGCAGTAATAGCTCGCCTTAAAGCATTGGTTCGACCAATTGGAATGAATTTCTTCAAAAATGCGGATTCTAGTTCAGCCTAAGTTGAGATTGGTCTTGCTATAGTTCTATACCAATAAGCTGCTTTATCTTTAAGGCTAAAAGAGAACATTTTCGTTAGTAGGATTTCCCTATTTTGATTTCGAGGACCAAGAGTTTGAGATAGATTTTTAAGATCTTCAATGTGTTGAAATGGATCCTCGGATGCAAATCCATGAAAGTGGGGGATTAAACTTATATTGTTTGGCTTTAATTCTAGATCATTTTCCCCAATAGGAATCCTAACATTAGGCTCTACTTGTGCATTAGATGGGTTATAATAATCTCTAAGTAGAGGCCTATGATGATTGATCGGTAAATCATGATTTTCAAAATCCGCCTCAGGTTGAGGTGAAGAACGGGTTTGCAAAGTTTGTAGAGTATTTAAGGCTGTTGTTAATAAATTGATTTGTCTTGTTTGCTTTAGCATCCTAAGGTTCTGGTTTAGGAGCACCTCATGAACATCAAAAGGTGGCATCTCCCCCTGACCAGAAGAAGAAGGGATCTCAGGATTAAGATTCTGCATTGGATCCATAGAAGTTGATGGATCAGATGGAAAAATCATTAGTTGCTTATCTGCAACCGGCTTAGGATCACCTGTCAACGGTGGTACAAGAGACGGATGCATGGATCGCCTCCCGTTCATAAACGAAAAATAAATGTGCAAAGGCACACGCACACCACCGATAATAAAAACAGCGGCACAAAAAAAAACCTGCAAAACAGCGCAAAAGACGCGGGTTTTGCTCTTCTTTCAAAGGAAGGAAGAAATTCCTAAAGTACGCAAAGTAATTTGATGCAAACAAATAGAGTAACAATATCAAAATACGCGGCCTGGGGTTCTAGTAGTGAGACAGACTTGTTGATCTTCGACCAAAGCCCTAAGAGGTGCAAAGAGGAGAGATAGAAAAATAGACTCGTGTGAATCTAGTGATCGCACTGTGTGTGTGATAGCATGCAACAGATGATATCGATATAAAAATCCACATGCATTCTATAAACATATTTAAGTCACCAATTTTACTTCCTCTTTTTAGTTAATCTTTTTCAGAAATATATCAATTAAACTACAATAGCCACTTTTTTTATCCTTTCAAACAAAAATATGTTCCTTTTAAATCTCAAAGACAGGGATCTACGCGGGTTTTCACGTGTTTTCCCGCTGATGCGAGAAAAACAGTTTTAAAAATTTCTCGAGTCAGATCGTACTTAACACTAGCAGGAAATGCACTCCTAAGAGTGTATGCCTATGTTATGCTGCTGCTAGTCAGATAGAGATGTATTTTTGTATATATATATTTTTTATTTTTAAATGCACAAACAATAGATTAAGAAATACTTACAAAGAAATGAAAACAGCAAAACTAAATCCCGCCTTCTCCAGAGATTACCTGCAACGGTAAACCTGAAAAAAGATAGAAAATAAAACAAAAACAAAATAAAACACACTAATTAAAACAAAAGTTAGTAAAAACAAAACTATTTACAAGATACCTCCTAATTAAATAATTAATCCTTTTTAAAATTTTAGTGAATCAAAATATTGCCTCCCCGGCAATGGCGCCATTAAAATGATTGCGTGTTTCACTCAACTCATTAATTAAGTTAATTTCACTTAATTAGGAGTCGAAGAAATCAGTTAGGTTAACTCGAAGTTGTGGCGGTTATGTAGTATATGGTCGAATTAACCTAACATTTTAGAAATTTTTGCTGGTTGAGTCCAAGTCGTTCACTGGGAGGCATAATAATTTTTCTCCAAATTCACTAATTTCCTTTTATCTCTTTAAGTTTAGGAGATAAAACTAGTTTAATTTTAAAAACATGAATTTTGTCAAATATTTAAACTATGAAGAACATACAAAATTCCATATGCAAACATATTTACTCAAAATGTCATTCTTTATTAACAAGTAAACATGCTAATTTTTTTTTTCTAATTTTATTTCATTAAGGCAATTAGAAAATTATCCAACTAAAGCATGCCTTTTACAATTAAGAACAAAAAGTAAAATTCATTTAATTTTTCATCTCTCTACAGCCTCTAATCTTCTTCTCTTTCTTTCATGTTTCTTCTCTCTCTTTTATTTTCTTCTCTGTCGACCTCTCTTTCTTCTTATGTTGTTCCTACCTTCTCTTCTTCCCTTAGTTTCTTTCTCTTGTTCCTTAGTCTTACCTTAACACTTCTTAGCGTCCGCACTCCTTTCTTCCTTAGCCTTTGCATCCTTCAGCACTTAGCTCTCTTCAGCAGCTTCTCTTTTCTTTTCCTTTCAGCTGAACCGGGTCTTTTTACTCATTAAGCTGAAAGTTTTTGTATTTGCGGCAAGGTCCTTTCGAGGATACACAGCACCCTGAGACCAGGGTGGGACCAGACCATACTCGGTCCTCGCCTAATCTCGATTAGGATTGTTGTGGTTTATTTATTTATTGGTTCACATTATCGAGCCGCATCGGCTCAACCCGACCTCCCAGGCCAAACTCACGCCCTCGTAGGGCGCATATTCACATTCGCACGCATGCCCCCAAGGGCGCACACACCCGCAGGCCAATGCCCACACACTCATATACAATGCTCAAATCAGATCAGAATCGGAACTGCTGCACCTTGTGCTTGATGATTGCATAGCCATAGGAACAAAAGAGTTTTATACCCAGGCGCGCGCTCGTGGATATCCGAGGTGTGACAAAGCTAACCCTTCCAGACCTGAATTCAATTGATCACAACTTCCTACCCAGAGCTCCAAATTCGATGATTTAAAGTTCATTGGAAAGCTGTAAGGGTAATCTATTCAATTTTAAGGTCAATTTAATGTTTTGTTGATGTTTTCCTCTTCAATTTAAGGGATGAAATCAGGGGTTTCTACAGGTTTAATAACAAGCCTGGAAATGTTTTTAACTCAGGGAAGTCCTCAGATGGACTTATCTCATCTATTTAAAGGTCTGTATACATTATATAAACAATTCTGTTTCTGTTAGGATGGATTTAAAGCTCTTGAGACCTACAGAACCTACAAAGAAGCTTTTCTCTTCTCTGAAAAATTCAGAGATTAATTTTCAATTTTCAACAAGTGCAACAGAAACTTTAAAGTGTTCCTCATCTATTTAGATTAACTCTAAGGGTTTTAACTAATCAATCTAGGCAGGTTTTAGATTTGAATTTCAATAGAATAGTGCTTTTGTTGGTTTGGGTTCAAGAGTAACCCAACTTAACAAGAATGAAATTTTCACTAAAACATCATCTAAGCATACTTTAATCGATTTCAGATCATCAATTAAGATTCCAGAAACAACTTCCACATCTCAATTCCTCAATTCAAGCTCAGAACACCGTTATCAAACTCAGGTTTGACTGTAGAAGCTCGAAATTTGACTTTTTTTTAAGCCTTCTTCCTAAGAAATTAACACATCAATTAGAGTCTCTTCATCATCTGGAACTCACTCAGATCTTCAGATTTGAGTTCTGTCCTTAATTCCTAGGGATCCAGACTCGCCGCCTGAACTAAATTAGGTATGTGTTCGACAGAGTAAATCAGTGTTTATTACAGTGTTTTAAAGTTAAAATAGCTTCAGTGCATCGCACTAAAGCTTCTTAGCTCCTTAAATGTTTCTCAAATCCTTCATAACAGTCTTCTCCAACTCACCGGAGTTGAGGAAGATGAAGTTGAATCTTAAGCTCCAGTGAATGAAACCTTAAACAAATTTCTTAAAAATGATCAATAATCCATGTAATAACATTCTGGAGCCACCTAGCAAGTTCTAGAGGCTGTAACTCAACTTTGACTCGCCGAAGCTCCAGTGAGTCCAGAAAATACAAAATGCATGTACAGATTAACAAAATTAACTATTTTTAATCCAAAAAATGATTCTGAGGTTTCAAGGAACCTCTTTATCACAATAAAATCCTCGTTTGTTCATTGAAATATAAGGTTTGACAGTAAGCTTGTTTCTTAAAAGATTGATTAGTTTAAGCTCAGGACTTAATTTAACTACTCGATTGAGAAGTTAAATCAAGTCAACAGACGTTATTAATCATAAATATATGGTTAATTTATAATTTGAAATGTTCTTGAGCCGCCATGGACAGCGAACTCAGAAACTTAAATTAAATTTGGGCATTTAATTATAGATGATAGTAATAGGTAATATAAAGTCGATTAGGGTTCATTAGTGATGGAAGGTGATAAAAGAACCCAGTGAAAGTGGAATTAGGCCGACTTCTGTCACCATGGACAGTGAAGTAGTCGGTGAAGGTGAGATATGAATTAAGCGTTTAGGAGATCTAATTAATCGATTAAGTGGATTAGAAATGAATATGGAAGTTAAAAGAAGGTGAACAGTGAGTTAAAAGACAATTAAAATCTCTGGCGAGCTCAAGGAACTCGCCGGAGCTGGAAGAGATGAAGTTAAATTCTACAATTACTCTAACCTAACTAACTAAACTAACTAACTAAGCTAGCCTACTCCTACTCCTACTCCTAGTCTACTGTTACCTGGACGAAGGGGTCAATAGGGTTCCGCCGAAGTTTCATGGCAGGCGATGAAATCAAAGGGTTGAAGAAAGAGCTCCGTTGGGCGAATTTGAGGTGGAGCGGAGGAATCCTAGGGTCGGCGCCTTTGTCAGAGGTGCGGAAGACCACGGTGAATTTCCTCGGCTACTTAAGATGGTTGGAGGAAGTTGGAAGATGGAATGGGGGTTCGCCGGAGGTTTGGAAGAATAGCCTATTGGGTCGACTGCAGTATTAGAAGAGGGAAGGGATCCAACTTGTTAAAATCAGAGGTGAGAGGGGGTATTTATAGCATTTTGTGGCGAAGAGAGGGGCGGGGTCTAGCTGAAGAAGAAGCTCAAGGAGCTTAACCTCCGTCGTCGTCTCCGACGACGGTGAGGTTAACTCCCACGGAAAAATAGGATTTTCGGTTAATCCAGATCGATGGATCAAGTGGAGGTGGTGAGCGCAAGCTGCAAGAGCTTGGGCAAAGAGGAATGATGTCGGCATGGCGGTGATCGCGCGGTAGGATGACTCTCTGCCACCAGCCGTTCGTTTGGCTGGAGAAGAAGAAGAAAAAGAAGAAGACGAAGAGGGATCTAGAAGTAATAAAACCTAAGGACCTATGTGAGAAATAAGGACTCGACTGTAATGAAAATTAAGGACTAAAATGTAAACCCAGGTTTTGAAGGTTTATTTTAGTTTAAATCTTTTCCAACTTTTTATATGTAATAGTAAATAAGGTAAATATTATGTTTACACCTTGAATTTACATCTTTGACCTTTTTAGATTAATTTATTAGATTAAGTAAAATTACTTAAGTTATTACATACTTAGGTATACATCATATTTAATTTACTTATCTTATTAATTAAGGAAATGATTAGCATGATTTCGAGTCCAATTATTATATAAATTATTAATAATGTTATTTGAATGATAAAATGTCATGTTAAACTTATTTTAAGGTCCTTAACTAAATATCCCTTATTCTATAATTAACCCTTACATATTCATAACCTTAGCTAATTAACTAGGAAGACTAATTAATTAGGGGTAATTAGAGATCATGATGAGTGTCTCATCAGTGCTCTACCGTGTAGGGGTCTTCGCAGGACTCTCCCTTCTTGGCTGCCCAGGTAATTCTCTGGTGGACGACTTTCTGATCAAGGGGTATCATCCGACCCGAATCTCTATAGTCATCTAAACATATTGGGTGCCTTAATTGGGTCCAAATAACATCCAGTCCCTCATCTATCCACTAGAGCACATACACAGGAAGGTCCTTAGGTTTCTTTTAACCTAAGAGACATCATTAGATCTTGTTGGGGATTTCTTTCAGATCTAATCAACTCCAATCTGAACCTGAGTTTTGATTCTACATCTTGATTCCACCATTTGATTCAAAAATGTAGCCTAGATATATAGGAAGACTATTTAGAAAACCTGAGTCCCGAATAAGCATGAAAGAAAAGATAATTGAGAATGCCTATAGAAACCATGAATAATATTGCAAAAGGGACATTCAGGAAAAATTTGCGAAATCAATGAACCACATTTTGAACTATATGGAGATGATATGGATACAACTAAAACACAGTTCAACCTGGGATAATCTCTTAGCAGAACACATGGAATTGGCAAAATTACACAACAATGAGTGTCTGCAATGTTGGTCAAGCCCTTCACTTCCAGAAAAATTCTAGGAATTTTTAGAAGAACGGGAAGAATTACTGAAAAGTTATCTAGAACAATTGATCAAAAATACCCATTAGAATTAACAAAACATCTTGGAGTGAGACTAGTGATTAACATGATTTCCCAAATCCCATGTTCAATGATGATAATTGTGGATCCCCAGCCCAATGAATTCAGATTCAAATTTCATAGCAATTCACATTCCTAATCTTGAGACGGGTTGGGAGAATCCAATTGCAGGTGATCACGATTTCGAGCTAGCCCTAGAGATACAAAAGATTGGTACACTAAGCTTAGATTTCCCAGACACCTGTAGTGATGAGATTGCACCAGAACTCCTTGAGGACAAAAATTCCACTCCTTATTCTGATAAGGTGGTCCTCAACGATAATTCTGACATCCCTATAGAGCCCAACCTAGATTCTAGTGATCTAACCCACACTTTTAGCCTAGAATCTGGATCTGAGCCTTATTGGGATGATTGTGAGGCCCCATGCGATACGAATTAGATTTCAAAACTAGAATATAATTCAAGGCCCATATTTGATGAGTACACCTCTTCAGACTCGTCAGAGACGCAGATTGATCTTTCGAAAGTCACGTCGATCTACGATACAGAAACTGAGGAGCTAGAAGAGTTGGATTTGATTGGGTCATTCCTAGCAACCAAGGACTCAAGCCCATTCCTAATAGGAACACCTTTTTAATATCAGAATCTGAAAATAGGTTAGATCCAAGTTAGGTTGCTGAGTCTACACCTTTTGATTTATTCTATGGTGGAACCTCTGATCCCGAATCAGATTCAGAACATGATTCTCGCAAGTTCTCCGACAATTTCAAATCTTACCCTGATTTCAGAGAATTGTTGTTTCCTGACAACTCAAAACTAGTTTACAAGCTCAATAATCATGACCCATCTTTTGATTCTGACGCTGAGGTCAATGATTTGAAAGAAAATAACTCTTGGAGTGAGACTAGTGATCAACATAGTTTCCCAAATCTCAGGTTCAATGATGATAATTATGGATCCCCAGCCCAAATGAATTCAGATTCAAATTTCATAGCAATTGACATTCCTGATCTTGAGATGGGTTGGGAGAATCCGACCGCAAGTGATCATGATTTCGAGCCAGCCCTAGAGATACAAAAGATTGGTTCACTATGCTTAGATTTCCCAGACACCTGTAGTGATGAGATTGAGTCAGAACTCCTCGAGGACGTAAATTCCGCTCCTTATTCTGATAAGCTGGTCCTCGAGGATAATTTTGACATTCCTATAGAGCCCAACCTAGATTCTAGTGATCTAACCCACACTTCCTGCCTAGAATCTGAATCTGAGCCTTATTGGGATGATTGTGAGGCCTCGTGCGATATGAATCAGATTTCAAACCTAGAATACAATTCAAGGCTCGTATTTGATGAGTACACCTCTTCAGACTCGTCAGAGACGTAGATTGATCTTTCGAAAGTCACTTCGATCTACGATGCAGAAACTGAGGAGTTAGAAGAGTTGGGATTTGATTGGGTCTTTCCTAGGAACCAAGGACTCGAGCCCATTCCTAATAGGAACACCTTTTTGTTATTAGAATTTGAAAATAGGTTAGATCCAAGTCAGGTTGCTGAGTCTACATATTTTGATTTATTCTATGGTGGAACCTCTGATCCCAAATTAGATTCAGAACTTGATTCTCGCAAGTTCTCCGACAATTTTGAATCTTACCCTGATTTCGGAGAATTATTGTTTCCTGACAACTCAAAACCAATTTACGAGCTCAATAATCATGACTCGTCTTTTGATTCTAACGCTGAGGTCAATGATTTAAAAGAAAACACCTCTTCTACAGCACATAGAGAACCTTCTAAAACCCATTTTCAACCCCAACTGCAACCGGACTCAATTTCTACTCTGATTCTCCTCTCAATGAGCCAATTGCACATTATTCTCCTTCACATTTCAATCGAGTTTTGGACATTGATCAAACTACAAATCATGCCCCATCCTTCTCTGATCACTTTCATAGGGTTCCTACATCCTCCACTGATTCGTTTCCATTTGAGGATTCTTACTCTGATTAGGCTAATTCGACTCAGCCAAACCCTAGTGATGTAAACACATTTACACTACGTAAAATGTCTATTTATGCATGTTCTTAAGTATAGGATTGCATTTCATGATATAAATATTGCATAACATGCATCATCTTGCATTTAGAGTAGTTTGAATAAAATGGAGGTTAATTGTCTCCTTTTATGTGCTTGGACAGGGCAAACATTTTATCGGGGCCTCGGATCAAAGATCCAACCATATGGATGTGATCAGGGCGACGATTGGAGTTCAACGACTCCAAGATCACCCTAATCAGGCATCCGTAGCATCAGATAGTGACTAAGGAACCCTAGAAGATCAAGGGCCAGGATAGTAAAAATCCACACTTTAGATGACAAATCCGACCACACGGATGAATTCGGATCGACGATCGCAGCCCAACGATGCAAAAATCGAGTCAATCCGACATCCGTGGCACCATCCACAACTTCTAGAAGATGGACGACCAAGATGGCGCCACGTGGCACCATCTCAGCTGCCCAAATGGCCTCCAGCACCGTTGCAGCTTTTCTTCTTCAATCAGCGCGTCGATTCTCCGCCGTTGGATCATGATATAATGGCTGTGGATGCAGCTGGCTAATTCGTCCGCGCGACCTTCTTGACGGCATAGCACAGCGGAGACGCAGGTGCGGGCGAAGCAGAGGTCGCAGGATCGAGTCCCGCGAGCCTCAAATTAGGTGCAAGCGAGCAGGCGCGTGGAGTGTCAAATGGAGATCCAACGGCTGTGCGCGGCCGATAGCGTCGACGTGATATTACATGCGCTGCATGGACGCGCAATCGCACGTGGATAGCCATGCAGCACAGCGAGTGATGGCGTGACTTAAGCCGTCCGATCTTGCGATCGGACGGCTGAGATTCAAAGGATGTGGGAAGCCGTTGCGCGCGTGAGAAGCTGAGCGGGCGCACGTGGGCGCGGAAGCTACGCCCACGTTGGGGCTTTAGTGACGGATTTATCCGTCACTAAAGACCCCTCATTTATTATTTTGAAGTATTAATGTCCATTTTGCCCCCACTCCTTGCAACTATAAAAGGAGACCCCCTCCATACGAAATTCTTATCCCTTCCTTCTCCTCTCTACCCCTCCAAAGCTCAAGAGAAGCTTGTCCCACACCTGGGATGCTCGTCACGAGATAAAGTCTAAATTTTTGTCCCCCTTCGGAAGTGGATCCCGCGACGACGACGGCGTGTTGCTTCATTCCCATTCTTCTGCTTCGTCCTCCTTCGTCCTGCTTCGTTCTCCTTTATCCAAGCATCGTCCCGTCCGGCTTGTCCTCCAAGCAATCGTCGAGGAGGATAACTTCTCTCTCCCATTCTTATTTATAGCTTTTCTAGTGTAGAATTTTTCTACTTTATAGTGTAATTAATTTTCCGCTTTCTAGTGTAACTTTTATTTAGTTTGATTATATAAACAGTTGAAATATTGAATGCATGTTCTCTTTCTCTCTCTCTCTCTCTTTTAGTCTGATAGCTCCATTGTAATTATATCTCCTTGCTTATCAAAAATCCTAAAAAAATATAATTGCGAATATAGAACAACACAGCCTCCCTGTGTTCGACCCGGAATTCTTTTCGGTATAAATTTTATTTGTTGAACACGAATTCTTCGCTTTCAAGCTACAACGACAGGTTTTCCAAAACCAAACACGTTAGCGTAGCAATTCGTATGCGCTCAACATTTTGGCACCGTTGCTGGGGAATCAACATTTTGGCACCGTTGCCAGGGAGGCGACGATCTTTGATTTCTCTTCGCGTTTTGTTACTTACAAATTATTTACTTCACTTTTCTCCTTTCTTATTGTAATTGCAGGTACTCTTTTGAGACGAGCAAAAGCGGTAGATTGGAGTAAAGTGCTGTGGAAGGTTTTGTAAGTTATCCCCCATTCTTTCCCCCTCCATAGATTTCATTCGCCACATTGAATCCAAATTCCAATTAACCTAGGTGTTTGCATAAATCCTAGGAATAGTTTGGTTGTTTGGATTCTCACTCACATTCATTCCACCTTCATTTATATAAAAAAAAAACAAAAAGATAATTTTGTGGGGCAATTTTCAACAAACACACAACGTACACCCACATTCAAAGGCACTCAACCAAATTGATTTGTTTCTACTCAACCGGGTTCTGATCTGTGGAACCGGTACACAGAAACAAACACATAAAAGAGTAGAAATCATTCTAGGTTAACCATCTTTGTGTGCCTAACTTAGTGGTGCATTTGTGGCCAGTTGTTTGGGCCGCACCACTTCAATTAAAATCAACTCATCAAGTAGCTGCCAATTAGGTTCAACTCTTAGGGATTTACCAAGCACTCCACATTCTTTTTAAACTTTAAAGGAAAACATCTTCACCTGTGCTTGCAAAACCTGGTGTGCCAACGAAACCTATTTGAAAACACCTAAAGTTGAATCCTAAAAGCTACTAAGCAAGATTTGAACCTTAAAATTCACCACATCAAAAATAATCTTGCTTGAAAACCACTGGTTGTGCACGCATACACAAATCAATCAATCATTAAGGGCACAACCCATTTAAAGGGCCCATCACATTCCAAAGCACATTCAAACCTACCCCTAAATAAAACAGAGTAGACGTTGGCCTTAAGGATTGAACTCGCTCTTCAGAACTCAGAACGAGATTATTTTCGATTAGTCTGTTTCTACTGTTCAATCTGATGTCTAGCTAGGGGAGCAGAGTCAAACGATCGTGGTTGGGGGGTACACTAGGAACTGGAGGCACAAGCCGAAGGAAGAACCTTCTCCCTAGTCCCTCCTTCTAACTGGTTGGATTGAATAGACGGAAGTAGATCAAATCGTTCCTTTATCTTAAAATGGGTTTTGAGAGTCTGTAGGTCTTTAGGCTAACCCATTTAAGGACAGGTTTGATTGTTTGTATTGCAGGGTGCCTTTCTTCCTCCCGTGTCTCATGAATCCTTCCACATATTTCACGCATTCCCGCTCTTTCCCTCCTGTTGTGAATTATCCTCAACATGACGATTATCCCAACTCGTATTGTAATCAACCATCAGTTAGTTGGGATAATTCAGATTGGGGATACAATTCCGGACCTCCGTGTTTAGGGTCTAACCCTGAATACTTTCATTTTGATTTCTATCCTTCTTAGAGCTACATCGATTATAGATCGTCTTCCTTTTATGAACAGCCTAATACGATCTACAATCAAGAAGGATACACCGATCCTTACCCATCCTCTGATTTCACTGCCTTTAGGTCATCACCATCTTTTCAACAATCTGAAATGACCTATTATCAAGAAGGGTATAACGAATCTCAATTCGTTAATTCCCCTGCATTGAGCCTAAACCCGCCCAACCCTGAACCAACTCATTTGGTTCAGGTTAACCAGGTTCAAGATAAGGTTCTAGCTAACTTGAGGAATATCATTCAATCTTTAGAAGTTCAGCCAATACCTTGCATTGAGAGATTGGAGCCCCTGATTGAAATGATTGATGATTTGAATAAGTCTTTGTTAGATTGGCTCCAGGATGTTAAGGATAAGAACCCGGGTGAGTTTCTACTTGGGAAATTAGCAAAATTGAGGATGAGATTCGTGGTTGCTTTGATTCAATCTTGGAATAATTCCCAGGATGAACCCTCTTCAGGAAAGCCAATGACAGAACCCGCTCAGGCACCTGTTGGGGGGGACATGTGTTACGAGGCTGACCAGATTGAATTAAAATAACCAATTAAGGATGATCTGATTTCTTCACCTGAGATCCCTGAGCCGGGTTAGAAGAAAACATATGTCTCCTTGGAATAGAAAGTGACAACTAATTTTGGGACATACATTGATATGGATCCTGATGGTGAAGATTCAAGTTGCGAAGTCTCACGTGAGTTTTCTGAACACGATTTCTGTGAGACGATTGAGCCTGAGGAATCTGATAGATCATTTGATAGCCCAATAACTGAGGAAACTGATCTTAGGGCACACATTACAGATCCAGGATTACGTTTTCTGGATGAATCAATTCAATGCCCTGATTATCAGTTACACCCCGTTGAGCTTATTGATAATTCTGTTTCTAAGATAATTAGACCCAAGTCAATTATGATTCTACCACATCATTTAGACTTGGAGATTTCAAACGGGGTGATTAACATGCAAGAGGTCTCGGAATTTAACATTCGGAATGAGGAGGATAGGAGCTAGGAAATTCTGATTTGGGAAGTTAATTTTGAAGGAAATGGAAGATTGAGTCGAAGGGTTCTTTTTAAGCTGAAGCCATCAAATCAAAACCCTTACGACATTTGTTTCGAGGATGTCAAACTCAAGCACACATTCAATGATTATCCTTTTGAACTTCAATTCTCTATAACCCGACTTTTTGGTCTTGGGTTGCATCCTCATAAATCGCAGGCCCGTCCCCGCTTGCATTCTGATTTTAAGTTCTGGGTAAGTTTTATCCAGAACCTAAGATATTCTTGATTATGGGGGATGGGTCTGCACCACAATATGGTCCACATCTATGGACCGCTGTTGACAGGTCGGAGGATTCTTCTATTTATTTTAATTTTGACCTGCACTTGTGAATTCCTCATTTCTTTTCTTTGTATAGTGTGCCTAGCTGAAGGCACTAAACTCAACACATATACAGTTTTTTTTCGTTTTCATCTCGGAGCGGACCTGACATTCACGCAATTCAGGTGCTTTCTATGTTTTTCCACTCTGTTTTATGTCTTTTTAATACAATGAGGACATTGCATTAGATAGGCATGGGGGGGTGGATATTTATCTCTGAATTCATTCGTCAGCTCCGTAGATTTGTTTTATTTTCTTTTATAAAAAAAAAAATTTGAAATTAGGAAAGAGAATTTGGGTTTAAGAAAATTTTCAATCTTAGGAAATACTACATTATGATTTGAACACAAAGACCCTTCAGGTCATTGGACTTAATTAGCCTGTGTATCCACTAAAATGTGGATTTGTCTTTGAGTCCTCGCCGTCTTAATTCTATTATAATTGGAATAAATAAGTTTGGGTGATAAGTACATGACTTATCAACCCGCCCTCTGATTTGGGGGAATTTTGAGTCTTAAGCATCTACACACTTTCTTTGCACTGACTCGTTGTTCGGCAATTCTAACGGAAATTGGGTAGCTAATGAAACTTCTAGGGTGATATGGCTGGCAAGTTATCGTGGGTAACAGCCCATAGGTAGGTTGTCCAGAGCCCAGTCACTGGACCTTTCTCGTTTTCCTGCCCTTAGGTAAATTTTAGACCAGGGAAGCCACCTACTTAAAAAAAAATCAAAAAGAAAAGGAGAAAAGAACAAAAAGAAATAAGCCACACTTCGCCACATGAGTATGGTTGGCAAGTTATCGGTGGTAACAGCTCATCGACCGGTTGTCCAGAACCCAGCTCAGTAAATGCACTAAAAATTTCCAAAACACTTAGGAAGAAGTGAAGTAGAATAAACCAGGGAGATATACACTGGATTCACCCTTGTGTTGACCCCGTAAAAAATAAAAGTAGGGAGAAAGCTACCGGTTGTAAAGACACACCTTTAGGCAGAAGTCTTTTTGAGGTCACCTAGAGGCGTAGAAATCCGAAGTCCGTTTTAATTACCGGTTAACGAGTCTATCACAATCATAATAAGATGCTTAAAGCTTAGGGTTCTCATCAAATCTTGGGTGAGTTGAATGACCATAGAAAGTCACTCTTAACCCCTAAAATTTGAAAATCCAAAAAAATTAGAAAAGAGTAAAAAGAAAAAGAAATTTTTCTTTGAATAAGGCGAGGGCTTGAGGCGGTCTGCATTTTGGCTGATACCCGAGCGCTGTTGCGTCTTTGAAAGTTCAGTTCCTAAGTAGATAATTTCTTAATGATTGAAAATAAATCAGGTCCAAATAATCCAACCTAATTCTTTTATAAATAGCATATAGTTTTTGCTAGGGACTAGCAAAAGATAGGCATGAGGGTATGATGTAAACACATTTACACTACATAAAATGTCTATTTATGCATGTTCTTAAGCATAGGATTTCATTTCATGATATAAATATTGCATAACATGCATCATCTTGCATTTAGAGTAGTTTGAATAAAATGGAGGTTAATTGTCTCCTTTTATGTGCTTGGATAGGGCAAACATTTTATTGGGGCCTCAGATCAAAGATCCAACCGTATGGATGTGATCAGGGCGACGATTGGAGTTCAACGACTCCAAGATCGCCCTGATCAAGCATCCGTAGCATCAGATAGTGACCGGGGAACCCTAGAAGATCAAGGGCCAGGATAGTGAAAATCCTCACTTTAGATGACAAATCCGACCACACGGATGAATTCGGATCGACGATCGCATCCCAACGACACAAAAATCGAGTCAACTCGACATCCGTGGCACCATCCACAACTTCTAGAAGATGGACAGCCAAGATGGCACCACGTGGCGCCATCTCAGCTACCCAAACGGCCTCCAGCACCGCCGCACCTTTTCTCCTTCAATCAGCGCGTCGATTCTCCGTCGTTGGATGAAGATCCAACGGCTGTGGATGCGGCTGGCTAATTCATCCGCGCGACCTTCTCGACGGTGTAGCGCAGCGGAGACTCAGCTGCAGGCGAAGCAGAGGTCGCGGGATCGAGTCCCGCGAGCCTCACATTAGGCGCAAGCGAGTAGGCACGTGGAGCGTCAGATGGAGATCCAACAGCTGTGTGCACCCGATAGCGCTGACGCGCTATTACACGCACGGCATGGATGCGCGATCGCACGCGGATGGGCGCGCAGCGCAGCGGGTGATGGCTTGACTTAAGCCGTCCGATCTTGCGATCGGACGGCTGAGATTCAAAGGATGTGGGAAGCCATTGCACGCGCGAGAAGCTGAGCGGGCACGTGTGGGCGCGGAAGCTACAGCAACGTTGGGGATTTAGTGACGGATTTATCCGTCACTAAAGACCCCTCATTTATTATTTTGAAGTTATAATGTCCATTTTGCCCCCACTCCTTGCAACTATAAAAGGAGACCACCTCCATACGAAATTCTTATCCCTTCCTTCTCTCTACCCCTCCAAAGCTCAAGAGAAGCTTGTCCCACACCCGGGATGCTCGTCACGAGATAAAGTCTAAATTTTCGTCCCCCTTCGGAAGTGGATCCCACCACGACGACGGCGTGCTGCTTCGTTCCCATTCTTCTGCTTCGTCCTCCTTCGTCCTGCTTCGTTCTCCTTCGTCCAGGCATCGTCCCGTCCGGCTCGTCCTCCAAGCAATCATCGCGGAGGATAACTTCTCTCTCCCATTCTTATTTACAGCTTTTCTAGTGTAGAATTTTCCTACTTTATAGTGTAATTGCTTTTCCGCTTTCTAGTGTAACTTTTATTTAGTTTGATTATATAAACAGCTGAAATATTGAATGCATGTTCTCTTTCTCTCTCTCTCTTTCTCTCTCTCTCTCTCTTTCTTTTAGTCTGATAGCTCCATTGTAATTATATCGCCTTGCTTATCAAAAATCCTAAAAAAATATAATTGTGAATATAGATCAACGTAGCCTTCCTGTGTTCGACCCGGAATTCTTTTTGGTATAAATTTTATTTGTTGAACACGAATTCTTCGCTTTCAAGCTACAACGACAAGTTTTCCAAAAGCAAACATGTTAGCGTAGCGATTCGTATGCACTCAACACCTAGCTATACACTTCAACATCCTTTTGAGCTCCACAACATCTGGTGGGTACTGCATCTTTTGGTCCACATTCATCAACCTACCAGATTGATTGGGTTTAGGCTGCATCATCAACCTGCTGACCTAAACAACCACCTGGTTGGACCAACCAAGCTTTTGATCATGGTGCTTGTTCTACAAAATTCATCTAATTTGACCACTCCTCCATACCATGTTCTGCTCGACTGAAGGCATTGAATTTAGCTCTTAACAAGAGACAACCCGTCATTCCAAAAAACTGAGATCCTTCTAATTATCCTTTTGTACTTCACGTCCATTGCACTTTGAGATCAGTTTTAGAACAGTCAACTCCACCTTTGGTACTCGTATCAGATCTTAAAATCATCCGCAATAGCCATCCTGACCCGTTCACCCACCTGATATTCCTATTCTAATTCCTAAACCCAAAACTATCTCATACCCTCCGTTTACAATGAGGACATTGCAAAACTTAGGCATAGGGGGTTGTTCAAGTGCAAACGTACAAAAATTTTCAAGTTTCTGAAGGATTCTCACAAAAAATACATATTACAAAAAATAAAAAAAATAAAAAATTGAAAAAAAATAAAAAATGGGAGAAGGGAAAAAATTTTGAATGAATTGAATGCATATCATTCTTGAGGAGGAAAACAGGAGGTGACTTTGAAATGTCAAAAAGGAGCACAATTTGAAACAAAAAGAGTTAGTCATTAGTAAAAGATTAAGGAATCTACTAAGTTCTAGACCAAATCAAAAGAAAGAAATAAAAGACAAAAGTGCTAAGAGACAAAAATATTAGTATGAGTGCTGATCTTAGGCCTCTTGGGTTTATTTTAGGCTTAAAAATTCAAGTATTTGTTAAGATCTGGATAGTCCTCAAGAGGTTGAGGAAAATGCGAGGCTTAAGTATTAGGTCTAAGGCTTAGGGATTATTCGACCTCGGTAGCTAACCTCTAGTTTGCGGGACTTGATAACTTAAGCACCCTAATCCACACACAGTCTGGTTTGGTGCACTTAAATATCAAAATCACGCAAATGCTTTAATTCTGTTCTAAAAATGCCACCTAGATTAGGAGCAGCTAATCAACACAAGTTAATTTGTATGAGTTCCCAGTGTGGAGAGGAGGGAAATTTCCCTCGAAGATGCACAATAACATACCGTCTCTTCGATGCTTGTCTCCTAGGATATCTAAATATCCTACCGGGGGCACGTAAGCACCTTCTGCTGATTCAGGTGTCATGGGTGGGATTATCCCGAAATGTCGATTACCAGGACCTGAATTTAGCTATAGAATGCCATGGGCGGTACTATCTCGAAGTGTTGAAAGCCAAGGTTCTGGGGGTTGCCATGGGTGGCGCTATCTCGAAGCATAGAAAGCCAGGGACCCTACGAGGATTGATGGTGGGAGCAAGGAATCCAATATAGACCGTGTTGTAAAGCCAATCCGAAGCTAGAAATAAAGAAAAGAGAGAGAAAACTCTCCAAAAATACAAAAAATCTTCTGTCTCTCTCTTATAAAACATGCACTGCAAACTGAATTGAGATTAAAAATGTTTTAAGCATGGGTGCTTTAACCGCGAAGTTCAACGAACCTTAGGTTAGTTCCTGTGGGCCTTAAAAACCTTCGCAGAGGACTGAGGATAAAGTTGGTCAGGTCTAGATCTTGGCAGGTACTTGAGTACCTCTAGGCCTATTGTTGGCATTCTGACCTAATCAAATAAAAAGTACACACCAGAGATCTGAACATATGGTCTAGAATTTGAGTTAATTCCATGAGATTTTGCTAAGGGACTAGCAAAATTTAGGCATAGGGGTATGATGATAGCATCATCATCAGCCATATCTAGCTTTATTTAGTCACATTCCAACAATAAATGTTCCTACATAACCACCAAAGGATCGAAATTCACTACATAATCCATTCAGAGAGAAATACATGAAAATAGGGTTAAAACTGTAGTTTTAATAGAGCATCTCAATTGCAAAATAATCATGGGTTTCCTCAAGGGTTAAATAAAGGTCAAATGGTCTTAAATGTGTAACAAGTGAGTCCGTGCAGATAGAAATGGGTTTTCGTGTGTTTCGAGAATTAAATGACTTCTAAAATCCTAAAACAGACCTGCTTGATTAACGGGAATTATGGTAAGGATAAAATTCACCTAAACCTTCTAAAATTAATATAAAAATACTCTCTAGGGTTTTACAACCTTGATTTAACCATTGGAACCCATCTTGACCCAAAATATAGCCACAGACAAACTTTTACCCTAATTTGGGTTTTCGCAAAAATTACCTAGTCAAACTAGGTCAAAACTAAAATCCAACTTTACCATTGGATTCATTAGGTCCAAATTAGGTTTGTACCAAAATTTGGGCCGAATATGAGATCATCTTGACCTAGTTTGCAATTTGGTTCTGTCTGACTCTTTTTTCTCACATGTATGCCCCTAACTTTCCAATAAATTACATTTGGGTCCACAACTTTATCATATTCTTCTTCAAATAGGTCCCTGCTGCCCTCAACTCCTAATCCTAAAGCTCCAACGACCTCAATTTGGCAAGATCTCTGTGATTTCTTGATGAATCCCTCTCAAAATTAAAAGGGAAACTCATCAAGTAATTGCCTTCCTTTTCAACCAAATTCGAAGCTCCAGATCTTACCCAAATCCTCATGCAAATCCTTCAAAGTGTTGGGTTTCCAACTTTGATGACCTTTCGAGCTTGGGAAGCTTGCTTCCCAAGCTCTAATCACCCTATAACGACCTATGTAAGACTCCCCAAGGCATACCATTCTACCCACACTCGAATTCAACCGGATTCACCTTTAATTTCGTCTCTCCTCATCCAACCGAAGCTCCTCGATGTCTGATGAGCTCCTCTGACTCCGTCCTTCATCTGCGTGCAATACCGATGATGGATTTATCTTCCTTGCTCTCTTTCGCATCATGCTGTACCCGCCGATTCCCTATCTCCTTCCTCGCCGTCCCCCACCACAGAACCTCTCTTCCACCGCGCCAGCCAACCACAATCGACGTCACTCCTACCTCCTTCATCCATAATTTTAGGTTCCAACACTTCCTCTTCCTCTCAACTTTTTTCCCCCTAATTTAACTATTGTTTCAGCCCTCGACACACATGACCATCTCCGTCTTCCCCGTCTCCGGCCACTCCTCCGATGAGGTGTTCCCATCGCTACACCGCTCCATACACCTCATCACACTCCCTACACTTTTGCCTTGACTCCACCAACCAAAGCCCTCTCTTTATTCATCGTCCCATCCACCCAAATACCTCCCCGAACAACCCATCATCCTTCGTCCAGTTCCGTCTCCGCCAGCCACCTACACACCCTCTCACACTACACCACAACCACTGCCACAATTGTCGTCACACGAAAAAGTTACTGAATGTGTTTAACATGGTTGAGAGGCCATTCTTTGGAGTTTCAGGCGATCATGTCCGTCCACCATTACCACAGCTGCAAGCGAGCTTCAGGTTTGGTCCTCAGGCTGCTACCTCCAGGTTTGGGCTCCAAGTGACGCGGATTCACCTCAACAACACACTTGCCAGGTCAACTGAAGCCATTGACCGCCACAAGCACCTCAATTGAGTCCACCTTCCATTGCAGCAGAAAAGAAGATAGGGACTAATATTCCCACATAGTTGAGCGGCAGACCACCAGTAGCGGATATATTGATTTTGTGTTGATAGCTCATCGGCTCAAGTAACACACAGGGGGTAAGGTCCCCGCTCACCCGCACTCACTCGATTACCCACCTAATCTATACTCACACCTCGGCTGCGACCCATGCCTGCTGCCCTGGTCCCGAGTACTCGGATCCCCATTTACCTGATTACCTATTACTGTGCAAGGCTCTGGGAGAGTGGAACCCAGAGAGAGAATGATAGAGAAAGCACAGGGGCAAGGGGTGGTTTTGCTCTCACTGGCACCTGTGCGACACTTAGTTGCAAGGAGAAGAAAGGCTAAAGAAGAGTTGTGAAGAAGAAGGAGACAAAGCAGAGAAAGGAAGAAGAGAGACCCTTGAGTCTCTTGAAAAACACTGTAGCATCAAACGTTTAAGACATCAATCCTACCATCAGACGTCTGATTTGAGCTTCTTAACTTAATTGATATTGTGCATCTATTTGCTATTATTGTGAGGGGTAATTGGTGATTCAAATCACCATTTTACCCCCATTCTTTTTGCACTATTGACATTTGCTTTCATTTGAATATCATTATTTGGGGCTCTAGTATTGCGTATGTTGTGCTTGAATTATGATCTTGAGATTAATTGTTCCTTGCTCCTTGCGTTCGACCTCGGACTTCAACTTCAAGTATAAATCTTATCTGTTATTCGCATTGATTCAACCTATATTGCAACGCGATGATTCTAAAACATGTTTCAAAGTGACTAACACAACCTACGTGCCCCCTTGGTGCCTTCTTTCTCTATCTTCCTCTCCCTTGTGCAATGTGATTGCGTAGCAATCATAGGTCTTAATTGACCTAAATTAGGCTAGGACTTGGCATAAATTATGATAGTTCATTCATGCATAAGAGTTATTTGCATCTTTACTTTTCTTCCTATAGCTATGCAAAGAATAATGCTATAATATACTAATTAGGTACATTATATAAATTGCATGAGATAAGAAGCTCAGGAGCTAGATCTGAGACAGAATCTGAAGCTAGACCTGAACCCAGAGTTGCAGCAGAGTTGAAGCAGAAGACCTAGAATAAGATGTAGTAGATAATAATGTAAGGGGTTGAGGTATGCCATTCTGTTAAGCAGGAATAAAGTAGTAAATTATGAAGAACTTAGGTCCATCCTAGCCCTAAGATAGCCTAGAAGCTTCCCCAAGCCTTAGCCACCCTTAGATTAAGTCACTGTACCTTAGGAAGCCTTAAAACCCGATTTCCAACCTCTATCTGGATGTCCAGATGAGTTACAGGACGTCCTAAACCCTTAGCCACAACCTCCGCACCTAAAACCCACTTCTACAGCATTATTGCACGTCCAGACACTTGGTCAGACATCCAATTTTTGCAAAATACCCAAGACAGAACCCAGAATCCCTCCTGACTTTGATTGGACATCCATACAATAAGTCTGGACTTTTGATTTTTCATTATAATATGTCTGGTAACTTTATTGCACATCCAGAACTATTCTCCAATTCATGTTTTGGAATTCAAGCCTTGATCTTGAGTTCTTAGGTCCCTAAACCTAATTCTAACCCCCTAGGAACCTAAATTAACGTTCCCTAACCCTAGTACATCATCTCTAGACCTCCCTAAGGACCTAATTAGGTCCTCACTAAGCGTAATTGACTTGGATCTTAGTCCATTCCATCAGCCTATTCAGTTGGACTCATTGAGTCCAATTGAGCCATGATCTCAGCACACATGTTCAATTGGACTTAATGAGAGTCCAATTGACCTAGACCTAACTTAATTGAGTTATTTTACTCTCAATTATGGTTTCACACATCTAATTAAACTTGTCTAAAGTTTAATTGCATTTTACGTTAGTGAATTAGGGTTTGCAACCCTGATTTGAGACTTACCTTGACCTAAACCCACTAGAACCTAACCTAATCAACCTAGCCACCTAGGTTTTGACCCACACACAACCACACACACCATCTACACGAAAATACCTAGCCTAGAGTTCTCTAGAACTCTCTACCATGTGTTGTTGCCTTGGTTGCTAAAAATAGCAACCAAGATGCATTCAATTTTTAGATCCACCAAATGTAGATCTAAAAACCACCCATCCATCCTTTCTCTCACTCTCCCACGAGCTCCCACCATAGGCCTCTCTAGAGAGTTCCATACTTCTCTAGAGAGGCTCCCTTGGGTCAACTTAAAGGACCTTTGGGTGGCCATTTGCACCCATCTAGCCTTCCATCTAGTTTTAGCTTCATTCCACCTCCATTACTCCACCTCCATCTCCACGAGCACACTATGGCATCTCCATCACCTCCACACCAGGCCTAGATCACCTCCAACCTCTCTCCAAGGGCCGGCCTAAGCACCATTGGCCGCCCCTCCTTCTCCTCTCAATTAAGTCAAAGGCCATCAGAGCCACCTTCGAATGCCCTTATTTCCGTTAGCTAAGTAGAATAGTTCCTCATAGATTTACTGCTTTACTATTGCTTAGTAGTGTAGTTCCATATTCTCTCCCAATGATGCATGCATAATCCCCCCATAGATTCATGTATGCAGTCATTTTCTATTAGCTAAGTTATTGCTTTCAAGCCTTCCTATATAAGCTTTCCGTGAGCTTCACTCTGTAGCCACCATGATGCAATCAATGAAATCATCTTTTATATATCTCTATGTCTATTTGTGAAAATCACCATGAGCCGATTGCCATATTTCCTTGTGATTAAAGTTGCATATGCGAATTTGTATTCTTTTGCAACTAAGCATGTTGTGCATCAATACTATTTATTGTAAACTGGCATGCATTTCTAAATAAGTAGAGAGAGCTAGATCAAATTCAAATCTACATTTTCTACATGCCTCCCAAAGATGACCGATTGGGACTCATGTCTCATTATTTTATAAATTATTTTTTATGAGCATTTTCATGCACTATACTACGACAAGATCTCTATTTTCAAAACATGCACGAGAACCACCATCTGCCAAATGGTGCCATTGTTAGGGAGGCAACGGAATTGATTTCGATCTTTTGAGCTGTTAATGACAAATATTCCTCTGCATGTTTGTTGGATTTGTAGGAAAGCAGGAAAAATGGAATCTAGCACACATCGGACGTAGAAAAATCATCAGGTGCACATCTCCTATTAGATTAGGATTTCCCTTTCGAACCCTAAGTTAGATTTCCTTCTAGAAATTTCATTTGAAAAAAAACAAAGCCTATTTATTATCGTGAAAAAAAAAACAAAAAAAAAGTCTAGGTAGTTAGATTAGGTCACCATTTGAATCTTAGTTTAGTTTGCTTAAAAAAAAAAGAAAAAAATATTTGAAAAAAAAGCTTTTCCCTTCAAAAAAAAAATTCAAAAGTTTTTGAAAAAAAAATTATTTTAAATTCAAATACCTTTTACAAGCTTTCACACCATTCTCTGATTTTCGACCATATTTCAAATTCCGACTTAAAAATTCAAATGCTAGAAAATTAATGAGCGAAAAATTCTAAAATTCCAGATATACTTTCATTTTCAAACCATATTTCAAACGGTAGCAATCATTTGAAGATATTCAAAGTAGAAAATTTTTAAAAATTAACAAAGTGCAAGGGGATCAAAATGACCCAGATTTGAAAATTTTCAAAATTCAAAAATTAGGTTATAGCAATCCGCGAATCTATTTTGACTAAAAATGGTAGAGTTTGAAGGTTGATCTCATTAGCTTTAATTTACATATTTTTTGTGAATTTTTGAAGAACATTTGATACTATTTCAAAGTAAAAAACTGACCAGGGATCAAAATTCTTGATCTGACCCCCTAGTGTTTAGAAATCTCTATAAATTTGGATGAAACTGTAAAAATTATGAAAAAATATTCTATAAAAAGATAATTAAAGAAGGGATCTACTTACAAAATTTCAACTTATTCTAATTCCATTTTTTATCAGAGAATTGTTCTTATTTCATGGTTTGCTGAAAAAAATGAAAAAAAAACCCTAGAATTGCATGAACCCTAGGTTACACCTTTAGGGTTACACTCTAAAGACCACACATTTGTGCTAACCTAGACTTAGTCAAGTCTATTGTTTGGCTAGTGAGCTTGGTCACCTTATGGGCCACTCACCAAACCCCAGTAAAAAAAAGGGTTAAAATTATTTTTAAAACACAGAATAAACCTGAATTCGTTATCGTACTACTGGGTGGTTTCAACCGCTCTTACCAAACCTGGTGACTAAGTCTGTGGGGTAGTGTCAAACGACCACGGCTCGGGGGTTAATGGAACCGGAGGCATAAGCTGAAGGAAGAATCTTCCCCTCAGTCCCCTGTAACCAGACTAGGTGGGTTAGCTTGAGAGGCGGAAATTACTTTCAGTCGGTTGTATGATGCATTTTTCTTCAGGAATTAAACTTAAAATGAAAAATCTGGTCATCTGATCATAAGGACCATCTAATTGACAGGGCCTTAGCCTTGTTTGGCTAGCTACACCAACCTAAGGATAGGTTGGTGCATGAAAGTAAGGAGGTCACTCAGACCTCAGTTGGTTGGACCTTGGGAGCCTCTCCCAAGGAGGCGAGTCACATCGCCCGGGCCATCTTTGCCCCCACCCTCTTCTTCTATCTTCTTAGCTGCAATGGCTAACCTTGGACCCTGACCTAGTCAGGATCCAACAAATCTGGACCCAATGGCTCATCTGGAAGCTTGGGTCATTGAATCTGAGGAACAAAAAAAATAGAGTATAGACTGTATCTTGAACACTTTGGACAGAATGCAGCATCCACCATGAGGAGAATAGCTATGGGATTTCTACGATCCGGCAGCACAGATTGTTGCACCTCTAGTCTGGATTCCCGTAGGTAGAGACGCATTCGAGCTCAAGCCCAATCTAAGCGGGCTGATTCAAAATTAGTTCTATGGAAACTCGAACGAGGATCCATTCCAAGATCTAGAGGACCTGAGTCGAATTGCGAAAATGGCTCGACCAAGGGATGTAGATCTTGGAATTGTTCTGATGAAGCTATTTCCGTTTTCTCTTAGGGATAAAGCTTCATACTGGTTCAAAACCATCGGGAAGTCGATGGGAACATGGTCGGAATTACGGTGTAAATTCCTATAGAAGTTCTTCCTGATCAGTCACATGAACATGATGAGGCGTGCGATTACGACTTTCTCCCAAGGACTTGAGGAGAAGTTGCATGATGCCTAGGACCGATTTCATGATCTCCCGAGGAAATGCCTGCACCATGGTGTGCCCAAATGACACTTAGCTCAGATTTTCTACCATGGGCTGGACGACACACATCGGTACCTGGCCGATGCATCCATTGGCAGGAACTTCCTCGCTAAAGACAAGAACAATGCATTTAAGTTGTTCGAGTCATTAGCGGAGAATTCAATGAATGTCGTGTTGATGAACCAGTTCTAGCAACCTGGACAGCAATGAGTGAGTGTTAATGATGCTCAAGCAAAGTCTATCCGAGCTGACATGAGCATCATCACCAAGGAGCTGGGTAAGATGGATCTGCTGGGAAAGAAAATTGATAAAGTACTTCATGTTTGACTGGAGTTGCCCGGAAGCTCTGCTGCTCCTAAATCTTCTCATGCACCCTGAGCCCCTCCTGCTCGAGTTAATCTACTCACTAGGGATGCACCTCCTCCATATTCACGGGACCCTGTGTATCAGGATCCTGCGAACAATCTCGATCTGGCACCATATGATCAGGGTTACTGATGCGGAAAATTACGCGATTTTTAAGATTAGGGTTTTAAGTAGCTGCAATGCATAAATCCGATAACTTTTAAAAGTTGTAACCTAGATAGGGGAGTATCTAGGGTCATCTAAGGAGGCAATATTTGATAAATCAATCTCTTGCTTGGAAAATCGATCTCAACTTTCTTTTTGGTCATTTCAACTATATCATTTTTTCAGAGTTTCGAAATAAAGGAAAACACGAGTTGTTGGCAGGAAAAGAACTAACACCTAAAATGCTAAAGGCTAAGTGACAAAAGATAACCTCTTCCTAAGCTCAACCTGGGTGGATGGAGGCCTAGGTTAATTAGAAAAAGGGAGTGAAATTACACTAGAGATAAAGCAAGTAGTGCAATAAAAAGTGAAACAAAAATTTAAGGCACTTTAAAATTACGACCAAAAATGTTTTACACAAAACCCTAATAGAGGAAAGCTTGTCCTACAACTATCAAGGTACAAAAATAAAATAAGAACTAAAGGTCCTGATGATGAAGATGGTGAAGAGGTGAAGCTCCTTGCTCCAAGCTTAGTGGCTCCTAGGCTTGAAAAGGGCTCCTCCTCCTTCCTTGCTATGCTCCTCCAAGGTTGTGTCCTCCAAGGTGGAAGCTACCACCTTCAATGATCTCCTTCAAGGGTGGACATGCACCACCCTTTCTTCTCCTTGCCTGGTCATCCTCCTTGATGTGGAATGCTCCTCCTTCTTGGCATGGCACAAAGTGAAGGAATGGGTAGAAGAAGGCACCAAGGGGGTGGTTGATGTACCCCCTTAATCTTCTTCTCTACTCCTTCTTCTTGGTCGTAGGTATGAGGTGGGTATAGGGTAGATTTAACTAAATGGAGGACGGAGATGAGTTTTGATGGTGGATGTAGGGTGGTGATGGAAGGGATAGTTGGCACCAAAATATGCTAGGAGTAGGTGGTCTTTTTGCTAGAGCTTAGGTACTAGGGTAGTAGGTTTTGGTGCCATGGAGGTGGACTAGCTAAGATAAGCTAGCTTAGATAGCTTAGCTAGTAGGGAGTAGGGTTGGAGGCATTTGGAGCTAGGGTTTGTGAAGAGGAGCTGGACAGAAGAAGTTTGGAGCTGAACTGGAGCTAACAGCTGCTGAAGAGGATGGCATGGAGCTACTTTAGCTAGCTTAGCTTGCTAGTTCTTTGCTAGCTGCTAAGCCAAGCTAAAGTAAGTTGGCTTCAGCCACAAAGAGCTAAGGTGAGCTGGGTCTAGTGCTCCCAAGGAGGATTAAGCTGGTTGAGGTAGCTAAGGTAGCTTAACTCTAATGAGTGTTGGGGTTCTTGGGATCTCGCAATCTGTATATCCTTAACACTCACAAAAACACATTAAAAAGACAACAAAAAGTGCAATGCATGCCTAGACTAATTAATGCCTAAATGCAGCCCAAAAACCCATTTGTGGAGCAAAATCCTAACAGCTAGGTTTATTTTAATGCATAAGAATGATGATAAACTGGCATTTATCAGTTACACACCACACAATGATTATGACATGTATCCCCTTGATGAATATACACCTCAGACGTCATCGGCCTATGAAGACGTTAGTGTTGTTTAGGGATATGGGTTTAATAACCCGTACTCAGAGACGTATAACCCTGGTTGGCGCCAGCATCCAAGCTTCTCCTGGTCAGGTAACTCACAGAGACCACATCAATATCCATACTACCAGACCAAGCAGTATGGGAATGCACAGAACTTGAACTATAGGTAGCAGCCATTCCCATCTCAGCAGCAGCAACCCCATTCTATATGCCAGCCGTTACATCAAGCTGCCATTCACCCTCCAAAGCAAGTTGATTTGGAGGCATTAAAAGAGGAGCTGCAAGAATCAATGCGAAAGTCTACACAGGATAGCTTGCAGATCATGAGGGAAATGGCGGACCAGATACAGAACATACAAAACACGCAAAACCAGTTGCTATAGGAGCATAGGACCCAGGGAGCCTTGCCTTACCAACCTGTCCCATACCCACGATATGTGCAAAACCAAGGTGCCCTGCCTAGGTTTCAAGAACCATAGGGACAGGCACATGCCATATTACAGGTGCCTCCTATGCCACCTAGTTATGCTCAAGGCCAGCTGATTTTGATACAAAACCCTGCATACTCAGCACCTTCCACTTTGTTGAAACAGAGAAGTACTACGTTATCAAATTTGGTTTTGAAAACCTATCGTTGTAGTTTGAATATCGAAGAACTTGGGTTCAACAAATAAAATTTATACTGAAATAGAAATCCCGGGTCGAGCTCAGGGAGGCAGACGTTTGATTAAGAATATACATTTGTTTTATTTGTCACGAAATAGAATAGTTGGTTGAAAACTATCTATCTATTTAAAAAATAATAAATAGAAGAGAGAGAATATTATAAATAAAAGAAAAAGGTATGTAGAATAAACATGGATTTCATTATCAAAAATTGTTCATTACACTGCTCATTATGACTAGAAAGTGGGAAATTATTAAACTAGAAAGCAGTAAATCTATTCTAGAAAGAAGGAAAAAGAATGGAGAGAGAGATATCCTCCTCGACGATCTCTTGGAGGACGAGCCGGATGGGACGACGCTTAGAATACGGGGAACGAAGTGGGAAGAAGGAGGACGAAGTTGAAAGAACGGGAACGAAGCAGCATGTCGTCATCGTTGCGGGATCCACTTATCGAATGCAAAGAGATGACAACCATAGGATGCCCCACGAAGGGGGACGAAGGTGGAAAAATTAGGATTTTTACTCTAAAGGAGCATCCCAGGTTTGGGACAAGCTCTTAGAGCTTTGGAAGGGGTGAGAAAAGAGAAGAAGGGATGAGAAATTCGTATGGAGGGGATTTCCTTTTATAGTTGCAAGGAGTGAGGGCATTTTGGTCATTACATGTTGAAAAACATTAATTCAGGACCATTATTGACGGATAAATCCGTCACTAAAAGCCTGAACATGGCCTTCATGGGCGATGCTCACACGCTTGCTCGCCTTCCGCACCCCAACGTGTGCCCACGTCCATCAGATCTTGGTCGTCCGATCGTGAGATTGGATGGCTAAGAGCTCTCCTCGCCGCGTCTCAACCTCGCGCCTTACGCGTGAGATCCTGCATCACGCGGGGCGTCAGATAGCATGTGGATGCTATCGGCTGCATGGAGCCTTTGGATCTTCATCGCATGGCTGATCACCCCCGTGCACCCGCTCCAATTTGAGGCGTGCGAGGGCTCTATCCCGCACCTCCTCGTCTGGATGAGGTGCTCAACCAACGTGCTACGGGAGCATTTGTGTCGAGCGCACAACACAAGCACGCATGCCTCGCAACCGTTGGATCTTGATCCAACGGTGGAGAAGCGTTGGCCAGAAGAGCTTCAGCGGCTGCGTGCGGCCGGTTGGGTTGCTAAGATGGTGCCACGTGGTGCCATCTTGGTCGTCCATCTTCTGAGTGATGTAGATGGTGCCATGGGTATCTGATTGGATCGATTTTCATGCCGTTAGGCTTCGATAGTCAATCTGAACCCATTCGTGTAGTCGAATTTGTCGTTTGAAGTGTGGATTAACACCATCTTGGCCCTTGATCTTCTAGGGTTCCTCGATCTCTATCTGATGCTTAGGATATCCGATTCAGGCGATCTTGGAGTCGTTGAACTCCAATCGTCGCCCTAATCAGATTCGTACAGTTGGATCTTCGCTCCGAGGCCCCGATAAAAAGTCATCCTGTCCCTGACCATAAAAAGGAGACAATTAACCTACATTTTATTCAGACTAATCTAAATGTTAGATGATGCACGCTATGCAATATTTATAGTATGTAATGTAATTTTATGCTTAAGAATATACATAAATAGACATTTTATGTAATATAAACATATTTACATCACACCCCCATTCCTATCTTTTTCTAGTCCCTAACAAAAACTATATGCTATTTATAAAAGAATTAGGTTGGATTATTTAGGCATAAGTTATTTTCAACATTAAGAAAATTTTTACTTAGGATCTGAACTTTCAAAGACACAACAGTGCCCAGGTATTTGCCAAAATGCAGACCGCCTCAAGCCCTCGCCTTATTCAAAGAAAATTTTCCTTTTCTCTTTTTCTTCTTTTCTAATTTTTCTTTTGGATTTTTGAGTTTGGGGTTAAAGAGTGGCTTTCTACGGCCATTCAACTCACCCAAGATTTGTTGAGAACCCTAAGTTCTAAGCATCTTATTGTGAATGTGATAGACTCGTTGATCGACAATTAGAATGGACTTTAGGTTTCCACGCCTCTAGGTGACCTTAAAGAGAGTTTTGCCTAAAGGTGTATCTTTACGACCGATAGCTTTCTCCCTACTTTTATTTTTATGGGGTCAACACAAGAGTGAATCCAATGTATATCTCCTTGGTTTATTCTACTTCTCTGCTTCTTCCTAAGTGTTTTGGGAATTTTTAGTGCATTTCTTGAGATGGGTTCTAGACAACCGATGGATGAGCTGTTACCACCGACAACTTGCCAGCCATACTCATGTGGTGAAGTGTGGCTTTTGTTTTCTTTCTTTTCTTTTCTCCTTTTCTTTTTTCTTTTCATTTTGACTTTCTATTTTTCTCCTTTTTTTAAAGTAGTTGGATTCCCTGGTCTAAGATTTATCTAACAGCAGTAAAAAGAGAATGGTCCAGTGACTGGCTTTGGACAACCTTCCTATGGGTTGTTACCCACGATAACTTGCCAACCATATCACCCTAGAAAGTTCATTAGCTACCCAATTTTCGTTAAAAATGTCGATCAACAAGTCAGTGAAAAATTAGTGTGTAGATGCTTTATAAAGTTTCCTCAAATCAGAGGGCGGGTTGATAAGTCGTGTACTTATCACCGAAACTTATTTAATCAAATTACAATAGAATTAAGATGGCGAGGACTCGAAAAACAAATCCACCTTTTAGTGTATACATAGGTTGATTAAGTCCGAAGACCTGAAGGGTCTTCGCGTTCAAATCATATAGTTTTTTTTCTTAAAATTGAAAATTTTCTTAAGCCCAAGTTCTCTTCCCTAATACCACAATTTTTTTCATTTATATATATATATAAATGAAAGAAAATAAAATGAATTTTTGGAGCTAACGAATTAATTCAGAGATGAATATCCACCCCCTATGCCTATCTAATGCATTGTCCTCATTGTATTAAGAATACATGAAATAGAGTGGAATAGAGTAGATAGCACCTAAATTACGTGGATGACTGGTCCACTCCGAGATAAAGAAAAATTGTATATGTGCTGAATTTAGTGCCTTCAGCTATGCGCACTATACAAAGAAGAGAAGTAAAGAATTCAGAAGTGCAGGTCAGAATTAGAATAAAAAGATTCATTTTAAGACCTGCCAGCAGATGTCCACAGATGTGGACCAGATTGTGGCGCAAACCCATACCCTATGATCGAGAATATCTAAGGTTCTGGATAAAAATTACCTAAAACCTAAAATCAGTATGCAAGTGGGGTCGGACCTGCGATTTATGAGGATGCAACCCAAGACCAAAGAGTCGGGTTACAGAGAAATCAAGCTCCAAAGGATAATCAATGAATGTGTACTTGGGTTGGACATCCTCAGAACAAATGTCGTAAGGGTCCTGGTTTGATAGTTTAAACTTAATTGGACCCTTAGACTCGGTCTTCTACTTCCTCCAGAGTTTGCTTCCTAAATCAAAATTTCCCACCTCCTATTCTCCTTCAGGATGTCAAATTCTGGGATCTCCTGCATATTAATCACCCCGTCTGAAATTTCCAAGTCTAAAAGATGTGGCTGAATTAGAATTGACTTGGGTCTAGTTATCTCAAAAATAGAATTGTCAGTAAGCTCAATGGGGTGTAACTGACAATCAAGACATTGGATTGAATCCTCCAGAAAATGTGATTCTGGATCCATCATGTCAGCCCCAATAAGATCAGCTTCCCCAATTATTGGGCTATCAAATCATTTAACTGATTCCGCAGGCCCAATCATCTCATAGAAATCATGTTCTGTAAACTCACGTGAGACTTCACAAATTGAATCTTCACCATCAGAATTAAAGAAATCAAAATCCGTATTAATGTACATCCCAAAATCATCTGTCACTTTCTGATCTATGGAGACATACGTTTCCTTGTACCTCGGCTCAGGGATCTCAGGTGAAGAAATCAGATTATTCTTAATTGGTTGCTCTAAATCAATATGGTCAACCTCGTAACACGTGTCCCCCTAAATAGGTGCCTGAGTGGGTTCTGACATTGGCTCTCCTGAAGGGGGTTCATCCTGGGAATCATCCCATGATTGAACTAAAGCAACCACAAATCTCATTCTCAATTTCGCTAACTTCCCAAGTAGAAACTCCCCCAGGTTCTTATCCTTAACATCCTGGAGCCAATCCAACAAATATTTGTTCAGATCATCAATTATTTCAATCAGGGGATCCAATTTTTCAATGCAAGGTATTGGCTGAACTTCTAAAGATTGTATGGTATTCCTCAAGTTAGCCAAAACCTTATCTTGAACCTAGTTACCCTGAACCAAATGACTTGTTTCAGGGTTGGGTGAGTTGGGATCAGTGTAGAGGAGTTAACGAATTAAGATTCGTGATACCCTTCCTGATAGTAGGTCATTTTGGATTGTTCAAAAGGTGGTGATGACCTAAAGGCAGTGTATTCAGAGGATGGGCAAGGATCAGTGTATCTTCCTTGATTGTAGATCATATTAGGTTGTCCATGAAAGGGTGGCGATCTATAATCGATATGATTCTGAGAAGGATAGAAATCACAATTATGGTGTTCAGGGTTAGACCCTAAACACAGAGATCCAGAACTGTATCTCCAATCCAAGTTATCCCAACTAACCAATGGTTGATTACAATACGAGTCTGGATAATCGTCATGTTGAGGATAACTCATAACAATAGGGAAAGAGAGGGAATGCGTATAAAATGTTGAAGGATTCATGATAGATGGGAGGAAGAAAGGTGCCCTGTAATATAAGCAACCAAACCTATCCTTAAGTAGGCTAGCCTAAAGACTATAGACTCCTAGAACCCGTCTTGAGATAAAGAAATGATTTGATCTACTTCTGTCTGTTCAATCCAACCAATTAGAAGGAGGGACTGGGGAGAAGGTTCTTCCTTTAGCTTGCACCTCCGATTCCTAGTGTACCCCTCAGTTGCAATCGTTTGCTGCTCCCCCAACTAGACATCAGATTGAACAATAGAAATAGACTAATCGAAAATAATCTCGTTCTGGGCTCCAAAGAGTGAGTCGAATCCTTAAGACCAACATCTACTCTGTTTTATTTAGGGCTAAGTTTGAATGTGCTTTGGAATGTGATGGGCCCTTTATCTGGGTTGTGCCCTTAATGATTGATTGATGTGTGTGTGCGTGCACAACCAGTGGTTTTCAAGCAAGATTATTTTTTATGTGGTGAATTTTGGGGTTCAAATCTTGCTTAGTAGCTTTAAGATTCAACTTTAGGTATTTTCAAACAAGTTTTGTTGACACACCAGGTTTTGAAAGCACAGGTAAAGATGTTTTCCTTTGAAACTTAAAAGAATGTAGAGTGCCTGGTCAATCCCTAAGAGTTGAACCTATACGGTAGCTACTTGATGAGTTGATTTTAATTGAAGTGGTGCGGCCCAATCAACTCAAACAATTGGCCTGTTGCAATACTTAATTAGGCACACAAGTGATTACCTAATCTGATTTCTACTTACTTATGTATTTGGATGTGTGCACCAGTTCCAAAGATCGGTTTACCAGTTGAGTTTGAAAATCAGATGAGGTTGTGTACCTCTGTGGGATTTTTTTTTATTTTTCTTTTAAATGTGGAGGTTGAGGCGGGTGTAGGTGTCAAGCAAACAAACAAAGCTAACCTTAGAGTTTATAAGAACACCTAGGTTGATTTATGTTTGTGTTATTACGTGGTGGAATGAAAACTAATGGGTGGAGGTAGGGGAAAACTTACAGAACCTTCAACAGCACTTTGCTCCAATCTATCACTTTTACTCGTCTCAAAGGAGCACTTGCAATCACAATAAGAAAGGAGAGAAGTAAGGTAAATGATTCGTAAGTTGGAAAACACAAAAAAATCAAAGAGCATCGCCTCCCCGGCAACGGTGCCAAAATGTTGAAACGGTGAAGTACTATGTTATCGAATTTGGTTTTGAAAACCTATCATTGTAGCTTGAATAGTGAAGAACTCGGTTTCAATAAATAAAATTTATACCGGAATAGAAATCTTAGGTCGAACTCAGGGAGGTGGATGTTTGATTAAAAATACGCGTTTGTTTTATTTATCATGAAACAGAATAGTTGGTTGAAAACTATCTATCTATTTAACAAATAATAAATAGAAGAGAGAGAGAAAGAATATTACAAATAAAAGCAAAAGGGATGTAGAATAAACATAGATTTCATTATCAAAAATTATTCATTACGACAAGAAAGTGGGAAATGATTACACTAGAAAGTAGTAAATCTATTCTAAAAAGTAGGAGAAAGAATGGAGAGAGAGATATCCTCCTCGACGATCACTTAGAGGACGAGCCGGACGGGACGACGCTTAGAAGATGGAGAATGGAGTGGGAAGAAGGAGGATGAATCGGAAAGAACGGAAATGAAGCAGCATGTCATCGTCGTCGCGGGATCCACTTCTCGAATGCAGAGAGAAGACAACCGTAGGATGCTCCATGAAGGGGACGAAGGTGGAAAAATTAAGATTTTTACTCTAGAGGAGCATCCCAGGTTTGGGACAAGCTTTTAGAGCTTTGGAAGGGGTAAGAGAAGAGAAGAACGGATGAGAAATTCATATGGAGGGGGTCTCCTTTTATAGTTGCAAGGAGTGAGGGCATTTTGGTCATTGCATGTTGAAAAACATTAATTCAAGACCTTTAGTGACGGATGAATCTGTCACTGAAGGCCTGAACGTGGCCTTCGTGGCCAGCGCTTACGCGCCCGCTTGCCTTCCGCGACTCAATGCGTGCCCACGTCCATTAGATCTTGACCGTTCGATCGTGAGATCGGATGGCTGAGAGCTCTCCTTGCCACGCCTCAACTACGCGCCTTGCGCGTGAGATCTCACATCATGTGGGGCATCAGATAGCACGTGGGTGCTATCGGCCGTGCAGTGCCATTGCCTCTTCATCATGCGGCTGATCACGCCTACGCGCCTGCTCCAATTGAGGCGTGTGGGGGCTCGATCCCGCACCTCCTCATCTGGATGAGGCACTCGACCAACATGCTACGGGCACGTTTGTGTCGAGTGCACAACTCAAGTGTGCGCGCCTCGCAGCCGTTGGATCTTGATCCAACGGTGGAGAAGTGCTGGCCAGAAGAGCTTCAGCGGGTGCGTGCAGCCGGTTGGGCGACTAAGATGGCACCATGTGGCGCTATCTTGGCTGTCCATCTTCTGAGTGATGTAGATGGTGCCACGGGTATCGGATTGGATCGATTTTCACATCGTTAGGCTGCGATCATTGATCCGAACCCATCCTTGCAGTTGGATTTGTCGTCTGAAGTGCTGATTAGCACCATCTTGGCCCTTGATCTTCAAGGGTTCCTCAATCTCTGTCCGATGCCACAGTTATCCGATTAGGGTGATCTTGCAGTCGTTGAACTCCAATCGTCGCCCTGATCAGATCCGTAGTAACTATGTAGAGGAAAGCTTAGGTTAGAAATTTTTAAGTTTAATATAAGTGATTAATGTATAGAGCATGCCTGAAAATTTTCTTACTTAGACTTATACTTATAACATTTTCAAAAACACACTTAAAACAATTTGTAAACAAGAATTTTACTCTAAAATAGAATTCTTCAAAAATCTCTTAATCTTTGTAACTATTCTTAACTCAAATTAGAATACAAAGTGTTTTAAGAAAAACAAAACTTAAGGATTGAGAATTAAATTTTAACTCAAAAACTCAAATAGATTTAAGTTAATCCTTTGTTTATGATATTTGACTTTTATCAATATAAGTTTAAGCAAATTAACCAGAAACTCATTATTAATCAAACTTAGTGTAGTAAAACTCTAATTTACTAGCCTACAACACTAAAGAATAACTTCTAGACCTAGGATTTTGTCAATGTTTTTCCTTTAGGTCTCAACTTAAAATCTTCAAAACCCAATTTCTTAGGCTTCACTACCCAATACCAAGGTTCAGTAGCTATGATTTTAAAGCATCTGTGCATAGTGAAGAGAATTGTCCTAAAAGGCATCCAAAGTTGCAAAAATCCAGATCTTAAGACATCATTTTCCAACCCCAATTATTCCAATTCAATCCTTTGGCTTGGCCTTACTCACGTTTGGTTGCTTTCTCCTCACTAGTTTTCCATCCCGAGGTCAACACTTTTTGTGTATATCTCCCCAGTGGACCATTGGGTCACTTATTCCTAATATTTTTTTCTCCATATTTTTTCTTCACTTTTTCTATAGGTTAGAACACCCATTTGTAGCGAGGTGTTCTGTTTATTTGATGGAAGGAAGGGTAGCATCCATTTGTATTGAGATGCTTTTATTTATTATAGAAAAACTGCATAAGCACCCATTTTTAACAAGGCACTTAATTGCAGGGTGTTTTATTTACTTTTCTTATTTTTTTCTTTTTCTTTTCCCCCTTCTCATTTTTCTTACTACCTTTATTCTCCAAATCCTTTTTCTAGGTGAGTGGCACATCCTTCACCCTTTCAAGAACTGCCCTGAGGAAATCCTTGGACTAAAGAGGATTCAGAATTGATCTCTTAACCTCTATGTTTTCGTGGTCACAGATGCCAATAAGACAATTCTATGTGTGTGAATTTAGATGTTTAGGTTACTTAGCTCTCAAACCAGAGCTTGGACAACAAAGCCCTTCACTCTCAGGCTCTTCAAATTCTTAGTTTCCTCCTACAGGATCCATCAAGACAAAATTTACCAAGTCTAGTTATTTATCTCTAGCCTGTAAGTTATGTAAACTAAAATTCTACTAACACTCTATTTAATTAACTCTGAATATCTGGCCTTTTTACTTAACTTTATGATAAAATCAAATTTTTCGAAAAGCAAAAGGATTGCTTAATCTAATTGATTAAAAAGTTATAATTCAATTCCAAAGCTTAAATTTAAATCTTAACACACTTAGTTTCTTAATTGAAGATAAGAATAGAAAAATAAATCTTTAAAAGATTTAAAAGATTCCTAATTCAAATAAAATCTTATTTTAAAAATTTAAACACAAAAGTGTGTTTTTACAAAATATTTTAAAGTAAAAATCTAACTAAGAATTGAATGCTCTTAAATACTTATGTACATATTCTATACACATTTAAAACTTCTAACCTAAAAGAAAATTAAGCTCTTAATTAAAATATATATATACTTTTCTTCTTTTCTTCTTTATTAAAAATGAATATACCCCTCTTATTATTTTTATGAATTTTATTTTTCAAATTTTTATATTTATATATTTTTATTTGTATGTATATAAGATTTTCCAATTTTTTTGATTCTTTTTCAAAAATTTTTCAAATTTTTATGAAATTTTTTATTTTTTTTTTAATTTTTATCATTTTTGAAATTTCTATTTTTTTAAATTTCGTGGATATTTAATTTTTATGTATTTTTTTTTAAACCCACACTTAAAGTGAAAATTTCACTTCAACACCCTCCCAAGCCAAAATTTTACAATGTCCACATTGTAAGAAGGGTGTAAAGATATTACACTTCATTTAGTATAGGGTGATGGAAGGAGTCGAATAGAGGAGATTAAAAATCTCTGTGCAGACGATTTCAATTTTGAGCAAAGGTCAGAGTGGTCAGTCGGACTAAATGAAGGTAATCAATATGATATGAAGTGAAATTTTAAAGTGTAGAAGAAAATCAAAAAGGGTAAAAACAGTAAATAGCTATATACAAATGCTAAGTTTTACACTTTCAGCTAGGCGTAAACTGTAGTAAAGAACTCCTAAAAGGAATAGGTATATGGTAAAAAATAGAGGAGTTATGAAAGAATTAGATCAAAAACAGAAAACAGATTAAACCACCCAATCAAAACTCGTCCTGAAATTGCCTAGAATAGATCTCACAGAACCCAAAATCAGATTCTCATGAAAGTCTCAGAAAGATTAGAGTGAATCTTCTAAAGATTAGATCTGATTTAGGTTGAGATGTAGAATGTTAAAAATTAAGGCAATTCAAAAATGTTTCCAACCAAGTTTAGAAGATGAGCAAATCAGTTTTGATTCTCAATAATAAGTAGGTCATTTTGACACAAAATAGGTTGCTGATGCGAGTTTGGTGGGTTATTTTCAGGTAATATAGAGGATGGGTTATGATTAGAATCAAAGGCCTTATTAATGAAATGGACTTGGCCTTGATTTTGCCTAAGATTTGGCAGCTTCCTAGGATTCGGAATTGCCTAAGATGGAAGAGTACTTGGCTGACGAGACTTAGCCAAAAGCGTGATCTGATTTCGTAAATCAGCCAATTCTACCTTACATAGCCTATGGATCTCAGCGAGAGCTTCAGCATTTTGTTGCTGACTCCCTGACACAGCTCTTAAAATTTGATCTAGCTATGTATCGCTAATAGGCCTAGGGTAATTCTGCATACTCATAGGGTTAGGCCTTAAATTTGATTGCTGAGGAGGCAATGGAGGTGGATTAAAATGGGTCTGATTTGGATAATTTGGTCTTTGATTTTGATTTGGATCAACCCAAGAAAAATTTAGGTGGCTTCTCCATCCAGGATTATAAGAATATGAATAAGGGTTTGGTCTTGGAGTATTTTCCTGGATGGCGTGTAAACCTAAAAGATACAGCGTGTTATCTGCAATAGGTAAGGGTAGGGAAAAGGGTGGGTAAGATTGTGGGACAAAGGTCCCTCCTTGGGTTGGTGAAGGAGTAGATAAAAAACCTAAGGAAGATGGATCTCTAGAATCTAGATTATTCACAAATTCCCTCCCCGTGGGAATTTGCAAAACAGGTGAATATGCAGGATTCGTAGCAAGTAGAGGAGTAAGAGTCTTCATTGTATTTCTAACCTCATCAAGATGCTTTGCTACAATATCTACTTTGTCCAGTTTTTTTGCAGTTATCTCTAAATCCTTTGAACTAGATGAATTACCGATCTCGTGAATGCCCTTGTGCGGATTTTCATGATTCGTATTCGCACCCCACGTAAATTGCGACATAGATGCATTGTTGATTGAGTTTTTCTCCATCCTTTCAAATAATTCTGAAGCGGATTCTACGTCATGATTTAGAAAATTCCCTCTACAAGAGGCATCGACTAGATTGCGAATGCCCTCTTGTAAACCATAATAAAAGATATGCATGAGTTGCCAATGAGGGATGTCATGATGTGGGCATTTCCTTTGCAATTCATGAAAACGTTCCCACGCTTCATGAATTGATTCTCTTTGGTTTTGATTGAAAGTAGTAATATCTCGCCTTAAAGCATTGGTTCGACCAATTGGAAAGAATTTCTTCAAAAATGCAGATTCGAGTTCAGCCCAAGTTGAGATTGGTCTTGCTATAGTTCTATACCAATATGCAGCTTTATCTTTAAGGCTAAAAGAGAACATCTTCATTAGTAGGATTTCCCTATTTTGATTTTGATGACCAAGAGTTTGGGATAAATTTTTAAGATCTATGTGTTGAAATGGATCCTCAGATACAAATCCATGAAAGTGGGGGATTAAACCTATAATATTTGTCTTTAATTCAGGATCATTCTCCCCAATAGGAATCCTAACATTAGGCTCTACTTGTGCATTAGATGGGTTATAATAATCTCTAAGTAGAGGCCTTGGATGATGGATCGGTAAATCAGGGTTTTCAAAACCTGCCTCAAGTCGAGGTGGAGGACAGGTTTGAAGAGTCTGTAAATTATTTAAGGCTGCAGTTAATAGATTGATTTGCCTAGTTTGCTCTAGCATCCTAAGGTTCTGGTTCAGGAGCGCCTCATGAACATCAAAAGATGGCATCTCCCCCTCACCAGAAGAAGAAGGGATCTCGGGATTAAGATTTTGCATTGGATCTAAAGATGTAGATGGATCAGACAGGAAAACCATTGGTTGCTTATCTGCAACCAGCCTAGGATCATCTGTTAATGGTGGTGCAAGAGGCGGATGTAAGGATCGCCTCCCATCCATAAATGGAAAATAATGTGCAAGTGCACACACACACCATCGATAAGAAAATAGTGGCACAAAAAACCTGCAAAATAGTGCAAAAAATGCTGGTTTTGCTCTTCTTTCAAAGGAAAGAAGAAATTCCTAAGGTGCGCAAAGTAAGTTGACGCAAACAAATAGAGTAACGGTATCAAAATACGCATCCTAATCAGTGTCTACGCAGGTGCGTACCTTAAAGCTCAAAGGTCTAAGGTCTAGGATCGAGACCGCTCACTACTGGCTCCCTGGGGCTCTAGTAGTGAGACAGACTTGTTGATCTTCGGCCAATGCCCTAAGAGGTGCAAAGAGGAGAGATAGAGAAATAGACTCGTGTGACTCTAGTGATCACGCTGTGTGCGCGATAGCATGCAACAGACAATAGCAATTGGAAAACCTGCATGCATTTTTGCAATCAGATTTAAGTCATAATTTTTACATCCTCTTTTTAGTTAATCTTTTTCAAAAATATATCAATCTACTACAATGGCCGCTTTTTATATCTTTTCAAACAAAAATATGTAGTCTTCTTAATTATCAAAGGACAGGGATCTACGCAGATTTTCTCGTGTTTTCTCGCTGATGCGAGAAAAACAGTTAAAAATTCTCGAGTTAGATCGTACTAATACTAGCAGAATAATGCACTCCTAAGAGTATATGCCTATGTATATGCTGCTGCTAATCAGAAAAAGATGTATTTTTGTATTTATTTATTTTTTATTTTTTAAATGCAACAATACAAAAGATTAAGAAATACTCACAAAAATAGCAACAAAATCCCGCCTTCTCCTGAGATTACTCGCAAAGGTAAACCTGAAAAGAAGATAGAAAATAAAAAAAAAATAAAGCACAAACAAAACAAAACACACTAATTAAAACAAAACATTAATAACAAAAATATATTTACAAAATACCTCCTAATTAGACAATTAAACCAACTAAATTCTAGTGAATTAAGGGATTACCTCCCCGGCAATGGCACCATTAAAATGATGTTTAGACAAAGAAATGCCGGGGAATATTTTGATGAGTGAAATGAGGCAAAATATTACCACTCCGGCAACGGCGCCGCTAAAATGATGCGTGCTTTCCACTCAACTTAGTAATTAAGTTAATTTAACTTAATTAAGAGGAGAAAAAGTCACTTAGGTTAACTCGAAATTGTGTCGGTTATGTAGTATGGGGTCGAATTAACCTAACATTTTAGAAACTTTTACTGGTTGAGTCCAGGTCGTTCACTGGGAGGTATAAATTTTTCTACATTCACCAATTTTCTTTTATTTTCCTTTATAAGTTTAGGAGGTGTAACTAAGTTGATTTTAAAACATGAATTTTGCCAAAATATTTAAACTATAAAGAATATACAAAATTCCATATGAAAAACATATTTACTCAAGTGATGTACTTTATTAAGTAAACATCTTAGTTATCCAATTTTATTTCAAAAGAAATTAAGGCAATAAAAGTTGTTCTATTAAAACATGCCTTATTACAATTAAGAACAAAAAGAAATGAAAATGATGCAAGAAAAATAATATCCTTTCTTTACTTCTTGAGCCTCTCTCTTCTTCTCCTACCTTCTTCTCTTCTCTTAGTCTTCTTCTTAGTCCTTCTTAGTAGTGCCTATTCTCATCCTTAGTCATCAGCTTCTTCCTTCAGCTTAACCTTTAGCAGTTAGCCATCGACTTCTCTTTCAATTCCCTTAGACTTAGCTTTCAGCTCTTCTTTAAGCTGACTGAACCGGGTTTTTCACTTTTTTAACCAAAAATTATTTTATTTGCGGTGAGGTCCTTTCGAGGATACACAGCACCCTAAAACCAGGGTGGGACCAGACCCTACTCGGTCCTCACCTAATCTTAATTGGGTTCAATTTCAATTTATTTCATTTCGCTTTATAGTCTCGCGCCAATTCGGCTCAACTCGGCCTCCCAGGCCTTGCCCTCCTAGGGCCATACTAGCTTATGCCCACTCGGGTGCACACCCGCAGGCACACAAGCCTGCACACACACATACATATGCTCAGAATAGGTTCAGAATGCTTAGATCAGTAACCAGTGCACCTGGAGCTGACGACTGAAGAGTTGGACTAACAAAATCATTTTATCCCCATGCGCGTGCTCAGAAACTAACGATGTAGGACTATGTTCCCCCTTCCAGACCCAGTTTCAAATGATCATAACTCCCAACTCAGAGCTCCGTTTTAAGTGATTTAAAGTTTGCTGGAAAGCTCTAAGATAGATCTACACAATTGCAGGGTAAATTTAAGGTTTAGAGGATGTTATCCTCTTCAATTTGAAGAGTGAAATAAGGGGTTCCTACGGGTTATTATCACCTGGAAATATTTTTTAACTTCATAGAGTCCTCAAATGGACTTATCTCTCCCATTTAAAGGTCTAAACAAGTTCTACAAATTATTCTGCATCTGTTAGAGTAAGATTTAAGCTCTCAAGACCTTCAGGAACAGTAGAGAAGCTTAAAGCTTCTTTGAAAGCATCGGAGTTAGAATTTTCAGACTGAAATAGGTGCAACAGACACTTAAGAATGTTTTTGACCAATTTCAACAAATTCTAAGGATTATAACAAACTTATCTGGGCAGGATTCAAAATCAAAACTTAACAAAATATCATTGCTGTAAGTTTGGGTTCAAAAGTAACCCAAATTAACAGGGTTCAAATTTTCACTAAATTATTCACCTGAGCTCAGTTTAATCACTCTAAAACCATCAAACAAATTCTCAGAAACAATTTTAACTCCTCAATACCTCAATTCAAGCTCAGAACTCCATAATCAAACTCAGTTTGACTGTGAAGGCACAAAATTTTGACTTTCTATTAAAAGCCTTCTCCCAAGAAATTAAAGCCTCGAATAGGATCTTCTTAACCTCAGAAACTCATTCAGATTCTCAGATAAGTGCTCTGACCAAGATTTCTAGGGTTTCAAGCTCGCCGTCTGAGCTTCAAAATGTGTTCGTTTGACAGAGCCATTCAGAGGTTGTTACAATATTCTAAGGGTTTAAACAGCTTCAGTGCGTTGCATTGAAGCTTCTAAGATCCTTAAATTCTTCTTATATCTCTTTATCAGACTTCTCCAACTCTACCGGAGTTGGAGAAGATGAACTTATTTTATAGCTCTAGTCATTTAATCCTCAAATAAACATCCTCAAAACAATTAGTGGTCCACATTATATCATTCTAGAGCTTCTCAACAAATTCTAAAGGCTGAAGCACAGATTTGGCTTGCTAAAGCTTGCTGAGGCTCCAGTGAGTCCAGAAAATATGTAAACTGTGTGCAGATTGTGAAAACTTACCATTTTTTATCTAAAAAGGATCCTGAGGTTGCAAGGAACCTCAGAATCATATTTAATTCTTCATTATTTCATTATAGTTAAGATTTGACAGTGAATTTGTTTCTTTAAAAATCTGATTTGAATTAAGCTCAAGACTTGTTTAACCACTCAATTGAGCGGTTAAAACAAGTCAACAGATAGTAGCAATCATAATTATATAGTTAATTAATAGTTTGAACTGCTCCTGAGCCGCCATTGACAGCAAGCTCTGGAGCTTAATTAAGATTGGGCGTTTAATTTATATGTGATAATAATATGAATTATAGTGTCGATTAGGGTCCATAAGTGATGGATAAATGATGAAAGACCCAGTGAAGGTGGAATTAACTCGACTACTATCGCCATGAACAGTGACAGCAGTCGGTGGAGGTGAAATGTGAATTAGGTGATCAATTAAGTGTCTAAATGAATTAGAAATGCTTATGGAAGATAAAGGAAGGTGGACAGCGATTTCAAAAGATGAAATTAAGGCTCTGGCAAACTCAAGGAGTTCACCGAAGTCGGAGAAGATGAACACTAAAATTCTAAAATTACTCAAATCTAACTACCTAAACTAACTAACTAAGCTAACCTACTCCTACTCCTCCTAATCTATTGTTACTTGGACGATGGGGTCAATAGGGTTCCGTCGAAGGTTCATAGAGGACAAAGAAATCAGAGGGTGGAAGAAGGATCTCCGATGGGCGGATTTGAGGTGGAGCAGAGGATTCCTTTGGTCGGCGCCTGTGTCAGAGACGTGGCAGACCATGGTGGATCTCCTTGGCTGACCAGAATGGATGGAGGAAGTCAGAAAATGAAATGGAAAGTCGCTGAAGTTTTGGACGAATAGCCTATCGAAGTCAGCTACAGTGTTAGAAGAGGGAAGGGAGCCAACTTGAGTAAAATCCAAGGGGTGAGGGGGTATTTATAGTAGTTGGCAGCGAAGAAAATGGCGGGGTCTGGCTGAAGAAGGAGCTTGAGGAGCTTAACCTCCGACATCATCTCCGACGACGGTGAGGTTATCTCACACTGGAAATTAGGATTTCTAGTTAATCTAGACCGGTGGATGAAGAGGAGGTGGTGAGTGCAAGCTGCAAGAGCTTGGACAAAGAAGAATGATGTTGGCAGGGCGATAATCGTGCGGTGGAGTGACTCTCCGTCGCTAACCGTTCATTAGGCTGAAGAAGAAGAAGAAGGAAAGGGACTTATATGTAATAAAATGTAAGGACCTGTGTGAAAAATAAGGACTCGATTGTAATGAATATTAAGGACCAAAATGTAAACCCAGGTTTTGAAGGTTTATTTTAACTTAGATTTTTTTCAACTTTTTATATATGTTAGTAAATAAGGTAAATATTATGTTTTCACCATGAATTTATATTTTTGACCTTTTTCGATTAATTTATTAGATTAAGTAAAATTACTTAAGTTATTATATACTTAGGTATACATTAAGTTTAAGTTACTTAACTTATTAATTAAGGGAATGATTAATTGAATTTTTAGTCCAATTATTAACTAGATTATTAATAATGTTAATTGACTGATAAAATGTCATTTTTAACTTATATTTAGGTCCTTTACTAAATATCCCTTTATTCTATAATTAACCCTTATATGTTTATAATCTTAGCTAATTAACTAGGAAGAGTAGGTAATTACGGGTAATTAGAGATCATGATGAGTGTCTCATCAATCCATATGGTTGGATCTTTAATCTGAGGCTCCGATAAAAAGTTGCCTTGTCCCTAACCATAAAAAGGAGATAATTAACCTACATTTTATTCAAACTAATCTAAATGCTAAATGATGCATGCTATGTAATATTTGTAGTATGTAATGCAATTCTATGCTTAAGAACACACATAAATAGATATTTTATGTAATATAAACATGTTTACATCACGCACCACCACCTCATGGATGCAGGCCGATGCGAAGGCTGCCTCGTTGAGGAGCGGAAGGAAGACATTCGACCCACCATATAGCCAGTTGGGTCCTGATTTTTCTTGCCCTCCACCGCAGGATGGTTCGACTCATTCTTCATCTCAGGAGCCACCTACGGTGGATAAGAGCAAGAGGCCACTTGACCCTGAGATTCCTGTTCCTCTTCCCAAGGCTCTAACACGAAATGTAGTACGGAAGGATATGCAAAATTTTTTGGACCTAAAGTCTATGTTCAAGGAAGTACATATTCAAGTCCGTCTCCTCGAGGCCATTGATCACATCCCCTCTATCGCTAGGTCCTTTAAGGACTACTGTACCCCGAAGTGACAGTCGTGAATTAGACGACAGGAGGTACTGTCAAAGGAGGCTAGCACTGTGATTCTAGCCGACTTACCACTGAAGATAAAAGATCCTAGTACCCCACTCATATCCTACTTCTTACAGGATTCTCCATTTGATCGGGCCCTTCTTGATCTGGGTTCGTCCATCAACCTGACTCCCACTGTAGTATATAATATTCTGATTCAGGCAGTAAAAACCCACCTCGGTCACAATTCAGCTGGCTAATAGATCTGTGAAAACACTAAGGCGGTGGTTGAGAACATGATTGTAAAAGTCCATGGATTCTGCTTCCCCGTAGACTTTTTCGTTCTTGATATGGAGGTTCCTACTAATCCTGTGATGCACCAATTATTTTAGGTTGTCCATTTCTAGCAACAGCCCGAGCAAACATTGATTGTGCAGCTGGGTGAATAGAGATAGCCCTAGGTAATGGGCGACTTCGACTTGACATATTCAGGGCATCAAGGAACTTCGATTGTGATCAAATCATGGAGGATGGTGAAGACGAAGATTCAGTATATTGTGGTAGCATTGGGCTCCTTTGCGATGACCCATTGTATCATTCATTTGCACTATCAAGGTTCTTAGACCTCCATCCACACGGGACTGAGACCACTGCATTGCACATATCTCCTCGAGGATTTGATTATTTAGGGTGTGTTTCTGACCACAACACCCCAGACTCTAGCTATCCTGATTTGCACACTACTGAATCGCCCCTATTGTTGCAGGAAGACTAACCACTGCTAACAGGTTCCCGTTAACGCAGTCACGACTGACTATCTTACAGGTAGTGAATCAGTGGGAATTCACGCACATCCAGATCATCAAATTCCCACCTTCGATTTTGCTCCTCCTATTCCCATTTCTTACTCCTACCCACCCATGATTGAATTGAAGCCCCTACCTGATTCACTTAAATATGTGTTCTTGGGTGAAAGTGAGAGATACCCAGTCATTATTAGTGCTCAACTAACCCAAGAATAGGAGCATCAACTGATTTCTATGCTACAAGACCATAGGGCTGCTATAGTGTGGAGCAATGCTGATCTCCGCGGTATTTGCCCCTCATATTACACTCATCACATTTACACGAATGAGGGGGTAAAACCTTCGAGACAACCTCAAAGATGGCTAAACCTGAATATGTTAGAGGTTGTTAAGAAGGAGATCATCAAATGGCTAGATGCAGGCATTGTATACCCAATCTCTGACAGCCAATGGGTGAGTCTGATCTAGATGGTGCCCAAGAAAGCAAGACTCACCATCGTGAAAAATGATAAGGGTGAATCCATCCCAACCTGCACCACGACATCATGGTGGGTTTGCATAGATGACAGAAAACTGAACACGACTACCCAGAAGGATCACTTTCCTTTACCATTCACTGATCAGATCTTAGAACGGTTAGCCAGACACAGTTTCCTTTACTTTCTGGATGGATACTTCAGGTACAATCAAGTAGCGATTAGCGTGGAAGATCAAGACAAGACCACTTTTACATGTCCCTTCGAAACATTCACCTTCAAGCAGATGCCCTTCGGCCTCTACAATGCACCAGCAACATTTCAGCGTTGTATGATGGCCATCTTCTCTGACATGATTGGAGATTACGTGGAAGTGTTTATGGATGACTTCTCCATTTTTGGAGATGATTTTCAATCTTGTCTTGACAACCTCACCAAGATCCTGAAATGGTGTATTGAGGTAAACCTAGTACTATCCTGGGATAAGATCCATTTCATGGTGAGGGATGGCATTGTACTAGGGCACAGGATCTCTGTAAATGGACTCGAGGTCAACTAAGCTAAATCTGAGATCATATCCCGATTACCCCCACCTAGCTTCGTCAAGCAGGTCAAATCATTCTTCAGTCACATCAGATTTTATCGAAGATTTATATGCGATTTCTCAAAAAGCATGCGACCTTTGACGAATCTCTTAGTAGCCGATACCCCCTTTGGATTCAACACCTCATGTCTCAACGTCTTTGAGACTTTACGAAGCGATGTCTCTAATTCCCTGATTCGCCAACCACCCGACTGGTCTCTTGATTTTGAGATGATGTGCGATGCCTTGGATTTCATTGTCGATGCTGTTTTAGGCCAGCGTCGGGAGAAGGAACCCTTTGTCATATACTATGCTAGCAAGATGCTGAATGAGGCTTAGCATAATTATACCGTCACTGAAAAAGAACTGCTAGCAGTAGTATTTGAGTTGGAGAAATTCAGATCTTGTCTATTAGGGCCCAAAGTTATCATCTTCACTGACCACTCTACCCTCCGGCATTTGTTGGAAAAGAAGGATGCCAAACCCCATCTGATTAGATGGATCCTTCTATTGCAGGACTTTGATATTGAAATCCGCGACAAAGCCAGAAAGCAGAATGTCGTGGCGGATCACCTATCCAGACTGGACCTAGCCCACATTCCTTATTCTCTGCCTATTTCTGACCAATTTCCTGATGGATCTCTTTCAGCAGTTCACTTTGTTGAGTTCCCCTGGTATGTGGATATCGCGAACTATCTTGTCGCAGAACCTATCTAAGGACTAGAAACGCAAATTCACTGTAGAGGCCAAATTCTACCTTTGGGACAACCTATTGCTCTTTCGCATTAGAGACGATCAAATTATTAGATGTGTCCTAGACTCTAAGATCCCTAATGTGTTATCCTTTTGCCACAGCGATGCCTGTGGTGGTCATTTCTCAAGACAGAAAACAGCTACAAAGATTTTGTAATCAAGATTCTTCTGGCTAACTATTTTCAGAGATACACACAAATACGCCCAATGTTGCAAACGATGCTAGTCGGTCTGTTCTATGACCAAGAGAGACATGATGCCTCTCCAACCCATCGTGGTTGTAGAAGTGTTTGACGTCTTGGGCATCGATTTTATGGGCCCTTTTCTGAACTCACATGGTTTCGAGTACATATTGCTAACTGTTGACTATGTCTTGAAGTGGGTTGAGGCCTTCCCATTGTGCCAGGCTGATCATAAGACCGTTGTTTCTTTCGTACAAGAATATATCTTCGTGAGATTCAGAATACCCCACGTCCTGATTAGCGATGGGGGAAGCCACTTCATCCACGCCCACTTTAGGTCATTATTAAAGAAATACGCGATACATCACCATATAGCCACCCTATATCACCCATAGACCAATGGGTAGGCTGAAGTGTCTAACCATCAGATCAAGTTGATCCTCCAAAAGACAGCTAGACCGAACAGGAAGGACTGGTCTGATAAATTAGTTGTACTCTAGGTATATCGGACAACCTACAAGGCCCCACTCAGAATGTCACCATATCGTATGGTATATGGTAAGGCTTGTCACCTTCCTATCGAGCTGGAACACTGCGCCTTTTGGGTAGTGTGAAAGTGTAACCTTACCTCTATGCGGGAGGTCACGAAAGGAAACTCCAGCTCAATGAATTAGAAGAGATCTGACGGGAGGCCTATGAAAATGCATCGATATATAAGGATAAGACCAATGCCTTTCATGACCGCCACATCCGAAGGAAAGCATTCACACCGAACCAGTAGGTCTAATTATTTAATTCATGACTAAAGCTCTTTGTGGGGAAACTCAGGTCCAAGTGGACTGGCCCTTATATTGTGATTCACCCTTATCCCAATGGAGTGGTTCAAATTGTGGACCCAAAATCTAGGCATATCTCCACAATCAATGGCTAGCGCCTCAAGCTATTTTTGGTCCAGGAACCTCCTCTAGCTAACGACGTCATTCATCTTATTGAGGATGTGTGATTGAGTTTTCTTCTATCTGGAGGCATTAAACTCAGCATCTACTCTGCATCCATCACCTATACATACCATTTTTATACATAGCATATTTTTCTTCTAGCATATTTCCTTTTCATATATTGCATACTGTCAGGTTGGCCAGTGCTGAACGTTAAATTTCAAAAGCAATTCCAGGTGATTTCTACCCATTTACTTCCTATTGTATTTATTTTCTTTTATATTCATGCATGAGGACATGCAATAACTTAGACATGGAGGGGTAGATACAACAAAACTGAAAATTTTTATGCCAACTTTTAGGAAAACGCCAGAGCTACATGTCAAACGTACTTTAGGACCCTAAATAAAAGAACAACTGACTCCACCTCCAATGTTTGCATGGGAGCTAGAAATCATCTGCAACAGCCATTTCTGACTCATCCGCTCACCTTTTGTTCTAAATTTAGGGTCAAGTTGAATGTAACCCGAAAAGGGAAATTTCATGAAGTACGAATATAAGAGATTATTTATTTATAGCATATGTACATTGTGCATCCATGAATAAGATTATTTTATTAAGAGAACACATTAGGAATTTTACCCTCTAGTTGATTCCTATAATCTAGAATCCAGTACAATTTTTCACACACACGTAGAATTTACAATGAATTCATGGTGAAGGCTGATAAACATCATTAGTCTGTCAAGAAGTAGTGCTTCTTTTCCTGAACCCTTGGGTAGTGTTTTGGGAGCTAGGCAGATTTACCTCCAAAAATCCACCAATTAGTGTAAGCTAAGAGTAGAGTGTACTAGTGCTCTAAGATTAGTGCAAGGAATCCATAATCCTAGATAATTAGGTGATGATACTCAGTGATTAGGCACCATTTTTGCTCTCGATTCTTGCATATACATTTTTGTGTGAAATATTGAGAGCCACCAAATAAGGCAAATACGCAGAGAGCGAGTTTTCATAAAACTAGGGCTAAGATGGATGATTACGACCATTCTTCACGGAATCCTCGACTAAAGGAGGATATTGATGCCAAGGTCAAAAATACACCATCCTACCTGTCTCTCCCGATGCTGTGAGTAGGCACTTCCACCAAATAAGCCACCCAATGTCTCTTAAGTACCACCAATCCCTAATAATGCCTCCTCAATAAACTTCATGAATGTGTGCTAGCTTGTGTTGTGTTAGAAAAAAAATTATACATAGAAAAAAAAGAAGAAAAAGAAAAAAAAGAAAAAAAAACATAGAAAAAAAATTTACAAAAAGAAGAAAAAGCAAGAAAAAAGAGTGAATATTTAATGTTCATTTCAGTTTCATTGAGGCAATACCACCAAATAAATTTGAGACCAACCAATATGGCCTTAACCTATCTTTCTGTGTTTCTGACCACCCGAATACTAGCTGAGGAATTCCAACTTAGTGTTAAGGTTATGAGAACTCAATTAAAGTGTTAATGCCAAGTGAGACCACAAAATATGGATCATATGTGAGAATCTGGTGAGATTGTGAGCTCTAAGAAAAAAAATGGAGAGAGAAAGAGAGAATGAATACAAAGGAACCAAATTAGAGCATAGTTTTTCTCATCTTTCTCTGAGTTGAGTTACTTGATAATCTAGGTATCTAGATTCTGAAGTACTAATCTCTATATAGCACCAAGTGAGAGTGAGTCACCAAATAAACACTCATATCCGTCAGACATCCTCTACCCAAGCTTAAACTCGGGGTGGAATTCATAGAATATCTTGAATACCCCGAGGGAAGAAGTCCACCTATCCCATTAGAATTTTACTAAGGGTCAAGTACAGGCTTTAGCGGTGAATCAGGTCTTTCACAAGAATCTGTTGTAAAAGCTACATAGCTGCATGATGAATCCATTTCAATGGACTTGTATTAGGTCTAAGTAACTTTAATCTTACCTTTTAGGTTTATTGATAACTACATTAAGTTATAGAATATTTGTATGCATCATGATTTAAGTTTACATCTATTTTATAACATTCTATAACTTAATATGTAATGATTTTGTTGTTTTTATGTGCAAGAATGATATTTACAAAGAACAAGGAGTTGGGGAGTAAATTTTCCCAACAAAAAACTGGGGCATATGTTTTTTCTCTCCCATCCTCCAGCCACCCTCAACAGCCGCTGGCCAAAAATAGTAAGGGGATTTTGAAAATCCCTTGTAGCGCGGCAGGGAGAGAGGAGTTAAAAAGGAGGAGGAGAAAGGAGAGGAGGATCTTCATCTTCCCCCCAATGAGGAATTGCTCCACCATGTGCACTGTGCACCCAATCCTGCCCTTCAGACTGTGCCCACTCCTTCTCAACCTGTAGGCGTGCGCCCATCTCCAGCCGCATCTCCAACCACAAGCACCGCACCCGCACAGTGCCTCCCTGCAACGCACCCTCCCCTCTGCAGACCTGCCTCGCCACCAGCACCACTAGGTGCTGTGCTTGCCCTTGCAAGCCACACCATCACCACGCCCCCTTCCAGTCACCGCACCAGCCTGCACCTCCACCAGCCATCCCTGCAGGCACCCACTCCTGTAGGCGCCTGCCCTTCTGCAGCGCCCGCAGGCACTCGACTTGTACGCACCGCCCCGCTCCGCCCTAGCCACCCACGCTCGCAGGCGCGCGCTCTTCTGCAAGCACCTACTCGCACGCCTGTAGGCGTCCAGCGCTCCCTCCAGCCATGCCCGCAGGCACTGTGCACCTTCACCACTGCTAGGCTCGCACCCGCAGCACCCATTGCACGTGCCCTGCAGGCACACCGCCTCACCCGCGCCCTCACCAAGCACCCTGTAGGCACCCGCGAGCACCTACGCCTCCAGCGTGTAGCCTGCGGCGCGGCTGCAGCAGTCTCCTTCTCCTCCAACAAGCCGACATCCCTCCTCTGCCTGCCGGCCGCCGTCGGCCACCTCTCGCCGTTCTGCCATCGTCATCGTGATCCCCACACATCGGTCAACCTCCCCCCATAGCAACTCCATCGCCAGTGCTCTCTCTCTCTCATGAGGAGGAGAGAGAGTGAAAGCTCTATTTTCATGTCAATTAAAAATTACATTTAATGCCATTGCCACCAGAAATTAATTTTCATTTATGATTATTTTATTGTGACAAAATTGCGAATGCACAATCATACTTTCTGATAACTACACGTTATTGTTATTCACCTGTTTCAAGATTGGTTTTTGGATTAACATGTGCATCAATTTTCTCTAGTATATGTCAATTGAAAATTACATAAAATCATCATATATTTATTAAAGATTTTAGTAAGGAAAATTGCACATATACCCTTATATTTTTGAGTTATTGTGAATCTTCTTTCCATCGCATTTTATGTCGAATTTGATTAAAGATTTTGCACTGAATCGAAAGAATACGAAATAATCGAGAGTTTATTGCATAATTGCTTCCCTATGGACACAACCCGCTCTTTTGTGAGTAGTTATTTTTATTACTGGTTAGTCGATTTTTCCACCACTTAAATACTACAACGCGTAGCGAAAAATCGACTTGTCACTGCACTTTCACATTTGTCTGGATTTCTAGAACATAGGATGAAAATAAAAAGGAGAAAAGTCTCTAGGCATACACTTGATAAAATAATCAATCCCTTAGGGACCCTTACGTGAATAATTTAGTCTTGCATTTGCTAGGGACTAGCAAGATTTAGGCATGGGGTACGATTGCGTAGCAATCATAGGCCTTAATTGACCTAAATTAGGCTAGGACTTAGCATAAGTTAGGGTAGTTCATGCATGCATAAGCATTATTTGCATCTTTATTATTTTTCCTATAGCTATGCAAGGAATAATGCTATAATATACTAATTAGGTTCATTATATAAATTATAGGAAATAAGAAGCTCAGGAGCTAGATTCGAGGCTAAATCTAAAGCTGGACCTGAAGCTAGAGTTGCAGCAGAGCTGGAGAAGAAGACCTAGAATAAGATGTAGTAGACAATAATGTACGGGGTTGAGGTATGCTATTCTGCTAAGTAGGAATAAAGTAGTAAATTACAAAGAACTTAGGTCCATCCTAGCCCTAGGATAACCTAGAAGATTCTCCAAGCCTTAGCCACCCTTAGATTAGGTAACTGTACCCTAGGAAGCCATAAAACCCTATTTCTAGCCTCTATCTGGATGTCTAGATGAGTTACAAGATGTTCTGAACCCTTAGCCACAACCTACGCACCTAAAACCCACTTCTGCAGCATTATTGGACGTCCAGACACTTGGTCAGGCATCCAATTTCTGCAAAATACCCAATACAGAACCTAGAATCCCTTTTGACTTTGATTGGACATCCATACAATAAGTCTGGACTTCTAATTTTTCATTATAGGACATCTGATAACTTTATTGGACGTCCAGAACTGTTCTCCAGTTCCTGTTTTGGAATTCAAGCCTTGATCTTGAGTTCTTAGGTCCCTAAACCCAATTCTAGCCCCCTAGGAACCTAAATTAAGGTGCCCTAACTCTAGTACATCACCTCTAGAACTCCCTAAGGACCTAATTAGGTCCTTACTAAGCCTAATTGACTTGGATCATGGTCAATCTCTTCAGTCTATTCAATTAGACTTATTGAGTCCAATTGAGTCCTGATCTTAGCACACACTATCCAATTAGACTAAGTGAGAGTCCAATTGACCAAGACCTAACTTAATTGAGTTATTTTATTCTCAATTAGGTTTCCACACACCCAATTAAACTTTTATTATGTTTAATTTCACTTTACCTTAGTGAATTAGGGTTTACAACCCTAATTTGAGACCTACCTTGACCTAAACCCACTAGAACCTAACCTAACCAACCTAGCCACCTAAGTTTTCACCCACACACACCATCTACACGAAAATACCTAGCCTAGAGTTCTCTAGAACTCTCTACCATGTGTTGTTGCCTTGGTTGCTAAAAATAGCAACCAAGATGCATTCAATTTTTAGATCCACCAAATGTGGATCTAAAAACCACCCATCCATCCTCTCTCTCACTCTCCCACGAGCTCCCACCATAGGCCTCTCTAGATAGTTCCACACTTCTCTAGAGAGGCTCCCTTGGGTCTACTTAAAGGACCTTTGGGTGGCCATTTGCACCCATCTAGCCTTCCATCTAGTTTTAGCTTCATTCCACCTCCATTACTCCACTCCATCTCCATGAGCACACCATGGCATCTCCATCACCTCCATGCCAGGCCTATATCACCTCCTGTTGAGAGTCGTAAATCACATTTTTGCTAGGAAAACGTTGTAGTATAGTTGCGAAATACTATCCAACAAAAATATTTATAGAAAAAAATAACGAGACTTGAGTCCCGGTCGTTCGTCTCTGGGAGGCATTTGTTTTACTTTAGAGTTTGATCTTTTGCCGCTCTACTTTGTTTAAAAACACACGCCAGTTTCCAATCTCCTGATTAAGATTTCACCACTTCTGTTATTAACTCGGATTACGTGCGTATGCATTAAATAAATCACAATGGTGAACGTGTGAGTTTCTGTGCGCACAATTCTAGTGAGGTGGTGACTATTTACGGAGAATGCATCTATCGTTAGATTCTCTATATTCTCGGGAAACGACATGCTTGTTGCAGAATAAATAAACAATCGAAAAACAGGCAACTTGAATCATGCAAATATGATAGCAATCAATAAGCTCATGGTGATTTCACAACATGGAGACATATATATATATATAAGCATTTCTTTCATTCCATTGGAGAGTTGTTTGCAACAAGAACTGTAGATGAAAGCTTGTACATAAATGCTTAAAAAGGTAAATCTAGCTATTAGAAAATGATTGCATACAAGAATCAATAGGGGGATTTTGCATGCATCATTGGGGGAGAATAAAGAGTACGCTACTAAGCAGTAATAAAAAGTAGTAAATCTATGAAGAGCATAAAATAAATCTAGCAGAACAAAAGTGCATTCAGGGGTGGTCCCCGATGGCCTTGGAATGGTGTGGAGGAGAATGAGGGGTGGCCAATGGAGCTTAGGCTAACCCTTGGAGAGAGAGAGGAGTGATCCAGCATCCCGACATGGTGTCCTTCATGGTTGTGATGAGCTCGTGCAGGTGGAGTGGCTAACCTAAGTGGAGGTGGACGTGCATGGAGCCAATGAAGTATGTGGTGCCAAGAATGTGAATGGGTGCACTTGGCCGCCCATTGGGTCATTTTATAGACTCAAGGGCTTCTCTCTAGAGAGGTGTGGAACTCTCTAGAGAGAGTCCAAGAGTGGCTGGCCATGAGAGGATAGAGGTGGTTTTTGAGATCCAAAAAATGTGGATCTCAATTTGAATGCCTCTTGGTTGCTAAATTTGGCAACCAAGAGGTGGCGCCACTTCAAGAGAGTTCTAGAGAACTCTAGAGAAGTGTGTGTGCATGAGTGGGTGTGTGTGTGTGTGTGTGGTCGTGCTCTAGGTGTCTAAGAGGTTTATGTTAGGTCTTAAGGGGTTTGGGTAGGTGTATTCCTTGAATTAGGGTTGCAAACCCTAATTGCTAAGGGGAAAGTGCAATTAAACTTATCCTAAGTTTAATTGAATTAGTGTGAACCTAATTGAGAGTGAAATAGCTCAATTAGGTTGGGTTTAGGTCAATTGGACTCTCACTAAGTCCAATTGAACTTGTGTGGGTTGAGATCCAAGCTCAATTGGACTCAATGAGTCCAATTGACTTAAGTGAAGGTACTTGACTTTGATCTAAGTCAATTGGATTTGTTGAGGACCTAATTAGGTCCTTAGGTAGGTCTAGAGGTGATGTACTAGGGTTAGGATAACTTAATTTAGGTTCCTATGGGGTTGGGATTAGGTCTAGGGAGCTAGAGATCCAAGATCAAGGCTTGAATCTCGAAACAGGGATTGTAGACCAGTACCAGATGTCCAAAAATGTGATCGGATGACTTATACTAAAAAATCAGAAGTCCAAACTTCAATTTTGGATGTTCAATCTGAGTCAGGGGGAAATCAAGGTTCTATTTTGGGTATTTTGCAGAAATTGGACATCTGACAAAGTGTCTGGACGTCCAATAACTTATTTGGACGTCCTATAACTTATCTGGATGTCCAGATAAGGGTTGGAACTAGGGTTTTAGGGCTTCCTAGGGTGTTGTGACCTAATCTAAGGGTGGCTAAGGCTTGCGGAAGTCTCTAGGCTATCCTAGGGCTAGGATGGACCTAAGCTCTTCACATTTTACTATTTTATTTCTACTTAATAGAATAGCAAACCTTTAATCCCCTTTTCATTATTATTCCTACAGCTAGTCTAGGCCTTCTGCTCCAGCTTTGTTGCAACTCCCGTTATTCCAGATCCAGCTTCGGATCCTGCTCTAGATCTAGCTCCAGATCTGTTTATTGCCTGTAATCGACATAATGCACTTAATCAGCACATTATAACATTATTTTATGCATAGCTAAAGTAAAGCAGTAAAGATACAGATAATGCTTATGCATGCGTGAATTACCCTAACTTATGCTAAGTTCTAGCTTAATCTAGGTCAATTAAGACCTATGATTGCTGTGCAATCACCTCCAACCTCTCTCCAAGGGTCGGCCTAAGCACCATTGGCTGGCCCTCCTTCTCCTCTCAACCAAGTCAAAGGCCATCGACGCCACCTCCGAATGCCCTTATTTCTGTTAGCCATGTAGAATAGTTCTTCGTAGATTTACCACTTTACTATTGCTTAGTAGTGTAGTTCCATATTCTCCCCTAATGATGCATCCATAATCCCCCCATAGATTCATGTATGAAGTCATTTTCTATTAGCTAAGTTATTGCTTTCAAGCTTTCCTATACAAGCTTTCCACGAGCTTCACTCTGTAGCCACCATGATGCAATCAATGAAATCATCTTTTATATATCTCTATGTCTATTTGTGAAGATCACCATGAGCCGATTGCCATATTTCCATGTGATTAAAGTTGCATGCACGAAATTTGTATTTTGCAACTAAGCATGTCGTGCATCAATATGAATTATTGTAAACTAGCATGCATTTCTACATAAGTAGAGAGAGCTAGATCGGATTCAAATCTACATTTTCTAAACGCCTCCCAGAGACAAACGACCAGGACTCAAGTCTCGTTATTTTATAAATTATTTTTAATGAGTGCTTTCGCACACTATACTACGACAAGATCTCTGTTTTCAAAACATGCGCAAGGACTACCATCTCTCACCATGCCATGGAGGATGTCTTCACACTTGAAGGGATGGCCAGGCAAGAGGAGGTGCAAGGTGGTTGACACTCGCCTTGGAGGACAGCTTAGAGGACTACTTGAAGAAGTTGAGGAGAAACCTTTTTAAGTGTGGGAGCAACCATACTTGGAGCAAGGCTATCCAAGAATTCAACCAGAGGATCCCCTCTTCTTCCTTTTCTTTCTATGCTCTTGTATTAGATAGTGTTTTCTCTTTTTCTTGTAACAAGCATTTAGCTACTTGTCATCAACTCTACTAGTAATACAAGCTATCAATTGCCTTCAATTTCTTATTTTCTAGTAGTGTGTTGTCCTGGTAGTTGTAGAGCACACTCTTCTCTTCTAATTATTCTAGGCACACTTGCCTAGGGTGAGCTTAGAAGAGAGGATTTACTGTTGTCACTTAGGAGTATTTGATAGGCGTAGCTTTAGATAATCTTCACTTTCAAGTACCCGATTGTTTCCAAAACCTAAAACAACAAAAATGAAAATCACAAAAATATATGTGTTGATTTGAGAAGTGAGCGAGAGAACCATCTTTGTGACTAACAATTTGGACTCCTTGGACAACCTAGATATTGCACTATCTAGGAATTGTAAATTTAAGAGTCGATTAGTTTTATGCATCTCAAAGACAAAAACCTGCATTTATAAAATCGTGTGAAATCCATATTAGTAAAGTTTGCCTTTAAAGCATGTTCAGGTGGGTTTCTGCATGGCTACACCCTTTCCTCCTAAAGGGCTTTGACCCCCATTTTACAGTTTGCTAACGATACCATTTTCTTTATAGATGAGGGAAGTTATGAGATTTCAGGATTGAAGATCAATGGGTCCAAGTCTTCTCTTATTTATTTTGGTGATGCCTGCAGGTGGAAGGAGTTGTCTTTGATTTTGTAGACACTGGTGGTCACCCTCCCCATTCACTATCTTGGTTTGCCTCTGCAAGCCTAGAAGATGAAGAAAAAAGATTGGGTTCAACTATTTGAGAGGATCTCTTTGAAAATGGAGGGTTGGTGTGGCAAGTTTTTATCTAAAGGTGGTAGATTGATTTTGTTGAACTTGATTCTATTGATTATCCCTGTATTTTTCTTATCCATGTTTAGGCTGCTTGGTTCAGTCCTAAAGAGAATTGATGTCATGCGTAAAAGATTTTTCTGGAAAGGGCCCTTGCATAGTGGACATTTCATGCAACTCGTTAAGTGGTAAAACATTTGTACTCCAAAGAAGTTGGGAGGTTTGGGAGTGCAATCCCTTAGAGAATTTGGGGACTCCCTTTTGCTCAAGTTTGGTGTTATTATTCTACGAAGGGATGAGGGCATGTGGCAAACGGTGGTCAAAGATTCTTATGGGGGCACAACTGGCATAATAAAAGAGTTGGTGTACCATGTGTCAGCCTGTCCATTTTGGGACTTTGTTTCTAAGGCTTTTTTGGAGCATTGAAACCTCCTTAAACCAGTGCTTGGATGTGGGGAAAAGTTGAGTTTCTGGGAGGATGATTGGAGTGGTTTGGGTTGGCTTATGGGCTCCTTTCCATGTGTGTGTGAGGCTTTTGATATGAAGCATGCTTTTGTGGATGATTTGTGGCACCCAGATGCAGAGTGGAAGATTCCTTCTTCGAATGATAATCACATCACTAGAACAGGTGAGGAGGTGGATTCTATGCAATCGGTTGTTGGGGCAAAAAACTACGCAAAAAGGATTGGATTTTGAAAAACCTGTCATCGTAGTATGATTTGTGAAGAAATCCGTCAACAGATAAATTTTCCAAAATTCGTAAACAAATTCCAGGTTGAACACAAGGAGGCTACTCGATCTAAAATCCGCAATTATATTTTTTTGGTATTTTTGTTCTAAAAGCGAGATAATCACAATTAGTCTGATATTAACACTAAGAGAGAGAGAGAGAAAGCGAGGAGAGAACAATCACTTTGTAACTGAATATTGTTTTTACAACTAGAAAGCAGGAAATGGTTATAGTTAGAAAGCGGGAAATTCTATTCTTGAAAGTAGTAAAGAAGGGAGAGTGATGTTATCCTCCTCGACAGTTGCTTGGAGGACTAGCCAAACGGGGCGACACCTGGAAGATGGAGGACGAAGACGGAAGATGAAGAACGGAGCAAAAAGAATCAGGTGCAAGGCAATGCGTCGTCATTATCATGGGATCCACTTCTGGAATGGGGAGAGAAAACTTTTATTTTGGCTCTAGAGGAGCATCCCGGGTTTGGGACAAGCCTCTTAGAGCTTTGGAGAGGGAGAGAGGTGAAGGAAGGGATGGTTGAAATGTGGGGGGCGTAGGCATTTTTATAGGTGTAGAGGTTGGGGGCAAAAAGGTCATTTTAAGTTCAAAACAAAGAATTAGGGTTGTTTAATGACGGACTTATTACTCACTAAAGCCCAGTCGTGGCTAAACTGCGCACGCCCCCTCGCCTCCTTGCGCCCAATGCTCATCCACGTTATTTGATTCTCAGCCGTTCGATCGCGAGATCGGACGACTTAAAAACAATCTCGCCAGCTTCTTTAGCGTAACCGCACGCCCATGCGTGAGATGGAGCATGCAGAAGCACGTCATCATGCGCGAATGTGCTCCTCGCCCATCCATCACGCCACGTCACCTGCATCCACGTCGTCTGCTCACCATCCAACACTTGATTTAGCCTCTCCCGCTCGCACGGTTCAATTTGAGGCACAGCGTGGATCGAACCTACGCCTCGCGCTCGGGAAAGGGCGCTTGACTGCTGCGTTGCGCTGCTGCTTTGTTGCGCATATGTTTTAAGCACGCACACCTATGATCCAATGACCTAGATCTTGCCTCGCACATGCCTTCAGAGGTTGAGAAGAGGTGCTGTGGCTGGTTTGGGCAGCTGTGATGGCGCCACGTGGCACCATCATGGCTGTCCATCTTCTGTAAGTTGCTGATGGTGCCACGGATGTCGGATTGGACCGATTTTCATGTCGTTGGGCTGCGATCATCAATTCGAACCCATCTGTGCAGTTGGATTTATCATCTGAAGTGCGGATCTACACTATCTTGGCCCTTAATCTCTAACCTTCCTCGAATTATATTTGATGCTACAAAAGTTCGATCGGGGAGATCTTGGAGTCGTTGAACTCCAATCGTTGCCCTGATTAGATCCGTACGGTTGGATCTTCGATCTGAGGTCCCTGATTAAAAGTCGTCTATCCCTGGCCACCAAAAATAAGAAATTTATAGAATTTGTACAATTTGACCTAAATGCATGATGATGCATGTTATGCAATATTTACAATGCATGATGCTAATATGATACTAGGAGCATGCATTAATAGACATTTTTGGCTATTCAGATGTATGCACATCACACCCTCATGCCTATCTTTTGCTAGTCCCTAGCAAAAACTATATGCCATTTATAAAAGAATTAGGTCAGATTTCTTGGGCAAAAGTTATTCTTCAACACTATGAAATTTTTACTACGAACCTAAATTACAAAGGCACAACAGCACCCGAGTGTCCGCTAAAATGCAGACCACCTCAAGCCCTCGCCTTATTCAAAGGAGGATCTTTTTCTTTTCTTCTTTTCTAATTTTTTTTTAATTTTTGAGTTTAAGGTTTCGAAGTAGATTTCTACGGCCACTCAACCCACCCAAGACTCGAAGAGAACCCTAAGTTCTAAGCATCTTTGTGTGAAATGTGATAGATTCACTGATCAACAGTGAGAACGAACTTCAGGTTTCTACGCCCCTAGGTGACCTTGAAAAGAAATTCTACCTAAAGGTGTATCTATTCGACCGATAGCTTTCTCCCTACTTTCATTTTTATGGGGTCAACAAGAGGGCAAACCTAGTGCATATCTATCCGGCTTATTCTACTTCTCTGCTTCTTCCTAAGTGTTTTGGAATTTTATGCGCATTTCATGAGCTGGGTTCTGGACAACCTACCAATGGGCTGTTACCCATGATAACTTGCCAACCATACTCATGCAATGAAGTGTGGCTTATTTCTTTTTCTTTTCTTTTCTCTTTTCTATTTTTTTTTCTTTTTGGATTTTTTTTTTCGTAGGTGGCTTTCCTAATTTAAGATTTACCTAAAAGTAGTAGGAAAAGAATGATCATGTGACTAGGCTCTGGACAACCTACCTATAGGCTGTTACCCACGATAACTTGCTAGCCATACCACCTTAGAAGTTTCATTAACTACCCAATTTCCGTAAAAACCATTGAAAAGTGAGTCAGTGCAAATAGTGTGTTGATGCTTGGACTTAAAATCCCCTCAAGTTAGAGGGTAGGTTGATAAGTCGTGTACTTATCACCCCAACTTATATAACCAAATTGAAGTAAATTCAGAATGGTGAGGACTCAATAAGCAAATCCACATTTTAGTGGACACCCGGGCTGATTAAGCCTGAAGACCTGAAGGGTCTAAGTGTTCAGATCCTACTGTAATATTCCTTAAGACTGAAAAATCCTAATCTCCAATTATTCTTTCTTAATTCAAATTTTTTTCATTTTTTTTATATTTTTTAAGAGAACAAAAATAAGTAGAATTTACAAGAATTCCGTGGAACTGATAAAAACAATAATAAGTAGAATTTACAAGAATTCCACAAAACTGACAAAGTGATTCAGAAATGAATCCACCCCCCCATGACTAGCTGATGCAATGTCCTCATTGAAAATAAAAGGTATGAAAGGAAAGGTAGAATGTAGAAGATATCACCTGAATATGATGCTCAGGTCAGCTTTGAGTCAGACTGTACATGTGCTAAGTTTAATGCCATTAGCTATACGAAGTCCGGCCAAAGAAATCACGATGTGATTAGAGCAACTGTGTTTGGGATAGGTTCTAGAACAATACGATCAACAAAAGGCTTCAGACGTTGACTGTTGACATTAAAAGAATTAGCTGTCTTTGGGTCAGAGATCTGAATTGCTCCATTTGAAAATATCTGATCAACGATGAATGGGTTGTTCCATTTTGACCTATGTTTGCCAGGAAAGAGCTTAAGTCGAGAATCAAAGAGCCAGACCTTCTGGTTCAGCTCAAAGCTCTTGCGGGATATCAGTTGGTTATGAAGAGCTTTGGTTCGAGCCTTGTAGATCTTGGCATTCTCATATGCATCGTTTCTAAGCTACTCCAAGTCAGATAGTTGGAGTTCCCTGGTCTTTCCAGCTAAACTCAAATCCAAATTACATTGCTTGATTGCCCAGAATGCCTGATGTTCAATCTCTATGGGTAAATGGCATGCCTTTCCAGACACCAGACGAAATGGTGACATGCCGATAGGCATTTTGTATGCCATACGGTAGGCCCAAAGAGCGTGCTCAAGCTTGTGAGTCCAGTCTTTACGATCAGATCTAACCATTTTTTGCGGAATATTCTTGATCTCCCAATTGGTGATCTCGGCCTGTCCATTCGTCTAGGGGTGGTAAGGTGTGGAGATTCTGTGATTTACTCCATATTTTGCCAGTAAGCTATAGAACTGGGCATCAATGAAATGAGTACCACCATCGCTGATGATGGCCCTCAGAATCTGGAACCGACTAAAGATGTTCTTCCTAACGAAATCAATGACCACTTTGTGGTCATTGGTTCGGGTGGGAATGGCCTCAATCCATTTCGACATGTATTCAATAGCGACGAGAATGTACTAGTGTCCAAATGAAGGGAGGAAGGGTCCCATGAAGTCAATGCCCCAAATGTCGAAGATTTTGACAGGAAGAATCGGGTTTAGAGTCATCATATCTCTCTTAGTTATGCTCCTAAGTGCTTGGCATCGGGAACACGAACTTGAGAATTCTTGGGAATCCTTGAATAAAGACGACCAATAGAATCCAGATTGCAAAATTTTGGCAGCCGTCTTTTTCTCGGAGAAATGTCCACCACACACAGATGCATGGCAGAACTCAAGTATACTTTGCAATTCATTCTTTGGAACACATCGACGAATAATCTGATCAGAGATGATGCGGTACAGTTTAGGGTCCTCCCAGAAGTAATATTTGGCCTTAGATTTGAGTCTATCTCATTGTTGCTTGGTCCAATCCAGGGGGATTTAACCGACAACCAAATAATTTATAATGTTTGCAAACCATAGAGTTTCAACACATGATACTACAAGAATAGTTTCGTCCGGAAAAGTATCAGTAATCAGAATATCGGGACAAGAAGAATCTCTTAGAAGTCTCGAAAGATGATCCGCTACCACATTCTGTGCCCTGGATTTATCTTTGATTTCAAGATCGAATTCTTGAAGTGGAAGAATCCATCGGATAAGCCGACGTTTGGCATCCTTTTTGGCTAAGAGATGTCTTAAGGCTAAGTGATCGGTGTAAATTATGATGTGAGACCCTAAGAGATAAGCCCTGAATTTCTCCAAAGCAAATACTACAGCTAGCAATTCCTTCTCAGTAACAGTGTAGTTCCTCTAAGCCTCGTCCAGAGTTTTCCTAGCATAGTAGATGACAGAGGGCTTCCTGCTAATCTTTTGACCCAAAAGTGCCCCGACTGCGCAATCAGAAGCATCGGTCATGATCTCAAATAGGGCTATCCAAACCAGTGGTTTCAACACTGGAGCACAAGTGACTATCATTTTAAGAAAATCAAATGCCTTATGGCATGATTCGTTGAAATCAAATGGCGTATCTTTGGCGAGAAGGTTACTCAAAGGGCGAGAAACCTTAGAGAAGTCCTTGATGAACCTCCTATAGAATCCCACATGACCAAGAAATGATCAAATTTGTTTGATAGATGTAGGAGGAGGAAGTTTGGAGATAGCATCAACCTTAGCTTTGTCAACTTCAATTCCCTGTTCAGAGATTATATGACCCAAGATGATGCCTTCTTGTGTCATGAAATGACTCTTTTCCCAGCTAAGGACCAATCTTGTTTTGATGCATCTTTTAAGAATCATTTCATGATTAGTCAGGAAAGAATCTAAAAATAGAGAAATCATCCATGAAGACTTTCATAAACTCTCCCACCATGTCAGAGAATATAGCTAGCATACACCTTTGAAAAGTCACGGGTGCATTGCATAAGCCAAATGGCATTCGACAGAAAGCAAAGGTTCCGTAGGGACAGGTGAAAGTCATTTTTTCCTGATCCTCGGGATGGATAGGGACTTGATTATATCCCGAGTAACCGTCTAGGAAACAGAAGTACTTTTGCCTCGCTAGTCTTTCAAGGATTTGATCGATAAAGGGAAAAGGGAAATGATCTTTTTTCGTAGCTGTGTTCAGCTTCCTGTAATCAATGCAGACCCTCTAAAAGGAAGTTGAATGAGTTGTGGTAGATTCTCCTTTCTCATTAGTCACAATGGTAATCGCAGCTTTCTTGGGAATAATTTGCACGGGACTTACCGAAGGACTATCTGAGATCGGATAAATGATTCCTGCATCGAGCCACTTAATTATTTCCTTCTTTACCAGTTCTTGCATGTTGAACGTGTTACGAAGCTACGCTAACGTGTTCGATTTTGGAAAACCTGTCGTTGTACTTTGAAAGCGAAGGATTCGTGTTCAACAAATAAAATTTATACCGAAATTAAAATTCCGGGTCGAACACAGGGAGGCGAACGTTTGATTTAAAAACTTCGCGTTTCTTTTTATTTTGTCACGAAGAAATTCAATTTAAACTATCTAAGTATCTACAACAAATAAAAGAGAGAGAGGGAGTAAGAGAGAGAGAAAGAATACTACACATGGAAATCAAAATGAGATGTAGAATAGACAAGGAATTTATCATAAAAGAGTTCGTTCGTTACAACTAGAAAACATAAAACAATTACTCTAGAAAGCATTAAAAGAATGGAGGGAGAAATGTCCTCCTCGACGATCGCTCGGAGGACGAATAGACTACTCTAGAAAGCAGTAAATCTATACTAGAAAGCAGTAAAAAGAACAGGGAGAGAGAATCCTCCTCGACGGTCGCTTGGAGGACGAGCCGGACGGGACGACGCCTGGACGAAGGAGAATGAAGCGGGACGAAGGAGGACGAAGCAGAAGAACGGGAACGAAGCAGCACGCCGTCGTCGTCGCGGGATCCACTTCCGAAGGGGGACGAAAATTTGGACTTTATCTCGCGAGAAGCATCCCGGGTGTGGGACAAGCTTCTCTTGAGTTTGCAGAGGTAGAGAGGAGAAGGAAGGGATGAAAATTTCGTATGGAGGGGGTCTCCTTTTATAGTTGCAAGGAGTGGGGGCAAAATGGACATTACATCTTCAAAATAATAAATAAGGGGTCTTTAGTGACGGATAAAACCGTCGCTAAAGCCCTCAACGTGGGCGTAGCCGCCGCGCCCACGCGCGCCCGCTCGGCTGCCCGCGCGTAACGCCTACGCACGTCGCTTGATTTTCAGCAGTCCGATCGCGAGATTGGACAGCTTAGATCGCGTCCACGCCCGCTGCGTAGCGCGCCCGCCCGCGTGCGATCGCGCGTTACGCCCGGCGTCCAATCGCGCGTCGTCCTGATTGAGCGCGCGCAGCCGTTGGATCTTCATCTGACGCTCGTCCGCGCCCGCTCGCCCGCGCCTTCCACCCACTCACCGCGGCTCGAACCCGCGACCTCCACTTCGCCCGTAGCTGCGTCGCCGCTGCGCTACGCGGATGAAATGGTCGCGCGGACGCTTTTAAGCGCGAGCGACCGCAGCCGTTGGATCGAGATCCAACGGCGGAGAGGAGACGGTGCGCGGTCTTCACAAGACGCATGCGGCCGATTGGGCGGCTGAGATGGCGCCACGTGGCGCCATCTTGGCCGTCCATCTTCTGGATGTTGTAGATGGTGCCACGGATGTCGGATTGACTCGATTTTTGTGTCGTTGGGCTGCGATCGTCGATCCGAATTCATCCGTGTGGTCGGATTTGCCATCTGAAGTGTGGATTTACACCATCCTGACCCTTGATCTTCTAGGGTTCCCTGGTCTCTATCTGATGCTACGGATGCCTGATTAGGGCGATCTTGGAGTCGTTGAACTCCAATCGTCACCCTGATATTATCCATACGGTTGGATCTTTGATCCGAGGTCCCGATAAAATATTTGCCCTGTCCAAGCACATAAAAGGAGACAATTAACCTCCATTTTATTCAAACTACTCTAAATGCAAGATGATGCATGTAATGCAATATTTATATCATGAAATGCAATCCTATGCTTAAGAACATGCATAAATAGACATTTTAAGTAGTGTAAATGTGTTTACATCATACCCCCATGCCTATCTTTTGCTAGTCCCTAGCAAAAACTATATGCTATTTATAAAAGAATTAGGTTAGATTATTTGGACCAGAGTTATTTTCAATCATTAAGAAATTATCTACTTAAGAACTTAACTTTCAAAGACACAACAGTGCCCGGGTATCAGCCAAAATGCAGACCGCCTCAAGCCTCGCCTTATTCAAAGAAAAATTTCTTTTTCTCTTTTTACTCCTTTCTAATTTTTTTTTTTTGGATTTTCAAATTTTAGGGTTTAAGAGTGGCTTTCTACGGCCATTCAACTCACCCAAGATTTGATGAGAACCCTAAGTTTTAAGCATCTTATTGTGATTGTGATAGACTCGTTGACCGGCAATTAGAACGGACTTCGGATTTCTACGCCTCTAGGTGACCTCAAAAAGAATTCTGCCTAAAGGTGTATCTTTACAACCGGTAGCTTTCTCCCTACTTTTATTTTTTTTTATTTTTTATTTTTTTAACGGGGTCAACACAAGGGTGAATCCAGTGTATATCTCCCCGATTTATTCTACTTCTCTGCTTCTTCCTAAGTGTTTTGGGAATTTTTAGTGCATTTTCTGAGCTGGGTTCTGGACAACCGGTCGATGAGCTGTTACCACCGACAACTTGCCAGCCATACTCGTGCGGCGAAGTGTGGCTTATTTCTTTTTGTTCTTTTCTCCTTTTTGATTTTTTTTTTTTTTTTTAAGTAGGTGGCTTCCCTGGTCTAAGATTTACCTAAAGGAAGCAAAAAGAGAAAGGTCCAGTGACTCGGCTCTGGACAACCTACCTATGGGCTGTTACCCACGATAACTTGCCAGCCATATCACCCTAGAAGGTTCATTAGCTACCCAATTTCCGTTAAAATCGCCAAACAACGAGTCAGTGCAAAGAAAGTATGTAGATGCTTAAAACTCAAAATTCCCTCACATCAGAGGGCGGGTTGATAAGTCGTGTACTTATCACCCAAACTTATTTACTCCAATTAAAATAAAATTCAAGTTGGCGAGAACTCGCAAAACAAATCCACATTTTAGTGGATACACTGGCTGATTAAGTCCAAAGACCTGAAGGGTCTTTGTGTTCAGAACATAATATAGTATTTCTTAAGATCGAAAATTTTCTTAAACCCAAATTCTCTTTCCTAATTTTGATTTTTTTTTTTTATAAAATAAAACAAATCTACGGAGCTGACGAATGAATTCAAAGATAAATATCCACCCCCCCATGCCTATCTAATGCAATGTCCTCATTGTATTAAAAAGACATAAAACAGAGTGGAAAAGCGTAGAAAGCACCTGAATTGCGTGGATATCGGGTCCGCTCCGAGATGAAAAAGAACTGTATATGTGCTGAATTTAGTGCCTTCAGCTAGGCACACTATACAAAGAAAAGAAATGAAGAATTCAGAAGTGCAGGTCAAAATTAGAATAAACAGAAGAATCCTCCGACCTGTCAACAGAGGTCCACAGATGTGGACCAGATTGTGGTGCAGACCCATCCCCCATAATCGAGAATATCTTAGGTTCTGATAAAAATTACCCAAAACCTAAAATCAGAATGCAAGCGGGGTCGGGCCTGCGATTTGTGAGGATGCAACCCAAGGCCAAAATGTCGGGTTACAGAGAATTGAAGCTCAAAAGGATAATCGTTAAATGTGTGCTTGAGTTTGACACCCTCGAAACAAATGTCGCAAGGGTTCTGATTTGATGGTTTCACCTTAAAAGGAACCCTTCGACTCAATCTTCCATTTCCTCCAAAATTGACTTCCCAAATCAGAATTTCCCAGCTCCTATCCTCCTCATTCGGCATATCAAATTCCATGACCTCTTGTATATTCATCACCCCATCTGAAATCTCCAAGTCTAGATGATGTGGCAAAATCAAAATTGACTTGGGTCTAATTATCTCAGAATTAGAATCATCAATAAGCTCAACAGGGTGTAACTGATAATCAGGGCATTGAATTGATTCCTCCAGAAAATGCGATTCTGGATCTGTATTGTGTGCCCTAATAAGATCAGTTTCCTCAGTTATTGGGCTATCAAATGATCTATCAGATTCCTCAGGCCCAATCGTCTCACAAAAATCGTGATCTGAAAACTCGTGTGAGACTTCGCAACTTGAATCTTCACCATCAAAGAAATCAGGATTCGTATCAATGTATGTCCAAAAATCAGTTGTCACTTTGTGTTCCCAGGAGACATACGTTTTCTCGTAACCTGGCTCAGGGATCTCAGGTGAAGAAATCAGATCATCCTTAATTGGTTGCTTTAATTCAATCTGGTCAGCCTCGTAACACATGTTCCCCCCAACAGGTGCCTGAGCGGGTTCTGTCATTGGCTTTCCTGAAGAGGGTTCATCCTGGGAATCATCCCAAGATTGAACCAAAGCAACCACGAACCTCATCCTCAATTTCGCTAATTTCCCAAGTAGAAACTCACCCGGGTTCTTATCATTAACGTCCTGGAGCCAATCCAACAAAGACTTGTTTAAATCATCAATCATTTCAATCAAGGGCTCCAATCTCTCAATGCAAGGTATTGGCTGAACTTCTAACGATTGTATGATATTTCTCAAGTTAGCCAGAACCTTATCTTGAACCTGATTAACCTAAACCAAATGAGTTGGTTCAGGATTGGGCGGGTTTGACATCAAAGCAGAGGAATTAACGAATTGAGATTCGTTATACCCTTCCTGAAAATAGGTCATTTCAGAATGTTCAAAGGATGGTGATGACCTAAAGGCAGTGAAATCAGAGGATGGGTAAGGATCAGTGTATCCTTCTTGATTGTAGATCGCATTAGGTTGTTCATGAAAGGAGGACGATCTATAATCGATGCAACTCTGAGAAGGATAGAATTGAGAATCAAAGTGTTCAGGGTTAGACCCTAAACACGGAGGTCCGGAATTATATCCCCAATCCGAATTATCCCAACTAACTCATGATTGATTACAATACGAGTTGGGATAATCGTCATGTTGAGGATAATTTACAACAGGAGGGAAAGAGCGAAAATGCGTGAAATATGTGGAAGGATTCATGATACACGGGAGGAAGAAAGGTGCCCTGTAATACAAACAATCAAACCTGTCCTTAAATATGTTAGCCTAAAGACCTACAGACTCTCAAAACCCGTCTTGAGATAAAGGAACGATTTGATCTACTTCCGTCTGTTCAATCCAACCAGTTAGAAGGAGGGACTGGGGAGAAGGTTCTTCCTTCGGCTTACGCCTCTGGTTCCTAGTGTACCCCCCAGCCGCGATCGTTTGACTCTGCTCCCCTAGCTAGACATCAGATTGAACAGTAGAAACAGACTAATCGAAAATAATCTCATTCTGGGTTCTGAAGAGCGAGTCCAATCCTTAAGGCCAACGTCTACTTTGTTTTATTTAGGGCTAGGTTTGAATGTGCTTTGGAATGTGATGGGCCCTTTAAATGGGTTGTGCCCTTAATGATTGATTGATTTGTGTGTGAGTGCACAACCAGTGGTTTTCAAGCAAGATTGTTTTTGATGTGGTGAATTTTAAGATTCAAATCTTGCTTAGTAGCTTTTAGGATTCAACTTTAGGTGTTTTCAATCAAGTTTCATTGGCACACCAAGTTTTACAAGCACAGGTGAAGATGTTTTCCTTTAAAGTTTAAAAAGAATGTGGAGTGCCTGGTAAATCCCAAAGAGTTGAACCTAATTGGCAGCTACTTGATGAGTTGATTTTATTTGAAGTGGTGCGGCCCAATCAACTCAATCAATTGACCTGTTGCATGTTCAAGGACGTTTCGTGCGGATTTAAAGGCGTATTACGTTGCAGTAGAACCGACAAAACGTTTAAACAAATAATTTTATTACTCGAACAACTAGAGTATCCGAGGTCGAACACAGGGAGCAAACTCAGTACTTTGTAAAACCCAAGAATACAACCGTTAAATGCAAATATAATTGATTCAAAGAGTTTTTTAAGAAAGATGTAAAAAAATAGAATTAGACGTCTGATTTATGTATCAGACGTCTTAAATGTGATCTTTCTTTCTCTTTTTCTTCTTCTGCTTTGCCTTTCGGATCTCTTTGCAATCTTCCCTTGTCCTTCTTCTTCTTCTCCTGCGAAGACTTCTAACCTTTCTGTTTTCCTCCTTCTCCTGCGAAGACTTCTTTCTTTCTTCTTCTTCTGTCTTGCTTCTCCTTTCTTTGTCTTGCTTTCTTCTTCTTCTTTGTCTTGCTTCTCCTTTCTTCTGCAGCGGCCACGTCCTTCTCCTGCAATCAGCCTGCCTGCACAGGGAACAAAACCTAACCCTTCTCCCTCTACCCGCGCGTGTCTCTCTCTCAAGCAATTCACTCTAACCGCTCTACCAGAGCCACAGTCTCAATCGGGTCGGATCGTACTCGGGACCAGGCGCACCTGCTGGTGTGTGATGCGCGAGGAGTGCGTAGGTCTAGATCGGGTCGGATCCGCCAGGTCCGCGTGGTCAGGCCGCGGACGAGGCGGGTGGGGTCAGTGAGGGACCTCACCCCTGTGCTTTCGAGGCAGTAAACGTATATCACAAAAACTCTTTATACCATACCTGTGCCTTGAGATTCCACGATGTGGGACTAAACGTTCCGCCTTTCCTTTGCGTGCGCCCGCAGACTCTCGTGTGCAATTTCCCACGCTGAAGGCCCTGCTGGTGTTCCTTGCTGAACTCAGTCACCTCGCAACACTTGCGAGAGTCTGCTGCACCTGCCGCCTGGGAAGCCTGACGCCTGCTGCTGCTCCAAGCTTCCTGCTGCTTCGGCTGTTAATGGCGGCCGGGGCGTTCACCTGAGCTTCCACAGAACGGCCTATTGGCCCAATTAGAATAGCTGGAAGCTTCGCCGTAGCACGGCGAAGGCGGTGGGTGATGCTGCAGGTTGCCGGTCGGCCTAGGCGTGCCCGCCTAGGTCAACCTGTGGCCGGAGATGGTGGGTTGTTCGGGGGGTGGTTATGGAGGTCTGGAGTGGCAGTTGTGGGGTGGAGCGAGTTCCTGGTGGTGAGGCGGAGCTCACGAGGTGGTTGGCGAGCCGTGTGGAGTGGCGGAGTGGTGTGGGCGGCTCGCCGGAGTTCGGTCGGTGATGTGGAAGATGAGGGTGGTCAGCGTCGGTCGAGGGGTAATCAGATGAGATAACAGGGGGAAAAGAGAGAGGATAGGATGGAGAGGAGTTCTAACCTAATTGTAAGGACGAAAGGGGACAGAAGGCGGACAGCAGTACTTGCTGTCGCCGGAGAAGATGACGCCCAGTGGGGGAGAACGGCGGCGACGACGGGGCTGAGGCGGCGTGCGCTGGTACTGCGCGACGCGGAGGGAGGTCAGGAAGCTAACTCTACCACTGGTTTTGTGGCAGAGCGAAGAGGGAGGGGAGGGGGGCTCGCCGGAGCTAGCTGGGGTATTTAGCCGAGCAGGAGGAGAGGAATTGAAGGGGAAAACTCGGCCAAATCAAGCTCAGCCCCTTCGGCCGGAATTGTGGGTTCTTATATAGGCGCTGGACTTGGTGTGCAGGGCGTGAAGGGCACGTAATTGCCTGAGGTTGGTCGCCGGAGATGGAAAGGAGTTAGGATACCCAAATCTCTCGTGCGTTCGCACGAGAGATTGGGTTCACACCAACGATTGTAATTGACTTTATAAGGAAGGGAATTCCTCAGAGAATCCTCCTTCCATTTCTGGGAGGGAATCTCTGAGGGATTAGAGAGCAATCCCTCTCCGAACCTCGCCGGAGCTCGGTTCTGCCCTAGCAATGGCGGCAGGACCGGTTTACAAAGGAGGCGAAGAACCTAGGGGGTTCTCTGCAACGGTATTCAAAAGATAGGGACCAATTTGTGATTTGGGTGTACTAAATTGCAAAGTAGGTCAAGATGACCCCTCCTTAGGTCCAAATTTTGGTACAAACCTAATTTGGACCTAAGGAATTCAATGGAGAAGTTAGATTTCAGGTTTGACCTCGTTTGACTGGATATTTTGCGTAAAAACCCAAATTAGGTTAATTGAAGAGCTATGACCCTAATCTAGGTCAAACTAGGTTCCAAAGGCCAAATTAAGTGTTCTAAACCCTAGAGTATGTTTTTTTCATGATTTGTAGAGGGTTTACTTGCTCTTTGTTCTGACCGAAACCTTGTTAATTTAAGCGGGTCTGTTTTAGGGTTACCAAGTGTCTTTTAGTTCTTAGATTGCACATGAACCCATTTCTGATTGACTCAACCCACTTTTTATCTCATTTAGACCATTTGACCCATGTTTTGCCTCTAAGAAATCCTGTTTATCTACTGCAATGGTAAAATTGCAGTTTTAACCTTTATTTCATGTTTTCTTCTCAGAGCACTTGTTCCTTCAGTTAGGCCTTCTTCTAGGTTATGTAGGAGCTTTTATCTTCTTTATTGGGTCAAAATGAGCTAGTTATGGCTCATGATGAGGCTCTCATCATACCCCCATGCCTAGCTTTTGCTAGTCCCTTAGCAAAATTTCAAAGTTTTAACTTCCGTTCTAGACACTGAATGTTGTCAATAATGATAAGTGCTTCTCCTTTTTCTTTTGTGATTAGGTGGGAATGCCGACAATAGGCCTAGAGGTACTCAAGTACCAACCAAAATCCGGACCTGTTCCGCTTTAGCCTCAGTCTCTTGCAAAGGTTTCTACGGCCCACAGAACCTAACCTAGGGTTTGTTGGACTCCGCGGTTAAAGCACCCGTGCTTGAGATATTTTTAGCCTAAGTTCAGTTTGCAGTGCGTTTTTTTTTTGTAAGAGAGAGATAGAAGATTTATTTGTTTGGAGAGCTTTTCTCTCTCTTTTTTTTTTTTTTTTTTTTTATTTCTAGCTTCGGATTAGCTTCTCAACACGGTCTGTATCGGATTCCTCGTCCCCATCATCAATCCTCAAAGGTCCCTGGCTTTCGAGATTTCGAGATAATCCCGCCCATGGCAACCCCCGGAACCCTGGCTTTCGAGATTTCGAGATAATCCCGCCCATGGCATTCCGTGGCCGAATTCAGACCCTGGCGATCGACATTTCGTGATAATGCCACCCATGGTATCTGAACCAGCAGAGTGCTTACATGCCCCCAGTAGGATATTTAAATATCCTAAGAGACAAGCACCGAGGAGACGATATGTTGTTACGCATCTTCGAGGGGAATTTCCCACCTCTCCGCGCTGGGAACTTGTCCAAATCAACTTGTGTTGATTGGCCGCTCCTAATCTAGGTGACTTTTTCAGAATATTAAACGCTCTTGCGTGTTTTGAATATTTATGCACACTGAACTAGACTGTGTGTGAATTTGGGTGCTTAGGTTACCGAATCCCGCAAACCGGAGGTCAGTTAACGAGGCCGAATACTTCCTAAGCCTTAGACCTAATACTTAAGCTTTGCATTTTCCTCAACCTCTTGAGGATTGTCCAGATTTTAACGGATACGTGAATTTTTAAGCAAAAAATCTAGCCCAAGAGGCCTAAGACCAGCGTTCCCGCTAATCTCTTGTTATATCTCTGTAGCATTTTTCTTTTCTTTTTCTTGACTCGGTCTAGAACTTCAGTTAACCCCTTAATCTTTTACTAATGACATTTTCTTTTCCTTTTCCTTTTGTGCTCCTTTCTTTATTTTTGCTCTTTTTGTCATTTTTCTTTCTTTTCCTCCTCTCATTTGTATGACCCTGAATTGTTCCTCTCCCCCTTTTTTTTTTTTTTTTTTGTATGAAACCCTTTCTTGATATGAATTTTCTGTCATTTTGCACTTTCATACCCCCCCATGCCTAAGATTTGCAATGTCCCCATTGTAAATTAGGTGGGTTCGAATTCAGCTTAGTTCATGTGTTAGGACAGGTGTGTGGTGAGTGAATGGGTTGAAGCGACTTGTTGCGAACGATTTCTAATCTCGGGTAGGTATACCTGAGGTGAAGTCGGTTGTTCTAATGGATGAACCCTAAAGTGCAATATGAGTTCCGCATAGCGATGTCAGAAATGGTTTCAGGTTTTTCAAAGAATGACGGGTTGCCTCCCGTTAAGCGCTGAGTTTTACGCCATCGGCTGGGCGTAATGAGCTCAAGAGGAAAGGAGGGTAAAGGATGACTCAGTCAAATCTATATCGGTCATGTCAATGAACGGCTTGAGTCTCTGCCCATTCACGACAAATGGTTCAGAATCGTGGCTGAGTGGGCTGATTTCAATAGCTCCATTTCCGAAGATTTGGCAGACTAGGTAGGGTCCGACCCACTTGGATCTTAGCTTTCCTGGGAATAGTTTGAGTCGAGCATCAAAGAGTAAAACTTTTTGACCAGGATGAAAGACCTTTCTAGAAATGTGTTTGTCGTGAAAAGCTTTAACCCGTTCTTTGTAAATTCGCGAGTTCTCATATGCGTCGTGGTGTAATTCATCGATCTCGCTCATTTGAAATCTTCTGTGGGTTCCAGCCTTAGAAAGGTCGAGATTACAGGTCCGTACTGCCCAATAGGCTTTATGCTCCAATTCGACGGGGAGGTGACATGCCTTCCCGTACACTAATCTGAAGGGAGACATTCCTAATTGGGTCTTGTGGGCGGTCCTATAGGCCCACAATGCTTCCGGAAGCCGAGAAGACCAATCTTTTCTATCAGGTCGAACAGTAACCTGAAGGATCTTCTTGATCTCTCGGTTAGATAGCTCAGCTAGACCATTAGTTTGGGGGTGGTAAGGAGTAGAGATTCGGTGTGACACCCCGTATTTGATCATCAGTGACTTGAACTGAGCGTTTGTAAAATGGGTCCCTCCGTCGGAAATTATAGCACGCGGAATCCCGAACCTTGAGAAAATGTTTTGATGAAGGAATTTTATAACGGCTTTATGATTGTTGGTTCGGGTCGGAATGGCTTCTATCCACTTGGAAACATAATCAACTGCGAGTAAAATGTATTCGAAGCCATCCGAGGTAGGAAAGGGTCCCATGAAATCAATCCCCCAAATATCAAAAATTTCGCATACCAAGATCGGCTGTAGAGGCATCATGTCTCTATAGCTCATGTTGCCTAGAGTCTGGCAACGGGAACATGCCTTACAGTGATTGTATGCATCTTTGAAAATTGTGGGCCAGTAGAAACCACACTGGAGGACTTTCGATGCGGTTTTATGTCCTGAAAAATGTCCACCGCATGCCTGGTCATGGCAAAATGAGAGTATGTCTTTGATTTCCACTTCTGTGACGCATCGTCGGATTATCTGATCAGCACCAATGCGGAAGAGATACGGGTCTTCCCATAGGTAATACTTGGCATCGGAATGCAATTTGTCCTTTTTGGCCTTCGACCAATCGGGCGGAATCTGATGTGATGCCAGGTAATTAACAATATCGGCGAACCATGGAAGACTTGTACTGATAGTCAGGAGGTGCTCATCAGGAAAATGTTCTGTAATAGGTCCGGACGGATCAATAATTTCAGGAGGAAGGCGGGATAAATGATCAGCTACCACATTGTGCTTTCCCGCCTTGTCGCGAATCTCGATGTCAAATTCTTGCAACAGCAAGATCCAGCGGATTAATCGAGGTTTCGCGTCCTTCTTGGCTAGGAGATGCCTCACAGCTGTGTGATCCGAGTATATGATAACACGGGAACCCAGAAGGTATGATCTGAATTTTTCCAGGGCAAATACTACAGCCAGCAGCTCTTTCTCAGTAACCGTATAGTTACACTGAGCCTCATCCAGTGTTTTGCTGGCGTAGTAAATGACCACAGGTTTCCCGTCAATTTTCTGCCCCAAAATCGCTCCTACAGCGAAGTCAGATGCATCGCACATGATCTCAAAGGGTTGAGACCAATCAGGGGACTGTAGGATTGGGGCCTGGGTGACTCGGTCACGTAAGATCTCAAATGCTTGAGTGCATTCCTTGGAAATTCCGAAAGGCACATCCTTGGAAAGCAGATTGGTCAGGGGGCGCGCGATTTTGGAGAAATCAGGGATGAATCGACGGTAGAAACCGACGTGCCCCAAAAAAGATCGGATGTCCTTAATCGAGCTAGGCATAGGGAGCTTGGAAATCAGGTTAACCTTAGCTCGATCCACTTGGATGCCTTTCTCTGAGATTAAATGTCCCAGGACAATTCCCTCAGGCACCATGAAATGGCTCTTTTCCCAGGAAAGAATCAAATTCACCTCGATGCACCGCCTGAGTATATGGACCAAGTGTTGGAGGCAATCGTCAAATGATTGTCCAAAAACTGAAAAGTCATCCATGAAGACTTCCAGGTAGTCACCTACCATATCTGAGAATATGGCAAGCATGCACCGCTGAAAAGTTGCAGGTGCATTGCAGAGACCGAACGGCATCCTTCGAAATGCGTACGTCCCGAAGGGGCAGGTGAATGTGGTCTTTTCTTGGTCCTCTGGATGGATTGCCACCTGATTGTAACCGGAGTACCCGTCAAGAAAGCAGAAGAATCTATTTCCCGCTAGTTTCTCGAGGATCTGATCAATAAACGGTAGTGGGAAATGATCCTTCTTCGTGGAGGAATTTAGTCTTCTGTAATCAATGCAGACTCTCCACGAATTAGCTATTCGGGTAGGAATGACTTCCCCGGTTTCTGTCGTGATGGTGGTAAGTCCTGCCTTCTTAGGTACCACTTGTGTTGGACTCACCCAACGACTGTCGGAGATCGGGTAGATGATCCCTGCATCTAACCACTTAATGATCTCCTTTTTCACGACCTCCTGTAGGTTAGGGTTTAGTCGCCTTTGCATTTCTCTTGAAGGTCGTGAGCCTTCTTCTGTATAGATTCGATGCGTGCAGTATGAAGGGCTTATACCAGTCAAATCATCTAGAGTCCATCCAATGGCTCTACGATGTTGCTGGAGAACAGAAATCAAACGGAGTTCCTGGTCAGGTGTGAGTCGAGAATTGATAATCACAGGAAACGTTTGATTTGAATCCAAAAAGACATATTTTAGATGTTCAGGAAGGGGCTTGAGTTCCATGACAGGATTGTCAGCAGCAGCGGGTGGTTCAGGGTTTGTATCGGGAGCAATGGTAGGAGTCATAGGTGTGTCTAGATTGTGTTCGCACTCCTCTGTTAGCGGTTTTTGATTTTCTAGTGGTTGATCAGAAATAATTAGGTTGTCCTCTATGTGCAGTTCATCAACCACGGCTTTGACATCACAAATTTCCTCTATAACCCCGCAATTAATCCCTTGTTGGGCTTTGAAAATGTCGATCTTCAGATTTTGATTCCCAAATTTTAATTCTATCTGGCCCTCTTCGCAGTTTATATTGGCCCTAGCAGTGGCCAGAAAGGGTCTCCCTAATATGATTGGTGTGTCCCTTGGGTTCTTAGGTGCATCCATGTCCAGTACTATGAAGTCCACTGGGAAATAAAAATCTCGTACCCTAACAATGACATCCTCGAGTATTCCTTTGGGTGACTTGATGGATCGATCAGCTAACTGCAATGTCACCTCAGTGGGTTTAAGTTCAGATTCTTCAAGGTGGTCAAGGAGGGATGTAGGTATTAAATTTATGGAGGCACCTAGGTCTAGTAGGGCTCTATCAAGTTGGGTTTCACCAATTTTACAAGAAATCAAGGGGGTTCCTGGGTCTTTAGCCTTGGGTGGGAGTTTGCTCAGGATGACAGAGCTGGCTTGCTCTGACAGTACAATCGGATTCCCATCCTTGGTTCGCGGCTTACGTTTAGGTGTACATATGTCTTTCAAGAATCTTGCGTAAGCCGGTATGTGGCGGATTGCATCCATCAACGGGATGTTTATCTGGACCTGTTCAAAGAGCTTGACCAGATCCTCCTCAGGAGCCACAGGTTTGGTTGTCCTTTTTCCTTTGGTCAAGGCCTCAGGAAATGGGATCCTAGCTGGTTCCTCTAGGATAGGTCCAGGTTCTTGATTTGGGATAGTAGTATCTTGGATGACTACCCTAGGGTCTTGGCGATTATCAGGCTTGGAGTGGTTCAGATAATGTGGGTCTTGTGTTGTTTTACCACTACGTGTTGTTAGAGAGTTTAATCCAGCCTGACTTTGGTTTGGGTTAGGTAGGAGAGGTGGCTGCTGCTGAAATTCTGCATAAGATGTAGAAGCCTCCATCCTGTCTGGTGATGGAGTAGCAGGGGCCTGATAAATCAAATGTGCGTGGCCTGAATTTGGATTCATAATGCGCCTCTGGGTCGGCACATTATTTCGGTTGGGCAGAGGTTGCGAAGGAAGGGTGCCAGGTTGGCGAGAATTTGCCATCTGGGCCAGTTGGTTGCGAACCTCTGTGATCTCGTCCTTGTGCTGTTGTTGCATTGCCGCATTCGTTTTTTGAATGTCAGCCAGCGTTTGAAGGATAAGAGTCAATTGATCCTGATTTTGCCCAGATTGGTAGGTGGGATTGGGTCGAGGCTGAGGCGGCTGATATGGACGAGGAGCTTGTGGGCGGGGTTGATATGGTGGTTTTTGAGAGTTTCCCGCCCACTGAAAGTTAGGATGATTTCGCCATCCAGGGTTGTAGGTATTGGAGTATGGGTCGTTCTGGATGGCGTTGAGGTCCTCGCAGTTCTGAGAAACCTCAGGAAAGTCAGAATACGAGGGTTCAGATTGTGGATAGGGGCTCATCCCCTTGGCAGGTTGGTGATAGATGTTTTGCACTGTTTCCCTTGCCAGAGGAGGTCGTGCAAAAGAGTTTTGTGCAGAGGTGGCTTGCTGCAAATGTCGAGTTAGCTCGTCCACCTTCTTTTCTATGATAGAGACCTTGTCCAACCGACTGGCCATCAATTCCAGGTCAACAGAAGTGGACAGGTCCTGCGTCTCATGTGTCCCTCTTAGATTCGTCGATGCGCGGGCATTCGTCCTGTCGAATAAGCCCAAGGAGTCATTGTTTATGGAGTTCTCGCACATATTTTCGAGAATCTCCCACACCGTGTCCTCGTGTTGGCCCATGATGTTTCCTCCACATGTTGCATTGACGATTAGACGAATATCCTCACGGAGTCCCTGGTAAAAAGACTGGACTTGTTCCCACTTAGGAACTCCGTGATGGGGACATTTTCGCATGAGATCTAGGAATCGATCCCAAGCTTCGTGAAGAGGTTCTCCCTGTTGTTGAGTGAAATGAGTGATCTGGTGGCGCAAGGCATTCGTCCGGCCAACAGGGAAGAATTTTTTCAAGAATTCGGACTGTAATTCCTCCCAAGTGTTGATCGGGCGGGTCTGAGTCTGATACCAGTGCGCGGCCTTGTCCAAGAGGGAGAACGAAAACATTTTCATGAGTAGGATATCCCGGTTTTGTACATCTGACCCGAAAGTCTGGGCCAGATGCTTGAGTTGTTTAATGTGTTGGAATGGATCCTCAGAGTTAAGCCCATGGAACTTTGGTATGGCATGAATCATATTGGGCTTTAGATCAGAATCGGGTCCTCCAATTGGGATTCGTACTCGGGGTTCAATTGCCACCGCAGCGGGATTATAGTGATCTCGCATCATAGGTCGCTGTGGTGGGTTTACAAAGTTCTGAAAGAGATCGTTCAAGCGTTGAAGTTGGTGTTCAAGGTTATTCTCATCTTCAATGGGTTGTGCCATGATGGGAGAAGAAGGAGAATCAGGGTCTGAATCAGATGAAAGATTTATGTGGTGGGGTTGCTGCACAAACAAGGGCGTCGAGGCTTGGCCTCGGCGAGAATGAATTTCTAGAGGAGGTCTTAAAGGTGGTCTTAAGGACCTCCTACCAAACATGCACCGGAAGATGTGATGAGATTAGAAGGTGCTGGACCCAATCAAGACACCCAAGAATTGTTGGGTGACTATAGAGGTTCGGGGCAGATGGACCCCTGGATCAGAAGATCGTCCACCTGAGAAATACCTGGGCAGCCAGAGAGGGAGAGTCCCGCAAAGACCCCTACACGGTAGAGCGTCCCCACGGGTTACAGGGTTTCCCCCACCCGACCTCTCTTGTCACTGCGGTTCCAGGTAGACCAGAATGGGGATCTTGACCTCTTAAGTCTACCTTTTTTATTTTAAGATCAAGGTGCTTAATGTTCCACTTGAACTTTTAAGTATTTTGAGTGCAAAAAGTGACCTAATATTAAGGTTGGTTGAGCCGAGGGATCAACTTCACCTTTGAGAGCTTTTAGGTCCTTCCTTTTATGATTCAAATGGATTATCAGCCTGATTTGCTTAGGGTTCCTCTTGTATAAATATTTTCAAACACGGTTTAGGCACACTTCTTTTTGGAAAGTTTGTTTCTTTGTTTTAGAGAAGATGTGTCTCTAAAAACCCTAGCTTTGCAATCCTAACTTGGCTCTAATGGGTCCAATTTAGTTGCCTTAGAATTTAGCACCTAGGGCTCAATCAAGAAAGTTTTAGCCCTAGTTGCCTTAGTTGGATGACAGACAAAAATATGTTGAAATGAAAATCAGGCAACTTGATGAGTTACTAAATATAAGACAGGTAGCCCTAAGTTGACTTCTCCCTTTTTTTTGTTTTTTAGATTGTGAGAGGGTTAAGGGGGAGGGCTTATGGAGATTACCTGCTCCAGTCTGTTGTGCAGTTGCTATTCTTTCCTTTTTGTTTTGCTTTCCCTTTCTGAACACAACAAAAGAGAAGTTAAGTCAGATATTAAATAGAAAAGTTGTACTCAAAAGCTTTACAAGTGCCCGTTGCTCCCCGGCAACGGCGCCAAAATGTTCAAGGACGTTTCGTGCGGATTTAAAGGCGTATTACGTTGCAGTAGAACCGACAAAACGTTTAAACAAATAATTTTATTACTCGAACAACTAGAGTATCCGAGGTCGAACACAGGGAGCAAACTCAGTACTTTGTAAAACCCAAGAATACAACCGTTAAATGCAAATATAATTGATTCAAAGAGTTTTTTAAGAAAGATGTAAAAAAATAGAATTAGACGTCTGATTTATGTATCAGACGTCTTAAATGTGATCTTTCTTTCTCTTTTTCTTCTTCTGCTTTGCCTTTCGGATCTCTTTGCAATCTTCCCTTGTCCTTCTTCTTCTTCTCCTGCGAAGACTTCTAACCTTTCTGTTTTCCTCCTTCTCCTGCGAAGACTTCTTTCTTTCTTCTTCTTCTGTCTTGCTTCTCCTTTCTTTGTCTTGCTTTCTTCTTCTTCTTTGTCTTGCTTCTCCTTTCTTCTGCAGCGACCACGTCCTTCTCCTGCAATCAGCCTGCCTGCACAGGGAACAAAACCTAACCCTTCTCCCTCTACCCGCGCGTGTCTCTCTCTCAAGCAATTCACTCTAACCGCTCTACCAGAGCCACAGTCTCAATCGGGTCGGATCATACCCGGGACCAGGCGCACCTGCAGGTGTGTGATGCACGAGGAGTGCGTAGGTCTAGGTCGGGTCGGATCCGCCAGGTCCGCGTGGTCAGGCCGCGGACGAGGCAGGTGGGGTCAGTGAGGGACCTCACCCCTGTGCTTTCGAGGCAGTAAACGTATATCACAAAAACTCTTTATACCATACCTGTGCCTTGAGATTCCACGATGTGGGACTAAACGTTCTGCCTTTCCTTTGCGTGCGCCCGCAGACTCTCGTGTGCAATTGCCCACGCTGAAGGCCCTGCTGGTGTTCCTTGCTGAACTCAGTCACCTCGCAACACTTGCGAGAGTCTGCTGCACCTGCCGCCTGGGAAGCCTGACGCCTGCTGCTGCTCCAAGCTTCCTGCTGCTTCGGCTGTTAATGGCGGCCGGGGCGTTCACCTGAGCTTCCACAGAACGGCCTATTGGCCCAATTAGAATAGCTGGAAGCCTTTGCCATAGCACGGCGAAGGCGGTGGGTGATGCTGCAGGTTGCTGGTCGGCCTAGGCGTGCCCGCCTAGGTCAACCTGTGGCCGGAGATGGTGGGTTGTTCGGGGGGTGGTTATGGAGGTCTGGAGTGGCAGTTGTGGGGTGGAGCGAGTTCCTGGTGGTGAGGCGGAGCTCACGAGGTGGTTGGCGAGCCGTGTGGAGTGGCGGAGTGGTGTGGGCGGCTCGCCGGAGTTCGGTCGGTGATGTGGAAGATGAGGGTGGTCAGCGTCGGTCGAGGGGTAATCAGATGAGATAACAGGGGGAAAAGAGAGAGGATAGGATGGAGAGGAGTTCTAACCTAATTGTAAGGACGAAAGGGGACAGAAGGCGGACAGCAGTACTTGCTGTCGCCGGAGAAGATGACGCCCAGTGGGGGAGAACGGCGGCGACGACGGGGCTGAGGCGGCGTGCGCTGGTACTGCGCGACGCGGAGGGAGGTCAGGAAGCTAACTCTGCCACTGGTTTTGTGGCAGAGCGAAGAGGGAGGGGAGGGGGGCTCGCCGGAGCTAGCTAGGGTATTTGGCCGAGCAGGAGGAGAGGAATTGAAGGGGGAAACTCGGCCAAATCAAGCTCAGCCCCTTCGGCCGGAATTGTGGGTTCTTATATAGGCGCTGGACTTGGTGTGCAGGGCGTGAAGGGCACGTAATTGCCTGAGGTTGGTCGCCGGAGATGGAAAGGAGTTAGGATACCCAAATCTCTCGTGCGTTCGCACGAGAGATTGGGTTCACACCAACGATTGTAATTGACTTTATAAGGAAGGGAATTCCTCAGAGAATCCTCCTTCCATTTCTGGGAGTGAATCTCTGAGGGATTAGAGAGCAATCCCTCTCCGAACCTCGCCGGAGCTCGGTTCTGCCCTAGCAGTGGCGGCAGGACCGGTTTGCAAAGGAGGCGAAGAACCTAGGGGGTTCTCTGCAATGGTATTCAAAAGATAGGGACCAATTTGTGATTTGGGTGTACTAAATTGCAAAGTAGGTCAAGATGACCCCTCCTTAGGTCCAAATTTTGGTACAAACCTAATTTGGACCTAAGGAATTCAATGGAGAAGGTATATTTCAGGTTTGACCTCGTTTGACTGGATATTTTGCGTAAAAACCCAAATTAGGTTAATTGAAGAGCTATGACCCTAATCTAGGTCAAACTAGGTTCCAAAGGCCAAATTAAGTGTTCTAAACCCTAGAGTATGTTTTTTTCATGATTTGTAGAGGGTTTACTTGCTCTTTGTTCTGACCGAAACCTTGTTAATTTAAGCGGGTCTGTTTTAGGGTTACCAAGTGTCTTTTAGTTCTTAGATTGCACATGAACCCATTTCTGATTGACTCAACCCACTTTTTATCTCATTTAGACCATTTGACCCATGTTTTGCCTCTAAGAAATCCTGTTTATCTACTGCAATGGTAAAATTGCAGTTTTAACCTTTATTTCATGTTTTCTTCTCAGAGCACTTGTTCCTTCAGTTAGGCCTTCTTCTAGGTTATGTAGGAGCTTTTATCTTCTTTATTGGGTCAAAATGAGCTAGTTATGGCTCATGATGAGGCTCTCATCATTGCACCACTTAATTAGGTACACAAATGATTACCTAATCTGATTTCTACTCGATTATGTGTTTGGATGTGTGTACCGGCTCCTAAGATCGGTTTACCGGTTGAGTTAGAAAATCAGATGAGGTTGTGTACCTCTGTGAGATTTTTTTATTTTTTTCTTTTCTTTTTAATGTGGGGGTTGGAGTGAGTATGGATGTCAAACAACAAAATAATCTGACCTTAGAGTTTATAAGAACACCTAGGTTGATTGATGTTTGAATTATTATATGATGAAATGGAATCTAATGGGTGGGAGATGGGGGATAACTTACAAAACCTTCCACAGCACTTTACTCCGATCTACCGCTTTTGCCTGTCTCGAAAGAGTACCTGCAATTACAATAAGAAAGGAGAAAAGTAAGGTAAATGATTTGTAAGTTACAAAACGCGAAGAGAAATCAAAGAGTGTTGCCTCCCCGGCAACGGCGCCAAAGTGTTGAACGATTTACGAATCTACGCTAACTGACCGGTCGATCTTTCGCTTTTAAGTCGTTTGTAGTTTAATGTGGTGGAAAAATTGACTAATCAATTTTTAATAAGAAATAACCACTTGCTGAGGAGCGGGTCGTATCCACAGGGAGGCAATAACGTATTAAAATTCGCGCTACTTAAAAATGTTTGTTCGTAGTCAATTTGGATAAGAACCAAGCCAAGATTGCCTTTAGATTAAGGTTTAAGCAAGAAACAATGCTGAAATGGCAATTATGAGAAACTACAGGATATTTTCCGCAATGCAGAGTGAATAGAATATGATTAAAATGTGGCAATGGCAGAAAATGTAAATTTTAATTAACGTTTTACTGTAGCAAAACAGGGGAATTTTTCCCCGTTGTCTTGCGCGACGAGGAGCCGATGGTCGGGCGCGGGAAGCTCGGAGGAGGTCCCTTGGATCAAGGGCTTCGAATCGGTGGTGGCGACGAGTCGCGCGGCGGTCGGAGGTGGCCGGACGAGCTCCGGCGGAGGTGCTGCAGCCGGCAGCTTGCGCAGCCTGTTGGCGTGAAGTCCGCCGCTTGCTGCTGCTGTGGGGGTGGCTGCTGCTGCTGCCGTGGGCACTGCTGCGGCTGGCATGGCAGGCGTTCGTCTGCCGGCGCGGGGAAGAGGGCGCTGCAGGTGGTTCTGCAAGCGCGACGGAGGGTGCTGCAGCGCGGTTGGAAGATGGCGTGCACTGCGGAGGGTCTGCGGAGGGCGCTGCTGGCGGTTCTGCAGGCGCAGTGGTGAATGGCGTGGACTGCAGGCGCTGTTGGAGGGTGCAGGCGCGTGGGCGAAGGACTCTGCAGTCGCGAGTGAATGGCGCTTGCAAGCGGCAGGCGCGGGAGGAGGCGTGCTCGGTTGTGCGGGTCTGCAGGCGCGGTTGGAGGAGGGCGCTGCAGCCGGTGAGTGTGTGGAGATGGCGTGAGCGGAGGGTCTGCAGGAGGGCACTGGCGCGGTTGTGAGCGGGTAACTTCAGACGTCTGGGAAATTCCCCAGACGTCTTAAGTTACTGAGAGGGTGGCTGAATCAGTAGGTTGGTGACGGTGGTCGGCGATGACGGCGAGGGAGTTGCACGCTAAGGTGCTCACGGTAATGCGGGTGAGCTCCGGATGGCGGTGTGGCCTGTCACACCACACGCCCACGGTGGTGGAGACTCGCTGCCACGGTAGAGGCCGGCAGTATGGAGTGGAAGAGAGAGGTTCCCTCTGCACAGTGGTGGGTCGGTGGCGGAGGCCTCCTGAGCTCGGCTACCTCCGTGCTCCTTTTGTAGTGTCTTGAACAATTTTGAAATCAGCCGCCGACCAGATCCACCACATCCGCTCCCCCTTGAATGGCTTCATCACTGCAGCAGCCGGGCGTTGGAGCGGCAGCCAGCCGTTCTGAAAGAAGACGAATAAAGAAAATATTATTAAAATATTAGGGTTATTTATGTATAGACCCTCAACTTCTATGTTAATAAAAACAATATACCTAATTGGTTATCTAATTAGATGAATGCTATTCTAAGCTAATTCTAAATGCACTTAAGATATGAATGCAATGTATGGATTATGTAATTAGATTAAAACTATGAATTAATCTATTTACATCCTAATTTATACTAAATAAATGTTAGAATTAACCTAATGTGTAGGCACTTAAATACTTAAATAGCCCACAACTATGGGCTAATCAAATACCCCCATGCCTAGTTTTTGCTAGTCCCTAGCAAAATTAAGCGAAACCTAGCACTCTAAGTAGACTAGTCAACTCACTTAGTCTTCCTTCAGAAGCATATTAAGTTCAGGTTCTAAACCCAAGGTTCCTAAGTAGTTGCTAAGTTACAGACTAGGTCGGCTAAAGACGAGTTGCAAGCACAAGTTTCCTTGATTTCTGACTCTACCCTAAAGTTTATTGATCCCTGAGATTAAAGCATCCGTGCTTTTGCATTGGTCCGAGTTATTTGAGTTAAAGGAATTTTCTTTTTTTTTTAATATATATACTTTTTTTTTTTTTTGTTTGATTCTTCTAAGTCTAACCTCAGATCAGCTATCAACACGGTCTGTATCGGATTCATTGTCCCCATTACCATACCTCGAAGGGTGCTTGGCTTTCGATGCTTCGAGATAGCACCGCCCATAACGACCCCAAGAACTCCTGGCAATCGACACTTCGAGATAGTATCGCCCATGGATTTCTTAAGCGAATTCAGGCCTATGGCAATCGGCACTTCGAGATAGGGCCGCCCATGGTACCTGAACCGCGCAATGCGCTTACATGCCCCCAGTAGGATGGATATCCTAAGAGACAAGCGCCGAGGAGGTAATATGTTACCATCGCATCCTCAAGGTGAGTATATACTCCACCTCTCCTGCGGCGGGAACTCTTCCAATCAAAATGTGTTTTCAAGCCTCTCTTAAGCCAAAACTAAGAGAACCAAATCTCTTTTCAGAAATTAAGTTAATTACCAGACCAAGTGTGAAAAATTTGGATGCTTGGGTTACAAGGACTCGTAAACGAAAAGGTAGAATAAGACTCCAGGTAGTACCCCACCTTTTAACTCAAACCCTAGCTTCCCTTCCTCAACCTCTTGAAGAATGGTCCGCAACTTAACTCCTACTTAAGTTTTTAAGTCCACAAAGGACCCTAAAGGTCTAAAGCTAGTAGCTTATTTAGCTTCTAAAGTTTGACCCTAGAATTAACTTAGTCTACCCTAGAGTTCTGATTTGCTTAAGATGGCAAGATCTAGCCAGTTAAGCTCAAAACCTCTTTTTTTTATATATATATATATATATTTTTTTTTTTTTTTCTTTTCTTTTTTTCTTTTTTTCTTTTTTATAAATGCATGCTATAAACAAAATGCCTCAGGTCCTCTCCCCCATGCCTGGTTCAAACAATGTCCTCATTGAAAATCAAAAATAGCTAAAGGAAGATATTACCTGAGGTGGAGAATAGTAGGAGCTAAGGCTCCTCAAGAGTGACTTCGTCAACTAGATGGCCATCTAAAGTTATGTACGGTTTTAACCGTTGACCGTTGACGATAAAGGGAGTTGCTGAAGAGGAAGGATTTTTGATCTCCACAGCTCCATGGGGGAATACTTTGGTGATTATGTAAGGCCCATCCCAACGAGATTTTAATTTCCCAGGAAAAAGCTTAAGTCTGGAATTGAAAAGCCAGACTTGTTGGTTGGGTTCAAAGGTCTTTCGAAGAATAAACTTGTCATGCAAGACCTTAGTTCTTTCTTTATAAGCTTGAGAGGTGTCATAAGCATCATTCCTCAGCTCCTCAAGCTCACTTAATTCTAGAAATCGTGCCTTACCTGCCTTCTCTAAATCCATGTTAACACTTCGAATAGCCCAAAGTGCTTTATGTTCCAACTCAACAGGTAAATGGCACGCTTTTCCATACACAATCCGAAAGGGAGAAGTACCCAAAGGGGTCTTATAGGCCGTTCGATAAGCCCACAAAGCATCATCGAGCTTTTGGGACCAATCTTTCCTATCAGGTCTAACGGTCTTTTCCAAAATATTTTTTATCTCCCTATTTGATACTTCAACCTGACCACTTGTCTGAGGGTGGTAAGGGGTAGCAACCTTGTGAGTCACTCCCAAACTCTTAATTAACCGATTGAAGTGGTGGTTTCGGAAATGAGGTCCCCCATCACTTATAATAGTCTTGGGGTAGCCGAAACGGGATATGATATTGGCCTTCACAAATTTCAAAACCACAGAGTGGTCATTTGTGCGCGTCGGAATGGCCTCTATCCATTTAGAGACATAATCAACTGCCACCAAGATATATTCAAAACCATGGGATGACGGGAAGGGGCCCATAAAGTCAATTCCCCACACATCAAAAATTTCAACAGATTGAATAGGATGTTGAGGCATTTCATTCTTCTTCCCAATCATTCCAGTCCGTTGACATCTAATACAGGCCTTAACAAAATTATTAGAATCCTTAAATAAGGAAGGCCACCAAAAACCAGACTGGAGAACCTTAAAAGCAGTTTTCTTAGCACCAAAGTGTCCTCCACAATGAAGTGCATGGCAAAATGTCAGCACACTTTGTTGTTCCTCTTCAGGCACACAACGTCTCAAAACTTGGTCTTGTCCAATTCTAAATAATTCTGGCTCTTCCCAAAGAAAATATCTCGCTTGAGAAATGAATCTCTTTCTTTTCAGCTTATCCCAAGAGCCAGGAGTTTGTCCAGTGACCAAGTAATTTACAATGTCTGCATACCAAGGTAAAGTTGGTGTTACCGCCATCAAAGTTTCATCGGGGAATGTCTCGCGAATGTCTTCAGAAATAGAGTCGTTAAGAGGAAGACGAGACAGGTGGTCAGCCACAACATTTTCTACTCCTTTCTTTTCACGTATTTCCAAGTCAAATTCTTGAAGGAGTAAGATCCACCTAATCAGACGTGGCTTAGAATCTTTCTTAGCAATGAGATGTTTCACTGCTGCATGATCAGTAAAAATAACCACCTTAGACCCAAGTAAATAAGACCTAAACTTCTCCAGAGCAAAAACTACAGCAAGTAATTCTTTTTCAGTGACGGTGTAGTTTTGCTGAGGTTCAGTTAAAGTCTTGCTTGCATAATGCAGCACATGAGGTCTTCCCTCAACCCTTTGTCCAAGGACTACTCCCACTGCATAATCCGAAGCATCACACATAAGCTCAAAGGGGAGTGCCCAATCAGGAGCTTGGAGAACAGGCGCAGAGATCAAGGCCTCCTTTAGAGTTTGAAAGGCCTCGGCACACTTTGAATCAAAACTGAAGGAAGATTCCTTCGCCAATAAGTCACAAAGTGGCCTAGAAATCTTACTAAAATTTTTAATAAAGCGCCTGTAAAAGCCAGCATGGCCCAGAAAGGATCTAATCTGTTTGACATTCGTAGGCAATGGAAGTTTGGAAATAGAATCAATCTTGGCTTTATCTACTTCCAAACCTCGCTCAGATACAACATGCCCAAGTACAATTCCTTTCTGTACCATGAAGTGACTTTTCTCCCAGCTGAGGACTAAACCAGTCTCCTTACATCGTTTCAACACATTCTCCAAGTGCAGGAGACACTGGTCGAAAGACGAGCCATAAATAGAGAAGTCATCCATAAATACTTCGACACACTCGTCAATCATGTCCAAAAAGATAGACATCATACACCGCTGGAAAGTTGCAGGGGCATTACATAATCCAAACGGCATATGCCTGAATGCAAAAGTACCGTAAGGACTCGTGAATGTCGTCTTTTCCTGGTCATCAGGAAAGACTGCCACCTGATTGTACCCAGAATATCCATCGAGAAAGCAATAATACTTATTCCCTACCAATTTTTCGAGAATTTGATCAATAAAAGGCAAAGGAAAGTGATCCTTCTGGGTAGCGGTGTTCAGCTTGCGGTAATCAATACAGACCCTCCATCCAGTTGAGGGTCTACTGACAACTTGTTCACCTTGGTCATTGAGTTCCACAGTAAAGCCTGCCTTCTTTGGCACCACATGAATGGGACTGACCCATTTACTATCAGCAATGGGATATATGATCCCAGCGTCCAACCACTTCAGGATTTCCTTTTTTACAACCTCCCTCATATTAGGGTTCAGACGTCTCTGCATGTCCCTAAAAGGCTTGATGGAATCATCAGTATAAATGTGGTGCATGCAGAGTGTAGAGTCTATACCCTTAATGTCAGCAATGCTCCAAGCAATAGCTTCCTTATGCCTAGACAGGCATTCAATCAAGGTTCCCTCCTGTGCCTCAGACAGCACAGCTGAAATGATAACTGGGAGCGTATCATTGGCACCTAGGAAAACATACTTGAGAGTGTCAGGGAGGGGTTTCAACTCAAGGTTGGGGGCTTGTATGGTTGAGGGTTTCATAATAGATGTCCCCATCTCAGGTAGCAAATCTGCCTTCGGCGGAAATGATGGGGGAAGAGACTCAGCAGAAACTCCTAGCAATTCCTCTAGTTCTAGTATATCCCCTTCACATTCCTCCAAGAGATGGGAATGCTCATTTAGCATGACATGCTGCAGGGGGTCATCACATAACATTGCAGGAGTTGCCTCTTCAATCAGGTCATCTATCACCTCAACTTGAGAACAATCCTCAAGTCCAGCTTGTTTGTAAGCATCAAACACATTAAGACGGATTTTCCTATTTCCAAAGCCCATTTTCAATGGCCCAGTATTGCAATTAATTGAAGCATGGGAAGTTGCAAGGAAGGGGCGGCCCAAAATGATGGAGGGTTTGGTTGGCTTGTTGGTAGGGTCAGTGTCCAAAACTAAGAAGTCAACGGGAAAGAAGAAATCCTCCACTCTTACGAGGACATCTTCCAAAATTCCCCGTGGTGTCTTAAGTGATCGATCAGCAACTTGAAGGATTACAGGGCTAGGCTTCAGATTGCCTCCCCCAAGTTGTTCATATACATAGCTCGGAAGGATGTTCACCCCCGCACCTAGATCAAGCAGAGCCTCATCAATTTGTAAGTCACCAATAACTACAGAGATATATGGGGCTCCTGGGTCCTTAAGTTTCGGAGGTGTGCCATGTTGAACAATTGAGCTAACAGAATCAGGCAGGACAACTTTAGACTGGACCTGTTTTCTAGATTGCCGCTTTTTCGTGCACAAGTCCTTTAAGAAGCGGGCATAAGACGGAATCTGCCTGATAGCTTCAAGCAAAGGCAGGTTAATCTGCACTTGCTTGAAAGTTTCCATAATCTCATCCGTCTTATCCTTGGCTCCAGATGAGCCAGCAGAAGTCTGCCCAGAGGTGGATAAGCGCTCTGGAAATGGCACTCTCGATCTCTGGGTGGAAGGGTTGTCATGTCGAGTAAGGGGTGGAACGGGGGCAACTTCTTCCGGTGAGGTGATTTCAAGCGGAGAAGATTTGGGCAAATCTTCTTCGGTGGGGGTGAAAGTCGGGGTGGATGTTTTTTTAGGGGGTGAGACTATAGGAGCATCGGGTTTGGAAATTTCTTTCCCACACCTCAGAATAGTCACCGCCTGAGCATGCTCCCTAAAGACAATCCCTTTTCCTTTAGGATTTTCCTCAGCAGCACTTGGAAACTTCCCAGTCTCCCTCTGTCTAACGGCCTCAACAAGGTGTCCAATTTGTGATTTCATCTCATGTATAGCCTTGTCATGAGATTGGATGATGGCACTTTGACTTTCTTGCATAGTTTTCAAGATCGCCTTCAATTCATCCATCTCAGAAGTTTTAGGTTGGGCAAAGGTCTGAGGTTGGTTCATTTGATGGTTTTGAAAGGATTGCGGTTTGTAATTCCCTGAATTTGAGACATTTCCTTGTCTCCATGAAAAGTTTGGGTGGTTCCTCCATCCCTCATTATAAGTGTTGGAGAAAGGATCATTACGAGGTCTTGGACGGAACCCTTGAGCGGCATTCAAATCTGCTTGTACAAGCTCAGGGAATTGGGAGGCCAAGTGGCAATCCACAGTGGCGTGTGTATTGCCTTGACAAATTACGCATTCGGAAGCTTGGGATGTGGAGGTGTTAGGTGTGAATGAACTCGGGTTAGACATAAGCCTTTCCATGTTTTGATTCAGTAATTGAATTTGATAAGCTAAATTCTAGGTGTCCCTTGCTTCATTCGCCTCCAACTTTCTTTGCATGAGAGTGGGCTTTCTATCCATGTAGGGAGAATTCAAGTGAATAGAATTCTCACTCAAAGTATCGAATAAGTTCCAAGCTTCATCCTCAGTCTTAGATAGAAAGGTTCCTGCACAGGCACCATCCACAGTTTGCCTATGCGAATCATTAAGTCCGGTGTAGAACCTTTCAACCAGTTGCCATTTAGGCACCTGGTGATGTGGGCAAAGTCTCAGCAAATCGTTAAAGCGCTCCCACGCATCATGGAAAGCTTCCCCATCCTTTTGAGCAAAACTCATGATTTCCCTCCTAAAGTGATTTGTTTTGCTCATGGGGAAGTACTTCTTCAAAAACTCCTTTTTCAGGGCATCCCAAGTATTTAAATTATCAAGGGTGTGATACCAATACTTGGCTTTGTCCTTTAGGGAGAAGGGAAAAAGGGTCTGCATTTGAGCGTCATCAGTAACGCCCTGCAGCTTCACCGTGGAACAGACCTCGGTGAATTCCTCAATATGCCTATAAGGGTCTTCCCTAGTAGTACCATAAAAGGAGGGTAGCAAGGATATGGTACTACTTTTGATCTCATATGGATTATCCCCTCCAGGTCTACGTAGTGCTAGGCCAGCTTGGTTGGTTGGGATGAAATATTCCTTAAGGCTCCTTTGACCGACCATTTCTACCCTTGGGAGGTCTTTTCTTAGGATTCTTTCCGGTTCAGGATCAAATACAAGTTGTCTCCTAAGAGAACGCCTACCAAGCATGCACTACAAACACAATTCAAACGGACTTGTTTGGTCTTTACAGATTTAGGCTTTTGAATTTAATTCAAATTGTAGGTGACAAAACAAGTTACCCAATCAATTACGCGCCTATTGTCAACCTACGGCTCGCCTAAAAAGACCTAGTTGGAACTTAGGTAATCTTCCCTAAATCTCAAATGGTCAAGTAAATCCAAAGACGGAAGATCGAGGGATGCAAGTAAGCCTAAGCCTTCCTTTGACGCTGTGCTTTCGCGGTGCTCCTCAACTACCCCCAAAAATCCGTGACAGGGTATCCCCCTCTTTGGATTTACAAAACCTTTGATCTCAAGTTCCGAACACTTCAGAATCCAACAAAAGGAGGGCTCTTGTCCTAGTATTTCCAAACCTAAGGAGTGTCTAGAAGCGTGCCGTGGTGCAAGTGAAATAAGTGTGCATACACCGTAAAAGATTTTGAACTTTGAATCGCACGCCAAGTTTGAAAATGAAATCCTTGGTTTTTAAAATGTCCTTCCTTTAATTAGTCCTTTTTCTAAAAAAAATGTGACCACTTGTTAGATTTATTCAGTACAGATTAGGTGGTCTTCGCATTAAATCCCAAATGCAATGCGTGATCAAAAATAGGATGCAAAGTAAGAGAATGCGTACCTTGCCTCCAGCGATCTTCGATGCAAAAATGCACGCAATGCAGAAAAGCAAATCTAGAGGCTGCTCATACAGACCTAAATGATTCGTCCTAGGGCAGGCAGCTTCTAGCAGGCAGCTCGTTTTTTTTCTTTTTCTATTTTTTTTTTTTTTAGAACTACTTATGCACAAGCAAATAAAAAAAATAAAAAAATAAAAAAAATAAACCTAAATCTAAATAAAAGGGAACAGGCTCCTAAAAATTACCCAACACGCGTCCAAAACAAAATCGGGGAACAAACCCCTCAAAATTTGCCCCAGAACAAGGGTTTCAAACTAACTGTAATGAAAAATTAAGTCTACAATCTTAATTCTATTCTAATTAAATTAGCGATTAAATACAATGGTGTCCGTCGCGTCCTCGTCCTTCTCCTCCTTTCAAAATTGCTTGTCCACTTCTCGTCTGGCGACGTCAAGGGTCGCCTCTCACAGTGGCTGATTCTTGCACAAAATTTCTCGCACAGAAAAGAAAATAATAGATGGTCAAATCTCTGTGCAATTGACAAATAATCAAAATAAAATTAGGCGAAATTATTACGTCTGTTGCCTCCCCGGCAACGGCGCCATTTGACCGGTCGATCTTTCGCTTTTAAGTCGTTTGTAGTTTAATGTGGTGGAAAAATCGACTAATCAATTTTTAATAAGAAATAACCACTCGCTGAGGAGAGGGTCGTATCCACAGGGAGGCAATAACGTATTAAAATTCGCGCTACTTAAAAATGTTTGTTCGTAGTCAATTTGGACAAGAACCAAGCCAAGATTGCCTTTAGATTAAGGTTTAAGCAAGAAACAATGCTGAAATGGCAATTATGAGAAACTACAGGATATTTTCCGCAATGCAGAGTGAATAGAATATGATTAAAATGTGGCAATGGCAGAAAATGTAAATTTTAATTAACGTTTTACTGTAGCAAAACAGGGGAATTTTTCCCCGTTGTCTTGCGCGACGAGGAGCCGATGGTCGGGCACGGGAAGCTCGGAGGAGGTCCCTTGGATCAAGGGCTTCGAATCGGTGGTGGCGGCGAGTCGCGCGGCGGTCGGAGGTGGCCGGACGAGCTCCGGCGGAGGTGCTGCAGCCGGCAGCTTGCGCAGCCTGTTGGCGTGAAGTCCGCCGCTTGCTGCTGCTGCGGGGGTGGCTGCTGCTGCTGCCGTGGGCACTGCTGCGGCTGGCGTGGCAGGCGGTCGTCTGCCGGCGCGGGGAAGAGGGCACTGCAGGTGGTTCTGCAAGCGCGACGGAGGGTGCTACAGCGCGGTTGGAAGATGGCGTGCGCTGCGGAGGGTCTGCGGAGGGCGTTGCTGGCGGTTCTGCAGGCGCAGTGGTGAACGGCGTGGACTGCAGGCGCTGTTGGAGGGTGCAGGCACGTGGGCGAAGGACTCTGCAGTCGCGAGTGAATGGCGCTTGCAAGCGGCAGGCGCGGGAGGAGGCGTGCTCGGTTGTGCGGGTCTGCAGGCGCAGTTGGAGGAGGGCGCTGCAGCCGGTGAGTGTGTGGAGATGGCGTGAGCGGAGGGTCTGCAGGAGGGCGCTGGCGCGGTTGTGAGCGGGTAACTTCAGACGTCTGGGAAATTCCCCACACGTCTTAAGTTACTGAGAGGGTGGCTGAATCAGTAGGTTGGTGACGGTGGTCGGCGATGACGGCGAGGGAGTTGCACGCTAAGGTGCTCATGGTAATGCGGGTGAGCTCCGGATGGCGGTGTGGCCTGTCACACCACACGCCCACGGTGGTGGAGACTCGCCGCCACGGTAGAGGCCGGCAGTATGGAGTGGAAGAGAGAGGTTCTCTCTGCACAGTGGTGGATCGGTGGCGGAGGCCTCCTGAGCTCGGCTGCCTCCGTGCTCCTTTTGTAGTGTCTTGAACAATTTTGAAATCAGCCGCCGACCAGATCCACCACATCCGCTACCCCTTGAATGGCTTCATCCCTGCAGCAGCCGGGCGTTGGAGCGGCAGCCAGCCGTTCTGAAAGAAGACGAATAAAGAAAATATTATTAAAATATTAGGGTTATTTATGTATAGACCCTCAACTTCTATGTTAATAAAAACAATATACCTAATTGGTTATCTAATTAGATGAATGCTATTCTAAGCTAATTCTAAATGCACTTAAGATATGAATGCAATGTATGGATTATGTAATTAGATTAAAACTATGAATTAATCTATTTACATCCTAATTTATACTAAATAAATGTTAGAATTAACCTAATGTGTAGGCACTTAAATACTTAAATAGCCCACAACTATGGGCTAATCACTAACGTGTTCGGTTTTGGAAAACCTGTCGTTGTAGTTCGAAAGCGAAGGATTCGTGTTCAACAAATAAAATTTATACCGAAATTAAAATTCCGGGTCGAACACAGGGAGGCGAACGTTTGATTTAAAAACTTCGCGTTTCTTTTTATTTTGTCACGAAGAAATTCAATTTAAACTATCTAATTATCTACAACAAATAAAAGAGAGAGAGGGAGTAAGAGAGAGAGAAAGAATACTACACATGGAAATCAAAATGAGATGTAGAATAGACAAGGAATTTATCATAAAAGAGTTCGTTCGTTACAACTAGAAAACATAAAACAATTACTCTAGAAAGCATTAAAAGAATGGAGGGAGAAATGTCCTCCTCGACGATCGCTCGGAGGACGAATAGACTACTCTAGAAAGCAGTAAATCTATACTAGAAAGCAGTAAAAAGAACAGGGAGAGAGAATCCTCCTCGACGGTCGCTTGGAGGACGAGCCGGACGGGACGACGCCTGGACGAAGGAGGACGAAGCAGAAGAACGGGAACGAAGCAGCACGCCGTCGTCGTCGCGGGATCCACTTCCGAAGGGGGACGAAAATTTGGACTTTATCTCGCGAGAAGCATCCCGGGTGTGGGACAAGCTTCTCTTGAGCTTTGGAGAGGTAGAGAGGAGAAGGAAGGGATGAAAATTTCGTATGGAGGGGGTCTCCTTTTATAGTTGCAAGGAGTGGGGGCAAAATGGACATTACATCTTCAAAATAATAAATAAGGGGTCTTTAGTGACGGATAAAACCGTCGCTAAAGCCCTCACCGTGGGCGTAGCCGCCACGCCCACGCGCGCCCGCTCGGCTGCCCGCGCGTAACGCCTACGCACGTCGCTTGATTTTCAGCCGTCCGATCGCAAGATCGGACGGCTTAGATCGCGTCCGCGCCCGCTGCGTAGCGCGCCCGCCCGCGTGCGATCGCGTGTTACGCCCGGCATCCAATCACGCGTCGTCCTGATTGAGCGCGCGCAGCCGTTGGATCTTCATCTGACGCTCGTCCGCGCCCGCTCGCCCGCGCCTTCCACCCCCTCACCGCGGCTCGAACCCGCGACCTCCGCTTCGCCCGCAGCTGCGTCGCCGCTGCGCTACTTGGGCGAAATGGTCTCGCGGATGCTTTTAAGCGCGAGCGACCGCAGCCGTTGGATCGAGATCCAACGGCGGAGAGGACACGGTGCACGGTCTTCACAAGACGCATGCGGTCGATTGGGCGGCTGAGATGGCGCCACGTGGCGCCATCTTGGCCGTCCATCTTCTGGAAGTTGTAGATGGTGCCACGGATGTCGGATTGACTTGATTTTTGTGTCGTTGGGCTGCGATCGTCGATCCGAATTCATCCGTGTGGTCGGATTTGCCATCTGAAGTGCGGATTTACACCATCCTGGCCCTTGATCTTCTAGGGTTCCCCGGTCTCTATCTAATGCTACGGATGCCTGATTAGGGCGATCTTGGAGTCATTGAACTCCAATCGTCACCCTGATCATATCCATACGTTGGATCTTTGATCCGAGGCCCCGATAAAATATTTGCCCTGTCCAAGCACATAAAAGGAGACAATTAACCTCCATTTTATTCAAACTACTCTAAATGCAAGATGATGCATGTAATGCAATATTTATATCATGAAATGCAATCCTATGCTTAAGAACATGCATAAATAGACATTTTAAGTAGTGTAAATGTGTTTACATCATTGCATATTAGGGTTTAATCTCCTTTGCATCTAGCGAGAAGGGCGGGATCCATCTTTCATGAATATTCTCTGATTGCAGTAAGATGGCTCGATCCCCCTAAGGTCATGAATGGTCCAACCAATTGCCTCCTTGTGTTCCTTTAGGACCTTGATTAGTTTAATCTCTTGCTCCTTAGTTAATCTAGCACTGATAATCACAGGGAGCATTTTTGAGGTTCCAAAGATATTTCAAACTCTCAAGCAATGGTTTTAGTTCAAGCTAGAGTGGGTTTAGGATGGAAGGTAATGATGAAGCTGATAAAGATTCATCAAGAGGAACAGATTGATAGTGAGAAAAATCAATAACCTCTTTAAAATGTGGTGGGTTTTCCATAGAGGGTTGCAGGTTAGATCCATTAAGATAGGAGGAACTTTCAAATGCAGAAACCGCAATACATGTTTCAATATTCAAGTTATCTTCCTCAAGTTCTATAAATCCACAATCCTCAAATTTGGCAATCACCTTTAAAATATCCAATTTCAATTTCTTCTCTCCAAAGGTGATTTCCATGCTACTGCTCTCACAGTTGATATTGGCCTTAGTGGTAGCCTGGAACGGACGCCGTAGAATGATGGGCGTGTTCCTTAAATTCTCAGGTACATCCATGTCAAAGATAAGAAAATCTACAAGAAAATAGAAGTCCTTAATCTCGACAATAACATCTTTAATAACACCTCTTGGATTTGTGACCGAACGGTCTGCTAACTACAACGTTACTGAGGTCGGCCGAAGTTCACCTAATATGAACTTCTCATAAAGAGAAGTCAGAATTAGGTTAATGGATGCACCTAGATCCAGAAGTGACCTATCAAAGGTGTAATCTCCAATGACAAAAGAAATCAAAGGGGCACCTGGATGTCTCTTTTTCAGAGGAAGGTGATGTAGGATAACAGAACTAGCCTACTCAAAGAGTATCACCTTCCTCAAAATAGATTCCCTCGACTTACACTTCTGTGTGCATAAATCCTTTAAAAATTTAGCATAAGCGGTAAGTCGGTATGTGTTTGATAGCGTCAAGGAATGGGATATTGATTTCGACATTCTTAAATATATTCAAGACCACCTCGTTACTATCAACAGACTTCTTCTTCCTAGGTTTAATTAAAGCCTCAAGAAAAGGAACATGAGTCAGATCTTTGAAATCAGGTTCCTAAGCCTTGATTTCTTCTTCAGAGTTCTCCTTTCTCTCCTCAGGCTCTCCGATATTTGGTAGATCAGAACAGGGTAGTTGTGGGTCCTGGGTTTGCTTTCCACTCCTCAAGGTAACAGAGTTAGCAGATGCATATGGGTTTGGGTCTTGGGGAGGGTTAGGAAAGATTGGAGGGGCTTCACTAGCCAAAAACCTCAGATTTGATGAAGAAGCAGAAGAGGAAGGACCCTGCTCAACCACCTGAGCATGTATGTGTAGGTCCCTCTGATTCTCATACCCATGGGCTTGATTGGCCAGATTTTGTATATTACATCGGTTAGGTACAAGTTCAAATGGTAGAGATCTGGGTTGATGGGAATTAGCAATGAACTCGGTTTGCAAGTTGTTCAACGAGGTTTTCATTTGATGCATGAGCTAGAGCATAGATCTTGCATCTCTATCATCTGACGGTTCAAATCAGCCTGCCCTACAAGTTGACGGGCATTCCAAGCTGGTTGATTGACCTGATTCGGGGGCAGCTGAGTGTAAACATGACCCTAACCCATTGGTCTTTGCGGAGCATAGTTGCTGGGTCGGAATTGGGTCTGCTACCCCAGGTTCTTCCAGGAGAAGTTAGGGTGTGATTGTGTGGTTTACTCAACTTAGTAATTAAGTTAATTTCACTTAATTAAGAACAGAAGAAATCACTTAGGCTAACTCGAAGTTGTGTCGGTTGTGTAATATAGGGTTGAATTAACCTAACATTTTAGAAATTTTTACTGGTTGAGTCTAGGTCGTTCATTGGGAGGTATAATAATTTTCTCCAAATTCACCAATTCTCTTTTATTTCTCTATAAGTTTAGGAGGTATAACTAATTTGATTTTAAAACATGAATTTTGTCAAAATATTTAAACTATAAAGAATGTACAAAATTCCATATGAAAAACATATTTACTCAAAATGTTGTTTGTTTTCCAATTTTATTTCAAAAGAAATTAAAGCAACTAAAAGTTATCCTATTAAAACATGCCTTTTTACAATTAAGAACAAAAAGTAATTAAAAATGATGCAAGAAAAGATTTTCTTCAGCTTCTCTTCTTCTTTCTTTCTTTTATTTTCCTCTCTCTCTCTCGAGCTCTCTTTTTACCTTCCTTCTGTTGTTCCTGTCTTCTCCTGCCTTCTTTTCTCTTATTCTCCTTTTGTTCCTTAATCTCTTTCTTCCTTAGTGCCTATTCTCCTTTGTTCCTTAGCCTTTGCTCAACACTTAGCATTTTAACTTAACATCCTTCAGTGGTTCTCTTTCAATTCCCTTAAACTTTCAGCTGAATAGGGTTTTTTTTTACTTTTTTAACCAAAAGTTATTTTATTTGCAGTAAGGTCCTTTCGAGGATACACAGCACCCTGAGACCAGGGTGGGACCAGACCCTACTCGATCCTCGCCTAATCTTAGTTAGGTTTGTTTTCGATTTATTTTTTATCGGGTCACAGTCTTGAGCCAATTCGACTCAGCTTGGCCTCCCAGGCCTCTTGCCCTCCCAGGGCACACATTCACTCACGCCCCGAGGGCGCACACCTGCAGGCACAAGCCCGCACACACACACATGCTAAAATCAGATCAGATCGGTAACTGGTGCGCCGAGCGCTGACGACTGCATAGCCCATGCAACGAATTCATTTTATCCCCAGGCGCACGCTCGTGAACTAGCGATGTGGGACTAACCTACCCCTTCCAGACCCAAATTCAAATGATCATAACTTTCTACCCAGGCTCCAAATTGAGTGATTTCAAGTTTGTTATAAAGCTCTAGGATAGATCTACGTAATTGCAGGGTTAATTTAAGGATTAGAGGATATTTTCCTCTTTAATTTGAAAGATGAAATCAGGGGTTCCTATGGGTTATTTAAATGCCTGGAAGTGAAATTAAATCTACAAAATCCTCAGATGGACTTCTCTCTCTTATTTTAAGGTCTATACATGTTATATAAGTAATTCTGCATCTGTTAGAGTAGGTTTTAAGCTCTCAAGACCTTCAGGACTAGCAGAGAAGCTCTTCACTTCTCTGAAAGCTTCAGAGTTCATATTTCAGACTTCATAATGTGCAACAGACACTTAAGAATGCTTCTAATCATTTTAAACTAATTCTAAGGGTTATAATAGATTTAAATTCAAATTTCATCAAAATGCTTCTCCTGTTGGTTTGGGTTCGAAAGTAACCCAAATTGACAGGAACTAAATTCTCACTAAATAAATCATCTGAGCTCACTTTAATCACTCTAAAACCATCAAACAAGTTCCCAGAAACAACTTACACTTCTCAATATCTCAATTCAAGCTCAAATCTCCATTATCATATTCATGTTTGACTGTAGAAAAATAAAAATTGACTTTCTGTTCAAAGCTTTTCCACAGAAAATCAAAGCCTCAATTATAGTCTCCTCAACATTCAGAGCTTATTCAGATCTTCAGATAGGTGTTTTGACCAACATTTCTAGGGTTTCAGGCTCACCGCCTAAACTTGAAAACATGTGTGTTCGACAGAATCATTCAGAGGTTATTACAGTGTTTTAAAGGTTTAAACAGCTTCAGTGCATTGCATTGAAGCTTCTGAGATCATTAAATGCTTCTTAAATCTTTCCTAACAGGCTTCTCCAACTCCGCTGGAGTTGGGGAAGATGAAGTTCATTCTACTGCTCCATTGGTTAAATCCTCAAATAAACATTCTTAAAACAATCAGTGATCCATTTAATATCATTCTGGAGCTTCTCAACAAATTCTAGAGGCTGAAACAAGTCCAGAAAATAAGAAAAGTGTGTACTGATTGATAAAACTTGCCATTTTTTATTCAAAAAGGACCTGAGGTTGCAAGGAACCTCAATATCACATTGAATTCCTCATTTATCTCTTAAAATGTAAGATTTGATAGTGAGATCGTTTCTTAAAGAATTTGATTTGAATTAAGCTCAGGACTTGTTTAACCACTCAATTGAGAGGTTAAATCAAGTCATCAGATGTTAGCAGTTATAATTATATAGTTAATTAATAGTTTGAACTATTCCTGAGCCGCCATGGACAACGAGCTCAGGAGCTTAGTTATATTTGGGCATTTAATTTATATATGGTATTAATATGTATTATAGTGTCGATTAGGGTTCATAAGTAGTGGATAGATGATGAAGAACCCATGGAGGTGAAATTAGGTTGAATACTGTCACCATAGATAGTGATAGTAGTCGGTGAAGGTGGAATATGAATTAGGCGATCAGGTGATTCAATTAGCGATTAAGTGTTTTAGAAGTGATTATGGAAGATACAGGAAGGTGTACAGTGAATTAAAAAGATGAAATTAAGTCTCTGGTGAGCTCAAGGAACTCGCCGGTGTCAGAGGAGATGAAACTAAAATTCTAAAATTACTCTAATCTAACTACCTAAACTAACTAACTAAGCTAGCCTACTCCTACTCCTACTCCTAATCTACTGTTACCAGGACGAAGGGGTCAATAGGGTTCCGCCGAAGGTTCACAGCGGACGACGAAATCAGAGGGTGGAAGAAAGATCTCCGGCGGGCAGATTTAAGGTGGAGAGGAGGATTCCTTGGGTCGGTGCTTGTGTCAGAGACGCGGAAGACCACAGCAGATCTCCTTGGCTGATTAAAATGGATGGAGGAAGTCGGAAATTGGAATGGGAAGTCGTCAAAGTTTTGGATGAATAACCTATTGAAGTCAGCTATAGTGTTAGAAGAGGGAAGGGAGCCAACTTGAATAAAATCAGAGGTGTGAGGGGGTATTTATCACAGTTTGCGGTGAAGAGAGTGGCGGGGTTTGGTCGAAGAAGGAGCTTGAGGAGCTTAACCTCCATCGTCATCTCTGACGAGGGTGAGGTTATCTCCCATTGAAAAGTAGGATTTTTGGTTAATCCAAACTGGTGGATGAAGTGGAGGTGGTGAGCGCAAGCTGCAAGAGCTTGGTCAAAGAAGGATGATGTCGGCAGGGCGGTAATCGCGCGGTGGGGTGACTCTGCCGCTAGCCGTTCATTCGATTGGAGAAGAAGAAGAAGATGATGAAGAGGGACTTAAATGAAATAAAACTTAAGGACCTATGTGAGAAATAAGGACTCGACTGTAATGAAAAGTAAGGACTAAAATGTAAACCCAGGTTTTGAAGGTTTATTTTAATTTAGATCTTTTTCAACTTTTTATATATGTTAGTAAATAAGGTAAATATTATGTTTACACCTTGAATTTACATTTTTGACCTTTTTAGGTTAATTTTTTAGATTAAGTAAAATCACTTAAGTTATTATATACTTTGGTATACATTATATTTAAGTTACTTATCTTATTAATTAAAGGAATGATTAATAAGATTTCGAGTCCAATTATTATCTAAATTATTAATAATGCTAATTGAATGATAAAATTTCATTTTTAATTTATTTTAAGGTCCTTGACTAAATATCCCTTATTCTATAACTAACCCTTATATGTTCATAACCTTAGCTAATTAACTAGGAAGACTAGTTAATTAGGGGTAATTAAAGATCATGATGAGTGTCTCATCAGGGTGGTTCCTCCAACCCGGATTATAAGCATTGGAGTAAGGGTTGGACCTAATGTTCTCCTGTACAGCATAGACATCCTCATAGGGGGAGGATGGAGAGAAAGAAAGGGAGGGATCAGAAAAACTAGGATCAAAGGCCCCAGTTTGGAACCCATGGGGTTCCGAACAATGCTGCTCACAGGTTGAGCTGCATCCAATTGATTCACAAATTCCCATCCAGAAGGAGCTCACGAAGAATGGAATCCCAAATTCTAGGATTGGGTGAATCGAAAATTGTTTGTAGAGTTTTCCGCCATCCACTCCATCCTTTTGGTAACCAAGTCCACCTTATCTAGTTTATTACAAATCAGTTTCATATCGAATGAATGAGAGTTGTGGACCTCATTAACATTCGATCTAGGTTGTTGGGACCGATTAAAAGTATCCATGGAGGCATGATTGATTGAATTTTCACTCATTTCCTCAAACAAATCGTGCGTGCTATCTACGTTTTTGTTGAGGAAATTGACTCTGCAAGAAGCATCCACGTGATTTATGAGTTGCTCAGTCAACCCGTGGTAAAAGATCTGCACGAGCTGCCATTTTGGCACCTCATGGTGTGGACACTTCCGCAGTAAGTCTTGGAATCGCTCCTAGGAAACATGAAACTACTCCCCCAACCACTGGGTGAAGGTAGTAATCGCCTGTCTCAGAGCATTGGTACATCCGATAGGGAAGAATTTTTTCAGGAAAGCCAATTTTAGATCGTTCCATGTTGCGATCGGCCTTCCTATGGTCCTGTACCAATGAGCGACTTTATCCCTAAGAGAGTGGGGAAAGAGCCTCATAATCATCTGCTCTTCATTCACGTTTCGGGCTTTGGTGGTCTGGACCAAAGTGGTCAAGTCCTCCAGATGCTGAAATGGGTCATTAGAGTCAAGCCCATGGAAATGTTTGATTAGGCTTAACACCTAAGGCTTGATTTCAATGTCTTCGACTGGAATCTGGACGTCGGGTCATTCCCCATAATTTGAAGGATCATAAAAATCCTTCAAGGGCTGAGCACCCTGTATTCTCTGGAACCATTCTTGCATTCTTTGCATTTGTTCCAGCTGCCTTTGAAACATCTCTTGTGATTTTGAGGAAGAGGAGGTTTTTGATCAGCCATGGGATCAATTTGGCCAAAATTCAATCTACGCCTACTAGAATGATCTAATGGTCCTTCCAATTGGGGATTCAATAACCTCCTTCCACGCATAAACTAGAAAGAGGTCGGAAGGACTGGGGATAAGGACCCTGTAGCACAACAAAACAAGCCTGTCTTTAAGTTGGGTAGCCTAAGAATCTACAGACTCTTAGTGAAACCCCCAGCCACGATCGTTTGATTCTACACCCCTAGCTAAACATTAGATTGACTAGTACAAGTAGGTTAATCGTAAACAATCTCAGTCTAGGCCCCGAAGAGCGAATCAGTCCTTAAGGCCAACGTCAACTTGATTTTACTTAGGCTTAGGATTGTAGCGCATATGGAATGTGGTGGGCCCTTAAAATGTGTTGTGCCCTTAATGATCGATTGAATATGTGTGAGTGCGTGCACAACCAGGGTTTCCAAGCAACATTTTTTGGATGGATGGATTTTAAGGTTCAAATCTTGCTTAAGTAGCTTTAAGGGTTTAGAATTAGGTGAGTTCAATCAAGCTTTAGAGGCAAACCGGATGTTCAAACATGGGTGAAGATCTTTTCCTTTTGAAATCAAAAAGTAAAGTGGAATGCCTGGTATTGACCTAAATTGTAAACCCTAAGGAGAAGCTACTTGATGAGTTAATTTTAAAATGAAGCTGTACTGCCCAAACAACTCAAATAATTGGCCGAAATGCACCACTAAGTTGGCACACAAGATGATTAACCTTGATTGATTTCTACTCTCTTATGTGTTGATTTACGTGCACTGGTTCCACAGGTCGGAATCCTGGTTGAGTAGATAAAAATCAAGTTAGGTTATGTGCCTTGAATGTGGGTGTATGTAGTATGTATGTTGATTTATCCCATAAGAAGTTTCTTTTTATTTTTTTTTTTACAAAGGTGAGATGAGTGGAAGTGGAAATCAAAGCATCCAAACTAATCCTAGGGTTTATGTGAACAACTAGTTTAATTGGGGTTTGATTTAAGATTGTGGAATTAAATCTATGGAGGGGACAAGAATGGGGAGCACCTACAATTGTCTTCAACTACACTTTACTCCTTTCTACTGCTTGAAGATTCCCTATTGAGGTACTTGCAAAACAATAGAGGAGAAATAAAAGCAAGTTAGAAAATAATAAAGTGCATGAAATGCAGAAAGAAAATCGAGAATCGTTGCCTCCCCGGCAATGGCACCAAAATGTTGGCGTGGAAAACTACACAAAAGGATTGGATTTTGAAAAACCCTTCGCCGTAGTATGATTTGCGAAGAAATCCGTCAACAGATAAATTGACCAAAATTCATAAAGAAATTACAAATCAAACACAGGGAGGCTACGTTTATCTAAAATCTGCAATTATATTTTTTGGTATTTTAGTTCTAAAATTGAGATAATCATAATGAGTTTGATATTAACACTAAGAGAGAGAGAGAGAGAGAATAATTACTTTGTAACTGGATATTGTTTTTACAACTAGAAAGTAGGAAATTCTATTCTTGAAAGCAGTAAAGAAGGGAGAGAGATGTTATCCTCCTCGACGGCTGCTTAGGGGAAGAGCCGGATGGGGCGACGCCTAGGAGACGGAGGACGAATACGGAAGACAAAGGATGGAGCAGGAAGAACCAGGGGCGAGGTAGGGCATCGTCGTCGTCGTGGGATCCACTTCAGGAACGGGGAGAGAAAACTTTGATTTTGGCCCTAAAGGAGCATCCTGGGTTTAGGACAAGCTTCTTAGAGCTTTGGAGAGGGAGAGAGGTGAAGGAAGGGACGATTGAAATGTACTAGGCGTAGGCCTTTTTATAGGTATAGAGGTTGGGGGCAAAAAATGTCATTTTAAGTTCAAAGCAATAAATTAGGGGTTTTTAGTGATGGATTTATTCGTCACTAAAGCACGATTATGGCTAAAGTGCGCACGCTCCCTCGCCTCCTTGCTCCCAACACTCAACCACGTTCTTTGATTCTCAGCCATTCGATCATGAGATCGAATAACTTAAAAACAATCTCGCCCACTTCTTCACCGTAACCGCACACCCATGCATGCGATGGAGCGTGCAGAAGCACATCATCACGTGCGTATGTGCTCCTCGCCCATCCATCGCACCACTTCACCTGCATCTATGCCGTCTGCTCACCATCCAATGGTCTGATTTAGCTGCTCCCACCCGCGCACTTCGATTTGAGGTGCAGCGGGGATTGAACTCGTGCCTCGCAATCGCAAAAGGGTGCTCGACCGCTGCGCTACGGCTGCCGCTTTTTCGCGCTTATGTTTTAAGCGCGCATGCCCGTGGCTGTTGGATCAAGATCCAATGACTCAGATCTTGCCTCGCCCATGCCTTCAGAGGTTTAGAAGAGGTGCGGTAGTCAGTTTGGGTGGATGTGATGGTGCCACATGGCACCATCATGGCCGTCCATCTTCTGTGAGTTGGAGATGGTGCCACGGATGTTGAATTGGACCCATTTTTGCATCGTTAGGCTGCGATCATCGATCCAAACCCATCCGTGCGATTGGATTTGTCATCTGAAGTGTGGATCTACACCATCTTTGCCCTTGATCACTGACCTTCCTTAGATTATATCTGATGCTGTAGTAGTCCGATCAGGGCAATCTTGGAGTCATTGAACTCCAATCCTTGCCCTGATCAAATATGTATGGTTTGATCTTCGATCTAAGGTCCCTGATTAAAAGTCACCTGTCCCTAGCCACCAAAAAGAAGAAATTACTATACAATTTGTATAATTTGAACTAAATGCTTGATGATGCATGTTATGCAATATTTACAATGCGTGATGCTAATATGTTGCTAAGAACATGCACTAATAAACATTTTTGGCTATTCAGATGTATGCACATCATCGACCTTGGTGGCTTTTAAGCCATGAGAGGGTCTGGACAAATTTGATTGGAAGAACAGGGTGCATGCTCCAAGTAGAGCATATGATATCCTCTATGATGTCAAGGACAATGATGGCCATTAGCGTTCGTGCTCTCATCTCTAGAGATTGAAGATCTCATTGAAGGTTCAAATATTTTTTTGGTTGGCCAAATGTGAAGGACTGATCATAGGGTCATATAGGAGGAGGACTCTTGGGGCTGCCGCTACACTTTGCCCCCTTTGTGGCTTTGCAGAGGATGACACCCACCATCTCTTTAGTGCATGCCTAGTTACTAATGAAATGTGTATAGATTTTGCTCTTCCTCCCTTTCCACATGGGGTGTGTTGTGGTCTCATTTCATATCCAGTGATAAGCCTGAAACATGGGACGTGTTTATTGGTATGATTTTGTGGGCAGTATGGAGAGCCCAAAATGATTTAACCTTCAATTGAGGTATTGTGTGGGTGGAGAATATTTGTGGTGATGTAGTGTCAAGTGCCAAGTTATGGCATAATATTTTGTAATTGATTTCGTATTAATAAATTTGGATGACTATTGTGAATGGTAGTGGTCCTCTCTCTTTGTCAAAAAAAAAATGTTATTGGTGGAAGGAGGGACCCATGGATCAAAGAAAATGGAGGGTGAATTTTGGGATTGGAAGGATGGATGGCCATGATTGAAGGGCTTACGTGGCATGGACTAGAGAGAGGTTAGGGTTAGTTGGGGCCAAAATGATGAAGGGTTGAGATTGCTTGAGTTTTGGATGGAGGGCTAGGATGGTTCTTAAGGTGCCGCCACTTTTGGTGGCTAGCGTTTAGGTTTGTGTTGGGATTTTGGGTGGCTAGGATTAGGAGGGTTTTAGATGGAGGGTTGGAATCTTGTTTGAAGGTGGCTTGGAGAAGGGATAGGAAAAACCACAAAGTGGCACCACTAATAGGATAGACTAAGGTTGTTGGGTGATGGTAGCACCATCATTGGTGTTAATGAGCTTAAATTAACCAAACTACGGTAATAAATGCTCCTAAATGTTCATTAGAAGATCATAACTTTGTTCTGAAGTGCATTTGAAAAGAAGACAAGAAAATGGGTTAATTATGTTGTTTTAACATCTCATCAATAATGTAGAGTAATATGGGGGTTAACTAAAGGTTAAATGAACTTAAAAGACCAAAAAGTGGGCTCACATTGATTGAATCAGGGTTTCATGCATTTCGAGGATTAATATATTACTAAAAATCCTAATTTTCAACCTCACTCAAATTGAAAGGTTCTAGTGGAGATAAATTCAACCTAAACCTCTTAAAAATCATTGAAAAATATTCTAAGAGGTTTGGTACCTTCACTTTGCCCATCTGAACCCATTTTAATAAAAAATACTAATTCAGATGAGAATTTGCCTTGATTTGGCATTATGTGTAACATACCCAATCAAATGTCATCAAAATCCAAATCTAAGTTCATCATCAGATTCCTTGGGTCCACATTAGGTTAACACCAAAATTTGAGCCCAATTAGAATCCATCTTGACCTAGTTTGCATTTAAATCCCCTAATCCTTATACTCTACATTTCGACCCCTAGTTTCTATATTTTTCATGCAAAAATGCTCCCAATTTCTCATTTTTTTCACAAAAGTACCCCTATTGCGTTCTTCATCTTTGTTTCCTAAATGCAAGTAGAAAAACTCCTAACCCATCAAAGAACGAGATTTGGTGGCGGATTTGGGCCTTCAAATGACCCCCAAATCCCACCAAAATTGATGGGATTGGAAATCAAATCCTACTCTACCAAATGAGCATCTTCATGGACCCAATCAATGCTGGAATCTCACCGGTGAACTCATAGTTCTCAAGCTTTGAAACTAGCCAGAAAGCAAGTCCAAACTTGCTTTGTTTGGTTCTAATTGAGAGGGAACACCCTCTATAAGAAGAGGGCATGCTCTTAAGTACATTTTTGTGCCCAATTACGCTAAAAAACCTCCAATTCTTCCCTCTCACTGGTGGATTATGACACACCTCGAAAGCTTCGTGAAACACCTTCGTCGCCTTCACCAAGTACAATAGGCTTAGGGTTCTCTTTCCCATTCAAGCCAGGAGCTTCTCGAGAAGCTTCAAGCTCTGACACACATCTCTCCACTCTGGATTCCTCACCTTCTTCCATGTCTCTGGCGTACCACCGATGACGTTCACCTCTCCTCCTCTCATGAAATTAGTATTGGGCTTCTCTTCGCATCACCTCTAATTCCCTTTCTGGAGCTTCTCAGCTCCCAATTCCCTCTCCTTCTCCCCCCATGACGTCGACAACACATCAACCAACCACCTTCATTGTCGGCCTACCTCCGTCAACCATCCACCCAATTACCCGAGGTGAAAGCTCCCGCTCACCAACATAAGCATTTCGCCCAACCTACTTTCACCTCACCGTAGCTCTACCATCTTCCCCAACACCGATCACTGGAGCTTCGATCACATTCGTGTTCTAGCCACCTCATGCACGCACTCATCAAGTCACAACCACCAACACCTTCACCTCACTCCGGTGAAGCTACTCGTATATTTGACTTGGCCCATTGGCCGTATTATCGTCGCAGGAACTTCACCATCGCCGATCTCCTTCTCTAACTCCGTTCACCATCTAATCAGCCAGCAACCCACCGCCACTACTATCAACCGAGGTAGAGTTGCATCAGGAGTCGTAATGCGCCTTTAATTGAGCAAGAAATCGGCAACAACAACTTCAATCAAGTGAAGCCACCACATGATGTCAAAAATATGCAATTTTATAAAAAGCGTGTTTTGTCGTTGAGACATGTATCTTTGCAAACAACTTTTAAAATTTGTAATACCTAGATAGGATGAGTATCTAAGGTCATCTAAGGAGGCCAAATTGTTAGTCACAAAAAGGATTCTCTCTCTTGCCTATCAAATCCACATTTGTCTGTTTGTATTTTTAATTTTGTTATTTTTAGGGTTTTCAAAATAATCGGGTATTTAAAAGTGAAGATTATGCTAAAGACTACGTCTATCACAAAACCTAGGTGACAGGAATAAAACCTTTTCTTCTAAGCTCACCCTAGGCAAGTGCGCCTAGGGTAATTAGAAGAAAAAGGTGTGGTGTGCACTACAACTACAAGTACGTGAAGAACACATTAATTAGAACATGAAAATTGGAAGTAAAAAATAAAACATGTTCTACTAGCAGTTAGAGGAAATGTAGTGGAATGCTTGTTATATGAAAATAAACAATGACACATTAGCTAATACAAGAAATTGGAAAGATAAAGAAGCGATCCTCTGGTTGAAGTCTTGGATAGCCTTGCTCCAAGTGTGGTTTCTCCAGCACTTAAAAAGGTTTCTCCTCAACTTCTTCAAGTAGTCCTCCTCCAAGCTATCCTCCAAGTTGGGCATCAACCTTCTTGCTCCTCCTATTGCCTAGTCATCCCTCTTATGTGAAGAACTCCTCCACCTTGGTGTGGCACAAGGGAGAAAAAGAGAGAGGAAGAAGGCGAGTAGGTTACCCCCTTGATCTTCTTCTCTTCTTCTTCCTCGGTTATGAGATGTAGGTGGTGTAGGTAGGAAAAACTAATGAAGAAGATGGGAATATGGTGGTGGTTAGATGGGGTATTAATAGGAGATTTGAAGAAGGGTTGGCTTGGATATTGTGGATGGCTAGGATGGGCTTCAGGAGGTGGTTGGTTGATCCTAAGGTAAGGTTAGGTTGGCACCAAGTGAAGGTGATCATGGTTGGTAGTTATGGGTGGTTACCTTCCTTGGTGAATTTTGATTTGGAGACAAAAAAAGGTTCTAGAAGGGGTAGTTTGGTGCCAACTTTAGGTGACTCCTGGTTGTAGTTGAAGGGTGAATGGGTGCTTTGTCTTGGCGCCAAAAGGGAAGTAGGAATAGGTAGCTTAGGTGGACTAGGTTTAGGGTTATTTGGTGGAGCTTAGTTTAGGTGGGTTGGGGTTAGGTTTTGGTGCCATGGAGGTGGACTAGCTAAGCTAATCTAGCTTAGCTAGTAGATCAATGGAATAAGAGGTGGAGGGAGCTGCATTGTAGCTAATGTCTGCTAAAGGGAGCTGAAGTGGAGCTCAGTAGCTAGCTTAACTAGCTAGTTCTTTACTAGCAGCTAAGCCAAGCTAATCTGAGCTGGCTTTCTTCTATTCTAAGTGGAGGTGAGCTAGGTCTGGTCTTCCTAGAGATTACCAAGCTAGCTAGAGTAGCTAGCTAAAGTCAAGTAGCTCAACTCAACTAAATTGAGTTAACTTGATCATTTGGGAGCTGAACTTGAGCTGCCCTGAGCTAGTTGATGACTTCTTCAGCTGACTAGGTCTAGCTAGTTGATGGTAGTAGCTAGTCCTAGTCAAGTTGAGCTTCCAGTGAACTATTCTGAGCTGAAGGAGTTGGAATGGAGCTGGGATCAATTGTTATGAGCTAGTTTGAGTTGCCATCCAGCTGAGGTGAGCTGAATGGAGCCAAGGTGAACTAGCTTGAGTGGCCATTTAGCTAAGAAGAGCTGAATGGAGCTAAGGCTGAGTTGATCCAGCTAAATGAGCTGGGATGAGCTAGATCCAACTAAGATCTAGCTAATAAGTGCTTCTCCTTCATCTTCTGCCTTCCTAAGTGCCAAGGTATGTGAGATCTGACCTTTTGCCTATCCCTGACACGCAGATAAACACATCAAAAATACAAATAAAATGCAATCCATGCCTAACCTAGGTGAAAGCCTAAATGCAGCCCGAAAACCCATTTGCGAAGTTAAAACCCCAAGAGCAAAATCAGTTTTAGGACATAAGAATGATAATAAGCTGGTGTTTATCACCTCACGCCTACACACAAAGAAGAGAAGGCTTTCAATAGTTCCACATCGTGGGCATTTATTTTAGAAATGCATTCATAAGGTTCTGTGTGCATAAGCCGTTCACTCAAATCACGGGTGTCGAGTCCTGACACACACATATCACACGTGCCCTCGCCCGCGCTCACGCCATGCAAGTTTGGGCTGAATCGAATTTGGGTTCGGAATGATCTAGTCTGGGTTTGAGGGAAAGAGAAGAGGTTCTAGGCTGGAATAGGGGGGTTATTGCTCTCAAGGAAATTGGTGGCACTTTGGGTTTAAATTAAGAGGGCAATGAGCTCTGTAAGTTAAGTCCTCTGAAGTATGAAGGCATCATCTAATTTGGTTAAGTATTTGAAGGCTTAACTTGAGAAAAAGCCTAAGTATTAGGCTTATATGTTCTAAGTAAACAACCAATTTTTTAGCCTTACATTTATTTCTTTTTGGCTCATTGGAAACTCAAATCTCTTATTTATTTTGATGATTGAGTTCATTGCATATTATATTCCATTGTGAATCAAATTATTTGTGCCCATTTCTTTTATATTTGATTAGAGATTGAATAGCCAACAATTTGCTCTCTTTGAACGACCTTGGAACTTAATATTTTTTTAGCACTTATAAATTTAAATGTCAATTTAATTTCTGTCCACTATACTATGACGTGCATATTTATTCTCTTAAATCGACGGAAATACACATCAACATTTTGGCATCGTTGCCAGGGAGCAATGCGATTTCAATCACTAATAGTGCTTTTTCTGACTTGATTCTAACTTGCTATATCTGTTTTGTTGTGTTGTTGCGAGGTGAACTAGAGATTGAAGATCAATCGCTCGAGCAACCACTCTAGGGGTAGGTAACCACTCTTCCCTCTTCCTTAAGCCCCTCCTCTCTTGGAAAGATTGAAAAGGAAATCAATTAGGATTAACTTGCCTTAATTACTTAGTAATCATCATTTAAGTTTCCTGATTTGATTTGACTGATTTGCTAGAAATCCCCATCCTAATACTTGCACCTATTAGGGACATAAAATTCCTTAGGTCAGTCACCTTCTTGATTGAGCCCAAGGTACCATCTTTGAAAGAAATTGGACTTGGAAATAGAGACAAACTAGGGTTTTCACATTAGGGTTTCAAGGACTAGTGCACACTTGCCCGCTTAAAAAGGAAATATATTCTCTCATTTGTGTGCTACCCAAGCCCTTATTTGAACTGATCTAGTTAAGCAAACCCTAAAATCAAGACTCTATAAGAACTTGGATCATTAAAATTTAGGACCTAATAACATTTTGAGAACCAATTTAGGGTGATTTAGGTACCTACCCAAACTTCATCCTCAACTTTAGGAAAGGTTAGGTGAAGTTAGTTAACTTTGTGAATTAACCAACCTCCAAATTAGGTCACAATTGGAAATAATTTCTAAATCATGTGAAATTCAAGGCACAAACAGGATTAAAATTGGTAGAGTTCTTAACTCACACATTTCGGTCTACTTGGAATCGCGGTGACAAGGAAGATCGGGTAGGGGAAACCCTGTAACCCGTGGGGATGCTCTACCGTGTAGGGGTCTTTGTGGAACTCTCCTATCCTGGCTGCCCAAGTAATTCTCGGGTTGGTTAGTTTCTAATCTAGAGGTCCATCTACCTCAAACTACCTTAGTCACCCAGCCTTGTTGGGTGCCTCGATTGGGTCCAATACAGATTCTATCCCTCATCTAATTCCATCATGCATCTATTGGAGGAGGTCCTTAAGACCAATCTTGAGACCTCCATAAGCAGTTCACTCTCGTCAAGGTCAAGCCCTGGCTCAATTATTTGAGTTCCCTTCCAATTAGATCGAAATCTCTTCTAATCATTCTGCATATGAGCCTAATTCTCCATTCTTTTCTTCCATGGAGAATCAAGATCTTGAAGGAGAAGGTCGGGTACCAAACTTTCAGAACTATTGCAGAATCTCACAGATCTATTTCATAAATTCATGAACCCCTGACCGCGGCCGCTGATGCGAGATCACTACAATCCCACAATGGTAGCTATCGAACTCAGGGTGAAAATCCCGACTGGAGGACCTGATACTGAATTTAAGCTGAATCTCATCAGCGCGTTCCCTAAATTTCATGGATTGAACTTCGAAGATCCTTTCTAGTACATCAAATAATTAAAACATCTAGACTAAACTTTTGGACCACCTATTGAAAATCAAGACATCCTGCATATGATGTTCTCCTTCTCTCATGTGGACATGGTTGCCCATTGGTATCAAACCTTTACTCGAACAATCAACACCTAGTAGGAACTACAAGTTGAATTCCTAAAGAAATTCTTCCTGGTGGGTCGCACTAATACCTTAAGGTACCAAATTACGCATTTCACGCAGAATTCGGGAGAACCACTTCATGAGGCCTGGGATCAGTTTCTGGATCTCATGCAAAAATGCCCTCATAGTGGAGTTCGTAAATGGGAACAAGTTTAGTCTTTTTACTAGGGACTCCATAAGGACATTAAATTATTTATCAATGCAACCTATGGTGGAAACATCATGGGTCAGCATGAAGATACCATGTGGGAGATTCTCAAGAACACTTGCGAGAACTCCATAAACAATGAGTCAATGGGTTTGTTCGATCGAACGACTACCCATGCATTGATAAGCACACGTGGGGCACACAAAACATGAGACATTCGCCTTCGTCGACTTGGAGTTGGTGGCCATTCTCCTGGATAAGGTCTCTATTATCAACAAGAAGGTGGATAAATTGACTAACCATCTACAGAGAGACACCTCTTCGCAGCAAAACACATATGCACATCCGCCCTTAGGTAGGGAGGCCATGCATAACATCCACCACCACGTATATCAAGGGATGGATGAGTACCCAACCCCGTCTGATCCTAGTTTCATAGGAAACACCAAACCATCTTACTCTAGTTAGGGGATCACTGAACCCTCGTACTCTGATTAATTTTGAGTTCCTCAGACCTACGAGGATCTCCACGCTATCCAAAATGATCCATTCTCCAACTCATATAACATTGGATGGTGCAATCATCTGAATTTTGCGTGGTCTAGAAATAATCAGAACATAAGACCTTAGTTCCAACCCCAACCATAAGCTCTTCAACCGTATCAGCTCACCCAACATAGGCCTAACCTGAATTTCCAAACCATGTTGATTAGCCCATATTCGTGGGTGATGTAAACACATTTACACTACTTAAAATGTCTATTTTTGCATGTTCTTAAGCATAGGATTGCATTTCATGATATAAATATTGCATAGCATGCATGATCTTGCATTTAGAGTAGTTTGAATAAAATGGAGGTTAATTGTCTCCTTTTATGTGCTTGGATAGGGAAAACATTTTATCGAGGCCTCAGATCAAAGATCCAATTGTATGGATGTGATCAGGGTGGCGATTGGAGTTCAACGACTCCAAGATCGCCCTAATCAGGCATCCGTAGCATCAGATAGTGACTGGGGAACCCTAAAAGATCAAGGGCCAGGATGGTGAAAATCCGCACTTCAGATGACAAATCTGACCGCATGGATGAATTCAGATCGACGATCGCAGCCCAACGACGTAAAAATTGAGTCAATCCGACATCCGTGGCACCATTTACAACTTCCAGAATATAGACGGCCAAGATGGCGCCACGTGGTGCCATCTCGGCTGCCCAAATGACCGCACGCATTTTATGAAGGCCCTGCACCTGCTCGCTCTCCACCGTTGGATCTTGATCCAACGGCTGTGATCGGCTGCGCCTTAAAGCGTCAGCTCGACCATCCGCGCCTCGTAGCGTAGCGGTCGAGCGCGCTTATGCGAGCGGTGGGTGCGGGTCCAAGCCATAGCGAGGGGTTGGAAGGCGCGGGCGATTGGGCGTGGGCGGGCGTTGGATCTTGATTGGACAGCCGTGCGAGCCTGATAGCGTTCACGTGCGATTGAACGCGTGACGTGGACGCGTGATCGCACGCGAGCAGGCACGCAGCGCAGCAGATGAAGGCGCGACTTAAGCCATCCGATCGCTAGATCGGACGGCTGAGAATCGACGAACGTGCGTAGGCGTTGCGTGTGTGAGCAGCTGAGCGGGTGCCTGTGGGCATGGAAGCTACGCCGACGTTGGGGGCTTTAGCGACGGTTTTATCCGTCACTAATGACCCCTCATTTATTATTTTGAAGTTGTAATGTTCATTTTTCCCCCACTCCTTGCAACTATAAAAGGAGACCCCCTCCATACAAAATTCTCATCCCTTCCTTCTCTTCTCTACCCCTCCAAAGCTCAAGAGAAGCTTGTCCCACACCCGGGATGCTTCTCGCAAGATAAAGTCCAAATTTTTGTTCCCCTTCGGAAGTGGATCCCGCGACGACGACGGCGTGCTGCTCCATTCCCATTCTTCTACTTTGTCCTCCTTCATCCTGCTTTGTTCCCCTTCGTCCAGGCGTCGTCTCGTCCAGCTCGTCCTCCAACCAACCGTCGAGGAGGATTTCTCTCTCACTATTCTTTTTACTACTTTCTAGTATAGATTTACTGCTTTCTAGTGTTGTTTTGCTCGTCCTCCAAGCAATCGTCGAGGAAGACATTTCTCCCTCCATTCTTTTAATGCTTTCTAGAGTAAATTTATCGCTTTCTAGAGTAATTGTTTTATGCTTTGTAGTTGTAAGAGTGAAATGAACAATCTCCTTAATGATAAATTCATTGTTTATTCTACATCTCATTTTGATTTCTCTATGTAATATTCTCTTTCTCTCTTACTCTCTCTCTTCTATTTATTGTAAATAATTAGATAGTTTTAAATTGAATTATTCTGTGACAAATAAAAAGAAACGCGTAGTTTTTAAATCAAATGTCTGCCTCCCTGTGTTCGATCCGGAATTTTAATTTCGGTATAAATTTTATTTGTTGAACACGAATTCTTCGCTTTCAAGCTACAACGACAGGTTTTCTAAAACCAAGCACGTTAGCGTAGCGATTCGTACGTTCAACATTTTGGCACCGTTGCCGGGGAAGATTGAGTCGAAGGGTTCCTTTTAAGCTGAAACCATCAAATCAGAACCCTTACGACATTTGTTCTGAGGATGTCAAACTCAAGCACACATTCAACGATTATCCTTTTGAACTTCAATTCTCTGTAACTCGACTTTTTGGTCTTGGGTTGCATCCTCATAAATCGTAGGCCCGACCCCGCTTGCATTCTGATTTCAAGTTTTGGATAATTTTTATCCAGAACCTAAGATATTCTCGATTATGGGGTGTGGGTCTACACCACAATCTGGTCCACATCTGTGGACCTCTTTTGATAGGTCATAGGATTCTTCTGTTTATTCTAATTATGACCTGCACTTGTGAATTCTTCATTTCTTTTCCTTGTATAGTGTGCCTAGCTGAAGGCACTAAACTCAGCACATATACAGTTTTTCTTAGTTTTCATCTCAGAGCAGACCTGACATTCCCGCAATTCAGGTGCTTTCTATGCTTTTCCACTCTGTTTTATGTCTTTTTAATACAATGAGGACATTGCATTAGATAGGCATGGGGGGTGGATATTCATCTCTGAATTCATTTGTCAGCTCCGTAGATTTGTTTCATTTTCTTTTATAAAAAAAAAAATCGAAATTAGGAAAGAGAATTTGGGTTTAAGAAAATTTTCAATCCTAGGAAATACTACATTAAGATCTGAACACAAAGACCCTTCAAGTCTTTGGACGTAATTAGCCTGTGTATCCACTAAAATGTGGATTTGCCTTTGAGTCCTCGCCATCTTAATTCTATTATAATTGGAATAAATAAGTTTGGGTGATAAGTACATGACTTATCAACCCGCCCTCTGATTTGAGGAAATTTTGAGTCTTAAGCATCTACACACTTTCTTTGCACTGACTTGTTATTTGGCTATTTTAATGGAAATTGGGTAGCTAATGAACCTTCTAGGGTGATATGGCTGGCAAGTTATCGTGGGTAACAGCCCATAGGTAGGTTGTCCAAAGCCCAGTCACTGGATACTTCTCTTTTTGCTGCCTTTAGGTAAATCTTAGACCAGGGAAGCCACCTACTTAAAAAAAGAAAAGAAAAAAAAATCAAAAAGAAAAGGAGAAAAAAAAAAGCCACACTTCGCCGCACGAGTATGGCTGGCAAGTTGTCGGTGGTAACAGCTCATCGACCGGTTGTCCAGAACCCAGCTCAGTAAATGCACTAAAAAATTCCCAAAACACGTAGGAAGAAGTGGAGAAGTAGAATAAACCTGGGAGATACACACTGGATTCACCCTTGTGTTGACCCCGTAAAAAAATAAAAGTAGGGAGAAAGCTACTATCGACCTTTAGGCAGAATTCTTTTTGAGGTCACCAGAGGCGTAGAAATTCGAAGTCCGTTTTAATTGCCTGTCAATGAGTCTATCACAATCACAATCAGATGCTTAAAGCTTAGGGTTCTCATCAAATCTTGGGTGAGTTGAATGGCCGTAGAAAGCCACTCTTAAACCCTAAAATCTGAAAATCAAAAAGGAAAAAAAAAATTAGAAAAGAATAAAAAGAAAAAAGAAATTTTTCTTTGAATAAGGCGAGGGCTTGAGGTGGTCTGCATTTTGGCTGATACCCGACCACTGTTGTGTCTTTGAAAGTTCAATTCCTAAGTAGACAATTTCTTAATGATTGAAAATAACTCAGGTCCAAATAATCCAACCTAATTCTTTTATAAATAGCATATAGTTTTTGTTAGGGACTAGGAAAAAATAGGCATGGGGGTATGATGTAAACACATTTACACTACAAAAAATGTCTATTTTTGCATGTTCTTAAGCATAGGATTGCACTTCATGATATAAATATTGCATAACATGCATCATTTTGCATTTAGAGTAGTTTGAATAAAATGGAGGTTAATTGTCTCCTTTTATGTGCCTGGACAAGGCAAACATTTTATCGGGGCCTCGGATCAAAGATCCAACCGTATGGATGTGATCAGGGCGGCGATTGGAGTTCAACGACTCCAAGATCACCCTAATCAGGCATCCGTAGCATTAGATAGTGACTGGGGAACCCTAGAAGATCAAGGGCCAGGATGGTGAAAATCTGCACTTCAGATGACAAATCCGACCGCACGGATGAATTCAGATCGACGATCGCAGCCCAACGACATAAAAATTGAGTCAATCCGACATCCGTGGCACTATCTACAACTTCCAGAATATAGATGGCCAAGATGGCGCCACGTGGTGCCATCTCGGTTGCCCAAACAGCCGCACGCATTCTATGAAGGCCCTGCACCCGCTCGCTCTCCACCGTTGGATCTTGATCCAACAGCTGTGATCGGCTGCGCCTTAAAGCGTCCGCTCGACCATCCGCACCTCGTAGCGCAGCGGTCGAGCGAGCTTACGCGAGTGGTGGGCGCGGGTTCGAGCTGCAGCGAGGGGTTGGAAGGTGCGGGCGATTGGGCACGGGCGGGTGTTGGATCTTGATCGGACGGCTGGGCACACCCGATAGCGTTCACGTGCGATTGAATGCGCGGCGTGGACGCGCGATCGCACGCGGGTAGGTGTGCACCGCAGCGGATGAAGATGCGACTTAAGCCGTCCGATCGCTAAGAATCGACGAACATGCGTTGGCGTTACGCGTGCGAGCAGCTGAGTAGGTGCGCGTGGGTGCGGAAGCTATGCCCACGTTGGGGGCTTTAGCGACAGTTTTATCCGTCACTAAAGACCCCTCATTTATTATTTTGAAGTTGTAATGTCCATTTTGCCCCCACTCCTTGCAATTATAAAAGGAGACCCCCTCCAAATGAAATTCTCATCCCTTCCTTCTCTTCTCTACCCCTCCAAAGCTCAAGAGAAGCTTGTCCCACACCTAGGATGCTTCTCGCGAGATAAAGTCTAAATTTTCGTTCCCCTTCGGAAGTGGATCCCGCGACAACGACGGTGTGCTGCTCCATTCCCATTCTTCTGCTTCATCCTCCTTCGTCCTGCTTCGTTCCCCTTCGTCCAGGCATCGTCCCGTCCGGCTCGTCCTCCAACCAACCGTTGAGGAGGATTTCTCTCTCCCTATTCTTTTTACTGCTTTCTAGTATAGATTTATTGCTTTCTAGTGTAGTTTTGCTCATCCTCCAAGCAATCGTCGAGGAGGACATTTCTCCCTCCATTCTTTTAATGCTTTCTAGAGTAAATTTATCACTTTCTAGAGTAATTGTTTAATGCTTTGTAGTTGTAAGAGTGAAATGAACAATCTCCTTAATGATAAATTCCTTGTTTATTCTACATCTCATTTTGATTTCTCTGTGTAATATTCTCTTTCTCTCTTACTCTCTCTCTCTCTTCTATTTATTGTAAATAATTAGATAGTTTTAAATTGAATTATTCCATGACAAATAAAAAGAAATGCGTAGTTTTTAAATCAAACGTTTGCCTCCCTGTGTTCGACCTGGAATTTTAATTTCAGTGTAAATTTTATTTGTAGAACACGAATTCTTCGCTTTCAAGCTACAACGACAGGTTTTCTAAAACCAAACACGTTAGCGTAGCGATTCGTACGTTCAATAGTGGGCTATTTAAGTATCTAAATGTCTAGACATTAAATTAATTTTAACATTTAGGTAGCATACATTAGGATGTAAATAAATTAATTCATATTTTTAGCTTAAGTACATAATTCATGCATTTAGAATTAACCTAGCGTTGCATATATTTAATTAGTTAATTAATTACATGCACTATTTTAATTAACATAGAAGTTAAGGTGTTATGTATAAATAACCCTAATTATTTTATTCTTTTATTCTTTTTCTCCTTGCATAGGTAACTCCTCTGGCTCCACCTCGTCCTCCTGTGCATCACATTCATGCTACGGCATTTTGAATTTGAAATCAATGTGGCCGTGGCTACAAAAGGAGAAGGGAGAGCTACCGTTGAGAGGAGGCCGCCACCCTTTGTTCCTCACTGTGGTTAGAGGACCTTGCTCCTCTTCCATTCCATGCCACCGGCCTCACCGCAGCAGAACGACTCACCACCGTGGGAGTGTGGGGTGACAGCCCACATCGCTAAAGAGACTCTGCAACTCCTCACCTCAGCCAACTCATGCCAGCCTCTGCGCACCCACCTTCAGCGCACACGCCATCTGCCACTGCACCCTCAACTCAACCGGCACATGCCAGTGCTCTCACCTTCACCAGCTGCTCCAACCCACCTCCAGCACTTGCACCACCACACACCCTCACCTCATCACTAGCAGCATCAGCGCCCTCACCAGCCACCTACACGTGCGTGCTCTCACCGCAGCACCCTCACCTCAGCAAGCGCAAGTGCCAGCAACCCCCCTCCCCACTCCATCAGACCCACCACACACCTCCAGCCCAGCTAGCAAGCCTGCGCCTCCTCACCTTCTCCAGAACCTCCAGCGCCCCTGCACTTCTGCACCACCGCTCACCCACAGCGCGTGCTCCACGTGCCTTCACGCCCGCACGCCAGCAGCCCGCGCTCCAGCACCCATGCCCACACACCCCTTGCGGCCTGCAGAGCTGCACCTCCACGTGCCCACGCTCCACCGCCTCCCTATAGTACCTGCAGCTGGTGCCACTAGCACGTCCGCACGTGCCTTGCGCCCTGTAGAGGCCACGCCTCCACGCGCCCATGCTCTATGTGCATCTGCAGCACCTGCAGTGCTCGCACGTTGCTCTCTTTGTGCTTGCAGCACACGCAGCCAGTAGCAGGCTACTCCACCGCTGCCACTCCTTTCCTCCGGCAGGCCAGCTCCGGCCATCTCACGACGCACCACTGCAACCACCACGAAGGCCTTGCTTCAGCCGACCTCTTGTAGTAGTGCCTCGAATGAACCTCTCTCCCATGAGCAAGGAGGAGTGAGGTAAAATCCCATGCTTTTACTTTAATTAATAATTTCATTTGAATGCCATTGCCATGAAAATAAATTTTGATTTATGATTATAATATTGAGAGAAATTTGGACTTCATACTCAAGCTTTCTTACAATTGCATGGCTTTTGTGATTCACATCATTTGACATTGGTTTTGGATTAAGATGTGCACAAATTTTCTCTAATGCATGTCAATTGGAAGTTACATAGATTCATCACATATTTATTGAATATTTCAGTGAGGAAAAATTACACATCTACCGTTATATTTTTGAGTTATTGTGCATCTTCTTTCCATCACATTTCATGTCAGATTTGACTATGGATTTCGCACTTGATTGAACGAATACGAAATAATCGAGATTTTATTGCATCATTGCCTCCCTACGGACACAACATGCTGTTCTATGAGTGGATATTTTTAATGTAATTATTTTGTTAAGCGATTTTCCACCACTTTGTTACTAAAACGACAAATCATCTTAATCATAATATTCGAAAGCAAAAATTGTCTTATCAAATGGCACCATTGCCGGGGAGGCAATAGGCTTAATTAAATCGCATTCATTCATTCATTCGTTCACATTGATTTAAATTTTGAATCATATTTAACTCTAAATTTTTTTTTTCTGATGCGAGTGCAACGATCTGCGACACACATTCTATGACTCGCAATCACACCAGCCATCGTGAGAGGCGACCCTTGACATCGCTAGAGGAGAAATTATTCGAGCTACCTTACAAGGAGCTAGATCGCTAGGAGGGGAAGGATGAGGACACGACGATCATCTCTACACATTTAGTGACTGATTTGATTAGAGTAGGATTAGGACTTTAGACTTAATTTTTCATTGCACATTTGGTTTGAAACCCTTGTTCTGGGGTACAGTTGAGGGGTTTTTTTCCCCATTTTTGTTTTAAGCTCGTGTTGGGTAATTTTTGGGAGCATGTTCCCTTTTCTTTATATTTAGGTTTTTAATTGATTTTGTGGATTGTTTACCTTTAATATGCTTGTGCATAAGTAGCTAAAAAAAAAAACTAAAACAAAAAAAAACACGAGCTACCTGTTAGAAGCTGCTTGCCCTTAGGTCGAATCATTTAGGATTGAATGACCAGCATCTAGATCTAATTCTTGTCTTGCATATTTCATGAAGAATGCTGGATTAATTTCAAGACCACCTAATCTGTATTGAATAGATCTAACAAGTGGTCACATATTTTCTGGAAAAAGGACTAATTAAAGAAGGGACATTTTAAAAACCAAGGATTTGATTTTCAAACTTTGCGTGCGATTCAAAATTCAAAATCTTTTTTCGGTGTATGCACACTTATATCTCTTGCACCACGGCACGCTTTTAGACACTCCTTAGGTTTGGAAATACTAGGACAAGAGCCCTCCTATCGTTGGATTCTGAAGTGTTTAGAACTTGAGATCAAAGGTTTTGTAAGTCCAAAGAGGGGGATACTCTGTCACGGATTTTTGGGGGTAGTTGAGAAGCACCGCGAAAGCACAGCTTCAAAGGAAGGCTTTGACCTACTTGCATCCCTCGATCTTCCATCTTTGGAGTTGCTCTACCATTTGAGATTTAGGGAGGAACACCTAAACTCCAACTAGGTCTTTGTAGGCGATCCATTGGTCTACAATAAGCATGTAAATTGATTGAACAAATTGTATTGTCACCTGCAATCTGACTTAAATCAAAAGCCTAAATTGGGAATGACCTAAAAAGTCCTTTTTGAATTGTGTTTTGCTTAGGGAATTCTGATTGAGGTGTGAGTTAGAATGGACCACATGGATTTTCATCCTTTCACATCTTGCCCACACCCTCACCCCCACTCTGCACTCTTCGATCCCATACGCCGAGATGGTCCATCCTTTAATGGACATAATGACAATCATTAGGATCCATTTTACTCCTATTATAGGAGTATTGGCCTGGTTAAGCCCTAAATCAGTGAACAGAACCTAGGAGCAGGATTTGCTTTGCCCAATATCCCACACACCATAGAAATACCCAACCCACCCTCCCTGTATAATTATAATGGTTGGACAGACACTCCTAGGTACTATAAGCCTGAGCCTGACTTCTCTCCTGATATAAATGACCTCTCCTCGTTGAAGATGGAAATACAGGAAATGCAAGATGAAATGATTGACTTGTTAGGAGAATCTTCGAGAGCAGGCCAACAAGAAAGAGATGAAATTAGCCACCCAACTATCCCATTGAGGATGACGTACACCCATCTACAATTGATGCATCTCCTGTAGGAGAGCTTCACTTTAAGTTGGAAGGAAATTTTGGGGATTGTGTAAGGGAGAATAGCTACTTTTCGAGGATCAATTTTGAAACTTCCCCCGTTAGATGACACTTCCTTGAGAGATCCATGCCTTAAATTAGAGGAAGATACATATGAAAGTAGCTATGCATTGGATGAAGAAAGGTGGCAACCCAAGGAAGATGATGATAAGGTTGAGTATCCACCTGAATTATATTGGAGTCAAAAGAAGGCAATGATGGTACCATTAGATGACCTCGACCCAAATGATAGTATTTTCATGACATTTGATGAAGTGGGACGAAGTCAAGTTGTTAATCCTGCCCTCCCTTCTGATCATGAGATGGAACTCAAGCCCACCCTTTAGGAACCTAACCCTGAAGAAATTGACCTATCTGAGGAGTCCGATGTGACCAATGTAAACCATTTACCTCAGATAGAGTACCCTAGGGGATCTGCTGAGATTTTAGATGATTCCAGACCTTGGGTATATGATGAATTGTGTAATGAGGAGAAAGATGAATTATATGAGGAACCTACATTCAAGATTTGGAGTGACACTAAGGGTGATTATGTCTTATTTGAAAGTTAGCCCCTGAGGATGTCACAAATTTGACCAAATTAGGCTTCCTTCGCACACCCATCGATGATATTTCTCCTCATGATGGAATGATGGAAAATTTCAAAGCAACTTCTAAGATTTATGTGGATTCACATATAGACTCTGGGGAAGATTTAAGTAAAGAACAAGAACCTGGAGATGACTTTGATAGGATAATCCCCAGATCTGTTACTTCCAACCTGCCTTCATTTGATTCGAAGTCACCCTCTAATTCGCTTATGTCTGAAGGCGAAATTGTGACTCCGGATGAAGTGCAGGAAGATACATGTGATAGTGCAAGGAATGCTAGGGATGCAATCGAGGATTTGGAAAGATTGGTAGGGATGGACACCGAGCTGATTAAGCCCAACCTAGATCTTATGGCTATCCCGTAACCTCGAAACTTGGACACCCTAGATGACCATTAGCTCAGAGTTATGCTCACTTTTGTTCTAACTGGGGGGCTTAATAGACTAATATTTCCTATAATAGAGTATTGGGTATGGATTGATGATTTCTTTAGTTAGTACATTACCCTGGGGGTTTATCTCTACAACATTCCTTCCCCATTCCTTTTGGAGGATCCTTGTCATCCTTCCCCTACCCCTTTGGAGGTTGTGATGCCAGTTTATCCTTTAGAACTTCTTCTGGTGACCTGGGAAGATTTCATTCCCATCTTAGTTGGGCGAGCATTTGCTATTGGGATTCATCGTCAGCTCGCCAACATCCTAGGTTACCTGCTTTCTAGGCCAGCAATACTTTGCTCATTTTTAGGGCCTATTTCTGCAATCCATGAACATGATTTGCGGGTTCTTTGGCTACTCGGCTGCTAACAAAAGAATGGTAGCCCATCTCTGACCTAGGTAATATCCTTCTTTGCAATGGGGACATTGCAGATTTTAGGCATGGGGGGGTGTACTTGGGGATATACATAGCATTTATACATAGTGCATTCATTCATTTAGTTAAAGCATTTTGCATTGCATACATTTGCATTAAAAAAAAAAAAGAGAGAGAGAACAAAGAGAAAAATATTTTGTAATTATTGAGCTTAACTGGATGGTCTTGCATTCTTAAGCAAATCAGAACTCTAAGTGAGACTAAGTTGGTTCTAGGGTCGAACTTTAGAAGCTAAGTGAGCTACTAGCTTTAGACCTTTAGGGTCCTTTGTGGACTTAAAAACTTAAGTAGGAGTTAAGTTGCAGACCATTCCTCTAGAAGTTGAGGAAGGAAAGCTAGGGATTGAGTTAAAAGGTGGGGTAGTACCTGGAGTCTTATTCTACCTTTTGGTTTACAGGTCCTTGTAACCCAAGAATCCAAATTTCACACACTTGGTCTTGTGTAAGTAAGTGATCACCTTAATTCCTTTCTTAAAAGAAATTTGGTTCTCTTAGTTTTGACTTAGGAGAGGCTTGAAAACACAATTTGATTGGAAGAGTTCCTGCCATAGGAGAGGTGGAGTATATACTCATCTTGAGGATGAGATGATAACATATTACCTCCTCGGCACTTGTCTCTTGGGATATCAATCCTACTGGGGGCATGTAAGCACATTGTGCGGTTTAGGTACCATGGGCAGCCCTATCTCGAAGTGCCGAATGCCACAGGCTTGAATTCGCTTACGAAATCCATGGGCGATACTATCTCAAAGTGTCGATTGGCAGGAGTTCTTGGGGTCGCTATGGGTGGTGCTATCTCGAAGCATCGAAAGCCAAGCACCCTTCGAGGTACGGTGATGGGGACAATGAATCTGACACAGACCATGTTGATAGTTGATCTGAGGTTAGACTTAGAGGAATCAAACAAAAAAATATATATATTATTAAAAAAAAATCATTTTTCCTTTAACTCAAATAACTCAGACCAACGCACATACATGGATGCTTTAATTTAAGGGATCAATAAACTTTAGGGTAGAGTCAAAAATCAGGAAAACTTATGCCTGCAACTCATCTTTAGCCGACCTAGTCTGTAACTTAACAACTACTTGGGAACCTTAGGTTTAAAGTGTGAACTTAATATGTCTCTAAAGGAAAACCGATTGGGTTGGCTAGCCTACTTGGAGTGCTAGGTTTTGCTTGATTTTGCCAGAGACTAGCAAAAATTAGGCATAGGGGTATTTGATTAGCCCATATTCCTGGGTTATTTAAGCATCTCAATGTCTAGACATTAAATTAATTTTGACATTTAGGTAGCATACATTAGGATATAAATAAATTAATTCATATTTTTAGCTTAAGTACATAATTCATGCATTTAGAATTAACCTAGGGTTGCATACATTTAATTAGTTAATTAATTAGATGCACTATTTTAATTAACATAGAAGTTAAGGTGTTATGTATAAATAACCCTAATTATTTTATTATTTTACTCTTTTTCTCCTTGCATAGGTAACTCCTCCGGCTTCGCCTCCTCCTTCTGTGCATCACATTCATGCTACGGCATTTTGAATTTGAAATCAGTTTGGCCGTGGCTACAAAAGGAGAAGGGAGAGCTGCCGTTGAGAGGAGGCCACCACCCTTTATTCCTCACTGTGTTTAGAGGACCTTGCTCCTCTTCCATTTCATACCACCGGCCTCACCACGGCAGAGCGACTCACCACCGTGGGCATGTGGGGTGACAGCCCACACCGCCAAAGAGTCTCTACAACTCCTCACCTTAGCCAACTCACGCCAGCCTCAGCGCATGCACCATCTGCCACCGTGCCCTCAACTCAGCTAGCACACGCCCACGCTCTCGCCTTCACTAGCTGCTCCAACCCACCTCCAGCACTTACACCACCGCATGCCCTCACTTCATCACTTGCAGCATTAGCGCCCTCACCAGCCACCTGCACGAGCGTGCTCTCACCCTAGCACCCTCACCTCAGCCAGCGCACGTGCCAGCAACCCCCCGGCTCCATCAAACCCACCACGCGCCTCCAGCCCAGCCAGCACACCCGTGCATGCCTGCAACGGCACCTTCTCCAGAACCTCTAGCACCCCTGCACTTCTGCACCTCTGCTCGCCCACAACACGTGCTCCACACACCTTCATGCCCGAGCACCAGCAGCCCGCGCTCCAGCACCCACGCTCGCGCACCCCTTCCAAACTGCAGAGCCGTGCCTCCACGCGTCCATGCTCCAGCGCCTCCCTATAGTACCTGCAGCTGGAGCCACCAGCACTCCCGTGCACGCCTGTGCGACCTGCAGAGGCCGTGCCTCCACGCACCCATGCTCTGCATGAGTCTGCAGCACTTGCAGTGCCCGCACACTGCTCTCCTTACGCCTGCAACACGTGCGGCCAGTAGTAGGATCCATTATCGCTACCCCTTTCCTCCGGCAGGCCAGCTCCGGCCATCTCACGACGCACCACTACCACCACTACGAAGGCTTCGCTTCAGCTGACCTCTTATAGGAGTAGCTCCTCGAATGAACCTCTCTCCCATGCGCAAGGAGGAGAGAGGTAAAATCCTCTGCTTTTACTTTAATAAATAATTACATTTGAATGACATTGCCATGAAATTGAATTTTGATTTATGATTATAATATTGAGTGAAATTGTGACTTCATACTCAAGCTTTCTTACAATTGCGTGGCTTTTGTGATTCACATTGTTTGACATTGGTTTTGGATTAAGATGTGCACAAATTTCCTCTAATGCATGTCAATTGGAAGTTACATAGATTCATGACATATTTATTGAATATTTCAGTGAGGAAAAATTGCACATCTACCCTTATATTTTTGAGTTATTATGCATCTTCTTTCCGTTTCATTTCATGTCATATTTGATTATGCATTTCGCACTTGATTGAACGAATACGAAATAATCGAGATTTTATTGCATCATTGCCTCCCTGTGGACACGACCCGCTCTTCTGTGAGTGGTTAATTTTTATTATAATTATTTTGTTAAGCGATTTTCCACTACTTTGTTACTAAAATGACAAATCATCTTAATCACAGTATTCGAAAGTGAAAATGGTCTTATCACATGTGCTCGTCGCTTGAAATCGGGTGTTTTAAATCATTGCGTTGCTGTATAGTCAAAATCTTGAGAAAAATAGATAAAGTTTATACTCGAAAAGTCCGAGGTCATTCACTGGGAGTAAGTAGGAATTCGATTCTCAAGATTGCAATTTAAACAATAGAGATAAGAAATTATAATCAGGAATTGACTATGAATAATGTAGCAATAATATCAAGTGTCAAACTACAAAAAGAATGGAGTAAAAATGGTGATTTGAATCACCAATTACTCCTTACAATAATATCAAGTAGCACTCAATAGATATGAATGAAATAAACTCAAGTCAGCCGTCTGCTTAAATGATCAGACGTCTTAAATGTCTAGATGAATAGTTCTCTGCTTCTTCTTTCTTTCATGCAGATGGGGAAAGGGTCATTAGATTTGGCTAAGTGTTAGCCAGTTCTCTAGAGAATAAAACCCTCCCCTACCTTGTGTAAGCTCTCTCTCTTTCTCTCTCTGGGTCACGCTCTCCCAGAGCCTTCAACAGTACCAAGTCTATAGGTAATCGGGTCTAAAGCGCACCCGTGTCCAAGGCTGTGGGCGTGGGTTGTAGCCAAGGACTGTATAGGGCTTCGATGGGTAATCGGGTCTGCGCCAGGTCTGCGGGGGCAATATCACAGACAAGGAGCGTGAGGGGTGTAAGGGATCTAACCCCTTGTGTACGAGTCGAGAAGCCCGTATCACAATTACAATTTATGTGATCATACCTGCTCCAAAACTCACGATGAGGGACTACCAATCCCCCTTTCCCCGTGCACGTTGCCACTGATGCCTTCGTCCAATTCATGTCCATGGAGTTGTCAATGGACTCAATTGACCGGGCGAGCACGTTCTCGGACCAAATCCGCTTCATCTGGAGTCAAAGACCTAAAGCTGCAGGTCTGGAGAGAGCTTCAAGCAAGCTCAAAGCTTGTGGCATTAATGGCGGAGGGGGCTAGTACCTAAAATCAATAATAAGGCCTTTCGACTACGTGAGAAAGCTCAGGAAGTATCGCCAAACTAAGGCGAGTGCAACAATGGTGGTTGTGTGGCGTGGCATGGTCTGTGTGTGTGTGGGGCGAAGTCGAACTGTGCCTGTGAAGATGGTGGTGTTTAGGGGAGTGTAGGATTGATCAATAGCCCTAACCAAGTTAGGGCTTTTGATCTACGGTGAACAGAGAAGGTGTGGAGTGCTGGAGTGGCGGCGTAGGTGGTCTATGGTGGCCGCTAGCACTCGCCAGAGGTCTACCGACGAGTTGGAAGATGGAGTCACGGAGGGCATTGGCGAGGTTGAAGTAGAATGTCGAAGTTGCTGTTGTGATGAGGAGAAACTGAGGAGTAATTTGAGAAAGGTAGCAGACGATGAGGAGTGGAGATGGCACTGGTTGCAATATGGCCAGCATCGAAGAAGGAAGGAGCTTTGGTAGGGGTTGGATAGCAAGGATGAAGAGGATAGGGGCATCAGCGGGTACGACTCGATGCGGAAGAAGATGAGGAAGATATCTCCGTCACCGGTATTATGAATGGATGAGGAATAGATATGGAGGTCACCGGACGTCGAGGAGCACTTCGGTCAAAAGAGAAGAGAAGAACTGGAGGTGTTTCAGGTCGAATTCGAGTGTGGGATCTTTGGTCTGATCTGAGGAGTATATTATAAGTCATCAGAGGGTGATTAGAGCTTGGGAAGCAAGCTTTCCAAGCTTAGAAGGTCACAAGAGTTAGAAACCCAATTTTCAATTGATTCGCATTAGGATTTGGGAAAGACCTGAAGCAAAAGATGTGGCTCAAATGGAAGGCAACTTCGTCAAGAATCTGAGTATCTATTTTGGGATTGATTGATTGAGAAGCGAGTGAGAAATCCTTTCTCGATCTCAATGGTGAAGCTCAGAGTTGCCTTTAATGGCACCAAGGACCTATTTGCAAAAATGATGACAAAGTTAGGAGCCTTTTTGTAAGAATTTTGAAAGTTAAGGCCATATATGTGATCAGACAGAACCAAGTTGCAAACTAGGTCAAGACAATCTCAGTTTGGGTCCAAATTTTGGTACAAATCTAATTTTGACTAAGGAATCAAATGGTGAAGTTGGATTTTGGTTTTGACCTCGTTTGACTGGGTAATTTATGCCAAAACCAAAATTAGGGCAAATGTCAGTCTAAGACTTTATTTTGGGTCAAGATGGGTTCTGATGGTCAAATAAAAAATACCAAACCCTAGAGAATATTTTTCTATGAATTGTCTAAGGTTTAGGTAAATTTTATCCTAACCTGAACCTCAGTTAATTAAGCAGGTCTATTTTTATTTGTTCTAACCCACTTGTTAGCCTTTTAAGACCATATGACCCTTAATTAACCCCTAGAAAAACTCGTGGTTGTGCTGCATTCATGATATGATGGTAAAATTACAATTTTAACCCTGGTTTCTTGTCTTTCTCTCAGAATGATTATGTAATGAATTACAATCCTCTGACGATTTTGTAGGAGTATTTAATGACTTAATCAGATCAAATTGAGCTAGTTATGGCTCATGATGGTGTTCCCATCACCATGCCTACCAAGGAAGATAAATGAGCTTGATTTTGCAAACCTTAGCTAATATACAGAAGACCAATGCGACTATACAAAAATAGCATAAGGAGGAAATCATAAAGGTTCACAATCAACTTGCACAGATGGCTGGGACTCACCAGTCTAGTGCACTTCCTTCCCAACCTTTACCGAATCCGATTAACATGCCGAACCAAATGTGCATTACGAACCAAACTTAGGGCCAAGCTCATTATGTCTATCATGCCCCTTCTGTACCTCCACCTGACAGGTTGGAGACTTCCATATCATACTCGAGATATCAGCAGCAACCACCACTCTTTCCAACTCCGAATCTAAATAAAGCAGGCCTAAATGTCATCATTACGCATAGTGGAAAAACTACTTTGGACCCACCTTATCCTAGCCACTCTAACCCTGGTAGTTCAGAACCCACACCTAGGATGGTTATCCAGGACACACCCATTCCAGATCTAGTGCATGAACCAATCCTAGAGGAACCAACAATGATTCCATTTCCTGAGGCCTTGACCAAAGGAAACAAGAAACCCAAACCAGTTACACTTGAGAAAGACTTGGTCAAACTCTTTGAACAAGTCCAAATAAGCATTCCCTTGATAGATGTGATCCACCATGTACCGGCCTATGCACGATTTCTGAGGGACTTATGTACACCAAAGCGTAAGCCATGAAACAAAGACGGGAGTCCAATTGTGTTGTCTAAGCAAGCCAGCTCTATAATTTTGAGTAAACTCCCATAGAAAGTGAAAGACCCTGCCACCCCTTTGATCTCTTGTAAGATAGGAAACCTAGAGTTTGATCAAGCCTTATTGGATTTAGGAGCCTCCATAAACCTAATCCCTACATCCTTAGTAGATCATTTTGAGGAAACCGAGCTCAAATCGACTGAGGTGACTCTACAACTAGCTGACAGATTAATAAAGTCACCAAGAGGAGTTCTCGAGGATGTTCTAGTTAGGATACGAGATTTCTACTTCCCGATGGACTTCATTGTGTTAGACATGGATACTCTTGAAAATCTGATAAATACACCAATCATCTTAGGGAGACCATTCCTAGCTACAACTAGGGTAAATATTAATTGCGAGGAGGACCAGATTGAGTTAAAATTTAGGAATAAGACGTTAAGAATCAATTTCTTTAAAGCCCAAAAAGGAATAAACTGTGGGGCAATCAAAGAAGTCTGCGACATAAGTTCCCTGGTTGAGAACATGATTCCCGAGGTGAACCTGATTCTCCAAGAACCTCAACCACAGGAAGATCTTGACCCATAGATCGAGGAGCCCAAAGCTGATTTATCCCTAGCTTCCATCATGTCTTCTGAGGCCAATCCCGAACCCCCACCTATTACTGATAACCAGTGCTTGAATTAAAGCCCCACCTGGATCATCTGAAATATGTGTTTTTGGGTTCAAATCAAATGTTTCCTATGATTATCAACTCTCGACTCGCTCCTGATCAGGAAATGAAGCTGATTTCTGTCCTCCAGCAATAGTGAAAAGCCATTGGATAGACGTTAGATTATCTGATTGGAATAAGTCCCTCTTATTGCACTCATTATATCCATACCGAAGAGGGCTCACAACCGTCTTACGAAATGTAGAGAAGACTAAACCCGAATCTCCAGGAGGTTGTCGAAAAGGAAATTATCAGGTGGCTTGATGTCGGAATTATCTACCCTATCTCTGACAGCCGCTAGGTGAGTCCCATCCAAGTTATTCCTAAAAAGGCAAGGCCTACCATGATTACTGATTAGCCCATAGTTGTGGGCTACTTAAGTATTTAAGTGCCTAGATATTAGGTTAATTCTAACATTTATTTAGCATAAATTAGGATGTAAATAGATTAATTCATATTTTTAATTTAATTACATAATCCATGCATTGCATTCATATTTTAAGTGCATTTAGAATTAGCTTAGAATGACATTCATCTAATTAGTTAACCAATTAGGTACATTGTTTTCATTAACATAAAAGTTGAGGGTCTATATATAAATGACCATAATATTTTAAAATTATTTTCTTTATTCTTATTCTTGCAGGAATGGCTGGTTGCCGCTCCAACGCCACCAGCTGCCGCAGTGAAGAACCCATTCAAGGAGGAGCAGATATGTTGGATCTTGTCGGGCAGCTAATTTCAAATTGGTGCAGGCCACTACAAAAGGAGGGAGGCAGCCGAGCTCGGTAGGCCTCCACCACCAACCCACCACTGTGCAGAGAGATCTCCTCTTTTCCATTCCACACCACCGGCCTCAACCGTGGCAGCGAGTCTCCACCACCGTGGGTGTGTGGTGTGACAGGCCACACCGCCATCCGGTGCTCATCCGCATTACCGTGAGCACCTTAGCGTGCATCTCCCTCGCCGTCATCACCAACAACCACCGCCGCAGCCACTCTGCAATCACCCTCTCAGTCAGTTAAGATGTCCGGGAAATTTCCCGGACGTCTGAAGCCACCCACTCACCTTCCGCCTGCAACCTCATCGCGACCCCCACCTACGCACCCGTCTGAAGTCCACCCGCTCACCTTCAGCCTACACATCACCGCTCACCCGCGCGCACCAGCCTGCGCACACGTCTGAAGCCACCCCCACCATTCCAGCAACGCCCAACAGTCCGCGCATGCCCTCCTTCCACGCCTGCAAAACCTCATGCACGCGCTCCCGCACCCGCAGCACCTTCCCCGCACCTGCAGCCTTCGCCCGCACGCCCCCTCCAGCCTTTGCGAGGCCTACAGCACCTACTTTCACCTCCAACAGAGTGCGCAGCGGCTACAGTGCGTGCCCACGCCTCTAGCCTTCGCGACCACCCGCCCGCGCAGTAGTCCTCACCGCCCTCCAGCTATCGCTCACCCGCCTGCAGCACCCTCCAGCTAGCACGCACCCGCCTGCAGCGCGCGCATCGCCCGCCAACAGCAGCTGCAGCACTGGCTGCAGCCACCTCCGCCGGAGCTCGTCCGGCCGCCGCGCGACATGCCGCCACAACCGTTTCGAAGCCCTCGGTCCAAGGGACTTCCTCCGAGCTTCCCGCGTCCGGCCATCCACTCCTCGGCGCGCATGCCAAAGGGGAAAAAATCCCCTGTTTTGCTACAGTAACCTGGTCATTAAAAATTACATTTTTTGCCATTGTCAATTTTTATTAATATTTTATTGATTTTGCATTGCGACAAATATCCTCTAGTTACTCATAATTCCTATTTTGGCATTATTTCTTGTTTCAACCTTAATCTGAAGGCAATTCTTGCTTGATTCTTGTCCAAACTAACTACGAACAAATGTTTTTAATTGGTGCGAATTTAAATACGTCATTGCCTCCATGTGGATACGACCTGCTCTTTTGCGAGTGGTTATTTCTTTTTAAATATTGATTAGTCGATTTTTCCACCACATAAAACTGCAAACAACTTAAAGCGAACAATTGACCAGTCAATTACAACCGAATCTGAAGAAACCATCCCAACTTGAATGGCTAACTCATGTAGAGTCTGCATAGACTATCATAAATTAAATACCTCCACGAAGGAAGACCATTTCCCTCTCTTGTTGATTGATCAGATTCTCGAGAAACTGGTAGGAAATCGATTTTTCTATTTTCTAGGCAGGTACTCCGGATATAACTAAGTGGAAATTCATCCCGAACTTCAAGAAAAGACCACCTTTACCTGCCACTATGACATGTACACATTCCACAGGATGACATTTGGGCTATGCAATGCACCTGCCACCTTTCAGTGATGCATGCTACCCATATTCTCTAATATGGTAGGTAAATACCTTTAAGTCTTCATGGATGACTTTGGTATTTGGTCAATCTTTCGATGATTGATGATGTAATCCCATCTATTTAGGTTAAAATGCCTATTCATGCATGCTCATAGGCTTAGATTTGCATTTCATATTATAAATATTGCATAGCATGCATTATTCTGCATTTAGAGTAGTTATGTATATTTTAGGCTAATTGCATCCTTTTTATGGCCAAGAGGGAAGGAGATTTATTTCAGGGTCTTAGATAGACGATCTAATCATATGGTTCTAATCAGGATGACGATCGGAGTCTAAATTATCCGAAATCATCTAGATCGGAATCCCATAGCATCATATGAAGTCCGAGGAAGATCAACAGCCACGGGGGTGATTGTGCGGCAATTATAGACCCTAATTCGCCTAAACTAAGGTAGAACCTAGCTTAACATGGACATTCTGCATGCATACACATCGTACTTTGCATTCTAGATGATTTATATGTTTTATACATAATAATGTGGTATTTGAGAGGTATTAATAATTGCATGTAATCTAGGGCTGCTGATGACCGATCCAACCTTGTGAATCTGTTTGGAATGACAATGGGAGTCCAACGCTTCCAAGAGCACATTAATCAAACTCTCGTAGTGCCCTAGGGAGTCCATAGAAAAAGTACGAGCCAAGGGGAAAATTGAAGAATATCTGGACCTTAAATGACAAATCCAACTGCAAGGATGGATCCGGATCGATGTTTGCAGTCCAACGGCTTAGAAAGCAACTCAATCGGAGGCCTACATCATCAGATATAAGGAGAAGAAGATGGACAGCCACGATGGTGCCACGCGGCGCCATCGCAGTCGCCCCTTTCCATGCCCCAATCTGGAAGGAAATGCGTGGGCCGTTGGATCGTTATCCAACGGCCACAATGCGTGCATGCTGCCTACCTCCAGTTGCTTCATCAAATGAGGAAATGATCTCAACCATTGGATATCCATCCAATGGCTGAGAACTACCACACAAAGATTTGGAAACCAGATGCAAAGTCATCCATAGCGCATTGGTTAGCACCTTCGTGCCTAAGCAACCAACGTGAGTTCGAGGAGCGCCTAGCGTGAAATCAGGAAGAGCGGTGAGCGTAGGTGCAATTGACCGTAGGATCTTCATCGGGTGGTGGAAGCGTGGACACGTGGCAGGCGCAGGAGCATCAGATGAAGACGGGCATGATGACGCATGCCTTAGGAGTTGACTGGGCATGGTGCACACTTTTAAGAATCTGATCGAGAGATCGGACGACTGATAAAGTTTAGGATTTGATGCACGTTTAAGCATTGTGCGGTGGGTGTGCGGACGAAGCGGTGAGTGGTGGGCAAGCAGAGGCCATCAGATGCAGATCCAAGGGTGCACATTATGCCACGTGTCAGTACCAAATTAACTATGGATGGAAGAAGGATTTGGAAGGCTTAATCAGGATCGTTGATCTCCCAATCAATGGATCTGATTAATTTGAAGCCTTTGCAAGGAATTAAGGGCTCCAATGTTCTAAATGCCCTTCACAAAAGCCATAAAAGAGGCCTAAGGGTCCCATTTAAGGGCCATTCAATAGTTTTTCTTCTTCTTCCTCCTACAACTCCTCTCCTTCTTCTTCCAGTCTTCTATGCCTTTGTCTCTGCATCTTCATTTGAAGCATCTTTTGGGCCACCCTGACGGATCATTGCTGCCCTTCCCAACCTCTCCAAAAGGCCACCACAAACCACTCGTGGTGCCCTTGTTCTGTTACATAAGTAGTTTATGTTTATGTTAGAATTTGTTTAGTTATATGTATGCAATTCATGTTCAAACTCTCTAATTGATATATATACTACGATTTTGTCTATGACATTTAGTAATTATATTTGGAACAAATGCATGAAATCAAAAGTGCTTCCTGCCTCCCTGGGATTGACCGAGACTCACTAGTTCCATTAATTTATTTGTTCGAGACGTATTTCGCGATATACTACAACGTGCTCATCTTTCTCGTGACCTACGCCCCAAACAAATTAATGTCGTTGCCAGGGAGCCACGGCGACTTTTGACTTCATCTCTAATATAGAATTTTGGTGTGCAGGTACAGCGACGCGAAGCGGCAAACGAGGCAACGAGGGCGCATTAAACCTGGTGTGCACACATTCTTATTAGAAACTCGGCCAAAAATTTAATGTCATCTTTAAAATTCATTAACTATGTTTCTGATGCTTCAAAAATTCTGAAATTTGGGCTAGAATTAGATTTTCAAATTAACTTTCCAACTCCACCTTTTTCTAAAGAAATTCCTTCCATGGAATTTTTAAAAATTTACAGAGTACATACTACTAAGATTGGTTGAAAATAAAACTTTTATGAACTTTAGAAATCAATTCTGACTAACATATAAATTAGATTAACTTATGATTTGCAAGGTTTGAAAGATAATCAAATTAGATTTCTATATCATATTTTTACAAAATTTTTGGAGCATATTTGATATTGTTTCCAATAGGAAAACCAATGCGGGGTCTAAATCCTATATTTGACCTCTGGTTTGTTAAAAATTCATAACTAATTATTGGAAATAGTAAAGATTTTGGAAAAATATTCTCTGAGAAACTTATTGAATAGAAAATTTTCTTGCCAAGTTTCAAATCATTTGGATTCCATCTTATTTGAGAGAATAAGGTTGCATTTTGTTCTCAACTTTGAAAAAAAACTTAGAAGTACATGAGCCAATAGGACCACATAGACTAACTTGGACTCCAACGAGCCCAAGAATTAGTCGGTGAGGTGAGTTACCTTATAGACCACCCACCATCTACTAAATTGAAGAAACAGGTTAAAATTCACAAAAATATATCAAATAACCTGTATTTGGCCTGAAACTACTGGGTAGTTCCAACCTCTCCTGCAAAACCTGGTGTCTAAGCCTGTGGGGTAGCATTAAACGACTGCAGCTACGGGGCAACAAAATTGGAGGTGAAAATCGAAGGAAGAACCTTCCTCGTAGTCCCCTCGTAACCAGCCGGGCCGAGTTAGCCTGAGAGGTGGGAATTCCTTGCAGTAGGTCTCTCGTCGAATTTTTTTTAATAACACAAACTTAAACGAAAAATCTGGCCATCTAATCTAAAGGACCACTTTGATTAACAAGGCCTTAGCCTTGTTCTGCTTGACTGCACCAACCGTTTGAGTTGGTGTATGTAAGGAAGAAGGTCGTTAGGACCTAAACTTGCGGGACCTTGGGAGCCAAACCCAAGGAGACAAAGGTGATTCTCTCCCGACCTCTCTTCCCAACCTTCTTCCACTCGATTAGCTGAGATGGCTAATCCTAGTCCTTAAGTTGGTCAGGACTGATGAGTCCATTTTAATGGACTATTGTTACGCCTAAGTTAACTTTATTCTTACATTTTATGTTTGTTAATAACTACATTAGTTCATAGAATGATTGCATGCATCATTACTTAAGTTTACATCTATTCTATTTCATTCTATAGCTTATTATGTATATAAATAATTATTTTATATTTCATTATTTTAGGAATAACTTGTGCTATATTTCAACATGCCACTCTCTCATGCAGGTCTCGCACACAGTGCACCATATCCATCTCCTCCACTTGATCCACTCCATTAGGCTAATTTAAGAGTTAACAAGTAACCGAGAAAGTGAGAGAGGAGGAGGAATAATTTTGCAAAGAAACCAGGGTTTTGAAAATAATTTCCCCCCCCACGGGGACCTCTCAACAGTCGGCTGGCCTCTCAACAAACCCACCTCTCAACAGTCATCCAGCCTCTCAACAAACCCACCTCTCAACATGCGGCCAATTTTAGTAAGGGATTTAAAATCGCATGGGGGTGCTCTTGGCGGGGGGATCTCTCGGGAACGCACTGTGGACCCTGCACGCACTATGAGGAGAACCTGCACTGTAGCCCTTTCAACCCTCTGCAGCCACATCCACGCTCTATCCATCTCCCCTCCATGCAGCAGCCCTTGTGCACGCAACAGTGCCCTTGTGCACGCAACTGCACCCTCGTGCGCACAACCGTCGCCCGCCACACAGGTATGCACACCGCATGCAGCAGTGCCCCTGTGCCTCTCCGTCTTCTTCTTCCTCTACTTCTCCCATGCACAGCCAGCAAACACCGCACATAGCAGCGCACCCCTCCATCTTCCCTCCACGCACGGCATCAGGCATCCAACAGCAGCGCATGCCTCGTCTCTTCTCCATGCTCGGCATTAGGCATCCAACAGCAGCGCGCGCCTCATCTCTTCTCCACGCACGGCAGTAGGCATCCAACAGCAGTGCGTGCCTCATCTCTTCTCCACGCATGGCAGCAGCCAACCAACAACAGCAGCACGCACCTCCAGCCTGCCCATCTTCTCTACACGCGGCGCACCTCCTCACACGTCCAGCGGTCAACCGGCCGCGATGCCTAGTTGTGCGCGCATGCAATAGCAGTAGCCCACGTCCTCTCCTGCAGCCAGCTCCGCCGGTGTCAAGCTCTTCGGCTGACCACCACTGGCCACCTTCGGTCGTGCCTCCACCACCAACGCGACCACCTCTCTCCCATGCATCGCCGCTGGGCTTTAGTCGGCCGGCCCCCAAGTCTCCACACGTGCAAAGAGGAGAGAGGATGTTTCCTCTCTTTTTGGTGACATTAAAAATTACCAACTGTGCCATTGCCAAAAACACTATTTCAATATTTAGTTGATTAATATATTTGAGTGAAATTGCATGCATGCCCTTAAGTGTTATAGTATTTCTTTCATGCGCTTAACTCTTATACGTTGAGGTTGATAAATGCATAAAATCTCATCGAGACACTCTCATAACCTAAAAGAGAAAGCCCCATGTCTTAAAATACGATTACGTTACATGCCATTACAAGTTATTTCATGAAAATAAAATTACATTCATACCCCTACATTTCTAAATTATTACGTGTTCCTTCTTTTCACCTTGTTTCACATCAGATTTGAACATGAATTACGCACTTGATTGAACAAATACACAGGAAAAATATTTTGTGAACTTATTAATTTGTTCATCCATGTGGATACGAACCCTTTTCGTGGTTTAAATTGATATCTATTTTAATCTTTGATTGAGATATTTCCATCACATTAATTACAACGACGTATCATTCTATTTCTATTTTAATTAAGTGAAACTCTCTCTATCAAGGACCCTTAGAATCTGGACCCAATGGCTCGTATGGAATCTAGGGTTGAGGAAACGGAATAGAAATACGAGCAGAGCATTGACAGGATTCTCACAACACTCGACAAGATGCAGCATCCACCATGCAGAGAAAAACTATAAGACTTCTACAATCTAGCAGCAACAATTATGGCACCACAGGTCTGGATTCCCACAGGTGGAGATGCATTCAAGTTGAAGCCAAATATCATAAGTCTGATCCAGACTCATTTCCATGGAAACTAGAATGAGGATCCCTTCCAGCACATTGAAGACTTGAGTTGGATTGCATAGTTAGTTCGACCCAGGAATGTAGATATCGGAATTGTTCTTATGAAGCTTTTTCCTTTCTCTCTCAAGGATAAAGCTGCTTATTGGTTCAAGACTATCGGGAGGCCAAATGGAGCCTGGGAGGAATTACGTCATGAATTCCTCCAAAAGTTCTTCTCGATTGGTCAAACAAATGCTGAGGCACGTGATCACGACCTTTACCCAAGGCCCTAGAGAGAAGCTGTATGACACCTGGGATAGATTCCACGATCTTCTCAGGAAGTGGCCACACCATGGTGTACCCAAAAGGCACCTCGCTCAAGTCTTTTACCATGGGTTGGGTAACACACATCGGTACCTGGCCGATACATCTAGCGATGGGAATTTCCTCACGAAGGACAAGAATAATGCATTTGAACTATTCGAGTCCTTAACAGAGAACTCGATGAATGCCGCCTCAATGAACCAATTCCAGCGACTTGGATAGCAATGAGTCAGTGTCCACAAAGCTCAAGCCGAGTCTGCCCGAGCCGACATGGACATTATCACCAAAAAGCTGGACAAGGTGGATCTACTTGATAAGAAGCTCAATGAATTAATGCGAGCGAGATCTGGATCTTCTGGTAGCACTGCTCCATCTTAATCCTCTCAAGCATCCTGAGCTCCCTCTGCTCATACATATCTGTTCACTCAGGATGTTTTCTCTCCATCTCCGCGGGATCCTGCATACTAGGAACCTATGAACAATGTGGATCTAGCACTGTACAATCAGGGTTACGCATCACATGACGATGCGAGTGCATATTCTTTTGAAAAATTTACATCTGAGCTATCTTCACACTATGATGATGTAAATGCTATTCAGGGTTACAGGCGTAATAACCCATATTCTGAAACGTATAACCCAGGTTGATGCCAGCATCCTAATTTCTCCTAGTCTAGTATCCCACAGAGATCGAGTCAAGCTCCACACTACCAGATTAGAGAATATGGGAATGCACAGAATACATACCCAAGGCAGCAGCCATTCCCATCTCAGCAGCAACAAACTCGTTCTATTTATCAGCTGCTACACCAAGCTGCCAACTACCCTCCAAAGCGGGTCGACCTTTTGGAGTCTCTAAAGGAGGAATTGCAGGCATCAATTTGGAAATTTACTCAACACAACCTTCAAATAATGAAGGCAATGGCTAACCAAATACAGAGCATACAAAACACGTAAAACCAAATGATGTAGGAGCATAGGTCACAGGGAGCTTTGCACTCCCAACCTATCCCAAACCTGAGATACGTGAAGAATCAAGGTGCTCCACTTAGATTCCAAGCACCACAGGGGCAAGCACATGCTGTTCTACAAGCACCTCCCGCACCACCTAGTTATGGGTCGGTCAGCCACCTCTGTTGCCAAACCTTGTGTATTTGGACCAACCCACTCCTCTGCCCCTTCATGGACAACACGTCGATGCAAAAGTTGTCACCTTAAGGAATAGAAAGACTACATAGGGCCCGCTACCTAGGCAAGTGAGTAACGATTTTTCCTATGCTCCACATCAAGATGGCTCACAACCCTCTTCCTCTCACAAGACATCTTCATTAGATAAAGGAAGGAAGGCCCTAAACCCTGAAATTCCTATCCCTTTCTTCACGGCTCTAACATGAGATTTAGCATGCAAAAAGGACTACTGTACTCCGAAGCGATAGTAGAGAATCAGTTGATAGGAGGTATTATCTGAGGAAGCCAGTGTGGTTATCTTAGCTGACTTACCACCCAAAAAGGACTCAGGCACACCACCAATTTCTTGCTTTTTGCAGGATTCCCGTTTTGATAGGGCCCTTCTTGACTTGGGGTCATCCATCAATCTAACACCCACCGCAATATTTGATCAATTTCGATTCAGGGAGTTAAAGTCCACCTCGGTTACCATACAATTGGCTAACCGATCGGTGAAAACGTCGAGGGGGGTGGTTGAAAATGTGATCGTAAAATTCTAAGGACTCTGCTTTCCAACGAACTCTTTTGCTTTTGATATGGAGGTTCCTCCTAATCTCTATGATGCATCGATTATTCTAGGTCACCCATTTTTGGCAACCGCCCGCATAAACGTCGACTATGCGTCAGGATGCATGGAGATTACCCTAGGGAATGAAAAACTTAGACTGGACATTTTCAGGGGATCAAAGAACTTCGATTGTGATCTAATCGAGGAGGATAGTGAAGATGAAGATTCGGCTTTCTGTGGAAACATTAGATTCCTTTGCAGCAACCCAATGGCACATTCATCTTCACTATTAGCGATCTTAGATTGTGATCCACACGGGATTGAGACTAATGACATACATATTTCATTCCATGGATCTAGTTGTCATGGGTGTTCATCTACTCCTAAAACCCCTGATCCTGACTATCTTGTCCTATCTAACACTGATTACATGACCACTGCAGATGGATTCTCCATTAGTCAGGATCAGTAGATTTCCGTTGTTGCTTCCTCTCCTCCCCTGCATAAACCCTCTCCCCACCCTCCTCTACTAGAGTTACAGCCCTTACCTGATTCACTCAAGTACATGTTTTTGGGAGAAAGTGAGACATATCTCATGATTATCAATGCTCATGTGACTTTGGACCAAGAACACCAACTGATTTCCATTCTACAAGCACATAGGGCTGCTATTGGGTGGGGCATTGTTGATCTCCATGGGATTCACCCCTCATATTGCACTCACCATATCTACACTAATGAAGGGGTGAGACCACGAGACAACCTCAGAGATGCCTAAATCAAAATACGTTGGAGATTTTCAAGAAGGAGATCATTAAATGGTTGGATGCAGGCATTATCTATCCAATTTTCGACAGCCAATGGGTGAGTCCCATTCAAATTATTCCCAAAACAATGGGACTCACCATGATAAAAAATGAATTAGTCAAATCCATCCCAACCCGCACCACGACTTCTTGTAAGGTCTACATTGATTACAGGAAGCTAAACTCAGCTACCAAAAAGGATCATTTTCCTTTACCCTTTATTGATCAGATTCTAGAATGGCTGGTCGGGCATAGTTTCTTCTATTTTTTGGATGGATACTTCAGATAAAATCAAGTAGAGATCAACCTAGAAGATCAAGACAAGATGACTTTTACGTGTCCCTCCAGAGCATTCTCTTTTAAGCGGATGCCCTTTGGCCTCTACAATGCACTAGCTACTTTTTAGCGATGCATGATGGCCATCATTTAAGACATGATCGGGGACTACGTAGAAGTTGTTAAGTGTGAATTCGTCGTTATTTAAGAGATGCATCATGGAATAGGACAAAATCGCTCAAAAAAGATAAAATTTATACTCGAATGAAAGTCCAAGGTCGTTTGCTGATAGCAAGTAGGAATCCAATCGTTAATCACAACAAATAATGTAAATGAGCAATATATATTACTCAAAATCTAATTGGCAAAGTATAACATGAGTATATGAGGAGATAAAAAGAATTCTAGACAAAATAATGGTGATTTAGATCACCAATTATAAGTCTAAAATATATAGCATTTACTCAGATAGAACAAAGTGAATAACTAATGAATCAGACTGTAAATCAGGCATCATAATGTGTTGCTATAGTGATTCCTCTTCTCTTTTGCTTCTATTATTCTTCTTCTTCTTCCTTGCCTTAGTTCTCTCTTCTCTTCTTCCTTGGCTTAGGTCTTCTCCTCTTCTTCTTTGGCTTGTCTTTTCTTTCTCTTCTTCTTCTTCTCTTCCTCACATAGAGAGGATTTATTCTTCAAACGGCTAAGTCTCAGCCGTTTATCTTTAGAGAAAAATCACCTAGCCCCACGCTCTCTCTCTCTCTCTAGGTTCCTCTCTCCCAGAGACTTGGACAATAACGGGTAATCCAGTCTAGAACACACCCGAGACCAAGGCTGCTGGCGTGTGGTAGCAGCCGAGGTGTGCATGGGTTAGGTAGGTCGGGTCAGAGCCAGGCCCACGTGATGCAAGTCACAGGCGAGCAGATGAATTGTGCAGGGGACCTCACCCCCAAGTGACTTGAGCCAACAAGCCTTTATCACTTTTTCCTTTTATGTGCTGCTGCAGCACCACTGGTTTTTGAGGTGGTACTAAATGTCCAACCATCTTCGCACGAGCATCTGTTGATGCCACTCCATCAAATTGGGGCAGTGTCTGAGCTTGGGGTCCCCAACTGAAGACCTAGTGTCAATCCTACGGTGATTCCGTAGTGCCTAGAGGGTGTGGTCTGGAGCTTCGTGGCTAGAACTCGAAGAACAAAGGTGGCGACGGGCGGAGGGCTGCAGAAGTCCGACGTGCACCTGAGAAACACAAGTACGGCCTCTCGACCCCATTAAACTACTTTAGGAGCTTCGTCGAATGACGGCGAACGTAGTGGTGTGTGTGATGAGGCGAGTGCGTGCATGTGTGCGTAGGACGAGGTTGGGGCAGAGCCTCAAATGTGGTGGTGTTCGGTAGGTGGTTTAAGAGATGGAATCGGCGTAATAGGATAAGGGTTTTGTAGAGGGTGGTGTGGTGAAGCTTATGAGAGTTTTAGCGAGGCAGATGGAAGGGTGTAGCAGTGGGCACACCTCTCCAGAAGGATTACCAAAGATGGGGAAGATGGAGGTGATAGCATGTGTCGAGGGTTGAATCAGGGATAAGAGGAGTGGGAAACTAACCTATAAGCTAAAATAAACTAATCTAATCCTAATCTAATGGACGAAGGGGACAAAGCAGTTCCATTTATGGTATGGTCGGCGTCGGGGAAGAAAGCACTCCAGTGGCTGGTAATGACAACGATGACAAAGATTAGGAGGTGCCCGCTGGTATGGTGCAACGCGGAAGAAGCTAAGGGGAATGAATCCACTACCGGTATTGCGGTCGGACAATGAGGAGGATCTGGAAGAGTTGCCAGATGTCAAGGAGTTTCAGTCGGATGAGGAGAGACGAATCAAGGGTAACTCCAGTCGAATTCGAGCATGGGGAACTTGGTGAGGTCAGGGGGTCCTTTTATAAGGGTCTAGAGGGAGAAAAGAGCTCGAAAGCCAAGCTTCCAAGCTTGGTAGGTTCGCCGGAATAGGATACCCAATTCTTTCACGTGTTCGCATTAGGATTTGGGCAAGATCTGGAGCTTCAAATCTGACTAAAAGGATGGCAATTACTTGACGAGTTTCCCTTTCAATTTTGAGAGGGATTTGTTGAGTAATCGTAGAGATTTTTCCAAACTAAGGTCATCGAAGCTTTAGGATTAGGAGTTGAGGGTGGTTGGGACCTATCTGTGAAGAACATGACAAAGCTGGAGGGTTTTGTGTAAGAAATTCAAAAGTTAGGGGCATGAGTGTGAGATAAAAGAGTCAGATAGGACCAAATTGCAAACTAGGTCAAGATGATCTCAGATTAGGCCCAAACTTTTATACAAACTTAATTTAGACCTAAGGTATCCAATGGTGAAGTTAGATTTTGGTTTTTCCCTAGTTTGATTGGGTAATTTATGCAAAAACCCAAATTGGGGCAAAAGTCTATCTGTGGCTCTATTTTAGGTCAAGACAGATTTTGATGGTCAAATTGAAAGTAACAAACCCTAGAGAATATTTTTATATGAATTTTATAGGGTTTAGGTGAAATTTATCCTGACTGAAACCTCCGTTAATTAAGTGGGTCAGTTTTTAGGGTTTCAGATGTCCATTAATTCCCATAACGCATGAAAAACCTTTTCTATCTATACTAACCCACTTTTTAGACTCTTAAGACCATCAGACCCTTAATTAACCCTTGGAAAAAACTCGCAGTTATTATGCATCTATGATATGATGGTAAAATTGTAGTTTTAACCCTGGTTTCTTACATTTCTCTCAGAAAGGATTTGCAATTAATTATGGCCTTTTGATGGTTATGTAGGAGCATTTAGTCCTTGATTATGACTAATTAAAGCTAGATATGCTTGATGGTAACGTTATCATCATACCCCCATGCCTAACTTTTGCTAGTCCCTTAGCAAAATCCTATGGAAGTAACTCAAATTCTAGACCATGTGTTCAGATCTCTGATGTGTGCTTTTTTGTGTAGATTAGGTTAACATGACAATAGTAGAACTAAAGGTACTCAAGTACCTGCCAAGATCTATACCTGACCAGCTTTAGCCTCAATTCACCGTGAAGGTTTCTAAGGCCCATAGGAACTAACCTAAGGTTTGTTAAACTCTACGATTAAAGCACCCGTGCTTGAAACATTTTTAGTCTTGGTTTAGTTTGCAATGTATTTTTGTGAGAGAGAGATAGAAGATTTTTCTGTATTTTTCGAGAGTTTTCTCTCTCTTTTCTTTATTTCTAGCTTCATATTGGCTTTACAACACGGTCAGTATCGGATTCCTTACTCCCACCATCAATCCTTGTAGGGTCCCTGGCTTTTGATGCTTCAAGATAGCACCGCCCATGGAAACCCTCAAAACCTGGCTTTCTACACTTCGAGATAGTGCCGCCCATGGTGTTCTATAGCTAAATATAGGCCTTAGTAATCGACATTTTCAGATAATCCCGCCCATGGCACCTGAATCAGCACAAGGTGCTTACATTCCCCGGTAGAATATTTACATATCCTAAAAGACATGCACCGAGGAGACAGTATGTTATTGCGCATCTTCGAGGGGAATTTCCCACCTCTCTGCACCGGAAACTCATTGAAATCAACTTGCGTTGATAATCCACTCCTAATCCAGGTAGCTTTTTCAGAATGGAATTAACGCATTTGCATGATTTTGATAATTAAGTGCATTGAACTAGACTATGTGTGGATTAGTGTGCTTAGGCTACCGAGTGTCGCAAACCAGAGGTCAATTAACGAGGCTAAATAATCCCTAAGCCTTGGACCTAATACTTAAGCTTCGCATTTTCCTCAACCTCTTGAGGACTTTTCAGATCTTAACAAATAGTTGAATTTTTAAGCCTAAACCAAGCCTAAGAGGCCTAAGATTAGCACTCATACTAATCTCTTTTGTCTCTTAGCACTTTTGTCTTTTATTTCTTTCTTTTGATTTGGTCTAGAACTTAGTAAATTCATTAATCTTTTACTAATGACTAACTTTTTTTGTTTCAAATTGTGCTCCTTTTTGACATTTTAAAATCACCTCCCTTTTCCTCCTCAAGAATGATATGCATTCAATTCATTCAAAATTTCCTCCCTTCTCTACTTTTTTTTTCATTTTAATTTTCTACTTTTTTGGTTTTTTGGAATATGTATTTTTTTGTGAGAATCCTTCAGAAACTTGAAAAGTTTTGTATGTTTGCACTTTAACACCCCCTGCCTAAGTTTTGCAATGTCCTCATTGTAAACGGAGGGTATGAAACAATTTTTGGTTCAGGAATTAGAACAGGATTATTAGGTGGGTGAATGAGTCAGAATGCTTGTTGCGGACAATTTCAAGCTCTAATACAAGTACCAGAGTTGGATCGACTGCTCTAAAAATTGAACTCAGAGTGCAATAAACGTGAAGTACAAAAGGGATAATTAGAAGGATCTCAGTTTTTTGGATTGATAGGTTGCCTCCCGTTAAGCGCTAAACTCAATGCCTTCAGCCGAGCAGAAAATGGTATGGTGGAGTGGTCAAATCAGATGAGCTTTGTAGAACAAGCACCTTGATCAAAAGTCTGGTTGGTCCAACTAGGTGCTTGTTCAAGTCAATAGGCTAATAATGTAGCCCAAACCTAATCAATATGGCGAGTTGATAGATGTGGATCAAAAGATGTGGTGCCCACCAGATACTATGAAGTTTGAGAAGATATGGAAGTGTGAATCCATGGTTTGGTTGAGTCGAATCAACCTGATCAGAGTAGGGATCCTCAAATGAAAAAGAATTAGTGGAGGATGTAGGAACCCTACAAAAGTGATTAGAGAAGGATGGGTTGTGATTTGTAGCCTGATCGATGTCTAAAACCCAATTGAGATGTGGAGGAGAATCATGTGCAACCAACTCATTAAGAGGAGAATCAGAGAAGAAATTGAGTCAGGTTACAGGTCTGGGTTGAAAATGGGTTTTGGAAGGCTCTGTATATGCAGTGGAAGAGGTGGCTCCAAGAATAACTATATGGGAGGGTTCCTCTAGAAAAAGTTGAAAGGTAGGTGTATCTAGAGAGTCCTCATAGAGCCCATCAAAATCAAATGTAAATGTCGGGAGAGTGCTTATAGGATAAAGGAAATCTAAGTCAAGAAAAGATTCGAACTCTGGATTGTAGACACTCTCGGCATTTAATATTTCTGATTCCTGAGGATCAACAAGAAATGATTCGATCTCAATGGAACCTAATTTTGAATAAATGATCTTGGGATCAGGGACCTCAGAGTCAGAGTTGAAGAATGGATCATGTATGCCGAAGTCATAGATTGGCTCGTAATCATCAGGAAGCAAAGATTCTTCGAAATTTGAGTAAGATTTGAAATCGTCAAAGAATTTGTGAGAAGTTTCTGAACCTGATTCCAGATCGATAGTTCCACCACAGAATGAGTCGAGATGTGGAGAAGTAGCAACCTGACTTGGATCTAACCTAAACTTAGAGTCCGAACTCAAAGAGGTGTCCCTATTAAGCATGGGCTTGAGTTCTTGGCTGGTAAGGAAGACCCAATCAAATCCCAACTCTTCTTGTTCCTTGATTTTTATATTGTAGATCAGAGTGACTTTCGAAAAATAATCTGTATCTCTAAGGAGTCTGAAGAGGTGTACTCATCAAATATGGGCCGTGAATCATAATCTAGATTCGAAATCTGATTCGTATCACACGGGGCATCATAATTATCCCAAGAAGGCTTAGATCCAGATTCTAGGTTAAGGGTGTGGGTTGGATCACTAGAATCTAGATTGGGATTTACAGGGATGTCGAAATTACTCTTGAGAGTCACCTTATCAGCATAAGGGGTGGAATTTACACCCTTAAGAGGTTCTGACTTAATCTCATTATCACAGGTGTCTGGAAATCTAAGCTTGGTGAACTAGGGTTTTGTATCTCTAGGGCTAGCTCAAAATCATGATCACCTGCAATCAAATTCTACCAACCCATCTCTAGATCAAGAATGTCAATTGCTATGAAATTTGAATCTGAACTCATTTGGGCTGGGGATCCACAATTATCATCATTGAACCCAGGATTTGGGAAATTACATGAATTACTAGAATTACTCCAAGATGTCATCTTATCCTCTGACAGGTATTTTTTATCGATGGTTCTATATAACCCATTCAGCAATTTTTCCCGTTCTTTCAAAAAATTCTGGAGTTCTTTTGGAACTGAAGGATTTAACCAATGTTGCAGACAATTATTGTTGTGTAATTTCACCAATTTCATATGTTCTGCTAAGTGATTATCCTAGGTTGAACAGTGTTTTAGTTGTATCCATATCATCTTCGTACAATTCAAAATGTGGTTCATTGATTTTGTAATTTTTTTCCTAAATGTCCCTTTTACAATATTCTTCATGGTTTCTATAGGCATTCTCAAGTATCTTTTCTTTCATGCTCATTTGGGACTCAGGTTTTCTAAATAGTCTTCCTATATAGCCAGGCTACATTTTTGAATCAGATGGTGGAATCAAGATGTAGAATCAAAATTCAAGTTCAGATTGGAGTTGATTAGATCTGAAAGAAATCCCTAAGATGATCTGTGTATGTGCTTGAAATAGAAGGGATGAGGGACTAGAAGTGAAATTGACCCAATCAAGGCACCCAAAGATTTTTGGATGACTATAGAGGTTTGGGGCGGATGATACCCCTGGATCAAAAAGTCATCCACCTTAGAATTACCTGGGCAGCCAGGAAGGGAGAGTCTCGTGAAGACCCCCACATGGTAGAGTGCCCCCACAGGTTACAGGGATTCCCCCACCTGACCTTCCTTGTCACTAAGGGTCCAGGTAGACCAGAATGGATAACTTGACCTCTTAAGTCTACCAGTTTTATGTCCTAATTTGTGCCTTTGATTTCACTTAATTAGAAGTTAATTTGACTTATGACCTAATTTGGAGGTTCGTTGGCCTACAATGTAGACTAACTCCACCAGACCTACCCTAAAGATGGCAGAATGAAATCTAGGTCAAGACCCAGAAATCACCCTGATTAACTCTCAGGTTATTAGGTCCAAAGATTTTAGGGTTCAAGTGAAATTAGAGACTGATTTTAGGGTTTTTCTGATTAGATCCTTTCAATCAAGGGCCTGGGTAGCACACAAATTGTAGGAGGGTAACTTTCCTTTAATTCACACAAAAATGTGTAATAGCACTTCAAAATCCTAATGCAGAAACCCTAATTAGCTCTATTTCCAAGTTTAATTGAACTTGACATGTTCACCTTGGGCTTCAAGCAAGATATGTGTTAGCCCAAAGTGATTTAGAAGTTAAGTGTATTCCCTAATAGGTATAGGAAATCATGGATGAGATCTCTAAATAGAATCGCTTCAACTTCAATGAGATTTGAAAAAAATTTCGCAAATTAGGAAACTCGCCTTTTAAATGATGATTACTATGAAAAATAAGGTAGGTGATTTACTAATTGATTATTTCATTTTTGGTCTTCCCAAGATTAGGAGGTTGATTAGGGAAGAATAGAGAAGTTACCTACCCTGGAGTGGTTGATTTGCATGGAAGATCTCCTCATGAAGTACCTCACAACATCATAGTAAAGCAAACAGGGCAAGTCAGTGCTCAAATATGATCAGATAAAGCAAAGAATAGTGGTGAACTGCACGTTGCTCCTCGGCAATGGTGCCAAAACGTTAAGTGTGAATTCGTCGTTATTTAAGAGATGCGTCGTAGTATTGGACAAAATCACTCAAAATAGATAAAATTTATACTCGAATGAAAGTTTGAGGTCGTTCGCTGGGAGCAAGTAGGAATTCAACCGCTAATCTCAACAAATAATGTAAATGAGCATGATATATTACTCAAAATCTAATTGGCAATGTATAACATGAGTATATGAGGAGATAAAAAGAATTCTAGACAAAATAATTGTGATTTAGATCACCAATTATAAGTATAACATATATAGCATTTACTCAAATAGAACTAAGTGAACAACTAATGAATCATACTATAAATCAAACGTCTTAATGTGTTGCTATAGTGATTCCTCTTCTCTTTTGCTTCTGCTATTCTTCTTCTTCTTCCTTGGATTAGGTCTTCTCCACTTCTTCTTCCCTGGCTTGTCTTTTCTTTCTCTTCTTCTTGGCTCAGGTCTTCTCCTCCTCTTCTCTTCTTCACACACAGAGGATTTATTCTTCAAACGGCTAAGTGTCTGCAGTTTATCTTCAGAGCAAAACCCCCTACCCCCATGCTTTCTCTCTCCCTCTCTGGGTTTTGCTCTCCCAGAGCCTTGCACAGTAATGGGTAATCGGGTCTAAAGTGTGCCCGAGACCAGGGCTACCAGCGTAGGGTAGCAGCTGAGGTGTGCACGAGTTAGACGGGTCGGGTCGGAGCCAGGCCTACGTGATGCGTGTCACGAGCAAGGTAGGTGAAGGGTGCAGGGGACCTCACCCCCAAGTGACTTGAGGCGATAAGCCTCTGTCACTTTTTCCTTTTATGCGCTGTTGCAGCGCCAATGGTTTCCAAGGTGGGACTAAATGTCCCACCATCTTCGTGCGATCGTCTGCTGATGCCTCTCCATCGAATTGGGGTAGTGTCTGAGCTTGGGGTCCCCAATTGAAGACCTGGTGTCAATCCTGCAGTGATTTCGCAGTGCCTGGAGGGTGTGTCCTTGAGCTTCTTGGCTAGAACTCGAAGAACAAAGGCGGTGACGAGCGGAGGGTGGTGGAAGTCCGATGTGCACTTGAGAAATAGAAGTACGGCCTCTCAGCCCTATTAAAATACTTCAGAAGCTTTGCCGGAGGATGACGAATGTAGTGGTGTGTGTGATGAGGTGAGTGCATGCCTGTGTGAGTTGGACGAGGTCAAGGTGGCGCTACAAACGTGGTGGTGTTTGGTAGGTGGTTTGAGAGATGGAATCAGTGTGATAGGATAGGGGTTTTGTAGAGGGTGGCGTGGTGGAGCTTATGAGAGTTTCGGCAAGGCGGATGGAAGGCTGTAGCAACGGAGATGCCTCGCTAGAGGGATTGCTGGAGATAGGGAAGATGGAGGTGATAGCGTGTGTCGAGGGTCAAAACAGGGATAAGAAGAGTGGGAAACTAACCTACAGGCTAAAATAAACTAATCTAACCCTAATCTAATGGATGAAGGGGACGGAGTAGTGCCGGTTATGGTATGGCCATCATCGGGGAAGAAAGCACTCCGATGGGTGGTAACGGTGATGATGACGGAGATTGGGAGGTGCCCGCTGGTATGGTCTGATGCGGAAGAAGCTAAGGGGGAAGAATCTGCCACCGGTATTGTGGTCGAACAATGACGAGGATCAAGAGGAGTCACTGGACGTCGAGGAGTTTCGGCCGGATGAGGAGAGACAAATCAAGGGTAACTCCAGTCAAATTCGAGCACGGGGAACTCGGTGAGGTTTGGGGGTCTTTTTATAGGGGTCTAGAGGGTGCAAAGACTTGGAAGGTTTGCCAGAATAGGATACCCAATTCTTTCACGTGTTAGCAATAGGATTTGGGCGAGATCTGGTGCTTTGGATCTAGTTGAAAAGGAAGGCAATTACTTGAGTTTCCCTTTCAATTTTGAGAGGGATTCGTTAAGTAACTGTAGAGATTTTGCCAAATTAGGGTCATCGAAGCTTTAGGATTAGGAGTTGAGGGTAGTCGAGACCTATCTGTGAAGAAGACGACAAAGCTGGGGGTCTTGTGTAAGAAATTCAAAAGTTAGGGGCATGAGTGTCAGATAAAAGAGTCAGATAGGATCAAATTGCAAACTAGGTCAATATGACCTCAAATTTGGCCCAAATTTTGGTAAAAACCTAATTTGGACCTAGAAAATCTAATGCTGAAGTTAGATTTCGATTTTTACCTAGTTTGACTGGTTAATTTATGAAAAAATCTAAATTGGGGCAAAAGTCAGTTTGTGGCTCTATTTTAGGTCAGGATAGATTCTGATGGTCAAATTGAAGGTACCAAACCCTTGAGAATATTTTTTTATTAATTTTAGAGGGTTTATGTGAATTTTATCCTGACCAAAACCTCAGTTAATTAAGTGGGTCAATTTTTAGGGTTTCAGATATCCATTAATTCTCGTTACACATGAAAACCCTTTTCTATCTGTACTAACCCAACATTTTGACTCATAAGACCATTTGACCCTTAAATAACCCCTGGAGAAACCCATGATTATTCTGCATTCATGATATGATGGTAAAATTACAGTTTTAACCCTGGTTTCTTGTATTTCTCTCAGAAAGGATTTGCAATGAATTATGGCCTTCTGATGGTTATGTAGGAGCATTTAGTCCTTGATTATGACTAATTAAAACTAGATATGGTTGATGATGAGGTTATCATTAGAAGTGTTCATGGACGACTTCTCCATGTTTGGAGACCATTTTTCATCTTATCTTAATAACCTTACAAAGATCCTAAGGAGATGTATAGAAGTTAACCTAGTACTTCCATAGGAAAAAAGTCATTATATGGTGAGGGATGGCATCATACTTGGTCACAAGATCTCCTCTAATGGACTCAAGGTCAACTGAGCTAAGTCCGAAATCATTTTTTGATTACCTTCACCTAGCTCTATCAGGCAAATCAGATCTTTCTTCGTGCATGTCAAATTTTATCGAAGATTCATTCGAGATTTCTTGAAAATTGCTCATCCATTAACAAATCTTCTGGTAACCAACACCCCCTTTGATTTTGACTCCTTGTGTCTCAGCGCTTTCGAGACCTTGAGAAATGCTATTTCAAGTGCACCTATTCTCCAACACCCCAACTGGTCTCTCGACTTCGAGATGATCTGTGATGCCTCCGACTTTGCCGTCGGAGCCATTCTTGGCCAGCGTCAGGAGCGCCATCCATTCATAATATACTATGCCAGTGTCAGGAGGCTCAGCATAACTATATAGTCACTAAGAAAGAATTGCTAGCTGTGGTATTCAGGTTGGAGAAATTTAGGTCACACTTACTCTGGTCCAAAGTTATAATCTACACTAACCATTCCGCCCTTTGGCATTTGTTGGCAAAGAAGGATGCCAAACCCCACCTTATCAGATGGATCCTTCTTTTGCAGGAGTATAATGTCGAAATCCATGACAAAGTCAGAGCCCATAATGTTGTGGTGGATCACTTGTCTCGACTAGACCCAGACTATATTCCGTACCCCCCGCCGATAACAGACCGATTTCCGGATGAGTCTCTGTTGCCCATCAACACTATTGTGTTCCCTTGGTATGCTGATACAACAAACTATCTCGTCGCAGGCAGGCTACCAATGGGACTATCCAAGGATAAAAAACTCAAATTTATATCAGAGGCTAAATTCTATTTTTGGGGTGACCCACTTCTACTTCGCATTGGGGCTGATCAGATCATCCGTAGATGCATCCTTGATTCGAAAATCTCTAGTGTGCTATCCTTTTTCCAAAGCGATGCTTGTGGGGGTCATTTCTCGAGGCCGAATGACCACTGCAAAGATTTTGTAATTGGGATTTTTCTAGCCAACCATTTCCAGAGATACACACGAGTTTGCCAAGTGCTATAAGCGATGCCAGGCGGTCGGTTCTATGACCTGGAGAGACATGATGCCTCTCCAATCCATTATTGTCGTAGAAGTGTTCGACGTTTAGGGCATCGACTTTATGGGCCCCTTCCCAAACTTGCATGGCTTTGAATACATACTCCTCATTGTAGAATATGTCTCAAAGTGGGTAAAAGCTATCCCGGCAAGATGAGCTGATCAAAAGACTGTTATATCCTTCATCTAGGAATTCAGTTTTGTGAGATTCAGAGTTCCCCTCACCATGATAAGCGATGGGGGTAGTCACTTCATCCATGCCCATTTCAGGTCATTATTGAAGAAATACGGGGTACAGGACCACATTGCTACCCCATATCACCCACAGACCAATGGGCAAGCTGAAGTATCAAAGCATCAAATCAAGCTTATCCTTCAAAAGATAGTTAGACCTGATAGGAAGGATTGGTTCGATTGGTTGATTGATGCACTATGGGGATATCGAACCGCATAAAAGGCCCCGCTCGGAATGTCGCCATACCGCATGGTGTATGGAAAGGCCTGTCACCTTCCTATGGAGCTAGAGCATCATGCCTTTTGGACAGTGTAGAAGTGTAATTTTAACATCGAGGCCGAAGGTTATGAAAGGAAGCTCTAGCTCAGTGAGCTAGAGGAAATTAGGCGGGAAGCTTACGAAAATGCAAAAATATACAAAGACAAGACAAGGACTTTCCATGATCGAAACATTCAGAGGAAGGAGTTCGCACCTAACCAGCATGTTTGGTTGTTTGACTCCCGGCTCAAATTCTTTATGGGAAAGCTCAAGTCCAAGTGGACTAGGCCATTTCTAGTGGTCCACCCGTATCCTAACAGGGCGGTCCAAATTAGAGACCCAAAATCTGGGCATGTTTTTACGGTTAATGGCCAGTGCCTCAAACCATTTTTTGCCCAGGAACCTCCTCCTGCTGACGAAACAATACATCTTCTCGAGGATGTGTGACTGATGAGTTGCCCTGCTGGAGACATTAAACTCAGCATGTGTACATATATACATACCATATATACAAAGCATATTTCATTTTCGCATATTGTTTCGCATATTGTTTTGCATATTGTGTGTGCCATTGCACTGATGGCATGAGCTGAGCGACAACTTAGAAGCAATTCCAGGCGATTTCTATCCACATACACCCTACCTTATTTCTTTTATCCATGCATGAGGTCATGCAAAACTTAGGCATGGAGGGGTAGTCCATAAAAACTGAAAATTTTCTGCCAACAAGTGGAGGATTAGATCATTTTATCAAGAGGTTTTATTAAAGATTTATTCTTTAGTAGACTCCTAAGCTTAGAATCCAGTATAACCTCACATCTGCATGTAGAATTTGCAATGAATCCACTGTGAAAATCGATAGACATCTCGAGTTTGTCGAGGAGAAGCATTGCTTCTTCTCCTAAACCCTTGGACAGCAATCAGGGAGTCAAGTGAACCATCTCTAGTAGATCCACCACAACATGTGTGAGATGAGAGTAGAGAGTCTACTAGTGCTCTAAGGCTAGTGTAAGGAATCTTTAATTCAGGATAATTGAATAATACTTGGAGTTGGGTATAGTTTTCGCTCTCAGTTCTTGAGTACTAATTCTATGAGAAATTCCGCACAAGAGCCACGAAATAAGGCAAAAACACAGAGAGTAGGTTCTCATAAAAATAAGACTGAGGTGGATTGTCACAATCGTCCTCTGTGGAATCCTCGGCTTAAGGAGGGTACTAATGTCAAGGTCAGAAATGCATCATCCTATCCGTTCCCTACCCGATGTCGAGAGTAAGCACTTCCACCAAATAAGCCACCTGAGATCCTCTTGATCATCCCCAAAAATCCCAAATAATGCCTCATGAATAAAAGTATGTATGTCGTGTTGCATTGTTGCATTATGTTATGTTGGTAACAGCATTGTGCTAGTGGATAAAAATAAAAGAGAAAAAGCATACAAAAGAGATATTTGCTTAAAAAAAAAAAAGTGTTATGTTAATAAGTTTGAGTTATGTAAGTCAAAGTGTTTTGAGGTGAAAACACCTACCATCCTCACGAACCACTAAATACAGCCTAAACCTATTTTTTCTGTATTTCTGACCGTCAGAATACGGGCTGAGGGGTCTGACTTAGTCGTAGGATTATTAGAACCTAATTAAAGTGTGATGCCATGCAAGACCACCAAATGCAGTTGCAAATCTAGTGAGATGTGAGCTCAAAAAGAAAAAGACAAAGAAAAGAAAAAAAGAGAGAAAGAGAGAAAAGAAAAAGTACAAAAGATCAAAGAGAGCATAGTTTTTTAGCCTCTCTCTAAGTTAATTTATTTGATAATCTAGAAATCTAGATTCTGAAATACTAGTCTTTATGCAGCACCAGAAGAGAGTGAGCCACCAAATACAAATCTAGTTAACTCAGACGTCTTCTATCTAAGCCAAAAGTTGGGGCTAAAATCAGAGAATAGTTTAAATCCCTGAGAGAAGAGGTTTGCCTATCCCAATAAAATTTTACTAAGGGTCAAGTACAATCTTTAAATGTATATCGACTCTTCGGTTGGATCCATTGCAGAAGCTGCAACATTACATATTTATGGTTATCTGGATACTAAAATTTTGGATGAAACAAAAGGAAATAAACCTTTAGTTAAATTCTTGATAAAATGCATTTAGCCTTGCACTTGCCAGGGACTAGCAAGATTTAGGCATGGGGGTATGATTGTGCAGCAATCATAGGCCCTAATTCGCCTGAATTAAGGTAGAACCTAGCTTAACATGGACATTCTGCATGCATACACATCATACTTTGCATCCTATATGATTTATATGTTTTATACATAATAATGTGCTATTTGAGAGGTATTAAGAATTGTAGGTAATCCAGGGCTATAGATGACCAATCTAACCTTATGGATATGCTTGGAATGACAACGGGAGTCCAACGCTTCCAAGAGTGCATTAATCAGACTCCCGTAGCACCTTAGGGAGTCGGCAAAAGAAATAGGAGCCAAGGGGCAAATTAAAGAATATTCGAACCTCAGATGACAAATCCAACCGCACGGATATATTCGGATCAATGTTCGTAGTCCAACAGCATAGAAAGAAACTCAATTGGAGGCCAACATCATCCGATACAAGGAGAAGATGGATGGCCATGATGGCACCATGTGGCACCATCACAGCCACCCCTCACCGTGCCCCAATCTGGAAGGAAAGATGTGGGCCGTTGGATCATCATCCAACGGCCGCGATGCATCCACGCCACCCGCCTCTAGTTGCTTCATCAGATGAGGACGCGATCTCAACCGCTAGATATCCATCCAACGACTGAGAATGGCCATGCAAAGATTTGGAAACCTGACGTAAAGTCATCTGTAGCACGTTGGTTAGTGCCTTTGCGCTTAAGCAACCGACGCAGGTTTGTGGAACTCCCAGCATGAAATTAGGAAGAGCGACGAGCGCGGGCACAATTGGTCGTAGGATCTTCATCGAGCGGTGGAAGCACGAACGCATGGCGGGTGCAGGAGCATCAGATGAAGAGACGTGTGATGACGTGCACCTTAGGAGTCAGCTGGGAGTGGTGCACGCTTTTAAACCATCCGATCGAGAGATTGGATGACTGATAAAGCTTAGGATTTGAGGCATGTTTAAGCACTGTGCGGTGAGTGTACGGACAAAGCGGCGAGTGGCGGGCAAGCAGAGGCCGTCAGATGCAAATCCAAGGGTGCACATTGAGCCATGTGTCAGCACCAAATTAAGCCATGGATGGAAGAAGGATTTGGAAGGCTTAATCAGGATCATTGATCTCCTGATCAACGGATCTGATTAATCTGAAGCCTTTGCAGGAGCCCTAAATTCCCTTCACAAAAGCTATAAAAAGAGGCCTAAGGGCCCCTTTAAAGGCCATTCAATAGTTTTTGTTCTTCTTCCTCCTTCTACAACTTCTCTCCCTTCTTCTTCTTCCCATGTTCCTTTCCTCTGTCTCTGCATCTCCGTCTAAAGCGTCTATTTGGACACCTTGACGGATTGTTGCTCCTCTTCCCAACCTCTCCAGAAGGCAACCATGAACCACCCGTGGTGCCCTTGTTCTGTTACATAAGTAGTTTATGTTTACATTAGAATTTGCTTAGTTAGATGTATGCAATTCATGTTCAAACTCTCTGATTGATATATATACAATGATATTTTGTCTATGCCATTTAGTAATTATATTTGGAACAAACACATGAAATCAAAAGTGCTTCTTGCCTCCCTATGATTGATCGAGACTCACCAATTTCGTTAATTTATTTGCTCGAGACATATTTCGTGCTATACTACAACACGCTCATCTTTTACGTGATCTATGCCTTGAACAGGGGGCAATGCGACATCCATATGGGCTTCGAATGAAAAATTCGACCGTACGGATGGATTCAGAGCGACGATCACAGTCTGACAGTGTGGAAATCACCTCGATTCAAGCATGATGTCACCCTCTACAACAAAACCAAGATGGATAGCCCAGATGACACCACGTGGTGCCATCTTGCCCGCCCAACACCAGCCAGTAGTGCCTACCCACACCACTCTTCATCCGTGACCTCCATTCCCAGCAGTTGGATCTTGTTCCAACAGTTGAGGAGCTTTCTCCACCGCGTGCCCATAAGACATCATGTTGTCACAAAAGCCGGCTTGTCGCACTGGTTGAAGAACTGATCTTCAAGGGAGGGGTGCAGGTTTAAATTCTCGAGGCCCCCCAATTGAGCAATTGATGCATACGCGCTCACAGCACAGCCACAGCAGCAGTGTAGTGCATGCCATTGTGCACGTGCATGACACAGCACGGGAGGTACGGGTGCATGATGCTCAGGCCAACGGGAGCATTGAATGGCTCAGTTCTCAGCGATAGCCTAGGCAGGTCTTTAGTGACACTTGCAGCTGTCACTAATTTCTTGTGCATGAGAAGCCCTTCCTCCTTCCATTATAAAAGGACCTACACCACTCCATTCTTCACCATCTCCTTTTCTTCCTCTCACCACCTACAAGGCTCTAGAGAGAGAGTTCCAAGCCTGAGATGCTCCTCTAGAGCAAAATCAAATATTATTCCCTGATACAGATTTTATGCGGTTTGTAAAATACATTGTTGTAATGTGCAAAACTGATTAACTCTTAAATTTATAAACCTAGATAGTGGGGTATCTAGGGTCAACCAAAGAGGTCAAATGTTTGCAAAAATGTCTCTTGCTTGGAAATGAAATTCACCTTTCTTTTTGATCTTTTTCAATATATCATTTTTTAGGGTTTTGAAATAAAGGGAAACATGAATTATTGGCGGGAAAAGAACTACACCTAAAATGCTAAAATATAAGTAACAAAAGATAACCTCTTTCTAAGCTCAACCTAGGCGCATGGAGGCCCAGGTTAATTAAGAAAAGGGAGTGAAATTACACTCGAGATAAATCAATTAATGCAATAAAAAGTGCAACAAAAATTTAAGGCAACTTTAAAATTAGGACCAAAAGTGTTTTACAAAAAACCCTAATAGAGGAAAGCTTTTCCTACAACTATCAAGGTACAAAAATAAAATAAGAACTAACAGACTTGATGATGAAGATGGTGAAGAGGTGAAGCTCCTTGCTCCAAGCTTAGTGGCTCCTAGGCATGAAAAGGGCTCCTCCTTCTCCTTCCTTGCTATGCTCCTCCAAGATCGTGTCCTCCAAGGTGGAAACTACCACCTTCAATGATCTCCTACAAGGGTGAGCGTGCACCACCCTTTCTTCTCCTTTCCTGGCGATCCTCCTGGTGGTGAAGATCCTCCTCGTTCTTGGTGTGGCAAAAAGGGAAGGAATGGGGAGATGAAAGCACCAAGGGGGTGGGTGATGTGCCCCCATAATCTTCCTATCTATCCCTTCTTTGTGGCCATGGGTTTAGGTGGAAGTAAGGTGGAAATTATCTAATGAGACGATGATTTTTTTGGTGGGATGTGATGGGTTTATATAAAGGTGGAAGGGGGTAGGGTTGGCGTGAATAGGTGGAGGGCTACGATTCATTCTAGGGGTGGTTATGGGTGGTTAGGTTGATCCTAGGGCTAGGGTTAAATGGCGCCAAATGAGGGGGCACAAAGGGGGGTAGTTATGGCCTTGGTGTCCCTTAGGTTTGGTGCCAAAATGGGCCTTCTAGAAGGCTATTAGGTGGTGCCATCTTAGGGTTCTTGAAGGGGGGTATGTGGATGGCTAGGATTGGTTATATGGGTAGGTGTAGGGTGGATAAAGGGGCTGAAAGTTGGCGCCAAAAGGGAGCTGGTTAGGGTTAGTTTTGGCGCCAACTTTTGGTGTCTTTTTGTGGTTAGTTGAGGGGTGATGAAAACACATTTACTAATGGTAAAATGCTTATTCAGGCATGTTCCTAGGCTTAGATTTCCATTTCATGTTATAAATATTGCATAGCATGCATCATTCCGCATTTAGAGTAGTTGTATATAATTTAGGTTAATTGCATCCTTTTTGTTGTTAGGAGAGAAGGATATTTATTTCGAAGACTAGAATTGACGATATGACCATACAGATCTGATCAAGATGACGATTGGAGTCCAATGCCTCTGAAATTGCCTTGATCGGAGTCTCGTAGCACCATCTGTAGTTTGAGGAAGATCAACGGCCAAAGGACTAGGAGACATAATTCGAAGCTTCAAATGAAAAATTCGACCACGCGGATGGATTCGGGTCGACGATCGCAGCCTAATAGTGTGAAAATCAAGTCAATCGAACCGCTGTAGCAGCCCCTACAACAAGAAGATGCATGGCCCTGACTACGCCACATGGCATAGCCCAGGCCGCCCAACGCACGCACGCGCCACCACATGCACACGGCAAAGGCGGGGGAGCACAGCTACAGCGATGCGTGAGCTGGACTTACAGTGACACTTACAGCCGTCACTAATTCTTCGTGAGCCAGCAAAGCCAGCTATGGGCGTTAGCAGGCATGAACGGGCATGAGCTGCCTACAGCGACACTTCCAGTGATGGTTTAGATGTCACTAATGGTCCCATACATATTTTTTCCTCTTCTCCTCCACTATAAAAGGACCTACACCCCCTCCCTTCCAAGCCATCTCTACCTACTCTACTCCCACCTACTCCCAAGCTTTAGCAAGACTACCAACACTCCATTAGAGCTTGTTCTCAAGCTCCCAAGGCACCTATTAGTGTAGCAAACCTCTTCCCCACCAAATACTCCAACTTCCTATCCCCCATCATATGTCACCTTGGAGCCATCCTCCCACCTCCATTCCGGTAGCAGATTATCTCCATCTTCTCACCTCCATTCCGAAGCCACGCCGAAGCTTTCCTCAACCCGACGTCCTCCTGCATCTCACCTCCATCGTCCTGCTCCTCACCGCCTTCGTCTGAGCTTCTGCCAAGCACTGTCATCTCACCGAACAGCCGATTCGGGAGATTTCCTCTCACCCCCTCTCCTTTTATGCTTTCATAGTTTCTTGTAATTGATATTGGAAGTTTTTTTTTTTTTTGAAACAGTGAGGACTGCTATCGTAAATTGATAGCAATTCGGAGGGTATTGTATTGCATATCAAAAAAGTATTACAAAAAAGTTGCCCAACTATGTGTGAGAGACCAAGCTTCCTTTACAACATTCCCACATCTCACCGGTCTCCCTTGAAACAGCTTATCATTTCGCGCCCTCCACACACACCACAGAACGGCTGCCATAGCCCCCAATGGTCGAATAGGATTGATGAACCTCTGCATATAGTATCCCAGGGAGGAAGGGGTTCTAAGCACACCAACCTCCAGATTTTATCCGTGACCAAGCAAGAGGAGAAGATGTGTGTTGCACTATCAAAGTGTAATCCACAAAGAAGGCAGGCATTCAGATCAATCCCCATTCTTTTGTGCCTAAGATCGCCAGCGATCAGCCCTTCCCGTTTACAAAGCCACAGGAAAATCTGGACCTTCAGAGGAATTCTCACAAGCCAAATCTTTTTGTCGATAGGATCCCACTCCACATCATTGTTGGATCTAGTAATTTTTTCATATGCCTACTTCACAGAGAAGACCCCCTGCCAGCAGTAAGTGTCCTTCACATCTGTCATAAGATATAACTGCTGTAGTTTCTCCATCAGATTCTACTTCTCCTCCCATAGTTGAGTGCCTGGCCTGCACTATTGTAGCCTTTCCAACTGCCAGCAGCCTTCAGCCATGGACCACAGACTGCTAAGTATGGCATTTCTGTCAACAGCAGACCCAATTTAGACCACCTCTCATTCCATAAGCTAAAGCATCTGCCGTCTCCAAGCTTAGGCTGTAGCAGATGCCAGTAGCAGGAGACTGCAGAAATCGATCTGCAAAAGGGTGAGGGCCTCTTCAGCTGAAGCCTTTGCAGACAGTTGTTGGATCCCCCATAGCTGTCCCTGATTAGATCATCCATCAGCCCCTCCTTGCAATCCAAAATTCTGATGGCCCATTTCATCAGTAGGGCCTCATTGAACTCTTTTAAAGCTTTAATTCCCAACCCCCCAGCCTCCTTTGGTCTGCAAATAGTGCTCCATCTGATAGGTTGCATGAACCTGCCCTCGTGCCTTGCTCCTTTCCAGAAAAACCTCTTCCTCATAGTGTCCAATCTCTTCCAGATGCATTTAGGGGCTTTAAATATGCTGAAGTAAAAGACTGGTATGGCAGTGATAACCGAGTTGAGCAAAATCAGTCTCCCACCCTTAGATAGGAATTTACTACTCCACCCTTTCAGCTTTCCAGCCACCTTCTCGAATAGGATATTCCAGTCTGATTTTTTCAGCTTTGTAGCCCTTAAAGGTAATCCAAGGTATCTTAGAGGCAATTTAGTACGGGGTGAGCCCAAAGTACCTATCCAGTGATATTGGAAGTAATATATATCAGATTTGTTCCACATCTCTATCTTGTGATACATTTGCTTGTTTTCTTCCTACAAAAATATAAAGAAAATAACAAAATCCTAAAATACCAAAAAGAAACGAATCGAAGTGCAGTTTTCACGTAAAGTAAACGTCGCCTCCCTGTGTTCGACCCGGGACTCCCTTTGAGTTTTGGTATAAATTTTAGCTGATCAACGTTCAACTACAACGATGGGTTACTTGTAACCTCGATTTCTAACACGTGAAACACGCCCAACCATTTTGGCACCGTTGCCGGGGAGGCAATAGAATTTACTTTATTGTTTATTGCATTTCTTTGCATTTACATAGCACTAACCCTACTTGTCTTTGATCTATTGTCTTGCTGGTACCCTAGCATGGAGATCCAAGTGCGGTAGACCAAAGTAAAGTGCGGGTAGAGTGTTTTGTAAGTGTCCCCCACACCACCACCATCTTAGTTTTCATTCCATAACCTAATAACTCAAACCCAAATCAACTTAGGTGCTTTTTATAAACCCTAGGATAGATTTGGTTGTTTGTTTGCCACCTCCACTCACCTCGCCATCCACATAAATAAAAGTAAAAAGTAAAAAAAAGTGTTATCTGATTGTGGGATTTTCTGAAAGAGACACACCTTAACACCCACAACTCTCGACTTAAGGTGCACCACTCCACTTTGATTCTACCACTTAACCGTGATCTAACTTGTGGGCCTGGTACACTTCAACTCAAAACAAATAAGTGAGTAGAAATCTGATTAAGCTAAGACATTGTGTGCCTTAATCTATGGTGCGAATAGGCCAATTAAATGATTTGTTTAGGCCACACCACTTAAGTTAAAAGAGATTCATCAAGTAGCTTTCCACTTAGGGTTGATTTTTAGGACTGAACTAGGCACTCCACATTTTATTTTTGATTTTTAAAGTAATATATCTACACCAATGCTTTCAAAACTTGGAGTGTTCTACTAAACCTTGATTGAATATACCTAAAGATTAAACCCTAAAAGCTACTAAATAAGGTTGAATCCTAAAAGACACATCATCAAATAACCTTGTTTGAAAACCCTGGTTGTGCACACACACAGAGTTTAACTGATCTTTAAGGGCACAACCCATCTAAAGGGCCCATCACATTCCTGAAGCACCATTGTCCTAAGCCTAACTAAAATTGATTAAACGTTGGCCCTAAGGATTGGTTGCTCGTCGAGATCCAGATTGAGATTGTTCACGATTAACCTACTTATTCTAGTCAATCTGATGTCTAGCTAGGGGAGAAGCATCAAACGACCGTGGCTAGGGGGTACACTAGGAATCAAAGGCGCAAGCCAAAGGAAGAACCTTCTCCCCAGTCCCTCCTTCTAACTAGTTGGATTGCCTGGACATAAGTAGAGTAAATCGTCCATAATCTTAAGATGAATTCTGAGAGTCTATAGACCTTTATGCTACCCAACCTAAGGACAAGCTTGTATTTTTGTATTGCAGGACTCCTTTCTCTTCTGATTTCCCTCCTTACTTTACCATGTACCCTTCCACATCTTACACACATTTCCAATCCTATCCTCCCACCACTAGTTATCCCCAAGATGATTACTATCTCGACTTGACTTGTAATTACCCATCCATTATCCAGGATGACTTTGATTAGGGATATGAATCCGGACCTCAGTCTAACCCTGTACAACAAGACTATGATTACTATCCTTCCCAGAGCTACAATGATTATAGATCTCCACCCTTTGATGATCAACCTAACCAGATCTACAACCATGAAGGATATGCTTATTATAACACTTACCCTCCCCAAAATTATGCTGAATATAGGTCACCAAGATTCTTTGAACAACCTGAGATGACCTATTATCAGGGAGGAACTAGAGAATCTCAATATCTTGACTCCCCTAGAATGAACCCAAACCCACCCAACCCTAAACCGAATTAGTCGGTTCAGGTGAACGAGATCCAAGACATGGTGTTGGCTAACTTAAGGAACACCATACAATCTTTAGAAGCTCAGCTAACACCATGTACAGAAGCATTGGAGCCTATGATAAAAATGATCGATGAGCTAAACAGCTCTTTATTGGATTTGCCCCCAAAGTGTTAGGGATAGGTACCTGGGTGAGTTTCTTCTTGGGAAATTGTCGAGGTTGAGGATAAATTTGTGGTTGCCCTAGTCAAATATTGGGATGATTCTCAAGATGAACCCTCTTCAGGAGAGCCAATGTCTGAACCCACTCAGGCACCTGTCGAGGGGGATACATATTCTGAGATTGGAGATGACTAGGTTGGTCTAGAGCAACCCTTTGAGGATGAACAGAGTTTCTCACCCGAGATCCCCGTGCCAGGGAGAGAGGAAAAATGTCTCTTTGAACCAGTAAATGACAATCGATTTTGAGACATATATAAATGAGGATCATGGATTCTTTGATTCTGAGGATGAGGAATCTCTTAATGAAGTCTCACTTGAGCATAAGGAAAATGATTTTAGTGAGACAAATAGGCATGAGGAATCTGATAAACCATTTGATAGCTTGCTCATTGAAGATTTTGATTTGGTTGGGGCTAACTTCGAGGATTTGAATCCTCATTTACTTGATGATTCAATTAGTGACCCCATTCATCACCTGCACCCTGAAGAGCTGACTTCTGAGATCATTGTGCCCAAGTCAATCTTGATTCTGCTACAATTTCTGGACTTGGGTAAATCTTATGGGGTGAATGGTATGCTAGAGGTCTCGGAGCCTAAGCCCTTGTTGTTGGAAGATAGAATTGTTGAAATAAAAATTTGGGAGGCTAATTCTGAGGGAACTTTGATTTTAGATATAAAGGTACCTATTGACCTGAAACCACCTATCTTCTTTACAGACCCTTATGATATCTTTAACGTGTGACCCAAACCTGGAATAATTGATTATTTTTCTGAGCTAGATGTTAAGTGGACAACCACACCTATTGAACCATCTTTACCCGTTGTCTAATACTTTGGTCTTGGGTTGCACACCACTAAACTGCAAGTTCGGCCCCGCAAACACAACAACCTTCGGTTCTAGGTGATTTTCATCCAAAACCTTAGAACCACTCGACCCTGGGGCATGGGTCTGCATCATAATCTAGTCCACGTCTATGGGCATATCATGTTGGCTGGTTTGAGGATCAATATTTTTATTTTGATTCTGACTTACACTTGTGAATTCTAAATTTCTTCTTTGTATGTATGGTATACCTAGCTGAAGGCATTAAACTTAGCATGTGTGTATACACTCTTCTCTTTGCAGAGCTGACTGGATTTTCAGGACACTCAGGTGATATTCTGTTTACTCCACCCTTTTCATGTCTTTATTTTTGCAATGAGGACATTGCATCATTTAAGCATGGGGGGGTGGATAATCAATTCCTGAAATCATTATGTTAACTTCGTAGAATTTCTTTTAGTTTCTTATAAAATTTTTAAAAAAATTAAAAAATTGAAAAAAAGATAAAAAAAGAAAGAAATTAGGAAAAGAGAACTTAGGCATTTGGAAGTTATTAACTTTAGGAAATGATACGAGAGGACCTAAACACTTAGACTCTTCAGGTCTTTAGGCTTAATTAGCCCAGGTGTCCACTAGAATATGGACTTAGTCTTGAGTCCTCACTAATTAAAATTTATTTTAATTTGGTAAATAATTGGGATGATAAGTATGCGACTTATCAACCCGTCCTCTGATTTGGGGGGACTTTAAGCCTAAGAATCTACGCACATTTTTTTGCACTGATTCACTTTCTAGTGGTTTTTATGAAAATTGGGTAGCTAATGGACCGACTTGGGTGGTATGGCTGGAAAGTTGTCGGTGGTAACAGCTCATTGGCCGATTGTCTAGAGCCCAGCTACAAGGCCATTTTCATTGTACTGCCTTTAGGTAAATCTTAGATCAGGGAAGCCACCTACTTAGAAAAAAAAAGAAACACCCAAAAAAAAAGAGAAAATAAAAAGGAAAATAATAAAGCCACACTTCACCGCATGAGTATGGTTGGCAAGTGGTCGTGGGTAACAGCCCATTGGCTGGTTCTCCAGAGCTCAGCTCACAAAAAATGCACAATAATTACCAAAACACATTGGGAAGAAGTGCGGAAGTAGAATAAATCGGAGAGATATACACTGGGTTCGCCCTTGTGTTGAACTCATAAATAAAAGTAGGGAGAAAGCTACCTATTGTAAAGATAAACCTTTAGGCAAGGTCACCTAGGGTCGTAGAAACCCGAAGTCCATCTTAACAACCATTTTGTGAGTCTCACTTTTTCACAAAGATGCTTAGTACTTAGAATCCTTTTCAAATCTTGGGCAAGTCGGGTAGTCGTAAAAAGTTATACTGGAACTCTCAAACTCCAAAAGTACAAAAAAATTAGAAAAAAAGAAAAATAATAAAAAAAATGTATCTTTCCTTTTCAGATAAGGCAAGGACTTGGGTGGTCTACATTCTGGCAAACACCCGAGTACTGTTGAGTTTTCATAGTTTAGGACCTTAGCTGAAATTTTCTATTGTTAATAAACGACTTAGGCATAAGCAATCCAATCGTAATTATGCTTTTATACATAGCATATTATTTAATTTTGCTAGGGACTAACAAAAGATAAACATGGGGGTATGATGTAAACACATTTATTGAGGGTAAAATACCTATTCATGCATGTTCCTAGGCTTAGATTTGCATTCCATGTTACAAATATTGCATAGCATGCATCATTCTGCATTTTGAGTAGTTGTATATAATTTAGGTTATTTGCATCCTTTTTGTGGTCAGGAGAGAAGAATATTTATTTTGGAACCTCGGATTGACGATCCGACAGTACAGATCTGATCAAGACGACGTCGGAGTCTAACACCTCTAAAATTGCCTCGACTAGAGTCCTATAACTCCATATGCAGTCCGACGAAGATCAACGGCCAAGGGACTAGGAGACATAATTTGGAGCTTCAAATGACAAATCCGACCACGCAGATGGATTTGGGCCGACGATCGTAGCCTAACGCCGTGAAAATCGACTCAATCCAACCTTTATAGTAGCCCCTACAATAAGAAGATGGACGACCCAGACTGCGTCACGTGGCATAGCCCAGGTCACCCAACGCACGCACGTGCCACAACACGCACGCATAGGCGTGCATGTGCACAGCATAGCATAGTGCAGCACCAGGGTGTGGACACATGCACGTGGCAAAGGTGGGGAAGCGCAACGCCAGCTATGCATGAGCTGCACCTACAGCGATGCATGAGCTGGACTTACAGTGATGCATGAGCTGGACTTACAGCGATGCTTACAGCTGCTACTAATTCTTTGTGCGCCAACAAAGCCAGCCATGGCCGTGAGCAGGCACGATCAGCCTACAGCGACTCCTCTAGTGACGGCTTGGATGTCGCTAATGGTCCCCTAGCCTATTTTTGCCTCTTCTCCTCCACTATAAAAGGAACTACACCCCCTCCCTTCCAAGCCATCTCTACCTACCCTACTCCCACCTACTCGCAAGCTCTAGGAAGCCTACCAACGCTCCATTATAGCTTGTTCTCAAGCTCCCAAGGTGCCTATTAGTGTAGCGAACCTTTGCCCCACCAAATACTCCAACTTCCCATCCCCCTTCATAGGTCGCCTTGGAGCCGTCCTCCCACCTCCATTCAAGTAGCAGATCATCTTCGTCTTCTCACCTCCATTCTGGAGCCATGCTGAAGCTTTCCTCAACTCGACGTCCTCCTGCATCTCACCTCTGCCGTCCCACTCCTCACCTCCTTTGTTCGAGCTTCCGCCAGGCGCCGTCATCTCACCGAACAATCGATTTGGGAGATTTCCTCTCATCCCCCTCTCTTTTTACGCTTTCATAGTTTCTTGTAATTGACATTGGAAGTAATATACATCAAATTTGTTCCACATCTCTATCTTGTGATACATTTGCCTATTTTCTTCCTACAAAAATACAAAAAAATAAGAAAACCCTAAAATACCAAAAAGAAATGAATCGAAGTACGGTTTTCACGTAAAGTGAACATCACCTCCTTGTGTTTGACCTAGGACTCCCTTTGAGTTTTGGTATAAATTTTATCTGATCGATGTGTTTTGCAACTATGATGATGGGTTACTTGTAACCCCGATTTCTAACACGCGAAACACGCCCAACCAAGGGGTGAAAGGTGGTGAAGGTGGTGGCACCAAAGAGAGTAGGGTGGAGTGATTGCGCAGTAATCATAGGTCATAATTGACCTAAATTAGGCTAGGACTTTGCATAAGTTAGGGTAGTTCATGCATGCATAAGCATTATTTGCATCATTACTACTTTCTTTTAGCTATGCACAAAATAATGCTATAATGTACTGATTAGGTACATTATGTCAATTGTAGGTAACAAGCTGATCAGAAGCTAGATCTAAAGCTGGATCTAAAGAATAAAGAATAACTGGTGTTGCAACAGAGCTAGAGTGGAAGACCTAGATTAGATGTAGAGGATAATAATGTAAGGGAGTTAAGGTATGCTATTATATTAAGTATGAATAAAGCAATAAATTGTGAAGAAATTAGGACCATCCTAGTCCTAGGATAGCCTAGAAGATTCCCCAAGCCTTAGCCACCCTTAGATTAGGTCACTGTACCCTAGGAAACCCTAAAACACTAATTCTAGCCTCCATCTGGACCTCCAGATGAGTTATAGGACATCCAGAACACTTAGCCAACTACCGCACACCTTAAACTCACTTCTGCAGTGTTATTGGACGTCAAGAAGCTTGGTCAGACGTCCAATTTCTGCAGAATACCCAAGATAGAACCTAGAAACCCTCCTGACTCTGATTAGACATCCAGACAACAAGTCTGGACTTCTGATTTTTCACTATAAGATGTCTGACAGCTTTATTAGATGTCTGATACTGTCCTCTAGTTCCTATTTTGGAATTCAAGCCTTAATCTTGGATCTCTAGCCCCCTAACCCCAATTCTAATCCCCTAGGAACCTAAATTAAGGTGCCCTAACCCTAGTACATCACCTCTAGACCCCCTTAAGGACCTAATTAGGTCCTCACTAAACCTAATTGACTTGGATCATGATCAATCTCTTTAGTCTATTCAATTGAACTCACTGAGTCCAATTGAGCACTGATCTCAACACACATTGTCCAATTGGACTCAGAGAGAGTCCAATTGACCTAAACTTGACTTAATTGAGTTATTTTACTCCTAATTAGGTTTCCACACACCCAATTAAACTTGTATTAAGTTTAATTGCACTTTACCTTAGCGAATTAGGGTTTACAACCATAATTTGAGACCTACCTTGACCTAAACCAACTAGAACTTAACCAAATCAACCTAGCCACCTAAGTTTCGACCCACACACACCCACACACACCTACACACACCATCCACACAAAAAATACCTAGCCTAGAGTTCTCTAGAACTCTCTATCATGTGTTGTTGCGTTGGTTGCTAAAAATAGCAACCAAGAGCCATTCAATTTTTAGATCCACAATTGGTGGATCTGAAAGCCACCATCCATCCTCTCTCTCTCACTCTCCCATGAGCTCCCACCATATGCCTCTCTAGAGATTCCATAATTCTCTAGAGAGCTTCCCTTAGGTCTATAAAAAGACCTAAGGGGTGGCCATTTGCACCCATCCATTTCTTCGCATTCATTCACATTCACTTCCATCTAGGTTAGCTACATTCCACCTCCACGCCACCTACACGAGTTTCTCACCATGGCCACCACCATCTCCAAGCCAAGATGCTGGATCACCTCTCCAACCTCTCTTCAAGGGTCGACCTAAGCACCATTGGCTGCCCCTCCTTCTCCTCTCAACCATTAAAAGGCCATCGGAGCCCTCCTCCGAATGCCCTTATTTCTGCTAGACTAGTAGCTAGTTCTTCATAGTTTACATTCTTTTATTTACTGCTTAGTAGTGTAGCTCTTTACTCTCCCCTAATGATGCATGCAAAATCCCCCCATAGATTCTTGTATGGAATCATTTTCTATTAGCTAGATTGATGTTTTTAAGCTTTCCTCTATAAGCATTCCTTTAGTTCCATGTTGCAAACAATCTCTTGAATGAATGAAAGAAATTTTTCTATATATATATGTCTATGTGTTGAGAATCACCGTGAGCTTGTTGCAATATATTTTATGTGACTAAAGTTGTCTGCTTTTACTTTCTGATATTCTTGCAACTAAGCATGTCGTCTTTAAATACGTAATAACCATAAATCGCCATGTAATTTTAAGCAAGTAGAGCTAGAAAAGATCGATTTCAGATTTGCATAAATGCCTCCAAAGACGAACGACCGGGACTCAAAGTCTCGTTATCTTTAGAAATTATTTTTTACGAGCGTTTAGCGTGACTATGCTACGATTTTCCGACGACTTTAAAATGCATGAAAATGGCTTCTGTCAAATGGCAACGTCATTTTTTGATTTCGATCTTTTGAGCTATCACTAACAAATCTTCCTTTGCTTATCTTTGGATGTGTAGGAAAAATAGGAAAAAAATTGGATCTGCGCACACAACGAGCCCTGGAAAAAAATTCCAGGTGCACATTATATCTTCCTTAGTCTAGTTTTTTTTTTTGCGAACCCTAGGTTAGATTTGCTTCTAGCAATTTCATTTGAAAAAAAAAAAAAGCTTATTCATTTTTGTGAAGAAGAAAAAAATCAAAGAAAAAAAATTAGGTAGTTAGATTGGGTTTCTTTTTGAATCCTAGGTTAGTTTTGAAAAAGCAAAATATATATATACTTTTGAAAATTCTTTGAAAAAAAAATCCTTCTTGAAAAAAAAATTCAAAAGTTTTTGAAAAAAAAATTATTTTGGTGGAAAGTTGGAATTTCAAATTCAAACACCCTTTCAAAAGCTTTCTCACCACCCTCTGATTTTCGCTAAACTTTAAATTCTGATTTAAAAATTCAATTGACAAAAAATTAGTGAATGAAAAATTCTAAAATTTGGGATAGAACTTTATTTTCAAACCATCTTTCAAATGCCACTGTTCATTTGATAAAATTACAAGTACAAAACTTGTAAAAATTCTTTAATTGTGTGGGGGTCAGACTAACCCAGATTTGAGATTTTTCAAAATTCAAAAAGAAATTTTGAGCAATCCGTGAATCTGTTTTGACTAAAAATGATGGCGTTTGAAATCTAATCTCATTGGCTTTAAGTTCCATATTTTTTCCAAATTTTTAAAAAACATTTGATACTTTTTCAATTTGATAAACAACCAGGGGTCAAAATTCCAGATCTGACCCCTTGAGATTTAAAAATATTTATAAATTCGGTTAAAATAGAAAAAATTACAAAAAAATATTTGATAAAGGAATAATTGAAAAAGGAATCTACTCACCAAATTTCAATTTAATTGGATTCCAATTTTATTTGGAGAACTATTTTTATTCTTGTGGTTTGTTGAAGAGGAACAAAACAAAAGAACAAAAAACCCTAGAATTGCATGAACCCTAGGTTACATCTTTAGGGTTACAATCTAGAGACCACATTTGGGTTAGACTAGACTTAATCAAGTATAGTGCTTGGCCAGTGAGATTGGTCACCTTGTGGCCACTCACCACAAACCTCAACTGAAGAAAAATGGGCTAAAAATCAATTCTAAAGCACAAAATCTACCCAAATTCGTTGTCGTACTACTGGGTGCTTTCAACCACTTTGCTGGGTTAGCTTGAGAGGCAAGAATCACTTTCAGTCAGTTGTACGATGAATTTTTCTTTAGGAATTCGAACATAAAACGAAAAACCTGGTCACAAGATCATAAGGACCATCTGATTGACAGGGCCTTAGCCTTGTCTGGCTTGGCTACACCAACCCAGGGGTTGGGTGGTGCATGTAAGGAAGGAGGTCACTCAGACCTCAACTGGTTGGACCTTGGGAGCCACTCCTAAGGAGGCAAGTCACCTAGCCAGGACCATCTTCTTGCCCCACTTCTTCTACTACCTTAGCCGCAATGGCTAATCTTGGACCCGGACCTAGACCGGGTTAGGATGTTGGTAATCTGGAGCTGATGGCTTGTCTGGAGGCCCGAGTTGTGGAATCTGAGGAGCGACACCAGTAGAGCATGGATCGTATCTTGACGACGCTTGATAGAATGCAGCATCCACCACGAGGAGAATAACTTCGGGATTTCTATGATCCAGCTGCACCGATTGTCGCACCCTTAGTCAAGATTCCCGTAGGCGGGGATGCATTTGAGCTCAAGCCCAATGTGATCGGTTTGATCAGCACTCACTTTTATGGAAACTCAAGTGAAGATCCGTTCTAGCACTCAGAGGACCTAAGTCGACTAGCAGAAATGATTCGACCCAGGAATATTGATCTTGGGATTGTTTAGATGAAGCTTTTCCCATTTTCTCTGAGGGACAAAGCTTCATACTGGTTCAAGACCATAGGGAAGCCGATTGGAACCTGGCCGGAATTACGACGTGAATTCTTGCAAAAGTTCTTCCCAATCGGTCAAACGAAGAGGCGTGCAATCACGATCTTCTCCCAAGGAGCTGGGGAGAAGTTGCATGAAGCCTGGAACCGATTTCACGACCTCCGGAAATGCTTGCACCATGGTATACCCAAATGGTACCTAGCTCAGATCTTTTACCATGGGCTGGATGACACACATCGGTATCTGGCCGATGCATCTTGTGGCAAGAATTTCCTCACGAAAGACGAGAACAGCACATTTGAGTTATTCAAATCTTTGGTGGAGGACTCGATGAATGCCACGTCCATGAACCAGATCCAGCGGCCTTATCAACAGTGGGTTGGTGTCCATGAGGCTCACATTGAGTCTATTCGAGCCGACATGGATATTATCATCAAGCAGCTGATAGAATAAGCCTGATTGAGAAAAAGATTGACCAAATTAGACAGGGTCAATCTGACCTGAACTCTACTGCTACAAGACCCTCCTATGCACCCTGAGCCACCCCTGCTCGAGTTAATCTACTCACTCAGGATGCATCTTCTCCTTATTTACGAGATCCTGCATATCAGGGTCCCGTAAACAATTCTGATCTAGCACCATATGACCAGGAGTACACATCACCCGCAGACTATAGTACGTATCCCCTTGATGGATATACGTCTCAGACGTCTTCGGCCTACGAGGACGTCAGTGCTATTAAAGTATACGGGCATAATAACCTGTATCCAGAGACATATAACCCTAGTTGGCGCCAGCATCTAAACTTCTCTTGGTCTAATAACTCACAGAGACCACATCAAAATCCTTACTACCAGACCAGGCAATATGGGAATGTGCAAAACACATACCCTAGGCAGCAGCCATTCCCATCTCAGTAGCAGCAACCCCCTTCTATATACCAACCGCTGCACCAAGCTGGCAATCACCCCCAGAAGCGGGCTAACACTCCGGAGGCACTGAAAGAGGAGCTGCAAGAATCGATGAGGAAATCTACACAGGATAGCTTGCAGATAATGAAGGCGATGGCTGACCAGATATAGACTATACAGAAAATGCAAAACCAGCTGTTGTAGGAGCATAAGACTCAGGGAGCCTTGCCCTCCCAACCTATCCCGAACCCTTGGTATGTGCAGAACCAAGGTGCCCCGCCTAGGTTTCAGGCACCACAGGGACAGGCACACGCCATATTACAGGCGCCTCCAGCACCACCTGGTTATGCTCAAGGCCAGCCGCCTTTGATGCAAAACCCTGCATACTCTGCCCCTTCCGCTCCCCCACCACCTTATGGACAGCAAGCCGATGCAAATGCTGTCTCATTGAGGAGTGGAAGGAAGACATTTGACCCACCACATAGGCAGGCAGGTCCTGATTTTTCTCACCCTTCGCCGCAAGCGGGTTCCACTCCATCTCAGGAGCCACCTATGGTAGTTAAGGGTATGAGGCCACTTGACCTGAGATTCCCATCCTGTTTCCTAAGGCTCTGATGTGAAATGCAGTACGGAAGAAGGACACGTGGAATTTTGAGGACCTGAAGTCAATGTTCAAGGAAGTACATATTCAAGTCCCTCTCCTCGAGGCAATAGATCACATCCTCGCTGTCACTAGGTTCTTCAAAGACTTTTGTACCCTAAAGCAACAGCCTAAAATCGGACGACAGGCGGTACTGTCAAAAGAAGCTAGCGCCATGATTCTAGCTAACTTGCAGCCGAAAAAGAAAGACCCTGGTACCACACTCATATCCTGCTTCTGTAGGATTCTCCATTTGATCAGGCCATTCTATATCTGGGTTCATCCATCAACCTAACTCCCACTACCGTATTTGAACGATTTCAATTTGGGGAGTTAAAGCCTACCTTGGTAACGATTCTGCTGGCTGATAGATCAGTAAAAACACCGAGGGGGGTGGTTGAGAATGTGATCATAAAAGTCCAAAGATTTTGCTTTCCTACATATTTTTTTGTTCTCGATATGGAGGTTCCTCTTAATCCGAGATGCACCAATCATTTTGGGTTTCCCATTTCTATCGACAGCCCGAGCAAACATTGATTGTGCATCCGGGTGTATGGAGATAGCCCTAGGAAATAAGCGACTTTGACTTGACATATTCAGGGCATCAAGGAATTTTTACTGTGATCGCATAGAGGAGGATGGTGAAGACAAAGATTCGGCATACTATGGTAACATTGGGCTCCTTTGTGACGACCCAATGTCTCATTCGTCTTCACTATCAGGGTTCTTGGACCTCGATCCACATGGGACTAAGACCACTGCACTGCACATATCTCCCCGAGGATCCGATTGTTTAAGGTGTGTTTCTGACCACAGCACCCCTGAATCTAGCTATCTTGATCCGTACACTACTGGATCACCCCTGTTTTTACAAGAAGACGTGACCACAATTAATGGGCTTCCCGTTAACGTAGTCACAAACAATTATCTCATAGAAAGTGAATCAGCGGGAATTCACATGCATATGAATTAGCAGATTCCCACCTTCGAGTGTGCTCCTCCTATTCCCATTTCTGACTCTGACCCACCCGTGATTGAATTGAAGCCCTTACCTAACTCACTTAAGTATGTGTTCTTGAGCGAAAGTGAGACATACCCGATCATTATTAGTGCCCACTTAACCCAAGAACAGGAGCATCAATTGATGTCTACGCTACAAGACCATAGGGCTGCTATAGGGTGGAGCATTGCTGATCTCTGTGGTATTCACCCCTCGTATTGCACTCATCGCATTTACATGGATGAGGGGGTGAAACCTTCGAGACAACCTCAAAGACTGCTAAACCCAAACATGCTAGAGGTTGTTAAGAAGGAGATCATCAAATGGCTGGATGCAGGTATTGTATACCCAATCTCTAACAGCCAATGGGTGAGTCCGATCCAGATAGTGCCAAAGACAATAGGAATCACCGTAGTGAAAAATGAAAAAGGCGAATCCATCTCAACCAGCATTGCGACATCTTGGCGGGTCTACATCGACTATAGGAAAGTGAACATGGCTACCAAGAAGGATCACTTTCCTTTGCCTTTCATTGATCAGATCTTGGAACGGTTAGCCAGACGCAGTTTCTTTTGCTTTCTAGATGGTTACTCCAGGTATAATCAAGCAGCAATTAGCCTGGAAGATCAAGACAAGACCACATTCACATGCCCCTTTGGAACATTCGCTTTCAAGCGGATGCCCTTTGTCCTCTGCAACGCATCAGCAACATTTCAGCATTGTATGATGGCCATCTTCTTTGACATGATTGGGGACTATGTGGAGGTGTTCATGGATGACTTCATTTTCGGAGATGATTTCGCATCTTGTCTTGATAACCTCACCAAGATCTTGAAACGGTGTATTGAGGTAAACCTAGTACTATCTTGGGAGAAAAGCCATTTCATGGTAAGGGATGGCATAGTACTAGGGCACAGGATCTCTAAAAATGGACTCAAGATCGATCGAGCTAAATCAAAGATTATTTCCCACTTACCACCACCTAGCTCGGTCAAGCAGATCAGATCATTCTTGGGTCATGTCAACTTCTATCGGAGATTTATACGTGATTTCTCAAAAATTGCACGACCTTTGACGAATCTCTTTGTTGCCGATGCCCCATTTGAATTCAACACCTCATGTCTCAGTGCCTTCGAGACTTTACGAAGCGTTGTTTGTGATTCCCTGATTCTCCAACCACCCGACTGGTTGCTTGATTTGGAGATGATGTGCGACGCTTCTGATTTCACCGTCGGTGCTATTTTAGGCCAGCGTCGGGAAAAATAACCTTTCGCCATATACTATGATAGCAAGACCCTGAATGAGGCTCAGCGCAATTATACTATCATCGAAAAAGAACTACTAGCAATAGTATTCAGGTTGGAGAAATTCAGATCTTATTTATTAGGGTCCAAAGTCATCATCTTCACTAACCACTCCGCCCTCCGGCATTTGTTGGCAAAGAAGGATGCCAAGCCTCGACTCATCAGATGGATCCTTCTATTGCAAGAATTTGATATCAAAATACATGACAAAGCTAGAAAATAGAATGTTGTGGAGAATCACCTATCTAGAATGGACCCAGGTCACATTCATTATTCCCTGCCTATCCACGTGCAATTTCCAGATGAATCCCTTTTGGCTATTCACTCTATTAAGTTCCCCTGGTACGCAGATATCGCAAACTATCTTGCCCCAGGCAAGATTCCCACGAACCTATCCAAGGACCAGAAACTCAAATTTACTACGGAGGCCAAATTCTACCTCTGGGATGACCCACTACTCTTTTGCATTGGAGCAGATTAGATTATTCGAAGATGCATCTCAGATTCTGAGATCCCCAGTGTGTTATCTTTTTGCCACAATGATGCTTGTGGTGGTCATTTCTCAGGATGGAAAACCGCTGCAAAAATTTTGCGGTCGTGATTTTTCTGGCCAACTATTTTCAGAGATACACACGAATATGCCCAACATTGCAAACGATGCCAGTCGGTCGGTTCTATGACCAGGAGAGACATTATGCCACTCCAGCCCATCATGGTTGCAAAAGTGTTCGACGTCTGGGGCATCAATTTCATGGGCCCTTTTTCGAACTTGCATGGCTTCGACTATATATTACCAGCCGTTGACTATGTCTCGAAGTGGGTCGAGGCCATCCCGGCTGATCATAAGACCGTCATTGCTTTCATACTACAATACATCTTTGCGAGATTCAGAATACCCCCGCTCTGATTAGTGACGGGGGAAGCTACTTCATCCACGCCCACTTCAGGTCATTATTAAAGAAATATGGGGTACATCACCGTATAGCCACCCCATATCACCTGTAGACCAATTGGTAAGCAGAAGTGTCTAACCGTGAGATCAAGCTGATTCTCCAGAAGCCAGTTAGACCAGACAGGAAGGATTGGTTTGATAAATTAGTTGATGCACTCTGGGCATATCGAACTGCGTGGAATTTCACCATATTGTATGGTATATGGCAAGGCCTGTCACCTTCCTGTAGAGCTGGAACACCACACCTTTTAGGCGGTGTGAAAATGTAACCTTGACCTCGATGCAGGAGGTCAGGAATGGAAACTCCAACTCAGCGAATTAGAAGAGATCTGACGAGAGGCCTATGAGAACTCATTGATATACAAGGACAAGACCGAGGCCTTTCATGATCACCACATCTGGAGGAAAGCATTCACGCCCAACCAGCAAGTCTGGTTGTTCGATTCATGATTAAAACTTTTTGTAGGGATGCTCAAATCCAAGTGGACTGGCCCATATGTTATGATTCACCTATATCCTCATGGGGCAGTCCAGATTAGGGACCCAAAATCTAGGCATATATCTACGATAAATGGCCAGCGCCTCAAGCCATTTTTGGCCCAGGAACCTCCTCCAACTGACGAGATCGTTGATCTTATTGAGGATGTGTGATTGAGTTTTCGCCCAGCTGGAGGCGTTAAACTTAGCATTTACTCCAGATCCATCACCCTATACATAACCACTTTTATACATAGCATAATTTTTTCTTTTAAGCATATTTCTCTTGCATATTGCATACTATCAGGTTGGTCGATGCTGAATGTTAAACTTCAGGAGCAATTCTAGGTGATTTCTACCCATCTACTCCCTGCTGTATTTATTTTCTTTTACATTCATGCATGAGGACATGCAAGAACTTAGGCATGGGGGGTAGATACGACAAAACTAAAAAATTTTTATGCCAACATTTAGGAAAACCTCGAAGCTCCATGTCAAACATACTTTAGGACCCTAAATAAAAGAACAACCGACTCCACATCCAATGCTCGCATTAGAGCTAAAAATCATCCGCAACAGCCACTTTCGACTCACCTGCTCACCTTTTGTTCTAAACCTAGGGTTACGCTGAATGTAACCTGAAAGGGAAAATTTAATGAAGTACGAATATAAAAGGTTACTTGTTTATAGCATTTATACATATTGTATTCATGAATAAGATTATTTTATTAAGAGAATGCATTAGGGATTTTATCCTCTAGTTGATTCCTGTAATTTGGAATCCAGTACAAATTTTCACACACACGTAGAATTTGCAACGGATTCACGGTGAAGCTGATAAACGTCTTTGGTCTGTTGAGAAGGAGTAATGCTTCTTCTCCTGAACCCTTGAACAGTGTTTTGGGAGTCAGGCAGATTTTCTTCCAAAAATCCACCAAATAGTGTGAGATGAGAATAGAGAGTATTGGTGCTCTAAGATTAGTACAAGGAATCCAGAGTCATAGATAATTAGGTGATGATACTCTGAGATTAGACATAGTTTTCGCTCTCGGTTCCTACATATACATTTTGTGTGAAATTTTGAGAGCCACCAAATAAGGCAAATATGTGGAGAGCGAGTTTTCATAAAACTAGGGCTAAGGTGGATGGTTACGACCATTCTTTATGGAATCCTCAGCTGAAGGAGGGTATTGGTGTCAAGGTCAGAAATACACCATCCTATCCATCTCTCCATGGTGCTGTGAGTAGGTACTTCCACCAAATAAGCCACCCAATATCTCTTGAGTACCACCAATCCCTAATAATGCCTCCTCAAAAAAGTTCATGGTTGTGTGCTAGTTGTGTTATGAAAAAAAAAGAGAAAAAAAAATGGAAAAAAAGAAGAAAAATTGAAAAAAATTAGAAAAGGAAGAAAAAGCAAAGGAAAAAAGAGTGAATATTTAGTGTTTATTTCAGTTGCATTGAGGCAATACTACCAAATAAATTTGAGATCCACCAAATAAGGCCTTAGCCTATTTTTCTGTGTTTCTGACCGCACGAATATTGGTTGAGGAATTTCGACTTAGTGTTGGGGTTATGATAACTCAATTAAAGTGTTAATGCCAAGTGAGACCACCAAATACAGGTCATATGTGTGAATATGGTGAGATTGTGAGCTCTAAGAAAAAGAAAGAAAAGAAAGGAAAAAGAAAAAGAGAAAGAGAGAATGAATACAAAGGAACTAGAAGAGAGCATAGTTTTTCTCGTCTTTCTCTGAGTTGAGTTACTTGATAGTCTGGGAATCTAGATTCTGAAATACTAATCTCTATGTAGCACCAAGTGAGAGTGAACCACCAAATAAACACCTGTATCCCTCAGACATCCTCTACCCAAGCTTAAAGCAGGGGTGGAATTCATAGAATATCTTGAATACCCCGAGGGAAGAAGTCTGCCTATCCCACTAGAATTTTTACTAGGGGTCAAGTACAGGCTTTCGAGGTGAATTAGTTTTTCACTCGAATCCATTGGAAAAGCTACATAGGTATACTTTCACGATTATCTAGATTTCTAGAGCATAGGATGAAAACAAAAGGGAGAAAAATCTCTAGGCACACACTTGATAAAATAATCAATCCCTTAGGGACCCTTATGTCAATAATTTAGCCTTGCATTTGCTCAGGACTAGCAAGATTTAGGCATAGGGGTATGATTGTGCAGCAATCATAGATCTTAATTAACCTAAATTAGGCTAGGACTTAGAATAAGTTAGGGTAGTTCATAAATACATAAGAAATATTTGCACCTTTACTGCTTTCTTTTAGCTATGCATAAAATAATGCTATAATGTACTAATTAGGTACATTATGTCAATTGCAGGTAACAAGCTGATCAGAAGCTAGATCTGAAGCTGGATCTAAAGCTAGATTTGAAGAATAAACAATAACTGGTGTTGCCATAGAGCTGGAGTGGAAGACCTAGATTAGATGTAGTAGATAATAATGTAAGGGAGTTAAGGTATGCTATTCTATTAAGTATGAATAAAGCAATAAATTGTGAAGAACTTAGGAGCATCCTAGCCCTAAGATAGCCTAGAAGACTCCCCAAGCCTTAGCCACCCTTAGATTAGGTCACCTCACCCTAGGAAACCATAAAACCCTAATTCTAGCCTCCATCTGGACGTCCAGATGAGTTATAGGATGTCCAGAACCCTTAGCCAACTCCCGCACACCTTAAACCAACTTCTGCAATGTTATTGGACATCCAGACACTTGGTTAGATGTCCAATTTCTGCAGAATACCCAAGACAGAACCTAGAAACCCTCCTGACTCTGATTAGACGTCCAGACAACAAATCTAGACTTCTGATTTTTCACTATAAGACGTCTAACAACTTTATTAGATGTCCAATACTGTCCTCTAGTTCCTGTTTTGGAATTCAAGCCTTGATCTTGGATCTCTAGCCCCCTAAACCCAATTCTAACTCCCTAGGAACCTAAATTAAGGTGCCATAAGCCTAGTACATCACCTCTAGACCTCCCTAAGGACCTAATTAGGTCATCACTAAACCTAATTGACTTGGATCATGGTCAATCTCTTCAATCTATTCAATTGGACTCGTTGAGTACAATTGAGCCCTAATCTCAGCACACACTATCCAATTGGACTCAGTGAGAGTCCAATTGACCTAGACCTGACTTAATTGAGTTATTTTACTCTAAATTAGGTTTTCACACACCCAATTAAACTTGTATTAAGTTTAATTGCACTTTACCTCAGTGAATTAGGGTTTACAACTCTAATTTGAGACCTACCTTGACCTAAACCCACTAGAACTTAACCTAATCAACCTAGCCACCTAAGTTTCGACCCACACACACCTACACACACCATCCACACGAAAAATACCTAGCCTAGAGTTCTCTAGAACTCTCTATCATGTGTTGTTGCCTTGGTTGCTAAAATTAGCAACCAAGAGCCATTCAATTTTTAGATCCACATTTGGTGGATCTAAAACCCATCATCCATCCTCTCTCTCTCACTCTCCCACGAGCTCCCACCATAGGCCTCTCTAGAGAATTCCATAATTCTCTAGAGAGCTTCCCTTAGGTCTATAAAAAGACCTAAGGGGTGGCCATTTGCACCCATCCATTTCTTCGCATTCATTCACATTCACTTCCATCCAGGTTAGCTACATTCCACCTCCACTCCACCTACACGAGTTGCGCACCATGGCCACCACCATCTCCACACCAGGATACTGGATCACCTCTCCAACCTCTCTTCAAGGACCGACCTAAGCACCATTGGCTGCCCCTCCTCCTCTCAACCATTCAATGGCCATCGAAGCCCACCTCCGAATGCCCTTATTTCTACTAGACTAGTAGCTAGTTCTTCACAGTTCACATGCTTTTATTTATTGCTTAGTAGTGTAGCTCTTTACTCTCCCCCAATGATGCATGCAAAATCCCCCTATAGATCCCTGTATGTGATCATTTTCTATTAGCTAGATTGAATTTTTTAAGCTTTCCTCTATAAGCATTCCTCTAGTTCCATGTTGCAAACACTCTCTTGAATGAATGAAAGAAATTTTTATATATATATATGTCTATGTGTTGAGAATCACCATGAGGTTGTTGCAATATATTTTGTGTGATTAAAGTTGCCTGCTTTTACTTTATGATATTCTTGCAACTAAGCATGTTGTCTTTAAATACGTAATAACCATAAACCGCCATGCGATTTTAAGCAAGTAGAGCTAGAGGAGATCGATTTCAGATTTGCATAAATGCCTTCTAGAGACGAATGATCGGGACTCAAAGTCTCGTTATCTTTAGAAATTATTTTTGACGAGTGTTTAGTGCGACTATACTATGATTTCTGATGACTTTAAAATGTGTGAAAGCAGCTTCTGTCTTGGAGCTTGCTAAGGTGAGCTTAGTTGGTGGAGCTAGCTAGGGTTAAGTTATAGGTGGTGAATGGCCAAGGGAGTTGGAGTCTAGCTAAGCTAAGCTAAGCTTAGCCAGCTTAGCTAGTAATAGAGTAGAGGTGTAGGCAATGGGAGTTAGGGTTTGAAGAGAGGAGTTGAGGAGGAGAAGTCTGGAGCTTGAACTAGAGTTGGTAGCTACTGAAGAGGGTGGCATGGAGCTACTCTAGCAGGCTTAGCTTGCTAGTTCTTTGCTAGCTGCTAAGCCAAGCTAAAGTAAGCTGGCTTCTACCATAATGAGCTAAGGTGAGCTGGGACTGGTGCTCCCAGGGAGGATCAAGCTAGTTGGGGTAGCTAAGGTAGCTTAGCTCAGCTGAGTTGAGCTAAGCTCAATCCCCGAGAGCTGGACTTAAGCTTCCTGAGCTAAAATGAAGTCATCTTTAGCTGGCTGGAGTTGAGTGGAGCTGGATATAGCTGGACCTAAGTTGGGGTGAACTCCAGTCAACTTAGCTAAGATAGCTAGAGCTCCTTGTGAACTAATGGGAGCTGCGATGAACTAGACTCAGCTAAGTTGAACTGGATTTGAGCTGACCTAAGCTAAGGTGAGCTAAGATGAGCTCTCTTGAGCTACATTCAGCGGAGATGAGCTGAATGGAGTTAGGATGAGCTAACCCTAGTTCAGGTGAGCTGAATTCCAGCTATGGTCAGTTAGATCAAGCTGAGTTCCAGCTGGTGAGAGCTTCTCTTTCATCAGTTGCCTTCTTGAGTGCCAGGGTTCTTCGGATCTAGCAATCTATGTATCCCTAACACTCACAAAAACACATTAAAAAGACAATAAAAAGTGCAATGCATGCCTAACCTAATTAATGCCTAAATATAGGACAAAAACCCATTTGCGAAGCAAAATACTAAGAGTTAGGTTTGTTTTAATCCATAAGAATGGTGATAAACTGGTGTTTATCATTCCCTTCCCTCATCCCCATTCATGGAGCATCCTGCGGCCCTCTTCTCACCAACTTCGGGAAGTAGATCCTCATTGCGATGATGTCCCTTCTCGTCCTTCCTTCACCGCCGTTCTCCTTTGTCCTGCTCCTCACCACCTTTGTCCAAGCACCGTCAGAGCAAGTTGTCCTACAAGCGACCATCAAGGGGGATTTCTCTCACTTATCTCTATCTTTATTGCTTTCGTAGTATAGTTTTCCTGCTTTCCTAATTGTAATAAACATTTGACTATAAAAATACATGATTGTTTCTCTCTCTGTCTCTCTCTCTTATATTTTGCAAGTAGATTAGTTAGATAAGAATTCATCTACCTAATCTCTTGTTTGCTAAAAATACCAAAAAAATTAGAAAAGACAAAAATGACAAAAATAAATAAAAGCAAAACATGAATTTTTCAAACCAAACGTTTACCTCCCTGTGTTCGACCCAGGACTCACTTTTCGAGTTTCGGTTAAAAATTGTATTTGATAACATATTTTGCGAACTACGATGATGGGCTCTCAAAACCCTAATTTTTCTTCGCCAAAACCCGTTCATCATTTTGGCACCATTACCAGGGAGGCAACGGAATTTGCTTTCTTGTCTTCCGTGTTTCTTTGCATTTACTTATTATTAACCCTGCTTGTCTTTGATTTACTGTCTTGCAGGTACCCTAGCAAGGAGATCCAAGTGCGGTAGATCAGAGTAAAGTGCAGTTAGAGTAATCTGTAAGTGCCCTCACATTCCCCCCCACTAGTTTCATTTCGCCACATCAATAACCAAGAACTAATCTACTTAGGTGCTTGCATAAACCCTAGGATAGAATTTGTTTGTCTTGTTTGTCACCTCCACTCGTCCCATCCTCGCATATTATAAAACAAACAATAAAAGGGTACTTCTTGTGGGATAAATCAACATACACACTACATACGCTTACATTTGAGGCACATAACCTAACTTGATTTTTATCTACTCAACCGGGATTCCGACCTGTGGAACCGGTACACCAACTCCACATAAAGGAGTAGAAATCATACTAGGTTAATCACCTTTTTATGTGTCCTAATCGGTGGTGCATTTGGGCCAGTTGATTGAATTGTTTGGGCCACACCACCTTATCTGAAAGGAATTCATTTTGTAGCTGCTCCATAGGATTCAATAATTAGGTCAAGCCAGGCACTCCATATTTTCTTGATTTGTAAAGGAAAATACTTGAACTCGTGATTTCAAACTTGGTTTGCCTCTTGGAAATTTGATTGAATCTACCTAATATTTGAACCCGAAAATCTACTAAGCAAGATTCAAACCCTAAAACTCACTTCATTATCAATAATCTTGCTTGAAAACTTTTTGGTTGTGCACATACACACATTTTCAACAAATCATTAAGGGCACAACCCATTAAGGGCCCATCACATTCCGAAAGCACTAAATATCCCAATCCTAACTAAAATTTAGTAGACGTTGGCCATAAGGACTAATTCACTCTTCGGGGCTTAGATTGAGATTGTTCACGATTAACCTGCTTATACTAGTCAATCTGATGTCTACCTATGGGAGTAGCGTCAAACAACCACGGATGGGGGGTACACTAGGAATCGGAGGCACAAGCCAAAGGAAAAACCTTCTCCCTAGCCCCTCCTACTAGCTGGTTGGATTGACCGGATAAAAGTAGACCAAATCGGTTATAATCTCAAGATGGGTCTGGGGAGTCTGTAGGTCTCCAGGCCAACCCACCTAAGGATAGGGTTGATTGTTTGTATTGTAGGGCTCCTTTCTTTCTTCTGATTTTCCTTCCTATTCTACCATGTATCCTTCCACATCCTACACTCATTTCCCACCCTACCCTCCTACCACCACTTATACCCAAGATGATTACTATCCTGACTCGAATTATAATTACCCATCCACTAGCCGGGATAACTTTGATTTGGGATACAATACCGAACCTCAGTGTCCAAGGCCTAATGCTGGACAACAAGACTATGATTACTATCCTTCCCAGACTATAATGATTATAGATCGCCATCCTTTGATGATCAAACCAACCCAATCTACAAATAGGAAGGATATGATGATTATAACACTTACCCTCCCTAGTATTCCACTGAACAACTTGAAATGACCTATTATCAAGGAGGGACCCGAGAACCTCGATATCTTGACTCCCCTAGATTTAACTCAAACCCACCCAAACCTGAACTAAACCATTTGGTTCAGGTGAACTAGGTCCAAGATAAAGTGTTGGCTAACTTGAGGAACACCATCCAATCTTTAGAAGCTCATCCAATACCATGCACTGAAGCATTGGAGCCTATGATCAAAATGATTGATCAACAGAATAGCTCTTTATTGGATTTGCTCCAATGTGTTAGGGATAGGGGTCTGGGTGAGTTTCTAATTAGGAAAATGTCAAGGTTGAGGATGAAATTTGTCGTTGCCCTAGTCCAATCTTGGGTTGATTCTCAAGATGAACCCCCTTCAAGAGAGCCAATGTCTGAACCTGCTTAGGCACCTATCGAGGGGGATACATTTCCTGAGACTAGAGATGACTAGGTTGGTCTAGAGCAACCGATTGAGGATGAACCGATTGCTTCACCCAAGATCCCCGAGCTAGGGAATGACGAAAAATATTATCTCCATGGACCATGAAATGACATTTGATTTTGAGACATATAAATGACGATCAAGAATTCTTTGATTCTGAGAGTGAGGAATCTTTGAGTGACGTCACACTTACAGTTAAAGAAAATAATTTTAGTGAGACAAACGGGCCTAAGGAATCTGATGAATAATTTTATAGCCCCATTATTGAATATTGTGATCTGGCTGGGGCTAACTTGGAGGATCCAAATCCTCATTTACTAGAAGATTCAATCAGTAGCCCTATTCTTCAACCACACCTCGAAGAGTTGAATGATCATACTTTTGAAATCATTATGCCCAAGTCAATTCTGATTCAGCTATGATTTCTGGACTTGGGTAAATCATATGGGGTGAGTGATATACTAGAGGTCTCGGAGCCCGAACACTTGATGTTGGAGGATAGGAATTTAGAAGTGAGGATCTGGGAAGTTAACTTTAGGTAAAGCAGGAGTTTGGATTTAAGGGTTCCTGTTGAACTAAAACCACCTACTTTCTACCAAGTGATTGCACTGCAATCATAAACCCTAATTCGCCTGAATTAAGGTAGAACCTAGCTTAACACAGGCATTTTGCATGCATACACATCATACTTTGCATCCTAGATGATATAGATGTTTTATGCATAACAATGTGTTATTTGAGAGGCATTATTAATTACAGGTAATCCAGGGCTATGGATGATCGATCCAACCTTATGGATCTTTTCGGAATAATGATGAGAGTCCAATGCTTCAAAGTGCGCATCAATTAATCTCCCGTAGCACCCTAGGGAGTTCAAAGAAGAAGCAGAAGCCCAGGGGAAATTGAAGAATATCTGGACCTCAGATGACAAATCCAACCACACGGATGGATTTGGATCGACGTTCATAGTCCAACGGTGTAAAAATCAAATTAATCGGAGGCTTACGTCATCAGATACAAGAAGAAGATGGATGGCCATGATGGTGCCACGTGGCACCATCGCAGCTGACCCTCACGGTCGTGAGTGTGTGAGAACAAAATGTAAATGCAAGCAACACATGGGAGTAGCGTGTTGGTTAGCATTCTCTTCACGAGACATTGGGCGCACGTTTGAGCAACGCCGTGCATGAAATAAAGAGGGGTGCTCTCGTAGATGGAATTCAGCCATCGAATCTCCATCCGTCAGCTCGGTAGCAGACATGTGGCGGGCACAGAGGTGCTGGATCAAAAAACGAACACGATGACATGTACGAAAATGCGCAAGAGCACTCTTTAGGATTTAAAGGCACGATCGAGCACACATTTAAGCCATACAATTTTACGATCGGAAGGCTAAGGATTGGGTGCTTAGAAGAGGCAGTGGTGAAGGAGAGAAAGCAAAGGCACGAGCATGGGTGATCTGCAACTGTGCGATCTTCATCCGAGGGCACACAGGTTGCCATGTGGCAGCACCAGATTCAATTGGGGATAAAAGGATTTGGAAGGCTTAATCAAGGCCATTGATCTCCCGATCAACGGATCTGATTAATCCAAGGCATTTGCATGGATTTAAGGGGCCAAATACCTTCTTTGCCCTCTACTAAAGCTATAAAAAGAGGCCAAATGACCCCCCTTTGAAGACACATCTCATATTTTCTTCTTTTTCCACCTTCTTCAACCTTTCTTTCTTCTTCTTCTTCCCATCTTCTCTACATCCATCTCTGCACCTCCGTCTAAAGCATCCGTTGGGCCATTCTGATGGATTGTTGCTGCTCTTCTCAACCTCACCAAAAGGCCACCACAAACTACTCGTGGTGCCCTCATTCTATTACATAAGTAGTTGTTTACTTTCATGCTTTTATTCTATTACATATATTAAATTCAATCTCTTTGTAATGTGACTCTTGTGATTGATTGTTTATATTCTTTGGTAATCATATTGAGAACAAGTGTACGAAATCAAAAGTACTTTCTGCCTCCCTATGATCGACTAGGACTCACCAGGTTTCGTTAATTTATTTGCTCGAGAAGTATTTCACACTATACTACAACATGTTAATTTTCTATGCGATCTACGCCGCGACCACCAGGACCATTATGATATCATTGATGTGCAACCCAAGCTCGGAATAATTGACTATCTTCCTGAGCTGAACTCTAAGTGGACACCTATTGTGGGAATCGTAGAGCACGTGTTGGATTAGAAAAAGCATCGTAGTATAGTGCGCAATACGATCAACAAAAATATTTATAAAGATAACAAGACTTGAGTCCCGGTCGTTCATCTCTGGGAGGCATTTATGCAAATTTGAAATCGATCTCTTTCGCTCTACTTGCTTAAAATCGCATGCTGATTTCTAATCATCGGATCAATGTTTGGCCGCTTTCATTTTGAACCCTAATTACATGTGCATGTGTTAGATAGATGACAAATGTGAAAGTGTGAGTTTCAATATGCACGATTCTAGTTATGTGGTGGCTATTTACGGAAAATGCATTAATAGTTAGATCCTTAATATTTTCAAGTACCGACATGCTGGTTGCAACAGATAATAATTAAAAGCATGCAACTTTAATTGCACAAAATATATTGCAATAAGCTCATGGTGATTCTCAACAAATATATATATATATATCTAGGAAAAAATCTTTTATTGATTCATCAGGGTGTTTGCAACATGGAATTGGTGGAAAGCTTATAAAGGAAAGCTTGAAAACATAAATCTAGCTAATAGAAAATGATCTCATACATGAATCTAAAGAGAGATTATGCATGCATCATTCGGGGAGAAGCAAGGAACTACACTACTAAGCAGTAAATAAAGCATGTAAACTATGAAGAACTAAGCTACTAATCTAGCAAAAGTAAGGGCATTCAGAGGTAGGCTCCAATGGCCTTTGAGTTGGTTGAGAGGAGGAGGGTTGCCAATGGTGCTTAGCCCTTCCCTTGGAGAGAGGTTGAGGAGGTGATCCAACATCTTGGCATGTAGATGGTGGTGGCCATGGTGATGCTACTTGTGGAGAGTGGAGGTGGATGTAGCTAAACTAGATGGAAGCCAAGAGTGGATGGGTGCAAATGGCCACCCTTAGGTCTTTTTATAGACCTAAGGAAGACTCTCTAGAGAAGTGTGGAACTCTCTAGAGAGAGCTCCAAGAGTGGCCAGCCAAGGTAGTTTTTAGATCCACCAAAAGTGGATCTAAGAATTGAATGGCTCTTGGTTGCTAATTTTAGCAACCAAGAGTGGCGCCATCTTGAAGAGGGTTCTAGAGAACTCTAGATGGGTGTGCGTGTGTGAATGGGTGTGTGTGTGTGTGTGTGTGTGGCCGTGCCCTATGTGGCTAAGTGATCTAGGTTAGGTCCTAAGGGGGTTTAGGTTGGTGCATGTCTTAAATTAGGGTTGCAAACCCTAATTGCTAAGGGGGAAATGCAATTAAACTTAAAACAAGTTTAATTGAATGTGTGTGAACCTAATTGAGAGTGAAATAACTCAATTGAGTTGGGCTTAGGTCAATTGGATTCTCATTGAGTCCAATTGGACTTGTATGGGTTGAGATCTGAGCTCAATTGGACTTTATGAGTCCAACTGACTAGGCAATGGTAATTGACTATGATCTAAGTAAATTAGGTTTAGTGAGGACCTAATTAGGTCTTTAGGGAGGTCTAGAGGTGATGTACTAGGGTTAGGGCACCTTAATTTAGGTTTCTATGGGGTTAGAATTGGGTTTAGGGGGCTAGAGATCCAAGATCAAAGCTTGAATTCCAAAACAGGAACAGGAGGATAGTATCAGACGTCTAATAAATTTGTTAGACATCTTATAGTGAAAAATCAGAAGTCCAGACTACAAGTCTGGACATCTAATCAGAGTCAGGAAGGATTTTAGGTTCTATCTTGGGTATTCTACAAAAATTGGACGTCTAACCAAGTGTTTGGACGTCCAATAATGCTGCAGATGTGGGTTTAAGGTGTGCGGGAGTTGACTAACGGTTTTGGACGTCCAGATAGAAGCTGGGCTTAGGGTTTTGAGGTTTCCTAGGGTGAGGTGACCTGATCTAAGGGTGGCTAAGGTTTAGGAGAGCTTCTGGGTTGTCCTAAGGCTAGGATGGGCCTAAGTTCTTCATAATTTACTACTTTATTCCTACATAAATAGAATAGCATACCTCAACCCCTTACATTATTATCTACTACATCTAATCTAGATCTTCTGCTCCAACTCTGCTGCAACACCGGTCATTCTTTATTCTTCAGATCTAGCTTCTGATCAGCTTATTACCTGCAAATGACATAATGCACCTAATCAGTACATTATAGCATTATTTTATGCATATCTAAAAGAAAGCAGTAAAGGTGCTAGTAATGCTTATGCATGCATGAATTACCCTAACTTATGCTAAGTCCTAGCCTAATTTAGGTCAATTAAAACCTATAATTGCTACGCAATCAACACCCGAGTTGAGTGAATCAGATCTACCAATTGTCCGCCACTTTAGTCTTGGGTTGCACACCACAAAACCATAGGCTCAACCTCGCAAGCAAAATAATCTCTGATTCTAGGTGATTTTCATCGAGAACCTAAAAACTACTCGACCCTAGGTGTTGAACGCTACGAGTTGTTATGCTAACGTGATTGGTTTTGAAAACCTGTCGTCGTAGTATCAAAGCGAAGAATTCGTGTTCAACAAATAAAATTTATACCGGAATAGAAATCCCGGGTCGAACACAGGGAGGCAGACGTTTGATTTAAAAACACACATTTGTTTTATTTGTCACGAAGTAAATTAATTGATTAGAACTATCTAACTATTTACAATAAATAGAAGAGAGAGAGAGAGAATATTACAAACAAAAACCAAAAAGAGGTGTAGAATGAACATGGAATTCATCATTAAAAGGATTGTTTGTTACACTAAACATTACGACTAGAAAGCAAGAAAATGATTACACTAGAAAGTAGTAAATCTACTGTAGAAAGTAGTAAATCTATTCTAGAAAGCAGTAAAAAGAATGGGGAGAGAGGTATCCTCCTCGACGGTCGCTTGGAGGTCGAGCCAGACGGGACAATGCCTGGACGAAGGAGGACAGAGCAAGATGAAGGAGAACGAAGTGGGAAGAATGGGAATGGGGTAGCACGTCGTCGTCATCGCGGGATCCGCTTCCGAAGGGGGACGAAAATTTGACTTTATCTCTCGAGAAGCATCTCGACTGTGGGACAAGCTTCTCTTGAGCTTTGGAGAGGGAGAGAAGAGGAGGAAGGGATGAGAATTTCGTGTGGAGGGGGTCTCCTTTTATAGTTGTAAGGAGTGAGGGTAATTTGGTCATTTTAATTTGAAAAACATTAAATCAGGGGTCTTTAGTGATGAATAAAACCATCGCTAAAGCCCCATTGTGGGCGTGGTGGGGTGCCACCTGCTCGTGCGTAATGCGCACTCCACGATCTGCGATTCTTAGCCGTCCGATCGTGAGATCGAACGGCTTATCTCGCGCCACCACCCGCTCCTCAACTCATGCCTGCCCGCATCTGATCTCACGTGAGTCGCGGGAGTGCAATAGCGCATGGGTGCTATCGAGCTCCCACAGCCGCTCGATTCTCATCGCACGATCGCACGCGCCTGCTGGCCTACGCATGCGGATTCGAACCTGTGCCTGAAGGTGACTGAGCACCTTATCCACTTCGCTGCACGCGTGGATGGGCGAGCGGCTGTTCTTCTGAACACGCAATCAGGACCGTTGGATCAAGATCCAACGGTCAAGGCGGCTTCTTCATTTACGGCTCAGAGGGTGGGCGTACCGGTTGAGCACAATCTCAGCCGTTGGATCTTGATCCAACAATGGAGATTCGTGGGAGCTAGCATCTTTAGAAGTTGAGGGCGGTCGGTTGGTAGGTCGAGATGGTGGCACGTGGTGCCGTCTTGGCCGTCCATCTTCTGGATGATGTAGATGGTGCCATGGTTGTCGGATTGAGTCGATTTTCGCACTGTTAGGCTACAATCATCGATTTAAATCCATCCGTGCGATCGGATTTGTCATTTGAAGTGTGGATTCACACCATCTTGGCCCCGGCAACGGCGCCAAAATGTTGAACGCTCGAATCACTTTGCTAACGTGTTTGGTTTTGGAAAACCTGCCGTTGTAGTTTGAAAGCGAAGAATTCGTGTTCAACAAATAAAATTTATACCGAAATGAAAATTTCGAGTCGAACACAGGGAGGCGAACATTTGATTTAAAAACTACGTGTTTCTTTTTATTTGTTACAAAGTAATTCAATTTAAAACTATCTAATTATTTACAATAAATAGAAGAGAGAGACAGAGTAAGAGAGAAAGAGAATATTACACAGAGAAATCAAAATGAGATGTAGAATAAATAGGGAATTTATCATTAAGGAGATTGTTCATTTCACTCTTACAACTACAAAGCATAAAATAATTACTCTAGAAAGTGATAAATTTACTCTAGAAAGCATTAAAACAATGGAGGGAGAAATGTCCTCCTCGACTATCTCTTGGAGGACGAGCAGAACTATTCTAGAAAGCAGTAAATCTATACTAGAAAGTAGTAAAAAGAATAGGGAGAGAGAAATCCTCCTCGACGGTCGCTTAGAGGACAAGCCGGACGGCATGACGCCTAGACGAAGGAGGACAAAGCAGGACGAAGGAGGACGAAGCAGAAGAATGGGAACGGAGCAGCACGCCGTCGTCGTTGCGGGATCCACTTCTGAAGGAGGACGAAAATTTGGACTTTATCTCGCGAGAAGCATCCCGGGTGTGGGACAAGCTTCTCTTGAGCTTTGGAGAGGTAGAGAGGAGAAGGGATGAGAATTTCGTATGGAGGGGGTCTCCTTTTATAGTTGCAAGGAGTAGGGGTAAAATGGTCATTACATCTTCAAAATAATAAATGAGGGGTCTTTAGTGACGGATAAATCCGTCACTAAAGCCTCCTTCGAGGGCGTCGTGGGTGGCTCGCATGTGCCTGCTCGCCTGCTCGCACACGCAACGCCTGCGCACGTCCGCTGAATCTCAGCGATCGGACGGCTTAAGACGCATCTCCGCCTGCTGTTGTGCCCACCTGGCACGTACGATTGTGCGTGACGCCGCGCGTGGTCTCAATTGAGCGCTGACGGTCGTCCGATCGCGATCCAACGGCCGCCATCACCCACACGCCTGCGCCTTCCTCTCCTTCGCTGCGGTTCGAACCCGTGCCCGCAGCTCGCGTAAGCGTGCTCGACTGCTGCGCTATGAGGCGCGGATGGTCGAGCGGACGCTTTTAGGCGTGGCTAACCACAGCCGTTGGATTGAGATCCAACGGCGAATAGCGAGCGGGTGCGAGGCCTACATGGATTGCATGCAGCCATTTGGGTGGCTGGGATGGCACCACGTGGCACCATCTTGGCCGTCCATCTTCTGGAAGTTGTAGATGGTGCCACGGATGTCGGATTGACTTGATTTTTGCGTCGTTGGGCTGCGATCGTCGATCCGAATTCATCCGTGCGGTCAGATTTGTCATTTGAAGAGAGGATTTACACCATCCTGGCCCTTGATCTTCTAAGGTTCCCCGATCATTATCTGTTGCTATGGATGCCTGATTTGGGCGATCTTGGAGTCGTTGAACTCCAATCGTCACCCTGATCACATCCATACGGTTGGATCTTCGATTCCAGGCCCCGATAAAATGTTTGCCCTGTCCAAGCACATAAAAGGAGATAATTAACCTCCATTTTATTCAAACTACTCTAAATGCAAGATGATTCATGTTATGCAATATTTATATCATGAAATGCAATCCTATGCTTAAGAACATGCATAAATAGACATTTTAAGTAGTGTAAATGTGTTTACATCACCCCTTGATCTTCTAGGGTTCCCCGATCTCTATTTGATGCTACAGATGTCTGATTAGGGTGATCTTGGAGTCGTTGAACTCTAATCGTCACCCCAATCACATCTATATGGTTGGATCTTCGATCCAAGGCCTCGATAAAAAGTTCTCCCTATCCATGAACATAAAAGGAGATATTAACCTCCATTTTATTCAAACTAATCTAAATGCAAGATGATTCATCTTATGCAATATTTATAGTATGCAATGCAATCCTATGCTTAAGAACATGCACAAATAGACATTTTAAGTAATGTAAACATATTTACATCATACCCTCATGCCTATCGTTTGCTAGTCCCTAGCAAAAACTACATGCTATTTATAAAAGAATCAGGTTGGATTATTTGGGCTTGAGTTATTTTCAATCGTTAAGAAAATGTTTACTCAGGATCTGAACTTTCAAAGACACAACAGTGTCCGAGTATCTTCCAAAATCGCCTTATTCAAAGAAAAATTTATTTTTCTCTTTTTCCTCTTTTCTAATTCTTTTTGGATTTTCAAGTTTTAGGGTTTAAGAGCGGCTTTCTACGGCCATTCAACTCACCCAAGATTTGATGAGAACCCTAAGTTCTAAGCATCTTATTATGAATGTGATAGACTCGTTGACTAGCAGTAAAACTGGACTTCGGATGTCTACGCCTCTAGGTGACCTTAAAAAGAGAATTCTGCCTAAAGGTGTATCTTTACAACCGGTAGCTTTCTCCCTACTTTTATTTTTATGGGGTCAACACAAGGGTGAATCCAGTGTATATCTCCCCAGTTTATTCTACTTCTCCTCTTCTTCCTAAGTGTTTTGGGATTTTTCAGTGCATTTATTGAGTTGGGTTCTGGACAACTGGTCGATGAGCTGTTACCACCGAAAACTTGCCAGCCATACTCGTGTGGCGAAGTGTGGTTTATTTCTTTTTTTCTTTTCTCCATTTTTTTCTTTTTGACTTTCTTTTCTCTTTTTTTTTCTTTTTTTTTTTAAGTAGGAGGCTTCCTTGGTTTAAGATTTACCTAAAGGCAGCAAAAGAGAAAGGTCCAGTGACTGGGTCCTGGATAACCTACCTATTGGTTGTTACCCATGATAACTTGCCAGCCATATCACCCTAAAAGGTTCATTAGCTACCCAATTTCTGTTAAAATCGTCGAACAACGAATCAGTGCAAAGAAAGTTTGTAGATGCTAAAAACTCAAAGTTCCCTCAAATCAGAGGGTGGGTTGATAAGTCGTGTACTTATCACCCAAACTTATTTACTCCAATTAAAATAGAATTCAAGTTGGTGAGGACTCGAAAAATAAATCCACATTTTAGTGAATACACAGGATGATTAAGTCTGAAGACCTGAAGGGTCTTTGTGTTCAGATCATAATGTAATATTTCCTACGATTGAAAATTTTCTTAAACCCAAGTTCTCTTTCCTAATTCCATAAATTTTATTTTAATAAAAGAAAATAAAACAAATCTATGGAGCTGACGAATAAATTCAGAGATGAATATCCACCCCCCATGCCTATCCAATGCAATGTCCTCATTGTATTAAAAAGACATAAAATAGAGTGGAATAGAATAGAAAGCACCTGAATTGCATGAATGTCAGGTCTGCTCTGAGATAAAAACTAAAAAGAACTATATATGTGCTGAATTTAGTGCCTTCAGCTAGGCATACTATACAAAGAAGAGAAATAAAGAATTCATAGGTGCAGGTTAGAATCAGAATAAACATAAGAAATTTCTGACCTGTTAGCAGATGTCCACAAATGTGGACCAGATTGTGGTGCTGACCCATACCCCATAATCAAGAATATCTTAGGTTCTGGACAAAAATTAACCAAAACCTACAATCAGTATGCAAGCAGGGTCGGGCCTGTGATTTATGAGGATGCAATCCAAGACCAAAAAGTCAGGATACAGAGATATCAAAAGGATAATCAATTAATGTGTGCTTAGGTTAAACATCCTCAGAACAAATGTCATTAGGGTTTTGGTTTGATGGTTTCAGATGAAATGGAACCCTTAGACGCAGTCTTCTACTTCCTCCGGAGTTAGCTTCCCAAATCAGAACTTCCCAGCTTCTATCCTCCTCATTCAGAATGTTAAATTCTGGGACCTCTTGCATATTAATCACCCCATCTGAAATTTTCAAGTCTAAAAGATGTGGTTGAATCAAAATTGACTTGGGTCTAATTATCTCAAAAACGGAATCATTGATAAGCTCAATGGGGTGTAACTGACAATCAGGGCATTTGATTGAATCCTCCAGAAAATGCGATTCTGGATCCATAATGTGAGCCCTAATAAAATTAGTTTCCTCAGTTATTGGGCTATCAAATGATCTTTTAGATTCCTCATGCCTAATCGTCTCACAAAAATCATGTTCTATAAACTCGCGTGAGACTTCGCAACTTCTATCTTTACCATCATAATCAAAGAAATCAAGATCCGTATTAATGTATGTCCCAAAATCATTTGTCACTTTTTGATCCAACGAGACATACATTTCTTCATACCCTGGCTTAGGGATCTCAGGTGAAGAAATCAGATCATCGTTAATTCGTTGCTCTAATTCAATCTGGTCAGCCTCGTAGCACGTGTCCCCCCAACAGGTGCCTGAGCGGGTTCTGACATTGGCTCTCCTGAAGGGAGTTCATCCTGGGAATCATCCCACGACTGAACTAAAGCAACCACAAATCTCATCCTCAATTACGCTAACTTCCCAAGTAGAAGCTCACCCAGGTTCTTATCCTTAACATCCTGGAGCCAATCCAACAAATACTTATTCAAATCATCAATCATTTCAATCAGAGGCTCCAATCTCTCAATGCAAGGTATTGGCTGAACTTCTATAGATTTTATGATATTCCTCAAGTTAGCCAGAACCTTCTCTTGAACCTGGTTACCCTGAACCAAATGAGTTGGTTCAGGGTTGGGCGGGTTAGGGATCAAAGCAAGGAAACTAACGAATTGAGATTCGTTATACCCTTCCTAATAATAGGTCATTTCAGATTATTCAAAAGGTGGTGATGACCTAAAGGTAATGTAATCAGAGGATGGGTAAGGATCAGTGCATCCTTCTTGATTGTAGATTGTATTAGGTTGTTCATGAAAGGTTGACGATCTATAATCGATGTGGCTCTGAGAAGGATAGAAATCACAATCATAGTGTTCAAGGTTAGACCCAAAACACGGAGGTCCGGAACTGTATCCCCAATCTGAGTTATCCCAACTAACTGATGGTTGATTATAGTACGAATCGGGATAATCGTCATGTTGAGGATAATTAAAAATAGGAGGGAAGGAGCGGGAATGCGTATAATGTGTGGAAGGATTCATGAGAAACGGGAGGAAGAAAGGTGCCCTGCAATGTAAGCAATCAAACCTATCCTTAAGTGGGCTAGCCTAAAGACCTACAGACTCCCACAACCAGTCATGAGATAAAGGAACGATTTGATCTACTTCTGTTTGTTCAATCCAACCAGTTAGAAGGAGGCACTGGGGAGAAAATTCTTCCTTCGGCTTGCGCCTTCGGTTCCTAGTGTACCCCCCAGCAACGATCGTTTGGCTCTGCTCCCCTAGCTAGACATCAGATTGAACAGAAGAAACAGACTAATCGAAAATAATCTCGTTCTGGGCTCTGAAGAGCGAGTCGAATCCTTAAGGCCAACGTCTACTTTGTTTTATTTAGGGCTAGGTTTGAATGTGCTTTGGAATGTGATGGGCCCTTTATCTGGGTTGTGCCCTTAATGATTGATTGATTTGTGTGTGCGTCCACAACCAGTGGTTTTCAAGCAAGATTACTTTTGATGTGGTGAATTTTAGAGTTCAAATCTTGCTTAGTAGCTTTTAGGATTCAACTTTAGGTGTTTTCAAACAAGTTTTGTTGGCACACTAGGTTTTGAAAGCACAGGTGAAGATATTTTCCTTTAAAACTTAAAAGAATGTGGAATGCCTAGTAAATCCCTAAGAGTTGATCCTATGTGGCAGCAACTTGATGAGTTGATTTTAATTGAAGTGGTGCAGCCCAATCAACTCAAATAATTGGCCTGTTACACCACTTAATTAGGCACACAAGTGATTACCTAATCTGATTTCTACTCAATTATGTGTTTGGATGTGTGTACCGGCTCCAAAGGTTGGTTTACCGGTTGAGTTTGAAAATCAAATGAAGTTGTGTACCTCTGTGAGATTTTTTTATTTTTCTTTTTTAATGTGGAGGTTGGGGAAGGTGTAGGTGTCAAACAACAAACAATCTAACCTTAGAGTTTATAAGAACACCTAGGTTGATTGATGTTTGTGTTATTATGTGGTCAAATGAAAACTAATGGGTGGGAGGTGGGGGATAACTTACAGAACCTTCCACAGCACTTTACTCCAATCTACCGCTTTTGCTCATCTCAAAAGAGTACCTGCAATCACAATAAGGAAGGAGAGAAGTGACATAAATGATTTATAAGTTGGAAAACGTGAAAAAAAATCAAATACTGTCGCCTCCCCGGCAACGACGCCAAAATGTTGAACGCTACGAGTTGCTTCGCTAACGTGTTTGGTTTTGAAAACCTGTCGTCAAAGCGAAGAACACATGTTCAACAAATAAAATTTATACCGGAGTAGAAATCCCAGGTCGAACATAGGGAGGCGAATGTTTGATTTAAAAACACGTGTTTGTTTTATTTATCATGAAGTAAATTAATTGATTAGAACTATCTAACTATTTAAAATAAAAAGAAGAGAGAGAGAGAGAATATTACAAACAAAAACCAAAAAGAGGTGTAGAATGAACATGGAATTCATCATTAAAAATATTATTTGTTACACTAAACATTACGACTAGAAAGTAGGAAAATGATTACACTAGAAAGCAGTAAATCTACTCTAGAAAGTAATAAATCTATTCTAGAAAGCAGTAAAAAGAATGGGGAGAGAGATATCCTCCTCGACTGTCGCTTGGAGGACGAGCGGGATGAGACAAGGCCTGGACGAAGGAGGATGGAGCAGGATGAAGGAGAATTGATGTAAACATGTTTACACTACTTAAGATGTCCATTTATGCATGTTCTTAAGCATAGGATTGCATTGCATACTATAAATGTTGCATAACATGCATCATCTTGCATTTAAAGTAGTTTGAATAAAATGGAGGCTATTTGTCTCCTTTTATGTTCATGGACAGGGAAAACCTTTTATCAAGGCCTCAGATCGAAGATCCAACCGTACATATGTGATCAGGGCGACAATTGGAGTTCAACGGCTCCAAGATCGCCATAATCAGACATCTGTAGCATCAGATAGTGATCGGGGAACCCTAGAAGATCAAGGGCCAAGATGGTATGAATCCATACTTCAAACGACAAATTCGACCACACGGATGGATTCGGATCGACGATCGCAGCCTAACGGCGCGAAAATCGACTCAATCCGACACTCGTGGCACCATCTACATCATCCAGAAGATGGACGGCCAAGATGGCGCCACATGGTGCCATCTCAGCTGTCCAACCTCCCCTCAAGACCGCCGCTGCCTCTCCAAAGAGAATCCAACGTGCAATCTAGGCCGTTGGATCTTGATCCAACGATCCTGAATGCATGTTCAAAAGTTTGGCCGCCTGCCTATCCACGTGCGCACCGTAGTGGATAAGGCGCTCGGCCAAATTCAGACGCCGTTCGATACGCAGGGCGCAGGCGAGCGGGTGCGAGGAGTGTCGGATCGTCATCGAATGGCTATGCATGCCCGATAGTGCTCATGCGCAATTAGATGCACGGCAAAGACGTGGCATCGTACACGATGGGGCGTGTAGAGGAGGCGGGCGGAGGCGCGATCTAAGCCGTCCAATCTCACGATCGGACTGCTGAGATCAACTGGACATGCGCGTGCATTGAGCGTGCAGGCAAGCGAGCGGGCACGCGCGCATCGCTCACTACGCCCACGTTCGGACCTTTAGCGACGGTTTTATCCGTCACTAAAGGTCCTGTGATTAATGTTTTAAGAGTTGTAATGACCAAATTGCCCCCACCCCTTGCAACTATAAAAGGAGACCCCCTCCATACAAAATTCTCATCCCTTCCTTCTCTTCTCTCCCTCTCTAAAGCCCAAGAGAAGCTTGTCCCACACCTGGGATGGTTCTCCCGAGATAAAGTCAATTTTTCGTCCCCCTTTCGGAAGCGGATCCCGCGACGACGATGACGTGCTACCCTATTCCTGTTCTTCCTGCTTCACCCTCCTTCGTCTTGCTCTGTCCTCCTTTGTCCAGGCGTCGTCCCATCTGGCTCGTCCTCCAAGCGACCATCGAGGAGGATATTTCTCTCTCCATTCTTTTAATGCTTTCTAGAGTAGATTTACTACTTTCTAGAGTAGATTTACTGCTTTCTAGTGTAATCATTTTCCCCCTTTCAGTGTAATGAACAATCTTTCTGATAATGAATTCCATGTGCATTCTATATCTCTTTTGATTTTTGTTTGTATTATTCTCTCTCTCTTTCTTCTATTTATTGTAAATAGTTAGACAATTCTAATCAATTAAATTACTTCGTGACAAATAAAATAAAGGCAAATTTTTTTAAAATCAAACGTTCGCCTCCCTGTGTTCGACTCGGGATTTCCATTCCGGTATAAATTTTATTTGTTGAACATGAGACTTCGCTTTCATACTATGATGACAAGTTTTTTTCAAAATCAAACACATAAGCGTAGCGACACGACGTTCAACATTTTGGCCCCGTTGCCAGGGAGGCGACGCTCTTTGATTTTTCTTCGTGTTTTTACAACTTACAAATCATTTACCTCACTTCTCTCCTTTGTTATTGTGATTGCAGGTACTCTTTTGAGACGAGCAAATGTGGTAGATCGGAGCAAAGTGCTGTTGAAGGCTCTGTGAGTTATCCCCCACCTCCCACCCATTAGATTTCATTTCACCACATAATAACACATGCATCAATCAACCTAGGTGTTCTTATAAACTCTAAGGTTAGATTGTTTGTTGTTTGACACCTACACCCGCCCCAACCCCCACATTTAAAAAAGAAAAATTAATAAAAAAAATCTCACAGAGGTACACAACCTCATCTGATTTTCAAACTCAACCGGTAAACTAATCTTTAGAGCCGGTACACACATCCAAACACATAATAGAGTAGAAATCATATTAGGAAATCACTTGTGTACCTAATTAAGTGGTGCAATAGGCCAATTGTTTGAGTTGATTGGGTCGCACCACTTCAATTAAAATCAACTCATCAAGTTGCTGCCACATAGGTTCAACTCTTAGGGATTTACTAGGCATTCCACATTCTTTTAAGTTTTAAAGGAAAATATCTTCACCTGTGCTTTCAAAACCTGGTGTGCCAACAAAACTTGTTTGAAAACACCTAAAGTTGAATCCCAAAAGCTACTAAGCAAGATTTGAACTCTAAAATTCACCACATCAAAAGTAATCTTGCTTGAAAACCACTGGTTGTGCATGCACACACAAATCAATCAATCATTAAGGGCACAACCCAGATAAAGGGCCCATCATATTCCAAAGTACATTCAAGCCTAGCCCTAAATAAAATAGTGTAGACGTTGGCCTTAAGGATTCGACTCACTCTTCAGAGCCCAGAATGAGATTATTTTTGATTAGTCTGTTTCTATTGTTCAATCTGATGTCTAACTAGGGAAGTAGAATCAAATGATCGCGGCTGGGGGTACACTAGGAACAGGAGGCGCAAGTCGAAGGAAGAACCTTCTCCCTAGACCCTCCTTCTAACTAGTTGGATTGAATAGACAGAAGTATATCAAATCATTTCTCTATCTCAAGATGGGTTTTGGGAGTCTGTATGTCTTTAGGCTAGCCCACTTAAGGACAGGTTTGATTGTTTGTATTGCATGGCTCCTTTCTTCCTCCCATCTCTCATGAATCCTTCCACATATTACATGCATTCCCGCTCTTTCCCTCCTATTTTGAATTATCCTCAACATGACAATTATTCCGACTCGTATTGTAATAACCCATTAGTTAGTTGGGATAACTCGGATTGGGGATACAGTTCCGGACCTCCGTGTTCAGGGTCTACCCTGAACACTATGATTGTGATTTCTATCCTTCTTAGAGCCACATTGATTATAGATTGTCACCTTTTCATGAACAACCTAATATGATCTACAATCAAGAAGGATACACCGATCTTTACCCATCCTCTGATTACACTGCCTTTAGGTCATCACCACCTTTTGAACAATCTGAAATGACCTATTATCAGGAAGGGTATAACGAATCTCAATTTGTTAATTCCCCTGCATTGATCCTAAACCTGCCCCAACCTTGAACCAACTCATTTGGTTCTGGGTAACCAGGTTCAAGAAAAGGTTCTGGCTAACTTGAGGAATATCATACAATCTTTAGAAGTTCTGCCAATACCTTACATTGAGAGATTGGAGCCTTTGATTGAAATGATTGATGATTTGAATAAGTATTTGTTGGATTGGCTCCAGGATGTTAAGGATAAGAACCCAGGTGAGTTTCTACTTGGGAAGTTAGCGAAATTGAGGATGAGATTTGTGGTCGCTTTGATTCAATCATGGGATGATTCCCAGGATGAACCCTCTTCAGGAAAGCCAATGTTAGAACCTATTCAAGCACTTGTTGGGGGGACACGTGTTACGAGGTTGACTAGATTGAATTAGAGTAACCAATTAAGGAAGATCTGATTTCTTCACCTGAGATCCCTGAGCCGGGGTATGAGGAAACGTATTTCTCCATGGACCAGAAAGTGACAAATGATTTTGAGACATACATTAATACGGATCTTGATTTCCTTGATTTTGATGGTGAAGATTCAAGTTGCGAAGTCTCACGCTAGTTTACAGAACATGATTTTTGTGAGACTATTGGGCCTAATGAATTTGAAAGATCATTTGATAGCCCAAGAATTGAGGAAACTGATCTTATTAGGGCACACATTACGGATCCAGAATCGCATTTTCTGGAGGATTCAATTCAATGGCCTGATTGTCAGTTGCACCCTGTTGAGCTTATCGATGATTCTATTTCTGAGATAATTAGACCCAGGTCAATTTTGATTCAGCCACATCATTTAGACTTGGAGATTTCAGATGGGGTGATTAATATGCAAGAGGACCTGCAATTTGACATGCTGAATGAGGAGGATAGGAGCTGGGAAATTTTGATTTGGGAAGTAAGTTCTGGAGGAAGTACAAGACTGAGTCGAAGGGTGCCTATTAAGCTGAAACCATCAAACTAGGACCCTTACGACATCTGTTCTGAGGATGTCCAACTTAAGCATACATTCAATGATTGTCCTTTTGAGTTTGAATTCTCTGTAACCTGACTTTTTGGTCTTGGGTTGCATCCTCATAAATCGTAGGCCCGACCCCGCTTGCATACTGATTTTAGGTTTTGGGTAATTTTTATCCAGAACCTAAGATATTCTCGATTATGGGGTATGGGTTTGCACCACAATCTGGTCCACATCTGTGGAAATTTACTGACAGGTCAGAAGTTTCTTATGTTTATTCTGATTCTTACCTATACCTGTGAATTCGTTATTTCTCTTCTTTGTATAATGTGCCTAGCTGAAGGCACTAAATTCAGCACGTATATAGTTCTTTTTAGTTTTCATCTCGGAGCCGACCTGACATTCATGCAATTCAGGTGCTTTCTATTATATTCTACTATGTTTTATGTCTTTTTAATACAATGAGGACATTGCATTAGATAGGCATGGGGGGTGGATATTCATCTCTAAATTTATTCGTCAGCTCTGTAGATTTGTTTTATTTTCTTTTATTAAAAAAAAAATTGGAATTAGGAAAGAGAACTTGGGTTTAAGAAAATTTTCAATCTTAGGAAATATTACACTATTATTTGAACACAAAGACCCTTCAGGTCTTTGGACTTAATCAGCCTGTGTATCCACTAAAATGTGAAATTATTTTTTTGAGTCCTCGCCAACCTAAATTATATTTTAATTGGAGTAAATAAGTTTGGGTGATAAGTACACTACTTATCAACCCACCCTCTTATTTGAGGGAACTTTGAGTTTTTAGCATCTACACACTTTCTTTGCACTGACTCGTTGTTCGACGATTCTAATGGAAATTGGGTAGCTAATGAACCTTCTAGGGTGATATGGCTAGCAAGTTATCGTGAGTAATAGCCCATAGGTAGGTTGTCCAGAGCCCAGTCACTGGACCTTTCACTTTCTGCTGCCTTTAGGTAAATCTTAGAACAGGGAAGCCACCTACTTAAAAAAAAAATCAAAAAGAAATAAACCACACTTCGCCGCACGAGTATGGCTGGCAAGTTGTCGGTGGTAACAGCTCATCGACCGGTTGTTCAGAACCCAGCTCAATAAATGCACTGAAAATTCCCAAAACACTTAGGAAGAAGCGGAGAAGTAGAATAAACCGGGGAGACATACACCGGATTCACCCTTGTGTTGACCTCGTAAAAAATAAAAGTAGGGAGAAAGCTACTGGATGTAAAGATACACCTTTAGGCAGAATTCTTCTTTTAGGTCACCTAGAGGTGTAGAAATCCAAGGTCCGTTTTAATTGTCGGTCAATGAGTCTATCACATTCACAATAAGATGCTTAGAACTTAGGGTTCTCATCAAATCTAGGGTGAGTTGAATGGCCGTAGGAAGCCACTCTTAAACCCTAAAACTTGAAAATCCAAAAAAATTAGAAAAGAGGAAAAAAGAGAAAAAGAAATTTTCCTTGAATAAGGCAAGGGCTTGAGGTGGTCTGCATTTTGGTAGATACTCAGGCACTATTGTGTCTTCAAAACTTCAGATCCTAAGTAGACATTTTCTTAATGACTGAAAATAAACTCAAGCCCAAATAATCTAACCTGATTCTTCTATAAATAGCATATAGTTTTTGCTAGGGACTAGCAAAAGATAGGCATGGGGGTATGATGTAAGCATGTTTACACTACTTAAGATGTCTATTTATGCATGTTCTTAAGCATAGGATTGCATTGCATGCTATAAATCTTGCATTTAGAGTAGTTTGAATAAAATGGGGGTTAATTATCTTCTTTTATGTTCATGGACAGGGCAAACTTTTTATCGGGGCCTCGGATTAAAGATCCAATCGTACATATGTGATTAAGGCGACGATTGGAGTTCAACGACTCCAAGATCGTCCTAATCAGACATCTGTAGCATCAGATAGCGACCAGGGAACCCTAGAAGATCAAGGGCCAAGATGGTGTGAATCCACACTTCAAACAAAAAATCCAACCACACGGATGGATTCGGATTGACGATCGCAGCCTAACGACGTGAAAATCGACTCAATCCGACATCCGTGGCACCATCTACATCATCCAGAAGATGGACGGCCAAGATGATGCCATGTGGAGCCATCTTAACCATCCAACCAGCCCTCTGGATCGCCGCTGCCTCTCCAAAGAAAATTCAATGCACGATCTGGGCCATTGGATCTTGATCCAATGGCCATGAGCACGCGCCGCTAAAATCATCTTCGCGACCAACTCTCCTCCATAACGCAGCGGGCAAGCACCTTATCGCGAGGCGCTGGCGCGCATTCGAAATGTGAGAAGTAGGTGAGCGGTGCGGGAGAGCAGGCACGATTGATCGCTCGATCGCGATCGTATGGTTGCACACGCCCAATCCACCCCATGCGCTATTGCACGCCCGCGTGTGACGCGGGATCGTACGCAGGTGGGCACACGCTGAGGAGCGGGCGAAGGCGTGATTTAAGCCGTCCCATCTCGCGATTGGATGGCTAAGAGCGGCTGGACGTGTATGTGCGTTACACGTGCGAGCAAGCGAGTAAGTGTGCATGCGCCACCCACTACGCCCACGTTCAGACCTTTAACGGTGGTTTTATCCATCACTAAAGGTCCTGAATTAATTTTTTAAAATTGGAATGACCAAAATGCCCCCACTCCTTGCAACTATAAAAGGAGGCCCCCTCCACACGAAATTCTCATCCCTTCCTTCTCTTCTCTCCCTCTCCAAAGCTCAAGAGAAGCTTGTCCCACACCCGGGAGGCTTCTCGTGAGATAAAGTCAAGTTTTCATCCCCCTTTCGGAAGCGGATGCCGCGACGACGACAACGTGCTGCCCCGTTCCTGTTCTTCCTACTTCGCCCTCCTTCGTCCAAACGTCGTCCCGTCTGGCTCGTCCTCCAAGTGACCGTCGAGGAGGATATTTCTCCCTCCATTCTTTTAATGCTTTCTAGAGTAGATTTACTGTTTTCTAGTGTAATCATTTTCCCACTTTCTAGTGTAATGAACAATCTTTCTGATAATGAATTCCATGTGCATTCTATATCTCTTGTGATTTTTGTTTGTATTATTCTCTCTCTCTCTCTCTTCTATTTCTGATAATGAGCTGCCACATAGGTTCAACTCTTAGGGATTTACCAGGCACTCCACATTCTTTTAAGTTTTAAAGGAAAATATCTTCACTTGTGCTTTCAAAACCTAGTTTGCCAACAAAACTTGTTTGAAAACACCTAAAGTTGAATCCTAAAAGCTACTAAGTAAGATTTGAACTCTAAAATTCACCACATCAAAAGTAATCTTGCTTGAAAACCACTGGTTGTGCACGCACACACAAATCAATCAATCATTAAGGGCACAACCCAGATAAAGGGCCCATCACATTCCAAAGCACATTCAAACCTAGCCCTAAATAAAACAAAGTAGACGTTGGCCTTAAGGATTCGACTCGCTCTTCAGAGCTCAGAACGAGATTATTTTTTATTAGTCTGTTTCTACTATTCAATCTGATGTCTAGCTAGGGGAGCTGAATCAAACGATCGCAACTGGGGGGTAGTGTCGGACTCGGATAGGTTGTTAATATAGTGATTTTATCATTGATGTGTGTATAGTGGTTAACCGAAATCGGACCTAACTATCTCTTTACAAAATTTTTAACCTGTCCTACTTGATTTTATCTTGGTCACTTTTATCCCCAGGGTCGAACTCAAGGAAGTGGGGTTATAAGTCAAGTTTATATGCCTTTCCTACAACAAATCTCTTTCGTTCGTTTATTGTGTTTTTGGTGTTTTCTATTTAGATTTTTTTTCTGATAATCTTTGTCCTTGAGGCACACCATCCAAATTAGGTTCTTAGCTTTGAGCCAAATTAGGGTTCCAAAACGGGTCTTGCTATTCGCAAGACGGAGTACCTACAAGTCAAAGATTATCTTTTCTCTTTTATATATTTTTCCTTATCTTTGTTTTACTAACAGGAAAGCGAAACAGAAATAAAGTAAATATAGTATATATATATAGGTATATATTATATATATAAAGGGGTGGGGGTGGAGGCGGAGATGGAGTGTAGCACGGTGTCGAGTCGGTTGTCGTCTAGAAAGACGCAACCAACGGGATGAGGTGCCGCATGGAGTGTAGGATGGATGGTGGAAGATGTGTGTGACCACACTTTTTGTACGCGTGTATCGGGAAATATCAGCAACTAGTGCAGATATTCCCACGATATCACGTATGATAAGTAATGTGAATATATATATATTTGTAAATATATCTAGATATGTATATGGTTATAAATATATAGGTATATATATGCAGTTATATATGTATATATATGTATATGTATATATATATAGGTATGTAACTATATGTATAGATAGATATATGTATGTATATATATATATATATGTATGTATGTATATATGTATATGTATGTATATGATACTATATAGATGTATATATATATATGTGTGTATGTATATAGTAATATATGTATATATATATGTAGATAAATATATATATGTATGTATGTATATAGACTAATACATAGTTATATAAGTACTAATATAGGTATATATATATATATCTATATATATATATATAAGTATATAGATATAAGTATGTATATTAATACTTAGTTATATAAATACTACTATATATATATATAAGTATATATATATATGTATATAAATATATGTATATATATCAATATATATATGTATACGTATATATATATATATATATATATATATGTATATAATAGTGTATAGGTGTGTGTGTGTGTGAATGAAAGTGTTAGCGTAGGTGTGTGAGTGTCGGTAAAGAGAGAGTGTTGTGAGAGAGAGAGAGAGAGAGAGAGCGGGAGAGAGAGGGTGCTGCTGAGGGTTAAGGCGTCTGAAGGACCAAGCGACGTCTAGAGGATCCACGCACGTGCGCAGGCGCGTATGCGCGCGGAGAGGGGCACACTGGGAGGGAGTGAGCGTGGGGAGAACCCACAGCACCCAGCGCTGCGCGAAGGCTGCAACAGGCTCATGCAGAGGCACGCGGGAGAAGGGAGCGAGCGATGCGGGTGGGTGCGGGCGATGCAGACGCGCTTGCGAGCACTAGAGCGGGCGGACGCACGCAGACGTACACGGGTAGGTGCGGGCGACGTGAGCCGAGACGCGCGTGCAGGTAGTGGCTGGTAGCGGCGCGCCGTGTGACCAAATAAGGGAGAAGCTCTCCGGTCACGCCACTGTAGCCACGTGTCGCGCAGACTAGCGTGAACAGTGGCCGGACGAGCTGCGTGACCGCCTGCTGCCGGTGCTGTCAGTGCGGACGACTCGCGGCTGGCTCACGTGGGCTGGCGCGCGCGGAAGAAGGTCGCGAAGGAGTGCGCGGTGAGGGCTGGGTTGCTGGCGAAGGGGCACGACAGGGAGAAGAAGGGGAGGCGATGGCGCCTGCAAGAGTGCGCGGAAGGGGCTAGGGCTGCTGCTGCTGCCTTGCTGCATCCTGCCACCTTGCTACTGCTGCTATGGGGCTCAGTCGGCTGCTGCAGGGCGTGTGGTGGCCGGTTGAGCTTCACAGTTGAAGCTTGGTGGTAATGGCTGAAGTGCTGGAAAGTGAAGAAGTCAGGGAAGAGCCACCATGCCCACCGGCTCCATGGTGAGCTGGGCGGTGATGGACTCACGGTGGTGGTTGTGCACCACCGTGAGGTGCTCCTTTCCGCCAAGTGTCTCCTCAGAGGAGGAGGGCCGACGTATGGAGGTAGAGGGAGGAGACGGTGGCCTGGAAGGAGAAGAAGTTGCTATGGCTTTTATTGGCTGGGGACCAGGCTGGCTGCAAAGGAAGAATCGTGCTCTTTTTAGAGAAGAGGAGAGCATGCACAACCATGCCCTGGCTGCGCATGGCTCATGCGTGGCTTGGCAGGGAGAGGCAGCCGCAGGGAAGGGCCTGAGTAGGGAATGGTGAGAGGAGAAGAAGAGGTTGCCATGCAGTCGCGGGAAGAAAATCAAAACGAAATAAAAAATGAAGATGGAATTTTTGCAAGGCAACACTTAAGGAAAACGTGAATTGCGAGGACAATTTATTCACTCTCCTCCCCTCTCAATTAAATGCATGCATGCATGTATTTTCACAATGCGACTATGGAGACCTAATATGTACTGGTAATGCTAGGAAATAGCACAAGACGACACAATTGCAGGTGTATTTTTGCGGTGCAATCAGGGGGTACACTAGGAACCGAAAGCGAAAGTCGAAGGAAAAACCTTCTCTGCAGTCCCTCCTTCTAACTGGTTGGATTGAACAGACGCAAGTAGAGTAAATCATTTACAATCTTAAGGCAGGTTTTGGGAGTCAGTAGATTCTTAGGCTACCCCACTTAAGGACAGCCTTGTTTTGTTGTGCTGCGGGGTCCCTATCCCCAGTCTTTCGACCTTCTCCTAGTTTATGCTGGGAAGACGGTCATTGAATCCCCGATTGGAAGGACCATTAGAGTATTCTAGGAAGCGCAAATTGGATTTTGGTCAAATTGATCCCATGGCCGACCAACAGCCTCCTCTACCTGGAAATCCACAGGAAGAATTTCAAAGGAAGTTGGAACAAATGTAGAGAATGCAGGAATGGTTCCAGAGAATGCAGGGTGCTCAGCCCTTGGAGGATTTTTATGATCCTTCAAATTACGGGGAACGTCTCAGCATCCAGATTCTAGCCGGTGACATAGAAATCAAGCCCTAGGTGTTCAGCCTGATCAAACATTATCATGGGCTTGGCTCCGAAGATTCATTTCAGCACTTGGAGGACTTGACCACTTTGGTCCAGACCACCAAGGCATGAAACGTAAATAGGGAGCAAATTATCATGAGGCTCTTCCCCCACTCTCTTAGGGATAAGGCCGCACATTAGTATAGGACAATAGGAAGACCAATTACAACTTGGAATGAGTTGAAATTGACCTTTCTGAAGAAATTCTTCCCAGTCGAACGTACCAATGCTTTGAGACGGGCAATCACTACCTTTACCCAGCGGCCGGGGGAGCAGTTTCATGTGGCCTGGGAGCGATTCCAGGACCTATTGCGGAGGTGTCCACACCATGAGGTGCCGAAATGGCAACTCGTGCAGATCTTCTATCATGGGTTGACTGAGCAACTCATAAATCATGTGGATGCTTCTTGCAGAGGCAATTTCCTCAATAAAGATGCAGATAGTGCGCATGATTTATTTGAGGAAATGAGTGAGAATTTAATCAATCATGCCTCCATGGATACATTTAATCGGTCCCAGCAGCCCAAATCAAATGTTAATGAAGTCCATGACTCTCATTCATTTGATATGGAATTGATTTGTAACAAACTTGATCAGGTGGACTTGGTTGCTAAGAGAATGGAAGAGTGGATGGCTGGCAATTCTATGAACAACTCTCAATCCACTCAATCCCAAAATTCGGGATTCCATTCTTCACGAGCTCCTTCTGGATGGGAGTTCGTGAATCAACTCAATGCGGCTCAACCTATGAGTCAGCATTTTTCGGAACCCCACGGGTTCCAAATTGGGGCCTTTGATCCTAGTTTTTCTGATCCTTCCCTTTCTTTCTCTCCATCCTCACCTTATGAGGATGTCTATGCTGTACAAGAGAATGTTAGATCCAACCCTTACTCTAATGCTTATAATCCGGGTTGGAGAAACCACCCTAACTTCTCTTGGAAAAGCACAGGGCAACAGACCCAATTCCAACCCGACAACTATGCTCCACAACGACCAATGGGTCAGGGTCATGTATATACTCAGTTGCCTCCAAATCAGGTCAATCAACTAGCTTGGAATGCCCGTCAACTCGCAGGGCAGGCTGATTTGAACCGACAAATGGTAGAGATGCAAGGATCCATGCTCCAGCTCATGTAGTAAATGAAAACCTCGCTGGACAACTTGCAGTCCGGGCTCATTACTAACTCTCGTCAACCCGGATCTCTACCATCCCAACCCGTACCCAACCTGCGAAATATTATGAATTCGGGCAACCAAGCCCATGGGTACGAAAATCAGATGGACCCACACGCACATGCTTAGGTGGTTGAGCAGGGTTCCTCATCCTCTTCTTCTTCTTCTTCTGCAAATCAACAATTCATGGCTAATCAAGCCCCTCCAATCTTTCCTAACCCTCCCCACGACCCAAATTCTTATGCATCTGCAAATTCTGTCAGTTTGAGGAGTGGTAAGCAAACTCAGGATCCAGAACCACACTATTCTGATCTTCTGAATCCTGAAGAACCTGAGGAGAGAGAGGAGAATTCTGGAGGAGAAATCAAGGCTCAGGAACCTGATTCCAAAGATCTGACTCATGTTCCTTTTCCTGAAGCCTTAATCAAATCAAAGAAGAAGAAGTCTGTTGATAGAAATGAGGAGCTTCTGAATCTATTTAAGAATGTTGAGATCAATATCCCACTCCTTGATGCTATCAAGCACATACCGGCTTACGCAAGATTTTTAAAGGAATTATGTACACAAAAGCGTAAGTCGAGGGAATCTATTCCGAGGAAGGTGGTACTCTTCGAGCAAGCTAGTTCTATTATCTTGCACCACCTCCCTCAGAAAAAGAGAGATCCAGGTGCTCCGTTGATTTCTTACGTCATCGGAGATTACACATTTGATAGAGCACTTTTGGATCTGGGTGCATCCATCAACCTTATTCCGACTTCTCTTTACGAGAAGTTTGGATTAGGTGAACTTCAGCCAACTTCAGTAACGCTACAGTTAGCGGACTGCTCGGTCACAAATCCGCGAGGTGTTATTGAAGATGTTATACTTAAGGTCAAGGATTTCTATTTTCCTGTAGATTTCCTTGTCCTTGACATGGATGTACCTGATAATCTGAGGAACACGCCCACCATTCTGGGGCATCTGTTCCTGGCTACCGCTAAGGCCAACATTAATTGTGAAAGTGGTAGAATGGAAATCGCCTTTGGGGATCAATGAATGAAATTAGATATTTTTGAGGCGGTTAATAAATTTGAGGATTGTGGATTTATTGAGAGACTTGAGGAGGATAATGGAAACATTGAAAGTTGTTTGATGGCTTCTTCAATCGAAACTTCCTCCTTTGATGACAAATTCAAACCACAACCCTCTATGGCTGACCTGCCATCTTCTGAAGAGGTTATTGATTTTGTTCACTCACAACCTCTTCCTCTTGTTGAATCTTCAGCATCTAACCTACCATCAATCATCAACCCGCCCCAGCTTGAACTGAAACCATTGCCTGAGAATTTGAAATATCAATTTTTAGGACCTCAGAAGATGCTCCCTGTGATTATCAGTGCTAAATTGACAAAGAAGCAAGAAATTAAATTGATCAAGGTCTTGAAGGAACATAAGGAGGCAATTGGTTGGACCATTCATGACCTCAGGGGGATCGAGCCATCTTACTGTAATCATAAAATATTCTTGGAAGATGGATCCCGCCCTTCTCGCCAGATGTAGAGGAGATTAAATCCAAATATGCGAGATGTGGTCAAAAAGGAAATCATCAGTGGCTCGATGCAAGAATTATTTATCCAATCTCTGATAGTCCCTGGGTAAGTCCCGTGTAGATTGTTCCGAAGAAAGTCGGGATTACCGTTGTGACTAACGAGAGAGGAGAATCTGTCACAACTCGTTTAGCTTCCTCTTGGAGGGTTTGTATTGATTATAGGAAGCTGAACACTACCACCAAAAAGGATCATTTTTCCCTGCCCTTCATCGATCAAATCTTGGAAAGATTAGCCGAGCAGTACTTCTATTTTCTTCATGGTTACTCGGGTTACAACCAAGTTCCTATCCATCCTAAGGAACAGGAAAAAACTACTTTCACCTGTCCCTATGGAACCTTTGCTTTCCATAAGATGCCTTTCGGGTTATGCAATGAACCTGCGACTTTTCAAAGGTGTATGCTAGCCATATTTTCTAACATGGTGGGAGAGTTTATGGAAGTCTTCATGCATGATTTCTCTATTTTCGAAGAATCATTTGACTCTTGTTTGGCTAATTTGGAAATGATTCTTAAGTGATGTATCAAAACACGATTGGTCCTTAGCTGGGAAAAAAGTCATTTCATGACTTAAGAAGGCATTGTTTTGGGTCATGTAATCTCTGAACGGGGAATTGAAGTGGATAAAGCTAAGGTTGATGCTATCGCTAAACTTCCTCCTCCCACATCTAATAAACAAATCCAATCATTTCTTGGTCATGTGGGATTCTATCGAAGATTCATCAAGGATTTCTTGAAGGTTGCTAGTCCCCTGAGCAATCTTCTTGTCAAAGAAATGACGTTTATTTTCGACGAATCATGCCAAAAGGCATTTGATTTCCTGAAAATGGCAATCACCTGTGCTCCAGTTTTGCAACCACCAATTTGGACAGCCCCTTTTGAGATCATGACCGACACTTCTGATTACGTGGTCGGGGCTGTCTTAGGTCAGAAAATTGATAGAAAGCCCTCTGTCATCTACTATGCTAGTAAAACTCTGGATGAAGCCCAGAGGAATTACACTGTTACTGAAAAGGAATTACTAGCTGTAGTGTTCGCTTTGGAAAAATTTAGGGCTTATCTCTTAGGGTCTCATGTTATCATCTATACCGACCACTCGGCCTTGAGACATCTCTTGGCCAAAAATGATGCTAAACCCCGGCTTATTCGTTGGATTCTTTTGCTTCATGAATTTGATCTTGAAATAAAGGATAAAATCGGGGTACAAAATGTGGTAGCGGATCATTTGTCGAGACTCCTAGGTGATTCCTCTCATCTGGACATTCTGATTACTGACACTTTTCCGGACGAAACTATTCTTACAGTTTTAGGTGTCCACACCCCATGGTTTGCTGACATTGTTAACTATTTGGCCGTTGGTCAAATCCCCCAGGATTGGACCAAGCAACAACAGGATAGACTCAAATCTAAAACCAAATACTACTTCTGGGAGGACCCTGAGCTATACCGCATTGGCTCTGATCAGATTATTCACTGATGTATACCGGAGAATGAATTCAACAGTATACTTGAGTTCTGCCATGCATCTGGGTGTGGTGGACATTTCTCCGGGAAAAAGACGACTGCAAAAATCTTGCAATCTGGCTTCTATTGGCCATCTTTATTTAAGGATGCCCAGGACTTCTCAAGGTCATGTTCTCGATGTCAGGCACTCGAGAGCATAACTAAGAGAGATATGATGCCCCTAAACCCAATTCTTCCTGTCGAAATTTTTGATGTTTGGGGCATCGATTTCATGGGACCTCTTCTCCCTTCATTTGGACATCAGTACATTCTTGTTGCTGTTGATTATGTGTCCAAATGGATTGAGGCGATTCTGATAGCGATTTCACGCGGTTTGTTAAAATACGTCGTTGTAACGCGTAAAATCGATCAACTCTTAAATTTATATTCCTAGATAGGGGAGTATCTAGGGTCGTCCAAGGAGGCCAAATGTTTGCAATAGTGATTCTCTTGCTTGGAATACAATCTCAACTTTCTTTTTGGTATTTTTCAATATATCATTTTTTTGTTTTAAATTAAGACAACATGCAGAATGGTGACGGGAAGGTGATTTACACTTCAATTTAAAATACTACTTCTAAGTGGCAAGTAGAGCCTCTCCCTAAGCTCACTCTAGGCAAGTGGAGGCCTAGAATAATTAGGGAGAGGGAGTGAGGAATGCTAAAAACAAGCAAATAGAAATGCAAACAAGAAATTGCAAAGAAGGCAACTAGATAATTAAAAAAAAGTGTTTAACAAAAATGCCTAGTAGAGGAATGCTTCTACTACTAGAAAATTGACATAAAGAAAGGAAAACACAAATCCTCTAGATAGATGGTGAAGAAGAGAGCTTCTTGCTCCAAGGTTGGTGGCTCCCAATCTTTAAAAGAGTCCTTCAACTCCTTCCTTGCAGTGCTCCGCCAAGGTGATGTCCTCCAAGGCAAGCCCTAAGGGGGCATGCCCTAAGTTTCTCTCCAAGGGTGGACGTCCATCCTAGGTCCTTCTCCCTTGCCTGGCCGTCCTCCTTGAAGTGGAAGAGTCCTCCTCCTTGGCGTGGCCCAAGTTGAAGAGAGTGGGGAGAAGAAGGCACCAAAAGGGCTGGTGATGTGCCCCTTTAATCTCCTTCTCTACTCCTCCTTGGCCATAGGTATAGGTGGATGTAGGTAGAAAAATACACTAATGGAGGATGGGAATTATGTGGTGGTAGGGTAGGGTATTTATAGGATGGGAAGGGGGGTGGTTATGGTGTTTTCTTGGAGGGAAATGAAGGGGTGCTTGGTTATTTTTGGAGGGAAAAATGAGAGGTAAATGAAGAGGTGCCTTGGTTTTCCCTCCAAAAATACCTTCTAGAAGGCAATTTTGGAGGGAAAAAAATGAAGGGTGGAGATGGGTTTTGAGGGTGGATGTAGGGTGGTGATGGAAGGGATAGTTGGCACCAAAATAAAGTAGGAGTAGGTGGTCTTTTTGCTGGAGCTTAGGTAGTAGGGTAGTAGGTTTTGGTGCCATGGAGGTGGACTAGCTAAGTTAAATAGCTTAGCTAGCTTAGCTAGTAGGGAGTAGAGTTGGAGGCATTTCGAGCTAAGGTTTTCAGGGAGAAGAGTTGGAGGTATTTATCTTGAGCTGCACTAGAGCTGGTGGTTGCTGAAGAGAGCTTGAAGGAGCTACCTTAGCTAGCTTAGCTTGCTAGTTCTTTGCTAGCTACTCAGCCAAGCTAAAGCAAGTTGGCTTCTGCTAAAAGGAGCTGAGGTGAGCTGGGTCTAATGCTCCCGGGGAGGATCAAGCTGGGTAAGGCAGCTAAGGTATCTTAGCTCAACTGAGTTGAGCTAAGCTGAGTCCCCGGGAGCTGGACTTGAGCTTCCTAAGCTGGAATGAAGTCATCTTTAGCTGGCCGGAGTTGAGTAGAGATGGATGTAGCTGGACCTGAGCTGGGGTGAACTCCAGTCAACTCAGCTGAGCTAGCTAGAGCTCCCTGTGGACTAATGGGAGCTGAGATGAGCTAGACTTAGCTAAGTTGAGCTGGATCTAAACTGACCTGAGCTAGGGTGAGCTAAGATGAGCTCTCTTGAGCTGCCATTCAGCTGAGATGAGCTGAATGGAGCTAAGATGAGCTAACCCTAGTTCAAGTGAGCTGGAATCCAGCTACGGTGAGCTGGATCAAGCTGAGTTCCAGTTAGTTTGAGCTTCTTCTTCACCAGTTGCCTTCCTGAGTGCTAGGGTTTTGGAGTTCTGACAATCTGCATATCCCTAACACTGACAAAAACACATTAAAACGATAATAAAAAGTGCAATGCATGCCTAACCTAATTGATGCCTAAATGCTACCCAAAAACCCATTTGCGGAGCAAAATCCTAAGAGCTAAGTTTGTTTTAATGCATAAAAATGATGATAAACTGGTGTTTATCAGATTCCCACCCGAACCAATGACCATAAGGTGGTTATTGATTTTGTCAAGAAAAATATCTTCAGTAGGTTCGGGATTTTGAGGGCCATCATCAGTGATGGTGGCACTCATTTTACTAATGCCCAATTCCAGAATTTGTTGGCCAAATATGGGGTTAATCACCGAATTTCCACACCTTACCATCCCCAGACGAATGGACAAGCCGAGATCTCCAATCGGGAGATCAAGAACATTCTGCAAAAAGCAGTTAGGCCTGATCGCAAGGACTGGACCCAAAAGCTTGAGGACACTCTTTGGGCCTACCGTACAGCATATGAAACGCCCATCGGCATGTCTCCATTCCGTTTGGTGTATGGAAAGGCATGCCATCTACCCGTAGAGATTGAACACAGGGCATTCTGGGCGATCAAACAATGCAATTTAGATCTGAATTTAGCTGGGAAGACCAGGAAACTCCAATTATCTGAGTTGGAGGAGCTTAGAAATGATGCATATGAGAATGCCAAGATCTACAAGGCTCGGACCAAAGCTCTACATGATCAACTGATTTCCCGCAAGAGCTTTGAGCTGAACCAGCTGGTCTGGTTATTTGATTCTAAACTTAAGCTCTTTCCTGGCAAACATAGATCTAAATGGAATGGCCCATTCATAATTGACTAGATTTTTCCAAATGGAGCCGTTCAGATTTCTGACCCAAAGATGGGTAACACATTTAAAGTCAACGGTCAATGTCTGAAGCCTGTTATTGATCGTATTCCTCCAGAACCCATCTCAGGCATGGTTGCTCAAGCCATTCTGTGACTTCTTTGGCTGGACTTTGCCTAGTTGACGGCATTAAACTCAGTAGTTGTACATATGACACAAACTTGATACAAGTTTCATATTCAGGTGATATCTTTCATACTCTACCCTTTCTTTCATGTCTCTTTTTCAATGTGGACATTGCTTCAGCTAGGCATGGGGGGGTGGATTCATTTTTGAATCATTTGGTCAGCTTTGTGAAATTCATGTAAATTGTTTTTCTCTTCCAATTTATACATTAAAAAAAAAAAAAAGAGAATTAGGAAGGAATAGTTGGACACTAGGACTTTTCAATCTTAGGAACTTTTACATTAGGATCGGAACATAAAGACCCTTCAGGTCTTTGGACTTAATCAGCCCATGTATCCACTAAAATGTGGATTTGTTTCTCGGGTCCTCGCCAACCTAAATTCTATTTTAATTGAAGTAAATAACTTTGGGTGATAAGTACATGACTTATCAACCCACCCTCTAATTTGAGGGAATTTTGAGTTTTAAGCATCTACACACTATCTTGTCACTGACTCGTTGCTCAGCGATTCTAACGGAAGTTGGGTAGCTAATGAACCTTCTAAGGTGATATGGCTGGCAAGTTATCGTGCGTAACAGCCCATAGGTAGGTTGTCCAGAGCCTAGTCACTGACCTTTCTCTTTTACTGCCTTTAGGTAAATCTTAGACCAGGGAAGCCACCTACTTAAAAAAAAAAGAAAAAAAGAAATAAGCCACACTTCGTCGCACGAGTATGGCTGGCAAGTTGTCGGTGGTAACAGCTCATCAACCGGTTGTCTAGAACCCAGCTCAATAAATGCACTGAAAATTTCCAAAACACTTAGGAAAAAGCGGAGAAGTAGAATAAACTGGGGAGATATACACTGGATTCACCCTTGTATTGACCCCGTAAAAAAATAAAAGTAGGGAGAAAGCTATCGGTTGTAAAGATACACCTTTAAGCAGAATTTCTTTTTTTTTTAGGTCACCTAGAGGCGTAGAAATCCGAAGTCCATTTTAACTGCCGGTCAATGAGTCTTTCACATCCACAATAAGATGCTTAGAACTTAGGGTTCTCATCAAATCTTGGGTGAGTTGAATGGCCGTAGAAAGCCACTCTTAGACCCTAAAACTTGAAAATCCAAAAAAATTAGAAAAGAGGAAAAAGACAAAAATAAAATTTTCTTTGAATAAGGCGAGGGGTTGAGGTGGTCTGCATTTTTGCAGATACTTGGGTACTTTTGCGTCTTTGAAAGTTCAGATCCTAAGTAAATTTCTTAATGATTGAAAATAACTTATTCTCAAATAATTCAACTGAATTCTTTTATAAATAGCATATAGTTTTTGCTAGGGACTAGCAAAAGATAGGCATGAAGGTATGATGTAAACACATTTACACTACTTAAGATGTCTCTTTATGCATGTTCTTAAGTATAGGATTGCATTGCATACTATAAATACTGCACAACATACATCATCTTGCATTTAGAGTGGTTTGAATGAAATGGAGGTTAATTGTCTCCGTTTTATGCTCATGGACAGGGCAAACCTTTTATCAGGGCCTCAGATCGAAGATCCAACCATACAGATGTGATCAAGGCGACGATTGGAGTTCAATGACTCCAAGATCGCCCTAATCAGATATCTGTAGCATCAAATTGAGATCGGGGAGCCCTAGAAGATCAAGGGCCAATATGGTGTGAATCCACACTTCAAACAACAAATCTGACCACATGGATGGATTCAGATTGACGATTGTAGCCTAACGGCGTGAAAATCGACTCAATCCGACACTCGTAGCACCATTTACATCATCCAGAAGATGGACGACCAAGATGGCGCCATGTGGCACCATCTCAGCCGTCCAACCGGCCCTCAAGACCGCTGCTGCCTCTCTAAAGAGAATCCAACGCGCGATCTGTGCCGTTGGATCTTGATCCAACGGTCCTGAACGCATGCTCAAAAGTTCGGCCGCCCGCCCATCCATGCGCACAGCGTAGTGGATAAGGCACTCGGCCACCGTCAGACGCGCGTTCGATTCGCAGGGTGTGGGCGAGCGGGCGCAAGGAGCGTCGGATCGTCATCGAACTGCTGTGCACGCCCGATAGCACTCACGCTCTATTAGACGCGCGGCGAAGACGCGGCATCGCACGCAATGGGGCGCGTAGAGGAGGCTAGCGGAGGCACGATCTAAGCCGTCCGATCTCACGATCAGACGGTTGAGATCGGCTGGACGTGCGCATGTGTTGAGCACGCGAGCAAGCGACGTCCCACCCACTACGCCCACGTTCGGACCTTTAGCGACCATTTTATCTGTCACTAAAGGTCCTGAATTAATGTTTTAAGAGTTGTAATGACCAGATTGCCCCCACTCTTTGCAACTATAAAAGGAGACCCCCTCCATACAAAATTCTCATCCCTTCCTTCTCTTCTCTCCCTCTCCAAAGCTCAAGAGAGGCTTGCCCCACACTTGGGATGCTTCTCACGAGATAAAGTCAACTTTTCGTCTCCCTTTCGGAAGCGGATCTCGCGACGATGATGACGCGCTGCCCCGTTCCCGTTCTTCCTGCTTCGCCCTCCTACATCCTGCTCTGTCCTCCTTCGTCCAGGCATCGTCTCGTCTGGCTCGTCCTCCAAGCGACCGTCGAGGAGGATATTTCTCTCTCCATTCTTTTAATGCTTTCTAGAGTAGATTTGCTGCTTTCTAGTGTAATCATTTTCCCACTTTCTAGTGTAATGAACAATCTTTATGATAATGAATTCCATGTGCATTCTATATCTCTTTTGATTTTTGTTTGTATTATTCTCTCTCTCTCTTCTATTTATTGTAAATAGTTAGATTATTCTAATCAATTGAATTACTTCGTGACAAATAAAATAAACACGATTTTTTTTAAAATCAAACGTCTGCCTCCCTGTGTTCGAATCAGGATTTCCATTCAGGTATAAATTTTATTTGTTGAACATGAGTTCTTCGCTTTCATACTACGACGACAAGTTTTTTTCAAAACCAAACACGTAAGCGTAGCGATCTGACGTTCAATAAGAACGAAGCGGGAAGAATGGGAACGGGGCATCACATCGTCGTCATCGCGAGATTCACTTCCGAAAGGAGGACGAAAATTTGACTTTATCTCGCGAGAAGCATCCTGGGTGTGGGACAAGCTTCTCTTGAGCTTTGGAGAGGGAGAGAAGAGAAGGAAGGGATGAGAATTTCGTGTGGAGGGGGTCTCCTTTAATAACTGCATAGAGTGAGGGCAATTTGGTCATTTTAATTTGAAAAACATTAAATCAGGGGTCTTTAGTGACGGATAAAATCGTCGCTAAAGCCCCATCGTGGGCGTAGTGGGTTGCCGCCCGCGCGGCCGCTTGCCTGCTCGTGCGTAATGCGCACTCCACGATCTACGATTCACGATCGGATGGCTTATCTCGCAGCTTTGCCCGCTCCTCAGCGCGCGCCTGCTCGCGTCTGATCTCGCGTGAGGTGCGGGCGTGCAATAGCGGGTGGGCGCTATCGAGCGCCTGCAGCCGCTCGATTCTCATCGCATGATCGCCTGTGCATGCAGATTCGAACCCGTGCCTGAAGGCGACCAAGCGCCTTATCCACTGCGCTACGCGCGTGGACGGGCGAGCAGCTGTTCTTCTGAACATGCGATCAGGACCGTTGGATCAAGATCCAACGTTCAATGCAGCTTCTTCAGGTGCAGCTCAGAGGATGGGCATGCAGGTTGAGCGCAATCTCAGGAGTTGGATCATGATCCAACAGCAGAGATTCGTGGGAGCTAGCATCTTCAAAATTTGAGGGTGGTCAGTTGGGCTACCGAGATGGTGCCACGTGGCACCATCTTGGTTGTCCATCTTCTGGATGATGTAGATGGTGCCACGGTTCTTAGATTGAGTCGATTTTCACGCCGTTAGGCTGCGATCATCGATCCAAATCCATCCGTGTGGTCGGATTTGTCATTTGAAGTGCGGATTCACACCATCTTGGCCCTTGATCTTCTAGGGTTCCCCGATCTCTTTCTGATGCTACAGATGTCTGATTAGGGTGATCTTAGAGTTGTTGAACTCCAATCGTCGCTCTGATCACATCTGTACGGTTGGATCTTCAATCCGAGACCCCGATAAAAAGTTTGCCCTATCCATGAATATAAAAGGAGACAATTAACCTCCATTTTATTCAAACTAATCTAAATGCAAGATGATGCATGTTATGCAATATTTATAGTATGCAATGCAATCCTATGCATAAGAACATGCACAAATAGACATCTTAAGTAGTGTAAACATGTTTACATCACTAGGGCATGGGTCAGCACCATAATTTGGTCCATGTCTGTGGACATATTCTGTTAGCAAGTTTGTGGATCAATATTTTTATTTTGATTCTGGCCTACACTTGTGAACTCTCAAATTCCTCTTTATATGTATATTTTTCCTAGCTTAAGGCATTAAACTTAGCACATGTGTATCCTTTCCTCTCTACGGAGCTAGCTGGATTATCACGAAACTCAGGTGATATTATGTTATTCTACCCATTTCAAGTCTTTATTTCTACAAGGACATTGCATAGCACATCTATTTAGGCTAAAATGCCTATTCATGCATGTTCTTAGGCTTAGATTTGCATTTCATATTATAAATATTGCATAGTATGTATCATTCTGCATTTAGAGTAGTTGTGTATATTTTAGGTTAATTGTATCCTTTTTATGGCCAGGAAGGAAGGAGATTTCTATCAGGGCCTCAGATGGACGATCTAATCGTATGGATCTGATCAAGATGACGATCAGAGTCTAACTCCTCCAAAATCCTCTAGATCGGAATCCCGTAGCATCATATGAAGTCCAAGGAAGATCAACATCCAGGGGGCAATATGACATCCATACGGGCTTCAGATGAAAAATCCGACCGTATTAATGGATCTGAAGAGAGACGATTGTAGTTCAGTAGCCTGGAAATCACCTCGATCCAAGCACCATGGCACGCTCTGCAACAGAAAGAAGATGGATGGCCCAGATGGCACCATATGGTGCCATCTCAGTCACCCAACATCGGTCAACAGCACCCGCCCACTCCACTCTTAATTAGCGACCTCCATTCCCAGCCGTTGGATCTTGATTCAATGGCTGAAAAGCTTCTACACCACATGCCCACAAGACATCTTGTCATCACAAAAGCCGGCTTGCCGCATTGGTTGAAGACTAATCTTCAAGGGAGGGGCATGGGTTCAAATCCCCACGGCCCCCCATAATTTAGCAATTGATGCAGCTGTGCGCAAGGTTGCACGCATGCATAGCACAGCTGCAGCCACGCACAATAGCATAGCAGCGCATGCAAGTGCACATGCACGTGACATGACGTAGGAGGTACGGACGTGTGATGCAGAGGCCAGCGAGAGCATTGAATGGAGTGGATCTTCAGCAACAACCTGGGTAGGTCTTTAGTGACGCTTACAATTGTCCCTAATTGCCTGTGCATGAGAAGCCCTTCCTCCTTCCACTATAAAATGACCTACACCCCTTCATTCTTCACCATCTCTTCCTTTCTTCCTCTCGCCACCTCAAAGGTTCTAGAGAGAGCTTGTCCCAAGCACGGGATGCTCCTCTAGAGTAGAATCAAATATTTTTCCCTCCCCTAATTCCCATTCATGGAGCATCACGTAGCCGTCTTCTCACCTACTTTGGGAAGTAGATCCTCACCACGATGATGTCTCATCTTGTCCTCCTTCCTCCGCTGCCATTCTCCTTCGTCCCACTCCTTACCACCTTCGTCTAAGCATCGTCAGAGTGAGTCATCCTCCAAGCGACCATTGAGGGGGATTTCTCTCACCTATCTCTATCTTTATTGCTTTCGTAGTATAATTTTCTCGCTTTCCTAGTTGTAATAAACATTTGATTATAAAAATACATGATTGCTTCTCTCTCTCTTATATTTTAGAAGTAGATTAGTTAGATAAGAATTCATCGACCTAATCTCTTGTTTGCTAAAAATACCAAAAAAATTAGAAAAGACAAAAATGATAAAAACAAATAAAAGTGAAATGCAGATTTTTCAAACCAAATGTTCACCTCCCCGTGTTCGACTCAAAACTCACTTTTCGAGTTTCGGTTAAAAATTCTATTTGATAACGTGCTTTGCAAACTATGACGATGGGTTCTTGAAACCCTGATTTTTCTTCGCCAAAACTCGTTTATCAATTGCCTTCTGCACTTAGTTCAAATCCTCTAAAGATGCATCAATGTAAACCTAGTTCTCTCCTGGGAAAAGATCCGCTTCATTATTTCAGAGGACATTGTGCTTGGACACCTTGTATCTGAGAAAGGTATCCAAGTGGACTGAGCTAAGGTGAACTTGATCTCCAAATTACCTGTGCCTTCCTCAGTCAAGGATATCAAATTTTTTCTGGGGCCACGTCAATTTCTATCAACCATTTATATTTGAATTCTCAAAAATCACCCGCCCCTTAATGAATCTTCTCTCGAAGGACACTCCTTTCTAGATTACTAGTGAGTGCATTCACACATTCAAAATTCTATGGGATCAAGTTACCTAAGCTCCAATCCTACGGTCCCCTGACTGGTCTCAAACCTTCGAGATCATGTATGATGCGTCTGACTACACAGTAGCAGCAATGTTGGGGCAGAAAATTGATAGGAAACCGATGGTAATATATTATGCCAGCAAGAAATTGGATGAGGCTTAGTGTAATTACACAATTACGAAGAAAGACCTGCTGGCTGTAGTATTCTATCTGAAAAAATTTAGATCATACCTCATAGGATCCCACATCATTGTTTACTCGAATAACACTACAGTAAGGCACTTACTCACAAAGGACACAAAATCGAGATTAATCCAATGGATCTTGCTATTGCAAGAATTCGATCTTGAAATTCATGACAGGGCAGGAAAATAGAATGTGGTACCTGACCATTTGTCTCGCCTCCCTTCTTCAGTCATTAACCCTTCTAGACCTATCACTAAGCATTTTCCAGATGAGCACCTCCTAACCGTTGATACAAGACTTCTCTGGTTTGCTGATATTGTGAATTACTTGATTATAGGGAAAGTTCCTCTTGATTGGGTAATCTTCTGGTGGAACAAGTTGATTTCCAATGACAAGTACTATGTCTGGGAGGATCCTTATCTCTTCTGCATTGGTGCAGATCAAATCATCTGGAGATGCATTCCTGACTCCGAGGTCAATGGCATTTTATCACTTTGCCATGACGAGGCCAACTATGGCCACTTCTTGGGGCACAAAATTGCAGCAAAAATCCTCTAGTGGAACTTTTATTGGCCCACGATCTTCAAAGATGCACACAATTACTATAGGGAATTCGCTCGTTGCCAGACCTTAGGCAACATGAGCCACCACAACATGATGCCCTTGCAACTGATTCGCATGTGAGAGATTTTTGATTTCTGAGGGATTGATTTCATGGGTCCCTTCCCAAACTCGGATGATTTTGAGTATATCCTCCTAGAAGTGGACTACATAACCTGAATCAATGATCACAAAGTTGTAACCAAATTCATTCACCAACACATCTTTTCTTGGTTTGGTGTCCCATGCACTATCATCACTAACGAAGGGAACCATGATGTAAACATGTTTATATTACATAAAATGTCTATTTATGCATGTTCTTAAGCATAGAATTGCGTTACATACTATAAATATTGCATAGCATGCATCATCTTGCATTTATATTAGTCTGAATAAAATGTAGGTTAATTATCTTCGTTTTATGGTCAGGGATAGGGTGACTTTTTATTGGAGCCTCGGATAGGAGATCCAATCGTACGGATCTGATCAGGGTGATGATTAGAGTTCAACGACTACAAGATCGCCCTAATAGGATATCTGTAGCATCAGATAGAGATCGAGGAACCCTAGAAGATCAAGGGTCAAGATGGTATTAATTTGCACTTCAGACGACAAATCTAACCGCACGGATGGGTTTGGATCGATGATTACAGCCAAACGATGTGAAAATTGATCCAATCTGATACCCGTGGTACCATCTACATCACTCAGAAGATGGACGACCAAGATGACGCCACGTGACTCCATCTCAGTCGCCCAACCGGCCACATGCACCTGCTGAAGCTCTTCTGGCCAACACTTCTCTGCCGTTGGATCAAGATCCAACAGCTGCGAGGCATGTGCGCTTGAGTTGTGCGCTCGACACAAACGTGCACGTAGCACGTTGGTCGAGCACCTCATCCAGACGAGGAGGTGTGGGATCAAGCCCCCGCACACCTCAAATTGGAGCAAGTACACAAGTGTGATCAGCCGTGCAATCAAGATCCAACGGCGCCGTGTGGTTGATAGCACCCACGTGCTATCTGATGCCCCGCATGATGCAGGATCTCATGTGTAAGGTGCGCGGTTGAGGCACGACGAGGAGAGCTCTTGGTCATCCGATCTCACGATCGGACGACCAAGATTTGATGGACGTGGAGTGCGCGTTGATGTGCAGAAGGTGAGTGGGTGCAAGAGCACTACCCACGAAGGCCACGTTTAGGTCTTTAGTGATGAATTTATCCATCACTAAAGGTCCTGAATTAATGTTTTTCAACATGTAATTACCAAAATGCCCACGATAGCGATTTCATGCGGTTTGTTAAATACGTCGTTGTAACGAGCAAAATCGATCAACTCTTAGATTTATATTCCTAGATAGGGGAGTATCTAGGGTCATCCAAGAAGGCCAAATGTTTGCAAAATTGATTCTCTTGCTTGGAATACAAATCTCAATTTTCTTTTTGGTAATTTTCAATGTATCATTTTTTTTGTTTTTGAATTAAGACAACGTGCGAAATGGTGGTGGGAAAGTGATTTACACTTCAAATTTAAATACTACTTCTAAGTGGCAAGTAGAGCCTCTCCCTAAGCTCAGTCTAGGCAAGTGGAGGCCTAGAATAATTAGGGAGAGGGAGTGAAGAATGCTAAAAACAAAGCAAGTAGAAATGCAAATAAGAAATTGCAAAGAAGGCAATTACATAAATGAAAAAGTGTTTTACAAAAAGGCCTAGTAGAGGAATGCTAATACTACTAGAAAATTGCAAATAAGAAAAGCAAACACAAATCCTCTAGATAGATGGTGAAGAAGAGGGCTTCTTGCTCCAAGTTTGGTGGCTCCCAATCTTGAAAAGAATCCTTCAACTCCTTCCTTGCTGTGCTCCGCCAAGGTGATGTCCTCCAAGGCAAGCCCTAAGGGGACGTGCCCTAAGCTTTTCTCCAAGGGTGGACGTCCACCCTAGGTCCTTCTCCTTTGCCTGGCCATCCTCCTTGAAGTGGAATTGTCCTCCTCCTTGGCGTGGCCCAAGTTGAAGAGAGTGGGGAGAAGAAGGCACCAAAAGGGCTGGTGATGTGCCCCTTTAATCTCCTTCTCTACTCCTTCCTGGCCGTAGGTATAGGTGGTATAAGTAGCAAAATACACTAATGGAGGATGGGAATTATGTGGTGGTAGGGTAGGGTATTTATAGGATGGGAACGGGGGTGGTTATGGTGTTTCTTTGGAGGGAAATGAAGGGGTGCTTGGTTATTTTTGGAGGGAAAAATGGGAGGGAAATGAAGAGGTGCCTTGGTTTTCCCTCCAAAAATACCTTCTGGAAGGCAATTTTGGAGGGAAGAAATGGAGGGTGGAGATGGGCTTTGATGGTGGATGTAGGGTGGTGATGGAAGGGATAGTTGGCACCAAAATAAAGTAGGAGTAGGTGGTCTTTTTGCTGGAGCTTAGGTAGTAGGGTAGTAGGTTTTGGTGCCATGGAGATGGACTAGCTAAGTTAAGCAGCTTAGCTAGCTTAGCTAGTAGGGAGTAGAGTTGGAGGCATTTGGAGCTAGGGTTTTTAGGGAGAAGAGCTGGAGGTAGTCATCTTGAGCTACACTAGAGCTGGTGACTACTGAAGAGAGCTGGAAGGAGCTACCTTAGCTCGCTTAGCTTGCTAGTTCTTTGCTAGCTACTAAGCCAAGCTAAAGCAAGCTGGCTTCTGCTAAAATTAGCTGAGGTGAGTTGGGTCTAATGCTCCCAGGGAGGATGAAGCTAGGTGAGGCAGCTAAGGTATCTTAGCTCAACTGAGTTGAGCTAAGCTGAGTCCCCGGGAGCTAGACTTGAGCTTCCTAAGCTGGAATGAAGTCATCTTTAGCTAGCCGGAGTTGAGTAGAGCTGGATGTAGCTGGACCTGAGCTGGGGTGAACTCCAGTCAACTTAGCTGAGCTAGCTAGAGCTCCCTGTGGACTAATGGGAGCTGAGATGAGCTAGACTCAGCTAAGTTGAGCTGGATCTGAGCTGACCTGAGCTAGGGTATGCTAAGATGAGCTCTCTTGAGCTGCCATTCAGCTGAGATGAGCTGAATGGAGCTAAGATGAGCTAACCCTAGTTCAAGTGAACTGGAATCCAGCTATCGTGAGCTGGATCAAGCTGAGTTCCAATTAGTCTGAGCTTCTTCTTCACCAGTTGCCTTCTTGAGTGCTAGGGTTTTGGAGTTCTGACAATCTGCATATCCCTAACACTCACAAAAATGCATTAAAAATCTAATAAAAAGTGCAATGCATGCCTAACCTAATTGATGCCCAAAAACCCGTTTACAGTGTAAAATCCTAAGAGCTAAGTTTGCTTTAATGCATAAAAATTATGATAAACTGGCGTTTATCATACCCCCATGCTTATCTTTTGCTAGCCTCTTAGCAAAACTTAAATTTTTACAAAATGGAATTTTTGGGAAATCTAATTTTTTTCTACTTTTGAGGAGAAATAGATTAAGGGACCTTGGTTGATCTAAACACAAGAGGTACAGGATTTGTTAAAGATAAACATCGAGATTTGTTTTGGATCCAACCATTAGATGAAACGGGATCAATATATCCTCCGGAAACTTCACAAATTAACCCCTTGTTAATTCAGATGACTTAAAATTTTTGTTTTTAGGATTTTTCTGGCTCATGAATCTGATTCGCAACTTGCAAAAATCCTTTAAAGCCTTGTGTCTGTGCTTGTGAAAAGCCAACATTTATAGGTGCGTGTTAATTTATTTATTTATTCTTTCTTCTTTTTTTTTCTCCCCCATGCTTATTTTCAACTTAGTCTTACAACAGATGTGTCGGGATCATCATTCCCGTTACCAATCCTCGAGGGGGCTCTGGCGCCAGTACTTCGGGATAGCACTGTCCAAGACACCACCCAGGAGCTCACAACCCCAAAACACAATGCGGTGTAAAGGGGCCCTCCAAGCAAACTCAAGCTCTTGCTTCGACACTATAGGTAGAGCACCGTCCAAGACACTTGATCTGCTAAAATGCACTTTAATGCTCCGTCTAAAGATATGAAATATAGATATGGAGCAGCACCGAGGCGATAACATGTTGAGATTGCGTCCTCAAAGGAGGCATTTTCCTCCTTCTCGGCGGTGGGAACTCGAACCAATGATCTGTTTCAGACTTTTACTAAGTCCAAACATGGGAGTTTTTCAAATTTTTAGTTATTTTTAAGTGTTGGCTTGTTGTGAAAATTGACGCAAGAAGTTTCTCAAGACATGCAAGTTTTTGAATCAGAAACTAAGCCAAATACTTTCCACACTACAAAATAGGATCAAGTCGCCTGAACTATCATGAGTTCAGGTGGAATTTTTAGAGAAGGATATCTGATCTAGTCTAAAATAGACCCTGAAATTCTAATGATCAGATCCACATCCTCTTCCCTAGTTTGTTAAAGATTAAATCTCATAGTACCAAAAGTGAATTTTTCGACCTTGGTCCTGATTTCAAAATTTTTCCTCAAAAAGTTCTCAGCATTTTTTTTTCTTTTGGGTATGCAAGCAGGAAAATAAAATGACTAAAGAAAAATGCATGTTTTTAGGTTTTGAAAATCCTAAATCGATCGTCAAATTTTAGAAACATCCCCCATGCTTAAGATATGTCATGTCCTCATGCATTAGGAGGGAAAAGGGATCACCTTAGTGAAGAACGGTCAGGTTTAGGATGATCAAAACCTTGAAAAAGAAGAAGAAAAAGGAAAGTAGGAAAAAAATGATGGGTTACCTCCCATCCAGTGCTGTCTTTTATGCCATTTAGCTGGGCGTGAAGGTATGCACGGAAGATGGAAAATCATGTAAATAGTTAGACACTTAAATGTCTTTAATAAAAGTGTCTTCCTCAAGATCCCTAAAAAGATGAGTGGTAAAGATAAAGGGATCAAAATAAAATAGAGAAATGGAAAAAGGACCTGGGTCTGGCCATGGTTTGAATTGATGATGAAAGCCAAACTCAAGTTGATTAGGTGGTAGGTCCAATAGAAAAGGGAGGGGAAAGGAGTTAGTGAGATGCAGGATGGGTGAAGTTAGTGTGGATATTTTTGGTGAAAAAATAGGAAGATGAAAAGGGGGAAAGTCAAACCCTAGTTGATCTGGAAAGTCTTGGACCACATAATTATCCTTAGAATAGGATCAATAAAATCTAGACCAATAGTGGTCAAAGGTGAATGAGATTTGATCAACATAGACTTCTCAAATACTGCTTCCATTTTATTATCAGTGTCCTCAAAAATTTTGTGATTAATGGCCTCTTGGAAGCTTGAAATAAATCTAATGAGAAGGTCTGGTTATTGCAACTTATATTCATTTTCCCAGAATGAGAATTGATATTAGCTGTTGCCATAGTCAGAAAAGGTCTTCCAATGATGGCATTAACGAGAGCCTTAGGTACCTCTATGTCAAGGACCAGAAAATATACCGGAAATAGACAATTCTGGACCTTGATGATACTATCCTCAACAACTCCCCACGGTTGAATGGTAGATCGGCCTTCCAATTGAAATTGAACCTTAGTAGGTTTTAAACCACTGAATTGAAATTCCTCAAATAAGACCGGGGGGATGAGATTACTAGAGGTACCTAAGTTGAGAGGGGCGCAAAAAAAAATGGTGTCAGTTATGACAACTGAGATGAGTGATGTGCCCTGGTCCTTTCTTGTGAAAGGTAGCGTGCTCTGAAAAACTGAGCTGGCTGTCTTTGAAAGGACCAACCTTTCTAGATTCTGATCATGCCCTTTTGAAGTAAATTTTTTAGAGGCATGGGGATAATCTAGGAAGGGAATATTCCTCTCGACTTGCTCAAATAAGTCCAAAGGATTGTGGTAAGAGGACTCCGATTTTGGATTGTTGGATTGCAGTTTTTGAGAGTGGGAAATAGGGTTTGAATCAGGTGTTTTTGGGATTTCTTTTTCTTCTTCCTTATTGAGGTTAGGGGAGTCAATCTGCATTGGTTGAGAATCATTTTCATCATTTGAATGTGAAGGCCGTAAATCCATGGTAGTTTCCTCACTCCTCAAAGTCTTTGCATACGCAGCTTGGTGATCACTAGGAGGAGGTGGGGGGGCCTGATTCAGATAGAAACTGGGTTGGTGCTGCGATATTGGGTTAATAGGAAGCTGAACCATGTGGTTCTGATGTTGGTATCCACCCGGGTGTTGGTTCCTGGGATTAATAAAGTTTGGTGTGGGTTGGGAAGGTGAGTGTCTTGCAGGTCTTTGAGTCGGAATATCCCCAATTTGATCATTGAGATTGTTAATAAGATGGGTTGTTTCCTTGTTTTTCTTTGTAACTTCTGCAGGGTTTTCATCATCTGGGCATTAATGTCTTCTTGAGATTGCCTAGATTGATAAGTCTGATTTGAACCATACCCTCCAAACGGGTTCTGTTGTTGGTGTGGAACCGGATTGGTCCAGGAGTGAGCCGGATAATTCCCCCCATTATAGGAATTTTTCAATTTCTCCTGGAAAGTAGGGACATTTTGGGTGGGGTGATGATTGGGATAAACATAATTCCCTATTGAACCATAGAAAGCCTCAGAATAATAATTATACTCAGCATGGGATTTATGAAGATGTTCTCTCTTGCGGGTGTTTAAAGGGGTGAGATGTGGAATGTGTGGAGCTTGGGTAGGTGTAGCAGGACTCCCTTGGTTGGCTAGGTTTGTTAAATCCTTATGCGACTGTTGTTGCTTAACTTGTAGCTGAGCCATGATAGAGTAGAGATTAGGTGGAGGGGCCTGATTAAGTAGCTCCTAGGTGGAAAAATAGGGGAAAGAAAAATTAGCATGCGGGTTAGAGGACCAATTTTGATTTTCCATTTTGAGAGAAGAGGAAGAATGCAGGAAAAGTCTTTTTTGGGGAGGCAAAATCAAGTGGTCCCTCCAAGTGTGGAGTTTTGGACCGCCGCCCGTGCAAAATGGAAGAAATGGCAGGGGAGGAGAAGAGATGGGGATGAGAGAAGTGTGCACACAAGCAATCAAATTCTAGACCTAACTTAATTATGACTCCCTAGAATTTAACCTAAGACTTGGTCTACCTAGGAAATAAGTAATCAACAGTGAATACCCGTTCTATCAACAAATCTAGCCAAGTTGCTTAAGGGGAGGTTTGGGCCCAAGCGTTTCCTAGGAAAATCCCCAAGAACTTGTACAAACCCGCGCCTGGTCATTTGACATGGCCCCTCAACCTGAACACCAGATATAGATGGCAGAATTGGTATTAACTAGAGAAAACTTAAGTCCTATATAGCAAGCCTAAATTGATGAAACCTTAGGGGTCAAATTGCCACAAATTTTAGTTAGGGCTAGGATATTATAGTGCACACGGAATGTGGAGGGCATTAATTGGTTTGTTGCCCTATTATTTCAATTTTTTTAGTGTGTGTGCAAGAATTGGAGAGTGGCTCCAATGAAAATCAAGTTGTCACACAATTTTTGTATTGTTGTCTTTTAGGATTTGATTTAATTAAATGTGTTTTAGGATTTTTCTCTTTAAATTTTCAAACAAGTTTGAAACTTCACAATCAAAGGAAAGACAATTTGTATTGGTGATGGTTAATTTCCTTTAACGTGAGTCTCTAAAAAGAAAGAAAGAAACCCTAAGCCAACTATCCCTAAGGCAGAAAATTACTACCAAGGAATTAATTTTAGTCCTTCTAAATTAAGTAGTGGTCCAAACAAATCAAAAAACACCACTACTTTAAAGAAAATCAAACAAGGATTCCAAAAAATATTTTTGTAAGATTTTAGGAATTTTTTTGATAATTATTTTGAATTTTTAATTGTACTAGTGTTAAAGTCCAGAAATGATACCTGTGGGTATTTTGGACTTTTCAGTATTACCACCGACCTTAGAAAATTTTTGTGATTTTATATGATGTGTAAAATTTCATAGGAATTCTAGAAAACTAAATTTCACAAAAGCTGGATTAGTATAAAAATTTTAAAAATTCGTGGACAGTAGAAAAATAGGAAGATTAGAGGGTGTGACCCCTCTGCAGTCCAAGAATTTTTAAAAATTAAGTACAAATTGAATTAATATGAAATTTGGAAAAAATGTTCCTAACTTAATTAGGAATTACTGTATGAAATTTTATGATTTTAGGAGGCTTGTGGTTTTGGGAATTGATTTTCAAGTTCGGACAGAAATCTAGACTCAAAAAATAAAACACCAATTTTGCAATGGAGTGGTGTTAAAGAAGCATTCAAGAAAACAATGGATTTTATATGAGCACCACTCCACTTAATTAAAGTGTTTAGGGTCCTAAAAGCCAAGCTTAGTGTATTTTGGTAGTTTTTTAGCCTAAATGTGACAAGAAAGGGGAACCAACCTGAATTTCACGGGAAGAAAAGGATCTTTGAGCTCACGCTTCCAGATTCCCGCCTTCCCGCTGTAATTCCTGCACACACAAAAGAAAGAAAGAGAAGGGGATGAGATCCACTTCAAGCAAGAGAAAATTAATTAATGCAAAGCCATGCCTCCCCGGCAACGGCGCCAAAAAGTGATAGCGATTTCACGCGGTTTGTTAAATACGTCATTGTAATGCGTAAAATCGATCAACTCTTAAATTTATATTCCCAGATAGGGGAGTATCTAGGGTCTTCCAAGGAGGCCAAATGTTTGCAAAATTGATTCTCTTGCTTGGAATACAAATCTCAACTTTCTTTTTGGTAATTTTCAATGTATCATTTTTTTTGTTTTTGAATTAAGACAACATGCGAAATGGTGGCGGGAAAGTGATTTACACTTCAAATTTAAATACTACTTCTAATTGGCAAGTAGAGCCTCTCCCTAAGCTCAGTCTAGGCAATTGGAGGTCTAGAATAATTAGGGAGAGGGAGTGAAGAATGCTAAAAACAAAGCAAGTAGAAATGCAAATAAGAAATTGCAAAGAAGGCAACTAGATAAATGAAACAGTGTTTTACAAAAAGGCCTAGTAGAGGAATGCTTATACTACTAGAAAATTGCAAATAAGAAAAGCAAACACAAATCCTCTAGATAGATGGTGAAGAAGAGGGCTTCTTGCTCCAAGGTTGGTGGCTCCCAATCTTGAAAAGAATCCTTCAACTCCTTCCTTGCTGTGCTCCGCCAAGGTGATGTCCTCCAAGGCAAGCCCTAAGGGGGCGTGCCCTAAGCTTTTCTCCAAGGGTGGACGTCCACCCTAGGTCCTTCTCCTTTGCCTGGCCATCCTCCTTGAAGTGGAAGAGTCCTCCTCCTTGGTGTGGCCCAAGTTGAAGAGAGTGGGGAGAAGAAGGCACCAAAAGGGCTGGCGATGTGCCCCTTTAATCTCCTTCTCTACTCCTTCTTGGCCGTAGGTATAGGTGGTATAGGTAGCAAAATACACTAATGGAGGATGGGAATTATGTGGTGGTAGGGTAGGGTATTTATAGGATGGAAAGGGGGGTGGTTATGGTTTTTTTTGGAGGGAAATGAAGGGGTACTTGGTTATTTTTGGAGGGAAAAATGGGAGGGAAATGAAGAGGTGCCTTGGTTTTCCCTCCAAAAATACCTTCTGGAAGGCAATTTTGGAGGGAAAAAATGGAGGGTGGAGATGGGCTTTGATGGTGGATGTAGGGTGGTGATGGAAGGGATAGTTGGCACCAAAATAAAGTAGGAGTAGGTGGTCATTTTGCTGGAGCTTAGGTAGTAGGGTAGTAGGTTTTGGTGCCATGGAGGTCGACTAGCTAAGTTAAGCAGCTTAGCTAGCTTAGCTAGTAGGGAGTAGAGTTGGAGGCATTTGGAGCTAGGGTTTTTAGGGAGAAGAGTTGGAGGTAGTCATCTTGAGCTGCACTAGAGCTGGTGGCTGCTGAAGAGAGCTGGAAGGAGCTACCTTAGCTAGCTTAGCTTGCTAGTTCTTTGCTAGCTACTAAGCCAAGCTAAAGCAAGCTGGCTTCTGCTAAAAGGAGCTGAGGTGAGCTGGGTCTAATGCTCCCGGGGAGGATGAAGCTGGGTGAGGTAGCTAAGGTATCTTAGCTCAACTGAGTTGAGCTAAGCTGAGTCCCCGGGAGCTAGACTTGAGCTTCCTAAGCTGGAATGAAGTCATCTTTAGCTGGTCAGAGTTGAGTAGAGCTGGATGTAGCTGGACCTGAGTTGGGGTGAACTCCAGTCAACTCAGCTGAGCTAGCTAGACCTCCCTGTGGACTAATGGGAGCTGAGATGAGCTAGACTCAGCTAAGTTGAGCTGGATCTGAGTTGACCTGAACTAGGGTGAGCTAAGATGAGCTCTCTTGAGCTGCCATTCAGCTGAGATGAGCTGAATGGAGCTAAGATGAGCTAACCCTAGTTCAAGTGAGCTGGAATCCAGCTATGGTGAGTTGGATCAAGCTGAGTTCCAGTTAGTCTAAGCTTCTTCTTCACCAGTTGCCTTCCTGAGTGCTAGGGTTTTGGAGTTCTGACAATCTACATATCCCTAACACTCACAAAAATACATTAAAAATATAATAAAAAGTGCAATGCATGCCTAACCTAATTGATGCCTAAATGTAGCCCAAAAACCCGTTTACGGAGCAAAATCCTAAGAGCTAAGTTTGTTTTAATGCATAAAAATGATGATAAACTGGCGTTTATCAGCCCTCACTCCTTAAAACTATAAAAGGATAGCCCCTCCATATGAATTTCTCATCCCTTCTCTTCTCTCCCTCTCCAAAGCTCAAGAGAAGCTTGTCCCACACCCGAGATGCTCCTCAAGAGATAAAGTCAAATTTTTGCCCCCATTTTGGAAGCAGATCTCGCGATGACGATGACGTGATGCCTCGTTCTCATTCTTCCTACCTCAACCTCCTTCTTCCTGCTCCGTTCTTCTTCTTTCAGGCGTCGTCTCATCCGGCTCGTCTTCCAAGCGATCGTCGAGGAGGATAACTTCTCTCTCCCATTCCTTTTTCCTACTTTCTAGAGTAGAATTTTATTGCTTCCTAGTTGTAATAGTTTTCCTACTTTCTAGTGTAATTTCTGCTTACTTAGTTGTATAAAAATTTTGAAGTATCAAGTGGTTGTTTTCTCTCTTTCTCTCTTTCTCTCTCTCTTTCTCTCTCTTTCTCTAATTGTTTATAGTGATTCATTCATTGTAATTACTCCACTCTTTATCAAAAACACAAAAAAATATAATTCAAATTTGGATCGATGTAGCCTCCGTGAGTTTGACCTAGAATTTCTATTCTAGTATAAATTTTATTTGTTGAACCGAGTTCTTCGCTATTCAAACTACAATGACAGATTTTCAAAACCAAATTCAATAGAGTAGTACTTTGCCATTTCAACATTTTGACGCCGTTGTCAGGAGGCAATGATTTCCGATCTTCTTTTTGCATTTCACGCACTTTATTATCTTCTAACTTGCTTTCTCTTGTGTCTATTATTTTGCAGAGATCTCCATCAGGGAATCATCAAGTGATAGACTAGAGTAAAGTGCAATTGAAGACGACTATAAGTGCTCCCCATTCTTCCCCCTCCATAGATTTCATTTTTCACATTAAATTCAAATTCTAATTAACCTAGGTATTTGCATAAATCCTAAGATTAGTTTGGTTGTTTGGATTTCCACTCACACTCATTTTACCCTTTCTTATATATAAAAAAATAAAAAGATAATTTTGTGGGGTAATTTTCAACATACACACAACATACACCCACATTCAAGGCACTTAACCTACTTGATTTGCTTCTACTCAACCAAGTTCTGATCTGTGGAACCGGTACACAAAAATCAACACATTAAAGAGTAGAAATCATTCTAGGTTAACCATTTCTATGTGCCTAACCTAGTGGTGCAATTGTGGCCAGTTGTTTGACTTGTTTGAGCCACACCACTCAACCTAAAATAAACTCATCAAATAGCTTCTTTTTAGGGTTTTCAATCTAGGTTCATACCAGGCACTCCACTTTATTTCTAGTTTTAAAGGAAAGCAATCTTCACCCATGCTTGAAAACCTGGTTTGCCTCAAACTTGATTGAAATCAACCTAATTCTAAACCCTAAAAGCTACCTAAGCAAGATTTGAACATTAAAATCTACGCATCACAAATAATCTTGCTTGAAAACCCTGGTTGTGCATGTACTTACACATAATCAATCATTAAGGGTACAACCCATTTTAAGGGCCCACCACATTCCACAAGCACTACAATCCCAGGCCTCAATAAAATCAAGTAGACGTTGGCCTTAAGGACTGATTCGCTCTTCGGGGCCTAGTCTAAGATTGTTTACGATTAACCTACTTGTACTGATTAATCTGATGTCTAGCTAGGGGAGTAGCATCAAACGACTACGGTTGGGGGGTACACTAGGAACCAGAGGCACAAGCCGAAGGGAGAACCTTCACCCCAGTCCCTCCTTCTAACTGGTTGGATTGAGCAGACACAAGTAGAGTAAATCGTTTATAATCTTCAGGTGGATTTTGGGAGTCTATAGATTCTTAGGCTACCCCACTTAAGGATAGGCTTGTTTTGTTATGCTGTAAAGTCCTTATCCCTAGTCCTCCCGACCTTTTCCTAGTTTATGCTGGGAAGACGGTTATTGAATCCTTGATTGGAAGGACCACTAGAGTATTCTAGGAGGCGTAGATTGGATTTTGGCAAAATTGATCACATGGCCGATCAACAGCCTCCGCTGCCCCAAGATCCACAGGAAGAATTCTGAAGGCAGCTGGAACAAATGTAGAGAATGCAGGAATGGTTTCAGAGAATGCAGGGCGCTTAGCACTTGAAGGATTTTTATGATCCTTTAAATTACGGGGAACGTCCCGGCATCCAGATTCCAGCCGGTGACGTAGAAATCAAGCCCCAGGAGATAAGCCTGATCAAACATTACCGTGGGCTTGGCTCTAAAGGCCTATTTCAACACTTGGAGGACTTGACCACTTTAGTCCAGACCATCAAGGCACGAACGTGAATGAGGAGCAAATGATCATGAGGCTCTTCCCCCACTCTCTTAAGGATGAAGCCACTCATTTGTACAGGACTATAGGAAGACCAATTGCAACTTGGAATGAGTTGAAATCAAACTTTCTGAAGAAATTCTTCCCTGTTGGACGTACCAATGCTTTGAGATGGGCAATCACTACCTTTACCCAGCGGCCGGGGAAGCAGTTTCATGTGGCCGAGGAGCAATTCCAGGACCTATTGCCAAGGTGTCCACACCACGAGGTGCCAAAATGGCAACTCGTGTAGATCTTCTACCACGGGTTGACTGAGCAACTCATAAATCACGTGAACACTTCTTGTGGAGGCAATTTCCTCAACAAAGACGCAGATAGTGCACATGATTTGTTTGAGGAAATGAGTGAGAATTCAATCAATCATGCCTCCATGGATACTTTTAACCAGTCCCAGTAGCCCAGATCAAATATTATTGAAGTCCTTGACTCCTATTCATTTGATATGGAATTGATTTGTAACAAACTTGATAAGGTGGACTTGGTTGCTAAGAGAATGGAAGAGTGGATGGTTGGAAATTCAATGAACAACTCTCAATCCACTCAATCCCAGAATTCGGGATTCCATTCGTTGCAAGCTCCTTTTGGACAAGAGTTCATGAATCAACTCGATGTGGCTCAACCTGTGAACCAGCATTATTCGGAACTGCACGGGTTCCAAACTGGGGCCTTTGATCCTAGTTTTTCTGATCCTTCCCTTTCTTTCTCTCCATCCTCACCCTATGAGGATGTCTGTGCTGTATAGGAGAACGTTAGATCCAACCCCTATTCTAATACTTATAATTTGTGTTGGAGAAACCACCCTAACTTCTCGTGGAAAATCCTGGGGCAACAGACCCAATTCCGACCCAGCAACTATGCTCTGCAACAACCAATGGGTCAGGTCATGTTTATACTTAGTTCCCCCGAATTAGGTCAATCAGCTAGCTTGGAATGCCCATCAACCCGTAGGGTAGGCTGATTTGAATTGACAAATGGTAGAGATGCAAGGATTCATGCTCCAGCTCATGCAGCAAATGAAAATCTCGTTGGACAACTTGCAAACCAAGCACATAGCTAACTCTCGTCAACCCTGATCTCTACCATCCCAACCCGTACCCAACCGGCAAAATATCTTGAATCCGAGCAACCAAGCGCATGGGTACGAAAATCAGAGGGACCCACACACACATGCTCAGGTGGTTGAGCAGGGTCCTTCCGCTTCTTCTTCTGCATATCAACAATTCTTGGCTAATCAAGGCCCCCCAATCTTTCCTAACCCCCCCCAAGACCCAAACTCATATGCATCAGCAAATTCTATTACCTTGAGGAGTGGTAAACAAACTCTGGATCGACAACAATACTACTCTGATTTACCGAATCTTGAAGAACCTGAGGAGAGAAAGGAGAATTCTGCAGAAGAAATCAAGGCTCAGGAACCTGATTCCAAAGATCTAACTCATGTTCCTTTTCCTGAAGCCTTGATCAGATCAAAGAAGAAATTTGTTGATAGCAATGAGGAGCTTCTGAATATTTTCAAGAATGTTGAGATCGATATCTCGCTCCTCGACGCTATCAAGCATATACCAGCTTACGTGAGATTTTTAAAGGATTTATGTATACAAAAGCGTAAGTCGAGAGAATCTGTTCCGAGGAAGGTGGTACTCTCCGAGTAGGCTAGTTCTGTTATCCTGCACCACCTCCCTTAGAAAAAGAGAGATCTAGGTGCTCCATTGATTTCTTGTGTCATCGGAGATTACACTTTTGATAGAGCACTTCTGGATCTGGGTGCATCCATCAACCTAATTCCGACTTCTCTTTACGAGATGTTTGGATTAGGTGAACTTCGGCCGACTTCAGTAACACTGCAGTTAGCGGACCGTTCGGTCACAAATCCGTGAGGTGTTATTGAAGATGTTATAGTTAAGGTTAAGGATTTCTATTTTTCGGTAGATTTCCTTGTCCTTGACATGAATGTACCAGAAAATCTGAGGAACACTCCCATCATTCTGTGGCGTCCGTTCCTGGCTACCATTAAGGCCAACATTAACTGTGAAAGCGGTACCATGGAAGTTGCCTTTGGGGATCAATGAATGAAATTGGATATTTTTAAGGCAATTAATAAATTTGAGGATTGTGGATTTATTGAGGAACTTGAGGAGGATAATGTGAACATTGAAACTTGTTTGATGGTTTCTACAACTGAAAGTTCCTCTGATGATGAATAGGACCCGCAACCATCTATGGTTGACCTACCATCTTCTGAAGAGGTTATTGATTTTGTTCACTCTCAACCACTTCCTCTTGGTGAGTCATCAGCATCTTCCTTACCTTCAATCATCAACCTGCCATAGCTTGAACTGAAACCATTGCCTGAGAATTTGAAATATCATTTTTTAGGACCACAGAAGATGCTCCCTGTGATTATCAGTGATAAATTAACAAAGGAGCAGGAGACTAAATTGATTAAGGTCCTGAAGGAATACAAGGAGGCAATTGGTTAGACCATTCATGACCTTAGGGGGATCGAGCCATCTTATTGTAATCATAGAATATTCTTGGAAGATGAATCTCGCCCTTTTCGCCAGATGTAGAGGAGATTAAATACAAATATGCGAGAAGTGGTCAAAAAGGAAATCATTAAGTGGCTCGATGCATGAATTATTTACCTAATCTCTGATAGTCCCCGGGTAAGTCCCATGCAAATTGTTCCCAAGAAAGCCGGGATTACCATTGTGACTAACAAGAGAGGAGAATCTGTCACAACTCGTTCAGCTTCCTCTTGGAGGGTTTGTATCGATTACAGGAAGCTGAACACGGCCACGAAAAAGGATCATTTCCCTCTGCCTTTCATTGATCAAATCTTGGAAATATTAGTCGGGCAGAAGTACTTCTGTTTTCTTGATGGCTATTCAGGATACAACCAAGTTCCTATTCATCCTGAGGATCACGAAAAAAACTACTTTCACTTGTCCCTACGGAACCTTTGCTTTCCGTAGGATGCTTTTCAGTTTATGTAATGCACCTATGACTTTTCAAAGGTGTATGTTAGCCATATTCTCTAACATGGTGGGAGAGTTTATGGAAGTCTTCATGGATGATTTCTCTAGTTTTGTAGAATCATTTGACTCTTGTCCAGCTAATCTAGAAATGATTCTTAGACGATGCATCAAAACACGATTAGTCCTTAGCTGGGAAAAGAGTCATTTCATGACACAAGAAGGCATCGTCTTGGGTCATGTAATCTCTAAATGGGGAATTGAAGTAGATAAAGCTAAGGTTGATGCTATCGCTAAACTTCCTCCTCCTACATCTATTAAACAAATTCGATCATTTCTTGGCCATGTGGCATTCTACAGAAGATTCATCAAGGATTTCTCAAAGGTTGCTCGTCCTCTAAGCAATCTTCTCGCCAAAGAAACGTCATTTGTTTTTGACGAATCTTGTCGTAAGGCATTTGATTTCCTGAAAAAGGCCATCACTTGTGCTCCGATGTTGCAACCACCGGTATGGACAACCCCTTTTGAGATCATGACCGACACTTCTGATTATGCGGTCGGTGATGTTTTGGGTCAGAAAGTTGACTGGAAGCCCCCTGTCATCTACTACGCACGTAAAACTCTGGATGAATCGCAGAGGAATTACACTGTTATTGAAAAGGAATTACTAGCCGTAGTATTTGCTTTGGAAAAATTCAGAGCTTATCTCTTAGGATCTCATGTCATCATTTGTACCGACCACTCGGCCTTGAGACATCTCTTAGCCAAAAAGGATGCCAAACCCCAACTTATTCGTTGGATTCTTTAGCTTCAAGAATTTGATCTTGAAATCAAGGATAAATCTGAGGTACAAAATGTGGTGGCAGATCATTTGTCGAGACTTCTCAGTGATTCTTCTCGTCTAGACATCCCGATTGCTGATACTTTTCCGAATAAAACTATCCTTAAAATTTCAGGTGTCCAAACCCCATGGTTTGCTGACATTGTTAATTATTTGGCTGTTGGTCAAATCCCCCAAGGTTAGACCAAGCAACAATGGGATAGACTCAAATCTGAGGCCAAATACTACTTCTGGGAGGACCCTGAACTGTACCGCATTGGCTCTGATAAGATTTTTCGCTGATGTGTTCCAGAGAACAAATTCAACAGTATACTCGAGTTCTGCCATGCATCTACATGTGGTGGACATTTCTCTAGGAAAAAGACGGCTGCAAATATTTTGCAATCTGGCTTCTATTGGCCATATTTATTCAAGGATGCCCAAGATTTCTCAAGGTCGTATTCCCGATGTTAGGCACTCAGGAGCATAACTAAGAGAGATATGAAGCCCCTAAACCCAATTCTTCCTGTCGAAATCTTCGACGTTTGGGGGCATCAATTTCATAGGACCCTTTTTCCCTTCATTTGGACATCAGTACACTTGCCGTTATTGATTACGTGTCTAAATGGATTGAGGCGATTCCCACCCGAACCAATGACCACAAGGTGGTCATCGATTTTGTCAAGAAAAACATCTTCAGCAGGTTTGGGATTCCAAGGGCCATCATTAGTGATGGTGGCACCCATTTTACTAATGCCCAGTTCCATAAGTCGCTAGCTAAATACGGGGTTAATCACTGAATTTCCACACCTTACCATCCTTAGATGAATGGACAGGTCGAGATCTCCAATCGGAAGATCAAGAATATTCTGCAGAAAATGGTTAGGCCTAATCTCAAGGACTGGACTCAAAAGTTGAGGATGCTCTTTGGGCCTACCGTACAGAATATAAAACTCCCATAAGCATGTCTCTATCTCATCTAGTGTATGGAAAGGCATGCCATTTACCCGTAGAGATTGAGCATAAGGCATTCTGGGCAATCAAGCAATGCAAGTTAGATCTGAGTTTAGCTGGGAAGACCAGGAAACTCCAACTATCTGAGTTGGAAGAGCTTAGAAATGATGCATATGAGAATGCCAAGATCTACAAGGCTCGGACCAAAGCTCTACATGATCAATTGATTTCCCGCAAGAGCTTTGAGCCGAACTAGAAGGTCTGCTTATTCGATTCTCGACTTAAGCTCCTTCCCGACAAACTTAGATCGAAATGGAACGGCCCGTTCATTATCGACTAGATTTTTCCAAATGGAGCCGTTCAGATCTCTGACCCTAAGACGGGTAACACATTTAAAGTCAAATGGTCAATGTCTGAAGCCTGTTATTGACCATACTCTTCGAGAACCCGTCTTAGACACGATTGCTCTAGCCATATTGTGACTTCTTTGGCTAGACTTCGCCTAGCTAATGGCATTAAACTCAGTAGTTGTACATATGACACAAAGCTGACTTGAGATTCATATTCAGGTGATATCTTTCATACTCTACCCTTTATTTCATGTCTCTTTTTCTCAATGTGGACATTGCATCAACTAGGCATGGGGGGGTGGATTCATTTTTGAATCATTTTTTCAACTCTGTGAAATTCTTGTAAATTGTATTTCTCTTCTTATATATACAAAAAAAAATTGAATTAGGAAGGAATACTTGGACATTAGGACTTTTCAATCTTAGAAAATATTACATTAGGATCTGAACACAAAGACCCTTCAGGTCTTCGGACATAATCAGCTTGTGTATCCACTAAAATGTGGATTTATTTTTCGAGTACTCGCCATCTTACTTCTATTGTAATTTGATTGAATAAGTTTGGGTGATAAGTACACTACTTATCAGCCCACCCTCTGATTTGAGGAAACTTTAAGTTTAAAGTATCTACACACTTTCATTTCACTGACTTGTTGATAGACAGTTTTAACGGAAATTGGGTAGCTAATGAACCTTCTAAGGTGATATGGCTGGCAAGTTATCATGGGTAACAGCCCACAGGTAAGTTGTCCAGAGCCCAGTCACTAGACCATTCTCTTCTTGCTACCTTTAGGTAAATCTTAGACCAGGGATGCCACCTACTTAAGAAAAGGAAGAAAAGAAAAAGAAAGTCAAAAAGAAAAGAAAAAAAGAAGGAAAACAAAAGAAATAAGCCACACTTCGCTGCACGAGTATGGCTGGCAAGTTGTCGGTGGTAACAGCTCATCGACTAGTTGTCCAAAACCCAGCTCAAGAAATGCACCTAAAATTCCCAAAACACTTAGGAAGAAGCGGAGAAGTAGAGTAAACCGTGGAGATATACACTAGATTCACCCTTGTGTTGACCCCATAAAAATAAAAGTAGGGAGACAACTATCGGTCGTAAAGATACACCTTTAGGCAGAACTCTCTTTTTAAGGTCACCTAGAGGCGTAGAAATCCGAAGTCTGTTCTAATTGCCGATCAACAAGTTTATCACATTCACAATAAAATGCTTAGAACTTAGGGTTCTCATCAAATCTTGGGTGAGTTGAATGGTCATAGAAAGACACTCTTTAATCCTAAACTCAAAAATCAAAAAAAAGAAAATAGAAAAGAAGAAAAAGAGAATAAGAAATTTTTCGTTTTATAAGGCGAGGGCTTGAGGAGGTCTGCATTTTGGTAGATACCTGGGTGCTGTTGTATCTTTGAAAGTTTAGATCCAAAGTAAAAATGTTCTTAATGTTGAAAATAACTTATGCTCAAAAAATCCAACCTAATTTTTTTATAAAAAGCATGTAGTTATTGCTAGGGACTAGCAAAAGATAGGCATGGGGGTGTAATGTAAACATGTTTATATTACATAAAATGTCTATTTATGAGTGTTCTTAAGCATAGAATTGCATTACATACTATAAATATTGCATAGCATGCACCATCTTGCATTTATATTAGTCTAAATAAAATATAGGTTAATTGTCTCCTTTTTATGGTCAGGGACAAGGCAACTTTTTATTGGGGCTCAGATCGAAGATCCAACCGTACGGATCTAATCAGGGCGACGATTAGAGTTCAATGACTCCAAGATCGCCCTAATCAGATATCTGTAGCATCAGATAGTGATCGAGGAACCCTAGAAGATCAAGGGTCAAGATGGTGTTAATCCACACTTCAGACGACAAATTCGATCACATGGATGGGTTTGAATCAACGATCGTAGCCTAACGGCACAAAAATCAATCCAATCTGATACTTGTGGCACCATCGACAACACTCAGAAGATGGACGGCCAAGATGGCACCATGTGGCACCACTCAGTCAGCCAATCGACCTCACGCACTCGCTGAAGCTCTTCTGGCCAACGCTTCTCCACCATTGGATCAAGATCCAATGGCTGTGAGTCACATTCGCTTGAGTTGTGTGCTTGACACAAACACGCCCGTAGCGCGTTGGTCGAGCACCTCATCCAGACGAGGAGGCATGGGATTGAGCCCCTGCATGCCTCAAATTGGAGTGGGCGTGCGGGCGCGATTAGCCAAGTGATCAAGATCCAACAGCGCTACGTGGCCGATAACGCCCACGTCCTATCTAAGACCCCGCGTGACGCGGGATCTCACGCGCAAGGCATGCTATTGAGGCGCAGCGAGGAGAGCTCTCAGCCGTCCGATCTCACCATCAGACGACCAAGATTTGATGGACGTGGAGCACGCATTGAGGTGCGGAGGGCAAGCAGGCGCGCGAGTGCTGCCCACAAAGGCCACATTTAGGTCTTTAGTGATGGATTTATCCATCACTAAAGGTCCTGAATTAATGTTTTTCAACATGTAATGACCAAAATGCCCTCACTCCTTGCAACTATAAAAGGAGACCCCCTCCATACAAATTTCTCATCCCTTCCTTCTCTTCTCTCCCTCTCCAAAGCTCAAGAGAAGCTTGTCTCACACCCGAGATGCTCCTCGAGAAAGTCAATTTTTCGCCCCCATTTCGGAAGCGGATCCCGCGACGACGATGACGTGCTGCCTCATTCCCGTTCTTCCTACCTTGACCTCCTTCTTCTCACTCCATTCTTTGTCTTCCAGGCATCGTCTCATCCGGCTCATCCTCCAAGCGATCGTCGAGGAGGATAACTTCTCTCTCCCATTCCTTTTTCTTGCTTTCTAGAGTAGAATTTTTCTGCTTTCTAGTTGTAATAGTTTTCTTGCTTTCTAGTGTAATTTCCCACTTAGTTGTATAAACATTTTGAAGTATCAAGTGGATGTTTTCTCTCTTTCTCTCTTTCTTTCTCTCTCATTCTCTGATTGTTTATAGTGCTTCATTTCATTGTAATTACTCCACTCTTTATGTAAAACACAAAAAATATAATTGAGAATCTGGATCGACGTAGCCCCCTGAGTTCGACCTGGGATTTCTATTCTAGTATAAATTTTATTTGTTGAACCGAGTTCTTCGCTATTCAAGCTACAACGATAGGTTTTCAAAACCAAATTCGATAGCGTAGTTCTTCGCCGTTTCAATAACCCACTTCACGAATGTGCACTTCCGGTCCCTGATGGAAAAGTACGAGGTGTCGCATCGTATTTCGACTCCTTATCAACCCCAAACTAATGGATTGGCTGAGCTCTCCAATTGAAAGATCAATAAAATCTTCAAGTCACAACTCATCTTGACAGGAACGATTGGCCCACCCGACCTCCAGAAACATTTTGGACTTATAGGATTGCCCATAAGACCTAGCTAAGGAAGTCTCCATTTAGGCTCGTGTACAGGAAGGCATGTCACCTTCCAGAAGAGATGGAGCATAAAGCCTACTGGGTAGTATGGAAATGCAATAAAGATCTTACGAAGGTTGGAATCCACCACTGATTACAAATGAGCAAGATTGAGGAGCTACGCAATGATGCATACAAGAACTCACATATCTACAAAGAGTGGATCAAAGCATTCCATGACAAGCACATATCACAAAAATCTTTCCATCCTGGTCAAAAAGTGCTCCTCTTCAATGCTAAGCTTAAGCTCTTCTTGCGAAAACTGAGATCGAAATGGATCATATCTTTTCTAGTCTGGAGGATCTTTGGAAATGGAGCTATTGAAATCAGTGGACTCAGCCATGACTCAAAACCATTTGCTGTAAATGGTTAGAGACTAAAACCATTCCTCGAGCTCACCGATTTGAATCTGGCTGCTGAATCTTTTGATCTCCATTCTCCCTGAGCTGCATTGCGCCTAGCTGATGGCATTAAACTTAGCACTTAACGAGAGGCAACCCATCATTTGAAAAATTCAAGACCCTTCTTACCCATCTCTATGCTAAATTCATATTACACTTTAGGGTTCGTCCATTAGAACAGCCGACTCCACCTTTGATACTTATATCAGAGCTTGAAATCATATACAATAGTTATCCCGACCCGTTCACCCACCAACTAAACCTATTCTAATGTACGATCTAGGATGAACTCGAACCCACCTAATTTACAATGAGGACATTGCAAATCTTAGGCATGGGAAGGTATTAAAGTGAAAAATGCTAACATTCAATTCTTTGAAGGGTTTTGTGAAAAAAAATGGAGAAGATGAAAGGAGAGCTGAATTGAAAATTTTGAGTTGAGGAGAGGAAAAGAGGAGAAAAGAAAAATAGAGAAAAATAAAGCAAAAAGAAAAATTATGTTAGTCCCAGTGATTGAGTATGGAACTTACCTAAGTTCTAGACTTAACCGGATGATGAATTAAGACCCGAAGGGCTAAATCTTATGAGGTAAGTGAAGGATACCGACCTTAGGCCTCTTGGGCCTATTTTAGGGCTTAAACACTCACTTATTTGTTAGAATCTAGACTATAACTCACCAAAATTGGTGGGATTGGCAATGAGATCCTACTCTACCAAATAAGCATCTTCATGGACCAAATCAATGCTGGAATTTCACCAGTGAACTGGAAGTTCTCAATCTCTGAAGCCAGCCAAAAAGCAAGTCCAAACTTGCTTTTTTGGTTCTAATTGAGAGGGAACACCCTCTATAAGTAGGGTTGCATGCTCTTGAGTACATTTTTGTGCCCAATTACATCGGAAAATCCCCAATTCTTCCCTTCTGCCAGTTGATTGCGACACACCTCTGAAGCTCCGTGAATCACCTTTGTCTCCATTTGCCAAGTATAATAGGCTTAGGGTTTCTCTTTCCCATTCATCCCAGGAGCTTCTTAAAAAGCTTCAAGATCTAACACACATCGCTCCCCTCCGGAATCCCCACTTGCTTCCACGTCTCCAACGTACCTTTGATGATGTCCTCTTAGCCTCCTCTCGTGAAATTAGTATAGGGCTTCTCTCTACATCACCTCCAATTCCCTTTCTAGAGCTTCTCAACTCTGAATTCCATCTCCTCCTCCCTGACGCTGGCAACACAATGGCCGACCACCTGCATCGCTGGCCTGCCTCTATCAACCATCTCACTGTACCTCTACCATCTTCCCCAACAACGATCACTGGACCTCCAATCACCTTCACGCTCCATCCACCTCATGAACGCACTCATCAAATCACAGCCACCAACACCTTCGCCTTACTCTAGTGAAGTTTCTCGTATATTTGACTTGGCCCCATTAGCCGTGTTATTGTCGTAGGAACTTCGCCATCGCCGATCTCATTCTTTGACTCCGTTCACCATCCGATAAACTAGCAACCCACCACCACTACTATCAACAAAGGCAAAGTTGAATCAGTAGTAATGCGTCTTCAATTGAGCAAGAAATCAATAGCAACAACTTCAATCAAGTGAAGCCACCTCATGGCAGCATGCGAAGAAGAGAAGGCCTTCAATAGTCCCACATCGTGGGTGTTTATTTTGGAAATGCGTTCATAAGGTTCTACGTGCATAAGTCGATCGCTCAGATCATAGGAGTTGGGTCCCCATGCACGCATATCACATGTGCCCTCATCCGCACTCATGCCATGCAGGTCTGGGCTGAATTGGATTTTGGTCCGAATCGATCTAGTTTGGGTTTGAGAGAGAGAAGAGGATCTAGGTTGGAACGGGGGGGTTTTTCTCTAAAGGAAATTGGTGGTACTTTGGGTTTAAATTGAGAGGGTAATCTGCTCTATTAGTTAAGTCATCTGAAGTATTGAGGTAACATTTGATTTGGTTAAGTATTTGAGGGCTTGACTTGAAAAAAGGCCTAAGTATTAGGCTTACATATGCTAAGTGAACAACCAAATTTTTAGCCTTACATATATTTCTTTTTGGCTCATTGGAAACTTGAATCTCTTATTTATTTTGATGATTGAGTTCATTGCATATTATATTCCATTGTGAATCAGATTATTTATGCTCATTTCTTTTATATTTGATTAGTGGTTGAATAGCCAACAATTTGCTTCTTACAAATGACCTCGGAACTCAATGTTTTTCAAGCACTTATAAATTTAAATGTCGATTCGATTTTCGTCGACTATACTATGACGTGCATATTTATTCTCTTAATTCAACGGAAAGACACATCAACATTGGGTGTCTTAGGTGGCATGTGGTGATGTGGCGAGGATGATTTGGCACAAGATGATTGGATGGAGAAGGAAGCCTTGGATTGATGAGGTGGAAATTGGTGAGGTGGATGACCACATTATGGGTAGGATAAGGTGGCATGTGGAGTAGGGTTAGAGTTATGCTAAGTATGCATATTTATATGTTAACGTGCTTAATTTTACTAGCCTTGTAGTAACAGTTGCATTATAATTAAAGCATATTATAAATAATTACATGCATGCATGATAGGAGTTAGGATTGCATTATTGAGACTAATTATTCATTGATTACTTATTAGGGCTCTTTGTTATGCAAAGTACATGTGTTTAGTCCAGTCATAGTGCTTCAAATTGCATGAGATGAGAGGAGAAGAAAATTTAGGATTCCTATTCCTTTAATTCTACGATTACCTACCTAAACTACCCAACCCAACTTCCCACATTATTAAAACCTAACGTGAGCACTCTTCCTCCAACCTCTTATGTGCCACCTTGCCCCCTTCTAACTCCAACTCATGGCCATGCACTTATGACCATTTAGGAAAACCTAAACCTAATCCCTTTAGGAATCCTACTTGCCTAATCAATGGTTCATCTCTTTTGGTCCCCTTTTTTTGTTTTTGAGTTATACAATTTCTTTTGTCTTTTAGATGATGGTTCAAACAATTAGGTTTCCATAATGGAAATGACAAGTACTACGAGCTTGAAATGAAGGCCACAGAGTGAGTTCACAAGGGAAATGAAGGGTCCCAATGTAATCACGCCAAAGCTAAGGGAATGAGAATCGACAAATAATTAACTTGAGAACATCAAATGAAATAAAAGTGCATCTTATTCCATAAACAGAGAGAGTCACAACTACAAGCTTACTACAACAAAAAAGGTGCTAGTAAAATAATGCTACGCACTAGAGATAATGGCCAAGAGGTGAGCTCATAAAAAAGGAATAGAGTGTCCCTCTTGTAATCACCTAAGGCTGATTACAAGAAATAAAGAAATGTTAATGAAACAACTATAGAAAATGCAACATGGATGTTGGAACCTTGTTCCATATATTTTTTTGGTGTTAACAAAATTATTGTAGATTAATGTTTGCATTTGAGTGATATTTCAAATTTAGGTGAAGATCAAGGCAAATAGAGAATTTTGTCAAGGAGGCATGATGACAAGGAGGCAAGATGACAAGAAGGAGTTGTTGATAGAAGATCATCTGGAGTTTCTGTTGTCTTTTAGATTATATTTTTATTTTATACAATGTATGCCTCTTAACAAAGAATCAAGTATCAGATCAGAAAATTAATTAGAGATAAATTAGGGTTAGTATTGCAATCATTTCCAAAGAACGTTCTTTAAAGTTCAACTTTGTAAAATCTTAAAATTAAGGTACTTGACAGCAGGTACCGATACTGTTCATCAGTACCGGTATATGCAAGGCACAGGTTTGAGCCTGTTAACAACAAGTATCGTTACTAATCAAGAGTACTGGTATCTAATGGCCACAGTTTGAAGACTCAGTTCTAGCCTAGACCTTACAAGTATCGGTACCTATGATGAGTACCGATACAGGTAGGTTACAGTGCCTAGTGAGTCTCAAACTTGGGAGTCACAAGTACTGGTACCCATGATGAGTACCGGTACTAAGACTCTTGTTGTGCTGGCTGCTGGACAACTGTGAGCAACTAGTACCGGTACCAATTAGCAGTTAGCCCAAATCTGAACGGCTGTAAAATTAATTTTGAGAAGATGAATGTTGGGATTTAAACCCCAACGTCTAGTAGATGTATTACTAAGGTTCTAACTCTATAAAAAGACCTTAGGACTCTTAGTTTGCACACAAGAAAGAGAAGGAAAAATATAAGAGCTATATTTCTTATTTCCTCCATATTTTGAAGCAAAGAAATTACTTGCTACTCTAAATCTCTCTACATTTTGCAAACATGCTCACATGTTTCTTCACGTATCTGTGAAGCGATTCACATTCTTCCTAGGTTCTCCAATTGGTATTATTTTTAATCATTGTTGAGAAGCTTAGGTATTTTGTTGTAAAATTTTTGCTTGTCTTGCACCAGTTCTTATTTTGTACTAGAGCTTTTCCTTATTGGATTGTAACAAACCCATTTCTTGTACTTGGGTTGTGGTAACCCATTAATTACCTCGTTTAGTAAATTAATTCCCTCAGGGTTGAGGAAATCGAGTTAAAAATCCTAAGTTGGGAGGCTTAGGTAGTGGAATACCCAAGTGAGTCGGAAACCATTATATATTTGGTGTTTCATTTTTGCCGTTTGTGTTTGATAAACACCAATTTATCATTCTTATGCATTAAAACAAACCTACCTCTTAGGAATTTAACTTCGTAAATAGGTTTCTTGGGATGCATTAAGCATAAATTAGGTTAGACATGCATTTTACATTGTGTTATCTTTTTAATATGTTTTTGTAGGTGTTAGGGATAAGCAGATTATCAGATCTCTAGAACCCTAGCACTCAGGAAGGCAACTGGTGAAGGAGAAGCTCAAACCAGCTAGGACTCAGCTTGATCCAACTCACCATGGCTGGATTCCAGCTCACTTGAACTAGGGTTAGCTCATCCTAGTTCCATTCAACTCATCTCAGTTGAATGGCAGCTCAGGAGAGCTCATCTTAGCTCACCTTAGCTCAAGTCAACTCAGATCTAGATCAACTTAGCTGAGTTTAGCTCATCTCAGCTCCCATTAGTTCACTGGGAGCTCTAGCTAGCTCAGTTGAGATGACTGGAGTTCACCTCAGCTCAGGACTAGCTACATCCAGCTCCACTCAACTCCAGCCAGCTGAAGATGACTTCATCTTAGCTCAAGAAGCTCAAGTCCAGCTCCCGGGCACTCAACTTAGCTCAACTTAGTTGAGCTAAGCTACCTTAGCTACTCCAACTAGCTAGGTCATCCCCGGGAATATCAGACCCAGCTCTCTTCAGCATTATTCTGCAGAAGCCAGCTTGCTTTAGCTTGGCTTAGTTTCTAGCAAAGAACTAGCAAGCTAAGCCAGCTAAAGTAGCTCCATGCCATCTTCTTCAGCAGCTACCAGCTCCAGACTTCTCTTTCTCAGCTCCTCTCCTGTAAACCCTAGCTCCAGATGCCTACTCCTCTACCCTACTATTAGCTAAGCTAGCTTAGCTAAGCTCCAGCTCCCTTGGCCATCCACCACCCTAAAACCCTACCTACCTAGCTCCACCAACTAAGCCCAAATATGACCACCTAAGCTAGCTCCACTTCTACTCAAAGTTAGTGCCAACCCTCACCACCTTTCACCCCTCAACCTCCACCAAAAGGCACCAACAAGTTGGCGTCAAAACCACCGTAACTACCCCACCTCTTTGGTGCCAACTTCCCCTTCCAAGGAACATCCACCATCCACCTCACCCCCCTTTCTAGAAGCCTTCAAGCTGGTGCCAACCCATGGCACCTTTCCATGGTTGGTGCCACTTTTAGGTACCCTTTGGCCACCCATAACCACCTCCATAGCACCCCTTTGGTGGCACCAATCATCATTGGCCTTAGGATCACTAACCACCATCTTAAAATCCCATCCTAGCCATCCATTCCAAGAGCCACCTATAACCCCTATCCTACTCTATAAAAAGACCCTTAATAACCACCATTTTCATCATCTTCCATTTAGTGTAATTCCACCCTACATCCACCATAACTCATGGAAAGGAAAGGAGAAGAAGACATGAAGATTAAGGGGGCATCCTACTCGCCCCCTTGGGGACTTCTTCCCCTTCTTTCTTCTTCCTTGTGCCACGCCAAGGAGGAGAAAGCTCTTCAACTTGGTGAAAAGCCAAGCATTGGAGGAGAATTGAAGGTGGAACCATCCACCTTGGAGAGCATAAAACACGCCCCCATTGAGGGCTTGTCTTGGAGGTCTTCACCTTGAAGGAGCTTTGCAAGGAAGGAATTGGAGGACTTCTTTTCAAGCCTAGGAGCTACTAGGCTTGGAGCAAGAAGCCTCTATCTCTCCTTCACCATCATCATCATCAGGAGGACTAGTGTTTTTAATTTTTGTATTTTTGATTTCTAGTAGTAGAAGAATTCCTCTACTAGGATTTTGTAAAACATTTTGCTCCTTTAGTAAATTTGCCTTTTCTTAATTATTTTTCTCGCAATTTTAATTTTACCTTAGTTTAATCACCCGCTCTCTCTAATTACTCTAGGTTTCCACCTACCTAGGGTGAGCTTAGAGAGAGGAATTACTTGTCACTTAGGTTTAGTTTAGTAATTTTAGGTGTTAGTCATCTTCCTGCCATCAAATCCGCATTGCTTTAGTTATTTCAAACTATAAAAATTGCATATTTGAAAACAACAAAAAGAAAGTTGATTTCCATTTCCGAGTAAGAGATTTGATTTTGCAACATATTGCCTCCATTGACGACCCTAGATACTTCCCTATCTAGGTTTATAAATTCAAAAGCGAATCCATTTTTGTGTGTTGCAGTGACTTTAAACATTACTTTTACAAACCACGCAAAAACGTGATCAGTGTTATTTGCAATTTTTTTTTACCACACTATTCATCCCCCTTCTAGTGTGCTTATGTTCTTTAGATCCTATAATGGAGCAATGCTTTCGTATGGATTCACGCACTTAAAATGCAACCACTTGGAGCCTTCACAGAGTAGATGAAGAGAGTGTTGATGGTGGTAAGGTGGAGCTAAGGGTGGTGGGTATGGTGGCATGGGGATCCATAGAGGTAGAGATGGTGAGGCATGAAGAGTGAGTGAAGAGTAAGGGAGGGGGCTAATGGTGGTGTTGGGTGGGGGGGCATATGATAAATGCCAGTTTATCATCATTCTTATGCATTCAAACAAACCTAGCTCTTAGGATTTTTGCTCCGCAAATGGGTTTTTGGGCTGCATTTAGGCATTAATTAGGTTAGGCAAGCATTGCACTTATTATTGTCTTTTTTAATGTGTTTTTGTGGGTGTTAGGGATATACAAATTGCCAGATCCCTAGAACCATAGCACTCAGGAAGGCAACTGGTGAAGGAGAAGTCCTCACAAACTGGAACTCAGCCTGATCCAGCTCACCATAGCTAGAATTTAGCTCACCTGAACTAGGGTTAGCTCATCCTAGCTCCATTCAGCTTATATCAGCTGAATGGCAGCTCAAGAGAGTTCAACTTAGCTCATCCTAGCTCATGTTAGCTCAGATCCAGCTTAACTTAGCTGAGTCTAGCTCATCCCAACTCCCATGAGTCCACAAGGAGCTCTAGCTAGCTCAGCTAAGTTGACTGGAGTTCACCTCAGCTCAGGTCCAGCAACAGTCAGCTCCACTTAACTCGAGACTACTGAAGATGACTTCATTCTAGCTAAGGAAGCTCAAGTCCAGCTCCTAGGGACTCAGCTTAGCTCAACTCAGTTGAGCTTAGCTACCTTTGCTGCATCACCCAGCTTGATACTCCCCGAGAGAACCAGACCTAGCTCACCTCAGCTCAATTTAGTAGAAGCCAGCTCACTTTAGCTTGGCTTAGCATCTAGCAAAGAACTAGCAAGCTAAGCCAGCTAGAGTAGCTCCATGCTAACCACTTCAGCAGCTGCCAGCTCCATTTCAAGATCCAGACTTCTCCTCAACTCCTCTCTTCAAACCCTAGCTCCAATACCTCCTCCTCTACTCCACTACTAGCTAAGCTAGCTTAGCTTAGCTTAGCTTAGCTATGCTCCAGGTCCCTTGGCAATCCACCACTTAAAAACCTGATAAACGCCAGTTTATCATCATTCTTATGCATTAAAACAAACCTAGCTCTTAGGATTTTACTCCGCAAACGGGTTTTTGGGCTGCATTTAGGCATAAAATAGGTTAGGCATGCATTACATTTTTTATTGTCTTTTTAATATGTTTTTGTGAGTGTTAGGGATGTACAGATATATAGATCCCTAAAACCCTAGCACTCAAGAAGGCAAATGGTGAAGGAGAAGCCCAGACTAGCTGGAACAAAGCCTAATCCAGCTCACCGCAGCTGGAACCTAGCTTACTTGAACTAGGGTTAGCTCATCCCAGCTCCATTCAGCTAATCTCAGCTGGATGGTAGCTCAACAGAGTTCACCATAGCTTACCCTAGCTTAAGTTAGCTCAGATCCAACTCAACTTAGCTGAGACTAGCTCATCTCAGCTCCCACTAGTCCACAGGGAGCTCTAGCTAGCTCAGCTAAGTTGACAGGAGTTCACCCCAGCTCAGATCCAGCTACATCCAGCTCCACTCAGCTCCAACCAGCTGAAGAGGAATTCATCCCAGCTCAGGAAGCTCAAGTCCAACTCCTGAGGACTCAGCTTAGCTCAACTCAGTTGAGCTAAGCTACCTTAGCTGCCTCAACCAGCTTGATTCTCCCTGGGAGCACCAGACCTAGCTCACCTTAGCTTACTTTGGTAGAAGCTAGCTCACTTTAGCTTGGCTTAGCAACTAGCAAAGAATTAGCAAGCTAAGCCAACTAGAGTAGCCCCATGCCAGCCTCTTCAGCAGCTGCCAGCTCCAGCTCCAGCTCCAGACTTCTCCTCCTCAGCTCCTCCCTCCAACCCTAGCTCTAACACCTTCTCCTCTACTCCTCCATTAGATAAGCTAGCTTAGCTTAGCTTAGCTAACAACCAGCTCCTTGGCCATCCACCACCTTCAAAGTCAACCCTAGCTAGCTTCACCAACTTAAGCCTACTTAAGCTAGCTACTCTACTCAAGTTGGCGCCACCTCCTAGCCATCCCTTCACCCCATTATCTCCACCAAAAGACACCTTAAGTTGGCACCAAAAACTACCCGTAACCACCTCTATATTGGCGCCAACTTTCAGCCCTTAATCCACCCTACACCTACCCACATAAGCCATCCTAGTGATCCACCTAACCCCCCTTCTAGAATCCTTCTTGGCGCCAACTTAGACCCTCTTCTAGAAGCCATTTTGGCACCTATATCAAGGGGTGTCAACCCCCATAACTACCCCCTTGTTGCCTCTTAAGGTGGCCCCAAACACCCTTGGCCATTGGATCCTTAACCACCTCCATCATTCCATCTTGGCCCTCCATTTCAAGGGACACCTTAGCCCCCTTCCTATTCTATAAAAACCCACCACCTACCACCATTTGGGGGCATCCTCCCTTAGTGTATTTTTCTACCTACATCCACCTATACCTATGCCCAAGGAGAAGGAGTAGAGAAGGAGATTAAAGGGGCACATCACCAGCCCTTTTGGTGCCTTCTTCTCCCCACTCTCTTCAACCTGGGGCACGCCAAGGAGGAGGACTCTTCCACTTGAAGAAGGACGGCCAGGCAAAGGAGAAGGACCTAGGGTGGACGTCCACCCTTGGAGAGAAGCTTAGGGAATGCCCCCTTAGGGCTTGCCTTGGACGACATCACCTTGGCGGAGCACTGCAAGGAAGGAGTTGAAGGACTCTTTTCAAGATTGGGAGCCACCAACCTTGGAGCAAGAAGCCCTCTTCTTCACCATCTATCTAGAGGATTTGTGTTTTCTTTTCTTATTTGCATTTTTCTAGTAGTACAAGCTTTCCTCTACTTGGCCTTTTGTAAAACACTTTATCAATTATCTAGTTGCCTTCTTTGCATTTCTTGTTTGCATTTCTATTAGCTTATTTTCAACATTCTTCACTCCCTCTCCCTAATTATTCTAGGCCTCCACTTGCCTAGAGTGAGCTTAGGGAGAGGCTCTACTTGCCACATAGAAGTAGCATTTAAATTGAAGTGTAAATCACTTTTTCCGCCATCAGTTCGCATGTTGCCTTAGCTTAAAAAAAAGAAATGATACATTGAAAAAAAAATACCAAAAAGAAAGTTGAGATTTATTCCGAGCAAGAGAATCAATTTTGCAACCATATTGCCTCCTTGGACGACCCTAGATACTCCCCTATCTAGGAATATAAATTTAAGAGCGAAAGCGGATTTACGCGTTACAACGACGTATTTTAACAAACTGCATGAATTCGCTATCACTTTTTGGCGCCGTTGCCGGGGAGGCACGGCTTTGCATTAATTAATTTTCTCTTGCTTAAAGTGGATCTCATCCCCTTCTCTTTCTTTCTTTTGTGTGTGCAGGAACTACAGAGAGAAGGCGGGAATCTGGAAGCGAGAGCTCAAAGTTCCTTTTCTTCCCGCGAAATTCAGGTTGGTTCCTCTTTTTGGTCACATAATTAATTAAAACTACCAAAAATATATTAAACTTGGCTTTCAGGATCCCAAAAAACTTAATTAAGTGGAGTGGTGCATTATAAAATCCATTGTTTGCTCGTATGCTTCTTTAACACCACTCCATTGCAAGTATTGGTGTTCTATTTTTCGGGTCCAGATTTCTGTCCGGACTTGAAAAATCGATTCCTAACATCACAAGCCTCCTAAAATCATAAAATTTCATAGAGTGATTCCCAATTAAGTTTGGAACATCTTTTCCAAATTTCAGATCAATTGGATTTGTATTTAATTTTTACAAATTCTTGGATTGCAGAGGGGTCACACCCCTTAATCTTCCTATTTTGCTACTGTTTGTGAATTTTTAGAATTTTTATACTCATCAATTTTTGTGAATTTTAGTTTTATGGAATCCTTGTGAAATTTTACACATCATATAAAATTACAAAAATTTTCTGAGGTCGGTGGTAATACTGAAAAGTCCACAATACCCACGGGTATCATTTCTGGACTTTGACACCAGTACAATTAAAAATTTAAAATAATTATCAAACAAATTCTTAAAATCTTTCAAAAATATTTTTTGGAATGCTTGTTTGATTTTGTTCAATGTAGTGGTGTTGTTTGACTTGTTTGGACCACTACTTAATTCTGGAAGCCTAAAAATAATTCATTGGTAGTAAAATTTCTGTCTTAGGGAAAATTGGCTTAGGGTTTCTTCTTTCTTTTTAGAGACTCAATTGAAAGGAAATATACAATCACCCATACAACTTGTTTTCCTTTGATTGTGGATCTTCAAACTTGTTTGAAAATTTAATTAGAAAAGCCCTAAAACACATTTGATTAAATTGAATCCTAAACGACATAAATACAAGAAAATTGTGTGACAACTTGATTTTCATTGAAGCCACTCTCCAATTCCTGCACACACACAAAAAATCAAATAACAGGGCAACAACCCAATAAACGCCCTCCACATTCCGTGTGCACTATATCATCCTAGACCTAATTAAAACTTGTAGCAACTTGACCCCTAAGGCTTTATCAACTTAGGCTTGCTATTTAGGTCTTAAGTTCTCTTTAGTTAATACCAATTCTGTCATCTGTATCTGGTGTTCAGGCTGAGGGGCTGTGTCAAACGACCAGGCACGGGTTTGTACAAGCACCTGGGGTCTTCCCTATGAAACGTTTGGGCCCAAACCTCCCCTTAAGCAACATGGCTAGATTTGTTGATAGAACGGGTATTCACTATTGACTACTTATTTCCTATATAGACCAAGTCTTAGGTTATTATTAGGGAGTCACATTTAAGTTAGGTCTAGTTTTATTTGTTTGAATTTCACACTTTCTCTCATTCTTTCTCATTTCCTCCCCTCCCGTTCTTCCATTTTATGCACGGGCGGCGGTCTCAAAATCCGCACTTGAAAGGACCATTTGACTTCGCCCCCCACGTAAAAAGATCACTTTTTCTATCTTCTTCTCCTGAAAAAATGGAAACACAACAAAATAGGTCCACTGACCCTTCCACGTCCACCTCTAACCCCACCACTAACCCTAATTCTAACCCTTCCACCCAAAACCCAACCACCAGTAACTTCCCACACTTGGAGCTCCCTAATCTTGAGTTGCCCCACACACAACATCAAGACCCCCTACCTGATCTTTTAAAATTGATGGCCGATCAGATTAATGAATTAAATTCCAATCAACAAACATTGACTAGGAACATCCAAAACCTAGCCAATCCAAGGCCAAACCCACCACCCCGTCAGTAGCCTATTGTTCCTCTAAAAGATTTCTATGATCCGTCTTATTATGAGGAACGACCAGGGGTGGTCATACCGGAGGGGGACTTTGAGATCAAGCCTGCGGTCCTGAACCTAATTAAACACTTTCATGGCCTTCCTAGGGAAGACCCTTTCAGCCACCTTGAAGAGCTAACTCTTCTTGCACAGACAACCCGTTCCCGAAATGTGCAAGAAGACATATGGCTGATGCAGCTTTTTCCATTATCTCTTAAAGATAAGGCCGCTTATTGGTTCAGGACCATTGGCCGACCCATCATAACATGGCCTCAACTCAAGAGCGCCTTCCTCAAGAAATTCTTTCCCATAGGTCGTACCAATTCCTTACGAAGATCTATTACGACCTTTCACCAAAAATCTGGTGAAACTTTCCATGATTCTTGGGAAAGATTTCAAGACCTTTTAAGAAGTTGCCCGCACCACGAGATTCCTTTATGGCAGCTCGTGCAAATCTTCTATCATGGATTAGAAGATCAAATCCGACATTTCGTCGACGCCTCGTGTGGCAGCAACTTTTTAAATAAAGATGCAGAAAGTGCCTATGACCTGTTCGAAGAAATGAGTGAAAACTCATTTAATCAAGCTTCCATGAACACATTTTGCAGAACCCAAAACCTGCAGTTCGGTGTTTATGAAATAGGCACTCAATCTATCCCTGTCACCCAAGACGATCTTCAATTGATTGCTCAAAAACTCGACCAGATGCATATTAATCAAAAGAAAATTGAGGAAAGATTGGCCACATCAACTCAAGCTCCACACCCACATCTAACCCAACCTAACTTTCCACGAAGAGAAAATTTGCACAATCTCAACACTACCCCTGCTGATTATTCTGAGGTTGCCCATGATTCACTGGGGAATTACAACTATCCAGATCTTAACCCCACTCAAAATATTTCTGCCATCCAGGAGCCCTTTAAAAATTCTTCCAATTGGAAAAATTACCCGAACTACTCCTGGAATAATCAAGTTTCCTCCCAACCATATCATTTTAATGGGTATGGGTCGAATCCAAACTTCCATCCTGGGCCATCCCAACAAGATATCAATGCCCAGATGCTGCGAACCCTGCAGGATATGCAAACAAAAATGATGGAAGTAACCCGCAACATCACAAATCTGAACAATCAGATTGGGGTTACTCCCACGCAAAGACCTGTAGGACATCTTCCGTTCCAACCCATACCCAACCCTAATCACCAAGGAAACCATTATATGGGCAGAAATCCACATTATCCAAATCAGCCTCCTCCTAATCCACCACCTCAGCAGCCGCCCAGGTTTCTGCAATCACAGGCCCCCCACCTCCTCTAAATAATAATCCGACTGCACATGCAGTTACTTTGAGGAGTGGGAAAACCACCACTGACCCCGGGCCTTCACACGAACCTGGTAAGATACCTGTGCAAATTGACTCCCCACCTCCCCATCAGGAAGAAAAAGAAAAACAAAAATCTCAAGACAAGATTCCTGTCCCTTTCCCACAAGCTCTCTACCCCACCACCAACAAAAAAAAGAAATCTGAGCCCACTACAGAAGAACTCATGGAGCTATTTGGGCAAGTTCATATCAATATTCCTCTCCTAGATGCCATCAAATATATACTTGCCTATGCTAAATTTTTGAAGGAGATTTATACTCCTAAAAGGCAGGCCAAAAATCTAGGACAGGTGCATCTTTCGGAGATAGTAAGCTCTGTCATACAGAGTAAGCTGCCTCCTAAGATAAAAGATCCGGGGGTGCCTTTAATTTCTATAATTATTGATGACAATACATTTAATTGTGCCCTCCTTGATCTTGGTGCCTCAGTAAATATTATTCCCACGAGTTTATTTGAAGAATTTCATATCGGTGAATTAAAACCCATCGAGGTTACCCTGCAATTAGCCGACCTATCTACAATCAAACCTCGTGGGATTGTCGAGGATGTATTAGTCAAGGTCCAGAATTGTGTCTTCCCTGCAGACTTTCTGGTTCTTGACATTGAGGCACCTGAATCATTACTGGACTCCCCGATAATCCTTGGACGCCCCTTTTTGGCCACTGCAAAGGCAAATATCAATTGCCACACAGGCAAAATGGATATCACCTGTGCAGGCCAAACTATCACTTTAGATATTTTTAAATCCTCCAGGAGATTCCATGGTGATAACTTCTTTGAGGACTCAGATACTGAAATTTCCAATATGGTGGAGGAGACAATGTTAATAGATACCCTTACCAACCACAATTTTTTTGAGGACTCTGATTAAGAATCAGTGGTCGGCGAAATCTGTGATCCGGAAACTTGTCTTGACCCCAAATTTATTCCTGATACCCCCCCTAACCCACCCACTATTCACGCACCTAACTTTTCCACACTAACTTCACCCAATCCTCACCATTCCTTTCCCGACCCCTTTCTTACGGACCTACCACCAACCCCGCCTGAGTTTGGCACCCAACCTAATTTAAACCCATGGCCAGACTCAGGCTACACTTATCATTTTCCATCCAACTTTGATCCCAATATTATTTCTAATCAATTTTCTAGGGATCTAGAAGAAGACACCTTTTTTGCAGGCATCCAAGTGTCCAATTATTTACATGATCTTACGTCTTCCGTGCATACCTTCACGCCCTGCTGAATGGCGTAAAAGATAGCACTGGATGGGAGGTAACCCATCATTTTTTTTCTTGCTTTCCTTTTTTTCTCCTTTTTCCAGGTTTTGTTCCTCCTAAACCCGACCGTTCTTCACTAAGGTGATCCCTTTTCCCTCCTAATGCATGAGGACATGGCATATCTTAAGCATGGGGGTGTTTTTAAATTTAACGATCGATTTAGGATTTTCAAAACCTAAAAACATGCATTTTTGTTTAATTTATTTCCTGCTTGCATATCCAAAAAAATAAAAATGTTCAAAACTTTTTGAGGAAAAATTTTGAAATCGGGACTAAGGTCGAAAAATTCACTTTTGGTACAATGGGATTTAATCTTTAACAAACCAAGGATGAGGATATGGATCTGATCATTAGAATTCCAGGGTCTATTTTAGACAAGATCAGATATCCTTCTATAAAATTCCACCTGAACTCATGATAGTTCAGGTGACTTGATCCTATTTTGCAATATGGAAATTATTTGACTTAGCTTCTAATTCAAAAACTTGCATGTTTTGAGAAACTTCTTGTGTCACTCTTCACACACAAGCCAACACTTAAAAATAACTAAAAATTTGAAAAACTCCCTTGTTTTGACTTAGTGAAAGTCTGAAGCAGATCATTGGTTTGAGTTCCCACTGCCGAGAAGGAGGAAAATGCCTCCTCTAAGGACGTGATGTCAACATGTTACCGCCTCGGCGTTGCTCCATATCTATATTTTATATCTTTAGACGGAGCATTAAAGCACATTTTAGCAGCTCAAGTGTCTTGGACGGTGCTCTACCTATAGTGTCGGAGTAAGAGCTTGAGTTTGTTTGGAGCGCCCCTTTTCACCGCATCGTATTCTGGGGTTGTGAGCTCCTGGGTGGTGTCATGGACAGTGCTATCTTGAAGTACTGGCGCCAGAACCCCCTCGAGGAATGGTAACGGGAATGATGATCCCGACACATCTATTGTAAGACTAAGCTAAAAATAAGCATGGGGGAAAATATATATATATAAATTAACATGCCCTTATAAATGTTGGCTTTTCACAAGCATAGCCACAAGGTTTTAAAGGATTTTGCAAGTTGAGAATCAGATTCATGAGCCAAAAAAATTCCTAAAAACAAACATTTCAAGTCATCTGAATTAACAAGGTGTTAATTTGAGAATTTTTTTGAAGATATATTGATCCCGTTCTATCTAATGGTTGAATCCAAAAATAAATCCCGATGTTTATCTTTAACAAATCCCGTACCTCCAGTGTTTTTAATCTACCAAGGTCCATTGATCTCTTTTTCTCCTCCAAAGTCCAAAAAATTAGATTTCCCAAAAATTCTGTTTTAAGTTTTGCTAAGAGACTAGCAAAAGATAAGCATGGGGGTGTGATAAACGCCAGTTTATCATCATTCTTATGCATTAAAACAAACCTAGCTCTTAGGATTTTACTCCGCAAACGGGTTTTTGGGCTGCATTTAGGCATAAAATAGGTTAGGCATGCATTGCATTTTTTATTGTCTTTTTAATATGTTTTTGTGAATGTTAGGGATGTACAGATATATAGATCCCTAAAACCCTAGCACTCAAGAAGGCAAATGGTGAAGGAGAAGCCCAGACTAGCTGGAACTCAGCCTAATCCAGCTCACCGCAGCTGGAACCTAGCTTACTTGAACTAGGGTTAGCTCATACTAGCTCCATTTAGCTAATCTCAGCTGGATTGTAGCTCAAGAGAGTTCACCTTAGCTTACCCTAGCTCAAGTCAGCTCAGATCCAGCTCAACTTAGCTGAGTCTAGCTCATCTCAGCTCCCACTAGTCCACAGGGAGCTCTAGCTAGCTCAACTAAGTTGACAGGAGTTCACCCCAGCTCAGATCCAGCTACATCCAGCTCCACTCAGCTCCAGCCAGCTGAAGAAGAATTCATCCCAGCTCAGGAAGCTCAAGTCCAGCTCTCGGGGACTCAGCTTAGCTCAACTCAGTTGAGCTAAGCTACCTTAGCTGCCTCAACCAGCTTGATTCTCCCCGGGAGCACCAGACCTAGCTCACCTCAGCTTACTTTGGTAGAAGCTAGCTCACTTTAGCTTGGCTTAGCAACTAGCAAAGAACTAGCAAGCTAAGCCAGCTAGAGTAGCCCCATGCCAGCCTCTTCAGCAGCTGCCAACTCCAGCTCCAGCTCCAGACTTCTCCTCCTCAGCTCCTCCCTCCAAACCCTAGCTCCAACACCTTCTCCTCTACTCCTCCATTAGCTAAGCTAGCTTATCTTAGCTTAGCTTAGCAAACAACCAGCTCCTTGGCCATCCACCACCTTCAAAGTTAACCCTAGCTAGCTTCACCAACTTAAGCCTACTTAAGCTAGCTACTCTACTCAAGTTGGCGCCACCTCCTAGCCATCCCTTCACCCCATTATCTCCACCAAAAGACACGTTAAGTTGGCACCAAAAACTACCCCTAACCACCTCTATATTGGAGCCAACTTTCAGCCCTTAATCCACCCTACACCTACCCACATAAGCCATCCTAGCCATCCACCTAATCCCCCTTCTAGAATCCTTCTTGGCGCCAACTTAGACCCTCTTCTAGAAGCCATTTTGGCGCCAATATCAAGGGGTGTCAACCCCCATAACTACCCCCTTGGTGCCTCTTAAGGTGGCGCCAAACACCCTTGGCCATTGCATCCTTAACCACCTCCATCATTCCATCTTGGCCCTCCATTTCAAGGGACACCTTAGCCCCCTTCCTATTCTATAGAAACCCACCACCTACCACCATTTGGGGGCATCCTCCCTTAGTGTATTTTTCTACCTACATCCACCTATACCTACGCCCAAGGCGAAGGAGAGGAGATTAAAGGGGTACATCACCAGCCCTTTTGGTGCCTTCTCCCCACTCTCTTCAACCTGGGCCAGGCCAAGGGGGAGGACTCTTCCACTTCAAGAAGGACGGCCAGGCAAGGGAGAAGGACCAAGGGTGGACGTCCACCCTTGGAGAGAAGCTTAGGGAACGCCCCCTTAGGGCTTGCCTTGGAGGGCATCACCTTGGCGGAGCACTGCAAGGAAGGAGTTGAAGGACTCTTTTCAAGATTGGGAGCCACAAACCTTGGAGCAAGAAGCCCTCTTCTTCACCATCTATCTAGAGGATTTGTGTTTTCTTTTCTTATTTGCATTTTTCTAGTAGTACAAGCTTTCCTCTACTAGGCCTTTTGTAAAACACCTTATCAATTATCTAGTTGCCTTCTTTGCATTTCTTGTTTGCATTTCTATTAGCTTATTTTCAACATTCTTCACTCCCTCTCCCTAATTATTCTAGGCCTCCACTTGCCTAGAGTGAGCTTAGGGAGAGGCTCTACTTGCCACATAGAAGTAGTATTTAAATTGAAGTGTAAATCACTTTTTCCGCCATTAGTTCGCATGTTGCCTTAGCTTAAAAAAAAAATATGATACATTGAAAAAAAAATACCAAAAAGAAAGTTGAGATTTATTCCGAGCAAGAGAATCAATTTTGCAACCATATTGCCTCCTTGGACGACCCTAGATACTCCCTTATCTGGGAATATAAATTTAAGAGCGAAAGCGGATTTACGCGTTACAACGACGTGTTTTAACAAACCGCGTGAATTCGCTATCAAAACCCTCCTTAGCTAGCTCTACCAACTAAGCCCTACCTAAGCTCACCTAAGCTAGCTCCACTCTACTCCTTTTGGCGCCACCACCTAGCCTACCCACTACCACCAAAAGATAGCACTAAATGGTGCCAAAACCACCTATAACTACCCCAATTTTAGTGCCAAAAATTCCCTCCAAAAATTCCCCCATCCTAACCCTACACCTACCCATATAACCCATCCTAGCCACCCACCCCTCCTTCTAGAACCCTACTTGGCGCCACCTAAGCCCCACTTCTAGAATCCATTTTGGCACCAACATCAAGGGGTGCCACCACCCATAACCACCACCTAGGTAACCCTTGGGTTGGCTCCAATCACCCTTAGCCCTAGGATCCCCAACTATCCCCCATATCCTATCCTAGCCATCCATTCCAAGAGCCACCTATGCCCCCCTTCCTACACTATATATAGCCACCTAACTTCCCACATTTTGATCATCCCTCCATTAGTGTTTTATTCCACCTTAGACCTACCTAGATCTACGACCAAGAAGAAGGAGTAGAGAAGGAGATTAAGGGGACACATCACCTGCCCCCTTGGTGCCTTCTTCTCCCCACTCTCTTCTTTCTTGTGTCACGCCAAGGAGGAGGAATCTTCTGCTTCAAGGAGGATGGCCAAGCAAAGAAGAAGGACTTAGGGTGGACGTCCACCCTTGGAGAGAAGCATAGGGCATGCCCCTTAAGGGTTTGCCTTGGAGGACATCATCTTGGTGGAACTATAGAAGGAAGGAGCTAAAGACCTTCTTTTCAAGCCCAGGAGCTACCAAGCTTGGAGCAAGAAGAGCTTCATCCTCTTCATCACCATCATCATCTAAAGGATTTGTCTTTATTTTGTTTCTCAATTTTTTGTAGAAGCATTCATCTTCTAGTAGACAATTTCCTTTAATATAAAAAAAAAGAAGTTACCTCTTCATTTCTTGTTGCACTCTTTTTATTGCATTGCCTTACTTTATCTTTAATGTAGTTTCACTCCTCCTTTCTAATTAACCTAGACGTTCACGCACCTAGGTTGAGCTTAGAAGGAGGATAATTTTTGTCACTTAGATTAGCATAGTAGGTGTAGTAATTTCTCTTGCCATCAACTTTGCATGTTGCCTTAATTTCAAAAACATAATAATGATACATTGAAAAAGACCAAAAAGAAAGGTGAATTTCATTTCCAAGCAAGAGATGTATTTTTGTAAGCATTTGACCTCCTTGGATGACCCTAGATAACCCACTATCTAGGAAGATAAATTTTAAAAGCGTATCCATTTTTATGCATCACAATGACTTAAAACTCTAAATTAAAAAATCATGCAAAAACATGATTTTTCGCATCACTTTTTGGTACCGTTGCTGGGGAGGCATGGCTTTGCTTAATCTTTCTCTTGCTTGAAGTGGATCTCATCCACTTATTTCTCTTTTCTCTTGTGTGTGCAGGAACTACAGGAAGAAAGTAGGAATTTGGAAGTGAGAGCTCAAAGTTCTTTCTCTCCCAACAATTCTAGGTTGGTTTCTTCTTTCTTGTCACACTTAGCCTAAAAGACTACCAAAATACACTAAACTTGGCTTTCAAGATCTTAAACATCAAATTTTGGTAGAGTGGTACCTTTAAAACCTCATTGTTTGATTGCTTGCCCCATGAAACACCACTCTACCCTAGGTGTTGGTGTTCTATTTTTCAAGTCCAGACTTCTATCTGGACTTGAAAAATTAGTTTCGAACATCACAGGTCTCATAAAATCATAAAACTTCACCCAGTGATTTCAATTCAAGTGGGGAACACCTATTCTAAATTTCAGAGAAATTGGATTTGCAATTAATTTTTAAAAATTCGTGGACTACATAGGGGTCACACCCTTTGATCTTACTATTTTGCTACTATCCATGAATTTTTGGAATTTTTATACTTGTCTAATTTTTGTGAAATTTAGCTTTCTGGAATCCTTGTAAAATTATACACATCACATAAATTCATAAAAAGTTTTGGAGGCCGATGGTGGTAAAGAAAGTTCAAAATACCCACGGGTATCATTGTCGGACTTTGACACCAACATAAATAAAAATTCGAAACAAATACCAAAAAAATTCCTAAAATCTTAAAAAAAAATTTTATGGAATCCTTATTTGATTTTCTTCAAAGTAGAGTGTTGTTTGACTTTTTTAGACCACTACTTAATACAGAAAGCCTAAAAACAATTCATTAGTAGTAATTTTCTATCTTAGGGACAATTGGCTTAGGGTTTCTTTCTAACTTTTTAGAGATTTACATTAAAGGAAATTAATCATCACCAATACAACATGTTTTTCCTTTGATTGTGAAGTTTCAAACTTGTTTGAAAATTTAAAAAGACAATCCTAAAACACATTAAATTAAATCAAATCCTAAAAGACAAAAATAGAAGAAATTTTATGATAACCTGCTTTTTAATTGGAACCACTTTCCAAGTCCTGCACATGCTAAAAATTGAAATAACAGGAAAACAACCCAATCAATGCCCTCCACATCTCGTGTGCACTTCAGTATCCTAGACCTAACTAAAATTTGTAACAACTTGACCCCTAAGGTTTTATCAACTTAGACTTGCTATATAGGTCTTAAGTTTTCTCTAATTAATACCAATTATGTCATCTATATTTGGTGTTCAGGCTGAGAGGCCATGTCAAACGACCAGGTGCAAGTTTGTACAAGCACCTGGGGATTTTAATGGGAAATGCTTGGGCCCAAACCTCCCCTTAAGCAACTTGGCTAGATTTGTTGACAGAACGGGTATTCACTGTTGATTACTTATTTCCTAAGTAGACCTAGTCTTAGGTTAATTTCTAGGGAATCACAATTAAGTTAGGTTTAGAATTTGATTGCTTGTGTGCACACTTCTCTCATCTCCATCTCTTCTCCTCCCCTCCCGTTCTTCCATTTTATGCACGGGCGACGGTCACAAAATCCGCACTTGGAAGGACCATTTGGTTTCGCCTCCCACGCAAAAAGACCACTTTTTCTATCTTCTTCTTCTTCTAAAATTATGGAAAATCAACAAAACAGGTCCATTAACCCTTCCACTTCCATCTCTAATCCCATCTCTAACCCCACTACTAACCCTAATTCTGACCCTTCCACCCATAACCCCCCCACCTTTGACTTCCCGCACTTGGAGCTCCCTAATGCTAATTTGCCTCAATCACAACATCAAGCCCCCCGCCTGATCTCTTGACAATGATGACTAAGTAGATTGCTAAATTAAATGCCAATCAACAAACATTGATTAGGAACATCCAAAACCTAGCCAATCAAAGGCCAAACCCACCACCCCGTCAGCAACCTGTTATTCCTCAAAAAGATTTTTATGATCTGTCTTATTATGAGGAATGACCAGGGGCGATCATACCAGAGGGGGACTTCGAGATCAAGCCTGCAGTCCTGAACCTGATTAAACACTTCCATGCCCTTCCTAGGGAAGACCCTTTCAGCCACCTTGAAGAGCTGACTCTTCTTACACAAACAACCCATTCCCGAAATGTGTAAGAAGACTTATGGTTGATGCGGCTATTTCCATTATCTCTTAAAGATAAGGCTGCTTATTGGTTCAGGACCATTGGCCGACTCATCACAACTTGGCCTTAGCTCAAGAGCACCTTCCTCAAGAAATTCTTTCCCATAGGTCGTACTAATTCCCTACGAAGATCTACTATGACCTTTCAACAAAAATCTGGTGAGACTTTCCATGATTCTTGGGAAAGATTTAAAGATCTCTTAAGAAGTTGCCCGCACCACGAGATTCCTTTATGGTAGCTCGTGTAGATCTTCTATCATGGATTAGAAGATCAAATCTGACATTTCATCGATGCCTCGTGTGGCGGCAACTTCTTAAATAACAATGCTGAGAGTGCCTATGACCTTTTTGAAGAAATGAGTGAAAACTCATTTAATCAAGCTTCCATGAACACATTTTGCAGAACTCCAAACCCGCAGTTCAGTGTTTCATGAAGTAGGCACCCAAGCTATCCTTGTCACCCAAGATGATCTTCAAATGATTGCCCAAAAACTCGACCAAATGCACATTAACCAAAAGAAGATTGAGGAAAGACTTGCCACATCAACCCAAGCTCCACATAGTCCACATCTAACCCAACCTAACTTTCAACGAAGAGAAAATTTGCACAATCTCAACACTACTCCTGCTGATTATTACCAGTATTCTGAGGTTTCCTATGATTCACTGGGGAATTACAACTAGCCAGATCTTAACCCCACTCAAAATATTTTTGCCAACCAGGAGCCATTTAAAAATTCTTCCAATTGGAAGAATTACCCGAACTACTCTTGGAATAATCAGGTTCCTCCCCAACCAAATCAATTTAATGGGAATGGATCTAATCCGACCTTTCATCTTGGGCCATCCCAACAAGACATCAATGCCCAGATGATAAGAACCCTACAGACATGCAGACAAAAATGATGGAAGTAACCCACACCATCACAAATCTAAACAATCAGATTGGGGTTACTCCCAGTCAAAGACCTGTAGGACATCTTCACTCCCAACCCATGCCAACCCTAATCACCAAAGGAATCAATATCCAGGCAGAAATCCATACTACCCAAATCATCCTCCTACTAATCCACCACCTTAGCAACCTCCCATCCTTCCACAAACACAAGCCTCCCCACCTCCTCTAAATAATAATCTAACTACACATGCAGTTACGTTGTGGAGTGGGAAAACTGCCACTGATCCTGAGCCTTCACAAAAACTCGGTGAAATCCCCATCCCTATGCAAATTGACTCTCCACCTCCCCATCATGAAGAAAAAGAAACACAAAAATCTCAAGACACGACTCCTATCCCTTTTCCACAAGCTCTCTACCCAACCACCACTTGAAAAAAGAAATCTGAGCCCACCACAGAAGAACTCATGGATCTATTTAGGCAAGTTCAAATCAATATTCCTCTCCTAGATGCCACCAAATATATACCTTCCTACGCCAAATTTTTGAAGATCTATACTCGTAAAAGGCAGGCCAAAAATCTAGGATAGGTACATCTTTTGGAGATAGTAAGCTCTATCATACAGAGCAAGCTGCCTCCTAAAATGAAAGATCCGGGGGCGCCATTAATTTTAGTGATTATTGATGATACTACCTTTGATCATGCCCTCCTTGATCTTGGTGCCTTAGTTAATATCATTCCCATGATTTTATTTGAAGAGTTTCAGATCGATGAATTAAAACCCGTTGAGGTTACCCTGCAATTAGACAACCGATCTACAATTAAACCTCGTGGGATTATTGAGGATGTTTTGGTCAAGGTCCAGAATTGTGTCTTCCCTGCAGACTTTCTTGTCCTTGACATTGAGGTACCCGAATCTTTATTGAATACCCCAGTAATCCTTGGATGACCCTTTTTGGCCACTGCAAAGGCAAATATCAATTGCCACACAGGCAAAATGGATATCACCTGTGCAAGCCAAACTATCACTCTAGATATTTTTAAATCCTCCAAGAGATTCCATGGTGATAACTTTTTCGAGGACTCAGATACTAAAATTTCAAATATGGTGGAGGAGACAATGTTGATAGATACCCTTACCGACCACAATATTTTTGAGTACTTAGATTCAGAATCAGTGGTCGACGAAATCTATGATTTGGAGACTTGTCTTAACTAAAAATTCATTACTGATGAACACCCTGATCACCTTGACCCACCCACTCTTCCCTCACCCCACCTTTCCACACTAATCTCACCTACCCTCACCCTTCTTCCCCCAAACCCTTTCCATTGGACTTGCCACCAGACCCTCCCAAATTTAGCATTCAACATGATTTAAAACTTTGGCTAAACTCGGGCTACACTTATCATTTTCCATCCAACTTTGATCCCTATATTTCCTCAAATCAATTTTCTAGGGATCCAGAAGAAGACACATTTTATGCAGGCATCCAAGTGTCCAATTATTTACATGATTTTTCATCTTTCATGCATACCTTCACGCTCAGCTGGATAGCGTAAAAGATAGCACTGGATGGGAGGTAACCCATCATTTTTCCTGCTTCCTTTTTCCTTTCTTTTTTCAGGTTTTGACTATCCTAAACTCGACCGCTCTTCACTAAGGTGATCCCTTTTCCCTCCTAATGCATGAGGACATAGCATATCTTAAGCATGGGAAGGTGTTTTTAAAATTTTGACGATAGATTTAGGATTTTCAAAACCTAAAAGCATGCATTTTTCTTTAGTCATTTTATTTTCCTGCTCGCATACCCAAAAAAAATAAGAATGTTGAAAACATTTTGAAGAAAATTTTCAAATCAAGACTAAGATTGAAAACTCACTTTTGGTACGATGGGATTTAATCTTTAACAAACTAGGGATAAGGATATAAATCTGATCATTAGAATTTTAGGGTCTATTTTTAGACTAGATCAAATATCCTTCTTTATCCACCTGAACTCATGATAGTTCAGGTGACTTGATCCTCTTTTGTAATATGGAAAGTATCTGGCTTAGTTTCTGATTCAAAAACTTGCTTTTCTTGCAGAACTTCCTGTGTCGAATTTTACACACAAGCCAATACCTAAAAAAACTACTAAAAATCAAAGAGACCCCTTGTTTTGCCTTAGTAAAAGTCTAAAGCAGATCATTGGTTTGAGTTCCCACCACCGAGAAGGAGGAAAATGCCTCCTTTGAGGATGCGATGTCAACAAGTTATCGCCTCGATGCTACTCCATATCTATATTTCATATCTTTAGACGGAGCATTAAAGTACCTTTTAGCAGCTCAAGGGTCTTGGATGGTGCTCTACCTATAGTGTCGGAGCAAAAGCTTGAGTTTGCTTGGAGCGCCCCATTACACCGCATTGTGTTTTGGGGTTGTGAGCTCCTTGGTGGTGTCATGGACAGTGCTATCTCGAAGTACTAGCGCCAGAGCCCCCTCGAGGTTTGGTAATGGGAATGATGATCCCGACAAATCTGTTCTAGGACTAAGCTAAAAATAAGCATGGGGGAAGAAAAAAAAATTTAAGCCAAAAACATGCCCTTATAAATGTTGGCTTTTCACAAGCATGAACACAAAGTTTTAAAGGTTATTGCAAGTTGCGAATCAGATCCAAGAGCCAAAAAAATCCTGAAAACAAAAATTTCAAATCATCTGAATTAATAAGGGGTTAATCTGTGAATTTTTTAGAGGATATATTGATCCCATTTTTGTCTAATTTTTGGATCTAAAAACAAATCTCGATGCTTATCCTTAACAAATCCCGTACCTCTTTTGTTTGAATCAAACTATGTCCCATAATCTTTTTTCTTCTCAAAAGTTAAAAAAAATTGGAGTTCCCAAAAATTCCGCTTTGTAAAAATTAAAGTTTTGCTGAGACTAGCGAAAGATAAGCATGGGAGTGTGATAAATTCTACTTTATCATCATTCTTATGCATTAAAACAAACCTAGCTCTTACGATTTTTGCTTTGCAAATGAGTTTTTGGGTTGGATTTAGGCATTAATTAGGTTAGGCACGCATTGCACTTTTTATTGTCTTTTTTAATTTGTTTTTGTGAGTGTTAGGGATATACAGATTGCCAGATCACTAGAACCCTAGCACTCAGGAAGGCAACTGGTGAAGGAGAAGCTCTCACCAGCTGGAACTCAACTTGATCCAGCTCACCATAGCTGGAATTTAGTTCACCTGAACTAGGGTTAGCTCATCTTAGCTCCATTCAGATCATCTCAACAGAATGGCAGCTCAAGAGAGCTCATCTTAGCTTAGGTTAGCTCAGATCCAGCTCAACTTAGCTGAGTCTAGCTCATCCCAGCTCCCATGAGTCCACAGGGAGCTCTAGCTAACTCAGTTGAGTTGACTGGAGTTCACCTCAGCTCAGGTCCAGCTACACTCAACTCCACTCAACTCCAGAGTACAGAAGATGACTTCATTCTAGCTTAGGAAGCTCAAGTTCAGCTCCCAGGGACTCAGCTTAGCTCAACTCAGTTGAGTTAAGCTACCTTAGCTGCCTCACCCAACTTGATCCTCCCCGGGAGCACCAGACCTAGCTCACCTCAACTCAATCAAATAGAAGCCAGCTCACTTTAGCTTGGCTTAGCACCTAGCAAAGAACTAGCAAGCTAAGCCAGCTAGAGTAGCTCCATGCTAACCTCTTCAGGAGCTGCTAGCTCCATTTTAAGCTCCAGACTTCTCCTCCTTAGCTCCTCTCTTCAAACCCTAGCTCTAATACCTCCTCGTATACTCCACTACTAGGTAAGCTAGCTTAGCTTAGCGTAGCTTAGCGTAGCTTAGTTTAGCTAGGCTCCAGCTCCCTTGGCAATCCACCACCTAAAAACCCTCCTTAGATAGCTCTACCAACTAAGCCCTACCTAAGCTCACCTAAGCTAGCTCCACTCTACTCCTTTTAGCGCCACCACCTAGCCTACCCACTACCACCAAAAGATAGCACTAAATGGTGCCAAAACCACCTACAACTACCGCTATTTTGGTGCCAAAATTTCCCTCCAAAATTTCCCCCATCCTAACCCTACACTTACCCATATAACCCATCCTAGCCACCCACCCACCCCTCCTTCTAGAACCCTACTTGGCGCCACCTAAGCCCCACTTCTAGAATCCATTTTGGCACCAACATCAAGGGGTGCCACCACCCATAACCACCACCTAGGTAACCCTTGTGTTGGCGCCAATCACCCTTAGCCCTAGGATCTCCAACTATCCCACATATCCTATCCTAGCCATCCATTCCAAGAGCCACCTATGCCCCCCTTCCTGCACTATATATACCCACCTAACTTCCCACATTTTGATCATCCCTCCATTAGTGTTTTATTCCACCTTAGACCTAACTAGATCTACGGCTATGAAGTAGAGAAGGAGATTAAGGGGACACATCACCTGCCCCCTTGGTGCCTTCTTCTCTACACTCTCTTCTTTCTTTTGTCATGCCAAGGAGGAGGAATATTCTACTTCAAGGAGGATGGCCAGGCAAAGGAGAAGAACTTAGGGTGGATGTCCACCCTTGGAGAGAAGCATAGGGCACACCCCATAAGGGTTTGCCTTGGAGGACATCATCTTGGCTATACTATAGAAGAAAGGAACTGAAGATCTTCTTTTCAAGCTTGAGAGCTGCAAGGCTTGGAGCAAGAAGAGCTTCATCCTCTTCATCACCATCATCATCTAAAGGATTTTTCTGTATTTTGTTTTTCAATTTTTTGTAGAAGCATTCATCTACTAGTAGACAATTTCCTTCAATATAAAAAATAAGTTGCCTTGATTTCTTATTGCACTCTTTTTATTGCATTACCGTGCTTTATCTTTAGTGTAGTTTCACTCTTCCTTTCTAATTAACCTAGACCTTCACGCACCTAGGTTGAGCTTAGAAGGTGGATAGTTTTTGTCACTTAGATTAGCATAGTAGGTGTAGTAATTTTTCCTGCCAACAACTTCGCATGTTGCCTTAATTTCAAAAACATAAAAATGATATATTGAAAAAGACCAAAAAGAAAGGTGAATTTCATTTCCAATCAAGAGACATATTTTCGCAAGCATTTTGCCTCCTTGGACAACCTTAGATACCTCACTATCTAGGAATATAAATTTTAAAAGCGTATGCGATTTCACGTGTTACAACAACTTTAAAAACCCTAATTACAAATCACGTGATTTTTCGCATCAGCGTAGGATACCCTAATGTATGTTGCAATGGAGAGGAGAATAGAGTAGAGGAGGGGGTAGGGTTGGAATGGTGAGGGTGTATGTGTTAAGAATGGAAGGAAAGGGGTTGTGTGCAAAGGATAGGCTTTTTATAGATAAGGGAAGGGGGGGTATCTAGGGTTTGGTGGAGGCCTCTAGAATACTCTAGAGTTTTCTATAAGGTGAGGGAATGTGTGCACATCCATGGTAGAGAGGTGAGTGTAAGGTGGAGGTGAGTTGCAGAGGGGTGGTGAGGTGGAATGGTGACTAAGATGATGATGGGGCGAGGTTTTAGTTGCACTTTTAGGAGAAGGTAGGCAGTGTCTCATAGGGTTTATGGGTGTGGTTGAGGATTAGAGTGGAGTTTGGGATTGGGGTTAAAAGATGGTTACTTCTACAGGTTGTGCGGATTCAATGTGAGCTCCCCATATAGCCTTGAGATGCATGGGCCTTGTTCTTTATTTGGTTCCTCTGATCCTATAATCGAAGATGCCCATGTGTCAACATAATTATTCAATATTAATTCTAAGTGTAGGAATTTGGGATCTATTAAAGATAATGTGATCTGATGGCTACGTGTACAAACAAACTCAATGTGAATATTAGTAATAACAAAAAAATTTGTACAAATATTCAAACAACAAAGGACACAAAAAATATAGTGGTTCCCCACTCACTCAGGTACTCCACTACCTAAGCCTCCCAGCTTAGGATTTTTAACCCGATTCCCTCAACCTTGAGGGAATCAATTTACTAAATGAGGTAATTAACGGGTTACCTCAACCCGAGTACAAGAAATAGGTTTGTTACAACCTAATGAGCAAAAGCTCAAGTACAAATAAGAACTGGTGTAAGTTAAGTAAAAATCTTACAAAAAAATACTTAAGCCTCTTGATGGGAAGAGCATCATGAGCCCTAATTAGCTCATTTTGACCCAGAAAGGAGAACAAAAGCTCCTACATAACCAACTGGAGGTCCTAATTCCATGAATAATCATTCTGAGATAAAAGTAAGAAACAAGGGGTAAAACTATAATTTTACCATTGCAGTACAACAACGGGTTTTCTCATGGGCTAAACATAGGTCAAATGGTCTTAACATGATAAAAAGTGGGTTGGTTCAAATAGAAAAGGGTTCATGTGAATTCTAGGAATTAAATGACTTCTTGTAACCCTAAAATAGACTCACTTGATTTAACAAGGTTCTGGTTAGGATAAAATTCACCTAAATCCTCTAAAAATCATGGAAAAATATTCTTTAGGGTTTAGAACCTTCAATTTGCCCCCTAGAACCTATTTTGACCTAAATTGGTGTCTCGGACAAATATTTGCCCTAAATTGGGTTTCTACATAAATTACCTAGTCAAACATGGTCAAACCCAAAATCCAACTTCACCATTGGATTCCTTTGGTCAAAAGTAGGTTTGTACCAAAATTTGGACCTAACGGGAATTCATCTTGACCTACTTTGTAAACAGGTCCAGCCTAATTACATTTCTACCCCTATCTTTTGAAAACCTCGGCAGAAACCCCCTATCTTTGTCTTCATTCTTTGCAATTAGGTCCCTCCATCATTATAGCGGAGGGAATCCTACTACGACGAGATTTCAAGGGCAAGATCTCTCTGATTTCTCAGAGAATCCCCTTCAAAATTGAAAGGGAGATTCTTTAAGAAATCTCCTCAAGTTTGAACATAATTCGAGGCTCTATTTGGTACCCAATCTCTCATGCGAATGCATGAGAGATTCTGGTCTCCTTCAAATTTCCATCTCCGGTGAGCTTGCCGTGCTTGGAAGCTTGGCTTCCAAGCACAAATCTTTCCACCAAGGCCTATAAAAGCATACCCAAATCACCCTGCATCTCCCAAGCTTGACATTGGCCAAAGAATCCCTCTAATTCGTCTCTTCCTCCTCCAGCCAGTGGCTTAGCAAGCTCTGGCGACCTCCCTCTCTTTCCCTCGTCGCCCAGCCACAATACCAGTGGCTGGGTCCTCTTCCTCATGTTCCTCCGTGTCGCGCTACACCCACCGACGCCTCTACAACCCCTTCATCATCGCTGTCCACCCCCCACTGAGCGCTTCATCTTCGGCAACGGCAATACGAGCCGACTGCCATCTCTGCCTTATCCTTCATCTCTCTATGCCCAGCTAAGTCCTCTCTCCTTTCTAATCATTTTCCCCTCCTTATCTCTTAAAAACACGCATCGATGCACTCAATCACCCTCAGCTTCTTCATCTCCAGCGAGACCTCCGGGGATGCATCCCTGCCGCTTCACAACTCCGTCCGCCTCGCCAATCGCCTCATAAGCTTAGTAACACTCCACTGATCATAAACCCTCACTTCACTCACCGTGCCACACCACCAAAACACCCCCCGAACACACCCACTATCATGCACACAAGGTGCCTTAGGCACGTACACTCCGGCAACCCCACTCCATGCCGACCCCCACAACACATTCATCATGTCTCGGAGAAGCTTTCTGAGTTCTCTGACAAGGCTGCGAGGCTGTTTTGCGTGTTAGCAAGTTTGGACGCAAGGAGCTTGCTTGCAAGCTCCCTCCAAGTCTTCTCGCTCCAAGTGCATAGCCCCAGGTTGCACGGAATACTTCCGCGCATAGCTCCAGGTAGGCAATTGGTTTTGAAGGACTTAGCAGCCGCTGCAATCAAGTGAAGACTCTTGCTGCGGATGCATATGATGGGAGGTGGGAAGATAGTCCCACCTCGGAAGCTATTGAAGCACCGCTGTTGAATAAATTGAGAAAGTGCATTAGGCTTATCGCCTCCTAACCACGGGGTGAGGTCCCACTCACCCTCCCACCGCCTCGTCCGTGACCTCGCCTCCACAAACCTGGCTTGTCCTATATACCCAACCCTGCACTCCTGGCCCACCACTGCACATAGGTGGGCCTGGTGCCGGGCGTGTACTCGACCCGATTACCCGAGAAAGCAACTCTGGTAGAGCGAGCCTAAGAGAGGAAGAGGAAGAGAGAGCGTGCACGGGTAGGGGTAGGTTTTTCTCTCTCAGGAAAGGAGAAGAAGAAGAAGCCAAGGAAGAAGAAGGCGGAGGCCAGGGAAAGCTAAGGAAGGAGAAGGCAAGGCTGAAGAGGAAGAAGCTGAAATCAGAGAGGCTGAAGGGCTGAAGAAGGAACTGAAGGTAGAAGAAAGAGGGGCCACCAGAGAAAGAAGAAGAACAAAGGAAGGAGTCACCATAAGAAAGAGGAGCTGCCAAAGAAAGAAAGAGAAGGAAGGAGAAGAAGCTAAAGGTAGAGGAAAAGAAGCAAAGAAAGGCTAAGGCACAGGCACGAGAATAGAAGAAAAGAAAGAAAGAAGAAGAAGGAAGAAAGCAGCCAGAGAGAGAGATCGGAGAAGAGAAAAAGAGAAGAAATAAAGCACTGTAGCACCCATAAGTTTAAGATGTCTGATTCACAAAATCAGACGTCCATTCTTTGTGCTTTCTTTATATACATTGATATTCTATGTTTACATTTATCTTTTTGCACTATAACTCTGGTTTTCATTGCATATTCAATTTCTCAAAATTGTTCTCTTGATTTCTAAACCCCAATTTGCTCCCTGTGTTCGACCTCAAACTTAAAACTTCGAGTAATATAATCTATTTGTTTTCGAGTGCTTTCGACCTATACTACGACGCATCAATTTTAAAACACTGATTTCGCTTGTAAACATTTTAGCACTGTTGCCAGGGAGCAACGGGCGATTTAGAAATCTTGATCACAATTTCTAATTTGGTACTGACTTGATATATCTCTTTTGTTGTGATTGTTTCAAGGGAGAAGATTCAAAGGAGGACGGCCGCATAGCAAGCACACCCGAGGCAAGTAATCTCTGATTAGTCCTTTCACTTAAGCCCCTCATTCTGAAAAGGAAAAACAAGATAAAATCAGTTAGGGCTAGCTACTTTCCATCTTTAGCTAATTCGCCAAAGTTGCCTAATTTTGATTTCAACAACAAATATTCATTTGTGCATCCATTTAAGGTAACTAGGGCTACCACCTTCTTGATTTAGCCCTAGATACCATATTTTTGGCAAGTAAATTGGACCAAAATTAGAGCCAAATTAAGGATTCCAATTTAGGATTTCAGAGGCACACCTTTCTAAGCAAGAATCAACTATCCAAAAAGAGGTGTGCCTAAGCCTTGGTTGAAAAGACTTATTCAAGAGAAACCCTAAAATTCAGGGTCTTAATTTTACTTGAATCCTAAAAGAAAGGACCTAAAGCTTCTCAAAGGACAAATAGGTGAAGTTGACCTCTTGTTGGGTCAACCAACCTTAAAATTAGGTCACTTTTGCACTCAATACATCTAAAGTTCAAGTGAAATCTTAAGCACCTTTGCTCTTAAAATAAAAGTGGTAGACTTAAGAGGTCAAAGTCCCCATTTTGGTCTACTTGGAATCTCAGTGACAAGAGAGTTCAGGTGGGGGAAACCCTGTAACTCGTAGGGTCACTCTACTGTGCAGGGGTCTTTGTGGGACTCTCCCTCTCTGGCTGCCCAGGTATTTCTCAAGTGGACGGCTTTCTGACTAAGGGGTATCATTCGCCTCGAACCTCTATAGTCATCCAAATTTTTGGGTGTCTTGATTGGGTCCAGCACATTCTACTCTCATCCAAACCATCAGTGCATGTTCGGTAGGAGGTCCTTAAGACCATCCTTAAGACCTCTTTTAGTGATTCACTCCCGCCGAGGCCAAGCCTCGATGTCCGTGTTTGTGCAACAACCCCACCACATAGGCATCTCCTCTAATTTGTCAAAACCAAATTCTCCTTCTTCCATCATCATGGCACAACCAGTAGAAGAAGAGAATAATCTTGAAAACCAACTCCAGCGCCTGAATGATCTATTTCAAGCCTTTGTAAACCCACCGCAACGTCCTATGATGTGAGATCACTACAATCCTGCTGTGGTGGCGATCGAACCTCGAGTCCAAATCCCGATTGGAGGTCTTGATTCTGAACTCAAGCCCAACATGATTCATGCTATTCCAAAGTTTCATGGGCTTAATTCCGAGGATCCCTTCCAGCACATCAAAGAACTTAAACATTTGGCCCAGACCTTCAGGTCAGATGTCCAAAATCAGGATATTCTTCTTATGAAGATGTTTTCCTTCTCTCTCATGGACAAACCAGCTCACCGGTATTCGACTCAAACGGGTCCAATCAACACGTGGGTTGAATTGTAATCCGAATTCCTGAAAAATTTCTTCCCAGTTGGTCGGACTAATGCCTTACGACACCAGATCACACACTTCACCCAGCAATCTAGAGAACCTCTTTATGAAGCATGGGACCATTTCTTGGATCTCATGCGAAAGTGTCCCCATCATGGAGTTCCTAAATGGGAACAAGTCCAATCTTTTTACTAGGGACTGCATGAATACATCCACTTATTCTTCAATGCAACCTACGGAGGAAATATCATGGGTCAACACGAAGACACTGTGTGGGAGATTCTCGAGAATATGTCAGAGAACTCCATCAATAATGACTCCATGGGCTTATTCGACCGGACTAATGCCCGTGCATTGACGAATCCAAGGGGAGCACATGAGACGCATGGCCTATCCGCATCCGTCAACTTGGAACTGATGGCCAGTCGGTTGGACAAGTCTCTATCATCGATAAGAAGGTGGATGAGTTGACTCAACATCTACAGCAAGCCACCTCTGCGTGAAACCTGTTTGCACAGCCGCCTCTTGGGAGGGAAGCTGTGCATAACATCTATCACCGATCTTCTCAGGGGATGGACCCGTATCCACCCTCATCTGACTCTAAGATCAGAGGAAACTCCGATCCAACCTACTCTAGTTGGGGGAACTTAGAACCCTCGTACTCTGACTTTTTTGTGGTTCCTTAAACCTGCGAGGACCTCAACACCATCCAGAATGAACCATTCTCTAATACCTATAACCCTGGATGGCAGAATCATCGTAACTTCCTATGGGCAAGAAATAATCAGAATCAGAGACCACCATATTAACCCCATCCACAAGCTCCTTGTCCACATCAGCTGCCTTAGCCTCGGCCCAACCCCACCTATCTATCTGGGCCAACCCAAACAGATCAAATGACTCTTATCCTTCAAACTCTGGCTGACATTCAGAAGACAAATGCGGCTATGCAAAAACAGCACAAGGATGAGATCACAGAGGTTCATAATCAACTCGCCCAGATGGTGAATTTTCGCCAACCTGGCACACTCCCTTTGCAACCTCTGCTGAATCCAAATAACGTGCCAAACCAGAGGCGTGTTATGAACCCAAATCTGGGCCAAGCCCACATGATTTATCAGGCCCCTTCTGTTCCATGACCCGACGGGATGGAAGCCTCGAAATCGTATGTGGGATTTCAGCAGCAGCCACCAATTTTACCAACTCTGAACCAAAACCAGGCAGGACTAAATTCTGTAACAACCCATAGTGGCAAAGCAACACAAGACTCACCTTATCCAAGCCACTTTTAGCCTGGTAGTAACCCAAGTCCTAGGATAGTTATCCAGGACACCCCTATCCCAAATCAAGAACCTATACCTATTCTAGAGGAACCATCCAAGGTTCCATTTCCCGAGGCCTTGACCAAGGGAAAAAGGACAAACAAACCTGTGGCTCATGAGGAGGATTTGGTCAAGTTCTTTGAACAGGTCCATATAAACATCCCAATGATGGATGCAATCCGCCACGTACCGACTTAAGCATAATTTTTTAGGGACGTGTGTACACCCAAGCATAAGCCGCGAACCAAAAGTGGGAGTCCAATCGTACTGTCAAAGCAAGCCAACTCTATAATTTTGAGCAAACTCCCACCTAAGGCAAAAGACCCAGGTACTCCCCTGATTTCCTGTACCATTGGTGATACCCAATTTGATAGAGCTCTATTAGATTTAGGAGCCTCCATAAACCTAATACCTACATCCCTCCTTGACCACCTTGAGGAATCTGAGCTTAAACCGACAGAGGTGACATTGCAGTTGGTTGACTGATCTATTAAGTCACCTAAAGGAGTTCTCGAGGATGTCATCGTTAGGGTACAGGATTTCTATTTCCCGGTGGATTTCGTAGTCTTGGATATGGATGCTCCAGAAAACCCAAGGGATACACCAATTATACTACGTAGACCCTTTCTGGCCACTGCTAGGGTCAATATAAATTGTGAGGAGGGCCAAATTGAACTGAAATTCGAGAACCAAACACTAAAGATTGACATCTTTAAGGCCCAACAAGGGATTAATTATGGTGTTATAGAACAAATATGTGATATCAAGGCCGTGGTTGATGAACAGTATATTGAGGACAACTTGATTACTTCCAATCAACCACATGGGGACAAAAACCCGCAATCAGAGGAGTCCGAATATGACTTAGATACACCCATAACTCATTCCCTTACTCCTGACACACACCCTAAACCACCCACTACTGCTGATAACCCCGTTCTAGAACTCAAGCCTCTTCCTGACCATCTAAAGTACGTTTCTTTGGGTTCTAATCAGTCGTTTCCTATGATTATCAACTCCAGACTCACACCTAACCATGAATCCCACCTGATTACTGTTCTCCAGCAACATTGTAGAGCCATTGGATGGACTCTCGATAATTTGACTGGTATCAGCCCCTCTTACTGCACACACCATATCTACACCGAAGAGGGCACACGACCTTCCCGTGAAATGCAGAGACGTTTAAATCCTAATCTGCAGGAGGTCATGAAAAAGGAGATCATCAAGTGGTTAGATGCAGGGATCATAGATCTAATCTCCGACAGTCGGTGGGTGAGTCTAATAAACGCAAATTTATCATCATTCTTATACATTAAAACAAACCTGGCTCTTAGGATTTTACTCCGCAAATGGGTTTTTGGGCTGCATTTAGGCATTAACTAGGTTAGGCAAGCAATGCATTTTCTTTTGTTGTTTAATGTGCTTTTGTGAGTGTTAAGGATGAACAGATATACAGATCCCTAAAACCCTAGCACTCAAGAAGGCAAATGGTGAAGGAGGAGCTCTGACTAGCTGGAACTCAGCTTGATCCAACTCACCACATTTGGAACTTAGCTCACTTGAACTAGGGTTAGATCATCCCAGCTCCATTCAGCTAATCTCAGCTGAATGGCAACTCAAGAGAGTTCATCTTAGCTCACCCTAGCTCAAGTCAGCTCAGATCCAGCTCAACCTAGTTGAGTCTAGCTCATTTTAGCTCCCTCTAGTCCACAGGGAGCTCTAGCTAGTTCAGCTGAGTTGACTGGAGTTCACCCCAAGTCAGATCCAGCTACATCCAGCTCCACTCAACTCTAGCCAGCTAAAGAAGAACTCATCCCAGCTCAGGAAGCTCAAGTCCAGCTCCTGGGGACCTAGCTTAGCTCTAGCTAATTGAGCTAAGCTACCTTAACTGTCTCAACCAGCTCAATCCTCCCCAGGAGCACCAGACACAGCTCACCTCAGCTCCTTTCAACAGAAGCCAGCTCACTTTAGCTTGGCTCAGTAGCTAGAAAAGAACTAGCAATTTAAGCCAGATGGAGTAGCCCCATGTTGACCTCTTCAGCAGCTACCAGCTCCATTTCAGCTCCGGACTCTTCAGAACCAGCTCCTCCCTCCAACACCTCTCCTCTACTCCACCATTAGCTAAGCTATCTTAGCTTAGCTATGCTCCAGCTTCCTCGGCTTGTACCACCCAAAAACCCTACCTAACAACTCCACCAACTAGCTCCACCTAAGCTCCACATAAGCTAACCCTACTTGGCGCCAACCTAGCCTACCCACCACCTCCAAAAGACACCAAAAAGTGTCACCAAAACCACCCTAACTACCCCATTTTTGGCACCACTTTTCCCTCCAAAAACCCCCTTCATCTCCACCACACATCTCCCCTTAAACCCATCTACACCATCCACATAATCCCACCTTCTAGAAGCCTCAAAGTTGGTGCCAACCCATGGCATCTCTCCATGGTTGGCACCACTTTTAGGTGCCCCTTGACCAACCCTAACTACCCCCCTTACACCCCTTAGGTGGAGGCAACCATCCTTAACCCTATGATGAACTAACCACCTCTATCTTCCCATCTTAGCCCTCCATTTCAAGAGTCACCTTAATTCCCCCATCCTACCCTATAAAAAGACCACTACCCACCACCATTCAAACCATCCTTGGCTAGCAAATTCACTCTCATACTCTACCTAGAGCCCACACCCAACAAAAAAGAAGAAGAAGAAGATTAAGGGATATTCTGTCCCTTTGGTGCCTTCCCCTCTTCCCTTCTCTCTTGAGCCCACGCCAGCCAAAGGAGGAGCCAGGCAAGGAGATCTTTGGAGGAGATCTTGAAGGTGGTCCATGCCACCTTGGAGGAGAATTTGAGGGTGGTGCACGCCCACCCCTTGGATGAGAGCATTGAAGGTGGTAGCATCCACCTTGGAGGAGCTCTCAAGGAAGGAGAAGAAGGAGGCCCTCTTTTCAAGCCTCGGAGCTACCAGGCTTGGAGTAAGAAGACCCCCTTCTTCACCAAATTTTGCAAGAGGATTTGTGTTTCTTTTATTGCTTTTAGATTTTTTCATTTCTAGTAGAAGCATTCCTCTACTTGTCTTTGAAAAGAACACAAATTCGAGTTAATCAAATTGCCTTCTTTTTACTTTCCTATTGCAATTGTTACTTTTGTTCTAGCACTTATTCTACTTCCACTCCCTAATTACTCTAGGCCTCCAGTTGGTTAGAGTAAGCTTAGGTAGTAGACATTTTAATTTCTTAAGTTTTAGCTTAGCATTTTAGGTGTTAGCACTTTTTTGTCACAATTCGCACTTTGCCCGTATTATTTCAAAACACAAAATATATATATATATTTAAAATACCAAAAATAAAGTTGAGATTTATTTTTAGCAAGAGAATTGAATTGTAATTTTTGCCTCCTTGGATGACCCTATATACTCCCCTATCTGGGATACAAATTTAAAAGCATATGCTAATTCACGTGTGACAACAACATTAAAAACCCGCTTTTACAAATCACACGCCTTTCCGCATCAGAGTCCAATCCAAGTTGTGCCTAAGAAAGCAGGACTCACCGTAATCACAACTGAAACTAGAGAAATCATATCGACCCGTGTGGCGAACTCGTAGAGAGTCTGCATTGATTACAGAAGACTCAATTCCTTCACGAAGAAGGATCATTTCCCACTATCATTTATTGATCAGATCCTAGAGAAACTAGCAGGAAGCAGGTTTTCTGCTTTTTAGATGGGTACTCCAGTTATAACCAGGTGGCAATCCATCCTGAGGACCAAGAAAAGACCACTTTCACCTACCCCTTCGGGACGTACGCATTCCAAAGGATGCCGTTCGATCTCTACAATGCACCTGCTACTTTTCAGCGGTGCATTCTTGCCATATTCTCAGATATGGTAAGTGATTATCTGGAAGTCTTCATGGATGACTTTTCAATATTCGGAGAATCATTTAACGATTGCCTCTTGCACTTGGTCCAAATCCTTAGGCGGTGCATTGACGTGAATCTGGTTCTTTCCTGGGGAAAGAGCCATTTCATGGTGCTTGAAGGAATTGTCCTAGGACATCTCATTTTAGAAAAAGGCATCCAAGTCGATCGAGCCAAGGTGAACTTGATTTCCAAACTCCTTATGCCTAGCTCAATCAAGGACATCCAATCTTTACTGGAGCACGTCGATTTTTACCGGTGATTCATTCCTAATTTCTCAAAGATCATGCACCCCCTGACCACTCTGCTTTCTAAGGATGTACCTTTCAAAATCTCCAAGGAATGCACTCAAGCATTTGGAACCCTCCGTGACCGTGTTACCCAAGCCCCAATCCTGCAGTCCCCTGATTGGTCACAACCCTTTGAGATCATGTGCGATGCATCTGATTTCGCTGTAGGAGCGATACTTGGGCAGAAAATTGATGAGAAACCCGTGGTCATCTACTACGCTAGCAAGACACTTGACGAGGATTAACGTAACTACACAGTTACTGAGAAAGAGCTACTAGCCGTAGTATTTACCCTGGAAAAATTCAAATCTTATCTCCTGGGTTCCCGTGTTATCATTTACTCAGATCACACAGCTGTGAGGCATCTCCTTCTAAAGAAGGATGCGAAACCTTCATTAATCCTCTGCATCTTGCTTTTGCAAGAGTTTGACCTTGAGATTCATGACAAAGTGGAAAATAAAATGTGGTAGCTGATCACTTGTCCCGCCTTCCTTCTGAGATCATCGACCCTTCCGGACCCATCACGGAACATTTTCCTGATGAGCACCTCCTGACTATCAATACAAGGCTTCCATGGTTTGTTGATATAGTAAACTACCTGGCATCACATCAGATCCTATCTGATTGGCTGAAGGCCAAGAAGGACAAATTGCTTTCTTATGCCAAGTACTACTTCTGGGATGACCCGCATCTTTTTCACATCAGTGCTAATTAGATCATCCGACGTTGTGTCACGGAAGAGAAAATTAAAGACATATTATCTTTTTGCCATGACCAGGCATGCGGTGGACATTTTTCAGGTCATCAAACCGCAGCAAAAGTCCTCCAGTGCAGCTTCTATTGGCCCACGATTTTCAAAGACGCATACAAGCACTGTAGGGAATGCACTCGTTGCCAGACCTTAGGCAACATGAGCCATCAGGATATGATGCCCTTACAGTCGATTCTTGTATGCGAAATCTTCGACATATGGGGGATTGATTTTATGGGTCCCTTCCCTGTTTCGGGCGGCTTCAAGTACATTCTACTCACAATTGACTATGTGTCCAAATGAATCGAAGCCATTCCGACCTGAACCAATGATCATAAAGTGGTTATCAAATTCATTCATCAGAACATCTTTTCACGGTTCAGATTTCCACATGTTATAATCTCTGATGGAGGGACTCATTTCACTAACGCTCAATTCAGGTCATTGATGACCAAATACGGGGTGTCGCACCAAATCTCTACTCCTTACCACCCCCAAACTAATGGTCTAGCTGAGCAATCCAATCGGGAGATCAAGAAAATCCTCCAGGTTACTATTCGACCTGACAGGAAGGATTGGTCATCCCGACTTCTGGAAGCTTTGTGGGCTTATAGGATCGCCCACAAAAGCCAATTATGTATGTCTCCCTTCATATTGGTGTATGAGAAGGCATGTTACCTCCCAGTAGAATTGGAGCACAAAGCCTATTGGGCAGTACGGAACTGCAACCTAGATCTTTCTAAGGCAGGAACTCACAGAAAGCTTCAAATGAGCAAGATCGATGAATTATGCCACGATGCATATGAGAACTTGCGAATTTAGAAAGAGCGGGTTAAGGCTTTTCACGACAAGGACATATCCAGAAAGATCTTCCACCCTGGTCAAAAAGTCCTACTCTTTGATGCCAACCTTAAACTGTTCCCAGGAAAACAACAATCAAAATGGATCGGACCTTACCTCGTGATGCGAAAAATTGCGTGATTTGTAAAAGTGGGTTTTTAATCTCATTGTAACACGCGAATTCACATACGCTTTTAAATTATATTCCTAGATAGGGAAGTATCTAAGTTTGTCCAAGCAGGCAGGTTGCTTGCAAATCAACTCTTTTGATTAGAAAATAAATCTCAACTTTCTTTTCGGTATTTTAAATATGTAATTTTTTTTGTTTTGACATGATGAGGGCAAAATGTGAATTGTGATGGGAAGTACTAACACCTATAATTACTTAGCTAAAACTTAAGAGATAGAAAATGTCCACTACCTAAGCTCACTCTAGGAAAGTGGAGGCCTAGAGTAAATAGGGAGTGGAAGTGAAACAAGTGGTAGAACAAACGTAACAATTGCAATAAGAAATTAAAAAGAAGGCAATTCAATTAATCAGAATTTGTGTTCTCTATAAAGACAAGTAGAGGAATGCTTCTACTAGAAATGGAAAATATAAAAGCAATAAAAGAAATAGAAATCCTCTTGCAAAATCTGGTGAAGAAGGGAGTCTTCTTGCTCCAAGCCTAGCTGCTTCTTGGATTGAAAAGAGGGTCTCCTTCTTCCCCTTCCTTGAAAGCTCCTCCAAGGTGGGTGCTACCACCTTCAATGCTCTCCTCCAAGGGTGGGCATGCACCACCCTCAAGCTTTCCTCCAAGGTGGCGTGGAACACCTTCAAGACCTCCTCCAAAGGTCTTCCTTGCCTGGCTCCTCCTTTGGCTGGCGTGGGCACAATAGAGAAGGGAAGAGGGGAAGGCACCAAAGGGACAGAATATCCCCTTAATCTTCTTCTTCTTCTTCTCTCTTGTGCGTGGGCTCTAGGTAGAGTATGAGAGGAAATTTGCTAGCCAAGGATGGTTTGAATGGTGGTGGGTAGTGGTCTTTTTACAGGGTAGGATGAGGGGTTAAGGTGACTCTTGAAATGGAGGGCTAAGATGGGAGGATGGAGGTGGTTAGGTGATCCTAGGGTTAAGGATGGTTGGCGCCACCTAAGGGTTGTAACGGGGCTAGTTATGGGTGGCCAAGGGACCCCTAAAAGTGGCACCAACCATGGAGAGATGCCATGGGTTGGCGCCAACTTCTAGGCTTCTAGAAGGGGGGATTATGTGGATAGTGGAGATGGGTTTAAGGGAAGATGTGTGGTGGAGATGAAGGGGGTTTTTGCAAGGAAAAAGTGGCGCCAACAAGGAGGTAGTTAGGGTGGTTTTGGCCGCACCTTATGGTGTCTTTCGAAGGTAGTGGGTAGGCTAGGCTGGCGCCAAGGTGAGGTGGAAGTAGGGTTAGGTTATGTGGAGCTTAGGTGGAGCTAGTTGGTGGAGTTGTTAGGTAGGGTTTTTAGGTGGTAAAAGCCAAGGGAGCTGGAGCATAGCTAAGCTAAGCTAAGCTAAGCTAGCTTAGCTAATGGTAGAGTATAGGAGGAGGTGTTGGAGCTAGGGTTTGGAGGGAGGAGTTGGATCTAAAGAATCTAGAGCTGAAGTGGAGCTAGCAGCTACTAAAGAGGTCAACATGGGGCTACTCTAGCTGGCTTAGCTTGCTAGTTCTTTGCTAGCTACTAAGCCAAGCTAAAGTGAGCTGGCTTCTGTTGAATGGAGCTGAGGTGAGCTGGGTCTGGTGCTCCCGAGGAGGATTGAGTTGGTTGAGATAGCTAAGGAAGCTTAGCTCAACCAAGTTGAGCTAAGCTGAGTCCCCGGGAGCTGGACTTGAGCTTCCTGAGCTGGGATGAGTTCTTCAGCTGGCTAGAGCTGAGTGGAGCTGGATGTAGCTGGATCTGAGCTGGGGTATACTCCAGTCAACTCAGCTGAGCTACCTAAAGCTCCCTATGGACTAGTGGGAGCTGAGATGAGCAACACTCAACCAGGCTAAGCTAGATCTGAGCTAACCTGAGCTAGGGTGAGCTAAGATGAGCTCTCTTGAGCTGCCATTCAGCTGAGATTAGCTGAATGGAGCTGGGATGAGCTAACCCTAGTCCAAGTGATCTAGGTTTTAGCTGAGGTGAGCTGGATCAAGCTGAGTTCCAGTTAGTTTGAGCTCCTCCTTCACCATTTGCCTTCTTAAGTGCTAAGGTTTTAGGGATATGTATATCTGTTCATCCCTAACACTCACAAAAATACATTAAAACAACAAAATAAAATGCAATGCATGATTAACCTAGTTAATGCCTAAATGCAACCCAAAAACCCATTTACAGAGCAAAACTCTAAGAGCTAGGTTTGTTTTAATGCATAAGAATGATGATAAACTATCATTTATCACACCCCCGTGCTTATCTTTTGCTAGTCTCTTAGCAAAACTTTAATTTTTTGGAAAATGGATATTTTGGGAAATCTAATTTCTTTGACTTTTGAGGAGAAAAAGATTAAGGGACCTTGGTTGATCTAAACATAGGAGGCACGGGATTTGTTAAGGATAAACATTTGGATTTGTTTTTGGATCCAACCATTAGACAAAATGGGATCAATATATCCTCCAGAAAATTCACAAATTAACCCCTTGTTAATTCAGATGACTTGAAATTTTTGTTTTTAGGATTTTTCTGGCTCTTGAATCTGATTCGCAACTTGCAAAATCCTTTAAAATCTTGTGTCCGTGCTTGTGAAAAGCCAACATTTATAAGGGCGTGTTAATTTTTTTTTTCTCCCCCTTGCTTATTTTTAGCTTAGTCTTACAATTGATGTGTCGGGATCATCATTCCCGTTACCAATCCTTGAGGGGGCTCTGGTGCCAGTACTTCGGGATAGCACTGTCCATGACACCACCCAAGAGCTCACAACCCCAAAACACAATGTGGTGTAAAGGGGCACTCCAAGCAAACTCAAGCTCTTGCTCCGACACTATAGGTAGAGCACTGTCCAAGACACTTGAGCTGCTAAAATGCGCTTTAATGCTCCATCTAAAGATATGAAATATAGATATGGAGCAGTGCCGAGGCGGTAACATGTTGACATTGTATCCTCAAAGGAGGCATTTTCCTCCTTCTCGGTGGTAGGAACTCAAACCAATGATCTACTTCAGACTTTTACTAAGTCCAAACAAGGGAGTTTTTCAAATTTTTAGTTGTTTTTAAGTGTTGCCTTGTTTGTGAAAATTGACACAAGAAGTTCCTCAAGACATGCAAGTTTTTGAATCAGAAACTAAGCCAAATAGTTTCCACATTACAAAATAGGATCAAGTCACCTAAACTATATGAGTTCAGGTGGAATTTTTAGAGAAGGATATCTGATCTAATCTAAAATAGACCCTGAAATTCTAATGATTAGATCCACATCCTCATCCTAGTTTGTTAAAGATTAAATCCCATTATACGAAAAGTGAGTTTTTCAACCTTAGTCCCGATTTCAAAATTTTTCCTCAAAAAGTTTTAAATATTTTTATTTTTTTGGGTATGCAAGCAGGAAATAAACTAAAGAAAAATGCATGTTTTTAGGTTTTGAAAATCCTAAATCAATTGTCAAATTTTAAAAACACACCCCCATGCTTAAGATATGCAATGTCCTCATGCATTAGAAGGAAAAAGGGACACCTTAGTGAAGAGTGGTTGGTTTTAGGATGGTCAAAACCTGAAAGAAGAAGGAAAAAGGAAAGCAGGGAAAGAAATGATGGGTTACCTCCCATCCAGTGCTATCTTTTACGCCATTCAGCCGGGCATAGTGTGCATTAGTGATCAAAGGTGGCTAGCTCAATGAAATCAAAAGATTCAGACGGAAGATTAGGCGTATGATCAAAATAGGGCTTTAAACATTGGTCATTGACTTGAAATGTTGAATTAGTTTTTGGATCAAAAAGATCAACAGCACCGTATGGATATGTTTTATGGATAATAAAGGGGCCGATCCATTTAGATTTTAATTTGCCAGGAAAAAGATGTAATCTCGCATCAAAAAGCCAAATGCGTTGATTAACATCAAAGTGTTTCCGAATAATATGTTTATCGTGAAATTTCTTTGTTTGCTCTTTACAAATCCTCGTGTTTTCATGGGAAAAATTACGTAATTCTTCCAATTCAGTTAATTGTATTTTTCTATGGATACCACCATCAGATAAATCCATGTTGAGTTGTTTTATTGCCCAAAAAGCCCTATGTTCTAGTTCTACCCAGAGATGGCATGCTTTCCCAAAAATCAGATGGAAGGGAGACATGCCGAGCGGAGTTTTAAACATTGTACGGTAGGCCCATAAAGCGTCATCCAATTTGGTGGACCAATCTTTACGGTTGGGCCTAACTGTCTTTTGTAAAATATTTTTAATTTCCCGATTAGAAACCTTAGCCTGGCCATTAGTTTGGGGGTGATAACGTGTGGAAATTTTATGATTCACTCCATATTTAGAAAGAAGGAGACGGAATTGTGAGTGAGTGAAATGTGAACCTCCATCACTGATAATGGCTTTTGGTATGTCGAATCTTGAGAAAATATTTTTCTTAAGAAATTCGACAACCACACGGTGATCACTAGTGCGGGTGGGTATTGCTTCTATCTATTTAGAAACATAGTCGACTACGACTAATATATATAAATATCCACCAAAGTTGATGAACGGTCCCATGAAGTCGATGCACCAAACATCAAAAATTTCAGCCTCTAAAATAGGATTAAGGGGCATCATATCCTTCCGAGTCATGTTACCGATGCTCTAGCAACGCACATAGGACCGAACGAAGTCATGAGCATCTTTGTGCAAGCTGGGCCAATAAAATCCCACATTAAGATTTTAGCTGCAATTTTCTTGCCCGAAAAATGTCTGCCACAGGCCATTGAGTGATAATGTGTCAAGATATCATGGATTTCAGAATCGGGGACACATCATCGAATGACCTGATCAGCACAAATGCAGAAAAGGTCAGGCTCCTCCCAAAAATAATATTTAATATCAACAAAGAACTTATCCTATTTTGTTTTTGGCCAATCAGCGGGGATTCATTTTGTTGCTAAATAGTTTGCGATGGGCGCAAACCAAGGGAGGGTCGTAGTAGCCAAAATGCTTTCATCGGAGAACTGATCAGGTGGGGTCATTATGTCATTCGTCATAAGACGAGAGAGATGGTTTGCCACTACATTATGCGATCCTGCCTTATCCTTGATTTCCAGGTCAAATTCTTGCAGCAGCAAAATCCAATGGATAAGGTGCGATTTTGCATCTTTCTTTGTCAACAAATATTTAATTGCTAAGTGGTCGGTATATACACTGACATGTGACCCCAAAAGATAAGATATAAATTTTTCTAAGGTAAATACAATGGCAAGAAGCTCCTTTTCAGTAACCATGTAATTCCATTGTGCATCATCAAGAGTTTTGCTAGCATAATAGATCACCACGGCCTTCTTGCCAATTCCTTACCCTAGAACGGCCCCAACAGCAAAATCTGAGGCATCTGTCATTAATTCAAAGGGACTATTCCAATCAGGTCCCTATAAAATTGGTGCATCAGTAACCTCTTTCTTCAACCTCAAAAAACTCTCCAGGCACTTATCATTAAAATCAAATGGCTGGTCTTTAGTGAGTAGTTGACTTAAGGGCTTGGAGATTTGGGAAAAATTTTGTATGAATTGACGGTAGAAACCCACATGACCCAAAAAGGATCTGATCTGTTTGACAGTAGTGGGCGGTGGGAGCTTAGATATAGCATCTATTTTTGCTTTATCTACCGCAATTCCTTTTTTTGAAATAACATGGCCCAAGACAATACGTTCCTAGACCATGAAATGACTTTTTTCCCAACTAAGGACCAGATTGACTTCTATGCATTTTTGGAGAGTTCTTTCAAGGTTTTTAAGATAATGGTCAAAAGAATCTCCAAAAATAGAGAAGTCATCCATAAAGACTTCTAAACATTCACCTACCAGGTCTAAAAATATTGCAAGCATACACCTTTGAAAAGTCATAGGTGCATTGCGAAGAACAAGGGGCATCCTTTGGAAAGCAAAGGTTCCGAAGGGGCAGGTGAAAGTTGTTTTGTCCTGGTCCTCAGGATGAACTGCTACCTGATTATAGCCGGAATAACCATCCAAAAAATAGTAAAAATTCCATCCGGCTAACCGCTCCAAGATTTGATCAATAAAGGGGAGAGGGAAATGGTCCTTCTTGGTGGCGGTGTTTAATTTTCTGTGGTCAATACACACACGCCAAGAAGAGGTGGTTCGAGTGGCTACATTCTCCCCATTATCATTAGTGACAACTATTAGTCCAGCCTTTTTGGGCACAACTTGTGTTGGACTAACCCAGGAGCTATTAGAAATAGGGTAGATGATATTAGCATCCAACCACTTAATAATCTCCTTTTTTACCACCTCTTGCATAATAGGTTCAAGCGCCCTTGTGGTTGGAGAGAGGGGCGAGAATCGTCCTTTAAATATATACGATGTGTACAATAGGATGAATGAATACCCTTAAGATCAGAAGGGGTCCAGCCAATAGATTTTCGATATTTACTCAAAACCTGGAGAAGTTTGTACTGTTTTGCCGCGGTAAGTCCAGAATTTATAATCATGGGCAGGGTCTGATTAGGACCCAGGAAGACATATTTAAGGGAGTCGGGCAAAGGTTTTAATCCCAATTGTGGGCCCAGCTCCGAAAGAATTTCTGCTTTGTGGGTTAGTGGTGAGGTGAGAGTGAAAGGGTTAGCTGAAGGGTTAGCTAAATGTGTGGTTAGGGTGGAAGGGTGAGAAGTGGATTGTTCAGGAATCGTATTCATGGCAAGATAGGAACCTAAATGGGAAATTTGCAAAGTTTCCTCCACAATGTTTTCCATTTCTGAATACGAATCATCAAAGATATCTGGTTCTTCGAACCACCTAGAAGCTTGAAAGATGTCTAGGGTTACAGATTCACCGCAACACATGATCTTCATTTTTCCAGAATCACAATCGATATTTGCGCGGGCGGTGGCTAAAAATGGTCTTCCAAGAATCATGGGGGCAAACCTTAGTGCTTCTAGTACCTCTATGTCTAGGACTAAAAAGTCTACTGTAAATTGATAATTTTTAACTCGGACAAGGACATCCTCAACAATTCCCCTTGTTTTAATTGTAGATCGGTCGGTTAATTGAAGAGTAACCTCAACAGGCTTTAATTCACCAATCTTAAATTCCTCAAAAACAATTATGGTGATTAGATTGATTGAGGCACCGAGATCCAACAAAGCATGATCAAAAGAAGTATCATTAATGATAACTTGAATCAGGGGGGCATTGGGATCTTTTCTCTTAAGAGGTAGTCGACTCTGCACAACTGAGTTGACTTTCTCAGGAAGGATCACCTTTCCTAAATTTTGGGGCTATCTTTCTGGGGTACACAAATCTTTTAGGAATTTTGCATAGGCAGGGATGTATTAATGGCATCTAGGAGAGGGATATTAATTTCTATTTGCCCAAATAAATCCATTAATTCCTTCTTAGTAGGCTCAGATTTCTTCTTTTTCTTACTTGTTGAAGAGTGGAGGGCTTGTGGAAATGGAGCAGGGTTTCCCTGTTTTGCATTAATTGGTTCCTAAACAATATGAGAGGGAGATGGGGAAGAGTTAATCTGTGTTTCATTAAAGTGGGTTTCTTTAATAGGCAGGGGATTGTGAGTGGTTTTCCCATTCCTCAAAGTAACTGCATTTGCAGTCTGGTTGTTTCTAGGATGAGGATGGGAAGCCTGACTGTTATTGAAACTCGGTGGATGCTAAGGTGCTGGTTGAATGGGTTGACTAGGATATCCACCTTGGAACTGATTCCTTTGATTATTTGGGTTGGGCATGGGTTGGGGAGGTAAATTCCCAATAGGTCAATGATCAGGAGTAACCTTAACTTGGTGTTGCAAGTTGGTAATCATGCGGGTTACTTAAGTCATTTGAGTTTGCATTCCTTGCAGAGTTTTCATGACCTGATTGTTAATATCATCCTGAGATGGTCTAGGTTGATACACAGGTTGCCCATAATTCCCAAAATAGTTTTGTTTGGGAAAAGGAATCGGGTTCGGGTTTTTCCAGGAGTGATTTGGGTTAGTCCTCTAGTTTTGATTGAAAATGTTGGAGGGGTTTCTAAATTGCTCCTGGAGAGCATAAATATTTTTCGAGGTGGGATCAAAAATATTTTGATCAAAATTCCCAGTCAAATCTTGCGGGAAATCAACCAGAAATTGCTAACCAGTAGATGTGGAATCAATGTTGTGTAGATTTTCCCTTCAGAGAAGTTGTGGAGGGTTAGTGTGTGGAGAGTTAATGTGTGGAGCTTGTTTATTTTTGAGCGTTTCTTCCATTTTCTTTTGGTGAATGTGCATCTGGTCCAGTCGTTGAGCTAACATATATAGATCATCTTGAGTGACTGGAACAGAGGTGGATTTGGAGTCAATTTCATGGACTCTGTGTCTAGGGTTTTGTGTTCTACCAAAAGTGTCCATTGAAGTCATGTTAAATGAGTTTTCACTCATTTCTTCAAAGAGAAGATAGGCACTTTCAGCATCTTTATTAAGAAAATTGCCCCCACATGAGGCATCCACAAATCATTTCAATTGATCTTCTAATCCATGACAGAAGATCTGCACTAACTGCCATTGTGGAATTTCATGGTGGGGACAACTTCTTAGAAGTTCCTAAAATCTTTCTCAGGCATCATGGAGGGGTTCACCAATTTTCTATTGAAAGGTTGTTATGGATCTTTTTAATGCATTCGTTCAACCGATCGGAAAAATTTTTTTTAGAAAAGTGCTTTTTAATTGGGGCCAGGTGGTAATAGGGCATCCAACCGTTCTAAACTAATGTGACACTTTGTCTTTGAGAGAGAGAGGAAAAAGTCTCATTAACCACATATCTTCGTGCACATTGCGGGAATGAGTGGCTTGAGCGAGGGCAGTTAATTCCTCGAGATGACAAAAAGGGTCCTCTCTTGGAAGACCATGAAAATGTTTGATAAGGTTTAGAATGGTTGGTTTGATCTCGAAATCCCCTTATGGTATGACTACCCCTGGTCTTTCCTTGTAATTGGAAGGATCATAGAAATCCTTAAGAAGAACAACAGACTATTGGTGGTGTGGTGGATTTTGCCCTTGGTTAGCTAGGTTCGTGATAGTCCTAGCTAAATCTTCTTGATTTTGTTGTAGTCGAACCAAATGGTTGACCATTAAGGCAAAGGGATTTGGATTTTGAGTTATAATTGGAGGGCCAACTGGCCCTGTTGGAATTTTCGGTTGCTCCAAATTAGGGAGGTGAGGGAGGGTGAAGTCAGCTTATGGGTCGGCTAACGGGTTAGAAGTGGAAGCAAAATTTTTTTGTTAGCTTCTTGGATTTTCCATTTTTTTAGAAGAGGTGGGAGAAGAAAATAATGATTTTCTGCTGCGGGGACGAAATCAGATGGTCCCTCAAGGTGTGGTTTTTGGGATCGTCGCCCATGCATGCACTATTTTGGAAGAATTGGAGGGGAGGAGAAGAGAAAGAGATGAGAGAAAGTGTGCAATTCAAACAATCAAAGCTAGACCTTACTTAAGTGTGACTCCCTAACAATAAACCTAAGACTTGGTCTACGTAGGAACCAAGTAATCAATAGTGAATACCTATTCTGTCAACAAATCTAGCCAAGTTGCTTAAGGGGAGGTTTGGGCCCAAACATTTCCCAAGGAAAACCCTAGGTGCTTGTACAAACCCACGCCTGGTCATTTGACACGGCCCCTCAGCTTGAACACTAGATATAGATGACAGAATTGGTATTAGCTAAAGAAAACTTAAGACATATATAGCAAGCCTAAGTTGATAAAGCCTTAGGGGTCAAGTTGCTACAGATTTTAGTTAGGTCTAGGATACTATAGTGCACATGGAATGTGAAGGGCATTAATTTGTGTTATTGCCCTGTTATTACAATATTTTTGTGTGTGTGCAAGAATTGGAAAGTGGTTCCAATGCAAATCAAGTTGTCACATAATTTTTTGTATTTATGTTTTTTAGGATTCAATTTAATTGAATGTGTTTTAGGGTTTCTCTTTTTAAATGTTCAAACAAGTTTGAAATTCCACAATCAAAGGAAAAAGAAGTTGTATTGGTGATGATGTATTTCCTTTATTTTGTGGGACTAAAAAGCAAGAAAGAAACCCTAATTGGATTTGAACCCTAATACAGAAAATTACTACCAACGAATTCTTTCTAGGCTTTCTGAATAGGTAGTGGTCCAAACAATGCAACCAATACCACTACATTATGTAAAATCAAACAAGGATTCCAGAAAATATTTTTGTAAGATTTTAGGAATTTGTTTGATAATTGTTTTGAATTTTTATTTGTACTGGTATCAAAGTCTAGAAATGATACTTGTGGATATTTTAGATTTTTCAGTATTACCACTGACCTCAAAAAATTTTGCTGATTTTATATGATGTGTCAAATTTCACAAGAATTCTAGAAATATAAATTTCATAAAAATTGGATGAGCATAAAAATTAAAAAATTTCACGGATAGTAACAAAATAGGAAGATTGGAGGGTGTGACCCCTCTGTAGTCCATGAATTTTTAAAAATTAAATACAAAGCCAATTGATCTGAAATTTAGAAGAGATGTTTCCAACTTTATTTGGAATCATTGTATGAAATTTTATGATTTTAGAAGGCTTGTGATATTGGGAATTGATTTTTCAAGTCTGAACAAAAATCTGGACCCGAAAAATAGAACACCAATACTTGAAATGGAGTGGTGTTAATGAAACATTCAAGTAAACAATGAATTTTAATGGATACCACTCCACTTAATTAAGATGTTTGGAATCCTGAAAGCCAAATTTAATATTTTTTTGGTAGCTTTAATTAACTATGTGACCAGAAAAGGGAACCAACCTGAAATTCTGCGGGAAGAAAAGGAACTTTGAGATTCGCTTCCAAATTTCAGCTTTCCTGCTGTAGTTCCTGCACACACGAGAGAAAAGAAAGAAAAGGGGATGAGATCCACTTCAAGCAAGAGGAAAAATGATTAATGAAAAGCCGTGCCTCCCCAACAACGGCGCCAAAAAGGGTTTGTTGGCTCCACTTTTTCCCTCCAAAAACCCCCTTCATCTCCACCACACATCTTCCCTTAAACCCATCTCCACCATCCACACAATCCCCCCTTCTAGAAGCCTAGAAGTTGGTGCCAGCCCATGGCATCTCTCCATAGTTGGCACCACTTTTAGGTGTCCCTTGGCCACTCATAACTACCCCCCTTACACCCCTTAGGTGGCGCCAAGGTGAGGTGGAAGTAGGGTTAGCTTATGTGGAGCTTAGGTGGAGCTAGTTGGTGGAGTTGTTAGGTAGGGTTTTCAGGTGGTAAAAGCCAAGGGAGTTGGAGCATAGCTAAGCTAAGCTAAGATAAGCTAACTTAGCAAATGGTGGAGTAGAGGAGGAGGTGTTGGAGCTAGGGTTTGGAGGGAGGAGCTAGATCTGAAGAATCTAGAGCTGAAGTGGAGCTGAATGCTACTGAAGAGGCCAACATGGGGCTACTCTAGCTGGCTTAGCTTGCTAGTTCTTTGCTAGCTACTAAGCCAAGCTAAAGTGAGTTGGCTTCTGTTGTGTGGAGCTGAGGTGAGCTAGGTTAGGTGCTCCCGGGGAGGATTGAGCTGGTTGAGACAGCTAAGGGAGCTTAGCTCAACCAACTTGAGCTAAGATGAGTCCCCGGGAGCTAGACTTGAGCTTCTTGAGCTGGGATGAGTTCTTCTTCAGCTGGCTAGAGCTAAGTGCAGTTGGATGTAGCTGGGTCTAAGCTGGGGTGAACTCCAGTCAACTCAACTGAGCTAGTAGAGCTTCCTGTGGACTAGTGGGAGCTGAGATGAGCTAGACTCAACTAGGTTGAGCTAGATCTGAGCTGACCTGAGCTAGGGTGCACTAAGATGAGCCCTCTTGTGCTGCCATTCAACTGAGATTAGCTGAATAGAGCTGGGATGAGCTAACCCTAGTCCAAGTGAGCTAGGTTCCAGCTGAGGTGAGCTGGATCAAGCTGAGTTCCAGTTAGTCTGAGCTCTTCCTTCACCATTTGCCTTCTTGAGTGCTAGGGATTTAGGGATCTGTATATCTATTCATCCCTAACACTCACAAAAATACATTAAAACAACAAAAGAAAATGCAATGCATGCCTTACCTAGTTAACGCCTAAATGCAACCCAAAAACCTATTTGCGGAGCAAAACTCTAAGAGCTACGTTTGTTTTAATGCATAAGAATGATGATAAACTATCATTTATCACCTCGTCTGACGAATCTTTGGAAATGGAGCCATCGAAATCAGTCCACTCAGCCACGATTCAGAACCTTTCATCGTGAACGGACAAAGACTCAAACCATTCATTGACTTGACCGATACAAATTTGGCTGAGATATCCTTTACCCTTCATTCTCTCTGAGCTCATTACACTTAGCCGATGGCGTAAAACTCAGCACTTAACAAGAGGCAACCTGCCATTCTTGAAAAACTTGAAACCTTTCTTGACATTCCTATGCTGAATTCATATTGCACTTTAGGGTTCATCTGTTAGAACAACCGACCCCACCTCGGGTACCCGTACCCGAGTTTCGAAATCGTTCGCAACAGTCACCTCGACCCATTCGCCCACCTAAAACCTGTTCTAATGAATGACCTAAGCTGAACTCGAACCCACCTAATTTACAATGGGGACATTGCAAATCGTAGGCATGGGGGATATGAAAGTGCAAAACACCATGAAAACTCATCTCACAAGAAAATGTTTCAACAAAAATATCATATATCACAAAAACACCAAAAAAATGAAAAAAATCTTGAAGAACAAAAAAAATTCTGAGGGGAGAGAAAATTTTGAGGCCATACAAATCATGAGGAGAAAACGGGAAAAAGTGAAAAATGTCAAAAAAGGAGCACAAAATGAAAAGAAAAAAAATGAAGAGATAGTCATTAGTAAGAAATTAAGGGATTGACTAAGTTCTAGACCATATCAAGAAAAAGAAAATGAAAGGAAAAAAAAGTGTTAATGACACACAAAAGATATTAGTAGGAATGCTGATCTTAGGCCTCTTGGGCTGACTCCTAGGCTTAAAAATTCAAGTATCCACTAAGATCTGGACAGTCCTCAAGAGGTTGGGGAAAATGCAAAGCTTAGGTATTAGGTCTAAGGCTTAGGGAGTATTCGACATCGTTAAATGACCTCTGGTTTGCGAGACTTGGTAACCTAAGAACTCAAATCCACACACAGTCTGTTTCAGTGCGCATAATTATCAAAATCACGCAAAAGCATTTAAGTGTTCTGAAAAAGTCTCCTAGATTAGGAGTGGCCGATCAACACAAGTTGATTTGGATGAGTTCCCGATGCGGAGAGGTGGGAAATTTCCCTCAAGGATGCACAATAACATATTGTCTCCTCGGTGCTTGTCTCCTAGGATATTTGCATATCCTACTGGGGGCACGTAAGCACCTTATGCTGGTTCAGATGCCATGGGCGACATTATCATGAAATGTCGATTGCTAGGGTCTAGATTTAGCTACAGAACGCCATGGGTAGAATTATCTCGAAATATCGAAAGCCAGGGTTCTGGGGGTTGCCATGGGCAGTGCTATAACAGAGCATCGATTGCCAGGGACCCTTCAAGGATTGATGATGGGGATGAGGAATCCGATACAGACCGTGTTGAGAAGCCAATCCGAAGCTAGAAATAAAAAGAAAAGAGAGAGAAAACTCTCCAAACAAAGAAAATCCTCTATCTCTCTCTTACAGAAAATGCACTCTAAACTGAACTGAGGCTAAAATGCGTTACAAGCATGAATGCTTTAACCGCGGAGTCCAACGAACCTTAGGATAGTTCCTTTAGGGCCTTAAAAATCTTCGTGGAGGACTGAGGCTAGAGCTGGTCAGGTCCGGATCTTGGTTGGTACTTGAGTACCTCTAGGCCTATTATCGGCATTCTAACCTAATCAAAAAGAAAGGAAGCACTCATAATTTCTGAACATCAAGGAACTCATGGTCTAGAACAGAAGTTAAAATCTTAAAATTTTACTAAGGGACTAGCAAAAGCTAAGCATGAGAGTATAATGGGAACACCATCATGAGCCCTAACTAGCTCATTTCGACCCAGAAAAGAGAACAAACGCTCCTACATAACCAACAGGATGTCCTAATTCCATGAATAATCATTCTGAGATAAAAGTAAGAACCAAGGGGTAAAACTATAATTTTACCATTGCAGTACAACAGCAGGTTTCCTCATGCACAAAACACAGGTAAAATGGTCTTAACAAGATAAAAAGTGAGTTGGTTCAAACAAAAAAGTGTTCATGTGAATTCTAGGAATTAAATGACTTCTTGTAACCCTAAAATATACTCACTTGATTTAACAAGGTTCTGGTCAGGATAAATTCACCTAAACCCTCTAAAAATTATGGAAAAATATTCTCTAGGGTTTAGAACTTTCAATTTGTCCCTTAAAATCTATTTTGACCAAAATTGGGGTCTAAGACAAATATTTGCCCTAAATTAGATTTTTGCATAAATTACCCATTCAAACGTGGTCAAACCCAAAATCCAACTTCACCATTGGCTTCTTTAGGTCCAAATTAGGTTTGTACCAAAATTTGGACCAAAGGGAAATTCATCTTGACCTACTTTGCAAACAGGTCCAACCCAACAACATTTCTACCCCTATCTTTTGAAAACCTTTGTAGAAACCCCCCTATCTTTGTATTCATTCTTTGAAATTAGTCCCTCCACCATTATAGCGGAGGGAATCCTACTACGGCGATATTTCAAGGGCAAGATCTCTCTGATTTCTCTGAGAATCCCCTTCAAAATTGAAAGGGAGATTCTTTGAGAAATCTCCTCCAATTTGAACAGAATTCGAGGCTCTATTTGGTACCCAATATCTCATGTGAATGCATGAGAGATTTAGGTCTCCTTCAAATTTCCACCTCCGGTGAGCTAGCCATGCTTGGAATCTTGGCTTCCAAGCACAAATCCTTCCTCCATGGCCTATAAAAGCACACCCAAGTCACCCCGCATCTCCCAAGCTTGACATTGGCCAGAGAATCCCTCTAATTCGTCTCTTCCTCCTCCGACCAGTGGCTTAGCAAGCTCCGACGACCTCCCACTCTTTCCCTCGTCGCCCAGCCACAATACCAATGGCTGGGTCCACTTCCTCTGGTTCGTCCACATCGCACCGCACCTGCCGACACCTCTACAACCCCTTCATCATCGCCGTCCTCCCTCCATTGAGCGCTTCGTCTCCGACAACGACAATACGAGCAGGCCGCCATCTTTGCCTCCCCCTTCATCTCTCTACACCCATCTAAGTCCTCTCTCCTTTCTAATCCTTTTTCCCTCCTTATCTCTTAAAAACACGCATCGACATACTCAATCACCCTCACCTTCTTCATCTCCGGCTAGACCTCCGACGAGGCATCCCCACCGCTCCACACCTCCATCTGCCTCGCCAACCACCTCATAAGCTCCGCAACGCTCCACTGATCATAAACCCTCACTTCACTCACTGCGCCACACCCCCAAAACACCCCCCGAACACACCCACTCTCACGCACACAGGGTGCCTTAGGCATGCACACTCAGGCAGCCCCACGCCATGTCGACCCCCGCAACAAATTCGACCTGTCTCGGTGAAGCTTTCTAAGCTTTCTGACGAGGCCGCGAGGCCACTTTGCATGTTAGTAGGTTTGGAGGTCCACCGCCATTGACGCACGCGAGGAGCTTGCTTGTGAGTTCCCTCCAGGTCTCCCCTCTCCAGGTGCATAGCCCTAGGTTGCGCGGAATACTTCCATGCACAACTCCAAGCAGAAAATTCGTTTCAAAGGACTTAGCAACTACTGCAATCAAGTGAAGACGCCTGCGAAGGGAGGTGGTAAGATAGTCCCACCTTGGAAGCTATTAAAGCACCGCAGTTGAATAAATTGAAAAAGTGCATTAGGCTTATGGCCTCCTAACCGTGGGGTGAGGTCCCACTCACCCTCTCACTACCTTGTCCGTGACCTTGCCTCCACGGACCAGGCTTGACCTGTATACCCGACCCTACACTCCTCACCCACCACCGCACGTCGATAGGCCTGGTCCCGGGCACGTACTCGACCTGATTACCCGAGAAAGTGGCTCTGGGAGAGCGAGCCTAAGAGAGGAAGAGGAAGAGAGAGTGCACATGGGTAGGGGTAGGTTTTGCTCTCGCAGGAAAGGAGAAGAAGAAGAAACCAAGGAAGAAGAAGGCAAAGGCCAAAGAAAGCTAAGGAGAAGGCAAGGCTGAAGCGGAAGAAGCTGAAATTAGAGGGGCTAAAGGGCTGAAGAAGAAGGAATTGAAGGCAAAAGAAAAAGGAGCCTCCAGACAAAGAAGAAGAATAAAGGAAGGAGTTGATAGAAGAAAGAGGAGCTGCCAAAGAAAGAAAGAGAAGAAAGGAGGAGAAGCTAAAGGTAGAGGAAAAGAAGCAAAGAAAGACTAAGGCACAGGCACGAGAACAGAAGAAAAGAAAGAAAGAAGAAGGAAGAAAGTAGCCAGAGATAGAGATCAAAGAAGAGAAAAAGAGAAGAAATAAAGCACTATAACACCCATAAGTTTAAGATGTCTGATTCACAAAATCAGACATCCATTCTTTGTGCTTTCTTTATATACATTGACATTCTATGTTTACAATTATTTTTCTGCACTATAACTCTTGTTTTCATTGCATATTCAATTTCTCCAAGTTGTGCTCTTGATTTCTAAACCACAATTTGCTCCCTGTATTTGACCTCGGACTTAAAACTTCGAGTAATAAAATCTATTTATTTTCGAGCGATTTCAACCTATACTACAATGCATCGATTTTAAAACACCGATTTCACCCGTAAACACCTCTCAACAATGATTAAAAATAATATGATGCGAGCACCATCATAGGCCCTAACTGGTCACTTTTAGTCAGGTTTAATAGATAAATGCTCTTATATAACCATTTGAGGGATATAACTCCACTTCAGGTTGTTTCGAGAAAAGAATAGGAAACTAGGGTTGTGTAATTTTAACAGCGTATCATAAACACATAATAACAAAGGGGTTTGTTAGGGGTAAAATGAAGGTCAATTGAGCATTGAGCATTAAAGACTAATAAGTGGGTCCACACAGAAAAAAATGATCTTTCATGCTTTTCGAGAACCAATACATCACCCAAAATCCTAATTTCAGACCCACTTAAATTACAAAGGTTTTGGTCAGAAAAAAATTCATCTAAACCTCCTAAAATTCATAGAAAAATATTCCATGAGGTTTGGTATCTTTGATTTGACCTTTGGAACCCATTTTAACCTCACATAGAGTCATAAACACAATTCTACCCTAATTTCAGTTTTTGCATAAATTTCCTTCTCAAACTTGGTCAAAAATCAAATATGACTTCACCATCAAATTTCTTGGGTCGAAATTAGGTTGTACTAAAATGTGGGCCCAATCAGAGTTCATCTTGACCAAGTTTGAATTTTAGTCCATTTAATCTTTATTTTTCACACTTAAGCCCCTAGCTTTCAAAATATTTTTGTATTTAGCCCCCTAAATTCTCATCATTTTCTTCAAAAAGGTCCCTACCACCATTAACAGTGTGGATTCAAAGCACCAACCTTCAATCAGGAATTCCTCCCAGATTTCTCAACCAATCCCTTCCAAAATTGGAAGGGATGATCTTGAGGAAAGCCTCAATCATCTGAACCAAGTCTTGGACTCCAATTCTCCTCATGAAGCTTGTACAAACTCTTGGATTCCAAGGATCTCTTTCCCTGGAAATCCAAGCTTCTCATGCTTGTTTCCAAGCTTAGAAGCTTGCCTGAGACCTTTAAAAGGTCCCCCCTCGCAAGGCCTCACTTCTTAGCGAGTTCTAGGCCCAGAAACCCTCCATCTTCTCTACCTTCGGCATGCTCCAAAGACTGCTTCAGCGACCTTCTCCCTCTGGTCTTTTCACCTGCTACCATGTAATATAGGTGGCAAGTTTGCCTTCCCTAGCCTCGTTCTCATCTCTCCATAGCCGCGAGAAGCTCCTTCCCCCTTCAGGCATTGCCGTCCTTCCTCCCGGAGCCACCCTTCATCTCCAACACCGGCCAATCATAGCCGATGCCATCTCTGCATCTCCTTCATCAGCAACAACTCTAGTTTGACTCCTCATCTCACCCTGACTCGATTCACACACTCAACACCCACATTAGCACACTCTCACGCTCGTGCCACCGTCGTCTTCCATGTCTCCAATGTACCACTAGCGACCTCACGAAACTGCCACACCAAACCACTCACCACCGGTCTCAAAAGTTTCACAGTGACCTCACAACCAAAACCCTCAAGAAATTGAGGGGATTGGCCTCGCAAACAGGCCATCGAACTCAAGCTTCACCGCACTACCTTCTCGAGTTCGTCGGACCTCCACACGTACTCCCACTCATTGCAAACACCACCAGCACGTTCACCACATCCGCGCGATCCTCCTGAGTGTTTCTGATGTGGCTGAGAGGTCATCTTCTTCTTTTCAGGTCATCGTCGGAGCACCGCCGCCGCCCTCGACTTCTCCAACCTCACTGTAGTACTCGACAACAATCCCTCACGACTCCATCCCAATGACATGTGGCTGAACTCCAGGGCTCTTTCCAGGTAGTCAATTAAAGACCACAGCCTCGCCATCAACCTCAATTGGAAATTCCTTGTCTGCTGCTGCGTTGCGAAGAACAGTGGGAAGGATAGTCCCACATTGTCAATCGAAGGGCTCGAGACCGCAAATAAAAGGGAAAAATGACCCTCACTGTTCGCCCAAGCACACAGGGGTCAGGTCCCTCTCACCCCTCCACACACTCCTCTCCCACCTTCATGCCTGCAGGTCTGGACCTCTAACCGTATACCCAATTACCCGATACTGTTCACTTGGGTCTGAATTGACAAAGAAGAAAGAGAATCAAAGAGAGACAGAGGAGGGGAGGGTTTTGCTCTTAAGCCCTCATCTCCTCTCAGGACTTAGCCGTTGAAGGCTTAGCGAGGCCCTTATGCCTTGCTCTTATGAAGAGCCTTGTGCTCCTCTGCTGTTGCTGTAACTTGGCTCCTCTAAGGCATGAAGGTTTGAGGCATCTGTGCCTTGGTTATGTCGACTGATTTGCTACTATGCTTGGTTATGATAATTGCTGAGAAATTTGATTTGGTTACTGTGCATTTTTTTGAATACTTGTGAGATTAACTTTGAGGGGTTAATTTGGTGATATAAATCACCATTTTAATCCAACCTTTTTGCATTATTGTTTTGATCATATTGAAATATCATTTTGAATAATCATTGCTTTCAAATTGCTCATATTTCTTGAGATTAGTGAATTTAAATTTCATCTTTGCTCCCTATGAATGACCTTGGACTCTATTTCTTGAATCTGAGCAGATAAATTTAAATGATTTGAGCAATTTTGTACTATACTATGACGCATTTCTTAAACGACAACAATTTCGCCCGAACATTTTGGTGCCATTACTGGGGAGCAACACGCAGTTTGATTTTACTGATTACAATTTCTAATCTGATACTAACTTGTTCTATCTGTTTTGTTGTGGTTGTGCGAGGTACACGGGAAGATCAGCCACACGACAACCACTCCAGTGGCAAATAATCTCATCTCCTTCTTATACTCCTACTTCTGGAAAGAATTAAAAAGAGAAATCAATTAGGACCAACTCGCATTCCTTATTTGACATAATCACTTGAGTTGCCTGATTGGATTGATTTTAGACATCCCCATCCAGATTTCTGCACCTACTAAGGATCTAAGGTGCCAAGGGTTGTTCACCTTCTTAATTGAGCCCTAGGCACCACATTTGGAAAGAATTGGATCCGAAAATAGAACCAAATTAGGGTTTCGACTTTAAGGCTTGAGAAAGACACACTTGCCTAAATTAAAAGAGAATTGATTTCCCGCATTATGTGTCACCCAAGCCTTGCATGAATTGACCTAATAAAGAAAACCCTAAAAGAAGGCTCTAACATTCACTTGAATACTTAAAACTTGGACTTAATAACCTACTTGCAAACCATTCAGGATGATTTTTGGGTTCATTACCCAACTCAACCTAAACTTTAGGGCAGGTCAAGTGAAGTTGATCCACTTGGTGGGTTAATCAACCTTCAAATTAGGTCACAAATCACAATCAACTCTAAAGTTCAAGTGAAATCCAAAGCACCATAATTCAGGATTAAAATTGGTAGACTTAAGGGGTTAAGTTGCTCATTCCTGTCTACTTGGTTTCTCAGTGACAAGGAAGATCAGGTGGGGAAAACCTTGTAACTCATGTACTGTGTAGGGGTCTTCTCCCTTCTTGGCTACCTAAGTATTTCTCGGGTGAGTGATTTTCTGATCAATAGGTATCATCTGCCTTGAACCTCCTCAGTTATCCAAAAATCTTTGGGTGCCTCATTTGGGTCTCTTACACCTATCCCTCATCTGGCTCACTAGTGCATGCTCGAAAGGAGGTCCTTAAGTCCACCCTTGAGACCTATGTTAGAAGTTCACTACCGTCCAGGTCAAGCCTCGAATCACTTGTTTGTGCTACCTTTTTATCATATTGATATCTCTTCCAACTCTTCTACTTTTGAGCCTAGACCTCCTTCATCTACATCAATGAAAAATCGAGAAGAACCCAATGTCCAGGATCAGATACAACATCTCAATGATCTATTCCATGCACACATCAATCCATCGCTGCATCCTCATATGCGAGATCACTACAATCCCGCTGCAGTGGAGATCGAACCTAGATTACAAATCCCTACTTGAGGGCTTGATGTTGAACTCAAGACAAACATGATCCATGCTATTCCTAAATTCCATCGCTCAAACTCTGAAGATCCCTTATAGCACATCAAGCAGCTAAAACATCTGGCCCAGACCTTCAGGCATGCCATACAAAATCGAGACATCCTGCTCATGAAAATGTTCTCCTTCTCACTCATGTGTAAAGCTGCCGATTGGTTTTAGACTTTGACCCATCCAATCAATAAATGGGGGGAACTCCAAAATGAATTCTTATAGAAATTATTCCCCGTTGGTTGGACAAATTCTTTAAGGCATCAGATCACGCACGTCACGCAAAATCCAGGAGAACACTTCATGAGGCACGGGATCGCTTTCTAGATCTCATGTAGAGATGCCCCCATCACGGAGTTCCAAAATGGGAACAAGTCCAACCTTTTTACCATGGGCTCCAGGATGAGATCATGCTCTTTGTCAATGCAACCTATGGTGGAAGCATCATGGGCCGGCATGAAGATACCGTTTGGGAGATTCTCGAGAATATGTGCGAGAACTCCATAAACAATGAATCTATGGGTATGTTCGACTAAATGACTACCCGTTGATGCGAGAAATACATGGTAGTTAAATGATGTAATTAGTGTTGTTGCAACGTGTAAATTCTCAATCAAACTTTAACATTTATAATACCTAGATAGTGGAGTATCTAGGGTCGTCCAAGGAGGCCAATTTGTTAGTCACAAAGAATGAGTTCTCTCTCTCGCCTCTCAAATCTTTTTGTATTTTTTATTTTGTTGTTTTTGGGATTTTCAGAAACAATCGGGTTTTGTGTGTAGATGAATTACACTACAACTAACCTTAAGTGACAATAATGAAGTCTTTTCCTCTAAGCTCACCCTAGGCAAGTGCGCCTAGGGTAATTAGAAGGGAAGAGTGTGATGTGCACACTAATAAGAAAAGAAAAACACACTAATTTCAAGCATGAACTTCGAAGGCAATGAAAATTTGTATTACTAGCAGAGTAAAATATAGGTTGAGGAATGCTTCTACAAGAACATTAAACTACTAGCTAACACAAAAGGAAGAGTAAAAGATAAAGAAGAAGGGGTGATTCTTGTAGAAGATCTAGGTGGCCCTTTCTCCAAGTCTGGTTGCCCCACACTTGAAAAGAGCTCTCCTTCTCTTCCTTCTTCAATCAGTCTTCCTTCAAGCTCTTCCTCCAAGGTGGGTATCGACCACCTTGACAAAGATCCTCCTTTCCTAGTTGTCTCCTCTAGGTTGAAGATGACCTCCTCCTTGGCATGGCTGAGGGAGAAGGGAGAGAGGAAGAAGGCACCAAGGGAGCAGGTAGGTTGCCCCCTTGATCTTCTTCTCTCCTTCTTCTTCCTTGGCATGGATGTAAGAACCTAACTAATGGTATGGGTGGAACCTATCTAATGGAGAGGAGATCAATTTTTGGTGGTGATTGTGGTGGGTATTTATAGAGATAGATGAGGGGTGGATGGAATGGGCTTAGGTGTAGGGCTAGTATAAGGTTTGGTGGGTAGTTATTGGTGGTTATGGGGATCCTCAGGTTAAGGCTTGGTGGCACCAACTTAAGGGTGTGAAGGGGGATAGTTGTAGGTGGTGTTGGTGGCTTTTGGTGGTGAAGAGACACCACAAATTGGAGCCAAAAAGGGGTTTGTTGGCGCCAAAAGCAAGAGTTAGGATGGGTTGGATGGTGATGTATAGGTTAGAGATGAGGAGTTGGGTTGGAGCCATTTTGATGGTGGTTATGGAGGGAGTTTTGGCACCAAAATGTGGTGCCCCTTGGTACTTGTTGACGGGTGAAGAGGTGGCTTGGGTTGGCACCAAGTTGAGGTGGAGTAGGGTAGCTGAGGTGGTCTTAAGTAGGTGGACTAGTTAGATGGGAATTAGGGTTAGGTAGGGTTGCCAAGGAGATGACTAGCTAGGCTAAGCTAGCTTAGCTTGTAGGGAGTAGGGTTGGACGCATTTGGAGCTAGGGTTTTAAGGGAGAAGAGCTAGAGGTAGTCATCTTGAGCTACACTGGAGCTGGTGACTGCTGAAGATAGCTGCAAGGAGCTACCTTAGCTAGCTTAGCTTGCTAATTCTTTGCTAGCTACTAAGCTAATCTAAGATGAGCTGGCTTCTGCTGATGTGAACTGAGGTGAGCTGGGTCTGATATTCCCGGGGAGGACCTAGCTAGCTGGAGTAGCTATGGTAGCTTAGCTCAAGTAAGTTGAGCTAAGTGGAGTCCCCAGGAGCTGGACTTGAGCTGGCCTGAGCTGGTTAAGGCAATCTTTAGCTGACCAGGTCTAGCTAGTTGATGTCAATCGCTAGTCTTAGTTAGATTGAACTTCCAGTAAACTCTTCTGAGCTGGAAGAGCTGGATTGGAGCTGGGATCAGCTAACTTTAGCTAGTTTGAGCTGCCATCCAGCTGAGGTGAGCTGAATGGAGCTAAGGTGAACTAGCTAGAGCTACTGTTCAAATGAGATGAGTTGAATGGAGCTAAGGGTGAGTTGATCCAGCTAGAAGGAGCTAGGATCCCGCTGGGATGAGCTGGATCTAGCTAGGATTCAGTTGAAATGAGTTGGATCAAGCTGGGATCCAACTGATAGGAGCTTCTTCTTCATCTTCTGCCTTCCTAAGTGCCAAGATGTGTGGGATCTGACATTCTGCCTAATCCTGACACTCAGATAAATGCATCAAAAATACATTAAAATGAAATGCATGCCTATCCTAGGTAAATGCCTAAATGCAGCATGAAAACCTATTTGTGAAGTTAAAACCCTAAGAGTTAGGTTAGTTTTGGGGCATAAGAATGATGATAAACTAGCATTTGTCATACCCCCATGATTATCTTTCGCTAGTCTCTTAGCAGAACTATTTTCACAAAATAGATTTTCTGGGAAGGACTATTTTTTTTTACTTTTAAGGAGAGAAAGATACGGGACCTTAGTTGATTGAAAAACTTGAAAGGCATGGGATTTATTAAAGATAAAACCTCAAGATTCATCTTTGGATCGAAGAGTTAGAAGAATCGGGATTAGTGTATCGTTAAAAATTCACAAATTAACTCATTGTTAATTCAGATGACCTAAAATTTTTGTAGTTGGGATTTCTCTGGCCCTTCAATTTGATTCGCAACTTGCATCAACTTTTAAAACCTTGTGTTTGTGCTTGTGAATGCCAACTTTTATGAGGTCATGTTTTTGGTTTAAAACTTTTTTTTTTGAAACTCCTCCATGCTTATTCTTTGCTTAATCCTATAACAAATGTGTCCAGATCATCATTCCCGTCACCAATCCTCAAGGAGGCTCTAGCGCCAGTACTTCAGGATAGCACCATCCAAGACACCACCCAGGATCTCACAGCCCCAAAACACAATGTGGTGTAAAGGAGTGCTCCTAGCAAACTCAAGCTCTTGCTCCAACGCTATGGGTAGAGCACCATCCAAGACACTTAAGCTGCAAAATTGTGCTTTAATGCTCTATCTAAAGATATGAAATGTAGCTATGGAGTAGTGCTGAGGCAGTAACATGTTGTCATCGCGTCCTCAAAGGAGGCATTTTCCTGCTTCTCTGCAGTAGGAACTCAAACCAATGATCTGTTTTGGATTTTACTAAGGCAAAACAAGAAGTTTTTCTAATTTCTAAATGTTTTTTAAGTATTAGCTTATGTGTGCATTGTGACACAATAATTTTGTCAGAATTGCAAGTTTTTGATTGGAAACTAAGCTAGGTAATTTCTAAGTCAAAAAAAGGAGATCAAGTTACCTAAATCAACATGAGTTTTGGTGGAAGTAAGAGAAAGATACTTAATCTAGTCTAGAAATTAGACCCAGAGATTCTAACAATCAAATCTTAATCTTAATCCCTAGTTTGTTAAAGATTAAATCCCTTGTACGTTAAAATGAATTTTTCAACCTTAGTTCCATTTTTCAAAATTTTCCTCAAAAAGTTTTATGATTTTTCTGTAATGAGATGCATGCAAAAGAAAGAAAATGAATATTTTTAGATTTTGAAAATCCTAAATCGATCATCAAAATTTAAAAACACACCACATGCTTATGATATGCAATGTCCTCATGAATTAGGAGGGAAAAGAGATCACCTTGTGAAAAGTGGTTGAATTTAGGATGGTCAAAACCTGGAAAAAGAAACAGAATAGGAAAGCAGGAAAATGATGGGTTACCTCCCATTCAATGCTATCTTTTACGCCTATACAGTTGGGCATGAAATGACGCATGGAAAATGAATAATCATGTAAATAATTGGACACTTGAATGTCCTCAAGAAATGTGTTTTCCTCAAGATCCCTGAAAAGATAATTGGTAAAGAAATAGGGATCAAAATGAAATGGAAAGATGGAATAATGACTCGGGTCTGGCCATGGTTTGCATTCATGTAAAATGCCAAACTTGGGTGGGTCAGATGGTAGGTCCAATGGAAAGGGAGGGAGAAAGTAGTCAATGGGATGTAGGGTGGGTGAAGTTAGTGCAGATGTTTTTGGTGAAAAATCAGGAAGATTGAAAGAGTAAAAGTCAAACCCTAGCTGATCTAAAAAGTCTTAGCCACATAATCATCCTTAGAATAGGAAACAATAAAATCTAGATCCATGGTGGTTAGAGCTGAGTAGGATTTGATCAACATAGACTTCTCGAATATTTCTTACATTTTGTTATCAGTGTCCTCAAAACTTTCAAGATCAATAGATCTCTTGGAAGCTTGAAATAAATCTAATGAGAAAGTCTGGTTATTGCAACTTATATTCATTTTACCAGAATGAGAATTGATATTAGCTATTGCAGTAATCAGATAAGGCCTTCCAAGGATGGCATTAATGAAAGCCTCAGGTACCTCTATGTCAAGGACTAGAAAATTCATCGGAAATAGATAATTCCGAACCTTGGTAATACTATCCTCAACAATTCCCGACGGTTGAATGGTAAATTGGTCTGTCAATTGAACTTGAACCTTAATAGGTTTTAAATCACCGAATCAAAATTCCTTAGATAAGATCGGGGAGATAAGATTAATGGAGGTACCTAAGTCGAGAGGGGTGTGAAAAAAGGTGGTGTCATTTATGATAATAGAGATGAGTGATGCTCCCGGATCCCTTTTTGTGAGAGGCAGCTTGCTCTGAACAACTGAGCTTGCTGTCTTTGAAAGGATGACCCTTCCTAGATTCTGGGCTTGCTGCTTTGGAGTACATCTTTTTTTCAAAAATTTAGCAAAGTCAAGGGTGGCATCTAGGAGGGGGATATTCTTGACTTGCCCAAATATGTCCAAAAGATCTTGGTGAGAGGGCTCTGATTTCTGATCTGATTATAGTGTTTAAGAGTGAGAAATAGGATTTGAATCTAGTGTTTTTGGTGTTTCTTTTTCTTCTTCCTAAGTGGGGTTAGGAGAGTCGATTTGCATATGTGGAGAGCGGGTTTCATCAATTTGATTTGAAGGCCCTAAATCAGTGGTGGTTTTCCCACTCCTCAATATATCTGCATATGCAATTTGGTTGTCACTGGGAGGAAGTTGGGGGGCTTGTTGTTGATGGAAACCAATTTGGTGCTGAGGTATCAGTTTAATAGGAGGTTGATTAGTGTGGGTCCGATGTTGGTGTCCACTCGGGTGTCAATTCCTTTGATTGACAAAGTTCGTGTGGGCGGGATGGTGAATGTCCTGCAGGTCTTTGAATCGAAATAACCCCAACTTGATCATTGAGATTGTTAATAACACAGGTGATTTCCACAGTTTTTCTTTGCATCTCTTGCAGGGTTTTCATCATCTGGGCATTGATGTCTTCTTGAGATGGCCAAAATTGATAAGTTTGATTTGAACCATACCCTCCAAGAGGGTTTTATTGTTGGTGAGGAATCGGATTGGTCTAGGACTGAGTCGGATATTCCTCCAATTAGAGGAATTTTTCAATTGCTCCTAGAAGGTGGAGACATTTTGAGTGGGGTAATGATTTGCATAAGTATAATTCCTTGTTGAGCCATAGAAAGCCTCCGAATAATGATTATACTTAGCATAGGTAATATTAAGGTTATACAAATTTTCTCTCTTTGGGGTGTTAGAAGGGGTGAGATGTGGAATTCGTGGAGCTTGGGTAAGTATGGCAGGTCTCCCTTGGCTCGGTTTGCTACATCCCTATTCAACTATTGTTGATTAGCTTGTAGCTAAGCCATTATGGAGAAGAAATTAGCTGGGGGGGTCAGATTAAGTAGCTCCTGGGTGGATAGATGGGGAAAGGAAAAGTTAACATGTAGGTTAGAGGACCTATTTTGATTTTCCATTTTCAAAGAAGAGGAGGAATGTAGGAAAAAGTCATTTGTGGGGAAGGTAAAAGTCAAGTGGTCCCTCCAAGTGTGGAGTTTTGGACCACTTCCAGTGCAAAATGGAAGAAACGGTGAGGAGAGGGAAAGTTGAGAAAAGTGCGTAATCAAGCAATACAAAATTCTTGACCTAACTTAAATTTGACTCCCTAAAAATTAACCTAAGACTTGATCTACCTAGGAGATAAGAAATCAATAGTAGATATCCATTCTCTCAACAAATCTGGCCAAGCTGAATAAGGGGAGTTTTGGGCCCAAGCATGTCCCAAGAAAATCACTAGGGGCTTGTGTAAACTCACGCCTGGTCGTTTGACATAGTCCCTCAGTCTAGCACCAGATATAGATGAAAGAATTGATACCAACTAAAGATAACTTAAGACCTAGGTAGCAAGCCTACATTTGATGAAACCTTAAGGATCAAATTGCTACAGATTTTAATTAGGTCTAGGAGGCTAAAGTGCACAAGGAATGTGATGGGTGTTAGTTGGGGTAATGCTGATTATTTCTCTCTTATGTGTGTGCAAATTGGGCAGGAAGTGATGCCCAAGCCAAGTCAATAGGGGGTTTGCTAACATGGATTTGTTGTTCAAGTGCTTTGGGGATTTAATCAAGAATTTGTGTCTTTTAGGATTCTCTCTTGTTAAAATTTCAAACAAGGTTTTAAAGATCCACAAATAATAACAATCAAGTTGTAGTTGGTGGAGTTCAATTCCTTTAGAGTTGAAGTGACTAAGAGAGAAGTTGAAACCCTAAAGTTGAAAAATCCTATGCATACAACTTCTAAATGAATCTCTTTTTAAAATATTTTTAAGCTGGTGGTTCAAAAAGAAAAACAACACCACCACCTGATAACAATTCAAACAAGGAATCTAAATTTTTTTTTTTTGAGATTTTATAAAATTATTTAATATTTTTTTGGAATTTGTCTTCTTAATGATGTCAAGAGTCAGAATCGATAGATTAAGGGAATTGATTATACAAAAACCTCAAATGGCCTTAAAATTTTTGGAAATTTTATATGATGTAGAAAATTTAATAAGGTTTCTAGAAATATAAAGCTTGCCTAAATCTGATGAGTAGAAAAATTTATAAAATTCACAGACAATAAGAAAATAGTAAGAAAACAAGGTCTGAGCTCTATTCAATCCGTGAATTTTTTAATTTTTTCTATTTAGTAAAATATCTTGAAAATTGGAATCAAGTTTTCTGGCTCAAAGGTCCTTCGTTGGATGAAATTTGGTGATTTTAGGAAACTCCTAAGTGTCCAAACCTGATTTTTGAAAATCAAGACAGAAGTCTGGATTTTCAAAAATCAGACACCAATATGGTGAAGATTGGTGGAAAAGTGAAGCAAACAAGCAAGAAAATGAATTTTAGGGTTCCACCACCTTCAATTTTTCTTGTTTTTGATTTTTTTGACAATTTAAAAATTTTTTAAGAGATTTTATTTTTATTTTTAATGAGAAAAGGCCTAGGGTACTAACCTGAAGTACGTAGGAAGAAAAGAAGCTTGAAGCTTTCGCTCCAAGTGCTCCAAATTCCACTCCCACTCCTGATTCGCACCTGAAATTGAAACAAGTAAAATTTCATGAAGATCAAGAAAGCAAGAAAGAGATAAATGATGTGATTAAGCTGTGCCTCCCCAAAAACAACACCAAAAAGTGATGTGAGAAATACAGGGTTTGTTAAATGATGTAATTAGTGTCATTGAACGCGTAAATTCATAATGAAACTTTGACATTTATAATACCTAGATAATAGAGTATCTAGGGTCGTCCAAGGAGGCTAATTTGTTAGTCACAAAGAATGGGTTCTCTCTCTTGCCTCTCAAATCTTTTTGTATTTTTTATTTTGTTATTTTTTGGGCTTTCAGAAACAATCGGGTTTTGTACGAAGATGAATTACACTACAACTAACCTTAAGTGACAATAATGAAGTCTTCTCCTCTAAGCTCACCCTAGGCAAGTGTGGCTAGGGTAATTAGAAGAGGAGTGTGATGTGCACTACGAAAAACACACTAATGTCAAACATGAACTTGGAAGGCAATGAAATTTTGTATTACTAGCAGAGTAAAATACAGGTAGAGGAATGCTTCTACAAGAACATTAAACTAATAGCTAACACAAAACGTAGAGTAAAAGATAAAGAAGAAGGGGTGATTTTGGTAGAAGATCCAAGTGGCCCTTGCTCCAAGTGTGGTTGCCCCACACTTCAAAAGAGCTCTCCTTCTCTTCCTTCTTCAATTGGTCTTCCTTCAAGCTCATCCTCCAAGGTGGGTGTCGACCACCACGATGAAGATCCTCCTTACCTAGCCGTCCCCTCTAGGTTGAAGATGACCTCCTCCTTGGCGTGGCTAAGGGAGAAGAGAGAAAGGAAAAAGGCACCAAGGGGGCAGGTAGGTTGCCCCCTTGATCTTCTTCTCTCCTTCTTCCTTGGCATGGATGTAAAAACCTAACTAATGGTATGGGTGGAACCTATCTAATGGAAAGGAGATCAATTTTTGGTGGTGATTATGGTGGGTATTTACAGAGGTAGATGAGGGGTGGTTGGCATGGGCTTAGGTGTAGGGCTAGGATTAGGTTTGGTGGGTAGTTAGTGGTGGTTATGGGGATCCTAGGGTTAAGGTTGGTGCCGCCAACTTAAGGGTGTGAAGGGGGGAAGTTGTAGGTGGTGTTGGTGGCATTTGGTGGTGAAGAGAGACCACTAGTTGGTGCCAAAAAGGGGGGCATTCTAGAAGGTTTTTGTTGATGCCAAAATGTGGTGCCCCTTGGTGGTGGTTGAGGGGTGAAGTGGTGGCTTGGGTTGGCACCAAGTTGAGGTGGAGTAGGGTAGCTTAGGTGGAAGCTTAGGTGGTCTTAAGTAGGTGGACTAGTTAGATGGGAATTAGGGTTAGGTAGGGTTGCCAAGGAGATGACTAGCTAAGCTAAGCTAGCTTAGCTAGCTTAGCTAATAGGGAGTAGGGTTGGAGGCATTTGGAGCTAGGGTTTTGAGGGAGAAGAGTTGGAGGTAGTCATCTTGAGCTACACTGGAGCTAGTGGCTGCTAAAGAGACTTGCAAGGAGATACCTTTGCTGGCTTAGCTTGCTAGTTCTTTGCTAGCTGCTAAGCCAAGCTAAGATGAGCTAGCTTCTGCTGATGTGAGTTGTGGTGAGTTGGGTCTGATATTCTCTAGGAGGACCTAGCTAGTAGGAGTAGCTAAGGTAGCTTAGCTCAACTAGGTTGAGCTATGTGGAGTCCCCGGAAGCGGTACTTGAGCTAACTTGAGCTAGTTAAGGCCATCTTCAGTTGACTAGGTCTAGCTAGTTGATGTCAATAGCTAGTCCTAGTTAGGTTGAACTTCCAGTGAACTCTTCTTAGCTGGAAGAACTGGAATGGAGCTGGGATCAACTGTCTTTAGCTAGTTTGAGCTACCATCCTACTGAGGTGAGCTGAATGGAGCTAAGGTAAACTAGCTAGAGCTACCATTCAAATGAGATGAGCTGAATGGAGGTAAGGGTAAGTTGATCCAACTAGAAGGAGTTGAGATCAAGCTGGGATGAGCTATATCTAGCTGAGATTCAGCTGAAATGAGATGGATCAAGTTGGGATCCAGTTGATAGGAGCTTCTTCTTCATCTTCTGCCTTCCTGAGTGTCAAGATGTGTGGAATCTGACATTCTGCCTAATCCTGACACTCAGATAAATGCATCAAAAATACATTAAAATGCAATGCATGCCTATCCTAAGTAAATGCCTAAATGCAACCCAAAAACCCTTTTGCGGAGTTAAAATCCTAAGAGCTAGGTTAGTTTTGGGTCATAAGAATGATGATACACTGGTGTTTATCACCCGTGCATTGACAAACAAGTGGGAGGCACATGAGACTCAAGGCCTGTCCACATTTGTCGATCTGGAACTGATGGCCATTTGCCTAGACAAGGTCTCAATTATCGAAAAGAAGGTGGATGAATTGGCTCGACATCTGCAGAGAACCACCTCGGCACAATAGAACACGTATGTGCAACCGATCTCTAATAGGGAAGTTGTGAATAATATTTATCATGAATCTCATCTGCGGATGGACTCATATCCACCCCCGTCTGATCTTGGTTTTGGAGGAAACTCCGGAACTACCTACTCAAGTTTAAGGAACTCTGAACCATCATGTTCTGACTTCTCTAGAGTTCCTCAGACTTGCGAGCATCTCCACGCCATCCAGAATGATCCATTCTACAACACCTATAACCTTGGATGGAGTAATCATCCTAACTTTGTGTAGTCAGGGAATAATCAAAATCTAAGATCTCAATTCCACCCCTGACAACAAGCTCCGCACCCTTACCAGCCTGCTTAGCCTAGGCCCAATCCAAATTATCAATCCGGGACATCAAAGGAAGATTAAATGACTCTTATCCTACAAATCCTCGTTGACATTCAAAAATCCATTGCAGCTATGTAGAAATAGCATAAAGACGAGATCACAGAGGTTCGAAATCAACTCGCACAGATGGCAAATTCTCACCAACTTGGTGCACTTCCATCTCAGCCTCTACCAAATCCAAATAACATGCCAAATCAGAGGCGTGTTATGAACCCAAATCAGGGCCAAGCTCACTATGTTTACTAGGCCCCTTCTACTCCATCATCCGACAGGATGGAAGCTTCGACATCATACTTGAGATATCAGCAGCAATCACCACTTCTACCAAATTGAAACCAGAGCCAGGCAGGACTTAATTCTATTACCACCAGTAGTGGCAAGACGACACAGGATCCACCTTATCCCAGCCACTCCTAGCCTAGTAGTTATGAGCCTAACCCTCGGATGGTTATCCAGGACATCCCTATCCTAGATCCAGAACCTGAACCAATCCTAGCAGAACCTACAGATGTTCCATTTCCTGAGGCCTTGACCAAAGGAAAGAGGAAATCCAAACCCATGGCACTTGAGGAAGATCTGGTCAAGCTCTTTGAGCAAGTCCAGATAAATAACCCCTTGATGGATGCAATTTGCCACATACTGGCATATGCTAGATTTCTGAAGAATTTGTGTACTATTCACATTTTTTGCAAGGTTTGTAAAAGTAATGTTTTAAGTCACTGCAACGCACAAAAATGGATTCGCTTTTAAAATTTGTAAACCTAGATAGAGAAGTATCTAGGGTCGTCCAAGGAGGCAATATGTTGCAAAATCGAATCTCTTGCTCAGAAATGGAAATTAACTTTCTTGTTTTTGTTTTCAAATATGCAATTTTTATAGTTTGAAATAAATAAAGTAATGCGAATTTGATGGCGGGAAGATGACTAACACCTAAAATTATTAAACTAAAACCTAAGTGACAAGTAATTCCTCTCTCTAAGCTCACCCTAGGTAGGTGGAAACCTAGAGTAATTAGAGAGAGGGGGTGATTACACTAAGGTAAAAGTAAAATTGTGAGAAAAATAATTAAGAAAAGGCAACTTTACTAGAGGAGCAAAATGTTTTAAAAAACCCTAGTAGAGGAATGCTTCTACTACTAAAAATAAAAAATGCAAAAAGTAAAAACACTAGTCCTCCTGATGATGATGATGATGATGGTGAAGAAGAGGTAGAGGCTTCTTGCTCCAAGCCTAGTAGCTCTTGGGCTTGAAAAGAAGTCCTCCAACTCCTTCCTTGTAAATCTCCTTCAAGGTGAAGACCTCCAAGACAAGCAGTCAAAGGGGGCGTGCCCTATGCTTCCCAAGGTGGATGATTCCACCTTCAATTCTCCTCCAATGCCTGGCTGTCCTCCAATGTGAAGAAAGTCTCCTCCTTGGCATGGCACAAGGAAGAAGAAAGAAGGGGAAGAAGGAACCAAGGGGGCAGGTAGGATGCCCCCTTAATCTTCTTCTCTTCTCCTTCCTTGACTGTAGGTTAGGGTGGATGTAGGGTGGAATTAAACTAAGTGGAGGATGGGGAAAATGGTGGTGGTTAAGGGTCTTTTTATAGAGTAGGATGGGCGGTATAGGTGGATCTTGAAATGGATGGCTAGGATAGGATTTGGGAGGTAGTTGGGGATCCTATGGTGGAGATCATTTGGCGCCAACTTAAAGGGTGTTAAGGGGGTGGTTATGGTGGTCAGAAACCACCTAGAGTTGGCACCCAAATTAGTTTTTAGAAGGGAGTTAGGTGGCACCAACTTAGGGTTCTAGAAGGGGGGTTATGTGTAGGGTGGATGAGGCTGGTAGGTGTAGGGTGTAGATGGGAGGTCATTTTGTTTCCAAAAGGAGGGAGTTCTAGAAGGGTTAGTTGGCGCCAAAATAGGTGTCTCTTGGTGGTGGTTGAGGGGTGAAAGGGTGGCTAGGTGGTGGTGCCAACTTAGAGTATGGTGGAGCTAGCTTAGGTGGGCTTAGCTAGGGTTTAGTTGGTGAAGCTAGTTAGGTAGGGTTTTCGGGTGGTGGCTAGCCAAGGGAGCTAGAGCATAGCTAAGCTAGCTTAGATACTAATGGAGTAGACGAGGAGGCAATTGAAGCTAGGGTTTGAGGAGAGGAGTTGGACAGCAGAAGTCTGGAGCTAAACTGAAGCTGGCAGCTGCTGAAGAGGGTGGCATGAAGCTACTTTAGCTAGCTTAGCTTGCTAGTTAATAATAGCAGCTAAGCCAGGCTAAAGCAAGTTGGCTTCTATTGGAAGGAGCTGAGGTGAGCTGGGGTCTGATGCTCTTGGGGAGGACCTAGATAGTTGAGGTAGCTAAGGTAACTTAGCTTAACTAAGTTGAGCTAAACTGAGTCCCTAGGAGTTGGACATGAGCTTCCTGAGCTAAGATTAGGTCATCTTCAGTTGGCTGGAGTTAACTAGAGCTAGATGTAGTTGGTCTTAAGCTGAGGTGAACTCTAGTCAACTCAGCTGAGCTAGCTAGAGCTCCCAGTGAACTAATGGGAGCTAAGATGAGCTAGACTCAGCTAAGTTGAGCTGGATCTGAGCTGACTTAAGCTAAGGTGAGCTAAGATGAGCTCTCTTGAGCTGCCATTTAGCTGAGATGAGTTGAATGGAGCTAGGATGAGGTAACTTTAGTTCAAGTGAGCTGGATTCCAGCTATGGTGAGCAGGATAAAGCTGAATTCCAGCTAGTTTGGGCTTTTCCTTTACTAGTTGCCTTCTTAAGTGCTAGGGTTTTAGGGATCTGTTAATCTGTATATCCCTAAAGCTCATAAGAACACATAAAAAAGGCAATAAAAAGTAAAATGCATGCCTAACCTAATCTATGCCTAAATGAAACCCAAAAACCTGCTTGTAGAGCAAAATCATAAGAGCTATGTTTGTTTTAATGCATAAGAATGATGATAAATTGGTGTTTATCATGTACGCCTAAGCGTAAACCGTGAACCAAAGACGGGAGTCCAATTGTATTATCTGAGTAAGTCAGCTCGATCATTTTGAGCAAGCTTCCACAAAAAGCAAAAGATCCTGGCACCCTGTTGATCTCCTGCAAAATTGGTGATCTAGAATTTGATTGAGCATTATTGGATTTAGGAGCCTCCATAAATTTGATACCTACATCCCTACTAGACCATTTCGAGGAAACTGAGCTCAAATCGACTGAGTTGACTTTGCAGTTAGCAGATCGATCAATCAAGTCACCTAAAGGAATTCTCGAGGATGTTCTTGTACGGATCTATGATTTCTATTTTCCAGTGGACTTCATTGTGTTAGGCATGGAGACTCTTGAAAATATAAGGAACACACTAATCATCTTAGGGAGATCATTCTTAGCCACAACTAGGGCAAATATCAATTGTGAAGAGGGCCAGATCGAGTTAAAATTCGGAAACCAAACATTAAAGATTGATATCTTCAAGGCCCAGAAAGGAATGAACTGTGGGGTAATCGAGCAAGTATGTGATATTAGTTTTATGGTTGAGAACCCACATGTAGAGGAAGACCTGGTTATTTCTGATCCTCAACACCAAGAAATTATGACCCACAGATAGAGGAGCCTAGAACTGATCTAGATTCACCCTTAACTCCCAATTTATCTTCTGAAGATCATCCTGAACTCCCACCTACTGCTGATAACCCAGTTATGGAGTTGAAACCTCTTCCATATCATCTATAGTATGTGTTTTTGGGTTCCAATCAAACATTTTCTGTGATTATCAATTCCAGACTCACATCTGAGCAGGAAACAAAGCAGATTTCTGTTCTCCAGCAACATCAGAGAGCCATTAGATGGACTCTTAATGATCTGACTGATATCAGTCCCTTTTATTGTACACACCGTATCTACACTAAAGAGGGATGACGACCATCTCGTGAGATGCAGAGATGACTCAATCTAAATCAATAGGAGGTCGTGAAGAAAGAGATCATCAAGTGGTTAGATGTTGGTATTATCTACCCGATCTCTGATAGCCGCTAGGTGAGCCCGATCCAGGTTGTGCCTAAAATGGCAGGGCTCATCGTTATCACAACTAAATCTGGAGAGACCATCCCAACTCACATTGCAAATTCATGGAGAGTCTGCATAGACTATTGGAAACTGAATTCCTCCACAAAGAAAGATCATTTCCCGCTTTCGTTCATTGACTAGATTCTTGAGAAAATGGTGGGAAATCAATTTTTTTGTTTCTCGGATGGTTACTCCGGATATAATCAGGTGGCAATTCATCCAGAGGATCAGGAAAAGACCACCTTTACCTGCCCCTACGGTATGTATGCATTCCGTCGGATGCCATTCAGGCTATGCAATGCACCTGTCACCTTTTAGCGGTGCATGCTAACCATATTCTCTAATTTGGTAGGTAATTACCTTGAGGTCTTCATGGATGACTTCTCGGTATTCAGTGAATCTTTTGATGAATGCTTCCTACATTGGGTCCAAATCCTTAAAAGATGCATTGAACTGAACATGGTTTTCTCCTGGGAAAAGAGCCACTTCATGGTTCCTGAAGGCATCGTTCTTGGGCATCTCATCTTTGAGAGAGGTATCCAAGTTGACCAGTCTAAGGTGAATTTGATTTCCAAACTACTTGTGCCTAACTCGGTCAAGGACATCAGATCATTCCTAAGGAACATTGGATTTTATCGCCGATTCATATCTGATTTCTCTAAGATCACACACCCCTTGACGAATCTCCTCTGAAAGGACACACCTTTTGAGGTATCAAGTGAGTACATTCATGCATTTTAGATCCTGTGTGACCGAGTCAACCAAGCACTAACCCTGTAATCTCTTGACTGGTCTTAACCCTTAGAGATCATGTGCGATGCGTCTGACTATGCAATAGGAGCGATGCTGGGTCAGAAAATTGACAGGAAACCAGTGGTCATATATTATGCCAGCAAGACATTGGATGAGGCTCAATGTAATTACACTGTTACAAAGAAAGAGCTGCTGGTTGTAGTATTTGACCTTGATAAATTCAAGTCATACCTCTTGGGATCCCATGTCATCATTTACTCGGATCACACTGTTGTGAGGCACTTACTCATGTAGAAGGACATGAAACCTAGATTAATCCACTGGATCTTACTGTTGCAAGAAATTCGACCTTGAAATTCATGACAAGGCAGGAAAGCAGATTGTGGCATCTGACCACTTATCCCATCTTCCTTCTTCACTCATTGACCCTTCTGGACCTATCACAGAGCACTTTCCAGATAAGCACCTCCTGACAATCGAAATGGAATTTCCATGGTATGCTGATATGGTGAATTATTTGGCATTGCATCAGATTCCATCTGATTGGCCAAAAGCCAAGAAAGACAAATTATTTTCAAATGCCAAATACTTTGTCTAGGAAGATCCGAATCTATTATGCACCGGTGCTGATCAAATCATCAGAAGATGTGTTCCGAAATCTAACTTCAATGGAATTTTATCCTTCTTCCACAACCAGGTCTATGGTGGTCACTTTTCTGGACACAAGACCACAGCGAAAGTCCACCAGTGTGGATTCTATTGGCCCACGATTTTCAAAGATGCGCACAACTACTGTAAGGCATGCACTCATTGCCAGACTTTAGGCAACATGAACCGACGTGACATGATGCCCTTACAGTCACTTCTCATGTGCGAAATCTTCAACATCTGGGGGATTGACTTTATGGGCCCCTTCCCAAAATCCGATGATTTTGAATACATTCTCCTAATCATGAAGTACGTGTCCAAATGGATCGAAGCCATCCCAACCTGAACCAATGATCATAAAGTTATGGTTAAATTCATTCATCAACACTTCTTTTCTCAGTAAAGTATTCCACGAGACATCATCTCTGATGGAGGGACTGACTTAGCAAATGTGCACTTCCAGTCCTTGATGAAAAAGTACAGGGTGTTTCATTGTATCTCGACTCCTTATCACCCCCAAAATAATGGATTGGCTGAACTGTCAAATAGGGAGATCAAGAAGATCCCTTAGGCCACTATTCAGCCTGACAAGGAGGATTGGTCTGCCTGCCTTCTGGAAGCCTTGTGGGCCTAGAGGGCCACCCATAAGACCCAGTTAGGCATGTCTCCCTTCAGACTCATGTACAGGAAGGCATGTCACCTCCCCATAGAAATGGAGCATAAAGCCTACTAGGCAGTGCGGAAGTGCAATCTAGATCTTTCAAGGGCTAGAATCCACTACCAATTGCAATTAAGAGAGATGGAGGAACTATGCAATGATGCGTGAAAGAACTCACAAATCTACAAAGAGTGGGTGAAAGCCTTCCATGACAAGCACATTTCACGAAAATCCTTCAATCCTGGTCAGAAAGTGCTACTCTTTGATGCCAAACTCAAGCTCTTCCTAGGAAAACTCAAATCAAAATGTATTGGACCATTCCTTGTGAGACAAGTTTTTAGAAATGGAGCTGTCGAAATCAATGAACTCAGCCACAAATCAGAACCTTTTGTCATGAATGGATAGAGACTCAAACCGTTCTTCGAACTCACCAACACAAATTTAGCTGTAGTATCTTTTGATCTCCATTCTCCCTGAGCTTTATTGCACCCAGCTGATGGCATTAAACTTAGCACTTAACGGGAGGCAACCCATCATCTTTGAAAAGCTCGAAACCTTCCTGACATATCTTTTTGCTGAATACGTATTGCACTTTAGGGTTCTTCCATTATAATAGCAGACTACACCTTTGATACTTGTATCAGAGCTAGAAATCATCCACAACACTCATTTCAACCCATTCACCACCCACCTATTCTAATGTACAATCTGAATTGAACTCGAACCCACCTAATTTGCAATGAGGACATTGCAAATCTTAGGCATAGGGGGTATTAAAGTGCAAAACACTGTGAAAATCAATGCATGGAAGAGTTTCAATAAAAAAAAAAAGAGAGGGAAAAGAGGAAAGGAGAGGTCATTTTGAACTGAATGAAAAGAGAAGAAAAGAAAAGAAAAAGAGAAAAAGGAGCAAATAAAAAAAAAAGAATTAGTCCCTTAAAATTGAGTTTGGAACTTATGTAACTTCTAGGTTGGATCGGATGATGAATTAAGACCTAGAAGACTAATTGATAAACATGCAAAAATTCATCGTAAAATGCTTATTTGTGATAGTTCCTAGGCTTAGCACTGCATATCATGATATAAATATTGCATAGCATGCATCATTCTGCACTTAGAGTAGTTGTTTATATTTTAGGTTAATTAGGTCCTTTTTATGGTTAGGAGAAAAGAGGATTTATTTTAGGGCCTCAGAAGGATGATCAAACCATACGGATCTGATAGGGACGACGATCGGAGATTAACGCCTCTGAAATCGTCTAGATTAGAGTCCCGTAGCATCACATTAAGCTCGAGGAAGATCAACAGCCAAGGGGGCAATGCGACATCCATATGGGTTTTGGATGGATAATCTGACCGTACGGATGGACCCAGAGCAATGATTGCAATCCAACATCGCGGGAACCATCCTGATCTGAGCACCGTGGCTCCCTCTACAAGAAGAACAAGACCGACGGTCCAGATGGCACCACGTGGCGCCATCCAGGCCACCCAACACTGGCCAGCAGCACTGCCCAATTCCTTCTTCATTCGTGCCCTTGAATCCTAGCCATTAGATCAAGATCCAACGGTTGGGAAGCTTTGCACCAAGCTCCTCCTCACGACGCATCCATACACGTGGCGCAATGGTCCAAACGGCAATTCTCAAGGGTAGGGCGCGGGTTCGAATCCCTACAGCCCCCCCAATTTCCAATTTGGCCAGCCGCTCAATAGTAGCCATGCAATGCACAGCAGCAGTAGCGCAGCGTACGCGCATGCGAATGCCAGTGCACGCTAGCGCATAGCGCCAACGGAGCGCACACTAGCAGGGAGACGCGCGGATCTTCAGCAACATTTATGAGGGCCTTTAGCGACACTTGCAATTGTCACTAAAGGCCCACACATGCCAGTAAGAGAATTGAAGGGCGGATCTTCAGCGACAGCTGCAACGATGTTTGTGGATGTCACTAAAGGCCCGTGCACGCCAGCAAGAGAAATTAAAGGGGGAATCTTCAGCGACAATTGCAGCGACGTTTGTGGACGTCAATAAAGACCCAGATACGATTTTTGCCTCTCCTCCACTATAAAAGGACCTACACCCCCTCTCTTCCAAGCCATCTCTACCTACTCTACTCCCACCTACTCCCAAGCTCTAGCAAGCCTACCAAGGCTCCATTAGAGCTCATTCTCAAGCTCCCAAGGTGCCTACTAGTGTAGCGAACCTCTACCCCACCAAATACTCCTCCAACTTCCCATCTCCCTTCATAGGTCACCTTGGAGCCATCCTCTCACCTCCATTCCAGTAGCAGATCAACTCCGTCTTCTCACCTCCATTCCAGTGCTACGCCGAAGCTTTTCTCAACCCGACATCCTCTAGCATCTCACCTCCATCATCTCGCTCCTCACCTCCTTTGTCTGAGCTTCTGCCAGGAATCGTTGTCTCATCGAACAGCTGATTCGGGAGATTTCCTCTCACCTCCCTCTCTTTTTATGCTTTCATAGTAGATTGTAATAGACATTGGATTGATATATATACCATTTTTGTTCCACATCTCTATCTTGTGATTTATTTGCTTGTCTTTTATTTCAAAAACACAAAAAAATAACAAAACCCTAAAATACCAAAAAGAAGCGAATCGAAGTGGGGTTTTCAATAAAGTAAACGTCGCCTCCCTATGTTCGACTTGGGACTCCCTTGGAGTTTCGATATAAATTTTATCTGATCGATGTGCTTTGCAACTACGACGACAGGTTACTTGTAACCTTGATTTCTAACATGCGAAACACGCATGTCCATTTTAGCGCCGTTGCCAGGGAGGCAACGGAATTTACTTTATTGTTTATTGCGTTTCTTTGCATTTACATAGCACTAACCCTACTTGTCTTTGATCTACTGTCTTGCAGGTACCCTAGCATGGAGATCCAAGTGTGGTAGATCAGAGTAAAGTGCGGGTAGAGTACTCTGTAAGTGTCCCCCACATCCCCCCCACTAGTTCATTTCGCCACACTCATAACCAATACCTAATCTACTTAGGTGTTTGCATAAACCCAAGGATAGAATTGTTTGTCTTGTTTGCCACCTTTATCCACCTCACCCTCACATTTAAAAAAAAAAGAAAAAGGAGATACTTGCTATGGGACGAATCAATATACACACTCTATACACCCATATTTGAGGCACATAATCGGACTTGATTTTTATCTACTCAACTGGGATTCCAACCTGTGGACCCAGTACATGAATTCAACACATAAAAGGGTAGAAATCATATTAGGTTAATCACCTTTTTGTGTGCCTTAATCGATGGTGCATTTGAGCTGATTGATTGAATTGTTTGGGCCACACCACCTAATCTAAAAGAGGTCATTGTGTAGCTACCCCATAGGATTCAATACTTAGGTGAAGACAGGCACTCCATATTTTCTTGATTTATAAAGGAAAAATACTTGAACTCTGGTCGTGCGTGCTTCGCATGTTAGAAACAGGGGTTACAAGTAACCTATCGTCGTAGTTGCAAAACACATCGATCAAATAAAATTTATACCGAAACTCCAAGGGAGTCCTGGGTCGAACACAGGGAGCCGACGTTTTCTTTATTGAAAATCACGCTTCATTTCGTTTCTTTTTGGTATTTTAAGGTTTTGATATTTTTTTGTATTTTTGTAATAAAAGAAATCAAGCAAATGTATCACAAGATAGAGATCTGGAACAAATTTGATATATATTACTTCTAATGTCAATTACAAGAAACTATGAAAGCATATAAAAAGAGGGAGGTGAGAGGAAATCTCCCGAATCGGCTGTTCGGTGAGACGACGGTGCCTAGCGGAAGCTCGGATGAAGGAGGTGAGGAGCAGGATGACAAAGGTGAGATGTTGGAGGACGTCGGGATGAGGAAAGCTTCGGTGTAGCTCCGGAATGGAGGTGAGAAGACGGAGTTGATCTTCTACCGGAATGGAGGTGAGAGGACGGCTCCAAGGTGACCTATGAAGGGAGATGGGAAGTTGGAGGAGTATTTGGTGGGGCAAAGTTTCACTACACTAATAGGCACCTTGGGAGCTTGAGAACAAGCTCTAATGGAGCGTTGGTAGGCTTGCTAGAGCTTGGGAGTAGGTGGGAGTAGAGTAGGTAGAGATGGCTTGGAAGGGAGGGGTGAAGGCCCTTTTATAGTGGTGGAGAAGAGGCTAAAAATGGATAAAGGACCTCTAGCAACCTCTAGACCATCGCTGGAAACGTTGCTGTAGACAGCTCACCTCCACCCACACCCATAGCTGGCTCTACTGGCTTGCAATGAAACAGCGACGGCTATAAGCGTCACTGTAGGTCAGCCCAGCTGTCGCTGAAAGCTGGCACCAACCACCCCTTGTGCCCGCGTCGCCTACCCCGCTCTTCACGCGCGTTGATCGCGCTAGCCCAGTTGTGTGTGCGTCTGCTGTGCGCTGGCGTGCGCGCTTGCAATGCGCTGGCCCTCGCATGCGTGCGCACGCTACCGCTACCGTTGCCACTGCACTACGCTCCAAATGCCCGCCCAGTTGCAAATTGGAGGGGCTGCAGGGAATCGAACCCATGCCCCTCCTTTGCAAACCGCTGCGTCAACCAGTGCGCCACGTCGCCTTTTATGTCACGAGGAAGAAATCGGTGCAGACGCTTCCCAACCGTTGGATCTTGATCCAACGGCTAGGATTAACGGTGTAGATGATGAGGGAGAGTGAGCGGTGGCTACTAGCCAGGTTTGGGTGGCCTGGATGGCACCACGTGGCACCATCTGGGCCGTCCATCTTCTTCTTCTTGCAGAGGGTGCCACTGTGCTCAATCGGGATGATTTTTGTGATGCCGGACTGCGATCGTCGCTCCGGATCCATCCGTATGGTTGGATTTTCCATCCAAAGCCCGTATGGATGTCGCATTGCCCCATGGACATTGATTTTCCTCGGGCTTAATGTGATGCTACGGGACTCCGATCTGGACGATTTCATAGGCGTTAATCTCCAATCATCGTCCCAATCAGATCTGTATGGTCTGATTGTCCATCCGAGGCCCTGAGATAAATCCTCTCTTCTCCTGACCATAAAAAGGACCTAATTAACCAAAAATATAAACAACTACTCTAAATGCAAAATGATGCATGCTATGCGATATTTATATCATGATATGCAATGCTAAGCCTAGGAACTATCACAAATAAGCATTTTACGATGAATTTATACATGTTTATCAAACTTGTGCTTTCAAAACTTGGATTGCCTCACAAACTTTGTTTGAAAACACCTAATATTTGAATCCTAAAAGCTATTAAGCAAGATTTGAATCCTAAAACTAACCTCATCATTAATAATCTTGCTTGAAAACCTCTTGGTTGTGCACATTCGCACATTATCAAACGAATCATTAAAGGCACAATCCATTAAGGGCCCATCACATTCCAAAATCACCAATATCCCAAGCCGAACTAAAATTGAGTAAATGTTGCCCATAAGGACTGGTTCACTCTGTGGGATCCAGATTGAGATTATTCACGATTAACCTACTTATACTAGTCAATCTGATGTCTAGCTAGGGGAGTAGCGTCAAACGACCGCGGCTGGGGGGTACACTAGGAACCGAAGGCGAAGCCAAAGGAAGAACCTCCTCCCCAGTCCCTCCTTCTAACTGGTTGGATTGCCTGGACATAAGTAGAGTAAATTGTCCATAATCTTAGGACAGATTCTGAGATTCTGTAGACCTTTAGGCTACCTAACCTAAGGACAAGCTTGTAATTTTTGTGCTGCAGGGCCCATTCTCTTCCTCGTCCTTCCGACTTCCTTCTAGTGTAGCTTGGAAGGAGATCATTGAACCCTCATTTGGAAGGACCTTTAGACCATTCCCGGAGGCAGAGACTGAGCTTTAGCCAAGTAGATCCCATGGCTGATCAACAACCACCTCCCCCACCTCCAAACCAGTAGGAGCTGATTCAGAGGTAGTTGGAAGAATTCCAGCAAATGTAGCAATGGTTCCAATGAATGAATGGTTAGGGCACTAGGCCCTTGAAGGATTTTTATGATCCTTCAAAATTATGAGGATCGTCCCAGCGTTGTGATCCCCGCCGGATATGTTGAGATCAAGCCCCAGGTTTTGAGTCTAATTAAACACTTTCACGGGCTTGGCTCAGATGACCCATTCCAACATTTGCAAGACCTGATCACTCTGGTTTAGACTACCAAATCACAGAATGTGGATGAAGAATAGATGCTCATGAGACTTTTCCCCCATTCACTCAGGGATAAGGCTGCACATTGGTATCGTACCATTGGAAGACCGATTACTACTTGGATAGCTTTGAAATCGACCTTCCTGAAGAAATTCTTCCCAATTAGGCGAACCAATGCATTGCGACGGGTAATTACCACTTTTGCCTAGCGGCAGGGGGAACCATTTCATGAGGCCTGGGAGAGATTCCAGGATCTGTTGCGGAAGTGTCCACACCATGAGGTGCCTAAATGGCAGCTTGTGCAGATTTTTTATCACAGGTTGAATGATCAACTCCGTATCATGTGGACGCTTCTTGCTGAGGCAATTTCCTCAACAAGGATGCAGATAGCACATATGATTTGTTTGAGGAAATGAGCGAAAATTCTTTAAACCACGCCTCCATGGAAACCTTCAACCAATCCCAACAAATTAGATCGAATGCCAATGAGGTCCAAGATTCTCATACGTTTGATATGGAATTGATCTGCAATAGATTAGATAAGATGGATCTGGTTACTAAACGAATGGAAGAGTGGATGTCTGGAAACTCTAATTTTTCTAGATCCGCTCAATCCCAGGGATCGGGATTCCATTCTTCGCAAACTCTTATGGGACGGGAGTTTGTGAACCAACTAGAGACAGCTCGACCTTCGAGCCAACTCTTCTCGGAACCTTATGGGTTCCAAACTGGGGCCTTTGATCCCAGTCTTTCTGATCCTTCTTCATCCTCATCTTATGAGGATGTTTATGCTGTGCAAGAGAATGTTAGGTCCAACCTTTATTCGAATTCCTACAATTCTGGTTGGAAAAATCATCCTAACTTCTCTTGGAAAGATCAAGGGCAATAGACCCAATATCGACCCAACAACTATGTACTTCAAAAACCAATGGGTCAGGGTCATGTATATACTCAGTTTCCCCTGAATCAGGTTAATGAGCCCATGTGGAATGCTCAACAACCCATCGAGCAGGCTGACTTTAACCTGAAAATGGTACAAATGCAAGGGTCAATGCTCCAGCTCATGCAACAGATGAAAACTTCGCTGGACACCTTGCAATCCAGACTTAGCACAAACAACCGGCAGCCTAGATCTCTACCATCACATTCTATACCAAACCCAAGGAATGTTTAGAACCGAGGCGCTGGGCCTCAAGGGTTTGGTAATGATGGGGAGTCACATGCTCAAGCTCATGCTATCTATCAGGCTACCCCAGCCCCTCTCGGAACTAACCAAGTTCCTACCATAATCAACCAAGAGACTCCTGTTTTGCCCAACCCTCCCCAAGGCACTAACCAACAGCATTTTGCCACGGCAAACACCATCACCTTGAGGAGTGGTAGTAAACGCAAGGGACCTACCCAATCCCATGTCAACCCCATTAGGCCCCATAGCAAGAATTCCAAACTCCCAACTAAGAATGTGATCAACAAAACATCAAGGTCTGATTTGGGAGTATGTTGTTGTTGTATGGGCAAACAGAAAAAGTCAGAGGAGAAATTGGAGGAAAGGATGTCCTTACTTCAGGCTTTCAAATTAACAATCATTTTACTCCTTGCGGCTATCAGATCAATCCCTGCCTATGCCATAGGTTTACTGAATGCATATAAAGAAAGGCGTAGAGCAAAATCTGAAATCAATAGGAGAGTAGCTTTGTCCGATAACACAAGCACATTGATCATAAACAAGCTACCTCCTAAGAAGGACCTGGGAGCCCTGCTAATTTCCTGCACAATAGGAAACGTTACTTCTGACTGGGCCCTCCTCAACTGAGGTGCTTCCATTAATGTGATCCCCACCTCACTGCACATGGAATTGGGTCTAGGCTACCTAAAACACACTGATATAACCTTGCAATTAGCCGATAGATCCATTACAAAACCAAGGGGTATTTTGGAGGATGTTTTAGTCAAGGTTAATTATTTACATTACTTTGCTGATTTCATGGTCCTGGACATGGAAGACCCAAAATAGCTCAACCACACCCCGATTATTTTGGGAAGACCTTTCCTGGCTACTGCCAAGGCGAGGATTGATTGCGAATCGGGAAATATAGAAATGGCCTCAGGGGATAAGACAAATCGATTCAATATTTTCGAGGTCTCAAAGAAGAATAAAAGTAAGTGTGGTTCGATGGAGGAGCTTAGTAGAATAGAGGAAGTAATGGCTATACATACCTTTGGCAACCTTTTAATGGCCAACTCAACCCAAACTCGGGAAGAAGATCACACAGTTGCTGAAATAATTGAGGACAAAGCAAAAATGCAACCAATTGTAGCAACACGGGATGAGGAAGATATACATGAAATCAAAAAATTGTTGGATGATTCACGTGATCAAGATAAAATCCAACAATATCCTTATCCTGAATGCTTAGAGTTTGAGTCCAACTTGTGGGTGGGAATTCTGAGGATCAAGATGGTTGGTTTAAGATCCTAGAGTGTGAGGATGAAATTGAACATTGGGGAAGAACTCTTCAAACATTAGGTATTCTAGAGTACCCACAAATCCCCAGCACATCACAAAACCCTCATCGTCCTTTTACACCCAACCACTGCATAAATTCTATACCCAACTACACTTCCTCTATAATAAATCAACAAAACTCCTATTGGAGACTATTTGGGCTCTCCCTGCACCACCAGCTTACCACTTTCATTGTTCATCTCTTTGGTAAGCCCATTTTCACTCTCCGGGACCCATACCTAGGGGCCCGAAAACTGTGTTGTTGTGGCCTCAATGTTTACTTATTGTTGATTAAGAACCTCGCCTAGCTAAAGGCACTAAACTTAGCACATGTAAAGACTGTTCCAAGCTTACCAATGTCTTACGGAAACTAGGTGCTATTCTTCCACTTCTACTCTCTTGCATGCTTTCATTTTTTTTCACAATGAGGACATTGCAATAACTAAGCATGGGGGGGTGGACATATTTTATAACCATTTTTTCAGCTGTAACAGTGATTTCTTTTTATTCGGTTCTTGTTTAAAAGAAGAAAAAATAAAAATAATAATAAAAAAAAAATGAAAATTTGAAAAGAAAATAGAATTAGGAGACAAGAACTTAGGCATTAGGAGTTGTAAACTTTAGGAATTGATTCTTTGAGACCTGAATACTTAGACTCTTCAGGTCTTCAGGCTTAATTAGCCTAGGTGTCTACTCAAATGTGGATTTAGTCTCGAGTCCTCGCCAATTAAAATTTATTTTAATTTGGTAAATAATTTGGGATGATAAGTATGCGACTTATCAACCCGTCCTCTGATTTGGGGGGACTTTAAGCCTAAGCATCTAGACACATTATTTTGCACTAACTCACTTTCTGGTGGTTTTTACGGAAATTGGGTAGCTAATGGATCGACTTGGGTGGTATGGCTGGCAAGTTGTCGGTGGTAACAGCTCATCAGTCGGTTGTCTAGTTCCCAGCCACAAGACCATTTTCGTTGTACTGCCTTTAGGTAAATCTTAGATCAGGGAAGCCATCTACTTAGAAAAAAAGAAAAAAGAAACACTCAAAAAAAAAAGAGAGAGAGAAAAAAGGAGACAATAAAAAAATAAATAAAACCACACTTCACCGCACGAGTATGGCTGGCAAGTTGTCGGTGGTAACAGCTCATCGGTCGGTTGTCTAGAACCCATCTCACAAAAAAATGCACAATAATTCCCAAAACACTTAGGGAAGAAGCGGGGAAGTAGAATAAACCGGGGAGATATACACTAGATTCACCCTTGTGTTGACCCTATAAATAAAAGAAGTAGGGAGAAAGTTACAGATCATAAAGATAAACCTTAGGCAAGGTCACCTAGGGTCATAGAAACTCAAAGTCCATCTTAACAGCCATTTTGTGAGTCTATCACTTTTTCACAAAGATGCTTAGCACTTAGAGTCCTTTTCAAGTCTTGGACGGGTCGGGTAGCCGTAAAAAGTTATCCTGCAACTCTCAAACTCCAAAAGTACAAAAACATTAGAAAAGAAAAAAGAAATTATCTTCTCAAATAAGGCAAGGGCATAGACGGTCTGCATTCTGGCAGGCACCCGGGCACTGTTGAGTTTTTTGTAATTAGGTATTGGGGATGAGATTTTCTAAAGCAATCAATGAATTTTCCCTAAATACTCGAACCCTAATTCTACTGTTATACATAGCATCTAGGTTAATTTTGCAAGGGACTAGCAAAACGTAAGGATGGGGGTATGATAAACACGTATAAATTCAACGTAAAATGCTTATTTGTGATAGTTCCTAGGCTTAGCACTGCATATCATGATATAAATATTGCATAGCATGCATCATTCTGCATTTAGAGTAGTTGTTTATATTTTAGGTTAATTAGGTTCTTTTTATGGTCAGGAGAAAAGAGGATTTATTTCAGGGGCTCGGATGGACGATCAGATCATACGGATCTGATCGAGATGACAATCGGAGACTAACGCCTCTGAAATCATCCAGATCGAGTCCCGTAGCATCACATTAAGCCCGAGGAAGATCAACGGCCAAGGGGGCAATGCGACATCCATAAGGATTTTGGATGGATAATCCGACCGTACGGATGGATCTGGAGCAACGATTGCAGTTCGGCATCACAGGAACCATCCCTATCTGAGCACCGTGGCACCCTCTACAAGAAGAACAAGATCGACGATCCAGATGGTGCCACGTGGCATCATCCAGGTTGCCCAACACCAGCCAGCAGCACCGCCCAATTCCTTCTTCATCCACGCCCTTGAATCCTAGTATTGGATCAAGATCCAATGGTTGGGAAGCTTTGCACCAAGCTCCTCCTTATGACGCATCCACACACTTGGCGCAGTGGTCCAGACTGCAATTCTCAAGGGTGGGGCGCAGGTTCGAATCCCCACAGCCCCCACAATTTCCAATTTGGCCAGTTGCTCAGTAGCAGTCGCGTAGTGCGCAGCAGCAGCAGTGCAGCGTACGTGCACGCGCATGCCAGCACACGCCACCACGCACGTGACACGGGTGCGTGAAGTGTGCAGCCTCAATGGAGCACACGCCAGCAGGGAGACGCACGGATCTTCAGCAACATTTATGATGGCCTTTAGCGACACTTGCAACTGTCACTAAAGGCCCACGCGTGCCAGCAATAGGAATTAAAGGTCGGATCTTCAGCGACAGCTGCAGCGACGTTTGTGGACGTCACTAAAGGCCCGTGCGCTCCAGTAAGAGTAATTGAAGGGTGATTCTTCAGCGACAGCTGCAGCGACGTTTGTGGATGTCAATAAAGACCCACATATGATTTTTGCCTCTCCTCCACTATAAAAGGACCTACACCCCCTCCCTTGCAAGCCATCTCTACCTACTCTACTCCCACCTACTCCCAAGCTCTAGCAAGCCTACCAATGCTCCATTAGGGCTTGTTCTCAAGCTCCTAAGGTGCATATTAGTGTAGCAAACCTCTGCCCCACCAAATACTCCTCCAACTTCCCATCTCCCTTCATAAGTCACCTTGGAGCCGTCCTCACCTCCATTCCGGTAGCAGATCAACTCCATCTTCTCACCTCCATTCTGGAGCTACGTCGAAGCTTTTCTCAACCTGATGCCCTCCAGCATCTCACCTCCATCGTCTCGCTCCTCACCTCCTTCGTCTGAGCTTCCGCTAGGCGCTGTCGTCTCACCGAACAGCCGATTTGGGAGATTTCCTCTCACCTCCCTCTCTTTTTATGCTTTCATAGTAGATTGTAATAGACATTGGATTGATATATATTCCATTTTCGTTCCACATCTCTATCTTGTGATTCATTTTCTTGTCTTTTATTTCGAAAACACAAAAAAATAACAAAACCATAAAATACCAAAACGAAACGAATCGAAGTGCGATTTTCAATAAAGTAAACTTCTCCTCCCTGTGTTCGACTCGGGACTCCCTTGGAGTTTCGGTATAAATTTTATCTGATCAACGTGTTTTGCAGCTAAGATGACAGGTTACTTGTAACCTTGATTTACAACACGTGAAACACTCACGACCACTAAAACATAGGAGATTAGTGACTTGTACTGACCCTAGGCCTCTTGGATCTATTTTAGGGTTTAAACACTCATGTATTTGTTAAGATCCAGATTAATCCTCAGGAGGTTGAGGAAAGTACAAGGCTGATGTAGTAGGTCTAAAGCTTAGGGATTATTCGACCCTGTTGCCTGCCTTTGGTTTGCGGGACTTGGTAACCTAAGCACCCAAAAATCACACATTAAGTCTTGTTCAGCACACTTAATAAAGAAAAATCATGCCAAAAGTGTTCTACTCTGAAAAGCCATCTCAAAGATCTAGCTTAAGAGCAGCTCGACAATGCAAGTTGATAGGACGAGTTCCTAGCGTGAAGTGGTGAGAAATTTCCCTCGAAGATGTGTAATAACATATCGTCTCCTCAGTGCTTATCTCCTATGATATCTAAATATCTTATCGGGGCATGTAAGCACCTTGTGCTAGTTCAGGTGCCATGGGTAGGATTATCTCGAAATGTCAATAGTCAGGGCCTGAATTTAGCTATAGAACGCCATGGGCGACACTATCCCGAAATGTCGAAAGCTAGGGTTCTAGGGGTTTCCATGGGTGGTGCTATCCCAAAGCATCGAAAGCTAGGGACCCTTCAAGGATTGATGGTGGGGACAAGGAATCCGATACAGACCGCGTTTAGGGTCAATTCAAGGTTGGATCTAGGGAAAAATAAAAAGAAAATAGAGAAAACTCTCCAAAGAAAAATCCTTCTATCTCTCTCTTATAAAAATGCACTAGCAAACTAAACCTGGCATGTTACGTCTAAGCACGAGTGCTTTAACCGCTAGGGTCAACGAACCTTCGGGCAGCTTTTGCGGGCCTTAGAAACCTTCACGGTAGACTCAGGTTGAAGCTAGTCAAGTCTGGATCTTGGTTGATACTTGAGTGCCTCTAGGCCTATTGTTGGTATTCCAATTTGATTTCTAGAGATGCAGCTTAGTAAGGCACCTTGACGGTTACATCCAACCTAAAGACCTGGTTTGATCATAGGATGTTTACTAAGGGAGTAGCAAAAGCTAGGCATGGGGGTATGATGGGAACACCATTATAGGCCCTAACTGGCCACTTTTAGTTAGGTTTAAAAGATAAATGCTCCTACATAACCATCTGAGGGATATAACTCCACTTTAGGCTATTTTGAGAAAAGAACAGGAAACTAAGGTTAATTCTATAATTTTAACAATGTATCATAAACACAGAATAACCAAGGTGTTTGTTAGGGGTAAAATGAAGGTCAATTGAGCATTAAAGACTAATAAGTGGGTCCACACATACAGAAACAAGGTTTTGCACATTTCGAGAACAAATACAACACCCAAAATCCTAATTTCAGACTCGCTTAAATTATAGAGGTTCTGGTTAGGATAAAATTCATATAAAAATATTCCATGAGGTTTGGTATCTTTGATTTGACCTTTGGAACCATTTTGACCTCAAACAGAGTCACAGACAAAGTTTTGCCCTAATTTAGATTTTTACATAAATTTTCCAGTCAAACTTGGTCAAAAATCAAATCTTACTTTACCATTAGATTCCTTGGATTCAAATTAGGTTTGTACCAAAATTTGGCCCAATTAGAGTTAATCTTGACCTAGGTTGCATTTTAGTCCATTTAAACTCTATTTTTCACACTTAACCCATAGCTTTCGAAATCTTTGCATTTAGCCCCTAACTTCTCATCATTTTATTCAAAAATGTCCCTGGTGCCATAACAGTGTGAACCCAAAGCACCGACCTTCAATCATGGATTTCTCACTGATTTCTCGACTAATCCCTTCCAAACTTGGAAGGGATGATCTTGAGGAAATCCCCAATCATCTAAACCAAGTCTTGGACTCCAATTCTCCTTGTGAAGATCGTGTGAACTCTTGGATTCTAGGGATCTCTTTCCCTAGAAATCTGAGCTTCTCAAGCTTGTTTCCAAGCTTAGAAGCCTATCTTAGACCTTTAAAAGGTCCCCCCTCGCAAGGCTTCTCTCCTTAGTGAGTTCTAGGCCCAGAAACCCTCAATCTCATCTACCTGCGACCTTCTCCAAAGACCACTCCGATGACCTTCTCCCTTCAATCTCCTCGCCTGCTGCCACGTAATATAGGCAGTAGGTTTTCCTTCCCCAGCCTCGTTCGCACCTCACCATACCTGCGAGAAGCTCCTTCCCCCTTCAGGCATCGCCATCCTTCCTCCCGGAGCAACCCTTCATCTCCGGCACCAGCCAATCATAGCCGGTGCCATCTCTGCATCTCCTTTATCAACAACAACTCCAGCCGACTCCTCATCTCCCCTTAGCCCGATTCACACACTCAACACCCACATCAGCACACTCTCACACCTGTGCCACCGTCGTCTTCCACGTCTCCAACGTACTACCAGCGACCTCGCGAAACCACCACACCACACCAAACCACTCACCACCGATCTCAAAAGTTCCGCCATGTCCTCACGACCAAAACCCCTCAAGAAATTAAAGGATTGGCCTTTCAAACACACCACCAAACTTGAGCTTCACTGCACTACCTTCTCGAGTTCGTCGCACCTCCACACACACACCCAGTCCCTGTAAACACCACCAGCACGTTCGCCACATCCGTGCGATCCTCCTGAGCATTTCTGACATGGCCGAGAGGCCATCTTCTTTTTTTCTGGTCATCGCCAAAGCACCGCCGCCATCCTCGACTTTGCCAACCTCGCTACAGTCCTTCAACCACAATCCCTCATGACTCCATCCCTAGGACATGCAGCTGAACTCCAGGACTCCTTCCAAGCAGTTAATTGAAGACCACAGCCTCACCATCAACCTCAATTAGAGATTCCCTATCTGCTGCTGCGTTGCGAAGAACAGTGGGAACAATAGTCGCACATCATCAATTGAGGGGCTCGCAACAACGCATAAGAGAGAAAAGTGACCCATACTGTTCGCCCAAGCACACAAGGGTCGGGTCCCTCTCATACCTCTGCATACTCCTTGTCTGCCTTCACGCCGGCAGGTCTGGACCTCTGACCATATAATCGATTACCCGGTACTTTTCACCAGAGTTTGAATTGACAGAGAAGAAAGAGAATAAAAGAGAGAGAGGGGGCGAGTTTTATGCTCTTAATCCCTCATCTCCTCTTAGGACATAGTCACTGAAGGCTTAGTGAGGCCCTTGTGCCTTGCTCTTGTGAAGAGCCTTGTGCTCCTCTGCTGCTATTGTGCCTTGGCTCCTCAGAGGCATGAAGGTTTAAGGCGTCTATGCCTTGGTTCTGTCAACCGATTGGCTGCTATGCTTGGTTCTAATAATTACTGAGAAATTTGATTTAGTTACTATGCATTTATTTGAATACTTGTAAGCTTAACTTTAAGGGGTTAATTTGGTGATTTAAATCACCATTTTAATCTGATTTTTTTGCACTATTATTTTGATCTCATTGCAATATTACTTTGAATAATCATTGCTTTCAAATTGCTCATATTTCTTGAGATTGGTGAATTTAAATTGCATTTTTGCTCCCTGTGAGTGACCTTGGAATCTATTTCCTGAATCTGAGAATATAAATTTAAATGATTTGAGCGATTTTGTCCTATACTACGATGCATTTCTTAAACAACGACAATTTTGCTCAAACATAATACCAATTAGAGAGTTGAGGAAGGATGTGAATTGCTTCGTAGATATGTGAAGAAAACACATCAATGTGTTTGCAAATCGTAGAGATTGAGAGTAGCAAACAATTTCTTCTCTTCAAAATATGGTGGAAATTTGAAATATACCATTTATATTTTCCCTTCTCTTTCTTGTATGCAAACTAAGAGTCCTAGGGTCTTCTTATAGAGTGAGGACCTTAGTAACACGTCTACTAGATGTTGGGGTTTAAATCCCAATGTTCATCTTCTCAAAATTAATTTTACAGCCGTTCAGTTTTGAGCCAACGACTAACTGGTACCGGTACTGAAGTACAAGTACCGATACTAGCTGCTCACAGTTTTTCTACAACTAGCACATAGGAGTCCTACTATCGGTACTCATCATAGGTACCGATACTTGTGACTCCCAAGTTTGAGACTCACTAGGCATGTGACCTACTTGTACCGGTACTCATCATAGGTACGGTACTTGTAAGGTCCAGGTCCGAACTGAGTCTACAAACTGTGACCATCAGATATCGATACTCATGGTTAATTCTGGTACTTGTTGTTCACAGTTTGAGACATAGGCTCAAACTTGTGCCTTACATATACCAGTACTGATGAACAGTACTGATACTTGCTTTCAAGTGCCTTTATTAGTTCATTAGTCATCTTTAACCACTAAAATAATATCTTTGGAATAATACATATTTTGAATGATCATAATGTTAATCCAAATTTATCTCTAATTAATTTTACGATCTAATACTTGATTCTTTATTAAGAGGCATACATTCTAATAAAGTAAAAAAGCCTAATCTAAAAGACAACAAAAAACTTTAAGAGATGACCTTCGCTTCCTCGTAATCTTTCCTCCTTGTCATCATGCCTCCTTGCCATAGTTCAATGGTTGCCTTGATCTTCACCTAAATCTGAAAAATACTCAATTGCAAACATTAATCTATAATAATTTTGTTGACACCAAAACAAGATGTGGAATAAAGTTCCAACACTAAGTACATGCATGGCCTAAAGGTGCAAGAATGCATGAAATGCAATGTTTATGTGTTTATGTACAAATGAGTGTGATGCATTTTAGGTTATTAAACATAAAATAGGCATATTATAGATGTTACTTATGGTATCATCAGATAACACTCTCAGCTAATGTATGTGACAGATTGGAGGAATGATCTCACTCTACATATATTGGGAAACGATAATTCCACATGTGGTCACAAAGTCTTGATCAGACTCAAAGTAAAAAGAGAAGAAGATAGACTTTTGGGAAAGGTTTTGATCTTCATTCTCATCCCAAAGATACAAAGAGATGCTGAATATAATTTATCCAAGGATGAATGGCAGTAGTCTAATGGGATTAGAGCTCAAGATAATATTATCCTCCATGTATGAAAGATTCATGAGTATTTGGAATACTTGTAGGGGCATAATATCGAAATTCCACAAATCCTAAATCTTCATTATGAATTGATGAAACCAATGATGATTTTGATGGGTTCCTACTTGAAGAATAAATCAACTATAATTTAAGGAATTAAATTGCACTTGATTTGGTGATTAATTGCCCCTAATTTTATTCGGTAGAAAGTCCAAGTGTTGGATTGCAATTAATTTAAGTTTGGATATAAGATCTAAACATCTAGTAATTTGTTATGGGCTAACCATGCAAAATTCAATTAGGATTTGATGTTGGTTTGAAATTGGCATAGTTTAGAAAAGCTCATTATAGTATAGAGACGAAAATCTAATCGACATTTAAATTTTTAATTGCTTGAAAATTTGTGAGTTCCGAGGTCGTTTGCAGGGAGCAAGTATTGCAATTCAATCCACCAATCACAAATAATGATGTATGCAATTAATATTCAATCAAAAATATAAGAGTAATCAATTAATGCTTAAATTGTATCTCGAAACAAAAATGAAGAGAATAAAAATGGTGGTTAGAACCACCAATTACTCTCAACAGTAGGCACAATTCCCAATCAAATCTAAAGTTCAACAGTAGTCTCAAGCCAAATCAAAATCAATTCGCTTCATAGATCAGACATCCCCAACAAACCTTAGACACTTTAAGAGTTAAGCCCCAAGCCTCTGAAATTTCTCTAAGTGTAGGCATGAATTCCAAGGTAGCACAATTGAAAACCCCCATCCTTCCCTCAAAAAATATGTTGTAGTGGAAAATCATTGCAAAAGGATTTGAGTTTTGAAAACCCATTGTCGTAGCGTAATTTGCGAGAAAAATCCATCAACAGATAATTTTAATCGAAATTCAAAAGGAATTCTGGGTTGAATACAAGGAGGCGGACATTTGATCAAAGATCGCATTTGATTTGTTGTCACGAAGCAGATTAGCTAGTTGAATTGAATCTACACTAGCTTACTTAAAGAATAATGAATAGAAGAGAGAGAAAAGAATGATACAAAAAATAAAAATAGACATAGAATAAACATGAATTTCATAACCACTGTATTAAGTCCATTACATCTAATCATTACACTAGAAAGCAATAAAAGAGAAGGTGGAGAGAGGTTATCCTCCTTGACAACTACCTGAAGGACGAACCGTGTTGATGAAGCGCCCGAACGAAGGTGGTGAGATGCTGGATGAAGGAGAACGATGATGGACGATAGAGGATGGGGTAGGGCGACGTTGCAACGAGATCCGCTTCCCGAAAGATGGTGGGAAGACAACTATGGGTGCTCCACGAACGGGGATGAGAAGGTGGAAAAATTCTAATTTTAACTCTAATGGAGCATCCCAGGTTTGGGACAAGATCTTAGAGCTTTAAAGGGGTGAGAGAAGAGAGGAAGGGATGAGAATTTCGAGTGGTAAGGGTCTTCTTTTATAGTTGTAGGGATTGACGACAAATAGGTCATTTTATGTTTAAAAAATTAATGCATAGGTCTTTAGTGATGGATTTAAACATCACTAAAGACCTGAATGGGGGCATTGGTCATGTGCGCACCCATCTTCTCTCCTTCCTCTGCTGTTAAACACCTCCATCGTGTGTGCAAGCACTTAGCCATCCATCTTGCATCCGACGGTTCAGATTGCATCGCGCCCGCACCTTCATCTTCTCTTCTTCAACGCTTAAGCCCACAATCTTGCGATCGAATGGCTTAAGATGCATCCACGCCTCATCGTGTGCCTGCATTTAATTAGGCATTTAAGCACGCGTGCAGCTCTCTTGCTTCAGCCGTTGAGCATATGACGCGAACGAATCAGAGCCATCCACACGAGATCGAGTGGTATTGATTGAAATTGGATCTATGCTTAGGAGAAGCACTACGAGGATTCGATCTCGCGATCTCAAGGCGAAGGAAGATTTTATCCACTGCGCTATGGGTGTGGATTAGTGAGGAGAGCATTCTTGGGCTATTTGATCTCGACCATTGGATCTTGATTCAACAGTTGAGATTAAATGTGTGGTTCTTCTCACATGAGGCGTGGCTTGAGGGAGGCAACCTAATTAATTCTCAGCCATTGGATGAGAAAGTAGGGTAACGAGCAGTTTGGAGGGTTTGGATGGTGCCATGTGGCATCATCTGGACCGTCCATTTTCTCTTGCTTCTAAATGGTGCCACAAATGTCGGATTGGACCGATTTCTGTGCTGTTGGGCTGCGATCGTTGATCCAAACCTATCTGAGCAATCAAATTTGTCATTTGAAGTATGAATTTACACCACCTAGACTCTTGACCTCTGATATTTCTCGAACTACATCTAATGCGATGGAAGTCCGATCAGAGCGATCTTATAGTCGTCGAACTCCAATCGTCGCCTTAATCCAAGGCCCTAATATGATATTGCCCTATTACCTGACCACAAAAAAAGAAAATTAACTTAAACTTTCTACAATCTAAACTAAATGCAAGATGATGCATGTTATGCAATATTTATAATGCATGATGCAACTATACGCCTAAGAACATGCATAAATAGATGGTTTATGTGATATAAACATGTTTACATCAAAATCCCCCCTCTCGCTCTTCAGAACCAGGTATTCGATAATCGAGTAATCGGATCCGGGGACCAGGCCCAGCCAGGTGTGCGCGGCGGGCAATGACTAAGTGGATGAGTGAGAGGGACCTTACCTCGTGACTCGAGGCAAGCAGCTACAACACCAAAAATGTTATGTAACAATTTCAAAACCAAATGTCAACAATGTGGGACTATCTCAGCTGCTTCTTTCGCATGCTAGCAATAGAAGATCTCTCTTCAATTGTAGTTGTTGCCAAGGCTGCTTCTTTAAATTGAACTGCAAGCGGGTTCTCCAGATGAAGCATCAGCTGCCGGAGGTTGAGTCAAGGTCAAAGATGGGCTGACAGTAGCAGTCGATGGCGGCGAGCAATGGAGGTCCAGCAAACACCTGCAGAGAATAATACAGGCTAATTTCCCCAACTAAAAAACTCAAGAGGATCTCCGTGAGGCAAGGAATGTAATGGTGGTGGTGGTAAGGTGTTTCGTGAGCGGTGGAGGTCAATCAAAGGCGAAGGTGAAAGGTGACGATGGGTTTGTTCGTGGAAGTGGTGGAGTGGATGAAACTCCCAATAAGGAGAGGGCTTTTGCTGGCGAGGTCGAGGCAAAGCTTTTGGGAGTTGTGGCATTGTGTTTCATGGCATGGAACATCGACGCGAGCTCATCGGAGCTCTCGCTGGACTTAAGGAAGAAGGTGGTGGAACGATGGCGGTAGTGGCTAAAACCTAAATCTAAAGGCTTAGAAAGAGTTTAAAGAGGGAGAGGGAGAAGTAAGGGCACTTAGAGGGATGATAAATACGCATTTACTCATGATAAAATGCCTACTTATGTCAGCTCCTAAGCTTAACATTGCATTTAGCATTGTAAATAATACATAACATTCATCATGTTGCATTTATGTTGACTTGTATAAATTAAACACTAATTCACATATTTCTATGGCTAGGGAACAAGGTGATATATTTCAAAGCTTTAGATGAAGAATCCAACCAAACAGATGGATCTGGATCGACGATCGCTACCCATTGGCATGAAAATTGGTCTGATCCGACATCTGTAGTAACATCTACAAGCATCTAAAGATAGACAACCCAGATGATGCCACATGGCATCATTGGGCTGCTTAAAGGCCACCCGCTCCCACTAAAGGACATCATCGTTGCTTTACGACCCTTGGATGAAGATCCAGCAGCCACGAGTGTGCGCACGTGGGATCGTCTGCACGACCATCGACAGCCCAACACATTGCAAACGAGAGCGATTCCCATGCCAAGGATGTGCGTTCGAATCTTGCTAAGGTGCCTTCCTCACCAGAATCAAAATTCAACCGTCCGATCAAAGATGAGTGGCCGCAAGGATGGCGACATGGCGCTTTGAGCGTCACGTGATCTACACGCACGTGATAACTCACGAACGCACGCCCAATCGCATGTGCAATGAGGGTGCGATCCGGAGAGTCCTTTCTCGCACAATCAGGGCCCTTCATCCACTATCCAAGGGTAGTGATCCACTCCACTGTAGCCAGCGGATGCCAGTTAATGGACGCACGTGATGGTAGCTAGACTCACGAGATCAATGGCCAGCACCGTACGAGTCCGATCAATGATCAGCAAAGCACAACTCACTAGAGCGAGCACATGAGCATGCCTAAGTTGGCTACAGCGACGCATGAAAGGGATCTATAGCAATGTCCTGGAGGTCGCTAATTGTCACATGCCCATTTTAGCCCCCTCTCATCCACTATATAAAGACCTACACACCCCCTTGCCTACCTATCTCTACCTAGCTATTCCTCACCCACTCAAGGGCACCAAGAAGCCTCCCAAGCTCGCAAGAGCTCATTCCCAAGCTCCATGGCCTCCTATTAGTGTAATACTCCCCTATTCCACCAAATACTCAACCTTACCGTCACCTCCTTCATAGGAGACCACAGAGCAATCCCCTCACCTCCATTCAGGCAAACGATCACCTCCACCTCCTCATCACCATTTCTACAGATCGGTCAATCGGTCCTCTACCCAAATTCCTCCTACACCTCATCCTCGACGTCCAGCACCTCATCTCGTCCATCCAAGTCTCCGCCAATCACTGTCGTCTCGCTAGACATTGGCCTTAGGAGATTTCTTCTCATCTTCATTCTGTTGTTATTTTTCTTAGCATATCTCTGCTTAGTGTAATAAACATTATTCTGGATATATCAAATTTCCTTCATGTCTCTACTCTCTCTCTCTTGATTTATTTTCACCAGTAAATTATCTTGGCTAGTTCTTCATTATAAAAATACATTAAAATCACAAAACCCTAAAAATACCAAAAAGAAACAAAGAGAAATGGGATTTCAAGGAAACAAATGTCACCTCCCTGTGTTCGATCAGAGACTCCTTTGGAGTTTCAGTATAAATTTTATTTGGTAGCAATTTTTGTGACTACGACGACCGGTTCTCCAAAACTCTGATTTTCCATCACGAAAACATGCTCACCATTTGGGCATCGTTGCCAGGGTGGCAACGAAATTTGCTTTCTTTTTCTATGTTTGTTTGCATTTACTTATTGACTAACCCCTCTTGCCTCTGATTTGCTACCTTGCAAGTACCCTAGCAAGGAGATCCAAGTGCGATAGATCGGAGTAAAGTGCAGGTAAAGTGGTTTGTAAGTGGCCCCACATTTCCCCCCACTAGTTTCTCATTCCACCACATAAATAACCAAGACTAAATCTACTTAGGTGTTTTCATAAACCCTAGGATAGAAACTGTTTGTCTTGTTTGCCACCTCCACTCATCTCACCACGCACATAAAAAAAAAAAAACTTCTTCTGATCATGAGACAGAATTAACATACACACTACATACACCCACATTTGCGACACATAACCTCTTTTGATTCTATCTACCCAACTAGGATTCTGATCGGTGGAATCGATACATGCACAAACCAACACATAAAAGAGTAGAAATTGGATTAGGTTTATCACTTTTTGTGTGCCTTAATTGGTGGTGCATCAGGGTCAATTGGTTGAATTGCTTGGATTGCACCACCTAACTTTCAAACTTATTCATCTTGTAGTTGCTCCTTAGGATTCAAATAATTAGGTCAAGCCAGGCACTCCATATTTCCTTGATTTATAAGGGAAAATACTTGAACTCATGCTTTCAAACTTGGTTTGCCTCACAAAACTTGGTTGAATACACCTAATATTTGAATCCTAAAAGCTACTAAGCAAGATTCAAACCCTAAAATTCACTTCATCCTTAATAAACTTCTTTGAAAATGTTTGGTTGTGCACATACACACATTCTCAATGAATTATTAAGCGTACAACCCTTTAACATGACCCATCACATTCTGAAAGCACTACTATCCCAGGCCTTAATTAAAATTGAGCAGACGTTGGCCCTAAGGTTCATAGAGTCCGTTTTAGGGTACTCTCTTGAACACATTTTGAATTACTGATGTATGCTTACTTCAAAAGGTGTTAAGTTGGGGGCTTGGATTGTTAAACGACTTATGTAAACAAGGGTTTGGCATAATTAGTAGCCCTCGAGACATGCTCCCCCTACTTCGTCGGTCCAACTTTACCACCTTCGAGAGTAAGGAAAACACCAAATTCGTTGTGTGATTAGAGTGTATTTCTGAAGCATAGGTTCTTAAGCTACCCAATTTAAGGGCTGGTTTGTATTTTTGGTGTTGTAGGGCTCCATTTTTCTCGTCCTTCCGACTTCCTTCCAGTGCATGCTTGGGAGGTCTCTGAATCATCAATTGGAAAGACCTTTAGACAATTATCAGAGGTAGAGGTTTTGTTTTATACCATTAGATCCCATGGTTGATCAACAACCACCTCCCCCACCCCCGAACCAGTAGGAGCTGATTCAGAGACAGTTGGAAGAGCTACAGCGGATGCAGCAATGGTTCCAACAAACGAATGGTCAGGGCACTCGACCCTTGAAGGATTTTTATGATCCTTCAAATTATGAGGATCATCTTGGCGTGGTGATCCCTACTAGTGATGTTGAGATCAAGCCCTAGGTTTTGAGTTTGATTAAACACTTTCACAAGCTTAGATCAGAAGACCCATTCCTACATTTGGAGGACTTGATCACTCTGGTTCAGACCACCAAATTGCAGAATGTGGGTGAAGAATAGATTCTCATGAGGCTTTTCCTCCATTCACTCAGGGATAAGGCTACACATTGGTACCGTACCATTGGAAGACCGATTGCTACCTGGATAGCATTGAAATCAACCTTCCTAAAGAAATTCTTCCCTATTGGACAAACCAATGCTTTGCGACACCCAATGGCCGAGGGAGCCATTTCCTGGGGCCTGGGAGAAATTCCAGGATCTGTTGCGGAAGTATCCACACCACAAGGTACCTAAATGGTAACTTGTGCAGATTTTCTATCACGTGTTGAATGAAGAACTCCGTCATCATGTGGATGCTTCTTGCAGAGTCAACTTCCTCAACAAAGACGCAGATAGCATGTATGATTTGTTCAAGGAAATGAGCAAAACCTCTATAAACCACACCTCTATGGAAACCTTCAACCGATCCCAACAAACTAGATCAAATGCCAATGAGGTTCAAGATTCTCATACATTTGATATGGAATTGATCTACAAAAAATTAGATAAGGTGGATCTCATTGCTAAACGAATGGAAGAGTGGATGTCTAGAAACCCTAATACTTCTAGATCAACTCAATCCCAGAGCTTGGGATTTCATTCTTTGCAAGCTCCTACGGGACGGGAGTTTGTGAACCAACTTAAGTTGTCTCAACCTTCGAGCCAGTACTTCTCGGAACCTTATGTGTTCCAAACTGGGGCCTTCACTACAACAAAATATAGATTTAGCAGCATTTCACCTTGCAACGAATAAAATATATGCCACTAATAATACTCTCTAGCAACATGTCCACAGAATTCATCGCTAAAATAAAATTGTTAGCATCACAATTTTTTAGTGGCAATTTTTTATGTCCCTAAAGTCATGCATTAGTGACATAGCTATATCATTTTCCACTATGTAAATATGTTAATTGACAAATACTTTTAGCGATAAATTTTATTCATTGGTATTTTTATGAGTTAAGGACATTCAATTATTTGCCACTACATTAGTGAATATAAATATCAATATTATTACAAATTAAAAAGAGATGTATTGATCATCTTCATGGTAACATTAAAATGGTGGTTATCATTCTCAACACAGTTAATTAAGTTAATTGTGCTTAATTATGTGCAGAAGAAAGTAACTTAGGTCAACTTGAATTTGTGTCAATTGCGTAGTATAGGGTCAAGTTAACCTAACATTTTAGATTCTTTTTCTTTTAACTGGTTAAGTCCAAGTCGTTCACTGGGAGGTATAATCTTAATTAGAATTCACCATTAAACCTAAGCTACTTATAGAAAGTATAATTAAATTTATTTTAAGAACATAAATTTTTCTTAATGATTTCAAATTAAAAGAATATGCAAAATTCCATAAGAAAACACATTTACACAAATGATCTTCTTTAACAACAAGTAAACATGTTTATTTCTTTTTATTTCAAGAGATTAAGGCAATAGAAAGTAATTCTAATGGAAATATGCCTTATTACAACATTAAGCTCAAAAGGAATGAACAATATGTAAGAAATTAAACCATGAATTTCTCTTCTTTGCCTTCAGCCTCTTTCTTTCTTTTCTTCCTTACTCTTACCTTTCTCTCTTTCTTTCTCTTTTCTTTTTACTTATTTCTTAATCTTCTTCTTAATCTTTTTCCTTAAACTCTCTCGAGCTTTCTTCTCTACCTTTTCTCTTTAGCCCTTGCCTGTTCAACCTTCCTTTATCTCTACGAGTTCTCTCTCTCTTCTCCTTCTCTTCCTTTCCTTTGCTTCTTCTCCTTCTCTTATGAGCCTTAGCATCCTTCCCTTTAGAACTCTTGCTGACCTTCTTTCTGAACCGAACTGGTCTATCTATTTAAACCATAAATTGGGTTTTTAATTGGCAAGTTGGACCAGTCGGGGATACACAGCACCCCTCTCAGGGTAGGACTAGACCCTACTAGGTCCAAGCCTGGTTTATTTAGTTTCGATTTATTTCTGATTCGCAGAGTCTCGAGCCCATCCGGCTCACGGCCTCCCAGGCCCATGCACACGCCCTCATGGGCCCACACTCGCATGCCCACAGGCGCACACACACCCGGACACGCGCATTGCACGGGCCCACACACACACCCAATGGTCATTCCTTTCCTTGTGCCGTGCGCTGTCGACTGAGGAGCCCATATCAGAAATAGCTTTTATACCCATGCGGCCACTTAGGTTCTACCGAGGTGGGACTAAGTTTCCCCCTCCCATTCTGAACTTCAAACGTCGATTCCTTCCAGCTCAGAGCTCCGTTCCAAGCAATTAAAAGCTTGTTGGAAAGCTCTTGAGATGTTCTACACAATTGAAGTGTCAATTTGATATTCAAAGGAAGTTAAGCTCTTCGATTTGAAGGGCGAAGGTCCTGGGTTTACTACATTCATTTTGGTCCGTAGAGTGAATTTTCTACTCTAAAGTCCACAAATTGGACTTTGACTTCCAGATAGGGTATTGAAGAGATTCAGGGAATGATTCTGCAGTTGTTGGTGGAGGTATTAAGCTCTTAGGAGCTTCAGGAAAGGTGCAGAAGCCAAAAGTTTCTCAAGGAGCTTGAGAACTATGATTCAAACTCTGAAAGGTCCTAACAGCCGGCTACAAACCTAATTAATCAATTCAAACAACCTCTAGAAGTTGTTACGAATCTCTCTGGGTAGATTTTTCATCTAAATTTCATCAAAAAGCTACTGTCATTAGTTTGGGTTCAAAAACAACCCAAATTGACAGAAATCAAATTCTACTATATAAACCATCAGAGCTCATCCAAATCTTACCTAAATCATTCACAAACATCTCAGCAACATCTTAAACTTCTCAATTTATCTGATTGAATTCAAAATCCAAGGATCAAACTTTAGTTTGACCAATTAGCCTCGAATGTTGACTTTCTGAATTAAACCTTTTCAAAGGGAATTAAAGACTTGAAAACTTCTCTTCAACTTCAGGAACAGGTTCAAACCCTTACATTGATGTTTCAACTAAAGTTCCTAGGGTTCCAGGCTTGTTGCCTGAGCTTGGAAAGGAGTTTGTTCGTCAGGAAAAACCAAGGTTTATTACAGTGGCAGAATCACGGAAATGAACTCACGGCACAACACTGGTGCTTTCAAACCTTTTAAACAATACTTAAACCTAACTGTCAATGATCTCCAACTCTGTTGGAGTTAGAGAAGATGAATACCTAGCAGAAGCTCCAAACACTAAAACCCTAAAGAAACTACCTCAACATAATCAGTAAACCTCAAATCATTGATCTAAATCTTCACACTAAGTTCTACAGGCTGAAGAGCTTGTTTTGACTCGTCGGAGCTCGTTGGAGCTCTGGTGAGTGGCGAACGCGACTCCCCTATAGTTTTTATTACTTCATCGTAGTATAGTATAGAGAAGTGGTTACCAGTTTAATACAATTTGTTACTCAGAAAAAGAGTTCTCGAGGTCGAACTCAGGAAGCAAGTTGTATTCTAAAAGTACAATGTTTCTATTACAAAAATAAGAGAGAGAGAGGGAGAAATAAATCTGAGTCTTGTGGCTTCTCTTCTCTCTCTTAGCTCATCTTCTTCTTCTTTTCTGCCTTCAGTTCTTCTTCTGCTTCTTTCTTTTCTTCTCCAGAGCTTCACATCTTCTTCTCTTTATCTTCTTTCTTCTTTCAGCTCTGTCTTTCTTCAGCTTCTCTGTTCTTCTTTCTTCTTTTCTTCCTCTGCAGAGCGTTGTCTGATTTTCCAATCAGACGACTTAAATCGCCACTGCTACAATGCTGCTTGGTGCTCCTCCTTCTTCTTCCTTCAGTCTTTCTTCCTCGACCATTTCTTCCTCAAAGCTTCTTCTCTGCGCCCTGCTCCCTTCTTCTTCTCTGCCTCGGCCTGTTCCTGCACACACCATAGCCAATGCAAAACCTACCGCTTTCCCTCTACTCGAACATCTCTCACTTTCTCAGACTTCGCACATAGGATAGCTCTCCCAGAGCCGCTGGGTAATCGGGTCAGGCTAACCACCCGGGACCAGGTGCACCGGCAGGTGGGTGATGCGCGAGCTCGGCTTAGGATGGGTTCGGGTCGGATCCGCCGGATCCACGTGGTGAGCTCGCGGACCGGGCGGGTGTGGGCGCGGGACCTCACCCCGGTGCGTTCGAAGGCGATAAGGCTATTTCACTTTTACGATTTAAACCGGTGTGCGGCTTCAGGATCTTCCGAGGAGGGACTAAATGTCCCACCCCAATTTGGCACCTGCAGCTGAGAAAGTTGCAGGCAATCGCGGCTGTTGCAAGGTCTTCTCTTCAGCTGAAGGCCTGGGCAGCTGCGTGGTTGCAATCCGCATGTCCTGGAGCGCAGGCCCGGGCGGAAGCGAAGCTGCAGCTGCAGAACGAAGGAGCTTCACCTCTTCGGTAATGGCGGCGAAGGACGGGTAACCTGTTCACAGAGATACGGCCTCTCGGCCTAGTCAGAAGGTGCAGGGAGCTTCGCAAGAGTGCGACGAAGCTCGTGCGGGTGGTGGCGAGGCGTGGGGTGACATGTAGGGGCTGCCCTAGGTCGGACTGTGGCCGGGGGAATGGGTTTGTTCGGGGGAGTGATGTGGTGGTGAGGAGTGGCAGTGAAGGGGCGGAAACGGTTCAGTGGGATGAGGCGGAGGTTTTGGGTCGGTCGGCGAGTCGTGTGGAGTGGCGGAATAATGGGAGGGACTCGCCGGAGGTGGGCCGAAGGCGTGGAAGGTGAAGGTGGTCGGGTCGGTCAAGGGTCTAATTGAACAAATTAAAATAGGGAAAAGAAAGAGGGGAGGAAGAGAAGTAACTGTTACCTATTTATAGGGGCGAAGGAGGATGGAGTGGGGTGACAGTTGTATCGACTGTAGCCGGAGAAGAAGGTGCCCAGAGAGAGGGGGCGGTGGCGAGGAGAGAGAGGAAGAGCGCGCGCTGGGTACGGTGCGACGCGGGAAGAGCGGGCGAAGGTGGCTCTACTGCTCGTATTGCGGCAGAGCGACGAGGAGGAGGAGGAAGAACCGCCGGAGCTGGAGAGCTTCTGCCGGAGTGGGAAGAGAGGAAGGAGGGGGGTGTTTCTCCGTCAAATCCGAGCTGCTGAATGCGGCAGACGGTGGCGATTTTTATAGAGGCGAAATCAGAGAGGAGGGCGGAGGGAGACAATGTGCCTCCCTCACCGGAGGATGGCCGTATCGCGATCCATACCTTCTGTGCGTTCTCACGGAAGGTGTGGGCGATGGCAGAGATCGTGAAGGTGTCCCTACGACAGCAGACGTCGCAAGGAACACCCCGTTGTCTTGGTAGGGCGTCGCCCCCACCCTGCGCGGTGTCATGCCTCGTTGGAGCATGGCGCTGCTTAGGGTTTTGCAGGGAGGACCCAAATGCAAAACAATGAAGAATTAGGTGCCAAAATGCGAGGGTTTCAAAAGTTGAGGGTCAAAAAGTAATGGATGAGGACCAAAATGCAAAGTCGGTCAAGAAGGTCTCTTCTTAGGCTCAAGTTTTTATGCATGACTAAATGGGACCTAAGGATTCTAATGGTGAATTTTATTTCTAGGTTAGACCTTGTTTGATCGACCAATTTATGTAAAAGCCCAAATTAAATCATTAATTGGGCATGGTTCTCAATGTAGGTTAAAATGGGTTCCTAAGGCCAAATTGAAGGTTCCAAACCCTAGAGATTATTTTTATATGAATTTTAGAGGGTTTAGTAGATTTTTGCTTTTCCTCGAACCTCGTGAATTGAAGTGGATTTGTTTTAGGGTTATAGATTGTCATTTAATTCCTTGGAGTTGCTCTAGCCCTTATCAGATCAGATCATCCCACTTTCCTTCTTATTAGGTTAGTTTGACCTATGTTTGGACCCTGAGTTACCCTGTTTGCAGATTGTGCTGGTAAAATTGCATGTTTACCTCTTATGACTTGTTTTCTTCTTAGACTCAGAATTCTCTAAGTTAAGCCTTTCCTTGAGTTATGTAGGGGCTTTTATCCTCTGTATTAGGTCAAAATGAGCTAGTTATGGCTCATGATGAGGTTCTCATCATACCCCCATGCCTAGCTTTTGCTAGTCCCTTAGCAAAAACTTAAGGTTTCAACCTTTGTTCTAGACCATGAAGTTCTTAATAGCTTCAGATAAGTGCTTTTTCATTTGAGCTTGGGTTAGGTTAGAATGCTGACCCTAGGCCTAAAAGGTACTCTAGTACCAATCAAGATCCAGATCTGTCTAGCCTTAGCCTCAGTCCTTAGCAAAGGTTTTTAAGGCCTACAAGAACTAACTTAAGGTCTCTTGGACTTTGTGGTTAAAGCACCCGTGCTTGGAATGATTTTAGCCCTGGCTCAACTCGCAGTGTGTTTTGTAAGAGAGAGAGAGATAGAAAATTTTTCTGTTTGGAGAGTTTTCTCTCTCTTTTTCTTTTTAATTCTAGCTTAGGATTGGCTTTTCAACACGATCTGTATCAAATTCCTTGCTCCCATCATCAATCCTCAAGGGTTCCTGGCAATCGATGCTTCGAGATAGCACCACCCATGGCAACCCCCGGAACCCTGGCTATTGAGATTTTGAGATAATCCCATCCATGGTGTTCCGTGGCTGAATCCAGACCCTGGCAATTGACACTTCGTGATAACGCCATCCATGGAATCTGAACCAGCAGAGTGCTTACATGCCCCCAGTAGGATATGTAAATATCCTAAGAGACAAGCACGAGGAGATGATATTTTGTTACGCATCTTCGAGGGGATTTCCCGCCTCTCCACTCTGGGAACTCGTCCAAATCAACTTGTGTTGATCGGCCGCTCCTACTCTAGGTGTACTTTTCAGAATTTTGCGACGCTTCTACGTGATTTTGATTATTACGCTTACTGAACCAGGCTGTGTGTGTGGTTAGGGTGCTTAGGTTACTGAGTCCCGTAAACCAAAAGTTAGTTAATGAGGTCGAATACTCCCTAAGTTTTAGACCTAATACTTCAGGTTTTCATTTTCCTCAACCTCTTGAGGAGTGTCCAGATCTTAATGAGTACTAAGAGTCTATCCAAGAATGCCTAAGGTTTGCGTTCTTACTAATCCCATTGTGCACTTTTCAGTTCTTTTCTTGAATGGGGTCTAGAACTTAGGTTAATTCCTTAGTTTCTTACTAATGACTACTTTTTTCTCATAATTTTGTGCTCCTTTTTCATTTTATTTCTTTTTCTCCTTTTTTTTTTTTTGAAAAATTTTTAATTTTTTATGGTGTTTTTGCCATATGTGAATTTTTTTGTTTAAAACATTTTCTTACAAGTTTTGCACTTTTATACCCCCCCTATGCCTAAGGTTTGCAATGTCCTCATTGTGACTTAGGGTATTTTTTATTTACTTAGTTCATTCCTTAAGATAGAAATTTGGATGAGTGAATGGGTCGGGATGAATTTTGCGGACGATTTCTAATCCCAGATGCAAGCATCTGAGGTGGGGTCGGCTGTCTATAAGGGTGAACATTAAGTGCACAAAAGTGTGAAAAAGGTTTTGGATTTTTAGGAAAATGACGGGTTGCCTCCCGTTAAGCGCAGAGTTTTACGCCATCGGCTGGGCACAATAAGCTCAACGGGAATGGAGGATATAAGATGATTCAGCCAAATCAGTAGAAGTCACATCAATGAACGGCTTGAGTCTCGACCGTTCACGATGAAAGGTTCGGAATCGTGGCTGAACGGACTGATTTCGATAGCTCCATTTCCAAAAACCTGTCGGACTAAATATGGTCCGACCCACTTGGATCGCAGCTTTCCCGGGAAAAGTTTGAGTCGGGCATCAAAGAGTAGGACCTTCTGACCAGGATGAAAGATTTTTCTTGAGATATGCTTGTCATCGAAGGCTTTAACCTGCTCCTTGTAGATTCGTGAGCTCTCATACGTGTCTAGGCGTAATTCATCGATCTCGCTGATTTGAAGTTTTTTGTGGGTTCCAGCCTTTGAAAAATCTAGATTATAGTTCCATACTACCCAATAGGCTTTATGCTCCAGTTCTACGGGAAGGTGACACGCCTTCCCGTACACCAGTCTAAAGGGAGACATGCCTAATTGGGTTTTGTGGGCGGTCCTATAGGCCCACAATGCTTCCGGAAGTCGGGATGACCAGTCCTTCCTGTCAGGCCGAACAGTGACTTGCAGGATTTTCTTGATCTCCCGATTAGACAGCTCAGCTAGACCATTAGTTTGGGGGTGGTAAGGAGTAGAGATTCGGTGAGACACCCCGTATTTGGTCATCAGTGACCTAAACTGAGCGTTTGTGGAATGGGTCCCCCCATCAGAGATTATAGCACGAGGAATCCCGAACCTTGAGAAAATGTTTTGATGAATGAATTTCAGAACGATTTTGTGATCACAGGTTCGGGTCGGTATGGCTTCGATCCATTTGGACACGTAGTCCACAGCCAGCAGAATGTATTCGAAACCATCCGAAACAGGAAAGGGGCCCATAAAATCAATCCCCCAAACATCAAAGATTTCGCATACGAGAATAGGCTGCATAGGCATCATGTCGCGATGGCTCATGTTGCCCAAAGTTTGGCAATGACTGCATGCCTTGCAGTGACTGTATGCATCTTTGAACAGTGTGGGCCAGTAAAAGCCACACTGGAGGACTTTTGATGCGATTTTATGCCCAGAGAAATGGCCACCGCATGCCTGGTCATGACAGAAAGAGAGGATATTGTTGAATTCCTCTTCCGGGACACATCTCCGGATGATTTGATCAGCACCTATGCGGAAGAGGTACGGGTCTTCCCAAATGTAATACTTGGCATCAGAGTGCAATTTATCTTTCTTGGCTTTCGGCCAATCAGACGGGATCTGATGAGATGCCAAGTAATTTACTATATTAGCAAACCATGGAAGGCTAGTACCGATAGTCAGCAGGTGCTCATCGAGAAAATGCTCAGTGATGGGTCCGGAAGGGTCAATTATTTCAGAAGGAAGACGGGACAAGTGATCAGCTACCACATTTTGCTTTCCCGCTTTTTCGCGAATCTCAAGGTCAAATTCTTGCAACAGTAAGATCCATCGGATTAATCGAGGTTTCGCGTCCTTCTTTGCAAGGAGATGCCTCACAGCTGTGTGATCCGAGTATATGATGACATGGGAACCCAGAAGGTATGATCTAAATTTTTCTAGGGCAAATACTACAGCTAGCAGCTCTTTCTCAGTAACCGTATAGTTACGCTGAGCCTCATCCAATGTTTTGCTGGCGTAGTAAATGACCACAGGTATCCCGTCAATTTTCTGCCCCAAAACTGCTCCTACAGCGAAGTCAGATGCATCGCACATGATCTCAAAGGGTTGAGACCAATCAGGGGACTGTAGGATCGAGGCTTGGGTAACTTGGTCATGTAGGATCTCAAATGCTTGAGTGCATTCCTTGGAAATTTCGAAAAGTACATCCTTGGAGAGAAGAGTGGTCAAGGGGCGCGAGATTTTTGAAAAATCAGGGATAAATCGACGGTAAAAATCGACGTGCCCCAAAAAAGATCGGATGTCCTTGAACGAGCTAGGCATAGGAAGGCGAGAGATCAGATCAATCTTAGCTTGATCCACTTGGATGCCTTGTTCCGAAATTAAGTGTCCCAAGACAATTCCCTCAGGCACCATGAAATGGCTCTTTTCCCAGGAAAGAACCAAATTCACATCGATGCACCGCCTGAGTATCTGAACCAAGTGTTGGAGGCAATCATCGAATGATGCTCCAAAAACTGACAAGTCATCCATGAAGACATCCAGATAATCACCTACCATATCTGAGAATATGGCAAGCATGCACCGCTGAAAAGTAGCGGGTGCATTGCAAAGATCGAAAGGCATCCTTCGGAAAGCGTATGTTCCGAAGGGGCAGGTGAACGTGGTCTTTTCTTGGTCTTCAGGATGGATTGCCACCTGGTTGTAACCGGAGTACCTGTCAAGAAAGCAGAAGAACCTATTTCTCGCTAGTTTCTCGAGAATCTGATCAATGAAAGGCAGTGGGAAATGATCCTTCTTCGTGGAGGAATTGAGTCGGCGGTAATCTATACAGACTCTCCATGAGTTGGCTAATTGGGTAGGAATGATTTCTCCGGTCTCAGTCGTTATAGTGGTGAGTCCTGCCTTCTTAGGCACGACCTGAATTGGGCTCACCCAACGACTATCAGAGATCGGGTAGATGATCCCGACATCTAACCACTTGATGATCTTCTTTTTCACGACCTCCTACAGATTGGGGTTCAAGCGTCTCTGCATTTCACGAGAAGGTCGTGAGCCCTCTTCTGAATAGATATGATGAGTACAATAAGAGGGACTTATTCCAGTCAAATCATCGAGAGTCCACCCGATGGCTCTGCGATGTTGCTGGAGGACAGCAATCAGACGGGATTCCTGTTCAGGATTGAGGTTGGAATTGATAATCATGGGAAGGGTCTAATTAGAACCCAAAAAGATGTATTTCAAGTGAGCAGGAAGGGGCTTCAGTTCGAGGATGGGGTTATCAGCAGCAGCGGGTGGTTCAGTATAGATGTGAGGTTCAAGGGTAGGAGTTACTGGGTTATTCGTATCTGGATTCGACTCCTCAGTTTGCAGGTCAAGATCTTTCTGCGGTTGATGAGGTATAATCAGGTCATTCTGGAAGTGTGTTTCATCAACCAAAGCCCTAATGTCACAAATCTGTTCGATGACACCGCAATTGATTCCTTGTTGGGCCTTAAATATATCAATTTTCAGGGTTTGATTCCCAAATTTGAGCTCTATTTGGCCCTCCTCACAGCTAATGTTGGCTCTAGCAGTAGCCAAGAAAGGTCTCCCTAAAATGATTAGTGTATCCCTAGGGTTCTCAGGTGCATCCATGTCTAAGACTATAAAGTCTACAGGAAAGTAGAAATCCCTCACTCTCACAATAACATCCTCGAGAATCCCTTTTGGTGACTTTATAGATCGATCTGCTAATTGTAATGTCACCTCAGTTGGTTTCAGCTCAGATTCTTCTAAATGGTTAAGTAAGGATGTGGGTATCAGATTTATGGAAGCACCCAAGTCTAGCAATGCTCTATCAAATTGTGTATCACCTATCTTGCAGGAAATCAGGGGAGTACCAGGATCTTTATCCTTGGGTGGGAGTCTGCTTAAGATTACAGAGCTGGCTTGCTCTGACAGAACAATTGGACTCCCACTCTTGGTTCGCGGCTTACGCTGGGGTGTACACACATTCTTTAAGAATTGTGCATAAGCCGGTACGTAGCGGATTGCATCCATCAAAGGGATGTTTATGTGGACCTGCTCAAAGAGCTTGTCCAGGTCCTCCTCAGGTGCCACGGGCTTGGTTATTCTCTTTCCTTTGGTTAAGGCTTCGGGAAATGGGACCTTGGTTGGTTCTTCTAGGATAGGTCCGGGTTCTTGATCTAGGACAGTGGTATCTTGGATAACTATCCTAGGGTCTTGGTTATCAGGCTTGGAGTGGTTTGGATAATGCGGGTCTTGAGTTGTTTTACCACTACGTGTTGTTACAGAATTTAATCCGGCCTGATTTTAGTTGGGTTGGGTAAGATAGGTTGCTACTGGTAACCTGCAAAAGAAGTGGAGGCCTCTATCCCGTCGGGTAAAGGAACAGAGGGGGCCTGATAAATCATATGGGCATGGCCCGGGTTTGGGTTCATAACGTGTCGCTGGGTTGGCACGTTATTTGGATTAGGAAGAGGTTGGGAAGGAAGTGTGTCTGGCTGGCGAGAATTTGCCAACTGGGCCAGTTGAGTTCTAGCCTCTGTAAGTTCGTCCTTGTGTTGTTTTTGGATAGCCGCATTCGTTCTTTGAATGTCAGCCAAAGTCTGAAGGATAAGGGACATTTGATCCTGATTTGGCCCTGATGGATAAGTAGGGTTGGGTCGAGGCTGAGGCGACTGGTAATGACTAGGGGGCAGTGGGCGGGACTAAAAGGGTGGTCTTTGGGTTTGGGAATTTCCCGCCCACTGAAAATTGGGATGGTTTCGCCATCCAGGGTTGTAGGTGTTGGAGAATGGGTCATTCTGGATGGCGTTGAGGTCCTCGCAGGTCTGAGGAACCTCTAGAGAATCAGAGAAAGGGGGAATGGAATTCCCTGGGTTGGTGTAGAAAGGATCGGATGACCCTCCGATCCGAGAATCAGATGGGGATGGATATGAATCCATCCTAGGGGAAGATCGGTGGAGAATGTTTTGCACAGTCTGCTGTGTGGAAGGAGGTTGTGCAAAGGAGTTACGTGTAGAAGTTGCTCGCTGCAAGTGCTGAGTCAGCTCATCCACCTTCTTCTCAATGATTGAGACCTTGTCCAATCGACTGGCCATTAACTCCAGGTCGACTGATGCGAACAGGCCCTGCGTCTCATGTGCTTCCCTAAGATTCGTCGATGCGTGGGTATTCGTCCTATCGAATAATCCCATGGAGTCATTGTTGATGGAGTTCTCGCACATGTTTTCGAGAATCTCCCACACGGTGTCTTCATGTTGACCCATGATATTTCCTCCGCAAGTTGGATGTCCTCACGGAGTCCCTGGTAAAAAGATTGGACCTGTTCCCATTTAGGAACTCCGTGATGGGGGCTCTTCCTCATGAGATCCTGAAAAGGATCCCATGCTTCATGGAGAGGTTCCCCTGTTTGTTGAGTGAAGTGCATAATCTGATGGCGCAAGGTGTTGGTCCGACCAACGAGGAAGAATTTTTTCAAGAACTCAGAAAAAAATTCTTCCCCGTTGGTCCGACCAACAGGAAAGAATTTTTTCAAGAACTCGGACTGAAGTTCTTCCCAAGTGTTGATCGGCCAGGTCTGAGTTTGATACCAATGAGCGACCTTGTCTATAAGAGAAAAGGAGAACATCTTCATGAGAAGAATATCTCAATTTTGCGCGTCTGACCCAAAAGTTCGGGCCAGATGCTTTAGCTGTTTGATGTGCTGGAAGGGATCTTCGGAATTAAGCCCATGGAATTTAGGTATAGCATGAATCATGTTGGGCTTCAATTCGGAATCAGGTCCTCCAGTCAGGACCCTGACTCGAGGCTCAATGGCCACCGCAGCAGGATTGTAATGGTCCCGCATCATAGGATGCTGCGATGGGTGCACGAAGTTTTGGAAGAGGTCATTGAGTCACTGGAGCTGATTCTCCAGATTGTTTTCTTCCTCAACTGGCTGAGCCATGATGGGGGAAGAAGAAGAGCTTGGTTCTGAATCAGAGGAGAGAATAATGTGGTGGGGTTACTGCACACACACGGGCATCGAGGCTTGGCCTAGACGAGAGTGAATTTCTAAAGGAGGTCTTAAGGACCTCCTACCGTACATGCACTGTTGGAATAGATGAGTTTAGAAGGTGCTGGACCCAATCGAGACACCCAAAAATTGTTGGGTGACTATAGAGGTGCAGGGCAGATGGACCCCTTGATCAAAAAGATCGTCTACCTGAGAATTACCTGGGCAGCCAGAGAGGGTGAGTCCCGCAAAGACCCCTACACGATAGAGCGTCCCCACGGGTTATAGGGTTTCCCCTACCCGACCTCTCTTGTCACTGCAGTTCCAAGTAGACTAGAATGGGGATCTTGACCTCTTAAGTCTACCAATTTTAGTTTAAGATTAGGGTGCTTAAGGTTTCACTTAAACTTTTAGGTATTTTTGAGTGAAGAAGTGACCTAATTTTAAGGTTGGTTGACCCAAGGGGTCAACTTCACCTCTTGTTCTTTTGAGAGCTTTTGGGTCCTTTCTTTTTAGGGTTCAAGTGTTTAGAGAGCCAATTGCTTAGGGTTTCTCTTGTATAGATTTTTTCAAGCAAGGTTTAGGTACACCTCTTTTTGGGAAGATCTTTTCTTTGTTAATAGAAGGTGTGTCTCTAAAAACCCTAGCTTTTCAATTCCTAAGTTGGCTCTAGTTGGTCCATTTTAGTTACCTCAAAAATGTAGTATCTAGGGCTCAATCAAGAAGGTTTTAGCCCTAGTTACCTTAGCTAGATGGACAGTTAAAATGTGTTGAAATGAAAAATTTAGGCAACTTTGAGGAATTACTATGTATGATGCAGGTAGCCCTAAGTTGATTTTTCTTTTTGTTCCTTTTTAGATTTTAAGGGAGTTTAAGAGAGGGCTAATGAAGATTACCTGTTTGTTGGAGTGTTTATTGTGCGACTGCTCTTCCAATTTTTACCTGCACAACAGAGAGAGAAAAAGATTAGCAATCTCTTCAAAGAAATTTAAAGCATCGGAGCAACGGCGCCAAAAACTGGCGAACGCGACTCTCCTATAGTTTTATTATTTCATCATAGTATAGTATAGAGAAGTGGTTACCAGTTTAATACAATTTGTTACTCGGAAAAAGAGTTCCCGAGGTCGAACTCAGGGAGCAAGTTGTATTCTAGAAGTACAATGTTTCTATTAAAAAAATAAGAGAGAGAGATGGAGAAATAAATCTGAGTCTTGTGGCTTCTCTTCTCTCTCTTAGCTCATCTTCTTCTTCTTTTCTGCCTTCAGTTCTTCTTCTGCTTCTTTCTTTTCTTCTCCAGAGCTTCTCGTCCTCTTCTCTTTATCTTCTTTCTTCTTTCAGCTCTGTCTTTCTTTAGCTTCTCTTTACTTCTTTCTTCTTCTTCTCTTCCTCTGCAGAGCATCGTCTGATTTTCCATTCAGACGACTTAAATTGCCGCTGCTACAGTGCTGCTTGTTGCTCCTCCTTCTTCTTCCTTCAGTCTTTCTTCTTCAGAGCTTCTTCTTCTCTGCGCCCTGCTCTCTTCTTCTTCTCTGCCTCGGCCTGTTCCTGCACACACCATAGCCAACGCAAAACATACCCCTTTCCCTCTACCCAAACGTCTCTGACTTTCTCAGACTTCGCACATAGGATAGCTCTCCCCGAGCCGCCGGGTAATCGGGTCAGGCTAAGCACCAGGGACCAGGCGCACCGGCAGGTGGGTGATGCGCGAGGTGTGCTCAGGATGGGTTCAGGTCGGATCCGCCGGATCCACGTGGTGAGCTCGCGGACCGGGCGGGTGTGGGCGCGGGACCTCACCCCGGTGAGTTCGAAGGCGATAAGGCTATTTCACTTTTACAATTTAAACCGGTGTGCGGCTTCAGGATCTTCCGAGGAGGGACTAAATGTCCCACCCCAATTTGGTGCCTGCAGCTGAGAAAGTTGCAGGCAATCGTGGCTGTTGCGAGGTCTTCTCTTCAGCTGAAGGCCTGGGCAGCTGCGTGGTTGCAATCCGCATGTCCTGGAGCGCAGGCCTGGGCGGAAGCGAAGCTGCAGCTGCAGAACGAAGGAGCTTCACCTCTTCGGTAATGGCGGCGAAGGACGGGTAACCTGTTCACAGAGATACGGCCTCTCGGCCTAGTCAGAAGGTGCAGGGAGCTTCGCAGGAGTGCGACGAAGCTCGTGCGGGTGGTGGCGAGGCGTGGGGCGACATGTAGGGGCTGCCCTAGGTCGGACTGTGGCCGGGGGAATGGGTTTGTTCGGGGGAGTGATGTGGTGGTGAGGAGTGGCAGTGAAGGGGCGGAAACGGTTCAGTGGGATGAGGCGGAGGTTTTGGGTCGGTCAGCGAGTCATGTGGAGTGGCGGAATAATGGGAGTGACTCGCTGGAGGTGGGCCGAAGGTGTGGAAGGTGAAGGTGGTCGGGTCGGTCAAGGGTCGAATTGAACAAATTAAAATAGGGAAAAGAAAGAGGGGAGGAAGAGAAGTAACTGTTACCTACTTATAGGGGCGAAGGAGGCCGTAGTGGGGCGACAGTCGTATCGACTGTCGCCGGAGAAGAAGGTGCCCAGAGAGAGGGGGCGGCGGCGAGGAGAGAGAGGAAGAGCGCACGTTGGGTACGGCGCGACGCGGGAAGAGCGGGCGAAGGTGGCTCTGCTTCTCGTATTGCGGTAGAGCGACGAGGAGGAGGAGGAAGAACCGCTGAAGCTGGAGAGCTTCTGCCAGAGTGGGAAGAGAGGAAGGAGGGGGGTGTTTCTCCGTCAGATCCGAGCTGCTGAATGCGGCAGACGGTGGCGGTTTTTATAGAGGCGAAATCAGAGAGGAGGGCGGAGGGAGACGACATGCCTCCCTCGCCGGAGGATGGTCGGATCGCGACTCATACCTTCCGCGCATTCACACGGAAGGTGTGGGCGATGGCAGAGATCGTGGAGGTGTCCCTACGACAGCAGACGTTGCAAGGAACACCCCGTTGTCTTGGCAGGGGGTCGCCCTCACCCTGCGCGGCGCCATGCCTCGCTGGAGCATGGCGCTGCTCAGGGTTTTGCAGGGAGGACCCAAATGCAAAAATGATGAAGAATTAGGGGCCAAAATGCGGGGGTTTCAAAAGTTGAGGGTCAAAAAGTAATGGATGAGGACCAAAATGCAAAGTTGGTTAAGAAGGTCTCTTCTTAGGCTCAAGTTTTTATGCATAACTAAATGGGACCTAAGGATTCTAATGGTGAATTTTATTTCTAGGTCAGACCTTGTTTGGTTGGCCAATTTACGTAAAAACCCAAATTAAATCATTAATTGGGCATGGTTCTCAATGTAGGTCAAAATGGGTTCCTAAGGCCAAATTGAAGGTTCTAAACCCTAGAGATTATTTTTATATGAATTTTAGGGGGTTTAGTAGATTTTTTCTTTGCCTCGAACCTCGTGAATTGAAGTGGGTTTGTTTTAGGGTTATAGATTGTCATTTAATTCCTTGGAGTTGCTCTAGCCCTTATCAGATCAGATCATCCCACTTTCCTTCTTATTAGGTTAGTTTGACCTATGTTTGGACCCTGAGTTACCCTGTTTGCAGATTGTGCTGGTAAAATTGCATGTTTACCTCTTATGACTTGTTTTCTTCTTAGACTCAGAATTCTCTAAGTTAAGCCTTTCCTTGAGTTATGTAGGGGCTTTTATCCTCTGTATTAGGTCAAAATGAGCTAGTTATGGCTCATGATGAGGTTCTCATCAGTGAGTCCAGAAAAAGGTGAAATTGTATAGATAATGTGAAATTATGCCATTAATGATTCAAAAAGCTTCCTGAGGTCACAAGGAACCTCAGGAATAGATTAATTCCATCATTTATCCATTAAAGTGAAGATTAAACAGTGAATTCATTTTACACAAGATTTGAGTTGGATTAAGCTCAGGACTTGTTTTCCCACTCAATTGAGTGGAGGAAATAAGTCAACAGATATTTGTGATGGTATATATGTATATAATTAATGATTTGAACTACTCCTGAGCCACCATTGATAGCAAGCTTAGGAGCTTAATTGAAATTTGTCGTTTAGGTTATTGGGGGTAATTACTTAAATTAAAGTGAGAATTAGGGCCCTTAGGTGACGAATAAATGGCGGAGGACCCCAATGAAGGTGGAAATAGCTCAACTACTGCTACCATGGTGATGAGAGCCTCATCATGAGCCCTAACTAGCTCATTTTAATCCAAGAAAGAGAATAAAAAGCTCCTGCATAACTAAGAAGAAGGCTTAATTGGAGGAATAAGTGTTCTGAGAAGAAAACATGAAATAAAAGGTAAAACTGTAATTTTACCATCGCAGTACATAAATGGGATTTCTCAGAAACAAAACATCGGTCAAATGGTCTAAATGAGATAAAAAGTGGGTTGATTCAATTAGAAATGAGTTCATATGCAATCCAGGAATTAAATGACATCTGGTAACCCTAAAACAAACCTGCTTAGTTCAACAAGGTTTTGGTCAGGATAAAAATCAAGTAAACCCTCTAAAATTAATGAAAAGATATCCCCTAGGGTTTAGAATGTTCAATTTAGCCTTTGAAACCTAGTTTGACCTAGATTGGGGTCTTAACTCATTAATTGACCTAATTTGGGTTTTTATGCAAAATGTCTAGTCAAACATGGTCAAATCGGAAATATCACCTCACCATTGGATTCTTTAGGTCAAAATTAGGTTTCTACCAAAATTTAGACCTAAGGGGAGGTCATCTTGACCTACTTTGCAAATTGTTACACCCAATTACATTTTGACCCTTATCTTTTGAAACCATCACATAAACCCCCCTAGCTTCCTCGCCAATCTTCCAATTAGGTCCCTCCGCCACTAATGGGGAGGAATCCTTCTCCGGTGAGGAAGGGAGGGGGGATACTCCCGGATCCCTCAGAGATACCCTCCCAGAATTGGAAGGGAGATTCTCTGAGGAATCCCCTTCCATCTGAGCCCGATCACAATCTCTGATTCCTATCCAATCTCTCGTGTGAACACACGAAAGATTTGGGATCCCAACCACCTTCCTTCTCTGGCGAGACGACGGTGGCTAAAGGCTTTCCCTCCAAGCACCAGAAGCTCGGCCAGCACCTATAAAAGGACCTCCGACCCTCTGCGAATCTCTCAGACTTGTTTTGGCCATAGAACCCTCCAAACTTCATCTCTCCTCTCTCCGACCAAGAAACCTGCAAGCTCCGACGATTACCTCTCCTCCCTCTCGTCACTCGGCTGCCATACAAGAAGTAGAGTTCACTTCGCCTCATCCTCCCACGTCGCGTTGCACCAAGCGCACGCCTCCTTGACCTCCTCCTCATCGTCGTTTTCTCCCTTAGGGTTGTCTTCTCCGACGACAACGCAAATGAGCCATCTGACTCAGCTGCCCCCTTTCACTCCCAACAATCTAGATAAGTTCCCCATCTTTCACCCTTTCATTTCCCTCACTTTATTTCACACAATCGCCCCTGGACCGTCACTGTCCACCGCTACCTTCCACATCTCCAGCCACCCTCCGGCGAGATGCTCCCATCACTCCGCAGCCCCACATGTCTCGCCAACCACCGCATAACCTCCACCACACTTCACTGAATATCCTCCGCTCATCCACATATCCTCAACACCACCACAACTTCCCCCTGATCAAACCCATCCATCCGGCCACAGAGTGACCTAGGCACTCACGCCTAGGTCGCCCCGTGGCCTGCCACCTACTGCCTCACCATCGCTGTGACACGGCAAAGGTCCCCCTGTGATCTGATTAAGCCACAAGGCCCTTTTTGTGTCAGGTAGGTTTCAAGCTCTGACCGCCATTAGCGGTGATTCAAGGAAGCTGCACGCTTGCTTCAGGTTGCAAGAATTCAGGGTTCCAAGTGCAGCAAACTTGGGAGGGTCTTGCGAATCCAGTCATCCCAGCAAGTGATGCCGCAAAGCCTGCAGTTGTGGCAATTGGAGGCATGTTCTGCTGCGGGCTCGCGAGAAAGAGCGGTGGGCATTAGTCCCACCTCAGTAAGCTGTAAAGCATGTGAGTCCTTTAAATTGATTTTGTGTTATTGCCCTGTTGCCTCCGATAACACTTGTGGTGAGGTCCCTCAACTAAGCACTGCCTTGTCCATAAGCTCTTCACACGGACCTGGCACGACCCTACCCGACACCCTCTTGAGCACTACTCGCGCACCACACCCACGCCGGTGCTCCTGGACCCAGGCGCGTGACCTGACCCGTTTACCTGGCTCTGGGAGAGCGTGCTGAAGAGTGATATACAGAGAGAGAGAGATGCGTGGGAAGGGTAGGGGAGTAGGTTTTACTGTGTGTGCTTGTGTGCAGGAAGCAGGGACTTAGCTGCTACAAGCGAAAGAAAAGAAGAAGGAAGGAGGCTCCCCAGAGGAAAAAGGGAGGCAAGGCAGAAAAGAAGCGAGGACAAAGGGAAACAGAGCCAAGGAAGGAAGAAGAAGAAGAGAAAACAGAACCAAGGAGAAGAAGACCCGCAAAGAAATAAAGAAAGGTAAAGATAAGCAGAAGAAGAAGAGAAGCTGAAGGTAGAGGGAAGAAGTGAAGGAAGAAAGAGAAGAGGAACTGAAGATGGAAGAAGAAAGAGATCAAGGGGCAGACAAAGAAGCAAGAAAGCAAAGAAAAAGAAGAGGAACAGAGGCAGCAAGGGAAGAGAAGAAAAGAAGCTGAAGCAGAGCAAATCTGGGAAATACTTTAAGACGTCTGATATTGCATTAGACATCCATTTTTTCTTGAGCAATTTCTTTCTATATCACTCTCATTGAACTAGTCATTTCTTCTTATTTAAAAAGTTGTGTTCTCAAGTTTTGGAATACTTAGATTGCTCCCTGTGTTTGACCTCGGATACTCTGATTTTCGATTTATAAATCTTTATTTGTTTTCGCAGAAAGTTCGTCTATATTACAATGCAATATTTGTTAAAACACGATCTAGCCGCGTCAACATTTTGGCGCCGTTGCTGGGGAGCAACGCGCAATTTATCACTAGTCTCTACATTCTTTTTATCATATTGAACACTAACTTGCCCTACTTTGCTTTGTTTTGATCTTGCAGGTATTTCATGAGAAGATCCCTCCCGCAAGTCAACCACTCCAGGGCAGGTAATTTCCTTTCTTCCTTAAACTATCCCCTGAGTTTGGAAAGACAAAAGGAAGAAATTAATTTAGGAATCAATTGCCTTCTTTCTATAGTAATCACCATCTTTAAGGCAAATGTTTCCTGATTTTGCAAAAATTTTTCAAATCTTCTTGAAGTTGGAGCGATTTTTTTAGATTCCACCCCACAAAATTCATGTGCCTAATAGAAATCATGCTTAATCTCTAGGGACAACACACTTCTTGATTTTAAGTCCAAAGAGAACCTTTTCAAAAAAAAAAAAAAAAAGAGGATTGGAAATAGAACCAAATTAGGGTTTCTACAGTAGGGTCTTGGAGTGCCAGTTCACACATGCCTGTATAAAAGGAAATGAACCCTCCCGCATCAATGTGCTACCCAAGCCCTTGATTGAAGAGATCTTAACAAGACAAACCCTAAGAAAAATTAAGCTCTAAGATCACTTGAATCTTAAAATCTTGGACCTAATAACTTGGGAGTTAAATCAGGGTGATCCCTAGGCCCCAAGCCTAGAATCATTCTGCCATCTATAGGACAGGTCAGGTGAAGTTGACCCCTTGGGTCAATCAACCTCCAAATTATGTAACATAAAAACATCTAAAGTTCAAGTGAGAACCCTAAAGCACCTTTGAAATAAAAGTGGTAGACTTAACAGGTCAAGGTCCCCATTCTGGTCTACCTGGAATCTCAGTGACAAGAGAGGTCAGGTGGAGGAAACCCTGTAACCCGTGGGGACGCTCTACCGTGTAGGGATCTTTGCGGGACTCTCCCTCTCTGGCTGCATAGGTAATTCTGAGGTGGACGATCTTCTGATCCAGGGGTATCATCCGCCCCGAACCTACATAGTCATCCAAACATCTTTGGGTGTCTTGTTTGGGTCAAAAACTTCTCCAGTCCCTCATCTTTTCTCTTTAGAGCAAACACACATATTTTCAGTGGGACTCGTTATTCAGATCTAATCGCTTCATAACTTGATTCTACATCTTGATTCAAACTCCGATTCTACATCTTGATTCCACCACCTGATCCAAATATGTAGCCACATCATTAAGGACTACCATTCAAGAAACCTGAATATCGGAGATCCATGAGAGATAGGATGATTGAGGATGCCCTGAAATTCTATGAAAAAGAAGACAAAACCTCAACACCAGTAGAAAACATTAAGGTTGATGTCCTAACAACCACAACCTTTATCATAACTTTTGCCCAAATACTATTGGCAGAAACCACAAAAGGATCAACCCGTGACTTGCTCATTGCTGGATACATTGAGATAGAAAAACTACACAATCTTGAATGCCTTCAATGTATGACAAATCCTCAACTTTAGAAGCAACACCAAGATAGTCTTGAAAAATGGGAAGAGATAATGAGATTAGTAAAACAAATTATCGACCAGAAGTACCCGTATATACCACAAACAGAGGATGAACCATCTTGGGACAACATCGAGGATCAATTTGATCTCGGGTTTGAGGAAAAAAATGGTTGTGGATTCCCAACCAAGATGGAGTACAATGTGCCCGTTTATTGAAGAAGGTTGGGAAGCTCCAAATGCAGGAAAATACCATGTTGAGCCCACTTTAGACCATGAATCACCAGGCTTAGAACCCCAAAACTCCTGCAATACTGAGAGTAGAACTGAACCTCTCGAGGGTGTAAATTCCATCCCTTATTCTAATAAGGTGACCCTCGAAGGTTATTTAGACTTAGATTCTAGTGATTCAACCTATATCCTAAGCCCAGAATCTAGATCTAAAACCTATTGGGAAGATTTCAAGGCCCCATATGAGGAAGATCAATCTTTTAATGAAGAATATGATTTTGGGCCTCTATTTGATGAATATCCCTCGCCAACATCCTCAGAGGAACTAATTGATTTTTCGGAAGTCATGCCAATTTATGATACAGAAAGTGAGGAGTTGGACGAGTGGGGTTTCAATTGGGTCTGTCCTACAAGCTTAGAAACTGAGCCTCTACCAGATAAGGATACATTTTTAAGCTCAGAATTAACATTTAGGCTAGACCCCAGTCAGGCTGCTGAATCTACAACATATGATTTATTCTATGGTGGAACTCATGATCCTGAATCTCATTCAGTTTTTTATTTTCGCAAACTCTCCGACGATTTCGAATCCGGCCATAACATTGGAGAAAATCTGCTTCCTCATTATAACAGGCCTATTCTCTTTGAAGCCACCTGCTCCACATATACAGAACCAATCAAAACCAGTTCTCTACCCCGACCAACAACTGTACTCAATTTCTATTCCGATTCACCTCTCACTGAGCCATTTGCAAATGATCCAACTCCATATCTATACCAGGTATCGAGTATTGATCAGACCGAAAAACAGGAGCCATCATTCTCTAATCACTCCTGTAGGGTTTCCAAACCATACACTGATTATTTCTCGGAACCCTACTTTGACCAGGCTGGTTCGACTCAGCCTACACCCAAGTTTTCACTTCCATATCCATCCAAGCCACATTGCATATGGTGGGTTCCGCATCTGTTGATCTACATCTATCAACCCACCAGACTTATTGGATTTCGGCTGCATCATCAACCCACTGATCTTAACAAGCACCTGGTTGGACCAACTAGGCTCTTACTCAAGGTGCTTGTTTTACAAAATTTCGCTGATTTGACCACTCCCTCTCCACTCCATGTTCCCCTCGGCTGAAGGCATTAAATTTAGCACTAAACGGGAGGCGACCCGTCATTCCAAAAATAGAGACCCGTCTGATTATCTGTCTGTACTCCACGTCCATTACACCTTGAGTTCAACCTTAGACGGTTGATCCCACCTCTGGTACATGTACCAGAGCTTGAAATCGTCCCCATCAGTCATTTCCGACCCGTTCACCCACCCGATGTATCCTGTTCTAAGTCCCTGACCTCAACACTATTTCACACCCTCCGTTTACAATGAGGACATTGCAAAACTTAGGCATGGGGGGGATGATAAAGTGCGTACATACAAAACCAAGAAAAAGTCAGAAGGATTCTCAAAAAAAAAAAATCACATATGTCAAAAACACAAAAAACTTGAAAAATTATGAAAAAAGAACAAGAAAATGGAGGAGGGAGGAAATTTTGTGAGCCACATAATTATAAGGAGGAGAAAAAGAGCAAAAATGACAAAAAGGAGCACAAAATGAAAAAGAGGTAGTCATTAGTAACTGATTAAGGGATTAACTGAAGTTCTAGACCAGATCAAGAAAAGAGAAAAATGAAAAGGAAAGCACTAAGGAGACACAAAAAGAGATTAGCAGGAACGCTAGTCTTAGGCCTCTTGGGCTAGATTCTTTAGCTTAAAAATTCACGTATCCACCAAAATCTGGATAATCCTTAAGAGGTTGGGGAAAATGCAAAGCTTAAGTATTAGGTCTAAGGCTTAGGAAGTATTCGGCCTCGTTAACTGACTTTCGATTTGCAGGATTCGGTAACCTAAGCACCCCAATTCACACACAGTCTGGTTTAGTGCGCCTAAATATCAAAATCACGCAAAAGCGTTTAAATGTTCTGAAAAAGTCACCTAGATTAGCAGCGACCGATCAACACAAGTTGATTTGGATGAGTTCCCGGTGCGGAGAGGCGAGAAATTCCCCTCGAAGATGCGTAACAACATATCATCTCCTCGATGCTTGTCTCTTAGGATATTTAAATATCCTACCGAGGGCATGTAAGCACTCTGCTGGTTCAGATGTCATGGGCGACATTATCACGAAATGTCGATCGCCAAGGTCTGAATTTGGCCACGGAACACCATGGGTGGGATTATCTCGAAATCTCGAAAGCCAGGGTTCTGGGTGTTGCCATGGGTGGTGCTATCTTGAAGCATCGATAGCTAGGGACCCTTAAGGATTGATGATGGGGATGAGAAATCTGATACAGACTGCGTTGAGAAGCTAATCCAAAGTTAGAAATAAAAAGAAAAGAGAGAGAAAGCTCTCCAAACAAATAAATCTTCTGTCTCTCTCTTACAAAAACGCACTGCAGACTGAACCAAGGCTAAAAATGTCTCAAGCACGGGTGCTTTAACTGCGGAGTCCAACAAACTGTAGGATAGTTTCTACAGGCCTTAAAAACCTTTGCAGAGGACTGAGGCTAAAGTGGGTCAGGTCCGGATTTTGGTTGATACTTGAGTACCTCTAGGCCTATTGTCGGCATTCTGACCTAATCACAAAAGAAAAAGAAAAGCACTTATCATAACTGATGACAGACACTCAGGGTCTAGAACAGAAGTTAAAATCTTGAAATTTTGCTAAGGGACTAGCAAAAGATAGGCATGGGGGTATGATGAGACCCTCATCAGTAGCCCTAACTAGATCATTTTGATCCAAGAAAGAGAATAAAAAGCTCCTGCATAAATAAGAAGAAAGCTTAATTGGAGGAATAAGTGTTCTAAGAAGAAAACTTGAAATAAAGGGTAAAACTGTAATTTTACCATTGTAGTACATAAATAGGATTTCTCAGAAACAAAACATCAGTAAAATGGTCTAAATAAGATAAAAAGTGGGTTGATTCAATCAGAAATGGGTTCATATGCAATCCAAGAATTAAATAACATCTGGTAACCCTAAAACAGACCCGCTCAATTCAACAAGGTTATGGTCAGGATAAAAATCAATTAAAACCTCTAAAATTCATGAAAAATATCCCCTAGGGTTTAGAATGTTCAATTTGGCCTTTGGAACCTAGTTTGACCTAGATTGGGGTCCTAACTCATTAATTGACCTAATTTGGGTTTTTCCACAAAATGTCTAGTCAAACGTAGTCAAACCAAAAATCCAACTTCACCATTGGATTCCTTAGGTCCAAATTAGGTTTGTACCAAAATTTTGACCTAAAGGGAGGTCATCTTTACCTACTTTTCAAATTAGTACACCCAATTACATTTTGACCTTTATCTTTTGAAAATCATCACATAAACACCCCTAGCTTCCTCGCCAATCCTACAATCAGGTCCCTCCGCCATTAATGGGGAGGAATCCTTCTCCGGTGAGGAAGGGAGGGGGGACACTCCCGAATCCCTCAGAGATCCCCTCCCAAAATTGGAAGGGAGATTCTCTACGGAATCCCCTTCCATTTGAGCCCAATCACAATCTCTGATTCCTGTCCAATCTCTCGTGCGAACACATGAAAGATTTGGCTTCCCAACCACCTTCCTTCTCCGGTGAGGCGACAGTGGCTAAAGGCTTGCCCTCCACGAACCAGAAGCTCGACCAGCAAAGACCTCCGACCCTCTGCGAATCTCTCAGACTTGTTTTGGCTGTAGAACGCTCCAAACTTCATCTCTCCTCTCTCCGGCCAAGAAACCCACAAGCTCCGGCAATTACCTCTCCTCCCTCTCATCGTTCTGCTGCCATACTAGCTGTAGAGTTCACTCCGCCTCATCCTCCCGTGTCGCATTGCGCCAAGCGCACGCCTCCCTAACCTCCTCGTCGCCATTTTCTCCCTCAGGGTTGTCTTCTCCGACGACAGCGCAAACGAGCCATCTGACTCCGCTGCCCCATTTCACTCCCAACAATCCAGATAAGTTCCCCATCTTTCACCCTTTCTTTTCCCTCACTCTATTTCACACAACCGCCCCTCGACCGTCACTGTCCACCGCCACCTTCCACATCTCTGGCCACCCTCCGGCGAGATGCTCCCGTCACTCCGTAGCCCCACACGTCTCGCCAACCACCGCATAAACTCCGCCACACTTCATAAAATATCCTCCGCTCATCCACATATCCTCAACGCCACCACAACTACCCCCTAATCAAACCCATCCGTCCGGCCACAGAGCGACCTAGGCAAGCACGCCTAGGCCATCTCGCGGCCTACCACCTATTGCCTCACCTTCGTCGTGACACGGCGAAGGTCCCCCTACGATCTGATTGAGCCGCAAGGCACTTTTTGTGTCAGGCAAGTTTCAAGCTCCGGCTACCATTAGCAGTGATTTGAGGAAGCTGCACGCTTACTCCAGGTTGCAAGATTTCAGGGTTCCAGGTGCAGCAAACTTGGGAGGGTCTTGCAAATCCAGTCATCCTAGCAAGTGACGCCGCAAAGCCTGCAATTCTGGCAATTGGAGGCATGGTCTGCTGCAGGCACGCAAGAAAGAGCGATGGGCATTAGTCCTACCTTGGTAAGCTGTAAAGTGCGTGAGTCCTTTAAATTGATTTTGTGTTATTGCCCTGTTGCCTCTTATCACACTTGGGGTAAGGACCCTCACCTAAGCATTGCCTCATCCGTGAGCTCATCACATGGACCTGGCGCAACCCGACCCGACACCCTCCTAAGCACTCCTCGCGCACCACACCCATGCCGGTGCGCCTGGACCCGGGCACGCGACCTGACCCATTTACCCGGCTCTGGGAGAGCATGCTGAAGAGTGATATACAGAGAGAGAGAGACGTGCGGGAAGGGTAGGGGAGTAGGTTTTGCTGTGTGTGCTTGTGTGTAGGAAGCAAGGACGTAGCTGCCGCAAGCTAAAGAAAAGAAAAAGGAAGGAGGCTCCGTAGAGGAAAAAGGGAGGCAAGGCAGAAAAGAAGAAGCGAGGCCAAAGGGAAACAGAGACAAGGAAGGAAGAAGAAGAAGAGAGAGCAAAACCAAGGAGAAGACCTTCAAAGAAATAAAGAAAGGTAAAGACAAGCAGAAGAAGAAGAGAAGCTGAAGGCAGAGGGAAGAAGTGAAGGAAGAAAGAAGAGGAACTGAAGAAGGAAGAAGAAAGAGATCAAGGGGAAGACAAAGAAGCAAGAAAGCAAAGAAAAAGAAGAGGAACAGAGGCAGCAAGGGAAGAGAAAGAAGTTGAAGCAGAGCAAATCTAGGAAATACTTTAAGATGTCTGATATTGCATCAGACGTCCATTTTTTCTTGAGCAATTTCTTTCTATATCACTCACATTGAACTAGTCATTTCTTCTTATTTAAAAAGTTGTGTTCTCAAGTTTTGGAATACTTAGATTGCTCCCTGTGTTCGACCTCGGATACTCTGATTTTCGAGTTATAAATCTTTATTTGTTTTCGCGGAAAGTTCGTCTATATTACAACGCAAAATTTGTTAAAACACGATCTAGCCACGTCAACATTTTGGCGCCATTGCCGGGGAGCAACGCTCAATTTATCAATAGTATCTACATTCTTTTTATCATATTGAACACTAACTTGCCCTACTTTGCTTTGTTTTGATCTTGCAGGTATTTCACGAGAAGATCCCTCCCGCAAGTCAACCACTCCAGGGTAGGTAATTTCTTTTCTTCCTTAAACTATCCCCTAAGTTTTGCAAGACAAAAGGAAGAAATTAATTTAGGAATCAATTGCCTTCTTTCTATAGTAATCACCATCTTTAAGGCAAAGGTTTCCTGATTTTGCGAAAATTTTTCAAATCTTCTTGAAGTTGGAGCGATTTTTTTTAGATTCCACCCTACAAAATTCATGTGCCTAATAGAAATCACGCTTAATCTCTACGGACAACACACTTCTTGTTTTTAAGTCCAAAGAGAACCTTTTCAAAAAAAAAGAGGATTGGAAATAGAACCAAATTAGGGTTTCTACAGCAGGGTCTTGGAGTGCTAGTTCACACATGCTTGTATAAAAGGAAATGAACCCTCTCGCATCAGTGTGCTACCCAAGCCCTTGATTGAAGAGATCTTAACAAGACAAACCCTAAGAAAAATTAAGCTCTAAGATCACTTGAATCTTAAAATCTTGGACCTAATAACCTGGGAGTCAAATCAGGGTGATCCCTAGGCCCCAAGCCTAGAATCATTCTGCCATCTATAGGACAGGTCAGGTGAAGTTGACCCCTTGGGTCAACCAACCTCTAAATTCGGTCACAATACCAAAAACATCTAAAGTTCAAGTGAGAACCCTAAAAGCACCTTTGAAATAAAAAGTGATAGACTTAAGAGGTCAAGGTCCCCATTCTAGTCTACCTGGAATCTCAGTGACAAGAGAGGTCGGGTGGGGGAAACCCTGTAACCCGTGGGGACGCTCTACCGTGTAGGGGTCTTTGCGGGACTCTCCCTCTCTGGCTGCCTAGGTAATTCTGAGGTGGACGATCTTCTAATCCAGGGGTATCATCTGCCCCGAACCTCCATTGTCATCCAAACGTCTTTGGGTGTCTTGATTGGGTCAAAAACATCTCCAGTCCCGCATCTTTTCTCTTTAGAGCACACACACACATTTTCAGTGGGACTCGTTATTCAGATCTAATCGCTTCATAACTTGATTCTACATCTTGATTCAAACTCCGATTCTACATCTTGATTCCACCACCTGATCCAAATATGCAGCCACACCATTAAGGACTACCATTCAAGAAACCTACATATCGGAGATCCATGAGAGATAGGATGATTGAGGATGCCCTGAAATTCTATAAAAAAGAAGACAAAACCTCAACACTAGTAGAAAACATTCAGGTTGATGTCCCAACAACCACAACCTTTATCATAACTTGTGCCCAAGTACTATTGGCAGAAGCCACAAAAGGATCAACCCATGACTTGCTCATTGCTGGATACATTGAGATAGAAAAACTGCACAATCTTGAATACCTTCAATGTATGACAAATCCTCGACTTTGGAAGCAACACCAAGATAGTCTTGAAAAATGGGAAGAGATAATGAGATTAGTAAAACAAATTATCGACCAGAAGTACCTGTATATACCACAAACAGAGGATGAACCATCTTGGGACAACATCGAGGATCAATTTGATCTCGGGTTTGAGGCACAAAATGGTTGTGGATTCCCAACCAAGATGGATTACAATGTGCCCGTTATTGAAGAAGGTTGGGAAGCCCCAAATGTAGGAAAATACCATGTTGAGCCCACTCTAGACCATGAATCACCAGGCTTAGAACCCCAAAACTCCTGCAATAATGAGAGTAGAACTGAACCTCTCGAGGGTGTAAATTCCATCCCTTATTCTGATAAGGTGGCCCTTGAATGTTATTTAGACCTAGATTCTTGTGATTCAACCCATATCCTAAGCCCAGAATGTAGATCTGAAACCTACTGGGAAGATTTCAGGGCCCCATATGAGAAAGATCAATCTTTTAATGAAGAATATGATTTTGGGCCTCTATTTGATGAATATCCCTCGCCAACATCCTCAGAGGAACTAATCGATTTTTCGGAAGTCATGCCAATTTACGATACAGAAACTGAGGAGTTGGACGAGTGGGGTTTCAATTGGGTCTGTCCTACCAGCTTAGAACCTGAGCCTCTACCAGATAAGGACACCTTTTTAAGCTCAGAATTAACATTTAGGCTAGACCCCAATCAGGCTACTGAATCTACAACATATGATTTATTCTATGGTGGAACTCATGATCCTGAATCTCATTCAGTTTTTTATTTTCTCAAACTCTCCGACAATTTCGAATCCGGCCATAACGTTGGAGAAAATCTGCTTCCTGATTATAACAGGCCTATTCTCTTTGAAGCCACCTGCTCCACATATACAGAACCAATCAAAACCAGTTCTCTACCCCGACCAACAACCGGACTCAATTTCTATTCCGATTCACCTCTCACTGAGCCATTTGTAGATGATTCAACTCCATATCTATATCAGATATCGAGTATTGATCAGACCGAGAAATAGGAGCCATCATTCTGTAATCACTCCTGTAGGGTTTCCACACCATACACTGATCATTTTTCAGAACCCTACTCTGACCAGGCTGGTTCGACTCAGCCTAAACCCAAGTTTTCACTTCCATATCCATCCAAGCCACATTGCATATGGTGGGTTCCTCATCTGTTGATCTACATCTATCAACCCACCAGACTTATTGGGTTTCGGCTGCATCATCAGCCCACTGATCTTAACAAGCACCTGGTTGGACCAACGAGGCTCTTAATCAAGGTGCTTGTTTTACAAAATTTCGCTGATTTGACCACTCCCACTCCACTCCATGTTCCACTCGGCTGAAGGCATTAAATTTAGCGCTCAACGGGAGGTGACCCGTCATTCCAAAAATAGAGACCCATCTGATTATCTGTCTGTACTCCACATCCATTGCACCTTGAGTTCAACCTTAGACAATTGATCCCACCTCTGGTACATGTACCAGAGCTTGAAATTGTCCCCATCAGTCATTTCCGACCTGTTCACCCACCCAATGTATCTTGTTCTAAGTCCCTGACCTCAACACTATTTCACACCCTCCATTTACAATGAGGACATTGCAAAACTTAGGCATGGGGGGGATGATAAAGTGCGTACATACAAAACCAAGAAAAAGTCAGAAGGATTCTCAAAAAAAAAGAAAATCACATATGTCAAAAACAAAAAAAACTTGAAAAATTATGAAAAAATAACAAAAAAATGGAGGGAGGAAATTTTGTGAGCCACATAATTATAAGGAGGAAAAAAAGAGCAAAAATGACAAAAAGGAGCACAAAATGAGAAAGAGGTAGTCATTAGTAAGAGATTAAGGGATTAACTGAAGTTCTAGACCAGATCAAGAAAAAAGAAAAATGAAAAGAAAAGTGCTAAGGAGACACAAAAAGAGATTAGCAGGAACGCTGGTCTTAGGCCTCTTGGGCTAGATTCTTTAGCTTAAAAATTCACGTATCCGCTAAAATCTGGATAATCCTCAAGAGGTTGGGGAAAATGCAAAGCTTAAGTATGAGGTCTACGTCTTAGGAAGTATTCGACCTCGTTAACTGACTTTTGATTTGCAGGATTCGGTTACCTAAGCACCCCAGTTCACACACAGTCTGGTTCAGTGCGCCTAAATATCAAAATCACGCAAAAGCGTTTAAATGTTATAAAAAAGTCACCTAGATTAGGAGCGGCCGATCAACACAAGTTGGGTTGGACGAGTTCCCAATGCAGAGAGGCGAGAAATTCCCCTTGAAGATGCGTAACAACATATCATCTCCTCGGTGCTTGTCTCTTAGGATATTTAAATATCTTACCGGGGGCATGTAAGCACTCTGCTGGCTCAGATATCATGGGTGTCATTATCATGAAATGTAGATGGCCAGGGTCTGAATTCGGCCACGGAACGCCATGGACGGGATTATCTCGAAATCTCAAAAGCCAAGGTTCTGGGGATTCGTCTATATTACAACGCAATATTTGTTAAAACATAATCTAGCCGTGTCAACACATGGATAGTAGGAGTAGTTGGTGGAGGTGGAGGTGGTTTAAGCGATTAAATGATCTATTCAGTAATTAAAAATGATAGAAATGTTCATGGAAAGTGTGAGAAAGTGAACGATGACTTAAAAAGACAAAACAATCGCTCCTAACAAGCTCAAGGAGCTCGCTGGAGTTGAGGAAGACGAGTGTGAAATCTAGCATTACACTACCTAATCTACCTAACTAACTATCCTAACTAATCTACCTACCTAATCAACTGTTACCTAGACGAAGGGGATAGGAGATCTCCGTCGATGGCTCATAATGGAGGAGGAAATCAGAGGGTTGGCGAAAGATCTCCAGCGGGCGATTGTGAGGTGAAGTAGAGGAGCTCCTAGTCAGCACTTGTGTCACAAGACTGGGCTGACTTCGGCGAAGGTCCAGAGCTATCAAAGATGGATGGAGGAAGACGGATGAGGCGGACGAAGATCGCCAGAGTTTTAGAGAGAATATCCTATTGATGAGAGCCTCATCATGAGCCATAACTAGCTCATTTTGACCCAATAAAGAAGATAAAATCTCCTACATAACCTAGAGGAAGGCCTAAATGAAGGAATAAGTGCTCTAAGAAGAAAACATGAATTAAAGGTTAAAACTGTAATTTTACCATTGCAGTACATAAATGGGATTTCTCATAGGCAAAACATAGGTCAAATGGGCTAAATGAGATAAAAAGTGGGTTGAGTCAATCAGAAATGGGTTTATGTGCAACCTAGGAATTAAATGACATTTGGTAACCCTAAAATAGACCCACTTAAATTAACAAGGTTCCGGTCAGGATAAAAATTAAGTAAACCTTCTAAAAATCATGGAAAAATATCCTATAGGGTTTAGAACACTCAATCTAGCCTTTGGAACCCAGGTTGACCTAGATTAGGGTCCTAGCACATTAATTGACCTAATTTAGGTTTTTACGCAAAATGTCCAGTCAGACGAGATCAAACCTAAAATCCAACTTTACCATTGGATTCCTTAGGTCTAAATTAGGTTTATACCAAAATTTGGACCCAAGGGGAGGTCATCTTGACCTACTTTGCAATTTAGTACACCCAAATCACAATTTGGTCCCTATCTTTTGAATATCATTGCAGAGAGCCCCCTAAGTTCCTCGTCACCTTTGCAATCAGGTCCTGCCGCCATTGTTAGGGCAGAACCAAGCTCCGGCGAGGTTTAGAAAGAGATTACTCTCTGATTCCTCAGAGATTCCCTCCTAGAAATGGAAGGGAGATTCTATGAGGAATTCCCTTCCATTTAAGGCCAATCACAACCTCTGGTGTGAACCCAATCTCTCGTGCGAACGCACGAGGGATTTGGGTATCTTAACCTCTTTCCTACTTCGGCGAGCAATCAGAGGCAATGGCGTGCCCTCCACGCCCTGAACGACTGGCCCATTGCCTATATAAGAACCCACACCTCCGACCGCTCATCTTCAGCTTGATTTGGCCGAGTTTCCACCTCCAATTCATCTCCTCCTGCCCGGCCAAAGTTCCCAGCAAGCTCCGGCGAGCCCCCCTCCCCTCCCTCTTCTCCCGACCACAAAACGAGTGGCAAAGTTATCTTCCTAACTCTCCTCCGCGTCGCGCAGTACCCGCACACGCTGCCTCAGCCCTGTCGTCGCCGCCGTTCTCCGCCACTGGGCAGCGTCTTCTCCGACGACAGCAGGTACAGCTATCTGCCCTCCGTCCTCCTTCATCCCTACAATTAGGTTAGAACTATTCCCTGTAGTCCCCTCTCTCTTTTCCCCCTGTTATCTCATCTAATCAACCCTCAACCGACGCTGACCACCCTCATCTTCCACATCACCGACCGACCTCCGACGAGCCGCTCCCACCATTCCGCCCCTCCACACGGCTCGCCGACCATCTCGTAAGCTCCGCCTCACCACCAGGAACACATTCCACCCCTCCACTGCCACTCCGCACCTCCACAGTAGCCCCCCGAACAACCCCACACATCCGGCCATAGGTTGACCTAGGCACGCATGCCTAGGCCATCCTGCGGCCTGCAGCATGGCTCACCACCTTCGCCGTGCGATGGCGAAGGTCCCTAGCTGGTCTAATTGAGACGAGAGGCTCATTTTGTGTCTGACAAGATCTCAGCTCCTGCCGCCATTGGCGACATTTGAAGAAGCTCCAACGCAGCTCCAAGTGTCAGGTCCTCCAGGCTCCAGGCACATCAGGTTCGGGCGAGCAGGGCGAAGAGGTCTGGCTCAGCAAAGGGCGCTGCAAAGCCAGCAGCCTTGGCGATTGCACACAGGTCTGCGGGCGCACGCGAAATTAGGGCAGAACCTTTAGTCCCACATCGTGGAATCGTGAGGCGCGGGTATGCTATAAGTTGTTTTTGTGATATAGCCTTAACGCCTCCGAAAGCACAGGGGTGAGGTCCATCACTTGCCCTCACGCCCGCCTCGTCCGCGGTTTCATCTCGTGGATTTGGTGGGATCCGACCCGACCCAAACCCTACGCACACCTCGTGCATCACCACCTGCAGGTGCGCCTGTTCCCGGGCGCAAATCCGACTCGATTACCCGTGTGGCTCTGGCAGAGCGTGTTTGAGTGAATTGCTGAGAGAGAGACGCGCGGGTAGAGGGAAAGGGGTAGGTTTTGCTCTGTGTAGGCACAGGCTGAACATTGAGGAAGAAAGACTTGGCCGCGAGAAGGAAGAAAGAAAGGCAGGAAGAACAGAAGGACCAAAGGAGAAGGAAGGCAAGGCAGAGAAGAGAAGGAGAAGGAAAGAAGCCTTCCCAAGAAAGGAAGGCAAGGCAGAGAAGAGAAGGAGAAGGAAAGAAGCCTTCGCAAGAAAAGAAGCAAAGTAGAAGGAGAGAAGAGAAAGAAGAGAAGCCAAGATAGAAGATGAAGAAGAAAAAGAGTCTGCAAAAGAAGAAAGAAAGTAAGATCAGAAGAAGAAGAATAATCAAAAGGAAAAGGGAAAACACTTTTAAGACGTTTGATCCCAAGATCAGACGTCCAATTTGACTCTTGTCTGAATTATTTTTTTAGATACCTCTGAATTCTAGTTTTTAGTAAATTAGAGTGTTCAATTACATTTTGATTAGTAGTAAATTCCATTTGCTCCCTGTGTTCGACCTCGGATACTCCGATTTTCGAGTAATAAAATTCTCTATTTGTTTGAACGCTTTGTCAGCTATACTACAACGTCATATTCTCTTTAAAACCCGCACAAAAGCGATGAGAACATTTTGGCACCGTTGCCAGGGAGCAACGCGCAATTTACCACTAGTCTCTACATTCTTTTTATCATATTGAACACTAACTTGCCCTACTCTGCTTTGATGTGATCTTGTAGGTACTTCACGAGAAAATCTCTCCCGCAAGTCAACCACTCCAGGGCAGGTAATTTCGTTTCTTCCTTAATCATCCCCTAATCTTTGAAAGACAAAAGGAAGAAAATCAATTTAGGAATCAATTGCCTTCTTTATATAGTAATCACCATCTCTAAGGCAAAACATTTACTGATTTTGCGAAAATTTCTGCAAATATTCTTGAAGTTGGAGTGATTTTTTTTTAGATTCCATCCCACAAATTCTTGTGCCTAATTGAAATAACGCTTAATCTTGGTGGACCACACACTTATTGTTTATAAGTCCAAAGAGAACTTTTGTGAAAAAGAAAAGAGGATTGGAAATAGAACCAAATTAGGGTTTCCACATTAGGGTCTTGAAGCGCTAGTCACACATGCCTGTATAAAAGAAAATAAACCCTCCCTCATCAGTGTGCTACCCAAGCCCTTGATTGAAGAGAGCTAAATAAGACAAACCCTAAAATTGAGCTCTAAAATCACTTGAATCTTAAAATTTTTGGACCTAATAACCTGGGAGTCAAATCAGGGTGATCTCTAGGCTCCAAACTTAGAATTATTCTGCCATCTATAGGACAGGTCAGGTGAAGTTGACCCCTTGGGTCAACCAACCTCTAAATTAGGTCACAATACCAAAAACATCTAAAGTTCAAGTGAGAACCTTAAAAGCACATTTGAAATAAAAAGTGATAGACTTAAGAGGTCAAGGTCCCCATTCTGGTCTACCTGGAATCTCAGTGACAAGAGAGGTTGGGTGGGGGAAACCCTGTAACCCGTAGGGATGCTCTACCGTGTAGGGGTCTTTGCGGGACTCTCCCTCTCTGGCTGCCCAGGTAATTCTTAGGTGGACGATCTTCGGATCCAGGGGTCCATCCGCCTCGAACCTCCATAGTCATCCAAACATCTTTGGGTGTCTTGATTGGGTCAAGAACATCTCCAGTCCCTCATCTTTTCTCTTTAGAGCACACATACACATCTTCAAGTGGGACTCGTTATCCAGATCTGATTGCTTCATAACACATCTTGATTCATAACTTGATTCTACATCTTGACTCCACCACCTGATCCAAGAATGCAGCTAAACCACCTAGGACCACCATTCAAGAAACCTGAATATCAGAGATCCATGAGAGATAAAATGATTGAGGATGCCATGAAATTCTATGAACATGAAGAAACCTCAACAGCAGTAGAAAACATTCAGGTTGATGTCCCAACAACCACAACCTTTGTCAACTTGTGCCCAAGTACTATTAGCAGAAGCCAACAAAGGATCAACCCGTGACTTGCTCATTACTGCATACATTGAGATAGAGAAATTGCACAATAGTGAATACCTTCAATGTATGACAAATCCTCGACTTTGGAAGCAACACCAAGATAGTCTTCAAAAATGGGAAGAGATAATGAGATTAATAAAACAAGTGATTGATCGGGAATACCCGTACATACCACCAACAGAGGATGAACTATCTTGGGACAACACCGAGGATAAATCTGACCTCGGGTTTGAGGCACAAAATGGTTGTGGATTCCCAACCCAGATGGAGTATAATGCACCTGATATTGAAGAAGTTTAGGAAGCTTCAAATGCAGGAAAACACAATGTTGAGCCCATTTTAGAATCCCAAGACTCCTGCAAGTATGAGAGTAGAACTGAACCTCTCGAGGGTGTAAATTCCATCCCTTATTCTGATAAGGTGACCCTCGAAGGTTATTCAGACCTAAATTCTAGTAATTCAACCCACATCCTAAGCCTAGAACCTAGATCTAAAACATATTTTGAAGATTTCAAGGCCCCAGATGAAGAAGATCAATCTTTTAATGAAGAATATGATTTTGGGCCTCGATTTGATGAATATCCCTCGCCAACCTCCTCAGAGGAACGAATCAATTTTTTGGAAGTCATGCCAATCTACGACACAGAAATCGAGGAGTTGGACGAGCAGGGTTTCAATTGGGTCCTCCCTACTAGCTTAGAATCTGAGCCTCTACCAGATAAGGATACCCTTTTAAGCTCAGAATTAACATTTAGGCTAGATCCCAGTCAGGCTGTTGAATATACAACATATGATTTATTCTATGGTGGAACTCATGATCTGGAATCTCATTCAAACTTTGATTTTCGCAAACTCTTCGACGATCTCTAATCTGACCATAACATCGGAGAAAATCTACCTCCTGATTATAACATGTCAATCTTCTTTGAAGCCACTTGCTCCACATATACAGAACCAATCAAAAGCCGTTCCCCACCCCGACCAGCAACCGGACTCAATTTCTATTCCGATTCACCTCTCACTGAGTCGTTTGCAGATGATTCAACTCCATATCTAGACCGGGTTTCGGGTACTGATCAGATCACAAATCAGGAGCCTCCATCCTTTGATCATCCCTGTAGGGATTCCACACCTTACATGGATAATTTTTTGGAACCCTACTTTGACCAGGCTGATTCGACTCAGCCTGAACCCGAGTTTTCACTTCCATATCCATCTGAACTTCACTGCATATGGTGGGTTCCACATTTATTGATCTACATCTATCAACCCACCAGACTTATTGGGTTCGGGCTGCATCATTAGCCCACTGATCTTAACAAGCACCTAGTTGGACCAACCAGGCTCTTAATTAAGGTGCTTGTTTTACAAAATTTCGCTGATTTGACCACTCCCTCTCCACCCCATTTTTCTGCTCGGCTGAAGGCATTAAATTTAGCACTGAACGGGAGGCAACCCGTCATCCCAAAAATAGAGACCCGTCTGAGTATCCGTCCGTACTCCACGTCTATTGCACCTTGAGTTCAGCCTTAGACAGTTGATACCACCTCTGGTACACGTATCAGAGCTTAAAATCATCCGCATCAGTCATTTCCAACCCATTCACCCACCCGATATATCCTGTTCTAAGCCCCTGACCTCAACACTAATTCACACCCTCTGTTTATAATGAGGACATTGCAAAACTTAGGCATGGGGGGTGATAAAGTGCATACATACAGAACTAAGAAAACAGTCAGGAGTCTCACACACAAAAAATTTGCATATGTCAAAAACACAAAAAATTGAAAAATTATGAAAAATAACAAAAAAATGGGGGAGGGAGGAAATTTTGTAAGCCACATATTCATAAGGAGGAGAAAAAGAGCAAAAATGAAGAAAGGAGCACAAAATGAGAAAGAAAAAAGAAGTAGTCATTAGTAAAAGAGTAAGGAATTAACTGAAGTTCTAGACCAGATCAAGAAAAGAAATAAAAGAAAAAGTGCTAAGGAGACACAACAAGAGATTAGCGGGAACGCTGGTCTTAGGCCTCTTGGGCTAGAATCTTTAGCTTAAAAATTCACGTATCCGTTAAAATCTAGATAATCCTCAAGAGGTTGAGGAAAATGCGAAGCTTAAGTATTAGGTCTAAGGCTTAGGAAGTATTCGGCCTCGTTAACTGACCTCCGATTTGCGGGATTCAGTAACCTAAGCAACCCAAATTCACACATAGTCTGGTTCAGTGCACCTAAACATCCAAATCACGCGAAAAGCGCTTAATGTTCTGAAAGAGTCACCTAGATTAGGAGCGGCCAATCAGCACAAGTTGATTTGGAAGAGTTCCCAGCGCGGAGAGGTGGGAAATCCCCCTCGAAGATGCGTAACAACATATCATCTCCTCGGTGCTTGTCTCTTAGGATATTTAAATATCCTACTGGGGGCATGTAGGCACTCTGCTGGTTCAGATACCATGGGCGGCATTATCCCGAAATGTCGATCGCCAGGGTCTGAATTTGGCCACGGAACGCCATGGGTGGGATTATCTCAAAATCTCGAAAGCCAGGGTTCTGGGGTTTCCATGGGTGGGATTATCTCGAAATCTCAAAAGCCAGGGACCCTTGAGGATTGATGATGGGGACGAGGAATCCAATACAGACCGTGTTGAGAAGCTAATCCGAAGCTAGAAATAAAAAGAAAAGAGAGAGAAAAGCTCTCCAAACAAATAAATCTTCTATCTCTCTCTTACAAAAATGCACTGCAAACTGAACGTAGGCTAAAAATGTCTCAAGCACGGGTGCTTTAACCGCGGAGGCCAACAAACCCTAGGTTAGTTTCTGTGGGCCGTACAAACCTTTGTGGAGGACTGAGGCTAAAGCGGGATAGGTCCGGATTTTGGTTGGTACTTGAATACCTCTAGGCCTATTGTCGGCATTCCTACCTAATCCCAAACGAAAAAGAAAAGCACTTACAATCAAGGTCTAGAACAGAAGTTAAAACCTTGAAATTTCGCTAAGGGACTAGCAAAAGCTAGGCATGGGGGTATGATGAGAGCCTCATCATGAGCCATAACTACCTCATTTTGACCCAATAAAGAAGATAAAAGCTCCTACATAACCTAGAGGAAGGCCTAAATGAAGGAATAAGTGCTCTGAGAAGAAAACATGAATTAAAGGTTAAAACTATAATTTTACAATTGCAGTACATAAATGGGATTTCTCATAAGCAAAACATAGGTCAAATGGGCTAAATGAGATAAAAAGTGGGTTGAGTCAATCAGAAATGGGTTTATGTGCAATCTAGGAATTAAATGACATTTGGTAACCCTAAAACAGACCCACTTAAATTAATAAGGTTCCGGTCAGGATAAAAATCAAGTAAACCTTATAAAAATCATGAAAAAATATCCTATAGGGTTTAGAACACTCAATTTGGCCTTTGGAACCCAGGTTGACCTAGATTAGGGTCCTAGCACATTAATTAACCTAATTTAGGTTTTTACGCAAAATATCCAGTCAGACGAGGTCAAACCTAAAATCCAACTTCACCATTGGATTCCTTAGCTCGAAATTAGGTTTATACCAAAATTTAGACCCAAGGGGAGGTCATCTTGACCTACTTTGCAATTTAGTACACCCAAATCACAATTTGGTCCCTATCTTTTGAATATCATTGCAGAGAGCCCCCTAAGTTCCTCGCCACCTTTGCAATCAGGTCCTGCTGCCATTGTTAGGGCAGAACCAAGCTCCGACGAGGTTTAGAAAGAGATTACTCTCTGATTCCTCAGAGATTCCCTCCCAGAAATGGAAGGGAGATTCTCTGAGGAATTCCCTTCCATTTAAGGCCAATCATAACCTCTGGTGTGAACCCAATCTCTCGTGCGAACGCACGAGGGATTTGGGTATCTTAACCTCTTTCCTACTCCGACGAGCAATCATGGGAAATGGCGTGCCCTCCACGCCCTGAACGACTGGCCCATTGCCTATATAAGAACCCACACCTCCGGCCGCTCATCTTCAGCTTGATTTGGCTGAGTTTCCACCTCCAATTCATCTCCTCCTACCCGGCCAAAGTTCCCAGCAAGCTCCGGCGAGCCCCCCTCCCCTCCCTCTTCACTCGGCCACAAAACGAGTGGCAAAGTTATCTTCCTAACTCTCCTCCGCGTCGCGCAGTACCCGCGCACGCCGCCTCAGCCCTATCGTCGCCGCCGTTCTCCCCCACTGGGCAGCGTCTTCTCCGACGACAGCAGGTACAGCTATCTGCCCTCCGTCCTCCTTCGTCCCTACAATTAGGTTAGAACTATTCCCCGTAGTCCCCTCTCTCTTTTCCCCCTGTTATCTCATCTAATCGACCCTCGACCGACGCTGACCACCCTCATCTTCCACATCACCGACCGACCTCCGGCGAGCCGCTCCCACCATTCCGCCCCTCCACACGGCTCGCCGACCATCTCGTAAGCTCCGCCTCACCACCAGGAACACATTCCACCCCTCCACTGCCACTCCGCACCTCCACAGTAGCCCCCCGAACAACCCCACACATCCGGCCACGGGTTGACCTAGGCACGCACGCCTAGGCCATCCTGCGACCTGCAGCATGGCTCACCACCTTCGCCGTGCTATGGCGAAGGTCCCTAGCTGGTCTAATTGAGACGAGAGGCTCATTTTGTGTCTGACAAGATCTCAGCTCCTGCCGCCATTGGTGACATTTGAAGAAGCGCCAACGCAGCTCCAAGCGTCAGGTCCTCCAGGCTCCAAGCGCAGCAGGTTCGGGTGAGCAGGGCGAAGAGGTCTGGCTCAGCAATGGGCGCTGCAAAGCCAGCAGCCTTGGAGATTGCACGCAGGTCTACGGGCGCGTGTGAAATCAGGGCAGAACCTTTAGTCCCACATCGTGGAATCGCGAGGTGCGGGTATGCTATAAGTTATTTTTGTGATATAGCCTTAACGCCTCTGAAAGCACAGGGGTGAGGTCCCACACTTGCCCTCACACCCGCCTCATCCGCGGTTTCATCTCGTGGATCTGGCGGGATCCGACCCGACCCAAACCCTACGCATTCCTCGCGCATCACCACCTGCAGGTGCGCCTGGTCCCGGGTGAGAATCCGACCCGATTACCCGTGTGGCTCTGGGAGAGCATGTTTGAGTGAATTGCTGAGAGAGAGACGCGTGGGTAGAGAGAAAGGGGTAGGTTTTGCTCTGTGTAGGAACAGGCTGAACGTTGAGGAAGAAAGACTTGGCCGTGAGAAGGAAGAAGGAAAGGCAGGAAGAACGGAAGGACCAAAGGAGAAGGAAGGCAAGGCAGAGAAGAGAAGGAGAAGGAAAGAAGCCTTCGCAAGAAAGGAAGGCAAGGCAGAGAAGAGAAGGAGAAGGAAAGAAGCCTTCGCAAGAAAAGAAGCAAAGCAAAAGGAGAGAAGAGAAAGAAGAAGAGAAGCCAAGACAGAAGACGAAGAAGAAGAAGAGTCTGCAAAAGAAGAAAGAAAGAAAGATCAGAAGAAGAAGAATAATCAAAAGGAAAAGGGAAAACACTTTTAAGACGTCTGATCCCAAGATCAGATGTCCAATTTGACTCTTGTCTGAATTATTTTTTTAGATACCTCTGAATTCCAGTTTTGAGTAAATTAGAGTGTTCAATTACATTTTGATTAGTAGTAAATTCCATTTGCTCCCTGTGGTCGACATCGGATACTCCGATTTTCGAGTAATAAAATTCTCTATTTGTTTGAACGCTTTGTCAGCTATACTACAACGTCATATTCTCTTTAAAACCTGCACAAAAGCGATGAGAACACCTATCGGGTTAGCTCAGTGAAGAAGAGGGAAGGGAGCTAACTTCGTGGAAATCGAGGGTGTGGAGGGGTATTTATAGGTGGCGGCAACTGAGATGGAGGTGGAATCTGGACAGAGAAGTGGCTAGGAGTGGAGTAACCACCGACGTCTTCTTCGACACTGGTGAGGTTATCTCCAACCCTAAAATAGGATTTTAGCATCATCTAGACCGGTGGATGAAAAGGAGATGGTGAGCACAAGCTCCAGGAGCTTGAAGAAGGAATGACGTTAGATGAGCGGTGATCAGACGGTGGACGCACCTCCTGTCGTCAGTTGTCCAGACGATTGAAGAAGGAAAGAAGAAGATTCAAGGACTTGTTTGTAGTGAAAAATGAGGACCTAAATGAAGAATAAGGACCCGATTGAAATACAATTTAAGGACTAAAATGTAAACTCAGGTTTTCAAGGTTTATTTTGATTTAAATCTTTTTCAACTTTTTATATATGATTATAAATAAGACAATTATTATATTTAGACCTTGAATTTACTTTTTTGACCTTTTTAGATTAATTTATTTAATGTTACTTAAGTTATTACTTACTTAGGTATAAATTATGCTTAAGTTAGTTAATACATTAATTAGATGAATTATTGATAATATATCAAGTCCAATTATTAATTAAATTATTAATAATATTAATTGGATGATAATATAGCATTTTTAACTTATTTTAAGGCCCTTTACTATTTATCCCTTATTTAATAATTAACCCATATATTTACATATTTCTAGCTAATTAACTAGGAAGACTAATTAATTAGGGGTAATTAGAGACCATGATGAGTTTCTCATCATACCCCCAAGCCAAAGTTTTGCTAGTCCCTAGAAAAATTTACTAAAAATATGATGATTTAAAGCACTTGGTTTTAAATTAATATAAATAAGAATCAAGTAGGGGAAAGCTTAGGTCATAAAAAATTTTTTAGATTTAATATAAATAACTAATATACAGAGCTTTTTGTGGAAATTTCCTTACTTAGACTTAAACTCAAAACATCTTCAAAACACACTTTATTCAAAATAGAGTTGTTAACAAGAATTTTATAAAAAATTAGAATCTCAAAAATCACTTATTCTTTGTAACCATTCTTAACCCTTAAAACTTAGAATTCAAAGTATTTTAAGAAAACAAAACCTAAGAGTTGGAAATTAAATTTTAACTAAAAAACTCAATAGATTTAAGTTAATCCTTTGTTTATGATATTTGATTTCTATCAATCTAAGTTTAAGCAAATTAACCAGATATTCATCATTAATCAAACTTAGAGTAGTAAAACTTTAATCTACCAGCCTACAGCACTAAGGACAAACTTCTAGACCTAGGATTTCGTCAATCCTTCTCCTTTATGTCTCAACTGTAAATCCTCAAAACCTGATTTCTTAGGCTTCATTGCCCAATACCAAGGTTCAGTAGCTATGATTTTAAAACATCCGTGCTTTGTTAAAAGAGTTGTCCTAAAGGCATCCAAATTTGCAAAAATCCAGATCTTAAGACATCAATTTCCAAACCAGATTATTCCAATTCAAGCCTTTGACTTGGCCTTACTCAAGTTTGGTTGCTTTTTCCTCACCAGTTTTCTATCCTGAGGTCAACACTTTTTGTGTATATCTCCTCGGTGGACTACTAGGTCTCTTATTCCTAATTTTTATCTCCATATTTTTTTTTCAACTTTTTCTATAGGTTAGAACACCCATATGTAGCGAGGTGTTCTTTTATTTGATGGAAGGAAGGATAGCATCTATTTATACCAAGATGCTTTATTTTTATGGAAGAACTACATAAGTACCCATTTGTAGCGAGGTACTTAACTGCAGGGTATTTTATTTTATTTTATTTTTCTCCCCCTTCTCATTTTTCTTACTAACTTTATTCTCCAAATCCTTTCTCTAGGTGAGTGGCACATCTTTACCCTTTCAGAACTGCCCCGCAGAAATCCTTGGACTAAAGAGGATTTAGAATCGATCTCTTAACCTCTGTGTTTTCACGGCCTCAGATGCCATCAAGACAATTCTATGTGTGTGATTTTTGAATGTTTAGGTTACTTAGCTCTCAAACCAGAGCTTGGACAACAAAGCCATTCACTCTCAGGTTCTTTAAACTTTTAGTTTCCTCCTATAGGATCTCTCAAGACAAAAATTACCAAGTCTAGCCAAATGTCCTTTAGTTGATTAAGCTAACTATAGCCTGATAGACTTGAAGACTAAGATTCTACTAACTCTTTACTTAATTAACTCTGAATATCTGGCCTTTTTCTTAAGTTTATGATAAAATCAAATATTCAAAATGCAAAATGATTACTTAATCTAATTGATTAAAAAGTTACAATTTAATTCCAAAACTTAAGTTTTAAACTTAATACACCTTAGTTTCTTAATTTTAGGGTAAGAATAAAAAAACAAAGCTTTAAGGTTTAAAGATTCTAATTCAAATAAAATCTCGTTTTAAGATTTTGCAAATAAAAGTGTGTTTTTACAAAATGTTATAAGTAAAAATCTAAATAAGAATTTAATGATCTTATATACATATACTCTATATGTATTCTTTATATATTTTTTTGGTTTTTGACCTAAAAGAAAAATTAAGCTCTTAATATATATATATATATATATATATTTTTTTTTTCTTCTTCTTTTCTTTATTCTAGATGAAAATACCGCTTTTATTATTTTTTCAAATTTTCAATTCCAGATTTTTATATTTAGATATTTTTATTTTTATGTTTTATAAAACATTCCAATTTTTATGATTTTTTTTAAATTTTTCAAATTTTATGATATTTTTTATTTTGAAATTTTTAGAATTTTTGGTATTTTTATTTTTTAAAATAATTTCGTGGGTATTTAATTTTTATGTGTTTTTTTTTATATATTTTCTCTACATATACACTTGAAGTGAAAATTTCACTTCACACCCCCCAAGCCAGGATTTTACAATGTCCTCATTGTAAGAAGGGTGAAAAGATATTATACTTCATTTAGTGTAGGGTGATGAAAGGAATCAGATAAAGGAGATTAAAGATCTCTGTGCAGACGATTTCAATTCTAACCAAAGGTCAGAGTGGACAGTCGGACTAAATGAAGGTAATTAGTATAAGATGAAGTGAAAAATCAGAAAAGTGTATGAAAAGTGTAAAAAGCAAGAAACAGTTATGTACAAAATGTTAAGTTTTACACCTTCAGCTAGGCGTAAACCCTAGTAAAGAACTCCTAAAAAAAATGTGTATGGTAAAAACAAAGGAGTTGTGGAAGAATTGATTCAAAAATAGAAAAATAGATAAGACCACCCAATAAAAACTCATCTGAGATTGCCTAAAATAGATCTCGTAGAATCAAAATCAAATTCCTATAAAAATCTTGGAAAAATAAGAGCAAATCTCATGAAGATCAGATCTAATTTAGGTTGAGATGTAAAATAATAAAAATTGAGGCAATTTAAGAAATGATTCCAACTAAGTTCAGAAGATCAGCAGAGTCAATTCTGATTCTCAACAATAGGTGGGTCATTTTGATACAATAAAGGTTGCTGATGTGGGTTTGGTGGATTATTTTCAGGAAGTACAGAGGACAGGTTCTAATTAGAATCAAAGGCCTGATTAATGAAATGTACTTGGCCTTGATGTTGCCTAGTGTTTTGCATATTCCTAGGATTCAGAATTGGCTGAGATGGAAGAGTACCTGGCTGACGAGATTCAGCCAAAAGCATGATCTGATTTCGTAAATCAGCCAATTCTACCTTACATTGCCTTTGGATCTCAGCAAGAGCTTCAGCATTTTGTGGCTGACTCTCTGTCACAGCTCGCAAAATTTGGTCGAGCTGCGTATCATTAATTGGCCCAGAGTAATTCTGCATACTCATGGAATTAGGCCTCACATTTGGTTGTTGAGAAGGCAATGGAGGAGGGTTTAGATGGGTCAGATTTAGATAATTTGGTCTTTGATTTTGATCAGCCTAAGAGAAATTTGGGTGGCTTCTCCATCCAGGATTATAGGTATTAGAATAAGGATTTGATCTTGGAATGTTTTCCTGGATGTCATGTAAACCAAAAAGATATGCCATGTTTTCTGTAATAGGAAAGGGTGGGGAAAAGGCTGGGAAAGATTGTGGGACAAAGGTCTCTCCTTGGGTTGGTGTAGGAGTAGATAGAAAACCCAAAGAAGATGGATCTCTAGAATCGAGATTATTCACAAATTCCCTCCTCGTGGGAATTTGTGAAACAGGTGAATGCGTAGGATTTTGCGTAGCAAGTAGAGGTGTAAGAGTTTTCATAGTATTTCGGACCTCATCAAGATGCTTTGCTACGATGTCGACTTTGTCCAGTTTTTCTGCAATAATTTCCAAATCCTTTGAACTAGATGGATTACCGATCTCGTGAATGCCCTTATGCGGATTTTGATGTGCTGTATTCGTGCCCCGCATAAACTACGACATAGATATATTATTGATCGAGTTCTCCGCCATCCCTTTAAATAATTTTGAAGTGGATTCTACGTCGCGATTGAGAAAGTTCCCTCCACAAGAGGCATCGACTAGATTGAGAATGCCCTCTTGCAATCCATAATAGAAGATATGCATTAGTTGCCATTGAGGGATGTCATGATGTGGGCATTTCCTTTGTAATTCATGAAAGCGTTCCCATGCTTCATGAATTGGTTTTCCTTGATTTTGATTGAAAGTTGTGATTGCTCGCTTTAAAGCATTCATGCGACCAATAGGAAAGAATTTCTTCAAGAATGCAGATTCGAGTTCAGCCCAAGTTGAGGTTGGTCTTGCTATAGTTCTATACCAATATGTTGCTTTATCTTTAAGGCTAAAAGAGAACATCTTCATGAGTAGGATTTCCCTATTTTGATTTCGAAGTCCAAGAGTTTGAGATAAAATTTTAAGATCTTCAATATGTTGGAATGGATCCTCGGATGCAAATCCATGAAAATGTGGGATTAGACCTATAATGTTTGGCTTCAATTCTGGGTCATTTTCCCCAATGGGAATCCTAACATTAGGCTCTACTTGTGCATTAGATGGATTATAGTAGTCTCTGAGTAGAGGCCTAGGATGAGGAATCGGTAAATCAGGAAGGTCAAAACCCGCCTCAGGTTGAGGTGGAGGACAAGTTTGAAGATTTTGTAAATTATTTAAAGCTGCAGCTAAAAGATTGATTTCGCGATTTTGTTCAAGCATTCTAAGATTCTAGTTCAAGAGTGCCTCATGAATGTCAAAAGGCGGCATCTCCCCTTGACTAGAAGAAGGGATCTCGAGATTTTGATTTAACAATTGATCCATAGAAGTAGACGAATCAGACGGGAATTTAAGTGGTTGCTTAGCTGCAACCGGCTTAGGAGCACCTGTCAAAGGAGTTACAAGAGGCGAATGCAAGGATCTCCTCCAGTGCATAAAATGAAAAGAATGTGTAAAGGCACACTCACACCACCAAAAATCAGCGGCAACAAAACCCACAAAACAGCGTGAAAAAGTGGGTTTTTCTCTTCTTTCAAAGGAAAGAAGAGAGTCCTAGAATAAGAAAAAATACTTTGAATGCAAACAAGTATAGTATCAGTATCAAAATATGCATCCTAAACCTGTGTCTACACAAGTGAGTAACCTTAAAGCTCAAAGGTCTAAGGTTTAGGATCGAGACTACTCACTACTGGCTCCCTAGGGCTCTAGTAGTGAGACAGACTTGTTGATCTTCGACCAAAGCCCTAAGAGGTGCAAAGAGGAGAGATAGAAAATTGAAGACTCGTGTGACTCTAGCGATCGCGCTGCGTAATAGCATGCAATAGACGATAGCGATAAAACCCGCATGCATTCTGCAAACAGATTTAAATCATAATTTTTATTATCCTCTTTTTTTACTTAATATTTTCAAAAATATAATAGAAAGAGTAAAGTGACCACTTTTTAAGTATTTTCAAAGAATATGTGGTCTTGATATTATCTCCAGGACATGCGATCTATGCGATTTTTTTTCACGTTTTTTTCCCGCTGATGCAAGAAAAATAGTAGAAATCTTCCCGAGTCAGATCGTAAAGTACTAGTAGGTAAATGCACTCCCAAGAGTGTATGCCTATATCATTCTATTGCTAGTCAGAAAGTATGTATTTTTGTATTTTTTTAATTTTTAACTAACTAAATGCAACAATACAAACTAACCTAAAGACTAAGGAAAGAGTACTTACAATGGTATGTATAATGGAAAATAGAAAAAGAAAACCCACCTTCTTTCTTGAGATTACCCGTAGAGGTAAACCTGAAAAGAAGATAGAAAACAAAACTAAACTAATTAATACAAAATAAAAATAGTAATAATGGCAAATATAATTACAGTTACCTCCAATGGTGCCATTAAAATGATGATTAGACAAAGCTATGCAATGGAATGTTTTGGTGAATTGAAATGAAGCAGAATATTACCTCCCTTGCAACGGTGCCATTAAAATGGTGGTTATCATTCTCAACATAGTTTAATTATGTGCAGAAGAAAGTAACTTAGGTCAACTTGAATTTGTGTCAATTGCGTAGTATTGGGTCAAGTTAACCTAACATTTTGGATTCTATTTCTTTTAACTGGTTGAGTCCAGGTTGTTCACTGGGAGGTATAATCTTAATTAGAATTCACCATTAAGCCTAAGCTACCTATAGAAAGTATAATTAAATTTATTTTAAGAACACGAATTTTGCTTAATGATTTCAACTTAAAAGAATATGCAAAATTTCATAAGAAAACACATTTACACAAATGATCTTCTTTAACAACAAGTAAACATGTTTATTTCTTTTTATTTCAAGATATTAAGGCAATAGAAAGTAATTCTAATGGAAATATGCCTTATTACAACATTAAGCTCAAAAGGAATGAACAATATGTAAGAAATTAAACCATGAATTTCTCTTGTTTGTCTTCAGTCTCTTTCTTTCTTTTCTTCCTTACTCTTACCTTTCTCTCTTTCTTTCTCTTTTCTTTTTACTTATTTCTTAATCTTCTTCTTAATCTTTTTCCTTAAACTCTCTCGAGCTTTCTTCTCTGCCTTTTCTCTTTATCCCTTGCCTGTTCAACCTTCCTTTTTCTCTACGAGTTCTCTCTCTCTTCTCCTTCTCTTCCTTCCCTTTGCTTCTTCTCCTTCTCTTCTGAGCCTTAGCATCCTTCCCTTCAGAACTCTTGCAGACCTTCTTTCTGAACTGAACCGGTCTATCTATTTAAACCATAAATTTCATTTTTAATTGGCAGCTTGGACTGGTCGGGGATACACAGCACCCCTCTCAGGGTGGGACTAGACCCTACTAGGTCCAAGCCAGGTTTATTTAGCTTCGATTTATTTCCGATTCGCATAGTGTCGAGCCCATTCGGCTCACGGCCTCCCAGGCCCATGCACACGCCCTCATGGGCCCACACTCGCACACCCACAGGCGCACACACACCTGGGCACATGCACAGCACATGCCCACACATACACCCAATGCTCATTCATTTCCTTGCACCGTGCACTATCGACTGAGGAGCCCATATCATAAATAGCTTTATAGCCATGCGGCTGCTCAGGTTCTACTGAGGTCGGACTAAGTTTCCCCCTCCCAGTCTGAACTTCAAATGTTGATTCCTTCCATCTCAGAGCTCCGTTCCAAGCAAATAAAAGATTGTTGGAAAGCTCTTGAGATGTTCTACACAATTGAAGTGTCAATTTGATATTCAAAGGAAGTTAAGCTCTTTGATTTGAAGGGTGAAGGTCCTAGGTTTACTACATTCATTTTGGTCTATAGAGTGAATTTTCTACTCTAAAGTCCACAGACTGGACTTTGACTTCCAGATAGGGTATTGAAGAGATTCAAGTTATGATTCCACAGTTGTTGGAGGAAGTATTAAGCTCTCAGGAGGTTCAGAAAAAGTGTAGAAGCTAAAAGCTTCTCAGGGAGCTTCAGAACTGTGATTCAAACTCTGAAAGGTCATAACAGACATCTACTGACTTAATTAATCAATTCAAATAACCTCTAGAGGTTGTTACGAATCTGTCTAGGTAGATTTTTCATCTAAATTTTATCAAAAAGCTACTGTCGTCAGTTTGGGTTAAAAAATAACCCAAACTGACAGAAATCAAATTCTACTATATAAACCATCAGAGCTCATCCAAATCTTTTCTAAATCATTCACAAACATCCCAGCAACATCTTAAACTCCTCAATTTATCTAATTGCATTCAAAATCCAAGGATCAGACTTTAGTTTGACTAATTAGCCTCAAATGTTGACTTTCTGAATTAAACATTTTCAAAGGGAATTAAAGCCTTAAACAACTTCTCTTCAACTTCAGGAATAGGTTCAGACCCTTAGATTGATGTTTCAACTAAAGTTCCTAGGGTTCCAGGCTTGTTGCCTGAGCTCGAAAAGAAGTTTGTTCGTCAGGACAAACCAAGGTTTGTTACAGTGGTTGAATCATGGAAATGAACTCAGGGCACATCATTGGTGCTTTCAAACCTTTTAAACAAGACTTAGACCTAACTGTCAATCATCTCCAACTCTGCCAGAGTTGGAGAAGATGAATACGTAATAGAAGCTCCAAATACTAAAACCTTAAAGAAACTACCTCAGCATAATTAGTAAACCTCAAATCATTGATCTGGAGCTTCATACTAAGTTCTACAGGCTGAAGAGCTTGTTTTGGCTCATCGAAGCTCCGACCCAGAAAAAGGTGAAATTGTACAGATAATGTGAAATTATGCCATTAATGATTCAAAAAGCTTCCTGAGGTCACAAGGAACCTCAGGAACAGATTAATTCCATCATTTATCCATTAAAGTGAAGATTAAACAGTGAATTCATTTTACACAAGATTTGAGTTGGATTAAGCTCAGGACTTGTTTTCCCACTCAATTGAGTGGAGGAAACAAGTCAACAGATATTTGTGATGGTATATATGTATATAATTAATGATTTGAACTACTCCTGAGCCGCCATTGATAACAAGCTCAGGAGCTTAATTAAAATTGGGTGTTTAGGTTATAGGGGGTAATTACTTAAATTAAAGTGAGAATTAGGGCCCTTAGGTGATGAATAAATGGTGAAGGACCCCAGTGAAGGTGGAAATAGCTCAACTACTGCTACCATGGGCAGCAGGAGTAGTTAGTGGAGATGGAGCTAGTTTAGGCGATTAAATGATCTATTCCGTCATTAAAAATGATAGAAATGTTCATGGAAAGTGTGAGAAAGTGAACGATGACTTAAAAAGACAAAATAATCGCTCCTGACAAGCTCAAGGAGCTCGCTGGAGTTGAGGAAGATGAGTGTGAAATCTAGCATTACACTACCTAATCTACCAAACTAACTATCCTAACTAATCTACCTACCTAATCTACTGTTACTTGGACGAAGAGCATAGGAGATCTCCGTCGATGGCTCATAATGGAGGAGGAAATCAGAGGGTTGGTGAAAGATCTTCGGTAGGCAGTTGTGAGCTGAAGCAGAGGAGCTCCTAGTCAGCACTTGTGTCAAAAGACTGGGCTAACTTCGGCGGAGGTCCTAAGCTATCGAAGATGGATGGAGGAAGACGGATGAGGCAGAGGAAGATTGTCAGAGTTTTAGAGAGAATAGCCTATCGGGTTAGCTCAGTTAAGAAGATGGAAGGGAGCTAACTTCATGGAAATCGAGGGTGTGGAGGGTATTTATAGGTGGCGGCGACTGAGATGGAGGTGGAATCTGGATGGAGAAGTGGCTAGGAGTGGAGTAACCACCGACGTCTTCTCCCACATCAGTGAGGTTATCTCCAACCCTAAAATAGGATTTTAGCATCATCCAGACCGGTAGATGAAAAGGAGATGGTGAGTACAAGCTCTAGGAGCTTGAAGAAGGAATGACGTCAGATGAGAGATGATCAGACGGTCGACGCACCTCCTGTCGTCAGCCGTCCAAACGGTTGAAGAAGGAAAGAAGATTCAGGGACTTGTTTATAGTGAAAATTGAGGACCTAAATGAAGAATAAGGACCCAATTGAAATACAATTTAAGGACTAAAATGTAAACTCAGGTTTTCAAGGTTTATTTTAATTTAAATATTTTTCAACATTTTATATATGATTATAAATAAGACAATTATTATATTTAGACCTTGAATTTGCATTTTTCACCTTGTTAGATTAATTTATTTAATATTACTTAAGTTATTACTTAGGTATAAACTATGCTTAAGTTAGCTAATACATTAATTTGATGAATTATTAATAATATTTCAAGTCCAATTATTAATTAAATTATTAATAATATTAATTGGATGATAATATAGCATTTTTAACTTATTTTAAGGTCCTTTACTATTTATCCCTTATTTAATAATTAACCCATATATTTACATATTTCTAGCTAATTAACTAGGATGACTAGTTAATTAGGGGTAATTAGAGACCATGATGAGCTTGTCATCATATATATAAATAAAAAAAATTATTGTTAATTAATGCACTAAGATATAATTTAAAATATACTTTTACAAATGATAAAGAAATTATAGCAACTTTTTTATGCACATTATTCAAAAATTTCTCATAATTCCTTAATTTCTTCTCACTACTCCATCACAAAATCCCCTAAAACTTTATACCTTCGACAAAATCCATCGTACCTCTACAAAAACCCTACATACACAAAAATTCACCCCAATGTTGAGAAAAACCAAAATTTCCACCGTGAAACCCTGCAAAACCCAATCTCCTCTCGCCTCCAAAACCCTGCACTCTACCACCCGACCCCCCTTAATCCCCTCACACCTCTACCCCTTAATCCACTCTCACCTCCTGAAGAAGAACTCCACGCCCCTTCATCGTGCTCTACCACCCTGTTCATCACACTCTGCCACCCCCTCCATCGCGCTTCAAACCCTCATGAATCTCCCCTTAGATCCCACCATCCCACGATCTCCTCTGTCATCTTCCCCTTGTGAAATCTCCTCCTTCAATCGTTCCATCGCCATATCTCCACCACCCCTTCCGCCTCTGATTCCCCTCTCACTCGCCTACAACCACCCGACAGTCTCTGGCAGCTCCACAAAATCCCCTCGCGAATCCCATTTCACTCCTAAGGCTGGTAACCACAGGTTCCTCTTCCTACTCCCTCCCTTCCCTAATCCCCTTCACCATCGACCTCATCACCCTCAACCCATCCAACTCCCCCAATTAGACCTCTACCACCATTCTCCTTCCCCACGACCTTTGCCACCCAAAACCCTTGAGTGCCAACCCTGATCCCCATACTCATTGCCAAGCTCAGGCCCCTCCCCTAAGCCTATTCATCGTCACAAGCTCGCTCATCACCGAATGTGGCCGACCACACGCTCTCGTCATTCTCGCAAGCCTGCTTGCCGTCGTCTTACACAGGTTCCAGACCCTTGTCTTGTAGGTTTGGATTTGTGGACTATTATACAATAGTTTTCCATGGACCAATATCTCTAAATGTGCTTAATGCTCCAGATTTCAATGTAGCTATTTCCCTTTACGCATTTTGAGTAGATTATGTAATTTCGAAATCAAGAAGTTGTAAAATGGAAATTTGGTCCAATAAAAAACGTGGGATGTGGGATGTGTGTTGTATATGTGACTATCTGTTTCTTGGAGGATAAATGACAAATGTGCAGTATGTGTTAGGCTTGGTTTAAACTTAGGAGTTTAAAGTAATATTTTTTCTGCTCAAGTATGTTTTTTCTAGCTAAGTATAGCATAACTTGGAGAAATTAAAAAATAGAGGCCAAATAGAGTCCATGTTCTATCAGTGCCAATGTGTCAAAGTTGAGATGTAAACCTAAAACCACTTATAGAGTAGAAAACCATGATACTAACTATTGGGGATTGTAAATCACATTTTTGATAGGCAAAGCATCATAGTATAGCGCAAAATACTACTCAACAAAACATTTTAATTACGAGGCGGTGAGTCCTAGTCGATCTCAAGGTGCCATTTAGAAAGTGAGATTGATTTTTGGTCTTTTTACTACTTGCTTAAAATCGTATGCCGATTTCAAGACTGTGAGTGTCTCGTCAGTCACGTTCTTAACCCTAACTACGTGTGCGAGTATCAAGTAGACAATGAATGTGAACGAGTGTGTGCTAATGAAATGACCCACCACCCCATGGCCATTTAAGACGTCTAGGATCACCAGACGTCTGTCCGAACATCTGGGATGTTCATCGGACGTCTGTCAGGATGTCTGGGATGTCCACCAGACATCTGGAAATACTTTTAGCACACAGGGTACGAGCACCATTCTTCCTCCCTCACCGTGCCTCACCGCACCTCACTGCGACGCCACTCCTCACCCATGCTCGCCTCTCGTCTCCCCTCACCACCTCTCCCTTTATATACCTCTTCCCCCTCCCCTTCATTGCCGTTCCGCAGCCGGGAGAGAGTGAGAGCGGAGGGTCGAGCGAGAGGAAGCGCGAGGGCGAGGGCGAGGGTTGCAACGACATTCTGCTGCAGCACCTGCAAGCAAGGAGATCCAGGGAGATTCCACGGAAGTCATTTTTCCGCGGAATCAGATGGCCAGAGAAACACCCAGACGTCACACCAGACATCCAAAGGTATGGTAAGATGTCTGGAAGAGATATACTTTCCGTACTTTTCCTCTCTGACAAGTCCTAATAGCGTACGTATGTGTCAGAGGGCGGGAGCGTAGCTGAGGCAATTTTAGACGTCCGGAAGCACTCCCAGACGTCTGACAAAGTCCTTGGATGTCGGATTTGAGTTTCAGACCTCTGATAGCGGAACACCAAGAGAGGTATCCCTGAGAACTGTTTTAAGACATCTGGGACCTTTCCTAGATGTCTGATTTCCATTTGATAGCGTGTTTTGGGGCCGTGTAAGGCCATATTATTATCACTTTTACGCAAACGAACCGTCTTTATTTTCCATACAAGTTTCTCTATATAATGACACCTTGTTTACATCCTTTTGAACCTTTTGGCCCATCAATTCGTGTTTAGGTCTCCAGTCCATCAGGTGTACGGGACCTGTGGAGACGTCAGGAGCCACTGTACGAGCCCCCATTCCACATGGTTACCCAAGTAGAGTAGTTACAACCTTAAATCTCAAATTTAATACATGCGAGTAAGTAATCCTAGGACTTGAGATGAACCCTAGGAAGGAATGAACATATATTCGAGAATAGATTCTTGAACCCTAGGACTTGGCATGAACACTAGGGTCAGAAGAAACTGCATGTGAATGATTGTGTAATCAAAAGTCGCCTGCTTTCAGCTAAATTGGACCCCTACTACATGTGAATAATTGAGTAATCGAAAATCTCCTATTTTTCTGCTAAAATGGACCCCTACTATAATAAAATGGAAACTGAGCTGTTGTCCCGAACATTCCAACCCGGATGTGATAAAGAAATTCCTGTACGAATCCCATGGAGAATGTAAACATGAACACCGTACCTTAAATAACCAGATGGTTCTGGGAATTTGCTACCTATGGACAGCTGTTAAGGGAGGTAAGCTGACCTTCGTGTAAGTAGCACCGAAGAGAGCAACTATCCCTTGTAGTGTAGAGGGGAGCTTGCCTCCCTTCAGTTGGGACCTGGGGTGGGTTTGGCCACTCTACGATGACTCTTACTAGCCCTCGTGTACGTGGTACTGAGGTGAGCTACTTAGTGTAGGGGGGAGCTATCCGCCCCAAGGGGCCCAGGGCTAGGTATGGCCACACTACACCGACTCCTGTCAGCCCGTTGGGCAAACTGGGGTAGTCGGACGAGGGTACGCGGACTGAGGAGGGGCAAGACCCCTATTCTGTTCTGAGAGGGCAAGGCCCTACACTGTTTCGTGTTGTACGTTGAGGCGTACCCGCTAGCGGAAATGACTGACCGTGTGCCAGTGCGGGGTAGCTACCTGTATGCTTATCACGTGTGCCGTAGTCACCGCTACGTCACGACCGTGATCTCGAGGTAGTAGATCGAGTATAGGACTACCACAGTGGGACTCCTCCGGCCAGGAGAGTGCCATGTGGGCATCCTATATCACGGGAAGCTGCAAGTAAAATCGTTCCTATAGGGAACCAGATGATTGATTAACAAATCCTAATTAGAGATCTCTACGCACCCACATGTATAATATAATTAGAAGATGGAAAACTTTATGTTAATGCATGTTAATTCTTAGCCACCACTCTACTCAGCTTTAGCTGACTCCAGTCAAATATATTCTGTACAGGTTAAGGATTTGAGCAGCCCGAGCCACCGACTGCTGAGGATGCTGGGCCTGGTCGAGCCTAGCTTTAGTTCCACTACCTGCTAGTGAGTCATATAGTTTGTATTTTGTTACATGTACTCTTTGATGTGATGGCTGTAATATCACTGTTCTCTTTCCACCTGTTGAAACTTTCTTTTTGCTTAATTACTGTACTTGTGTGGTTTGTTGAATATTACTTGGTTGTTTCTTGTTAGACGACTAGATCTTGGGATAAACCAAAGCGAGCCAGTCCCAGATTCTGTCGGGATTTGGGATCGGGTCGTGACAGCTAATATGCACCATTCTAACTCTGCGATGGCTATTAATAGAAAACATGTCAATCGCAAGGTCATTTATATTTTCAGGAACTGACATCTTGTTGCAATGTAATAGGAAATTAAATCAAGCAACTCATGATCATAATAGAGATAGATAAAATGATGATTTCATTCCTTCACAAATATTTTCAGTACAATCATCTTTCCAGGAAAGCTTGTACATGAATGATTAAAGTAATGCTTCTAGCTAGCAAAAAATGGATGCATGTGTGTAAGTACAAAAGATTATGCATGCATCAGTTAGGTAGAGGATGACTACACTATTAAGTAGGAAATTAACTACGAACAACTTATCTAAGAGAAGTTAGGGCATTGGAGGTGGTCTCCAATGGCTTGTAGGGGCTTGAGGTGGTAGGAGGGAGAAAGAGGGATGGCCAATGGTGGGTAGGCTGACCTCTTAAGAGGTGGTGAAGAGTTTCTCTTGGACGTCCACTAGTGCTTGGAGGTGGAGGGAGCTTGTGGAGATGAAGATGGAGGAAAGAGCCACCAATGGAGAGTCCAAGATTGCTTTCTAGATGGGGGTGCATGGCCGTCTAATATCTCCTTAAATAGAATGTGGGAGAGACGCTCTAGAGAAGTGTTGGATTCTCTGGTCAGCAACAACAAAGGATTCTCTAGAGAATCCTTTGTTGTTGCTGACCAACCCATTTGAAATGGGTCTTCATAGATCCACATTTGATGGGTTGGTTGGTGGACTCCTTTGGTTGCTATTTTTGGCAACTCAAAGTGGCACCACCTTTGGAAGACTCTAGAGAACTCTAGAGTGGGAGGCTATGTGTGTGTGTGTGGGTGTGTTTGCATGACTTGTGTGGGTGTGGCTAGGTGGTTTAGGTTGAGTCTTATGGGTCTTGGTGGGTAGGTATAGGTAGGCTTCTAGAATTAGGGTTATAAGCCCTAATATTATTGTGAATGTGGAATTAAACTTATCACAAGTTTAATTGAGTGAATGTATATCTAATTGCCTGAGAAGACACTCAATTAGGTCAAGCTTGAGTCAATTGGACTCTTACTAAGTCCAATTAGACTTGTGTTGGTTGAGGTCTGAGCTCAATTGGACTCTATGAGTCCAATTGACTAGGTGAAGTGTGATTACTTGATCCATGTCAACTGGGCTTAGTGAGAACCTAATTAGGTTCTTAGGAGGGTCTTTGGGTGGTGTACTAGGATTAGGGCACCTTAATTTAGGTTCCCTATGGTGTAGAATTGGGTTTAGGGGCTTCGGAAATCAAGATCCAAGCTTGGTTTCAAAAATAGGGATTGGAGAAGGATTCCAGACATCCAATTTTCCAGCAGAATTGGGTTCTAGGTCTACGATCAGTGTCTAAGGGTTCTGGACATCCAGCAACCTACTTGGACATCCAGATATGGGCTGGAATGATGGTTTTGAGGTATCCTCGGCTAAGGTGACCTAATCTAAGGGTGGTTAGGGTTTAGCAGGGTCTCTAGGGCTATTCTAAGTCTAGGAAAAGTCCTATGTTCTTCATAATTCAACTCCTACATTAAAATTCTACTTGGTAGAGTAGTATACCTCATCCTACATTATTTCTTCGTCTTTATTACAGGGCTTTTGCTTCAGCTCTATTGCAGCTCTAGCTTCTTCCCTGCTTTAGATCCTACTTCATGCCATCTCCTGAGCTTCTTATTGCCTACACTCCAAATAATGCGCTAATCAGTACATTATAACATTATTTTATGCATGTCTAAATAAAATAGGAAAGATGCAATGTATGTTATTTTTGCATGTATTACGCTACCATTATGCTAAGTTCTAACTTAATTTAGGTCATTTAAGTCCTATGATTGATGTGCAATCACTAACCATCTCATTATAAATTTGAATATCGTATTTGCCTCTATTTGTTTGCTCAAGTATAGTGACTATTTATCTCACTTATCTATATGAGTAGTTCACCTTAGCAACTATTTTCTATCTCAAATGGAATAAGATTTTGGACTGAGTGAGTCAATAAAAATATTTAGCTGATCTACATGGTAAAAATCCATAACTACGAAATATTGAAATTCTTGAAACTAATTATCATATGGATAGCCTAGAGTTATCATTCTAAAGGGTATGTATTGAAGTCTCTGGTCAATAAGTGTTGAATGCAAAAAATCGTTGCAAAAAGAGTTGAGTTTGGAAAACTTGTCATCGTAGTCTAATTTGCGAGAAAAAACTATCAACAGATAATTTTACCGAAACTCAAAAGGAATTCCAGGTTGAACACAGGGAAGCAGATGTTTGATTAAAGATCATGTTTGTTTTATTGTCACGAAGCATATTAGCTAGTTGAATTAAATCTACGCTAGCTATCTACTTAAAGAATAACTAATAGAAGAGAGAGAAAAGAATGATACAAATAACGAGAAATAGAGAGAGAATGAATAGTAATTTCATAACCACAATATCATGTCTGTTACAGCTAACCACTATAGTAGAAAGTTGGAAAGATTACAACTAGAAAGTGGTAAATCTACATAAAAAAGCAGTAAAGAGAAGGTGGAGAGAAGCTATCCTCCTCGATGGCTGCTTGGAGGATGAGCCGCATTGACGGAGCACCCAGATGAAGGTGGTGAGATACGGGACTAGGGAGAACGAGGACAGATGACAAAGTATGTGGCAAGGTGACATCGCAACAGGATCTGCTTCCTAAATGGCGGTGAGAGGACAACCGCGGGATGCTCCACGAAGGAGGTGAGAAGGTGAAAAATTCTAATTTTAACTCTAATGGAGCATCCCGAGTTTGGGACAAGCTCATAGAGCCTTTGAGGGTGTGAGAGAAGAGAGGAAGGGATGAGAAATTTTAGTGGTAGGGGTCTACTTTTATAGTTGTAGGGATTGAAGTCAATTAGGTCATTTTATGCTTTGAAACATTAATTCAGGGTCTTTAGTGGTAGATTTAAGCGTCACTAAAGACCCCAAACGTGGGCTTAGTGTGTGTGCCTACACTACCCCCACCTCTTCCTTTTTTTCAACACACAATCACATCCACAAAATATCAGTCGTTCGATCGCGAGATCAGACAACTTAAACTCAATCTTACCTGTGCCTTCAGCAAGTGCTTGCACGTGAGATCAAGCGTCAATGGCGAGTTGGATCACGCATACGCGCACTGAGCCCATCCATGCAGCCACATGGTCATTCCATCCACCGTCCGCTCTGCATCCAACGGGCGAATTTCACCTGCACTTCTAATTTGAGGTGCGCACGGCTCGAACATGTGACCTCCGCATCACCCACAGTCGCATGACCGCTGTGCCATCTTCTCGGATGGTCGCATTTATGTTTTGAGATCAAGTGCCCTCGACTATTGGATGAAGATCCAACGGCTGAGGGTGCTCGAGCGTTCACCTTCAGAAAAGGAGGCGCGGCCTTGATTGAATCTTGGTCATTGCATTTGAGATCCAATGGCTGAGATTGATCAAGCGGTTGAGGAGAGGGTTGTGTGAGCATTCTTGGGCTGGTGTGGGCAGCTGAGATGGTGCCACGTGGTGCCATCCTGGCCGTCTATCTTTTGTGCCTTGTAGATTGTGCCACAAATGTCAGATTGGTTCGATTTTCAGGCCATTGGGCTGCGATCGTGAGTTTGAACCCATCCGTGCAATCAGATTTGTTATCTGATGTACGAATTTACACCCCCTTGGCCCCTTGACCTCTGATTTTTCTCGGACTGCATCTGATGCTGTGGAAGTTCAATCGGGGCGATCTTGAAGTCATTAAATTCCTTTTGTCACCCTAATCAGATCCGTACGGTTGGATCTTCAATCCGAGGGCCCAATTAAATATTGCCCTATTACCTGACCATAAAAAGGAGAAGTTAAACTATAATTTATACAACCTAATATAAATGCATGATGACGCATATTATGCAATATTTATAATGTATGATGCAACTTTACACCTATGAACACGTAAAAATAGACAGTTTATGTGATATAAATGTGTTTACATCACACCCCCATGCCTATCTTTTGCTAGTCCTTGGCAGAACTACATGCTATTTATAAAAGAATTAAGTCAGATTTCTTGGACCAAAGTTATTTTTTAACTCTTAGGAATTTCAACTAAGACCTGAACTGCAGAGACACAACAACGCTTAGGTGTCTGCCAAATTATAGACCACCTCAAGCCTTCACCTTCTTCAAAGAAGGATCTTTTTCTTCTTTTCTTCTTTTCTAATTTTTTTGGATTTTTGAGTTAAGGGTTTCGGACTAGATTTCTATGGCCACTCAACCCGCCTAAGACTCAATGAGAACCCTAAGTTCTAAGCATCCTTTTATGTGAACTGCTAGACTCATTGATCGACAATCAAAATGGACTTTGGGTTTCTACACCCCTAGGTGACCTTTAAAAAAAGAATTCTGCCTAAAGTTGTATCTATCCAATCGGTAGCTTTCTCCCTACTTTTATTTTTATTAGGTCAACACAAGGGCGAATCCAATGTATATCTCTCCGGCTTATTCTACTTCTCCGCTTCTTCCTAAGTGTTTAGGAATTATACGTGCATTTGTTGAGTTGGGATCTGGACAACCTACTAATGGGCTTTTACCCACGATAATTTGCCAGCCATACTCGTGCAACGAACTGTGGCTTATTTCTTTTTTTCTTTTCTTTTCTCCTTTTCTATTCTTTTTTTTTATATTTTTCTTTTTCTTTTCTTTCTTTAAGTAGGTGGCTTCCCTGATCTAAGATTTACCTAAAGGTAGCAGGAAAAAAATGGTTGTGTGACTAGGCTCTGCACAACCGACCAATGGGTTGTTATCCACAATAACATGCCTGCCATGCCACCCTAGAAGGTTCATTAGCTACCCAATTTTCATAAAAATCGTCGAACGAGTCAATGCAAAAAGTGTGTAGATGCTTATACTTACAGTTCCGTCAAATCAGAGGACGAGTTGATAAGTGGTGTACTTATCACCCCAACTTATTCAATCAAATTAGAAATATATTCAGACTGACGAGGACTTGAGAGACAAATCCACATTTTAGTGGACACCCAGGCTTATTAAGCCCTATGACCTGAAGGGTCTAAATATTTAGGTCATATCGTATCATTCCTATGGTTGACAAATTTCTAGAGCCCAAGTTCTCTTTTCCTAATTCAAATTTTAAAAAAATAAAGAGAAAATAAAAAGAATCTATGGAGCTAATAAGATGATTCAGATAATGATATCCACCCCCCCATGCCTATCTAATGTAATGTCATCATTGTATTAAAAGACATAAAATGGAGTGGAGTAGAGAAGTAAACACCTGAATTTCGTGATTAACAGGTTGGCTCCAAGATGAAAAAGAAATTGTATACGTGTTGAATTTAGTGCCTTTAGCTAGGCACCCTATACAAAGAAGGAGAAATAAAGAATTCACATGTGCAAGTCAGAATCAAGATAAAAGGATTCACCTCAGGACTTGCCAGCAGATGTCCACAGATGTGGACCAAATTGTGGTGCAAACCCATACCCCATGGTTGAGTATATCTAAGGTTCTGGATAAAAATTATCCAAAACCTAAGATCAGCATGCAAGTGGGATCAGGCCTGCGATTTCTTAGGATGCAACCTAAGAATAAAAAGTCAAATTACAGAGGAATTAGGCTCAAAAGGATAATCAATGAATGTGCACTTGGGTTGGACATCCTTTGAATCAAAAATGTCATAAGGGTCCTGGTAGAAGGTTAGTAGTTTCAAACAAATCAGAACCCTTAGACTCATACTTTTGCTTCCTCCGGAATTGGCTTCCTAAAGCTTCATTTCCAAATTCCTTTCCTCCACAGTCAAGATTTTAGATTCCAGAACCTCTTTCATGTTAATCACCCCATCTAAAATGTCCAAGCCCAAGATTTGTTGCTGAATCAGAATCAACTTGGGTCTAGTGATCTCAAAATCAAAATTGTCATTATGCTCGAAGGGGTGTAATTGAGGAAAAGAGCTATGAATTGAATCCTTCATGAAATCAGGATCTGAATCCACAATGCTAGCCCCAACAAGATCAATTTCCTCAGTTATTGGGCCATCACATGATTCATCGAATTCCTCAAGCCCAGTCGTCTCACTGAAGTCATGTGATGTAAACTCAGGTGAGACTTCGCATAATGATTCTTCACCTTCAGAATCAAAAAATTTTAAATCCTCATTGATGTATGTCTCAAAATCATCAATCACTTTTTATTCCATGGAGACATGTGTTTCCTCGTACCCCGACTCAGGGATCTCAGGTGAAGAAATCAGTCCACCCTTATTTGATTGCTCCAGAACAACCTCGTCAACCTTGGTCTCGTAAAACGTGTCCCTCCTATAGGTGTCTGAGCGGATTTCGACACTGGCTCTCCTGATAAGGGTTCATCCTAGGAATCATCCCAAGATTGGACTAGAGCAATCACAAATCTCATCTCAATTTTGATAACTTCCCAAGTAAAAACTCACCTGGGTCCTTATCCTTGACATCCTGGAGCCAATCCAACAAATACTTGTTAAGATTGTCAATCATTTCTATCAGAGGCTCCAATTCTTCAGGGCAAGGTGTTGGCTAAGCTTCTAAAGATTGTATGGTATTCCTTAAGTTAGCCAACACCTTATCTTGACCTGGTTAACCAGAATCAAATGGTTTGGTTCAGGGTTGGGTGGGTTTGGTTTCAATCTGGGGGAGTCAAGGAATTAAGGTTCTTGGTACCCTCCCTGATAATAGGTCACTTCTGGTTGTTCAAAGAGGGGTGGTGACCTATAATCGATGTAGCTCGGAGAAGGATAAGAATCAAGATCATGGTGTCCAGGGTTAGACCCTGAACACAGAGGTCCAGTGTTGTATCCCCAATCTGAGTTTTCCCAACTAGTAGATGATTGATTACAGCACGAGTCAAGATAATAATCATCATATTGGGGGATAAGATGTATCAGGAGGGTAAGTGCGGGAATGCGTGTAGAATGTGGAAGGATTCATGAAAAATGGGAGGAAGAAAGGTGCCTTAAAATACAAACAATCAAACATATCCTTAAGTGGGCTAGCCTAAAGACCTACAAACTACCAAAACCCATCTTGAGATGAAGAAACGATTTGACCTACTTCTTTCTGGTCAATCCAACCAGTTAGAGGGAGGGGCTAGGGAGAAGGTTCTTCCCTTAGCTTTCACCTCAGGTTCCTTTGATACCCCCCTGCCGTGATTATTTGATTTTTCTCCCCTAGCTAGACATTAGATTGAATGGTAGAAGTAGACTAATAAAAAATAATCTCAATCTGGGCTCCGAAAAGTGAGTCCAATCCTTAAGTCCAATGTCTACTCTATTTTAATTAGGGTTAGGTTTGAATGCACTTTGAAATGTGATGGGCCCTTTATCTGGGTTGTGCCCTTAATGATTGATTGATATCTGTGTACATGCACAACCAGTGGTTTTCAAGAAAGATTATTTTTAGATGTGGTGAATTTTAGGGTTTAAATCATACTTAGTAGCTTCTAGGGTTTAGAATTAGGTGACTTCAAATAGAGGCAAACCATATCTTTCAAACACAGGTGAAGATGTTTTCCTTTAAAATCAAGAATAAAGTGGAGTGCCTGGTATTGACCTAAATTGTAAACCTTAAGAGGAAGCTACTTGATGAGTTATTTTTAAATGAAGTGGTTTGACCCAAATAACTCAAACAATTGACCATGATGCACCACTGAATTAGGCACACAAATGATTACCTAATCTGATTTCTACTCAATTATGTGTTGATGAGTGTACCGGTCCCAAAGATCGAGTTATCGGTTGAGGATGAAGAATCAGAAGAGGTTGTGTACCTTTGTGAGATTTTTTAAAAAAATTTTCTTTTATATGCGGAGGGTGAGGTCGGTGGAAGTGTCAAACAAGCAATCAGAACTAACCTTAGAGTTTATACAAGCTCCTAAGTTAATTAGGGTTTGTGTTATTAGGTGGTGGAATGAAATCTAGTGGGTGAGGAGGTGGGGTTACTTACAGACCCTTCAACATCACTTTACTCCAATCTACCACTTTTGCTTGCCTCATGAGAGTACCTACAATCACAATAAGAAAGGAAAGAAGTAAGGTAAACGATCAGTAAGTCAAAAAATGCAAAAAAATCAAAGAGCGTCGCCTCCCCGACAACGATGATAAAATGTTGGGGCAGAAATTCCCTAGCAATGGCAGCAAAATGTTGATGCGAAAAATCATCGCAAAAAGAGTTGAGTTTGGAAAACCTGTTGTCGTAGCATAATTTGCGAGAACAAATCATCAACAGATAATTTTACCGAAACTCAAAAGGAATTCCAGGTGGAACACAGGGAAGCAGATGTTTGATTAAAGATCATGTTTGTTTTATTGTCACGAAGCATATTAGCTAGTTGAATTAAATCTACGCTAGCTATCTACTTAAAGAATAACTAATAGAAGAGAGAGAAAAGAATGATACAAATAACGAGAAATAGAGAGAGAATGAATAGTAATTTCATAACCACAATATCATGTCTGTTACAGCTAACCACTATAGTAGAAAGTTGGAAAGATTACAACTAGAAAGTGGTAAATCTATGCCGAAAAGTAGTAAAGAGAAGGTGAAGAGAAGTTATCCTCCTTGACGGCCACTTCGAGGATGAGCTGTGTTGACGTAGTACTTGGACAAAGGTGGTGAGATGCGAGATGAGGGATAATGAGGACGGACAATGGAGGATGGGGTAGGACAACATCGCAGGGGGATCCACTTCCCGAATGGCAGTAAGAGGACAACTGCAGGATGCTCCATGAAGGAGGTGAGAGGTGGAAAAATTCTAATTTTAACTCTAATGGAGAACCTCGGGTTTGGGACAAGCTAGTAGAGCCTTTGAGGGGGTAAGAGAAGAGCGGAAGGGATGAGAAATTCAAGTGGTAGAGGTGTCCTTTTATATTTGTAGGGATTGAGGGCAATTAAGTGATTTTATGCTTTGAAACATTAATTCAGGGTCTTTAGTGACGGATTTAAGCGTCACTAAAGACCCCAAATGTGGGCTTAGTGTGTGCACCTGTGTTGCCCCATCCTCTTCTATTGTTTCAATGCACAATCACGTCTACGCAATATTAGCCATCCGATCACGAGATCGAACAGCTTAAACTCAATCTTGCCCACACCTTCAGCGAGCGCTTGCGTGTGAGATCTATCATCAACGGCGCGTTGGATCATGCATACGTGCGCCGAGCCCATCCATGTGGCCATGTGGCTGCTCCATCCGCCATCCGCTCCGCATCCAACAGCCGAATTTCGCTCGCTCTTCTGATTTGGGGTGCGAGCGACTCGAACGCACAACCTTCGCATCGCCCACAGCTATGTGACCGCTGCGCCATCTTCTCAGATGGTTGCATTTATGTTTTGAGCTCAAGCACCCTTGGCAGTTGGATGAAGATCCAACGGCTGATGGCAATCGAACATTGGTCTTCATAAGATGAGGCGCGACCATGATTGAATCTCGGTTGTTGGCTTTGAGATCCAATGGCTGAGATTGATCAAGCAGTTGAGGAGAGAATCGTGCGGGCATTCTTGGGCCGGTGTGGGCCACTGAGATGGTGTCACGTGGTCCCATCTTGGTCGTCCATCTTCCGTGCCTTATAGATGGTGCCATGGATGTCAGATTGGTTCAATTTTCACGTCGTTGAGTTGCAATCATCGATCCAAACCCATCCATGCAATCAGATTTGTCATCTGATGTACGGATTTACACCACCTTGGCCCCTTGACCTCTGATTTTTCTCGGACTACATCTGATGCTATGAATGTCTGATCAGGGTGATCTTGGAGTCGTTAAACTCCTCCTGTCGCCCTAAATAGATCTGTGCAGTTGGATCTCCAATCCGAGGTTCTGATTAAATATTGCCCTGTTACCTGACCATAAAAAGGAGAAATTAACCTAAAATTTATACAATCTAATATAAGTGCATGATGATGCATGTTATTCAATATTTATAATATATGATGCAACTTTATGCCAAGAACATGCAAAATAGATGGTTTATGTGATATAAATGTGTTTACACCAATAAGGTAGGCATATTCACGGGCAGCAGGATAGAATTGTTTCTCATAGGTATTCCATTGACTCTTGTGCACCTACTAAAGATCAAGATAAAAGGTTGGCCACATATAGAAGTCCTACCAATAAATTGGGTTGTTATAGCAATCATTTAGAGGTGTCATGTCCTTAATAATAGAGCTTATTTGTTCAATGGCAGTTGCACCTTGATATATTTTATTTTCATCCTTATCCTCAGCTAGCTCTTGAACAAGATTTACATTGTCATGGAAATTGTATGAAATGGACCATATAATGTTATAATTCATATGGATATCTATCAATGCAATTTAAAGATTAATTAGTAAGGGAAAATCTGCCCTTATCATGAGAGAAATACTTTTGATGTGATATATTTCATATTTGCTTAAATCAAATGGGTGATCATAATGGAGTGGGCATCCTATCCACATAATTGATTAGTAGGACAATGGCATTTAGGATAAATAGGGAAATTTTCACATGTGATATGGGTAACAATTGAAAGCAAAAGAGTGGTTGTAGGCATTCTAGTTGTGGTTTGAGATGATTTCAGCTTTCCAGTTGTGCCTTGTGTCGATCTTGCTTGCTTATTGAGATTTGCAATGTATTCTTTTTTTCCTTGGTTATTATTGTCAGGTATAAATTGCTATTTGATGCATGTTAGTTAGTAATTGGGATTGCTTAGATATAGTTTTCATGTTTTAATTAGTTTAGTTGGAAAATAATTATGATACTGTTGAAAACTAGTTATGATACCTACTTTGTTTGGACTAGTGAAAAATATTAATATTGCTGAAAGCATCATTTGTAGGTACTTTTTAAAGAGATTAGAAATTGCAGATGCTGTATTTATGATAATCTTCATTGAAGATGAAGTGTGGTTTGTTGGTATACCAATTGTGGTTTTAGATTATTATGCTTTTCAGTTATGCCTTGTGTTATTCTTGCATGCCTCTTGAGATTTGCAAAGTATTTGGTTTTTCCTTCCTTATTACCATCAAGTACAAGTGTTATTTGATGCATGAGAGTTTGTAATTGGGATTTTTAGATATGGTTTGCAACATTTAATTAGTTTAGCTGCATCTAGAAACCAAGTTATTGAGTAGTTTACATCCATGTTTTGTCTCCTCCATGCCAATCTATTTCCCATTTTCCATGTCTGAAAGAGTGGATGGACCCTCGTTAGTAATGGAACTCAATTTTGGGAGTAAGGATCATGGATCAGTTAACTATTAGCTGAAATGTGAATTGAAATTTGAGGAGGGATAAAAATTGTGAACTAAAATGTTAGATTCCTTTTTATTTTTTGTTTTTGAAATGGTGACAAAAATTTCCACCTTCCCCTTTTAGCCCTTGCAATATAATAGGATATTCTTACATATACAAAATATGCACCGCATCTAATTAAAGCCAGCCTCATTCACATTTCTAGCCTCAATGAGGAAAAATCTTAGATACTTTCTTGGCATTAGAATTCCCTCAAGACAACTTTAAAAAATCTTGGACACTTCCCTGTGAGAACATGGTTAGGGAAGGTTTGACACCTAATGATGTAACATATTATGCAACATTTGTTGTACTATGCAAGTTTATTGTTGTAGATGTTGGGGTTAAATTCATAGAGATGATGGTTTTTCGAGGAATGGTCTTTGATTAATTGTCACTAGACATTCTTTTAACGAAGTTAAGTAAAATATTTAGATCAGGAATGTCTTCTAGATAGTGACATGCATGACTAAGATAGCATGAGAATATTAAACCACCCATCAGCTCTTGATCTGTGAACTAATTCATATTAATTAAAAAATCTAGACAGATATCATGGAGGGTAAAACAGAAATTAGTTGGATACAAGGATCCAATAATATCCGGTTAATCAGCATTGTAAAAGTTTTAGTAGTAATTGCATTTAAAATCCCAACAATTGAACCACCTAAATGATCCAATTATTTAGTAGATGCCTTCCACACCTAAATTAAAGTACATGTCTTATTCTTCGTTGAGAAGAAAATCATGAATTACATGCATTTCTGGTGAATAATTTGTAGATGTTGGAGTTGAAGGTGGGAAGATTTTGTTCACTTCTTGAGTTGTAAAATACAACCATCTTTTTCATTGGATTTTAACTAGTAGTTTCTGATATGTAGTTCTAGTAGATTAACTTAATATGTGGTTACTTGATTTATGTTGGATGCATTCACAAGTTTCCAAAAAACTAATACAAAATCAACTTGTTTTTCTAAAAAAAGGGAATGATGGCTATTGGATATTGATGTAGACACATCCATTTAGGTTGAAATGACTATTTATGCATGTTCCTAGGCTTACATTTGCATTCCATATTATAAATGTTGCATAGCATGCATCATTCTGCATTTAGAGTAGTTGTGTATATTTTAGGTTAATTGTATCCTTTTTATGGTCAGGAGAGAAGGAGATTTATTTTGGAGCCTCGGATTAATGATCCGATCGTTGATTGCGCAGCAATCCTAGGCCCTAATTTGCCTGAATTAAGGTAGAACCTAGCTAAACATGGGCATTCTGTATGCTTACGCATCGTACTTTGCATCCTAGATGATTTATATGTTTTACACATAATAATGTGCTATTTGAGAGGCATTACTCATTATAGGTAATTCGGGGCTGCGAATGACCAATCCACCCTTATGGAACTGTTTGGAACGACGACGGGAGTCCAACACTTCCAAGATCATATCAATCAGAATCCCGTAGCACCCTATGGTGTTCACAGAAGAGCAAAATCCAAGGGGCAAATTGAAGAACATCTGGACCTCAGATGACAAATCCAACCACACGGATGGATCCGGATCAATGTTCGCAGACCAACGGTGCAAAAATCAACTCAATTGGAGGCTTGCATCATCAGATACAAGGAGAATAAGATGGACGGCCACGATGGCACCACGCGGTGCCATCATAGCCACCCCCTCGCCGTGCCCCAACCTCTAAAGATCATCCTTTGCATGTTGTGGGCCATTGGATCTCCATCCAACGCCCACGAATGCACCACGTCGCTTGTCATCGAGCTAAGATGAGATCTCGACCGTTGGATTTCCATCGAATAGCTGAGGGCGACTACACACGAAATGGCAACTGCAACAACTCACGCACGTGCACAGCGGAAAGCATACTTAACAACCACGCGTGATGGGGGTTCGAGTCGCGATGTGGGAGTTGGTCATGCATGAAATAAATTCGACCGAAGGATCTTCATTGAGCGGCGACAAAGGCGGCCACGTGCCGCACGCAAATGCGATGGAGACGCGAGCGCGTGTGATGACACACGCTTTAGGAAATGAAAGTGAGATGGCAAGGCATTCTTAGCCACCCGATCGTAAGATCAAACGGCTAAGAAGATTGGGCGCATTTAGAGGTTGAGCGATGAGCGCACGAAGGTAGAAGCATGCCTAGGAGAGCTGAGGCCATGCGATCGAGATCCAAGGGTGCACGTTGCTCCATGTGTCAGCTCCAGATTGAATCAACGAATGGAGAAGGATTTGGAGGGTATTTTTCGGCTTAATCAGGTCCGTTGATCTCCTGATCAACGGATCTGATTAACCTAAGGCTATTGCATGAAATTAAGGGCTCCAAAGCCCTAAATACCCTTCACAACAACTATAAAAAGAGGCCTAAGGCTCCCCTTTGAAGGCATCAAAGAGAATTTCCTTCTTCCTCCTTCTACAGCTCCTCTACCTTCTTCTTCCCATCTTCTCTGCCTCCATCTCTACATCTTCTTCCGAAGAGTTTGTTGAACCACCTCAGCGAATTGTCATTACTCTCCTCAACCTCTCTAGAAGGCCACCACGGACCACCCGTGGTGCCCTTGTTCTATTACAACAGTAGTTGATTTATTTTATGTTTTATTCAAATGCATGTATCCAATTCACATTCAATTTATCCTTGTGATATAAATATTATGATTGATTGTTCCTTCTACTTAGTCTTTATATTTGAAACAAACACATGAAATCAAAAGCTCTTTCTACCTCCCTGTGATCGACAGGGACTCACCAGTTCCATGAATTTATTTGTCGAGACATATTTCGTGCTATACTACAACGCATTTATCTTTACGCGATCTACGCCCTGAACAAATTGGCGTTGTTGCCAGGGAGGCACGCTGACTTTTGATTTCATCTTTAACATAGTATTTTTGTGTGCAAGTTGAACCACACAGAGAGGCGAATGAGGCAAAGCGAGCGCTGCTTAAATCAGGTGCACACATTCTTGTTAGAAACTCGATCAGAAATCGATTGCCATTTCTAAAATTCAATAGTCATGTTTCTGATGCTCCAAAAATTCTGAAATTTGGAATAAAACTATGTTTTAAAATTATATTTACAACACCAAATTTCTCAAAAAAAATTCCATCTATGGAGTTTTTAAAAATTCATGGAGCACCTACTAATCAGATTGCTTGAAAATAGAACTTTTATGAACTTTAGAAATCAATCATGACCAACATACAAATCGGATTTACTCACGATTTGTGGGGTCTGAAAGATAATCAAATTAGGTTTCATTATCATATTTGTAAGAAATTTTTGGAGCATATTTGGTATTGTTTCCAACAGAGAAACCAACACAAGGTCTAAATCCCAAATTTGACCCCTGGTTTGTTAAAAATTCATAACTACTTGCTAGAAATAGTAAAAATTTTGAAAAAATACTCTTTGAAAAGCTTATTGAAAAATAAATCTTCTTACCAAGTTCCAAATCATTTGGATTCCATCATACTTGAGAGTACACATTTGAATTGTGGTCTTCAATTTAGAAAAACTTAGAAGAGCATGAGCAAATAGGACCATGGTGGACTAACTTGGACTCAGTTGAGCCCAGGAGTTAGTCGGTGAGGCGAGTCACCTTGTGGACCACCCATCATTTACTGAATTGAAGAAACAGGTTAAAAAAAAATTCATGAAAATATATCAAATAACTTGCATTTGGCTTGAAACTACTAGGTAGTTTCAACCTCTCTCGCAAAACCTAGTGTCTAAGGCTGCGAGGTAGTGTCAAATGACCGCGGCTGCTGGGTATCGGAATCGGAGGGAAGAACCTTCCTCGTAGTCCCTCGTAACCAGCCTGGCTGGGTTAGCCTGAGAGGTGGGAATTCCTTGTAGTCGGTCTCTCATCGAATTTTCTTCAATAACACGAACTTAAAAAAAAAATCTAGTCATCTGATCTAAAGGACCACTCTGATTAACAAGGTCTTAGCCTTGTTCGGCTTGACTACACCAACCCTTGTGTTGGTGTATGCAAGGAAGACGATCACTAGGACCTAAGCTAGAGGGACCTTGGGAGCTAAACCCAAGGCACCAAAGGTGATTCTCGCCTGACCTTTCTTCCCAACCTTCTTCCACTAGATTAGCTGAGATGGCTAATCCTAATCCTTGAGTTGGTCAAGATCCTGAGAATCAAGACCCAATGGCTCGTCTGGAAGCCAAGGTCGAAGAAACTAAATAGAAATACGAGCAAAGCATTGATAGGATTCTCACAACACTTGACAGGATGCAACATCCACCACGTAGAGAATAATTGTGGGACTTCTACAATCTGGTGGCAACAATTATAGCACCTCAGGTCTGGATTCCAGCAGGCGGAAACACATTCGAGTTGAAGTCGAACATCATAAGTCTGATTCAAACTCACTTTTAGGAAAACTTGAATGAGGACCCCTTCCAGCACATTGAGAATCTGAGTTGAATTGTGGAGTCGGTTCGACCCAGAAACATTGACATTGGAATTGTTCTCATGAAACTTTTTACTTTCTCTCTCAAGGGAAAAGCTTCATACTGGTTCAAGACCATTGAGAGGCCGATTGGAACCTGGGAGGAGTTACGTCATGAATTCCTCTAGAAGTTGTTCCCGATTGGTCGCACGAATGCGATGAGGCATGTAATCATGACTTTTTCCCAAGGCCTGGGAGAGAAGCTGCACGACACCAGGGATAGATTTCACGACCTTCTCAGGAAGTGCCCGCACCATGGAGTACCTAGATGGCATCTCGCACAGATATTATACCAAGGGCTGGATGACACACATCAGTACTTGGCCAATGCATCTAGCAGCAGGAATTTCCTCGCGAAGGATGAGAACAGCGCATTCGAGCTGTTTGAGTCTTTAGCAGAGAACTCGATGAATGCCACCTCCATGAACCAGTTCCAGTGACCTGGACAACAACGAGAGAGTGTCCGAGAAGCTTAAGCTAAGTCTGGCCGAGCCGACATGTAAATTATCACCAAAAGGCTGGATAAGGTGGATCTACTCAATAAGAAGCTCGATGAATTAATGCGAGCGAGATCTGGATCTTCTGGCAACACTACTGCATCTTACTCCTCTCAAGCATCCTGAGCCCCCTCTGCTCGTACATATCCACTCACTCGGGATGTTTTCTCACTATCTCTGCGGGATCCTACGTACCAGGAACCCGTGAACAATGTGGATCTGGTGTCGTACAATTAGGGTTACGCGCCACATGACGATGTGAGTGCATATTCTATTGATGAATTTACATCTGAGACATCTTCGGCATACGAAGATGTCAATGCCATTCAAGGTTACGAGCGTAACAACCTGTATTCTGATACGTATGACCCTGGTTGGCTCCAGCAACCCAATTTCTCCTGGTGTAGTAACCCACAGAGACCGAGTCAAGCTCACACTACTAGACCAGGCAATACGGGAATGCGCAGAACACATACCCAAGACAGCAACCATTCCTATTGTAGCAACAGACACACTTTATCTACCAGCCACTACACCAAGCTACCAACTACCCTCCAAAGTGGGCTGACCCTTTGGAGACTCTGAAGGAGGAATTGCAGGCATCAATTCGGAAATCTACTCATGACAACCTGCAAATAATAAAGGCAATGGCTGACAAAATTCAAAGCATACAAAACATGCAAAACTAGATGATGCAGGAGCATAGGTGGTGTCGGTCGCAGTTAAGTTGTTAATATAGTGATTTTATCGTTGAAGTGTGTATAGTGGTTAACCTAAATCAGACCTAACCATCTCTTTACAAAATTTTTAACCTGGCCTACTTGATTTTATCTTAGTCACTTTTAGGCCCAGGGTCGAACTCAGGGAAGTGGGGTTACAAGTCAAGTTTCTCTGCCTTTCCTATAACGAATCTCTTCTGTTCGTTTATTGTGTTTTTGGTGTTTTTCTATTTATATTTTTTTTTGGTAATCTTTGTCCTTGAGGCACACCCTCAAAATTAAGTTCTTGGCTTTGAGCCAAAATAGGGTTCCAAAATGGGTCTTGCTATTCGCAAGACAGAGTACTTGCAAGTCAAGGATTATCTTTTCTCTTTTATATATTTTTTTTATCTTTTTATAGGTATGCAAGAGAAATAGAAATAAAGTAAATATAGTATAGATATATATGTATATACTATATATGTATAAAGGGGTGGGGGTGGAGGCGGAGATGGAGTGTAGCACGGTGTCGGGTCGGTCGTCGTCTAGAAAGACGCAACCGACAGGACATGGTGTCGCGTGGAGTTTAGGATGGATGTGGAAGATGTATGTGACCACGCTTTTTGTACGCGTGTATCGGGGAATATCAGCAACTGGTGCAGATATTCCCACGATACTACGTATGATAAGTAATGTGAAAAAATATATATATATGTATATATGTAAATATATCTATATATATATATGGTTATAAATATATAGGTATATATATGTAGTTATATATGTATATATATATATATAGGTATGTAACTATATGTATAGATAGATATATGTATAGATATATAAATATATATATATGTATGTATATATAATTATAGATATATATGTATATATGTGTATATATATATATATATAAGTATATGTATATATGTAGATATATATGTATATATATATATAAGTATATAGATATATATATATATGTATGTATGTATATAGACTAATACATAGTTATATAAGTACTAATATATGTATATATATATATCAATATATATATGTATACATATATATATATGTATATAATAGTGTATAGGTGTGTGTGTGTGTGAGGAAGTGTAAGTGTTTGTGTGTGTGAGCGTCGGTAAAGAGAGTGTTGTGAGAGAGAGTGAGAGAGAGGGTTGCTGCACTACTGGAGGTGAGGCGGGATAAGTCGTCCGCGAGCCCAGTGCGTCGTCTGATGGTCTCCACGTGCGCGTAGGCGCGTATGCACGTAGAGAAGAGTGCACTGGAGGGAGTGGCGCACGTAGAGGAGATGCAGTGCACCGTGCTACGTGAAGGCTGGAGCGAGCACTCGTTGGCACGCGTAGGAGAAGAGAGCGGGCGACGCAGACGGGTGCGGGCGATGCAGATGCGTGGGCTGGTGCGAGAGACACGAGGGGAGACGCGCGTGCAGGCGATCAGTGGTAGCGGCGCGCCGGGTGATCGGTTAAGTGAGAAGCTCACCGATCACCCCACTGTAGCCACAGTGTCGCGCAGACTGGCGTGAACAGTGGCTACAGTGTAAGGCCGCGCTGCGTGACCGGGAGCTGCAGGTGCCGTGAGTGCGGCCGGCTCGCGGTTGGCGCGCGCGGGCTGGCACGCGAGGAAGAGGGTCTGCGCTGGCCGGTTGTAGGCGTGGAGAAGCTCGCGACAGAGCGCGCGGAGAGGGAGTTGGTGTACGCAGGGGAGGACGAGGGCGATGCGGGCACTGCTGGGGTGCTTGGCCGGCCGCTGCAGTGACGCGCGGTGGCCTGTTGCGGGCAGAAGAGAGAGTGAGACAGAGCGAAGAAGAGAGAGGTGGAGAGGCCTGCAGGCACGCGCGGAGGCGAGGGCAGCCTGCAGGCACGCACGGAATGGGCTGAGGCTGCTGCTGCTACCGCCAAGCTTCGAGCTTCTGACCTTGAAGCTTGCGGCATTGGCTGAAGGTGTTGGAAATGTAAAAAATGAGAGAAGAGCCACCACGCCCACCGGCTCTTTGAAGAGCTGGGCGGTGGTGGTCTCATTGTGGTGGGTGTTCACCACAGTGAGTGCTCCTATCCGCCGGGTGTCTCCAAGGAGGGCCGGCGTGTGGAGGGAGAGGGAGGAGAGGACGGTGGCCTGGAAGAAGTGCTGGGTTTTTTTTGTGTGGAAGGACCAGACTCTGGCAAGAAGGAGCCAAACCCTCTTTTTTATAAAGGAGGAAGGCATGCACAGCCATGCCCTTGCTGTGCATGCAGCTGCATGGGGCTCGGCAGGGAGTGGTTCTTGCGGCTGCAGGGAGAGGTGAGCAGGGAAGCATGGCGCTAGGGGAAGTCAATCCATGCACAACAGCCACGGGAAGAAAGATTTCCAAATCAAATGGAAATAAAATTAAAGAAGGGAATTTTGCGAAGCAGCACATGAAGAAAATGTAAATTGCGAGGCTAATTTATTTACTCTCCTCCCCACTGAATTAAATGCATGCATGCATCTATATTTACAAATGCGACTATGGAAATCTAATATGCTAGGAAATAGCACAAGACGGCACAATTGCAGGCATATTTTTGCGATGCAATCATACCCCCATGCCTATCTTTTGCTAGTCCCTAGCAAGACTTTTTTTTTTATTGTATTTAGAAATGATCTTTAAGCTGAAGATTCTCTCCTGAGGCAACATTGGTGTGTTTATTGGATATTGTGAGAACCAATTGTAGAGAAGACTACCAGTACTTTAAGTTTCACATGACATAGATCATCTCTTGACTAACCAGGATTCAGGAGGTTTTTGCCGTACTCGAGAGCTCAAGAGATTATGGCTTGTGCTTAGTGAAGGATCAAGATTTACCAGATGAACATTAAAACTCAAGCCCAGGGTTTCACAAATTTTTAAGTAAAGGTTGGTCCCAGTTTCAGCTCCTGTTTTCGGATTGACCCTTAAAGAGATGATGGAAACTCAACTCCCATTTTCTGATATTTGTGGCTCACAGGAAAATAGGGTATTTGCGACTTGCCCTAAAGAACTTTATGGTAGAGACTTTACAGATATTTGCGAGATATACTGACTTATTTGCATTTCTTTTTTTTTTTTTAATAGAAACACGAGTCAGTATATCTCTTACAACATTATTTGGAGGAGCACACTTTTCTTTTTGGTGGGAGAGTTTCTTTTTGGTGGAAAGAGTTTCTCCTAAACACAAGACTAAAACCTGGGATAAAAAGTCTACCTGCGTGCACAGGTAAGGACTCGACCTTCCCTAATGAACACAAGGGTTGGATCTTATGTTCACCTGGTCTTTCCTGATATGTGTAGTGTGAACCAAGTTTACTTAAGCTCTCAAGTAGAAGCAAACCAACGAATCTTGTACTGGTGTCTCAGGTACAAGAATACGTCCTTAGTTAGGAGAGATTCTGATCTATCTTGTCAATGCTCAAGTGAATTAAGCCCGAGCCTGAGCGAATCAAGCTTCTGTGGCCAGGAAAGTCTTCAAAATAGAGGTTGAATATCCATAAACACTTATTGTATTTTTGTTTCAGCTTTCAGATCACTACTAAACACCATTTTTTATTATTATATATATTTTTTTTTTCTTTTTCTTGCATATTTATAAATGGGTGGAAACTGCATGATACCATAAAATACCCAGATCCTATGGATGCCTATCCACCCCCCCATGCCAAACAATTCTATGTCCTCATATGCATGCAGGGAAGGGTAGAGAAAGGATGAAAGATCGGGTAACTAGAGCTGAAGTGCAGGGTATACAATAGGGTGGTAGGGTGGGTGGATGGTGGGTGGTGAAAGATTGGCATTTTCTGAGACGAGAGTGTCCCAGGCGGAACAGAAAATAGGTTAGGAGGAAGCAGTTGGTCCTCCGATTGGCCAAGAAGAGGGGCTTCTTGGATAGATGGATCCAAAAAGGAATAGCCATAGTGAGAAGTATATGGGCTCAAGGTCCCAGTGTGGATTTACAAATCCGCCTGATTTGGCAGGGAAGAAAGGGCAATCCGATCTTCAAGAGTGTGGACCGGCGGTGAGTAGCCCGGATATGACTCAGACCACGAGGTACGGGAAGCGGAGAAAACCTCATCAGAAGTCTGGTCAGGAGAAGGTACGGGACAAGGGAGGGATGGGGGAACGTCACAATATGTGTTGGTCAGGCAATCATCAATGTTTTCAGGTAATCCGCAGCAGTTAGAATAGGTCCCAATTGGTCCAATACACTCACTGACGGCCATGTCCTCGTCAGACGTGTCATCCTTGATGCAATCACAATCAAAGTTCTTGGCTGCCTTGAAGATGTTAACCTGAGCTTCTCAGATCCAATGGCAATCTCAATACAGCCCGACTCGCAGTCGATAAGGGCACGGGCTGTGGCCAAGGATGATCGGACAATCAGAAAGTGAGGTAGGAACTTCCATATCTAAAATAAGAAAGTCAACAGGAAAACAGAGACTGTTGACCCTAACCACCACGTCTTCCACCATACCCTTCGGGATTTTGATAGAACGATCTGCCAACTGTAACATGACAGGGGTGGGTTTCAAATTTCCCAAGGAAAATTTTTTGAGCATGATGGTCGGTATGAGATTTATGGAAGATCCCAGATCAAGCAGGGCACGGTTAAAACTGCAGCCTTGGATGCTACAGGAAATAAGTGGTGTGCCCGGATCTTTCTGCTTCGGTGGTAGGTTTGACAGTATAGCACAACTCGCATGATATGAGAGAACCACCAGATTCTTAGTTTTCTTTGACTGTCACCTGGGTGTTGTGTAGTCTTTGAAAAATCGGGCGATAGTAGGTATGTGGTCGATAGCCTCGAGCAGGGGTACCTTGATTTCTACATCCCTGAACAAATTACGCAGGTTATCAAAGGTCTACGTATCTTTCTTTTTGCCTTTTGGCTCCCTCAGTAGAGCCTCAGGGAATGGGACTGATTCTAGCAACAATTTGGGTGTATTGTCCTCTCGCGAATGCGGTGCACATCCTGAATGAGAGGGTGATGAAGAAGATGGGCCAGGATCAGGTCGAGGCAGATCGACAGTCTGCTTGCCGCTCCTCGTAGTGATAGCATTGGACGATGCGGGTCCAGTGGGATCATACGACGGAGGAGGGTTCGCAATAGGGACATAAGAGTGCGGTGCTGCAGCGGGATTAGCCTGAAATCCCGGTGGAATGCTCGGAGCTTGCAAAATTTGATTAACTTTCCCCTGAGAAGGTCGTACCTGTGGTTGTGGACCACGGGGTACGAAGTTTCATGGGTTTGGAACAGGTTGGGCGGGAAGAGTGCCCTGAGATCGAGTCGCCATGTGTAGTTGACCGCTCTCAGCATTCTGCTGCGCCAATTGGTACTGAAGAGAGGTCATGTTCTCTTCATGGCACTTTGACATATCCATCATCATTCACATCAATTTATCAAGAGGACTTGAAGCGTGTTTAGTTTGTGGTACGCAAGGGCCTGATGGCGGATTCGCCATAGGATTAGACTGGGCCCTTGGGATGATGGTTGCGGATAGTCGCATTAGTCCACCCGCGAGGTTTTGGCATTGTGGGTTGTTGGACCATGCGAAATTTAGATGATTTCGCCACCCTGGGTTATAAGTGGCAGAGAACAGGTTATTCCCTAGGGCGCAAGTGTCTTCTATGCTAGAAGATGCATCCGCATGTAAGCACGCATCTGAGCACACGGAGGCTTGGTCCTCCGTGTCGAAATACTGGCTCGCAGAAGCCAGTTCCACATGACTTACCAAGTCGCTTGGCGTGACACTCAGTAAGAAAGGTCTTACGGGTTTTCTCATGATAAGCCTAGTGTTAGAAGAATTTGGATTGTTACGAAGTGGTGAGGTGGGGGTGTTTGCCATAGAACGGGAGGGGTTGGCCAGAAGCTCGTCCAGCTTCTTGTGCACGACGAAGACTTCATCCAATTTTTGTGCAATAAGGCTTAGATCAGTGGATGAATGGGAGGGTCCCGTGTCAACTTCGTGGACATTTTGGGGCTGGCTGGTATGATTAAAGGCGAAAATGGAAACATTGTTCATCGAGTTTTCACTCATATTTTCAAACAATTCGAATGCTCCATTCTCGTCTTTATTCATAAAATTTCCTCCGCAGGAAGCATCTGCAATCTGCTTCAAAGTCTGATTTAGCTCATAGTAGAAAATCTGGGCTATATGCCACTTAGGCAAACTGTGGTGCGGACACTTCTTGAGGAGTTCATTATACCTCTCCCATGCCTCATGAAATTGTTCGCCGTTTTGTTGCGTAAAAGAGGTGATAGCACGGCGAAGCGCATTGATTCGCCCGATTGGGAAGAACTTCTTGAGAAACGCTATTCGCATCTCTTCCCAAGAGTGGATGGTTCTCCCAAGGGTGCGTAACCACTGCGATGCTTTATCCCGCAATGAAAACGGGAACATTTTCATGAGGACTATAGGTAACCCGACATTTCTTGGTTTAACAGTTTCAGCTAGTCGGGTTAGGTCTTCCAAGTGGAGAAAAGGATCTTCACTTGCAAGACCATGGAAGTGAAAATTTATTAGGACAATTATGTTCGGTTTCAGTTCAAAATTGTCCCCGCCCATGGGGACCCGAATTTGTCCTATGGTCTCAGTAGCAGCGGGATTCTGATAGGAGCTAAGAGACCTAGGCTCCTCCAATTCGGGAGGGTTCTGCATTTCCTCCAATGTTTCCCAAATGACTTCCATTTGTTCATTATACATCTCCATTTGGGCTTGGAGGCGGGTTATGGGATCTAAGGCTCCACCACCTGGTGGGTTCTGAGGGCGGTTTCCTCCCTCGAGATTTGGGGGTGGGCGTGCAGCCATGTTTGTGGAGGAGGAGGACAATTCGGCTTCTTTTCTAGATTTATCAGGCAATTCAATCAGTTCAGGGTTTTGTGACCTCCCAAACATGCACTACCGCATGAAGAATTGGGGAGATGAGAAGGGAAAAGAGATGAGAGAAATGACACCTCAAAGGTACACTTGATGACAAATCAATTCAATCAAATTTCTATCCTCTACAGTGTGCCCTTAGACCTAAAGATCTAAGTTACCTACTATCACGAACTACGGAACCGAATGCGAACACCGCGGAACCACTGGGTTAGATTGAAAGGCCATTTGTCCCAGTCTTAGACACCCGACAGCACGCGGGAACCCTCACCAGCACGTAGACGCTACACGCAGGTAGTTAGACCTCCAATCCTTAGTAAGGGTCAAGTTACTACCAATTTTAGTTAGAGGCTTCGGGTCAAGTGCTTTTGGAATGTGAAGGGCGTTGTTTACAGGTAATGCCGAAGTGATTGATTTTTTCAGTGTGTAAAACAAGAATGCAACAGGGAAATCTCCCCAAATTGAAGTTTTAATTGGTGAATGGCTTTTAGAGTTTCAGCTTTAAGTAGTATGAATTTTAGGATTTCTCTGAATCACCAATTCAACCAATCTCCGGGTTTTTGCGAGAATACAGGTTTTCTTCAAAGCCCAACAAACCCTTCTTCAATATCAGTTGGTTAATGCATGCTAAAATGCAATGGGCTACCCTAAATGGAGATTTCTATGTGTGGATGAACGAATCAGTTTTTGAGTTTATGTGAAAGGGAGCCAAAGCACTTCAATTCAAGTGCTCCCAATCACCAGAAATGATTTCCACACATGGCTCATCCAAAAGATAAAGAAAATCAAATTGTTGGGGTTGAATTATTCGGGATCGAATCTTAGGCAAGTTGAAAAGTCGTGGTGGAGTTGGAATCAACTCAATTCCAAGACTCCCCACCAAAAAGGTGATCCCAAATTGCAGGTAAATGAGGCAAAAAGAGGGGTCCAATCGATCTTTTTATGTTTGTCTCAAAGAATACTTCACACAACGAAAAATTCAAGAATCAAGATTCTTGGATTTTTGCTATGCTAAGTAAGGCAGGAATCCCGGGGTGGTGGGAGTAAAGACAATCAATCAAACAAGTGAATTTTAATCCACTTGCCCCAAGAGATCCCAAGAAGTTCTAGCTTTTTTAGTTTTTAGTTTTTTTTTTTTTTAGGGTGATAAGTTAACCTAAGTTGCTAAGAAAAGAACCTACTTGTGCAGCAACGTGTGCGGAGCTCAAGTGCAGTGTCGGCGTCTTCACTCTCTCGTTCCCGCCTTGGATCTGCCCACGTCTCTGACTTCGTCTGCCTGTCTTCTCCTTGCAACAGGTTTACCTGCACACCAAAAACAAAAGCACCCGTGAAGAGAGAAGAGAAAAATGAAAGGAATGGAGTAAAAACTTACTTGAAGGTGCACTTCCCCGGCAACGGCGCCAGAAAAGATGTGGTGTCGGTCGCAGTTAGGTTGTTAATATAGTGATTTTATCGTTGAAGTGTGTATAGTGGTTAACCTAAGTCGGACCTAACCATCTCTTTACAAAATTTTTAACCTGGCCTACTTGATTTTATCTTGGTCACTTTTAGGCCCACGGTCGAACTTAGGGAAGTGGGGTTACAAGTCAAGTTTCTACGCCTTTCCTATAAAGAATCTCTTCCGTTCGTTTGTTGTGTTTTTGGTGCTTTTCTATTCAGATTTTTTTCTGGTAATCTTTGTCCTTGAGGCACACCCTCAAAATTAAGTTCTTGACTTTGAGCCAAAACAGGGTTCCAAAATGGGTCTTGCTATTCGCAAGACAGAGTACCTGCAAGTCAAGGACTATCTTTTCTCTTTTATATATATTTTTTTATCTTTTTATTGGTATGCAAGAGAAATAGAAATAAAGTAAATATAGTATAGATATATATGTATATACTATATATGTATAAAGGGGTGGGGGTGGAGGCGGAGATGGAGTGTAGCACGGTGTCAGGTTGGTCGTCGTCTAGAAAGATGCAACTGATAGGATGAGGTGCCGCGTGGAGTTTAGGATGGATGGTGGAAGATGTATGTGACCACGCTTTTTGTACGCGTGTATCGGGGAATATCAGCAACTGGTGTAGATATTCCCGCGATACTACGTATGATAAGTAATGTGAATATATATATATATATGTATATATGTAAATATACCTGTATATATATATATGTATATATGTAAATATATCTGTATATATATATGGTTAGAAATATATAGGTATATATATGTAGTTATATATGTATATATATATATATGTATATGTATATATATATATAGGTATCTAACTACATATATAGATAGATATATGTATAGATATATAAGTATATATATATATGTATGTATATATAATTATAGATATATATGTACATATGTATGTATATATGTATATATATATATATGTATATATGTAGATATATATATGTATGTTTGTATATAGATTAATACATAGTTATATAAGTACTAATATATGTATAAATATTTGTATATATATATATACATATATATGTATATGTGTATATATATATATGTATATAAATATATGTATATATATATATCAATATATATATGTATATGTATATATATATATATGTATATAATAGTGTATAGGTGTGTGTGTGTGTGTGGGGAAGTGTGAGTGTATGTGTGTGTGAGCGTCGGTAAAGAGAGTGTTGTGAGAGAGAGTGAGAGAGAGAGCAGGAGAGAGAGGGCTGCCGCACTACTGGAGGTGAGGCGGGATAAGTCGTCTGCGAGCCCAGTGCATCGTCTGATGGTCTCCACGCGCGCGCAGGCGTGTATGCACGCAGAGAAGAGTGTGCTAGAGGGAGTGGCTGCACGTAGAGGAGATGCAGCGCACCGTGCTGCGTGAAGGCTGGAGCGAGCACTCGCTGGCGCACGTAGGCGAAGAGAGTGGGCAACGTAGACGGGTGCGAGCGAGGCAAACGCAGGGGCAGATGCAGGCGACGCAGGCGGAGACACGCGCGTGGGCGATCGGTGGTAGTGGCACGCCGGGTGACCGGTTAAGTGAGAAGCTCACTGGTCACCCCACTGTAGCCACAGTGTCGCGCAAACTGGCGTGAACAGTGGCTATAGTGTAAGGCCGTGCCGCATGACCGGGAGCTGCAGGTGCCGTGAGTGCAGCCGGCTAGCGGCTGGCGTGCACGGGCTGGTGCACGAGGAAGAGGGTTTGCACCGACAGGTTGCAGGCATGAAGAAGCTCGCGACAGAGCACGCAGAGAGGGAGATGGTGTGCGCGGGGGAGGGCGAGGGCGACACGGGCGCTGTTGGGGTGCTTGGCCGGCCGCTGCAGTGACGTGCGGTGGCCGGTTGCGGGCAGAAGAGAGAGCGAGACAGAGCGAAGAAGCGGGAGGCAGAGAGGGCTACAATCGTGCACGGAGGCGAGGGCAGCCTGCAGGCTTGCGTGGAATGGGCTGGGGCTGCTGCTACTGCTGTGCTGCTTCTGCCGCCGAGCTTCGAGCTTCAGACCTTGAAGCTTGCGACAATGGCTGAAGGTGCTGGAAACGTAAAAAATGAGAGAAGAAACACCACGCCCACCGGCTCTTTGAAGAGCTGGGCGATGGTGGTTTCACTGTGGTGGGTGTTCACCACAGTGAGGGCTCTTGTCCACCGGGTGTCTCCGAGGGCTGGCGTGTGGAGGGAGAGGGAGGCGAGGACGGTGGCCTGGAAGAAGTGCTAGGTTTTTTTTGTGTGGAAGGACCAGGCTCCTGCAAGAAGGAGTCGAACCCTCTTTTTTATAGAGGAGGAAGGCATGCACAGCCATGCCCTGGCTGTGCATGCGGCTGCATGGGGCTCGGCAGGGAGTGGTGCCTGCGGCTACAGGGAGAGGTGAGCAGGGAAGCATGGTGCAAGAAATCAATCCATGCACAGCAGCCGCGAGAAGAAAGATTTCCAAATCAAATGGAAATAAAATTGGAGAAGGGAATTTTGCAAAGCAGTACATGAAGAAAATGTAAATTGCGATGCCAATTTATTTACTCTCCTCCCCCCTCAATTAAATGCATGCATGCATCTATATTTACAAATGCGACTATGGAAACCTAATATGCATTGGTAATGCTAGGAAATAGCACAAGAAGGCACAATTGCAGGCGTATTTTTGCGATGCAATCAATAGGTCATAGGGAGCTTTGCCCTCCCAACCTGTCCCAAACCCCAGATATGTGCAGAATCAGGGTACCCCACCTAGATTCCAAGCACCACAGGAGCAGGCACATGTTGTTCTGCAAGCACCTCCTACACCACCTGGTTATAGGCTCGATCAGCCACCTCTATTGCCAAACCCTGTGTATTCAGGCCAACCTGCTCCTCTGCCCCTTCATGAACAGCACGCTAATGCAAAAGCTATCCCTTTAATGAGCGGAAAGACTACACAGGACCCGCTACCTAGGCAAGCAAGTAATGATTTTTCCTGCTCTCTACCACTAGATGGCTCACAACCCTCTTCCTCTCACAAGCCATCTTCATTAAATAAAGGAAAGAAGTTCCTAGATCCTGAGATTCCCATCCCTTTTCCCATGGCTCTAATGAGAGATTCAACAAGGAAAAAGGATACGTGGAATTTCGAGGACTTGAAATCTATGTTCAAGGAAGTTCACATTCAGATCCCTCTCCTAGAAGCAATAGATCACACCCCTACTGTTGCTAGGCTCTTCAAGGACTACTGTACTTTGAAGTGACAACAGAAAATCAGACGATAGGCAGTATTATCTGAGGAAGCCAGCACTGTTATCTTAGCTGACTTACCACCCAAAAAGGACCCAGGCACACCACTGATTTCCTACTTTTTGTAGGATTCCCCTTTTGATAGGGTTCTTCTTGATTTGGGGTCATCCATCAACCTAACTCCCACCGCAGTATTTGATCGATTCCGATTCGACGAGTTAAAGCCCACCTCGGTTACCATATAGTTGGCTGACCGATCAGTGAAAACACCAAGGGGGTGGTTTAAAATGTGATCGTGAAAGTCCAAGGATTCTGCTTTCCAATGGAGTTTTTTGTTCTTAATATATAGGTTCCTCCTAATCTCCGTGATGCACCAATTATTCTAGGTCGCTCGTTCTTAGCAACTGCCTGCTGACGTGCCTTCATGCGTGTGTTAAGAGGTGTCGTTATAGTTGCACTTGATACGTCGGTTTTAAAAGAAGTAAACGGAGGTGAGTCCGAGTGTCGATCTCAGGGAGGCATGGAAATCGGATTTTGTTTACCACTTGTTGTCACGAAAAAGGCGGAGTTTTGCTTGCGAAAGAGACGGTTTTGAAAAGTGAGAGATAGAGAGAGTTTAGGGTTAGAAAGCTCTTGGTTTTGATCATGCACTTTAAATAGAAATTAAAATGGCAACTAAATGGAAAATAATTTCATTAAACATGCATTCATAGTTCATGATTTACAACATTAAATACATGCTTCAACAAAAGTAAGTGACAGCTTAAAAGAGAGAGAGAGAGGTAGAGAGAGAGTGGAGAGCGACGAGGCAGCCACGGCGGTGGAGGAGGCTCCGTCGGCGGCTCGTCGTCTCCGGCGATTACAAGAGTGCCTAAGACTAGCTAGGAGAGGAGTGGAGTAGTTGCAAGTGGGAGAGGATGCCTTGAATGGTGGTAGAAGGGGGTTTAAATAGAGTTAAGGGCCTCCTAGAAGAAGAATGTGCTTTAGCGACATCCAGAACGTCGCTAAAACCGCTTCCAGATACGTCGGTGAAGGCCTTCTGCCGCTGGTCAGCCACCCGCCCCCTCTCTCTCTCCAAGCGTGATCCGTGGATAATGAACGAGAGCCGTCCGATCGAAGATCGGACGACTGAGATCCTCCCGCGCCCATGCTGAGATCGCGCTTCGGGTGCGCTTGCGCGCGCGTGTTTCCGCCCGGCGTGCGCGCGCGCGTGGGCGCTCGAGCACTGTCGTCGCCCCACGTGGCGCAATCCTGACCGCTCGCTGCTGATCGGGCGGCTCAATTTCGCCGCGCCCTTTGCTCGCGCTTGATTTCCGCTCCGCGCGATTCGAACGCGCGTCGCTGCGACGCGGGCGTGCACGCTAACCGTTGCGCCACGCCCGCGCTTTGTCGCGGCGACCGCGAGCGAGCGCGCGGATCTCGGCTGTTCGATCGAAGATCAACGGCCGAGATTCGTTCTTGGCTGGCTTGAGGGCGAGCGAGCGGCGGGGGCGGGGCGACGTGGCGCGTTCTGGGCCGTTGATCTCCAGATCAACGGTCATGATTTCTTGGGCCCATTGTGGGAGCTCCGGATGTCGGATTTGGCTGATCTTGAGTCCGTTGGACTCCGTTCGTCGTCCTGAATCCATCCGTGCGGTCCGATTGCTCATCTGAGGCCTGCTTTGACAAATACTTTACACAAATGGCCATTAATACGGTTTATAAGCAATCTTGGTACTTGATGCATGCAACGCTCCTATTCTACTTTATGTTGTTCCTTTTATTCTAAAGATGGGCCATATTCAACCTAATTACTACCCCCTTGCGTGGTGTTATCATACCCCCATGCTTACTCCTTGATAGTCCCTAGCAAGGTTTATTCTAGCCTTTATTTCTTTGGAGAATTCAAGAAGTAATTGCTTAGGCACTTCGTTACTCGTCAATAAGAGGAAATATACGAAGATCTTAATCTACAAAGACTAAGCAGCGCCTGGGTGTCTTCCAAAATACAAATCGCCCAAATCCTTGCTTTGTATATATAACTATACCTATGTATACGTATATATCTATATATGTCTTTTTAGAATTTTCAAAATTCAGTGTGGGTTGGTAACTTTTTATGGCTACCCAACCCACCCAAAACTCGGTCAAAACCCTAAGTGCTAAGCATCTTGGTGCGAATGTTGTGATAGACTCACTTAATGGTAATTGAGACAGACTTCGAGTTTCTACGCCTCTAGGTGTCCGGAAAAGAAAATAAATTTTTGCCTGAAGGTGTATTTGTTCGACTGGTAGCTTTCTCCCTACGTTCATTTTACTTGGGGTCAACACAAGGATTTTCCAGTGTATATCTCCCCGGCTTGTACTACTTCCCCGCTTCGTCCTTAGGTGTTTTGGTCTTTTTTGTGCAATTATTGAGCTGGGCTCTGGACAACCGACCAATGGGTTGTTACCCACGATCACTTGCCAGCCATACTTGTGCGGTGAAGTGTGGTTTATTTTCTTTTCTTCTTTTTTTTTTTTCGTAGGTGGCATCCCAAATCTCAAATGTACCTAGAGGCAGCGAAAAAGAAATGGCCTGTGGCTGGGTTCTGGACAACCTGCCAATGGGCTGTTACCCACGACAACTTGCCAGCTATACCACCCTAGAGAGTTCATTAGCTACCCAATTTCTGTCAAAATCTCCAAGAAGTGAGTCTGTACAAAAATGTGTGTAGATGCTTAGACTCAAAGTTTTCCTGAGTTAGAGGGTGAGTTGATAAGTCGTATACTTATTACCTTATTTATTAGGTAGATTAGAATAGCTTAAAGTTACAAGGATTCGCTGCTATATTTTAATGGACACTAGGGCTGATTAAGCCTGAAGGCCTGAAAAGTCTAAGCGTTTAAGTTCTTTTTGTATTATTTCCCACTATTGACAAGTTTCTAATGCCTAAGTTTTTCTTCCTAAATTCAATTTTTTTTTTTTTAATCAATTAATTTATTCATTCAGACTGATTAATTAAGCTCAGGATTATGCAATTTACCATCCCCCCCATGCTTAAGTTGGACAATGTCCTCATTGGCAGATGCATGGATGTAGAAGGGTTCAAAAAGATAGTACCTGAGTGACGTAAACTACCAGATCAGTCTGAATCCGCTGGGTTACCTCCCAGGAAGCGCTGAGTTTAATGCCTCCAGCTGGGTGGTGCACAAACAGGAATGGCTTGGGTCAAGAAGATATGTTCAAAATTAACCAGACCCAAAATCAGAAGTCCACAGATGCGAATAAGGTTGTGGTGGAGTCCCTTTCCTAAGGGACGGGAATTCTGTAACAAATATATCATGCATGCCCGTGTCAGATCCTCTCTTAGTTTGTGGGCATGCAAACAAGTTGCTGTGGACGAACGCACCCCAAATATGACATGCCAAACACTAAAGATGTAGGTCTTATATTCATCTTGTGTCCCCATAAAATTGTAATCCATCGAAAGTGTATCAATTCTAGTGCATTCGGGTTGCGGGATCTTTATTCTTGTAGGGGAAGTAACAAAGTCCAGAGTTTCATACTGAGCCCTACAACCAAGCATGAGTCTTCTCTTCAAAGACGAATCCATCTCTTCCGCAACTATGGTTTCATTGCTCATTCCCTCCAAGCCCTTGATCTCAAGAATATTTTCTTCAACCTCCTTTGTATCAGATTCACTGTTTGGGGTTGCATTAGAGGTAGGGTCAATTTCATCCTCTAGATCATATTCTTTCTCTCGGCCCTCCTCCAAATTTGTGATGGGGATTCTAACCGATTCATAATCAATTTCTTTGAAATTGTAACTCCATTCTCCATCTCCGACGTTGGTTGCTACTCCCACCGGATTACTTGTCTTGAGCCGATTAGATTCAGATTCCAAGGTCTCGCCCCTCACCTTCTCAGTTTCCTCCTGATGTTTGTTCTCAATGCTCCCCAAATTGTGTTCCAAGGAATCCTTACTGTCCTTATCCACTGAGCTATCCAACTCCTGAGGGGTATCAATGGTGGACTGAACCAAATCAGGATGACTAGGTGTAGTCCAATTGATCATGGTAGGTCCTTGCTTTATGAATTCCATGAATGGCGTTGTATGCAACAGCTTTCTTTGGCCTTCTTCCCCCAATTGTTGGAACAACTCCAACATGGCATGTTGCCCTTTAACCAATTCTTGATTATGTCTGTGTAGTTCTAACTAGAGGTTATCAAGAATTGACATGGTGTCATTTGGTGTCCTTTGGATTTCCTCCTTGAAATCCAGGTTAAGAGAGTATGGTTGAGGTTGTGGATCAGAATCCATATTGGTGTTTAGGTTCTTGGGTGGGTCCTCTATTCTATCATGTTCAGGGTCTAGTTCTTCAAGAGGAACCATTCTCTGTTTGGTCCTACTCCAGAATAGTTGAGGTTCTAAGTCCTCCTCCCAGTCAGATTCTTCATCAGGGGACCAAATCAGAGGTTGATGATCCTGGGCTTGCCTAGATTTCTGATCATTTTCTGATTTCCATTTGTCTAGAACTCCTTCTAATCCAAAGGTCAAGTAGGCAAGGTTGTTGAATTCAGATGACCTTTCTTGGTTATTATCCTGAGATGGGTAGGGTTCTTGGTGTTCTCCTAAAGTGTAGGTCCTATCACAGTAGAGCGGGTCGGACCTAAATGAGGAGGCATCGTGAGGACAATCGAGATATGGAGCCCCATGATTTGAATCGTATCCTTGGGTGGCTATGTTGGTTGTATTCCAATAAGAAGTTCGTGCGGTTTGGTCATAGTTGGGCCAAGAGGGATATTCAAGGTTGTACCCCCAACTTGGTGGTTGGTTAGCCCAAGTAGGCTGTGGGTATGGTCCACTTGGGTTAGCATACAAATCCTGTTGGGGGTAGTTTGGGTAAGATGGATAGGTATTGAAATCCATGGTTTGGAAGAAATGGAGGGATGTGGGAAGAACAGATGCGAGAGAGTTGTGTCCTCAACCAAGCAAACAAGCCTAGTCCTTATGGTGTATTCCTTAGATGACCTAGAAATCTCACAAAGGTTGATTAAGTTCGTAAGCACTGGACTCCCCTTCCCGAGGTTAATCTGGCCAGGTTGATTACGAGGGGATTGCAGGGAAGGTTCTTCCTTTGGCTTGCGCCTTTGGTTCCATAGACCCCACAACCGCGGTCGTTTGACACTGCCCCGTAGCCTAGTCACCAGATTCTACCAAGGGAATGAAAGCCAAGTGCCTAGCAAACAAAACCTTGCCTTTTGAGACTTAACTCAGTCCTGCCTAGGGCACGTCTACTCAGTTTTAAAGGGTTAGGATAGTGCTTGTGCTTAGGGTGATGTGATGAGGCGTTTATTGGGGTGGTGCCTCTTAATTTTCCACTTTCAAAGTGTGTGCTTCTAGCAAAACATGGTTTTCAAGCAAGGATTTTTAAGGTGTGGTGTCTTTTAGTATTTTATCCTTACTTTAGTGCTTTTTAGGGTTGACGTGTCTTAATGTTTTCAACCAAGTTTCAGTGGGCACGTCAAGTTCTGCACACAATTTGATGAAAGTAGATTTCCTTTTTCTTCTGTAGAGGCTCTAAAACCCTAGTGTACTCATGCTAATGATCATGCAGCTTCTATTAGATGAGTCAGTTTTAGGGTTGAGTGGTGCGGCCCAGGTCAACTCATGGTGGCTTCACAAACACCACTCAAGAAAGAAAAGAACACTCCAAGAATTTATTCAGCATATTAGAGTGTACATTTTTTTGTAGGGTGATGTGTTAAGAATGTGGGTCAAGCAATCATTCACCACGGCAATTTTTTTAGTTTTTTACAATTTTTTTTTTAGCTTTTTCACGCAAGCAAACAATGAGAGACAGGTTACTCACTATCGATCCTCGAGGCTCCTACTCCCTTGCTACCGTCGTGGAATGCGTCGCTTCGCCATCCATGCGTCGAATTCCTGCAACCATCAAGTAAAAAGGAAAATAGGGCATTAGACGATGTGAGAATGAGTGTGGAATGGAGGTGATAAAACAAATCCGTTGCCTCCCCGACAACGGCGCCAAAAACTGATGTGCCTTCGTGCGTGTGTGTTAAGAGGTGTCGTTATAGTTGCACTTGATACGTCGATTTTAAAAGAAGTAAACGGAGGTGAGTCCGAGTGTCGATCTCAGGGAGGCGTGGAAATCGGATTTTGTTTACCACTTGTTGTCACGAAAAAGGCGGAGTTTTGCTTGCGAAAGAGACGGTTTTGAAAAGCGAGAGATAGAGAGAGAGTTTATGGTTAGAAAGCGCTTGGTTTTGATCATGCACTTTAAACAGAAATTAAAATGGCAACTAAATGGAAAATAATTTCATTAAACATGCATTCATAGTTCATGATTTACAACATTAAATACATGCTTCAACAAAAGTAAGTGACAGCTTAAAAGAGAGAGAGAGGTATAGAGAGAGTGGAGAGCGACGAGGCAGCCACGGCGGTGGAGGAGGCTCCGTCGGCGGCTCGTCATCTCTTGCGATTACAAGAGTGCCTAAGACTAGCTAGGAGAGGAGTGGAGTAGTTGCAAGTGGGAGAGGATGCCTTGAATGGTGGTAGAAGGGGGTTTAAATAGAGTTAAGGGCCTCCTAGAAGAAGAATGTGCTTTAGCGACATCCAGAACGTCGCTAAAACCGCTTCCAGATACGTCGGTGAAGGCCTTCTGCCGCCGGTCAGCCACCCGCCCCCTCTCTCTCTCCAAGCGCGATCCGTGGATGATGAACGAGAGCTGAGATCCTCCCGCTCCCGTGCTGAGATCCTCCCGCTCCCGTGCTGAGATCGCGCTTCGGGCGCGCGTGCGCGCGCGCGTTTCCGCCCGGCGTGTGTGCGCGCGTGGGCGCTCGGGCACTGTCGTCGCGCCGTGTGGCGCAATCCTGACCGCCCACTACTGATCGGGCGGCTCAATTTCGCCGCGCCCTTCGCTCGCGCTTGATTTCCGCTCCGAGCGATTCGAACGCGCGTCGCTGCGACGCGGGCGTGCGCGCTAACCGTTGCACCACGCTCGCGCTTTGTCGCGGCGACCGCAGGCGAGCACGCGGATCTCGACCGTTCGATCGAAGATCAACAGTCGAGATTCATTCTTGGCTGGCTTGAGCGCGAGCGAGCGGCGGGGGCGGGGCGACGTGGCGCGTTCTGGGCCGTTGATCTCCAGATCAACGGTCATGATTTCTTGGGCCCATTGTGGGAGCTCCGGATGTCGGATTTGGCTGATATTGAGTCCGTTGGACTCCGTTCGTCGTCCTGAATCCATCCGTGTGGTCTGATTGCTCATCTGAGGCCTGCTTTGACAAATACTTTACACAAATGGCCATTAATACGGTTTATAAGCAATCTTGGTACTTGATGCATGCAACGCTCCTATTCTACTTTATGTTGTTCCTTTTATTCTAAAGATGGGCCATATTCAACCTAATTACTACCACCTTGCGTGGTGTTATCACCTGCGCAAACATCGACTGTGCATCGGGGTTCATGGAGATTTCCCTAGGGAACGAAAAGCTTAGACTGGACATTTTCAGGGCATCAAAGAAATTCAATTGAGATCTAATCAAGGAGGATGGTGAAGATTAAGATTCAGCTTTCTGTGGGAACATTGGAATCCTTTGCAGTGACCCAATGGCACATTCATCTTCACTATCGGGGGTCTTAGATCGCGGTCCACTGGGGACTGAGACTAATGACATACACATTTCATCCCATGGATCGGGTTGTCATGGGTGTTCATCTGTTCCCAAGACCCCTGATCCTAACTATCTTGTCCCATCTAGCACTGATATCTTAAGACAAGATTACATGACCACTGTAGATAGATTTTCCATTAGTCAGGATCAGCAGATTTTCGTTGTTGCTTCCTCTCCTCCCCTGCATAAACCTTCTCCCTACCATCCACTATTAGAGTTACAACCCTTACCTGATTCGCTCAAGTATGTGTTTCTAGGAGCAAGTGAGATGTATCTCATGATTATCAATTCTCACTTGACTCCAGACCAGGAATACCAGTTGATCTTCATTCTACAAGCACATAAGGCAGCTATCAGGTGGGGCATTGCTGATCTCTATGGGATTCGCCCCTCATATTGCACTCACCATATCTACACTAATGAATGGGTGAGACCGTCGAGACAACCTTAGAGGTGCCTAAATCCAAATATGTTGGAGGTTGTCAAGAAGGAGATCATTAAATGGCTAGACGCAGGCATTATCTATCCAATTTCCGACAGCTAGTGGGTGAGTCCCATTCAGATTGTGCCTAAAAAGGCATGACTCACTGTGATAAAAAATGAAATATGCGAATCCATCCCGACCCACACCACAACTTCTTGGCAGGTTTGCATTGATTACAGGAAGCTAAACTCAGCTGCTAAAAAGGATCATTTTCCTTTACCCTTTATTGATCATATTTTAGAATGGTTGGTCGAGCGAAGTTTCTTCTACTTTCTGGATGGATACTCCAGGTACAATCAAGTAGCGATCAACCCAGAAGATCAAGACAAGATGACTTTTACCTGTCCCTTCGGAACATTCACTTTTAAGTAGATACGCTTCGGCCTCTGCACCGCACCAACTACTTTTCAGCGATGCATGATGGCCATCTTTTCAGACATGATCAAGGAATGCGTAGAAGTGTTCATGGACAACTTCTCCATGTTTAGGGACGATTTTTAATCTTGTCTTATAACCACACAAAGATCCTAAGGATATGTATAGAAGCTAACCTCATACTTTCATGGGAAAAGCCATTTTATGGTGAGGGATGGCATCGTACTAGGTCACAAGATCTCATCTAATGGACTCGAGATCGACCGATCTAAGTCCAAAATCATTTCATGATTATCTGCTAATGGGAACACCATCATGAGACCTAATTAGTTCATTTTGACCCAATGAAGAGAATAAAAGCTCCTACATAACCAACTGGAGGTCCTAATTCATTGCATAACCTTTCTAAGAGAAGAGAAAGAAATAAGGGGTAAAACTGTAATTTTCCCATTGCAGTACAACAACGGGTTTTCTCAAGAGCTAAACACAGGTCAAATGGTCTTAACAAGGTAATAAGTGGGTTGAATCAGACAGAAAAGGGTTCATGTGAGTTCTGGGAATTAAATGACTTCTTGTAACCCTAAAACAAACTCGCTTGATTAAACAAGGTTCTGGTCAGGATAAAATTCACCTAAACCCTCTAAAAATCATATAAAAATATTCTCTAAGGTTTAGAAATTTCAATTTGGCCATTGGAACCTATTTTGACCTAGAATGGGGCCTCAGACATATATTTGCCCTTAATTGAGTTTTTACATAAATTATCTTGTCAAGTGTGGTCAAACCCAAAATCCAACTTCACCATTGGATTCCTTAGGTCTATATTAGGTTTGTACCAAAATTTGGACCTAAGGGGAACTCATCTTGACTTACTTTGCAAATAGGTCCAACCTGATTACATTTCTACCCCTATCTTTTAAAAACCCTTGCATTTGACCCCCTATCTTCTTCATTATTCATTGCAATTAGGTCCCTCTACCATTATAGCAGAGGAATCCTACTCTGGTGAGCTTTAGAAGGCGATTTCTCCCTGATTTCTCAGAGAATCCCCTTCAAAATTGAAAGGGAGATTCTATAAGAAATCCACTCTAATGTGAACCTAATTTGAGGCCCTACTTGGTACCCAATCTCTCATGTGAACGCATAAGAGATTTGGGTCTCTTTCGAGTTGCCATCGCCGACAAACCTACCTTGCTTGGAAGCTTGGCTACAAGCTTCCAAGCACAAAATCGACTTCCAAAGAGCTATTTAAAGAGCCCCAGTACAACCGCATCTCTTAAGCTTGAAATCAGCCAGAGAACCCCTTAAATTCATCTCTCCTCTTCCGGCCGACTCGCTCATCAAGCTCTGGTGACCTCTCCTACTCTCCCTCATCGCATACTCACAATACCGGTGGCAGGCTCTTCTCCCTCACGTTCGTCTACATCGCGCAGCACCCGCCAATGCCCCTGCATCGCCTTCACCCTCGCTGACCATCCTCCCTGAGCACCTTCATCTCAGACGTCGGCAATACGCACCAAATGCCATCTCCATCTCCCTTTTTCCTCTTCACCTCCTAGATAAGTTCCTCTCACCCTCTACTCCCTTTCCCCCTTCTTTATTTCCTCAACCGACTACTGCTGCACTCCACCACCATCACCTCCATCTTTGGCCACCAACTCCGGCGAGTTCGCTCCACCACCACAGACCACCTCCCTCCTCGCCGACTAGTCCATAAGCATTGCCTCGATCCCCTGATCATAACCCCCCACTCATATCACTCCGCCACTCACCCAAACATACAGTTGCAGTGTGACCTAGGTACGTTCACTCAGGCGTTCCCATGTCACGTCGACCACCCCTGCACACTCGTCGTGCCTTGGCGAAGCACCCTGAGAGTTTTAACGTGGCCGCGAGGCCGTTGTAGTGATTTCAGGTCCAGAAGCCCTCCACCATTGAAGTAGAGCTTGAAGCTTACTTGTAGCGAGCTCCAAACCGTGACAGCCCTAAGCTCATGTCCCAGGTTGCATGGAAAGTCTTCGCAAACAACTCTAGGCATTCATTGAAGCCAAGAGTCATAGCAGCTGTTGTAATCGAAGAGAGCTTCTCTGTCACAGGTGCGCATGAGGTAGGTGGGAAGATAGTCCCACCTCGAAACTGGAAGGAGCGCCGCACTGGCATAAATTATTTTCTTGCCATAGGCTCTTTGCCTCCAACTCACGAGGTGAGGTCCCTCTTACCCGACCCGACCACCTCGTCCGTGACCACACCCTGCGGACCTAGTAGACCTGACCAGACAAGCACACCTCGCCCACCACCACACGCCGGTGAGCCTAGTCCCAAGCGCGTACCCGACCCGATTACTCAAAAAGCATGGCTCTGGGAGAGTAGAACCTAAGAAAGAAAAGAGAGAAGAGAGTTTGCGTAGGGAGGGGGTAGGTTTTGCTCTACAGGTCGAAGAGGAGAAGAAGAGAAGCTAAGGAAGAAGAAGGAGAAGGCAAGGAAGCAAAGAAGGTAGAAGTCAGAAGAGAAGGAAGAAGCTAAAGGAAGAAAAGAAAGCAAGGCAAAGGAAGAAGGAAAGGCAACTGGCAGTGAGGGAAAGAAGAAAGCCAAAGAAGAAGAGGAAGGTAGAAGAAGCAGAAGGAAAGGCTAAGCTGAAGATAAGAAAAGCTAAGGCAAAATCAAAAGAAAGAAGGAGAAGCCAGAGAATAGAGAAGGAAGATAAAGAAGAAGAGAAAGAAAGAAGAAGAAGACTAAAGTCAAAGGCAGCTGACAGAGAAAGAGTAGAAGAAAGAGAAGCCAAAGAACCGAGAAGAAGGAAGATAAAGAAGAAGAGAAAGAAAGAAGAGGATTGAAGCCAAAGGCAGCCAGCAGAAGAAGCACTATAGCATTATCATTTTAAGACGACTGATTCACAAATCAGACGTCCAATTTTTACTTTCATTCATATACATTGGTTTCTTTAGTATTTTGTGCTCTACATTTGCTTCTATCTTTTTGCACTATGACATTGATATTATTGCATATTCTTTTAAATTCTAAGTTGTGATCTTGATTTCTAAACCCCAATTTGCTCCCTGTTTCGACCTAGGACTTTAAAATTCGAGTAATAAAATTGTATTCGCTTTGAACGCTTTTTCAACTATATTACAACGTGATATTCTTAAATACTAATTCAATGTCACAAACACTTGCACCTAGCTCGGTCAGGCAAATCAAATCGTTCTTAGGGCATGTTAGATTTTATCGAAGATTCATTCGAGATTTCTCAAAAATTGCTCATCCATTAACGAATCTTCTGGTAACCAACACTCCCTTTGATTTTGACTCCTCGTGTCTCAGCGCTTTCGAGACCTTGCGAAGCACTATTTCAAGTGCACCTATTCTCCAACCTCCCAACTAGTCTCTCGACTTCGAGATGATGTGTGACACCTCCAACTTCGCTGTTAGAGCCATTTTTGGCCAGCATTAGGAGCGCCATTCATTCTTAATATACTATGCTAGAAAAATGCTGAATGAGGCTCAGCGTAACTATACAGTCACTGAGAAAGAATTGCTAACTGTGGTATTCGGGTTGTAGAAATTAAGGTCATACTTACTCGGGTCCAGAGTATTATCTACACTGACCATTCATCCCTTCGGCATTTGTTGGCAAAGAAGGATGCCAAACCCCGCCTTATCAAATGGATCCTTCTTTTGCAGGAGTTTGATGTCGAAATCCGCAACAAAGCCAGAGCCCATAATGCTGTGGTGGATCACTTGTCTCTGCTAGACCCAGACTATATTCCGTATTCCCTGCCAATATCAGATCGATTTCCAGATGAGTTTCTATTGTCCATCAACTCTGTTGAGTTTCCTTGGTATGCTGATATAGCTAAAACTCAAATTTATCTCAGAGGCTAAATTCTATTTTTGGGATGACCCACTGCTCTTTCGCATTGGGGCTGATCAGATCATCCATAGATGCATCCCTGATTCAGAAATCTCTAGTGTGCTATCCTTCTGCCATAGCGATGCTTGTGGGGGTCATTTCTCGGGCCAAAAGACCACTGCAAAGATTTTGCAGTCGGGATTTTTCTGGCCAACCATTTTCAAAGATACACACGAGTTTGCCAAATGTTGTAAGTGATGCCAGTCAATCGGTTCTATGACTCGGAGAGACATGATGCCTCTCCAATCTATTTTAATCATAGAAGTGTTCGATGTTTGGGGCATCGATTTTACGGGCCCCTTCCCAAACTCGCATGGCTTTGAGTACATACTCCTCACAGTAGACTGTCTCAAAGTGGGTAGAAGCTATCATGGCAAGACGAGCTGATCATAAGACTGTTATATCCTTCATCTGGGAATTCATTTTTGCAAGACTTGGAGTTCCCCGCACCCTGATAAGCGATGGGGGTAGTCACTTCATCCATGCCCATTTTAGGTCATTATCGAAGAAATACGAGATGCAGCACCACATTGCTACCCCGTATCACCCACATACCAATGGGCAGGCTGAAGTATATAACCGTCAAATCAAGCTTCCTTCAAATGACGGTTAGACCAGATAGGAAGGATTGGTCTGATTGATTGATTGATGCACTATGGGCATATTCGACCACGTACAAGGCCCTGCTCGGAATGTCGCCATACCGCATGGTGTATGGAAAGGCCTGTCACCTTCCTATGGAGCTGGAGCACCATGCCTTTTGGGCAGTGCAGAAGTGTAATTTTAACCTCAAGGATAGAGGTTATGAAAGGAAGCTCCAGCTCAGTGAGTTAAAGGAGATTAGGCAAGAAGCTTACGATAATGCAAAAATATACAAAGACAAGGCGAAGGCTTTCCATGATCGACACATCTGGAGGAAGGAGTTCACACCTAACCAGCAAGTCTGGTTATTTGATTCTCGACTCAAATTCTTTGTGGGAAAACTCAAGTCCAAGTGGACTGGGCCTTATCTGGTGATCCACCCGCATCCTAACAGGGCGGTCCAAATTATGGACCTGAAATCTGGGTAGATTTTTACAGTTAATGGCCAGTGCCTCAAACCATTTTTAGCCCAAGAACCTCCACCTGCTAACGAAATGATACATCTTCTTGAGGATGTGTGACAACATGTTGCCCAGCTAGAGGAGTTAAACTTAGCACGTATACATATTTACATATCATATATACATAGCATATTTCATTTTTGCATATTGTTTTGCATATAGTGTGTAGCATTGCAGTGTTGGCATGAGCTGAATGACAACTCAGAAGCAGTCCCAGGTGATATCTATCTACATACACCCTACCTTATTCCAATTTCTTTTATTCATGCATGAGGACATGCACACACTTAGGCATGGGGGGGTAGTCCATAAAAACTGAAAATTTTCTGCCAACAATTGGGGGATTAGATTATTTTATCAAGAGGTTTTATTAAAGATTCCCAAGCTTAGAATCCAGTATAACCTCACACCTAAATGTAGAATTTGCAATGGATCCACTGTGAAAACCGATAGACATCTCTAGTTTGTCGAGAAGAAGCATCGCTTCTTCTCTTGAACCCTTGGACAACAATCAAGGAGTCAGGTGAACTATCTTCTAGTAGCTCTACCAAAACATATGTGAGGTGAGAGCAGAGAGTCTACTGGTGCTCTAAGGCTAGTATAAGAATTCTGGATAATTGAATAATAACACTCAGAGTTGGCCATAGTTCTCGCTCTCAGTTCTTGCATACTAATTCTATGAGAAATTCCATACAAGAGCCACCAAATAAGGCAAAAACATAGATAGTGGGTTCTGATAAAACTAGGACTTAGGTGGATGGTTGTGACCGTCCTCTGTGGAATCCTCTACTGAAGGAGGGTACTGATGTCAAGGTCAGAAATACACTGTCCTATCCGTTCCCTACTTAATGCCGAGAGTAGGCACTTCCACCAAATAAGCCACTCGAGATCCTCTTGTTTATCCCCAAAAATCCTAAATAATGCCTCCTGAATAAAAGTATGTATGTCGTGTTGCATTGTTGTGTTATGTTATGTTGGTAATGGCATTGTGCCAATTGATATGAATAAAAAAAAGCATACAAAAGAGGTATTTGCTTGAAAAAAAAAAGTAGAAAGAAAAAAAAAAAGTGTGACCACCTCCACAAACCACCAAATATAGCCTTAACCTGCTTTTTTAGTATTTCTGACCACCTGAATACAAGTTGAGGGCTTCTGACTTAGTCGTAGGGTTATCAAAACCTAATTAAAGTGTGATGTCATGAGAGACCACCAAATACATTTGCAAATCTGGTGAGATGTGAGCTCAGGACGAAAAAGAAAAAAAGAAAAGAAAAGAGAGAGAGAGAGAAAGAGAGAAAAGAAACAGTACAAAAGATTAAAGAGAGCACAATTTTCCAGCCTCTCTCTTAGTTGATTTATTCAATAATCTGCAAATCTAGACTCTAAGATATGTTGGAACTTTGTTCCACATCTTGTTTTGGTGATAACAAAATTATTATGGATTAATGTTTGCAAGTGAGTTCTTTCAGATTTAGGTGAAGATCAAGGCAAACAGGAAATGATAGAGGCTTGATGAAAAGAAGAAGATCACGATAAGGAGGCAAGATGACAAGGAAGAATCAAGGAGGAGAAAATCATCTTCGACCTTTAATTTCTTTAGTTTAGATTTTATATTTATAGATTGTATATGCCTCTTAACAAAGAATCATAACTTAGATCGTAAAATCAATTAGAGATAACTTAGGATTTATATTGCGAACATTTTCAAAGTACGTAACGAATTAAAACAATTAAAATAGGTACTTGTAAGCAAGTACCAGTACTGTTCATCAGTACTGGTATTTGCAAGGCACAGGTTTGAGAATTCATCTCAAACTGTGAACAAGTACCGGTATCAACCATGAGTACTGATACATGTTGGCCACAGGTTGAAGCCCTATTTTTGGTCTGAAACTTACAAGTACCGGTACCTATGATGGGTACCGGTACAGGTAGGTTACTGTGCCCAAGGAATTTCAAACCTGCGAGTCACAAGTACTGGTACTAATGATGAGTACTAGTACCAGGACTCGAGTACCAGTACCAGGACTCATGTACTGGTGGCAGTGAGCTACTAGTACTGGTACAAGTACTTTAGTACCGATACCTACTAGCCATTGCTTCAAAACAGAATGGCTAGAAAATTTACTTTGTCAATGTGAACGTTGGGAATTAAATCCCAACGTCTAGTAGATGAATTCATGAGATCCTAAACTCTATAAAATGACCCTAGGACTCTTTGTTTGTACACTTGAGATACAAGAGAAATAGAGAAGAAGCTTGTCATTTACTCTTTCTACACTTTTGCAAACACTTCAACGTGATTTCTTCGCGCATTGTCAAGGCATTCACGCCTATTCTAGGCTCTCAGATCGGTAACTTTATATGTACATTTGTTGAGAGGCTTAGGAACTTAGTTGTAAGATCTTTCTTTCTTACACTTGTATTTCATTTGTTCTTGAGCATTTTCTCGTTGGGTTGTAACAAACCCGCTATTGTACTTGGGTTGAGGTAACCCGTTAATTAACTCGGTTAGTAAATTGATTTCCTTGGGGTTGAGGGAATCGGGTTAAAAACCCTAAGCTGGGAAGCTTAGGTAGTGGAGTACCCAAGGGAGGGGAACCACTATACATTTTGTGTCCTTTTGTGGTTTGAATTGATTGTGCAAATCTTTCTTGTTATTACTAATATTATTCTTGAGTGTTTGTGTGCATAGCCATATATATTTCATATCTTTAGATCCTATAAGATACTAGTCTCTATGTAGCACCAGAAGAAAGTGAGCCACCAAATACAAATCCAGTTAACTCAGACGTCTTCTACCTAAGGCAAGAGCTGAGGCTAAAATCAGAGAATATTTTATGTCCCCGAGAGAAGAGATTTGCCTATCCCAATAGAATCTTACTAGGGGTCAAGTACAAGCTTTAAATGTATATTGACTCTTCACTTGGATCCGTTGCAGAAGCTACAACATTACATGTTCATGGTTATCTGGATTCTGAATTTTTGGATGAAACCAAAAGAAATAAACCTTTAGTTAAACTCTTGATAAAATGCATTTAGTCTTGCACTTGCTAGGGACTAGCAAGATTTAGGCATGGGGAAAGATTGCACAGCAATCATAGGCCCTAATTCGCCTGAATTAAGTTAGAACCTAGCTTAACATGGCCATTATGCATGCATACGTATCGCAATTTGCATCCTAGAGGATTTATATGTTTTATACATAATAATGTGCTATTTGAGAGGTATTACTCATTACAAGTAATTCAGGGCTGCGGATGACTAATCCACCCTTATGAAACTGTTTGGAACAATGATGAGAGTCCAACGCTTCCAAGATCATATCAATCAGAATCCGGTAGCACCCTATGGAGTTTGTAGAAGAGCAAAAGCCAAGGGACAAATTGAAGAATATCTAGACCTCAGATGACAAATCCAACCTTATAGATGGATCCAGATCGATGTTCACAGTTCAACGATGTAAAAATCAACTCAATCAGAGGCCCACATCTTCAGATACAAGGAGAAGAAGATGGACGACCACGATGGTGCCACGTGGTGCCATCATAGCCGCCCCCTCGCCATGCCCTAGCCTCTAAAGATCATCCTTCACACGTTGTGGGCCATTGGATCTCCATCCAATGCCCACGAATGCACCATGTCGCCCCCCTTCAGCCTCTTCATCTAGCGAGGACGGGATCTCAACCATTGGATTTCCATCCAACGGCTGAGGGCGCCTGCACACGAAATGGCAATTGCAACAACTCGCGCGTGTAGCACAGTGGAAAGCATGCTTAACAACCACGTGAGATGTGGGTTCGAGTCGCGATGTGGGACTTGGTCATGTGTGGAACAAATTCGACCGAAGGATCTTCATTGAGTGGTGATAGAGGCAGCAACGTGGCACACGTGGATGCGAGGGAGACGCAAGCACGTGTGATGATCCGCACTTTAGGAAACGAAGGTGCAATGGCGAGGCGTTCTTAGCCATCTGATCGTAAGATCGAACGACTAAGAAGATTGGGCATGTTTGGAGACCGAGCAAGGAGCGCGCGAAGGCAGAAGCATGTGCGAGAGAGAGGAGGCCATGCAATCAAAATCCAAGGGCACACGTTGTGCCACGTGTCAGCTCCATATTGAATCCGCAAATGTACAAGGATTTAGAGGGTATTTTTAGGCTTAATCAAGTCCGTTGATCTCCCGATCAATGGATCTGATTAACCTAAGGCTATTGCACAAAATTAAGGGCTCCAATGCCCTAAACACTGTTCACAACAACTACAAAAAGAGGCCTAAGGGTTCAACGAAGGCATCAAAGAGAATTTCCTTCTTCCTCCTTCTACAGCTCCTCTACCTTCTTCTTCTTCCTGTCTTCTCTACCTCCGTCTTTGCATCTTCTTCCGAAGCGTTCGTTGAACCACCTCGGCGGATCATCGTTACTCTCCTCAACCCCTCCAGAAGGCCACCACGAACCACCTGTGGTGCCCTTGTTCTGTTACAATAGTAGTTTGTTTATATTATGTTTTATTCAAATGCATGTATCCAATTCATGTTCAATCTCTCCTTGTGATGTAAATATTGTGATTGATTGTTCCTTCTACTTAGTTTTTATATTTGAAACAAACGCATGAAAGCAAAAGCGCTTTCTGGGTCCATGTGATCGACCGGGACTCACCAATTCTGATAATTTATTTGTCGAGACGTATTTCACGCTATACTACAACTCATTTATCTTTTATGCGATCTACACCCTGAACAACTATACGAATCTGATCAGGACGACGATTAGAGTCCAACGCCTCTGAAATCGCCTTGATCGGAGTCTCGTAGCACCATATGCAGTTTGAGGAAGATCAATGGCCAAGGGACTAGGTGATGTAATTCGAAGCTTCAAACAATAAATCAGACCATGCAGATGGATTCAAGTCAACGATCGCAGCCTAAACCTAATTTTAATTCATGAAGCACACCTCATCATTTTAGCATCGTTGCTAGAGAGGCAATGCTCTTTCATTTTTTTCATGTTTTCACTCATTACTTACATATTTTTCTAAGCTATATTTCTTCTTCGATTTATTGTCTTACAAGAACCCGATCAAGGAGCCAAAGGCGATAGATTGGAGTAAAGTGTGGGTAGAGACATTTGTAAGTTTATCCCCCACCACCCCCACCCTAATATCCATTTCGCCACACTTATAACTCAAACTCAAATCAACCTAGGTGCTTTTATAAACCCTAGGATAAATCAAATTGTTTGATTGTCACTTAACCTCACCTCACCCACTCACATATATTAAAAAAAAATAAAAAAATACTCTTCTCTTGTGAGATTTAACTGAAAGCTACACACTTAACAGCCACAACTTCTCACCTTAAGGTGCACCACTTCACATTGATTCTACCACTTAACCAGAATATGACCTGTGGATCCGGTACACTCTAACTCAACACACCAATAAGTGAGTAGAAAATTTGACTAGGTTAAGACTTTTTGTGTGCCTTAACTAAGTGGTGCAACAGGCCAATTGATTGTGTTGTTTGGGCCACACCACTCAAATTCAAATTGATTCATCAAGTAACTTGCTACTTAGGGTTGATTTTTAGGACTGAACCAGGCACTCCACATTTTATTTCTGATTTTTAAAGGAATATATCTACACCAGTGTTCTCAAAACTTGGAGTGTTCTACTAAACCTGATTGAACGAACCTAAAGATTAAACCCTAAAAGCTACTAAACAAGGTTAAACCCTAAAAGCACATCATCAAATAACCTTGTTTGCAAACCCTGGTTGTGCACACACACACATTTGAATTGATCATTAAGGGCACAACCCATCTAAAGGGCCCATCACATTCCAAGAGTACAATCATCCCAAGCCTAATTAAAACTGAGTAAACGTTGGCCTTAAGGATTGATTCACTCTTTGGGGCTTAGATTGAGATTTTTTTTCGATTAATCTCTTTCTACTAGTCCATCTGATGTCTAGCTAGGGGAGTAGCATCAAACGACCGTGGTTGGGGGATACACTAGGAACTGGAGGTGCAAGCCAAAGGAAGAACCTTCTCCCTAGCCCCTCCCTCTAACTAGTTGGATTGACTGGATAGAAGTAGACCAAATCATTTATAATCTCAAGATGAGTCCTAGGAGTCTGTAGGTCTTTAGGCTAACCCACCAAGGACAGGGTTGATTGCTTGTATTGCAGGGCTTCTTTCTTTCTTCTGATATCCCCTCTTATTCTACCATGTACCCTTCCACATCCTACACTCATTTCCCATCCTACCCTCCTACCACCACTATCCCAACTCGACTTATAATTACCCATCCACTAACTGGGATAACTTTGATTGGGGATATGATATCGGACCTCAGTGTCCAAGGCCTAACCCTAGACAACAAGACTATGATTACTATCCTTCCCAGAGCTACAATGATTATAGATCTCCATCCTTTGATGATCAAACCAACTCGATCTACAATCAGGAAGGATATGATGATTATAACACTTACCCTCCCCAGTATTCCACTAAATATAGGTCGACACCATTCTTTGAACAACTTGAAATGACCTACTATCAAGGAGGGACCTGAGAACCTCAATATCTTGACTCTAGATTTAACCCAAACCCACCCAAACCTGAATCGAACAATTTGATTCAGGAGAACCAGGTCCAAGACAAGGTGTTGGCTAACTTAAGGAACACCATCCAATCTTTAGAAGCTCAGCCAATACCATGCACTGAAGCATTGGAGCCTATGATCAAAATGATTGACGAACTTAATAGTTCTCTATTGGATTTGCTCCAAAATGTTAGGGATAGGGGCCTGGGTGAGTTTCAACTTGGGAAATTGTCGAGGTTGAGGATGAAATTCGTGGTTGCCTTAGTCCAATCTTGGGATGATTCCCAGGATGAACCCCCTTCAAAAGAGCCAATGTCTGAACACGCTCAGGCACCTATCGGGGGGGATACATGTTCTGAGACCGGAGATGACCAGGTTGAGCTAGAGCAACCCATTGAGGATGAACTGATTGATTCACCCGAGATCCTTGAGCCAGGGAACGAAGGAAAACATGTCTCCTTGCGTCATGAATTGACATATGATTTTAAGACGTATAAAAATGTGGATCAAGAATTCTTTGACTCTGAGGGTGAAGAATCTCTTAGTGAAGTCTCACTTGAGCATAAGGAAGATAATTTTAGTGAGACAAACGAGCCTGAGGAATCTGATGAACCATTTAACAGCCTGATAATAGAGGAATTTGATTCGGTTGGGGTTAACTTGGAGGATCCAAATCCCGATGATTCAATTAGTAGCCCCATTCCTCAAGCACACCCCGAAGGGATTGATTTTGATTTCGAAATCACTAGACCCAAGTCAATCCTGATTCAGCCACAATTGTTGGACTTGGGTATTTTAGATGGGGTGTACAACGATCTGGAGGTCCCAGAAACCTTGATCTTAGAGGATATGAAGCTGAAAATAAACATCTGGGAAGCTACTTCTGAGGGAACAATGATTTTGGATCTAAAGGTACCCATTGACCTAAAACCACCTACTTAACACCAGGACCCTTATGATATCTTTCACGTGCAACCCAAGCTCAGAATCATTGATTATATATTTAAGTTGAAATCTAAAAGGACATCCGAACCTATTGAACCATCTCTACACATTGTCTGACACTTTGGTCTTGGGTTGCATACTACAAAACTGCAGGCCCGGCCCTGCAAGCTCAACAATCTTCGATTTTGGGTGATTTTCACCCAAAACCTGAGAACCACTAGACCTTGGGGCATGGGTCTGCACCATAATCTAGTCCACATTTGTGGACACCTACTGGCATGTCCTGTGATCAATATTTTTATTTTGATTCTGACCTGCACTTGTGAATTCCTAATTTCTTCTTTGTATGTATATTATGCCTAGCTGAAGGCATTAAACTTAGCATGTGTGTATACTCTCTTCTCTCTATGGAGTTGACCAGGTTGTCACGAAATTTAGGTGATATTCTGTTTACTCCACCCTTTTCATGTCTTTATTTTTACAATGAGGACATTGCATCATTTAGGCATGGGGGGGTGGATAATTAATTCCTGAAATCATTTTGCTAACTTTGTAGAATTTCTTTTAGTTTCTTAAAAAAATGAATGAAAATTCAAAAAGATAAAAAGAAAATAGAATTAGGAGAAGAGAACTTAGGCATTAGGTGTTATTAACTTTAGGAAATGATACGAGCGGACCTAAGCACTTAGACTCTTCAGGTCTTCGAGCTTAATTAGCCCGGGTGTCCACTTGAATGTGGACTTAGTCTCGAGTCCTCACCAAGTAATTATATTTTAAATTGGTCAATAAATTGGGGTCATAAGTATACGACTTATTAACCCACCCTCTGATTTGAGGGGATTTTAAGCCTAACAATCTACACACTGTTTACACTGACTCACTTTTTGGCGGTTTCTTCGAAAATGAGGTAGCTAATGAACCGTCTAGGGTGGTATGGCTGGCAAGTTGTCGGTGGTAACAACTCATCGGTCGATTGTCCAGAGCCCAGCCACACAACCATTCTCTTCCTGATGCCTTTAGGTAAATCTTAGATCAGGGAAGCCACCTACTTAGCAAAAAAAATAGAGAGAGAGAAAAGAAATACCTAGAATAAAAAGAAAAAAAAAGAAAAAGGAGAAAATAAAAATAAATAAATAAAACCACACTTCACCACCGCATGAGTATGGTTGATAAGTTGCCATGGGTAACAGCCTATTGGCCGGTTGTCCAGAACCCAGCTCATAAAAATGCATAAATAATTCCTAAAACACATAAGGAAGAAGCGGGGAAGTAGAATAAACCGGGGAGATATCCACTGGGTTCGACCATGTGTTGACCCCATAAAAAAATAAAAAAAGTAGGGAGAAAGCTATAGATTGAAAAGATAAACCTCTAGGCAGAAATCTTTAAGGTCACCTAGGGTCGTAGAAATCCAAAGTCCATTTTAACAGCCGCCTAGTGAGTCTATCACCCTTTCACGAGATGCTTAGCACTTAGAGTCATTTTTAAGCCTTGGGCGGGTCGAGTAGTTATAAAAAGTTATCCCGAAACTCTCAAACTCCAAAAGTCCAAAAAATGTAGAAAGAAGAAAAACAAAAAAATGTATCTTCCCTTTTCAAATAAGGAGAGAACTTGGGCAATCTCCATTCTGGCAGACACCCGGGTACTGTTGAGTTTTCATAGTTTAGGATCTTAGTTAAAATTTTCTATTGTTAATAAACAACTTAGACCTAAGTGATCAAGTCCAAATTCTATTTTTATACATAGCATGAAGTTTAATTTTGCTAGGGACTAGCAAAAGATAGGCATGGGGGTATGATGTAGACACATCCATTTAGGTTGAAATGTCTATTTATGCATGTTCCTAGGCTTAGATTTGCATTCCATTTTATAAATATTGCATAGCATGCATCATTCTACATTTAGAGTAGTTGTGTATATTTTATGTTAATTGCATCCTTTTTGTGGTCAAGAGAGGAGATTTATTTCAGAGCCTTAGATAGATGGTTCAACCATACGAATCTGATTAGGACGACAATCGGAGTCCAACTCCTCCGAATCGCCTTGATCGGAGTCCCATAGCACCATATGTAGTCCGAGGAAGATCAACGGCCAAGGGACTAGGTGACGTGATTCGGAGCTTCAAACGACAAATCTAATCACGTGGATGGATTCGAGTTGACGATCGCAGCCTAACAGCGCAAAAATCGATTCAATCCAAGTCGTTTACCACGTCATTAGGCTACAATCGTTGACCCAAATCCATCCACGTGATCGGATTTGTCATTTAAAGCTCCGAATTACGTCACCTAGTCCCTTGGCCGTTGATCTTCCTCAGACAGCATATGGTGCTACGGGACTCCGATCAAGGCGATTTCGGAGGCATTGGACTCCAATCGTCGTCCTGATCAGATTCGTACGATTGGTTCATCTATCCGAGGCTCTGAAATAAATCTTCTTCACTCCTGACCACAAAAAGGACTTAATTAACCTAAAATATACAGAACTACTCTAAATGCATAATGATGCATGCTATGCAATATTTATAATATGGAATGCAAATCTAAGCCTAAGAACATGCATAAATAGGCATTTCAACTTAAATGTATGTGTCTACATCAGATATCGATAGCCATCTACTGCATTTCCTGAAAAAATATGAATTGCATCACATTTCACTAAAAGCTACCTAATGACAAATCCTCCCTCACAACATTATCCACATGCACTGGGGTGCCCCCAAACGCCACCCTATTTCTTTCAAGCCAAAGAGTCAAGAAACCAGCTCAAAACTTAACCCACAAATTCAGATCATTTTGAGATCCACTGCTAATGCACTTCCAAAATCTCATAACAGACTCTAGTTTCAAAGGTAGTGACTGAAGCTACAGCCATGCCTCTCTTACAAAATTGCATCTAAGGAACAAGTGTGTTAAATCTTCTTCATGAGATTCAACAAAAGAACAAGATGCCTAATTAGACAGGGATGTTTGATTAGATGGAGACAAGAATATGCAACAATAAGTGAACAGATAAGGAATATTTAGTGAATTGATGGAAGGGTCTTTAAAACTATGAAGGGACATCCATTCAGTTATTTTTCATTTTTGCTTCAAAGCTCACCAAAAAATGTTGCCCATTTGTTGCCTATCTTAGAACCCCACTTTCTCCACCAGCTTTTGCCACAACCTAGAGATTGGCAACCATTTGATGCTCCTTCGATCTCAACTACACTCCTAGCTAGTTCTCTCACCCTTGCTGCCTCTTACCAATCTATCATCAACAATAAATGTAAAACCATGCTGTAACATTGCAACTTTATAAGAGTTCTTTTGTTGATTTGACATAACTAAATTGATTTCAAAATAAAGATGCTTTTGTATGAAGGAGCTATAGGATAGGCAGCTCAAGGTTCGGGACATCAGACTTCCCCAAGGTCTGTTTGATACAAAATTTGTTGATTTTCAGTATTTAATTCAGATGGCAAATTTTTCTCAAATGTCTGTAGAATTGGACTGCTATATTTGGAAACATGGGAAATTTAGTGTCAGAAATACTTATAAATTACATAAAACAAATGAGATGCAACGGTCTACAGTTGACAGTGATTCAAAGCTGTTGTAGAGGATTAAAGCTTGCCTAAAAATCAAATTATTCCTACGGTTGTTTAGAAGGAAGCGGCTGGTCACCAAGTTGTATAGATCAAAATGGTGCATGGATGGTGATGTTGCTTGTCCCCTGTATGGGGTTTCTATGGAAGACATTCAACACCTATTAATCTGATTAAGGTTGACCAAATCCTAGGAAGATAGCATGCTTGACCAATGAAAAAAGTTCCTAAGGTAGTGATGCGCATGGACTATCTTGTTGCAGGAAAGGGGTTAAAAGATGAACAAATGCCTTCTGGAAACCACAAAAGAAAACCCATTCCTATCTTTGCTTGTGAGTTAACCAACTAGGACTTAGCACATGCCTTCTGAAGACCACCAAATGTGAATTAACTAACATTTGGTATCTATCTGTAAACTGCTATACATTTTGAAACTTTAGCTTCCAAAAACCCCAAAACATATGCACCAATCAATATCCCCTTTTTGGAGCTTGGGTTCTTGTGTTCACAGGCCACACACAAGACTACGACTAGTGAGGTCAACCTCTATATCTCCAATACTATTATCAGCATTTTCTAATGCATATTCCGAGCTCATCTGCACACTTGCTTTAACATATGTCATGATGATGGCATCTTCCTGAATTCTTATGCAAACAATATCCTTTTTTGCATCATTCTGATCAAAGTGACTTCCAACTGGCACATTTCTACTTGAATCTTCAACACTAACTTCACCCTGACCATCGGTATCATTTTCCAATTCTAGTGTAATTTACCATTGGAACACTATAGGTTCCAAGTTCCACACTAACTTCTCCCCCCAACATGGAATCTTGAACATCCTCCTAACCATTTGTGTTCTCATTTTGGCCACAACTACTATTTTCAACAAACCATTGGTGAAGGTTGGCCTAACAAACTTCCATCTCTTGTGTCCACAAGCCACACACAAGACCATGACCAATGAGGTCAGCCTCTATATCTCCAATACTAATATCATCATTTTCCAATGTATATTCCAAGCTCATCTGCATACTTGCTTTACCAGATGTCTTGATGATGGCATCTTCCTGACTTCTTGTGCAAACAATATCCTTTTTTGCATCATCCTGATTAGAGTGACTTCCAATTGGTACGCTTCTACCTCCAACTTTAGCACTAACTTCACCCTGACCATTGGTGTCATTTTCCAAAACTCTTGCTCCAACAGTATGCACTTTTGCATCATCGTGACTAGTGTAATTTCCCTTTTGAACACTCTAGGTTACAAGTTCCACACTAACTTCTACTCCCAACATGGAATCTTGAACATCCTCCTAACCATTTATGTTCTCATTCTAGCACAACTACTATTTTCAATAAAACCATTGGTGAAGGTTGGCCTAACCAACTTCCATCTCTTCAACTTACCTGAAGATGATTTAGAAATGTCTCCAACAAAAGCAACCATGTCAGCACTTGTACTCTCCTTACAGGCTACACACCTACGTTTAAAATTTATAAATTCATGGCTATTAAATACTTCAATGGCATCACCATTGCAAGATAATTTATCAGTTTTGATACTCGAATCCTCACCTAGTTCAACTTTAGTAGTGGTGCGCACATGATCCTGAAATAGGATCAATGGGATTCAACATTGCATAAACAACAATATTGCTGCCTATTTACTTTTCATGAACAACAAAAACTATACTTTTGTTTTTCATAATCAAGAGCACTGCTGCATTTTTGCATCTACACTGTAGCAACAAGATTTTGGAAATAGGTTTGTTCTCCAATTGTTTTCCTTGAACAACCAAATCTGCACTTGTTTTAGTGATGAATCTTCATCTAAGTCTTATTCATCCACCTTTGGGGCATTGGATATGCGAGCAAAAATGCTATTTTTCTACCCTTTTTGTAATAGTTTGCAAGGCATTTATCAAAATGACTGAGAATCCATTTGCCATTCTTTATCATTGTAACAATCTTCATACTCAGTTGTATAGCAACATTGTTCATCCCATTGTTTATTTTGCGAATGACTTGATACCAATATATCATCATTACATTCAATCCCTAGAAAATTCAAGAAGTCATGGTCCTAATATTCGAGTGGACTAGAACCACCACCATACTACAAAAATTCAGAAGGTTAATGATGAGAAGGACCAACGTTGATGTTTGCTTGAATCTTGCTTACTTTCTGCAAGGCTGTGTTACTTTCTAGTTTCAATGGGAGATTAGAAGAAGGAAGTAAGGATCAAAAACACCTTGATCATGAGGGTTTTCTCGAAATCTCTACATTACCACAGATGGTAGATGAAGATGTCAAAAGATTGGTTAGCCCCTGATTGCAGATGATCCAACCCTTGTAAACTTCCAAGCTTCTAGTATTGTCTATTGGTAGGTAACCGCCAGAGACAGTGGTTCCTGCATCTAATTACTTTTATAAAATTTGTCCTAAGAAAGTGGTTCAATACAACTATTATTTTTAGGAACATTTGCAAGATCTTGCAGGGGAATGCCCGCTCTGGCACTAAAAGGTATCTCTTCATGTTAAAAACCACCAACCATGTGGAAGCCTTGAGAATGTTGGGACTTAGGAAGGACTTGAAGTCCCATTAAAGGAACATTTCTTCGAGGTGGAAAATAAATAGGATCCTCAAAATATGAGCTATCAAGATCAGGGAAATTATCAATATTTTGAAAAGTTGGACATGAAAGGACTTCATTTCTAGGAAAATAGTCGCCACTATCTAAAGCAGATTCTCCATGAGATGAGTCTATTATATGAGAGTAGAAAGACTCGTTATGTGAAGGCTGTTGTTGTCGCTAACCAATAAACCTTTGAAGCCTCATTAATCTTGATCTACCTATGGTAGAGCTCTCAAAAGCTGTCTTGGCATTTCTTGATAAAGCTAGACTTAGCCTGTTTGATATGTTAATATTCCTTTGAGCAAACAATTTTAAGAGATTGACTACTAATGGGAACACCATCATGAGCCCTAACTAGCTCATTTTGACCCAATGAAGAGAATAAATGATCCTACATAACCAACTGAAGATCAAAATTCATTGAATAACCTTTCTAAGAGGAAATAAGAAACAAGAGGTAAAATTACAATTTTACCATTGCAGTATAACCACGGGTTTTCTCAAGGGCTAAACAAAGATCAAATGATCTTAACAAGACAACAAGTGGGTTGGATTTGACATGAAAGGGTTTGTGTGAGTTCTGTGAATTACATGACTTCTTGAAACCCTAAAACAGACCCACTTGATTAACCAAAGTTCTGGTTAGGATAAAATTCACTTAAACCCTCTAAAAATCATAGAAAAATACTCTCTATGGCTTAGAACCTTCAATTTCACCATTAGAACCCATCTTGACCTAGAATGGGCTCTCAAATAGATATTTACCCTAAATTGGGTTTTTTACATAAATTTCCCAGACAAACGTGGTCAAACCCAAAATCCAACTTCACCATTGGATTCCTTAGGTGCAAATTAGGTTTGTACCAAAATTTGGACCCAAGATGAGTTTTCCTTGACCTAGTTTGCAAAAAGGTCTAGCCTGATTACATTTCTACCCCTATCTTTCAAAAACCCTTACAAACAACCCCTAGCTTCTTCATCATTTTCGTAATTAGGTCCCCCTACCATTATTGCGGAGGAATCCTACTTCGGCGAGCTTTGAAAGGAGAGTTCTCCCTAATTGCTATGAGGATCTCCTTCAAAATTGGAAGGGAGATTCTCTCATAAAATCCCTCCAATATGAACCCGGTTTGATACCCTGATTCCTTCCAAATCTCTCATGCGAATGCATGAGAGATTTGGGTCTTTTGAGAACTTCCATCTCCGGCAACCATTCCTTGCTTGGAAGCTTGCCTTCCAAGCATAAATCCCTCTCCAGAGACCTATTTAAGAAGCCCCAGATCAAAACCGAACTCCTCAACTTGAAATTGGGCCGTTTCCTCCTTTATTCTTCTCTCCTCGCCGGCAACAATCCTCCGCAAGCTTCGGCAGCTTCTCCTTTGCTCTCGCATCGCCCAACCACAATACCAGTGGTCGGGTTAACTCCGCCACAGTCCTCCGCGTCATGCAACACCGACTGACGTTGCCGCTACCTCATCTTCGCTGCCGCCTCATCTATGGAGGTATTTATCTTCCCCACGACCGGCAACCACACCGGTGTGGGATTCCCTTCCCTTTCATCCCTTAGATTAGGTTTCTTAAGTTCCCTATCCTCCACACTCTCTCCCCCTCTCTTTATTTCCAGAAATCATCCACCGATGCCACTAACCACCGTCACCTTCTCCACCTCCGGCGACTCCTACGACGAGATGCTCCCATCGCTCCGCACCTCCATCCACCTCGCCAACCACCCTACAACCTCCACCTCATCTCTCTGATCACTTCCCCTCATTCCATGCACCACATCACTCACCCAAGCACCTCACCAAACACACCCACACATTTGCACACAGTGTACCCTAGGCACGCACGCATAGGCACCTTCGAGCCATGCCGACATCCCCATCACATCCACCGTGGTCCGGCGACCCTCTTTGAACGATTTGACGTGGCTGCAAGGCCTTGCTATTGATTTCAGGTTCAGGACGACTGCCACCATTATGACCAAGATTGAAGCAAGCTTCAAGCCACTCCAAGTCTCATTCTGCTCCAGGAGATCGCTTCAGGCTATGCAGACTTGAGGCCCGCACGCATCCAAGCCATCAAGCAAAGGCTTCAGCCTCTATTGCCTCACCAATTTGGTCACGCACCTGCTGCTGTGTACACGAGAAGAAGGTGGGACATTTAGTCCCACCTTAGAAATGGAAAGCTGCCCGAAGTCGCATAAAGGGAAAAAGCGTTAGAGGCTCTTCACCTCCAACACTGAGGGTGAGGTCCTCCTTCCCCCTCTCACCGGACTCATCCGTGACATAACCCGCGAACCTGGCCATGACCCGACTACCCAACCTATTCACTCCTCTCTCACCACACATGCCGGTGAGCCTGGACTCGGGTCTGCGTTAGGTCCGATAACCCGACTGGTTAAGGCTCTAGGAAAGCAGTTTTGAAATAGAAAAGAGAGAAAGAGAGAGGAGAGCTACGTAGGGGAAGGGGGTTTGCCCTGGAGAGTTTGGCTCGACACTTAGTCGAATTCAAAGGGCACAGCAGAAGCTCAAGGAAAGAGAAGAAGAAGGAGAGGAGGACCGTAGGGCTTAAGGCAAAGCAAAGAAGAAGAAGAGAAGGCAAATGACAGAGAAAGAAGAAGGAAGAAGGAGAAGAGAAGGCAGAAGACAGAGAAAGCTAAAGAGAAAAGAGAAGGATCGTAGAAAGGCAAAGAAGAAGAAGAAGGAAGCAAAAGACAGAGAAGGGAAAGAGAAGAAGAACTCAGGCACTTTAAGTCGTCTGATTAAGGAATCAGATGACAGATTCTAGTCTCCATTGCATATTTATATATTGAATCATTTGGTGATATTGTAGGAGTATTTGGTGATCTACATCACCATTTTACTCCCATATTTTTACACTCTGACATTGCTACTATTGCAATTTCTTTCAGTTTAAATTATGATCTTGATTTCTAAATACCAATTTGCTCCTTGTGTTTGACCTCGAAAATCTTTTCGAGTAATAAAATTATATCTATTTTAAACGCTATTTCAGCTATACTACAACGCAATACTTTTTAAAACCCGATTCAGTGCTCTCAAACATTTTGGCATCATTGCCAGGGAGCAACGGGCAATTTAGAATTCTTGATTACAATTTCTGATTTGGTACTAGCTTGATATATCTCTTTTGTTGTGGTTGTTTCAGGGGAGAAGATTCAAAGAAAGACAACAGCACACCAAACACGCCAGGGGCAAGTAACTTATGATTACTCTCTCTTAAGCCCCTCATTCTGAAAAGGAAAAAAGGATAAAATCAATTAAAGCTACTTGCTTTCCATTCTTAGCTAATTCATCAAGTTGCCTGATTTGATTTCAACAACAAAATTTAATTTGTGCACCCACTTAAGGTAACTAGGGCTACCACTTATTTGAGCCCTAGATACCACATTTGGCAAATTAAATTGGACCAAAATTAGTTCCAATTAAGGATTCCAATTTAGGGTTTTAGAGACACACTTTCATAAACAAGAATCAACTTTCCAAAATGATGTGTGCCTAAGCCTTGGTTGAATTGATCTATTCAAGAAAACCCTAAAAATTAGGCTCTTAACCTCTCTTGAATCCTAAAAGAGAGACCTAAAACTTCTCAAAGGACAAATAGGTGAAGTTGACCCACCTCCTTGGGTCAACCAACCATGAAATTAGGTCACTTGTTCCACTTACTACATCTAAAGTTCAAGTGAAATCTTAAGCACCCTTGCTCTTTAATAAAACTAGTAGACTTAAGAGGTCAAGTCCCCATTCTGGTCTACCTGGAACATCAGTGACAAGAGAGGACGAGTGGGGGAAACCCTATAACCCATGGGGGCGCTCTACCATGTAGGGGTCTTTGCGAAACTCTCCCTCTCTGGCTGCCCAGGTATTTCTCAGGTGAACGGCTTTTTGACTAAGGGGCATCATCCGCCCCGAACCTCTATAGTCATCCAAATCTTTTGGGTGTCATGATTGGATCCATCACATTCTATTCTCATCCAAACCATCGGTGCATGTTCAGTAGGAGATCCTTAAGACCATCCATGAGGCCTCCTTTAGTCATTCACTCCCGTCGAGGCCAAGCCTCGACTTCCATGATTGTGCAGCAACCCCATCACATAGACATCTCCTCTGATTCATCTGAACCAAATTCTCCTTCATCCACCATCATGGCACAACCCGCAGAAGAAGAGAATAACCTTGAGAACCAACTTTAGAGCCTTAATGATTTATTCCAAGCCTTTGTGAATCCACCGCAGCATCCTATGATGTGAGATCACTACAATCCCGCTGCGGTGGCGATCGAACCTCGAGTTAAATCCCAGCTGGAGGTCCTGATTCTAAACTCAAGCCCAACATGATTCATGCTATTCCAAAATTTCACGGGCTCAATTTCAAGGATGCTTTCCAGCACATCAAACAACTCAAACATCTGGCCCAGACCTTCAGGTCAGATGTCCAAAATTGGGACATTCTTCTCATGAAGATGTTCTCCTTCTCTCTCATGGACAAAGCAGCTCACTGGTATCAAACTCAAACGCGTCCTATCAACACATGCATTGAACTGCAATCTGAGTTTCTGAAAAAGCTCTTCCCAATTGGTCAGATGAATGCTTTACGACACCAGATCACACACTTCACACAGCATCCTGGTGAACCACTTCACGAAGCATGGGATCATTTCTTGGATCTCATGCAGAAGTGCCCCCATCACGGAGTTCCTAAATGGGAACAAGTCCAATCTTTTTACCAGGGACTCCGTGAAGATATCCATTTATTCGTCAATGCAACTTGTGGAGGAAATATCATGGGTCAACATGAAGACACTATGTGGGGAGATTCTCGAGAATATGTGTGAGAACTCCATCAATAATGACTCCATGGGCTTATTCGACCGAACGAATGCCCACTCATCGACGAATCCAAGGGGAGAACATGAGACATAAGGCCTGTCCTCATCTGTCGACTTGGAATTGATGGCCACTTGTTTGGATAAGGTCTCTATCATTGAGAAGAAGGTGGATGAGCTAACTCAACATCTGCAGCATGCCACCTCTGCGCAAAACTCGTTCACACAGCCATCCTCTGGGAGGGAAGCTGTGCATAACATCTATCATCGATCTTCTCAGGGGATGGACCCGTATCCACCTCCGTCTGACTCTAGGATTGAAGGAAACTCCAATCCTACCTACTCTAGTTGGGGGAACTCTGAACCCTCATACTCTGACTTTTTTGAGGTTCCTCAGAACTGCGAGGACCTCAACACCATCCAGAATGACCCATTCTCTAATGCCTATAACCCTGGATGGCAGAATCATCCCAATTTCCTGTGGGTGGGAAATAATCAGAATCAGAGACCACTATATCAATCCCATCCACAAGCTCCCCATCCATATCAGCCGCCTCAGCCTCAGCCCAACCCCACCTATCAATCTGGGCCAACTCAGACAGATCAAATGACTCTTATCCTTCAGACTTTGGCTAACATTCAAAAGACAAATGCAGATATGCAGAAACAACACAAAGATGATATCACAAAGGTTCGCAATCAACTCGCCTAGATGGCGAATTCCCACCAACCTGGCACACTCCCTTCGCAACCTCCACCAAATCCAAATAACGTGCCAAACCTGAGGCACGTTATGAACCCAAATCCAGGCCAAGCCCACATGATTTATCAGGCCCTTTCCGCTCCATCATTCGACGAGATGGAAGCTTCAACATCATACTCAGGATTTCAGCAGTAGCCACTTATTTTACCAACACCGAACCAGAACCAGGCAGGATTAAATTCAGTAACAACTCGTAGTGGCAAAACATCACAAGACCCACCTTACGCAGGCCACTTTCATCCTAGTAGTAGTAACCCAAACCCTAGGATAGTCATCCAGGATACCCCTGTCCCAGATCAAGAACCTGGACCTATCTAGAGGAACCATCCAAGGTTCCATTTCCTGAGGCCTTGACCAAGGGAAAGAGGACAACCAAACCCGTGGCACCTGAGGAGGTCCTGGTCAAACTCTTTGAACAGGTCCATATAAACATCCCCTTGATGGATGCAATTCACCATGTACCAGCTTACACATGATTTTTGAAAGACATGTGTACACCTAAGCGTAAGCCACGAACCAAAAGTGGGAGCCCAATCATATTGTCAGAGCAAGCCAACTCTGTAATTTTGAGCAAACTCCTACCTAAGGCAAAAGACCCAGGTACTCCCTTGATTTCCTGTACAATTGGTGATATCCAATTTGATAGAGCTTTATTGGATCTAGGAGCCTCTATAAACCTAATACCTACATCCCTACTTGACCATCTTAAGGAATCTGAGCTCAAACCGACAGAGGTGACATTACAGTTGGCAAACTGGTCTATTAAGTCACCTAAAGGAGTTCTTGAGGATGTCATTATTAGGGTTTGATATTTCTATTTCCTGGTGGACTTCGTAGTCTTGGATATGGATGCTCTAGAAAATCCAAGGAACACACCAATCATATTAGGGAGACCTTTTCTAGCCACTGCTAGGGCCAACATTAATTGTGAGGAGGGCCAAATTGAACTGAAATTTGGGAATGAAACATTAAAGATTGTCATCTTTAAGGCCCAACAAGGGATTAATTGTGTAGTTATAGAACAGATATGTGACATCAAGGCTGTGGTTAATGATTCGTATATTGAGGAAAACCTGACTACTTCTGATCAACCACAAGAGGATCAAAACCCACAATCAGAGGAGTCTGAACTTAACCTAGACACACCCATAACTCCTTCCCTTGCTCCTGACACACACCCTGAACTACCCGCTGCTGCTGATAACCTCGTTTTGGAACTTAAGCCACTTCTCGAGCATCTGAAGTACGTCTTTTTGGGTTCCAATCAGACATTTCTTATGATTATCAACTCCAAACTCACACCTGATCAGGAATCCCGTCTGATTACTGCTCTCCAGCAACATCGAAGAGCCATTGGATGGACTCTCGATGATTTGACTGGTATTAGCCCCTCTTACTACACACACCGTATCTATACTGAAGAGGGCACATGACCTTCCCGTGAAATGCAAAGATGTCTGAATCCTAATCTACAGGAGATCGTGAAAAAGGAGATCATCAAGTGGTTAGATGCTGGGATCATCTACCCAATCTTTGACAGCGGTGGGTGAGTTCAATCCAGGTTGTGCCTAAGAAGGCAGGACTCACCGTGATCATGATGAAAATCAGACAAATCATACCGACCCATGTGGCGAATTCATGGAGAGTCTACGTTGACTATAGAAGACTCAATACCTCCACAAAGAAGGATCATTTCCCACTATAGTTTATTGATCATATCCTTAAGAAACTAGCAAGAAATAGGTTCTTCTACTTTTTGGACTGGTACTCCGATTATAACCAGGTGGCAATCCATCCTAAGGACCAAGAAAAGACCACTTTCACCTACCCCTTGGAAACGTACGCATTCCAAAGGATGCCATTCAGTCTCTGCAATGCATCCACTACTTTTCAGTGGTGCATGCTTGCCATATTCTCAGATATGGTAGGTGATTATCTGGAAGTCTTCATGGATGACTTCACAGTATTTGGAGAATCATTTGACGATCACCTCCTGCACTTGGTCCAGATCCTTCGGCGGTGCACTGACATGAATCTAGTTCTTTCCTAGGAAAAGAGCCATATCATGGTGCCTGAACGAATTATCCTAGGACATCTCATCTCAGAAAAAAGCATCCAGGTTGATCGAGCCAAGGTGAATCTGATTTCCAAACTCCCTATGCCTAGCTCAATCAAGGACATCCGATCTTTCCTAGGGCATGTCGATTTTTACTGTCAATTCATTCCTGATTTCTCAAAGATCACGCACCCCTGACCACTCTACTTTCTAAGGATGTTCCTTTTGAAATATCCAAGGAATGCACTCAAGCATTTGAAACCCTCCGTGATCGAGTTACTCAAGATCCAATCCTACAGTCCCCTGATTGGTCTCAACCCTTTGAGATCATATACAATGCATCTGATTTCACTATAGGAACGGTACTTGGGCAGAAAATTGACGGGAAACCCGTGGTCATCTACTACGCTAGCAAGACACTTGACGAGGCTCAACGTAACTACATAATTATTGAGAAAGAGCTGCTAGCCGTAGTATTTGCCCTGGAAAAGTCCAGATCATATCTTGTGGGTTCCCATGTTATCATTTACTCTAATCACACAACTGTGAGGCATCTCCTTGCGAAGAAGGATGAGAAACCTCGACTGATCCGCTGGATCTTACTGTTGCAAGAATTTAACCTTGAGATTCGTGACAAGGCGGGAAAACAGAACGTGGTAGCTGATCACTTATCCCACCTTCCTTTTGATATTATTAACCCTTTTGGACCCATTACGGAACATTTTTCGGATGAGCACCTCCTGACTATTAGTACAAGGCTTCAATGGTTTGTTGATCTAGTAAACTACCTGGCATCACATCAGATCCCATCCGATTGGCCGAAGGCCAAAAAGGACAAATTACTTTCCGATGCCAAGTACTACTTTTGGGAAGACCCATATCTATTCCACATCGGTGCTGATCAAATCATTCGACGATGTGTCCCAAAAGAGAAAATTCAAGGCATCTTGTCCTTCTGCATGACCAAGCATGTGGTGGACACTTCTCTGGTCATAAAACCATAGTGAAAGTCCTCTAGTGTGGCTTCTATTGGCCCATGATTTTCAAAGATGCATACAATCAATGTAAGGCATGCACTCGTTGCCAGACCTTAGGCAACATGAGCCATCGTGATATAATGCCCTTACAGCCGTTTCTCGTATGCGAAATCTTCGACATCTAGGGGATTGATTTTATGGGACCCTTTCTTATTTCGAATGGCTTCGAGTACATTTTACTCGCTGTTGACTACGTGTCCAAATGGATCGAAGCCATTTTGACCCGAACCAATGATCATAAGGTGGTTATCAAATTCATTCATCAGAACATCTTTTCTCGGTTCGGGATTCCACGTGCTATAATCTCTGGTGGAGGGACCCACTTCACTAATGCTCAGTTCAGGTCACTGATGACCAAATACGGGGTGTCACACCGAATCTCTACTCGTTATCACCCCCAAACTAATGGTCTAGCTGAGCTGCCAAATTGGGAGATCAAGAAAATCCTCCAGGTCATTGTTCGACCTGACAAAAAAGGTGATCATCCTGACTTCCGAAAGCTTTGTAGGCTTATAGGATCGCCCACAAAACCCAATTAGTTATGTCTCCCTTCAAATTGGTGTACATGAAGGCATGTCACCTCCTCGTCGAATTGGAGCACAAAGCCTATTCAGCAGTACAGAACTACAATCTAGATCTTTCTAAGGTTGAAACCCACAAAAAGCTTCAAATGAGAGAGATCGATGAATTATGCCATGACGCGTATGTGAACTCGCGAATTTATAAAGAGCGGGTTAAAGCCTTTCGCGACAAGCACATATCCAGAAAGATCTTTTACCCTGGTCAGAAAGTCCTACTCTTTGATGCCAAGCCCAAACTATTCCTAGGAAAACTTAGATCAAAATGGATCAGACCTTACCTCATCCGATGAATCTTTGGAAATGGAGCTATCGAGATCAATCAACTCAACCACGATTCAGAACCTTTCATAGTGAATGGTCAGAGACTCAAACCATTCATTGAACTTACCGATACAAATTTGGCTAAGACATCTTTTACCCTCCATTCTCCCTAAGCTCATTACGCCCAGTCGATGGCATAAACTCTGCGCTTAACAGGAGGAAATCCGCCATCTTGAAAAACCTGAAACCTTTCTTAACATTCCTATGCTGAATTCATATTGCACTTTAGGGTTCATCCATTAGAACAGCCGACCCCACCTCAGGTACCTGTACTCGAACTTGAAATCGTTCGCAGCAGTCATCTCGACGCAGTCACCCACCCAAAACCTATTCTAATGAATGATCTAAGCTGAACTCGAACCCACCTAATTTACAATGGGGACATTGCAAATTGTAGGCATGGGGGGGTATGAAAGTGCAAAACGCCATGAAAATCATCTTACAAGAAAGGGTTTCATCAAAAAAATCATATATCCCAAAAACACCAAAAAGAAATGAAAAAAATTCTCAAAAAAGAATAAAAAAATGAGAGGAGAGAAAAAATTTGAGGGCATATCAATTTTCAGGAGAAAAAGGGGAAAAATGAAAATGGTCAAAAAGGAGCACAAGTTGAAAAGAAAAAGAAGAGATAGTCATTGGTAAGAAATTAGGGAATTAACTTAGTTCTAGACCATATCAAGAGAAAAAAAATGAAAGGCAAAAACTACTAATGAAACACAGAAGAGATTAGTAGGAACGCTGATCTTAGGCCTTTTGGGCTATACTCCTAGTCTTAAAAATTCAAGTATCTGCTAAGATCTGGATAGTCTTCAAGAGGTTGAGGAAAATGAGAAGCTTAAGTATTAGGTCTAAGGCTCAGGGAGTATTCGTCCTCGTTAACTGACCTCTAGTTTGCGGGACTTGGTAACCTAAGCACCCCAATTCACACACAGTCAGGTTTAGTGCGCATAAGTATCAAAATCACGCAAATGCATTTAAATTGTTCTGAAAAATTCACCTAGAATAGGTGTGGCCGATCAACACAAGTTGATTTGGATGAGTTCCCGATGCGGAGAGGAGGGAAATTCCCCTCGAAGATGCGCAATAACATATCGCCTCCTTGGTGCTTGTCTCCTAGGATATTTACATATCCTACTGAGTGCATGAAAGCACCCCGTGCTGGCTCAGATGCCATGGGTGGTATTATCCCGAAATGTCAATTGCCAGGGTTTGGATTTAGATATAGAACGCCATGGGTGGGATTATCTCGAAAGCCAGGGTTCTGGGGGTTGCCATGGGCGGTGCTATCTCAAAGCATCGATTGCCAGGGACCCTTCAAGGATTGATGATGGGGACTAGGAATACGACACAGACTGTGTTGTGAAGCCAATCTAAAACTAGAAATAAAAAGAAAAGAGAGTGAAAACTCTCCAAACAAAGAAAATTCCTCTGTCTCTCTCTTACAAAAATGCACTGCAAACTAAACCAAGGCTAAAATATGTTATAAGCATGGGTGCTTTAATCGCGGAGTTCAACGAACCTTAGGATAGTTCCTGTGGGCCTTTAAAACCTTCATGGCAGACTGAGGCTAGAGCTGGTCAGGTTCGGATCTTGGTTGGTACTTGAGTACCTCTAGGCCTACTATCGACATTCTGACCTAATCAACAGAAAAAAGCACACATCATAGTTTTCAAACATCAAAGAATTTCATGGTCTAGAATCAAAGTTAAAACCTTCAAAATTTTGCTAAGGGACTAGAGAAAGCTAGGCATGGGGGTATGATGGGAACACCATCATCAGCCCTAACTAGCTTATTTTGACCTAATGATGAGAATAAATGCTCCTACATAACCAATTGAAGGTCATAATTCACTAAATAACCTTTTTGAGAGGAAAATAAGAAACAAGGGATAAAACTGCAATTTGCAGTACAACCACGTGTTTTCTCAAGGGCTAAACAAAGCTCAAATGGTCTTAACAAGACAAGTTGGTTGGATTTGACAGAAAGAGTTTGTGTGAGTTCTATCAATTAAATGACTTCTTGAAATCCTAAAATAGACCCACTTGATTAATCAAGGTTCTGGTCAGGATAAAATTCACTTAAACCCTCTAAAAATCATATAAAAATATTCTCTAGGGTTTAGAACCTTCAATTTGGCCATTAGAACCCATCTTGTCCTAGAATGGGGTCTCAGACAGATATTTACCCTAAATTGGGTTTTTTGCATAAATTTTCTAGTAAAACGTAGTCAAACCCAAAATCCAACTTCACCATTGGATTCCTTAGGTCTAAATTAGGTTTGTACCAAAATTTGGACCTAAGATGAGTTTGCCTTGACCAAGTTTGCAAAAAGGTCCAGCCTGATTACATTTCTACCCCTACCTTTCAAAAACCCTTACAAATAGCCCCCTATCTTCTTCATCATTTTCGTAATTAGGTCCCTCTGCCATTATAGTAGAGGAATCCTACTCGGGCGAGCTTTGAAAGGAAAATTCTCCCTGATTGCTCAGAGGATCTCCTCTAAAATTGGAAGGGAGATTCTCAGAGAAAATCCTTCCAATATGAATCCGGTTAAACACCCTGATTCCTTCCAAATCTCTCATGCGAATGCATGATAGATTTGGGTCTTTTGAGAACTTCCATCTCCGATGACCCTTTCTTGCTTGGAAGCTTGGCTTCCAAGCACAAATCCCTCTCTAGAGACCTATTTAAGAAGCCCCAGATCAAAACCGAACTCCTCAGCTCCAAATAGGGTTGGTTCCTCCTTTATTCTTCTCTCCTCGCTGGCAACAATCCTCCGTAAGCTCTGAAAGCTTCTCCCTCGCTCTCTCATCGCCCAACTACAATACCAGTGGTTGGGTTAACTCCGCCACAGTCCTCGGCGTCTCACAACACTGGTTGATGTCGCCTCTACCTCATCTTCACTGCCGCCTCATCTACAAAGGTATTCATCTTCCCCATGACCGGCAACCATACCAGCATGGGATTCCCTTCCCTTTCATCCCTTAGATTAGGTTTCTTAAGTTCCCTATCCTCCGCACTCTCTTCCCCTCTCTTTATTTCCAGAAATCATCCACCGACGCCACTGACCATCGACACCTTCTCCACCTCCGGCGACTCCTCCGGTGAGATGCCCACGTCGCTTCGTACCTCCATCCACCTCACCAACTACCCTACAACCTCCGCCTCATCTCCGTGATCACTTCCCCTCATTCCACGCACCGCGTCACTCACCCAAGCACCTCACCGAACACATCCACACATTCGCACACAGTGTGCCCTAGGAATGCACGCACAGGCACCTCCGAGCCACGCCGACAACCCCATCACATCTGCCATGGTCCGACGACCCTCTCTGGATGATTTGACGTTATTGCGAGGCCATGCTATTGATTTTAGGTTCAGGATGACTGCCGCCATTACAGTCGAGCTTCAAGCAAGCTTCAAGCTACTCCAAGCCTCGCTTTGCTCTAGGAGATCGCTCCAAGCTGTGCGGACTTGAGGCCCGCATGCATCCAAGCCATCAAGCAAAGGCTTTAGCCTCTGCTGCCTCGCCAATTTGGTTACGCAACTGTTGCTGTGTACACGAGAAGAAGGTGGGACATTTAGTCCCACCTCGGAAGTGGAAAGCCACCCAAAGTCGCATAAAGGGAAAAAGTGTTAGAGGCTCTTCGCCTCCAACACTAAGGGTGAGGTCCTCCTCCCTCTCACTGGACTCATCCATGACATAACCCGCAGACCTGGCCATGACCCAACTACCCGACCTATTCACTTCTCGCTCACCACACATGTCGGTGAGCCTAGACTCAGGTCTGTGTTAGGCTCGATTACCTGACTGGTTAAGGCTCTGGGAGAGTCGTTTTGAAATAGAAAAGAGAGAAAGAGAGAGGAGAGCTACACAGGGGAAGGGGGGTTTTGTCCTGGAGAGTTGGGCTTGACACTTAGTCAAATTCAGAGGGCATAGTAGAAGCTGAAGGAAGAAGAAGAAGGAAAGGAGGGCCGCAGGGCTTAAGGCAAAGCAAAGAAGAAGAAGAGAAGGTAGACGGCAGAGAAAGAAGAAGAAGGAAGAAGAAGGAGAAGAGAAGGTAGAAGATAGAGAAAGCTAAAGAGAAAAGAGAAGGATCGCAGAAAGGTAAAGAAGAAGAAGGGAGCAGAAGACAGAGAAGAGAAGAACTCAGACACTTTAAGTCATCTAATTAAGGAATCAGACGACAGATTCTAATCTCCATTGCATATTTATATATTGAATCATTTGGTGATATTGTAGAAGTATTTGGTGATCTACATCACCATTTTACTCCCATATTTTTGCACTCTGACACTACTACTATTGTAATTTCTTTCAGTTTAAATTGTGATCTTGATTTCTAAATACCAATTTGCTCCCTGTGTTCGACCTCGAAAATCTTTTCGAGTAATAAAATTATATCTATTTTGAATGTTATTTCGACTGTAATACAACGCAATACTTTTTAAAACCCGATTCAATGCTCTCAAACAACTACCTGGATGAAAACACAAAGGTTTTGCTTATAACATGTATGCTACTATTAAACTACTACTGGCAATGTAGAATTCTATCAATAGAAGGGAGCAGACCAACTCAAATGAAAGACTTAAATTGAACTTTCTTGGAGTGTAATAGTTGCCTCTGATGGCACCTTTGAATTCATCTTCCTTAAGAGGATAGTAGTTCCATAATGTCTTGAAATGAATTTGTTTACAACTCCAAAAGGGAAAATAAAGATGCTTAAACTCAACAGCAGTTGTGTTAGTTTTCCAGGAAGGGATGATGATTTCAACACAGTTTTAGTTCTCAATAATTCTCTAGCCCTTTTAGCAGCCAATGTTGCCTAGAGAAGTAAACAAAAATGATTTAGTGAGTTTACACTTAAATATCAACAACCATAACCAGCCTCCCAATGACAAAAACACCTTGATCTTTTAGAACTAACCCCATTGCTTCTGTGGAAGGAGAAACTAACTACAATTTTTTATTTGAAGAATGAAACCAACTTGAAAATTAGCTGATGGTTTGACAATGTACATCAAAAAGATACTACATATATATAATTTTTATATCCAAGAATCAAGTTCCTCTATAGTTGTAAGAAAAATCAATAGATCTGTAGAAGGAAGTGAGATATATCCTTACAAAACCCTTACCTCTCTTTTATAGAGATTGGCTAAACGTTGCTTATTTATTGTAAAGTAGATGCAGGAAAATTACATAGAGTTACCGAAAACTATAAGGAATTGTTTCCTTTCGGAAGGTAAGAGGAGCAACTATTAGAAATTATAAAAGTAACAAATAAAACTCCAATAAAGACTCTAGAACTAAACAAGAACAAAATAAATTTTATAATATATGCAAGGAGAAATACAAAGGTCCTAATAACAAGCTACTTTCAAGCAAAAATAAGCATCAAAAGAGTAATTAGGTATTGAGGGATTCATCAGCTATAGGATATTCTTACATATACAAGATGGGTGTGCCTGTCCTTGTAAATGCTTTTTTTTATGCTTCTTATGGTTTGTGAATGTGATTGTAGGGTGTACCCAACTTATTATTATATATTCTTGCATAGGTCACTTCTTTACAAGTATAGATTTTTGGAAAAAACGTAATAAAATAGGGAAAATTTTGTCAGATTTTGGGCAGAATTTAGCCCTTATTACAACTAGTAGTTATAGCTTTCACTTTTGAATGGCCTCTAAACCCCTTGTTGGGGAGGAGAAAAGGAGGGGAGGCACATGAGGAGAAGGTGATCCCCCCTCTTCTACCCCCATTTGCGATGCGATCACATACCATCAACTTAACACCTCTAAATTCATGACCCAAATGCATACCTAGAGTTGGGGAAATATCAATTATGTTCACTTTTCTTTTTGTGAAAATTATGAAAAAATGGGGTTAGCATACTTTAGAATTGGACTTCAACTTGAACATGTTGCATGTTTCTTATTTAATGACTCCTTGGTTTAGGCCCTTAGTTTTTGTATAACACTGTAAAATGTGATGTAATATTTTGTTTAGAGAGACCTTTATTTTGTAACAAATAGTATGTGGGTAGGTGTGGCTGTACTTGTAAATGCTTTTTTTTAAGTTTCTTGTGGTTTGTGAATGTGATTGTGGGGTGTAACCACCTTATTATTTTAGATTCTTGTATAAATCACTTCTTTACAGGTATAGGTTTTTGGGAAAAATACAATAAAATAGGGGAAACTCCGTCAAATTTTTGGTATAATTTAGCCCATTAGTTATTTAGATTCCCCAAACTTGGATTGTCAATTATAGATCCAACCCTACTGAGAATTGCTTGAAAACAAGATGTCCACCACTGCATTTTCCCCCAAGAAAATCTATTTGTGTTTTTTTCATTCTTATGCACTTCATCTACATGTTAATTGGTTTTGATTTTCATTTTTCTAGGTTTTAGTGCTTTACACACTAAACTTTTCCTTTGATTTTCATTTAAATGTATCATTAATAATAAATATCCTTTTCAGGTCTTCTGCCAAATAAAGTCAATGGATAAAAGTTGGATGTATGAAGATAGGTCAAGTAGTAAATATCTGGTGGGTGTTGCAAATTTCGTTGAGTTTGCATTTAATAAAGTGGCCAAGGAAGGAACCATTTCTTGCCCTTGTCGAGACTATGCTAACGCTATTTGAGTTAATCGATAAACAGTTGTCGAACATTTATTATTGAGAGGGTTTTCCAAAGGTTATACTAAGTGGGTTTTACATGGTGAAGAGCTTGAAAACATCCAAGAAAAAGAAGTTGTGACAATCAAGAAGTTGGGGATGATGTGCATGATTTGCTAGATGAAGCTTTTAGGTTTCAAGATATGGACAAGGATGCATCTTACATGGAATGCAATTTGCCAAATAATATTAATAAAGATGCAAATACATTTTTTGAATTATTGGAGGATGCCAAGCAAGAGGTATGTCCAGGATGCAAGAAGTTTAGTAAGTTATCATTTTTGGTTCAACTTTATCACATAAAGTGCCCTAATGGATGCACAAACAAATCTTTTACCATGCTGCTTAAGCTTCTTAAAGACGCATTGCCAGAGGGAGAAACCCTTCTTAATTCTTTCTATCAAACTAAGAAAATTATAACTAAACTTGGCCTTGCTTATGAAAAAATTGACATATGTCCAGAGAAATGTATGCTATACTGGAAAGAGCTTGCAAATGATAATTCATGCCGTATATGTGGTACTTCGAGATGGAGACAAAGAACATCACAATCTGAAGTTGATGAAACTCTTCAACTTGAATCAAATAAAGTAATTGCTTCTCAAGTTATGTGGTACTTTCCATTGAAACCAAGGTTACAAAGACTATTCATGTCATCAAAGGCATCGTACTTGATGAGATGGCATTCTGAAGGTCGATTAAAAGATAAAATGCTTAGACATCCTGCAAATTCCTTAGCATGGAAGACATTTGATAGTAAATATCCTTATTTTGCTTCAGAGCCTCGAAATGTTCACCTTGGTTTAGCTATTGATGGGTTCAATCCTTTTAGGACGATGAGAACACAACATAGTACTTGGCCTGTTATCCTAATTCCCTAAAATTTACCTCCATGGTTATGCATGAAGCAATCAAATTTCATATTATCAACATTAATTCCCAGTCTATCTAGTCTAAAAACTCATATAGATGTATTTTTGCAACCATTAATTGAGGAATTGAAAGATTTATGGGAGATTGGTATTCCAACATTTGATGTTGATTGAAAAGAAATGTTTCAATTGCATGCTGCAATAATGTGGACTATCAATAACTTTCTGGCATATGATGATATTTTAGGATGGATCACAAAAGAATATCTTGCATGTCCTTCTTGTAATAAAGAAAATGATTCACAATACTTGGAAGGTAGTCAAAAGGTATGCTACATAGGCCATCATCATTTTCTTCCAATGAATCATAGATTTAGAAGGCAATCAACACCATTCAATGGAAAGTAAGATTTGAGGTGCATACCAAAAAGATTATCAAACCTGTTGATAATGACACAATTAGAAAAAGTTCCTAGTGTTATTGTCACATATCCCAAAAAGAGGTGTAAGTATTGGCCTAACTGGACAAAATTAGGTATATTTTTTCAGTTGCCATATTGGAGAGAGAATGCTATATGTCATAATCTTGATGTCATGCATATTGAGAAAAATGTACGTGACAGTATAATAGGAACTTTATTATAATTGGAAAAGGAAAACAAAGATGGTATAAAGAGTTGTATTGACTTGCAAAAGTTGAACATTAGACATGCACTTCATCCCAAAGAGGTTGGAAATAAGACTATCATGCCTCGAGCATCTTATAACTTAGACAAGAATGAGAAGTCAAATCTATGTGAGATCATTAAAAGAGTCAAAGCTCTAGATGGTTATGCATCTAATCTCAAGATGTGTAAATCTATGTGATCGCAAGATTTCAGGCTTGAAAAGTCATGATTGTCATATACTGATGCATCAACTACTTCCCATATCATTACAAGTTGCCTTATCAAATGATACTGTTCAATCAATATTGATAGATTTCTGCTGCTTTTTTCGAGATATATGTTTAAAAGAGCTTGATCCAGAATATCTTGAACAGTTAGAGCAGAAGATTGTCATATTGATTTGTCAATTGGAGAAAATATTCCCACCATCATTTTTTGATATTATGATACATTTAGAAATACATTTGGCCACAGAAGCAAAGATAGCTGGACCAACTCAATATCGATGGATGTATCCCATAGAAAGGTATACTCCTACAATATTTTAAAAAAGTCAATATAAATGCTTTTTAACATATTCTTTAACTCTTACATGGTTACTTAATAGGTATCTTCTTAAACTAAAAAGGTATGCTCGTAATAAGAATCATCCAGAAGGCTCTATTACGGAAGGGTATATAGTAAATGAATGCTTGATATTTTGTTTAAGATATTTATCAGGAGTGGAAATAAGGTTTACATCAAGAAACTTTCCAGATGAATTCCGTGATGTGGATCAAGGGTTTTATATATTTTCACAATCTGGTCATGCAATAGGAAAGAGGACTCCCAAGAAATTAAATTTGATTATGATAAAATAGGCACATGGATATATCTTATCCAATTGTGATGCTATCCTTCCATATAAAGAGTAAGCACTTGAAACTCATATCCTTTGAATTATTCATGTTACATGTTCTATCATAACATTTTAACAATTATTGTAAATTTACGGAGAACATTGTCATGTACTTAGGAACTCATATTGTCGATTATCATAGAAGGAACTTAGTAACAAACATAATGACACTTTTAGCGAGTGGTAAGAGACATGTATATTTCATAAATATCCACCAATCTAGTACTTTTAATATCTTGAGACACTTGTTACTTTTTGTGATTCAGATTGAAGAAAAGGCAAAAAGGGAATTTGTATCAGAAGATCTTCTAGTGCTTGCTCAAGGCCCTCATGAAGTAGCGATGTATTATAGTGGGTGTATTGTTAATGGCTTTAGATTTCATACGAAAAACAGAGAGAAGAATCGACAAACACAAAATAGTGGTATTATTGTTAATGCCCAAACTGAGAGCTTTTCCAAAGCATCAGATAAAAATTCTTTAGTTGGTGAAGTTGATTATTATGGAGTGATCACAGCCATAATTGAGTTGAATTATTATGAAAAGTTTAAAATAGTATTATTCAAATGCCAGTGGATAAATACTAAGTCAAAAATTGCAATTGGGAAAGAAAATGGATTAACATCAATGAATTTATCTTGTTTAGGACATAAAAATGATCCATTTGTATTAGCAACTCAAGTACAACAAGTGTTTTATGTCCAACATCTGATATGCAGGGATTGGAATTTCGTTGTCAGAACAAGACCTAGAGATTTATTTGTTATGGAAGAAAAAGTCAATGACTTAGATAATGATGATATGGAAGATGGCCACTCCTATGATTTGAATGAAAGTGAGATGGATACAAATGACAATGATGGTGACATTGATGTTGTACGTACAGACATTGATGGTGTTTCTTTCTCTAGAGAGAACTGTGAACAACATATTAATGATATTAGTAGAGCAGATATAATGAAAGTGAGTCTGCTGATGGCAACTAGATTGATGTAAGTTATTTGTTGTTATTTAGTATGAAGATAATTTTTCACAAGTCATTTTTTTCGTTGTTATTTGCTTTTACTTTATTTTGTTGATTGTTTAACGTATTTCCTTATTATGATTCATATAGGATGTCAAAGTGACCATGATTTGATTCTCGAGTTATTCCAGTTCTAGGAGGACATCAGTCAAAGAAACTTTTGGCAACCCTGAACCAAGAAAATGTTGAGCCAACACGTAATGATAATGGAACTAGTGCTACAACTTCTACATTGAAGAATAATCCAGTATTACTGAAGAAACAATCTAAGTAAAAGCAAATTATAAGGAAAGATCATTCCACTCTTAGGAAAACAAAAAAGGCAAAGCATGCTACCATTGAAACATTCGAAGAAGAATATTATGGGAACATAGCAAGTTGTACACATTATGCAGTTGGAGAAACTGATGAAATTGACCTTCAAGACATTGTAAGATATTTCATGTGTGAGAATTTATTTCTATAATACAGCTTTTACTGCTTTCTTACAAGTTAGTTTAAGAGATTTATATATCATACATAGATTAAATTTGAATTCATTTAATAGTGTTCTTTTACCATTAAAAATCTAGATTCTAATTCAAAAGGAAAGGGTAAGAGAGGACCTACTGTATGCCTGAAAGTATGGAATAATCAAGATGGAAATAAGATATTTGTCGAGATGAATGATTCATACCAACCAATTGGAGAAAATCAAAATCATTTAAAAAAATTTTGTGGAACTGTTGCATGCAATTCAGATTTGGCCCCATTGGATTATGATGATTAGAGGAAGATGCCTATAGAATACATGAATAAAATGATAGAATTTGTGGAGGTAAATTCTTAATCATAATAATTTTGTTAATTATATTTAAGTTTTGATGATTTAACATTTTTTATGATGTAGTGCAAATTTCAATATAATGAGAAGATGCAGCTATGGGTGTTTCTAAGCATAGCTAAGAAATGAAGAGAATTTAAGTATTACCTTAAGGAGAAATATTATCAACCACAGCTCTCCATGGAAGAAAGATTAGAGTATCGTGATTCATGGGTAACTAAGGAACATTGGAAGTTCCTTAATGAGCATTGAGATTCGAGAAGTCAAAGGCAATTAAAATTGTATTTTTTTTCTTTACCTTAACATAGAAAATAGTTCTAAAAAATTATGATTCGTGTAGTTATGTTGTTCTAAAAATAAAGAAAATAGAGGAAAATTAATGCTTCATATTGCGGGAAAAAAAAGCTATGCATGCATAAGGGATGAGGTACATTTTTTATTCTCAAAATTTTCACTGTTTAAGTTGATATTTAAGTGTTATAATTTTTACTACTTTTAGATGAAGAAACAAATGGGAAGAAAAGTAAACAAGATTGATTTATTTGCAAATGTTTATAAAAAGAAGGATGGCAAACCAACGGATGAAAGAGCAGCTTCTACGATTGTAAGTTAAACACATTATATAATTTATTCTTGATGTGCAATTTATCTTTCGATCTTTGTTTACATTTATTTTCATTTATTGTATCAACCTTTTCATGCAATTAGGAGAACAAATACTAATTTTTTATATGTAAGATACTTGAAATATTAAATAGCGGTAAAATTATAATACTTTCAAATAAATGGTAATTTTGTTTACTTTAATGTATGCTTTTGATCAAGAATAAACTTTTTAATTTGACTTTTTTTTATGACAATTTAGTTGAGATTTTTATTAGCTTCAATTTCTTCATAACTATTTTAATAGCATAGAGGATTATATGATGACAAGTTTTTCTTATAGGAACAATTTAACAAGGCAACTATGAAGATGGATGGTTTAGAAGACCCTTCATTGGTTGATGAAATTTATGCAAAGTTGTTGGAAAAGATAAATGTGGTCATGCTAAGGGATATGGATTAATATCGCCACATTCTGATTTGTGGAGGCAAAAAGAAATTGAGGAACAAGAATAAAGGAAAGAGTGGGAAAGACAAATTGAGATGCAATTTGTGGAATAGATAAAAGAAATGAAAGAAACCAAACCAAACTTTCAAGAAATGATAGTCTAGTCTTTAGGAAAAGCAGATTTGCAAGTTTCCCCATCATTAAAGAGGTCACAAGTATTATGATTTTTAGTTAAATAATTAAGTATATTTAAGTTAAGAAACTAATCATACCATCTACAATCAAGGTACTCAAGATGTGGTTATGCAACAAGGCAACATTTGTGCAAGTTTAAAGAAGACAAAGAATCAGCATAAGGATGAGACTCAATATATGTTGGTCGAAGGCGAAGTAAACTTTTATGTAAAAGTACGTTAAAATTTTAAATTCAATATTAAACTTTTGATAAGAAAACTATAACTAAATTGATCTTCATACTATCATTTTATTGCTATATTATTTCACATGTAGGATATGTATCTACTAAGCATGGTAGACATGCAAAGGAAAGTTACACTTGCACGAGTGCATACTATTGATCCTAGTGCAATTATAGGAGGAGCTACCATTGGTTCCACTTATGCAGGGATTTATGTTGAAGTTGCCATCGATGAGGAAGAGATGTTGATCGAGCCATATGGCAAATATGAAGTTTTAGGTGACACAATTGGAGCTATCATTGCTTGGCCTAAGATGTTTGTTATTTCACGATAGGTATTGTGATAAAATTATTTTGAACCATGATATTTAAATGTAACTCTTTCCTTTATTTAATGTATCTTAGAATTATTTTTTGACAAAATTTTTCTTCTTTTTTGAGGATCTTTTCAAGTTGCTAATAGAAGATACACTCGAGTAATCGGTAGAATTTTTTTTATGTGCTTTTAATTTAGTCAAAGTATTTTTTTAGACTTTTTTTTGCTTTATCTTGGACTTGTATCTTTTTTGGTTATGTTACTCTATAACTTTGACTTGTTTATGAAATATTTTTCTTCTAATAAAAAACTATTGGTTTATGAATGAATATTGTATATGATCGACATGACATTTTAGATGTTTACTCTTTCTTACTAGCATTAAATTATAAAAATATGTAGTTGGTTTAGACGTCTTACCACTTTTTCATTATTTAATTTTAAAATGAAAATATTTATTTTTATCACAATAGATCTTTATAATATTGTTTCATTGTTTAAACATTTATTCATTTCAATTTAGGAGTCATAAACTCCATAATTAAAGTTAATGTAAGATAAAGTGTAATAATGACCCATAAGATATAGCATTAGGTAGCAACCAAAGTTAATTTATCAAGTATGTAAAACAATGATGCTATTAGTGATAAAATTACGACGTTGAATAAAAGGTTTATTATTTAAAATTAGCAACAGATTTTACTACCCTTAATAATCTCCATTAGCGACATCAATTTTGTCGTAACAAGAATTAAAATAATTGTGAGATTAATTAGCAGCGAAAAGTGATTGCCTCTAAAGCATCTTATATCGTCAATTTGTTGTGACAATTATTTTTGTCGCTATTTTTTCTTTACAATGGTGCAAATTGTAGCAACAAAAAGATAGTCATTAAAAGTAACATTTATTGAGAAAAATATCGATAAAAGTAATTGATGCTAAAGATTCATAAAATACCGAGAGTCTAAAATTGTTGGTAAATATTTAGTGACACTAATTATATCGACGGACAAGTGATGAATCCAAAAAGTGTTGGAAAATGTCTATAGCGACAAATATTAATGCTTTAGCAACATATCTCTTTTGTCGGTAAAAACTATTTTTGTTGTAGTGCTTTGATCCTAGTTTTTTTTATCCTTCTTACTCTTCATCGTCATCTTATGAGGACGTTTATGCTGTACAAGAGAATTCTAGGTCCAACCCTTACTCGAACTCCTATAATTCTAGTTGGAAAAATCACCCTAACTTCTCTTGGAAAGATCAGGGGCAACAGACCCAATATCGACCCAACAACTATGTACCACAAAAACCAATGGGTCAGGCTCATGTATATACTCAACTGCCCCCGAATCAGGTTAATCAGCCCATGTGGAACACCCAACAAACCATTAGGTAGGCTAATTTAAACCTGAAGATGGTAGAAATGCAAGGGTCAATGCTCCAGCTCATGCAACAAATGAAAACTTTGCTGGACACCTTGCAATCTGGACTTAGTGCAAATAACTGACAACCTGGATCTCTACCATCATAACCTGTACCAAACCTAAGGAATGTACAGAACCAAGGCGCTGGGCCTCAAGGGTTTGGTAATGGTGGGGGCCTCATACTCAAGCTCATGATATCTATCAGGTTACCCCAGTCCCTTTCAGAGTCAACCAAACACCGACTATAACCAACCGGGAGGCTCCCATTTTGCCCAACCCTCCCCAAGGCATGAACCAAGAGAACTTTTCCACTGCAAACACAATTACCTCGAGGAGTGGTAGTAGACACAAGGGTCCCATTCATTCCCAAGTAAATTCCATTAGAACCCACAATAAGGATTTTAAACTCCCAACTAAGAATGCGATCAACAGAAGATTAGAATCTGATTTGGTAGTATGTTGTTGTAAGGGCAAATGCAACAAGCTAGAGGATAAATTGGAGGAAAGAATATCTTTGTTGCAGGCTTTCAAATTGACAATCATTTTACTCCTTGCGACTATTGGATCAATTCCTGCCTACACTAGATTTCTATTGAATTCATACGAAGAGAAGCGTAGAGAGGAATCTGAAAACACTAGGAGAGTAGTCTTGTCTGATAACACAAGCACACTAATCTTAAACAAGCTACCCCCTAAGAAGCAAGACCCGGGAGCCCCACTGATTTCCTGGATAATAGGAAACATTACTTCTGATTGGGCCCTCCTCGACTTAGGTGCTTCCATTAATGTGATCCCTACCATACTTCATAGGAAACTAGGTCTAGGCCACTTGAAACACACCGACATAACCTTGTAGTTGGCTGATAGATCAATTACAAAACCAAGGGGTCTTTTGGAAGATGTTCTAGTTAAGGTCAATGATTTGAATTACCTTGTTGATTTCATGGTCCTTGACATGGAAGCACCTAAACTGCTCAACCACACCCTGATTATTTTGGGAAGACCTTTCTTGGCCACCGCCAAGGCAAGGATTGATTGTGAATTAAGAAATATAGAAATTACCTTAGGGAGTAAAACAAATCGATTTAATATTTTTGAGGTCTCAAAGAAAGATAAAATTAAGTGTGGTTTGATTGAAGAGCTCGATAGAATAGAGGAGGTAATGGCCATACGCACATTAGAAAACTCCCTAATGGCTAATCCAACCCAAACTCAAGAAGAAAATCACAAGGTTGCAAGGATAATTGAGGACAATAAAGACATGCAACCAACAGTGGCAAACCGGGATGAGGAAAATATTCATGAAATTAGGAACTTGTTGGAAGATTCACCTGATCAAGCTAAAACCCAACACGTTGGAAACGAGCATGGTTCCCATGCCAAGGACGCGCGCTCGAATCTCCCTGTGGCACCTTCTTCGCCGAAATCAAAATTCGACCGTCCAATCAAAGATAAGCGGCCACAAGGATGGCGACATGGTTCTTTGAGCGACGCGTGATCTACATGCGTGCGATAATGTGCAAACACACACCCAATCACATGCACAACGAGGGCGTGATCTGGAGCATCCTTTCTTACACAATTAGGGCCCTTCATCCACCATCCAAGGGTGGTGTTCCACTCACTGCAGCCAGCGGATGCCAGTTGATGGACGCACACAATGGCAACTGGACTGGCGAGATCAATGGCCAGCACTACACCAGAGCGATCAATGGTGAGCGAAGCACAGCTCGCTATAGCAAGCACATGAGCAAGCATGAGTTAGCTATAGCAATGCATGAGCAGGATCTATAGCGACGACCTGGAGGTTGCTAATTGTCCCATACCCATTTTTAGCCCCCTCTTATCCACCATATAAGGACCTACACACCGCCCTTACCTACCCATCTCTTCCTAGCTATGCCTTACCCACTCAAGAGCTCCAAGAAGCCTCCCAAGCTCCCAAGAGCTCATTCCCAAGCTCCACGGTCTCCTATTAGTGTAATACTCCCCTACACTACTAAATTCTCAACCTTACCCTCCCCTCCTTCATAGGAGACCACAGAGCCGTCCCCTCACCTCCATTCAAGTAGACGATCACCTCCACCTCCTCATCACCATTCCTACAGCTTAGTCAAGCGACCCTCTACCCGGATTCCTCCTGCACCTCATCCCCGACGTCTAGTACCTCATCTCCTCCATCCAAGCCACTGCCAAGCACCGTTGTCTCGCCAGACATTCATTTTGGGAGATTTCTTCTCATCTTCATTTTGTTGTTATTTTTATTTGCATATCTCTATTTAGTGTAATAAACATTATTCTAGATATATCAAATTTCCTTCATGTCTCTACTCTCTCTCTCTCTTGATTTATTTTCACCAGTAAATTATCTTGGCTAGTTCTTCATTATAAAAATACAAAAAAAATCACAAAACCCTAAAAAGACCAAAAAGAAATAAAGCAAAGTGTGGATTTCAAGGAAACAAACGTCGCCTCCCTGTGTTCAACCTAGGACTCCCTCGGAGTTTCAGTATAAATTTTATTTGGTAGCGATATTTGCGACTACAACGACGGGTTCTCCAAAACACTTATTTTCCATCGCGAAAACACTCTCACCAGGGGATGTGAGGAGGCGAGATGCGTCCGATGTTGGCTGGTCGGACATGAAGAAGATGGTGAAGTCTAGTGATGGAATTAGCAAGGAAGAAGAGGCAGAAGGCGCTCGTGCTTTGGTTGGCGAGGAGCGTGAGGAAGAGAGGAAGGGTTTGGGAATCCAAGTTGGCGGTTGGTTCGCTGAAAGAGGGAGGCGGAGGAGCTCATCGGAGCCGAAGATGAAGGTGGCTGGAAAAGGAGGAAGAGAGGAATTTCCAACCAATTCTTAATTGGTCTAGACTTAGGAACTTCGGGGGGTTTATATAGATCAAGGTCTCAATTGTGCGAAATTCACACGTTTGTATCAAGCTTTTAGAAACTAGAATCCCCCAAATTTCTCGAGCTTGCCAAAGTTTTGTGCTCCATGTGGGAGCCTAAGATCATGTTCAAACGGTGGAGGATCTCCTAAAGGTCAATCCCTTCTAGTTTCAAGGGATTTGATTGGAAATCAAGCGAGAAATCCTCGGTCAAAGCTCGTGGTTTTGGGTCTTAGATCCTGTTCAAACGTCAACCGTGGTAGGGGTATATTTGTGAAAATAATGAGAAGTTAGGGGCCTATTGGTAAGGAAACGTGAAAGTTAGGGGTCTAGATGTGAAAAATAGAGTTTTTAGGGGCCCAAATGCAAACTAGGTCAAGATGGACTTTGATTGGGCCCAAATTTTGGTGTTAACCTAATTTAGACCCAAGGTATCTAAATGATGAACTTGTATATGAGTTTTGACCATGCTTGACTGGATAAACGCACAGGAGCCCAAATCAAGACATATTCCCATCAGAATCTCTATTTTTGGTTAAAAAGGGCTCAGATGGTCAAAGTGAAGGTACCAAACCTCTTAGAATATTTTTTAATAATTTTTACGAGGTTTAGATTGAATATATCTTGACCAGAACCCTTTCAATTTAAGTGGGGCTGATAATTAGGATTTTCAGAGACATTTTAATCCTCGAAATGCATGAACCCTAATTCAGTCAATGTAAGCCCACTTCTTGGTCTTTTAAGTTCATTTGACCTTAAATTAACCCCTAATCAACCCCTTGGTCAATCTGCATTTATGGTTGGATGTTAAAATGGAAGAATTAACAATGTTTTCTTCTCTTCTCACATTCAATTTAGATGGAATTACGGTCCTCAGACGATCATTTAGGAGCATTTATCACTTGGTTACAACTAAATTAAGTTAGTTATGATGAATGATAGTGTTACCATCATTTGATCTCTACCATTGGATGAAAATCCAATGAATCCTATCAAATTAGGATTAGGATTGGAATCCCTGTAAATATCTCTAAGTACAAACCCTAATTCCAATCAAGTCATTTGATTTCAATTACACCATCAATCAAAAGCCATAGCCGCTAGAGGAAGAGAAGAGAAAAACTTAGGGCTCTCTTCATAAGGGTGCCATCCAATCATCTAATTGACAACCAATAACAATATAGGAAGGCATCCAATTTCATAATTGAATGCCCGGCTTGTGAAGGCTTTTTCCTACAAGGATTTGATTCCTCAGTAACCAACCAACCAACCCTCTTTGTTGGTCGGCCAACTACCATAGGGTCGAGTCTTCGTGGTCCTTTTAAAGGACTTCTAATGGTGCATTCATGGTTCTAAGGCAAGAAGTCGCTTCAAATTCGCGAAGGATTTGCAGATCACATTCAGGATTGGATCTCTATGACACAAAGGGTCTTGTTCGCCTATTGAGGAGTTCGGGTTCTGCCGAGACTTGTTTGAGGAGGAACCACATGTGGGGTATTGCATCACACCACTCGCAAAGGTATAACACTCTTATACTCATGTGATCCCGAAATGGGAGAAAATTAGTTTCTCCCATGTGATTTAGGTTTTGGGTATTTTTTGTTTTCATTTTCTGATCAAGTTTCTAGCATCGATTCGATCTCAATTTCCAAAAATTTTAAACACATGTTTTTCATGCTTTCACATCATGCACACTAACTACTTGTAGTGGTAGGGCAACAGGTGTGACTAACCTTAGAATCTCAAAGGGGCCCACAAACCTTGGTGCTAGCTTGCCCCTCACTCCAAACCGTTGTATGTCCTTTATGGGCAATACTCTGAGGAAAACAAAGTTGCCGACATCAAATTGAATATCTCTTCACTTGCAATCCATATAGCTCTTCTATTGACTTCATGCTATGATGAGCATCTTCCCAATCTGCTCGACAATCTCTTTACTTTAGAGAATTAATTGATGGCCCACTGACGGAAATCGTTTTCACGCATTTTGAAAGTCATCGAAAATCATAGTATAGTCGCGCAAAAATATTCATCAAAAATTAAGTTTGCAAAGATTACGAGACTTGAGTCCCGGTCGTTCGTCTCTGGGAGGCATTTGATTTACTTTTGAAATCGATCTTTTTGCCGCTCTACTTCGTTTAAAATCACACACCGGTTTATGATTATTACGTATTGAAGTACGACATTCTTAGTTGCAAGTATATCAGGAATTAAAAACAGGCAACATTAATCACTCAAAAGATATTGCAATAAGCTCATGGTGATTCTCAACACATAGACATATATATAAAAATATATCTTCTATCCATTCAAGAGAGTGTTTGCAACATAGAAGGTAGAAGAAAGCCTATACATGAATACTTAAAAATGTAAATCTAGCTACCAGAAAACAATCGCATACAAGAATCTACAGGGGGATTTTGCATGCATCATTGGGGGAGAATAAGGGCTACACTACTAAGCAGTAAAAAAAGCAGTAAAAATCATGGAGAGCATAAACTAAATCTAGCAAAATAAAGGGCATTCAGGGGTGGTCCCTGATGGCCTTGGAGTGGTCGGGAGGAGAATGAGGGGTGGCCAATGTAGCTTAGGCCGACCCTTGGAGAGAGGTAGGGTTGATCCAGCATCCCGACATGGTGTCCTCCATGATGGTGGTGAGCTCATGGAGGTGGAGTAGCTAACCTAGGTGAAGGTAGGCGTGTATGGAGCTAAGGAGGTGAGTGGTGCCAATGAAGCCAAGGGATGTGAATGAGTGAAAATGGCCACCCCGTAGGTTTTTTTATAGACCTAAGGGAAGCTCTCTAGAGAATTATGGAATTCTCCAGAGAGGCCTATGGTGGGAGCTCGTGGGAGAGTGAGAGAGAGAGGATGGATGGTGGTTTTTAGATCCACCAAATGTGGATCTAAAAATTGAATGGCTCTTGGTTAATTTTGGCAACCAAGGCAACCACACATGGTAGAGATTTCTAGAGAATTTTTGTGTGGATGGTGTGTGTGGGTGTGTGTGGGTCGAAACTTAGGTGGCTAGGTTGATTAGGTTAGGTTCTAGTGGGTTTAGGTCAAGGTATGTCTCAAATTAGGGTTATAAACCCTAATTCACTGAGCTAAAGTGCAATTAAACTTAATACAAGTTTAATTAGGTGTGTGGAAACTTAATTGAGAGTAAAACAACTCAATTAATTTAGGTCTAGGTCAATTGGACTCTCACTGAGTCCAATTGGACAGTGTGTGCTGAGATCAAGGCTCAATTGGACTCAATGAGTCCAATTGAATAGGCTGATGGAATTGACTAAGATCCAAGTCAATTAGGTTTAGTGAGGACCTAATTAGGTCCTTAGGGAGGTCTAGAGGTTATTTACTAGGGTTAGGGTACCATAATTTAGGTTCCTATGGGTTTGGAATTGGGTTTAAGGACCTAGAGATCCAAGATCAAGGCTTAAATCTCAAAACAGGAATTGGAGAGTAGTATCAGACGTCTAATAATAGTGTCAGACGTCTTATACTCAAAAATCAGAAGTCCAGACTTGTTTTCTGGATGTCCAATCAGAGTCAGGAGGGATTTTGGATTCTATTTTGGGTACTCTGTAGAAATTGGACGTCTGACAAAGTGTTTGGACGTCCAATAACACTGCAGAAGTGGGTTTGAGGTGTGCGGGAGATGGCTAAGGGTCCTGGATGTCCTATAACCTATCTGGACATCCAGATAAGGGTTGGAACTAGGGTTTTAGGGATTCCTAGGGTGTTGTGACCTAATCTAAGGGTGGCTAAGGCTTAAGGAAGTCTCTAGGCTATCCTAGGGATAGGATGGACCTAAGCTCTTCGCATTTTGCTGCTTTATTTCTATTTAATAGAATAGCAAACTTTTAACACCCTTACATTATTGTTCCTACATCTAATCTAAGCCTTCCACTCCAGCTTTGATGCAACTCCCTTTATTCCTGATCCAGCTTCAGATCCAGCTCCAGATCTACTTATTGCCTGCAATTGACATAATGCACTTAATTAGTACATTATAACATTATTTCATGCATAGCTAAAAGAGGGCAGTAAAGATGCAGATAATGCATATGTATGAATGAATAGCCCTAACTTATGCTAAGTCCTAGCTTAATCTAGGTCAATTAAGACCTATGATTGCTGCGCAATCATGCCCCCATGCCTAAATCTTGCTAGTCCCTAGCAAATGCAAGACTAAATTATTTACAGCACAGGTCCTTAAGGGACTGATTATTTTATCAAGTGTATGCGTAGAGATTTTTCTCCTTTTTGTTTTCATCCTATGTTCTAGAAATCCAGACAATCGTGAAAGTGCAGCAATGTAGCTTTTGCAATGAATTCGAGTGAAAAACTGATTCACCTCTAAAGCCTATACTTGACCCCTAGTAAAAATTCTAGTGGGATAGGCAAACTTCTTCCCTCGGGGTATTCAAGATATTCTATGAATTCCACCCCGGCTTTGGGCTTAGGTAGAGAATCTCTAAGGGAAAAGATTATATATTTGGTGGCTCACTCTCACTTGGTGCTACATAGAGACTAGTACTACAGAATCTAGATTCCCAGATTACTAAGTAGCTCAACTTAGAGAAAGATGAGAAAAACTATGCTCCCTTTTGATTCCTTTGTATCTATTCTCTCTTACTCTTTTTCTTTTCCTTTCCTTTTCTTTCTTAGAGCTCACAACTTTACCAGATTCACGCATATGACCTATATTTGGTGGTCTCACTAGGCATTAACACTTTAATTGAGTTCTCATAACCCTAACACTAAGTCAGGATTCCTCAGCCAGTATTCGGTCGGTCAGAAACACAAGAAAAATAGGTTAAGGCCATATTTGGTGGAGCTAAATTTTATTTGGTGTTATTGCCTCGATGAAATAAATACTAAGTATTCAATCTTTCTTTTGCTTTTTCTTCTTTTTCTAATTTTTTTTTCAATTTTTCTTTCTTTTCATTTTTTTTTTTAACATAACACAACTAATATACATCCATGAACTTTATTAAGGAGTCATTATTAGGGATTGGTGGTACTCAAGAGACATTGGGTGGCTTATTTGGTGCAAGTGCCGACTCACGGCACCGGGAAAGACGGATAGGACGGTGTATTTCTGACCTTGACATCAATACCTTCCTTCAGCTGAGGATTTCGTAGAGAATGGTTGTAACCATTCACCTTAGCCCTAGTTTTATGAAAACTCGCTCTCCGCGTATTTGCCTTATTCAGTGGCTCTCAAAATTTCACACAAAAATGTATACGTAGGAATCGAGAGTGAAAACTATGTCTAATCTCAGAGTATCATCACCTAATTATCTAGGATTCCAAATTCCTCACACTAATCTTAGAGCACCAGTACACTCTACTCTCGTCTCACACTATTTGGTGGATTTTTGGAAGAAAATCAGCCTGACTCCCAAAACACTATCCAGGGGTTCAGAAAAAGAAGCACTGCTTCTTCTCGACAGACTGAAGACGTTTATCAGCCTTCACCATGAATCCATTGCAAATTCTACGTGTGTGTGAAAAGTTGTACTGGATTCCAGATTACAGGAATCAACTAAAGGATAAAATCCCTAATGCATTCTCCTAATAAAATAATTTTATTCATGAATGCAATATGTATATATGCTATAGACATGTAACCTCGCATAATTTGTACTTCGTGAATTTCCCGTATCAGGTTACAATCAGCTTGACCCTAAATTTAGAACAAAAGGTGAGCGGGTGAGTCGGAAGTGGCTGTTGTGAATGATTTCTAGCTCCAATGCGAGCGTTGGAGGTGGAGTCGATTGTTCTTTTATTTAGGGTCCTAAAGTACATTTTACATGCAGCTTCGAGGTTTTCCTAAGTGCTGCCATGAAAATTTTTCAGTTTCTGCTGTATCTACCCCCCCATGCCTAAGTTCCTGCATGTCCTCATGCATGAATATAAAAGAAAATAAATCTGACAGAGGATGAGTGGGTAGAAGTCACCTGTAATTACTCTGAAATTATATTCAGCACCGGCCAACCTATTAACATGCACTATACAAAAGGGAAATATGCTAAAAGAAAAATATGCTATGTATAAAAATGGTTATGTATAGATGATGGTGAAATGTGGAGTGAATGGTATTTATACATGCTGAGTTTAACGCCTCCAGCTGGGCGAACACTCAATCACACGTCCTCACTAAGATGAACAGTCTCGTCAGGTGGAGGAGGTTCCTGGGCCAAAAATGGCTTGAGGCGCTGGCCATTTACCGTGAATATATGCCTAGATTTTAGGTCCTTGATCTGGACTGCCCTGTTAGGATATGGTTGTACCACAACATACGGGCCAATCCACTTGGACTTAAGCTTCCTCGCAAACAGTTTCAGCCGTGAATCAAATAACCAGACTCACTGATTGGGTGTGAATCTTTCCTCTGGATGTGGCTGTCGTGAAAGGCCTTGGTCTTGTCCTTGTATATTAACGCATTCTCATAGGCCTCCCGCCGAATTTCTTCTAATCGCTGAGCTAGAGTTTCCGTTCTCGACCTCCTGCATCGAGATCAAGCTTACATTTCTGCACCGCCCAAAAGGTGCGGTGTTCCAGCTCTATAGGGAGGTGACAGAACTTGCCATACACCATGAGATATGGTGACATTCTAAGTGGGGCCTTGTATGTGGTTCGATATGCCCAGAGTGCATCGATTAATTTTTCAGAGCAATCCTTCCTGTCTAGTCTAACCGTCTTCTAGAGAATCAGCTTGATTTGACGGTTAGACACTTCAGCCTGCCCATTGGTCTGCAAGTGATACGGGGTGGCTATGCGGTGATGTACCCCGTATTTCTTTAATAACGACCTGAAATGGACGTGGATGAAGTGGCTTCCTCCATCGCTAAACAGAGTGTGGGGTATTCCGAATCTCACAAAAATATTTTGCCATACGAAAGAAATGATGGTCTTGTGGCTAGCCCATCTCGCCAGGATGGCCTCGACCCACTTCGAGACATAATCAACAGTAAGCAATATGTACTCGAAGCCATGCGAGTTCGGAAAAGGGCCCATAAAATCAATGCCCCAGACATTGAACACTTCTACGACCATGATGGCTTGGAGTGGCATCATGTCTCTCCTGGTCATAGAACTGATCGAGTGACATCGTTTGCAGTGTTTGGCGTAATCGTGTCTAGCTCTGAAGATGGTTGGCCAGAAAAATCCCGACTGCAAAATTTTTGCAGCGATTTTCCGTCCTGAGAAATGGCCACCACACGCACTATTGTGGCAGAAAGATAACACACTAGGGATCTCAGAGTCTGGGATGCATCTGCGAATAGTCTGATCCGCTCCAATGCGGAAGAGTAGTGGGTCATCCCAGAGGTAGTATTTAGCCTCTATAATGAATTTGAGTTTCTGGTCCTTGGATAGGTTCATAGGAATTTTGCCTGCAGCAAGGTAGTTTGCAAAATCTGCATGCCAGGGGAACTCAATAGAATGAATTGCCAAAAGAGATTCATCCGAAAATTGTTCATGGTAGGCAGGGAATAAGGAATGTGGTCTGGGTCCAATCTGGATAGGTGATCTGCCATAACATTTTGTTTCCCAGCTTTGTCACGGATTACGATATCAAATTCCTGCAATAGAAGGATCCATCTAATGAGTCATGGTTTGGCATCCTTCTTTGCCAACAAATGCCGGAGGGCGGAGTGGTCAGTGAAGATGATGACCTTGGACCCTAATAAATATGATCTGAATTTCTCCAACCTGAATACTACTGCTAGCAGTTCTTTTTCTGTGACAGTATAATTACGTTGAGCCTCATTCAGCGTCTTGCTAGCATAGTATATGACAAAGGGTTGTTTCTCCCGACGCTGGCCAAAAACAGCACCGACAGCAAAATCAGAAGCGTCGCACATCATTTCGAAATCAAGCGACCAGTCGGGTGGTTGTAGAATCGGGGAGTCGGAAACAACGCTTCATAAAGTCTCGAAGGTGCTGAGACACGAGGTATCAAATTCAAATGGGACATCAGTAACCAGGAGATTCATCAAAGGCCGCATAATTTTTGAGAAATCGCGTATAAATCTCTGATAGAAGCTGACGTGACCCAAGAATGATTTGATCTACTTGACCGAGCTAGGTGGCAGTAAGTGGGAGATAATCTTTGATTTAGCCCGGTCGACCTCAAGTCCATTTTTGGAGATCCTGTGCCCTAGTACTATGCCATCCCTCACTATGAAATGGCTTTTCTCCCAGGATAGTACTAGGTTTACCTCAATACACCGTTTCAGGATTTTGCTGAGGTTATCAAGACAAGATGCAAAATCATCTCCAAAAACAGAGAAGTCATCCATGAATACCTCCACATAATCCCCAATCATGTCAGAGAAGATAGCCATCATACAATGCTGAAATGTCGCTGGTGCGTTGCAGAGGCCAAATAGCATCCGCTTGAAGGTGAATGTTCCAAAGGGGCATGTGAATGTGGTCCTATCTTGATCTTTCGGGCTAATCGCTACCTGATTATACCCAGAGTATCCATCCAAAAAGCAGAAGAAACTACGTCCGGCTAACCGTTCCAAGATCTGGTCAATGAATCTCAAAGGAAAGTGATCCTTCTGGGTAGCCATGTTCAGTTTCCTGTAGTCAATGCAAACCCACCAAGATGTCGCAGTATAGGTCGGGATGGATTCGCCCTTATCAATTTTCATGATGATGAGTCCTGCTTTCTTGGGCACTATCTGAATCAGACTCACCCACTGGCAGTCTGAGATTGGATATACAATGCCTGCATCCAGCCATTTGATGATCTCCTTCTTAACAACCTCTAGCATATTCGGGTTAAGCCATCCTTAAGGTTGTCTCGAAGGTTTCACCCCCTCATCTATGTAAATGTGATGAGTGCAATACAACGGGCGAATACTGCGAAGATCAGCAATACTCCACCCGATAGTATCCCTATGGTCTTGAAGCGTAGAAATCAATTGATGTTCCTGTTCTTGGGTTAAGTGGGCATTGATAATGACTGGATATGTCTCACTTTTGCCCAAGAACACATACCTAAGTGAGTCAGGTAAGGGCTTCAATTCAATCACAAGTGGGTCAGAATCAGATATGAGAGTGGGAAGAGCAAAATTGAGGGTGGGAATCTGCAGATCCATGTGCACGTGAATTCCTACTGAGTCGCTCCCTATAAAATCGGTTGTGACTACGTTAACGGGAAACCGTTAGCTGTAGTCATGTCTTTTTGCAATAACAGGGGCGATTCGGTAATATATGGATCAGGATAGCTAGATTCAGGGATGCTCTGGTCAGAAGGACACCCTAAACAGTCAGATCCTCGAGGAGATATGTGTAATGCAGTAGTTTCAATCTCGTGTGGATCGAGGTTTGAGAACCCTGATAGTGTAGACGAATGAGACATTGGGTCATCACAAAGGATCCCAATGTTACCACAGTAAGTCGAATCTTCGTCTTCACCATCCTCCTCTATTCGATCACAGTCGAAGTTCTTTGCTGCCCTGAATATGTCTAGTCGAAGTTGCTCATTGCCTAAGGCAATCTCCATACACCAGAATGCACAATCGATGTTCGCTCGGGCTGTCGCCAGAAATGGGCGACCTAAAATAATTGGTGCATCTCAGAGATTAGGAGGAACTTCCATATCGAGAATGAAAAAATCTGTGGGAAAGCAGAACCCGCGGACTTTCACGATCACATTCTCAACCACCCCCCTAGGTGTTTCGACTGATCTGTCAGCCAACTGAATCTTAACCGAGGTGGGTTTCAACGCCCCAAATCAAAATCAATCAAATACGGCGGTGGGAGTTAAGTTGATGGACGAACCCAAATCTAGAAGTGCCCGATCAAATGGAGAATCCTGCAAGAAGCAGGATATGAGTGGGGTACCAGGATCTTTCTTCTTCAGCGGTAGGTCAGCTAGAATCACGGCGCTAGCTTCTTTCGACAGTACCACCTGTCGTCCAATTCTCGGCTGTCGCTTCGGGGTATAGTAGTCCTCGAAGAACCTAGCGACAGCTGGAATGTGATCGATAGCCTCGACGAGGGGGACCTGAATATGTACTTCCTTAAACATCGATTTCAGGTCCTCGAAATTCCACGTGTCCTTTTTCCGTACTACATTTCGTGTTAGAGCCTCAGGAAAAGGGACGAGAATCTTAGGGTTGAGTGGCCTCTTACCCTTATCTACTGCAGGTGGCTCCTGAGATGACAAAAGAGTCGAATCTACCTGCGACGAAGGGTGGGAAAAATCAGAACCTGCCTGCCTAGGTGTTGGGTCGAATGTCTTCCTTCCACTCCGCAATGTGACAGCGTCTGCATCGGCTTGCTATCCATGAGGTGGTGGGGGAGCAGATGGGGCAGAATACGAGGGATTCTGCAAAGGCGGCTGGCCTTGCGCGTAACCGGGTGGTGCAGGAGGAGCCTATAGTATGGCGTGTGCCTGTCCCTACGGTGCCTGAAACCTAGGTGGGGTGCCCTGGTTCTAAACATATCGAGGATTCGGGACAGGTTGGGTGGGCAAGGCTCCCTAAGTCCTATGCTCCTGCAACAGCTAGTTCTACGTGTTATGTATGGTCTGAATCTGATCAGCCATTGCCTTCATAATCTGCAAGCTATCTTGTGTAGACTTCCTCATCGATTCTTGCAGCTCCTCTTTCAACGCCTCCAAAGGGTCATCCCGCTTTGGACGGTGGTTGGCAGCTTGGTGCAACGGCTGGTATAACAAGCGAGGTTGCTGCTGTTGAGGTGAGAATGGATGCTGCCTAGGGTATGTGTTTTGCTCATTCCCGTATTGCCTGATCTGGTAGTGTGGATCTTGATATGGTCTCTGTGAATTACTAGACCAGGAAAAGCTCGGATGCTGGCACCAACCAGGGTTATACGTCTCTGAGTACGAGTTATTACGCCCGTATCCTTGGATAGCGCTGACGTCCTCGTAGGCCGAAGATGTCTGAGACATATATCCGTCAAGGAGATATGCATTATAATCTGCGGGTGGTGCGTAACCCTGGTCGAAAGGTGCCAGATCTGGATTATTCATGGGATCCTGATATGCGAGATCTCGTAAATATGGAGAAGATGCATCTCGAGTGAGTAGATTAACTCAAGCAGGTGGGGCTCAGGGTGCATAGGAGGATCTTGCAGTGGCAAAGCTCGAGTTGGGTTGACCTTGACTAATCTAGTCAATCTTCTTCTCAATTAGGTTTATTCTATCCAGCTGCTTGACGATGATATCCATGTCGGCTTGAATAGATTCGGTGTGAGTCTCGTGGACACCAACCCGCTCTTAACCAGGCCGCTGGAACTGGTTCATAGATGCAGCATTCATCAAGTTCTCCGCTAATGATTAGAATAGCTCAAATGCGCTGCTCTCATCTTTCGCGACAAAATTCCCGCCGCTAGATGCATCGGCCAGATACCGATGTGTGTCATCTAGCCCATGGTAAAAAATCTGAGCTAAGTGCCATCTGGGTATACCATGATGCGGGCATTTTCGGAGAAGGTCGTGAAATCTATCCCATGCTTCATGTAATTTCTCCCTAGCTCCCTGGGAGAAAGTAGTGATTGCACGCCCCATTATGTTTGTTCGACCGATTGGGAAGAACTTTTGCAGGAATTCACGTTGCAATTCCGGCCAGGTTCCAATTGGCTTCCCAATAGTCTTGAACCAGTATGAAGCTTTGTCCCTCAGCGAGAATGGGAAAAGCTTCATCAGAACAATCCTAAGATTGACATTCCTGGGCTGAATCGTTTCAGTGAGTCGACTCAGGTCCTCAAGGTGCTGGAATGGATCTTCGCTTGAGTTCCCGTAAAAATGAGTGCTGATCAACCCAATTACATTGGGCTTGAGCTTAAATGCATCTCTGCCTGCTTTAATTATGACAAGAGGTGCGACAATTTGTGCGGCTGGGTGGTAGAAATCCCGCAGTTGTTCTCCTCACGGCAGGTGCTGCATCCTGTCAAGTGCCATAAGAATGCGATACATGCTCTGCTGATGCCGCTCCTCAGATTCGGCAACCCGGGCTTCCAAACGAGCCATCTGGTCTAGATTCTCGATGTCCTGACCCGGTTTAGGTCCAGGTCCAAGATTTGCCATGGTGGCTCTTTGAGTAGAAGAAATGAGGGGAGAAGATGGTCCGGGCGAGGTGACTCGCCTCCTTGGGAGTGGCTCCCAAGGTCCAACCAAGTGAGGTCGAAGTGACCTCCTTCCGTGCATACACCGCCCAACCCCTGGGTTGGTGCAGCCACACGGGACAAGGCTAAGGCCCTATCAATCAAATGGTTCTTATAAACCAGGTGACCAGATTTTTCGTTAGGGATTTGAATTCCTGAAGATAAGTTCGTCGTACAACCGACTGAAAGTGAATCCCACCTCTCAAGCTAACCCGGCCAGTCTGGTTACGAGGGGACTAAGGGGATGGTTCTTCCTATGGCTTACGCCTCCAGTTCTGTTGACCCCCGAGCCGCGGTCGTTTGACACTACCCCACAAACTTAGTCACCAGGTTTGGCAAGAGAGGTTAAAAACACCCAGTAGTACGACAACGAACTCAGGTTGATTTCATGTTTTAAAATTAATTTTAACCTGTTTTCATCAGTGGAGTTTGTGGTGAGTGGCCCACAAGGTGACCAAGCTCACCGGTTAACTAGACTTGATTAAGTCTAGGTTAGCCCAAGGTGTGGTCTCTAGTTGTAACCCTAAAGATTCAACCTAAGTTGCATGCACTTTTAGGGTTTTTTTTTTGTTTCAGCAGACCACAAAAGTAAAGTTGGTTCTCTGATGATAATTGGAATCCAATTAATTTGAAATTTTGCGAGTAGATTCCTTTTTCAATTAGTTTTTTAGAGACTATTTTTATGGAATTTTTATTGTTTCAACCGAATTTTTAGAGAATTTTGAATATCAGGGGGTCAGATCTGGAATTTTGACCCCTGGTCAGTTTTTCACTTTGAAACGGCAACAAATGACCTTCAAAATTTTGTAAAAATATGAAAAATAAATCCAATGAGATCAACTTTGAACCCCCACAATTTTTAGTCAAAACGAATTCATAGATTGCTCAGAATTACTTTTTGAAATTTTAAAAACTTTGAATCTGGGTCAATCTAACCCCGTGCACTTTGTGAATTTTTCAAAATTTTATACTTATACTTTTTTCAAAATAATGTTGCCATTTGAAAGATGGTTTGAAATTAAGGTTTAGCCCGAATTTCAGAATTTTTCACTTACTATTTTTTCGGCGATCGAATTTTTAAGTCAAGCTTGAAATCAGGCCGAAAATCAGGAGATGGTGGAAAAGCTTTTTAAAGAGGTTTGAATTTGAAATCTAAGCATTCCACCAAAAATGCTTTTTTTTTTCAAAACTTTTGAACATTTTTTTCTCAAAGAATTTTTCAAAAGATTCAAGAAAAATATCTTTTTTTTTTCAAACTAGCCTAGATTCGAAATGAAACCTAATCTAGATTTTTTTCAAAATTTTTCTGATTTTGATTTTTTTTTCATGAAAATAAAAAAATTCTCTCTTTTTTTTTCAAAGAATTTCTCAAAGGAAATTGCAGAAAATAAATCTACTCTTAGGGTTCAAAAAAAAGAAATGTAATCTAGAGAGAGATGATGTACACTTGATTTTTCTTTGCCACACTCAATTTGTGCACAAATCCCGCTTTCCTTCCGTGTTGTCCTGCACATCAAAAAAAAAGTAGAGGCAGATTAGTCAATGATAGATTAAAAGATCGAAATCAAGAAAAATGACGTTGCCTCCCCGGCAACGATGCCATTTGACAGAAACCATTCTCGCGCATTTGAAAGTTGTCAGAAATCGTAGTATAGTCGTGCAAAAATGTTCGTCAAAAATTAAGTTTGTAAAGATTACTAGACTTGAGTCCCGGTCGTTCATCTCTGGGAGGCATTTGATTTATTTTTGAAATCATTCTTTTTGCCGCTCTACTTCGTTTAAAATCACACACCAGTTTATGATTATTACTTATTGAAGTACAACATGCATAGTTGCAAGTATATCAGGAATTAAAAACAGGCAACATTAATCACTCAAAAGATATTGCAATAAGCTCATGGTGATTCTCAACACATAGACATATATATAAAAATATATCTTCTATTCATTCAAGAGAGTGTTTGCAACATAGAAGGTAGAAGAAAGCTTGTACATGAATGCTTAAAAATGTAAATCTAGCTACCAGAAAACGATCGCATACAAGAATCTACGGGGGGATTTTGCATGCATCATTAGGGGAGAATAAGGGCTACACTGCTAAGCAATAAATAAAAGCAGTAAAATTCATGGAGAGCATAAACACAATCTAGCAGAATAAAGGGCATTCAGGGGTGGTCCCCGATGGCCTTGGAGTGGTCGGGAGGAGAATGAGGGGTGGCCAATGTAGCTTAGGCCGACCCTTGGAGAGAGGTAGGGTTGATCCAGCATCCCAGCATGGTGTCCTCCATGATGGTGGTGAGCTCGTGGAGGAGGAGTAGCTAACCTAAGTGAAGGTGGGCATGTATGGAGCTAAGGAGGTGAGTGGTGCCAATGAAGCCAAGGGATGTGAATGGGTGCAAATGGCCACCCCTTAGGTCCTTTTATAGACCTAAGGGAAGCTCTCTAGAGAATTATGGAATTCTCCAGAGAGGCCTATGGTTGGAGCCCGTGGGAGAGTGAGAGAGAGAGGATGGATGGTGGTTTTCAGATCCACCAAATGTGGATCTAAAAATTGAATGGCTCTTGATTGCTAATTTTGGCAACCAAGGTAACCACACATGGTAGAGAGTTCTTGAGAATTTTCGTGTGGATGGTGTGTGTGGGTCGAAACTTAGGTGGCTAGGTTGATTAGGTTAGGTTCTAGTGGGTTTAGGTTAAGGTATGTCTCAAATTAGGGTTATAAATCCTAATTCACTAAGGTAAAGTGCAATTAAACTTAATACAAGTTTAATTGGGTGTGTGGAAACTTAATTGAGATTAAAACAACTCAATTAATTTAGGTCTAGGTCAATTGGACTCTCACTGAGTACAATTGGACAATGTGTGTTGAGATTAGGGCTCAATTGGACTCAATGAGTCCAATTGAATAGGCTGATGGAATTGACTAAGATCCAAGTCAATTAGGTTTAGTGAGGACCTAATTAGGTCCTTAGGGAGGTCTAGAGGTGATGTACTAGGGTTAGGGTACCATAATTTAGGTTCCTATGGGTTTGGAATTGGGTTTAGGGACCTAGAGATCCAAGATCAAGGCTTAAATCTCAAAATAAGAATTGGAGAGCAGTATCAGACATCTAATAATTGTGTCAGACATCTTATACTCAAAAATCAGAAGTCTAGACTTGTTGTCTGGATGTCCAATCAGAGTCAGGAGGGATTTTGGGTTCTGTTTTGGCTATTCTGCAGAAATTGGACGTCTGACAAAGTGTCTGGACGTTCAATAACACTACAGAAGTGGGTTTGAGGTGTGTGGGAGATGGCTAAGGGTCCTGGACGTCCTATAACTTATCTGGATGTTCAGATAAGGGTTGGAACTAGGGTTTTAGGGCTTCCTAGGGTGTTGTGACCTAATCTAAGGGTGGCTAAGGCTTGGGGAAGTCTCTAGGCTATCCTAGGGATAGGATGGACCTAAGCTCTTCGCATTTTACTGCTTTATTTCTATTTAATAGAATAGCAAACTTTTAACCCCCTTACATTATTGCTCCTACATCTAATCTAAGCCTTCTGCTCCAGCTCTACTGCAACTCCCATTATTCTAGATCCAACTTCAGATCCTGCTCTAGATCCAGCTCCAGATCTGCTTATTCCCTACAATCAACATAATGCACTTAATCCGCACATTATAACATTATTTTATGCATAGCTAAAGGAAAGCAGTAAAGATGCAAATAATGCATATGCATGCATGAATAACCGTAACTTTTGCTAAGTCCTAGCTTAATCTAGGTCAATTAAGACCTATGATTCTGTGCAATCACCCACTTCCCATTTCACTTCGGACCACTACCCAGTAGAGAGGAGATAGGCATTTCTGACCATTCAATGCCTTGTATAGGGTCATGTTGATGTTGGTGTAGTGGCTATTATTATAAGTAAACTCAACCAAATTTAGGTGGTCCTCCCAAGAGCCTTCCAAATTTAAAATGAAAGCCTATAGCAGATCCCCTAATGTCAGTATGCCTTGCTTCATCTAACCATCACTCTACGGGTGATAGGTTGTATTGAGGTGTGGCTAGCTAGGTTCCTATTGCCTGTTTGGAAGCCCTCCCAAAATTGTAGCCTGGCAGTCAATGGCCCTGCTTGCTAGTCAACCGCCGCTTTCACCAGTCCAATGGTCATATCCTTTGATCAAGAGATGCCCCTTCTCTCTTTCGAGAGAAACGAGTTTCGATTAAAACACATCGTAGTATAGTCAAATCACGTGAAATCAACTTTTAAAATTTATATTTCTCAAAATTAAAGTCTGAGGTTATTCTCTGAGAGCAAACCAAGTGCACAACTTATCAATATAAAAAACTTCGAGCTCAAGAACTAGAAGTAATCAATTTAAATTTTTATGTATAAAATCTAGCTCAAAAGATTAATCACATAATTTCACAACGCGTTCAAGAAAATTATATTTTAATTAGCACTTAACTGAAGATAATCAAGAGATAATGTAATTAAGCACTAAATATACCAAGTCAATAATGTTTTAACATAATATTCCATCAAAATCCTTAAATATCCAAAAAATTAAACAAATCCTCAATTTCTCAAAGAAATATGCAAATCAGCCCCTGAGAATTTCAATCGAGTCCCCATGAATATCTTTTTATTACAAATAAGTCCCTACTAGCACCTTCATCTTATCTTCGTCGTCAACGAGACCGTGGGAAATAGATCCAACCATTGGATTGGGCTGGAAGATGGAAGAGGTGGTCATGGAAATCTGATCGATGTGTTGGTGGCCTCTGATCGTCAATCGGAGTGACAGCGACATCGTAGGAAGTCACCAGAGTTGGAAAAGATGTCATCTTTAGTGAGCACTCTGGTGAGTACCTACAAGACAAAATACGGGTTGTTTAACCCCGATTAAATGCCTATAAGCTCCAGCATGGCACGTCGAAGCAAAGCCCTAACTTTATGAAGCATGTGTATGAATGTAGGGTAGAGAAGCTTCTTGACGCCTCTAATGGGGGTGATGGTGGCATGTTCAAATGGCCATGGTTTTCTAATTAAACTACTCCTAAGTATGTTAAGAAAAAACCCTATGCTAATTGGATCGAAGGGAAAGGGGATACCGATGGTGTTGGCGAGCTCGTCTGCGTTGAAGGAGGTAAGGAATTGGAACGAATGAGGGGATCTCAAGGGCCGAAGCTTCGCGTAAAGCTTCAGAGAAGAATGGGGAAGAAGATCCCCTACTTGGTTGGCAGGGAGTAGTGGTGAGGACGTGGGGTCGGAGGTGCTCCAATGGTGCGACAAGGAAAAAGAGGAAGATGGCCACCCCAATTTTTGCACACCTCACATTAGTGGAGGGCGATGAGGTTAAATAGACGGATGGATGCGAAGATTAAGGCGATTTTGTGACCTTAACAACATCAAAGAAAATATGATTTTGTGCCATCTTTGGTCGTGAATTCCGTGATCCATAGATGGAATCAAAGGCTTGAAATTGTGTTAAAAGATTCTCCTTTGAATGATGAATCAACCCTCCAAATTTGGTGGGATTTCATTGCGAGATTGAGATATTGATCTCCAAATCTCACCTGAAGCACAAGCTCAAGCTGTTACCATGACTGGAAGTAGAAGATGATGCAGATGTCATCATGACATCAGCAAGGGACCCATAAGAAAGGATTTTGGACCAAATGAGAGAAATTCAAAAATTAAGGACTATTACGCAAAGTATGTGAAGATGAAGTCCAAATAGCCTCAACCTTTTACAGTAACCTAATTTGGATCCAAGGAATCTAATGGTGACTTCAATTCTAGGTTTTGATGAAGTTTAATTGGTAAATTTATGATTTAACACAAGATGTATCAAATACCTACCTTGGTCTTCGTTTTAGGTTAATTTGGGCTCATTTTGTAAAATTGAATGTTCTAAACCTTATAGAATATTTTTCAATGATTTTTAGAAGGTTTAGATTACATTTATTTCTATCAAAACCCTTTAAATTAATGTGAGGTTGAAATTAGGATTTTATTAATTGTAATTCGACTTTTATTTCATAAAATCCCTAAATCGATCAATGGGAGCTCACTTATTGGAATTTTGAGCTTAGTTGACCTTCAATTAAGTATAGGTTCACCCCTAGGTTATTCTACACCTATATTTGACTGTTAAAATAATAGAATTAACCTAATTTACATCATTTCCTCTTTATTTAGCCTAGATTGAATTTTACCCTTTTAATGATTAATTAAATGAATTTAACCTTGGGATTTAGCCAAATTAAGCTAGATATGGACAATGATGGTGTTACCATCATATATGGCCATGTTGATGTTGGTGTGGTGGCTATTATTATAAGTAAACTCAACCAAATTTAGGTAGGCCTCCCAAGAGCCTTTCAAATTTAAGATACAAGCCTATTGCAGATCCCCTAACATTTGTATGGATTGCTTCATCTAACCATCACTCTACAAGTGATAGGTTGTATTGAGGTGTAGCTAGGTTCCTATTGCCTGTTGGAAGCCCTCCCAAAATTGTATCCTAGTAGTCAATGGCCCTACTTGCCAGTCGATCGCCACTTTCACCAGACTAATGATCATATCCTCTAATCAATAGATGTCCCTTCTCCCTTTTGAGCGTCAACCTATCTCTCTAGTTGCCAATCACTATTAGCATGCCTCCTAAGAATGAGGCTACTAGAGCCTCATCTTCTCAAGTTGTTGAGGCACCCCTTGAGCACATTCTTTCCATCGAATTTTGGAACCCCTTATCCCTCTCAAAATACCTAAGTTTTGCAAACATTAAAATTAATAAGAGGAGATCTATCACTTGGAGTGATTTTGAGCCTCTTGGACTCAAATAACTCCATGTGAATGCAAACCTCTACAAACTCTTTGATAGGTCTTTCTTTTCTAGAGTAGGATGTCTTGTTGTTTACATAGACTTAGTGAAGATTTTTTATGCCAATATGATTGACATCGGAGGAAGGACACTGCATTCTTAGAGACCAAAGTTCTTGATGTTAAAATCCAAGTCTTGCTCCAACTACTTACCAAACTCACTGGAGCACCCAATGAAGGAAAAACCTTATCCCACCTAGAAGATGAGAACTCTATGGATGAGTTAAACCAGGAACTCATGAATCCTATTGTGTTATATCTCGATTTAACCAAAGTCTTTGCTAAGCAATGCACCCCCATGGCCAAAGTCCTATCATGCATTCTCCAATGGATTCTCTTTAAGGCAAGAGGCTATGACCACATCTTGCGTGAATGTGCTATGACCATTTTTGTTATCCTCAAAAATATCAATGTGATGAATCAGTGTCATGGTGCAAATCTACCTTTTGGAACCTTTGTGACCTACATCCTCCAAAAATTCAAGGTGCCCTTAGACTCCCAATCTACATCTAAGTCCTTTGAGCCATTCAACTCCACTACCATCCTCAAGATGATACTCAAAATGACCAATGATGACCCTCAAGATGAACCACAACCTCAAGAAACTTAAGATCCTCAAGCTCCACCTCCACCAAACCCTCTTGATGATACCACCATCATTGTGTTAATAAGCCTAATTTAGCCTAACTATAGTAATAAATGCTACTTAATATTCGTCAAAGGGTCATAATCCCATTCTGAATTGAATCTAAGAAGAAGAGAAAATAAGCTAATTCTATTATTTTAACACCTAATCACTAATGCAAATAAACTAATGGGTTAATCAAGGCCTAATCTAAGGTAAACTGAGCTTAATTTCCAAAAAAGTGGGCCTATGCTGACTGAATCAAGGTTTTCTAAGATTTAAAGAGTTAATTTATTGAGAAAAACCCTAATTACAACCTCACTATAATTAAATCAGATTTAGTAGAAATAAATGTCATCTAAACCTCTAAAAATTATTGAAAAATATTCTAAGAGATTTGGAACCTTCACTGATGTAGCGAAAATTCGTAGCGAAAAGATTTGAGTTTAGAAAATCCTGTCATCATAGTGTAATTTGCAAGAAAATCCATCAATTAGATAATTTTTATCGAAACTCAAAATGAGTACTGGGTCAAACATAGCGAGCCTACGTCGATTTGAAATCTGCAATTATATTTTTTTTGTAATTTTTGTTTTTAAACAAGACATTCACAATGATCACTATTCTACTTGCATTATAAACACTAAAACTAGAAAGAGAAAGAGAAAAAGAGAGAGAGAGAGAAACAACTTTTATGCTAAAAATAATGTCATTACAACTACAATTAGAAAGTGGGAAATCTAATCTAGAAAGCAATAAAGAGAAGGGGGTGAGAAGTTATCCTCCTCAACAGCTGCTTGGAGGATGAGTCAGACGAACGTTGCCTGGAAGGAGAGAGAAGACGGAGGACGGAGGATGGATCGGGAAGAACCAGGGCTGAGGCAGGGCGTCGACGTCGAGGGATCCACTTCCAAAATGGGGGTGAGAAGACGGCTGGTGAGAGCTCCGCGAAGGGGATGAGAAGTGGAAAAAATTGTATTTTTACTCTAGTGGAGCTTCCCGTGGCTTGGGAGCACTAGAGTAAGCTTTAGAACTTGAGTTCTTGGCTCTTAGAGAGGGAGAGAGATGATGGAAGAGATGAAGAAAATGTGGAGGGTGTATGGCCTTTATATCGTTGCATACATAGGTGCAAAAGAGGCATTTTAACTTTCAACATTAAACTCTATTGCCTTTAATGACGGATACGTGCATCACTGTAGATGCACGTCGTTGTAGCCGCGTGCCTCATCACCGTCGCTTGCTTTTGATCGGATGCTCCGCATCCCGCCACATCGTCGCTGCCTAATCTTCATGCATTAAGGCATGCTCCTAGATCAACTCATCTCAGTCGTCCGATCAAGAGATCAAATGGCCTAGGATCCTTGAGCGTCGCTTCCTCTTCAAACGTTAAGCATGCCTGCATGCGATGGTGCGTCTGATCACACATCATCGTGTGCGTGCATGATTAACACCTCTCCGCGCACCACGTCGCACCTCCGTAGCCGTTCATCTTCGATCGGGCAGCCCAATTTTGCCCACGTGCATTCTTCGTGGATTTAGCTGCGGAGTGCGCCTCGAACCCGCACCTCACGCTCTGCATATGGTGTTCACCCAACGCGCTACGCCCGCTAATTGTCTCAAAGACAATCCAAGGGTCCACCTCTCATGACCATTGGATAAGAATCCAATGGTCCAAATCACTTGTTGCTTGATAGCAGCCGGCAACGTGGCAAGATGAGGACCATTGGATTAAGATCCAATGGTCCACATTGAATTTTCATCTTCCCTTTGTAAAAATATGAAGGCATGGTGGACTAATCTCGATCGTTGGATGGTGATCCAACGGCTGAGAGAGGCGATGACACGAAGGGCTGTGACAACTTGTGGGTGATCTTGGGCTGCTAGGATGGTGCCACGTGGCACCATCTAAGTCATCCATCTTCTTTTACTTGTAAGTGGTGCCACGGGTGTCGGATTGGATCAATGTTTGTATCATTGCATTGTGATCATTGATCCGAACCCATCCGTGAGATTGGATTTGTCGTCTGAAGTTCGAATTTTCCACCACCTTTGTCCTTAACCTCTTATCTTTCTCGAACTGTATCTGATGGTATGAAAATCCGATCGGGGTGATCACGGAGTTGTTGAACTCCAATCGTCACCCTGATCAAATACATATGGTTGGATCTTCAATCCGAGGCCTCGATAAATATTGCCCTATTCCTAGCCACAAAAATAGGTGAATTACTATACAACTTATACAAATTAACCTAAATGCATGATGATGCATGTTATGCAATATTTATAATGTATAATGCTTCTATGGCACTAAGAACATGCATAAATAGACATTTTAGGCTAATAAGATGTATGCACATCATTCACTTTGGCCAAAAGAACCCATCTTGACCAAAAATAGAGACTTAGGCGTGAATTTGTTCTATTTTGGGCTTTTGTGTATATTACCAAATCAAACATAGTCAAAACCCAAATCTAAAGCCACCACTAGATTCCTTAGGTCCAAGTTAGGTTAACACCAAAATTTGGGCCCAATCAGAGTCCATCTTAACCTAGTTTTCATTTTAACCCATAAATTTCTATTTATTACACGTGGCCCCCTAAGTTATAATTTTTATCATGATTAGGTCACTGCCACCCTTTCCTTATCCTTCTTCTTCATCGTAAGAACGCACAGCAGCAACATCTTCTAAACCCAAAATGACGAACTTTGATCCTCAATTTGAGCAATCAAATCATGACTCAATCTCGCCAAACTTGGCGAGATTGATCTTGAAGATCTCTCGCATCCAATGAGCAAATTCATGAGTCCAATCACGGCCGTATCGATCGCCAGTGAGCTCAAGAGCATCAAGCTCAAGAAAAGACCAAAGCACCTTCCAAATGTACTCTTGTTGGAGAAATTGAGAGGAGAACCTCCTCTATAAAAAGGTCCTGACTCAAACAACTGGGGGTTATCTCATTTTTGGTGCAAAACCCTTATCTTTTTATTCCTTCCTCGTCGCCATTAGCATGGACTTGCAGCTTCTTCTACAACATTCTTCATCCACTTCCATGCACAATAGGGAGAGGGTTTCTCCTCGTTTATTCATCATCGAGCTTCCGGACAAAGATCTCGGCCCAATTCCTCCTTCCTCAGCTCCATCCTCATCTTTCTTCTTCCTTATTGGTGGCACCTTCGACGAACCCTCCCCCTTCTTCCTTTAGCTAAATTAGGTTAGGGCTTTTCTTCTCCTCACTCACCCTCAATTAGGCTTTTTGAGCTTCTCAGATCCATCTATCTCCTATTCCTTCTTCTTCGACTTCGGCAACCACGACCACCTTCATCGCCGAAACTCATCAGCCCTCCTCTGACTAAATTATGTTAGGCAAAAGCATGCCCCCACCTCCATGATACTCTCTCCCAACCTAATTTACCCTCATCGCTTCTCTATTGTCCTCCTCGACCACGATTGCTAGAGCCGCACACACCTGCTTTGTCCGACCGCCACATAGCCATCCACCAAATTACCACCAGCACACACCTCGCCGCACTCCGATAAAGCTCCTTCTGTATTTAATTTGGGCCCTAGGATTGTATTTGTTTTGTAGGGTCCTCGCCATTGTGGTTGTCTTCTCCGACAGCAATCTCCACCTCCAACAAGCTATCTGTGAAGGCTCCATTCTCATCAAGTGCGGACTCACGTGGGGGACTCATCTAGACCGTGGATCCTTGATCCCATGGCCAATTGAGTAGTAATTGGCAGCAGCACCTCATGTGAAGAAGAATGAAGGAGCATTTGGTATAGTCCGACATCATTAAAAGACAAAATAGAAATGTCTTCACTACATTTCGTGTGCATAACCTCATTGCCCAAGTCATGAGGGATCGATTGCATGTGCCCTCCACGCACACACACACCTGTGCGGGCCTAAGACCAGGTCTGGATCCGATTAGGGTCTGATTAATGGGAAAAGAGGGAAAAGAAGGGGTTTTGGCTGAGAAGGGAAAGGGGGGTTTTTGCTCAGTCTAACTTTGAGTCAGACGTCTAAGTTCGAACTTTAAGTCATCTGATCATTATTTCCAAACGTCTAATCAGAGTATTAAATGTTGAGTTGAGCTTATTTGAATCATATTTTTCTCTCTCAAACACTTATAACTTTTTGAAATTTTGATATTGCAATAAATTTAGCATCTATTCCTTTTTATATCAAGCTACCTGTGCTTCATTTTTATTACTTGATTAGTGATTTACATTGCGATTATTTTGCGCCCTGCAAATGAACTCATACTCAAATTTGAGATTATAATTTAAGTGTTGATTCATTTTTGTTGCTACACTACGACACATTATTAATCTTCGACAAAAGCATGTTAACATTTTGGCATCGTTGCTAAGGAAGTAACGTGCAATTCACCACTAGTCATATTCATTCTGATTTGGATTCTAACTTGCTATAACTGTTTTGTTGTGTTGTTTCAAGGTGAATCACCACTGAAGATCATCCACTTGAGCAACCACACCAAGAGAAGGTAATCACGTTTTCTCTCTCCCATAAGCCCCTCCTCTTTTGGAAAAGGTAAAAAGGAAAGAAATAGAATTAGGAATCAAACTTGACTTACTTTCCTAGTAATCATCATTAAAGGTAAGAGTTTTTCCTGATTTATTGATTGAGATCGGATTTGATTGGTTTTGAGTTGATTAGAGATCCCCAATCTTGATACTTGCACCTATTAGGGACATTAAGCATCTTGGGCTATTCACCATCCTATTTGAGCCCAAGGTGCCATCTCTGTAATCAATTAGACTTGGGAATAAAACCAAATTAGGGTTTCCACATTAGGGCTTCAACGATTAGCACACATTTTCCTACTAAAAAGGAAAGAAATCTTCTTGCATTGTGTGCCAGTTAAGCCCCTGCTTGAAGTGGTTAATCGTTAAAACCCTAAAAGTTAGGCTCTAAGATCACTTGAATCTTAAAAGTTGAGACCTAATAACCTATTTCCAAATCGAAACAAGGTGACTTGGGTGACTTAACCTGAATTCCATCCTCAATTTTAAGGTAGGTCAGGTGAAGTTGGTTTACTTTGTGAATCAACCAACCTTGAAATTAGGTCACAATTTGAATTAATTCTAATTCAAGTGAAATTCAAGGCACAATTAAAATTAAAATTGGTAGACTTAGGTCTCAATTCATACATTCTGGTCTACTTGGAATCACGGTGACAAGGAAGGTTGGGTGGGGGAAATCCTATAACTTGTGAGGATGCTCTATAGTGTAGAGGTCTTTGCGGGACTCTCCCTTCCTGGCTGCCCAAGTAATTCTCAGGTGTGTTGATTTTTAATCCAGAGGTCCATCTACCTCAAACAACCTTAGTCATCCAATCTTTTCAGGTGCCTTGATTGGGTCCAAAACATTTCCAGTCCCTCATCTGATTCTGTAGTGCATGTATGGGAGGAGGTCCTTAAGACCAGTCTTAACACCTCCATTAGCGATTCATTCTTGTCAGGGTCAAACCCCAACCAACTTTTTCTTGTTCTTTTCTAATTCACTTGATATCTATTCAGATCCATCTACATCTGAACTCAGTTCTCCATCTTCTGATTCCATGGAGGACCAAGATCAAGAAGGAGGTGAGATTCAACATCTGCAGGACCCGTTGCAGACTCTTACTGATTTGATCCATACACTGGCCAATCCCCGAGCACGTCCACAGATGCGGGACCATTATAATCCCACAGCTGTTGCCATAGAACCCAAGGGTGCAGATTCCGACTGGGGGACCTGAAATAGAATTGAAGCTGAATATCATCAATGTAATCCCCCACTTTCATGGATTGAACTCTGACGACCCTTTCCAACACATTCAAGAATTAAAACATCTGGCCCAAACTTTTGGGCCAACTGTTCAAAACTGGAACATCCTGCTCATGAAGTTGTTCCCCTTCTCATTGAAGGATAAGGCTGCCCATTGGTATCAGTCTCTAACTCGACTGATCAACACCTACGAAAGTTTACAAGCTGAATTCCTTAAGAAATTCTTCCAGTCGGACACCCTAAAGCCCTAAGTCACCAAATCACGCATTTCACACAAAATGTAGGGGAACCACTTCATGAGGCATTGGATCACTTTTTGGATCTCACGCGGAAATGCCCTCATCATGGAGTTCCTAAATGGGAACAGGTCCAGTCTTTTTACCAAGGACTCCATGAAGATATCTGATTACTTGTCGATGCAGCCTGTAGAGGCAACTTCAGAGGTAAAGATGAAGACACTGTTTGGGAGATTCTCGAGAACATGTGCAAGAAGTCCATAAACAATGAGTCTATGGGTATGTTCAACCAGACGACTACCCGCGCATCAACGAACATCAAAGGGACACACAAGACACGAGACCTATTTGCATCTGTCAATCTGGAGTTAGTGGCCAGTCAATTAGATAAGGTCTCCATTATAGAGAAGAAGTTGGACAATTTGACTTGCCAACTCCGAAAGGCCACTTCTTCTCAACAGATCATGTATGTGTATCTGCCCACAGGGATGGAGGTCGTGCTAACATTCACCACCACTCATATCAGGGGATAGATGCCTATCCACCCCCACCTGATCCTGGTTTTGGAGGAAACTCCAAACCATCCTGCTTTAGTTAGGGGATTTCTGAACCCCCATACCTTGATTACTCACGAGCTACTCAACCTTGCGAGGAGCTCCACACCATCCAGAATGATTCATTCTCCAACTCTTACAACCTTGGATGGAGTAATCATCCAAATTTCTCATGGTCGGGAAATAATCAAAATAAGAGACCTCAATTCCAACCCCGACCACAAAACCTACATCCATATCAGCCGACTCATCCTAGGCCCCTGATTGTGCAGCAATCATAGGTCTTAATTGACCTAAATTAAGCTAGGACTTAGCATAAGTTAGGATAATTCATGCATGCATAAGCATTACTAGAACCTCTATGTAGATTCCCTACTAGGAGGGGGTGACGTAATAAAATGCGGAATAAAATATATACCAATCTCACAAAATAAACAATCACACAATATACACAATTATTTTTAGGTGGAAACCCAAATTGGGTGAAAACCACCACCTAACCCTCTCGAGTTAGGATTTTCCGATCAACCAAGTTGATCAAATCCACTAAACGAATCACCTAAACGAAGGTGATTCAACCTCAATTACAATCACGCTACTTTATACGAGGGTAGCATACCTCAAACCCCTTCTCTTCACGAGAAGGATTTTGTCCCACAAAGGAGACGGGAATTCGCAAAGCGAATACCCAACCAAATACAAGGATAAATAACAACAATCCTACAGAGCCAACAAAGTAATTTTTAACCTAAGCTTCTATAGGAATTAAGATGCTTCCCTTTGCAAGGAGTGCGTCGAATCGATGACGCGGATGCGTGAGCTACACGATGGCGCAATGTCGCTCTCGTGAACTACAGCGGGAGAGCGGGTGCGCAAAGGCTTAATGCTCTCAAGATGAAGAACTTGAGCTTGGAGAGCAAGAGCTTTTCTAGGACACAAAAGAGTAGAAAGCATGTTTCTTGGGTGTGTCTTGGTGTATGTCTATGAGTAAGAGGTTCTCCTCTATTTATAGAGACCTTAGGAAGGCTTTGGAAGGCTTTGGAAAGTTTCCATAGTCGTTGGGTGCAAGGCCCAAGAGAATCCGGCCGAAATCAGGAACAATGATTGCACTGATAGGGTTATCAGACGTCTGATCCTGGTATCAGACGTCTGGAAGATCAATTTAAGACGTCTGGGATCAAAGTCAGACGTCTGATTTTAGGCGGGTTTCTTCCTAACTTGAATCAGATCTAAATAAGGTTCTAGTGCAAGTCCATCAGACGACATACAGGACGTCTGGCACTATGTCTGGATGTCTGAAAATCTACTTTTTCTGCGGGAATGGATTTCCAAGAGTTGCAACGGCTAGAAAATCTTTGAGAAGAGATTTTGGGTCAGCCGAGGCAAAACGGTCATTTATCCGACGTCTAGAAAGGCTTAAGGACGTCTAGAAAGGCTTAAGGACGTCTGATAAGGCTTTAACGGTCATATCCTCCAGTGTTTGTTAAGCCAGCCAATGGTCCACTAATTCGACGTCTGGCAAAAACATCAGACGTCTTCTAAGACGTCTGGTCTAAGGTCTGGATGTTTGATTTCATCAGACAGAGCTAACTAAGTCCAGGCTAAATGTTATCAGACGTCTGAATAAACAGTCAGACGTCCTAAAACATATTATCAGACGTCTGTTTTTGGAATTAAACATTTGAAAAAGCTATTTGAACCCTATATTGGTTTTCTAAGTTCTCCACAGAAAACCTAAGTGTCCTAGGGTTGTGCAAGTGTTCCTAGGACTACTGTTAGGGTACTTTGAGGCTCTTTAACATAGTGTTCTAAGGAACAAAAAGAGAAAGGAAATAAAGACAAAAGTATATGAAAGAAATAAACAGAATTCTATCCTATTCTTCTTGTCCTTCCATCTTCAATCTATCGCTCCTCGCAAATCTTCTCTGTTCTCCATCAAGCTCCTCCAATCCATCCTGGATGTGAGCTCGAACTCCGTCTAATCACGTCTCCATTTGCAATTGACCTGAAATTTAAGACTCCAAGTGCAAATGTCAAATGACACGTGTTTTGTTATCATCAAAACAAACAATCGCGGTGCTCTAGCACCAACACTTTACTACTTTCTTTTAGCCATGCATGAAATAATGCTATAATGTATTGATTAGGTGCATTATGTCAATTGCAGGTAATAAGCTAATCAGAAGCTAGATCTAAAGCTGGATCTAAAGATGGATCTGAAGAATAAAGAATAACTAGTGTTGCAGCAGAGCTGAAGTGGAAGACCTAGATTAGATGCAGTAGATAATAATGTAAGGTAGTTAAGGTATGCTATTCTATTAAGTAGGAATAAAGCAATAAATTGTGAAGAACTTAGGTCCATCCTAGCCCAAGGATAGACTGGAAGCTTTCCCAAGCCTTAGCCACCCTTACATTAGGTCACTGTTGGGACTCGTATAGCACGTTTCTGATAAAAAAAAAGCATCATAGTATAGTGCGCAATATTATCAACAAAAATATTTATAAAGATAACGAGACTTGAGTCCCGGTCGTTCGTCTCTTGGATGTGTTTATGGGAATTCAGATTTGAAATCGATCTCTTTCACTCTACTTGCTTACAATCTCATGTCGATTTATGCTGATTTACGTATTGATGTATGACATGTTAGTTGCCAAATGATAGTAATTAAAAGCAGGCAACTTCAATCACACAAAATATATTGCAATGAGCTCATGGTGATTTTCACACATAGATATATATATAGAAAAAAAGATTTTCATTCATTAAATTCATGATGGTGGCTACAGCATTAAGCTAGTGGAAAGCTTATAGAGGAAAGCTTGGAAATACAAATCTACCTAGCAGAAAACAATCGCATACATGAATTTAAAGGGGGGATTATGCATGCATCATTAGGGGAGAATGTAAAGCTACACGACTAAGCAACAAATAAAGCATGTAAACTATGAAGAACTATAATCTAATCTATCAGAACTAAGGGCATTCAGAGGTGGGCTCCGATGGCCTTTGACTTGCTTGAGAGGAGGAGGGGCAGCCAATGGTGCTTAGGCTGACCCTTGGAGAGAGGTTGAGGAGGTGATCTGGCATCTTGGCGTGGAGGCGGTGGTTTCCATGGTGAAGCTACTCGTGGGCATGGAAGTGGAGTGGATGTGGAATGAAACTAAGCTAAACGGAACCAAGAGTGGATGGGTGCAAATGGCCACCCCTTAGGTCTTTTTATACACCTAAGGGAAGCTCTCTAGAGAATTATGGAATTCTCTAGAGAGGCCTATGGTGGGAGCTCATGGGAGAGTGAGAGAGAGGATGGATGGTCATTTCTAGATCCACCAAATGTGGATCTAAAAATTGAATGGTTCTTGGTTGCTAATTTTAGCAACCAAGGCAACAACACATGGTAGAAAGTTCTCGAGAACTCTAGGCTAGGTATTTTCGTGTGGATGGTGTGTGTGGTTGTGTGTGGGTGTGTGAGGGTTGAAACTTAGGTGGCTAGGTTGATTAGATTAGGTTCTAGTGGGTTTAGGTCAAGGTAGCTCTCAAATTAGGGTTGTAAACCCTAATTCACTAAGGTAAAGTGCAATTAAACTTAATACAATTTTAATTGGGTGTGTGAAAACTTAATTGAGAGTAAAATAACTCAATTAAGTTAGGTCTAGGTCAATTGGACTCTCACTGAGTCCAATTGGCAGTGTGTGCTGAGATTGGGGCTTAATTGGACTCAATGAGTCCAATTGAATAGGCTGATGGAATTGACTAAGATCCAAGTCAATTAGGTTTAGTGGGGACCTAATTAGGTCTGTAGGGAGGTCTAGAGGTGATGCACTAAGGTTAGGGCACCTTAATTTAGGTTCCTATGGGGTTAGAATTGGGTTTAGGGGGCTAGAGATCCAAGATCAAGGTTTGAATTCCAAAACAAGAACTAGAGGACAGTATCAGACATCTAATAAAGTTGTCAGACATCTTATAGTGAAAAATCAGAAGTCCAGACTTGTTGTCTGGATGTCCAATCAGAGTCAGGAGGGTTTTTAGGTTCTGTCTTGGGTATTCTGCAGAAATTGGATGTCTGACCAAGTATCTGGACGTCCAATAACACTTCAGAAGTAGGTTTAAGGTGTGCGGGGGTTGGCTAAGAGTTCTGGACGTCCATATAGAGGTTGGAATTAGGGTTTTAAGGTTTCCTCGGGTGTGGTGACCTAATCTAAGGGTGGCTAAGGCTTGGGGAAGCTTCTAGGCTTTCCTAGGGCTAGGATGGTCCTAAGTTCTTCACAATTTATTGCTTTATTCCTACTTAAATAGAATAGCATACCTCAACCCCTTACATTATTGTCTACTATATCTAATCTAAGTCCTCCACTTCAGCTCTACTGCAACACCAGTTATCCTTTATTCTTCTGATCCACCTTCAGATCTACCTTCTAATCAGCTTATTACCTGTAATTGGCATAATGCACCTAATCAGCATATTATAGCATTATTTTGTGCATAACTAAAAGAAAGTAGTAAAGATGCAAGTAGTGCTTTTGCATGCATGAATTATCCTAACTTATGCTAAGTCCTAGCCTAATTCTGGACAATTAAGACCTATGATTGCTGTGTAATCAGTCACCGCACCCTAGGAAACCTTAAAACCCTAATTCCAGCCTCTATCTGGACATCCAGATGAGTTATAGGACGTCCAGAACCCTTAGCCAACTCCCGCACACTTTAAACCCACTTCTACAGTGTTATTGGATGTCCAGACACTTGGTCAGACGTCCAATTTCTGCAGAATACCCAAGATAGAACCTCAAATCCCTCCTGACTCTAATTAGACATCCAGACATTGAGTCTGGACTTCTGATTTTTCATTATAAGACGTCTGATAACTTTATTGGACGTCCAGAACTGCCCTCCAGACCCTATTTTGAGATTCAAGCCTTGATCTTGGATCTCTAGCTCCTTAAACCCAATTCTAACCCCCTAAGAACCTAAATTAAGGTGCCCTAACCCTAGTACATCACCTCTAGACCTCCCTAAGGACCTAATTAGGTCCTCACCAAACTTAATTGACTTGGATCATAGTCAATCTCTTCAGTCTATTCAATTAGACTCATTAAGTCCAATTGAGCCCTGATCTTAGCACACACTGTCCAATTGGACTCAGTGAGAGTCCAATTGACCTAGACCTGACTTAATTGAGTTATTTTATTTTCAATTAGGTTTCCACACACCCAATTAAACTTGTATTAAGTTTAATTGCACTTTACCTTAGTGAATTAGGGTTTACAACCCTAATTTGAGACCTACCTTGACCTAAACCCACTAGAACCTAACCTAATCAACCTAGCCACCTAAGTTTCGACCCTCACACACCAACACACACCATCCACATGAAAATGCCTAGCGTAGAGTTCTCTAGAACTCTCTACCATGTGTTGTTGCCTTGGTTGCTAAAATTAGCAACCAAGAGCCATTCAATTTTTATATCCACATTTGGTGGATCTAAAAACCACCATCCATCCTCTCTCTCTCACTCTCCCACGAGCTCCCACCATAGGCCTCTCTAGAGAATTCCATAATTCTCTAGAGAGCTTCCCTTAGGTCTATAAAAAGACCTAAAGGGTGGCTATTTGGTCCATCATGGTCTTTTAGCATAGCTCCACCTTCCATAAGCCATCACCACCTCCACCTCCATGTTCGTGAGCTCCACCATGATGCCACCACCTCCATGCCAAGTGTTCGTCACGCTTTTGCGAGTTTTAAAAGAATGTCACATTGTAGTATAGCCAACAAAGCATTCAAACAAATAAAGAGTTTTTATTACTCGAAAATCGGAGTATCCGAGGTCGAACACAGGGAGCAATTGGAATTTACTACTAATCAAAATGTAATTGAACACTCTAATTTACTCAAAACTTAAATTCAAATGTATTTAAAAAGTAATTCGGGCAAAAGAGTAAAATTGGACATCTGATCTTGTGATTAGACGTATTAAAAGTGTTATTCTTCTCTTCTTCTGATATTTCTTTCTCCTCTTCTCAGCAGTCTCTCCTTCTTCCTTCTGATCTTGGCTTCTGCGAAGGCTTCTTCTTCCTCTTCTCTTCTCTTCTTTTTGCAGTCTTCACTTGGCCTCTCTTCTTTCTCTGCAGTCACTCTTCTGCCTTCTTCTTCTTCTTCTTTCTGCGAAGGCTTCTCTTTCTTCCTTGGTCTCTGTTCTTCCTTCTCTTCTCTGCCTTGCCTTCTTTCTTCCTTCTCTTCTTCTTCCTCGCGGCTAAGTCTTTATTCCTCAACGTTCAGCCTACCTGCACAGAGCAAAACCTATCCCTTTCCCTCTACCCGCGTGTCTCTCTCTCTCAGCAATTCACTCAAGGACGCTCTCCCAGAGCCACACGGGTAATCGGGTTGGATTTTGCACCCGGGACCAGGCACACCTGCAGGTGGGTGATGCGCGAGGAGTGTGTAGGTTAGGGTCTAGTCGGATACCGCCAGATCCGCGAGATGAAACCGCGGACGAGGCGAGTGGGTCAGGTGAGGGACCTCACCCCTTTGCTTTCGGAGGCAGTAAGACAATATCACAAAAATAATTTATGCCGCACCTGTGTTTCGCGTTTCCACGATGTGGGACTATCAAGCCTCTGCCCCGCTCTCGCGCCCGCCCGCAGACCTTCGTGCAATCGCCACAGCTGGGAGCTTCGCAGTGGTGCTTGCTGGACCCGAGGGCTTCGCAACGCTCTCGCGAATCTGCTGCGCCTGGAGCCTGGGAGACCTGACGCCTGGAGCTGCTTTGGAGCTTCTTCAACTTTCGTCAATGGCGGCAGGAGCGTCGATACTGTCAAACACCAATACGGCCTATTGGCCTAATCAGACCAGCTGGGGACCTTCGTCGTAGCACGGCAAAGGTGGTGAGCAGTGCTACAGGACGTAGGATAGCCTAGGTGTGCGTGCCTAGGTCAACCTATGGCCGGAGGTGTGGGGTTGTTCGGGGGGCTATTGTGGAGGTGTAGAGGGATGGATGATGGGCGGAAGCTGTTCCTTGTGGTGAGGCGGAGCTTATGAGTCGGCTGGCGAGCCGTGTGGAGGGGCGGAATGGTGGGAGCGGCTCGTCGGAGGTCGGTCAGAGGCGAGGAAGATGGAGGTTGTCAGCGTCGGTTGAGGGGCAATTCAATGAAATAATAGGGGGAAAAGAGAGAGGGGAATACGGGGAATAGTTCTAACCTAATTGTAGGGACGAACGGGGACGGAGGGCGGACAGGTGTACCTGCTGTCGCCGAAGAAGAAGCTGCCCAGTGGAGGAGGACGGTGGCGACAACGGGGCTGAGGCGACGTGCGCTGGTATTGCGCGACGCTGGGGAGAATCAGGAAGATGTCTCTGCCACTGGTTTTGTGGCAGAGCGAAGAGGAAGGGACAGGAAGCTCGCTGGAGCTTGCTGGACACTTGGCCGGAGAAGAAAGAGATGAATTGGAGGTAGACCTCCGGCCAAGTCAAGCTAAAGATGAGCGGCCGGAGGTGTGGGTTCTTTTATAGGCACTGGGCCATGCCTTCAGAGCGTGGAGGGCACGCCTATTGCCTCTGATGGCTCGCCAAAGTAGGAAATAGGTTAATATACCCAAATCCCTCGTGCGTTCGCATGAGAGATTGGGTTCACACCAGAGATTGTGATTGGCCGTAGATGGAAGGGAATTCCTCAGAGAATCTCCCTTCCATTTCTGGGAGGGGATCTCTGAGGAATCAGAGAGTAATCCCTCTCTAAACCTCGCCGGAGGTTGGTTCTGCCATAACAATGGCGGCAGGATCTGATTGCAAAGGTGGCGAGGAAATTAGGGGGCTCTCTACAAGGATTTCAAAAGATAGGGACCCAATTGTGATTTGGGTGTACTAAATTGCAAAGTAGGTCAAGATGACCTCCCCTTAGGTCAAAATTTTGGTACAAACCTAATTTGGACCTAAGGAATCCAATGGTGAAGTTGGATTTTAGGTTTGACCTCTTTTGACTGGACATTTTGCGTAAACACCCAAATTAGGTTACTTGAAGAGCTAAGACCCTAATCTAGGTCAAACTGGGTTCCAAAGGCCAAATTAAGTGTTCTAAGCCCTAGAGGATATTTTTCCATGATTTTTAGAGGGTTTACTTGATTTTTATCCTGATCGGAACCTTGTTAATTTAAGCGGGTCTATTTTAGGGTTACCAAATGTCATTTAATTCCTAGATTGCACATAAACCCATTTCTGATTGACTCAACCCACTTTTTATCTCATTTAGACCATTTGACCTATGTTATGCCTCTAAGAAAAACCCGTTTATGTACTGTAATGGTAAAATTGCAGTTTTAACCTTTAATTCATGTTTTCTTCTCATAGCACTTATTCCTTCATTTAGGCCTTCTTCTAGGTTATGTAGGAGCTTTTATCTTCTTTATTGGGTCAAAATGAGCTAGTTATGGCTCATGATGAGGCTCTCATCACCAAGCCTAAACCAGAATCAATTTCTCCAACCTCTCTCCAAGGGCCAGCCTAAGCACCATTGGCCGCCCCTCTTTCTCTTCTCACCCATTCAAAGGCCATCGGAGCCCACCTCTGAATGCCCTTAGTTCTGCTAGACTAGATTATAATTCTTCATAGATTTAATGCTTTATTTACTGCTTAGTAGTGTAGCTCCATTTTCTCCCCCAATGATGCATGCATAATCCCCCCATAGATTCATGTATGCAATCATTTTCTGCTAGCTAGATTTAAATTTTCCTGTACAAGCATGCTGTTACCCGTGCTGTAACCACCACATGCCTCAATGAAAATATTTATATATATTTATATGTTGAAAATCACCAAGTGCCTGATTATCATCTTTTGGTGTGATTAAAGTTGCATGCTTTCAATTTCTGATATTCTAGCAACAGCATATCGTGTATCAATACGTATTTAGTATAAATCGACATGCGATTTTGAATGAGTAGAGCGAGCAAGATCGAATTTGAATTTGCATTTCCAAAACACCTCCCAGAGACAAATGACCGGGACTCAAGTCTTGTTATCTTAGAAATTATTGTTGTTGATCATATTTCGCAAGTGTACTATGACGCATTTCTGATCAAATACACGCTCTGTAATTCCAACAGCCCCCCAACCCGAACTTTCAAATCGGGCCTAGCAAGGAAGACCAGGTGAGTTTGATTTTACAGACTTTAGCTGATATGCAAAAGACCAATGCTGCCATGCTGAAGCAACATAACACGAAAATTACAAAGTTTCGCAACCAACTCACATAAATGGCTGGGACTTGCCAAGTAGGTGCACTTCCTTCCCAACCTTTGCCTAATCTGAACAATGTGCCAAAGTAGAGACATCTTGTGAACCCAAATCAAGGCCAAACACATTGTCTATCAGACCCCACCTACACCTCCACCTGATGAGTCAGAGGTTTCAAATTCATACATAGGATATCGGCAACAACCTCCTCTCCTGCCCACTCCAACTCCCAATCCTAATCAGGCAGTGATGTAAACACATTTACACTACTTAAAATGTCTATTTATGCATGTTCTTAAGCATAGGATTGCATTTCATGATATAAATATTGCATAACATGCATCATCTTGCATTTAGAGTAGTTTGAATAAAATGGAGGTTAATTGTCTCCTTTTATGTGCTTGGACAAGGTAAATATTTTATGGAGACCTCAGATCAAAGATCCAACCATATGGATGTGATCAGGGCGGCGATTGGAGTTCAACGACTCCAAGATCGCCCTAATCAGGCATCCATAGCATCAGATAGTGATCGGGGAACCCTAGAAGATCAAGGGCCAGGATGGTGAAAATACACACTTCAGATGACAAATCCGACCACACGGATGAATTCGGATCGACTATCGCAGCCCAACGACGCAAAAATTGAGTCAATCCGACATCCGTGGCACCATCTACAACTTCCAGAAGATGGACGGCCAAGATGGCACCACGTGGCTCCATCTCGACCGTCCAAACGGCCGCATGCATTCTACGAAGGCCACACACTCGCTCTCTCTCTGCCGTTGGATCTTGATCCAATGGCTATGGTCGACCGCGCCTAAAAGCGTCCGCTCGACCATCCACGCCCCATAGCACAGCGGTCGAGCGCGCTTTCGCGAGCGGCGGGCGCGAGTTCGAGCCGCAGTGAGGGGCTGGAAGGTGCAGGAAATTGAGGCATGTGGAGCGACAGATGGAGATCCAATGGCTGCACGCGTCCGATAGCGCCGACGCGCTATTACACGCGCGGCATGGACGCGCAATCGCACGCGGGCGCGCGCGCAGCGCAGCGGGTGGAGATGCATCTTAAGCCGTCCGATCTCGCGATCGGACGGTTGAGAATCAATGAACATGCGATGGCATTGAGCGCGCGGGCAGCTGAAGCGGCGCGCGTGGGCGCGGAAGCTACGCCCACGTTGGGGGCTTTAGCGACGGTTTTATCCATCACTAAAGACCCCTCATTTATTATTTTGAAGTTGTAATGTCCATTTTGCCCCCACTCCTTGCAACTATAAAAGGAGACCCCCTCCATACGAAATTCTCATCCTTCCTTCTCCTCTCTACCCCTCCAAAGCTCAAGAGAAGCTTGTCCCACACCCGAGATGCTTCTCGCGAGATAAAGTCCAAATTTTCGTTCCACTTCGGAAGTGGATCCCGCGACAACGATGGCGTGCTACTTCGTTCCCGTTCTTCTGCTTCGTCCTCCTTCGTCTTGCTTCGTTCTCCTTCGTCCAGGCGTCGTCCCGTCCAGCTCGTCCTCCAAGCAACCGTCGAGGAGGATTTCTCTCTCCCTATTCTTTTTACTACTTTCTAGTATAGATTTACTGCTTTCTAGTGTAGTTTTGCTCATCCTCCAAGCAATCATCGAGGATATTTCTCCCTCCATTCTTTTAATGCTTTCTAGAGTAAATTTATTGCTTTCTAGTGTAATTGTTTTATGCTTTCTAGTTGTAATGAACAATCTCCTCAATGATAAATTCCATGTTTATTCCACGTCTCATTTTGATTTCTCTGTGTAATATTCTCTTTCTCTCTTACTCTCTCTCTCTCTCTTCTATTTATTGTAAATAATTAGATTTTTAAATTAAATTATTCCGTGACAAATAAAAAGAAACGCGTAGTTTTTAAATCAAACGTCTGCCTCCCTGTGTTCGACCCGGAATTTTCATTTTGGTATAAATTTTATTTGTTGAACATGAATTCTTCGCTTTCGAACTACAATGACAGGTTTTCCAAAACCAAACACGTTAGCGTAGCGATTCGTAAACGTTCAACATTTTGGCGCCGTTGCCAGGGAGGCAACGATCTTTGATTTCTCTTCGCGTTTTGTAACTTACAAATCATTTACCTCACTTTTCTCCTTTCTTATTGTAATTGCAGGTACTCTTTTGAGGTGAGCAAAAGCGATAGATTGGAGTAAAGTGCTGTGGAAGGTTTTGTAAGTTATCCCCCATTCTTTCCCCCTCCATAGATTTCATTTGCCACATTGAATCCAAATTCCAATTAACCTAGGTGTTTGCATAAATCCTAGGAATAGTTTGGTTGTTTGGATTCTCATTCACATTCATTCCACCTTCATTTATATAAAAAAAAAATAAAAAGATAATTTTGTGGGGCAATTTTCAACTAACACACAACGTACACCCACATTCAAAGGCACTTAACCAAATTGATTTGTTTCTACTCAACCGAGTTCTGATCTATGGAACCGGTACACATAAAGCAACACATAAAAGGGTAGAAATCATTCTAGGTTAACCATCATTGTGTGCCTAACTTAGTGGTGCGTTTGTGGCTAGTTGTTTGAGTTGTTTGGGCCGCACCACTTCAATTAAAATCAACCCATCAAGTAGCTGCCACTTAGGTTCAACTCTTAAGGATTTACCAGGCACTCCACATTCTTTTTAAGCCTTAAAGGAAAACATCTTCACCCGTGCTTGTAAAACCTGGTGTGCCAATGAAACTTGTTTGAAAACACCTAAAGTTGAATCCTAAAAGCTACTAAGCAAGATTTGAACCTTAAAATTCACCACATCAAAAATAATCTTGCTTGAAAACCACTGGTTATGCACGCACACACAAATCAATCAATCATTAAGGGCACAACCCATTTAAAGGGCCCATCACATTCCAAAGCACATTCAAACCTAGCCCTAAATAAAACAGAGTAGACGTTGGCCTTAAGGATTGAACTCGCTCTTCAGAACTCAGAACGAGATTATTTTCGATTAGTCTGTTTCTACTGTTCAATCTGATGTCTAGCTAGGGGAGTAGAGTCAAACGATCGCGGCTGGGGGTACACTAGGAACCGAAGGCGCAAGCCGAAGGAAGAACCTTCTCCCCAGTCCCTCCTTCTAACTGGTTGGATTGAATAGACAGAAGTAGATCAAATCTTTCCTTTATCACAAGATGGGTTTTGGGAGTCTATAGGCCTATAGGCTAACCCATTTAAGGGCAGGTTTGATTGTTTGTATTGCAGGGCACCTTTCTTCCTCCCGTGTCTCATGAATCCTTCCACATATTTCATGCATTCCCGCTCTTTCCCTACTGTTGTGAATTATCCTCAACATGACGATTATCCCAACTCGTATTGTAATCAACCATCAGTTAGTTGGGATAATTCAGATTGGGGATACAATTCTGGACCTCCGTGTTTAGGGTCTAACCCTGAACACTTTCATTCTGATTTCTATCCTTCTTAGAGCTACATCGATTATAGATCGTCTTCCTTTCATGAACAGCCTAATACGATCTACAATCAAGAAGGATACACCGATCCTTACCCATCCTCTGATTTCACTGCCTTTAGGTCATCACCATCTTTTCAACAATCTGAAATGACCTATTATCAGGAAGGGTATAACGAATCTCAATTCGTTAATTCCCCTGCATTGAGCCCAAACCCGCCCAACCCTGAACCAACTCATTTGGTTCAGGTTAACCAGGTTCAAGATAAGGTTCTGGCTAACTTGAGGAATATCATTCAATCTTTAGAAGTTCAGCCAATACCTTGCATTGAGAGATTGGAGCCCCTAATTGAAATGATTGATGATTTAAACAAGTCTTTGTTGGATTGGCTCCAGGACGTTAAGGATAAGAACCCGGGTGAGTTTCTACTTAGGAAATTAGCGAAATTGAGGATGAGATTCGTGGTTGCTTTGATTCAATCTTGGAATAATTCCCAGGATGAACCCTCTTCAGGAAAGCCAATGACAGAACCCGATCAGGTACTTGTTGGGGGGGACACGTGCTACGAGGCTGACCAGATTGAATTAAAACAACCAATTAAGGATGATTTGATTTCTTCACCTGAGATCCCTGAGCCGGGTTATGAGGAAACGTATGTCTCCTTGGAACAGAAAGTGACAAATGATTTTGGGACATACATTGATACGGATCCTGATTTCTTTGATGGTGAAGATTCAAGTTGCGAAGTCTCACGCGAGTTTTCTGAACATGATTTCTATGAGACGATTGGGCCTGAGGAATCTGATAGATCATTTGATAGCCCAATAACTGAGGAAACTGATCTTAGGGTACACATTACAGATCCAGGATTACATTTTCTGGATGAATCAATTCAATGCCCTGATTATCAGTTACACCCCGTTGAGCTTATCGATAATTCTGTTTCTGAGATAATTAGACCCAAGTCAATTCTGATTTTGCCACATCATTTAGACTTGGAGATTTCAGACAGGGTGATTAACATGCAAGAGGTCTCAGAATTTAACATTTGGAATGAGGAGGCTAGGAGCTGGGAAGTTCTGATTTGGGAAGTTAATTTTGGAGGAAATGGAAGATTGAGTCGAAGGGTTCCTTTTAAGCTGAAACCATCAAATCAGAACCCTTACGACATTTATTTTGAGGATGTTCAACTCAAGCACACATTAAACGATTATCCTTTTGAGCTTCAATTCTCTGTAACCCGACTTTTTGGTCTTGGGTTGCATCCTCATAAATCAAAGGCCCGACCCCGCTTGCATTCTGATTTTAGGTTTTGGGTAATTTTTATCCGGAACCTAAGATATTCTCGATTATGGGGTGTGGACCTCTGCTGACAGGTCAGAGGATTCTTCTGTTCATTCTAATTATGACCTGCACTTGTGATTTCTTCATTTCTTTTCTTTGTATAGTGTGCCTAGCTGAAGGCACTAAGCTCAGCACATATACAGTTTTTCTTAGTTTTCATCTCGGAGCGGACCTGACATTCATGCAATTCAGGTGCTTTCCTCGCCTTTCCACTCTGTTTTATGTCTTTTTAATACAATGAGGACATTGCATTAGATAGGCATGGGGGGGTGGATATTCATCTCTGAATTCATTCGTCAGCTCCGTAGATTTGTTTTATTTTCTTTTATATATAAAAAAAAATTCAGAATTAGGAAAGAGAATTTGGGTTTAAGAAAATTTTCAATCTTAGGAAATGCTACATTAAGATCTAAACACAAAGACCCTTCAGGTCTTTGGACTTAATTAGCCTGTGTATCCACTAAAATGTGGATTTGTCTTTGAGTTCTTGCCATCTTAATTCTATTATAATTGGAATAAATAAGTTTGGGTGATAAGTACACGACTTATCAACCCGCCCTCTGATTTGAGGGAATTTTGAGTTTTAAGAATCTACACACTTTCTTTGCATTGACTTGTTGTTCGTCGATTCTAACGGAATTTGGGTAGCTACTAAACCTTCTAGGGTGATATAGCTGGCAAGTTATCGTGGGTAACAGCCCATAGGTAGGTTGTCCAGAGCCCAATCACTGGACCTTTCTCTTTTTCCTGCCCTTAGGTAAATCTTAGACTAGGGAAGCCACCAACTAAAAAAAAAAGAAGAAAAAAAAAATCAAAAAGAAAAGGAGAAAAGAACAAAAAGAAATAAGCCACACTTCCCCGCACGAGTATGCCTGGTAAGTTGTCGGTGGTAACAACTCATCAACCGGTTGTCCAGAACCCGGCTCAGTAAATGCACTAAAAATTCCCAAAACACTTAGGAAGAAGCAGAGAAGTAGAATAAACCGGGGAGATATACACTGGATTCACCCTTGTGTTGACCGCGTAAAAACATAAAAGTAGGGAGAAACCTACCGGTTGTAAAGATACACCTTTAGGCAGAAGTCTTTTTGAGGTCACCTAGAGGTGTAGAAATCCGAAGTCCGTTTTAATTACCGATCAACGAGTCTATCACAATCACAATAAGATGCTTAAAACTTAGGATTCTCATCAAATCTTGGGTGAGTTGAATGGCCGTAGAAAGCCACTCTTAAACCCTAAAATTTGAAAATCCAAAAAAATTAGAAAAGAGTAAAAAGAAAAAGAAATTTTTCTTTGAATAAGGCGAGGCTTGAGGTGGTCTGCATTTTGGCTGATACCCTGGCACTGTTGTGTCTTTCAAAGTTCAGTTCCTAAGTAGACAATTTCTTAATGATAGAAAATAACTCAGGTCCAAATAATCCAACCTAATTCTTTTATAAATAGCATATAGTTTTTGCTAGGGACTAGCAAAAGATAGGCATGGGGGTATGATGTAAACACATTTACACTACTTAAAATGTCTATTTATGCATGTTCTTAAGCATAGGATTGCATTTCATGATATAAATATTGCATAACATGCATCATCTTGCATTTAGAGTAGTTTGAATAAAATGGAGGTTAATTGTCTCCTTTTATGTGATTGGATAGGGTAAATATTTTATCAAGACCTCGGATCAATGATCCAACCGTATGGATGTGATCAGGGTGGTGATTGGAGTTCAACAACTCCAAGATCGCCCTAATCAGGCATCCGTAGCATCAGATAGTGACCGGGGAACCGTAGAAGATCAAGGGCCAGGATGGTGAAAATCCACACTTCAAATGACAAATCCGACCGCACGGATGAATTTGGATCGACGATCGTAGCCCAACGATGTAAAAATTGAGTCAATCCGACATCCATGGCCCCATCTACAACTTCCAGAAGATGGACAGCCAAGATGGCGCCACGTGGGGCCATCTCGACTGCCCAAACGGCCGCACGCATTCTACGAAGGCCCCGCACCCGCTCGCTCTCCGCCGTTGGATCTTGATCCAACGGCTGTGGTCGACCGCGCCTAAAAGCGTCTGCTCGACCATCCACGCCCCATAGCGCAGCGGTCGAGCGCGCTTTCGCGAGCAGCGGGCGCGAGTTCGAGCCGCAGGGAGGGGCAGGATGGCGCGGGCAATTGAGGCGCGTGGAGCGTCAGATGGAGATCCAACGGCTGCGCGCGCCCGATAGCGCCGACGCGTTATTACATGCACGGCATGGACGCATGATCGCACGCGGGCGGGCGTGCAGCGCAACGGGCGGAGATGCGTCTTAAGCCATCCGATCTCGCGATCGGACGGCTGAGAATCAATGAACGTGCGATGGCGTCGAGCGCACGGGCAGCTGAAGCTGCGCGCGTAGGAGCGGAAGCTACACCCACTTTGGGGGCTTTAGCGACAGTTTTATCCGTCACTAAAGACCCCTCATTTATTATTTTGAAGTTGTAATGTCCATTTTGCCCCCACTCCTTGCAACTATAAAAGGAGAACCCCTTCATACGAAATTCTCATCCCTTCCTTCTCTCTACCCCTCCAAAGCTCAAGAGAAGCTTGTCCCACACCCAGGATGCTTCTAGCAAGATAAAGTCCAAATTTTCGTTCCCCTTCAAAAGTGGATCCCGCGACGACGATGGCGTGCTGCTTCGTTCCCGTTCTTCTGCTTCGTCCTCCTTCGTCCTGCTTCGATGTCCTTCGTCCAGGCGTCGTCCCGTCCAGCTTGTCCTCCAAGCAACCGTCGAGGAGGATTTCTCTCTCCCTTTTTTTTACTGCTTTCTAGTATAGATTTACTGCTTTCTAGTGTAGTTTTGCTCGTCCTTCAAGCAATTGTCGAGGAGGATATTTCTCCCTCCATTCTTTTAATGCTTTCTAGAGTAAATTTATTGCTTTCTAGTGCAATTGTTTTATGCTTTCTAGTTGTATTGAACAATCTCTTCAATGATAAATTCCTTGTTTATTCCACATCTCATTTTGATTTCTCTGTGTAATATTCTCTTTCTCTCTTACTCTCTCTCTCTTCTATTTATTGTAAATAATTAGATAGTTTTAAATTGAATTAGTCCGTGACAAATAAAAAGAAACGCGTAGTTTTTAAATCAAACGTCCGCCTCCCTGTGTTCGACCCGGAATTTTCATTTCGGTATAAATTTTATTTGTTGAACACGAATTCTTCGCTTTCAAACTACAACGACAGGTTTTCCAAAACCAAACACGTTAGCGTAGCGATTCGTAAACGTTCAACAGGCAGGCCTAAACTCTATCACTACTTGTAGTGGCAAGACTAGTCAGGACCCACCTTATCCTAATCAAGCTAGTCCAAGTAGACCTAAAACCTGGATGGATATCAAGGACAAACCCACCTTGGACCCACAGCCTGAATCAATTGTGGAGAAGCCTACAAACATTCCTTTTCTCTAGGCCTAAGCCGAAGGAAACAAGAAATACAAACCTGTGGCACTTGAGGAGGACTTGGTCGAGCTCTTTGAGCAAGTCTAAATAAGCATTCCCTTGATGGATGTGATCTGCCACGTACCGACTTACGTATGATTTCTAAAGGATTTCTGTACACTAAAGCGTTATCCACGAAACAAAGATGGGAGTCCGATTATACTACCAAAGCAAGTAAGCTCAATAATTTTGAGTAAACTCTCACAAAAGGCAAAGGATCATGGCACCCTTTTGACCTCCTACAAGATAGGGAATTTAGAGTTCGATTAAGCTTTATTAGATCTAGGAACCTCCATAACTAGACCATTTTAAGGAGACTGAGCTCAAACTGACTGAGGTGACTCTGTAGTTAGCCAACAGATTAATTAAGTCACCACGAAGAGTTCTCGAGGATGTTCTAATTAGGATACAAGATATCTACTTTCCGATGGATTTCATAGTCTTGGATATGGATACTCCTAAAAATCTAAAAGATACACTGATCATCTTGGGGAGACCATTCCTAGCAACTGCTAGGGCAAATATCAACTACGAAGAGGGCTAGATTGAGTTAAAATTCAGGGACAAAACATTAAGAATAGATATCTTTAAAGCCCATAAAGGAATAAACTATGGGATAATCGAAGAAGAACCCGATTCTCTAAGAACCTCAACCACAAGAAGATCTTGACCCACATATTAGGGAGCCTGAATCTGATTTAGACCTATCCCTAGCTTCCACCTTAGCTTTTGAGGCTAACCTCGAACCCCGACCTGCTGCTGATAACCCAATATTGGAGTTGAAACCTCTACCTGATCATCTGAAATATGTGTTTCTGGGTGCGAATCAAATGTTTCCTGTGATTATCAACTCTAAACTCACTTCTGATCAGGAAACAAAACTGATTTCTATCCTCCAGCAGCATCAAGAGCCATTAGTTGACTCTGGATGACCTGACTACAGTAAGTCCCTCGTATTATACTCATCGTATGTATATTGAGGAGGGCTCACAACCTTCTCACAAGATGCAAAGAAGACTTAACCCAAATCTCCAGTAGGTCATGAAAAAGGAGATCATTAAGTGGCTTGATGCAGAAATCATCTACCCCATCTCTGATAGTCTTTTGGTGAACCCCATTCAGGTTGTGCCTAAAAAGGCGAGACTCATCATGATTACGACTGAATCCGAAGAAACCATCCTGACACAAATTGCAAACTCATGGAGAGACTGTATTGACTATCGAAAAGTAAATTCCACCATGATGAAAGACCACTTCCCTCTCCCGTTCATCGACTAGATCCTTAAAAAGCTGGCGGGAAATCAATTTTTCTATCTGGATGGCTACTCTGGATATAACCAAGTAGCAATTCATCCAAAAGATAAGGAGAAGATCACCTTTACTTGCCCCTATGGTACTTACGTCTTCCATAGGATGCCATTTGGGCTATGCAATATGCCCGTCATCTTTCAGCAGTGCATGCTAGCCATATTTTCTGACATGGTAGGTAACTACCTTGAAGTCTTCATGGACGACTTCTCGAATTTTGGTCAAACCTTTAATGATTGCCTTCTGCACTTGGTTTAAATCCTCAAATGGTGCATTGATGTGAACTTGGTTCTCTCCTGGGAAAAGAACCATTTCATGGTTCCAGAAGGCATCATACTTGGACACCTCATATCTAAGAAAGGTATCCAAGTTGACCAAGTTGATGTAAACACATTTACACTACTTAAGATGTCTATTTATGCATGTTCCTAAGCATAGGATTGCATTTCATGATATAAATATTGCATAACATGCATCATCTTGCATTTAGAGTAGTTTGAATAAAATGGAGGTTAATTATCTCCTTTTATGTGCTTGGACAGGGAAAATATTTTATCGGGGCCTCGGTTCAAAGATCCAACCGTATGGATGTGATCAGGGTGACGATTGGAGTTCAACGATTCCAAGATCGCCCTAATCAGGCATCCGTAGCATCAGATAGTGATCGGGGAACCCTAGAAGATCAAGGGCCAGGATGGTGTAAATCTGCACTTTAGATAACAAATCCGACCACACGGATGAATTCGAATCGAAGATCGCAGTCCAACGACACAAAAATTGAGTCAATCCGACATCTGTGGCACCATCTACAACTTCTAGAAGATGGACGGCCAAGATGGTGTCACGTTGCACCATCTCGGCCGCCCAAACGGCTGCTTACATTCTATGAAGCCCCGCACCAGCTCTCTCTCCTCCATTGGATCTTGATTGAACGGCTGTGGTCAGTCTCGCCTAAAAGCGTCCGCTAGACCATCCGTGCCCCGTAGCGCAGCGGTCGAGCGCGCTTACGCGAGCGGCGGGCGCGGGTTCAAGCCGCAGCAAAGGGCTGGAAGGCGCCGGTGATTGAGCGCGGGCAGGTGTTGGATCGCAATCGGATGGCCGCACGCGCCCGATAGCGTTCACGTGCGTTGAATGCGCGGCATGGACACGCAATCGCACGCGCCAGGCGAGCGCACAACGAGCGGGCGGAGATGCGTCTTAAGCCGTCCGATCTCGCGATCGGACGGCTGAGAACTGATGGACGTGCATATGCGTTGAAGAAGCGGGCAGCCGTGGAGGCACGCGTGGGCGCGGGAGCTACACCCATGTTGGGGGCTTTAGTGACGGATTTATTCGTCACTAAAGACCCCTCATTTATTATTTTAAAGTTGTAATGTCCATTTTGCCCCCACTCCTTGCAACTATAAAAGGAGACCCCCTCCATACGAAATTCTCATCCCTTCCTTCTCTTCTCTACCCCTCCAAAGCTCAAGAGAAGCTTGTCCCACACCCGGGATGCTTCTCGCGAGATAAAGTCCAAATTTTCATCCCCCTTCGGAAGTGGATCCCGCAACGACGACGGTGTGCTGCTCCGTTCCCATTCTCCAGCTTCGTCCTGCTTCGTCCTCTTTCATCCAGGCGTCGTCCCGTCCGGCTCGTCCTCCAAGCAACCATCGAGAAGGATTTCTCTCTCCCTATTCTTTTTACTGCTTTCTAGTATAGATTTAGATTTACTGCTTTCTAGAGTAGTTCTGCTCATCCTCCAAGCGATCGTCGAGGAGGACATTTCTCCCTCCATTCTTTTAATGCTTTCTAGAGTAAATTTATTGCTTTCTAGTGTAATTGCTTTATGCTTTCTAGTTGTAATGAACAATCTCCTTATTGACAAATTCTTTGTTTATTCTACATCTCATTTTGATTTCTATGTGTAATATTCTCTCTCTCTTACTCTCTCTCTCTTCTATTTATTGTAAATAATTAGACAGTTTTAAATAAAATTACTTCGTGACAAATAAAAAGAAACACGTAGTTTTTAAATCAAACGTCCGCCTCCCTGTGTTCGACCCGGAATTTCCATTTCGGTATAAATTTTATTTGTTGAACACGAATTCTTCGCTTTCAAGCTACAACGACAAGTTTTCTAAAACCAAGCACATTAGCATAGCGATTCGTGCGTTCAACATTTTGGCGCCGTTGCCGGGGAGGCAACAATTTTCGATCTTTCCTTCGCATTTCTTGCACTTTATTTGTTTTCTAACTAGCTTTCTCTTGTGTCTATTATTTTGCAGAGACCTCCATCAAGGAATCAATAGGCGGTAGACTGAGTAAAGTGTGGTTGAAGACAACTGTAAGTGCTTCCCCGTTCTTTCCCCCTCCATAGATTTCATTCGCCACATTAAATCCAAATTCTAATTAACCTAGGTGTTTGCATAAATCCTAGGAATAGTTTGGTTGTTTGGATTTCCACTCACATTCATTCCACCCTCATTCATAAAAAAAAAATAACAAAAAGATAATTTTGTGGGGTAATTTCCAACAAACACACAACACACACCCACATTCAAGGCACTTGATCAACTTGATTTGTTTTCTACTCAACCGGGTTCTGATCTGTGGAACCGGTACACACAAAGCAACACATAACAGAGTAGATATTATTCTAGGTTAACCATTTTTGAGTGCCTAACTTAGTGGTGCATTTGTGGCCAATTGTTTGAGTTGTTTGGGCTGCACCACTTTATTTAAAACCAACTCATCAAGTAGCTCCTCCTTAGGGTTTTCAATCTAGGTATATTCCAGGCACTCCAGTTTCTTTCTGATTTTAAAGGAAAACAATCTTCACCCGTGTTTTACAACTTGGTTTGCCTAGAAACTTGATTGCAATTCACCTAATTTGAAGCCCTAAAAGCTACTTAAGCAAGATTTGAACATTAAAATTCACGCATTATAAATAATCTTGCTTGAAAACCCTGGTTGTGCACGCACTTACACAAATCTCAATCAATCATTAAGGGCACAACCCATTGTAAGGGCCCATCACATTCCATAAGCACCACAATCCCAGGCCTTAATAAAATTGAGTAGACGTTGGCCTTAAGGTTTGATTCGCTCTTCAGGGCCTAGTCTGAGATTATTTTTGATTAACCTACTTGTATTGATTAATCTGATGTCTAGCTAGGGGAGTAGCGTCAAACGACCACGGCTGGGGGGTACACTAGGAACCGGAGGCGAAAGCCAAAGGAAGAACCTTCTCCCCAGTCCCTCCTAACTGGTTGGATTAAACAGATGCAAGTAGAGTAAATCATTTACAGTCTTAAGGCGGGTTTTGGGAGTCAGTAGATCCTTAGGCTACCCCACTTAAGGACAGCCTTGTTTTGTTGTGCTGCAGGGTCCCTATCCCCAGTCCTTCCGACCTTCTCCTAGTTTATGCTAGGAAGACGGTCATTGAATCCCCGATTGGAAGGACCGCTAGAACATTCTAGCAAGCGCAAGTTAGATTTTGATCAATTTGATCCCATGGCCGAATAACAGCCTTCTTTGCTTGGAAATCCACAGGAAGAATTTTGAAGGCAGCTGGAACAAATGCAGAGAATGCAGGAATGGTTCCAGAGAATGCAGGGCGCTCATCCCTTAAAGGATTTTTATGATCCTTCAAATTACGGGGAACGTCCCGGCGTCCAGATTCCAGCTGGTGATGTAGAAATCAAGCCCCAGGTGTTAAGCCTGATTAAACATTATCATGGGCTTGGCTCCGAAGATCCGTTTCAGCACTTGGAAGATTTGACCACTTTGGTCCAGACCACCAAGGCTCGAAACATAAACGAGGAGCAAATGATCATGAGGCTCTTCCCCTACTCTCTTAGGGATAAGGCCGTGCATTGGTATAGGACAATAGGAAGACCAATTACAACTTGGAATGAGTTGAAATTGGCCTTTCTGAAGAAATTCTTCCCAGTCAGTCGTACCAATGCTTTGAGACGGGCAATCACTACCTTTACCCAGCGGCCGGGGGAGTAGTTTCATGTGGCCTGGGAGCGATTCCAGGACTTATTGCGGAGGTGTCCACACCACGAGGTGCCGAAATGGCAACTCGTGCAGATCTTCTATCATGGGTTGAATGAGAAACTCAGAAACCATGTGGATGCTTCTTGCGGAGGCAATTTCCTCAATAAAGATGTAGATAGTGCACATGATTTATTTGAGGAAATGAGTGAGAATACAATTAATCATGCCTCCATGGATACTTTTAACCGGTCCCAGCAACCCAGATCAAATGTCAATGAAGTCCATGACTCTCATTCATTTGATATGGAATTGATTTGTAATAAACTTGATAAGGTGGACTTGGTTGCTAAAAGAATGGAAGAGTGGATGGCTGGCAATTCTATGAACAACTCTCAATCCACTCAATCCCAAAATTCGAGATTCCATTCCTCACGAGCTCCTTTTGGATGGGAGTTTGTGAATCAACTCGATGCGACTCAACCTATGAGTCAGCATTTTTCGGAACCCCATGGGTTCCCAACTGGGGCCTTTGATCCCAGTTTTTCTGATCCTTCCCTTTCTTTCTCTCCATCCTCACCCTATGAGGATGTCTGTGCTGTACAAGAGAATGTTAGATCCAACCCCTACTCGAATCCTATAATCCAGGTTGGAGAAACCACCCTAACTTCTCTTGGAAAAATCTGGGGCAACATACCCAATTCCGACCCGGCAACTATGCTCCGCAATGACCAATGGGTCAGGGTCAAGTATATACTCAGTTGCTTCCGAATCAGGTCAATCAGCCAGCTTAGAATGCCCGTCAACCCGCAGGGCAGGTTGATTTGAACCATCAAATGGTAGAGATGCAAGGATCTATGCTCCAGCTCATGCAGTAAATGAAAAACTCGCTGGACAACTTGCAATCCGAGATCATTACTAACTCTCATCAACCCGAATCTCTACCATCCCAACCCGTACCCAACCCGCGAAACATTATGAATTCAGGCAATCAAGCCCAAGGGTACAGAAATCAGAGGGACCCGCATGCACATGCTCAGGTGGTTGAGTAGGGTTCCTCATCTTCTTCTTCTGCAAATCAACAATTCAAGGTCAATCAAGCCCCTCCAATCTTTCCTAATCCTCCCCAAGACCCAAATTCTTACGCTTCTGCAAATTCTGTAACTTTAAGGAGTGGTAAGAAGACTCAGGATCCACAACCACACTATTCTGATCTTTTGAATCCTGAAGAATCTGAGGAGAGAGAGGAGAATTCTAGAAGAGAAATCAAGGCTCAGGAACTTGATTCCAAAGATCTGACTCATGTTCCTTTTCCTGAAGCCTTAACCAAAGCAAAGAACAAGAAGTCTGTTGATAGCAATGAGGAGCTTCTGAATTTATTTAAGAATGTTGAGATCAATATCCCGCACCTTGATGTTATCAAGCACATACCGGCTTACGCAAGATTTTTAAAGGAATTATGTACACAAAAGCGTAAGTTGAGAGAATCTGTTCCGAGGAAGGTGGTACTCTCCAAGCAGGTTAGTTCTGTTATCCTGCACTACCTCAGAAAAAGAGAGATCCTGGTGCTCCTTTGATTTCTTGAGCTATCTGAGATTACACATTTGATAGAGCACTTTTGGATCTCAGTGCATCCATCAACCTAATTCCGACTTCTCTTTATGAGAAGTTTAGGTTAGGTGAACTTCGGCCAACTTCAGTAATGCTACCGTTAGCAGACCGTTCGGTCACAAACCCGCGAGGCGTTATTGAAGATGTTATAGTTAAGGTCAAGGATTTCTATTTTCCTATAGATTTCCTTGTCCTTGACATGAATGTACCAGATAATCTGAGGAACACGCCCATCATTCTGGGGCATCCATTCCTGGCTACCGTAAAGGCCAACATTAATTGTGAAAGCGATAGCACGGAAATTGCCTTTGGGGACCAACGAATGAAATTGGATATTTTTAAGGTGATCAACAAATTTGAGGATTGTGGATTTATTGAGGAACTTGATGAGGATAATGTTAATATTGAAACTTGTTTGACAGTTTCTTCAATTGAAAGTTCCTCTTTGGTTGATGAATTTGACCCACAACCCTCTGACCTGACATCTTCGAAAGAGGTTACTGATTTTGTTCACTCACAACCTCTTCCTTTTGTTGAATCTTCAACATCTACCCTACCATCAATCATCACCCCACCCCAGCTTGAATTGAAACCATTGCCCGAGAATTTAAAATATCAATTTTTAGGACCTCAGAATACACTCCCTGTGATTATTAGTGCTAAATTGACAAAGGAGCAAGAGATTAAATTGATTAAGGTCCTAAAGGAATATAAGGACGCAATTGGTTGGACCATTCATGACCTCAGGGGGATCGAGCCATCTTACTGTAATCATAGAATATTTTTGGAAGATGGATCCCACCCTTCTCGCCAGATGCAGAGGAGATTGAATCCAAATATGCGAGAAGTGGTCAAAAAGGAAATCATCAAGTGGCTCGATGCAGGAATTATTTATCCAATCTCTGACAGTCCCTGGGTAAGTCTCATTCAGATTGTTCCAAAGAAAGTCGGGATTACTGTTGTGACTAATGAGAGAGAAGAATCTGTCACAACTCGTTCAGCTTCCTCTTGGAGAGTTTGTATTGATTACAGGAAGCTGAACACGGCCACTAAAAAGGATCATTTTCCCTTGCCCTTCATTGATCAAATCTTGGAAAAATTAGCCGAGCAGAAGTACTTCTGTTTTCTTGATGGCTACTCGGGATACAACCAAGTTCCTATCCATCCTGAGGATCAGGAAAAAACTATTTTCACCTGTCCCTACAGAACCTTTGCTTTTCGTAGGATGCCTTTCGGGTTATGCAATGCACCTGCAACTTTTCAAAGGTGTATGCTAGCCATATTTTCCGACATGGTGGGAGAGTTTATGGAAGTCTTCATGGATGATTTCTCTATTTTCGGAGAATCATTTGACTCTTGCTTGGCTTATTTGGAAATGATTCTTAAGCGATGTATCAAGACACGACTGATCCTTAGCTGAGAAAAGAGTCATTTCATGACCCAAGAGGGCATCGTTTTGGGTCATGTAATATCTAAATGGGGAATTGAAGTAAACAAAGCTAAGGTTGATGCTATTTCTAAACTTCCTCCTCCCACATCTGTTAAACAGATCAGATCATTTCTTGGCCATGTGGGATTTTATCGAAGATTCATAAAGGATTTCTCGAAGGTTGCTCGTCCTTTGAGCAATCTTCTTGCCAAAGAAACGCCGTTTGTTTTTGACGAATCATGCCGAAAGGCATTTGATTTCCTGAAAACGGCAGTCACCTATGCTCCAATTTTGCAACCACCATTTTGGACAGCCCCTTTTGAGATCATGATCGACGCTTCTGATTACGTAGTCAGGGTTGTCCTGGGTTAGAAAATTGACCGAAAGCCCTCTGTCATTTACTACGCTAGTAAAACTCTGGATGAAGCCCAAAGGAATTACACTATTACTGAAAAGGAATTACTAACTGTAGTATTTGCTTTGGAAAAATTCAGGGCTTATCTCTTAGGGTCTCATGTTATCATTTATACCGACCACTCGGCCTTGAGACATCTCTTGGCTAAAAAGGACGCTAAACCCCGGCTTATTCATTGGATTCTTCTTCTTCAAGAATTTGATCTTGAAATCAAGGATAAAACTGGGGTACAAAATGTGGTGGCAGATCATTTGTCGAGACTCCTAGGTGATTCTTCTTGTCCGGACATTCCAATTGCTGACACTTTTCCGGACGAAACCATTCTTACAGTTTTAGGTGTCCACACCCCATGGTTTGCTGACATTGTTAACTATTTGGTCGTTGGTCAAATCCCCCAGGATTGGACCAAGCAACAACAGGATAGACTCAAATCTGAGGCCAAATACTACTTTTGGGAGGACCCTGAACTGTATCGCATCGGCTCTGATCAGATTATTCGCCGATGCATACCGGAGAATGAATTCAACAGTATACCTGAGTTCTGCCATGCATCTAGGTGTGGTGGACATTTCTCCGGGAGAAAGACGGCTGCAAAAATCTTGCAATCTGGCTTCTATTGGCTGTCTTTATTCAAGGATGCCCAGGACTTCTCAAGGTCATGTTCTCGATGTCAGTCACTCGGGAACATAACTAAGAGAGACATGATGCCCCTAAACCCTATTCTTCCTGTAGAAATTTTTGATGTTTGGGGCATCAATTTCATGGGACCCTTTATCCCTTCATTTGGACATTAGTACATTCTTGTTGCTGTTGATTATGTGTCCAAATGGATTGAGGCAATTCCCACCCGAACCAATGACCACAAGGTGGTCATCAATTTTGTCAAGAAAAATATCTTCAGTAGGTTCGGGATTCCGAGGGCTATCATCAGTGATGGTGGCACTCATTTTACTAATGCCCAATTCCAGAATTTATTGGCCAAATACGGGGTTAATCATCGAATTTCCACACCTTACCATCCCCAGACGAATGGACAAGCTGAGATCTCCAATCGAGAGATCAAGAACATTCTGCAAAAAATGGTTAGGCCTGATCGCAAGGATTGGACTCAAAAGCTTGAGGACGCTCTTTGGGCCTACCGTACGGCGTATAAAATGCCCATCGGCATGTCTCCATTCCATTTGGTGTATGGAAAGGCGTGCCATCTACCCGTAGAGATTGAACACAGGGCATTCTGGGCAATCAAACAATGCAATTTAGATCTGAATCTAGTTGGGAAGACCAGGAAACTCCAACTATCTGAGTTGGAGGAGCTTAGAAATGATGCTTATGAGAATGCCAAGATCTATGAAACGTTGGCTTCGAGAGATAACCGGGTTTTATTGTTATAGCGTTGTAGTATAGCCAGTTATTGCCATCATTTCAAATATATAAATTTTTTACTCGGAAAAATAAAAGAGTTCCCGAGGTCGAACTCAGGGAGCAAGTTGTATTCTAGAGATATACATGTTCTATTACAAAAAAATAAAGAGAGAGAGAGAGAGAGGGAGAGAGATGAAAGTTTGAGTTCTTCTTTTCTTCTTTTCTTTCTCTGTCTTTCTCCTCTTTAGCTTTTGTTCTTCCTGTTCTTCTTTTGTGTTTATCTCCTTGTGGTCCTCTTCTTCACCTGTGTTGTTCTTCCTTGTTCTTTCCTCTTCTTCTTCTGCTGTTGTTCCTTGTTCTTTTGTTCTTCAGATCTTCTTCTTTCTTCTTTTCTTTTACCTGCCAGGACGTCGTCTCTCCTTCTTTCTTCTTTTCCCTTCAGGACGTCGTCTGATTTTCCAATCAGACGACTTAAACCGTTTGTTGCTACAGTGTCTCCCTTAGCTTTCTTCTTCTTCCACGGTCCTTCTTCTTCACCTGTGCCTGCACACTTACACAGCTTGATCAGAGAGAGGGGCAAAACCTATCTCTACCCTCCCCCCGCGTCTCTCTCTCACAGAATCCACTCATAGGATAGCTCTCCCAGAGCTGCCGGTAGCCGGGTACGGTCGCGCCCGGGTCCAGGCCCACCGGTGTGCGTGGTGGGCGAGGAGTGCAGGTCAGTCTAAGTCGGGTCGGGTCAAGTCCGCGGGGCGTGAGCGCAGACGAGACCGGGTAACCAGGCAGGTGAAGGGGACCTCACCCCGTGTGCTGAGGCAATAAGCCTCCAGCACTTTTTCACTTTATACCGCTACGCCTCTTCAGAGTTTTCCGAGGTGGGACTAAATGTCCCACCCCAAGTTGGCGCCCACGCGGAGGAGACAGCTGGTAATCGCGGCGTTACGCGAGGCCTTCGCGCGAGGGCATCGCTTCAGCTGCAGCCTGACGCTTTGTCGAAATGCCTCGCAAGGCCTGGGAGTCGAATCTGGGCGTGGCGCGCCTACAGCTGCAGGCGGAAGCAGCTCCTTCTGCACGGCAATGGCGGCGGAGGTCGGGTGACCTGTTCACAGCAAAACGACCTCTCGGCCTAATCAGAAGGTGCCGGGAGCTTCGCCAGAGTGCGACGAAGCTCGTGTGGGTGGTGGCGAGGCGTGGGGTGGCGTGCGAGGGCTGCCCTAGGTCGGACTGTGGGTCGGAAGATGGGTTTGTTCGGTGGGGTTGCAGAGGGTGATGTGGGGGAAGTGGAAGGGCGGGGGTTGATCAGGGTGAGGAGGCGGAGGTTCTGCGGTGGTCGGCGAGCCGTGTGGGTTGCTGGGGTGATGGGAGCGGCTCGCCGGAGTTTGGCCGGAGACGAAGGGGGTGACGGTGGACAAGAGCGGTCGAGGGTTTAATCAAATAAAAGACAGTGAGGAAAAGAAAGAGGGGGAGATGGGGAGAAGTTCTGACCTAGCTACAGAGACGAAAGGGGCCGGAGCAGGGCGACAGTCGTATCGACTGTCGCCGGAGAAGAAGATGCCCGGGGGAAGGGGCGGCGGCGAGCAGAGGGCCGGAGAGGCGCCAGCTGGGTGCGGCGTGGCGCGGGAAGAGCAGGGGAAGAAGTCTCTGCTGCTGGTATTGCGGCAGAGCGAAGAGAAGGAGGAGGAAGAACCGCCGGAGCTGGTGGGCGTCTGCCGGAGTGAGAAGAGAGGAAAGTTGGGGGTTTTCTCCGTCAGATCCGAGCTGGGAAGAACGGTGGAGCGACGGGGGTATTTATAGGGACCGAATCAGGGAGGAAGGCAGAGGGAGACGACGTGTCTCCCTCGCCGGAGGACGCCGGAGATGGAAACCCATACCGTCCGTGCGTTCGCACGGCCGGTATGGTGGGTTACAGCGACCAGGGGGGTGTCCCTGCGACGGCTGACGACGCAGGGCACCCCCGGTTTACTTGCCAGGCTCTCCCCCTCACCCTGCGCGGCGCCATGCTCCGCGCAAGGTCGCCGGAGCATGGTGCTGGCAGGTTTTGCAGGGGGGACCTGAACGCAAAGAACGAAGGAGAGTTAGGGGCCAAAATGCGAGGGTTCAAAAGTTGAGGACCAAAAAGTAAATATATGAGGACCAAAGTGTAAGGTTGGTCAAGAAGGTTTCTTCTTAGGCTCAAGTTTTTATACATGACTAATTAGGACCTAAGGAATCTGATGGTGAATTTTATTTATAGATTAAACCTTGTTTGACTGGTCAATTTACGCAAAAACCCAAATTAAGTTATTAATTGGGTATGGTTCTCAATGTAGGTCAAGATGGGTTCCTAAGGTCAAATTGAAGGTTCTAAACCCTAGAGATTATTTTTCTATGAATTTTAGAGGGTTTATTCCATTTTTGCTTTGCCTTGAACCTCGTGAATTGAAGTGGGTTTGTTTTAGGGTTACAGATTATCATTTAGTTCCTTGGAATTTCTGTAGCCCTTGCTAGATCATCTCATCCCACTTTTATTCTTATTAAGTTGCTTTGACCTATGTTTGGACCCTGAATTACCCTGAATGCAGATAATACTGGTAAAATTGCATTTTTACCCCTTATGACTTGTTTTCTCCTTAAACTCAGAATTCTCTGGGTTAAGCCTTTCCTTGAGTTATGTAGGAGATTTTATCCTTTGTATTGGGTCAAAATGAGCTAGTTATGGCTCATGATGAGGTTCTCATCATACCCCCATGCCTAGCTTTTGCTAGTCCCTTAGCAAAAAAAACTTAAGGTTTCAACCCTTGTTCTAGACCATGAAGTTCTTAATAGCTTCAGATAAGTGCTTTTTCATTTGAGCTTAGATTAGGTTAGAATGCTGACCATAGGCCTAAAAGGTACTCTAGTACCAATCAAGATCCAAATCTGTCTAGCTTTAGCCTCAGTCTTTAGCAAAGGTTTTTAAGGCCCACAAGAATTAACCTAAGGTTTATTGGACTTTGTGGTTAAAGCACCCGTGCTTGAAATGATTTTAGCCCTGAATTACCCTGAATGCAGATAATACTGGTAAAATTGCATTTTTACCCCTTATGACTTATTTTCTCCTTAAACTCAGAATTCTCTGAGTTAAGCCTTTCCTTGAGTTATGTAGGAGCTTTTATCCTTTGTATTGGGTCAAAATGAGCTAGTTATGGCTCATGATGAGGTTCTCATCAATCTACAAGGCTTGGACCAAAGCTCTACATGATCAATTAATTTCCCGCAAGAGCTTTGAGCCAAACCAAAAGGTCTGGTTATTCAATTCTAAACTTAAGCTCTTTCATAGAAACTTAGATCTAAATGGAATGGCCCATTCATAATTGATCAGAGTTTTTCAAATGGTGCCGTTTAGATTTCTGACAAAAAGATGGGTAACACCTTTAAAGTCAACGGTCAACATTTGAAGCCTGTTGTTGACCGTAATCTTCCAGAACCCGTCTCTGACTCTGTTGCTCTAGCCATTCTGTGACTTCTTTGGCTGGACTTCGCCTAGCTGACGGCATTAAACTCAGTAGTTGTACATATGACACAAGGCTGATACGAGCATCATATCCAGGTGACATCTTTCATATTCTACCCTTTCTTTCATGTCTCTTTTTCAATGAGGACATTGCATCAGCTAGGCATGGGGGGGTGCATTCATTTTTGAATTATTTGGTTAGCTTTGTGAAATCTATACAAATTATTTTTCTCCTCTTATTTATATAAAAAAAAAATAGGAAGGATTAGTTGGACATTAGGACTTTTCAATCCTAAGAAATTTTACATTAGGATCTGAACACAAAGACCCTTCAGGTCTTTGGACTTAATTAGCCTGTGTATTGATTAGCCCATAGTTGTGGGCTATTTAAGTATTTAAATGCCTAAACATTAGGATAATTCTAACATTTATTTAGCATAAATTAGGATGTAAATAGATTAATTCATATTTTTAATTTAATTACATAATCCATACATTGCATTCATATTTTAAGTGCATTTAGAATTAGCTTAGAATGCCATTCATCTAATTAGTTAACTAATTAAGTACATTGTTTTAGTTAACATAAAACTTGAGGGTTTGTATATAAATAACCATAATATTTTAATAATATCCTTTATTCTTCTTCTTCTCAGCAACGGCTCGGCTGGCGCTGCAACGCCTCCGGCCTCACTAAAAGCGCATTCATGGATCGGCGGAGAAGGTGGATCTGCTCCCGCCTCTCCATTCAAACTTGTGCAGGCTGCTACAAAAGGAGGAGAGAGGATGCTGAGCGAGGCAGGCCTCCACCACCGACCCACCACTGTGCAGAGAGAACTTCTCTCTTCCACTCCATACTGCCAGCCTCTACCGTGGCGGCGAGTCTCCACCACCGTGGGCGTGTGGTGTGACAGGCCACACCGCCATCCGGAGCTCGCCTACATTACCGTGAGCACCTTAGCGTGCATCTCCCTCGCCGTCGTCACCAACCACCACCGCCGCAACCACCGTCACTGCAATCACCTTCTCATTCACTTAAGACGTCCGGGAAATTTCCCGGACGTCTGAAGCTACCCGCTCACCTGCGATCACCCGCCTGCGTACCCATCTGAACTCCACCCGCACCCGCACAACCACATCTGGCCATCTCACCGTTCACGCCCACACCACCACCCCCGCGCCTGCACCTTCATCCTTGCGCGCCCACGCCTGCAGCGCCACCCACCATCCTCCAGCGTAACCGCGCCCACCATCAGCCTTCGCCATCTCCACTCCCTCCAGACCGCGCACGCCCTCCTCAACCTACAGCACCCACCTCCCGCACCTGCAGCAGCAACCGCGCCTGCAGAACTCCAACAGCGCCTGCAGTCCACGCCGTTCACCCCCACGCCTGCAGAACCGCCAGCGCCCTCCTCCCGCGCTTGCTGCAGCCTGCGCACCCCCGCCAGCTGCAGCCGCACCCGCTCAACCGCCTGCAGACCCGTCCTCCCGTGCCTGCAGAGCCGTCAGTAGCAGCGTGGGAGCAAATCTCACGCTAACAGCCGTGCAAGCTCACCGGCTGCAGCACCTCCGCCAGAGCTCGTCCGGCCACCTCCAGCCGCCGTGCGACTTGCTGCCACCACCAATTCGAAGCTCTTGGTCCAAGGGACCTCCTCCGAGCTTCCCGCGCCCGGCCATCCACTCCTCGTCGCGCAAGACAAAGGGGAAAAATTCCCCCATTTTGCTACAGTAAACCATCAATTAGAAATTACATTTTATGCCATTATCACTTTTTAATGATATTTTATTAATTCTGCATTGCGGAAAATATCCTCTAGTTTCTCATAATTGCCATTTCAACATTATTTCTTGCTTAAACCTTAATCTAAAGGCAATCTTGACTTGATTCTTGTATAAACTAAATACGAACGAACGTTTTTAATTGGTGTGAATTTTAATACGTCATTGCCTCCCTGTGGATACGACCTGCTCCTCTGCGAGTGGTTATTTCTTCTTAATATTGATCAGTTGATTTTTCCACCACATTAAACTGCAACCGACTTAAAAGCGAAAGATCGACCAGCCAAATGGCGCCGTTGCCGGGGAAGCAACAGACACAATAATTTTGCCTAATTTTATTTTGATTATTTGTCAATTGCACAGAGATTTGACCATCTATTATTTTCTTTTCTGTGCGAGAAAAATTATGCAAGAATCAGCCAGTGTGAGAGGCGACCCTTGACGTTGCCAGACGAGAAGTGGACGAGCAATTTTGAAAGGAGGAGAAGGACGAGGACGCGACGAACACCATTGTATTTAGTCGCTAGTTTAATTAGACTAGAATTAAGACTGTAGACTTAATTTTTCATTGCAGATAGTTTGAAACCCTTGTTCTGGGGTGTATTTTGAGGGGTTTATTCCCCGATTTTGTTTTGGGCCCGTGTTGGGTAACTTTTGGGAGCTTGTTCCCTTTTCTTTAGATTTAGGTTTATTTTTTTTTATTATTATTACTTTTATTTGCTTGTGCATAAGTAGTTCTAAAAAAAGATAGAAAAAGAAAAAAATGAGCTACCTGCTAGAAGCTGCCTGCCCTAGGACAAACCATTTAGGTCTGTATGAGCAGCCTCTAGATTTACTTTTCTGCATTGCGTGCATTTTTTCATCGAAGATCGCTGGAGGCAAGGTACGTATTCTCTTACTTTGCATCCTATTTTTGATCACGCATTGCATTTGGGATTTAATGCGAAGACCATCTAATCTGTACTAAATAAATCTAAGTGGTCACATTTTCTTAGAAAAAGGACTAATCAAAGGAAGGACATTTTAAAAACCAAGGATTTGATTTTCAAACTTGGCGTGCGATTCAAAGTTCAAAATCTTTGACGGTGTATGCACACTTATTTCACTTGCACCACGGCACGCTTCTAGACACTCCTTAGGTTTGGAAATACTAGGACAAGAGCCCTCCTTTCGTTGGATTCTGAAGTGTTAGGAACTTGAGATCAAAGGTTTTGTAAATCCAAACAGGGGGATACCCTGTCACGGATTTTTGGGGGTAGTTGAGGAGCACCGCGAAAGCACAGCTTCAAAGGAAGGCTTAGGCCTACTTGCATCCCTCGATCTTCCGTCTTTGGATTTACTTGACCATTTGAGATTTAGGGAAGAGCACCTAAGCTCCAACTAGGTCTTTTTAGGCGAACCGTAGGTTGACAATAGGCGCGTAATTGATTGGGCAAATTGTATTGTCACCTGCAATCTGACTTAAAATCAAAAGCCTAAATTGGGAAAGACCTAAAAGGTCCTTTTTAAATTGTGTTTTGCTTGGGGAATTCTGATTGAAGTGTGAGTTAGAATGGACCACATTTCTTTTCATCCTTTCACATCTTGCCCACACCCTCACCCCCACTCTGCATCCTTCGATCCCAGACGCCGAGATGGTCCATTCCTTGATGGACGTAATGACAATCATTGGGATCCATTTTAATCCTATTATAGGAGTATTGGCCTGGTTAAGCCCCAAATCAGTGAGCAGAGCCTAGGAGCGGGATTTGCTTTGCCCAATATCCCACATACCAAAGAAATACCCAACCCACCCTCCCTGAAAAAGTATTATGGTTGGACAAACACTCCTGGGTACTATGAGCCTGAGCCTGACTTCTCTCATGATAGAAATGACCTCTCCTCTTTGAAGATGGAAATACAGAAAATACAAAACGAAATGAGTGAATTGTTAGGAGAATCTTTGAGAGCAGGCCAACAAGAAAGAGATGAAATTAGCCACCCAATCTACCCCATTGAGGATGACGTACACCCCTCTACAATAGATGCATCTCCCGTGGGAGAGCCACACTTTAAGTTGGAGGGAAATTCTAGGGAGAATAGCTACTTTTCGAGGATCGATTTTGAAACCTCCCCATTAGATAACAATTCCTTGAGCGATCTACACTTTAGGTGGGAGGAAAATACACATGACAGTAGCTATGCATTGGATGAAGAAAGGTGGCAACCCGAGGAAGATGATGATAAGGTTGAGTATCCACCTGAATTATATTGGAGTCAAAAGAAGGGAATGATGGTACCATTGGAAGACCTCGACCCAGATGATAGTATTTTCGTGACATTTGATGATGTGGGTCAAAGTCAAGTTGTTAATCCTACCCTCCCTTCTGATCACGATATGGAACTCAAACCCACCCTTAGGGAACCTAACCCTAAAGAAATTGACCTATCTGAGGAGTCTGATGTTACCAGTGTAAACCATTTACCTCAGATAGAGCACCCTAGGGGATATGCTGAGATATTAAATGATTCTAGACCTCGGGTACAAGATGAATTGTGTGATGAGGAGGAAGACGAATTGTATGAGGAACCTACATTCAAGATTTGGAGTGACACTAAGGGTGATTATGTCTTATTTGAAGAGTTAGCCCCTGAGGGTGTCACAAATTTGACCAAATTAGGTTTCCTTAGCACACCCATTGATGATATTTCTCCTCATGATAAAATGATGGAAAATTTGGAAGCAATTTCTAAGATTTATGTGGATTCACATATAGACTCCGGGGAAGATTTGAGTAAAGAACAAAAACCCGGGGATGACATTGATAGGATAATCCCTAGATCTGTTGCTTCCAACCTGCCTTCATTCACTTCGAAGTCACCCTCTGATTCACTTATATCTGAAAGCGAAATTGTGACTCCTGATGAAGAGCAGGAAGATCCATGTGATGGTGCAAGGAATGCTAGGGATGAAATTGAGGATTTAGAAAGAGTGTTTGGGATGGACACCAAGGTGATTAAACCCAACCTAGATCTTATGGCCATCCCACAACATCGTAACTTGGACACCCTAGACGATCCTTGCCTTAGAGAATTGCTCACTTTTGTTCTGACTAGGGGGCTTAACAGACCAATATTTCCTATAGTGGAGTATCGGGTATGGCTTGATGATTTCTTTAGTCAGTCCATTACCCTGGGGGTTTATCTCTGTACCATTCCTTCCCCATACCTTTTGGAGGATCCATATTATCCTCCCCCTACCCCTTTGGAGGTTGTTTTACCTGTTTATCCTTTAGAACCTCTTCTGGTGACCTGGGAAGATTTCATTCCCATTTTAGTTGGGCGAGCATTTGCTATCGGGATTCATCATCAGCTCGCCAACATCCTAGGTTACCTATTTTCTAGGCCAGCTTTGCTTTGCTCATTTTTAGGGCCTATTTCTGCAATTCTTGAACTTGATTTGCAGGTTCTTTGGCTATTCAGCCCAGCTCTAACCCAGGTAATATCCTTCTATGCAATGAGGACATTGCCGATTTTAGGCATGGGGGGTGTACTTGGGGATATACATAGCATAATTGCATACATTTGTACATATAAAAAAAAAAAAAAAAGGTTTTGAGTTTAACTGGCTAGATCTTGCATTCTTAAGCAAATCCGAACTCTAGGGTAGACTAAGTTAATTCTAGGGTCAAACTTTAGAAGCTAAATGAGCTACTAGCTTTAGACTTTTAGGGTCCTTTTTGGACTTAAAAACTTAAGTAGGAGTTAAGTTGCGGACCATTCCTCAAGAGGTTGAGGAAGGGAAGCTAGGGTTTGAGTTAAAAGGTGGGGTAGTACCTGGAGTCTTATTCTACCTTTTGGTTTATGGGTCCTTGTAACCCAGGCATCCAAATTTCACACACTTGGTCTGGTAATCAACTTAATTTCTGTCTTTCTGAAAAGAGATTTGATTCTCTTAGTTGTGACTTAAGAGAGGCTTGAAAACACATTTTGATTGGAAGAGTTCCCGCCACAGGAGAGGTCGAGTATATACTCACCTTGAGGATGCGATGATAACATATTACCTCCTCGGCGCTTGTCTCTTAGGATATCCATTCTACTGGGGGCATGTATGCGCATTGCACGATTCAGGTACCATGGGCGGCCCTACCACGAAGTGCCGATTGCCATAGGCCTGAATTCACTTAAGAAATCCATGGGCGATACTATCTCGAAGTGTCAATTGCCAGGAGTTCTTGGGGTCGTTATGGGCGGTACTATCTCGAAGCATCGAAAGCCAGGCACCCTTCGAGGTATGGTAATGGGGACAATGAATCCGACACAGACCGTGTTGATAGCTGATCTGAGGTTAGACTTAGAAGAATAAAAAAAAAAGTAAATAAAAAAAAAATCCTTTAACTCAAATAACTCAGACCAATACACAGGCACGGATGCTTTAATCTCAGGGATCATTAAACTTTAGGGTAGAGTCAGAAATCAGGGAAACTTGTGCCTCCAACTCGTCTTTAGCCAACCTAGTCTGTAACTTAGCAACTACTTAGGAACCTTGGGTCTAGAGCCTGAACTTAATATGCTTCTGAAGGAAGACTAAGTGAGTTGACTAGTCTACTTAGAGTGCTAGGTTTCGCTTAATTTTGCTAGGGACTAGCAAAAACTAGGCATGGAGGTATTTAATTAGCCCATAGTTGTGGGCTATTTAAGTATTTAAATGCCTAAACATTAGGATAATTCTGACATTTATTTAGCATAAATTAGGATGTAAATTTATTAATTCATATTTTTAATTTAATTACATAATCCATACATTGCATTCATATTTTAAGTGCATTTAGAATTAACTTAGAATGCCATTCATCTAATTAGTTAACTAATTAAGTACATTGTTTTAGTTAACATAAAACTTGAGGGTTTGTATATAAATAATCATAATATTTTAATAATATCCTTTATTCTTCTTCTTCTCAGCAACGGCTCGGCTGCCGCTACAACGCCTCCGGCCTCACTAAAGGCGCATTCATGGATCGGCGGAGAAGGTGGATCTGCTCCCGCCTCTCCATTCAAATTTGTGCAGGCCGCTACAAAAGGAGAGAGGATGCTGAACGAGGCAGGCCTCCACCACCGACCCACCACTGTGCAGAGAGAACTTCTCTCTTCCACTCCATACTACCGGCCTCTACCGTGGCGGCGAGTCTCCACCACCGTGGGCGTGTGGTGTGACAGGCCACACCGCCATCCGGAGCTCGCCTGCATTACCGTGAGCACCTTAGCGTGCATCTCCCTCGCCGTCGTCACCAACCACCACCGCCGCAACCACCGTCACTGCAATCACCTTCTCATTCACTTAAGACGTCCGAGAAATTTCCCGGACGTCTGAAGCTACCCGCTCACCTGTGATCACCCACCTGCGTACCCGTCTGAACTCCACCCGCACCCGCACAACCCCATCCGCCCATCTCACCGTTCACGCTCGCACCACCACCCCCGCGCCTGCACCTTCATCCGTGTGCGCCCATGCCTGCAGTGCCACCCACCAGGCTCCAGCGTAACCGCGCCCACCATCAGCCTTCGCCATCTCCACTCCCTCCAGACCGCACATGCCCTCCTCAGCCTGCAGCACCCACCTCCCGCGCCTGCAGCAGCAACCAATCCTGCAGAACTCCAACAGTGCCTGCCAGTCCACGCCGTTCACCCCCACGCCTGCAGAACCGCCAGCAGCGCCCTCCGCCCGCGCTTGCTGCAGCCTGCGCACCCCCGCCAGCTGCAGCCGCACCCGCTCAACCGCCTGCAGACCCATCCTCCCGCACCTGCAGAGTCGTCAGCAGCAGCGTGCGAGCAGATCTCACGCCAACAGCAGCGCAAGCTCACCGGCTGCAGCACCTCCGTCGGAGCTCGTCCGGCCACCTCCAGCCGCCGCGCGACTTGCCGCCACCACCGATTCGAAGCTCTTGGTCCAAGGGACCTCCTCTGAGCTTCCCGCGCCCGACCATCCGCTCCACGTCACGCAAGACAAAGGGGAAAAATTCCCTTGTTTTGCTACAGTAAACCATCAATTAGAAATTACATTTTATGCCATTGTCACTTTTTAATGATATTTTATTGATTCTGCATTGCGGAAAATATCCTCTAGTTTCTCATAATTGCCATTTCAGCATTATTTCTTGGTTAAACCTTAATCTAAAGGCAATCTTGACTTGATTCTTGTCTAAACTAACTACGAACGAACATTTTTAATTGGTGAGAATTTTAATACGTCATTGCCTTCCTGTGGATACGACCCGCTCCTCTGCGAGTGGTTATTTCTTCTTAAATATTGATCAGTCGATTTTTCCACCACATTAAACTGCAACCGACTTAAAAGCGAAAGATCGACCAGTCATGTATCCACTAAAATGTGGATTTGACTTTGAGTCCTCGCCATCTTAATTCTATTATAATTGGAATAAATAAGTTTGGGTGATAAGTACACGACTTATCAAACTACCCTCTGATTTGAGGGAATTTCTAAGTTTTAAGCATCTACACACTTTCTTTGCACTGACTCGTTGTTCGGCGATTCTAAGGGAAATTGGGTAGCAAATGAACCTTCTAGGGTGATATGGCTGGCAAGTTATCGTGGGTAATAGCCCATAGGTAGATTGTCCAGAGCCCAGTCACTGGATCTTTCTCTTTTTGCTGCCTTTAGGTAAATCTTAGACCAGGGAAGCCACCTACTTAAAAAAAGAAAAAAAAATCAATCCAAAAGAAAAGGAGAAAAGAAAAAAAAATAGAAATAAGCCACACTTCGTCGCACGAGTATGACTGGCAAGTTGTCGGTGGTAACAGCTCATCGACCGATTGTCCAGAACCCAGCTCAGTAAATGCACTAAAAATTCCCAAAACACTTAGGAAGAAGCGGAGAAGTAGAATAAATCGGGGAGATATACACTGGATTCACCCTTGTGTTGACACCGTAAAAAAAGATAAAAGTAGGGAGAAAGCTACCGGTTGTAAAGATACACCTTTAGGCAGAATTCTTTTTGAGGTCACCTAGAGGCGCAGAAATTCGAAGTCCGTTTTAATTGCCGGTCAATGAGTCTATCACAATCACAATAAGATGCTTAAAGCTTAGGGTTCTCATCAAATCTTGGGTGAGTTGAATGGCCGTAGAAAGCCACTCTTAAACCCTAAAATTTGAAAATCCAAAAAAATTAGAAAAGAGTAAAAAGAAAAAGAAAATTTTCTTTGAATAAGGCGAGGCTTCAGGAGGTCTGCATTTTGGCTAATACCGAGGCACTGTTGTGTCTTTGAAAGTTCAGTTCCTAAGTAGACAATTTCTTAATGATTGAAAATAACTCAGGTCCAAATAATCCAACCTAATTCTTTTATAAATAGCATATAGTTTTTGCTAGGGACTAGCAAAAGATAGGCATGGGGGTATGATGTAAACACATTTACACTACCTAAGATGTCTATTTATGCATGTTCTTAAGTATAGGATTGCATTTCATGATATAAATATTGCATAACATGCATCATCTTGTATTTAGAGTAGTTTGAATAAAATGGAGGTTAATTGTCTCCTTTTATGTGCTTGGACAGGGCAAACATTTTATTGGGGCCTCAGATCAAAGATCCAACCATATGAATGTGATCAGGGTGACGATTGGAGTTCAACGACTCCAAGATTTCCCTAATCAGGCATCCGTAGCATCATATAGTGATCGGGGAATCCTAGAAGATCAAGGGCCAGGATGGTGTAAATCCACACTTCAGATGACAAATCTGACCGCACGGATGAATTCGGATCGACGATCGCAGCCCAACGACACAAAAATCGAGTCAATCCGACATCCGTGGCACCATCTATAACTTCCAGAAGATGGACGGCCAAGATGGTGCCACATGGCGCCATCTCGACTACCCAAACAGCTGCTTACATTCTATGAAGCCTCGCACCCGCTCACTCTCCGCCATTGGATCTTGATCCAACGGCTGTGGTCAGCCGCGCCTAAAAGCATTCACTCGACCATCCGTGCCCTGTAGCGCAGCGGTCGAGCGCGCTTACGCGAGCGACGGGCACAGGTTCGAGCCGCAGCGAAGGGCTGGAAGGCGCGGGCGATGGAGCGCAGGCAGGTGTTGGATCGCGATCGGACAGCCGCGCGCGCCCGATAGCGTTCACACGCGATTGAAAGCGCGGCATGGACGCGCGATCGCACGTGCAAGGCGGCCGCACAACGAGTGGGCGGAGATGCATCTTAAGCCATCCGATCTCGCGATCGGACGACTGAGAACTGATGGACGTGTGTATGCATTAAAGAAGAGGGCAGCCGTGGAGGCGCGCGTGGGCGCGGGAGCTACGCCCACGTTGGGGGCTTTAGTGACGGATTTATCCGTCACTAAAGACCCCTCATTTATTATTTTAAAGTTGTAATGTCCATTTTGCCCCCACTCCTTGCAACTATAAAAGGAGACCCCCTCCATATGAAATTCTCATCCCTTCCTTCTCTTCTCTTCCCCTCCAAAGCTCAAGAGAAGCTTGTCCCACACCCGGGATGCTTCTCGCGAGATAAAGTCCAAATTTTCATCCCCCTTCGGAAGTGGATCCCATGACGACGACGGCATGCTCCTCCGTTCCCGTTCTTCTGCTTCGTCCTCCTTCATCCTGCTTCATCCTCTTTCTTCCAGGCGTCGTCTCGTCCGGCTCGTCCTCCAGGCGATCGTCGAGGAGGATTTCTCTCTCCCTATTCTTTTTACTGCTTTCTAGTATAGATTTAGATTTACTGCTTTCTAGAGTAGTTCTGCTCGTCCTCCAAGCGATCGTCGAAGAGGACATTTCTCCCTCCATTCTTTTAATGCTTTCTAGAGTAAATTTATCGCTTTCTAGTGTAATTGTTTTATGCTTTCTAGTTGTAATGAACAATCTCCTTAATGACAAATTCTTTGTTTATTCTGCATTTCATTTTGATTTCTTTGTGTAATATTCTCTCTCTCTTCTATTTATTGTAAATAATTAGACAGTTTTAAATTAAATTACTTCGTGACAAATAAAAAGAAACACGTAGTTTTTAAATCAAACGTCCGCCTCCCTTTGTTCGACCTGGAATTTCCATTTCGGTATAAATTTTATTTGTTGAACACGAATTCTTCGCTTTCAAGCTACAACGGCAGGTTTTCTAAAACCAAACACGTTAGCGTAGCGATTCGTGCGTTCAACAGAAGTCAAGGTGAATTTGATTTCTAAATTGCCTATACCTTCCTCAGGTAAAGATATCCGTTCATTTCTAGGGCACGTCGATTTCTATCAACAGCTTATATCTGACTTCTCGAAAATTGCTTACCCCCTGACAAATCTTCTCTCGAAGGACACACCCTTTGAGATGATGCATGATTATGTTCGCGCTTTTAAGATTTTGCGCAATCGAGTAACCCAAGTTCCAATCCTACAATCTCCTAACTGGTCTCATCCATTCGAGATCATGTGCAATGCACCTAATTACGCAGTAGGCATGGTCCTGGGATAGAAAATAAATGGGAAACAGGTGGTAACATATTACACCAGCATGACACTAGATGAGGCTCAACATAATTACATAATTACAGAGAAAGAGCTATTAGCTGTAGTTTTTGGTCTAGAGAAATTCATATCATACCTCTTAGGTTCCCACGTCATCATTTACTCGAATCACACTGCAGTGAGGCACTTATTCACGAAGGACATGAAACCGAGACTAATTCAATTGATCTTGCTGTTGCAAGAATTCGTTCTCAGAATTTGCGATAAAGTGGGAAAACAGAACGTGGTTGCTAATCATCTATCCTATCTTCCTTCTTCAATCATTAACCCATCCAGACCTATTACCGAGCATTTTCTAGATGGACATCTCTTTGTTGTTAATGGGCTTCCCTGGTTCGTTGATATTGTAAACTACTTGGTCACTGGGAAAGTCCCATCTAATTGGGCAAACACCTAACTGGACAAGCTGATTTCTAACACCAAGTACTATGTCTGGGAAGATCCCTATCTATTCCACATCGGTAATGACCAAGTAATTCAAAGATGCATTCCCGACGATGAGGACAATGATGACATATCTTTCCATCATGACCAAGTCTACGGTGGCCATTTCTTGGGGTGTAAAATCGCAATGAAGATCCTCTAGTGGGTTCTTTTGGCTCACTCTGTTCAAAGATGCATAATCCTACTGTAGGGCACATGCCCATTGCCAGACCCTCGGCAAAATGGGCCCACATGATATGATGCCCTTAAATCCAATCATCATGTGCAAAATATTTGACATTTGGGGGATTGATTTTATGGGACCATTTTTAGATCTAACGGCTTTGAGTACATCTTACTTGCTATTGATTATGTCTCAAAATGGATTGAAGCTGTCCCTATGAGAATGAATGATCATAATATTGTTTTTCGCTTCATTTAGGAGAATGTCTTTTCCAGATTTGGGATTCCTAAAGCCATCATCAGAAATGGCATGTCCCATTTCGTAAATGTGCACTTCCAATCCCTAATGAAAAAGTATCGAGTGACGTATCGTATCTCTACTCCTTATCAGCCCAGACCAATGAACTGGTTAAGCTCTCAAATCGAGAGATCAAGAAGATTCTTCAGGTCACTATTCAACTTGATAGAAAGGACTAGTCTACCCGAGTTCTGGAAGCATTATGGGGCTATAGGACCACCCATAAAACCCAGCTAGGAATGTCTCCATTCATACTCGTGTACGGGAAGGCATGTCACCTTCCTGTAGAGATGGAGCATAAAGCCTACTGGGCAGTACGGAAGTGCAATTTGGATCTCAGGGAGGCTAGAATCCATCGCTGATTGCAAATGAGTGAGATTGATGAGTTACGCAATGATTCATACAAGAACTCACGTATCTATAAAGAGCAAATTAAGGCCTTTCATGACAAGCACATATCACGAAAATCTTTCATTCCTGGTCAAAAAGTGCTTTTCTTTGATGCCCCACTCAAACTCTTCTTAAGGAAACTAAGATCGAAATGGATCGGACCCTTTCTAATCTGGAGGATCATTGGAAATGGAACCGTAGAAATCAGCGAACCCAGCCAAGACTCAACCCTTTTGTAGTGAATGGTCAACTGAAACCATTCCTCGAACTCACTAATTCGAATCTAGTTGCTAAATCTTTTGATCTCCATTCACCATTAGCCACATTGGGCTCAGTTGATGGCATTAAACTTAGCGCTTAACAGGAGGCTATTTGTCATTTGAAAACACGAGACCCTTCTTGCCTATTTCTGAGCTAAATTTATATTGCACTTTACAGTTTGTTCCTTAGAACAGTCGACTCCACCTATGATATTCATATTGGAGCTTGAAATCATCCACAACAATCATCCTATCCCATTCACCCACCAATCTGAACTTGTTCTAAAGTACAAACTAAGCTAAACTCGAACCCACCAATTTACAATGAGTACATTGCAAATCTTAGGCATAGGGGTATTAAAGTGCAAAACACAGTGAGATTCGATTCTTTTGAGGGATTTCGTTAAAAAAAATGACGAAAGGGGAGGAGGAAACATTTTTGAGCTGATTTGAAAATCTGTTTTAAAGAGGAAAAAGAGGGGAAAAACAAAGAAAAAGGAGCATAAGAAACAACTATGCTTAGTCCCAGTAATTGAGTATGGAATTACCTAAGTTCTAAGTTAGATCAAATGATGAATTAAGTCCTGAAGTGCTAAAGAAAATGTGATTAGTGAGGGATTACGATTTTATCCCTCTTAGGCTTGTTTTGAGCTTAAACACTCATGTATTTGTTAAGATCTGGACTATTCCTCAAGAGGTTGAGGGAGTTGCCAGACTGATGTATTAAGTCTAAGGCTTAGGGAGTTTCCAGCCTCGTTGTCTATCTTTTGGTTTGTGGGACTTGGTAACCTAGGCACCAAAAATTCACACACCAGTCTGGTTCAGTGCGCTTAATGAAAATAATGCCATAAAGTGTTATGTTCTGAAAGAATTATTTTCATGAAAATTTGAGTTAGGAGCAGCTCAAAAACACAAGTTGATTTGGATGAGTTCCCACCGCAGAGAGGTCAAGTAAATGCTCCCCTTGAGGACACATTATAACATATTGTCTCCTCGACACTTGCCTCCTAGGATATGTATATATCCTACTAGGGGCACGTAAGCACCTCGTGCTGGTTCAGGTGCCATGGGCGACATTATCCCGAAATGTCGATTGCCAAGGCCTGGATTTAGTTACATAATGCCATGGGAGGCACTATCACGAAGTGTTGAAAGCTAAGGTTCTAGGGGTTTCCATAAGAGGTGCTATTACGAAGCATCGAAAGCCAAGTACCCTTCGAGGATTGATGATGTAGACAAGGAATCTGATACAGACCGTGTTTAGAGCTAATATGATGTTGGGTTTAATGGAATCTAAAAACAAAAGAGAGAAAACTCTCAAAAGCACATTATCTCTCTCTCTTCTTGAAATGCACTGACAAATTAAACTTGGACCTTGCTGCACACACGCACGAATGTTTTAACTGCTGGGGTCAACGAACCTTTGGGCAGATTCTAATGCCTTAAAAACCTTCATTGTAGACCCAAGGTTGAGGCTAGTCAGGTCTGGACCTTGTCTGGTACTTGAGTACCTATAAGCCTAGAGTTGGTATTTCAATCTGATTTCTATAGAGGTGGCACATGCAAGCATCTTGACAGTAAAATTTGGCCTAGAGATCTAGTCTATTCCATAAGATTTTGCTAGGGTCTAACAAAAGTTAGCCATGGGGGCATGATTATAGCACCATCATTGGTATTAATAAACCTAATTTAGCCTAACTGCAGTAATAAATTCTACTTAATATTGATCAGAGGGTCATAATCCCATTTTTAATTGAATATGAGAAGAAAAAGAACAAACAGGTTAATTTTGCTATTTTAAAACTTAATCACTAATGTAGATTAACTAAGGGGTTAATCAGGACTTAATCTAAGGTCAATTAAGCTTAGCTTCCCAAAAGTGGGCCTACGCTGACTGAATCAGGGTTTTCTGAGATTTAAAGAGTTAATTTATTGAGAAAAACCCTAATTACAGTCTCACTTCAACTAAACAGGTTTTAGTAGAAATAAATGTCATGTAAACCTGCTACAAATCATTGAAAAATATTCTAAGAGGTTTGTAACCCTCACTTTAACCAAAGGAACCTATCTTGACCAAATATAAAGACTTAGGTGGGAATTTATTGTGTTTTGACTTCTATGTAAATTACACAGTCAAATGTGGTCAAAACCTAAATCTAAGGTCACCACTACATTCCTTGGGTCCAAATTAGGTTAACCCAAAATTTGGGCCCAATCAGAGTCCATCTTGACCTAGTTTGCATTTTATCCCATAAATTTCTATTTATTACACATGGCCTCCTAAGTTATGATTTTTATCATGATTAGGTCCCTGCCACCCTTTCCTTCTTCTCCTTCGTAGTGAGAACGCACAGCAGCAGCATCTTCTAAACCCAAAATGCTGAACTTTCATCCTCAATTTGAGGAATCAAATCAAGACCAAATCTAGCCAAACTTGGCAAGATTGATCTTGAATAACTTCCACGTCCAAAGAGCAGCCTCATGAGGCTAATCATGGCCGTATCCATTGTCAGTGAGCTCGAGAGCTTCGAGCTCAAGAAACGACCAAAGCACCTTCCAAATGTATTCCTATTGGCCAAATTGGGAGGAGAACCAACTCTATAAAAAGGGCCTAACTCAAACAATTGGGGGTTGTCTTATTTTTGGCGTGAAATCCCTGTCTTCTTCATTCCTCGCCGCCATTAGCGTGGACCTAGAGCTTCTTCGACCACGTTCTTCATTGCTTCATCACCGAGCATTCGAACAAAGATCTCTGATGAGCGCGATGTTGTACACAAAAAGATTTAAGTTGGAAACCCGTCATCATAGTGCGTAGAAATCTGCTAACTAGATAAAATTCATAATAGAAACTTGAAAGGGAGTCCCAAGTCGAACACGGGGAGGCGAACGTTTGGTTTTGAAATCCATGTTTTGCTTTTATTTGTTTTTGTTATTTTTTGGAATTTTTTTAAGATAAGAGATCAGGTTGACAACATAATTATCTAGCTAATCTACTTGCAAAGTAAGAGAGAGAGAGAAAATATCAATATTTTTATCTAAACAAATGTTTGCTACAGATAGAAAGTGAAAAACTACACTACAAAGTGAAAAGATAGAGAGTGGTGAGAAGAATCCCCCTCAACGTTCACTTGGAGGATGGCTCGCTTTGACAGTGCTCAAACAAAGGTGGTGAAGAGCAGGACAAAGGAGAACGGTGTCAGAGGATGGAGGGTAGGATGGGATGGTGTCGCGGCGAGGATCTACTTCCCAAAGTAATGAGAGGACGACCACGGGATGCTCCACTAATGGGGATGAAAGGTGGGAAAAATATTTGGTTTTCTACTCTAGAGAAGCATCCTGGGTTTGGGACAAGCTCTCTATAAGGCCTTAAAGGTGGTGAGGGAAAGAAAAGAAGAGATGAAGAAGAATGGGAGAGGTAAGGGTCCTTTTATAGTGGAGGAAAGGATCCACTTTGTACATAGGACATTTAGTGACATCCATAAACGTCACTGAAGATCTGTCGCAAGCGTCGCTAATGCTCTAGTTAACGCACCCCACGTGCGACGCTCACGCGCATGCTCTGCGTGCCCGTGCACTGCGAGCTACGCTGCTACGCACATGAGGTGGTGCATGCACACCATGGGCAGCCTGGATAGTTCCACGTGGCGCAATCTAGATCATCTATCTTCTTTCCTTTGTAGGGGCTGCTACAGAAGTCGAATTGAGTTGATTTTTGCGTCGTTAGGCTGCGATCGTCAACACGAATCCATATGTGCGATTAGATTTGTCATTTGAAGCTCTGAATTGTGTCACCTGGTCACTTGGCCGTTAATCTTCCTCGAACTACATAAGGTCCTCTGGGACTCTAATCAAAATGATTTCGGAGGCGTTGGACTCCAATCATCGTCTTGATCAAATCTGTACGATCGAATCATCAATCTGAGGCTTTGAATTAAATCTCCTCTCCTAGCCATAAAAGGATGCAATTAACCTAAAATTTATACAAACTACTCTAAATGCAGAATGATGCATTATATGTAATATTTATAACATCTAATGCATATCTAAGCTTAGGAACATGAATAAATAGGCAGTTTATCTTAATTAAATGTGTCTTCATCAATCTCGACCCAATTCCTCCTTCCTCAACTCCATCCTCATTTTTCTTCTTCCTCACTTGCAGCACCTCCGACGAACCCTCCCCCTCCTTCCTTTAGATCAATTAGGTTAGGGCTTTTCTTCTCCTCACCCTCAATTAGGTTTTTTGAGCTTCTCAGCTCCATCTATCCCTTATTCCTTCTTCTCCGACTCTGGCAACCACAACCATGGCCACCTTCATTGCCAGACCTCATCAACCCTCCTCCGACTAAATTAGGTTAGCCAAAAGCATGCCCCCACCTCCACGATACTTTCACCCAACCTAATTTACCCTCATCGCTCATCCACTATCCTCCCCGACCACGATCACCGGAGCCGCACACACCTGCTCCATTCGACTGCCACACTACGCCATCCACCAAATTACCACCACGACACACCTCCCCACACTCCAGGGATGCTCCTTACGTATTTAATTTGGGCCCTAGGGCCATATTTGCTTTGCAGGGTCCTCGCCGTTGTGGTTGTCTTCTCCGGCGTTGAGCTCCACCTCCGGTGAGATATTTAGGAAGGCTCTACTCTCATCAAGTACGTACTCATGTGGGGGACTCATCTAGATCGTGGATCCTTGATCCCATGGCCAATCAAGCAACAATTCGCAGCAACTCCTCACGTGAAGAACGGAGCGTGGGATATAGTCCCACATCGTTAAAAGACAATCGAAATGCCCTCATTACATTTTGCATGCATAACCTCATCACCCAAGTCACAGGGGTCGAGTCCCTCACACACTCCCATTGCACGTGCCCTCACCTGCACACGCACGCTCGTGCGAGCCTGGGACCAGGTCTGGATCTTATTAGGGTCTGATTAAAGGGAAAAGGGGGAAAAGAAGGGGTTTTGGCTAAGGGAAAGGGGGATTTTTGCTCAGTTTGACTTTGCGTCAGACGTCTAAGTTTGAACTTTAAGTCGTATGACCATTATTTCCAAATGTCTGATCAAAGTATTAAGTGTTGAGTTGAGCATATTTGAATCGTATTTTTATCTCTCAGACACTTATATCTTTTTGGAGTTTTGATATTGCAATAAATTAAGCATCTATTCCATTTTATATCAAGCTCCCTGTGCTTCATTTTTATTACTTGGTCAGTGGTTTACATTACGATTATTTTGCTCCCTGCGAACGACCTTGGACTCAAATTCGAGATTATAAATTTAAGTGTTAACGCATTTTCATTTCTATACTATGACGCATTATTAATCTTCAACGAAAGCACATTAAGACCTTTAAATCTTCATAAGCCTCTTCCTTTGGAACACTCCTATTTCTCTTCTTCTTAGGGGGGCAAGTGCATACGAAGATGGGTTAATGACGATGAAACCCAACTCATCCTCAACTAGTTCGATGAGCTCAACTTCAACATCAACACCTTTCACAATGATGTCTACAGAGCTTTCAGCAAGATCAACCAAAAACTTGATAGGCTTGAAGACAATTGTGAACAACACCACTGTCACCATTGAAGATCTTGCTTGTAGGTTGCTACTACTACTCTTATCTCTCCTTTTCTTGTTGTTTTTGTTGTTTTATTTTGTATGGTTTGTACTTAAGGGCATGATGTCCACTACTTTTACGATGGGAACATTGCTAGGTGGATTGAGCCACTTACATTCCTTCATTTTGCGCTTATAACCTAGCCTAAGATCATATTTCTTTTGTTGAACTTGCTTAATCTACTCTACTTGAAACTTGCTTTATTATCTCTTACTCACTATTGCTATATACTGAGGAATGCATCTATTGTTAAGTGTTGAGACTCGAGCCCTCACCCTAGTAGAGATCTGAGTCGATTTCCTAAACTCCTGGATCTGGTCATCCAACATATAAATATAAAACAAAACTCACATGCACAACATATCACATCACATATCTCATAATAAAAGTAGTAACTAAACTAAATACTATCAAAGAAAATCAATCATAGCCATCATCATGTATGAGTACACAACTGAAGAAGAAAAACTAAAAGTACTACTAAGGGAACTAGAAAGAAGCACTATGGCATTTGCCATGACTAAGGTGCTACACTCAGATCGGCACCGTCAGCTCCTATAATCGCAGGATTCAACTGTAATGCACCTAGACTTGAGTACAGAGTCCATAGAAAATGTCAGCAAGCACTAAGTTGGGTAACAGAAACAGTGAAAAGAGAACAAAACTAAAGCAAGTGCGGAAAGTAAGGAAAACAAGTACTATTTTCAATTATTCTAATTTCCATTTATTAAACTCATTTGGTTGTGTCTTTTATGTTCCAATTGTTAATCAATCTAAATCAATTCCCTCGAAAGTTTTGAGGAGATCTCACCACAGTATTCTAAATAGTAGAGTTGATACAGTACACCCCCTTGGCCAAGAGGATGGCATACACCTACTCTACTATCTAGTTAACCACCCTAAGATAGCAGCTGAGATAAAGTGGTGACTACGACCCATGTGATATGCATGCGAGGAGCTACCCTACACTAACACACGACTAGTCATCTCCACTATAGAGTATGAAAGTAAACAACACAAACTTCTCCCAATAATAACATGTATCCACTACACCTAGTTACTAGTTGGCCAAACAACCTAAAAAAAAGTTGCAAGAGAGCTAGCACACTCCCTGAGCAAATCTCTACTTCTAACAAGTATAGTTGGTCATGCCATTGTTACTAGGCATAACACTAACTTCCAAACTGTCCTCACAAGTTCATGTACATCAACCAATTTGCATTCATGTTTTCCATCATTCATTTAATTAAATCAACTCGTTTACAATATTACAAGATTTAACAGACATTTTCTTGTCTCTTTCATTAATCTCAAATTTCTTAATCAAGTAAATAAATTCACAATATTTTTGAAAGTTAATAACGATCTCCCAATCAATTATTTCATGATTTTTGATACAGACACATCTATTTAGGTTAAAATGCCTATTCGTGCATGTTCCTAGGCTTAGATTTGCATTTCATGTTATCAATATTGCATAGCATGCATCATTCTGCATTTAGAGTAGTTGTATATATTTTAGGTTAATTAGGTCCTTTTTACTGTCATGAGAGAAGAAGACTTATTTCAAGGCCTCTGATGGATGATCGAACCATATGGATCTGATTAGGATGACAATCGGAGTCTAACGCCTCTGAAATCGTCTAGATCGGAGAACTATAGCATCATACGAAGTCTAAGGAAGATCAACAGCCAGGGGAAATGCGACATTCTTACGGGTTTCGGATGGAAAATCCGATCATACGGATGGATCCAAAGTGATGATCATAGTTTAGCAGTAGGGGAATCATCTCGATCTGAGCACCATGGCACCCTCTACAAAAGAAAGAAGAATGAACAACCTAGATGGTGCCACGTGGCACCATCCAAGCCGCCCAACATTGGCCAGCAGTAGCGCACCGTGCATAGCTGCAGCCGCGCGCAGCAGCAGCACACCATGCACAGCCACAGCCGCACGCAGTAGCAATGCAGTGCATGCCAGCGCACGTGACACGATGCGGGGAGCACGGGTGTGTAAAACGCACAGCGCACGATGCGTGTGCCAACGAAGCGGGTGCCAATTGGGAATCATATAGCACGTATTTGATCAGAATAAGCATCGTAGTATAGTGCGCAATACGATAAACAAAAATATTTATAAAGATAACGAGACTTGGAGTCCCGATCGTTCGTCTCTAGGAGGCATTTATGGAAATGCAGATTTGAAATCAATCTCTTTCGCTCTACTTGCTTAAAACCCCATGCTGGTTTATGGTGATTTACATATTGATGTACGACATGCTAGTTGGCAAAAGATAGTAATTAAAACAAGCAACTTCAATCACACCAAAAGGTGATAACTAGGCACATGGTGATCTTCAACACATATATTTATATATATAAAAGATGGTGATGATATCAGAGTTGCAGAGCACAGGTAGAGGAATGCTTGTACAGGGAAATAAAACTACTCGCTACTAGAAAACGACTGCATACATGAATCTATGGGGGGATTTTGCATGCATCATTGGGGAAGAAGTAAGGAACTACACTATTAAGCAGTAAATAAAGCATGTAAATCTAAGAAGAACTATAATCAAATCTAGCAGAAATAAGGGCATTCGGAGGTGGCTCCAATGGCCTTTGAGTTGGTTGAGAGGAGAAGGAAGGGTGGCCAATGGTGCTTAGGGCGACCCTTGGAGAGGGGTTGGAGAGGTGATCCAGCATCTTGGCCTGGAGGTGGTGGTGGCCATGCTGAAGCTACTCGTGGACATGGAGGTGGAGTGGATGTGGAATGAAACTAAGCTAAATGGAACCAAGAGTGGATGGGTGAAAATGGCCACCCCGTAGGTCTTTTTATAGACCTAAGGGAAGCACTCTAGTGAATTATGGAATTCTCTAGAGAGGCCAATGGTGGAAGCTCATGGGAGAGTGAGAGAGAGAGGATGGATGGTGGTTTTTAGATCCACCAAATGTGGACCTAAAAATTGAATGGCTCTTGGTTGCTAATTTTAGCAACCAAGGCAGCAACACATGGTAGAGAGTTCTAGAGAACTCTAGGCTAGGTATTTTCGTGTGTATGGTGTGTGTGGGTGTGTGTGGGTTGAAACTTAGGTGGCTAGGTTGATTAGGTTAGGTTCTAGTGGGTTTAGGTCAAGGTAGGTCTCAAACTAGGGTTGTAAACCATAATTTACTAATGTAAAGTGCAATTAAACTTAATACAAGTTTAATTGGGTATGTGAAAACTTAATTGAGAGTAAAATAACTCATTTAAGTCAGGTCTAGGTCAATTGGACTCTCACTAAGTCCAATTGGACAGTGTGTGCTAAGATCAGGGCTCAATTGGACTCAATGAGTCTAATTGAATTGGCTAATGGAATTGACTAAGATCCAAGTCAATTAGGTTTAGTGAGGACCTAATTAGGTCTTTAGGGAGGTCTAGAGGTGATGTACTAGGGTTAGGGCACCTTAATTTAGGTTCCTGTGGGGTTGGAATTGGGCTTAGGGATTTAGAGATCCAAGATCAAGGCTTGAATCTCAAAACAGGGTCTGGAGGGCAGTTCTGGATGTCCAATAATAGTGTCAGATGTCTTATAGTGAAAAATCAGAAGTCCAGACTTGTTGTTTGGATGTCCAATCAGAGTCAGGAGGGATTCTTGGTTCTGTCTTGGCTATTCTGCAGAAATTGGAATTCTGACCATGTGTCTGGACATCCAATAACACTGCAAAAGTGGGTTTAAGGTGTGTGGGAGTTGTTTAAGGGTTCTAGACGTCCAGATAGAGGCCAGAATTAGGGTTTTAGGGTTTCCTAGGGTGTAGTGACCTAATCTAAGGGTGGCTACAGCTTGGAAAAGCTTCTAGGCTATCCTAAGGCTAGGATGGTCCTAAGTTCTTCATAATTTACTGCTTTATTCCTACTTAAATAGAATAGCATACCTCAACCCCTTACATTATTTTCTACACATCTTATTCTAGGTCTTCTGCTCCAGCTCTGCTGCAACTCCAGTTATTCTTTATTCTTTAGATCCAGCTTTAGATCTACCTTCTGGTCAGCTTATTACCTGTAATTGACATAAAGCACCTAATCAGCACATTATAGCATTATTTTATGCATAGCTAAAAGAAAGCAGTAAGGATGCAAGTAATGCTTATGCATGCGTGAACTATCCTAACTTATGCTGACTCTTAGCCTAATTTAGGTCAATTAAGACCTATGATTGCTGCGTAATCATATCCCCATGCCTAAATCTTGCTTGTCCCTAGCAAATGCAAGATTAAATTATTCACAGAAGGGTCCCTAAGGGATTGATTATTTTATCAAGTGTATGCCTAGAGATTTTTCTCCTTTTTGTTTTTATCCTATGCTCTAGAAATCTAGACAATCATGAAAGTGTAGCTATGTAGCTTTTGCAACGGATTCAAGTGAAAAACTAATTCACCTCTAAAGCCTATACTTGACCCCTAGTAAAAATTCTAGAGTGATAGGCGGACTTCTTCCCTTGGGGCATTCAAGATATTCTATGAATTCCACCCGGCTTTAAGCTTAGGTAGAGAATCTTAGAGGGAAGAGATTATATATTTGGTGGCTCACTCTCGTCTAGTGCTACATAGAGATTAGTACTATAGATTCTAGATTCCCAAATTATTACGTAACTCAACTCAAAGAAAGACGAGAAAAACTATGCTCTCTTTTGATTCCTTTGTATTCATTCTCTCTTACTCTTCTTTTTCTTTTCTTTCTTTTTCTTAGAGCACACAATCTCACCAGATTCACACATATGACCTGTATTTGGTGGTTTCACTTGGCATTAACACTTTAATTGAGTTTCCATAACCCTAACACTAAGTTGGAATTCCTCAGCCAGTATTCGGGCTGTCAGAAACACAGAAAATAGGTTAAGGCCATATTTGGTGAATCTCAAATTTATTCGGTGGTATTGCCTCAATGCAAATGAAATAAACACTAAATATTCACAAACTCTTTTTTTTCTTGCTTTTTCTTCTTTTTCTAATTTTTTTCTTTCTTTTTTCTTTCTTTTTCTTCTTAGTTTTTTCTGTGTAAATTTTTTCAACACAACACACGCTAGCATACATTCATGAACTTTATTGAGGAGGCCTTATTAGGGATTGGTTTTACTCAAGAGACATTGGGTGGCTTATTTGGTGGAAGTACCTATTCACAGCACCGGGAGAGATGGATAGGACAGTGTATTTCTAACCTTGACATCAATACCCTCCTTCAGTTGAGGATTTCGTAAAGAATGGTCGTAACCATCCACCTTAGCCCTAGTTTTATGAAAACTCGCTCTCCGCGTATTTGTCTTATTTGGTGGCTCTCAAAATTCACACAAAAATGTATACACAGGAACCGAGAGCGAAAACTATGACTTATCTCTGAGTATCATCACCTAATTATTTAGGATTCTAAATTCCTTGCACTAATCTTAGAGCACCAGTACTCTCTATTCTCATCTCACACTATTTGGTGGATTTTTGGAAGAAAATCTACTTAGTTCCCAAAACACTGTCCAGGGGTTCAGGAGAAGAAGCACTGCTTCTTCTCGACAGACTAAAGACATTTATCAGCCTTCACTATGAATCCATTATAAATTCTACATGTGTGAAAACTTGTACTGGATTCCAGATCACAGGAATCAACTAGAGGATAAAATCTCTAATGCATTCTCTTAATAAGATAATCTTATTCATGAGTGCACTATGTATATATGCTATAAGCAAGTAACCTCTTATATTCATACTTCATGAAATTTCTCATTCGGGTTACATTCAGCTTGACCCTAAATTTAGAACAAAAGGGTTAGTAGGTGAGTCAAAAGTGGCTGTTGCGGACGATTTTTAGCTCCAATGCAAACATTGGAGGTGGAGTCAGTTGTTCTTTTATTTAGGGTCCTAAAGTACGTTTTACATGTAGCTCTGAGGTTTTCCTAAATGTTGGTATAAAAATTTTCAGTTTTGTCGTATCTACCCCCCTATGCCTAAGTTCTTACATGTCCTCATGCATGAATATAAAAGAAAATGAATACAATAGGGAGTAAGTGGGTAGAGATCACCTGGAATTGTTCCTGAAATTTTAACGTTCAGCACTGGCCAACAGTATGCAATATGCAAGAGAAATATGCTTAAAAGAAAAATATGCTATGTATAAAAATGGTTATGCATAGATGATGGTAGAATGTGGGATATGCTATCTATACGTGCTGAGTTTAACGCCTCCAGCTGGGCGAGAACTTACTCAGATATCCTTAATAAGATGAATGAGTTCGACAGCTAGAGGAGGTTCCTGGGCCGTGAATGGCTTGAGGTGCTGGCCATTTACCGTAGATACATGCCCAAATTTTGGGTCCCTAATCTAGACCGCCCCATTAGGGTATGGGTGAATCACAACATATGGGCCAGTCCACTTGGACTTAAGCTTCCCTGAAAAAAGTTTCAGTCGCGAATCAAACAACAAGACTTGCTGGTTGGGCTTGAATGCATTCCTCTAGATGTGGCGGTCATGAAAGGCCTTGGTTTTGTCCTTGTATATCAATGCGTTCTCATAGGCCTCCCACCGGATCTCTTCCAATTCGTTGAGCTGGAGTTTCCGTTCTTGACCTCCTGCATCGAGGTCAAGGTTACATTTTCGCACCGCCCAAAAGGCACGATGTTCCAGCTCTACAGGAAGGTGACATGCCTTACCATATACCATACTATATGGTGACATTTCGAGTGGGGCCTTGTACACGGTCCGATATGCCCAGAGTGAATCAACTAATTTATCAGACCAGTCCTTCCTGTCTGGTCTAACCATCTTCTGGAGAATCAGCTTGATCTGACAGTTAGACACTTCAGCCTGCCCATTGGTCTATGGGTGATACAGGGTGGCTATACGGTGATGTACCCTGTATTTCTTTAATAATGACCTGAAGTGGGTGTGGCTGAAATGGCTTCCCCCGTCGCTACTTAAAGCGTGGGGTATTCCGAATCTCGCTATGATGTATTCCCATACGAAAGAAATGATGATCTTATGATCAACCCGTCTCGCCAGGATGGCCTCAACCCACTTCAAGACATAGTCAACAGCTAGTAATATTTACTCAAAGCCGTGCGAGTTTGGAAAAGGGCCCATAAAATCGATGCCCTAGACATCGAACACTTCTACAACCATGATGGGCTGGAGTGGCATCATGTCTCTCCTAGTCATAGAACTGATCGACTAGCATCATTGCAGTGCTAGGCATATTCGTGTGTATCTCTGAAAATAGTTGGCCAGAAAAATCCCAACTGTAAAATTTTTGCAGCAGTTTTCCATCCTAAGAAATGACCACCACTGGGGTAGAAAGATAGCACACTGGGGATCTCAGAATCTGGGATGCATCTTCGAATAATCTGATCCACTCCAATGCGGAAGAGTAGTGGGTCATCCCATAGGTAGAATTTGGCCTCCACAGTAAATTTGACTTTCTGGTCCTTGGATAGGTTCGCGGGAATCTTGCCTGTGGCAAGATAGTTTGCGATATCCGCATACCAGGGGAACTCAACAGAGTGAACTGCCAAAAGGGATTCATCCAGAAATTGGTCCTAAATAGGCATGGAATAAGGAATGTGGGCTGGGTCCAATATGGACAGGTGATCCACCACAACATTCTGCTTTTCGGCTATGTCGTGAATTTCAATATCGAATTCTTGCAATAAAAGGATCCATCTGATGAGCCGAGGTTTGGCATCCTTCTTTGCCAACAAATGGCGAAGGGTGGAGTGGTCAGTGAAGATGATAAATTTGGACCCTAATAAATAAGATCTGAATTTCTCCTACCCGAATACTACTGCTAGCAGTTCTTTTTCGGTGACAGTATAATTGCGCTGAGCCTCATTCAGCATCTTGCTAGCATAGTATATGACAACAGGTTGTTTCTCCCGACGCTGACCTAAAACAGCACCGACGGCGAAATCAAAAGCGTCGCACATCATCTCAAAATCAAGCAACCAGTCAGGTGGTTGTTGAATTGGGGAATCACAGACAACGCTTCGTAAAGTCTCGAAGGCACTAAGACACGAGGTGTCGAATTCAAATGGGGCATCAGCAACAAGGAGATTCGACAAAGGTCATACAATTTTCAAGAAATCGTGTATAAATCTCCGATAGAAGCCGACGTGACCCAGGAATGATCTGATCTGCTTGACCGAGCTAGGTGGGGATAAGTGGGAAATAATCTCAGATTTAGCTCGATCAACCTCAAGTCCATTTTTAGAGATCCTGTGCCCTAGTACTATGCCATCCCTCACCATGAAATGGTTTTCTCTCAGGATAGTACTAGGTTTACCTCAATACACCATTTTAGGATTTTGGTGAGGTTATCAATACAAGATGAGAAATCATCTCTGAAAACGAAGAGGTCATCCATGAACACCTCCACAGTCCCCAATCATGTCAGAAAAGATGGCCATCATACAATGCTGAAATGTTACTGGTGCGTTGTAGAGGCCAAAGGGCATCCTCTTGAAAGTGAATGTTCCAAAGGGGCATGTGAATGTAGTCTTGTCTTGATCTTCTGGGCTAATCACTAATTGATTATACCCGAAGTATCCATACAGAAAGCAAAAGAAACTGTGTCCAGCTAACTGTTCCAAGATTTGATCAATGAAAGGCAACGGAAAGTGATCCTTCTGGGTAGCCATGTTCAGTTTCCTATAGTCGATGCAGACCCGCCAAGATGTCGTAGAGCGGGTCGAGATGGATTCACCTTTATCACTTTTCACTACCGTGAGTCCTACTTTCTTGGGCACTATCTAGATCGGACTCACCCATTGGCTGTCAAAGATTGGGTATATAATACCTGCATCTAGCCATTTAATGATCTCCTTCTTAATAACCTCTAGCATATTCGGGTTTAGCCTTCTTTGAGGTTGTCTCGAAGGTTTCACCCCCTCATCCATGTAAATGTGTTGAGTGCAATATGTGGGGCGAATATCGTGGAGATCAGCAATGCTCCACCCTATAGCAGCCCTATGGTCTTGTAGCGTAGAAATCAATTGATGCTCCTGTTCTTGGGTTAAGTGGGCACTAATAATAACCGGGTATGTCTCACTTTCGCCCAAGAACACATACTTAAGTGAGTTAGGTAAGGGCTTCAATTTAATCACGAGTGGGTCAAAGTTAGAGATGGAAATAGGAGGAGCAGACTCGAAGGTGGAAATATGATGATCCGGATGCGTGTGAATTCCTGCTGATTCGCTACTTGTGAGATAGTCGGTTGTGACTGTGTTGACAGAAAACCTGTTAGCTATGGTCACGTCTTCTTGTAACAATAGGAGTAATTCAGTAGCATGCGGATCAAGATAGCTAGATTCAGGGGTGCTGTGGTCAGAAACACACCCTAAACAATTGAATCCTTGGGGAGATATGTGCAGTGCAGTGGTCTCAGTCCCGTGTGGATCGAGGTCCAAGAACCCTAATAGTGTAGAAGAATGAGACATTGGGTCGTCACAAAGGAGCCCAATGTTACCACAGCATGCCGAATCTTTGTCTTCACCATCGTCCTCTATGTGATCATAGTCAAAATTCCTTGATGCCCTGAATATGTCAAGTCAAAGTCGCTCATTACCTAGGGCTATGTCCATACACCCGGATGCACAATCAATGTTTTCTCAGGCTGTCACTAGAAATGGGCAACCCAAAATGATTAATGCATCATGGAGATTAGGAGGAACCTCCATATCGAGAATGAAAAAATCTGCGGGAAAGCAGAATCTGCGGACTTTTACGATCATGTTCTCAACCACCCCCTCGGTGCTTTTACTGATTAATCAGCCAGCTGAATCGTGACCGATGTAGGCTTTAACTCCCCAAATCAAAATTGATCAAATACGGCAATGGGAGTTAGGTTGATGGATGAACCCAATTCAAGAAGGGCCCGATCAAATGGAGAATCCTGCAAGAAGCAGGATATGAGTGGGGTACCAGGGTCTTTCTTTCTCGGTGACAAGTCAGCTAGAATCACAGCACTAGCTTCTTTTGACAATACAGCCTGTCATCCAATTCTAGGTTGTTACTTCGGGGTACAATAGTCCTTGAAGAACCTAGCGACAGTGGGGATGTGATCAATTGCCACGAGGAGGGGGACCTGAATATGTACTTCCTTGAACATTGACTTCAGGTCCTCAAAATTCTGCATGTCCTTCTTTCGTACTACATTTCGCATCAGAGCCTCGGGAAAAGCGACGGGAATCTCAGGGTCAAGTGGCCTCTTACCCTTATCTACCAAATGTGGCTCTTGAGATGGAGTCAAACCCGCCTACGGCAAAGGGTGAGAAAAATCAGGACCCGCCTGCCCATGTGGTAGGTCGAATGTCTTCCTTCCACACCTCAATGAGATAGCATTTGCATCGGCTTGCTGTCCATGAGGTGGTGGGGGAGTGGAAGGGGCAGAGTATGCGGAGTTCTGCATCAAAGGCGGCTGGCCTTGAGCATAACCAGGTGGTGTAGGAGGCGCCTGTAATATGGCATGTGCCTGTCCCTGTGGTGCCTAAAACCTAGGCGGGGCGCCTTGGTTCTGCACATATCGAGGGTTCGGGACGGGTTGGAAAGGCAAGGCTCCCTGAGTCCTATGCTCCTGCAACAGCTGGTTTTGCGTGTTCTGTATAGTATGTATCTGGTCAGCCATCGCCTTCATTATCTGCAAGCTATCCTGTGTAGATTTCCTCATCGATTCCTGCAGCTCCTCTTTCAGTGCCTCCAAAGGGTCAGCCTGCTTTGGAGGGTGATTGGCAACTTGGTGCAACGGCTAGTATATAGAATGGGGTTGCTACTGCTGATACGGGAATGGCTGCTGCCTAGGGTATGTGTTTTGCGCATTCCCATATTGCTTGGTGTAGTAGTGTGGATCTTCATGTGGTCTCTGTGAGTTACCAGACCAAGAGAAGTTCTGATGCTGGCGCCAACCAGGGTTATATGTCTCTGAATACGGGTTATTACATCTATATCCTTGAATAGCACTGACATCCTCGTAGGCCAAAGATGTCTGAGACGTATATCCATCGAGGGGATATGTATTATAGTCAGCGGGTGGTGCGTAACCCTGGTCATATGGTGCCAAATCAGGACTATTTACGGGATCCTGATATGCAAGATCTCGTAAATAAGGAGAGGATGCATTTCGAGTGAGTAGATTAACTTAAGCAGGAGGGGCTCGAGGTGCATAGGAGGGTCTTGGAGCAGCAGAGTTCAGGTCAGATTGACCTTGACAAATTTGGTCAATCTTTTTCTTGATCTGGTTTATTCTACCAAGCTACTTGACGATGATATCCATGTTGGCTCGAATAGACTCAGTGTGAGCCTCATGGACACCAGCCAGCTGCTGACCAGGCCGCTGGAACTAGTTCATGGACGTGGCATTCATCGAGTTCTCCGCCAAAGATTCAAGCAACTCAAATGCAATGTTCTCATCTTTTACGAGGAAATTCCCGCCACTAGATGCATCGGGCAGATACAATGTGTGTCATCTAGCCCATGGTAAAAGATCTGAGCTAGGTGCCATCTGGGTATACCATGGTGCGAGCATTTCCGGAGAAGGTCGTGAAATCGGTCCCAGGCGTGATGCAACTTCTCCCCAGCTCCTTGGGAGAAAGTCATGATCGCTTGCCTCATCACGTTCGTTCGATCAATTGGGAAGAACTTTTGCAGGAATTCACATCATAATTCCGACCAGTTTCCAATTGGCTTCCAAATGGTCTTGAACCAGTATGAAGCTTTGTCCCTCAGAGAAAATTGCAAAAGCTTCATCAGAAAAACCCCAAGATCAACATTCCAAGGTCGAATCATTTCTGCGAGTCGACTCAAATCCTCTAAGTGCTGGAACGAATCTTTGCTTGAGTTTCCATAAAAATGACTGTTGATCAAACCGATCACATTAGGCTTGAGCTCAAATGTGTCTCCGCCTACAGGAATCCAGACTAAGGGTGCAATGATCGGTGCAACTAGATCATAGAAATCCTGAAGTTGTTGTCCTCATGGTGGATGCTGCATTCTGTCAAGCGTCGTCAAAATACGGTCCATGCTCTGCTGATGCCACTCCTCTGATTCAACCACCCGAGCCTCCAGACGAGCCATCAGGTCCAGATTACCAGCATCTTGACCTGGTCTAGCTCTAGGTCTAGGGTTAGCCATTGCGGCTAAGGGAGTAGAAGAAGTGGGGGGAGAAGATGGTCCAGGCGAGGTGACTCGCCTCCTTGAGAGCGGCTCCTAAGGTCCAACCAGTTGAGGTCTAAGTGACCTCCTTCCTTACATACACCACCCAAACCCTGGGTTGGTGTAGCCAAGCCAGACAAGGCTAAGGCTTTATTAATCAGATGGTCCTTATGATCAGATGACTAGATTTTTCGTTTTAAGTTCTAATTCCTGAAGAAAAAAATTCATCGTGCAACCGACTGAAAGTGATTTCCACCTCTCAAGCTAACCCAGCCTGTCTGGTTACGAGGGGACTAAGGGGAAGGTTCTTCCTTTGGCTTACGCCTCCGATTCCGTTACCCTTTAGCCACAGTCGTTTGACACTACCCCCTAGACTTAGTCACTATGTTTGGCAAGAGAGACTGAAAACACCAAGTAGTATGACAACGAATTCGGGTTGATTTCGTGTTTTAAAATTGATTTTAGCCCATTTTTCCTCAGTTGGGGTTTGTGGTGAGTGGCTCACAAGGTGACCAAGCTCACCTGCTAAGCACTAGACTTGACTAAGTCTAGGCTAGCCCAAATGTGGTCTCTAGAGTGTAACCCTAAAGATGCAACCTAGGGTTCATGCAATTCCAGGATTTTTTTTTTTCTTCTTCAGCAGACCACGAAATTAAGACCAATTCTCTGAAAAAATTGGAATCAAAATAAGTTGAAATTTGGCAAGTAGATTCCTTTTTCAATTATCTTTCCAAAGAATATTTTTTTATAATTTCTACTATTTCAACCAAATTTATAGAGATTTTTGAATGTCAGGGGTTTAGATTTGGAATTTTGACCCCTGGTTGATTTTTCAAATTGAAACAGTATCAAATGACCTTCAAAAATTTGAGAAAAATATGTGAATTAAAGACAATGAGATCAGCTTTCAACCCCCACCATTTTTAGTCAAAACAAATTTGCAAATTGCTCAGAATTACTTTTGGAATTTTGCAAATTTTCAAATCTGGGTCAGTCTAACCCCCTTGCAGTTCGTGAATTTTTAAAAATTTTGTACTTAAAAATTTTTTTAAATGAATGGTGTCATTTGGAAGATGGTTTAAAAATAAAGGTCTAGCCTGAATTTCAGAATTTTTTGATCACTAATTTTTCGGCAATTGAAGTTTCAAATCAGAATTTGAAGTCTAGTCGAAAATCAGAGGGTGGTAGGAATGCTTTTAAAAGGTGTTTGAGTTTAAAATTCAAACTTTCCACCAAAATTTTCACTTTTCAAAAAAAAATTGAAAATTTTCTTTTTCAAGAAGGATTTTTTTTCAAAGGATTTTCATTTTTTTTTTGCTTTTTGAAAAGTAACCTAGGATTCAAAAAGAAACCTAATCTAACTACGTAGATTTTTTTCTTTGATTTTTTTTCTTTTTCACAAAAATAAATAGGCTTTTTTTTTCTTCTTTTTTTTTCAAATAAATCTAACCTAGGGTTCAGAAAGGGAAATCCTAATCTAAGATGAGTTGTGTACCTAATTTTTGTTTTAATCTATGCGCGTTGCATGTGCATATTCCCATTTTTCCTATTTTCCTACACATCAAAAGAAAAGCAGAGGAAGATTTGTCAATGATAATTCAAGAGATCGAAATCAAAAATGACGTTGCCTCCTCGGCAATGACGCCATTTTGTTGGGAATCATATAACATGTATTTGCTCAAAATAAGCATCGTAGTATAGCGCACAATACGATCAACAAAAATATTTAAAAAGATAACGAGACTTGGAGTCCCAGTCATTCATCTCTAGGAGGCATTTATGGAAATGTATATTTGAAATCGATCTCTTTTGCTCTACTTGCTTAAAATCTCATGCCGATTTATGCTGATTTACGCATTGATGTACGACATGCTAGTTGCAAAAAGATAATAATTAAAACATGCAACTTCAATCACACCAAAAGATGATAACTAAGCACATGGTAATTTCCAGCATATATATTTATATATATAAGATGATGATGATATTAGAGTTGCAGAGCACAGGTAGAGGAATGCTTGTACAGGGAAATAAAACTACTCGCTAGCAGAAAACAACTACATACATGAATCTATGGGGGAATTTTGCATGCATCATTGGGGGAGAAGTAAGGAACTACACTATTAATCAGTAAATAAAACATGTAAATTTAAGAACTATAATCTAATCTAGCAGAAATAAGGGCATTCGGAGGTAGCTTCGATGGCCTTTGAGTTGGTTGAGAGGAGGAGGGGCGGCCAATGGTGCTTAGGGTGACCCTTGGAGAGAGGTTGGAGAGGTGATCCAGCATCTTGGTGTGGAGGTGGTAGTGGCCATGGTGAAGCTACTCGTGGACATGGAGGTGGAGTAGATGGGTGCAAATGGCCACCCCTTAGGTCTTTTTATAGACCTAAGGGAAGCTCTCTAGAGAATTATGGAATTCTCTAGAGAGGCCTATGGTGGGAGCTCGTGGGAGAGTGAGAGAGAGAGAGGATGGATGGTGGTTTTTAGATCCACCAAATGTGGATCTAAAAATTGAATGGCTCTTGGTTGCTAATTTTAGCAACCAAGGCAACAACACATGGTAGGGAGTTCTAGAGAACTCTAGAATAGGTATTTTCGTGTGGATGGTGTGTGTGGCTATCTATGGGTCAAAACTTAGGTGGCTAGGTTGATTAGGTTAGGTTCTAGTGGGTTTAGGTCAAGGTAGGTCTCAAATTAGGGTTGTAAACCCTAATTCACTAAGGTAAAGTGCAATTAAACTTAATACAAGTTTAATTGGGTGTGTGAAAACTTAATTGAGAGTAAAATAACTCAATTAAGTCAGGTCTAGGTCAATTGGACTCTCACTGAGTCCAATTGGATAGTGTGTGCTGAGATCAGGGCTCAATTGGACTCAATGAGTCCAATTGAATTGGCTGATGGAATTGACTAAGATCCAAGTCAATTATGTTTAGTGAGGACCTAACTAGGTCCTTAGAGAGGTCTAGAGGTGATGTACTAGGGTTAGGGCACCTTAATTTCGGTTCTTATGGGGTTGGAATTGGGTTTAGAGACCTAGAGATCCAAGATCAAGGCTTGAATATCAAAATAGGGTCTCAAGGGCAGTTCTGGACGTCTAATAATAGTGTCAGACATATTATAGTGAAAAATTAGAAGTCCAGACTTGTTGTCTGGACGTCTAATCAGAGTCAAGAGGGATTCTAGGTTCTGTCTTGGCTATTCTGCAGAAATTGGGCGTCTGACCAAGTGTCTGGACGTCCAATAATACTACAGAAGTGGGTTTAAGGTGTACGGGAGTTGGCTAAGGGTTCTGGACATCTAGATAGAGGTTAGAATTATGGTTTTATGGTTTCCTACGGTGTAGTGACCTAATCAAGGGTGGCTAAGGCTTAGGGAAGCTTCTAGGCTATCCTAGGGCTAGGATGGTCCTAAGTTCTTCATAATTTACTACTTTATTCCTACTTAAATAGAATAGCATAACTAAACCCCTTACATTATTGTCTACTACATCTTATTCTAGGTCTTCTGCTCCAGCTCTACTACAACTCCAGTTATTCTTTATTCGTCAGATCCAGCTTTAGATCTACCTTCTGGTCAGCTTATTACCTATAATTGACATAATGCACCTAATCAGCACATTATAGCATTATTTTCTACATAGCTAAAAGAAAGTAGTAAGGATGCAAGTAATGCTTTTGCATGCATGAACTATCCTAACTTATGCTAAATCCTAGCCTAATTTAGGTCAATTAAGGCCTATGATTGCTGCGCAATCAGTGCCAGTGGAGGATAGGCACGGATCTTCAACGAAGTGGGCCCTTAGTGATGCTTGCAGCTGTCACTAATGGTTTGCGTGCGCCATCAAGAGGAATTGAAGGATGGCTCTTCAGCGACAGCTACAATGACGTTTACTAACGTCAGTAATGACCCAGATGCGGATTTGTTCTTCCTCCACTATAAAAGGATCTACCCACCACCATTCCAAACCATCTCTTCCTTTATTCACCTCACCACCTCCAAGGCTCTAGAGACAGCTTATCCCAAGCCCAGGATGCTCCTTTAGAGTAAAACCAAATAGTTTTCCCTCCCCTCATCCCCATTCGTGGAGCATCTGTTGTTGTTCTCTTACCGCCCTTTGGGAAGAAGATCCTTGCCGCGACGTCGTCTTGCCCAATCCTCTGTCCTCCGGCTACGTCCTCCTTAGTCCCACTCCTCACCACCTTCCTCCAGGCGATGTTAGAGCGAGTCATCCTCCGAGCGACTGTTGAGGGGGATTTCTCTCACCTTATTCTATCTTTTTACGCTTCCGTAGTGTAGAGTTTCTGTTTTCATAGTGTAACAAACAATTCTTCATGAATAAATGATTGTTTCTCTCTCTCTCTCTTATTCTTTTGCAAGTAGATAAAGTTTTCACTGACCAAATCTCTTACTTGCTAAAAATACCAAAAAAATCAGAAAAGACAAAAATGAAATAAACAAATAAAAAGAGAAACACAGATTTTTAAAACCAAATGTTTGCCTCCCCGTGTTCAACCTAGGACTCCCTTGGAGTTTCGGTATAAATTTTATTTGACGAGTTTTGCAACTCCGACGACAAGTCACTTTAACCCTAATTTCAAACTCGTGAAACTCGTGTGATCATTTTGGCACCGTTGCCAGGGAGGCAACACTCTTTGGTTTTAATCGTGTTTTCCTGCATTACTTGCATATTTCTCTAACCTATCTTTTCTCTTCAATTTATTGTCTTGCAGGAACCCGATCATGGAGCCGAGGGCGGTAGATTGGAGTAAAGTGCGAGTAGAGAATTCTGTAAGTTTTCCCCTACTTCTCCACCCACTAGTTCATTTCACCGCACTAATAACTCAAATCCAAATCAACTTAGGTGCTTTTTATAAACCCTAGGATAGATCTGGTTGTTTGTTTGTCACCTCCACTCATCTCACCCCCTCATATATAACAAAAAAAGAAACTCTTCTCTTGTGGGATTTTCTGAAAGCTACACACATAACACCCACAACTTCTCACCCTAAAGCGCACAATCACATCGATTCGACCACTTAGCTGGGATCTGACCTGTGGACCCGATACACTTAATTCAACACACAAATGAGTGAGTAGAAATTTGAATAGGTCAAACATTTCTATGTGTCTTAACTAAGTGGTTGAATAGGCCAATTGATTGAACTGTTTGGGCCACACCACCTAAGATAAAAGGATTCATCAAGTAGCTTGCCACTTAGGGTTGATTTTTAGGGCTGAACCAAGCACTCCACATTTTATTTCTAATTTTTAAAGGAATATATCTACACCAGTGCTTTCAAAACTTGGAGTGTTCTACTGAACCTTGATTGAATATACCTAAAGATTAAACCCTAAAAGCTACTAAACAAGGTTAAACCCTAAAAGACACATCATCAACTAACCTTGTTTGAAAACCCTGGTTGTGGATGTCCACACATTTTAACTGATCATTAAGGGCACAACCCATCTAAAGGGCCCATCACATTCCTAAAGCACCATTGTCCCAAGCCTAACTAAAATTGATTAGACGTTGGCCCTAAGGACTGGTTCGCTCGTCAGGATACAGATTGAGATTATTCACGATTAACCTGCTTATACTAGTCAATCTGATGTCTAGCTAGGGGAGTGATGTAAACACATTTACACTACTTAAGATGTCTATTTATGCATATTCTTAAGCATAGGATTGCATTTCATGATATAAATATTGCATAATATGCATCATCTTGCATTTAGAGTAATTTGAATAAAATGGAGGTTAATTGTCTCCTTTTACGTGCTTTGATAGGGAAAACATTTTATCGGGGCCTCGGATCGAAGATCCAACCGTATGGATGTGATAAGGGCGACGATTGGAGTTCAACGACTCCAAGATCGCCCTAATCAAGCATCCGTAGCATCAGATAGTGACCGGGGAATCCTAGAAGATCAAGGGCCAGGATGGTGTAAATTCGCACTTTAGATGAAAAATCCAACCACACGGATGAATTCGGATCGATAATCGCAGCCCAACGACACAAAAATCAAGTCAATCCGACATCCGTGGCACCATCTACAACTTCCAGAAGATGGACGGCCAAGATGGCGCCACGTGGCACCATCTCGGCTGCCCAAACGGCCGCTTACATTCTATGAAGCCCCGCACCCGCTCGCTCTCCGCCATTGGATCTTGATCCAGCTGCTGTGGTCAGCCGCGCCTAAAAGCATCTGCTCGACCATCCGTACCCCGTAGCGCAGCGGTCGAGCGTGCTTACTCGAGAGGCGGGCGCAGGTTCTAGCCGCAGCGAAGGGCTGGAAGGCACGGGTGATTGAGCGCGGGCGGGCGTTGTATCGCGATCAGACGGCCGTGCGCACCCGATAGCGTTCACGCACAATTGAACGCGCGGCATGGACGCGCGATCGCACGAGCCAGGCGGGTGCACAATGAGCGGGCGGAGATGCGTCTTAAGCAATCCGATCTCGCGATCGGACGGCTGAGAACTGATGGACATGAGTATGCATTGAAGAAGTGGGCAGCCGAGGAGGCGCGTTTGGGCGCTGGTGCTACACCCACGTTGGGGGCTTTAGTGACGTCTCTAAAGACCCCTCAGTTATTATTTTGATGTTGTAATGACTATTTTTCCCCCACTCCTTGCAACTATAAAAGGAGACCCCCTCCATATGAAATTCTCATCCCTTCCTTCTCTTCTCTACCCCTCCAAAGCTCAAGAGAAGCTTGTCCCACACCCGAGATGCTTCTCGCAAGATAAAGTCCAAATTTTCGTCCCCCTTCGGAAGTGGATCCCGCGACGATGACGGCGTGCTGCTCCGTTCCCATTCTTCTGCTTCGTCCTCCTTCGTCCTGCTTCGTCCTCCTTCATCCAGGTGTCGTCCCATCCAGCTCGTCCTCCAAGCGACCGTCGAGGAGGATTTCTCTCTCCCTATTCTTTTTACTCTTTCTAGTATAGATTTACTGCTTTCTAGTGTAGTTCTGCTCGTCCTCCAAGCAATCTTCGAGGAGGACATTTCTCCCTCCATTATTTTAATGCTTTCTAGAGTAAATTTATCGCTTTCTAGTGCAATTGTTTTGTGCTTTCTAGTTGTAATGAACAATCTTTTTAATGATAAATCCTTTATTTATTCTACATCTCATTTTGATTTCTATGTGTAATATTCTCTCTCTCTCTTACCCTCTCTCTCTCTTCTATTTATTGTAAATAATTAGATAGTTTTAAATTGAATTACTTCGTGACAAATAAAAAGAAACGCGTAGTTTTTAAATCAAACGTCCGCCTCCCTGTGTTCGACCCGGAATTTTCATTTCGGTATAAATTTTATTTGTTGAACACGAATTCTTCTCTTTCAAGCTACAACGACAGGTTTTCCAAAACCGAACACGTTAGCGTAGCCATTCGTGCATTCAACAAGGAGTAGCGTCAAACGACCACGGCTGGGGGGTACACTAGGAACCAGAGGCGCAAGCCAAAGGAAGAACCTTCTCCCCAGTCCCTCCTTCTAACTGGTTGGATTGTTTGGACATAAGTAGAGTAAATCATCCATAATCTTAGGACGGATTCTGAGAGTCTATAGACCTTTAGCTACCCAACCTAAGGACAGGCTTGTATTCTTGTATTGCAGGGCTCCTTTCTCTTCTGATTTCCCTCCTTACTTCACCATGTACCCTTCCACATCTTACACACATTTCCAATCCTATCCTCCTACCACCACTTATCCCTAAGGTGATTACTATCCCAACTTGACTTGTAATTACCCATCCACTAGCCGGGATAACTTTGATTGGGGATATGAATCCAAACCTCAATGTCCAGGGTCTAACCCTGGACAACAAGACTATGATTACTATCCTTCTCAGAGCTACAATGATTATAGATCTCCATCCTTTGATGATCAACCTAACCAGATCGACAACCATGAAGGATATGCTGATTATAATACCTACCCTCCTGAGTATTCCATTGAATATAAGTCGTCACCATCCTTTGAACAACCTAGAACGACCTACTATCAGGGAGGAACCCGAGAACCTCAACATCTTGACTCCCCTAGATTTAACCTAAACCCACCCAACCCTAAACCGAACCAATCTGTTCAGGTGAACCAGATTCAAGATAGGGTGTTGGCTAACTTGAGGAACACCATACAATCTTTAAAAGCCCAGCCAACACCAAGCACTGAAGCATTGGAGCCTATGATAAAAATGATTGATGAGTTGAATAGCTCCTTATTGGATTTGCTCCAAAGTGTTAAGGATAGGGACCTGGGTGAGTTTCTTCTTAGGAAATTGTCAAGGTTGGGGATGAAATTTTTGGTTGCTCTAGTAAAATCTTGGGATGATTCTCAAGATGAACCCCCTTCAGGAGAGCCAATGTCTGAACCCGCTTAAGCATCTATCAAGGGGGATACATATTCTGAGATTGGAGATGACCAGGTTGGGCTAGAGCAACCCTTTGAGGATGAATCAAGTTTCTCACCCGAGATCCTAGAGCCGGGGAATGCCAAAAAATATGTCTCCACAGACCATGAAATGACATATGATTTTGAGACATATATAAATGAGGATCACGGATTCTTTGATTCTGAGGGTGAGGAATCTCTTAGTGAAGTCTCTCTTGAGCTTAAGCAAGATGATTTTAGTGAGACACATGGGCTCGAGGAGCATGACGAACCATTTGATAGCCCAGTCATTGAAGATTTTGATTCGGTTGGGGCTAACATGGAGGATTCGAATCCTCATTTACTTGATGATTCAGTCAATGACACCATTCCTCATCTGCACCCTGAAGAGCTGACTTCTGAGATCAATGTGCCCAATTCAATCTTGATTCAGCCACGATTTCTGGACTTGGGTGAATCATATGGAGTGCATGATATGCTAGAGGTCCTGGAGCTTGAGCCCTTGATGTTGGAAGAAAAAATTGTTGAAATAAAATTTAGGAGGCTAATTCTGAGGGAACTTTGAATTTGGATCTAAGCGTACCTATTGACCTGAAACCACCTACTTTCTACCAGGACCCTTACAATATCTTTCACGTGCAACCCAAGCTTGAAATAACTGATTATTTTTCTGAGCTAGATGTTAAGTGGACAACCACACCTATTGAAACATCTTTACCCATTGTCTGACACTTTGGTCTTGGGTTGCACACCACTAAATCGCAAGCCCGGCCCCGCAAACACAACAACCTTCGGTTCTGGGTGATTTTCATCCAGAACCTGAGAACCACTCGACCCTGGGGCATGGGTCGGCACCATAATCTGGACCACGTCTGTGGACATCTTCTGCTGGTGAGTTTTAGGATCAATATTTTTATTTTGATTCTGACTCGCACTTGAGAATTCTCCATTTCTTTCTTATATGTATATTATGCCTAGCTGAAGGCATTAAACTTAACGTGTATACTCTCTTCTCTCTACGGAGTTGACTGGGTTGTCACGAAATTCAGGTGATATTATGTTTACTCTGTCCCTTTCATGTCTTTGTTTTTACAATGAGGACATTGCATCATTTAGGCATGGTGGGGTGGATAATCAATTCCTGAAATCATTATGTTAACTCCGTAGAATTTCTTTTAGTTTCTTATAAAATTTTAAAAAATTTGAAATTTTGAAAAAGGTATAAAAGGAAAGAAATTAGGAAAAGAAAACTTAGGCATTTGGAAGTTATTAACTTCAGGAAATGATACGAGAGGACCTAAACACTTAGACTCTTCAGGTCTTCAAGCTTAATTAGCCTAAACACTTATCGAATGTGGATTTAGTCTTGAGTCTTCGCCAACTAAAGTTCATTTTAAGTTGGTAAATAAATTGGGATGATAAGTATGTAACTTCTCAATCCGCCCTCTGATTTGGGGGGACTTTAAGCCTAAGCATCTACACTTTTTTTTGCGCTGACTCACTTTTCGGCGGTTTCTTCGGAAATTGGGTAGCTAATGAACTATCTTTGGTGGTATGACTAGCAAGTTGTCATTGGTAATAGCTCATCGGCTGGTTTTCCAGAGCCCAGTCACATGACCATTTTCATTATTCTGCCTTTAGGTAAATCTTAGATCAGGGAAGCACCTACTTAAAGAAATAAAACAAATAAAAAGAAAAAGAAAAAAACATAAAAATGCGAAAAAATTAAAAAATAAACAAAACCACACTTCACCACACGAGTATGGCTGGCAAGTTGCCGTGGGTAACAGCCCATTGGCCGGTTGTCCAGAACCCAGCTCACAAAAAAATGCACAATATATCCTAAAACACTTAGGGAAGAAGTGGGGAAGTAGAATAAACCGGGGAGATATACACTGGGTTCACCCTTGTGTTGACCCCATAAATAAAAGTAGGGAGAAAGCTACCAGTCGAAAAGATAAACTTTTAGGCAAGGTCACCTAGGGTCGTAGAAACCCGAAGTCCATTTTAATGGCCGCCTAGTGAGTCTTTCACTATTTTCACAAGATGCTTAGCACTTAGAATCCTTTTCGAGTCTTGGGCGTATCGGGTAGCTGTAAAAAGTTATCCCAGAAATCTCAAACTCCAAAAGTACAAAAAAAATAGAAAAGAAGAAAAATAATAATAATAAAATGTATATTTCCTTTTCAAATAAGGTGAGTACTTGGGCGACCTGCATTCTGGCAAGCACCAGGGTACTGTTGAGTTTTTGTTATTGAGGACCTTAGTTGAAATTTTCTATTGTTAAAAAATGACTTAAGCCTAAGCGATCTAATCCTAATTTTGATTTTATACATAGAATGGAGTTTAATTTTGATAGGGACTAGCAAAAGATAGGCATGGGGGTATGATATAGACACATCTATTTAGGTTAAAATGCCTATTCATGCATGTTCCTAGGCTTAGATTTTCATTTCATGTTATAAATATTGCATAGCATGCATCATTCTGCATTTCGAGTAGTTGTATATATTTTAGGTTAATTAGGTCCTTTTTATGGTCAAGAGAGAAGAAGACTTATTTCAGGGCTTAGATGGATGACCGGATCATACGGATTTGATTAAGACGACGATTGGAGTCTAATGCCTCTGAAATCGTCTAGATTGGAGAACCGTAGCATCATACGAAGTCTGAGGAAGATCAACAGCCAGGAGGCAATGCAACATCCATACGGGTTTCAAATGGAAAATCTAACCGTATGGATGGATTCAGAACAACGATCACGGTCCAGCAACGCAGAAATCATCTCGATCTGAGCACCGTGGCACCCTCTACAAAAGAAAGAAGGGACGGCCTAGATGGCGCCATGTGGTGCCATCCCAGCCGCTCAACGTTAGCCAACAGCAGTGCACCGCGTATAGCTACAGCCGTACGTAGTAGCAACGCACCGTGCACAGCCGCAGGAGCGCGTAGTAACAACACAACACATGCCAACGTGCGCGCGACACGACGCAGGGAGAACGAGAGCATAAAGCACGCAGTGTGTGATGCATGCTCCAGCAACACGGGCCTTTAGTGACTCTTGCAATTGTCACTAATGGTCTGTGCATGCCAGCAAGAGTAATTAAAGGGCGAATCTTCAGTGACAACTGCAGTGACGTTTACGAACGTCAATAATGACCCAGATGCAAATTTGTTCTTCCTCCTCCACTATAAAAGGACCTACCCACCACCATTCCAAACCATATCTTCCTTTCTTTACCTTACCACCTCCAAGGCTCTAAAGAGAGCTTGTCCCAAGCCCGAGATGCTCCTCTAGAGTAAAATCAAGTAGTTTTCCCTCCCCTCATCCCCATTCGTGGAGCATCCCGTGGCCATCCTCTCATCGCCCTTCGGGAAGAAGATCCTTTCCGCAATGCCATCCTGCCCCATCCTCCATCCTCCGGCTATGTCCTCCTTCGTCCTGCTCCTCACCACCTTCCTCCAGGTGACGTCAGAGTAAGTCATCCTCCGAGCAACCGTCGAGGGGGATTTCTCTCACCTCATTCTATCTTTTTACGCTTTCGTAATGTAGATTTTCCGCTTTCATAGTGTAATAAATAATTCTTCATGAATAGATGATTGTTTCTCTCTCTCTCTTTCTCCCTCTCTCTTATTCTTTTGCAAGTAGATAAGGTTTTCATCGACCGAATCTTTTGCTTGCTAAAAATACCAAAAAAATCAAAAAAGACAAAAATGAAATAAACAAACAAAAAGAGAAACGTGGATTTTCAAAACCAAACATTCGCCTCCCTGTGTTCGACCCGAGACTCCCTTGGAGTTTCGGTATAAATTTTATTTAACCACGAGTTTTGCAACTACGATGACGGGTTACTTGTAATCCTGATTTCAAACTCGAGAACCCCGTGCGATCAATTGTATTTATCCGATTCGACAACTAAGCAATAATAGGAATAACAACAATAATGCCACCACTTAGCTTTTTAATACATGAGCATGTATTAATTGGTTCATTAAGATAGTTCATATTAAACTAAATTGTAAAGCCATAATTATTATCAAACAATTACAAGTAATAATTAATTATTCAATTACCTAAATATGGACAAGTAACATTTAGGACAGGACTCATATACTCAGCAAGAAGAAGAGTGTAAGTAATAATATACCATGTTATTTGATTAATTTCATGAAAAGAAAGGGAAGCTACATCCTAACATCATCGGTGGATCACGGTGACTCTAAAAGAGAGGTTAGATGTCCTTGGGCTCTGCGTATGCTCCAGGTGTAGAGTTTATGACAAACATGAGAGGAATAGGGCCAAAAATGTAATTATAGGAGTATCCAAAGGTAAAAACATAATTTAAAACTTTTGATGTATATTTAATACTAAACAAATCGAAGTTAGTCTCAAGACAATTCCAACGATGGGTGGCTAATCAAAATCAGAGCTCTATAGAGTCCTAAATCAAAATGACAAGTTACAGGTCAATAAGCCACCAAGAGACTATTTTGGATTTATTACATCATAACTATGGTCAAAGCATACTTCAAAGGGTACAAGAGTGTATATTACAAAAATATAAATCCAACGATACTTTATTTGCACGATTTCAAGGTCGGGAAGGCCTTAAACCTCTCAAAAGAAGTCAAAAACTCCAAACAGATCTGATTCAGTTGAACTAGTGTCTGGACCATGTCCAACCTCGTGCCATGTGTTGGCACCCTACTCTCTCCCACGTGTGCCCACGGATCATTGTGTTGCCGTCGGAAGCACTCACCTCGCACACGAATGTGCACCATTACGCACGTGAACACACATGATCATGTGCTTACACTATGCATTTCACCCCCTCTACATGCTATGCACACCTCTTATGTGTGCACACACCCACACCTCTTGTGCACACACACACCCACGTCTGTGCCTATGCACTCGCACATCCTCCCTGTGTATGTCTCTATGCACGTCGGTCGCTGGCATTGGCTCTCTCACTCTCTCCTCTCTTCTTCTCTCTTCTATCTTCTCTATTCTCCCTTTGTCGATCTTCTCCTCCAGATGAGTGAGGCTTGGGGAGGATATTAATGATCCAAACCCTAATTATAGCTTTATATAGGCCATTTATTAGGGTCTGGAGGAAGTGGACACTCGAAATGATGAGAATACCCTTACGATATCGGTTCAACCCTGCCTCAATCCTATTCATCTTATTTTGACGTAACTTTAGCTACGCACATTGGATTCATGTGAAACAAGTATCGTTGGAAAGCTTACAATCAGAGGAATCCAAAGGTACCACATATGACCCCCCCCTTTTGAGATGATTTGACTAAGGGTTGATCGAAAATACACATTTTTCACATTTTACGAGGCATTCTAATCTGTCTTGACCTTGACAGGTGCCAATGGGTCCAACATGATGTAAACACTATTCAAGCAAAATTGTCATTGTTTAAGAAATGTGTCATAGTATAGGACAAAATCACTCAAATCATTTAAATTTATATGCTTAGATTCAAGAAATAGAGTCTGAGGTTGTTTGCTGGGAGCAAAGATGCAATTTAAATTCACCAATCTCAGGAAATATAAGCAATTTGAAAGCAATGATTATTCAAAATGATATTTCAATAAGATCAAAACAATAGTGCAAAAAGATCATGTTAAAATGGTGATTTAAATCATGAAATTAACCCTTAAGTTTAAAGCTCACAACCACTTAAATATTTGAATAGTAACAACAATCAAGTATCTTAGCAATTATCAGAACCAAGCATAGGAGTAGCCAATCAGTCGACAAAGCTAAGGCTCAGACACCTTAAACCTTCATACCTCAGAGGAGCCAAGGCACAGCAGCAATAGAGGAGCACAAGCTCTCACAAGAGCAAGGCACAAGGGCTTCGCTAAGCCTTCAGCAGTTAAGTCCTAAGAGGAGATGAGGGATTAAGAGCAAAACCCTCCCCCCTCTCTCTATGATTCTCTTTCTTCTTTGTCAATTCAGACCCAGGTGAATAGTACCGAGTAATCGGGTATACAGTCAGAGGTCCAGACCCACCTGTAAGGTGTAACGGGTGAGGAGTGAGCGCACATGCAGTGAGTGGGACCTCACCCCATATGCTTAGGAGAACAGTACGTATCATAAATTGCTCCTATCCACTGTTGGGCAGATCAAAACCAACAATATGGGGCTATCTTTGTCCCTCTACTTTGCACAGTAGCAGCAACAGGAAACACCTCCAATTGGAGTCAAAGGTGTGGCTGATGGTTCCAATTAAGGTCCTGGAAGAGGACCTGGGAGTCGTCCGCAGCACTTGGGAGTGTTGATGCTGAAGAACGTGGCTGGAGGAGGGCGGACGGGCTTAGAGATGGCAAAGGTGGTGGCAGTGCTCCGGTGGTGACCTAAAACGAAGAAGACGGCTTTTTGACCATGTTAGAAATGCTCAGGAGGATCATGCGGATGTGGCGAACGTGATGGTGGTCATGGCAGTGCATGCGGGTGAGTGTGGAGGTCAAGTGACCTTGAGAAGGTGGTGTGGACGTGTGTGTGTTCGGTGGGGAATTTGAGAGACCAATCCCCTCAATTACTTGAGGGGTTTTAGTCGTGAGGACACGGCGGAGCTTTTGAGACTGGTGGTGAGCGGTTTGGTGCAGTGTGGCGGTTGCGAGGTCGCCGGTGGTACGTCGGAGACGTGGAAGACAATGATGGTACGGGCATGAGGGCGTGCTGATGTGGGTGTTGAGTGTGTGAATCGGGTCAGAGGGAGATGAGGAGTCAAACGAAGGAGGTTGCAAATGATGAGAGCGTAGAGGCAACGTCGGCTATGATTGGCCGGCACCGGAGACAAAGGAGGCTCCGGGGAGAGGAATGACGACGCCTAAAGGGGGAGGAAGCCCCTCGCAGGTATGGTGAGGTGCAGACGATGGAGAGGAAGAAGAACCTGCTACCTATAGTACGTGGCAGCAAGCGAGGAGGCCAGAGTTGGGGGGTCAATGGAGACGAGTTTGGAGCAGGCCAGAGGTAGAAGAAGAAGGGCTATTCTGGGCCTAAAACTCATTAAGGATCGAGGCCTTGCGAGGGGGGACGTTTTAAAGGTTTAAAGTAGGCTTCTACGATTGGAAACAAGCTTGAGAAGCTTGGATTTCCAGGGAAAGAGATCCCTAAAATCTGAGAGTTCTCACAAGCTTCACAAAGAGAATTGGAGTCGAAGACGTGGTTCAGACGATTGGGGTTTCCTTAAGATCATCCTTTCCAATTTTGAAAGGGATTGACCGAGAAATCAGGGAGAAAGCTCAAATTGAAGGTCGGTGTTGATAGGTTCACACTGTTAATGGCGACAGAGACCTTTTTGAAGAAAATGATGATAAGTTAGGGGGCTAAATGCAAATATTTCGAAAGCTAGGGGCTTAAGTGTGAAAAATAGAGTTTAAATGGACTAAAATGCAAACTAAGTCAAGATGAACTCTAATTGGGCCCAAATTTTGGTACAAACCTAATTTGAATCTAATGAATCTGATGGTGAAGTTGAATTTGATTTTTTACCAAGTTTGCCTAGGAAATTTATGCAAAAACCCAAATTAGGGCAGAACTGTGTTTGTGACTCTATTTGAGGTCAAAATGGGTTCCAAAGGTCAAATCAAAGATACCAAGCCTCATGGAATATTTTTTTATGAATTTTAGAAGGCTTAAATGAATTTTATCCTGATCAAAAGCTCTGTAATTTAAGTGGGTCTGAAATTCAGGTCATGGATGCTATATTGGTTCTCGAAATGCGTGAAATCCCATTTCTGTCTGTGTAGACCCACTTGTTAGTCTTTAATGCTCAATTGACCTTCATTTTACCCTTAAAAAGCCCCTTGGTTATTCTATGTTTATGATACATTGTTAAAATTACTGACATAACCCTAGTTTCATGTTCTCTTCTCGAAATAGCCTGAAGTGGAGTTATAACCCTCAGATGGTTATGTAGGAGCATTTATCTTTTAAACTTGACTAAAAGTGGCCAGTTAGGGCCAATGATGGTGTTCCGATCATACCCCCATGCCTAGCTTTTGCTAGTCCCTTAGTAAACATCCTATGGATCAAATCAAGTCTCTAAGTTGGATGTAACCATCAGGGTGCCTTACTAAGCTGCATCTCTATAAATCAGATCAGAATACCAACAATAAGCCTAGAGGTACTCAAGTATCAACCAAGATCCAGATCTAACTAGCTTCAACCTGAGTCTGCCGCGAAGGTTTCTAAGGCCCGCAAAAACTACCTAGACGTTCGTTGATCCCAGTGGTTAAAGTACTCATGCGTAGACATAACATGTCCAGGTTCAATTTGCCTGTGCATTTTTGTAAGAAAGAGATAGAGAAGGATGTTGGAACCTAGTTTCATCTCTCTTCTGTGTTTTGGTGTTAACAAAACCATTTTAAAATCTAATGTATTTATGAAGTATTACAGGTCAAAAGAATCTGTGGATGCAAGCAACAAGATAGCATATGAAGGAAGAAGACTAGAAGCCTATAGTTTTGTTGTATTCATTGTATTTTAGAATCTTTGTATGTCTCCTAACAAGTAAAACATAATCTAACAGCTAAAATCAAAGTAGAGATAATTAGGGTTCAGAATATCGTTCATTCATTCGTTTCAAAACTCAAATTCAATTCTTTCAAAATAAAGTCATATAGAGTAGATAGGATAACTCTAAAAATTGACTTATACTTGTAATATTTGGTACTTGTAGCAAGTATCAGTACTAGTCATAAGTACCGATACATGCTAGGCACAGGTTTAGGCCTAAGTCCCAAACTGTGAACAACAAGTACCAATACTCATCGTGAGTACCGATACCAAGTGGTCACAATTTGTGCACTTGATTTTTCCTGGACCTTACAAGTACTGGTACTAATCACTAGTACTGGTACATGTAGGTCACAGGACCCAAATCTGTGAGTCACAAGTACCGGTACTCATCATTAGTACCGGTACCTAGTGACTTAGTTGGGCTGACCATAGGCAGTTAGTACCGATACCAAAAGTTTAGTACCGGTACCAACTAACCATTGTGACCAATCTGAACGGCTATTTTGCAATTAACCTACCTCTAATCTTCCCAAATTGCCCCTAACGGCTAGTAATCGTAGGAAAGGTGTTTAGTGGCTTATATAAGCACCTTGTGTGTGTCATTTGCACACAACAACAAGAAAATATTGTCTCCTTGCTCCTAATTCCAGATTTCACATTTCTAGCTACAAGATTTATTGTTTTGTTGCATCCTTCAAGGTGACACTCTCTCAACAAACATCTTTCAGGCAATCTCGTGCTTTATTGTATTGTCTATTATTTTAGTATGATTTCATTAGATTAGATATTATCATCTATTAAGATATCCACTGGTTTGGAGACTTAGGAATTTGTTGTAAGCTTTTATTTGCATCTTGCTTACACCTGTATCTTTATTTCTTTTTGATATCTTGTAATTGGGTTGAGGTAATGTTGAACGTATATGAATCGCTACGCTAATGTGTTTGGTTTTGAAAAACCTGTCGTTGTAGTTCGAAAGTGAAGAACTCGTATTCAACAAATAAAATTTATACCGAAATTGAAATTCCAGGTCGAACACAGGGAGGCGGACGTTTGATTTAAAAACTACGTGTTTCTTTTTATTTGTCATGGAATAATTCAATTTAAAACTATCTAATTATTTACAATAAATAGAAGAGAGAGAGAGAGTAAGAGAGAAAGAGAATATTACACAGAGAAATCAAAATGAGATGTAGAATAAACAAGGAATTTATCATTAAGGAGATTGTTCATTTCACTCTTACAACTACAAAGCGTAAAACAATTACTCTAGAAAGCGATAAATTTACTCTAGAAAGCATTAAAAGAATGGAGGGAGAAATATCCTCCTCGACGATTGCTTGGAGGACGAGCAAAACTACACTAGAAAGCAGTAAATCTATACTAGAAAGCAGTAAAAAGAATACGGAGAGAGAAATCCTCCTCGACGGCTGCTTGGAGGACGAGCTGGACGGGACGACGCCTGGACGAAGGGTAATGAAGCAGGACGAAAGAGGACGAAGCAGAAGAATGGGAACGAAGCAGCATGCTGTCGTCGTCGCGGGATCCACTTCCGAAGGGGAACGAAAATTTGGACTTTATCTCGTGAGAAGCATACTGGGTGTGGGATAAGCTTCTCTTGAGCTTTGGAGGGGTAGAGAGGAGAAGGAAGGGATGAGAATTTCGTATGGAGGGGGTCTCCTTTTATAGTTGCAAGGAGTGGGGGCAAAATGGACAATACAACTTCAAAATAATAAATGAGGGGCTTTAGTGACAGATAAATCTGTCACTAAAGCCCCCAACGTGGACGTAGCTTCCGCGCCCACGCGCGCCGCTTCAGCTGTCCGCACGCTCAACGCCATCGCACGTTCATTGATTCTCAGCCGTCCGATCGCGAGATTGGATGGCTTAAGACGCATCTCCGCCCACTACACTGCGCGCCCATTCGCGTGCGATCGTGCGTCCATGCTGCGCGTTAATAGCACTTCGGCGCTATCGGGCGCGCGCAGCTGTTGGATCTCCATCTGACGCTCCACGCGCCTCAATTGCCCGCGCCTTCCAGCCCCTCGCTGCGGCTCGAACTCGCGCCCGCCACTCGCGAAAGCACGCTCGACCGCTACACTATGGGGCACGGATGGTCGAGCGGATGCTTTTCGGCGCGGCCGACCACAACCGTTGGATCAAGATCCAACGGGGGAGAGCGGGCGGGTGCGGGGCCTTCGTAGAATGCGTGCGGCCGTTTGGGCGGTCGAGATGGCACCACGTGGCGCCATCTTGGCCATCCATCTTCTGGAAGTTGTAGATGGTGCCACGGATGTCGGATTGACTCGATTTTTACGTCATTAGGCTGCAATCGTCGATCCGAATTCATCCATGTAGTCGGATTTGTCATCTGAAGTGCAGATTTTCACCATCCTGGCCCTTGATCTTCTAGGGTTCCCCGGTCACTATCTGATGCTACAGATGCCTGATTAGGGCGATCTTGGAGTCGTTGAACTCCAATCGTCGCCCTGATCACATCCATACGGTTGGATCTTTGATCTGAGGTTTTGATAAAATATTTACCCTGTCTAAGCACATAAAAGGAGACAATTAACCTCCATTTTATTCAAACTACTCTAAATACAAGATGATGCATGTTATGCAATATTTATATCATGAAATGCAATCCTATGCTTAAGAACATGCATAAATAGACATTTTAAGTAGTGTAAATGTGTTTACATCAGGTAACCTATTAATTACCTCAGGTATTAGTAAATTGATTCCCTTCGGGTTGAGGGAATCGGGTTAAAAATCCTAAGTCAGGAGACTTAAGTAGTGGAGTACCCAAATGAGGGGAACCACTAAATATTTTGTGTCTTTGTAGTTTGTTATTCCTATAAATTTTTATCTACCACACTATTCATCCCCCCTTCTAGTGTGCTTGTGCTTTACAAATCCTACAGGTGGTATCAGAGTGGGTTGCAAATAGAAGAAGTAATCTTTCTCTCTCGCAATGGCATCATCAGTCAAGTGCACTGAGGAACAGTCATCCACACGTCCTCCCTAATTTGATGGGATGAACTATGGATACTAGAAGAGGAGGATGCAAATCTTACTTAAGGCCATGGATGAGGACTCATGGACTCTCATTCAAGAGAAGTACATGGATCCAGAGCCACAGGAAGGTGTTGTTTGGACCACGAACTAAAAGAAAAAGATCGTGGGAAATGCAAAAGCAATGAACGCACTCTATTATGAGTTATCAAGGAACTAATTTAACTATATCTTTGCATGCGAATCCTCATACGAGATATGGAACACGCTGCAAGTCACCTATGAAGGTACAAGGTAAAAGAAACACATATTTCTATTCTAACAGAAAGCTATGAGTGTTTCAGGATACAAAAAGGTGAAACAATCAAAGAGATGTACACAAGATTTAGAGAGATCGTGAATCCAATGAAGAACCTTGGAGTCAAGCTGAAGGACGAGCAGCTTGTAAGGAAGATCTTGAGATCCCTTACAAGCAATTGGTCTCCAAAGTCCATAGTCATCCAAGAGGCGAAAGACCTTTCTACTCTCTCTTTGGATGATTTAATTGGAAGCCTCATGACGTATGAAGTCCAACTATAAAATATGAAGAAGAACAAAGAAAAATCTGTAAGCAAGAAGAAGGAGCTTGCTTTCAAAGATCTAAAGGAGGAGTCAGACTTCGACGATTCCAACTCCGACGAAGAGTAGGAGCTTGCTCTTCTAACGAGAAGATTCAGAAGATTCATCCGAAAACAAGGTAAGAAAGTCAATAAATTTACAAATGACATTATTTGTTTTGAGTGCAAGAAGGGGCACGTACGAAAAGATTATCCAATGATCAAGAAGAAGAAGGAAGACAAGAAGAAGGACAAACAACTTGATCGAAAGAAGAAGATTTCAATAAAGGCATACAAGGCGACTTGGGATGATAGTGATTCCAGCACGGAATTATCTTCTGAAGAATCTGAAGAAACGGAAGTTGCACATCTTTGCTTAATGGCGAACAAGGACAGCTCAGAAAATGAGGTAGATTCTGAAGTCACTTTTAATGAGTTATTACAAACATATGAAGATTTCTATCACAAAGCTAAGTTGATTAAAAAAGAAAATAAGGTCTTGCATGATAGTTATAAAACTCTAGAAATACAAAAATCTTGTTTAGAAATAGAATTAGAAATGTCAAAAGAAACTAATAATTAATTGCATGCAAAAATAGCAGAATTAGAAAATATTTACGAACACTTTGATGGCACTTTAAAAAATATAAAAACAACAACTAGGCTGAATACAAAATTTTGTAATAATTTAAAAGCTAAGTTCAATAATAAAAAGAACACACAAAATAAATCACATGCACCTAGACATGCATGGATTTATCCAAAGGTCAAGAATCCTAAGAATTATAGATCTAACACTAAGGTGATCTATAAACCTAAGGATTTGAAGGGTGCTAACCATCAAGGACCCAAAAGAAAATGGGTACCTAAAATAGATTTAATAAACGGTTTTGCAGGTCAAGAAGGACAAATGGATCCTAGATAATGGGTGTTCTAAGCACATGACGGGACACTCCGACCTCTTTATCAAGTGGACCAGAATCAAAGATGGAGGACACGTCAAGTTGGTGAAGGTACAATAGGTAATTCTTCTAAGCATGTACGTAATGTTCTTTTAGTAGAAAACTTAAAACATAACCTACTTAGTGTGAGTCAAATATGTGATAATGGATGTGATGTTTTGTTTACTAAAGTTTGATTTAAAATATTAAAAGAAGGAAAAAATACGGTTGATTCAACTCTTTGTTCTTTAGCACGGATTTAGAATTGGAGTTGTTGATTCAACTCTTTTTGTAAAAGAAGGAAATGACATCCTACTGGTTCAAATATATGTTGACAATATTATATTTGGATCAACTAAGGAGTCCCTATGTCAACATTACTATGAGACTATGAAGACTAAGTTTGAAATGAGTATGATGGGTGAACTCAGATTGTTTTTAGGACTCCAAATTCAACAATTAGACACAGGAATTTACATTAGTCAAACAAAATATGTTCTTGAAATTCTTAAGAAATTTGACTTTGAAAATATAAATGGCAAAGAGACTCCGATTTCTCTATCTACTTCTTTTGGTGAATATTTATCCGATAAGAGGGTAGATGAAAAGAAATACCAGGGCATGATAGGTTCACTACTATATCTTACAGCTTCTAGGCCTGATATTCTTTTTGTTACATGTTTATGTGCGAGATTCCAATCCAACCCCAAGGAGTCTCATTTTAATGCAGTAAAAAGAATATTTAGATACCTAAACAGCATAAAAGATCTTATTCTTTTCTATCCTAAAGCACAAACCTTAGATTTATTATCCTCTAGTGATGCAGACTATGCAAGGAGTCGAACAGATCGAAAGAGCACTAGTAGTGATCACATGTGTTTCGCGTGTTTGAAATCGGGGTTACGGGTAACCCGTTGTCCTAGTTGCAAAACATGTGGTCAAATAAAATTTATACCGAAACTCGAAAAGTGACTCCCGAGTCAAACATGGGGAGGCGAACATTTGGTTTTATGAAATCCGTGCTTCACTTTTATTTCTTTTTGGTCGTTTTTGTCTTTTCTAATTTTTTTGTATTTTTATCAAGCAAGAGATTAGGTCGATGAAAACATTATCTACTTGTAAAAATGTAAGAGAAAGAGGGAGAAAGAGAGAGAGAGAGAAACAATCATCTATTTATCTCATGAATGTTTTCTACAATTATGAAAGTAGGAAAACTACACTACGAAAGCGAAAAAGATAGAAAGAGGTGAGAGAAATCCCTCTCGACGGCTGCTCGGATGATGACTCGCTCTGACATCGCCCGGAGGAAGGTGGTAAGGAGTGGGATGAAGGAGGACAGAGCCGGAGGATGAAGGATGGGGCAGGACGGTGTCGCGGCGAGGATCTTCTTCCCAAAGGGCAGTGAGAGGATGGCCACGGGATGCTCCACGAATGGGGATGAGGGGAGGGAAAATTATTTGATTTTACTCTAGAGGAGCATCCCGGGCTTGGGACAAGCTCTCTCTAGAGCCTTGGAGGTGGTGAGAGGAACAAAGGAAGAGATGAAGAAAAATGGGAGGGGTAGGGGTCCTTTATAGTGGAGGAAAGAATCAAATCGTATATAGGACATTTAGCGACGGTCATAAATGACGCTGAAGATCTGCCACAAACGTCGTTGAGGACAGCCCATGCACCCACCCGCCGTTGCACTGGCAACTTTTTCGCACGCCCATGTCACGTGCACACATGCAATACGCGTTGCTGCCTCCGCATGCACGCTCCGCTGCTGCATGTGCCGCTGCGCTTACACTACGTGCCTCCACACGCATGCACACCCGCGCTGCTGTGCACGTGCGGTGGCACATGCGTGTGCATGGGCGGCCTAGGTTCGCCATGTGGCACAATCTGGGTTGTCCATCTTCTTTCCTTTGTAAGGGATTCTATAGAGGTCAGATTGAGTCAAATTTTGCACCTTTGGGCTGCAATCGTCAATCTAAATCCATCTGTGCGGTCAGATTTGTCATTTGATGCTCTAGATTGTGTCACCTAGTCCCTCGACCACTGATTTTCCTTGGATTGCATATGGTGCTATGGGACTTCGATCGAGGCGATTTCCGAGGTGTTGGACTCCGATCATCGTCTTGATCAGATCCGTACAGTCAGATCGTCAATCCGAGGCTCCAAAATAAATATCCTTCTCTCCTAACCATAAAAAACACGCAATTAACCTAAATTATATACAACTACTCTTAATGCACAATGATGCATGCTATGCAATATTTATAACATGAAATGCAAATCTAAGCCTAGGAACATGCATGAATAGGCATTTTAACCTAAATAGATGTGTCTACATCATACTCCCATGCCTATCTTTTACTAGTCCCTAGCAAAATTAAGCCACATGCTATGTATAAAATCAAAATTAGTATTAGATCGCTTAGGCCTAAGTTGTTTATTAACAATATAAAATTTCAACTAAAGTCCTAAATAACGAAAACTCAATAGTACTCGAGTGCCTACCAGAATGCAGAATGCCCAAGTCCTCGCCTTTATTTGAAAAGGGAAGATACATTTTTCTTATTTTTCTTCTTTTCTAATTTTTTTGTACTTTTGGAGTTTACGAGTTTCGGGATAACTTTTTACGACTACCTGACTCGCCCAAGACTCGAAATGGACTCTAAGTGCTAAACATCTTGTGAAAATATTGAAAGACTCACTAGGCGACCGTTAAAACAGACTTCGAGTTTCTACGACCCTAGGTGACCTTGCCTAAAGGTTTATCTTTTTGACTAGTAGCTTTCTCCCTACTTCTTTTATTTATGGGGTCAACACAAGGGCAAACCCAGTGTATATCTCCCCGATTTATTCTACTTCCTTGCTTCTTCCCTAAGTATTTTGGGAATTATTGTGCATTTTTTTGTGAGCTAGGTTCTGGACAACCAACCAATGGGCTGTTACCCATGGCTACTTGCCACCCATACTCGTGTGGTGAAGAGTGATTTTGTTTGTTTTTTCTCCTTTTTCTATTTTTTTTCTTTTTCTTTTTGTTTATTTTTTTTCTTTAAGTATGTGACTTCCCTGATCTAAGATTTACCTAAAGGTAGTACAATGAAAATGATCTTGTGACTGGGCTCTGGACAACTGACCGATGAGCTGTTACCACCGACAACTTGCCATCCATACCACCCTAGATAGTTCATTAGCTACCCAATTTCCAAAAAAACCACCGAAAAGTGAGTCAATGCAAAAAAAAAGTGTGTAGATGCTTAGGCTTAAAGTCCCTCGAAATCAGAGGGCGGGTTGATAAGTTGCATACTTATCATCCCAATTTATTAGCCAAATTAAAAATGAATTTGAATTGGCGAGGACTCGAGACTAAGTCCACATTCGAGTGCACACCTGGGCTAATTAAGCCCGAAGACTTGAAGAGTTTAAGTGTTTAGGTCCTCTCCTATCATTTCCTAAAGTTAATAACTTCCAAATGCCTAAGTTCTCTTTTCCTAATTCTTCTTTTTTTTATGTTTTTGAATTTTCAATTTTTTTTTAAGAAACTAAAAGAAATTCTATGGAGTTAACAAAATGATTTCAGGATTAAGTATCCACCCCCCATGCCTAAATGATGCAATGTCCTCATTGTAAAAATAAAGACATGAAAAGGGTGGAGTAAACAGAATATCACCTGAGTGTCATGAAAATCCGGTCAGCTCCACAGAGAGAAGAGTGTATACACACGCGCTAAGTTTAATGCCTTCAGCTAGGCATAACATACATACAAAGAAGAAACTGAGAATTCACAAGTGCAGGTCAGAATCAAAATAAAAATATTGATTCTCAGACCTACCAACAGAAGATGTCCACAGATGTGGACCAGATTATGATGCAGACCCATGCCCCAGGGTCGAGTGGTTCTCAAGTTCTGGATGAAAATCACCCAGAACCGAAGGTTGTTGTGTTTGAGGGGCCGAGCCTACAGTTTAGTGGTGTGCAACCCAAGACCAAAGTGTCAGACAATGGGTAAAGATGGTTCAATAGGTGCGGTTGTCCACTTAACATCTAGCTTAGAAAAATAATCAGTTATTTCAAGCTTGGGTTGCACGTAAAAGATATCGTAAGGGTCCTAGTAGAAAGTAGATGGTTTTAGGTCAATAGGTACCCCTAGATCCAAAATCAAAGTTCCCTCAGAATTAGCCTCCCAAATTTTTATTTCCAACTTCCTATCCTCTGAAATCAATGTTTCCGGGACCTCCAAATAGTTGTACACCCCATCTAAAGTACCCAAGTCCAACAATTGTGGCTGAATCAGGATTGACTTGGGTTTGGTGATCTCAAAAATATCATCATTCAATTCTTTAAGGTGTTTTTGAGGAATGGGGCTACTGATTAAATCATCAGGATTCGAATTGTCCAAGTTAGCCCCAACATGATCATAATCTTCAATGATCGGGCTATTAAATAGTTCGTCATACTCCTCGAGCCTGATTGTCTCACTAGAATCCTCTTCCTTGAGTTCAAACGAGACTTCACCAAAAGATTCTTCATCCTCAGAATCAAAGAATTCCTGTTCCTCATTTATATATGTCTTAAAATCGATTGACAGGGTGGGTTTGGGTTCATTCTAGGGGAGTCAAGATATTAAGGTTCTCAGGTTCCTCCCTGATAGTAGGTCGTCTTAGGTTGTTCAAAGAATGGTGGTGACTTATATTCAGTGGAATACTGGGGAGGGTAGGTGTTATAATCATTATCTCCTTCCTGATTGTAGATCGGGTTGGTTTGGTCATCAAAGGATGAAGATCTATAATCGTTGTAGCCCTGGGAAGGATAGTAATCATAGTCTTGTTATCTAGGGTTCGGCCCTGGACACTGAGGTCCAGATTTGTATCCCCAATCAAAGTTATCCCGGCTAGTGGATGGGTAATCATAAGTCGAGTCGGGATAGTAATCTTCTTGAGGATATGTGTTGGTAGGAGGGTAGGATTGAAAATGTGTGAAAGATGTGGAAGGATACATTGTGGAGTAGGAGGGAAAATAGAATACAGAAAGGTGCCCTGCAGTACAATCAACCAAACCTGTCCTTATGTGGGTAGCCTAAAGACCTACAGACTCCCAGGACTCATCTTGAGATTATAAATGATCTAGTCTACTTTTATCCGGTCAATCCAACCAGTTAGGAGGGACTGGGGAGAAGGTTCTTCCTTTGGCTTGCGCCTCTGGTTCCTAGTGTACACCCCAGCCGCAGTCGTTTGACACTACTCCCCTAGCAAGACATCAGATGAACTAGTAGAAGCAGATTAATCGAGAAAAAATCTCAGTCTGAACCCCAAAGAGCAAATCAATCCTTAAGGCCAACGTCTACTTAATTTTAATTAGGCTTGAGATGATTGTGCTCTTGGAATGTGATGGGCCCTTTAGATGGGTTGTGCCCTTAATGATTAGTTAAAATGTGTGTGCATGCACAACCAGGGTTTTCAAACAAGGTTATTTGATGATGTGTCTTTTAGGGTTCAACCTTGTTTAGTAGCTTTTAGAGTTTAATCTTAGGTATATTCAATCAAGTTTAGGAAAACACTCCAAATTTTGCAAGCACTAGTGATGATATATTCCTTTAGAAATCAGAGAAACAATGTGGAGTGCCTGGTTCAGCCCTAAGAATCAACTGAAAGTGGCAAGCTACTTGATGAATCGCTTTTATTTTGAGTGGTGTGGCGCAAACAGTTCAAGCAATTGGCCTATTGCACCACTTAGTTAAGGCACACAGAAATGTTTGACCTATTCAGATTTCTACTCACTTATTTGAGTGTTGAGTTAAGTGTTCCGGGTCCACAGGTCAGATCCCGGTTAAGTGGTAGAATCGATGTGATTGTGCACCTTAGGGTGAGAGGTTGTGGGTGTTAAGTGTATAGCTTTCAGAAAATCCCAGAAGAGAAGAGTATTTTTTTTCTTTTATATATGAGAGGGTGAGATAAGTGGAGGTGGCAAACAAACAACCAAATCTATCCTAGGGTTTATAAAAAGCACCTAAGTTGATTTGGGTTTGAGTTATTAGTGTGGTGAAATGAACTAGTGGGTGGGGGTGGTGGGGATAAACTTACAAAACCTTCACCCGCACTTTTCTCCAATCTACTACATTGGCCCGCCTCGGATGAGTACCAGTAATCACAGTAAGATCAAAGAAAAAATGAGATAAAAGTTAGGTAAGGCGGAAAAACACTGAAAAAAAAACCAAAGAACGTTGCCTCCCGGGCAACAGTGCCAAAATGGTCACACGTGTTTCACGTGTTTGAAATAGGGGTTATGAGTAACCCGTCGTCGTAGTTGCAAAATGCATGGTCAAATAAAATTTATACTGAAACTAGAAAAGCGAGTCCCAGGTCAAACACGGGGAGGTGAATGTTTGGTTTTATGAAATCCGTGCTTCACTTTTATTTCTTTTTGGTCATTTTTGTCTTTTATATTTTTCTTGTATTTTTATCAAGCAAGAGATTAGGTCGATGAAAACTTTATCTACTTGCAAAAATGTAAGAGAGAGAGGGAGAAAGAGAGAGAGAGAAACAATCATCTATTTATCTCATGAATGTTTTCTACAATTATGAAAGCAAGAAAACTACACTACAAAAGCAAAAAAGATAGAAAGAGGTGAGAGAAATCCCCCTCGACAGTTGCTTGGAGGATGACTCACTCTGACATCGCCCGGAGGAAGGTGGTGAGGAGTGGGACGAAAGAGGACGGAGCTGCAGAACGGAGGATGGGGCAGGACGGCGTTGCGGCGAGGATCTTTTTCCTGAAGGGCGATGAGAGGACAGCCACAGGATGCTCCACGAATGGGGATGAGGGGAGGGAAAACTATTTGATTTTACTCTAGAGGAGCATCCCAAGCTTGGGACAAGCTCTCTCTAGAGCCTTGGAGGTGGTGAGAGGAAGAAAGGAAGATATGAAGAAAACTGGGAGGGGTAGGGGTCCTTATATAGTAGAGGAAAGAATCAAATTCGTATACAGGACATTTAGTGATGATCATAAACGTCACTGAAGATCCGCCACAAATGTCGCTGAAGATAGCCCATGTGCCTACCCACCGCTACACTAGCACGCACTCCGAGAGCCCGTGTCGCCCGCGCACGAGCGATACACGCCGATGCCTCCGTGAGCGCACTATGCTTGCACGTGCGTGCCTCCACATGTGTGTGCGCACCCGCACTGCTATGCGCGTGCGGTGGTGCGTGTGTGCACATGGGTGGCCTGGGTTGCTCCACATGGCACAATCTGGGCCATCCATCTTCTTTCCTTTGTAGGGGATGCTACAGAGATTGGATTGAGTTGATTTTCATGCCGTTGGGTTGCGATTGTCGATTTGAATTCATCCGTGTGGTCAGATTTGTCGTTTGTTGCTTCGAATTGTGTCACCTGGTCCCTCGACCGTTGATCTTCCTTGGATTGCATATGGTGCTACGGGACTCCAATCAAGGCGATTTCAAAGGCGTTGGACTTCGATCGTCGTCTTAATCAGATCCGTATGGTCAGATCATCAATCCAAGGATCTGAAATAAATATCCTTCTCTCCTGACCACAAAAAGGACACAATTAACCTAAATTATATACTACTACTCTAAATACAGAATGATGAATGCTATGCAATATTTATAACATGAAATGCAAATCTAAGCCTTGAAACATGCATGAATAGGTATTTTAACCTAAATAGATGTGTCTACATCAAGTGACACATGTCATTTTATTGGAGAATCTCTAGTCTCATGGTTCTTTAAGAAACTGACTTGTGTTTCACTTTCTACGACTGAAGCAGAGTATATTGCTGCTTCACTTGCTTGCTCTCAGGTTATTTAGATGAAACAAACTTTGTCCGACTTTGGATTGATTTTTGCACAAATCAAAATTTTATGTGATAATATAAGTACAATAAATTTATCCAAAAATCCAGTACATCATTCACGTACCAAGCACATAGAATTTAGACATCATTTCCTTAGAGATAATGTGCTTCAAGGTTCAATTCAATTAGAATTCATTGACACACAAAACCAATTGGCAGACATCTTTACAAAACCTCTTATAGAAGAGAGATTCTGCTTTATAAGAAGAAAATTAGACCTTTGTACAATAAAAGAGATTCAAAACTAATAATTTGATTGATATGTAATTTGTTTGTATTTATAAAAATCCTTGAGGGTCTCACTGAAATTTACCCATGCTTGCTAAAAAAAAGGGCGAACTGTAATATTTCCATATGTCTAGAAATATCAGGGTATTGTTAGCAATATGGTTGCTTAAATTAGGTTGTTGACTACATTATTTTTTCAACACCTAAGTTGTCAATTTCATTTCTCTCAACCACTTAAGTGATCATGTGACTAACACATGACCCATTGCATATAAAAGAGGCCAAGTGCAAACACTTGCCTCATTTTGTCACTTGCAAACCCTAGTTCTCTTCACAAGAGCCTCTCCAAGCCCTAGCCAAGAAGAGAAAGATCATATCCAAGCCTCAACTCTAGGTACACTCTTATCTTCTTGTCATTTCATGCTTCTTTGAGTCATCTTGTATCATGTTTTCTTTCCCTCAAAACCATTCCTTCTGCTGCACTCCATTCATGTCGAGTACCAGATGGTACCGGTACTAGCTAGGCACAGTAGTGCCTGCTTTAGTGAGCAGGTACTGATACTGAATATGAATACCGATACTAGCTTGAATTTCTAGTTGGAACATAAACCAACCAATACCGGTACCAATCACTAGTATCGGTACATGCAGGCTTAAATGTGTTTTTTTTTGTACAAACACATGAAAGGAAGTTTTCTATATTTCTAATTGTATTCCTATTCCTTGTTATTGCATGTTTTCAGATGGCACCTAAATCTAAAAGTAAAGGAAAAAAGCACCTCAAGATGCTATTCACAAGTTTTGCATCAATGAGTATGTTAGGTCGAAGTTTGATTGGTATAAAGGCTTAAAACTTCATCATTGTAGGGCAATTGAGTGGAAAGATTTCTCTCTTCAACTCTTTAATTTTACCACTCATCTTTTCTAACAAAAACTCATGCATTTCTTTGATGAATCATTTTTGTCGATGTTCCTAGAGTATATCCTGATGTCAATTGTCTTTTCTTTGCTAATCTCTAAGAACAAGAAAACAGAGGTCACATTGTCTTAACAACAAATGTTTTTGGTCAGAAAATCTCCATCACACCTAAATTCTTGTCAACCATTACTGAGTGTCCTAATGAAGGTCATGCATTTAACACACTTAAGGAGCAATTTCCTACTCATAAAATCCATGAAACTCTCTTGCTCCCTAACTACCAGGGCAAAGCATTGGTTGCCCCAAACATGACTCTATTTGCTCACGTCCTTTTTCGTATCTTAGCATGGAACTTAAGGCCTAAAAATTCAGGATTCCACAAAATTCCTGTTGATATTTTACCCTTAATTTATGATATCATTACAAGCTTCTCGGTAAATTGGAACATAGTTTTCATTCATTTTCTTAGACCTCATTACCATGCATCAGCTTTACCATTGGATATTTTGGTTCTCACATTCTTCATAAAAATAAAATTGACCTCTCTAATTTTACTCCTCTTAGAAAAGTGGTCTATTTCAAATGGTCCACTCTCCAAAAAATGAGAGTGAAACCTGCTAGAGAGGAATCCTCTAGTGATGAAAAGAAGAAGAAGTTGATCCAAATGCTCAATCTTCTTCTCATCCACCTCATGAATCATTCTCCACTTTCGTTCCTATAACCTACCCATATCCAAAAGTTAAAACACCTTGGGTAAATCTGTCTAATGTGTCTGGAACTGATCCCAATTTGATAAATACTTTCAATTATATTGGTCAAAATTTAACCAATCTCAATTTTGCCTTCCGTCACATGGAACGCAAATTCCATGACTTTTCTCTTTCTATTGAATCCTCCCATGTCACTTCTTCCACTCAACAACCTAAACAAAGGAAGCGGACTCAACCGAAAGCATCTCAAGAATACAGTGAAAGAAGGCAAAATCACTTTCAAGATCCATCTCATTTTTCATCTTTAATGGCGGAAGAAGAACCTATTCTTCATGATGATGATGAAGAAGAAACTGAAGATGAAGTTTCATATGAAGATAGTGATGATGAAGATGAAGATGATGACGACAACGATGATGACAATGATGATGATGATGGTGGACATGTACAAAAGCTTATCAAAAAACATCCTAGAAATTAGTTTAGTTTTCATTTTGTTGCTTGTTAAACTTCTATGGCTTTTAAGATTTCATATGTATATCTTTGCTAAAATTGTCTCAAGCTTTATCTTTATAAACTTGATCATGTTTAGTTTTTATGAAGGTTGAATAGAGCTGGTTATTCATGTATCATGCTTTGATTGCTCATATGAAATATATCATATTTTACTTTTAAAAATGTATTATTTGCTCTTTTTTTTGCTTGCTTGACAAAAGGGGGGAGAAATGATTGGATACTTCATATTTAAATTAGGGAGAGCTTAGTTTGAGGGGGAGTGATGTAAACACATTTATTTAAGGTAAAATGCCTATTCATGCATGCTCCTAGGCTTAGATTTGCATTTCATGTTATAAATATTGCATAGCATACATCATTCTGCATTTAAAGTAGTTATATATAATTTAGGTTAATTGCATCCTTTTTGTGGTCAAGAGAGAAGGATATTTATTTCAGAGCCTCAAATTGACGATCCGACCATACAAATCTAATCGAGACAATGATCGGAGTCCAACGCCTTTGAAATCGCCTCAATCGGAGTCTCGTAGCACCATACGCAGTCCGAGGAAAATCAATGGCTAAGGGACTAGGTGACATAATTCAGAGCTTTAAATGACAAATCCAACCACGTGGATGGATTTGAGTAGACAATCGCAGCCTAACGGCACGAAAATCGACTCAATTCGACCTCTATAGCAGCCCCTACAACAAAAAGAAGATGGACGGCCCAGATTGCGCCACATGGCGCAACCCAGGTTGCCCAGCACATGCACGCACCGCAGCACGCATGCAACAACGCGGGTGTGCTTGCATAGGTGCACATGTGCACAACGCAACACCAGCGCGTGAGCGTGCACGAGCGCGGCAAAGAGAGACGAGGACAGCGTGCGCCAGCGACGCATGAGATGGACCTACAGCGATGCTTACAGCCATCGCTAATTCTTCACGTGCCAGCAAAGCCAGCTATGGGCATGAGCGGGCATGAGCTGCCTACAACGACGCTTCCAGCAACGGCCTAGATGTCACTAATGGTCGCATACCTATTTTTGCCTCTTCTCCACTATAAAAGGACCTACACCCCTTTCCTTCCAAGCCATCTCTACCTACTCTACTCCCACCTACTTCCAAGCTCTAGCAAGCCTACCAACGCTCCATTAGAGCTTGCTCTCAAGCTCCCAAGGCGCCTATTAGTGTAGCGAACCTCTGCCTCACCAAATATTCGTCCATCTTCCCATCCCCATTCATAGGTCGCCTTGGAGCTGTCCTCCCACCTCCATTCCAGTAGCAGATCATCTTCGCCTTCTCACCTCCATTCGAGAGCTACGCTAAAGCTTTCTCTACCCGATGTCCTCCTGCATCTCACCTCCTTCGTCCCGCTCCTCACCTCCTTCATTCGAGCTTCCACCAGGCACCGTCGTCTCACCGAATAGTCGATTCGGGAGATTTCTTCTCACCTCCCTCTCTTTTTATGCTTTCATAGTTTATTGTAATCGACATTGGAGTGATATATACATCATATTTGTTTCATCTCTATCGTGTGATTCATTCTGCTTGTCTTCTACTTTCAAAAATACAAAAAAAAATAACAAAACCCTAAAATACCAAAAAGAAACAAATCGAAGCGCAGTTTTCAGTTAAAGTAAATGTCGCCTCCTTGTGTTCGACCCAGGACTCCCTTAGAGTTTCGATATAAATTTTATCTGATCTACGTGTTTTGCAACTACAACTATGGGTTACTTGTAATCTCGATTTCTAGCATGTGAAACACATGCGACCAGGGAGGTTTTTCACTCCTTGTGGAGTTTTTTATTCTTCTCTTATTAAGTCTCTATTTATTTTTAAATATGAGTATCTTGTTTGCTTTTTCAACACCAAAAAGGAGATTGTTGGAACCTAGTTCCATCTCTCTTCAGTGTTTTGGTGTTAACAAAATCATTTTAAAATCTAATGTGTTTATGAAGTATTATAGGTCAAAAGAATCTGTGGATGCAAGCAATAAGATAGCATATGAAGGAAGAAGACTAGAAGACTATAGTTTTGTTGTATTCATTATATTTTAGAATCTTTGTATGTCTCCTAACAAGTAAAACATAATCTAAGAGTTAAAATCAAAGTAGAGATAATTAGGGTTCAGAATATCATTCATTCATTCATTTCAAAACTCAAATTCGATTCTTTCAAAATAAATTCATATAGAGTAGATGGGATAACTCTAAAAATTGACTTACACTTATAATATTTGGTACTTGTAGCAAGTATCAGTACTGGTCATAAGTACGGGTACATGCTAGGCACAAGTTTGGGCCTAAGCCCCAAACTATGAACAACAAGTACCGACACCAAGTGGTCACAGTTTATGCACTTGGTTTTTCCTGAAACTTACAAGTACCGGTACTAATCACTAGTACCGGTACATGTAGGTCACATGACCCAAATCTGTAAGTCATAAGTACCGGTACTCATCATTAGTACCGGTACCTAGTGACTTAGTTGGGCTGACTGTAGGCAATCAGTACCGATACCAAAAGTCTAGTACCAGTACCAACTAATCATTGTGACCAATCTGAACGGCTATTTTGCAATTAAACCTATCTCTAATCTTCCCAAATTGCCCCTAACTGCTAGTAATCATAGGGAAGGTGTTTAGTGGCTTATATAAGCACCTTGTGTGTGTCATTTGCACACAACAACAAGAAAATATTGTCCCCTTGATCCTAATTCCAGATTTCACATTTCTAGCTGCAAGGTCTATTGTTTTGTTGCATCCTTCAAGGCAACACTCTCTCAACAAACATCTTTCAGGCGATCTCGTGCTTTATCATATTGTCTTTCATTTTAGTCTGATTTCATTATATCAGTATATTATCATCTATTAAGATATCCACTTGTTTGGAGACTTAGGAATTTGTTATAAGCTTTTATTTGCATCTTACTTACACCTATTGGAACCATGTTCCGCATCTTATTTTGGTGTTAACAAAATTATTATAGATTAATGTTTGCAATTGAGTTCTTTTCAGATTTAGGTGAAGATCAAGGCAAACAAAAAATGATGGAGGCTTGATGAAAAGGAGAAGATCATGATAAGAAGGAGGCAAGATGACAAGGAAGAATCAAGGAGGAGAAGATCATCTTCGACCTTTAGTATTTCTAGTTTAGAGTTTATATTTATAAATTGTATATGCCTCTTAACAAAAGAATCATAACTTAGATCGTAAAATCAAATAGAGATAAATTAGGATTTATATTGTCAATATTTTCAAAGTATGTAATGGATTAAAACCTTAAAACAGGTACTTGTAAGCAAGTACCGGTAATATTCATCAGTGCTGGAATTTTCAAGGCACAGATTTGAGAATTCATCTCAAACTATGAACAACAAGTACCGGTACCAATGATGGAAACCATTTTCATGCATTTTGAAAGTCATCAGAAATCGTAGTATAGTTACACAAAAACGTTCATCAAAAATAAGTTTGTAAAAATTACGAGACTTGAGTCCCAGTCGTTCATCTCTGGGAGGCGTTTGTTTTACTTTTGAAATCAATCTTTTTGCCGCTCTACTTTGTTTAAAACTACACGTCAGTTTATGATTGTTACGTATTGAAGTACGACATGCTTAGTTGCAAGTATATCAGGAATTAAAAGCAGGCAACATTAATCACATAAAAGATATTGCAATGAGTTCATGGTGATTCTCAACACATAGACATATATATATAAAAAAGTATTTTCATTCATTCAGTGGGAGAGATGTTTGCACAGGAAATTTAGAGGAAAGCTTATACATGAATGCTTGAAAAGGAAATCTAACTATCAGAAAATGACTGCATACAAGAATCGATGGGGGGATTTTGCATGCATCATTGGGGGAGAAGAAAGACTACACTACTAAGTGATAGAGCTGACTTTTCACTTTGCATTATAGTATTTAAGTGGTGGAAAAATTGACTAATCAAAAATAATAATAACCACTCATAGAAGAGCGGGACGTGTCCACAGGGAGGCAATTATGCAATTAATTCTTAATTATTTTATATTATTTCCGATAAGTGCAAAATCCCTATTCAAATCTAACACAAAATGTGAAGGAAAGTAGATTCGCAATAACTTAAAAAGATAAGGCTATATGTGCAGTTTTCCCTCACTGAAATCTTCAACAAATTTATGATGAATTTATGCAATTTTCACGTGACATGTACTAGAGAAAATTAGTGCTCAGGTTAAGCCCAAAAATCAATCTTAAAACTAGTGAATATCAATAACATGCAATTATAATGAAATATGAGTGTTCATGGGCAATTCTGCCACAATATAATAATAATAAATAAAAATCAAATTATGTCGCAATGGCAATGAATGTAAATACTAATTGGCTTAAAAACAGAGCATTTTGGCTCTCTCCTCCTCGCGAGAGAAAGAGAGAACCGGTGGGGCTTTGGAGAGGCTAAAGAGGATGGCGAGGACGAGGGCTCTCCGATGGTGGTTGCGGCGTCGACAGAGGTGGCCAGAGGTGGCCGGCCGGTGGAGGAGAAGATGCCGGCATGAAGGTTGTGTTGAAGGTTGATGGTGCTGGCAGCAGGCGGCATTGGCACGTGCGCACTTCGGGCAAAGGCACAGGTCGGTGGGGAGCGCTGGTGCACACTTGTGCGGTGGCTGCGGGTGCTGGAAGGTGCGGGCACTGTGGTGAGGCGGGTCTAGCGCCTGCAGGTAGGAGGGGGCGATGCCTGCAGGTTGGGCGCGAAGGCAGGCGTGCGGGCGAGGTGGTCTGTAGATGCTGGAGCGTGAGTGGAAGGTAGATGGGCGCGTGGTGGTGTTGCTGCAGTGCGATGCAGGAGCAGGAATGAGGCTTGGCTGGAGATTGAGGGTGCTTGCGCGCGCGCCTGCAGGTGGCACTACTGTCTGGTGGTGTGGGCGGTGCGCGCTCGCGGGCGCAGGGGCATGGCTGCAGGCGCTTGCAGAGGGATGGGCGCGCGGGTGTGCGCCTGCAGCTGGCTGGAGAGGCTGGAGGAAGGCGCGCACCTGATGAGAGAGAGGGCACACTTGATGCTGAAGATGAGGTTTTTCCCCGCAAGGGGGACGATGGACCATAGTGCACGCTGGAGAAGATGGTGCCCATTCTTCTCTTCCTGGATGATTTTTTTCCTCCCTCTCCCTGGATCCACCTCTTCCTTTTAACCTCTCCTCCGTTGTGCCTGCAATAGTTAAGGGATTTTCAAATCCCTTAACTATCTCTGGTCGGCGGCTGTTGAGGGTTCCCCAGAGAATGGGGAAAAGAACAGCCACCGATGATTTGAAAAAGGGTAATTTATCCTTTTCTTCTCATTCTTTTGCCAATTATTTTTCCTGCACATAAAAAGCACATTTTAAGTTATAGAATAGATGTAAACTTAAATCATGGTGCATGCAAACATTTTATAACTTAATATAGTTATTAACAAACCTAAAAGATATAATTAAAGTTACTTAGGCGTAATATTAGTCCATTAAAATGGACTCATCAAATACCCCCATGCCTAAGATTTGCTAGTCCCTAGCAAAAATGAAAAATAATAGAAGTAATCAGAAGATTTCTTCTTTTCTTATTTCAAAACTTTAGAAATCCAGACAAATGTGAAGTGCTGATAGCCTAGGTAACAGATTCAAGTGAAAGAGCCGATTCGCATTGGGAGTTCGTACATCACCCTTGCCAAAAGTTTCTGTCGAGATAGGCAACTACTTCCCTTGGGGATAAACCAGACGATAATCTGTAATTTGACCCCGACGCTTGGCTTAGGTAGGAGATAACGAGTTGAATGGAATTGTATTTGGTGGCACACACTCATCTGGTGCTACATACAGTCTAGTACTGCAGACTCTTGATCTCTAGACTATTAGACAAGTCAACTCTGAGAGAGGCTACACAATTGTGCTCTCTTGATGTTCCTGGGCACTCTCTCTTTTCTTTCTTTCTGAATCATGAATCTCGCCAGATTTAGAAATTGTACTCACTATTTGATGGCCTCACATGGCATCCACACTTCAATTAAAGTCCTAATAACTCTACAACTAAGTTAGAGTCCTCAACCAGTATTCGGGCGATCAGAAATACTAAAAGGTAGGTATGGGTCATATTTGGTGGAACGCGAAAGGTGTTTTGTTGCCTCAGAAACAATATTACATTAGAAACTTGGACTTTTTTTTTGTAATATAACTATTTCTTCTTTTTCTTCTTCTTTTCTCTCTCCCTTTTTTTTTTTCTTTTTTAATCAACACAACACAATATGGACTTTTATTTACGAGGCATTATTAGGGATGATGATGGTCAAGAGGAAGTTGTGTGGCTTATTTGGTGGAAGTGCCTATTCTCGGCACCGGGAAGAAATGGATAGGACAAGCGTATTTCTGACCTTTGACACTATTACCCTCCTTCAGCCGAGGACTCTATGAAGGATGGTCGTAACAATCCATCATAGTTATAGCTTTATTAAGACTCAATCTCTGTGTATCTGCCTTATTTGGTGACTCTCAGGAAATCACACAAAATACGCACACAGGAACAGAGAGTGAAAACTACGCCTAACTCTAAAGTATCATCATCTAATTATCCAAAACTTAAGAGTCCTTGCACTAGACTTAGCGCACCAGTAATCTCTCTACTTCTCACAAATACGAGGTGGATCTACTAGAAGATAGTATGCCTGACTCCCTATGAACTGTCCAAGGGTTCAGTGGACTACAAATACTTATTGGTTTTCCTCAAGGATCCATTACCAAGTCTATGTACACGTGAAATAAATGTACTGGATTCTAAACTTAAGAAATAATTCAAGAAGAAAAACCTCCAATGACAAATATATTTTACTAGGGACTAACCCAATCAGCTCAAGAAAAGAAAATTTTTTTTTATATATGAATATGTATGCAAATATTTATAAATGCTATAAACACTATAAACATTCTTAGGTTATACCCCCCCATGCCTAAGACTGACAATGTCCTCATTGGGAAAATATAGACATAAAAGAACATCACCTGGGGAGGAGAGTGGGAGGAGCTAAGGCTCCTCAAGTCGTAGTGCATCCAAAACCTGGCCATCTGAAAGAGTAATATACGGCTTAAGTCGCTGGCCATTTACTTTAAAGCTCGCACCTGAAATAGGGTTCCTAATCTCTACAGCTCCATGAGGGAAGGTATTGATAACAACGTATGGCCCATCCCAACGGGACTTGAGCTTTCCAGGAAATAATTTAAGTCTAGAATTGAAAAGCCAGACCCACTGGTTGGGCTCAAAAGTCTTTCTAATGATGTGCTTGTCATGGAAGACTTTTGTACGTTTCTTGTAAGCTTGAGAAGTTTCATAAGCTTCATTACGAAGCTCCTCAAGCTCACTTAATTCTAACATACGTGCTTTTCCCACTTTATCCAGATTTAAGTTAACGTTTTTAATAGCCCAATAAGATTTATGTTCGATTTCAACGGGAAGGTGGCACGCTTTTTCGTATACAAGACAGAAAGGAGACATGCCCAAGGGAGTCTTATACGCAGTTCTGTAGGCCCAAAGAGCATCATTTAGTTTTTTAGACCAATCCTTCTGATCAGGCCTGACAGTTTTTTCTAAAATTCGCTTAATCTCCCTATTAGGCACTTCAACTTGTCCACTTGTTTGGGGATGATAAGGTGTGGCTATCATGTGGTTGACTCCCAAATTTTTGAGTAGTCTTGTGAAGTGTACATTCTTAAAGTGAGGTCCTCCATCACTTATGATTGTCCTTAGGCACCCATACCGAGAAATGATATTAGCCTTGACAAAGCCCAAGGCCACGGAATGGTCATTGGTTCGCGTGGGTATGGCTTCTATCCACTTTGATACATAGTCAACAGCCACAAGGATGTATTCATATCCGAAGGACACAGGAAAGGGACCCATGAAGTCAATGCCCCAAATATCAAAGATTTCAATAGGGAGGATAGGTTGTTGGGGCATCTCATCTCTTTTTCCAATGGTTCCCGTCTACTGGCAACGTAGACATGCGCCGACATATGTATGTGCATCTCGGAATAATGTGGGCCACCAAAAACCAAACTGAAGAACCTTATGGGCAGTCTTCTTCCGACTAAAATGTCCCCCACAGTGGAGGTCATGGCAGAAACTCAGAACACTTCTTTGTTCCTCATCAGGGACGCAACGGCGAAACAGTTGGTCAGGGCCTATTCTAAAAAGCTCGGGTTCCTCCCAGTGATAAAATTTTGCATTGGCGATAAACCTATCTCGCTTCTGCTTGTCCCAAGTACTGGGGGTGATGGTCGTGACTAGATAGTTCACTATGTCAGCGAACCAAGGAGTTTTAACTTCCATGGCCATTAGAGACTCATCAGGGAAAGTCTCTTGAATACGGCCAGTAGGGTTTGATGCCTCAATAGGGAACCTAGACAAATGGTCTGCTACCACATTCTCAACTCCTTTCTTGTCTTTAATTTCCAGGTCAAATTCTTGGAGTAGCAGAATCCAACGAATTAGGCGAGGTATGGTGTCCTTTTTAGCCAGAAGATGCTTAAGGGCTGAATGACCAGTTAACACCACAACCTTGGATCCCAAAAGATAACACCAAAACTTTTCCAAAGCAAATACTACAGCAAGTAATTCCTTTTTAGTGACCGTGTAGTTTTGCTGAGGATCCGTAAGGGTCTTGTTGGCATAATGCAGCACATGAGGTTTGCCATCAACCCTTTGACCTAAGACCGCTCCCACTGCAAAATCCGAAGCATCGCACATAAGCTCAAACGGGAGGGTCCAATCTGGTGCTTGGAGAATCGGCGTGGTAATGACTTTCTTCAAAGCTTGGAAAGCCTCGCCACATCTATCATCAAAATCGAAGGAGACATCCTTCGCTAACAGGTCGCAGAGTGGCTTAGAGATTTTACTGAAATCTCTAATGAAGTGCCTATAAAATCCAGCATGGCCAAGGAAAGATCTAACCTAATGAACATTAGTGGGCAATGGAAGCTTAGAGATGGAATCGATTTTTGCGGTGTCCACCTTTAATCCTTTCTCGGAAACTATATGCCCTAACACAATGCCCTGCTGGACCATAAAGTGTCTTTTCTCCCAACTAAGCACTAAATTTGCCTCTTCGTAATGGGTTAAGACTTTATCAAGGTGCGAAAGGCATAGGTCAAACGACGAGCCATAAATGGAGAAGTCATCCATGAAAATTTCAACGAACTCGTCGATCATATCAAAAAAGATAGCCATCATACAACGTTGGAAAGTGGTAGGAGCGTTACATAACCCGAATGGCATTCGGCGGAATGCAAAAGTGCCATACGAACTCGTGAAGGTGGTACACTCCTGATCATCAGGAAAAATGGCTATCTGATTATACCCAGAGTACCCGTCAAGAAAATAAAAGTACTTGTTCCCTGCCAATCGTTCCAAAATTTGATCGATAAACGGTAAGGGGAAATGGTCTTTCTGGGTAGCCATGTTTAAACGGAGGTAATCAATGCAGACCCTTCAACAAGTTGAGGGCCTAGTGGTCACCATTTCTCCTTGGTCATTCTCCTCCACAGTGATCCTGCCTTTTTCGAAACTACATGAATAAGACTGACCCATTTACTATCTAAAATGGGATAGATAATCCCTGCATCCAGCCATTTTAGAATCTCCTTTTTAACAACCTCTCGCATATTTGGATTGAGCCTTCTCTACATGTCTCAGAAAGGCTTCACGGACTTGTCCGTGTATATATGATGCATGCAAAGAGAGGGATCAACACCCTTAATATCAGCAATTGTCCAGGAAATTGCTTCCTTGTGCCTTTGTAAACACTCAAGCAGAGCTCCCTCCTGCAATTCAAATAATGCAGACGAGATAATAATGAGTAGCGTGTTATTAGGGCCAAGGAAAGCATATTTCAATGTGCTCGGGAGGGGTTTCAACTCCAATTCAGGAGCCTTTTGGATTGAGGGTTTTAGTTGAGATGTCCCTGCCTCAGGCCACAGATCTACCTTCACAGTCCAGGGTGGGGACAGAGACTCAGTGTGTACCCCCAGCAACTCCTCTAGTTCGGGCATTTTCCTTTCAGTTTCTTTTATAATCGAGGGATGGTCCTAAGATATGACCTTCTGAAGGGGATCTCTACATAAGAGTGTTGGAGTAGTCTCTTCAATTATTTCATCAATGACCTCAATCTGAGAACAATCTTCAAATCCAAGTTGCTTGTAAGTATCAAAAATATTCAACCGGATCTTCTTGTTCCCAAAGCCCATTTTAAGTGCCCCATATCTACAATTTATAGAGGCATTGGCTGTGGCCAAGAAGGGGCGTCCCAGAATAATGGACGGCTTTGTGGGCTTATTAGATGGGTCAGTATCAAGTACCAGAAAGTCAACGGGGAAGAAGAAATCCTCCACTCTTACAAGGACATCTTCCAACAATCCCCGCGGTGTCTTAAGTGATCTATCTACAACCTGGAGGATTACTGGACTAGGCTTCAGCTTTCCTCCTCCCAAAAGGTCATAGACAGAGCTCGGTAGAATGTTTACCCCCGTACCCAAATCGAGCAGAGCCTCGTCAATGTGTTAGTTACCTATAACCACTGAAATATATAGGGCCCCTGGGTCTTTCATTTTGGGGGGTGTTCCATGCTGAAGAACTGAGCTAACATGGTCAGGCAGGATGACCTTGGTTTGGACCTGTTTCCTAGATCGGCGCTTCTAGGTGCACAGGTCCTTCAGAAACTTGGCATAGGACGGAATCTATTTAATCGCTTCCAACATAGGCAAGTTAATCTAGACTTGCCTAAAGTATCCATAATCTCTTCCGTCCTATCCTTGGCTCCAAACGAGCCAGCAGAAGATTCCCCAGGAGTAGATATGCGCTCTAGATAGGGCACCCTCGGCTTCTGGGTAGAGGGGTCGTCATGGCGGGAAAGGGGTGGTGGAAGGACAACATCCTCATTGTGGGTGATTTTTTGTGAGGGAGGGTGGTGTGGCTCTTCCTCGGATGAGATGGAAGTTGAGTCAGGTGTGGAAGGGGAATTATGAGATGTAATCGTAGGAGTGTTATCAGGCTTCTCAATCTTTTTTCCACTCCTCAACACGGTCATTGCTTGGGCGTGCTCCCTGAATACAACCCCCTTGCCCTTAGGGTTCTCCTCAGAAGAGCTAGGAAGCTTCCCCGGATCACGTTGCCTAACTGCCTCAATAAGATGACCAATTTGGGATTGCATATCAGTAATCATCTTATTCTGAGATTGGATAACCATATTCTGATGCTCTTGCATTACTTTCATCGTGGCCTTCAGTTCATCCATCTCAGAGGGCTTATTCGGAGGAGGGTTTTCATAAGAAGGTTGGTATGTGGGCTGGGGAGTAAGGGTCTTGTATTCCGTGAGTTAGAAGCATCAGCTTGCTTCCAAGAGAAGTTTGGATGGTTCTGCCACCCTGGATTATAACTGTTGGAGTAAGGGTTATTGCGAGGGGGGCGGAAACCTTGGGCCACGTTCAAGTCGACCTGAATCAACTCAGGGAATTGGGTTGCCCGATGGCACTCCGCAGTGGCGTGCGTTGTGCTTTGGCAAATGGAGCATTTTCTTGAAGCCTGAAAAATAGAGGCTGCTTGCGAGTTCATGATGAGGTTTGCTAAAAGCCTATCAAAGTTTTTATTCAATAGTTGAATCTGATAAGCCAAATCCTGAGAAGCCCCAGCTTCATGGGCCTCTATCTTCCTCTACAAGATTGATGGTTTTCTTTCTTGATATGCAGAGGACAGATGTATAGAGTTGTCGCTTAAAGTTTCAAATAATGCCCAGGCTTCATCCTCAGTTCTGGTCATGAAGGTTCCTGCATAAGCAGCATCAATGGTTTGCCTATGTCTTTCAGATAATTCGTTATAGAACCTTTCGACCAACTACCATCTTGGCACTTGATGGTGGGGGCATAACCTAAGAAGGTCATTAAAGCGCTCCCAAGTCTCATGAAATTGCTCCCCTTCCTGTTGAGTAAAACCCATAATCTCTCTTCTGTAATGGTTGGTTTTACTCATAGGAAAATACTTTTTTAAAAATTCTCCCTTAAGGGTGGCCCAATCATTTACCCTTGCATCGAGGGTATGATACTTGTGCTTGGCCTTATCCTTTAGGGAGAAAGGAAATAGAGTCCTCATCAGGGCTTCATCAGTAAAGCCCTAGAGCTTCACCGTGGAATAGACCTCGGTGAATTCCTCCAAATGTCGGTAGGGGTCCTCCCTAGTAGTACCATAAAAAGAGGGCAAGAAAGATATGGTACTGCTCTTGATCTCATATGGATTATCCCCTGTCGGTCGTCTTAGTGCTTGTGCAGGTTGGTTAGTAAGAATAAAATAGTCCCTTAGGGTCCTTTGTTGATTTGCACCTTGCTCAATCATTCCTTCTTTTTCTTCTCCTAGGTGAGCTCTCCTAAGAATTCTCTCAGGCTCAGGATCAAACACTAGACTACCCTCAAGAGAGCGTCTACCAAGCATACAAAACATAATTCATATTTTCTTTTTATTAAGTCAAACCTCCACTCCAAAGATAAGTCACAAGATCAAGACTTATCCCTCCGTTCCCATGTAAGTGGTATAAGAGGGGTGTGGACTTAAAATCTTAACCTTCTTTATTGTGGATGTCGAATTAGTTAATATAAATGGCCAAACAAGTTTTTCACTGCAATTACATGCCTTAATTCAACCTTCGAGTGCCCTAGGACCTATACTTTGCTTGGATGATACTCCCAGGTGATCAAGTGAGAAGTTACTCCAAGGACGAACAAAGGGATGCAAGTAGGGAGAACCCTTCCTTTAAGGCGATGCGTATGTGGTGCCCCTTAACTACCCTTTTGTTCCTTTAAGGGGTGTCCCCCTCCGTGGAGTATCAAAACACTTGATCAAAAGATAGTATCACCACCACCACAAAGCACAATAAGAGGGTCAACATCGATAAAGAGATCGGTGCCTATAGCCTTAAGGGATCGAGCCTTAGTGCGGTGCCTAATGTGCGTGCTCAGTGTCAGAAGTGTGCAACACATCGTAAATCTTTGTAATTTCTTTTGAAATCGTAGACAAGTCCCTTAGAATCAGATCAAATGTGAATTGCTTTTAGGGTTGAATCTGATTATTAGTTCCGCTTTTAGTTATGTGACCACTGAATTAGTAAATTCAAACAACTTGGTGGTCTTGAATTTAAATTTGAATGCAAATGCATGAACAGGAGCTGGATGTAAAAGTTAGAAAGATATACCTGTCTCTAGCAATGTTCGTGCTAATATGCTTGCAATGCAATAATAAGATCTAATGTGCTGCTTAATCACCCCTAAATGCGCGCACCTAAGGGCATGCAACTTCTAAATAGGCAGCTTGATATTTTCTTTATTGGTTTTTAAAAGCAAGCAAGCAGAAAATATAATCACGCATGCACCAAAAATATTGTAAGCCCTAGTAGCTAAAGAATGAGGGGACAAGCCCCCAAAAATTCAACCCCAATTACTATAAGGGATAAAATACAGAATTAAATTTGTGACAATAGAGAATCCTCTACGAAAACAGGATCTTAGTCTCCTTCGTCTTTTCCTCGGGTAGCTTAACTCGTGATCGCTGTCGCCGCTCTGTTGTGCCTCGTCGCCTTTCAGATTCCTCGCATAGTAAATAATTGATTAGATAATTTCGCAACTCAGAAGATTTAAAAATAATGAAGCAAATCTATTGCATCTGTTGCCTCCCCGGTAACGTCGCCAATTTGACAGAGCCGACTTTTCGCTTTGTGTTATAGTATTTAAGTGGTGGAAAAATCGACTAATCAAAAATAATAATAACCACTCATAGAAGAGCGGGTCGTGTCCACAGGGAGGCAATTATGTAATAAATTCTTAATTATTTTATATCATTTCGGATAAGTGCAAAATCCCTATTCAAATCTAACATACAATGTGAAGGAAAGTAGATTCGCAATAACTTAAAAAGATAAGGGTATATGTGTAGTTTTCCCTCACTGAAATCTTCAACAAATTTATGATGAATTTATGCAATTTTCACATGACGTGTACTAGAGAAAATTAGTGCTCAAGTTAAGCCCAAAAATCAATCTTAAAACTAGTTAATATCAATAACATGCAATTATAATGAAATATGAGTGTTCATGCACAATTCTGCCACAATATAATAATAATAAATAAAAATCAAATTATGTGGCAATGGAAATGAATGTAAATACTAATTGGCTTAAAAATAGAGCATTTTTTCTCTCTCCTCCTCACGAGAGAAAGAGAAAACCGGAGGGGCTTTAGAGAGGCTAAGGAGGACGGCTAGGATAAGGGCTCTCCGATGGTGGCTGTGGCGTCGACGGAGGTGGCCGGAGGTGGCCAGCCGGTGGAGGAGAAGACGTCGGCATGAAGGTTCTGTTGAAGGTTGAAGGTGCTGGCAGCAGGCAACGTTGGCGCGCGCGCGCTTGCGGGTAGAGGGGCTGGTCGGTGGGGAGCGCTGGTGTGCGCTTGTGCCATGGCTGCGGGTGCTAGAAGGTGCGGGTGCTACGGTGAGGCGAGTCTATCACCTGCAGGTAGGATGGGGCGATGCCTGCAGGTTGGGCGCGAAGGCGGGCGTGCGGGCGAGGCGGTCTGTAGATGCTGGAGCACGCGTGGAAGGGAGATAGGCGCGGTGGTGTTGCTGCAGTGCGGTGCAGGAGCAGGAATGAGGCTTGGCTCGAGATTGAGGGTGCTTGCGCGAGCGCCTGCAGGTGGCGCAGCTGTCTGGTGGTGTGGGCGATGCACGCTTGCAAGCACAGGGGCGTGGCTGTAGGCGCTTGCAGAGGGATGGGCGCACGGGTGTGCGCCTGCGGCTGGCTGGAGAGGCTGGAGGAAGGCGCACACCTGCTGAGAGAGAGGGCACACTTGATGCTGAAGATGAGGTTTTTCCCTGCAAGGGGGAAGATGGACCACAGTGCACGCTGGAGAAGATGGTGCCCGTTCTTCTCTTCCTGGATGATTTTTTTCCTCCCTCTCCCTGGATCCGCCTCTTCTTTTTAACCTCTCCTCTGTTAAGGGATTTTCAAATCCCTTAACTATCTCTGGCCGGTGGCTGTTGAGGCTTCCCCGGAGAATGGGGAAAAGAACAACCGCTGGTGATTTGAAAAAGGGTAATTTATTCATTTGCCAATTATTTTTCCTGCACATAAAAAGCACATATTAAGTTATAGAATAGATGTAAACCTAAATCATGGTGCATGCAAACATTTTATAAGTTAATATAGTTATTAACAAACCTAAAAGATATAATTAAAGTTACTTAGGCGTAATATTAGTCCATTAAAATGGACTCATCACTAAGCAATATATAAAAGCAATAAAATTATGAAGAGCATGAATTAAATCTAGAAGAATAAAGGGCATTCAGGGGTGGTCCCCAATGGCCTTGGAGTGGTCGGGAGGAGAATGAGGGGCGGCCAATGTAGCTTAGGCCAACCCTTGGAGAGAGGTAGGGTTGATCTAGCAACCCGGCATGATGTCCTCCATGGTGGTGGTAGTGAGCTCGTGGAGGTCAAGTGGCTAGCTAAGTGGAAGTGGGCGTGAATGGCACCAATGGAGTGAATTTGCCAAGGAAGTGAATGGGTGCAAATGGCCACCCCTTAGGTCTTTTTATAGACCTAAGGGAAGCTCTCTAGAGAATTATGGAATTCTCTAGAGAGGCCTATGGTGGGAGCTCGTGGGAGAGTGAGAGAGAGAGGATGGATGGTGGTTTTTAGATCCACCAAATGTGGATCTAAAAATTGAATGGCTCTTGGTTGCTAATTTTGGCAACCAAGGCAACCACACATGGTATAGCGTTCTAGAGAACTCTAGGCTAGGTATTTTCGTGTGGATGGTGTGTGTGGGTGTGTGTGGGTTGAAACTTAGGTGGCTAGGTTGATTAGGTTAGGTTCTAGTGGGTTTAGGTCAAGGTATGTCTCAAATTAGGGTTATAAACCCTAATTCACTAAGGTAAAGTGCAATTAAACTTAATACAAGTTTAATTGGGTGTGTGGAAACTTAATTGAGAGTAAAACAACTCAATTAATTTAGATCTAGGTCAATTGGACTCTCACTGAGTCCAATTGGACAGTGTGTGCTAAGATCAAGGCTTAATTGGACTCAATGAGTCCAATTGAATGTGTGTATGATAACACTGCATCTTGGGGTGATAATTGTGTTAAATAGGGTCCATCTTAAGAATAAAAGGCACAGATAACACAACATAAGTAGACTGGGAGCATTACATGCATCATATATCAAGATTGCTTATAAAACAGTATTAATGGTCATTTGTATGAGCACTTGTCAAAGCAGGACTCAGATGAGCAATCAGACCACACGGATGGATTCAGAACGACAAACGGAGTCCAACGGATTCGAAATCGGCCAAATCTGACATCTGGAGCTCCCATAATGGGCCCAAGAATTTCTGACTGTTGATCTGATGATCAACGATCCACGGTGTGCCACGTGGCGCCCACTCACCGCGTCCAAATCGCACTCGCTTCCACCTTCATCCAGAGAGCAGATCTTTGCTATCGATCTCCGATCGAATGGCTAAAAACCGCGCACATGCCCGCGGTCGCCGCGACAAAGCAGCAGGCATAGCGCAGTGGTTGGAGCGCACACCCGCGCTCACGCGATGCGGGTTCGAGCTGCGTGGAGTGGAAATGTAGAGACAATGATGCGCGCGGGCGAAATTGGGCCGCCCGATCAGCAGTGGATGGCAGAGATCGCAAGACGTGGCACCTGCAGATGCGCCCTGGCCAGATTCGCGTAATGATGCAGGTGAAAGGGCACGATCCAGGCGAGCGAGCGCCTCGCGCGAAGATCGGATGGCTCGTGGCACACACACACGGATCGAGTGCGTGGAAGAACGGCTGTGGGCGAGCGACCGGCGGGTAGGGGTCTTCACCGACATTTTGGAAAGGGTTTTAGCGATATCCCAGACGTCGCTAAAACCCCTTCTTCATTTGGAAAGCCCTTCTCCCTATTTAAACCCTTCCAGCCACCCATTCAAGGCATTCACTCTACTTGCAACTACTCTACCCCTCCTAGCTACCTTTAAGCCCTTTTGTAATCGCCAGAGATGACGAACAGCTGACGGAGCCCTCTCCACCACTGTGGCTACCTTGCCGCCCTCCCTCTCTCTCTCTTTTTCCCTTCTTTTAAGGTTTACTTTACTTATGTTTAAGCATGTATCTAATGTTGTAATTATAAACTAAAGCTGCATGATTAATGAAGTTGTTTGCTCTATTTTCTATTCAAATTGCATGTTACAAATGAAACAACTCTAACCCTAATCTCTCTCTCTCTCTCTCACTTTTCAACCGCGCCTTTTCGCAAGCAAAACCCCATGATTTTCATGATAATAACTGACAAGAAAATCCGATTTTTACACCTCCCTGAGACTGACACTAGAACTCACATCTATTTCTTTACTTTAAAACCGACGTTGCAAGTGCAAACTATAACGACACTTCTAAACACACGTGCACACGCACGTCAGTTTTTGGCGCAGTTGCCGGGGAGGCAACGGATTTGTTTTGTCATTTCCATTTTACATCCATTCCCACATCGTCTAACTCCTTGTCTCTTTTACTTGATGGTTGCAGGAATTCGGTGCTTGGACGGCGAAGCAGTGCAACCCATGACAATAACAAGGGAGTAAGAGCAACAAGGACTGGTAGTGAGTAGTTCTTCACTCATGATTGTTTACTTGCTTGAAAAACTAAAAAAAATGTAAAATTGAAAAAAATTGGCGTGGTGTATGATTACCTGAGCCACATCCTTAACACATCACCCAACAAAAAAAAATTTACACTCTAACATTCTGAATAAATTCTTGGAGTGTTATTTTCTCTTTTTGAGTGGTGTCTGCAAAGCCACCTTGGATTGACTTGGGCCGCACCACTCAGCCCTAAAAATAACTCATCTAATAGAAGCTGCATAATATTAACATGAGTACATTAGGGTTTTAGGGCCTCTACACAATAAAGGAAATCTACTTTCACCAAATTGTGTGCAAAACTTGACGTGCCCACTGAAACTTGTCTGAAAGCATTAAGACACGTCAACCCTAAAAGACACTAAAGTAAGGATGAAACACTAAAAGACACCACATCTTGAAAAAATCCTTGCTTGAAAACCATGTTTTGATAGAAGCACACACTAAAAGTGGAAAACTAAGATGCACCACCCCAATCAACGCCTCATCACATAACCCTAGCACAAGCACTATCCTAGCCCTTTTAAAACTGAGTAGACGTGCCCTAGGCAGGATTGAGTTAAGTCTCAAGAGGTGAGGTTTTGTTCGCTGGGCACTTGGCTTTCATTCCCTTGGTAGAATCTGGTGACTAGGCAGCGGGGCAGTGTCAAACGATTGCAGTTGTGGGGTCTATGGAACCGACGGCGCAAGCCAAAAGAAAGAACCTTCCCTACAATCCCCTCGTAATCAATCTGGCCAGATTAGCTTTGGGAAGGGGAGTCCAGTGCTTACGGACTTAATCACCCTTTTTGAGATTTCTAGGTCTCCTAAGGAAATACACCATAAGGAGTAGGCTTGTTTGCTTGATTGAACACACACTTCTCGCATCTGTCGCTCTCCACATCCCCTCTTGTTCTTCTCTAGTGTATGCACGGGAGACGCTCACTGCATCTTGAGTTGTTTGTTTTGGGACGGGAATCTAGGAGACTTGATTCTGCTAGAAACATGGCTGAACCTAGGGTAGATGAGGTTGAGGACCACCCCCCACCAGACACAATGGCCATCATCTAAGCCCAGATTAATGCAAACCACCAGCTTCAGCAATAACAGATCCACACCATCATGCAAGCCATACACCGGTTACAAAACCCACAAGGGCAATCACCACCACCTTTCCAAAACCCACAAGGGCAACCGCCACTTGATTTACCACCATCCAGGATCAACCAAGGCCCCTCAGCTATTAGAATCGAGCCACACCTTAGGATCCCCGAAGGGGGAGATGATTTTGAGCTAAAACCAAATGTCTTAAGTCTGATCCAGAGCCACTTCCATGGAAGCTCAAATGAGGACCCCTTCTAGCACCTAGAGGATCTTGACCGAATAGCACGAACTGTGAAACCTAGGAACATTAGCCTTGACATTGTTCTAATTAAGATGTTCCCCTTCTCGTTGAGAGACAAAGCTTCTCACTGGCTTAGAACCCTAGGTAGACCCATCACCACCTGGAAAGAACTGAGGCATGCATTTCTAAAGAAATTCTTCCCCATAGGAAAGACCAATGCCCTCAGAAGAGATATTACTACCTTCACACTCCAAGGTGGGGAACAGTTCCATGAGGCGTGGGAAAGATTTAATGAACTCTTGAGGAAATGCCCACACCACGAAGTACCAAGGTGGCAATTGGCCCAGATTTTCTACCATGGTCTAGACAGCAACCTACAGAACTTCGTCGATGCCTCATGCGGGGGGGACTTCCTGGACAAGGACGAGGAGAGAGAATTTGAGCTCTTTGAGTCCATGAGCGAAAATTTGCTCAATAATGCCTCCATGACCCAGTTTAACCGATCCAGTCAACCCCGTGGTGGGATTTATGAGGTACAAGCAAATTCTAGAATGGTTGATATGGACATCATTGCCAAGAAACTAGATCGAGTGGAATTGGTGGACAAAAAGATTGATGAGCTACTAAACCAGACCAGGAACTCGTTACAGACCTCCCTAGCAAAGGGAGCACATAATATTGACCTGGTCCAGCCCTTAAGCCAACTGAACCTGGAACAACCCCTGACCACGTTCCAGGGAGGGACCTTTGCTCCCTCAACCCTTGATTACTCTCTTCCCTCCCCATCAACATATGTTATCCTTGAAGATGTGCAAGCTGTCCAAGGTTATGCTAAACCTAACCTTTTCTCCAACACTTACAACACTGGCTGGCGTAATCACCCCAACTTTGGTTGGACAAACCAGAAACCACCGCAATTCCAAAACCAGCCCAGGCCAAATCAACAGCCAAACTTGCCCCCTTATCAGCAAGGACCACCGGTTAGACCCCCATATAATCAAAATAGGGTAGCCCCTCCCCCACAAAACCAAATGGACACCCTAATAAAGATGATGGCTGAAATGAACCAGAAACATCAGGAGGAAATGGCCTTAGTAAAGGGATAGTTAAGCCAAATTTTGGACTGTAAACAACAAGGATCCCTACCTTCCCAGCCACAACTGAACCCATGAAACATAATTAACAGAGGCCCCAATTCGCAAGGGTTTTTGGGAAATCCAGGGCAGGCCCACATGGTCCAGCTAGCTCCACAAACACCCCCTGGGTTTGGTGCTTCTTCATCCTTGTCTTCTCAAGGATCAACCCATGGTCCCAATGCCTTTGTGAATGCGGTAACCTTGAGAAGCGACACCAAAACCCAGGATCCCAAATGGCCGACTCTCCCCGCGACTTCACCAGCTGATATACCCATCTCAGAAGAGGCACCAGAAAAACCCAAGGACCCAGAAATAGGCCCGATCCATGTTTAGACACCCTACCCTGAGGCCTTGGAAACAATCAAGAAGAAGAAAAATGTGGTGGAAACTGAGGAGCTTTTGGAGATCTTTAAGCAAGTATAGATTAATATTCCACTCCTCGAAGCCATTAAGTGCATCCCGGCTTAAGCCAAGTTTTTAAAGGATGCCTGTACACCCAAACGTAAGCCAAGACCTCAAGCACCTAGGAAGGTTGTGCTCTCTGAATAAGCAAGTTCCATAATATCAAGCAACCTTCTGCTCAAGCGAACTGACCTAGGAGCACCCCTGATTTCCTGCAATATCGGGGACATGACATTTCATAGAGCGCTCCTGGACTTAGGTGCTTCTATCAATTTGATTCCAACAACCCTGTACCACCAATTTGGTTTCGGAGAGTTGACACCTACACCTGTCACCATCTAGCTGGCTGATAGATCTGTAAAGACCCCGAAGGGGGTTGTTGAGGACATGATTGTGCAGGTCAAGGACTTCTATTTCCCGATCGACTTCTTGGTGCTCAACATGGAAGTCCCTGAAAAATTACAGAACGCACCCATAATCTTAGGCAGACCTTTCTTAGCTATGTCTAAGGCAAACATTGATTGTGACACGGGGACATCGCCTTCGGAGACAAGAAAATGCAATTGGATATCTTCCGGGAGACAAAGTCTGTTGATTGCGATTGTGTTGAGGAACGTGATCCCGTGGAAACTCAGGTCGAGGAATGCCTCACCCTTAGTTCTATCTCAAACCACCGAAACTGTAACGACTGTTCTGACCCGTCACCATCGCTACCCGTGGACCTCTGTAAGGCTGATCAAACAACACCATTTGAGGAGATCGATGTTGATCAACTCCCGCCTTTCCCTTTTCTGTCGACCGTTGTTCCACCTGCACCCTAACTTAAGCCACTACCCGAGAAACTCAAGTATGTCTTCCTGGGACCTGACCAAACCTTCCTTGTGATTATTAATTCTCATATAACCAAGGATCAAGAACTCAGGTTGACCGCGACCCTTTCAGAACATCGGGAGGCCATTGGTTGGACCATTTCAGACTTGAGAGGAAATAGCCCCGCCTATTGTACCCATAAGATTTACCTGGAAGACGGGGCACGACCCTCCCGCCAAATGCAGAGACAATTAAACCCAAACATGCGGGAGGTCGTTAAGAAAGAAATTATCAAGTGGCTTGACGTCGACATCATCTATCCTATCTCTGATAACCCCTAGGTGAGCCCCACCCAAGTGGTTCCAAAGAAAGCTGGACTCACCGTTGTCACCAATGAGCATGGCGAATCCATCCCCACCCGCACCACCACCGCATGGCAGGTGTGTATTGACTACAGGAAGCTCAATGAAGCCACTAAGAAGGATCACTTCCCCTTGCCATTCATTGACCAGATCCTTGAAAGATTGGCAGGGCAAAAGTATTTTTGCTTCCTGGATGGATATTCAAGATATAACCAAGTCGCAATTGCTCCGGAAGATCAAGAAAAACCACATTCACTTGCCCATACAGCACGTTTGCATTCCGTCGAATGCCGTTCAAGTTGTGCAACGCACCTGCTACCTTCCAGCGTTGCATGCTAGCCATTTTTTCAGAAATGGTGGGTGAATACTTAAAGGTCTTTATGGATGATTTCTCTATATTTAGGAATTCATTCGACCATTGTCTGAGCAACTTGGAGAAAATCCTGAAACGATGTATCAAGGTTAATCTGGTGTTAAGTTGGGAAAAGAGCCATTTTATGGTTCAAGAAGGAATCATCCTCGATCACATCGTATCGCATAGGGGTATTGAGGTGGATCGGGCTATGGTTGATTTGATTTCCAAACTACCTCCACCTAGCTCGGTCTGATAGATTCGCTCATTCCTGGGACACGTTGGCTTCTATCGAAGGTTCATTAAAGACTTCTCCAAGCTTTCCAAACCCTTAACCGACCTTCTGGCCAACGATGCCATATTCCACATGTCCTCTGATTGCATCCAGGCTTATCACACCCTCCGGGACTTAGTCTCCACAGCACCTATACTTCAGCCCCCGTATTGGTCTCAGGACTTTGAGATTATGTGTGATGCATCAGATTTTGACATAGGCGCTGTCCTAGGACAAAGGCAAGACAAGAAACCCGTGGTGATCTACTACACGAGCAAAACATTGGACAAGGCCCAACGAAATTATACGGTCACAGAGAAAGAATTGCTCGTTGTAGTCTTCGGACTTGAGAAGTTCCGATCGTACTTGCTGGGATCCCACGTGACCATCTATACTAACCATTCAGCCATCCGACACCTATTGGCTAAGAAGGACACAAAGCCCAGGCTCATCAGATGGATCCTGCTCTTGCAGGAATTTGACCTGGAAATCCGTGACAAGGCCAGATCAAAGAATGTGGTGGCTGACCACTTGTCTAGGCTTCACCTAGACCACATTAGACCATCCCTGCCTTTATTTGACACTTTCCCCGATGAACACATTTTGGCTGTGCAAGACAAGAAACTACCTTGGTATGCTGACTATGTCAACTACCTAGTTGTAGGATAGACCCCGCACAGCTGGTCCAGACAGCAACGGGACAGGTTCTTGGCTGAAGCCAAGCACTATTTCTGGGATGATCCCATGCGGTTTCGCCTCTGTGCTGACCAGATCATCAGGAGGTGTATCCCCCAGAATGAAGTTCAGAGTGTGCTTTCCTTCTGTCATGACCAGGCTTGTGGTGGCCACTTCTCTAGAAAGAAAACGGCTGCGAAGGTTCTGCAGTCTAGATTTTACTGGCCTTCCCTATTTAAGGATGCACACAACTTTGCCAAGACTTGCTCGCGCTACCAAACGCTAGGGATCATGACCAGAAAAGATATGATTCCCCTCCAGCCCATCTTGATTGTCGAAATCTTCGACGTTTGGGGTATCGATTTTATGGGTCCCATTCCACCATCCAATGGCTTTGAGTACATCCTAGTTTCGGTAGACTATGTTTCTAAATGGATTGAAGCCGTCGCCACCCGCCGATGCGATCACAGGATTGTCATGGACTTTGTTAAGCAGAACATCTTTTCCCAGTTTGGGATACCAAAGGCCATGATCAATGATGGTGGAAGTCATTTTATTCACTCCCAATTCTATGCCCTACTTATAAAATATGGGGTTAACCACCGCATTGCTACCCCGTATCATCTGCAAACAAATGGGCATACCGATGTCTCAAATAGACAAATTAAGAACATTTTACAAAAGACTGTGAGACCTGACAGGAAAGATTGGTCCACACGACTAGATGATGCCCTGTAGGCATACAGGACCGCTTTCAAGACCCCGATAGGCATGTTGCCTTATCACCTGGTCTTTGGCAAAGCCTGCCACCTTCCTATCGAATTGGAACATCGGGCCTACTGAGCTGTCAAGCAATGTAACATGGATTCCCAGTTAGCTGGTTCACAAAGGACGCTCCAACTCTCTGAGCTCAAAGAAATTCATCGAGACGCCTTTGAGAATAGTCGACTGTATAAGGAGAAAATGAAAGTCGTCCACGACCGCCTCATCCATAGAAAGACCTTTAAGCCTAACAGCAAGTCTAGCTGTTCGATGCCAGCCTAAAACTCTTTCCGGGGAAACTCAGGTCCAAATGGACAGGACCATTTCGGGTGGTTAAGCCTCACTCTAATGGGACGGTTGAAATCACTGATCCAAACATTGGGCACACGTTTACAGTTAATGGTCAAAGATTGAAACACTTCCTAGCCCAGGTTCCCCCAAAGGAGAGTGTCACCCTCATTGAGGGATGACACGAAGCACCGCCCAGCTGGAGGCGTTAAACTCAGCGCTTCCTGGGAGGCAACACAGAGGATTCAGGCTGATCCGGTATTTTACGTCACTCAGGTAATATCTTTTTAAACCCTTGTATTTTCCAATGAGGACATTGTCCAACTTAAGCATGGCGGGGGGGGTGGTAAATTGCACGATCCTAAGCTCATTTAATCAGTCTGAATAAAAAAAATTGAATTTAGGAAGAAACTTAGGCATTAGAAACTTGTCAATAGTGGGAAATAATACAAAAGGACTTGAACACTTAGACTTTTCAGGCCTTCAGGCTTAATCAGCCCTGGTGTCCATTAAAATATGGATTTAGCCTCAAATCCTTGCAACCTTAAGCCACTCTAATCCACCTACTAAATAAGGTGATAAGTTTACGACTTATCAACTCACCCTGTAACTCAGAAGGACTTTGAGTCTAAGCATCTGCACACATTTTTGCACAGACTCACTCCTCGGAGATTTTGACAGAAATTGGGTAGCTAATGAACTCTCTAGGGTGGTATGGCTGGCAAGTTGTCGTGGGTAACAGCCCATTGGCAGGTTGTCTAGAGCCCAGCCACGAGACCACTTCTTCTTCATTGCCTCTAGGTACATTTGAGATCAGGGAAGCCACCTACAAAAAAAAAATAGAGAGAGAAGAAAACAAAATAAACCACACTTCACCGCACGAGTATGGCTGGCAAGTGATCGTGGGTAACAGCCCATTGGTCGGTTGTCCAGAGCCCAGCTCAGTAATTGCACAAAAAGAACCAAAACACTTAAGGAAGAAGCGGGGAAGTAGTACAAGCCGGGGAGATATACATTGGAAAAATCCTTGTGTTGATCCCAATTAAAACAAGCATAGGGAGAAAGCTACCAATCGAACAATACACCTTCAGGCAAAATACTTCCTCTTCCGGTCACCTAGGGGCGTAGAAACCCGAAGTCTGTCTGAATTACCGTTGAGTGAGTCTATCACGATCTTCACACCAAGATCTTAGCACTTAGGGTTTTGATCGAGTTTTGGGTGAGTTGGGTAGCCATAAAAAGTTACCAACCCACTCTGAATTCCAAAAATATCTAAAAATATATATATACATATGTATATTTACATACATGAAAGCAAGGATTCAGGCGATTCATATTTTGGCAAACACCCAGGCGTTGCTTAGTCTTTGTAGATTAAGATCTTAGTATGTTTCCTGCTATTGACAAGTGACGAAGTGTCTAAGTAACTACTTCTCAAATTCTGACAGAAAATAAAGGCTAGAATAAACCTTGCTAGGGACTAGCAAGGAGTAAGCATGGGGGTATGATAACACTGCATCTTAGGGTGATAATTCGGTTAAATAGGGCCCGTCTTAAGAATAAAATGCACAGATAACACAACATAAGTAGAATGGGAGCATTGCATGCATCATATGTCAAGATTGCTTATAAAACAGTATTAATGGCCATTTGTATGAGCACTTATCAAAGAAAACCTCAGATGAGCAATCAGACTGCACAGATGGATTCAGAACGACGAACGGAGTCCAACGGACTCGAAATCGGCCAAATCTGACAATCGGAGCTCCCACAATGGGCCCAAGAAGTTTTGACCGTTGATCTGATGATCAATGACCCACGGCATGCCACGTGGCACCCACTCACCGCATCCAGATCACGCCTGCCTCCACCTTCATCCGGAGAGTAGATCTCAGCTGTCGATCTCCGATCGAACGGCTGAGAACCGCGCACACGCCCGCGGTCGTCACGACAAAGCAGCGGGCGTAGCGCAGCGGTTGGAGCGCACGCCCGCACTTACGTGACACAGGTTCGAGTCGTGCGGAGTGGAAATTCAGAGACGACGGCATGCGCGGCCGAAATTGGGCCGCCCGATCAGCAGCAGACGGCAGAGATCGCAAGACGTGGCGCCCACAAATGCGCCCTGGCTCGATGCACGCGATGACGTGGGCGCAAGGGCGCAATCCAGGCGAGCGCCTCGCGTAAGATCCCAGCCATCCGATCTTCGATCGGACGGCTCGTGGCACGTGCACACAGATCGGGCGCGAGGAAGAACGGCTGCAGGCGAGCAATCGGCAAGCAGGGGTCTTCACCGACATTTTGGGAAGGGTTTTAGCGACATCCCGGACGTTGCTAAAACCCCTTCTTCATTTGGAAATCCCTTCTCCCTATTTAAGCCCCTTCCAACCACCCATTCAAGGCATTCACTCCACTTGTAACTACTCTACCCCCTCCTAGCTACGTTTAAGCCCTTTTGTAATCGCCGGAGACGACGAGCCACTGACGGAGCCCTCTCCACCACCGTGGCTACCTTGCCGCCCTCCCTCTCTTTCTCTTTTTCTTCCCTTCTTTTAAGCTTTACTTTACTTATGTTTAAGCATGTATCTAATGTTGTAATTATGAACTAAAGCTGCATGATTAATGAAGTTATTTTCTATTCAGTTGTTTGCTCTATTTTCTATTCAAATTGCATGTTACAAATGAAACAACTCTAACCCTAATCTCTCTCGCTCGCTTTTCAACCGCGCCTTTTCGCAAGCAAAACCCCGTGATTTTCGTGACAATAAGTGACAAGAAACATCCAATTTTTACGCCTCCCTGAGACTGACACTTGAACTCACATCCGTTTCTTTACTTTAAAACTGACGTTGCAAGTGCAAACTAGAATGACACTTCTAAACACATTCACACACGCATGTCAGTAAAGTGCAATTAAACTTAATAGAATTTTAATTGGGTGTGTGGAAACTTAATTGAGTGTAAAACAACTCAATTAATTTAGGTCTAGGTCAATTGGACTCTTACTGAGTCCAATTGGACAATGTGTGCTGAGATCAAGGCTCAATTGGACTCAATGAGTCCAATTGAATAGGCTGATGGAATTGACTAAGATCCAAGTCAATTAGGTTTAGTGAGGACCTAATTAGGTCCTTAAGGAGGTCTAGAGGTGATGTACTAGGGTTAGGGCACCTTAATTTAGGTTCCTATGGGGTTGGAATTGGGTTTAGGGACCAAGAGATCCAAGATCAAGGCTTAAATCTCGAAACAGGAACTGGAGAGCAGTATCAGACATCTACTAATAGTGTCAGACGTCTTATACTCAAAAATCAGAAGTCCAGACTTGTTGTCTGGACGTCCAATCAAAGTCAGAAGGGATTTTGGGTTCTGTTTTGGGTATCCAATAACACTGCAGAAGTGGGTTTGAGGTGTGCGGGAGATGGCTAAGGGTCCTGGACATCCTATAACTTATCTGGACGTCCAGATAAGGGTTGGAACTAGGGTTTTAGGGCTTCCTAGGGTGTTGTGACCTAATCTAAGGGTGGCTAAGGCTTGGGGAAGTCTCTAGGCTATCCTAGGGCTAGGATGGACCTAAGCTCTTCACATTTTACTGTTTTATTTCTACTTAATATAATAGTAAACTTTTAACCCCCTTACATTATTGTTCCTACATCTAATCTAAGCCTTCCGCTCCAGCTTTACTGCAACTCCCGTTATTCCTGATCCAGCTTCAGATCTAGCTCCAGATCTGCTTATTGCCTGCAATTGACATAATGCACTTAATTAGCACATTATAGCATTATTTCATGCATAGCTAAAGAAGGGCAATAAAGATGCATATAATGCGTATGTATGCATGAATAGCCCTAACTTATGCTAAGTCCTAGCTTAATCTAGGTCAATTAAGACCTATGATTGCTACACAATCAACCAACCATGAGTACCGGTACATGTTGGCCACAGGTTGAAGCCTTATTTCTGGCTTGAACCTTACAAGTAGCGATACCCATGATGAGTTCCGGTACAAGTACATTACTGTGCCCAAGGAATTCCAAACGTGGGAGTCACAAGTACCAGTACCCATGATGAGTATCGGTACCAGGACTCATGTACTGGTGGCGGTGAGCTACTAGTACCGGCACCAGCTAGCCATTGGCACAAAATAGAACAGCTGGAATATTAATTCTGATAATGTGAACGTTGGGAATTAAATCCCAACATCTATTTGACGACTACCTAAGGTCCTAAACTCTATAAAATGAGTCTTGGACCCTTGTTTGCATATAAGAAATGAGAAGAAAAATTCCTAGAGCTATATTTCAAATTTCCACCATATTTTCAAGAGAGAAAGAAGAAGCTTGCCATTCACTGTCTCTACATTCTTGCAAGCTCAATGACGTGTTTTTCTCACGCATCTACGAAGCAATTCACATCCATTCTAGGCTCTTAAATAGGTATTCATTTTAATTATTGTTGGGAGGCTTAGGTTTTAGTTGGAAGATTCTTGTTTTCTTACACCTATACTTCATTTGTATTTGAGCATGTTGCTCGTTGGGTTGTAACAAACCCGTTGTTGTAATTGGGTTAAGGTAACCCGTGAATTACCTCGATTAGTAAATTGATTCTCTCGGGGTTAAGAGAATCGGGTTAAAAACCCTAAGCTGAGAGGCTTAGGTAGTGGAGTACCCAAGGGAGGGGAACCACTATACATATTGTGCCAAATTTTGTGGTTTGATTACTTATACAAAATTCTTTTTGTATTACTAATATTTTGTTTAAGTATTTGTGCACGTAGCCATATATTCTATCTATTAGATCCTATCAACACCTGTATCTTTATTTCTTTTTGATATTTTGTAATTGAGTTGAGGTAACCCGTTAATTACCTCAGGTATTAGTAAATTGATTCCCTCCGAGTTGAGGGAATCTGGTAAAATATCCTAAGTCGGTAGACTTAGGTAGTGGAGTACCCAAGTGAGGGGAACCACTATATATCTTGTGTGTTTTTGTGGTTTGTTATTCTTGCAAATTTTTATCAATCACACTATTCATCCCCCCTTTTAATGTGCTTATGCTTTACAGATCCTACAAAGAATTTTTTATGTGCAGAGCTTTCTCTCTTTTTTTATTTTTTCTCCCTAAATCCAGCCTCAAATTAGCCCTAAACACAGTCTATATCGGATTCCTTGTCCCCACCATCAATCCTCAAAGGGTCCCTGGCTTTCGATGCTTTGAGATATCACCGCCCATGGCAACCCCCAGAACCCTGGCTTTCAACACTTCGGGATAGTGTCACCCATGGCATTCTGTAGCTAAATTCAGGCCCTGGCAATCGACATTTCGGGATAATCCTACCCATAGCACCTGAACCAGCATAAGGTGCTTACATGCCCCCGATATATTTAGATATTCTAAGAGACAAGCACCGAGGGATGATATGTTATTACGCATCTTCGAGGGAAATTTCCCACCTCTCCGTGTCGGGAACTCGTCCAATCAACTTATGTTGTCGAACCACTCCTAAGCTAGATCTTTGAGATGGCTTTTTAGAACAGAACAATTTTTGTCATGATTTTTCTTTATTAAGCGCACTGAACTAGACTTAGTGTGTGATTTTTGGGTGCTTAGGTTACCAAGTCCCACAAACCAAAGGGCAGGCAACGGGGCCGAATAACCCTAAGCCTTAGACCTACTACATCAACCTTGCACTTTCCTCAACCTCTTGAGGATTAATTCGGATCTCAACAAATACGTGAGTGTTTAAACTCTAAAATAGATCCAAGAGGCCTAAGGTCGGTACTCATCACTAATCTCTTAAGTCTTACCCTTTCAAGTCTTAATTCATCATCTGATCCAACTTATAAGTTAGTCAAGTTCCATACTCAATTTTAAGGGACTCTTTTTTCTTTTCTTTTCTTTTCTTTTTGTTTTCTCATTTTCTCTCTTTTTTCTTTTCTTTTCTTCTTCTCCTCTTTTCATTCAGTTCAAAATTATCTCTCCTTTCCTCTTTTCTCCTCTCTCTCTCATTTTTTTTTATTGAAACTCTTCCATGTATTGATTTCATAGCATTTTGCACTTTAATACCCCCCATGCCTAAGATTTGCAATGTCCTCATTGTAAATTAGGTGGGTTTGAGTTCAATTCAGATCATACATTAGAACAGGTGGGTGGTGAATGGGTCGGAATGACTGTTGCAGATAATTTCTAGCTCTGATACAAGTACCAAAGGTGGAGTCGATTGTTCTAATGGATAAACCTTAAAGTGCAATATGAATTCAGCAAAGAGATATGTCAGGAAGGTTTCAGGTTTTTCAAAGTTGACGAGTTGCCTACCGTTAAGCGCTAAGTTTAACACCATTAGCTAGGTACAATGAAGCTCAGGGAGAATGGAGATCAAAAGATACTGCAGCCAAATTTGAGTCATTGAGTTAGAAGAACGGTTTGAGTCTTTGACCGTTCATGATAAAAGGCTCAGATTCGTGGCTGAGTTCACTGATTTCGACTACTCGATTTCCAAAGACTTGTCTCACAAGGAATGGTCCAATCCATTTTGATCTGAGTTTTCCTGGGAAGAGCTTGAGCTTGTCATCGAAGAGTAGCACTTTTTGGCCAGGATGGAAGGATTTTCGTGAAATGTGCTTGCCATGGAAGGCTTTCACCAACTCTTTGTAGATTCGTGAGTTCTCGTACATGTCATTGCATAATTCCTTGATCTTGCTTAATTGCAACCGATGGTGGATTCCAACCTTCAAAAGATCTAGATTGTACTTCCATATTGCCCAGTAGACTTTATTCTCCATTTCTACGATGAGGTGACATGCCTTCCCGTACACGAGTCTGAAGGGAGACATTCCTAATTGGGTCTTATGGGCGGTCCTATAGGCCCAAGAGGCTTCCGAAAGGCAGGCAGATCAATCCTTCCTATCAGAACGAGCAAGGACCTAAAGGATCTTCTTGATCTCCCTATTTGACAATTCAGCCAATCCATTAGTCTGGGGCTGATAAGAAGTTGAGATACGATGTGACACCCCGTACTTTTTCATCAGGGACTGGAAGTACACATTTGCGAAGTGGGTCCCTCCATCAGAGATGGTAGCACGTGGAATATCGAATCGGGAAAAAATGTGTTCATGAATGAATTTAATCACAACTTTATGATCATTGGTTCGGGTTGGGATGGCTTGATTCATGTTTTACGCGGTTTGTAAAATACGTCGTTGTAGCGCACAAAATCGATCAACTCTTAAATTTATAGACCTAGATAGTGGGGTATCTAGGGTCATCCAAGGAGGCTAAATTGATTGCAAATCAAATCCCTTGTTTGGAAATGGAAATCAACTTTCTTTTTGTTCTTTTTCAATATATAATTTTTATGTCTTGAAATAACACAGGCGAAATGCGAATTCTTGATGGAAAAGCAACTAACACCTTCAATGACTAAACTAAAACCTAAGTGACAAATATGACCCCTCCCTAAGCTCACTCTAGGCATGTGGAGGCCTAGAGTAATTAGGAAGTGGAAGTGAAAAAGTGCTAGAACAAAGATAAAGCAATTGCAACAGAAAATGAAAAGAAGAAAATTGATTTAATAGAATTTGTGTTTTACAAAAAACATGTAGAGGAATGCTTCTACTTAAAATGGAAAATATAAAAGCAATAAAAACACAAATCCTCTTGCAAAATCTGGTGAAGAAGAAAGTCTTCTTACTCCAAGCCTACTTGCTCCTTGGCTTGAAAAGAAGGTCTCCTTCTTCTCCTTCCTTGAATGCTCCTCCAAAATGGATGCTCTCCACCTCAATTCTTTCCTCCAAGGGTGGGCATTCACCACCCTTTCTCCTCCAATGCATGGCCATCCTCCTTGATGTGGAATACTCCTTCTTGGCGTGGCTCAAGGTGAAGGAATGGGGAGAAGAAGGCAATAAAGGGGCGAGTGATGTGCCCCTTAATCTTCTTCTCTACTCCTTCTTGGCCATAGGTAAGAGGTGGGTATAGGGTAGATTTAACTAAAGGAAGGATGAATTTTTTTGGTGGAATGAGGTGGGTTTTTATAGAGGTGGAAGGGCGTTGGGTTGGCGTGAATAGGTGGAGGGCTAGGATTGATTTTAGGGGTGGTTATGGGTGGTTAGTTTGATCCTAGGGCTAGGGTTAATTGGCGCCACCTAAGGGGTGCTAGGGGGGGAGGCACCTAAAGTTGGCGCCAATTGTGGGTCTTCTAGAAGGTGCTGAGGTGGATGGTGGAGATGGGATCAAAAGGAGACGAATGGTGGGGATTTATGGTGGTTTTGGAGGGAAAGTTGGTGCCACCTTGAAGGTGGATTTTGGAGGTGGTGGGATGAAAGGTGGTGATGGTAGTGGCGCCAACTTGGAGTAGGGTGGAGCTAGCTTAGGTGAGCTTAGGTAGGGTTGAGTTGGTGGAGCTAACTAGGAAGGGTTTTTAGGTGGTGGATTGCCAAGGGAGCTAGAGTTTAGCTAAGATAAGCTAAGCTAGCTTAACTAGTAATAGAGTAGAGGAGTAGACAATGTGAGCTAGGGTTTGAAGAAAGGAGATGAGGATGAGAAGTCTGGAGCTTGAACTGGAACTGGCAGCAACTGAAGAGGGTGGCATGGAGCTACTCTAGCTAGCTTAGATTGCTAGTTCTTTGCTAGCTACTAATCCAAGCTAAAGTGAGCTGGCTTCTACCATAATGAGTTAAGGTGAGCTAGGTTTGGTCCTGCCGGGGAGGATCAAGCTGGTTGGGGTAGCTAAGGTAGCTTAGCTCAACTGAGTTGAGCTAAGCTAAATCCATGGAGCTAAACTTGAGCTTCCTGAGCTGAAATGAAGTTATCTTCAGTTGGCTGGAGTTGAGTGGAGCTGGATGTAGCTGGACCTGAGCTGGGGTGAACTTCAGTCAACTCAGTTGAGCTAGTTAGAGCTCCCTGTGGCCTAATGGGAGTTGAGATGAGCTACACTCAGCTAAGTTGAGCTGGATCTGAGCTAACCTGAGCTAGAGTAAGCTAAGATGAGCTCTCTTGAGCTCCCATTCAGCTGAGATGAGCTGAATGGAGCTAGGATGAGCTAACCCTAGCTCAGGTGAGCTGAATTCCAACTATGGTGAGCTAGATCAAGCTGAGTTCTAGCTGGTGAGAGCTTCTCCTTCACCAGTTGCCTTCTTGAGTGATATGGTTCTAGGGATCTGGCAATCTATATATCCTTAACACTCACAAAAACACATTAAAAAGATAATAAAAAGTGAAATGCATGCCTAACCTAATTAGTGCCTAAATGCAGCCTAAAAAGCATGTTTGCGGAGCAAAATCCTAAGAGCTAGGTTTGTTTTAATGCATAAGAATGCTGATAAACTGGCGTTTATCACACCCACATGCTTATCTTTTTCTAATCTCTTAGAAAAACTTTAATTTTTACAAAACAAAATTTTTGGGAAATCTAATTTTTTTAACTTTTGAGGAGAAAAAAGATTATGGGACCTTGGTTGGTTTAAATACAGGAGGTACAGGATTTGTTAAAGATAAACATCGGGATTCATTTTCGGATCCAAAAATTAGACAAAAATGGGATCAATATATCCTCCAAAATATTCACAGATTAACCCCTTGTTAATTCAGATGACTTGAAATTTTTTTTTTAGGATTTTTCTGGCTCTTGAATCTAATTCACAACTTGCAATAACATTTAAAACCTTGTGTCTGTGCTTGTGAAAAACCAACATTTATAAGGGCGTGTTTTAGGTTTTTTTTTTTTGTCCCCCATGCTTAATTCTAGCTTAGTCTTACAACAGATGTGTCGGGATCATCATTCCCATTACTAATCCTTAAGAGGGCTCTGGCGCTAGTACTTCAAGATAGCACTGTCCATGACACCACCCAGGAGCTCACAACCCCAAAACACAATGAGGTGTAAAGGGACGCTCTAAGCAAACTCAAGATCTTGCTCTGACACTATAGGTAGGGTACCGTCCAAGACACTTGAGTTGCTAAAATGTGCTTTAATGCTCCATCTAAAGATATGAAATATAGATATGGAGTAGCGTCGAGGCAGTAACATGTTGACATTGCATCCTCAAAGGAGGTATTATCCCCCTTCTCGGTAGTGGGAACTCAAACCAATGATCTGCTTCAAACTTTTGTTAAGACCAAACAAGGGGGTTTTTCTAATTTTTAGTGATTTTTAGGTGTTGGCTTGTGTGTGAAAGTTGACACATGAAGTTTCGCAAGAAATGCAAGTTTTTGAATTAGAAACTAAGCCAGATACTTTCCATATTACAAAAGATGATCAAGTCAAATAAACTATCAAGAGTTCAAGTGGAATTCTGGAGAAGGATAACTGATCTAGTTTAAAAATAAACCCTGTGATTCTAATGATCAGATTCGTATCCTCATCCCTAGTTTGTTAAAAATTAAATCCCATTGTACCAAAAGTGAGTTTTTCAACCTTAGTCCCGATTTCAAAATTTTCCTCAAAAATTTTTCAATACTTTTATTTTTTTGGGTATGCATGCCAGAAAATAAAAATGATTAAAGAAAAATGCATGTTTTTAGGTTTTGAAAAGCCTAAAACGATTGTCAAAATTTTAAAAACACCCCCCCATTCTTATGATATGCAATGTCCTCATGCATTAGCAAGGAAACCGATCACCTTAGTGAAGGGCGATCAGGTTTAGGATGCTCAAAACCTAGAAAAAGAAAGGAAAAACGAAAGCAGGAAAAATGATGGGTTACCTCCCATCTAATGCTATCTTTTACGCCATTCAACCGGGCGTGAAGGTATGCACGAAAGATGAAAAATCATGAAAATAGTTGGACACTTGGATGCCTGCATAAAATGTGTCTTCTTTTGGATCCCTAGAAAATTGATGAGAGGAAATATAGGGATCAAAGTTAGATGGAAAATGATAAGTGTAGCCTGAGTCTGGCCATGGTTTTGAATCAGGTTGAATGCCAAACTCGGACAGGTCTGGTGGCAGGTCCAAAGGAAATGGGTCGGGGAAGGGATGGTGAGGATTGGGTGAAGTTAGTGTGGAAAGGTGGGGTAAGGGAAGAGTGGGTGGGTCAGGGTGATGAGGGGGTTCATTAGGAATGGATTTTGGTCAAGAGAAGTCTCCAAATCACAGATTTCACCGACCAAGGATTATGAATCTGATTCCTCAAAAATATTATGGTCGGTAAGGGTATCCATCAACATTGTCTCCTCCACCATATTTTAAATTTCAGAATCTGAGTCTGATAAATGCCAGTTTGTCATCATTCTTATGCATTAAAACAAACCTAGCTCTTAGGATTTTACTCCGCAAATGGGTTTTTGGGCTACATTTAGGCATTAACTAGGTTAGGCATGCATTGCATTTTATTTTGTTGTTTTAATGTGTTTTTGTGAGTGTTAGGGATGAACAGATATACAGATCCCTAAAACCCTAGCACTCAAGGAGGCAATTGGTGGAGGAGCTCAGACTAGCTGGAACTCAGCTTGATCCAGCTCACCACAGCCGGAACCTAGCTTACTTGAATTAGGATTAGCTCATCCCAGCTCCATTCAGCTAATCTCAGCTGAATGGCAGCTCAAGAGAGTTCATCTTAGCTCACCCTAGCTCAAGTCAGCTCAAATCCAACTCAACCTAGTTGAGTCTGGCTCATTTTAGCTCCCACTCGTCCATAGGGAGCTCTAGCTAGCTCAGCTGAGTTGACTAGAGTTCATCCCAGCTCAGATACAGCTACATCCAGCTCCACTCAACTCCAGCCAGCTGAAGAAGAACTCATCCTAGCTCAGGAAGCTCAAGTCCAGCTCCCGGGGACTGATGAGTGGCTACTCATCATGGCTAAAAAGCTGAAATTAAGGTAGACACTAAGTAAAACAATATCAAATTAACAGATAAAAAGGGTTAAGTGTGGGAATTAAAGAAAAAGACCTAAAACCTTTACTCCGTGTTAAAATTTCATAATTAGGTCACAAAATGAGATATTTTGAATGCAAAACACAAATGATGATCCATGCGTCAATTGAACACATAAATAAGTTTGAAAGACCAAATCAGAAGTAAAATCAATGTCTTAAATGTTCAATTAAGCACATATAAAAATTTGAAGTCAATTGGACATCATTTTGGTTATGAAATAGTTAGTTTACACTTAGGTCCTTCATGCATTACACTTTTACGATTAAAAACTCTTCTTTGGACCTACTTGTAAGCTGCAGGGACCCTTTTGAAAGGCTTGTGGGCCCTTCCAGTTGTAGTTCTTCTCTCTTATGGGCCTGCACGCAATTCTTCTACCCCTTCGTTCAAGGGTCTTCCTGCAATTTTTCCCTCATTTCAAAGAGAGGTCTGCTGCTCTTCACACGCACTATAGCGCGCGAAGAACACGACCAATCTCAGCCATCCGTCACTCTTCAGATCTTGATCTGCGGTTGGATTCGAATGGAACTTTTGCGCAATTCGGTGAGTGCGTTCACCTCTCTCCCCAGATCTCATCTGACGGTCAGATCTTATGCTCAGCTCACCGCACGCTCCGCCCCTCACATCCTCGCTGCCGGTTGCATCTTGTTTATTCTCACCTGCGCGGTGATCTCAGCCACTGAGCTGCTACTTAAGCACCTCAGTGGTGTTGCGCACAAGGGATCGCTCCCTCCTACACCTCTTAGCGATCAATTCGTCCACTCCAGTCTCTCCTCCCCATCCAGCCTCTGATTTCACAGCCACCGGCTGTGAAATCATCACCTTCTCTCGACACTCCTCGTCGCTAAGGACTTCGTAGCACCTGAGGACGACCCTAGAGCCTCACTAGCAGACTCTTCCCTCCGCTAGAGTCATCTTCCTCCTTTCTTCCTCCTTAGCCACCAGCTAAGGACCCATAGGTCCCATTCTTCCTGTTAGATTAGGTTTTTAATTCTGCATAATTAGTTTTAGCTGTAGTTAAGTAGTTTAGAGTAGAATTAGCATAATTGTTAATGTTTAATTTTCTCTGTATGTTAAAGTAGCTGTAGTAATAGAATTAGGCTTAAATTCCCTCCCCTCACCTCCTCTGATCAGTCCAGATCAGGGGGGAAGAATTCATCAAACCATGTTTCAAATTATCTCCCTCTCCATTTTTTTTTTTTTTCACAATCCAGTTCTGATTTTTTTTCATGACAGGTTTCTCTCATCTTTCACCCACACACCCTGATCCAATTTCAGATCTGGCTGGTTTACAACCTCAGATCTGAAATTGGCGTCACAAGCACCTAAGGGGCTTCTCACTCACCTCATCTTTGATCACAAAAGCCCATTAATTATGGGTCGAATTTTTCAGTTTGTCAGATTTCTTTCCAACATGGATTTTAAGGATTTATTGCTTTCTGGATTTACTGCCTGATCTGATAGATTGAAGATGAGTTGAATTTCCTGTTGGCAAGGATTCTGAGAGGATTTCTGGTGATAGAAATCATCTCAGAAGAGCCATCCATTAGTCTGATCTTGCATTCACAAGTTACTGTGAAACCATTAATGAGTTCTCAATACTGTTTTGATAATTCAGAAGAACCATACATTATCTGTTTTGATAATTACTGTAATAATTACTATGGTAATTTGTATGGTGATTTCCTAACCTAAGGAGTTCTCAATATTCCTTAAGGTTGCAAGAAACTGGGATTTGATCTTATGATTTTAATTGACTGAATTAATCCTTCCTTCATGCTGTCTATAGCATTAGGACGAATTAATTCGGTGATATTTGTGGATTTAATCTGAAATGAAGTTTTTGATGAGGGTTTTTGGGCATCCGAATTGAGACATTTATTGATTTTCGTGAGAAATTGAACCCTTGTCAGATTTAGGATTTACTTATTTGCTTTTCAGTTTATTTTGATTGACTTTAATCCCAGTAACACAGTAAATTGCTGCATCTTGCAGCTACATATTTCTTTCTTTCCAAATTCTTCCCTTCTCACCATTTGGATACATTTCTTCTCAAATGGACTAACTGCAGCAGCAATTAGCCCATTTGGACAATGGCTTAGGCTGCTGTTAAAAGACAAAAAAAAAAATTCTGAACTGAGGACTCTCTCCTCAGTTAGCTCTTCCTGTCTCATCTCCTACTGCTGTAGGATTTTTTTAAAACCAATTACAGTGAGAAAAGCAAAAATCTAAAAACCATGCATTTAAAACTCTGATAGCCCATTTTAATTCTTCCCTTCTCACCTCTTGGACGGTAGCTTCGGCTACTGTTAGAAAAGAAATTGAACATAATTAATCCTTCCTTTCTCACCTCCTACTAAAATCTAACTATAAGTATATTGAAATCTGATACTGTATATATACATATACAACTAACTATAACTATATTGTACATAATAACTACGTAAGTATATATACTTATATACTGAAATGTATGTGTATAAAATTGTATATATCTATATATATGTAGATTATAAGTATATTAAATCCCTTACCTTAATTAAATTTTTTTATATGGAATAAATAATGAATTTATTCAGTTATAGCCAGATTGTTAAATTAAATTAGCTAAACTAGTAATTTAGAGTTATAATTAAGTTAATTGAATATGTAGACCTAGGTTAATATATCTTAAGTAATTTAAGCTAGTTAAAGTATATTTATACCCCTTTTATATTACTGTAACTTAGTTTATAAGTTAAACAGCCATTACTGCTATTTAAATATAAATAAAACATAAATTAATTCAGAAAAATATAATAAAAATATGTATAAAATACTTAAGTATGTAATCTAAATCTGTATAAGGTCAATTAGACCATTTATTAACTAATTTATAAGTAATTAACCAAGAAAGCACCTAAATCAGCCTGTAAAAATAGCCCACTTTAATTAATTTATTTGTATAGTAAACCTAATTAAAATTCAAAATTAATTGAACAATTATATAGTATTATGTAAATACTTTATATTCCATAATTTATTTTATTTTTTTTAATAAGTTATGGCCCTCGAATTGAGGGCCAAAATTGCTTCCAGACCATAGCTGCGCGGGATTTCCAGTGCAGATGTGGCACTAGAATAGCGCCACATCGTGCACTGCAAACCACACGCAGCGGTTTATATTGATTTTCTGCATATGCCAAGCAGTTGTCACGGGCGTCGGGCGCCCGAAACAATGAAACATGTCATGCATACCCGATTCGATTATGAATATACGAACATTGTGTGGGGCCGGGGGCCTGAGAAGCGTGTGGCGTGGGGTTGAGACCCTGCGCTGAGTTCGAAGTCGTAATTAAGCGGTCTAATGAAGATTAGGGCATGCTTAGTAGAGGTTTGGTCCCACCCTCTGGGTGCTGTGTATCCCTCGAAAAGCGTGCCTACAAATTAAACACATTTTTAACTGATTAATAAAAGCTAATGACGGTTGCTTAATCCCCTTCGCCGCAGCACTTGAAATCTCTGTTAAGGCTAAAACATAACTCAGAAACAAAAGAGAAGAACAGAAACTTAGTGAGTTTAACACAGAGAGACAGAAGGTGTACATACACAGAAGAAGTATACATACGTAAATAAAAATACAAGAAAAAGACAAACATATATATATATGTATACATAGTATAGCCCATTACATTTGTATAAATAAACCCGTATATTTACTAACAGAATAAAATGTCACCCTAAACGTCGCTACAGACCTCAGTTTGCCTCCTTAGGTTTGTATATAGTGTTTTCTGGGATCTAGCGACGCTTGCGTCTGTCACTAAAAATGTTGTATTTGTTACTGTAGATATCAGACTAGTAAGTTAAGTTAATATACTATAACATCTTAGTCTATTGTGTACTTCCATGTTAGTAGTAATACTATAACTTGTAAAGACATAGTTTATAGGATAGTAATAAATTGTTTGGTGCTTGTTTATAGTTAGTTTTTGCAAGCATTACAATTGATTCTTATTAAGTAGATAAACCATGTCCACATTCATTCATTCTTTAATAAGATGTAAAGCTTCTTTTTGGAATTAGAGGATAATTTTGAGATCAAAGAGCGATGTAATATAATTAAATTGCCTCCTAGTAAACGACCTGGAACAAAACCAGTAAAAGTTAGATAAGTAAATAATTATAATGGTTGTAATGACTGGTACTCCATACAACTCACCACAATGACACTTTTGGTGTTCCATGCTACAACGGTACATCAATCATCATATTGCAGTCATTTATATCCATTCATTAGGGACCCAGCTTAGCCGAAGCTAATTGAGCTAAGCTACCTTAGCTCTCTCAACCAGCTCAATCCTCCCCAGGAGCACCATACCCAGCTCACCTCAGCTCCATTCAACAGAAGCCAACTCACTTTAGCTTGGCTTAGTACCTAGCAAAGAACTAGCAAACTAAGCCAGCTGGAGTAGCCCCATGTTGACCTCTTCAGCAGCTGCCAGCTCCACTTCAACTCCAGACTCTTCAAAACCAGCTCCTCCCTCCAAACCCTAGCTCCAACACCTCCTCCTCTACTCCTCCATTAGCTAAGCTAGCTTAACTTAGCTATGCTCCAACTTCCTTGCCTTGTACCACCCAAAAACCCTACCTAACAACTCCACCAACTAGCTCCACCTAAGCTCCACATAAGCTAAACCTACTTGGCACCAACCTAGCCTACCCACCACCTCCAAAATACACCTAAAAGTGGTGCCAAAACCACCCTAACTACCCCCTTGTTGGTGCCACTTTTCCCTCCAAAAATCCCCTTCATCTCCACCACACATCTCCCCTTAAACCCATCTCCACCCTCCACATAATCCCACCTTCTAGAAACCTCAAAGTTGGCGCCAACCCATGTCACCACTCCATGGTTGGCGCCACTTTTAGGTGCCTCTTGACCAACCCTAACTACCCCCCTTACACCCCTTAGGTGGCGCCAACCATCCTTAACCCTAGGATCATCTAACCACCTCCATCCTCCCATCTTAGCCCTCCATTTCAAGAGGCACCTTAACCCCTCATCCTACCCTATAAAAAGACCACTACCCACCACCATTCAAACCATCCTTGGCTAGCAAATTCACTCTCATATTCTACCTAGAGCCCACGCCCAAGAGAGAAGAAGAAGAAGAAGAAGAAGAAGATTAAGGGGATATTCTGTCCCTTTGGTGCCATCCCCTCTTCCCTTCTCTCTTGAGCCACGCCAGCCAAAGGAGAAGCCAGGCAAGGAAGATCTTTGGAGGAGATCTTGAAGGTGGCCCACACCACCTTGGAGGAGCTTTTGAGGGTGGTGCATGCCCACCACTTGGAGGAGAGCATTGAAGGTGGTAGCATCCACCGTGGAGGAGCTCTTAAGGAAGGAGAAGAAGGAGGCCCTCTTTTCAAGCCAAGGAGCAGCTAGGCTTGGAGTAAGAAGACTCCCTTCTTCACCAAATTTTGCAAGAGGATTTGTGTTTCTTTTATTGCTTTTAAATTTTTTCATTTCTAGTAGAAGCATTCCTCTACTTGTCTTTGAAAAGAACACAAATTCTAGTTAATCAATTTGCCTTCTTTTTAATTTCCTATTGCAATTGTTATTGTTGTTCTAGCACTTATTCTACTTCCACTCCCTAATTACTCTAGACCTCCACTTGCTTAGAGTGAGCTTAGGTAGTGGACATTTTAATCTCTTAAGTTTCAGCTTAGCATTTTAGGTGTTAGCACTTTTTCGTCACAATTCGCACTTTACCTGTATTATTTCAAAACACAAAAAATATATATATATTTAAAATACCAAAAAGAAAGTTGAGATTTATTTTTATCAAGAGAATTGAATTGCAATTTTTTTCCTCCATGGACGACCCTAGATACTCCCCTATCTAGGATATAAATTTAAAAGCGTATACGAATTCACATGTTACAACGACATTAAAAACTTGCTTTTACAAATCACGCGACTTTTCGCATCACTTTTTGGCGCCGTTGCCGGGGAGGCACGGCTTTGCATTAGTCATTTTTCTCTTGCTTGAAGTGGATCTCATCCCGTTCTCTTTCTTTTCTTTCATGTGTGCAGGAACTATTGCATGAAGAAAGTGGGAATCTGGAAGCAAGAGCTCAAAGTTCCTTTTCTTCCCACGAAACTCAAGTTGGTTCCTCTTTCTGGTAACATAATTAATTAAAACTACCAAAAACATATTAAACTTGACTTTCAAGATCCCAAACACTTTAATTAAGTGGAGTGGTGCCCATAAAAATCCATTGCTTACTTCAATGTTTCTTTAATACCACTCCATTGCAAGTATTAGTGTTCTATTTTTCAGGTCCAGATTTCTGTCCGGACTTGAAAAATCGACTCCAAACACCACATGCCTCCTAAAATCAAAAAAAATTATACAGTGGTTTCAAATTAAGTTAGAAACATTTGTTCCAAATTTCAAATCAATTGGCTTTGTATTTAATTTTTAAAAATTCGTGGACTACATAGGGGTCACATCCTCTAATCTTCCTATTTTTCTACTATCCGTGAATTTTTAGAATTTTTATACTCATCCAATTTTTGTGAAATTTAGCTTTCTGGAATTCTTGTGAAATCTTGCACATCATATAAAATCACCAAAAGTTTCTGATGCCGGTGGTAATACTGAAAAATCCAAAATACCCACGGGTATCATTTCTAGACTTTGACACCAGTACATTTAAAAATTCATAACAATTATCAAAAAAATTCCTAAAATCTTACAAAAATCTTTTCTGGAATCCTTGTTTGATTTCACATAAGGTAGTGGTGTTGGCTGCATTGTTTGGACCACTACCTATTCAGGAAGCCTAAAAAAAAATTCATTGGTAGTCATTTTCTGTATTAGGGTTCAACTCCAATTAGGGTTTCTTTCTTGCTTTCTTCTAGTCCCACAATTTAAAGGAAATATACAATCACCCATACAACTTGTTTTTCCTTTGATTGTGGAGTTTCAAACTTGTTTGAAAATTTAACAAGTGAAACACTAAAACACATTCAATTAAATTGAATCCAAAAAGACATAAATACAAAAAAGAATTGTGACAACTTGATTTGCATTGGAAACCACTTTCCAATTCTTGCACACACACAAAAAAAAAATTGAAATAACAGGGCAACAACCCAATTAATGCCCTCCACATTCCGTGTGCACTGTAGTATCCTAGACCTAACTAAAACTTGTAGCAACTTGACCCCTAAGGCTTCATCAACTTAGGCTTGCTATCTAGGTCTTAAGTTTTCTTTAGTTAATACCAATTCTGTCATCTATATCTGGTGTTCAGGCTAAGGGTCCGTGTCAAACGACCAGGCGCGGGTTTGTACAAGCACCTAGGGTTTTCCCTGAGAAATGTTTGGGCCCAAACCTCCCCATAAGCAACTTGGCTAGATTTGTTGACAGAACGAGTATTCACTATTGCTTACTTATTTCCTACATAGACCAAGTCTTAGGTTTCTTATTAAGGAGTCGCACTTAAGTTAGGTCTAGCTTTGTTTGTTTGAATTGCACACTTTCTCTTATCTCTTTCTCTTCTCCTCCCCTCCAATTCTTCCCAAATAGTGCATGCACGGGCGACGGTCCCAAAAACCACACCTTGAGCGACCATCTGATTTCACCCCCCGCAGTAGAAAGTCATTGTTTTCTTCCCCCTCATCTTCAAAAAAAATGGAAAACCCAGGAAGCTGACAAAAAAATTCTGCTTCCACTTCTAACTCGTCAGCCGACCCACAAGCTGACTTCACCCTCCCTCACCTCCCTAACTTGGAGCAACCAGAAGTGCCAGCAGGGCCAGGTGGCCCTCCAATTATAACTCAAAATCCAAATCCCTTTGCATTAATGGTCGACCATTTGGTTCGACTACAACAAAATCAAGAAGATTTAACTAGGACTGTCACAAACCTAGCTAACCAAGGACAAAATCCACCACCCCGCCAACAGCCTGTCATTTCTCTTAAGGATTTCTATGATCCTTCCAATTATGAGGAAAGACCAGGGGTGGTCATACCACAAGGGGATTTTGAGATCAAATCAGTCATTCTAAACCTTATTAAACATTTCCATGGACTTTCAAGAGAGGACCCTTTTTGTCATCTCGAGGAATTAACTGTCCTCACTCAAACCACTCGTTCCCGCAATGTGCAGGAAGACGTGTGGTTAATGAGACTTTTTCATCTCTCTCTCAAAGACAAAGCATCTCATTGGTTTAGAACAGTTGGGCGCCCTATTACCACCTGGCCCCAATTAAAAAGCGTTTTTCTTAAAAAAAAAATTTCCGATCGGTCGAACAAATGCATTAAGAAGATCCATAACGACCTTTCAACAGAAAATTGGTGAACCCCTCCATGAAGATTGGGAAAGATTTCAGGAACTTCTAAGAAGTTGTCCCCACCATGAAATTCCACAATGGCAGTTAGTGCAGATCTTCTATCATGGATTAGAAGATCAATTGAAATGATTTGTGGATGCCTCATGTGGGGGCAATTTTCTTAACAAAGACGCCGAAAGTGCCTATCTCCTCTTTGAAGAAATGAGTGAAAACTCATTTAACATGACATCAATAGACACTTTTGGAAGATCACAAAACCCCAGACACGGAGTCCATGAAATTGACTCCAAATCCACCTCTGTTCCAGTCACTCAAGATGATCTATACATGTTAGCTCAATGACTGGACCAGATGCAAATTCACGAAAAGAAAATGGAAGAAAAGCTCATAAATAAACAAGCTCCACACGCTCACTCTCCACACACTAACCCTCCACACATTCTCCGAAGAGAAAATCTACACAACATTGATGCCACATCTGCTGGCCAGCAATTTTCGGCTGATTTCCCGCAAGATTTGATCGGGAATTTTGATCAAAATATTTTTGATCCCACCTCAAAAAATATTTATGCTCTCCAGGAGCAATTTAGAAACCCCTCCAACACTTCCAATCAAAACTGGAGGACTAACCCGAATCACTCTTGGAAAAACCCAAGCCCAATTCCTTTTCCTAAACAAAACTATTTTGGGAATTATGGGCAACCTATGTATCAACCTGGACCATCCTAGGATGACATTAATAATCAAGTCATGAAAACTCTACAAGGTATGCAGACTCAAATGACAGAAGTAACCCACATGATTACCAACTTACAACACCAAGTTAAGGTTACTCCTGATCATCGACATATTGGGAATTTACCTTCCCAACCCATGCCCAACCCAAATAATCAAAGGAATCAATTCCAAGGTGGATATCCCAGTCAACCCATTCAACCAGCACCTCAGCATCCACCGGGTTTCAATAACAGTCAAGCTTCCCATCCTCATCCTAGAAACAACCAGACTGCAAATGCAGTGACTTTGACGAATGGGAAAACCACTCACAATCCCCTGCCTGTTAAAGAAACCTACTTTAATGAAACACAGATTAACTCTTCCCCATCTCCCCCTCCTATTGTTCAGGAATCAATTAATGCAAAATAGGGAAACCCTGCTCCATTTCCACAAGCCCTCCACTCTTCAAATAAGAAAAAGAAGAAATCTGAGCCCACTGAGAAGGAATTAATGGATTTATTTGGGCAAGTAGAAATTAATATCCCTCTCCTAGATGACATTAAATACATCCCTGCCTATGCTAAATTCCTAAAAGATTTATGTACTCCAAAAAGGTAGCCCAGAAATTTAGGAAAGGTGATCCTTCCAGAGACAGTCAGCTCAGTTGTGCAGAGCCGACTACCTCTTAAGAGAAAAGATCCCGGCGCCCCCTAATTCAAGTTATCATTAATGATACCTCATTTGATCATACTTTGTTGGATCTTGGTGCCTCAATTAATCTTATCCCCACAGTTGTTTTTGAGGAATTTAGGATCGGTGAATTAAAGCCTATTGAGGTTCCTCTCCAATTAGCCGACCGATCTACAATTAAACCAAGGGGAATTATTGAGGATGTTCTTGTTCGGGTCAAAAATTGTCTATTCGCAGTAGACTTTTTAGTCCTGGACATAGAGGTACCAGAAGCACTACAGTTTGCCCCCATTATTCTTGGAAGACCATTCTTAGCCACCGCCCACACAAATATTGATTGTGATTCTGGAAAGATGAAGATCATGTGTGGCGGTGAATCTGTAACCCTAGACATTTTTCAAGCTTCTAGGCGGTTCCAAGAACCAGATTTCTTTGATGATTCGAATTCAGAAATAGAAAACATTATGGCGGAAACTTTGCAAATTTCCCATTTAGGTTCCACTTTTGCTATCAATACGGTTCCTGAACAATCCACTTCTTCTCACCCTTCCACCCTAACCACACGTCTAGCTAACCTTCTAGCTGACCCTTTCACTCTTACCTCACCACTAACCCACAAAGCAGAAATTTTTTCGGAGCCGGGCCCACAATTGGAATTAAAACCTTTGCCCGACTCCCTTAAATATGTCTTCCTGGGTCCTAATCAGACCCTGCCCCTAATTATAAATTTTGGACTTACCGGGGCACAAGAGCACAAACTTCTCCAGGTTTCGAGTAAATATCGAAAAGCTATTGGCTGGACCCTTTCTGATCTTAAGGGTATTCATCTGTCCTATTGTACACATCGTATATATTTAGAGGACGATTCTCGCCCCTCCCGCCAACCACAAAGGCGTTTGAACCCTATTATGCAGGAGGTGCTAAAAAAGGAGATTATTAAGTGGCTGGATGCTGATATCATCTACCCCATTTCTGACAGCTCCTGGGTTAGTCCAACACAAGTTGTGCCCAAGAAGGCTAGACTAACAGTTGTCACTAATGATGATGGGGAGAATGTAGCCACTCGAACCGTTTCTTCTTGGCACGTGTGTATTGATTACCAAAAATTAAACACCGCCACCAAGAAGGACCATTTCCCGCTCCCCTTTATTGATCAAATCTTGGAACAGTTAGCCAGACGGGATTTTTACTATTTTCTGGATGGTTATTCCGGCTATAATTAGGTAGCGGTTCATCCTAAGGACCAGGACAAAACAACTTTCACCTGCCCCTTCGGAACCTTTGATTCCGAAGGATGCCCTTCAATCTTTGTAACGCACCTGTGACTTTTCAAAGGTGCATGCTTGCAATTTTTTCAGACCTAGTAGGTGAATGTTTAGAAGTCTTTATGGATGACTTCTCTATTTTTGGAGATTCTTTTGACCATTGTCTCAAAAACCTTGAAAGAACTCTCCAAAAATGCATAGAAGTTAATCTGGTCCTCAGTTGGGAAAAAAGTCATTTCATGGTCCAAGAAGGTATTGTCTTGGGCCATGTTATTTCAAAATAAGGAATTGCGGTAGATAAAGCAAAAATAGATGCTATATCTAAGCTCCCACCACCCACTACTGTCAAATAGATCAGATCCTTTTTGGGTCATGTGGGTTTCTACCGTCGATTTATACAAAATTTTTCCCAAATCTCCAAGCCCTTAAGTCAGCTTCTCACTAAAGACCATCCATTTGATTTTAATGATAAGTGCCTGGAGAGTTTTTTGAGGTTGAAGAAAGAGGTTACTGAGGCACCAATATTGCAGGGACCTGATTGGAATAATCCCTTTGAATTAATGACAGATGCCTCAGATTTTATTGTAGGGGCTGTTCTAGGGGAAAGAATTGGCAAGAAGCCCGTTGTGATCTATTATGCTAACAAAACTCTTGATGATGCACAATGGAATTATACGGTTACTGAAAAGGAACTTCTTGCAATTGTATTAGCCTTAGAAAAATTTAGATCTTATCTGTTGGGGTCACATGTCACTGTATATATCGACTACTCAGCAATTAAATATTTGCTGACAAAGAAAGATGCGAAACCCCACCTTATCCGTTGAATTCTGCTGCTCCAGGAATTTGACCTGGAAATAAAGGATAAGGCGGGATCGCACAATGTAGTGGCCGACCATCTCTCTCATCTTATGACAAATGACATAATGACCCCAACAGATCAGTTCCCCGATGAAAGCATTTTAGCTGCTACTACCCTCCCTTGGTTTGCACCCATCACAAACTACTTAGCAACAGAACGAATCCCTGCTGATTGGCCAAAAACAAAACGAGATAAGTTCTTTGCTGATATTAAATATTATTTTTGGGAGGAGCCCGACCTTTTCCGCATTTGTGCCGATCAAGTCATTCGACGATGTGTACTCGATTCTGAAATCCATGATATTTTGACACATTGTCACTCAATGGCCTGTGGTGGACATTTTTCGGGCAAGAAAACTGCAGCTAAAATCCTTAATGCGGGATTTTATTGGCCCAGCTTGCACAAAGATGCTCATGACTTTGTTCGGTCCTGTGTGCGTTGCCAGAGCATCAGCAACATGACTCGGAAGGATATGATGCCCCTTAATCCTATTTTAGAGGTTGAAATTTTTGATGTTTGGGGCATCGACTTCATGGGACCGTTCATCAACTCAGGTGAGTATTTATATATATTAGTCGCAGTCAACTATGTTTCAAAATGGATAGAAGCAATACCCACCCGCACTAGTGATCACCGTGTGGTTGTCGAATTTCTTAAGAAAAATATTTTCTCAAGATTCGGCATACCAAAAGCCATTATCAGTGACGGAGGCTCACATTTTACCCACTCATAATTTCGTCACCTTCTTTCTAAATATGGGGTCAATCATAAAATTTCCACACCTTATCACCCCCAAACAAATGGCCAGGTTGAAGTTTCTAATCGGGAAATTAAAAATATTTTACAAAAGACGATTAGGCCCGACAGTAAAGATTGGTCCACCAAATTGGATGATGCTTTATGGGCCTACCGTACCACTTTTAAAACCCTGCTCGGCATGTCTCCCTTCCGTCTGATTTTTGGGAAGGCATGGCATCTCTCGGTAGAATTAGAACATAGGGCTTTTTAGGTGATAAAATAACTCAACATGGATTTATCTGACGTCAGTACCCATAGAAAATTACAATTAACTGAATTGGAAGAATTACGTAATTTGTCCTATGAAAATGAGAGGATTTATAAAGACCGAACAAAGGAATTTCATGATAAATATATTGTTCGGAAATACTTTGACGTTAATCAACGCGTTTGGCTTTTCGATGCGAGATTATGTGTTTTTCCTGGCAAATTAAAATCTAAATGGACCAGCCCCTTTATTGTCCATAAAATATATCCATACAGCGCTGTTGATCTTTTTGATCCAAAAACTAATTCGACCTTTCAAATCAACTGCCAACGTTTAAAGCCCTATTTTGATCATACGCCTAATCTTCCATCTGAATCTTTTAATTTTACTGAGCTAGCCACCCTTGATCACTAATGCACACTACGCCCGACTGAATGGCGTAAAAGATAGCACTTGATGGGAGGTAACCCATCATTTTTTCCTGCTTTCCTTTTTTCTTCTTTTTCTAGGTTTTGATCATCCTAAACTCGACCGTTCTTCACTAAGGTGATCCCTTTTCCCTCCTAATGCATGAGGACATTGCATATCTTAAACATGGGGGGTGTTTTTAAAATTTGACAATCGATTTCGGATTTTCAAAACCTAAAAACATGCATTTTTGTTTAGTTATTTTATTTTCCTACTTGCATACCCAAATAATAATAATAATAATGTTGAAAACTTTTTGAGGAAAAATTTTTGAAATCGGGACTAAGGTTGAAAAAATTCACTTTTGGGTACAATGGGGTTTAATCTTTAACAAACTAGGGATGAGGATGCGAATCTGATCATTAGAATTTCAAGGTCTATTTTTAGACTAGATTAGATATCCTTCTCTAAAATTCCACCTGAACTCATGATAGTTCAAGTGACTTAATCCTATTTTGTAATGTGGAAAGTATTTGGCTTAGTTTTTCATTCAAAAACTTGCATTTCTTGAGGAACTTCTTGTGTCAATTTTCACACACAAGCCAACACTTAAAAACAACTAAAAATTTGAAAAACTCCCTTGTTTGGACTTAGTAAAAGTCTGAAGCAGATCATTGGTTTAAGTTCCCACCTCTGAGAAGGAGGAAAATGCCTCCTTTGAGGACACGATGTCAACATGTTACCGCCTCGGTGCTGCTCCATATCTATATTTCATATCTTTAGACGGAGCATTAAAGCGCATTTTAGCAACTCAAGTGTCTTGGACGGTGCTCTACCTATAGTGTCGGAGCAAGAGCGTGAGTTTGCTTGGAGTGCCCCTTTACACAGCATTATGTTTTGGGGTTGTGAGCTCTTGGGTGGTGACATGGATAGTGCTATCCCGAAGTACTGGCACCAGAGCCCCCTCGAGGATTGGTAACGGGAATGATGACCCCAACACATCTGTTGTAAGACTAAGCTAAAAATAAGCATGGGGGAGAAAAAAATAATAATAATAATAAATAAATTAACACGCCCTTATAAATGTTGGCTTTTCACAAGCACAGACACAAGGTTTTAAAGGATTTTGCAAGTTACGAATCAGATTCATAAGCCAGAAAAATCCTAAAAATAAAAATTTCAAGTCATCTGAATTAACAAGGGGTTAATTTGTGAATTTTCTGGAGGATATATTGATCCCGTTTTGTCTAATGGTTGGATCCAAAAACAAATCCTGATGTTTATCTTTAACAAATCCCGTACCTCCTGTGTTTAGATCAACCAAGGACCCTTAATCTTTTTCTCCTCAAAATTCAAAAAAATTAGATTTCCCAAAAATTCTGTTTTCCAAAAAAATTGAAGTTTCGCTAAGAGACTAGCAAAAGATAAGCATGGGGGTGTGATAAACGCAGTTTATCATCATTCTTATGCATTAAAACAAACCTAGCTCTTAGGATTTTACTCCGCAAACGGGTTTTTGGGCTGCATTTAGGCATTAACTAGGTTAGGCATGCATTGCATTTTCTTTTGTTGTTTTAATGTGTTTTTATGAGTGTTAGGGATGAACAGATATACAGATCCCTAAAACCCTAGCACTCAAGAAGGCAATTGGTGAAGGAGGAGCTCAGACTAGCTGGAACTCAGCTTGATCCAGCTCACCACAAGTGGAACCTAGCTCACCTGAACTAGGATTAGCTCATCCCAGCTCCATTCAGCTAATCTCAGCTGAATGGCAGCTCAAGAGAGTTCATCTTAGCTCACCCTAGCTCAAGTCAGCTCATATCCAACTCAACCTAGTTGAGTCTAGCTCATTTTAGCTCCCACTCATCCACAGGGAGCTCTAGCTAGCTCAGCTAAGTTGACTAGAGTTTATCCCAGCTCAGATACAGCTACATCCAGCTCCACTCAACTCCAGCCAGCTGAAGAAGAACTCATCCAAGCTCAGGAAGCTCAAGTCCAACTCCTAGGGACCTAGCTTAGCCCAAGCTAATTGAGCTAAGCTATCTTAGGTGTCTCAACCAACTAAATCCTCCCTGGGAGCACTAGACCCAGCTCACCTCAGCTCCATTCAATAGAAGCCAGCTCACTTTAGCTTGGCTTAGTAGCTGGCAAAGAACTAGCAAACTAAGCCAGCTGGAGTAGCCCCATGTTGACTTCTTCAGCAGCTGCCAGCTCCACTTCAGCTCCGAACTCTTCCAAACCAGCTCCTCCCTCCAAACCCTAGCTCCAACACCTCCTCCTCTACTCCACCATTAGCTAAGCTAGCTTAGTTTAGCTTAGCTATGCTCCAGCTTCCTTGGCTTGTACCACCCAAAAACCCTACCTAACAACTCCACTAACTAGCTCCACTTAAGCTCCACATAAGCTAAACCTACTTGGTGCCAACCTAGCCTACCCACCACCTCCAAAAGACACCTAAAAGTGGTGCCAAAACCACCCTAACTACCCGCTTGTTGGTGCCACTTTTCCCTCCAAAAATCCCCTTCATCTCCACCACACATCTCCCCTTAAACCCATCTCCACCCTCCACATAATCCCACCTTCTAGAAACCTCAAAGTTGGCGCCAACCCATGTCACCACTCCATGGTTGGCGCCACTTTTAGGTGCCTCTTGACCAACCCTAACTACCCCCCTTACACCCCTTAGGTGGCGCCAACCATCCTTAACCCTAGGATCATCTAACCACCTCCATCCTCCCATCTTAGCCCTCCATTTCAAGAGGCACCTTAACCCCTCATCCTACCCTATAAAAAGACCACTACCCACCACCATTCAAACCATCCTTGGCTAGCAAATTCACTCTCATATTCTACTTAGAGCCCATGCCAAAGAGAGGAGGAGAAGAAGAAGAAGAAGATTATTAAGGGGATATTATGTCCCTTTGGTGCCTTCCCCTCTTCCCTTCTCTCTTGAGCCACGCCAGCCAAAGGAGAAGCCAGGCAAGGAAGATCTTTGGAGGAGATCTTGAAGGTTGTCCACACCACCTTGGAGGAGCTTTTGAGGGTGGTGCATGCCCACCACTTGGAGGAGAGCATTGAAAGTGGTAGCATCCACCGTGGAGGAGCTCTTAAGGAAGGAGAAGAAGGAGGCCCTCTTTTCAAGCCAAGGAGCAGCTAGGCTTGGAGTAAGAAGACTCCCTTCTTCACCAAATTTTGCAAGAGGATTTGTGTTTCTTTTATTTCTTTTAAATTTTTTCATTTCTAGTAGAAGCATTCCTCTACTTGTCTTTGAAAAGAACACAAATTCTAGTTAATCAATTTACCTTCTTTTTAATTTCCTACTGCAATTGTTATTGTTGTTCTAGCACTTATTCTACTTTCACTCCCTAATTACTCTAGGCCTCCACTTGCCTAGAGTGAGCTTAGGTAGTGGACATTTTAATCTCTTAAGTTTCAGCTTAGCATTTTAGGTGTTAGCACTTTTTCGTCACAATTCGCACTTTGCCCGTATTATTTCAAAACACAAAATATATATATATTTAAAATACCAAAAAGAAAGTTGAGATTTATTTTTATCAAGATAATTGAATTGCAATTTTTTGCCTCCTTAGACAACCCTAGATACTCCCCTATCTAGGATATAAACTTAAAAGTGTATGCGAATTCACGTGTTACAATGACATTAAAAACCTGCTTTTACAAATCACGCAACTTTTCGCATCAGAGTCCTCAAAAAAGTTATTATCATGGAATCTCTTGGAGGTTTGAAAATATCTAGAGTGATAGTTTGACCTGCGCAGGTGATATCCATTTTTCCTATGTGGCAATTGATATTTGCCTTTGTAGTGGCCAAAAAAGGTCGTCCAAGGATTATTGGGGCATTCAATAAAGATTCAAGTACCTCAATGTCAAGGACCAGAAAGTCTGCAGGGAAGACACAATTCTGGACCTTAACCAAAACATCCTCAACAATCCCACAAGGTTTGATTGTAGATCGGTCGGCTAATTGTAGGGTAACCTCGACGAGTTTTAATTCACCGATCTAAAACTCTTCAAATAAAATCGTGGGAATAATATTAGCTGAGGCACCAAGATCAAGGAGGGTGCGATCAAAGGTAGTATCATCAACAATCACTAAAATTAATGACGCCCCCGGATCTTTCATCTTAGGAGGCAGCTTGCTCTATATAACAGAGCTTATTGTCTCCAAAAGATGTATTTATCCTAGATTTTTGGCCTGCCTTTTAGGAGTACAGATCTCCTTCAAAAATTTGGCATAGGCAGGTACATATTTGATGGCATCTAGGTGAGGAATACTGATTTGAGCTTGCCCAAATAGAACCATGAGTTATTTTGTGGTGGGCTCATATTTCTTTTTTCTATTGGTAGTAGGGTGGAGAGCTTGTGGAAAAGGGATAGGAGTCATGTTTTGAGATTTTTGTGTTTCTTTTTCTTCCTAATAGGGAGGTGCAGAGTCAATCTACACAGGGATGGGGATTTCACTAGGTTTTTATGAAGGCCCGGGATCAGTGGTGGTTTTCCCACTCCTTAATGTAACTGCATGTGCAGTTAGATTATTATTTGGAGGAGGTGGGGGGCCTGTGGTTGTGGAAACCTGAGAGGCTGCTGAGGTGGTGGATTAGTAGGAGGCTGAGTTGGGTAGTGTGGATTTCTGCTTGGATATTGGTTCCTTTGGTGATTAGGGTTGGGCATGGGTTGGGAGGGAAGATGTCCTGCAGGTCTCTGAGTGGGAGTAACCCCAATTTGATTATTCAGATTTATGATGGTGCGGATTACTTCCGTCATCTTTGTCTGCATGTCCTACAGGGTTCTCATCATCTGGGCATTGATGTCTTGTTGGGATGGCCCAGGATGACAAGTCGGATTAGATCCATACCCATTAAATTGATTTGGTTGGGGAGGAACCTGATTATTCCAGGAGTAGTTTGGGTAATTCGTCCAATTGGAAGAATTTTTAAATGGCTCCTGGATGGCAGAAATATTTTGAGTAGGGTTAAGATCTGGATAGTTGTAATTCCCCAGTGAATCATGGGCAACCTCAGAATACTGGTACTAATCGGCAGGAGTAGTGTTGAGATTGTGCAAATTTTATCTTCGTGGAAAGTTAGGTCGGGTTAGATGTGGACTGTGTGGAGCTTGGGTTGATGTGGCAAGTTTTTTCTCAATCTTCTTTTGATTAATGTGCATCTGGTCGAGTTTTTTGGTGATCATTTGAAGATCGTCTTGGGTGACAGGGATAGCTTGGGTGCCTACTTCATGAACACTAAACTGTGGGTTTGGAGTTCTGCAAAATGTATTCATGGAAGCTTGATTAAATGAGTTTTCACTCATTTCTTCAAAAAGGTCATAGGCACTCTTAGCATCCTTATTTAAGAAGTTGCCGCCACATGAGGCATCGACGAAATGTCAGATTTGATCTTCTAATCCATGAAATAAGATCTGCACGAGCTTCCATAAAGGAATCTCGTAGTCTGGACAACTTCTTAGGAGATCTTGAAATCTTTCCCAAGAATCATGAAAAGTCTCACCAGATTTCTATTGAAAGGTAATAATAGATCTTCGTAGGAATTAGCATGACCAATGGGAAAGAATTTCTTAAGGAAGGCGCTCTTGTGCTGAGGCCAAGTTGTGATGGGTCAGCCAATGGACCTGAACCAATAAGTGGCCTTATCTTTAAGAGATATTGGAAATAGTCGCATCAGCCAAAGGTCTTCTTGCACATTTCGAGAATGGGTTGTTTATGCAAGAAGAGTTAGCTCTTCAAGGTGGTTGAAAGGGTCTTCCCTAGGAAGGCCAAGGAAGTGTTTAATTAGTTTTAGAACCGTCGGCTTGATTTCGAAGTCCCCCTCTAGTATGATCACCCCTAGTCGTTCCTCATAAAAAGGATCATAAAAATCTTTTATAAGGAATAATAGGCTGCTGACAGGGTGGTGGGTTAGGCCTTTGATTGGCTAGGTTTTGGATGTTCCTAGTAAATATTTGTTGATTGGCATTCAATTTAGCAATCTACTCAACCATCATTGTCAAGAGATCAGGCGGGGGGCCTTGATGTTGTGATTGAGGCAAATCAGCATTAGGGAGCTCCAACTGCGGGAAGTCAAAGGTGGGGGGTTGTGGGTGGAAGGGTCAGAATTAGGGTTAGTAGTGGGGTTAGAGGTGGGATTAGAGGTATAAGTGGAAGGGTTAGTGGACCTATTTTGTTGATTTTCCATATTGTGAGAAGAAGAAGACAGAAAAAATAATCTTTTTGCACGTGGGGCAAAATCAAATGGTCCCTCCAAGTGCTAATGTTCAGACTGTCGCCCATGCATAAAATGGAAAAATGGGAGGGGAGGAGAAGAGATGGAGATGAGAGAAGTGTGCACACAAGCAATCAAGTTCTAGACCTAACTTAATTGTGAGTCCCTAAAAATTAACCTAAGACTTGGTCTACCTAGGAAATAAGTAATTAACAGTGAATACCCGTTCTGTCAACAAATCTAACCAAGTTGCTTAAGGGGAGGTTTGGGCCCAAGCGATTCCCAAGAAAATCCCCAGGTGCTTGTACAAACCCGCGCATGGCTGTTTGACACGACCCCTCAGCCTTAACACCAGATGTAGATGACAGAATTGGTATTAACTAGAGAAAACTTAAGACCTATATAGCAAGCCTAAGTTGATGAAACCTTAGGGGTCAAGTTGCTACGGATTTTAGTTAGGTCTAGGATACTATAGTGCACATGGAATGTGGAGGGCGTTGATTGGGTTATTGCCCTGTTATTTCAAATTTTATAGTGTGTGCAAGAATTGGAAAGTGGTTCCAATTTCAAACAAGTTATTACACAATTTTTAGTATTTCTATCTTTTAGGATTGGATTTAACTTAGTGTATTTTTAGGGTTTTCTTTTTAAGTTTTCAAACAAGTTTTAGATTCCATAAACAAGAAGAAATTAAGTTGTATGGGTGAGGATATGTTTCCTTTTGTTTGTTTGTCTCTAAAAAATGAAAAAGAAACCCTAATCCAATTGATCCTAGGACAGAAATTTAACTACCAATGGATCTTTTCTAGGCTTTCTGTATTAAGTAGTTGTCCAAACATATCAAACAACACTACTTTAAGGAAAATCAAACAAGAATTCCAGAAAAGATTTTTTTAAGATTTTAAGAATTTTTTTGATATTTTTAAAGAATTTCTCTTTGTGCTGGTGTCAAAGTCCAGAAATGATACCTATGGGTATTTTGGACTTTTCAGTACTACCACCAGCCTCAGAAAATTTTCATAATTTTATGAGATGTGTATAATTTTACAAGGATTTCATAAAGTTAAATTTCACAAAAATGGATGAGCATAAAAATTTTAAAAATTTGTGGACAGTAGCAAAATAAGAAGATTAGAGGGTGTGACCTTTTTGCAGTCTATGAATTTTTAAAAATTAAATACAAACCCAATTAGTCTTAAATTTAGAACAGATGTTCCCAACTTGATTTGAAATCTTTGGGTGAAATTTCAATATTTTAGAAGGCCTAAGGTGTTTGAAATTGATTTTTCAAATTCGGACAAAAGTCTGGATCTGAAAAATAGAACACCCGCACTTGAAATGGAGTGGTGTTTAATGGTGCAAACAAGCAAACAATGACTTTTAAATTGCACCACTCCACGTAATTAAGATATTTAAGATCCTAAAGCCAAGTTTAACATCTTGTTGGCAGTTTTTAAGGATAAATGTGACAAGAAAGGGAGAACCAACCTAAAATTCCACGGGAAGAAAAGATACTTTAAGCTTCTCAAAATTTCTCGCTTTCTTTTTCCAACTGATTCCTACACACATAAGAGAAAAGAGAGACAAGGGGATGAGATTCACTTCAAGCAAGAGAATTAATCAAGCAAAGCCATGCCTCCCCGGCAACGGCGCCAAAAAGTGACTCATGTTTTATGCGGTTTGTAAAATACATCGTTGTAACGTGCAAAATCGATCAACTCTTAAATTAATAAACCTAGATAGTGGGATATCTAGGGTCATCCAAGGAGGCCAAATTATTTACAAATCAAATCCCTTGCTTGGAAAAGGAAATCAACTTTATTTTTGGTCTTTTTCAATATATAATTTTTATGTCTTGAAATAACAAAGGCGAAATGCGAATTGTTGATGGAAAAGCAACTAACACCTACAATCACCAAACTAAAACCTAAGTGACAAATATGACGTCCCCCTAAGCTCACTCTAGGCACGTGGAGGCCTAGAGTAATTAAGAAGTGGAAGTGAAAAAGTGCTAGAACAAAGATAAAGCAATTGCAACAGAAAATGAAAAGAAGGCAAATTGATTTAATAGAATTTGTGTTTTACAAAGAACATGTAGAGGAATGCTTCTACTTAAAATGGAAAATATAAAAGCAATAAAAACACAAATCCTCTTGCAAAATCTGGTGAAGAAGGGAGTCTTCTTGCTCCAAGCCTGGTAGCTCCCAAACTTGAAAAGATCTCCAACTCCTTCCTTCTACAGCTCCGCCAAAATGATGTCCTCCAAGGCAAGCCCTTGGGGGGCATGCCCTAAACTTCTCTAAGGTGGAAGCTTCCACCTTATTTGCTCCTCCAAGGGTGGGAGTGCACCACCCTTGTTCTCCAATGCCTGGCCGTCCTCCAACTTGAAGAGCTTGCTCCTCCTTGGCATGGCACAAGGAAGAAGAGAGAAGGGGAAGAAGGCACCAAGGGGGCGAGTAGGATGCCCCCTTAATCTTCTTCTCTTCTTCTCCTTCCCTGGCCCTGGGTTAGGGTGGATGTAAGGTGGAATTAAACTAAATGGAGGATGAATTTTTTTGGTGGAATGAGGTGGGTTTTATAGAGGTGGAAGGGGGTAGGGTTGACGTGAATAGGTGGAGGGCTAGGATTGATTTTAGCGATGGTTATGGGTGGTTAGGTTGATCCTAGGGATAGGGTTAATTGGAGCCACCTAAGAGGTGCTAAGGGGGGTAGTTATGGTGGCCAAAAGTCACCTAAAGTTGGCACCAACTGTGGGTCTTCTAGAAGGTGTTGAGGTGGATGGTGGAGATAGGATCAAAAGGAGATGAATGGTGGGGATTTATGGTGGTTTTGGAGGGAAAATTGGTGCCACCTTGAAGGTGACTTTTGGAGGTGGTGGGATGAAAGGTGGTGATGGTGGTGGCACCAGCTTGGAGTAGGGTGGAGCTACTCCAAGTGATTCGTGTTTTACGTAATTTGTAAAATGCGTCGTTGTAATGTGCAAAATCGATCAACTCTTAAATTTATAAACCTAGATAGTGGGGTATCTAGGGTCGTCCCAGGAGGAAAAATTGTTTGAAAATCAAGTCCGTTGCTCGAAAATGGAAATCAACTTCATTTTTGGTCTTTTTCAATATATAATTTTTATGTCTTGAAATAACAAAGGCGAAATGCGAATTGTTGATGGAAAAGCAACTAACACCTACAATCACTAAACTAAAACCTAAGTGACAAATATGACACCCCCTAAGCTCACCCTAGGCACGTGGGGGCCTAGAGTAATTAGGAAGTGGAAGTGAAAAAGTGCTAGAACAAAGATAAAGCAATTGCAACAGAAAATGAAAAGAAGGCAAATTGATTTAATAGAATTTGTGTTTTACAAAAAACATGTAGAGGAATGCTTCTACTTAAAATGGAAAATATAAAAGCAATAAAAACACAAATCCTCTTGCAAAATTTGATGAAGAAGGGAGTCTTCTTGCTCCAAGCCTGGTAGCTCCCCGACTTGAAAAGAAGATCTCCAACTCCTTCCTTCTACAACTCTACCAGAATGATGTCCTCCAAGGCATGCCTTAGGGGGGTGTGGCCTAAACTTCTCCAAGATGGAAGCTTCCACCTTAGTTGCTCCTCCAAGGTTGGGCGTGCACCACCCTTGTTCTCCAATGCCTGGCCGTCCTCCATCTTGAAGAGCTTGCTCCTCCTTGGCGTGGCACAAGGAAGAAGAGAAAAGGGGAAGAAGGCACCAAGGGGGCGAGTAGGATGCCCCCTTAATCTTCTTCTCTTCTTCTCCTTCCCTGGCCCTGGGTTAGGGTGGATGTAAGGTGGAATTAAACTAAATGGAGGATGAATTTTTTTGGTGGAATGAGGTGGGTTTTTATAGAGCTGGAAGGAGGCAGGGTTGGCATGAATAGGTGGAGGGCTAGGATTGATTTTAGCGATGGCTATTGGTGGTTAGGTTGATCCTAGGGCTAGGGTTAATTGGTGCCACTTAAGGGTTGCTAAGGGGGGTTGTTATGGTGGCCAAAAGGCACCTAAAGTTGGCACCAATTGTGGGTCTTCTAGAAGGTGTTGAGGTGGATGGTGGAGTGATTGCGCAGCAATCATAGGTCATAATTAACTTAAATTAGGCCAGGACTTACATTAAGTTAGGGTAATTCGTGCATACATAACCATTACTAACACCTTTACTGCTTTCTTTTTGCTATGCATAAAATAATGCTATAATGTACTGATTAGGTGTATTATGTCAATTGCAGGTAATAAGCTGATCAAAAGTTAGATCTAAAGCTGGTTCTAAAGCTGGATCTGAAGAATAATGAATAACTTGTGTTACAGCAGAGCTAGAGCAGAAGACCTAGATTAAATACAATAGATAATAATGTAAGGGAGCTAAGGTATGTTATTCTATTAAGTAGGAAAAAAGCAATAAATTGTGAAGAACTTAGGTCCATCCTAGCCCTAGGACAACCTAGAAGCCTCCCCAAGCCTTAGCCACCCTTAGATTAGGTCACTGCACCCTAGGAAACCTTAAAACCCTAATTCTAGCCTCTATCTAGATGTCTAGATGAGTAATTGGATGTCCAGAACCCTTAGCCAACTCCCACACACCTTAAACCCACTTCTGGCAGTGTTATTGGACATCCAGACACTTGGTCAGACATCCAATTTCTGTGGAATACCCAAAACATAACCCAAAATCCCTCAGGACTCTGATTGGACATCCAGACAACAAGTCTGGACTTCTAATTTTTCACTATAAGACGTCTGACAACTTTATTAGATGTCATATACTGTCCTCCAATTCCTATTTTGGAATTCAAGCCTTGATCTTGGATCTCTAGCCCCCTAAACCCAATTCTAACCCCATAGGAACATAAATTAAGGTGCCCTAACCCTAGTACATCACCTCTAGACCTCCTTAAGGACCTAATTAGGTCCTCACTAAACCTAATTGACTTGGATCTTAGTCAATTCCATCAACCTATTCAATTGGACTCATTGAGTTCAATTGAGCCCTGATCTCAGCACACACTATCCAATTGGACTCAGTGAGAATCCAATTGGCCTAGACCTGACTTAATTGAGTTATTTTACTCTCAATTAAGTTTTCACACACCCAATTAAACTTGTATTAAGTTTAATTGCACTTTACCTTAGTGAATTAGGGTTTACAACCCTAATTTGAGACCTACCTTGACCTAAACCCACTAGAACCTAACCTAATCAACCTAGCCACCTAAGTTTTGACCCACACACACCCACACACACCATCCACATGAAAATACCTAGCCTAGAGTTCTCTAGAACTCTCTACCATTTGTTGTTGCCTTGGTTGCCAAAATTAGCAACCAAGAGTCATTCAATTTTTAGATCCACATTTGGTAAATCTAAAAACCGCCATCCACCCTCTCTCTCTCACTCTCCCATGAGCTCCCACCATAGGTCTCTCTAGAGAATTCCATAATTCTCTAGAGAGCTTCCCTTAAATCTATAAAAAGACCTAAGGGTGGCCATTTGCACCCATTCACTCTTGGCTTCCATTTAGCTTAGCTACATTCCACTTCCACTCCACCTTCACGAGTTGCTTCACCATGGCCACCACCATCTCCATGCCAAGATGTTGGATCACCTCCTCAACCTCTCTCCAAGGGCCGGCCTAAGCATCATTGGCCGCCCATCCTTCTCCTCTCAACCAACTCAAAGGCCGTCGGAGTCCACCTCCGAATGCCCTTATTTCTACTAGATTAGTAGCTTAGTTCTTCATAGTTTACATGCTTTTATTACTGCTTAGTAGTGTAGCTCTATATTCTCCCTCAATGATGCATGCATAATCCCCCTTTAGATTCATGTATGCGATCGTATTCTGTTAGCGAGATTTACGTTTTCAAGCTTTCCTCTATAAGCTTTCCACGAGTTCCATGTTGCAAACACCATGATGAATTAATGAAAGATCTTTTTCTATATATATATCTATGTGTTGAGAATCACCATGAGCTTATTGCAATATATTTTGTGTGATTAAAGTTGTCTGCTTTTAATTTCAGATATTCTGGCAACTAAGCATGTCATGCATAAATACGTAATAACCATAAATCGACAAGCGATTTTAAGCAAGTAGAGCGAAAGAGATCGATTTCAAATTTGCATAAACGCTTCACAGAGACGAACAACCGGGACTCAAGTCTCGTAATCTTTACAAATCATTTTTGACGAGCATTTAGCGCGACTATTCTACAATTTCTGACGATTTCAAAATGCGTGAAAATGGCTTCTGTCATGGAGATGGGATCAAAAGGAGATTTATGGTGGTTTTGGAGGGAAAGTTGGCTCCACCTTGAAGGTGGCTTTTGGAGGTGGTGGGATGAGAGGTGGTGATGGTGGTGGCGCCAACTTGGAGTAGGGTGGAGCTACTCTAAGCGATTCATGTTTTATGCGGTTTGTAAAATACGTCGTTGTAACGTGCAAAACCGATCAACTCTTAAATTTATAAACCTAGATAGTGGGGTATCTAGGGTCGTCCAAGGAGGCCAAATAGTTTGCAAATCAAATCTCTTGCTTGGAAATGGAAATCAACTTTATTTTTGGTCTTTTTCAATATATAATTTTTATGTCTTGAAATAATGAAGGCGAATGCGAATTATTGACAGAAAAGCAACTAACACTTACAATCACTAAACTAAAACCTAAGTGACAAATATGACCCCTCCCTAAGCTCACTCTAGGCATGTGGAGGCCTAGAGTAATTAGTTAGTGGAAGTGAAAAAGTGCTAGAACAAAGATAAAGCAATTGCAACAGAAAATGAAAAGAAGGCAAATTGATTTAATAGAATTTGTGTTTTACAAAAAACATGTAGAGGAATGTTTCTACTTAAAATGAAAATATAAAAGCAATAAAAACACAAATCCTCTTGCAAAATCTGGTGAAGAAGAGAGTCTTCTTGCTCCAAGCCTGGTAGCTCCCAAACTTGAAAAGAAGATCTCCAACTCCTTCCTTCTACAGCTCCTCCAGAATGATGTCCTCTAGGGTAAGCCCTAGGGGGGCGTGCCCTAAACTTCTCCAAGGTGGAAGCTTCCACCTTAGTTGCTACTCCAAGGGTGGGTGTGCACCACCCTTGTTCTCCAATGCCTGGCTGTCCTCCAACTTGAAGAGCTTGCTCCTCCTTGGCATGGAACAAGGAAGAAGAGAGAAGGGGAAGAAGGCACCAAGGGGGAGGGTAGGACGCCCCTTAATCTTCTTCTCTTCTTCTCCTTCCCTGGCCCTAGGTTAGGGTGGATGTAAGGTGGAATTAAACTAAATGGAGGATGAATTTTTTTGGTGGAATGAGATGGGTTTTTATAGAGGTGGAAGGGGGTAGGGTTGGCGTGAATAGCTGGAGGGCTAGGATTGATATTACCTATTGTTATGGGTGGTTAGGTTGATCTTAGGGCTAGGGTTAATTGGTGCCACCTAAGGGGTGCTAAGGGGGGTAGTTATGGTGACCAAAAGGCACCTAAAGTTGGCACCAATTGTGGGTCTTCTAGAAGGTGTTGAGGTGGATGGTGGAGATGGGATCAAAAGGAGATGAATGGTGGGGATTTATGGTGGTTTTGGAGGGAAAGTTGGCGCCACCTTGAAGGTGGCTTTTGGAGGTGGTGGGATGAAAGGTGGTGATGGTGGTGGCACCAACTTGGAGTAGGGTGGAGCGACTCCAATTGATTCGTGTTTTACGCAGTTTGTAAAATATGTCGTTGTAACGCACAAAACCGATCAACTCTTAAATTTATAAACCTAGATAGTGGGGTGTTTGGTAGTCGTAGAGCGCATTTTTGATAGGAAAATGCATCATAGTATAGTGCGCAATACGATCAAACAAAAATATTTATAAAAAGATAACAAGACTTTGAGACCCGGTCATTCGTCTCTGGGAGGCATTTGTTCAAATCTGAAATCAATCTTTTATCGCTCTACTTATTTAGAATCGCACGTCGGTTTCAAATCTTCATATTAGAGTTTTGCCACTTCTATTGTGAACTCTGATTACATGCGCATGTGTTAGATAGATAACGAAGGTGAAAGTATGAGTTTCAGTGCGTTCAATTCTAGTTATGTGGTGGTTGTTTAAGGAAAATGCATTTATAGTTAAATCTTCTATATTTTCCGGAACTGACATGCTTGTTGCAATATATATATAAATGAAAAGCAGGCAACTTGAATCACACAAAATAGATTGCAACCAATAAGCTCATGGTGATTTTCAACATAGAGATATGTATATAAAAAATATATCTTTTATTCATTCATTCAGGAGGATGTTTACAACATGGAATTTAGAGGAAAGCTTGTAAAGAAAACCTTGAAAAATATAAATCTAGCTAACAAAAAATGATCGCATACAGGAATCTATGGGGGGATTTTGCATGCATCATTGGGGGAGAATAAGATCTACACTACTAAGTAGTAAATGAAAGCAGTAAAACTATGAAGAGCTAAGCTACTAATCTAGCAGAAAAGAAGGGCATTTGGAGGTGGGCTTCGATGGCCTTTGAGTGGTTGAGAGGAGGAGGGGCAGCCAATGGTGCTTAGGCCAACCCTTGGAGAGAGGTTGGGGAGATGATCCAGCATCCTGGCATGGAGATGGTGGCTTCCATGGTGGTGCTCCTCGTGGAGGTGGAATGGATGTGAGGGTAGCTAACCTAGATGGATGAATGAATGCCAAGAATGGGATGGGTGCAAATGGCCACTGATGAGTCCATTTTAATAGACTATTATTACACCTAAGTTAACTTTAATCTTACCTTTTAGGTTTGTTAATAACTAAATTAAGTTATAGAATGTTTGCATGCATCATTATTTAAGTTTACATCTATTTTATAGCATTCTATAACTTAATATGTAATGATTTTATGTTTTTATGTTGCAGAAATAATAATGGGAAACAAACAAGGAGGGGAGGGTAAATTCCCCTTTCAAACAACCGGCTCCATCTTTTCCCCATCCTCCAGCCACCCTCAACAAATGCAAACCACCGTCGACTAAAATTAGGAGGGGATTTTGAAAATCCCTGGAAGGACGGAAGAGAGGAGTTAAGAGGAGGCGGAGCACAGGAGAAGAGAGCCATCATCCAGGAATCGTGCAACCACTGTGTGCACTGTGCACCAAGTCTCCCACCACAAACAACCCTCCAGCCTGCACCTGCATCCACCGTCCACCGCTCCCTCCAGCCGTGCCCACAGGCGCTACACAACAGGAAGCACCTTTGCGCACTCATTCGCCCGCACCCGCACAGCGCCTCCACCTTGCACGCCCGCCATCGCCTACAGGCTTGTTCAGGTGCCTCGCCCCACCCGTGCCCCTGCCAGGCCCACACCTCTCCAACGACCACAGGCGTTTCCCCCTCTCCAGCGTTAGACCCGCATCCCACCTGCCAGGCCCGCACCCACACAACGGCCACCGCAGCGTGCCCCCTCCTCCAGCGCCCCTCACCGCAGGCATACCACCAATGCTCCCGCCTGCAGTGCGCCCTCGCTGCCCGCACCTCCGTTAACAAGCGTTGCAGGTGCTCACCGCCCGTGCGTGCCCTCTGCAAATCGCCCTTGTGCCTTCTACCCCGCAGGTGCTTCACACCAAGCACCACCGCAACTCACCTCCCCTCTGCAGGCGCGCCTTCAACCCCGCAGGCAAACCCAAGCCCGCAGGTGCTTACCTGCATCAAGCGCCTATGCAGACCCGCCTCCAGTGCCACCAGCTAGCACCCCTGCAGGCACCCTCGCCACCAGCTCCCTACAGGCTCGCACCCGCGCTCACCTACGCCAACACCCAATGCACGGCCGCACGGCTGAAGTAGTGGCCATCCTCCTCCAACAAGCCAGCGGCCATCCTCCTCTGTCCGGCCGCCGCCGGCCACCACCGGCCACCGCGTCACCGCCGTTGCATAGCCCTCGTCGAGGCGCACCTCCTCGCCGACTCTCTCAGCCAGCCGTGCACGGTCGCACACGCGAGGAGGAGAGAGAAGAAATCCTCTATTTTTGTCTCCATTAATAATTACATTCAATGCCATTTCCAATTTTATATTAATATTTTATTCAGGCCACATTACATTGATGCACTCAGACTTTCCTGAAATTATTTTACTTATGTTATGTGCATGATTCTACCTTGAATTTCAAATCGGAATTGCATTAAAGTTGAATTTACATGATAAGCCATTACACATGCATCATACACATATTTTTGGAGCTTAATTCCTGACGTGAAAATTGCATAAATACCCCTGAACCGTTAAGGAAATTGCAAGCTTCATTTAAATTAGCATATTCCTCGCATTAAAGTTGCATAAGAGTTTGCAAACTATGTATTCCTTGACTTGTGAATTTATTGGTCTATTCCTCCCTGTGGATACGACATCCTTTATTGTGGTTTAAATTCATATATATGTTAACTTCTGATTGAGAGATTTCCACCACATCAATTATAACATATTCTTCTATTGCTATCATAAGTAAACGAAAATCTCTCCGTCAAAATGGCACCGTTGCTGGGGAGGAAACAGATGCAATAGATTTACTTCATTATTTTTGAATGTTCTGAGCTGTGCAATTATCTGATCAATTTTTTTTATTATGCGAGGAATCTGACGAGGCGACGAGGCACAACAGAGTGGCGACAACAACCACGAGCTAGGCCACAAGAGGAAAAGATGTAGGAGACCAAGATCCCGCTTTCACAAAGGATTCTCCGTCATCACAAAATTTATTTGTCTTTTTGCCCTTGTAGTAATTGGGGCTGAATTTTTGGGGGTTTGTCCCCACATTCTTTAGCTACTAGGGTTTACATTTTTTTTTTATTTGCATGTGTGATTTTATTTTCTACTTGCTTGCCTTTAAAACCTACAAAAGAAAATAACGAGCTACCTATTTAGAAGTTGCATGCCCTTAGGTACGTGCATTTAGGGGTGATTGAGCAGCACATTAAATCTTATCATTGCATTGCAAGCATATTAGCACGAAGATTGCTGGAGACGGGTACACCTTTCTAACTTTTGCATCTAGCTCCTATTCACGCATTTGCATTCAAATTAAAATTCAAGACCACCAAGTTGTTTGAATTTACTAATTCAGTGGTCGCATAACTAAAAGTGGGACTGATAATCAGATTCAACCCTAAAAGCAATTCACCTTTGATCTGATTCTAAGGGACTTGTCTACGATTTCAAAAGAAATCACAAAGATTTGTGGTGTGTTGCACACTTCTGACACTAAGCATGCACATTAGGCACAACACTAAGGCTCGATCCGTTAAGGCTATAGGCACCGATCTCTTTATCGGTGCAAACCCTCCTATTGTGCTTTGTGGTGGTGGTGATACTATCTTTTGACCATGTGTCCACGGAGGGGGATGCCCCTTAAAGGAACAAAAGGGTAGTTAAGGGGCACTGCATACGCATTGCCTCAAAGGAAGGGTTCAGCCTACTTGCATCCCTTTGTTCGTCCTTGGAGTAACTTCTCACTTGATCACCTGGGAGTATCATCCAAGCAAAGTATAGGTCCTAGGGCACTCGAAGGTTGAATTAAGGCATGTAATTGCAGTGAAAAACTTGCTTAGCCATTTATATTAACTAATTCGACCTTCGTAATAAAGAAGGTTAAGATTTCAAGTCCATACCCCTCTTATACCACTTACGTGGAAACGGAGGGATAAGTCTTGATCTTTGACTTATCTTTAGAGTGGAGGCATCACTTACTCAATAAGAACCCAAATTGTGTTTTGTATGCTTGGTAGATGCTCTCTTGAGGGTAGTCTAGTGTTTGATCCTAAGCCTGAGAGAATTCTTAGGAGAGCTCACCTAGGAGAGGAAAAAGAAGGAATGGCTGAGCAAGGTGCAAATCAATAGAGGACCCTAAGGGACTATTTTATTCCAACTAACCAACCTACACTAGCACTAAGATGACCGGCAGAGGATAATCCATATGAGATCAAGAGCAGTACCATATCTTTATTGCCCTCTTTTTATGGTACTACTAGGGAGGACCCCTACTGGCATTTGGAGGAATTCACCGAGGTCTGTTCCACGGTGAAGCTCCAGGGCTTTACTGATGAAGCCCTGATGAGGACTCTATTTCCTTTCTCCCTTAAGGATAAGGCCAAGCACTAGTATCATACCCTCGTTGCAAGGGTAAATGATTGGGCCACCCTTAAGGGAGAATTTTTGAAAAAGTATTTTCCTATGAGTAAAACCAACCATTACAGAAAAGAGATTATGGGTTTTACTCAATAGGAAGGGGAGCAATTTCATGAGACTTGGGAGCACTTTAATGACCTTCTTAGGTTATGCCCCCACCATCAAGTTCCAAGATGGCAGTTGGTCGAAAGGTTCTATAACAGATTATCTGAAAGGCATAGGCAAACCATTGATGCAGCTTGTGTAGGAACCTTCTTGACCAGAACTGAGGATGAAGCCTAGGCATTGTTTGAAACATTAATCAACAACTCCATACATCTGTCCTCTACCTATCAAGAAAGAAAACCATCAATCTTGCAGAGGAAGATAGAGGCCCATGAAGCCGGGGCTTCTCAGGATTTGGCATATCAGATTCATCTATTGAATGAAAACTTTGATAGGCTTTTAGCAAACCCCGGCATGAACCTGCAAGCAGCCTCTATTTTTCAGGCTTCAAGAGAATGCTCCATTTGCCAAAGCACAACGCACTCCACTGCGGAGTGCCATCAGACAAATCAATTCCCTGAGTTGATTCAGGCCGACTTGAACACGGCCCAAGGTTTTCGCCCCCCTCTCAATAACCCTTATTCCAATACTTATAATCCAGGGTGGCAGAACCATCCAAACTTCTCTTGGAAGCAAGGTGATGCTTCTAACTCAAGGAATACAAGACCCTTACCTTCCCAGCCCATATACCAACCTTCTTATGAAAACCCTCCTCAGAATAAGCCCTCTGAGATGGATGAACTAAAGGCCATGACGAAAGCAATGCAAGAGCATCAAAATATGGTTATCCAATCTCAGAATAAGATGATTACTGATATGCAATCCCAAATTGGTCATCTTACTAAGGCAGTTAGGCAACGTGATCCGGGGAAGCTGCCTAGCTCTTCTGAGGAGAACCCTAAGGGCAAGGGGGTTGTATTCAGGGAGCACGCCCAAGTAGTGACCGTGTTGAGGGGTGGAGAAAAGATTGACAAGCCTGATACCACTCCTATGGTTACATCTCAGAATTCCCCTTCCACACCTGACCCGACTTCCATCTCCACCGAGGAATTGCCACACTGCTCTCCCTTGCACAAAATCACCCACAATGAGGATGTCGTCCTTCCACCACCCCTTTCCCGTCATGACAACCCCTCTACCCAGAAGCCGAGGGTGCCCTATCTAGAGCATCTATCTGCTCCTGGGGAATCTTCTGTTGGCTCGTCTGGAGCCAAGGATAGGACGGAAGAGATTATGGATACTTTTAGGCAAGTCCAGATTAACTTGGCTATGTTGGAAGCAATTAAACAGATTCTGTCCTATGCCAAGTTTCTGAAGGACCTGTGCACCCAGAAGCACCGATCTAGGAAATAGGACCAAACCAAGGTCATCCTGCCTGACCATGTTAGCTCGGTCCTCTAGCATGGAACACCCCCCAAAATGAAAGATTCAGGGGCCCCATATATTTCAGTGGTTATAGGTAACCAACACATTAACGAGGCTCTGCTCGATCTGGGTGCAGGGGTAAACATTCTACCGAGCTTTATCTATGACCTTTTGGGAGGAGGCAAGCTAAAGCCTAGTCCAGTAATCCTCCAGGTTGCAGACAGATCACTTAAGACACCACAGGGATTGTTGGAAGATGTCCTTGTGAGAGTGGAGGATTTCTTCTTCCCCGTTGACTTTCTGGTATTGGACACTGACCCATCTAATAAACCCACAAAGCCGTCCATTATTTTGGGACGCCCCTTCTTGGCCACAGCCAATGTCTCTATAAATTGTAGATCTGGGGCACTTAAAATGGGCTTTGGGAACAAGAAGATCCGGTTGCATGCTTTTGATACTTACAAGCAACCCGGATTAGAAGATTGTTCTCAGATTGAGGTCATTGATGAAATAATTGAAGAGACTACTCCAGCACTCTTATGTAGAGATCCCCTTCAGAAGGTCATATCTAAGGACCATCCCTCGATTATTAAAGAAACTGAAAGGGAAATGCCCGAACTAGAAGAGTTGCTGGGGATACACACTGAGTCTCTGTCCCCACCCTGGACTATGAAGGTAGATCCGCTACCTAAGGTGGGGACATCTCAACTAAAACCCTCAATCCAAAAGGCTCCTGAATTGGAGTTGAAACCCCTCCTGAACACATTGAAATATGCTTTCCTTGGCCCTAATAACACGTTCCCCGTTATTATCTTGTCTACATTATCTGAATTGCAGGAGGGAGCTCTGCTTGAGTGTTTAAAAAGGCGCAAGGAAGCAATTTCCTGGACAATTGCTGATATTAAGGGTGTTGATCCCTCTCTTTGCATGCATCATATATACACGGATGAGTCCGTGAAGCCTTTCCAAGATATGCAGAGAAGGCTCAATCCAAATATGCAGGAGGTTGTTAAAAAGGAGATTCTGAAATAGCTGGATGCAGGGATTATATATCCCATTTCAGATAGTAAATGGGTCAGTCCTATTCACGTAGTTCCCAAAAAGGCAGGAATCATTGTGGAAGAGAATGACCAAGGAGAACTGGTGACCACTAAACCCTCAACTGGTTGGAGGGTCTGCATTGATTACCGCCGTTTAAACACGGCTACCCAGAAAGACCATTTCCCCTTACCATTTTCGATCAAATTCTGGAACGATTGGCGAGGAACAAGTACTTTTATTTTCTTGACGGGTACTCTGGGTACAATCAGATAGTCATTTTTCCTAATGATCAGGAGCGTATCACCTTCACGAGGCCGTATGGCACTTTTGCATTCCACCGAATGCCATTCGGGTTATGTAATGCTCCTGCCACTTTCCAACGTTGTACGATGGCTATCTTTTCTGATATGATCTACAAGTTCGTTGAAATTTTCATGGATGACTTCTCCATTTATGGCTCATCGTTTGACCTATGCCTTTCGCACCTTGATAAAGTCTTAACCCTTGCGAAGAGGCAAAGCTGGTGCTTAGCTGGGAGAAAAGCCACTTTATGGTCCAGCAGGGCATTGTGTTAAGGCATATAGTTTCCAAGAGAGGATTAGAGGTGGACACCACAAAAATCGATTCCATCTCTAAGCTTCCATTGCCCGCCAATGTTTGTCAGGTTAGATCTTTCCTTGGCCATGCTGGATTTTATAGGCGCTTCATTAGAGATTTCAGTAAAATCTCTAAGCCACTCTGCGACCTATTAGCGAAGGATGTCTCCTTTGATTTTGATGATAGATGTGGCGAGGCTTTCCAAGTTTTGAAGAAAGCCCTCATTACCGCGTCAATTCTCCAAGCACCAGATTGGACTCTCCCATTTGAGCTTATGTGCGATGCTTCTGATTTTGCAGTGGGAGTGGTCTTAGGTCAAAGGGTTGATGGCAAACCTCATGTGCTGCATTATGCCAGCAAGACCCTTACGGATCCTCAGCAAAACTACACGGTCACTGAAAAGGAACTACTCACTATAGTATTTGCTTTGGAAAAGTTTCAGTCTTATCTTTCAGGATCCAAGGTTGTAGTGTTCACTGATCATTCTGCCCTAAAGCATCTTCTGGCTAAAAAGGACACCAAACCTCACCTAATTCGTTGGATTCTGTTGCTCTAAGAATTTGACCTGGAAATTAAAGACAAGAAAGGAGTTGAGAATGTAGTAGTAGACCATTTGTCTAGGATCCCTATTGAGGCATCAAACCCTACTGACGGTATTCAAGAGACTTTCCCTGATGAGTCTCTGATGACCGTGGAAGCTAAAACTCCTTGGTTCGCTGACATAGTGAACTATCTGGCCACGGGCATTACCCCCGGTACTTGGGACAAGCAGAAGCGAGACAGGTTTCTCGCCAACGCTAAATTTTATCACTGGGAGGAACTCAAGCTTTTTAGAATAGGCCCTGACCAACTTTTTCGCCGTTGCATCCCTGATGAAGAACAAAGAAGTGTTCTGAGTTTCTGCCATGACCTCAACTGTGGGGGACATTTTAGTGGGAAGAAGACTGCCTATAAGGTTCTTCAGTCTGGCTTTTAGTGTCCCACATTATTCCAAGATGCACATACGTATGTGGGCGCATGTCTACGTTGCCAGCAGATGGGACCCATTGGAAAAAGGGATGAGATGCCCCAACAACCTATCCTCCCTATTGAAATCTTTGATATTTGGGGCATTGACTTCATGGGTCCCTTTCCTGTGTCCTTAGGATATGAATACATCCTTGTGGTTGTAGACTATGTATTGAAATGGATAGAAGCCATACCCACGCGAACCAATGACCATTCTGGTATCTTGGGCTTTATTAAGGCTAATATCATTTCTCGATATGGGTGCCCAAGGACGATCATAAGTGATGGAGGACATCACTTTAAGAATGTACACTTCACAAGACTCTTCCAAAATTTGGGAGTCAACAACATGATAGCCACACCTTATCATCCCCAAACGAGTGGATAAGTTGAAGTGTCTAATAGGGAGCTTAAGCGAATTTTAGAAAAAACTGTCAGGCCTGATCGGAAGGATTGGTCTAAAAAACTAAATGATGCTCTTTGGGCCTACAGAACTGCGTATAAGACTCCCTTGGGCATGTCTCCTTTCCATCTTGTCCACAGAAAAGCGTGCCACCTTCCCGTGGAAATCCAACATAAAGCTTATTGGGCTATTAAAAATGTTAACTTGAATCTGGATAAAGCGGGAAAGGCACGTATGTTAGAATTAAGTGAGCTTGAGGAGCTTCGTAATGAAGCTTATGAAAGTTCTCAAGCTTACAAGCAACGTACAAAAGTCTTCCATGACAAGCACATCATCAAAAAGACTTTTGAGCCCAACCAGTGGGTCTGGCTTTTCAATTTTAGACTTAAATTATTTCCTGGAAAGCTCAAGTCCCGCTGGGATGGGCCATACGTTGTTATCAATACTTTCCCTCATGGAGCTGTAGAGATTCGGAACCCTATTTCAGGTGAAAGCTTTAAGGTAAATGCCGAGCGACTTAAACCATATATTTCTCTTTCAAATGGCCAGGTTTTGGACGCACTTCGGCTTGAGGAGCCTTAGCTCCTCCCACTCTCCTCCTCAGGTGATATTCTTCTATGTCTGCATTTTTCCAATGAGGACATTATCAATCTTAGGCATGGGGGGTATAACCTAAGAATGTTTATAGCATTTATAAATATTTGCATGCATATATATTTATATGTATATATATTAAAAAAAAAATCTCTTTTCTTGAGCTGAATGGGTTAGTCCCTAGCAGAATACCTTTGTCATTGGAGGTTTTTTTTGAATTATTTCTTAAGTTTAGAATCCAGTACATTTATTTCATGTGCACGTAGACTGGATAATGGATCCTTGAAGAAAACCAATAAGCATTTGTAGTCTACTAAACTCTTGGACAGTTCATAGGGAGTCAGGCATACTATCTTCTAGTAGATCCACCTCATATTTGTAAGAAGAAAGTAGAGAGATTACTGGTGCAATAAGGCTAGTGCAAGGACTCTTAAGTTTTGGATAATTAGATGATGATACTTCAGAGTTAGGCGTAGTTTTCACTCTCTGTTCCTGTGTGCGTACTTTGTGTGAATTCCTGAGAGTCACCAAATAAGGCAGATACACAAAGATGGAGTCTTAATAAAGCTATGACTATGGTGGATGGTTACGACCGTCCTTCATAGAGTCCTCGGCTGAAGGAGGGTAATAGTGTCAAAGGTCAGAAATACGCCTGTCCTATCCATTCCTTCCCGGTGCCGAGAATAGTCACTTCCACCAAATAAGCCACACAATATCCTCTTGACCATCATCATCCCTAATAATGCCTCATAAATAAAAGTCTGTGGTGTATTATGTTGATTTATAAAAAAAAGAGAGAAAGAAAAAAAAAAGAAGAAACAGTTATATTATAAAAAGAAAAGAAAAAAGAAAGGAAGAAGAAGAAGAAAAAAAAAGTCCAAGTTTATAATGTAACACTGTTTCTGAGGCAATAGAACACCTATCGCGTTCCAACAAATATGACCTATACCTACCTTCTAGTATTTCTGATCGCCCGAATACTAGTTGAGGACTCTAACTTAGTTGTAGAGTTATTAGGACTTTAATTGAAGTGTGGATGCCATGTGAGGCCACCAAATAGTGAGTACAATACTAAATCTGGCGAGATTTGTGATCTCAGAAAGAAAGAAACGAATGAGCGCCCAGGAGCATCAAGAGAGCATAGTTGTTTAGCCTCTCTCTAAGTTGACTTTTCTAATAGTCTAGAGATCTAGAGTCTGTAGTACTAGACTACATGTAGCACCAGATGCGTGTGTGCCACCAAATACAAATCCATTCTACTCGATATCTCCTACCTAAGCCAAAAGCCGGGGTCAAATTACAGATTATCTTCTGCTTTATCGCTGAGGGAAGTAGTTGCCTATCCCGACAGAAATATTTACAAAGGGTGAAGTACGAACTCCCAATGCGAATTGGCTTTTTCACTTGGATCTATTACTCAGGCTATTATCATGTCACATTTGTCTAGATCTATAAAGTTTTGAAATAAGAAAAGAAGAAATCTTCTAATTACTTCTATTATTTTTCATTTTTGCTAGGGACTAGCAAATCTTAGGCATGGGGGTATTTCATGAGTCCATTTTAATGGACTATTACTACACATAAGTTAACTTTAATCTTACCTTTTAGGTTTGTTAATAAATAAATTAAGTTATAGAATGTTTGCATGCATCATTATTTAAGTTTACATCTATTTTGTAGCATTCTATAACTTAATATGTAATGATTTTATGTTTTTATGTTGCAGGAATAATAATGGGAAAATAACAAGGAGGGGAGGGTAAATTCCCCTTTCAAACAACCGGCTCCATCCTTTCCCCATCCTTCGGCCACCCTCAACAAATGCAAACTGCCACCGACTAAAACTAGGAGGGGATTTTGAAAATCCCTGGAAGGGCGGAAGAGAGGAGTTAAGAGGAGGCGGACCACAGGATAAGAGAGCCATCATCCAGGAACCGTGCAACCACCGTGTGCACTGTGCACCAAGTCTCCCACCGCAAACAACCCTCCAGCCTACACCTACATCCACCGTCCACCGCTCCCTCCAGCCGCGCCCACAAGCGCTGCACAGCAGGAAGCACCTTCGTGCACTCATCGCCCGCACCCGCATAGCGCCTCCACCTTGCGCGCCCGCCATTGCCTGCAAGCTTGTTTAGGCGCCTCGCCCCACCCGCGCCCCTGCTAGGCCCGCGCCTCTCCAGTGACCGCAGGCGTTTCCCCCTCTCCAGTGCCAGACCCACATCCCACCTGCCAGGCCCGCACCCACACAGCGCCCACCGCAGCGTGCCCCCTCCTCCAGTGCCCCTCACCACAGGCACGTCACCAGCGCTCCCGCCTGCATCATGCCCTCGCCACCCGTGCTTCCGCCAGCAAGCGCTGCAAGTGCTCACCGCCTATGCACGCCCTCTGCAGACTACCCTTGCGCCTTCTGCCCCGCAGGTGCTTCACACCAAGCACCTCTGCAGCGTGCCTCCCCTCTGCAGGCACACCTTCAACCCCGCCAGCGCCTTCAAGCCCACAGGAAAACCCACACCCGCAGGCACTTACCCACCTCTAGCACCTATGCAGACCCGCCTCCAGCACCTCCAACCAGCACCCCTACAGGCACCCTCGCTACCAGCTCTCTGCAGGCTCGCACCCACACGCACCTACGCCAGCGCCTAGTGTGCGGTCGTGTGGCTGCAGCAGAGGCCATCCTCCTCCAATAGGCCAGCGGCCATCCTCCTCCGTCTGGCCGCCACCGGCCACCACCGGCCGCCACGTCACCGCCGTTACGTAGCCCTTGTCGAGGCGCACCTCCCCGCCGACTCTCACGGCCAACCGTGCACGGCCGCACACGCGAGGAGGGGAGAGGAGAAATCCTCTATTTTTGTCTCCATTAATAATTACATTCAATGCCATTGCCAATTTTATATTAATATTTTATTCAGGCCGCATTGCATTGATGCACTCAGACTTTCTTGAAATTATTTTACTTGTGTTATGTGCATGATTCTACCTTGAATTTCCAATCGAAATTGCATTAAAGTTGAATTTACATGATAGGCCATTACACATGCATCATACACATATTTTTGGAACTTAATTCCATACATGAAAACTACATAAATACCCCTGAACCTTTAAGGAAATTGCAAGCTTCATTTGAAATAGCATATTCCTCGCATTAAAGTTGCAAAAGAGTTTGCGAACTGTATATTCCTTGACTTGTGAATTTATTGGTCTATTCCTCCCTGTGGATACGACATCCTTTATTGTGGTTTAAATTCATATCTATGTTAACTTCTGATTGAGAGATTTCCACCACATTAATTACAACAACATATTCTTCTATTGCGATCATAAGTAAGGCAAAATCTCTCCATCAGCCACCCCTTAGGTCTTTTTATAGACCTAAGGGAGTCTCTCTAGAGAAGTGTGGAACTCTCTAGAGAGAGCCCCATAAGTGGCCGGCCATGGTGAGAGAGAGGTAGTTCTTAGATCCATAAAAATGGATCTAAGAATTGAATGGCTCTTGGTTGCTAAATTTGGCAACCAAGAGTGGCGCCACTTTGTAGAGAGTTATAGAGAACTCTAGATGGGTGTGTGTATGTGACTGGGTGTGTGTGTGTGAGTGTGTGGCCATGCCCTATGTGGCTAAGTGGTCTAGGTTAGGTCCTAAGGGGTTTAGGTAGGTGTAGGCCTTAAATTAGGGTTGCAAACCCTAATTGCTAAGGAGGAATGGCAATTAAACTTAACACAAGTTTAATTGAATGAGTGTGAACCTAATTGAGGGTGAAATAACTCAATTAAGTTGGGCTTAAGTCAATTGGACTCTCACTGAGTCTAATTCCGCTTGTGTGGGTTGAGATCTGAGCTCAGTTGGACCCTATGAGTCCAATTGACTTAGGTAATGGTAATTGACTATGATCTAAGTCAATTGGGTTTAGTGAGGACCTAATTAGGTCCTTAGGGAGGTCTAGAGGTGGTGTACTAAGGTTAGGGTACCGTAATTTAGGTTCCCATGGGGTTGGAATTGAGTTTAGGGAGCTAGAGATCCAAGCTCAAGGCTTGAATCTCAAAATAGGAACTAAAGAACAGTTCTAGACATCCAAAAATGGAATCAGACGTATTATACTAAAAAATCAGAAGTCCAGACTTGTCTGGACATCCAATCAGAGTCAGGAAGGATTCAAGGCTCTGTCTTGGGTATTCTGCAAAAATTGGACGTCCGACCAAGTGTCTGGACGTCCAATAACACTGCAGAAGTGGGTTTAAGGTGTGCGAGGGTTGGTTAAGGGTTCTGGACGTCCTATAATTCATCTGGACATCCAAATAAAGGTTGGAATTAGGGTTTTAAGGCTTCCTATGGTGCAGTGACCTAATCTAAAGGTGGCTAAGGATTGGGGAAGTCTCTAGGCTATCCTAGGGCTAGGATGGACCTAAGTTCTTCACATTTTACTGCTTTCTTCCTACTTAATAGAGTAGCATACCTTAACTCCCTTACATTATTATCTACTACATCTAATCTAAGTCTTCTGCTCCAGCTCTGTTGCAACACCCATTATTCCTGATCCAACTTCAGATCCAGCTTATTACCTATAATTGACATAATGCACCTAATCAGCACATTATAGCATTATTTATTGCATAGTTAAAAGAAAGCAGTAAAGATGCAGATAATGCTTATGCATGCATGAATTACCCTAAGTTATGCTGAGACCTAGCCTAATTTAGGTCAATTAGAACCTATGATTGCTATGCAATAATGGGGTATCTTGGGTCATCTAAGGAGGCTAAATTGTTTGCAAATCAAATCCCTTGCTTGGAAATGGAAATCAACTTCATTTTTTGTCTTTTTCAATATATAATTTTTATGTCTTGAAATAACGAAGGCGAAATGCGAATTGTTGATAGAAAAGCAACTAACACCTACAATCACTAAACTAAAACCTAACTGACAAATATGATCCCTCCCTAAGTTCACTCTAGGCACGTGGAGGCCTAGAGTAATTAGGAAGTGGAAGTGAAAAAGTCCTAGAACAAAGATAAAGCAATTGCAACAGAAAATGAAAAGAAGACAAATTGATTTAATAGAATTTGTGTTTTACAAAAAACATGTAGAGGAATGCTTCTACTTAAAATGGAAAATATAAAAGCAATAAAAACATAAATCCTCTTGCAAAATCTGGTGAAGAAGGGAGTCTTCTTGCTCTAAGCCTAGTTGCTCCTTGGCTTGAAAAGGTCTCCTTCTTCTCCTTCCTTGAATGTTCCTCCAAGGTGGATGCTCTCCACCTCAATTCTTTCCTCCAAGGGTGGGTGTGCACCACCCTTTCTCCTCCAATGCCTGGTCATCCTCCTTGATGTGGAATGCTCCTCCTTCTTGGCGTGGCTCAAGGTGAAGGAATAGGGAGAAGGCATCAAAGGGGTGGGTGATGTGCCCCCTTAATCTTCTTCTCTACTCCTTCTTCTTAGCTGTAGGTATGAGGTGGGTATAGGGTAGATTTAACTAAAGGGAGGATGAATTTTTTTGGTGGAATGAGGTGGGTTTTTATAGAGGTGGAAGGGGGTAGGGTTGGCTTGAATAGGTGGAGGGCTAGGATTGATTTTAGGGGTGGTTATGGGTGGTTAGTTTGATCCAAGGGCTAGGGTTAATTGGTGTCACCTAAGGGGTGCTAAGGGGGATAGTTATGGTGGCCAGAAGGCACCTAAAGTTGGCTCTAATTGTGGGTCTTCTAGAAGGTGTTGAGGTGGATGGTGGAGATAGGATCAAAAGGAGATGAATGGTGGGGATTTATGGTGGTTTTGGAGGGCAAGTTGGCGCCACCTTGAAGGTGGCTTTTGAAGGTCTTGGGATGAGAGGTGGTGATGGTGGTGGTGCCAACTTGGAGTAGGGTGGAGCTAGCTTAGGTGAGCTTAGGTAGGGTTGAGTTGGTGGAGCTAGCTAGGAAGGGTTTTTAGGTGGTGGATTGCCAAGGGAGCTGGAGTTTAGCTTAGCTAGTAATAGAGTAGTGGAGTAGGTAATGTGATCTAGGGTTTGAAGAGAGGAGCTGAGGAGGAGAAGTCTGGAGCTTGAACTGGAGCTAGCAGCAGCTGAAGAGGGTGGCATGGAGCTACTCTCACTAGCTTAGCTTGCTAGTTCTTTGCTTGCTGCTAAGCCAAGCTAAAGTGACCTGGCTTCTACCATAATGAGCTGAGGTGAGTTGGGTCTGGTGCTCCCAGGGAGGATCAAGCTGGTTAGGGTAGCTAAGGTAGCTTAGCTCAACTGAGTTGAGCTAATCCCCAGGAGCTAGACTTGAGCTTCCTGAGCTGAAATGAAGTTATCTTCAGTTGGCTGGAGTTGAGTGGAGCTGGATGTAGCTGGACCTGAGCTGGGGTGAACTCCAGTCAACTCAGCTGAGCTAGCTAGAGCTCCCTGTGGACTAATGGGATCTCAGATGAGCTACACTCAGCTAAGTTGAGCTAGATCTGAGCTGACCTGAGCTAGGGTAAGCTAAGATGATCTCTCTTGAGCTACCATTCAGCTGATATGAGCTGAATGGAGCTAGGACGAGCTAACCCTAGTTTAGGTGAGCTGAATTCCAGCTATGGTGAGCTGGATCAAGTTGATTTCAGCTGGTGAGAGCTTCTCCTTCACCAGTTGCCTTCTTGAGTGCTAGGGTTATAGGGATCTGGCAATCTGTATATCCCTAACACTTACAAAAACACATTAAAAAGACAACAAAAAGTGCAATGCATGCCTAACCTAATTAATGCCAAAATGCAGCCCAAAAAACCCATTTGTGGAGCAAAATCCTAAGAGCTAGGTTTGTTTTAATGCATAAGAATGGTGATAAACTGGTGTTTATCATGGCTTCAATCCATTTGGACATATAGTCCATGACTAGAAGAATGTATTCAAAACCATCAGATTTTGGGAAGGGGCCCATAAAGTCAATCCCCCAGATGTCGAAGATTTCACACACGAGAATTGGCTGTAAAAGCATCATGTTACGACAACTCATGTTGTCTAAGGTCTGGCAACGAGTGCATGCCTTATAGTAGATGTGGCATCTTTGAAAATCATGGGCCAATAGAATCCACACTAGGTGATTTTTGCTGTTGTCTTATGTCTAGAAAAGTGACCACCGTAGACCTGGTCATGGTAGATGGATAAAATTCCATTGAACTCAGATTCCAGAACACATCTTCTAATGATTTGATTAGCACTGATGCAGAATAGATATGGATTTTCCCAGACAAAGTAATTGGCATCTAAAAATAATTTGTCTTTCTTGGCTTTTGGCCAATCAGACAGAATCTGATGCGATGCCAAATAATTCACCATATCAGCATACCATGGAAATTCCATTTCAATTGTTAGGAGGTGCTCATCCGGAAAGTGCTCTATGATAGGTCCAGAAGGGTCAATGAGTGAGGAAGGAAGATGGGATAAGTGGTCAGCTACCACATTCTGCTTTCCCACCTTGTCATGAATTTCAAGATCGAATACTTGCAATAGCAAGATCTAGTGGATTAATCGAGGCTTCGCATCCTTCTTCATGACTAAGTGCCTCACTGTAGTGTGATCGGAGTAAATGATGATGTGGGATCCCAAGAGGTATGACCTGAATTTCTCTAGGCCAAATATTACAGCTAGCAGCTCTTTCTCTGTAACAGTGTGATTACGCTAAGCCTCATCCAATGTCTTGCTGGCGTAATATATAACCACTGGTTTCCCGTCAATTTTCTGACCCAGCACCGCTCCTACTACATAGTCAGATGCATCGCACATGATCTCGAAGGGTTGAGACTAGGTAGGAGATTGCAGGATTGGTGCTTGGGTAACTCGGTCACGCAAGATCTCAAATGCGTGAATGCACTCACTTGATACCTCAAAAGGTGTGTCCTTTAAGAGGTGATTTGTCAAGGGACGTCGATCTTGGAGAAATCAGGTATGAAGCAGCAATAAAATCCAACATGCCCCAGGAATGATCTGAGGTCCTCGACCGAGTTAGGCATAGGTAGTTTGGAAATCAAATTCACCTTAGCCCGGTCAACCTAGATACCTCTCTCAGAGACAAGATATCCAAGAACGATGCCTTCAGGAACCATGAAGTGGCTCTTTTCCTAGGAGAGAACCAGGTTCACTTCAATGCATCTTTTAAGGATTTGGACAAAATGCAGGAGTCATTCATCAAAAGATTCACCGAATACTGGGAAGTCATCCATGAAGACCTCAAGGTAATTACCTACCATATCTGAGAATATGGTTAGCATGCACCGCTGAAAGGTGGCAAGTGCATTGCATAGCCCTAATAGCATCCTGTGGAACGCGTACGTAACGTAGGGGTAGGTAAAGGTGGTTTTTCTTGATCCTCTGGATGAATTGCCACTTGATTATATCCGAAGTAACCATCCAAGAAACAAAAAAATTGATTTCCCGCCAGTTTCTCAAGAATCTGGTCAATGAACAGAAGCGGGAAATGATCTTTCTTTATGGAGGCATTCAGTTTTCGATAGTCTATGTAGACTCTCCACGAATTTGCAATGCGGGTCAAGATGGTCTCTCTAGATTCAATTGTGATAATAGTGAGCCCTGCCTTTTTAGGCATAACCTAGATCAGGCTCACCCAGTGGCTATCAGAGATCGGGCAGATAATACCAGCATCTAACCACTTGATGATCTCTTTCTTCATGACCTCTTGTAAACTCAGATTGAGTCATCTCTGCATCTCACGAGATGGTCGTGATCCCTCTTCAGTGTAGATATGGTGTGTGCAATAAGAGGGACTGATACCAGTCAGATCATCGAGAGTCCATCCAATGGCTTTCCAATGCTACTGGAGAACAGAAATCAGCTTTGTTTCCTGCTTAGATGTGAGTCGGGAATTGATAATCACAGGAAATGTTTGATTAGAACCCAAAAACACATACTTCAGATGATCTGGAAGAGGTTTCAACTCCATAGCTGGGTTATCAGCAGTAGGTGGGGGTTCAAGATGGGCCTTAGAAGATAAAGTGGGAGTTAAGGGTGAATCTAGATGTTGAGTCGCCTTGATAGTGTTTTAAAATCATCGCGTCATAGTATAATGATTAAAGCAAATCAAGCATTTAAATTTTTAATACTCGAATTAGAAAATAAATCCGAGGTCATCTCTGAGAGCAAGCTTAATGCGCGATTATCACTATTCTAAGTCCAAGAACTAGATTATATTAATTTGACTTTCTATGAGATCCTACACATGCAATCTAGTTCAAGAGAATTAATTACGCAATTCAACATGTTATTGAGGAATCTCTGTTTTAATTAGTGCTTAATTAAAATAGCCAATAAACGATGCAACTGAGTATTAATGTATCAAAGCACTAATAATTAGGCAAAGAAATCTCATTAATAATCCCCAACCATCAATAATCAAGATGAATAAGCAATTATTTAAACACATATTCAATTTAGTCCCTAGGAATTTAATTTTCTTACATTTAGGTCCGTAGATCCTTACAATCATGTCCCTGTAAATTTTTTTTCTCTGCATTCAGGTCCCTACCTTCTTCCTCGCGTGAAACCACCTACAGGGAATTATCAATGGAGGTCGATGGCCAGCCAGAGGTGCAAGGAAGCTTCAGGGGAAGGCTGAGCGTGTCTCGTGAGGTTCTATGGAGCTTCATGCAAGGATGGCAAGCTCGAGGTGGCCAAAGGAGGTGTGGCGAATGTGGAGAGGGAGGCATCAACGGCAATGGATAGTGGTGGTCGACGGAGCTCCTCGTGGCATGAAAATCTTCAATGAGGGTGGAAATGGGTTCCACATGCCCTCAAGAAGTTTCCTGCGAAGCTTAGAAGCTTGAGGAGACTGGAGGTGGCACTGTGACGAACGTAGAGGAGTGCCGGCGTGGGTTGATCGGCCACAAAGAAGAGGCGTCAAAACTTGGATCCAAGGAGTTGGGAAGCTCCGATGCGATGTATTGAAGGTGGTCGTGGCCTTGATTTGGTGCAAGGAAGCCCGGAGGTGGCTAAAGGAGGCAAGGAAGCTCAGCAACGACGTGCGTCTGGTGGGTGGTTGGCGACGTCGAAACCCCAAATTGGTTAAGGGGTCTTGACACTTTCGTCGAGGGGGAGCTTGTGGGGTGGTCAATGGTGCGTGAGACGGCGTGGAGCGAGGTGGGTGTGTTCTCCAGAGTGGTCGCCTGAGTGGTTGCCGCCCGTGGAGAAGGAGATGGAGAGGAGGGAGTTGTGTTGGTGGTTGTGAGGTCTGAGGGGTCCTATCCCATGCTAAGGAGGAAGAGGAAGAAGGGAGAGTACGTAGGAGGAGGAGAGGAGCATAGGAAGGTGACCGGCATGATCGTTGGTCATGAGGAAGAACAAAAGGATGGTGAGGTGAGTTGGAGCCAAGGAAGAGAGTAGGAGAGCCGATCCTTTGATGGGAAGCAAGGCGATGATGAGGGAAGAAGAAGCCCTCTACCAATTGCATAGTAGAGCAACCAAAGAAGGAAGTTGAGAAGCTCCAAGGTCAACTTTAATGGTGGCGCTCGAGGGGGAAGGAGGGGAGTTATGCTTGCCAAAATGCGACGACATGCAACGGCGTGAGGTGAAGGTTTATAGCTTGTTAGCGCACAAGGAGAGGGCTAGCGGCTGCGGGAACGGCTCGCCAGAGTTGCATGGCCACTAGTCGCAAAGATGGAAGCTGATGTTGTTTCTATTGGGGGCATTTTTGCAAAGAAATTGAAAGTTGAGGGGGCATTTGTAAGGAAATCAGGAATTAAGGACCAAAATGCAAGGTTGACCAAGATGAAGTCCAAATGAATCCAAATTTTTAGGGTAGCCTAATTTGAACATAATAAAGTTGATGGTGACTTCAATTTTGGGTTTTGATGTAATTTTCATGGTCAATTTACATTTAGATCCAAAATGAACCAAATACCTATCTAAGATTCTGTTTTAGGTCAAAACGAGTTTCGATCGTTAAATTGACTATGCCAAACCTTATAAAATATTTTTAATTGATTTTTAGAAGGTTTAGATTACATTTACTTCCATCAAAACAATTTTTATTGAAGGGGATTGAAATTAGGGTTTTTGATTAGAATTAAACATTCAATTTGAATGTAAATCCTAAATTACTCAATACGAACCCATTTTTAGGACATTTATGCTCAATGGACCTTTAATTAAGCATAGGTTTACCCGCCAACTATTTTGCATTCATAATTGTTCGTGAAAATCACATAATTAACCCCTTTTTCTATTATTTCCTCTCTCTTCAACCCTGATTGAGTTATACCCTTCAATGTACTAATTAGGTGAATTTAACCTTAGAACATAGCTAAATTAGGTGAGTTATAGAGAATGATGGTGATTCCATCACTAGATTAGTTCTAGGCTCCTCTATTTATGGGTCAGAATTTTCTTGGGGTTGAGAATCAGGAATAACTGGGTCTTCCTTTACAAGTGGGTCCTCAACCATAAAACTAATATCACATACTTCCTAGATTACCCCACAGTTTATTCCTCTCTATGCCTTGAAGATATCAATGTTTAATGTCAGGTTCCCAAATTTTAATTCGATCTAGCCCTCTTCACAATTGATATTTGCCTTAATTGTGGCTAGGAATGGTCTCCTTAAGATGATTGGTGTGTTCCTTAGATTTTCAGGAGTCTCCATGTCTAACACAATGAAGTCCACTGGAAAATAGAAATCATGGATCCGTACAAGAACATTCTTAAGAATTCCTCTAGGTGACTTGATTGATTGATCTTCTAACTACAAAGTCACCTAGTCGGTTTGAGCTCAGTTTTCTCGAAATGGTCTAGTAGGGATGTAGGTATCAAATTTATGGAGGCTCCTAAATACAACAATACTAGATCAAATTCTAGATCACCAATTTTGCAAGAGATCAAAGGGGTGCCAGGATCTTTTGCTTTTTATGGGAGCTTGCTCAAAATGATCAAGCTGACTTTCTCAGACAATACAATCGAACTCCCGTCTTTGATTCGTGGCTTACGCTTAGGTGTACACAAATTCTTTAGAAATATCGCTTATGCCGATACGTGGTAGATTGCATCCATCAAGGGGATGATTATCTAGACTTACTCAAAGAGCTTGGCCAGATCTTCCTCAAGTGCTACAGGTTTGGGTTTCCTCTTTCCTTTGGTCAAGGCCTCAGGAAATGGAACCTCTATAGGTTCCTCTAGGATTGGTTCAGGTTCTGGATCTGAGATAGGGGTGTCCTGGATAACCATCCTAGGGTTAGGCTCCAAACTACCAGGCTGGGAGTGGCTTAGATAAGGTAGATCCTATGTCATTTTGCCACTACAGGTGGTAAAAGAATTAATTCCTACCTGGCTCTAGTTTGGATTTGGTAGAAGTGGTGATTGCTACTGATATCCCGAGTATGATGTCTGATGGGAACACCATCATGAGCCATAACTAGCTCAATTTGATCTGATTAAATCATTAAATCCTCCTACATAACTACCAGAAATTGCAATTCATTGCGTAATCATTCTAAGAGAAAGATAAGAAAACAGGGTTAAAACTATAATTTTACCATCATATTTTCAATGAAGAATAACCACGGATTTTCTCATGGGTTAATTAAGGGTCAAATGGTCTTAAAAGTCTAGCAAGTGGGTTAGTACAGACAGAAATGGGTTTCGCGTGTTTTGAGAATTAAATGACTTCTAAAACCCTGAAAATAGACCTGCTTAATTAACTGAGGTTTGATAAGATCTAAAGATAGAGGAATATGGCTATCTATGTGCACAAAAATACTTTAGCACAATGTTAGTAATAACAAAAAGATTTGTACGATCAATTCAAACCACAAAGGACACAAAATGTATAGTGGTTCCCCTCCCTTGGGAACTCCACTACCTAAGCCTCCTAGCTTAGGGTTTTTAACCCGATTCTCTCAACCCCGAGAGAATCAATTTACTAATCGAGGTAATTAATGGGTTACCTCAACCCAAGTACAATAACGGGCTTGTTACAACCCAACGAGCAACAAGCTCAAATATAAATGAAAGACAGGTGTAAGACAAAAAGAATCTTACAACTAGAACCTAAGCCTCTCAACAATAATTAAAAGATGATACCAATTTAACAGCCTAGAATGAGCGTGAATCGCTTCTAAGATGCGTGAGAAAAACACGTCGTTGAAGTGTTTGCAAAAGCGTAGAGAGATTGAGAGCAGCAAACTATTCCTTCTCTTGAATATGTGGTGGAAAAATGTAATATAGCTCTAGAATTTTTCTTCTCTATTTCTTGTATCTCTTGTATGCAAACAAAGAGTCCTAGGGTCATTTTATAGATATTAGGACCTAGGATACTCGTCTACTATACGTTGGGAATTAATTCCCAACGTTCACATTGTTGGAATTAATTTTCTAGCCATTTAAAATTGAGCCAACAGCTACCTGGTACCGGTACTCATCATGGGTACCGATACTTGTGACTCCTAGGTTTGGAATTCCTTGGGCACAGTAACCTACCTGTACTGGTACTCATCCTAGGTATCGATACTTGTAAGGTTCAGGCTAGAATTAAGCCTTCAACCTGTACCAGTACTCATGGTTAGTACCAGTACTTGTTGTTCACAGTTTTAGATGAATTCTCAAACCTGTGTCTTGCAAATACCAGTACTGATGAACAGTACTGGTACTTACTTACAAGTACCTGTTTTAAGTGTTTTAATTCATTACATACTTTGAAAATGTTCGCAATATAAATCCTAATTTATCTCTAATTGATTTTACGATCTAAGTTATCATTCTTTGTTAAGAGGCATATACAATCCATAAAAATAAAATTTAAACTAAAAAACTAAAGGTCGAAGATGATCTTCTTCACTTCGACTCATCCTTTTCATCTTTCCTCCTCCTTATCATCTTCTCTTTCTCATCATCATGCCTCCATCACTTCTTGTTTGCCTTGATCTTCACCTAAATCTGAAAAGCACTCAATTGCAAACATTAATCCATAATAATTTTGTTAACACCAAAATAAGATGTAGAACAAGGTTCCAACAAGGTTCTGGCCAGAAAATTCACCTAAACTCTCTAAAATTCATATAAAAATATTCTCTAGGGTTTGGCACCTTTAATTTGACCATCATAACCCATCTTGACCCAAAGTAGAGTCTCAAACTAACATTTGCCCTAATCCGGGTTCTTACATAAATTATCCAGTCAAACTTGGTCAAAACAAAAATCCAACTTCACCATTGGATTCTTCAGATCCAAATTAGGTTTGTACCAAAATTTTGGCCTAATATGAGATTATCTTGACCTAGTTTGCAATTTGGTCCTATCTGATTCTTTTATATCACACATATGCCCTTAACTTTCAAAATCCTTACAAAAAGGTCCCTAACTTTGTCATCATTTTCAAAAATAGGTCCCCACACCATTTTTGGAAGGTTAAACCTTCACCGTCGAGTTTCAAGCGAGGATTTCTCGCTCGATTCTCAATCAATCTCTCCCAGAATTGATATGGGGATTCCTTGGGAAGTTACCTTCCATTTGAGCCATTCCTTAGGCTCTAAGTCTTTCCCAAAAGGCCATGCAAACCTTTCAAAGGTTTGGGTATCCTATTTTGCAAAAACCTTCTGAGCTTGGAAGCTTCTTTCCATGCTTGGAAGGGCTTCCTATGGCCTATAAAAGAACCCCTAACGCACGGCCAAGCTTTTCAGCAAGTTTTGGCGAGCCAAATCACCCCAATCTACCCTCTCCGGTCACTAAAAATCTTTGCTCCAGCGACCTCTCTAGGTCCCCCTCCTCTGGCCGTCCAACCATTAAATTGGATGTCCTAAGTTCTTCTTCCCTTCCTCGTGACCCTCCCCAGCCAAAGGGAGGGCGTTCCTCCATCTGATTCATCGTCACCACCTCGCTAGTTCTATATCCTTCTCCGATGCCGGTCGATCAAAACCGACTGCCTCCGCCTCTCTCCCACCTCGCTAAGTCTCTCTCTTACTCTCTCTCATTCTATTTCGCTTTCCCACTCTCGCACCACACGCACGACCACCGCTTCTCCCTCAACGCCGCCATCTCCTTCGCCTCCGACGACCCTCCAGCGACGCCTGCACACTGCCACACTGCTCGAACTCGCCACTACCATCCCCATCAGCTTTGCCACAACTCCACTGACTAAAGCCCTAACTTAAATCCACCTATCGCTCACCCTAATCACCTGCCGAACTCCACGCTCACTACATTATCATCTTGAGGTCGTCTGACCTCTTCACTCACTCCCGTGCACCACCAAGACCACCATCACGTTCGCCATCTTCTGACGATCCTCCTGAGCATATTTGATGTGGCCGTAAGGCCATTCTCGTCCTTGCAAGTCTTCCACAGGAGCTCCGCCACCTCCCCGGCTACACCGACCACGCCTTCAGTCCTTCAACCACATCCGCTCCAGATTTCTACCCCAATTCACGTGGCGTGGTCTCAAGCCCCTCCCAGGTCCTTGACTAGGGTCATCAACACCTGCAGTTGTGCCAATTTGTGGCTTCTTCACTACCTGCAGTGCACGTGAAGAAGGGTGGGACTTTAGTCCCACCTCATTTGCTGACGAAGCAGCACAAGCACATAAGAGGAATTTATGCTATAGGCTGATCACCTCAGTAAGCACGGGGTGAGGTCCCCTCGCACGTGCCCATGCACACCCTCGCCCGCGCTCACGCCCCACAGATCTAGGCTTTATCCGATTACCCGGATAGCCGGGTCTGGTCTGGTTTGCTAGTTTTGAGAGAGGAAGAAGAGAAAAGGAGAGGAGAGGGGGGGGAGGGGTTTTGCTCTGCCGCCCTCCTCTTGACTCTTGTGAGCTCTGAAGAGGCCTTTACTATGTTGGAGTACTAAGTCCTTTGTTGCGCCTTCTCTGAAGGGAAGAAGAAGTGAAGGAAGAGGAAGAGAAGAGGAGAGAAGCCTTTCCCTGAGGCTTGAAGAAGAAAGAGGAAGAGGCCTTTGCCTCTATTAAGGCGTCTGAGCCTAAATCTATCATCTGATATATGATACCTTGGCTCTATTGGTTAAATTGAGTTGTGCTTAGCTTATCTGATCTATTACTTTGAGTAGCTTAAGCTTAATATTGTAGGGTAATTTGGTGATTTAAATCACCCTTTTACCCTCTCTTCTTTTGCATTATTGACATTGGATTTCATTTATATATCTTTATAAATTGCAAATTCTTACATCTTTGATTGCGATCTTGAGAATTATTAAATTGCCACTTGCTCCCTATGTTTGACCTTAGATTTCATTCGAGTAATAAATTTTATATATTTTCACACTGATTCGAGCTATACTACAATGCGACGATTTGAAAACCCTTTTCAGAGCGACGAACATTTAGGTGCCATTGCTGCGGAGCAACGTGCAATTAAATCTCTTGATACAATATCAGATTTGGTACTAACTTGCTACATCTCTTTTGATTGTGATCTATTTCAGGGACTCATTAAAGGAAGATCAGCCGCACATCAACCACTCCAAGGGCAGGTAAACTACATCTACCCTCCTCTAAGCCCCTGATTTCGAAAAGCTAAAAAAGGAAAAAAATCAATTAGGGCTACTTGCATTCTATTCTTAGACAAATCATCAAGTTGTCTGATTTGATACATTCTAGAGAAGCATCCAAACCCTGATTTGTGCACCTACTTAAGATCTTAAGGTATCTAGGGCTATCAACTTCTTGCTTGAAGCCCTAGGTACCACATTTGGACAAATCGAAGTGGACCAATCAGAGCCAATTAGGGTTTCCAGTTTAGGGTTTTAGAGACACACTTACTTAATCAAGAATTGATCTTTCCAAACAATGTGTGCCTAAGCCCTAGTTGAATTGATCTATTCAAGCAAACCCTAAAATCAGGCTTTTAATGTCATTTGAACACTAAAAGAGAGACGTAAATTTCTTAAAGGACAAAACAGGTGAAGTTGACCCACCTTGTTGGGTTAACCAATCTTCAAATTAGGTCACTTTGCACAAAAATATCTTAAAAGTTCAAGTGAAATCATAAGCACCCCTGCTCTTAATTAAAAACTAGTAGACTTCAGAGGTCAAGTCCCCATTCTGGTCTACCTGGATCATCAGTGACAAAAGAGGTCGGGTGGAGGAAACCCTGTAACTCGTGGGGGCGCTCTTCCGTGTAGGGGTCTTTGCGGGACTCTCCCTCTCTGGCTGCCCAGGTAATTCTCAGGTGGACGGCTTTTTAACTAAGGGGTATCATCCACCCCAAACCTCTATAGTCATCCAAAATTTTTGAGTGTCTTGATTGGATCCATCACATTCTACCTCTCATCTACTCCATCGATGCATGTTTGGGAGGAGGTGTCTAAGACCATCCTTGAGGCCTCCATTAGCTACTCATTCCCGTCGAGGCCAAGCCTCGACCTCCTTGTTTATGCAACAACCCAACTCAATCGATATCTCTTCTGATTCATCTGAACCTAATTCTCCTTCATCCATCATCATAGAGCAACCAACAGAAGAAAACAATCTTGAAAATTAGCTTCAGCGCCTCAATGATCTATTCTAAGCCTTTGTAAACCCACCGCAGCGTCCTATGATGCGAGATCATTACAATCCCACTGCAGTGGCAATCGAACCTCAAGTCCAAATCCCCGCTGGAGGTCTTAATACTAAACTCAAGCCCAACATGATTCATGCTATTCCCAAATTCCATGGGTATAATTCCAAAGGTCCTTTTCAGCATATCAAGCAACTCAAGCATCTAGCCCAGACCTTCAGGTCAAAAGCTCAAAATTAGGATGTCTTACTCATGAAAATGTTCTCATTCTCTCTCATGGACAAGGCTGCTCACTGGTACCAAACCCAAATGCGTCCAATCAACACATAGGTGGAACTACAATCCAAGTTTCTGAGAATGTTCTTCCCTGTTGGTTGGACAAATGCTTTACGGCACCAAATCATGCATTTCATGCAGCAAGCAGGAGAATCGCTTCACGAGGCATGGGATCGTTTTCTGGATCTCATGCGAAAGTGCCCCCACAACGGATTTCCTAAATGGGAACAAGTCCAGTCTCTTTACCAGGGACTCCGTGAGGATATTCGATTATTCATCAATGCGGCCTGCGAGGGAAACATCATAGGTCAACACGAAGACACCGTGTGGGAGATTCTCGAGAATATGTGTGAGAACTCCATCAATAATAAATCCATGGGCATGTTCGATCGGACAAATGCCCATGCATTGACAAATTCAAAGGGAGTACATGAGATGCAGGGCATGTCCTCTTCCATCGACTTGAAACAGATGGCCAGTCACCTGGATAAGGTCTCTATTATTGAGAAGAAGGTGGATGAGCTAACTAGACACTTGCACCGAGCCACCTCTACGCAAAACCTGTTCGCGCAACCGCCCTCTGGCAGGGAGGCTGTGCATAACATCTATCATCGATCTTCTCAGGGGATGGACCCGTATCCACCCCCATCTGATTCTGGTTTCGGAGGAAACTCTGGACCCACCTATTCTTGTTGGGGGAACTCTGAACCCTCATATTCTGACTTTTCCGAGGTTCCTTAGACCTGCGAGGACCTCAACGCCATTCAGAATGATCCATTCTCAAACACCTACAACCCCAGATGGTGTAATCATCCTAATTTCATGTGGTCAGGGAACAACTAAAAGCAGAGGCCCCAATATCAGCCCCGACCACAAGCTCCTCATCCATATCAACCACCTCAGCCTAACCCAACTTATCAATCTGGGCCAACTCATGCAAATCAAATGACTCTTATCCTTCAGACTCTGGCTAACATTCAGAAAATGAATGCGACTATGCAAAAATAGCATAAAGACGAGATCACAGAGGTTTGCAATTAACTCGCCCAGATGGCATATCCCTGCCAACTTGGTGCACTTCCTTCCCAACCTTTGTCAAATCCCAACAACATGTTGACCCAAAAACATATTATAAACCAAATCCAAGATCAAACATATTATACCCAACCTAGTCCAATGACTCATACCTATGTATTTTCTCCATCCACCTCAGCTGAGCCAAAACACACCATGACTTACCCAACACCACCCCTACAGCAACAGCAAAGTCTGACTTTTCCCCATCTACCTCCCCACCATGATTGTGCTATGATCACTATTATGAAAGAACAGCAACCCATCCCTAGCCAATCTATTCCCTTATTCTAGGTCATATCTCACCTCCACACTAAAGGATTGTCAGGAAATGATATAATAGGACCTTTGAGGAATGCACAAGTCACGATTCCACTACTGGATATCCTCACTCTCAACTCAACCTCACCTGACTTACCTAGGAAGGAGATGGAAGAACAAACACTAGGAAAAGTAGTACTATCTGAAAATATAAGTGCCATAATCCAAAACAGTCTACCCCCTAAGAAATCTGATCCAGGCACCCCACTAATTTCTTGTAATATCGGTGATACAAACTTCAAGCGGGCTGTGTTAGACTTGGGTGCCTCAGTCAACCTCATCCCTACCAACCTATTTGAAAAATTACCGATTGGACAGCTAAATCCCGCTCATGTCACTTTGCAACTAGCTGACCGAACCCTGATCACACCAATTGGGATGATAGAGTATGTGGTAATTAAAGTTAAGGATTTCAGCTACCTAGCAGATTTCCTAATTCTTGACATGGAGACACCACAACAAATATAGGATATGCCCATGATTTTGGGAAGACCATTCTTGGCCACTGCGAGAGCCATAATCAATTGTGAATCAAGGCATATGACAATTGCCTCCGGAGATCAACATGCTGAGATGAATATTTTTGAGACAGCAAAAGGAACATGCTAGACAGAACAACTAGGTTTTATACAGGATCTCATGACCATATCCTTAGTAGAAAACCTAGAACCTGAATTGGAAACTTTTCACATCCTAGATGATGATCTAGTCGAGCATAATGATATGTGCACAATGGAGGTTTTCACATTTGAACTTGAAGATATACCCAAAAATGTTGGAAAACATCATGACAAACCAGATTCAAAGTCCATGGACATGGAGACTTTTTGTTTTGAGGACCACCAGGAATTAAAATTGGACGATATTGAGAGTGACCTTCACCCAGAATATGAATCCTTTACAGATTTCAAGTTTTATGATTCAAAAAGCACTCTCTAAGCATTTACTTTTTGGGAGGAAGGTTATAGGGAAGATTCATTTGAGGACCCAATCTATAAGTCATTTCTTGAGGAAACAATCTCAAACCCAAAAGAAAAGAATCACAATGACTCATCAGGTATCGAATTGAAAGGTCACAGAGCACGAGAGGAACCACACATCTGAGGTACACTAACTAGACCCATTTCAATTGAGCCTTGGAATCACCATAACCCTACTACAAAATCCCATGATCACTATACCTTCCAAATGTTCCCTCCGCAAAAACTCAAGAAAGATCATCCATAAATGAATCAACCTAACCTATATCAGAGATATTCTAGAATGACTCTCCTTCATGCTTTGATATTTATCTGTGGCCATCCAATTCTCATCCATCACGATCATATCATTCATGCAGTCAATCCATTCTACCTGAGCATATTACGCCTGGCTGATGGCGTTAAACTCAGTGCTTAACGGGAGGCAACCCATCATCCTTTTTGAAAAATCTGAAACCCTTCTTGGCACATTTTATGTTGAACTCATATTGCACTTTAGGGTTCGTCCATTAGAATAGCCGACTCCACCTCTGGTACCCATACCCGAGCTTCAAATCATTTGCAATAGTCACCCCAACCCGTCAACTCACCTAAAACCTATTCTAATGTACTATCCAAGCTGAACTCTAACCTACCTAATTTACAATGAGGACATTGCAAATCGTAGGCATGGGAGGGTATTAAAGTACAAAATGATGTGAGAATCACTTCACAAGAAAGGGTTTCATCAAAAAAATTACATATTCCAAAACCCAAAAAAATAAAAAATTGAAAACGAAAAAAAATGGAAGAAATTTTGAAAGATCAATTTGCATATAATTTTTTAGGAGAAAAAGGGGAGGTGATATAACTGTCAAAAAGAAGCACAATTTGAAAAGAAGAAAAAGAGATAGTCATTAGTAAAAGATTAAGAAATCGACTTAATTCTAGACCAAATCAAAAAGAAAGAAAATGAAAGACAAAAGGTGCTAAAGGACAAAAGAGATTAGTATGAACACTGATCTTAGGCCTCTTTAGCTTGTGTTTAGGCTTAAAAATTCAAGTATCTGTTAAGAACTGAATATTCCTCAAGAGGTTGGGAAAATGCGAAGCTTAAGTATTAGGTTTAAGGCTTAGGGATTATTCGACCTTGTTAACTAACCTCTGGTTTGCGGGACTTGGTAACCTAAGAATCCCAATCCGCACATAGTCTGGTTCAGTGCGCTTAATTATCAAAAGCATGCAAATGCGTTAATTCTATTCTGAAAAAGTTACCTAGATTAGGAGCGACTGATCAATACAAGTTGATTTGGAAGAGTTCCCGACGCGTAGAGGCAGGAAATTTCCCTCAAAGATGCACAATAACATCCCGTCTCCTCTGTGCTTGTCTCCTAGGATATCTAAATATCCTACTGGGGACATGTAAGCACTTTGTGCTGGTTCAGATGCCATGGGCAGCATTATCACGAAATGTAGATTGCCAGGGTCTAGATTTAGCTACAGAACGCCATGGGTGGGATTATCCTGAAATCTCGAAAGCCAGGGTTATGGGGGTTGCCATGGGCAGTGCTATCTCGAAGCATCAATTGCCAGGGACCCTACGAGGATTGATGGTGGGAACTAGGAATCCGATACAAATCGTGTTGTAAAGTCAATCCAAAGCTAGAAATAAAGAAAGAAAAGAGAGAGAAAACTCTCCAAAAATAAAGAGAAAAAAAACTTATGTCTCTCTCTTACAAAAATGCACTGAAAACTAAACCTGGGCTAAAACATTTTACAAGCACGGGTGCTTTAACCACGGAGTTCAACGAACCTTAGGTTAGTTCTTGTGGGCCTTAGAAACCTTCACGGTGGACTGAGGCTAGAGCTGGTCAGGTCCAGATCTTGGTTGGTACTTGAGTACCTCTAGGCCTATTATTGGCATTCTGATCTAATCCACAAAAGAAAGCACACAGCAGAAATCTGAGCATGTGGTCTAGAATTTAAGTTAATTCCATGAGATTTTGCTAAGGGACTAGCAAAAGCTAGGCATGGGGGTATGATGGGAACACCATCATGAGCCATAACTAGCTCAATTTGATCTGATTAAGTTATTAAATGCTCCTACATAACCGCCAGAGAACTATAATTCATTTCATAATCATTTTGAGAGAAAGACAACAAAATAGGATTAAAGCTACAATTTTACCATCATATCTTGAATGCAGAATAACCACAGATTTTCTCAGGGTTTAATTAAGGGTTAAATGGTCTTAAAAGTCTAACAAGTGGGTTAGTACAGATAGAAATGGGTTTTCGCGTGTTTTGAGAATTAAATGACTTCTAAAACCCTAAAAATAGACCCGCTTAATTAAATGAGGTTTTGGTCAGAATAAAATCTCCCTAAACTCTCTAAAATTTATGTAAAAATATTCTCTAGGGTTTAGTACCTTTAATTTGATCATCAGAACCCGTCTTAACCCAAAATAGAGTCTCAGACTGACATTTGCCTTAATTTGATTTTTTTCATAAATTACCCAGTCAAACTTGGTCAAAACCAAAATCCAACTTCACCATTGGATTTTTTAGATCCAAATTAGGTTTGTACCAAAATTTTGGCCTAATATGAGATTGTCTTGACCTAGTTTGTAATTTGGTCCTACCTCATTCTTTTATATCACACATATGCCCTTAACTTTCAAAATCCTTACAAAAAGGCCCCTAACTTTGTCATCATTTTCACAAATAGGTCACCGCACCATTTTTGGAAGGTTAAACCTTTACTGTTGAGTTTCAAGCGATGATTTCTCATTCTATTCTCAATCAATCTCTCCTAAAATTGATACGGGGGATCTTTTTTGTAATGTTTTGTTTGATCTGAAATATATTGCCCTCCGGATTGCTATCGTTTCATGATAGCTTTCCTCATTGTTTCAAAAAAAAGAAAAATTGATACGAGGATTCCTTGGGAAGTTACCTTCCATTTGAGCCATTCCTTGGGCTCTAAGTCTTTCCCAAAAGGCCATGCAAACCTTTCAAAGGTTTGGTTATCCTATTTCACAAAAACCTTATGAGCTTGGAAGCTTCTTTCCATGCTAGGAAGGGCTTCCTATGGCCTATAAAAGAACCCCTGACACACGACCAAGCTTTTCAGCAAGTTTTGGTGAGCTAAATCACCCTAATCTACCTTCTCCGGCCACCAACAATATTTACTCCGGTGACCTCCCTGGATCCCCCTCCTCCGGCAGTCCAACCATCAAATTGGACGGCCTAAGTTCTTCCTCTCTTCCCGCAACCCTCCCCAGCCAAAGGGAGGGCGTTCTTCCATCTGATTCGTCGTCGCCGCCTCTCTGCTTCTATCTCCTTCTCCGGCGTCGGTCGATCAAAATCGGCTGCCTCCGCCTCTCTCCCACCTTGCTAAGTCTCTCTCTTGCTCTCTCTCTCTCATTCTATTTCGCTTTCCCACTCTCGCAACACATACACGACCATTGCTTCTCCCTCAACATCGTCATCTCCTCTGCCTCCGACGATGCTCCAGCGACGCCTACACATCGCCACACTACTCGAATCTCGCCACTACCACCCCCATCAGCTTCGCCACAACTCCATCGACTAAAGCCCTAACCTAAATCCACCTATCGCTCACCCTAATCACTTGTCGACCTCCACGCTCACCGCATTGTCATCTTGAGGTCGTCTAACCTCTTCGCTCACTCCCATGCACCACCAAGACCACCATCATGTTCGCCATCCTTAGGTGATCCTTCTGAGCATATTTGATGTGGCTGTAAGGCCATTCTCGTGCTTGCAAGTCTTCCACTGGAGCTCAGCCACCGCCCCTGCTGCACCGACCATGCCTTCAGTCCTCTGACCACATCTGCTCCAAATTTCTACCCCAGTTCATGCGAAGTGGTCTTTGGACCCTTCCCAGGTCCTTGACTAGGGTCATCAGCGCCTGCAGTTGCGCCAATTTGAGGCTTCTTCACTACCTACAGCGCGTGAGAAGGGTGGACTTTAGTACCACCTCATTTGCTGACGAAGCGACACAGGCACATAAGAGGAATTTGTGCTATAGACTGATCGCCTCAGTAAACACGGGGTGAGGTCCCCTCGCACGTGCCCATGCACACCCTCGCCCGTGCTCATGCCCCGTAGGTTTGGGCTTGATCCGATTACCTGGATACCCGAGTCTGGTCTGGTTTGCCGGTTCTGAGAGAGGAAGAAGAGAAAAAGAGAGGAGAGGGGGAGGAGGGGTTTTGCTCTTCCACCCTCCTCTTGACTCTTGTGAGTTCTGAAGAGGCCTTTGCCTCTGCTGGCGTACAAGTCCTATGTTGCGCCTTCTCTAAAGGGAAGAAGAAGAAGAGAAGGAAGAGGAAGAGAAGAGGAGAGAAGCCTCTCTCTGAAGCTTGAAGAAGAAAGAGGAAGAGGCCTTTGCCTCTGTTAACGCGCCTGAGCCTAAATCTGTCGTCTGATATCTGATACCTTGGCTCTATTGGTTAAATTGAGATGTGCTTAGCTTATCTGATCTGTTACTTTGAGTAACTTAAGCTTAACATTGTAGGGTAATTTGGTGATTCAAATCACCATTTTACCCTCTCTTCTTTTTGCATTATTGACATTGGATTTCATTTATATATCTTTATCAGTTGCAAATTCTTACGTCTTTGATTGCGTTCTTGAGAATTATTAAGTTGCCACTTGCTCCCTGTGTTCTGATGAGTCCATATTTGTGGGCTAATTAGTTACTTAAATGTCTAAACCTTAGAGTAATATTAACTTATACATAGCATGTATTAAGATGTAAATAATTTAGTTTATATATATATACTTGTATGCATTATATTCATATATAAATTATTTAGCATGCATTAGTTTTTAGGTTGCATTATATACATATATTAGAATTAAAATTTTAGTGACGGTTTGTGCATAAATAAATTGATCTTTTTATTATTCATTTTTATTCTCTCTTCTCTGCAGTTAATCCGTCGCCTTCTTGTCACCAGCTGCCTGCACTCAAGACCCACATTCAAGGAGGAGTGAGAAAGATGGATCTGGTTGTGGCAGCCACAACTACAAGGGAGAGGAAGCGGCTGCCATGCTGGGGGAGGCCATCATCCCATTTCACCACCGTCTAAGATTCCACCACCGTGGGCCTCCACGGCCAAGCTCCATTACACCATGGGCTGGTGGGGTGATAGACCGTCGCGCCAAGAGGATGGAGTTGGCTGCCACCGTGCACGAGCTCCTTGAAGCTCGCCTACCGTGAGTGCTTCTACTAATGCATGACTTGCTACCATTCTTCCCGTGTACACCACCGCAGCCATTGTCATCCACGCACGATAAGCAGCCGCACCCTGCACCTTCATCTCCCTCGCCGGTTAAGATGTCCAGGAAGTTTCTCGGATGTTTGAAGCCCCTCTTCATTTCCCCATTGATCCACCAGCTGCTACCTCCTTCACCGCCTGCCTAACCACCCCGCACGCACCACTCATCTCTGCACAGCACCTCCACACGCACAGCCTCCGCTCACGCCTCCTCGTTGCCTCAACAATCACTGTGCCCACCACCAGCCTCACGTGCACCTTCGCATGCAGTGGCCACGGCCAGTAGCGCGTGCCTCCCCTCGTCAACCTCCCATGCACGGACTGAACTGCACCCGCACGCCACCCTCCTCGTGCCTCTTTGCTCGAGCACTATTCATCTTCTTCCCCGAAAAGAACCCATCACCGACGCCAACTTCCTCCGCACAACTGCCTCGTCTAGCGATGAAACTCCATTCCATCGACACTATCCACCTTGCCTCGACCCCACGAGGGCAGCTACGCCCTCATAACCATCCACGATAGCCCATGCGTGCTGGGAGCTGCCGCTATCGCCACCGGCCTTCCTCGTCACCGGTAGCATCTCCGACCACTGCATGCCACCGTTCCACCACCGAAGCATCCCTCTTCGCCGTCCCTACTCTTCTAACAAGTCTCACCTCCAGAGATCCTACCACGTAGGCGCACAGCCAAGAGGATACCCTCCCCTGTTTTGCTACAGGAAGGGGGGTATTAGTTGGGTGATAATTTTTGGTTTGAAGATCACTATTGAAATATTTTTGACACTAATTTATTCTACACTCATTGCATGCATGCCCCTTAACTTCCTGTTATTCTCAAGATGTATGTGATGATTGGATGGCTTAGAGTAAGACATTAGTAGATAATTATCTTGCAATTTATTTTTCTTGGGCATGATTTTATGTGAAATTAATTAACAGATTCATTAGTCTATGCCTTCCCGTGTGGATATGACCCGCTCTCGTATGAGTGGTTTATTTCAATTATTTTGATTAGTCGATTTTCCACCACTTAGAAATACAACGAAAAATCATTTTAACTATCATCTTATTAAGTGAAAAATGACTCGCCATGTTCAACCTCGGATTTCATTCAAGTAATAAATTTTATATGTTTTCGCACTGATTTGAGCTATATTACAATGCGACAATTTTAAAACCCATTTCAGAGCAACGAACAATGTCGAAGCTTCCATCCCGTCGGGTGATGAAGCAAAAGGGGCTTGGTAAACATAGTGAGCTTGGCCCTGATTTGGGTTCATAACACGCCTCTGATTCGACATGTTATTAGGATTTGGCAGAGGCTGAGATGGAAGTGCACTAGGCTAGCGAGAATTTGCCATCTATGTGAGTTGATTTCGAACCTCTATGATCTAGTCTTTATGTTGTTTGTGCATAGCTACATTGGATTTTTGAATGTCAACCAGGGTTTGTGAGATAAGAGTCATTTGATCTTCCCTTGATGGCCCAAATTGATAATTTGGATTGGGCCTAGGCTGAGTAGGTTGATATGGGCGTGGAGCTTGTGGTCGAGGTTGGAATTAAGATCTCAGATTTTGATTATTCCCTAACCATGCAAAGTTGAGATGATTACGACATCCAGGGTTATAAGTGTTTGAGAATGGATCATTCTAAATGGCGTGGAGATCCTCACAGGTCTGAGGAACTCCAGAGAAGTTAGAATATGAGGGTTCAAAGTTCCCCCAACTAGAGCAGGTTGTCCTGGAGTTTCCTCCGAAATCAAGATCAGAAGAGGGTGGATATGAGTCCATCCCCTGGTGATAGTGGTAATAAATATTATGCACAGCCTCCCTACTAGAGAGCAGTTGCGCATACGTGTTCTGCTATGCCGAGGTGGTTCTCTATAGATGTCGAGCCAATTCATCCACTTTCTTTTCGATAATAAAGACTTGTCCAGGCGACTGGCCATCAGTTCCAAATTGATGGATGTGGATAGGCCTTGAGTCTCGTGTGCCCCTCGCGTGTTTGTCAATGCACGGGTAGTTGTCTAGTCGAACATACCAATAGATTCATTATTTATGGAGTTCTCTCACATATTCTCGAGAATCTTCCAAATGGTATCTACATGTTGACCCATGATGCTTCCACCACAGGTTGCATTAACAAAGAGCTTGATCTCATCACAGAGCCCATGGTAAAAAGACTGGACTTGTTCCTATTTTGGAACTCCGTGATGGGGGCATCTTCGCATGAGATACAAAAAGTGATCCCATGCCTCATGAAGTGGTTCTCTTGGATTTTGCATGAAGTGCATGATCTGATGCCTTAAAACATTTGTTCGACCAACAGGGAAGATTTTCTGTAAGAATTCATTTTGGAGTTCCCCCCATGTGTTGATTGGACGGGCCAAAGTCTGAAACCAATCGATAGCTTTACACATCCGTGAGAAGAACAACATCTTCGTGAGCAGGATGTCTCGATTTTGTATGGCAGGCCCGAAGCTCTGGGCCAGATGTTTTAGCTACTTGATGTGCTGGAAGGGATCTTCAGAGTTTGAGCCATGGAATTTAGGAATAGCATGGATCATGTTTGGCTTGAGTTCAACATTAGGCCCTCCAGTAAGGATGTGTAATCTAGGTTCGATCTCCACTACAACGGGATTGTAGTGATCTCGCATTTGAGGATGTGGTGGTGGATTGATGTGTGCATGGAATAGATTATTGAGGTGTTGTATCTGATCCTGGACATTGGGTTCTTCTCCATGATTTTCCATGGATGTAGATGAAGGAGATCTGGGCTCAGAAGCAGAAGAGTTGGAAGAGATATCAATATGATCGAAAGGTAGCATAAACAAGTGATTCAAGGCTTGGCCTTGACTGGAGTGAACTGATAACGGAGGTCTCAAGGGTGGTCTTAAGGACCTCCTTCTGAACATGCACTAGTGAGCCGATGAGGGACAAAAGGTGTAATAGATCCAATCGAGGCACCCAAAGATTTTTTGATGACTAAGGAAGTTCAAGGCAGATGATACCTCTTGATCAGAAAATCATTCACCCGAGAAATACTTGAGCAGCCAGGAAGGGAGAGTCCCGCAAAGACCCCTATTGAATGGCAAATGACTACGCTATCGGAGTTGGTTTTGAAAACCTGTCGTTGTAGTTCGAGTAGCGAAGAAATCTATTCAACAAATAAAATTTATATCGAAAAATCTGTAAAGAAATTCTGGGTCGAACTCACGGAGGCTACGTCGATCAAATTCGCAATTATATTTTTGTGTTTTTGTTTAAATGGTGGAATAATCACAATGGAATGGAATCAATATAGACAATAAGAGAGAGAAAGAGAGAGAGAGAGAACATTCACTTGATATTGCAAAATATTTTTACAACTAAAAAAATAAGAAATGATTACACTAGAAAGCGAGAAATTATTACAACTAGAAAGAAGGAAAATTCTACTCAAGAAAGTAGTAAAAAGAATGGGAGAGAGAAGTTATCCTCCTTGATGATCGCTTGAAGGACGAGCCGGACGGGACAACGCCCGAAAGATGAGGAACGGAGCAGGAAGAAGGAGGACGAAGCCGGAGGAACGGGAACGAGGCAGCACATCATCGTCGTCGTGGGATCCACTTCCGAAATGGGGGCGAAAACTTGGTTTTAGCTCTTGAGGAGCATCTCGGGTGTGGGATAAGCTTCTCTTGAGCTTTGGAGAGGGAGAAAGGAGAAGGAAGGGATGAGAAATCCGTATGATAGGGGTCTCCTTTTATAGTTTCAAGGAGTGGGGGCATTTTGGACATTACAACATTAAAAAACATTAATTCAGGACCTTTATTGATGGATTTATCCTTCACTAAAAGCCTGAACGTGGCTGACGTGCGCGCCGCTCGCGTGCCTCCGCGCTCTTCAACACCCGCGCACGTTCGCACGCACTCAGCCGTCCGATCAAGAGATTGGACCGCTTAAACTGCCTACGCCAGCATCGTGCACCCTCGTACGATCGCGCGTTTGCACCTACGTCTGATCGTGCATGGGCACTATCAGTTGATCAGCACCATTCGATGCGCATCATGCGACTCCAATTGCGCACCCACTCGCGAGGAGAAGCACTGTGCCCATGATTTGAACCCACGCCATCCACCTCCGCAGCGCCTTAACCGCTACGCTACGTATGCAGTTGAGGTGCATTGAGGAATTTGCGCACAGCCGATCTCGACCGTTGGATCTTCATCCGACGGTCGAGATCAAGCGTTGCTTGCGCCTTCAGATGAGGAGACCGCTGGATGAGCGGTGGCGTGGCGCGTTCTCGGCCATTGGATGGGCATCCAACTACTGAGATTTGTCATGCGGGTGAAGAAGAAGAATTGCTGCCGGTGCTGGGCGGCTACGATGGCGCCACATGGCACCATCTAGGTCGTCCATCTTCTAAGTGTTGTAGATGGTGCCACAGGTGTCGGATTGGATCAATTTTCAAGCCATTAGGCTGCGATCATCGATTCGAACCCATCCATGCGGTCGGATTTATTGTATGAGGTGTAGATTAACACCATCTTGGCCCTTGCTCTTTAGGGTTTCTCGATCTCTATCAAGTGCTACGGATGTCCGATTAGGGCGATCTTGGAGTTGTTGAACTCCAATCGTCACCCTGATCAGATCCATACGATTGGATCTTTGATCTGAGGCCCCGATTAAAAAGTCGTCCTGTCCCTGACCATAAAAGGAGACAATTACTATACAATTTATACATCTTGATCTAAATGCATGATTTCGCATATTATGCACTATTTACAATGTATAATGCTAATGTGACACTAAGAACATGCATTAATAGATATTTTAGGTTAATCAGATGTATGCACATCACACCCCCATGCCTATCTTTTGCTAGTCCCTAGCAAAAACTACATGCTATTTATAAAAGAATTAGGCTAGATTACTCAGGCAAAAATCATTTTCAACATTAAGAAATTTTTACTTAGGATCTGAACTTTCAAAGACACAACAGCATCCGAGAATCTGCCAAAATGCAGACCGCCTCAACCCCTCACCTTATTCAAAGAAAAATCTCTTTTTCTCTTTTTCTTCTTTTCTATTTTTTTTTTTGAATTTTTGAGTTTAGGGCTAAAGAGTGGCTTTCTACGGCCACTCAACCCACCCAAGATCTGATGAGAACCCTAAGTTCTAAGCATCTTATTATGAATGTGATAGACTCGTTGATCGGTAATTAGAACGAACTTCGGGTTTCTACGCCTCTAGGTGACCTTAAAAAGAGAGTTCTGCCTAAAGGTGTATTTTTACGACCGGTAGCTTTCTCCCTACTTTTATTTTTATGGGGTCAACACAAGGGTGAGTCCAATGTATATCTCCTCGGCTTATTCTACTTCTCCGCTTCTTCCTAAGTGTTTTGGAAATTTTTAGTGCATTTCTTGAGCTGGGTTCTGGACAACCGATCGATGAGCTGTTACCACCTATAACTTGCCAGCCATACTCATGCGGCGAAGTGTGGCTTTTTTTCTTTTTTTTTTTCTTTTCTCCTTTTTCTTTTTCTTTTTCTTTTCTTTTTTTTTTTGACTTTCTTTTTCTTTTTAAGTATGTGGCTTCTCTAGTCTAAGATTTACCTAAAAGCAGCAAGAAGAGAGTGGTTCAGTGACTGGGCTCTAGACAACCTACCTATGGGATATTACCCACGATAACTTGCCAGCCATATCACCCTAGAAGGTTAATTAGCTACCCAATTTCCATTAAAATCGTTGAACCACAAGTCAGTGACGAGATAGTGTGTAGATGCTTAGACTTAAAGTTCCCTCAAATCAGAGGGCGAGTTGATAAATCATGTACTTATCACCCAAACTTATTTAATCAAATTAAAATAAAATTCAGGATGGCGAGGACTCGAAAAATAAATCCACATTTTAGTGGATACCCAGGCTGATTAAGCCCAAAGACCATAAGGGTCTTAGTGTTCAGATCCTATTGTAATATTTCCTAAGATTGAAAGGTTCTAATGTCCAAGTATTCCTTCCTAATTCAATTTTTTTTTTATGTATATATAAGAAGAGAAATGGAATTTACAAGAATTTCAAGAGCTGACAAAATGATTCAGAAATGAATCCATCCCCCATGCCTAGCTAATGCAATATCTGTATTGAGAATAAAAGACATGAAAGGAAGGGTAGAGTGCGGAAGATATCACCTAAATATGAAGCTCGGGTCAACTCTGAGTCAGACTATACAACTGCTGAGTTTAATGCCGTCAGCTAGACGAAGTCCAACCAAAGAAGTCACAACATGACTAGAGCAACCGCGTCTGAGACGAGTTATGGAATAGTACGATCAATAACGGGCTTCAGACATTAACCGTTGGCTTTAAATGAATTACCCGTCTTCGAGTCAGAGATCTGAACAGCTTCATTTGGAAATATCTGGTCGATAATGAACAATTCATTCCATTTCGACCTAAGTTTGCCGGGAAAGAGCTTAAGTCGAGAATCGAATAGCCAGAAATTCTGGTTCAGCTCAAAGCTCTTGCAAGAAATCAATTGGTCATGTAGAGCTTTGGTCCAAGCCTTGTAGATCTTGGCATTCTCATATGCATCATTTCTAAGCTCCTCCAACTCAGATAGTTGGAGTTTCCTGGTCTTCCCAGCTAAACTCAGATCTAGATTGCACTGCTTGATTGCCCAGAATGCCCTATGTTCAATTTCTACGAGTAAATGGCACGCCTTCCATACACCAGCCAAAATGGAGACATGCCGATGGGCATTTTATACGCCATACAGTAGGCCTAAAGAGGGTCCTCAAGCTTTTGAGTCCAGTCTTTTCGATCAAGCCTAACAGTTTTCTGCAAAATATTCTTGATCTCTCGATTGGAGATCTCGGCCTATCCATTCGTCTGAGGATGGTAAGGTGTGGAGATTCGGTGATTAACCTCGTATTTTTCCAGCAAAATACGGAACTAGGCATTAGTGAAATGAGTGCCACCATCACTGATGATGGCCCTCAGAATCCCAAACCTACTGAAGATGTTCTTCTTGACAAAATCAATGACCACCTTGTGGTCATTGGTTCGAGTGGGAATCGCCTCAATCCATTTGGACACAAAGTCAACAGTGATGAGAATGTACTGATGTCCAAATGAAGGGAGGGATGGTCCCATGAAATCGATGCCCCAAACGTCGAAGATTTCGACAGGAAGAATCAGGTTTAGGGACATCATATCTCTCTTAGTTATGCTCCCAAGTGCCTGGCATCAGGAACATGACCTCGAGAATTCCTGGGCATCCTTGAATAAAGACGGCCAATAGAATCCAGATTGCAAAATTTTTGAAGCCATCTTTTTCCCGGAGAAATGTCCACCACATGCAGATGCATGGCAGAACTCGAGTATACTATTGAATTCGTTCTCCGGAACACATCGGCGAATAATTTGATTAGAGCCGATGCGGTATAGTTCAGGGTCCTCCTAGAAGTAATATTTGGCCTCAAATTTGAGTCTATCCCATTGTTGCTTGGTCCAATCCTAGGGGATTTGACCGACGGCCAAATAATTAACGATGTCGGCAAACCACAGGGTTTGGACACCTGAAACTGAAAGGATGATTTCGTCCGGAAAAGTATCAGCAATCAGAATGTCCGGATGAGAAGAATCACTCAAAAGTCTCAACAGATGATCCGCCACCACATTATGTACCCCAGTTTATCCTTGATTTCAAGAATAAATTCTTAAAGCAAAAGAATCCAACGAATAAACTAGGGTTTGGCATCCTTTTTGGCCAAGAGATGTCTCAAGGCCGAGTAGTCGGTATATATGATGACGTGAGACCCTAAGAGATAAGCCCTGAATTTCTCCAAAGCAAATACTACGGCTAGTAATTCCTTCTCAGTAATAGTGTAATTCCTCTGGGCCTCATCCGGAGTTTTACTAGCGTAGTAGATGACAGAGGGCTTCCTATCAACTTTATGACCCAAAACAGTCCCGACCACGTAATCAGAAGCATCGGTCATGATCTCAAAAGGGGCTGTCCAAACCGATGGTTGCAACACCGGAGCACAAGTGACTGCCGTTTTAAGAAAATCAACTCCCTTACGGCATGATTCATCGAAATCAAACGACGTTTCTTTGGCGAGAAGATTTCTCAGAGGACAAGCAACCTTCGAAAAGTCCTTGATGAATCTCCTGTAGAATCCCACATGACCAAGAAATGATCGAATTTGTTTAACAGATGTGGGAGGAGGAAGTTTGGCGATAGCATCAACCTTAGCTTTATCCACTTCGATTCCCCATTCAGAGATTACATGACCCAAGACAATGCCCTCTTGTGTCATGAAATGACTCTTTTCCCAGCTAAGGACCAGTCTTCTTTTGATGCATCGTTTAAGAATCATTTCAAGGTTAGCTAGACAATAGTCAAACGATTCTCCAAAAATAGAGAAATCATCCATGAAGACTTCCATAAACTCTCCCACCATGTCAGAGAATATAGCCAGCATATACCTTTGAAAAGTCGCAGGTGCATTGCATAAGCCGAATGGCATCCTACGGAAAGCAAAGGTTCCGTAGGGATAGGTGAAAGTTATTTTTTCCTGATCCTCGAGATGGATTGGAACTTAATTGTTTCCTGAGTAACCATCAAGGAAATAGAAGTACTTCTGCCCGGCTAATTTTTCCAAGATTTAATCAATGAAAGGCAGAGGGAAATGATCCTTTTTCGTGGCCGTGTTCAGCTTCCTGTAATCGATACAAACCCTCCAAGAGGAAGCTAAACAAGTTGTGACAGATTCTCCTTTCTCATTAGTCACAACAGTAATCCCGACTTTCTTGGGAACAATCTGCACGGGACTTACCCAATGACTATCAGAGATCGGAAAAATGATTCTTGCATCGAGCCACTTAATAATCTCCTTCTTGACCACTTCTCGCATATTTGGATTTAATCTCCTCTACATCTGGTGAGAAGGGCGGGATCCATCTTCCAAAAATATTCTGTGATTGCAATAAGATGGCTCGATCCCCCTAAGGTCATGAATAGTCCAACCAATTGCCTCCTTGTGTTCCTTCAGGACCTTAATGAGTTTAATCTCCTGCTCTTTTGTTAATTTAGCACTGATAATCACAGGGAGTGTCTTATGTGGTCCTAAAAATTGATATTTCAGATTCTCAGGCAATGGTTTCAGTTCAAGCTGGGGCAGGTTGATGATTGAAGGTAAGGAAGATGCTGATGATGACTCATCAAGAGGAAGGGGTTGAGAGTTAACAAAATCAATAACCTCTTCAGAAGATGGTGGGTCTACCATAGAGGGTTGAGAGTCCAATTCGTCATCAAAGGAGGAACTTTCAAATGCAGAAACCATCATATAAGTCTCAATATTCATATTATCGTCCTCAAGTTCCTCAATAAATACACAATCCTTGAATTTATTGATTGTCTTAAAAATATCCAATTTCATTCTTTGATCCCCAAAGGCGATTTCCATGATACCACTTTCACAGTTAATGTTAGCCTTGGCGGTAACTAGGAACGGACGCCCTAGAATGATGGGCATGTTCCCCATATTTTCAGGTACATCTATGTCAAGGACAAGGAAATCTATAGGAAAATAAAAATCCTTAACCTTAACAATAACATCTTCAATAACGCCTCGCGGATTTGTGACCGAACGGTTCGCTAACTGCAGCGTTACTGAAGTTGACCGAAGTTCACCTAATCCAAACTTCTTGTAAAGAGAAGTCGGAATTAGGTTGATTGATGCACCCAGATCTTGCAGTACTCTATCAAAAGTGTAATTTCCGATGACACAAGAAATCAAAGGAGCACCTGGATCTCTTTTTTTCTGAGGGAGGTGGTGCAGGATAACAGAACTATCCTGCTCGAAGAGTACCACCTTCCTCGGAATAGATTCTCTCAACTTACGCTTCCGTGTACATAAATCCTTTAAAAATTTTGTGTAAGCCGGTATATGTTTTGATAGCGTCGAGGAGCGGGATATTGATCTCGACATTCCTGAAAATATTTAGAAGCTCCTCATTACTATCAATAGACTTCTTCCTTGATCTGATCAAGGTCTCAGGAAAAGGGACAAGAGTCGGATCTTCAGAATCAGGTTCCTAAGCCTTGATTTCTTCTTTAGAGTTCTCCTTTTTTTCCTCAGGTTCTTCAAGATTCAGTAAATCATAACAGTGTGGTTGTGTATCCTGAGTTTGTTTACCACTCCTCAAGGTAATAGAATTAGCAGATGCATATGGGTTTGGGTCTTGGGGAGGGTTAGAAAAGATTGGAGGGGCTTCATTAGCCAAAAACTATTGATTTGTGGAAGAAGAAGAAGAGGAAGGACCCTGCTCAACCACCTGAGCATGTGCGTGTGGGTCCCTCTGATTCCCGTACCCATGGGCTTGATTGCCTAGATTCAGGATATTACGTGGGTTGGGTACGGGTTGAGATGGTAGAGATCCAGGTTGACGAGAATTAGCTATGAGCCCGATTTGCAAGTTGTCTAGTGAGGTTTTCATTTGCTGCATGAGCTGGAACATAGATCCTTGCATCTCTACCATTTATAGATTCAAATCAGCCTGCCCAATGGGTTGACAAGCATTCCAAGCTGGCTGATTGACCTAATTCAAGGGCAGCTGAGTGTAAACATGACCCTGACCCATTGGTCGTTGTGGAGAATAGTTGCTGGGTCGGAATTGGGTCTGCTGCCCTGGGTTTTTCCAAGAGAAGTTAGAGTGGTTTCTCCAACCCGGATTATAAGAATTGGAGTAGGGGTTGGATCTAACATTCTCCTGTATAGCACAAACATCCTCATAGGGTGAGGATGGAGAGAAAGAAAGGGAAGGATCAGAGAAACTGGGATCAAAGGCCCCAGTTTGGAACCTATGGGGTTCCAAATAATGCTGGCTCGCAGGTTGAACCGCATCAAGTTGATTCACGAACTCCCGTCCAGAAGGAGCTTGCAATGAATGGAATCCCGAATTCTAGGATTGAGTGGATCGAGAGTTGGTCATTGAGTTTCCAGCCATCCATTCCTCCATTCTCTTACCAACCAAGTCCACCTTATCAAGTTTATTACAAATCAATTCCATATCGAATGAATGAGAGTTGTGAACTTCATTAACATTCGATCTGGGTTGCTGGGACTGGTTAAAAGTATCCATGGAGGCATGATTGATCGAATTCTAGCTCATCTCCTCAAACAAATCATGCGCGCTATCTGCACTTTGTTGAGGAAATTGCCTCCGCAAGAAGTGTCCACTTGATTTCTAAGTTGCTCAGTCAACCCGTGGTAGAAAATCTGCACGAGTTGCCATTTTGGCAACTCGTGGTGTGGACACCTCCGCAATAGGTCCTGGAATTACTCCTAGGCAACATGAAACTGCTCCCCCGGCTGTTGGGTAAAGGCAGTAATTGCCCGTCTCAAAGCATTGGTACGTCCGACAGGGAAGAATTTCTTCAGAAAGGTCGATTTCAACTCATTCCAAGTTGCAATTAGTCTTTCTATAGTCCTGTACCAATGAGCGGCTTTATCCCTAAGAGAGTAGGGGAAGAGCCTTATGATCATTTGCTCCTCATTCACGTTTTGTGACTTGGTAGTCTGGACCAAAGTGGTCAAGTCCTCCAAGTGCTGAAACGGGTCTTCAGAGCCAAGCCCATGGAAATGTTTGATCAGGTTTTACACCTGGGGCTTGATTTCTATGTCTCCAGCAGGAATCTGGATGTCGTGACTTTCCTCGTAATTTGAAGGATCATAAAAATCCTTCAAGGGATGAGCGCCCTGCATTCTCTGCATTTGTTCCAGTTGCCTTCGAAATACCTCCTGTGGATCCTGCGGTAGAGGAGGTTGTTGATCGGCCATGGGATAAATTTGGCCAAAATCCAATTTACGCCTCCTAGAATACTCTAGTGGTCCTTCCAATCGGGGATTCAATGACCTTCTTCCCAGCATAAACTAGGAAAAGGTCGGAAGGACTGGGGATAAGAACCCTACAGCACAACAAAACAAACCTATCCTTAAGTGGGGTAGCCTAAGGATCTACAAACTCTCAGAACCTGCCTTAAGATTATAAATGATTTACTCTACTTGTGTCTGCGCAATCCAACCAGTTAGAAGGAAGGACTGGGGAGAAGGTTCTTCCTTCGGCTTGCGCCTCCGATTCCTAGTGTACACCCCAGCCGCGGTCGTTTGACGCTACTCCCCTAGCTAGACATCAAATTGATCAGTACAAGTAGGTTAATCATAAATAATCTCAGACTAGGCTCCAAAGAGTGAATCAGTCCTTAAGGCCAATGTCTACTCAATTTTATTGAGGCCTGGGATTGTAATGCTTATGGAATGTGGTGGGCCCTTAAAATGGGTTGTGCTCTTAATGATCAATTGAGTATGTGTAAGTGCGTGCACAACCAGGGTTTTCAAGCAAGATTATTTGTGATGGGTAGATTTTAATGTTCAAATCTTGCTTAAGTAGTTTTTTGGGTTTAGAATTAGGTTGAATTCAATCAAGTTTGAGGCAAACCAGGTTTTCAAGCACGGGTGAAGATTGCTTTCCTTTTAAAATCAGAAATAAAGTGGAGTGCCTAGTATGAACCTAGATTGAAAACCCTAAGAGGAAGCTACTTTGTGAGTTGATTTTATGTTGAGTGGTGTGGCCCAAACAACTCAAATAATTGGCAACAATTGCACCACTAAATTAGGCACACAAAAATGATTAGCCTAGAATGATTTCTACTCTTTTATGTGTTGATTTATGTGTACCAGTTCCACAGATCAGAATCTGATTGAGTAGAAGAAAATCAATTAGGTTAAGTGCCTTGAATGTGGGTGTATGTTGTGTGTATGTTGAATTACCCCACAAAAATATCTTTTTATTTTTTTTTTTATATATGCGAGGATGAAATGAATGTGAGTGGAAATCCCAACAACTAAACTAATCCTAGGATTTATGCAAACACCTAGGTTAATTGGAATTTGAATTTAATGTGATGAAATGAAATCTATGGAGGGGGAAGAATGGGGAGCACTTACAGTCGTCTTCAACTGCACTTTACTCCAATCTACCACTTGACGATTCCCTGATAGAGGTATCTGCAAAACAATAGACACGAGAGAAAGCAAGTTAGAAGGCAGTAAAGTGCGTGAAATGTGAAAAGAAGATCAGAAAATCGTTGCCTCCCAAGCAATAGCACCAAAATGTTGAATAGCGGATGACTACGCTATCGGAGTTGGTTTTGAAAACCTGTCGTTGTAGTTCGAGAAGAAAAATCGTTCAACAAATAAAATTTATACCGAAAATCTGTAAAGAAATTTCGGGTCGAAGTCAGGGAGGCTACGTCGATCAAAATTCGCAATTATATTTTTGTATTTTTGTTTAAAGGGTGGAATAACCATAATGGAATGGAATCAATATAAACAATTAGAAAGAGAGAGAACATTCACTTGATATTGCAAAATATTTTTACAACTAAGAAAATAAGAAATGATTACACTAGAAAGCGAAAAATTATTACAACTAGAAAGCAAGAAAATTCTACTCTAGAAAGCAGTAAAAAGAATGGGAGTGAGAAGTTATCTACCTCGACGATCACTTGGAGGACGAGACGGACGAGATGATTGCGCAGCAATCATAGGTCTTAATTGACACAAATTAGGCTAAGACTTAACATAAGTTAGGATAATTCATGCATGCATAAGCATTATTTGCATCTTTACTGCTTTCTTTTAACTATTCATAAATAATGCTATGATGTACTGATTAGGTGCATTATGTCAATTACAGGTAATAAGCTGATCAGAAGGTAGATCTGAAGCTGGATCTGAAGCTGGAATAACTGGTGTTGCAACAGAGCTGGAGCGGAAGACCTAGATTAGATGTAATAGATAATAATGTAAGGGAGTTAAGGTATGCTATTCTATTAAGTAGGAATAAAGCAGTAAAATATGAAGAACTTAGGACCATCCTAGCCCTGAGACAGCCTAGAAGCTTCCCCAAGCCTTAGCCACCCCTAGATTAGGTCACCGCACCCTAGGAAACCTTAAAACCCTAATTCCAACCTCTATTTGGATGTCCAGATAAGTTATAGGACATCCAGAACCCTTAGCCAACTCCCTCACACCTTAAACCCACTTCTGCAGTGTTATTGGGCGTTCAAACACTTGGTCAGACGTCCAATTTCTGCAGAATAGTCAAGACAGAACCTAGAATCCCTCCTGACTCTGATTGGACGTCCAGACAACAAGTCTGGACTTCTGATTTTTCACTATAAGACATCTGACACTTTTATTGGATGTCTGGAACTGCTCTCTAGTTCCTGTTTTGAGATTCAAGCCTTCATCTTGGATCTCTAGGTCCCTAAACCCAATTCCAACCCCATAGGAACCTAAATTAAGGTGCCCTAACCCTAGTACATCACCTCTAGACCTCCCTAAAGACCTAATTAGGTCCTCACTAAACCTAATTGACTTGGATCTTAATCAATTCCATCAACCTATTCAATTGGACTCGTTGAGTCCAATTGAGCCTTGATCTTAGCACACACTATCCAATTGGACTCAGTGAGAGTCCAATTGACCTAGACCCGATTTAATTGAGTTATTTTATTCTCAATTAAGTTTTCACACACCTAATTAAACTTGTATTAAGTTTAATTGCACTTTACCTTAGTGAATTAGGGTTTACAACCCTAATTTGAGACCTACCTTGACCTAAGCCCACTAGAACCTAACCTAATCAACCTAGCCACCTAAGTTTCGACCCACACACACCCACACACACCATTCACACAAAAATACCTAGCCTAGAGTTCTCTAGAACTCTCTACCATGTGTTGTTGCCTTGGTTGCTAAAATTAGCAACCAAGAGCCATTCAATTTTTAGATCCACATTCGGTGGATCTAAAAACCACCATCCATCCTCTCTCTCTCACTCTCTTATGAGCTCCCACCATAGGCCTCTCTAGAGAATTCCATAATTCTCTAGAGAGCTTACCTTAGGTCTATAAAAAGACCTAAGGGGTGGCCATCTGCACCCATCCATCTCTTGGCATTATTCACTTCCATTTAGGTTAGCTACATTCACTTCCACTTCACCTCCACGAGTTGCTCACCATGGCTACCACCATCTCCACGCTAGGCTGCTGGATCACCTCTCCAACATCTCTCTAAGGGCCGGCCTAAGCACCATTGGCCGCCTCTCCTTCTCCTCTCAACCATTCAAAGGTCATCGGAGCCCACCTCCGAATGCCCTTATTTCTACTAGATTAGTAGCTAGTTCTTCATAGTTTACATGCTTTTAATACTACTTAGTAGTGTAGGTCTTTACTCTCCCCCAATGATGCATGCAAAATCTCCCCATAGATTCCTATATGCGATCGTTTTCTGTTAGCTAGATTGATGTTTTTAAGCTTTCCTCTAGTTCCATGTTGCAAACACTCTCTTGAATGAATGAAATAAATTTTTCTATATATATATGTCTATGTGTTGAGAATCACCATGAGCTTGTTGCAATATATTTTGTGTGATTAAAGTTGCCTGCTTTTACTTTCTGATATTCTTTCCACTAAGCATGTTGTGCTTAAATACGTAATAACCATAAATCGCCGTGGGATTTTAAGCAAGTAGAGCTAGAAAAGATCGATTTCAGATTTGCATAAACGCCTCCTAGAGATGAACGACCGGGACTTAAGTCTTGTTATCTTTACAAAAATCATTTTTGACGAGCATTTTAGCGCGACTATACTACAATTTCCGATGACTTTAAAATGCACGAAAATGGCTATTGTCACGGGACAATGCCTAGAAGATGAGGAATGGAGTGAGAAGAAGGAAGACGAAGCAAGAGGAACAGGAACGAGGCAGGACGTCGTCGTCGTCGTGGGATCCGCTTTCGAAACGGGGGCGAAAACTTGATTTTAGCTCTTGAGGAACATCTTGGGTGTGGGACAAGCTTCTCTTGAGCTTTGGAGAGGGAGAGAGAAGAAGGAAGGGATGAGAAATCCGTATGGTAGGGTTCTCCTTTTATAGTTGCAAGGAGTGGGGGCAATTTGGACATTATAACATGAAAAAACATTAATTCAGGACCTTTAGTGACGGATTTATCTGTCACTAAAGGCCTGAACATGGTCGATATGCATGCTACTTGCGCACCCCCTCGCTTCCACTCTCTTCAACACCCACGCACATTTGCACGCACTTAGCCGTCCGATCAAGAGATCGAACAGGTTAAACTGCCTATGCCCGCGCCGCACGCTCGCGTGCGATCGCACATTTGCACCACGCGTCTAATCGCGCATGGACGCTATCGGTCGATCAGTGTCATTCGATGCGCATCACATGGCTCCAATCCCACGGCCACTCATGAGGAGAAGCACTGCGCTCGCGATTCGAACCCGCGCCATCCACCTCCGCAACACCTTAACCGCTGCGCTACGCATTTGGTTGAGGCATGTTGGGAAATTTGCGCACGGCCAATCTCGACCGTTGGATCTTCATTCGACGGTCGAGATCAAGTGTTGCTTGCACCTTCAGATGAGGAGAACGCTGGATGAGCGGTGGCGTGGCGCGTTCTCGACCGTTGGATGGGCATCCAACGGCTGAGATTTGTCAAGCGAGTGAAGAAGAAGAGCTACGGTTGGTGCTAGGCGGCTATGATGGTGCCACATGGCATTATCTAGGCCATCCATCTTCTGAGTGTTGTAGATGGTGCCACGGGTGTCAGATTGGACCTATTTTTACGTCGTTAGGTTGCGATCGTCGATCCGAATCTATTCGTGAGGTCAGATTTGTCATCTGAGGTGCAGATTAACACCATCTTGGCCCTTACTCTTTAAGGTTCCTCGGTCTCTATCAGGTGCTATAGATGTCTGATTAGGGCAATCTTGGAGTTGAACTCCAATCATCGCCCTGATCAGATTCATATGATTGGATCTTTGATCTGAGGCCCCGATTAAAAAGTCACCCTGTCCTTGACCATAAAAGGAGACAATTACTATACAATTTATACAACTTGATCTAAATGCATGATTATACATATTATGCACTATTTACAATGTATAATGCTAATGTGACACTAAGAACATGCATTAATAGACATTTTAGGTTAATCAGATGTATGCACATCACCCCTATATGGTAGAGCGTCCCCACGGGTTACAAGGTTTCCCCCATTTGACCCTTCTTGTCACTGAGAATCCAAGTAAACCGGAATGAGCAACTTAACCCCTCAAGTTACCAATTTTAATCATGAATTATGGTGCTTTGGATTTCACTTGAACTTTAGAGTTGATTGTGATTTTTGACCTAATTTGAAGGTTGATTAACCAACAAAGTGGGTCAACTTCACCTAACCTACCCTAATGTTTAGGATGAGTTGGGTAATGAACCCAAAATCACCCTGAGTGGTTTGTAAGTAGGTTATTAAGTCCCAATTTTTTAAGATTTCAAGTGAATGTTAGAGCCTTCTTTTAAGGTTTTCTTGATTAGGTCAATTCAAGCAAGGCTTGGGTGACACACAATGCAGGAAATCAATTCTCTTTTTATTTAGCAAGTGTGTTTTCCTCAAACCCTAAAAATAGAAACCCTAATTTGGTTCTTTTTCCAGATCCAATTCTTTCCAAATGTGGCACCTAGGGCTCAATCAAGAAGGTGAGTTGGCTTAGGCACCTTACATCCTTAGTAGGTGTAAATATCTGGATGGGGATGTGTAAAATTAATTAAATCAGGAAACTCAACTAATTAAGTCTAATAAGGAATGCGAGTTGATCATAATTGATTTCTCTTTCTAATTCTTTCCAAAAATAGGGGCTTAAGAAGGAAATGAGATTACGTGCCCCTGGAGTATCTCGCACAACCACAACAAAATAGATAGAACAAGTTAGTATCAGATCAAAAATAATAATTAGTGAAATCAAACTACGCATTGCTCCTCGGCAATGGCGCCAAAATGTTTGGGGCGAAAATGTCATTTTTTAAGAAATGCATTGTAGTATATGGCAAAATCGCTCAAATCATTTAAATTTATATGCTCAGATTCAAGAAATAGAGTTCGAGGTCATTCGCAGGGAGCAAAGATGCAATTTAAATTCACCAATCTCAAGAAATATAAGCAATTTGAAAGCAATGATTATTCAAAATGATATTTCAATAAGATCAAAATAATAGTGCAAAAAGATTGAGTTAAAATGGTGATTTAAATCACCAAATTAACCCTTAAGTTTAAAGCTCACAACCACTTAAATATTTGAACAGTAACAGCAATCAAGTATCTCAGCAACTATTAGAACCAAGCATAGGAGCTGCCAATCAGTCGATAGAGCTAAGGCTCAAACACCTTAAACCTTCACGCCTCAGAGGAGCCAAGGCATAGCAGCAGTAGAGGAGCACAAGGCTCTTACAAGAGCAAGGCATAAGGGCCTTGCTAAGCCTTCAGCAACTAAGTCCTAAGAAGAGATGAGGGCTTAAGAGCAAAACCCTCCCCCCTCACTCTCTCCGATTCTCTTTCTTCTTTGTTAGTTCAGACTTAGGTGAACAGTACCAGGTAATCGGGTACACGGTCAAAGGTCCAGACCCACCTGTGAGGTGTAGCAGGTGAGGAGTGAGAGCATGTGCAGTGAGTGGGACCTCACCTCGTGTGCTGAGGCGAACAGCACGTATCACAAATTGCTCTTATCTGCTACTGAGCACTTCAAAACCAATGATGTGGGACTATCTTTGTCCTTCTCCTTCACATAGTAGCAGTAGGAGGAAACGCCTCCAATTGGAGTCGAAGGCATGGCTGATGGTCCCAATTGAGGTCCTAGAAGAGGACCTGGGAATCGTTCACAGCACTTGGGAGTGTTGATGTTGAAGAACGCAGCTGGAGGAGGGCGGACGGGTCTAGAGATGACAAAGGTGGCAGTGGTGCTCCAGCGGTGACCTGAAACGAAGAAGATGGCCTTTGGGCCATGTCAGAAATGCTCAGGAGGATCGCGCAGATGTGGTGAATGTGATGGTGGTCGTGGCAGTGCGTGCGAGTGAGTATAGAGGTCACGCGACCTCGAGAAGGTGGTGCGGAGGTGTGTGTGTTCGGTGGGGAATTCAAAAGGCCAATCCCCTTAATTACTTGAGGGGTTTTGGTCATGAGGGCACAACAGAGCTTTTGAGACTAGTGGTGAGTGGTTTGGTGTGGTGTGGCTATTGTATGATCACTAGTGGTACGCCGGAGACATGGAAGACGACGATGGTACGAGCGTGAGAGCGTGCTGATGTGGGAGTTGAGTGTGTGAATCGGGTCAGAGGGAGATGAGGAGTCTAACGAAGGAGGTTGTAGATGACGAGAGGGTGGAGGCGACGTCGGCTATGATTGGCCAGCGTCAAAGACAAAGGAGGCTCTAGGGAGAGGAACGGCGACGTCTGAAGGGGGAGGAAGCCCCTCGCAGGTATGGCGAGGTGCGGACAACGGAGAGGAAGAAGAACCTACTGCCTATAGTACGTGGCAGCAAGTAAGGAGGTCGGAGTTGGGGGGTCACCAGAGACGAGTTTGGAGCAAGCCAGAGGTAGAAGAAGAAGGGCTATTTTAGGCCTAAAACTCACTAAGGAGTGAGGCCTTGCAAGGGGGGACCTTTTAAAGGTCTCAGGCAGGCTTCTAAGCTTGGAAAAGAAGCTTGAGAAGCTTATATTTCGAGGGAAAGAGGTCCTTGAAATCCAAGAGTTCGCACAAGCTTCACGAGGAGAATTGGAGTTTAAGACGTGGTTCAGACGATTGGGGATTTCCTCAAGATCATCCCAGGGATTGATCGAGAAATTAGGTAGAAATATCATATTGAAGGTCGGTGTTGATGGGTTCACATTGTTAATGGCAGTAGGGACCTTTTTGAAGAAACCAATGAGAAGTTAAGGGGCTAATGCAAAGATTTCGAAAGTTAGGGCTTAAGTGTGAAAAACATAGTTTAAATGGACTAAAATGCAAACTAGGTCAAGATGAACTCTGATTGGGACCAAATTTTGGAACAAACCTAATTTGGACCCAAGGAATCTGATGGTGAAGTCGGATTCGATTTTTAACCAAGTTTGATTAGGTAATTTATGCAAAAACCTAAATTAGGGTAGAATTGTGTCTGTGACTCTATTTGAGGTCAAAATGGATTCCAAATGTCAAATCAAAGATACCAAATCTCATGGAATATTTTTATATGAATTTTAGAAGGTTTAGATGAATTTTATCCTAACCAAAACCTCTGTAATTTAAGCAGGTTTGAAATTAGGGTTTTAGGTGCTGTATTAGTTCTTGGAATACACGAAGCCCCGTTTCTATCTGTGTGGACCCACTTGTTAGTCTCTAATACTCAATTGACCTTCATTTTACCCCTAATGAGCCTCTTGGTCATTCTGTGTTTATGATACACTGTTAAAATTACAGACTTAACCCTAGTTTCATGTTCTCTTCTCGAAACAGCCTGAAGTATAGTTATAACCCTCAGATGGTTATGTAGGAGTATTTATCTTTTTAACCTGATTAAAAGTGGCCAATTAGGGCCTATGATGGTGTTCCCATCAAACACCTATAAAATGATTTAAAACTCGTATTTAGAAAAATTTGACCCCAAGAATCCTGATTTCGATTTAGGTGCCCCTACATCTAAACGAGTTTCATGTGTAGCTTTAGCTACACAACTCAGCCACGAAATAGGAACTATTGGAAAACTTACAATGAGAGTAATCCAACGATACCCTACATGACACCTTTCGAGTAAATTTTCCAAGAGTTGATCATGTTTGACTAAAACTCGCATTTCTTTTTCAGGCAACACTGATTCAATTCATGTCCAACAAGTATTAACCATTTTGTCTCAGCACATTTATTCTAGATTTGGGCTTAGATTTAGATTTCGAGTCATAACATTAATTAATTCTCTCTTACTCTAAATTAAGACATGTCTATTTTTTATATTGGTTCTTTTTTACGACTTACAAAAAGGGAAAGGGAATGGCAATGCAAATTGACTTAGAGTAGACATGTTAGTCTTACAAAGTTCATCTTGTCTTTTAAATCTAAACAAGAGCTTTTCAATATTAGATTGTTTAGTCATGACAATCTAAACAAGTGCATAAATCAAGGAGGAGTAATTTAAATTATAAATTCACTTAGGTTTTGTAAATCATCAAAAAGAGGGAGATTGTTGATAGTAACCTCTTTATTTTAATGATTTACAAAAAAAGGATTAAGGAAGTATTATTAAACCCTATTCTCTATTAGATTTTCTCAAAGCTAACAATACAGGGTGTTAAGTCTAAATGAAGAAGGTCACCCAAAGAAGCATCAAGATTATGAATCAAGGTTTCAAGAGGTTGAAGATCATTTTCTATTCTTGTAATATTTGTTGTACTCTTCCAGAAGTCTTTGTTAAGGAGCCTCAAATTATCTACTAATTAATTAAATAACAAAGCCTAGGTACTAAGTCACTCAGTCAATCAATTACGGACACTTAGATGCACTTAATCCTTAATTTCAACATATATAAGTTGATTGTCATGACCACCAGACGACCTATTGATGCACAAAAAACCCTAAGTAGAAAACTACGTCGTCATAGCGCGAGTTTTTGCTATCATTGTAAATTTGTAAAAATCGAACTTGAATGATTTTTGGAAGAGAAATCAAGAGTGTAGGTCATCTCAGGGAGGTGATTGGAGTTTTATATTGCTTTTAGAACATTCAAAGGAATATATTTTTTGTATTTTTGTATTTTATATATTTTTTTTGGAGTTTTTGAATGCAAAGTGAAATATGAGATGCGAAACAAATAGGACTAACTACTAACTATGAAAGTGAACTATGAAAGTAGCTTGAACAAAATCAAATAATTGCCAGTAAATAGAAGACAGACAAGGAAGATGAACTAGAAATAGAACTTTTTTTTACTAATAAAATTTTGATTATAAGTGATGAAGGAAAGTTTGTAACTAGAATAGGTAACTAGAACTAGAATCAAAATAACTAAAAGTAAACTAGAAGTAATAACTACAACTACTAGAACTACTGAGAACAAAGTAAAGTGCAACAAGAACTAAGTAGAGAAAGTCATAGAGAATGCAGAGCAGGTGTAGAAGCGTTGGGATGGCGGTGGAGTGTTCCACCCAATCTTCTTTCCTAAGTAATAGAAGCTGAGGATGTGGAGATCTAACAGACGAAAAGGTGGAGGCTAGGGTTTAGAAGGAGTAGAAGGTGGAGCCCCCAAGGGGGGATGTCCAAGGAGGAGATGAATGCTCTCATGGCCAGCCATAGTGGTCCTTTTATGGAGGTTATGGGTGTATGTGATTGGTGGAAAGGTGTAGGATTGGATTAAGGCTAAGGAAGTGGAGGGATAGGATTAAATGAAAGGGGTGCGTTGGTTTTTGGATAGGCTTAGGGTTTGTTTTGGATTTAATGAAGAGTGGAGATGCAAAGGAAAAAAGATGAAGGGTTGAGATGGAAGCATACATGGCCAACCATATGGTGGTATTATTGAGGCTAAGGTGGCCAACTATAATAGGTCTTAGGTTGGGTAATTAAGGGCCATTAGATGAGGTTTGGATGGATGGGATTTGGGCAAATGATGTGGCCGACCAAGTGGTTTGGCTAGGAGGGGATAGGGCCAGCCACCTAGGGTTGTTGGAAGGGATATGGCCTTGGTTTTAGGTGGATGTTTAAGGCCATCAGATCTATATTGGATGGTGTAGACTTAGATTAGGAGGTGACTGACCATATGATGAATTTTTGGAGGGAAAGGGAGCATCCAAACAAGGGTTGTTGGAGGGGATATAAGAGTAGGTTGTGGGCCCTTAGATGGTGGATCTAGGGTTAGGATTAAATCAAAGGTTGGCCAACCAACTAAAGTTGAATTTCAAGGGATAATGGCTAGCCATATTAAGATGTTTTAGGGCAAGAGTGTGGTGGATTTTTAATGGTGGAAATTGGGTGTAGATCTAGGATAGGTAGATGGCTAATTGGGTTAGTGTGGAAATTAGGGTTAGTCCAAGTAAGCTTAAGTGGATTTGTTTCTGAAGTGAAGCTCCAATTGGGACTGGACTTGGTACTTGCAAAGACATAAACACACACATCACTACATCAAATATAGCTAAGTTGAAATATTATAATTAAACCCTAAAAATGCAGTATTTACAAAATGATGCAAAGATGACCAAAATGCCCAAACCTAATGTAGTTAGACCTAAAATACCCTTAAACCAACAATAGTTAGGCATGAATTAGGTAATTAAATAGGAACTCATCACCTATAATTAACAACCAATCGACCGGTAAACCTAGGCATTGTGCAACATGGAGGTTAAGATGCTTGGTGACCTTGGGCATTGACTAATAACTATATGTTGTAAAACTCCAATGCCCATCCACATTAATTACACTTTGGAAGTTGTTTGGCATTACTTAATCTTGATTAGCGACCCTTAATCACAAACTAAACATTATTAAAACATAAGCCACTGCCCTACTTAGGCCAACGATTGATGCTTATCACATTAATTAGTCATAACTTATCTTTTGATCCTGCACCAAAAGTTTTAGGAACTTCCAAGAAAAATCCCGTTCGCATGGGTCGCCCGATGGTGCTACAGATGATTGGTTTGTGCATTGGGCACTAATTGATGATCCCATGTGTCGACCAACTATTATTCCTAGAACAATGCTTAGCCCATTCCATCTAAGAAATTGTGCATACTGACTAGCACTTTACATTGGCACTGACTGATGGTTTGGGCAGACGTCTAGTATGTGTTAAGTCAATTTTAACACCTTGATTCCCTTGCACATATTCATTGGTACCTTGGTTCTTTGACCCTTAATGGCTCTAATTTCCTTCACTACCTATCTAGAGCCTTCTTAGCTTGTTTATAAATATTTTAGGGTACCTTCCTTTCCACACATAACTTAGAGCACAAATGTAAACTCTCAAACTCTCTCAAGTACTCAATTATGCTTCCATTCTCCGTCTAATCTCCGAGAGCTCTTTGATCTTTGCTTCCCAGTCACTCTTTATCTAAAGGAAAGTAATCCATTCCTATAGAAGCTAATTTATCATAATTTATACTTTGTGCTTTATAGGAGTTGCATTTTTCTTTTCTTCTTTATTTGTTGTAAGAGTATTCGGGTTATGGATTCTTGTCTCTTTAGAGACAAATTCTGATTAGTCTTGATCGTGATAGGATGTACTTGTGGTTGCATCACCCCTTAGTTAAAGTGGTACGTCAATGTACTTTGATCGGTTCGACCAATTATGGAAATCCTAAGTCAGGGAGATTTATGGGGTGGATTTTACCTAAGGAGTTTCCACCTAAAAATTTTGTTGCATCGTGTGGTGATTATTTTGTGATTGATTGTATTTGCTTATATCTTTTATCCCACACTATTCACCCCCTCTCTAATACACATTTTTAAAAATCATGACAAACAAGTAGTGGACTTGATGGTCCACCAACCACGAAGGAGGAGAGAGAGAGAGGGATAGAGAGTATAGTCTAGTCTAGATCCAAAACCAGAAAATAAGAATATAAATCTCTTTCATGGGAAAAAAGGTGAAAATAATTCCTAAACTTAAACCAATCATGAATGCGATGCTAAGATGCAAAGTTGTTAAGCACGCCTTCTGGAATTTACCTATATCGGCCACCAATCTCCTTCATGAAGATGTACCTATGCATAAATCAAACAAACTAATCAGTGACCTAAGATGCAAGGAACTAAATGCAAGCAAATTAAATGAATGAATCGAAGTAAAAAGCTATCTAGATCCATCACCTTTTTGGTAATTGAATGGTCGATATCGCGATGGAATAAAAAAGTCATTGTAGCGTGAAATTGATGTCAGCTTTTAAATTTATAAACTGTAACTACAAGGAGTATACGGGTTGTCCAAGGAGGCGACGCTTATCAAATCAAATCTGAAATGCCTTTGTTTCTTTTTTATTTTTATCTTTTATATACTTTTTTGGCTTTTTCGAATAAGGAAAAATAAATGCAAGTCTGAATCGAGCTGAAAGTATCAAGAGTTATGAATCCAAAGTAACTAAATAACAACTTACCACTCTCCAAACTCACCAAAGCTACAATGTGCTAATGGTAATCAAAGAGAACTCCAAATACATGTCTAGCAAGTAGAAAGCTCAAGAGAGAAATATGACAAACTCAACTATGCTTTCATTGGAAGATAAATGAGCATAAAATAGCTAATACATGAAGTGCTACCACAACTAAACCAACATATGAAAAGAACTACAAGACAAAATGAGAGAGAGAGAGAGAGAACCTTATGAAGGAAGTCCTTCTCTCCTCTTTGGCATGCATGGAGAGCTCCTCTAAAAATGTAGTTGTCCTCCTCCTTTGCATGAAAGAAGAAGAGCTTCCCCAACTATGGAGTGCTCTAGAGATGATCCAACTATGGTGGGTGAGTGATGTGGGTGGTGGAAAGGTGGTAGGTGTGAGAACGAGCTTGAAGGGTGGTGGTAATGGATTCCCTCTCAAGGTCGGCTCAACATCTTAAAGTTCTACTGTCCCTACTTTATTCTCATAGCCAAAGTTTCCCTCCGAATGATATGTTGGCTTCTTTTATAGAGAGTGGGAGGGGTAATATGGGGAGATCAAGGTGAGTGTTGGAATCGATGGGAATCTATGGTGGAGTATGCCAACAATTATGGTTATGGATAGATGTGTTGAGATTTAATGATGAGGTCTTGGAATTGGGTTGAGTGGCTATTAATTGGTAGAGGGATCTAGGTGTGGTGAAATGTGTCTTGGATTAAAATCCAACGTATGAACTTGTATGTGTAAACATACATGTAGATATAATCAAATAACAATCAGTAAATGGACTGTCATACTATGCCTATAAATAAAGTGATCAATTTAAGTTCTAATGAGGGTATGGGCACAAAATATAAGAGGCTTAGTGTGGTTATGTTTAAATGTGTAGAGACCTAGTTGTGAATAGTCACTCCTCGATGGGCGGAGTGGCAATTCACCTAGCAATTAGTCACACTAATTGTTGGATTAAGTATTTGGGGTCATGGTCCCCAAAGGACCCATGTTGACAAACCCTAAGAGACATCCCCATCGTGCTCTGTGGTGCTATGGTGAGAACGGTTGGAAAGAGGGAGGATTTTCATCCTTTCAGGTGGTTCTCTGTCAAGATTTAGGGTGGGTTCCTTTGGAAGTACCATTAGCAATCCCCATATCTTGTTTTTGAGATGACCATAGGTATGTTTGATTATCACTTGTATGTCTTTATTTCTAGCATCAGGATATTCATGTTCTTGTTAATGTGATAGCAAAACTCTTTTATATGCATTGATTATCTATTGTATAGTTTATCCCATTTGATTCACGCATACATATGTGTTGTTTATTTGGTTAAATATTGTACATCAATCTTAGATTTCGTATTGTTGATTATTATGTTAGGTTAACTTTTCATCTTCAGAAAGAGAACTCAAAATACAACCTGTAACCCTCATGAGTAGCGGTACTCAATATGAGTATCGATACCGTTGGCATACTGTTTATACACAAGAAGTGAACTGTAACTAGCTTGTACCGGCACTCTTCACGAGTACCGGTACTGCTAGCTCCAGATTAACTCCAAGACATCCTAAGTCCAATACTGGAACCCACATGTACCGGTATTCATCAATGAGTACCGATACAAATGAGTCCCAAACCATGTTCTGGGCTTTAGGTCATCAGGACCTATAGCTTACAAGTACCGGTACTGGTCACCAGTATCGGTACTCATTAGCTACAGGCAAAGTTCCAGCACTCAACAAGTACCGGTACTCTTCATGAGTACCGGTACTCATTGAGACTAGTTGTTTCTTGGAGGGATACCAGTACTCATCACAAGTACCGGTGCATAGTGAGTATTGGACAAGTACTCATCCAAATATGGGTTAGTGGTCCATCCTAAGTTAGAGGTGGGATGATTTAAGCTAAGCCCCTAAGGGTTTAAGGATTTAAATCCACAACAAGTGGTATCAGAGCCAACCCACTCTCTACTTAGTATAATTACATCCAATCTAATTAATAAGATATATTACTCTTGGATAACCTAGTTGAAGCAGCATCTCAGCAAAGTTGGCTCTCCTGTGGATACTAGGATTATCTGTGAGTAATAAAAGGACGAATGTGGGATAGTAGATGGGTGTGCACTGGCCCAAAGGAAAGTGCATACTCCATCTACTTTCACTCATTTGCGTGGGAGTAATGAGGTGTTGATTATTAGGATTTCTAAGTAGTCATTGAATTGGCCGAAAGGAAGGTTCATGGCTGACTTGGATTTGAATCAATAGTCATTTCATACCACACCATGTCTTTAATTACAAGTCAACCTCTTGTCCAAAGATGAGACCCTTGAAGGAGTTAAATAAGACATGTGATGGGATTAAGAAATTAATTAGACATATTGTGTTTCAAAGGAGTTTAATCTTATGTCTATCTGCTTTTATTTTCAGAAATGTCTTCTGCAAACATTACCGCCACTTTAAACTCCATACCCATGTTAAGTGGCTCTAACTTTAAGTCCTGGAAAGAGAACTTACTGATAGTCTTAGGGGTTATGGATCTTGATCTAGCAATTAGGGATGACTCTCCTATCCTTACTGACATTAGTACTCTTAATTAAAAGAGAGAAAAGGAAAGGTGGGAGAGGTCTAACTGGATTTCGCTAATGATCATGAAGAGAGCCATACCTGAGACTTTTAGGGGCACTATGTCCAGTGATACAGCCATTGCCAAGGACTTTTTGGCTGAAATTGAAAATAGGTTTGCCAAGAATGAAAAGGTAGAAATCGATACACTCTTGGCTAACCTAATTTCAATGATGTATAAGGGGAAGGGAAACATTAGAGAGTATATTTTGGAGATGTTCCATGTTGCTTCAAAGTTAAAAGCACTTAAAACTGGATCTTTCTGAGGATCTGTTAGTGCATTTGATTTTGATATCTCTCCCTCCTACCTTTAACCAGTTCAAGGTGAGTTATAACTATCAAAAAGAGAGTTGGTCTCTGAATGAGCTCATCTCGCATTACGTTCAAGAGGAGGAGAGAATGAAGCAAGATAGGACAGAAAGTGCTAATGTTGCCACTTCCTCTAAAGGAAAAGGCAAGGCTAAGAAGAGAACCACAAAAGCTGCAAATACAACTTCACAAAAGAAGTAGAAGGGGAAGGTTGCAGAGTCTTTCAAATCAAGGTGCTTCTTTTGTGGAGTTGAGGGACACCAGAAGAAGCACTGTACCAACTATCACGCTTGGCATGCTAAGAAAGGTATAGCTCATAGTTTGGTTTGTTCAGAAATAAATTTGACTTCGGTTCCTAGGCACACTTGGTGGATGGATTCAGGTGCTACCACTCACATAAGTGTGTCTATGTAGGGTTGCCTGAGTTGCCGAAGTCCAACTGAAGTTGAGAAATTTATTTATGTTGGGGATGGGAAGGTGATTAGCCCATAGTTGTGGGCTATTTAAGTATTTAAGTGCCTACACATTAGGTTAATTCTAACATTTATTTAGCATAAATTAGGATGTAAATAGATTAATTCATAGTATTAATTTAATTACATAATCCATACATTGCATTCATATCTTAAGTGCATTTAGAATTAGCTTAGAATAGCATTCATCTAATTAGACAACCAATTAGGTACATTGTTTTCATTAACATAGAAGTTGAGGGTCTGTATATAAATGACCCTAATATTTTAACATTATTTTCTTTATTCTTCTCCTTGCAGGAACGGCTGGCTGCCACTCCAACGTCGAATGGCCGCAGTGAAGAACCATTCAAGGGAGAGCGGATGTGGTGGATCTGGTCGGGCGGCTGATTTCAAACTTGTGCAGGCCACTACAAAAGCAGGAGGGAGGTAGCCGAGCGGAGGGGGACCTCCACCACCGACCCACCACTGTGCAGAGAGAACTTCTCTCTTCCACTCCATACTGCCGGCCTCTACTGTGGCAGCGAGTCTCCATCACCGTGGGCGTGTGGTGTGACAGGCCACATCGCCATCCGGAGCTCGTCCGCATCACCGTAAGCACCTTAGCGTGCATCTCCCTCACCGTCGTCGCCGACCACCACCACCGAGCTACTGATTCAGCCACCCTTTCAGTAACTTAAGACGTCCGGGAAATTTCCCAGACGTCTGAAGCTACCCGCTCACCTCCACCCACTTGCTTGCGTACCCATATGCAGTCCACCTGCACCCGCTCTCCACGCAGCGCCCTCCACCCGCTCACCTCCAACAGCCACGTCTTCCTCAGCCTGCTGCACCCTCCAAACGCACACGCTCCCACGCCCGCAGCATCCTCCAACAACGCCTGCAGACCAGCCCGCGCCACCTTCCAACCGCGCCCATCTCCACGCGCTCACCGGCTACAGCGCTCTCCACGTGCCTGCAGACCCGCGCACAGCTGCAGACCAGCCCACGCCATCCAACAACGCCTGCAGACCCGCGTAACCATCCTCAACTGCACCTGCACCCTCTTCCTCGCGCCTGCAGACCAGTGCCCACCCTTCCCCGCGCCTGAGCTCCCGTGCCCACGCCACCCACAGCAACGCCCTCCTCAGCCTGCAGCGCACACCTTCCCCGCGCCTGCAAACCCGTCCGCCCGCTCCTGCAGACCCGCCAGCAGCAGCACGTGGCAGATCTCACGCCAACAGGCCGCGCAAGCTCACCGGCTGCAGCACCTCCGCCGGAGCTCGTCCGGCCACCTCCGGCCGCCGCGCGACTCGCCGCCACCACTGATTCGAAGCCCTCGGTCTAAGAAACCTCCTCCGAGCTTCCCGCGCCCGGCCATCCGCTCCTTGTCACGCAAGACAAAGGGGAAAAATTCCCCTATTTTGCTACAGTAAACCATAAATTAGAAATTACATTTTCTACCATTGTCACTTTTTAATGATATTTTATTAATTCTGCATTGCGGAAAATATCCTCTAGTTTCTCATAATTGCCATTTCAGCATTGTTTCTTGCTTAAACCTTAATCTAAAGGCAATCTTGGCTTGATTCTTGTCCAAACTAACTACGAACGAACGTTTTTAATTGGTGCGAATTTTAATACGTCATTGCCTCCCTGTGGATACGACCCGCTCCTCTGCGAGTGGTTATTTCTTCTTAAATATTGATCAGTCGATTTTTCCACCACATTAAACTACAACCGACTTAAAAGCGAAAGATCGACCAGTCAGAAGGCCATTGAAGTTCAAGCTATAGGATAATTTAAATTATTGTTGAAAATTGAGTTGTATTTGGAATTGAATGAAACATTTATTGTACCATCTTTTAGATGTAATCTTATTTCTGTTTATGTTTTGGATAAGTGTGGTTTCACTTGCAGTTTTGGTGATGGAAAAGTTTCTTTGTTTTATGATTCCAAATTAATGGGTACTGGTTTTCTTTCATGTTTTGATAATTTATATTGTCTTGAAACCATAACTTCATATAATGAGTCTTCTCTTTTGGATACATCAGGAGTGAAAAGAAAATTAGATAATGAATCCTCAACTACACTATGGTATAAGAGATTAGGTCACATCTCCAAAAGGAGAATAGAGAAACTTGTGTCAAATGGTATTTTGAAACCTTTAGACTTTTCTGATTTTGATTAGTGTGTAGAGTGTATTAAGGGAAAACAAACCAATAATAGGAAGTTTGAAGCCAACAAGTCAAATGGTGTCTTAGATGTGATTCATACGGACATCTATGGGCCATTTCCTACGCCTACGTGGAATGGCCAACAGTATTTTATTACATTCACAGATGACCACTGAAGATATGGCTTCATATACCTAATTCATGAAAAGGTACAGTCCTTGAACACATTCAAAAATTTTAAAGTCGAAGTTGAGAATCAACTCGACAGAAGGATTAAATCTGTCAAATTGGATCATGGTGGTGAATACTATGGTAGATATAACGGATCAGGTGAACAACATCCAAGACCGTTTGCCAGGTTCCTAGAGGAATGCGGTATCATTCCTCAGTACACCATGCTGGGCTCGCCCACTATGAATGGTGTTGCTGAAAGATGAAACAGGATGCTTAAAGACATAGTAAGGAGTATGATTGCTCATTCTTCCTTACCAGATTCACTCTGGGGAGAGGCCTTAGAGACTGCAGCTTATATTCTAAATAGAGTTCCAACTAAAGCAACCAACAAAACACCATGAGCTATGGATTGGGCGGAAACCCAGTCTTAAGCATTTTCATGTGTGGGGATGTCCAACTGAGGCTAGGCCTTATAGTTCAAATGAAAGGAAATTGGACACAAGGACTGTTAGTTATTATTTTGTTGGGTATTCTGAAAGGTCAAGAGGATATAAATTTTATGATCCCACAACTAAGGTAATTTTTGAATCTAGTAAAGCCAAGTTCTTTGAATGTGTTGAGTCTGTCCAAGCTGACAAGGTTAAAGACTTTGTCTTTGAAGAGGAAAATGTGGTTATTCCTCCTAGAGTTACTCAGGATGATGAGGAACATGTCTTTAACATACCTCAAGATAACTCCAATGGAGACAACGATACAGTTTTAGCCCTGTAGAGTAGCCTTAGACACATACAGAAAATGTGCCATTAAGGAGATCCACTAGGGAAAGAAGGAGTGCCATTTCAGATGATTATGTGATATTCCTTTAGGAACACGAGACGAACATTAGAGTGATGGAAGATGATCCTATCAGCTTCCGTCATGCAATGGAAAGTCCGAATCATGAAAAGTGGATTGAGGCTATGGAAGAAGAAATGAAGTCAATACAATGATGTTTGGGATGTCGTTCCACTTCCAGAAGGTGCAAAACCCAGTGGTTGCAAATGAATTTTTAAAACCAAATAGGATTCAAAAGGAAAAGTGGAGCAATACAAGGCACATCTCATCGCTAAGGGTTTTACTCAAAAGGAGGGCATTGACTATAAGGAGACTTTCTCTCCTGTTTCTTCTAAGGATTCTCTAAGGATTGTAATGGCACTTGTGGCCCACTTTAATCTTGAGTTGCATCAGATGGATGTAAAGATTGCATTCCTTAATGGTGACATTGAGGAAACCATTTATATGGTTCAGCCTGACTATTTTGTTAGGGGTGATCCAAAGAGCATGGTTTACAAATTAAGGAAATCCATCTATGAACTCAAGCAGGCATCCAGACGATGGTATTTTAAGTTTCATCAGGTGATTCTCTCATTTGGTTTTGAGGCGAATCTGGCTGATAAATGCATATACCATAAGTTCAGTGGGAGTAGGTATATCTTTTTGGTCCTCTATGTTGATGACATTCTACTTGCTACAAATGATATGAGTATCCTCTTAGAAACCAAGAAATTTCTTGCCAAACACTTTGACATGAAAGATCTTGGAGATGCTTCTTTTGTGTTAGGGATTGAAATATGTCGAGATTGTTCTCACCATAATCTTGGTTTATCTCAAAGAAGCTATATAGATAAGGTACTCAAACGGTATGGCATACAAGATTACAAGCCAGTGGACACTCTTGTGGCTAAGGGAGACAAGCTTAGTCTCAACCAGTGCCCCTTGAGTGATTTGGACAAACGGGAGATGCAAATAGTTCCTTATGCATCTACCGTTGGCAGTATAATGTATGCCCAAGTCTGTACTAGACTAGACTTGGCGTACATTACAGGCATGTTGGGCAGATCCCTGGCAAACCTAGGAAAAGATCATTGGAGTGCAACCAAGCGAGTACTGAGATATTTGCAAAAGACACAGGATTTTATGCTCACCTTCAAGAGGTCAGAAAAGCTTCAAATCTGTGGTTATACTGACTCAGATTTTGTTGGGTGCCAAGATAGTAGAAAGCCTAATTCAGGATATGTATTTCTACTTGCCAATGGTAACATCTATTGGAAGAGTGCAAAACAGTCTCTTATTGCATCTTCTACTATGGCAGTAGAATTCATAGCATGCTATGAGGCATCCAATCATAAAGTATGGCTAGGGAATTTTATATCGGGGCTGCACATAATAGATGGCATTGATAGGCCACTACAAATGTTTTGTGATAATCAGTCCGCAGTTCTCTACTCCAATAACAACAGGAGCTCCTTCAAATCAAAGCACATTGAGATGAAGTTCTTGGTTGTTAAAGAGAGGATACAGAATGGACAACTGTTTATAGAGCACATCAATATAGACTCTATGGTTGCAAATCGGCTTACGAAAGGAATAATACCCAAAATGTTCCATGAACACGTAGCTTCTATGGGTCTTATGTCCTTACAGAAATTTCAGCTTTAGTGGGAGTTTGTAATTTGTATAGTGCTCATTTTGTAATAGACAATTTCAGTTATTCAGACTTTTGGTTATATATAAAGTTTTGTAAAGCTTCATTTTTGCTATGAAATAAACAAAACTTAAAAGTTTTTCAGTTTAGTGATTGTCCATTCTGAAAAGTAAATTTGGTTTTGGTTTTTAGAAGTGATCTCTATTCAGAGGACTAGTTGGGAATAGGCACGCATTGATCACATTTTCATGTAATTCCCATGCTACACATCCACACGTTTCTGGTTACCTTTTACATGAGTGTACGTGGTCATTATTGGTTTAGTTACTGGGATGTAGAGAAAGCCACCTTGGCTCTATTACTAGTGTAACTGGTAGATTAGATTTTCTTTAGATATGCATTTCCAGATATGACAGCAAAGTTGAGCTCAAATTCAGTTTTATATGTTGTTTGATTAACAAGTTACACATACAGTACAAGTGGGAGACTATTGGATTAAAATCCAACGTATGGACTTGTATGTGTAAACATACATGTAGATATAATCAAATAACAATCAATAAATGGACTGTCATACTATGCTCATAAATAAAGTGATCAATTTAAGTTCTAATGAGGGTATGGGCATAAAATGTAAGAGGATTAGTGTGGTTATGTTTAAATGTATAGAGACCTAGTTGTGAATAGTCACTCCTCGATGGGCGGAGTGGCAATTCACCCAGCAATTAGTCACACTAATTGCTGGATTAAGTATTTGGGGTCATGGTCCCCAAAGGACCCACGTTGACAAACCCTAAGAGACATCCCCATCGTGCTCTGTGGTGCTGTGGTGAGAATGGCTGGAAAGAGGGAGGATTTTCATCCTTTCAGGTGGTTCTCTGTCAGGATTTAGGGTGGGTTCCTTTGGAAGTACCATTAGCAATCCCCATATCTTGTTTTCAAGATGACCATAGGTATGTTTGATTATCACTTGTATGTATTTATTTCTAGCATCATGATATTCATGTTCTTGTTAATGTGATAGGAAAAATCTTTATCCTATTTGATTCACGCATACATATGTGTTGTTTATTTGGTTAAATATTGTACATCAATCTTAGATTTCATATTGTTGATTATTATGTTGGGTTAACTTTTCATCTTCAGAAAGAGAACTCAAAATACAACCTGTAACCGTCGTGAGTACCAGTACTCAATATGAGTACCGGTACCGTTGGCATACTATTTATACATAGAGAAGTGAACTGTAACTAGCTTGCACCAGTCACGAGTACCGGTACTACTAGCTCCATGTTAACTCCAGGACATCCTAAGTCCAATACTGGAACCCACATGTACCAGTACTCATCAATGAGTGCCGATACAAGTGAGTCCCAGACCATGTTCCGGGCTTCAGGTCATCAAGACTTGTAGCTTACAAGTACCGGTACTGGTCACCAATACCGGTACTCGTTAGCTACAGGCAAGGTTCCAGTACTCAACAAGTACCAGTACTCTTCATGAGTACCGGTACTCGTTGAGACCAGTTGTTTCTTGGAGGGATACCAGTACTCACTGAGTACCAGTACTCATCACGAGTACTGGTACATAGTGAGTATTGGACAAGTACTCATCCAGATATTGGTTACTGGTCTATCCTAAGTTAGAGGTGGGATAATTTAAGCTAAGCCCCTAAGGGTTTAAGGATTTAAATCCACAACAATGTGCATCCATAATGAGGGTGGCTTTGTTGGAATTAGGGAGAGGGATTTAAAGGTGCTATGGAGGACGTGCAAAGGTGGCTCTAGTTGAATTTTTGTCTGGAGCTAGAGCTTAATAATGAAGTGCAGGAGATCATTGATTGTTGATACAAGATAGCTTTTTGCTTTATTGAGTTGGAGCCTGGGGTTTGTGAAGCTCCTAAGTTCAAATATCCAGCTCAATCTCTTCAATTCTTCCTTTCTTCTCTCTTTTTCTTAGCCTTTAATCCTATGGCCACAAAATATCATTAATTAGTGTAGATCACAGAAATTATGCAAAATTGGATGCATGCCTATCTAAAATGCAAAACATGCTAAATGTATGTTGTATGGTCATACTTCTAACCTAATTGGCTCAAAAACCTAGCAAAATATATTCGTGGGCAATAGAAAATGTGGTTTAATCAGTAATGATCTCAAAAAGATGATTGAGGAAATTGTTAAATGATAAGAGCATCGTTGTGTGCAAGTTTACAACCATTTACAAAAATCCAAACTCTCGAAAACAAATATGAAATAGGTATAACAGGAGCTTGATGAAACTACATTCGTACGTTATAAATATTTATTATTAATGTAATTTCATGTTTAAATGAATGTAATTTGCATGATAATAGGGTAAAATACTTAATTGGAATACTTGCATTAACTAATGGAAAGTGTGCATATTTACGTATATAATTACATAATCATTTTATATATGTAGGTATTGTAAGTCGAAAGAAGCCCTGTTATCTTAGATGCGTGGAGAGGAGAAGCCTAATTCCTTATTCCTACCTTCTATGACCCCAATTAGACACTTGCTAAATTAATTAGCTAAGGTTGAGTATCATTTTTAAATGGGCTCAATCTTAGTTAATCCCATTCCAAGCTAACTCAACCAACCTCACTTTACTTTTCCTATCTAATCTAAGTCCTATTCCCATCTTAATTACATTTCCTTAATTCCTATTTTTATTTTTATTTTCCGTCATCTCATTCCCACCAATACCCACATCCCACTCAATTTTAATTTACATAACTAATCTCCTACGTAATCAACACTCTCCTATGATTCACGTAACTTCCGCACTCCATAACCGCCCCTCCCTTGTCCCTCTTCTTCTCCCATCTCTCCTTCCAAGAGAACTCAGGCGACAATTCTCCCCCCTTCCTTCATCCTCTTCGCAACAATCGGCACCAGCATTAGCAACTCCACGTCACCAAAGCCACACCTTCCTTCTCTCTCTCTATCTCTATATTATTCTCTCTCTCATCTTCTATATCTCCTCTCTCTCTTACTCTCTTCCCCCTCTCTTGTCTTCTCCACCCTCACTATCACCATCGCCACAACAGCTAGCTTGTCGATCCTTCCTTTTTCTCCTCTATTTCCCTTCCTTGACCTTCTCGCCTACTTTCGCGTCGTTGATCCCCTTCTTCCTCTACCTTTTCTCTCTCTTCTCCTTCTCCTCTACCACCTTCACGGTTAACCACTAACACCACACACCCAGCACCCACAAGTAATCACCGTCGGCTACACCTCCCATACCGATGCCGACCTTCCTCTTCTCCTCTTCTTCTATGTTGATAGTCATCATAGCCACCACAATGACCTACCTTCCTCTTCTTATCTTCTCCTTCTCCTTCTCCTCTTCTCCATCCTCCACCATCGGCCACCATCAATGGTCACCATTAAACCTGACATCTTCCAACTCCAAATACGCATAGCTTCCATCGTCTTTCAACCCAAAACCACTCCCATTCTACTCCTCTCTCCCTCCTCTACCCCCTCATCACCTTTATTTGCTCGATTGCAGCTCATACATCACTAATTTCAACCACAACCTGTAACCACCGCAACCCCCAGTTCTTCCCCTATTTTATATCTCTTCTTTTCTCCTTTACGCAGCCACCATCAACCACCACTATCACCACCTCCAGCCACTACCCAACAACCAACACTAACTCCTCTCTTTCATTATCCTTCTCTATCATTCTCTTCCTCTTCCCCATGAGAAACTGACGTGCGATTGTGCGTGTGTGTTAAGAAGTATCGTTATAGTTTGCACTCACAACACCGATTTTAAAGTAAAGAAACGGAGGTGAGTCCGAGTGTCGGTCTCAGGGAGGCGTGAAAATTGGATTTTGCTCATCACTTGTTGTCACGAAAATCGCGGAGTTTTGCTTGCGAAAAGGTGCAGTTGAAGAGAGAGAGAGAGATAGAGAGAGAGGGAGAGATTAGGGTTAGAGTCGTTTCTTACTTTAACATGCAACTTGAACAGGAAATAAAGTAAACAACTGAATGGAAAGTAACTTCATTAATCATGCAGCTTTAAATCACAGATTACAACATTAGATACATGCTTAAACATAAGTAAAGGAAAGCTTAAAAGAGAAGAAGAGAGAGGGGGGGGGAGAGCGACGAGGCAGCCACGGCGGTGGAGAAGGCTCCATCGACGGCTCGTTATCTCAGGAGATTACAAGAGGGCCTAAAGCTAGCTAGGAGAGGGGTAGAGTAGTTGCAAGAGAAGTGAATGCCTTGAATGAGTGGTTGGAGGGGGTTTAAATAGGGAGAAGGGCTTTCTAAAAGAAGAAGGGGTTTTAGCGACGTCCGGGACGTCGCTAAAACCCCTTCTTCTTTTAGAAAGCCCGGGACGTCGCTAAAACCCTTCCAAAAGTGTCCGTGAAGCCCCCAGCCCTCCGGTCACATGCCCGCGCCGTTCTTCTTCGCGCCCGATCCGTGGCCACTGCATGAGAACCATCCAATCGAAGATCAGACGGCTGAGATCCTCCCCCAGGAGCGCTTGGATCGCTCCTCGGGCACGCATGCACATGGGCATCGTCGCCCAGCGTGTGCACGCGCGTGGAAGCTCGCTGCTTGAGGGCATGCCGCGTGGCGCTATCCCAATTTTGCCGCACACCTCGCTGCCTTTAATTTCTTGCACCGCGTGGCTTGAACCTGCATCTCATGCGTGCGGGCATGCACGTTAATCGCTGCGCCACGCCCGCTGCTTTGTCGCGGTGACCGCGGGCGTGTACGTGGTTCTCGGCCGTCCGATCGAAGATCGACAGCCGAGATTTGATCTCCAGCTGAAGGTGGAAGTGGCGCGCGGTGAGCGAGTGCCACGTGGCGCAACGAGGGTCATTGATCATCAAATCAACGGTCAGAACTTCTTGGGCCAATTGTAGGAGCTCCGGATATCGAATTTGGCCGATTTTGAGTTTGTTGGACTCCGTTCGTCATTCTGAATCCATCCATGTGGTCTGATTGCTCATTTGAGGCCTGCTTTGACAAGTGCTTACACAAATGGCCATTAATACAGTTTTATAAGCAATCTTGGTATATGATGCATGCAATGCTCCCATTCTACTTATGTTGTGCCTTTTATTCTTAAGATGGGCCCTATTTAACAGAATTATCACCCCCATATGCAGTGTTATCATACCCCCATGCTTACTACTTGCTAGTCCCTAGCAAGGTTTATTCTAGCCTTTATTTTCTTTCAGAATTTAAGAAGTAATTGCTTAGACACTTCGTCACTTGTCAATAGGAGGAAATATACTAAGATCTTAATCTACAAAGACTAAGCAGTGCCCAGGTGTCTGCCAAAATACGAATCGCCCGAATCCTTGCTTTAATGTATATAACTATACATATGTATATATATTTTTTTTTAGAATTTTTTCGGAATTCAGCGTGGGTTGGTAACTTTTTACGACTACCCAACCCACCCAAAACTTGGTCAAAACCCTAAGTGCCGAGCATCTTGGTGTGAATATTGTGATAGACTCACTCAACGGTAGTTTAGACAGACTTCGGGTTTCTACGCCCCTAGGTGACCGGAAGAGGAAATATATTTGCCTGAAAGTGTATTTGTTCGATTGGTAGCTTTCTCCCTACGTTTGTTTTAATCGGGGTCAACACAAGGATTTTTCCAGTGTATATATCCCCGGCTTGTACTACTTCCCCGCTTCTTCCTTAAGTGTTTTGGTTCTTTTTGTGCAATTATTGAGTTGGGCTCTGGACAACCGACCAATGGGCTGTTACCCACGATCACTTGCCAGCCATACTCGTGCAGTGAAGTATGGTTTATTTGTTTTCTTTTCTTCTCCTTTTTTTTTTCATAGGTGGCTTCCCTGATCTCATCTCAAATGTACCTAGTGGCAATGAATAAGAAATGGTCCCGTGGCTAGGTTCTGGACAACCTGTCAATGGATTGTTACCCACGACAACTTGCCAGCCATACCACCCTAGAGAGTTCATTAGCTACCCAATTTCTGTCAAAATCTACGAGGAGTGAGTCTGTGCAAAAATGTGTGCAGATGCTTAGACTCAAAGTTTTTCTGAGTTAGAGGGTGAGTTGATAAGTCGTATACTTATCACCTTATTTAGTAGGTGGATTAGAATAGTTTAAGGTTGCAAGGATTCGAAGCTAAATCCATATTTTAACGGATACTAGGGCTGATTAAGCTTGAAGGCCTGAAAAGTCTAAGTGTTTAAGTTCTTTTTGTATTATTTTCCACTATTGACAAGTTTCTAATGCCTAAGTTTCTTCCTAAATTCAATTTTTCTTTTAATTCAGATTGATTAAATGAGCTCAGGATCGTGCACTTTACCACCCCCCCATGCTTAAGTTGGACAATGTCCTCATTGGCAAATACATGGATGCATAGGGGTTCAAAAAGATAGTACCTGAGTGACGTAAAATACCGAATCATTCTGAACCCTCTGGGTTGCCTCCCAGGAAGCGCTAAGTTTAATGCCTCCAGCTGGGCGGTGTTTCGTGTCATCCTTCAACGAGGGTGACACTCTCCTTTGGGGGAGCCTAGGCTAGGAAGTGCTTCAATCTTTGACCATTAACTGTAAAAGTGTGCCCAGTGTTAGGATCAGTGATTTCAACCGCCCCATTAGAGCAAGGCTTAACCACCCGAAATGGTCCTATCCATTTGGACTTGAGTTTCCCTGAGAAGAGTTTTAGGTGGGCGTCAAACAGCCAGACTTGCTGGTTAGGCTCAAAGGTTTTTCTATGAATGAGTCGGTCGTGAACGTCTTTCATTTTCTCCTTATATAGTCGACTATTTTCAAAAGCGTCCCGACGAATTTCTTCGAGCTCAGATAATTGGAGCGTCCTCTACGCACCGGCTAACTGGGAATCCACGTTACATTGCTTGACAGCCTAGTAAGCCCGGTGTTCCAATTCGAAAAGAAGATGGTAGGCTTTGCCAAAGACCAGGCGATAAGGCAACATGCCTATCGGGGTCTTGAAAGCGGTCCTGTATGCCCACCGGGCATCATCTAGTCGTGTGGACCAATCTTTCCTGTCAGGTCTCACAGTCTTCTGTAAAATGTTCTTGATTTGTCTATTTGAGACCTCGGTTTGCCCATTTGTTTGCGGATGATATGGGGTAGCAATGCGGTGGTTCACCCCGTATTTTCTAAGTAGGGCACGGAATTGGGAATGGATAAAATGGCTTCCACCATCACTGATCCTTGGGTATTCCAAACCGGGAAAAGATGTTCTACTTAACAAAGTCCATGACAGTCTTGTGATCGCATCGGCGGGTGGCGACGGCTTCAATCCATTTAGAAACATAGTCTACTAAGACTAGGATGTACTCGAAGCTGTTGGATGGTGGAAAGGGGCCCATAAATCGATACCCCAAACGTCGAAGATTTCGACAATCAAAATGGGCTGGAGGGGATCATATCTTTCTTGGTCATGGTCCCCAGCGTTTGGCAGCGTGAGCAAGTTTTGGCAAAGTTGTGTGCATCCTTAAATAGGGATGGCCAGTAAAATCCAGACTGCAGAACCTTTGCAACCGTTTTCTTTCCAGAGAAGTGGCCACCACAAGCCTGGTCATGACAGAAGAAAAGCACACTCTGAACTTTGTTCTCGGGGATACACCTCCTGATGATGTGGTCGGCACAGAGGCGAAACAACATGGGATCATCCCAGAAATAGTGCTTGACCTCAGCCAAGAACCTGTCCCATTGCTATCTGGACCAGCTGTGCGGGGTTTGTCCTACAACTAGGTAGTTGACGTAGTCAGCATACCATGGCAGTCTCTTGTCTTGCACGGCCATAATGTGTTCATCAGGGAAGGTGTCAGATAGAGGTAGGGAAGGTCCAATGTGGTTTGGATGAAGTCTAGACAAGTGGTCAGCCACCACATTCTTCGATTCGGCCTTGTCACGGATTTCCAGGTCAAATTCCTACAAAAGTAGGATCCATCTGATGAGCCTGGGCTTTGCGTCCTTCTTGGCCAACAGGTGTCGGATGGCTGAATGGTCAGTGTAAACAGTCACATGGGATCCCAGCAAGTACGATCGGAATTTTTCAAGTCCAAAGACTGCAGCGAGCAACTCTTTCTCTGTGACCGTATAATTTTGTTGGGCCTCATCCAACGTTTTGCTCGCGTAGTAGATCACCACAGGCTTCTTATCTTGCCTTTGTCTCAGGACAGCGCCTATGGCAAAATCTGATGCATCACACATAATCTCAAAGTCCTGGGACCAGTCCGGGGGCTGAAGTACAGGTGCTGTGGGGACTAAGTCCCGGAGGGTGTGATAAGCCTGGATGCAATCAGAAGACATGTGGAATATGGTGTCGTTGGCTAGAAGGTCGGTCAAGGGTTTGAAAAGCTTGGAAAAGTCTTTAATGAACCTTCGGTAGAAGCCAACATGTCCCAGAAATGAGCGAATCTGTCAGACCGAGCTAGGTGGAGGGAGTTTGGAAATCAAATCAACCTTAGCCCGATCTACCTCGGTGCCCCTATGCGATACGATGTGACCGAGGATAATTCCTTCTTGAACCATAAAATGGCTCTTTTCCCAACTTAACACCAGATTAACCTCGATACATCATTTTAGGATTTTCTCCAAGTTGCTCAGACAATGGTAGAATGAATTCCCGAATGCAGAGAAATCATCCATAAAGACCTCTAAGTATTCACCCACCATTTCTGAAAAAATGGCTAGCATGCAACGCTGGAAGGTAGCAGGTGCGTTGCATAACCCGAACGGCATTCGACGGAATGCAAACATGCCGTACGGGCAAGTGAATGTGGTCTTTTCTTGATCCTCTGGAGCAATTGCGACTTGGTTATATCCTGAATATCCATCCAGGAAGCAAAAATACTTCTGCCCTGCCAATCTTTCAAGGATTTGGTCAATGAATGGCAAGGGGAAATGATCCTTCTTAGTGGCTTCATTGAGCTTCCTATAATCAATACACACCAGCCATGCAGTGGTGGTGCGGGTGGGGATGGATTCGCCATGATCATTGGTGACAACAGTGAGCCCAGCTTTCTTTGGAACCACTTGAGTGGGGCTCACCCAAGGGCTATCGGAGATAGGATAGATGATGTCGGCGTCAAGCCACTTGATAATTTCTTTCTTAATGACCTCCCTCATGTTTGGGTTTAAACGTCTCTGCATATGGCGAGAGGGTCGTGCCCCGTCTTCCAGGTAAATCTTATGGGTGCAATAGGTGGGGCTAATTCCTCTTAAGTCAAAAATGGTCCAACCAATGGCAGCCCGATGTTCTGAAAGGGTCGCGGTCAACCTGAGTTCCTGATCCTTGGTTAGATGAGAATTAATAATCACCGGGAAGGTCTGGTCAGGTCCCAGGAAGACATACTTGAGATTCTCGGGCAGTGGCTTAAGTTCAGGTGCGGGTGGAACCACAGTTGATGGAAAGGGAAAGGGCGGGAGTTGATCAACATCGATCTCCTCAAATGGTGTTGTGTGATGGTACTCAGCCTTACAGAGGTCCACGAGTAGTGACGGTGACGAGTCAGAACAGTCATTACGGGTTTGGTGGTCTGAGACAGAACTAAGGGTGAGGCATTCCTCAACTAGAGTTTCCACGAGATCGTGTTCCTCAACGCATTCACAATCAAAAGACTTTGTCACCCAGAAGATATCCAATTGCATTTTCCTATCTCTGAAGGCGATTTCCATACATCCCGTGTCACAATCAATGTTTGCTTTAGCCGTAGCTAAGAAAGGTCTACCTAAGATTATGGGTGCATTATGTAATTTTTCTGGGACTTCCATGTCGAGCACCAAGAAGTCGACTGGGAAATAGAAGTCCTTGACCCGTACAATCACGTCCTCGACAACCCCCTTCAGGGTTTTCACTGATCTATCAGCCAGTTGGATGGTGACATATGTTGGTGTCAACTCTCCGAAACCAAATTGGTGGTACAGGGTTGTTGGAATCAGATTGATAGAAGCACCTAAGTCCAGGAGCGCTCTATCAAATGTCATGTCCCCGATATTGCAAGAAATCAGAGGCGCTCCTGGGTCAGTTCGCTTGAGCGGAAGGTTGCTTGATATTACGGAACTTGCTTGTTCGGAGAGCACAACCTTCCTAGGTGCTTGAGGCCTTGGCTTACGTTTGGGTGTACAGGCATCCTTTAAAAACTTGGCGTAAGCTAAGATGTGCTTGACAGCTTCGAGGAGCAGAATGTTAATCTGTACTTGCTTAAAGATCTCCAAAAGCTCCTCAGTTTCCATAACATTCTTCTTTTTCTTGATTGTTTCCAAGGCCTCAGGGTAGGGTGTCTGAATGTGGATCGGGTCTATTTCTGGGTCCTTGGGTTTTTCTGGTGCCTCATATGAGTCAGGTATTTCAGCAGTTGAAGTCTCGGGGAGAGTCGGCCATTTAGGATCCTGGGTTTTGGTGCCGCTTCTCAAGGTCACCGCATTTTTAGAGGCCTTGGGGCCATGGGTTGATCCTTGAGAAGATGAGGATGAAGAAGCACCAAACCCAGGGGGTGTTTGTGGGGCTGGCTGGACCATGTGAGCCTGCTCGGGATTGCCTTGGAACCCTTGCGAATTGGGGCCTCTGTTAATTATGTTTCGAAGGTTCGGTTGTGGTTGGGAAGGTAGGGATCCTTGTTGTTTACAGTCTAAGAGTTGGCTTAACTGTCCCTTTACCAAGGCCATTTCCTCCTGATGTTTCTGGTTCATGTTAGCCATCATCTTTATTAGGGTGTCCATTTGGTTTTGTGGGGGAGGGGCCGCCCTATTATAATTATATTGGGGTCTAACTGGTGGTCCTTGCTGATAGGGGGGCAAGTGTGGCTGCTAGTTTGGCCTGGGCTGGTTTTGGAATTGCTGTGGTTTCTGGTTTGTCCAACCAAAGTTGGGGTGATTACGCCAGCCAGTGTTGTAAGTGTTGGAGAAAGGGTCAGGTTTCGCATAACCTTGGATAGCTTGCACATCTTCAAGGATAGACAATGTCGATGGAGAGGGAAGAGAGTAATCAAGGGTTGAGGGAGCAAAGGTCCCTCCCTGGAACGTGGTCAAGGGTTGTTCCAGGTTCAGTTGGGTTAAAGGTTGAACCAGGTCAACATTATGTGCTCATTTTGCTAGGGAGAAGGTCTATAACAGGTTTCTGGTCTGGTTCAGTAGCTCATCAATCTTTTTGTCTACCAATTCCACTCGATCTAGTTTCTTGGCAATGATGTCCATGTCAACCATTCCAGAATTCGCTTGTACCTCATAAATTCCACCATGGGGTTGACTGGACCTGTTAAACTCGGTCATGGAGGCATTGTTGAGCGAATTCTTGCTCATAGACTCAAAGAGCTCAAACGCACTCTCCTCGTCCTTGTTCAAGAAGTTCCCCCGGCATGAGGCATCGACGAAGTTCCGTAGGTTGCTGTCTAGACCGTGGTAGAAAATCTGGGCCAATTGCCACCTTGGTACTTCGTGGTGTGGGCATTTCCTCAAGAGTTCATTGAATCTTTCCCACGCCTCATGGAACTGTTCCCCACCCTGGAGTGTAAAGGTAGTAATAGCTCTTCTGAGGGCATTGGTCTTTCCTATGGGAAAGAATTTCTTTAAAAATGCATGCCTCAGTTCTTCCCAGGTGGTGATGGGTCTACCTAGGGTTCTAAGCCAGTGAGAAGCCTTGTCTCTTAATGAGAAGGGAAACATCTTGATTAGAACAATGTCAAGGCTAATGTTCCTAGGTTTCATAGTTCGTGCTATGCGGTCGAGATCCTCTAGATGCTGGAAGGGGTCCTCATTTGAGCTTCCATGAAAGTGGCTCTGAATCAGACTTAAGACATTCGGTTTCAGCTCAAAATCATCTCCCCCTTCGGGGATCCTAAGGTGTGGCTCGACTCTAATAGTGGAAGGATTATAGAAATCATGGAGGGGCCTTGGTTGGTCCTGAAATGGTGGTACATCGAGTGGTGGTTGCCCTTGTGTGCCTTGGAAAGGTGGTGGTGGTTGTTCTTGTGGGTTCTGTAACCGATGTATGGCTTGCATGATGGTGTGGATTTGTTGTTGCTGAAGCTGGTGGTTTGCATTAATTTGGGCTTGGATGATGGCCATTATGTCTGGTGGGGGTTGATCCTCAGCCTCATCTACCCTAGGTTCAGCTATGTTTCTAACAGAATCACGTCGCCTAGATTCCTGCCCCAAAACAAACAACTCGGGATGCAGTGAGCATCTCCCGTGCATACACTAGAGAAGAACAGGAGGGGATGCGGAGAGCAACAGATGCGAGAAATGTGTTCAATCAAGCAAACAAGCCTAGTCCTTATGGTGTATTCCTTAGGAGACCTAGAAATCTCACAAAGGGTGATTAAGTCCGTAAGCACTGGACTCCCCTTCCCAAGGCTAATCTGGCCAGGTTGATTATAAGGGGATTACAAGGAAGGTTCTTCCTTTGGCTTGCGCCTCCAGTTCCATAGACCCCACAACCGCGATCATTTGACACTGCCCCGCAGCCTAGTCACTAGATTCTACCAAGGGAATGAAAGCCAAGTGCCTAGCGAATAAAACCTCGCCTTTTGAGACTTAACTCAGTCCTGCCTAAGGCACGTCTACTTAGTTTTAAAAGGGCTAGGATAGTGCTTGTGCTAGGGTTATGTGATGAGGCGTTGATTGGGGTGGTGCCTCTTAATTTTCCACTTTCAATGTGTGTGCTTTTATCAAAACATGGTTTTCAAGCAAGGATTTTTAAGATGTGGTGTCTTTTAGTGTTTCATCCTTACTTTAGTGCCTTTTAGGGTTGACGTGTCTTAATGTTTTCAGACAAGTTTCAGTGGACACGTCAAGTTTTGCACACAATTTGGTGAAAGTAGATTTCCTTTTATTCTGTAGAGGCTCTAAAACCCTAATGTACTCATCCTAATGATCATGCAGCTTCTATTAGATGAGTCGATTTTAGGGTTGAGTGGTGCAGCCCAAGTCAATTCACGGTGGCTTCGCAAACACCACTCGAAAAGAGAAAAGAACACTCCAAGAATTTATTCAGAATGTTAGAGTGTACATTTTTTGTGGGGTGATGTGTTAAGGATGTGGGTCAAGCAATCATACACCACGCCAAATTTTTTCAATTTTTACAATTTTTTTAGTTTTTCACGCAAGCAAACAATCATGAGTGAAGAATTACTCACTATCGGTCCTTGTTGCGCCTACTCCCTTGTTACCGTCATGGGATGCGTCACTTCGCTGTCCAAGTGTTGAATTCCTGCAACCATCAAGTAAAAAAAAAAGCAGGGCATTAGACGATGCGCCAAAAACTGACGTGCGATCATGCGTGTGTGTTAGGAAGTGTCGTTATAGTTTGCACTCGCAACGCCGGTTTTAAAGTAAAGAAACGGAGGTGAGTCCGAGTGTCGGTCTCAGGGAGGCATGAAAATCGGATTTTGCTTATCACTTGTCATGGAAATCGTAGAGTTTTGCTTGCGAAAAGGTGCGGTTGAAGAGCGAGAGAAAGATAGAGAGAGGGAGAGATTAGGGTTAGAGTCGTTTCTTGCTTTAACATGCAACTTGAACAGGAAATAAAGTAAACAACTGAATGGAAAGCAACTTCATTGATCATGCAGCTTTAAGTCACATATTACAACATTAGATACATGCTTAAACATAAGTAAAGGAAAGCTTAAAAGAGAAGAAGAGAGGGAGGGGGGGGAGAGCGGCGAGGTAGCCACAGCGGTGGAGAAGGCTCCGTCAGCGGCTCGTCGTCTTCGGCGATTACAAGAGGGCTTAAAGCTAGCTAAGAGAGGAGTAGAGTAGTTGCAAGAGAAGTGAATGCCTTGAATGAGTGGTTGGAGGGGGTTTAAATAGGGAGAAGGGCTTTCTAAAAGAAGAAGGGGTTTTAACGACGTCCAGGAGGTCGCTAAAACCCTTCCAAAAGCGTCGGTGAAGCCCCCAGCCCTCGGTCACACGCCCACGCCATTCTTCTTCGCGCTCGATCTGTGGCCATTGCATGAGAGCTGTCCGATTGAAGATCGGACGACTGAGATCCTCCCCCAGGCGCGCTTGGATCGCGCCTCAGGCGCACGTGCGCGCGGGCGTCGTCGCCCGGCATGCGCAAGCGCGTGGAAGCTCGTTTCCTGAGGGTACGCCGCGTGGCGCTATCTCAGCCGCCCGCTACTGATCGGGCGACCCAATTTTGCCGCGCACCTCGCTGCCTTTAATTTCCCGCACCGCGCAGCTCGAACCCGCGTCGCGTGCATGCGGGCATACGCGTTAACCGCTGCGCCACACCCGCTGCTTTGTCGCGGCGATCGCGGGCATGCGTGCGGTTCTCGGCCGTCCGATTGAAGATCGACGGCCGAGATTTGATCTCCAACTGAAGGTGGAAGTGGCGCGCGGTGAGCGGGCGCCACGTGGCACAACGAGGGCCGTTGATCGTCAGATCAACGGTTATAACTTCTTGGGCCCATTGTAGGAGCTCCGGATGTCGGATTTAGCCGATTTTGAGTCCATTGGACTCCGTTTGTCATTCTAAATCCATTCGTGTGGTCTGATTGCTCATCTGAGGACTGCTTTGACAAGTGCTTACACAAATGGCCATTAATACAGTTTTATAAGCAATCTTGGTATATGATGCATGCAATGTTCCCATTCTACTTATGTTGTGCCTTTTATTCTTAAGATGGGCCCTATTTAATAGAATTATCACCCCCATATGCAGTGTTATTAGAAACCACCGGCAACCACCACCACTTCAACACCTTTATCATCACCATTCTTTTCTTCCTTCTTATGTGGCTTTCTCTACACAGGAACCCACCATTTATGTGGACCCAACAATAGTCACTGACCAAGCATCTCGACCGTGCCATCACGACCTCCATCTCCTCCCCAATGTCCTCTCTCTCAGACACATGGGCTCTCTTCCTCTCTCTTCTTCATTTTATGTTTTACTTGCAGTTGTAATGGTAAAAGCATTTTATTATGTGGTGCATAAAAATTTATTTCTTTATGTAGGATTTCATGTTCTCTTATTTACTTGAGTACATTTTGTGTTAGAAAATTATAAATCTCTTTCCTTGAATATGTTATGTTTTTAATTTCCAACGTGCATGTTTCATTTGCTTTATTTGTTTTCTTAGATTGGTAATCAAATGGACATTTAAGTCATTATCTTTGAATCTAAGTTCAAGTTCTATATAAATGTATAACTTAGTTTATGTTAAGTTTGCAAATAGCTCGAGTTAGTGTTTAAAAAAAAGTAAATACAAAATCATGTTTATATGCCTTAATTTATTAAGTTCCCTTCCCTTCAAATAGATATTAAGTTCGTCTAGAATTTTCATATACTTTTGATTTTATGCTTGTTGTGTATTTAAGAGAATTTGTTAGTACATCTTTTGACTTTAAATAAGTTTTAAGTTGCGAGTTGATTTTTATTTCTATTTCTAATCACCCAAATTATTCTAATTAACTTAATTAGAAACGGTTTCATGCCCCCCAGTGAAATAACTCGAATCCGCCAATACTTTCATAGTTCGATATAAATTTTGAACTTGACACTTAAATCGTGCTACAATGATTGATTTTAACTAGAGCGATTTGAGAATGTTACATTTATGGTGCTGTTACTAAAGAGGTGTTAGTTCATAATTAAGTTGTTAGTTTTTTAAAAAATCAAAACATTAAAAAAAAATTATTACCCTCTTTAATGTTTTTTCTTATTTCTTTACACTTTTCCTTAGTTTAATTTGTCACTAACTTAGTTTATTTATTTAGTTTGAAGTACTTGATGGAATTGCTGCACTTGTCCTCTTGGTAGCCTTGAGGTGAAAAGGTAAAAGGGAACCCAAGGCTTGGCTGGAGCAATTTAGATATTCGGATTTTAGGATTAGAATTAGGACCTTTATTTTTATTTTAGAATTGTTGCTTTAGGACTTAGTGTAAGTGAGAGATTATTATTATTTTGGTGATGCAAAAGGCCTTTCTTATTTTTCTATCTCTTTTAGTTATTTAGAGGATTAGCAATTAATTAGGTTAATTAAAAAGATTAATTAGATTTTATTTTTATTTGTTTGCACTTTAAAATTAAAAAAAGAAAATTTGCATGTAAAAATTGCACATAAACTCTAGAAGTTGCTTATTCGAGACAATTGCACTAGGGATTGCATAATTGCCTAGAGTTTTAATTCCTGTGTTTTGCATAAAATTCTAGAGTGATGGAGGCAGGTACATCTTCTCAACTCCCTTTAATACCTATTCATGCATCTTTCAGTTTCATGTACATAGAACTTAATTAAAGGAATTAAGTTGTAACCTTCTTTGTAAAAAAAATCATAAAAAGTGAACATTTTAAAAAATATAAAAACTAAATAAAGATCAAAATCCTAAAAGTCATCTCATTGTTTATTTAAAGGACTTGTTTTCTTCATGTTTGTTGTTTTTCTTTTGTGGTTTGTACACATATATGAGAATGGCATGGGCATGTATATAGGATCACTAGAGCCTCTCATTTAAATCTTTTTAGTCATGTCATAGGTCTTTAGGATAAATAGATCATAAATTTGTATTTCTTGTTTTATCACCACATTAAGTTAAGATTAAGTAATTCAACTTCATAATTTTTCGTGTTGTTTGTTGTATTGTGTTTGTTTAGCGTGTATTTGGTATAGATTTTCTTATCTCCTAGTTTTCTTAGCTTAATAGGTTTTTAGCTAGTTCCTTTTAGAAATGGCTTACCCAAACTTCTATTTAAGACAACCTGATTTTAGGCAAGAATATTTTCAACTAAATTATATAGGATCACCTTATGTGAGACCTAACCCTATGGCTTCTTCTCCTTATAATTCAAATTTAGGGTCAAGGTTCTCCAGTTTTGAGATTCCTTACCAAAAGCAAACATCCATTGAGACTCCTCAAATGACTTATAGTTATCTTGAAAGCTTAGTCAATAATTTCATAAATTTAATGCAAGGAATGATTAATCAAATTATTAGTGACCAACGACAAGTAGAGGAATTTAAGAATCAGATTAAAGAATTCAAGGAGATTAAGGAAATGGAGAAAGTTCAAGGCCAATAAAATTTAGACCCTTACATTTATGGATCATCATATCAAAGCTGGAATAATTGGTCTAAGTCTGATTCAAGTACTTATGATTACTTTAGATCTAACCAAACTCAAATGTCCTATGATTACAATCAAAGTAATTATTCTTCCCAACCATACTCAACTCAAACAGCAAATTACCCTTCAAATTTGTCTCACTGTGACTATTTCCCTTCAAATGAGCAAAATGAGGGTTTCTCTAATTATTCTCACACATCCTACCAAGAAGTTGGATTTCAACCTATTCCTCAAACAAACATGGCTGACTACTCCTACTTACTACGTTACACTGAGACAATTTCTATAGAATCTAATGAAGATTAATCATTTTTAAGGAATTATGTGAACTTGCAATGGTACCTGTACCTAAACTCCTTTGGAGTTAGACAAAGGGTAAATTAGTCCTTCTTGAGGAGTTAGATCCATAAAATGACACAATTAAATTTAAGTATGGACATAATGATTTTGTGAGTTCTAATCAGACTAAGCCTAGCTCTAAGTCTAACAAGGGCACATCACGACAAAGAAACCAATTGGAGGAATTTTCAAAGAACCAAGAAAGATCTTAAGGAGAGTACACATCCCTTCTTTGAGATGCTCATTGAGGAAATGGTTATTCAAGTGAAGTGAGGTTTATTATGTTGAACATTCTTGGACGAAAGAATTAAGAGAGAAACTGAGAGGTTATCTTCTGAATCAAGAAATTGAGTGAAAAATTTTATCAACAATTTGGAGACAAACTCAAGCCCTTAGAGACATCCAACCTGCCTTCAAAGGGGGATAGTAAGGACATCAAACTTAAGAAGTTAAATGACTTCATGGATGACTTAACCAAGAAATCCTTACCACCAAATGATCATTTAGAAGATCAAAACACAAAAGATTCTTTTGAGGAAAATGATCAAGAGGGCAACTCCATTAGTGGGAAAAATGGTGAATTACCTATGAAAATAGTTTTTGAAGAATGTGATTCAAATGGAGGTACTTCACAAAATCTTAATACAAAATCAAGTTTTTAGAATGGTTGCATAGCATGTAATAAAAAATTATTGTGTCCTAAAGAGAATGTAATGGTCAACCATTCTTTCACAAATGAAGAAAAAGAAATTGATGAATTTGAAAGAGTCTCATCATTTCAGAATGAAGAATTTCAATTAGAATTGAAGATAAATCAAAACCTTAAGGGACAATCATGTGAAGATAATGAGGATTGCTTTTCGAAAATTTCTAAAGTAATACGTTATGAAGACTTTAAGTTCATCTCACCTACTAATATTGATGATAAATTACATTTGCCTTCCAAAATGTTTGAGGATTCTATGTTGCTTGAAGCAATAATCGCTAAATTTGATGGTTGTAGATACATTGAAAACACATCTAAGGGAACAAAACAAGTGATTGACGGTTCAAAAGAAGACAATATGGTTGAGAAGCCTAAGTTAGATATAGCCTCTTACTACAAGAAGAGAAGAGATCTGGACTCTTTGCCTAATGAGTGGGTGAAACATTTCTTGAATTTAAGTTTCTTTAAGGAGAACATTAGAACAACTCTTGAGATTATTGGGTGGAAGACTTGGATTGATGATCACATTTTCAGTTTTGTCATCCTAGGGATTCCTATTATTATTCACTTTCATATTCTTCCTTTATCCTCAAGTTGTATTGAACCTTAGGATCTTGACAACTTGAGTGCTATGTCAAAAGCAAAAATTAACCAGATTGTTCCTATCCTCGTGTCCAAGCCTCGTTCTAGAATACACTATGATCTTTTGATTTACTCTTATTGGCTATCGTTTAGCATTAGCATCCATCACTAATTAGCCAATATCTTTTGTTACTTATTTTGGAACATCATTTCCTTATCATATTGTTAGGAGCTTTGACCAACACCTTAACTATTCCTTTATATTAGGTTTTCGCCTAGCTAAAGGCATAAAACTTAGGGCACATTTGAGGCAATCTAATACCTTCTCATCCCCATTCTTTTATTCCTACACATAAGATCACATTTAAATTATCCCAAGGTTAATTCTTAAGATCTGAGACCAGCTTGGCAAGGATTAAAAGATAGCATTGTGAAATGCTAGTGATTTTGGACTCATGAGGGAAGAGTAGCATTGCGAGACTCCACACCAAGTTCACCAGAAGTTTTGAGTGTTATTAGAGTTGTAGGGCTTGTTAGCATTTTGAAGAGATGTGGAAGGCGTAACACCGCGATGCTCCACATGCATTCGGGTTTCCAGCTAGCTTCTTTTCTTTTGAGTCAATCTATTTTTATGTCTTGAGGATCTAACGTTAAAAGACTTAATCATGGTGAATCCATTGGCCAAGTTTTCTTATAAAGGTTTTCCTTTTATCAGTTTATAAATAATCAAAGGCCCTGCTTTTCTTAGATTTAATTTTGTATATAAGTAAGATTGCTTAACCTTTCCTTAGATTTTGTAAATAATTAACATTTCTTAATCTAGTTTTTGTTTTGTAGCTTAGGATAGCTAGTTGGCTTACTAGCACAAGTACTTCATTATATCAAGTCGTATCTATCTAATTACCCCTCTTTCTTCCATTATTTTCATGTCATTAAGAATAATGCCATTTAAGTAGGGGAGTAGGAAAATGTGCTTTCTTTTTTGACTTGCATTTGTTTTCTATTGTGCATGTGTAACCCTACATTTTTCAAATTTAGTTGAAAATTTTTCAAAATTTAAATGCATTATCTTTTCTTTTGCTTTAAAAAAATTTAAATTTGCATGTAGTTATGCATTTAGTCGTGTTTTTCCCATTAGCGTTTATTTTTGAAGGATGATGAAAATGCTCCTTTAATCATGAGTTATTACCTTAAGAAGTACACTTAGATTTAACTAAGCGGCTCTTCAGGTCTTAGACTTAATTATCGAAGTAATCAATTAAGGTTTAGGATTCTAACACATATCAAGAATTTGAGTCTTGTCACTTCTTGGCATTAAGTTGAAGAGTGAAGAGTAAATAGGATTTACTTTTAGCCGTCTATCTAAAAGGGTTTACTTTCAGCTGGTGAGTAGGCTTACACCACTTAAGTGGGAACGACAGATCCCCAGTTCGAGTCTTGGCTAACCTGGGGGGATAGGTTTACGAGATATTTATCCCCCCACCTAGGATGAGAGTCATCATTCACATTGATAAGTTATCAAAAACAAATGTTCTTAAGAGTGGTTTCTTGGAGTTGAGAACCTTAACCTCTTGGAAAATTGGAATAAATACACTTAACTTATTGAGTGCGATTTGAAAGAAGAATTAGGTTCTTAGAAAAAAATTAAATGAAAAAAAAACAAAAGAAAAAAAAAGAAGAATAAAAAAGAAAAAAAAAGAAAAGGAAAGAGCAAAAAAGATAAAGGAAATAAATGATAAGAAAAGAAGCAGTAGAAAGAAAGAAATTTAAGAAAATTCCTCTCCTTTGCACCATTTACGGACAGAGGTATTATATATATTGTTAAGAAAAGAGTAAGAGAGCAACAAGGAGGGAGAACCTAATTTCTAATCTTAATCTAATACTCAGCATCGTTAAGACAAACTTAATACATGTTTTAGGATTTGTAAGCCTTCGTAGCTTGAGCCAATAAATACTTTGGAGTGCTTCATCAATGAGTACCCTAAGGTGATGAATAGTTACTCAAGGTATACTAGGAAAGAATTCAAAGTGACTATAGAGATTAATTAGGCTAATAAATTTAGACTCTAGAAACTTGGATTTCTTTCATTTTGTCATATAAACTTATCCACTTCATATGCACAAATACCTAGTTTATTTTCAACTTTTTTATAAACAATGATTGATTATAAGTCCTTTAAAACTTCACTTGTGATACCCAAACTTAAGTTGAGAGGATGTGATAAAATTACATTCATACATTATAAATATTTTTTATAAATATACTTTCATAATTAAATACATGTAATTTACATGATAATAAGTTCAAATACTTAATTGACATACGTGCATTAACTAATACTAAATTACACATACACCCAAACCAAAGGATAATAAGATTCCTTTATCCTAATTTATTATTTAAATCTAAAATTGTACGAGCTAAGTTAGTAGCGAGCACAACCCTTGCTCCTTTTTCTCCCTATGCTTCCTCGTCGACCGCATCCACAATCGGTCCTCGTCCTCGGCCACTCCTCTTCGTCGACCGCGTCCTCGGCCACTCCTCTTCGTCGACCGCGTCCTTGACCATTCCTGTCCGCCAACTTACCTGCAACCAAAACCCTCTCATAGAGCAGGGGCGAGCGAGCGAGCAACCAAAACCGCCTCTTTCCTCCGAAGAGCGCGATCAACCCTGGCCAGGAAACTCCACCTAGGACCCTCTCCATGCCCTCGAGCCACATGGGGTTACGGCGGCACCCTTGTTCGGCCTTTCGTCGAGGATGTTCTGCGACGTTCGCCCTTATCTTAGATTTCTTGAGTGAGTTCTCACCCATTCTTCTTTTGCTTCGAAATTCGATGTTTCCTGTTCATGGATTGTGGGGGCTCTTAGATATATCTGAGTGAGAGTGTGATTTCAAATGTGTTTTCATCCCTCTGCTGACTAGAGAACCTAATTTCTTTTATGAGATCTTAGATATAAAAGTGCATTCATCTAGTTGCAACCATTACTAGATTCGTCGATCAATCGCTGACCATTATCCGCTATTTTTAGTGGGTTAAGGGCAACTATATATAATAGCATCATGGGATGGATGGCCATTCCACGGGTAGGTTCTACTACACCCCCTTATGTTTCCAGGGCAATCCATGAGTTAGACATGCATCTCCTGGATGTTAATCCCAATGCTTCACCCATACATTTAATTTCTCTTCATGGTGGCCCAATGGTTTCATTGTGAGGAAAAAGAATTAGAGCTGGTAGATGTTTGTCACTGATCGCAACAAATGTCATCCCAAAGGATGCCTCCCCACTTCGGCAAATCAACCAAATGGTACAGAATCGAGGCAAAAATATCCCCCCTCCATCCAGCTAACCACCCATTAATAAGTTTTGTAGTCGACTAGGGCATATTCTTTTATCATGTGATGTCCATGGGTCTTAGAAACATGGTTGTGTCAATCAACACCTTATAAACCTCATTACAAAAAAAATAATTGAAAAATCTTTTAGTCCTAGTTTGGTAAGGGGGATAACCCATCAAAATAAGGGTTAACCTTGTTTGGTGGGAATGATGTTTTGCCCCGGGTTAAGAGGACTTAACCCGGGATAAGTTATTCTGGGGTTGATGTGGGATATGTTGTTTTTGTGGGTTTATACCATGTATTTTTGCAGGTTAACACAGAAACTTTCCAAACAGCCACAGGTTAACCCATCAGGATAACCTTTATGACTTCCAAACAAAAATGAAGGATAATCTATCTGCAAAAAAATTATTCCATGAAATCTATCCCTCCATCCAAATTAGCCCTTAAGGTATATGTCAACGACATATTGATTTAGGGTTTTTCCTTTAACTTATGTGAGATGTGGATATGGATGAGTCCACATGTTAACAGCCAACATGGCACCCCAAGAAAGGGCTCAAACAAGCCATGGATCACAAACAGCTCAAATCAAACAGAAAAGAAATAAAATGGATCAAACAAAACTCCAGATTGCAAAGGTCTAACAAACTTGCCAAGAACATGAAGAACCCTACCATGAACAAAGTCCAATAATTAAGAATAAATGGCACAGAAACTCCAAAATTTTTTAAAAGTGGCACCATTCCACAATCCAAAAAACCGCTAGCTGCCCAGAACTTCACCAGGACTGATAAGAAATCATTACCTTTTCAAAGTCTCGAAATCCCGTGTTAATGTTGTCTAAGAATTTTTAATGTTGTCAAATGGCAATATCTTCTTACTGGTCAGGTGGGGTTGGCATTCATGATTTTGGAAATAATGTTTGGCAAACAAAATATTGATGTGATTTAGAGCAAATTGATTTCTCATTTTCACTTTACATGGTAATTTTTTTCTTGAATTCAGTTATACAGGGGAATGTCTCATTCAAGTATGTGGACATGAGAAGGGATGGTTTTGCCAACATGTTTTTTAAAGAAGGATTCAGGTCATGTATTCCTTGCATATGAAACTAGCATTCAATCGTCACAGCATCCATACTAAACAAGCTTTTCTTTCGGTGTACAGATGTCAAAAATGCAAAAGTAAAGGAATATGAAGACATTTCGGTGGGTACTAGGGGTGGTTCTTTCTTTCTTTTTGGTCTCCTACTAGGGTGTTTTCAGATACAAGATTTAAATTTTAATACCATCCATATTGTACATATGCATGTAGCTTATAGTAATGTTTTCTCTCTTTCATTGACTCCTAATACCTTTAAAAAAAAAAAAAACCTACTATAGCCAACATCTCTTATGGATAAATTTGGTGGTAGTCTTTGGAACTTGTATGTTTGGATTTGATGCCACATCAATCTGTGCATGGTAGGTTTTGGTTTTAGCACCAAAATGAGTCTTTCACTATAACATGTCATGTAGTGTTCCATGCCCTTCTGTATATTTACCTATATAAATGGCCCACAGGGCTCTTACAAACAGTTTTTTAGATAGCTTTCATCTTTGGCCATGCTTGGTTAATATATTTTTACCAAATAGCATCATAATTAGCTATTTCTATTCTGTTATTCTGAATAATAGCAACTGTGCTTACTAGTTGGTGCAATTTTTTCAATAGGTGTCTGCACATTCTTTAGTGAAGAAGGCATATGATAACTGGATGCATGTCATAGAATATGATGGAAAGGCTCTATTGGAAACTAAGCAAAGCAAAAAGACAAGCAACTCTAAAATGGATTCTGCAATTGCTCCAGGAAGCTATGGTTCTTCTGCTCAGCAAGTTTCCTTGCCCCACCCACCAAGTTCCACTGCTTCAGATGCATCTTCACTAGAATCAGGCTTGGCTATTGGAGGTAATCATCCCAACGACTTAATCCTAGGAAAAGGCATTAGTTTATGCCTATTCTGACTCTGAAATACCCTTTTTCATGGTGGAATGTGAATTAAGATTGCTCAATTTAGCCATTTTATATCAATTTCAAGAACCAGAAAACCATTACATGATGATAGTATCAGCTCAATTTTTGTTTTTTGTTTTTGAAAACTTCAGCTTAAGTTATTTGGAGCCGCTTGTTAAGTTGTTTAGAACATAGGAGAATAGGCAAGAATGCATTTTTTTTAGCTACTATAGCATAACATTTTTGTGGAAGGAAGTTTAACCATCAAGTTTGATTTTTAGTAGATAGTTGATTCATTTGCATATTGAACATTCATCATTGGATCTCCACTTGACAGGTTGAGTTACCATCAATTATGGCTTTGTCACAGTTGCATCACTTTCTTTTCCCTTGAAAATGCAAAGTTGCATCATTTTGAGCATGTAGAATGGCTTAGTTTTTCCACTGATCCGTTCCAAACATCAGAGTTAAGTGGCAGGAATGTAGGACTCAAATAAAACTTGGGCCAGTGTTCTGCATAGATGGTCTGAAGGATTTCTTTTATTTGTAGAGCTCTCTGGAAAACACAATTTTAAGGAATCTTGCTGCTTCTCATCCTTAGTCCTTTTTTTTTAATGATCAAGCACTTGTTGAGGGGTTAATATTTTACTATCTCTTTTTTCATTCTTGCCAACATGTTTTTTCACCTCTTTTTGCATCTAAACATGGTCATGTTTTGCCCATAACCTTTTTTTGTGACTCTGTTGATTTAGACACAACAGTAACTAAGTGGGCATCTATAGCCTTGGGCGCAGGGGTCAGAATTGGATCAGTATATACTGACTGTTGACATCTATTTGATGATTCTCCAAAGCAATCAGCTCTTAAGTCTTTAGTTATTCCTTCAGCTTCACCCCGAGTATGTTTGAATACCACCATTGATTTTATGATATTTTCTTGAGAAGGTTTGATTTTATCATGTTATTACCAAAAACAGAATGCACTAGATTGGAAGTCAATGAGAATTGGTTGTTTTACATTGTTCTGATGGTAACGACATCCAAATGGGTGTGGAAAAAGTTGCCTATTGTGAGTAATGAATATATAATATGCAAACTTAGAAAAGTTAAATATGCCAGCATAGGGTTTGTTTCACAGATGGATCTAGCTCATAGATATTTACGGGTGTCCTTTATCTTTTCTTTTAGATTAGATGTATGGGTTATTATTCTTTATCAAAGATAGGGCTTAACACCATTTCTTAGTTTCTTTGCTATAAATAATAGGCAATTGAGGTTTCTCAAGGCATCTTCAAAACATCAAATAGAATCATGGGGTTTCAATTTGGTTCATCCCACGAGAGATCCTCTGTCCCATTATTTTAGTATCCTTTCTTCTCTCCACCAACATGGCACTACTCTTTCCTACTACTCATCTATGTCAAATTGTCAATTTTGAAGAAAAGAAACTCTTTCGATTTATTGATCATGTCATGATATCTTGGTTGAAAGCTTATCTTTATCATGATCAATAATTTTGAAAGCCCTAATTTTTGTTAAATAACTTGATGGTTTTGCTAATAGATGTATTTTTCAGACGGCTGTTGTGAAAATAACTTGTCTTTGTTGATTGTTATTTCATAATCGTCGCAGGAGTGTTTTAGTGACGGTTTATAAATTGTCGCTAATAGTTTAACAACTCTTGGTTTTAGTTTTTTCTAATGTTTTAGCGACAGTTACAAATATGTTGCTAATTAGTGTAAAAAACCATCGCCAAACATTTTTTGTGATGGTTAATAACCATTGTCGAAAGATTGAATTTTTCATGGGGGGGATTGGACTATTAGCGACAACTAGGTGTAAAAATCGTCTCCAAAACATTATCACGACACAACTTTTTCGCAACGCTATTTGGCGATGGTTTTCAACCATCGCAAAAAGCTATCTTTTTTGTAGTGCTTCCTCTTCTCTGCCTTTTCTTCCATGTTGACAGCCAGTATAACCACCTCCCTTCCTCTTCCAACGTTCTCCCTCTCCTCTTCTCCTTCCTCCACCATCAATGGCTACCATTAAACTCGAGAACTTCCACCTCCAAATACGCATAGCCTCCATCGTCTTTTGACTTGAAACCAATCCCGTTCTACTCCTCTACCTCGCTGTTAACTTGATTTCTCGATTGCAGCATGTACATCACCAATTTTAGCTGCAACCTACATCCACCGCAACCCCCTATTCTTCCCCTGTTTTATTTCTTTTCTTCTTTTCTCCTTCATGCGGCCACCATCAACCACCACTCACCACCGCAGGCCACTACCCAACAATCAACACCAACTCCTCTCCTTCCCGATCCTCCCTCTCTATCATTCTATTCCTTTACCCCACAACAAACCACCACACCACCACTTCAACGCCTTCATCATCACCATTCTTCTCTTCCTTCTTCTTTGGGTTCCCCTGCACAACAACCCACCATCACTATAGACCCAACAACAATCACTAAGCCAAGTGTCTCGACCATGCCATCACAACCTTTAGCTCCTCCTCAACGTCCTCTCCATTAGTAGCATGATCTCTCTCTCTCTCTCTATTCTTCATTTTATGTTTTACTTGTATAATGGTCGAAACATTGTATTATGTGTTGCATGAAAATTTATTTCTTTATGTAGGGTGTCATGCTCTCTTGTTTACTTAAATAGATTTTGTGTTAGAAAATTATGGATAGCTTTCCTTAAATATATTATGTTTTTAATTTCAAACAATGCATGCTTCATTTGTTTTACTTGTTTTCTTAAATTGGTAAACAAATGGATGTTTAAGTTATTATCTTTGAATCTAAGTTAAAGTTCTATATAAATGTATAACTTAGTTTATGTTGAGTATGCAAATAGTTCAAGTAGTGTTTTAAAAAAAGTAAATACAAAATCATGTTTGTATGCGTTAATTTATTAAGTTTCCTTCTCTTCGAACGGATGTTAAGTTCATTTAGAATTTTCAAATACTTTTGATTTTACACTTACTTTTTATTTAAGAGAATTTCTTAGTGCATTTTTAAACTTTAAATAAGTTTTAAGTTGTGACTATTTTATTTCTCCAATCTCTTAAATTATCCTAATTAACTTAATTAGGAGCTGTTTCAAGTCTCCTAGCAAAGTGACTTAGACTCACCCATACTTTCTGTTACGATTCGGTCTCAACTCCCTACGAAATTTGAGATCAGCTCGTTTCGACTAAATTCCAAGATTTAGTCGTCCAACGAGAAATAATTAAAAGCAGAAAATATTCTACAACCACACATGCAATGTAACTAAGTAAAAATAGATGATAGATAACAATGGAATTAGAACAGAATATCTCAAAGATAGTTCATGTACTATTATAGATATAGTCATCATAACTAGAATAGAGAGAAATATAACAGAAATAGTTATTACATGTTAAAGGTACTCACCACTAATAAAAGTCTCTACAATTGAAAAGTGAAAGAACTACGACTGGACTCGGCTAGGTATAGCATCCTTTACAGCCTAAAGTGCCTGATGTCTGACACTTTTTCCGGTCGTCTGGAAGAGTAGTCAGACGTCTAACATGGTCTTCAGACAACCTAAAGTACCTCGAAGGACATGCCACACGCCTTTCCAACGCCTCGTACCTGCGCATGCACGTGTAACTTAAAAGGCGACATAAATACTAGCGTACATGCATGCAGGCTCGTGCAAGGTACATACCTCGGCACTCTGCGTGCTGTTAGATGTCCGGTGTCAGCTCCGGACATCCTGCCGCTCCTTCAGATGTCTGGAGAGCATTACAGATGTCTGGTGCTGCGGAAAAATAACTCCGCAGAATGCCTCGCGAAGCTCCTCGTGAGCTCCAGCTGCTGCAACCACAGCAGTGCTACCCTCCTCGCGTAGGTCTTTCTCCTGCGTGGCTTCTCGTCCCTCTTGAGCTCCCTCGGCTCCTCCGGCCACACTCTCCGCCTCCTCTCCCGAGCTCCTCGGAGCTCCTTCTCCTCCTCGCATCTCCTGCTCCCTTCGCCCATGCTCTTCCTCTTTCTCTCCCACTCACAGCTGCAAGGGGATGGGGGAAAAGAGGATAGCTAGCTACAAGGTGGGTGGAGTGGAGGTGGCGAGAGTGGAGAATGGGGAGAATGGTGTTGCTTGCAAGGGGGGTTGGAGATGGTGGCGTTGGAGATGGAGAGGGTGGAGGGGGTTTTATAAAGGAGAGGGTTTAGGGTTTGTGTGTATGCGTGCATGAGTTGTGGTAGAAGAGGAGGGGAAAAATTGTAAGGTTGCCCCTGCAAGGTTTCTTTTTTCTCTGTAGAGCCCACAAACTTAAACCCAGGAGGTTTAAAATTACGTCTAAACCCTATGATTTCGAAAAATTTCCAAACGATCTTTGGGAATGATCATTTCACTTTCGTAATTTGATATAAATTTTAAAACTTAACACTTAAATCGTGCTATAATGATTAATTTTAACTAGAATGATTTGAGAACCTTAGAGTCCGAGTCTTCTTTAAGGAAGCAAAATTTGATTATATTAGTACCTACTGAGCTAAGCTATTTTTTTGAGATTTTGAAAATTTTTCTTATCTTTTTCGGATTTTTGTATCATAAATAAACAATAAACCTAATATTAAGTCAAATTTGTAGGACAATGGTAGAAATGCAAAATTCTACACAAATAATTGTATGGAAATTCAAAAATTTTAGGAAAATTTCATAGGGTGGACAATAATCAAGTTAAGGTACTTACTGAAAATTATACAAAATGGATGGAATCGTCACAACATGAGGATGGTAATGAAAATGAAGTTTACTTTTTTTTCTATAAAAGATGTGAATAAAATTTGGTGAGAATCTAAATTGAAGGTGCAAAAACCTACACAAAAATTTGGACAAAGTTTAAATAATTGGGAAGGAAAGAACTAAATTACAAACTAATTACATGCTATAAAACATGAAATAAATGTTAACTAACTATGAAAGTGAAATATGAGACACTAACCATAGAAAGTAAAAGCAAATAACTAAATAAATTTTAAATTAATACAACCAATGTCTAAGATTACAAAAAAGTAAGATGACAACAACTAAAAAGAGAGAATATAAAGAGAAAAAGAGAAATGGGGGAAGATAGTGAGAAGGGTGGTGAGTTGGGAGTGTAGCAAAGGACCAAAGGTGGGGGTAGAGAGGTGTGTGAAGGTACTTGGAGAACCCCCTTGTCTAGGGAGAGAGAAAAGAAGAAGAATGAGAGAGAAGAAAATTAAAAGAGAGGAATGAGAGATGAGAGCCTTACCCATGGGGTTTGACGGGTTTACATAGAGTTTTGGGGCTTGGGAGCCCCCAAATTCATAACCCCACTAAAATCCCACTTAAAATAGGTTTAGGAATGTTGAATAAGGAAGAAATCATTAAAAATCACTGCCAAAATAAGTTTGGCACGCGAAAATCTCATTAAAACACATGCCTGCATGCGAAATACGTGCAAATCACGTGCCATGTGAGCCACTTGTGCTTTGATGTGCTTGTCGCTGCTGCTGCACGCACTAGCCGCACCTGCCACAAGCTTCATGCGTAGCTCGTGTGTAGGTGTGCGTGTGGTGACCTTAGGTGTTGTAGCCTCCACACAAGGACTTGTTTGTAAAGAATTTCCTCATTTCTTTCAAAATGCAACCTAACTTTGTTTAGTCTTTGCAACATTATGCTTGTAAGGTTATTTCTTGAATTTTTGTGATTTCACTTACATAAACAAAAATAAAAATTATATTGATTAATAAAATGAAATATTTGCTATTTTAAATATATTTAATGTACAAAATCGAGGAAAATAGTCAAAATTGAAATAAAAAATTATAAAAAAAGTATGAATTCATTGCATATCTAACAATTAAAATAACACTCACTTGTAGGTAATGGTTATACCAACTCTTTGTGTTAACTGTTTGCTGACATTCGTAACTTTTCCCTTATACAAACCATCTTTGGTCAAGAGAAAACCTTGTAGTAGATCTAATTGGAATGAGTCAAAAAGTCCAAGGCCCATCTATATGTATATATATGCACATTATGTACATACATACAAAAAAGGGAATGTGAAGTTTAGCTATACATAAGCTAGGTAGAGTTTAGTTAATATATTTTTTAATAAATAATGTTTTGAAGTGAAATTTGGAGTATTAAAATCACTTTGCATGAGCGTGCTATATACAAAATTTTAAGCAATCCAAGACTCATACCCTACATTAAAGGGAGATCAAGTTTAGTTAATATTTTTTTTAATAAATAATGTTTTGAAGTGAAATTTCGAGTATTAAGATCACTTTGCATGAGCATACTATGTACACAATTTTAAGCAATCGAAGACTCATATCCCCTATATTAAAGGGAGATCAATTTCAATGGCTTATGCATATTACAAATTTTGATCTTGTTTGATATAAGGTGTTAAGGTTGTCTGTTTTCGAAACAATTTGGTGTAATTCATGCTATTATTAAATGATTTCGATAATTGAATTTTCATTTTGAAATATTAATTGTGTATAGATATCAACTAGATTGCATGTACCTTATGTTCAATTAAGCTTTACTCTCTAATGAGGGATAAAAATCACCGTTGGACTTAGCAGAGGATCCAGCTACTCGATTACAGGGTAAGTAGGCGGGATCGGTATCATCCGTCTCGCCTGCGACAAGCTGGATCCAAATCGGGATCCGCCCAATTTGCCAAAAGATTCTACACAGACAAGATCAAAGATACGATAAGATGGAAGTGACCACCTATGTTTTGACAGCAGGCATATCATTCGACAGAAAGGACGCTAGAAGGCCCTGAGCTAGAGGTCTTTCCATGTTATAAATAGAGAGAGGCCTCTAAGGAAAGGGGGAGAAATCATGTAATCTCATAAGCTCTAGTGCATAGTTAGGAGTATCATCCTCCCCCTAGACGTAAACCCCTTGTGATGAAACTGGATTATCAAACCTCTTGTGCCTCCCTTGTGCTTGTTTGAATTTGATTAGGTCCAGCCTTCCCATCACGAGGGAGGCCCGACCATATCCTCCTTAGCGACGGATGCCTTGTAGCTACGCAATGTTTCGTCCATCTCTAAATTCTTTGATGGTTGAAGGAAGCCTCCTGAGGTTCATTAACTGGCGTCGTCTGTGGGAAGCGTCAACAAAAATGCCATCGCTTTCTGAGCATCTTGTTGTTGGGAGGAGGCGCCCTACCTCGACCTTCCTAAGTGAGAACTTCCATGGTGGTCTTAACCACTCGCGGCTCCTCTCCCTTGGGGGGGGGGGGGGGGGGGCAGTCAGGACTCGGCGTCTTCACGCCCCAACGACACTCTTGGCACACTGATCCCAGTAAAGGGAAGCAAGCACGCCTCGGTTGACGGCTCGAGGTCCTGAAGCGAATCCCTTTCCCCGTGGCGCAGGCTAGGGAAGGGAGATACGAAGCTGAGGTCGGCGGCCTTGGTTGTATGCCCCTGTGCGTATCGCCTGTCCACTCAAGAAGGGGGTAATGGCAGCCTCTTGCTAGAAGCGTTCAAGGAGCTAGTCAAGGCCCGATGCAGAGGGGAGGCGGACCCCCAACCATGCCCTTGGGAGTCACCCTTGAGTGAGAATGATTCATAGCCACTCTATTAGGAAACCCCGCTAGGTGCTCTCGATCGCGCCTGCCCAGCACAGGCCCATCATAAGAAGTGACGGGTAAGTTCTAGGAGCACTTCGCTAAGCGTCGAAGTGCTAAAGATAACCCCGAGAGGTTGTCAAAAGTTGAGCAGCGGAAGACTGAGCCCCTCTAGTCTTACCTGGATCAATTCGAGGCTCAGCACTCCAGAGTATGAAGGTCCCGTGAGGTGACGATTCCCCAATGCCCCGAGTCGGATCGTTTGGCTCAAGAGGGCGAGTGCGACGTCATAAGTCGCGCGCCAAAGCACTCAGCGAGGCTCTGAGCAAAGCCGTAAGGACCGCAAAGCGAGACAACTCCTATTCCTACGATAGATTGGCCAAGAGGTGCGGTAGCTATGTCAGCTTTGCAGAAGGCGAAAGGACCCTTGGGTAGGCATACCCCCGCACTTGTCTGCGGGAGTGGCCCCTTCCACGGGCGAAGGGCCGCCTTCCCTAAGATAGCAACCGGCCCATTGAGGATCGCTATTATGAGTCTTGCTGGACAGAGGAGTTCCTTGAGAAATGCACTCCCTTGGCCATGAACTAAGTGGATGCGCCTGAGGGGAACCGACCCACTGAAGGTCGCTATTACGGACCCCACTACGCGAGGCAGAAGTCCCTTGGGAAATGCGCTCCCTTGGCTATGAACCAGGCTAACGTGCTTGAAGGGAGCCGACTCACGTGCAAGGACCTGCTGCCCCCAAAACCCTCCAAGTGAAAGGATAGAAGGCTTGCCGATGGCCTACAGGACCACCTTGAGAAGGAGCTCTGGCAATGGTAGGCAGTTGACATGGTCTTCTATACGGACCAAGGACTAAGCTAATTGGCGCCTCGCCCAAGTAGGCAAGCGGTGCCACCCTGGCTCCTCGTCTGGCGGACACCGCCACCAAGTCCTAGCCCGACGCTCATGTTACTCGAGGCCCTCTCGTCTTGTCTCCTGAGTGTGTCATCGCAGAGGTCAAGGTAACCTTGGGGTCGACATCGCCCTAGGCAAATGAGCCATTCCTTTTTGAATTGGCTCTCCCAAGTATCTCCCCTTAATCTTCGATTAGGGCGAGAAAGGCCTAATCAAGTACACGACGTTCCAGGCAACAGCCTCCTCACTTGATCTGGTGGGGCGCCCGAGCTTGCTTTGACGAAGCTCCCCCCCATTGAGGCAACTCCGATCCAAACCCTTTGGAGAATACACCCTGTTGTGACTCGTATAGCGCGTGTTGGATTAGAAAAAGCGTAGTAGTATAGTGTGCAATGCGATCAACAAAAATAATTTCAAAAGATAACGAGACTTGAGTTCCGGTCGTTTATCTCTGGGAAGCGTTTATGCAAATTCGAAATCGACCTCTTCCGCTCTACTTGCTTAAAATCGCATGTCGGTTTATGATTATTACTTATTTATGCATGACATGCTTAGTTGCCAGAATATCAGAAATTAAAAGCATGCAACTTTAATCACACAAAATATATTGCAATAAGCTCATGGTGATTCTCAACACACACACACACATATATATATATATATATTTCATTAATTCATCATGGTGTTTGCAACATGGAACTCGTGGAAAGCTTATAGAGGAAAGCTTGAAAACGTAAATCTAGGTAACAAAAAACGATTGCATACATGAATCTAAAGGGGGATTATGCATGCATCATTGGGGGAGAATATAGAGCTACACTGCTAAGCAGTAATAAAAGCATGTAAACTATGAAGAATTAAGCTACTAATCTAGCATAAATAAGGGCATTCGGAGATGGGCTCCGATGGTCTTTGAGTTGGTTGAGAGGAGGGGCGGCCAATGGTGCTTAGGCCGACCCTTGGAGAGAGGTTGAGGAGGTGATCCAACATCTTGGTGTGGAGATGGTGGTAGCCATGGTGAAGCAACTCGTGAAGGTGGAGTGGAGGTGGAATGTAGCTAAGCTAAAATGGAGCTAAGAGTGAATGTGTGCAAATGACCACCCCTTAGGCCTTTTTATAGACCTAAGGGAAGCTCTCTAGAGAATTATGGAATTCTCTAGAGAGGCCTATGATGGGAGCTCGTGGGAGAGTGAGAGAGAGGATGGATGGTGGTTTTTAGATCCACCAAATGTGGATCTAAAAATTGAATGGCTCTCGGTTGCTAATTTTAGCAACCAAGGCAACAACACATGGTAGAGAGTTCTAGAGAACTCTAGGCTAGGTATTTTCGTGTGGATGGTGTGTGTGGGTTGAAACTTAGGTGGCTAGGTTGATTAGATTATGTTCTAGTGGGTTTAGGTCAAGGTAGGTCTCAAATTAGGGTTGCAAACCCTAATTGCTAAGGGGGAAGTGCAATTAAACTTAACACAAGTTTAATTGAATGAGTGTGAATCTAATTGAGAGTGAAATAACTCAATTAGGTTGGGCTTAGGTCAATTGGACTTTCATTGAGACCAATTGGACTTGTATGGGTTGAGATCAGGGCTCAATTGGGCTCAATGAGTCCAATTGAATAGACTGAAGAGATTGACCATGATCCAAGTCAATTAGGTTTAGTGAGGACTTAATTAGGTCCTTAGGGAGGTCTAGAGGTGATGTACTAGGGTTAGGGCACCTTAATTTAGGTTCCTAGGGGGTTAGAATTGGGTTTAGGGAGCTAGAGATCTAAGATTAAGGCTTGAATCTCAAAATAAGGTCTGGAGGGTAGTTCTGGATGTCTAATAATAGTGGCAGACGTCTTATAGTGAAAAATCAGAAGTCCAGACTTGTTGTCTGGACGTCCAATCAGAGTCAGGAGGGATTTTGGGTTCTGTTTTGGGTATTCTACAGAAATTGGACGTCTGACCAAGTGTCTGGACGTCCAATAACATTGTAGAAGTGGGTTTAAGGTGTGCGGGAGTTGGTTAAGGGTTCTGGACATCCTATAACTCATTTGGACGTCCAGATAGAGGTTGGAATTAGGATTTTAAGGTTTCGTAGGGTGTGGTGACCTAATTTAAGGGTGGCTAAGGCTTGGGGAAGCTTCTAGGCTATCCTAGGATTAGGATAGTTCTAAGTTCTTCATATTTTACTGCTTTATTCCTACTTAAATAGAATAACATACCTCAATCCCTTACATTATTGTGTACTACATCTTATTCTAGGTCTTCTGCTCTAACTCTGCTGCAACTCTAGTTATTCTTTATTCTTCAGATCCAGCTTTAGATCCAGCTTCAGATCTAGCTTCTGATTTGCTTATTACCTGCAATTGATATAATACACCTAATCATTATATTATAGCATTATTTTATGCATAGCTAAAAGAAAGTAGTAAGTGTGCTAATAATGCTTATTTATGCATGAATTACCCTAACGTATGCTAAGTCCTAACCTAATTTAGGTTAATTAAGACCTACGATTGCTGCGCAATCATACTCCCATGCTTAAATCTTGCTAGTTCCTAGCAAATGTAAGATTAAATTATTCACGTAAGGGTCCCTAAGGGATCGATTATTTTATCAAGTGTATGCCTAGAGATTTTTCTCCCTTTTGTTTTCATCCTATGCTCTAGAAATCTAGACAATCGTGAAAGTGTAGCTATGTAGCTTTTGCAATGGATTCGAGTGAAAAACTAATTCACCTCTAAAGTCTGTACTTGATTCCTAGTAAAAATTCTAGCGGGATAGGCAGACTTCTTCCCTTGGGGTATTCAAAATATTCTATGAATTCCACCTGATTTTAAGCTTAGGTAGAGAATCTTAGAGGGAAAAGATTACATATTTGGTGGCTCAATCTCGACTGGTGCTACAAAGAGATTAGTACTATAGATTCTAGATTCCCAAATTATTACGTAACTCAACTTAGAGAAAGACGAGAAAAACTATGCTCTCTTTTGATTCCTTTGTATTCATTCTCTCTTACTTTTTTTCTTTTTCTTTTCTTCTCTCTTTTTCTTAGAGCTCACAATCTCACTAGATTTACACATATGACCTGTATTTGGTGGTCTCACTTGGCATTAACACTTTAATTGGGTTCTCATAACCCTAACACTAAGTCGGAATTCCTCAGCCAGTATTCGGGCGATCAGAAACACAGAAAAATAGGTTAAGGCCATATTTGGTGGTTCTCAAATTTATTCGGTGGTATTACCTCAATACAAATGAAATAAATACTAAATATTCACAAACTCTTTTTTTCTTGCTTTTTCTAATTTTTGTTTCTAATTTTTTTTCATTTTTTTTTCATCATTTTTTTTTCCTTTTTTTTTCTTCTTTCAACACAACACAATTAGCACATATCCATGAACTTTATTGAGGAGGCATTATTAGGGATTGGTGGTACTGAAGAGATATTGGGTGGCTTATTTGGTGGAAGTGCCTACTCACGGCATCGGGAGAGACGGATAAGACGGTGTATTTCTGACCTTAACATTAATACCCTCCTTTAGTCGAGGATTCCGTAAAGAATGGTCGTAATCATCCACCTTAGCCCTAATTTTATGAAACCTCGCTCTCCGTGTATTTGCCTTATTTGGTGGCTCTCAAAGTTTCATACAAAATGTATACGTAGGAACTGTGAGCGAAAACTATGCCTAATCTCTAGTATCATCAACTAATTATCTAGGATTTTAGATTCCTTACACTAATCTTAGAGCACCAGTACACTCTACTCTCATCTCACACTATTTGGTGGATTTTTGGAGGAAAATCTGCTTGACTCTCAAAACACTGTCCAGGGGTTCAGGAGAAGAAGCACTGCTTCTTCTCGATAGACTAAAGTCGTTTATCAGCCTTCACTGTGAATTCATTGCAAATTCTACGTGTGTGTGAGAAGTTGTACTGGATTCCAGATTACAGGAATCAACTAGAGGAAAAAAATCCTAATGCATTCTTTTGATAAAAATCTTATTCATGAATGTAATATGTATATATGCTATAAACAAGTAACCTCATATAATTTGTACTTCGTAAAATTCCTATATCGGGTTACATTCAGCTTGATCTGAAATTTCAGAATAGGAAGGGTGAGCGGGTGAGTCGAAAATGGCTATTGCAGACAATTTCTAGCTCCAATGCGAGCATTGGAGGTGTAGTTGGTTGTTCTTTTATTTAGAATCCTAAAGTACGTGTAACATGCAGCTCTGAGGTTTTCCTAAGGGTTGGCATAAAATTTTTTCAGTTTTATTGTATCTACCCCTCATGCCTAAGTTCTTGCATGTCGTCATGCATGAATATAAAAGAAAATAAATACAGCAGGGAGTAAATGGGTAGAAATCACCTGTAATTGCTCCTGAAATTATACATTCAGCATCGGCCAACCTGACAGTATGCAATATGCAGAAAGAAAATATGCTTAAAGAAAAATATGCTATATATAAAAATGAATGTATAGGGTGATGGATGCGGAGTAGATACTGAGTTTAACGTCTCTAGCTGGGTGAAAACTCAATCACACGTCCTCAATAAGATGAACGATCTCGTCAGCTGGAGGAGGTTCTTGGGCCAAAAATGGCTTGAGGCACTGGCCATTTACCGTAGATATATGCCCAGATTTTGGGTCCTTGATCTGGACTGCCCCATTAGGATATGGGTGAATCACAACATATGGGCCAGTCCACTTGGACTTGAGTTTCCCTGCAAAAAGTTTTAATCGTGAATTGAACAACCAGACTTGCTGGTTGGGTGTGAATGCTTTCCTTCGGATGTGGCGGTCATGAAATGCCTTGGTTTTGTCCTTGTATATCAATGCGTTCTCATAGGCCTCTCGTCGGATCTCTTCTAATTCGCTGAGCTGGAGTTTCCGTTCTTGACCTCCTGCATCGAGGTCAGGCTTACATTTTCGCACCGCCTAAAAGGCGCGATGTTCCAGCTCTACAGGAAGGTGACAGGCCTTGCCATATGCTATGCGATATGGTGACATTCCTAGTGGGGCCTTGTACGCGGTCCGATATGCCCAGAGTGCACCAACTAATTTATCGGACCAGTCCTTCCTATCTGGTCTAACCGTCTTCTGGAGAATCAGCTTGATCTGACTGTTAGACACTTTAGCCTGCCCATTGGTCTGCGGGTGATACGGGGTGGCTATACGGTGATGTACCCCGTATTTCTTTAATAATGTCCTGAAGTGGGCGTGGATGAAGTGGCTTCCCCCGTCACTAATTAGAGCGTGGGGTATTCTGAATCTCGTGAAGATGTATTGTCGTACGAAAGAAATGGTCTTATGATCAGCCCGTCTCGTCGGGATGGCCTCGACCCACTTCGAGACATAGTCAACGGCTAGTAATATATACTCGAAGCCATGCGAGTTCAGAAAAGGGCCCATAAAATCGATGCCCCAGATGTCGTACACTTCTACAACCATGATGGGCTGGAGTGGCATCATGTCTCTCCTGGTCATAGAACCGACCGACTGGCATCGTTTGCAGTGTTGGGCGTATTCGTGTGTATCTTTGAAAATAGTTGGCTAGAAAAATCCCGATTGTAAAATTTTTGCAGCGATTTTCCGTCTCGAGAAATGACCACCACAAGCATCATTGTGGTAAAAGGACAACACACTGGGGATCTCAGAATCTGGGATGCATCTTCGAATAATTTGATCCGCTCCAATGTGGAAGAGCAGTGGGTCATCCCAGAGGTAGAATTTGGCCACCGTAATAAATTTGAGTTTCTGGTCCTTGGATAGGTTCGCGGGAATCTTGCCTGCGGCAAGATAGTTCGTGATATCTGCGTACCACTAGAACTCAACAGAGTGAACTGCAAAAAGGGATTCATCCGGAAATTGGTCGTGGATAGGCAGGGAATAAGGAATGTGGGTTGGGTCTAGTCTGGATAGGTGATCCGCCACAACATTCTGCTTTCCAGCTTTATCGCGGATTTCAATATCAAATTCTTGCAATAGAAGAATCCATCTGATGAGCCGGGGTTTGGCATCCTTCTTAGCCAACAAATGCCGGAGGGCGGAGTGGTTAGTGAAGATAATAACTTTGGACCCTAATAAATAAGATCTGAATTTCTCCAACCCGAATACTACTGCTAGCAGTTCTTTTTCGATGATAGTATAATTGCGCTGAGCCTCATTGAACATCTTCCTAGCATAGTATATGACAACAGGTTGTTTCTCCCAACGCTGGCCTAAAACAGCACCAATGGCGAAATCAGAAGCGTCGCATATCATCTCGAAATCAAGCGACCAGTTGGGTGGTTGGAGAATCGGGGAATTACAGACAACGCTTTGTAAAGTCTCGAAAGCACTGAGACACGAGGTGTCGAATTCGAATGGGGCATCAGCAACAAGGAGATTCGTCAAAGGTCGTGCAATTTTCGAGAAATCACGTATAAATCTCTGATAGAAGCCGATGTGACCCAAGAATGATCTGATCTGCTTGACCGAGCTAGGTGGGGATAAGTGGGAAATAATATTAGATTTAGCTCGATCGACTTCGAGCCCATTTTTAGAGATCCTGTGCCCTAGAACTATGCCATCCCTCACCATGAAATGGCTTTTCTCCCAGGATAGTACTAGATTTACCTCAATACACCGTTTCAGGATTTTGGTGAGGTTATCAAGACAAGATGCGAAATCATCTCCGAAAATGGAGAAGTCATCCATGAACACCTCCACATAGTCCCCAATCATGTCAGAGAAGATGTCCATCATACAACGCTAAAATGTTGCTGGTGCGTTGTAGAGGCCAAAGGGCATCCGCTTGAAAGCGAATGTTCCAAAGGGGCATGTGAATGTGGTCTTGTCTTGATCTTCCGGGCTAATCGCTACTTGATTATACCCGGAGTATCCATCCAGAAAGCAAAAGAAACTGTGTCCGGCTAACCATTCCAAGATCTGATCAATGAAAGGCAAAGGAAAGTGATCCTTTTGGGTAGCCATGTTCAGTTTCCTATAGTCGATGCAGACCCGCTAAGATGTCGCAGTGCGAGTCGGGATGGATTTACTTTTATCATTTTTCACTATGGTGAGTTCTGCTTTCTTGGGCACTATCTGGATCGGACTCACCCATTGGCTGTCAGAGATTGGGTATACAATACCTGCATCCAAGCATTTGATGATCTCCTTAACAACTTCTAGCATATTCGGGTTTAGCCTTCTCTGAGGTTGTCTCGAAGGTTTCACCCCCTCATCCGTGTAAATGTGATGAGTGTAATACGAGGGGCGAATACCGCGGAGATCAGCAATGCTTCACCCTATAGCAGCCCTATGGTCTTGTAGCGTAGAAATCAATTGATGCTCCTGTTCTTGGGTTAAGTGGGCACTAATAATGACCGGGTATGTCTCACTTTCGCCCAAGAACACATACTTAAGTGAGTCAGGTAAGGGCTTTAATTCAATCACAGGTGGGTCAGAGTCAGAGATGGAAATAGGAGGAGCAGATTCGAAGGTGGAAATTTGGTGATCTGGATGCGTGTGAATTCCCGCTGATTCGCTACCTATGAGATATTCGGTTGTTACTGCGTTAACGGGAAACTCGTTAGCTGTGGTCACGTCTTCTTGTAACAACAAGGGCGATCCAATAGTGTACGGATTAGGATAGCTAGATTCAGGGGTGCTGTGGTTAGAAACACCCTAAATAGTCGGATCCTCGGGGAGATATGTGCAGTTAGTGGTCTCAGTCCCGTGTGGATCGATGTCCAAGAATCCTGATAGTGTAGACGAATGAGACATTGGGTCGTCACAAAAGAGCCCAATGTTACCACAGTATGCTGAATCTTCGTCTTCACCATCCTCTTCTATGCGATCGCAGTCAAAATTCCTTGATGCCCTGAATATGTCAAGTTGAAGTCGCTCATTACCTAGGGTTATCTCCATACACCCTGATGCACAATCAATGTTTACTCGGGCTGTCGCTAGAAATGGGTGACCCAAAATGATTGGTGCATCTCGGAGATTAGGAGGAACCTCCATATCGAGAACGAAAGTCTGCGGGAAAGTAGAATCTGCGGACTTTTACAATCATGTTCTCAACCACTCCCCTCGATGTTTTTACTGATCTATCAGTCAGCTGAATCGTGACTGAGGTAGGCTTTAACTCCCCAAATCGAAATCGATCAAATACGGCAGTGGGAGTCAGGTTGATGGATGAACCCAGATCTAGAAGGACCCGATCAAATGGAGAATCCTGCAAGAAGCAGGATATGAGTGGGGTACCAGGGTCTTTCTTTTTCAGTGGCAAGTCAACTAGAATCACAGCGCTAGCTTCTTTTGACAGTACCACCTGTCCAATTCTAGGCTGTTGCTTCGGGGTACAATAGTCCTTAAAGAACCTAGCGATAGCGGGGATGTAATTAATTGTCTCGAGGAGGGGGACCTGAATATGTACTTTCTTAAACATTGACTTCAGGTCCTCAAAATTCCGCGTGTCCTTCTGCACTATATTTCACGTCAGAGCCTCAGGAAAAAGGACGGGAATCTTAGGGTCAAGTGGCCTCTTACCCTTATCTACCGTAGGTGGCTCCTGAGATGGAGTCGAACCCACCTGCGGCGAAGGGTGAGAAAAATTAGGACCCACCTGCCTGTGTGGTGGGTCGAATGTCTTCCTTCACTCCTCAATGAGACAGCATTTGCATCGGCTTGCTGTCCATGAGGTGGTGGGGGAGTGGAAGAGGCAGAGTATGCGGGGTTCTGCATTAAAGGCGGTTGGCCTTGAGCATAACCAGGTGGTGCAGGAGGTGCCTGTAATATGGCGTGTGCCTGTCCCTGTGGTGCTTGAAACCTAGGCGGGGCGCCTTGGTTCTGCACATACCGAGGGTTCGGGACGAGTTGGGAGAGCAAGGCTCCCTAAGTCCTATGCTCTTGCAACAGCTGGTTTTGCGTGTTCTGTATAGTCTGTATCTGGTCAGCCATCGCCTTCATTATCTGCAAGCTATCCTGTGTAGATTTCCTCATCGATTCTTGCAACTCCTCTTTCAGTGCTTCTAGAGGGTCAGCCCGCTTGGGAGGGTGACTGACAGCTTGGTGCAACGACTGGTATATGAATGGGGTTGCTGTTGCTGAGACAGGAATGGCTGCTGCCTAGGGTATGTGTTTTGCGCATTCCCGTATTGCCTGGTCTGGTAGTGTGGATCTTGATGTGGTCTCTGTGAGTTACCAGACCGGGAGAAGTTCGAATACTGGCACCAACCAGGGTTATACGTCTCTGAATACGGGTTATTACGCCCATATCCTTGAATAGCACTGACGTCCTCGTAGGCCGAAGATGTCTGAGACGTATATCCATTAAGGGGATACGTATTATAGTCAGCGGGTGGTGTGTAACCCTGGTCATATGGTGCTAGATCGGGATTGTTTACGGGATCTTGATATGCAGGATCTCGTAAATAAGAAGATGCATCCCGAGTGAGTAGATTAACTTGAGCAGGGGGCTCGGGGTCAATAGGAGGGTCTTGGAGCAGCAGAGTTCAAGTCAGATTGACCCTGACTAATTTGGTCAATCTTTTTCTCGATCAGGTTTATTCTATCTAGCTGCTTGACGATGATATCCATGTCGGCTCGAATAGACTCGGTGTGAGCCTCATGGACACCAACTCGCTGTTGACCAGGCCACTGGAACTGGTTCATGGACGTGGCATTCATTGAGTTCTCCGCCAAAGATTTGAACAACTCAAATGCGCTGTTCTCATCTTTCACGAGGAAATTCCCACCACTAGATGCATCGGCTAGATACCGATGTGTCATCCAGCTCATGGTAAAAGATCTGAGCTAGGTGCCATCTAGGTATACCATGGTGCGGGCATTTCCGGAGAAGGTCGTGAAATCGATCCCAGGCATCATGCAACTTCTCGCCAGCTCCTTGGGAGAAAGTTGTGATTACACGCCTCATCGCGTTCGTTCGACTGATCGGGAAGAACTTTTGCAGGAATTCACATCGTAATTCCGGTCAGGTTCCAATTGGCTTCCTAATGGTCTTGAACCAGTATGAAGCTTTGTCGCTCAGAGAAAATGGGAAAAACTTCATCTGAACAATCCCAAGATCAACATTCCTGGGTCAAATCGTTTTTACGAGTCGACTCAGGTTCTCTAAGTGTTGGAACAAATCTTCGCTTGAGTTTCCATAAAAATGATTGCTGATCAAACCGATCACATTGGGCTTGAGCTCAAACGTGTCTTCGCCTACGGGAATCCTGACTAGGGGTGCGACAATCAGTGCAGCTGGATCATAGAAATTCCGAAGTTCTCACGGTGGATGCTGCATCCTGTCAAGCGTCGTCAAGATACAGTCCATGCTCTGCTGATGCCGCTCCTCAGATTCAATAACCCAAGCCTCCAGACGAGCCATCGGGTCCAGATTACTAGCGTCCTGACCTGGTCTAGGTCTAGGTCCAGGATTAGCCATTACAGCTAAGGGAGTAGAAGAAGTGGGGGGAGAAGATGGTCCTGGCGAGGTGACTCGCCTCCTTGGGAGTGGCTCCTAAGGTCCAACCAGTTGAGGTCTAAGTGACCTCCTTCCTTACATACACCACCCAACCCCTGGGTTGGTGTAGCCAAGCTAGAAAAGGCTAAGGCCTTGTCAATCAGATGGTCTTTATGATTTGGTGACCAGATTTGTCGTTCTAAGTTCGAATTCCTGAAGAAAAATACGTCGCACAATTGACTGAAAGTGATTCTCGCCTCTCAAACTAACCCAGCCAGTCTGGTTACGAGGGGACTAAGGGGAAGGTTCTTCCTTCGGTTTATGCCTCCGGTTCCATTGACCCCCGAGCCGCGGTCATTTGACACTACTCCACAGACTTAGTCACTAGGTTTGACAAGTGAGGTTGAAAACGCCCAACAGTATGACAACGAATTCGGGTTGATTTCGTGTTTTAAAATTAATTTGAACCCGTTTTTCTTCAGTTGAGGTTTGTGGTGAGTGGCCCATAAGGTGACCAAGCTCACTGGCTAAACACTAGATTTGACTAAGTCTAGGTTAGTCCAAATGTGGTCTCTAGATTGTAACCCTAAAGATGTAACCTAGCATTCATATAATTCTAGGGTTTTTTTTCTTTTTCAGCAGACCAATGAAATTAAGACCAATTTTCTGATAAAAATTGGAATAAGAATAAGTTAAAATTTTGCAAGTAGATTCCTTTTTCAATTATCTTTCTATAGAATATTTTTTTGTAATTTTTACTGTTTCTATTGAATTTCTAGAGATTTTTATATGTCAAATGATCAGATCTGGAGTTTTGACCCCTGGTCAATTTTTCAAATTGAAACAGTATCAAATAACCTTCAAAAATTCAGGAAAAATATGAAAATTAAAGCTAATGAGATCAGATTTCAAACCCCACAATTTTTATTCAAAACAGATTCGCGGATTGCTCGGAATTGCTTTTGGAATTTTGAAAATTTTCAAATTTGGGTCAGTTTGATCCCCTTGCACTTCGCGAATTTTTAAAACTTTTATACTTGGAATTTTTTTAAATGAACAGTGCCGTTTGAAAGATGGTTTGAAAATGAAAGTCTAGCCCGAATTTCAGAATTTTTCGTTCACTAATTTTTTGGCAATTTAATTTTTAAATCGGAATTTAAAGTTTGGCCGAAAATCAGAGGGTGTTTGATTTTAAAATTCAAACTTTCCACCAAAAGTTTTTTTTTTCAAAAAATTTTGAATTTTTTTTTCAAGGGATTTTCAAATTATTTTTTTTAATTTTTCAAAACTAACCTAAGATTAAAAAAGAAACCTAATCTAACTGTATATGTTTTTTTTTTCTTTGATTTTTTTTTTCTTTTTCATGAAAATAAATAGGCTTTTTTTTTTTTTCAAATAAATCTAACCTAGGGTTTAGAAAGGAAAATCCTAATCTAAGATGAGATGTGCATCTGATTTTTGTTTTAATCTGCACTTGTTGCATGCGTAGATTCCTGTTTTTCTTATTTTCCTGCACATCACAAGACAAGCAGAGGAAGATTTGTTAATAATAGCTCAAAATATTGAAATAAAAAATGACGTTGCCTCCCGGCAACGGCGTCATTTGTTGTGACTCGTCTAGCGCGTGTTGGATTAGAAAAAGCGTCGTAATATAGTGCGTAATACGATCAATAAAAATAATTTCTAAAGATAACGAGACTTGAGTCCCGGTCGTTCGTCTCTGGGAGGTGTTTATGCAAATTTGAAATCGATATCTTTCGCTCTACTTGCTTAAAATTGCATGTTGGTTTATGGTTATTACGTATTTATGCACGACATGCTTAGTTGCTAGAATATCAGAAATTAAAAGCAGGTAACTTTAATCACACAAAATATATTTCATTAAGCTTATGGTGATTCTCAACACATAGATATATCTATATAGAAAAAGAGCTTTCATTAATTCATCATGGTGCTTGCAACATGGAACTCGTGGAAAGCTTATAGAGGAAAGCTTGAAAACGTAAATCTAGCTAACAGAAAATGATCGCATACATGAATCTAAAGAGGGATTATGCATGCATCATTGGGGAAGAATATAGAGCTACACTACTAAGCAGTAATAAAAGCATGTAAACTATGAAGAACTAAGCTACTAATCTAGTAGAAATAAGGGCATTCGGAGGTGGGTTCCGATGGCCTCTGAGTTTGTTGAGAGGTGGAGGGGCGGTCAATGGTGCTTAGTCCGACCCTTGGAGAGAGGTTAAGGTGATCCAACCTCTTGGCATAGAGATGGTGGTAGCCATGGTGAAGCAACTCGTGAAGATGGAGTGGAGGTGGAATGTAGCTAAGCTAAAATGGAGCCAAGAGTGAATGGGTGCAAATGGCCACCCCTTAGGTCTAGGGAAGCTCTCTAGAGAATTATGGAATTCTCTAGAGAGGCCTATGATGGGAGCTCGTGGGAGAGTGAGAGGGAGGATGGATGGTGGTTTTTAGATCCACCAAATGTGGATCTAAAAATTGAATAGCTCTTGATTGCTAATTTTAGCAACCAAGGCAACAACACATGGTAGAGAGTTCTAGAGAACTCTAGGCTAGGTATTTTTGTGTGGATGGTGTGTGTGGGTGTGTGTGGGTCAAAACTTAGGTGGCTTGGTTGATTAGGTTAGGTTCTAGTGGGTTTAGGTCAAGGTAGGTCTCAAATTAGGGTTGCAAACCCTAATTGCTAAGGGGGAAATGCAATTAAACTTAACACAAGTTTAATTGAATGAGTGTGAACCTAAATGAGAGTGAAATAACTCAATTAGGTTAGGCTTAGGTCAATTGGACTCTCATTGAGTCCAATTGGACTTGTATGGGTTGAGATCAGGACTCAATTAGACTCAATGAGTCCAATTGAATAGATTGAAGAGATTGACCATGATCCAAGTCAATTAGGTTTAGTGAGGACCTAATGAGGTCTTTAGGGAGGTCTAGAGGTGATGTACTAGGGTTAGGGCACCTTAATTTAGGTTCCTAGGGGGTTAGAATTGGGTTTAGGGAGTTAGAGATCGAAGATTAAGGCTTGAATCTCAAAACAGCGTCTGGAGGGCAGTTCTGAACGTCTAATAATAGTGTTAAACGTCTTATAGTGAAAAATCAAAAGTCCAGACTTGTTGTCTGGACGTCCAATCAGAGTTAGGGGAGATTTTGGATTCTGTTTTGGGTATTCTGCAGAAATTGGACATCTGATCAAGTGTCTGGACGTCCAATAACACTGTAGAAGTGGGTTTAAGGTGTGCGGGAGTTGGCTAAGGGTTCTGGACGTCCTATAACTCATCTGGATGTCCAGATAGAGGTTGGAATTAGGGTTTTAAGGTTTCCTAGGGTGTGGTAACCTAATCTAAGGGTGGTTAAGGTTTGGGGAAACTTCTAGACTATCCTAGGACTAGGATGATTATAAGTTATTCATATTTTATTGCTTTATTCCTACTTAAATAGAATATCATACTTCAATCCCTTACATTATTGTGTACTACATCTTATTCTAAGTCTTCTGCTCCAATTCTGCTGCAACTCCAGTTATTCTTTATTCTTCAGATCCAGCTTCTGATTCACTTATTACCTGCAATTGACATATTACACTTAATTAGTACATTATAGCATTATTTTATGCATAACTGAAAGAAAGCAGTAAAAATGCTAGTAATGCTTATGCATGCATGAATTATCCTAACTTATGCTAAGTCCTAGCCTAAGTTGGGTCAATTAAGACCTATGATTGCTGTGCAATCACACCCCCTTGCCATCGACTAGGCAAAAATCTCGGCTGGGACGCTTGCGTTATCTGAGGTCCTTGCCTCCGTCTAACCGGGCGCGTTAACGCAGAGGTCGAGGCAACCTCTAGGAGCGATGTTGCCCGAGGCAAGTCGACAATCTGCATAATCGACCTCCAGCGGCAATGCCTGGATTACTCCAAGACGCTCACCTTTGGATACAAGGGTTGGGTTAGCCTTTGGAGCTAATAAGCCACCCTTTCCAGGTTGGCGTGCCCATAGCACCTTCACCACTCCGGTGACGATGCTTCGCTCTCCCCTTATCGGCTCTTCCGGCCATGAGCCCTTGTCTATCGAGAGGAGAGGCTAAAGGGAGAGAGTAGCCCTCCTCCATCCAACTTTAACGAGGATGAGCACCTCAACCAGGTGGCCAAACTTAAGGTGGCTAAGTTGACGGTAGCGCTGGGTAGCCTAGCCGACTGACCCTAGTATATGCCTACTGCCAGATTCTCTTGATTAGTGCCCGGCCTCATCAAAGGATGAGAACAGCGCACTGCAACCTGGCGTAAATCTCTCAGGGCTGAATCAGAATAACCCAGGAAGCCTCGACAAAAAAAAGGGAACCAAGGCCGCGTAATCTAGCGAGGGGCAAACCTGGCGAACCTGCCAACTGACTTCGAAATCATAGCCAGACTTTTTAGTCATGGCAAGCCCCCCTTTCTTTTTTCCTCACAATGCTACCAAGCTCGTTGAGGTTAGAAGGAACCTCAGTCCTTCTAAGGTCCAGGGGAAACCGTTGCCCCTACGTCCTTGCGACGTCAAACCAACTCCTTAAGGGTGGCCCACGCTGAGTGACCCTTACATGTGCATTCCCCATCGTATAAAGGGCAATCCCATCAACGCCAGCCTTGGCGTTTGAGGCCCTCGCCTCATCGTGACGGCAGATGATGGCCAGACTTGTCCTAGCAAAGACAAAAACCTATCTTTCGCAATAGCCGGCCATCACTTACAGAAGCTGACGCTTGCGTTACACTTTCATCTGGCAAGTCGCCACGTGAGGATAGTAGGTCCTGCGTCACACTTTCATCTGGCAAGTCGCCACGTGAGGACAGTAGGTCCAAGCGTTGACCTGCCTTTGTCCCCTCCGCAAGCCACCTCTTAAGGTCTACTTGAACTCGGGTGGACGTGCCTGGCGTTCACTTATATCGTCACCCCTTAAAGCTGACCAGCTGCCTCTTAAGGTTGGTAGGCCATCTTGTAAGGTCGTTTGAAACTCGGGCGAACGCGCTCGACGTTCCCTTGTATTGTCGCCTCTTAAAGCTGATCAGTCGCCTCTTAAGGTCGATAGGCCGCCTCGTAAGGTCGACCGGAACTCGGGCAGGCGCACTTGATGTTCCTTTGTATCATCATCGCTTAAGGCCAACAAGCTGTCTCATAAGGCCGATAGGCCACCTCCTAAGGTAGGTTGGAACTCGGGTGGACACGCCTGACGTTTCCTTGTATTGTCACCTGTTAAGGCCGGTAGGCCACCTCGTAAGGTCAGTTGGACTCGGGCGGATGTGCCCGGTGTTCCTTTGTATCGTCGCTGCTTAAGGTCGACGAGTTGCCTCTCAAGGTTGGCAAGCCACCTCGTAAGGTCGGTCGGAACTTGGGTGGACGTGCCCGACGTTCCCTTGTATCGTCGCCTCTTAAGACCGATCAGCTGCCTCTTAAGGCTGATAGGCTACCTTGTAAGGTCAGTCGGAACTCAAGCGGACGCACCTGGCGTTCCCTTGTATTGTCGTTGCTTAAGGCTGACGAGCTGCCTCTTAAGGCTGCCAGGTCACCTCCTAAGGTTGGTTGGAACTCGAGCGGATGCACCTGGCGTTCCCTTGCATCGTTGCCTCTTAAGGCCGACCAGCCGCCTTTCAAGGTCGGCAAGCCACCTCTTAAGGTCGATTGAAACTTGGGTGGATGCGCTCGACGTTCCCTTATATTGTCGCCTCTTAAGGCCGACCGGTCACCTCTTAAGGCCGGTAGATCGCTTCTTAAGGACGGCTTGAACTCGAACTGACACGGCAGACGTTCCTTTATATTGCCGCCTCTCAAGGCCAGCAACTCACCTCTTAAGGTCGATAAGAACTTGGACAGGCGAACCCGACGTTCCCTTATAGTGCTGCCTCTTGAGGTCGGCGAACCACCCTTTTAGGGGTAACCGGAACTTGGGCTGACATGTCTGAAGATCTCCTATACTGTCGCTTCTTAAGGCCAGCATGTCACATCTTAAGGGTAGCCGGTATTGGGGCCCCTGCGCCCCACATTCCAACGAATATAATAACAGCTCCGCGAGTTGGTAGGAACTCAGGTCCACACGCCCTAAAGTTCTACGTGCACTGATACTGCTCATCAGCAGGATTTCAGTCTCTTCACTCTCAGGAGCATCTGTTGACAAGAACAGATCGCAAGAATCTAGGCCACCTTGCCTAATGATAATATACTAGCTACCAAGGATGGTAGGGACTGGGGCTCTAGCACCCCACGTTCTGGACAACGCGACGCGGCGTCACATCACAATGACGCTAGTTTGGACCCCTGCACCCCTAGTCCCGCTTAATGCGCACTCGGACCCCTGGCTAAGAAAGTCCGAGCGCCAGCTTTCGTTTCTCGTTGCCACCTTCCAAGGTCGGCCTCATTTCATTGCCACCTACTAAGGGGCACAGCTAGGCAGGGTAACACGTGATGGTATTACACCCTGCGACTGCGTTAACAAAGTTGCCCCTCCACATATGATAAGGATGGGTCCAACAATAGAAGGACCGTGTCCAAAAACGGTCGGGCTAACGACCGCCTTTACGGACGTAAGCAACAGCTTGGCGAGTTACGTCTAGGCCCTTATCTCTGCAAAAAGCCGAAGTGATGGATTACGATTGAACAATCGGATCCGAACTAGTCCTCATAAGAATTCAGCTAGGCTCTTCAGTCGCGATTACTTGATCCTACCTTGATGACACTGCCTAGCTCGTCTAGGCAAAGGATCCGCCTGCTCAGGCGATTATGCCTCGACCAAAGAGCGCAGGGCTCCCTTATTAGCGATAGGTGCTGAAGGACTTCTGCGATGGACACCTTTGCCCAACCCCTCATACGGGACGCATAGCGAATACTACCAAAACTGGCCTTATCCCAGCCAATGAGTTCCCCACAAAACCCAGGCAAACAGCTCTTTGATAAAGGGGCATGCTCGAATACGAGGAACTCCAAAGCCCCTCGACCTCCAACAAAGAGATAGGCATAGTCAAGGCGGCCATAGCCCCTTCGCCCTTGGGCACCAAGGAAAGGAGCCCAGGTGGCACCAGCGGAGCTTGGGTACCCTCCTAACTTTGCCTTGGCAAACCCCGTCGGCGACAACCAGCTCTGGAGAGTGCACAATGGATCAGGGCATCTGGCTTAAAAGCCAGCAAGGCAAGCAGGGATCTCTTGCTCCCTCCTCTTTCAAGGAGAAGGCACTCGCAGTAACCCAGTAGCCCAACTATTTCGTGAAGGACAAGCTTTAAGCACACACGAGAGTGCTAAATACCAAGCAACCTTGACACCACCTTCCGCTTGGAGGAGTAGCATCAATCTTGACATTCTCTCGTCAACCCCCCCCTCGTCTGGCCGACACAGTCATGCTATGTGTCAGGCGAAAGTGGGCGGACAAGGCACCCGGTGAACGGTCGGACTACGAAGTATGCTGGAGGATCCCTATGGATCACATGTAAATGGCTAACCAGGCACGGAACATAGGCACCTGGCCGTCGCCTTGGACAACCCTTTCCACGGGCATCTCATTCAGCCCTGCAAAAATTAGTCGGGATGGGATAACGTAACAAGCCTTTATGCCAAGTCATTGGAGCGAATAATCAGGATGCCCTACAATAGATATCAAGCAACAACTCATGAAAGCGGTCTATATAACCCTTCCGAGTAATAAATCCTAGGCGGCAAACCAGTCCTCATACTTTGCATACGAGCAAGAATTCACAACACAAAAAAGGAAAGAGAAGAAAAGAGGGAACAGAAAGCCTCTTTCTTTTATAAGAAATATCAACTATTACATTCCTCGCGATCGTTGTCTTTGGCTAAATTACAGTTAAAAAGAACCAAGTCACTACAAAGATACTGGCAACACCCTTCGTCAAGACTCTGTGGTCTCGATCCAAGTCTTCAAGCCTGCATACCCTGAACAACGCGAGTGATAATGCAGCGTCAATACTGGCAAACACTGCAGTCCTTAACGGACATGCCTTAGACATCTCGACGATGACCAGTCTCTTCCCGTTTAGCACCTCTTGCCCACGTCCCCAGCGAACCCTTGGGTATTGGCGGGATGGCCTCCGCAGCCCCCTATGCAGAGGAAGAATGGCTGAACGAGGAGCCTGCTGGTAGGCTGGCAAGTCTTGATGAGCCACGATGGTTTCCAGTGAAAAGCGAAGCAGCTTGGAAGTGGGGAATACCCTCCAATCTATTAGTGAGGTACCCTACCTAGTCGATGCCATAAGGCCTCCACCAGGCCATTCCATAGGGGATAACCAGTTGAGCTCAACTACGTAGGCGGGCACTGTGGGTGCTCTCTAACCAAAAGAACCCGCTCCTGCTAGCACCTTCGTTGAGCTCTACCCCACATTTGACTGGGCAAATACACTCTCGCCACAGGAGCCGACGGTAGCGGTGCCCCCTGCCCCACCCTTGTGGAGTTACCAAGGGAGCTGAGTAGAGCAATAGAAGCGTCGATCCTCCACAAAGGAGTGGCCTTCACCAGGGTCCCGAATGGCGCCTCTGCGGCCCAACATTCAGCGGATTCTCCATGCAGAACTAAAGGGGACAATGCCCCCAGAGGAACAGTTGCTGCCTCAACTCTACTTGGGTCCATGGAGGTGAACACAGCTAGCTTCCTCCCAATGAACGTCCCACCAAGCTCCCCATGCAGACACCTTGAGGGAGCCTGCTCTGCCTCCTCTTTGTTGCTGGCCTCCTTTCCCTGGAAGTTTCCAAACGTAAAAGGAGACCTTACGATGGCCCAAGCCTCTCCCCCACACAAGATGGGTCCCGTATCGGGAGGAGCTGTCACAACGCCCAAAATCGCCTGGCGAAGAAAACCCCCAAGAGCCTGCGCCAAGAAATAAAACAAAGTAAGCACGCGAGGAGGAAGGCACCTTTGGGCACACCCCTTTTCCGCAAAAAATGGCCAAGGTCTCGAACCGACCAATGCCACAATAGGCATATCAAACCACAAAAAGGGGTTGGTAGCCCTCATCTCCACCCATGCGTCAAATGGGGGCACCAAGAGGGGCCTAACCCCATCCGAAAAGCCGCACATGATCGCCCTTCGACCGACCCGTTGAACACGCAGAAGTTCGACGACGAAGCTTTATCAAAGGAGCAAACAAAACACAGATGTTCCTCCACACAGCTAATAAGCCCCTTAAGCATGGCAAATGAGGGTGAAAGGTCGTGAAATAAGACCACCTATGGGCCTCTATTTATAACCGCCTCCCCACAGCTTTTCGAGGGTGATGACATCATTCCACCTCCCCGACCCAATCGGTTGCGGGTTCCCGAGGAATAAAATCCCCTAAGATACAGCACGGATTACGCGGTAGCTTGACCACACTAACAAAACTAACAATCAAGAACTCCGCACGTTATAACACGCTAGACACTCGGACCGACGCTGCGAAAGCATTTGTTGCCCTTTTGAGCAGGCACGATGTTCAAGGCCATGACCTCCTACGGCAACAAAAATTGATGCTCGTCTCAATGAACGTTGCCTCTTAAGGCCAGCTTGAGCTAGGGCTCATTCGCCCCAAGCTCAATGAAACGTCGCCTCCTAAGACTGACGTGAGCTAGGGCTCATTCATCCCAAGGTCGATCAAGTGCCGCCTCCTAAGGCTGGCATGAGCTAAGGCTCATTCACCCTTAAGCTTAACTTACGTCGCCTCATAAGGACGGCGTGAGCTAGAGCTCATTCGCCCCAGGCTAAATCAAGTGCCGCCTCCCAAGGCTGAATGAGGTAAGGCTCATTCGCCCCAGGCTCAACTAACACTACCTCCTAAGGCCGACGTGAGTTAGGACTCATTCGCCCCAGGCTCGATCAAGTGCCGCCTTTCAAGGTCGGAATGAGCTAGGACTCATTCGCCCCATGCTCAACTAACGCTGCCTCCTAAGGCTGGCGTGAGATAGGGCTCATATGCCCCAAGTTCGATGAAGTGCTGCCTCCTAAGGCCGACACGAGCTAGGGTTCATTCGCCCCAGGCTTGACTAACATCACCTCCTAAGGCCGGCGTGAGCTCAGGCTCATTTTCCCTAGGCTAGATAAAGTACCGCCTCTTAAGGTCGACACGAACTTGGGCTCATACGCCCCCACCATGAACCTCTTGCAAGCTGCAGGAAACAAGGGAAGACCACCCAACTCCTTTGTCGCAAATGTTCTCTCTACTTCATCTTAGCCGACAGAACATCTAGGGGCATTATCCTTTGCATAGTTTAGGCATTCTCACTACTCTCTCAACAGCTCACGCTAGCTAGAGAGTGGGGACATATGATGAGGGGCAAAAATCGCCTTCGGACCCAAAACTTCGCATACAACCCAGCAGAAGATCCAGCTATCCGATTATAGGGTAAGCAGGTGAGATCAGTATCATCCATCCCACTTGTGACAAGTCGGATCCAAATCAGGACCTGCCTAGTCTGTCAAAAGATTCGACACAGATAAAATCGAAGATACGACAAAATGGAAGTGACCACCTACGTCCTGACAGCAGGCATGCCGTATGACAGAAAGGACGCTAGAAGCCCCTAAGGTAGAGGCTTTTTCATGTTATAAATAGAGAGAGAGGCCCCCAATGAAAGGGGGAGAAATCTTGTAATCTCATAAGCTCTAGTGCATAGTTGAGAGTATCATCTTCCCTTCAAACATGCATCCCTTATGGTGGAGTTGGGTCACCAAACCCCTTGTGCCTCCCTTGTGCTTGTTTGAGTTTGATTGGATTGAGCCTTCCCATCACGAGGGAGGCCTGACCATATCCTCCTCAACGATGGTTGCCTTGTGACTATGTGACGTTCTCTCCATCTCTAATTTCTTTATGGTTGAAGGAAGCCTTCTGAGGCCCATCACTCTCCATTCCCCTTATGTATGTACATATACTTGCCATATGTATGAGAGAGGAAGAGAAAGTTCTTTGTATGAAATGTATCTAGAAAATGTCAACCATTTGGAGAGGGAAGATAATTGTTGAAGGGTACACCCAATAATTGTCATTCAAGGTTGAGTTGGTGTGAACTTTAGTATCACTTTTACCTACACTTAAACTTAGTAAGAGGAGGCGTAAGCTTACTTGATTTGCGATATTTCCCCTTGCTCTCCTTAATCATCGATTGGCAAAAGAATGAGCTAGCTGTGTTACCTATTCAAAATCAAGCATCGTATGGATGCCTGGGCATTGAGAAGAAAGCCTCTTTCAAAGGCAAAAGGATATGAAAAGATCAATGCATATGATCAAATATTGCAAGGTTCTTCGATCATGAAATCTCACCCAAGCTCTATCATCCATCTATTCTATTTGGAACTTTTCAAACTTAGCAAAATGAAACATCCTAGAACTTGGAAGAGGGGAAATGAATCGAGACTCTAACCTTCCTTTCTTTCTCCTTGCATCTTTTCTATTTTCCCAGCTCTCTTCTTGCTCGCAGAGGGAGAGAGAAAGTCCATACAAATAAAAAAAAAAAAAACAAAAAGCAAAACAACGGAGAAAAAAAAGGAAAAATATCTTTCATTGATATAAGTTAGGGTCAGGTGACCCGATTAGGGTAGCTGAGTTGGTACTGAAAGATGTAAGTTCCAATCTCTGGACATTACTCAAAAAAAGTGGAGAAAATGGGCTCCTCACTTCTTCCTCTTAAAATGAGGGTAATTATCTTTTTTTTTTTTTTATATATAAGTTGGCGATAATTAAGCAATGGAAAGGGTGACGTACGAAAGAAAAACCCGTGTATGGAATTTTAGAGGGTCCACTTCTTAAATAGGGGCAAACGATAGATATATATATTCCACGGGATAGAGAGTGTGGTGGGGGGTGGGTGGCGCCGTTCGGGGACGTATGTATCTGGAGTCTTCTCGAGCTGCCAGCCTTTACGCCGTCCCACTCCCCAAGAAAACCGGAGGGAAGGTGGTTGGGTTGGCACCTGACCTCAATCTATGGAATCCCTGTGCTTCCGACCGCCTCCCTCCGCCCTTTTCAGTCCCTTCTCCTCCCCTGCCCACCACCGCTCCGCCGCTTCTACCCGCCCTGCGGGGCCGACGGAGGCCCCCTCGTCCATGCACACATCCTCCCGCCCGTCCTCGTACCCGATCACCCCTCTCCGGCCCCTCTGGCGGCTGTGGCCGCCCCAGGAGGAGGGGGCGGAAGAGGAGCAGGATCTGGAGCAGAAGCAGCAACAAACGCCTCCCCCACCCCCACGGAGGACGTGGAGGGGAAGTTGGGTCATGAAGATCCTCCGCGTGAGGTCCATCTGGGAGTGCGAGAGGGGTAGCCGTGCCGAAGAAGAAGAAGAGGAAGAGGCCGTTAACGAGTTGCTCGACGAGGGGGACCGTTCCGTCAGGTGCTGCTGCTGCTGCGAAGAGGAAGAGGATGGCTGCTGCGAGGCTGTTGATGATGAATATGGTGATGTCGTTGGGAAGGAGATCAATAGGGATGCGTTCTCGAAGCTTCTGAGGAAGGCGTCTTTAGCGGAGGCCGAGTTTTACGCGAAGATGTCGTACCTCGGATGCCTTGCCTATGCCATACCCAAGATCAAGGTTCGTCCGAAGTTCCCATTCCTTCCCTTTTTAATCACAGGATTGATGGCCCCATGCTTCGCATTCTTGATCTCATGCCCCTTTGTCTGCCTGCTTTTTTGTGATGGATGTTTTCCGCGCAAAGAGGCATTAAACAGCAAATCGACTTTGGAAGGAATCACTGGATTATGTTCTCTGGTTGTAGCCACGAGAGCCAGGAAATAAAAGTTTGATTTTGTTGAAACTTTTAGAGATTGCTGTTACGCTTGCTGCCCAGCGCTTGCATTTCGCCTAAATTCATAACTTGATATGATTATGTGGAGAATGCACATGATCATAAGCTCGAATTTATTGATATTTGTATGCGGCTTTCATGCGTCATGTTGTTAGTTGCTTGCTCTCAAGGGAGGGAAGCGTGATGGACACATCCTGCAACGGAATTGAAGCCCATGATGCGGTCAATCTGGCTTGAGAGTAATGACATTGTCTTTCAAGGAAGAAGGTTTTATGTGGAGAATGCATGTAGATGAGCACTTGCCCTTTTATGCTTCAGGGAATTATTACTGAAGGCTGCTTAGTTGCTTTTTGGACTTCTATTTGCAACTTTTGATCTCCATTTTTTTCTTCTTTTCTTTTTTTTTTTTAAATTGTAGTTTTTCTATGTGTTGTGGATTGTAAAATCAACAGTAATATACTTTTGCCTTTCAGACAACACATCTTCTCAAAACCCATGGACTGCATTTTGTGACGTCATCCCTAGAGAGGACAGCGAGTGCTTCCAATGAAGAAAAAGAGAAGCAACCTGCCAAGGAGAAAGAGGCACAGAGGGAGCTAGTGGCAGAGGAATCTAAGTCCAAGGGATGGGGGCTAAATCATAAAAGCACTTTGGGTGTTTATGGTGTCGTGGCTTCAGCAGCATCCTATGTCCATTCGCAGACGAAGACCTTCCTCCCTTTTGGACAGGTGAAAGGTGATGGTAGAGGGACTGGTTCAGCTGAAGCAAGCGATGTTTGTGCACGTCTAGTTAACACTGGAAGCCTTGAAGAGGCTTCATTTGTTGTTACCTCTGAATCAGTCACGGCTGTTGTAGCAGCAAAAGAGGAAGTGAAGGAAGCTGTAGCTAAAGATTTGAGCTCATCACAGTCATCGCCTTCTGAATGGTTTATATGCGATGATGATAGAAATGGAACTAGATACTTCGTTATTCAGGTGGTCCCTAGTAACCTTGTTCATTAAGATATTGTTGCATACTATGTTTCTGATGTTTCATCTCAGTGTGCTTTTCTTTCTTTTGTGGCACTTTACAATGAATTTCATCATGTTAATGTGCAGGGTTCCGAGACACTGGCTTCGTGGCAGGCAAACCTTCTTTTTGAGCCCATTCAGTTTGAGGTACTACTACAGACTCATTTCCAGTGCGATCAACCTGTACCTCACCAGTTTAAATCATATTATACTTCATTTCTTGTCTTTGACATGATTTCTTCTTTTTATTCTGATTTTATTTCTTGTAATTCAATTCTTTCCTTCAAATTGATCATCAATTTCATGTATTTTGTGCACCTATGCATTTTCATTACTGAAATTTTCTTCGCCATATGGATGTTTAAGGCAAGTTGTATTTTCAATGACCTAGAACTTCCATTCATAGACTCCTTTGGTTCAGGGGATGGATGTACTTGTTCATAGAGGTATCTATGAGGCAGCTAAAGGGATATACAAACAGATGTTACCAGAGATAAAAGCTCATTTAGAATCCCATGGCAGATCAGCGAAACTCCGTTTCACAGGTCATTCTTTAGGGGGGAGTTTAGCTCTGCTCATTAACTTAATGTTGCTAATTCGGGGTGAAGCACCTTCCTCTGCTTTACTTCCTGTTGTTACATTTGGTGCACCATCCATCTTGTGTGGTGGAAATGCCTTGCTTGGGAGGCTTGGTCTGCCACGAAGTCATCTACAAGCCATCACACTTCATCGAGATATTGTTCCTAGAGCATTCTCATGTACTTATCCAGATCGTGTTGCTGATATCCTCAAGGCTGTCAATGGGAACTTCCGTAATCATCCATGCCTTAAGCATCAGGTGCTCTTTGATTGATTCAAATTTTGTCATGTTAATTACTTGATTGTGTGTGGAATAGCATAGAAGGTAGCAAGCATGTATTTTTTAAAGTAGAAAGAGGAAAAAACAATCTCAACAAAGGAATAGAAAAGGTTCTAATTGAAGCTCAAGATGGATTTGGTGATGTGTAATACAACTGCATTGTAATGGCACTGGGGGAACCACAGTTACAGTTTGTACCGACCTCGTGCAAGCAAAATAAGGTTCATGATTTATTACTTCCTACTAAAATATGTCATAGTTATGCTTCTTAGACCTTATCAAGCAGTTCTGTTCTGTACTTGTAAGCCTCGTCTATCTAGTTCATGTTCCTGTGCTGCCTTTTTATATGGTGTCCAGAATGGTTATGTGTAATACCCTAATCTTCTAGTTTTACCCAAACATGTATTTGCTAGATACCAGGCTATATATTGTCTAGTACTGTGATTCATTGATTCTTCCATTTTTTCTTAGCAAACTTGATTATATGCAAATTGATCAGATTTCTACTTAACAAATGCTTGCTTCCCATGCCTTGCATACGTTTTGGTGTGGGCTCCTAGTTTTCTTTCGGAAATTTCTTATGTTATTCATGCATGAATAGCCAGGTGTTGGTTAATTTGAATTTGACTGCTGCATTCCTCACATTGATCTTATTTGTGATATCCCTCCTACAGAAGCTGCTATATTCCCCAATGGGTGAGATCCTAATTCTTCAGCCTGAAGAAAGCTTCTCTCCACATCATCACCTTCTTCCCTCCGGCAGTGGCCTGTATTTTTTGGTCCACTCCTTGTCTGATACTGTTGATTCACGAAAGTTGCTGCGGACAGCATTTTCCGTTTTTCTCAACAATCCCCACCCCCTCGAAATTCTGAGCGACCGCTCTGCCTATGGTGCTGGGGGAACAGTGATCAGGGACCACGATGTAAGCTCCTACTTGATGTCAGTACGAGCCGTCATCCGTGCAGAGCGCAAGCGCATGAGAAAGGCTCAGAAGGAGCACCGCCGTTGGGCAATGTGGCCACTCTTATCTACTACGAATGGCAGTAGTTCCAACCCTCGGCAGCTCGACATCTCCGTTATTCTGCAAGGAGCGAAGGAACCTATTAAGCGGCTCAGGAGCCTTGCTGGCTCACAGAACACACAGATGCTCATTCTTCTGCTCCCGGTGCGGATTCTGGTCTTGCAGGCATTGAACGTAGCAACCTTCGTCTGATGAAAAGACCCTGATTCTTTATTCGTTGCTTTGTGATTGCTTCTACCATTGATACATAGATTAATGGCTCTCCTACCAACCAAAATACCTTGCAGTTTGTACATCACATTAGTACTTGTACATAACATTTAGAAATTATACGGACCTCTCTGTGTCGTCTAATTTTAGTTTAGTATGCGGTTGCGTCCTGGAACGCAAGTCCCAGGAGGATTACCTACCCACGGAAAGGAAACGCAATTGCGTGTACATCACAAGTCTGAGATAGTTGTCCACGTGTCCGGATGTTTCTTTCTGTCCAGTCGTGGTGGAAAATAATGTAATTGGAAGGGAGCGGATGGCATGCCCGTCGTGGTTTAATATGTTTTTATCTAAATCGGAGATGAAGCGTGGACCAATTATTAATTCATTAGCACATTTGGGAGTGGTATCTATTGGACAGCCTTTCTCCCAGACTCTGGATGCTACCATGTTTCCCACGTTGCGTGGAAGGTTGATGGGACACGTTCGCGGTGACGGGGAAAATGGTTAAGGCGTACACGTAGGGGAGGAGTGAGACGGTGATCTGTACGCGTTGGTGGATGTCAACCTAGATTTTGCGTCCATGCTTCTCATTCTTCCGTGCGTTCATCCTGATCGTTGTTTGTGGATCGTCGGTTATCGGCGTTTGCTAGCTCGCCACGACATTTCCCAGTCAAAGTTGGATAAATCGGGGGAAATAAGGGCTGTATTTGAAAGTGATTTTGGGAATTAGATTCTGTCAGAAATATTTATTCGAAATCTGCTGCGAACATCTTCAGATGGATTTTATTACTCGTGGTATTTTCTTGCTAATGATGGGCAAGCTTATCAATAAGACTTCAAAATCTAGATCACCTGTTAATTGAGATTTTTAGATCTACGTAATTAATTGGCTAAGAAATTTCCTTCTTACCAGAGCAGAGCCCATTGAGAAAAACCACTTTGAAACTTAGTGGATGTTGATCGATAGAGATCAATCGCAGAAGGTACCTGAGTTATGATATAATTATTTTAGTCATTGAAATGATACCTTACTTTGTGTGAGCTTCTGATTCGGTATTATTTTTAGATGGTGGCATCATTATCTTGAATTTTTTCTAGATTTGCTTCAATTTGGAGAATCTCGTTGGGTCTTTCATAATTTTAAGGCCTCCAATGCTGTCATGATTGATAGGATAATCAAATTATGCAATCTCTTCAAGGATGTGATCTTCTATACTTGTTGTACTTGGTATGACATCCAATAACAATCTTTTGTAAAGTAAATTCTCACATGATTGGCATTAATGGAGATGTTAATTAATTGAAATCTCTTGATTATCTAATTCTCCCACAAATATTGCAAAATTGCCATCTATAAATATGTTTATCCTCCATTGTGTTAATCTTTCACACGATAGATGTATTTTCTCTATTTGTAGCTTTTACCCTCTTTTTGAGAGGATCTTCATGTTAAAGTTTCACATGTGTTTATAGTTTGAGTGCTCTTAATCATTCGTCTGTGTGATTTGTTATTCATAAGGACCCAATCTTTAAAAATTGTAATAGAATCATAGTCAACGTTCCACTAGCATGGAATTGTGATTTTTGCAACATCTACCAGACACAATGTGATTAATATAGTAATGCGTATGGAGATCCACCATGTGTGTACACGTCTAGTATAGGACGAGAGCCCTCCAGGTGTTAACAACTTAGACATGCGTTGGATTGTCTATCTAGACAATTTCCCATTACTCAATTGGTTATAAGTTTCCATCTGTGCATTTATTGTTGGACATATTTGCTTTTGGACCAATCAATTTTACAAAGATAATGAAGAAGTTTAAGATCTAGAAATTGGACAAGGATGTTAATTATGGTGTATGGAAGATCAAGATTCGAGCAATTCTCATTCATGACAACATGTAAAAGTCACTATTCAACTAGCAGCAGATAGTGGAATCTACGACTATATACTAAAGTGTGAAGGTGAATTAGAAGACTTTAAAAAATATACAACATTACTTGCTTAAAGAAGTTTTTTGAGAGGTTGTACACGAGAAAATAGTAGCACGATTGTCCCTAATGGATATTGTTGTCAAAAAATGTGTGATTCGTAAATGCAAATTAAGTTGCCGTAACATGCGCTTTTGATCGAATTTTGAATTTATAAATCGAGTACTGTGATGAGTATTTGGGTCATCCAAGGGAGGTAGGTTGAAATAGAAAATATTGAGCTTTCTTTTGCTTACTTGGAAACTCATTTTTTTAGCTTTTTATATTTTGTACTTTTTAGGGTTTTGAAATCGAGGCAAGGTAGTGAAACTCTTAAAGGAATAACAACTATAGATAAGATAACACCCTCTCTTCCTAAGCTCACCCGAGGCACATGTAGCCTAGGGTAATTAGGAAGATAATTGAGAAAACTTATAGTAACTCAAAGTAACACCAAAAAGGGAGAGCACGAATTGAAAGGCAAAAATACTTTTATAACTTGAGAAGAAGAATCTGCAATAGGTTAGCGACTTGAAGAACTCACTTGTGTGGAAGAGTTCCACACAAGTATCTCCAAGGTGAATGGTAAAACACTAGCTACTACAAAATGGAAATACAAACGAGTAGCAATTAGGATAGCAGTCTCCAAGAAGTAGTACAGGAGATGGCCTTCGCTCCAAGCTTGGTGTGCTCTGTGCTTGAAGAAGGTGCTCCTAGTGCTCCAATGATGATGCAATCTCCAAGATGAATCAAGGGTGGTCACCCACCCTCTTTCTCTTCCTAGTCTTCCTCCACTAATGCTCCCTTTGGCAAGGCTTTAAGGAAGATGGTGTAGGAATTGAAGATTAGAGAGAGGTGGTAGAGGTCCCTCCTAATCCCAACGTCCACCCTCCTCCTTAGAGTTTGGAATATATGGAATTAAGGTAGCCAATGATACTTGTCTTGGTGGTGGTTAATGGGTTTAAGTGGGTTGGAAGGAGGGTGGTTGGCGCCAAAATGGTGGTTGTAGGGTTGGTGCCAAAATGTGAAGGGGTGCATGGTGGTGTTGCGTGGTGGTTGGATAAGGTGGCGTGGAGGTTGAAGGTTGTAGGCTAGGTTGACTAGGAGGTGGATTGAGTAGAGTTGGGGATCTAGCTAGAGCTAGATGGAGCTAGGTGGAGCTGAGAGAAAGCTAAGAGTGGAGTTTAGGGAGCTCCAATGAGCTTCCTAAGCTGGAGTCTTCTTCTTCTTCTACGGTTTGCCTTTCTTCTCAGTCTGTCAGGGTTTAGATGATGCTTTTGAATCTCGCGTACCTTGACAAACCTAAAAAATGCATAAAGATAACATGTCACAAATATCTAATTATGCATGAAAACCTCCTAAAATGCAAGTATGCTTAATGCATGCCTAAAACTATGATGTGAATGCAAAACACCTAAGAACTAATCGTGAAATGTTCATAAGATTGATGATAAATAGGAGTTTATTAGATATCTCTACACAACAAAGACGTCTATAAAGAAAAACAACAGATGGTCAATTTGAGCTAAATAAGTAAATTTTTTTCACAGGAGCTTTAATATTGGAAAAGAATGGGACTACAGATAGAGTTAGGCTAGGAGATGATCTCCTTTTTAAGGTTAGAGAGAGATCTATCCCAAAAGCTACCCCCTCCAAAATGCGATATATCAAGGACTTATTCTTAGAATTGTGGGTGTTGTGAAGTTCCTTACAAAAATACCAAAATGTTACCAAAACCTAGTTCTCTAATTACTACCATTAAAGATCTTTAACCAAATTATCAACTAATTTACTAAGAATTTCTCTCAACCACTTTTTGTTAATAAACTGAATATAAAATCACATATAGTAAAAGAAATTAAAGCATGTAACGGCTACCACAATAATAAAAAGGTTCATCATGTGATTAAGCAATTAGAAGTAAAAGTGTAAAGTAAGATATGACAACTAAGAAAAGGCACAACTTGTTTATTCTATCCTATTGAGCCTCCATAACAACTAAGACATCTTCCCCCTAAACTTCAACCTTGTACATCATCCATTCTATTGCTAGCATGGTTGTTCTCTAACATCGCCAAAATGGATAATGAAATTGGAGAAAATTAAGGACCAAGAGCTTGTTAGAAAAAGAAACTACACTAAAATAGAAAACTAAAAATTTAACTCTCTACACTATATATATTTTCCTAATTTTTATTTTATTTACATGTATCCCCAATTTCATTTGTTGATCACTATGTATAAGATCCAAATCTTATCTTGAATCATGATCTTCACGAGAGATTTATAGCATTTAGTAGGCAAGGGAATCATAAATGATTAGCTTGAGCACCACCAAGTTAACAAACCTATAGAATCTATATCCCATTCATTGTAGCACCTCCACTAGACTTTATCTATTGTAGTCCAGAAGGTCATCACCTTTATTAGAATATATTACACTTCTCTGTTGGGATAAATCCTGAAACCCTTAGGGGCTTAACTGAAATTAACCCACCTCTAACTTAGGATGAACCTGTACAACATCTTGTTTCAACTAGACCTCATGCTATCTAAGTACCAGTACTAGTAGACCAGTACCGGTATTCATGACTTACAGTTACGAGTTCTATATTAAATGGGTACCGGTATTGATGCTAAATACTAATACTTATGAGTTACTGTTTAGAAGCCAAGTCCAGATGAATACTCATCCAGTACTCACTGTGAATCGGTACTCATTTTGAGTACCAGTACTAAGTGAGTATTGGTATCCCTTCAGGAAATAACTGGTCTCAATGAGTATCGGTACTTGTTGAGTACTAGTGACCTTGCCTGTAGCTAACGAGTACCGGTGCTGGTGATCAGTATCGGTACTTATAAGGTACAGGTCCTGATGACTTGAAGTCTAGAACCCGACCTAGGACACATGTGTACCGGTACTCACGATGAGTACCAGTACATGTAAGTCCCAATTTTGGACTTAAGACGACCTAGAGCCTCGTCTGTAAATTGCATGGACCGGTACTCATGAAGAGTACTGGTACTAGTAACTTACATATCACATTACAGTATTCCAATAGTATCGGTACTCATCTTGAGTACTGGTATCTACTACGGTTACAAATTGGTTTTTGAGTTTTGCAAGAATACGAAATGATCATTAAAGACTTGTTAATCTGAGATCTAACCTAAACAATATATTTGAACATATGAATATATAAAAAACTATGTAGAAAGCTAAACACATCAATATGCTAAAACATGGATTTATCTTGGTTATTGCATCATGCACATGTATAGAAAACTAAATATTACCTATGAAAGAAAATAATCATCTATTTATGCAAACAAACCTGTAGATTACCTGTGTTCATGATTCCAGAGAGAAATATGAGTTCCAATCTAGATCTTCTAAGAGATGCCCACTTTTTGACTCTTTAGACGATTGCCTTGAGGAGAAGCTTTCAGATTCTCCATCTGTCTCCAGCTGTCTGCAACTCTTGAGCCCTAAACCTCTCTCAATCTCAATGGGGAAAATTGAGAGAATGATCATGTGGGTGTCTTAGGGATCTGATTGCCCTAATAAGCAATTAGTCACACTAATTACTGTGGGTGAATTATGTTTCAACCCATCAGAGAAACGCAATTCACAACTTAAGTCTCTGCACATATTTCATTCAAACCACACCATCCTTTTGTATTTAATGCCCATACCCTTAATAAACATTAAATTGATCACTTTAAGTGATGGGAAATTACATGACAATCCATAATCTTTATGTTGAATGATTATATCTATATGTATAAATACATATATTAGTCCATATGTTGTATCATAATCCAACAATCTCCAACTTGGATTGTATGTGTAACCTATTAATCAAACAACATTAAAATTGAATTTGAGCTCAACTTTGATGTCATATCCTGAAATGCATATCTAAAACCAATCTGATCTACCAGTTACATTAGTAATAGAGCCAATGCGACTTTCACTATATTCTAGTAGCTAAACCAACAATGACCATGTACACTAATGCAAAAGGTAACCAGAAACGTGCAGATTTGCAGCATGGAAATTACATGTCAATGTGATCAACGCATGCCTATTCCCAACTGGTCCTTCGAATAGAGATCACTTTCAAAACTAAAACCAAATTACTTCTCAGAATGAACAATCACAATTACTGAACTGAAAACTTTAAGTTTTATTTATTTCATAACAGAAATGAAGCTTTATAAAACTTTATACATAACCAAAATATTGAATAACTAAATTACTGAAATTGTCTATTACAAAATGAGCACTATAAAATTTATAAACTCCAACTAAAGCTGAAATTTCTGTAAGGACATAAGACCCATAGAAGCTGTGTGTTCATGGAACATCTTGGGTATTATTCCTTTAGTAAGCGGATCCGCAATCATGGAGTCTGTACCGATCTGCTCTATAGACAGTTGCCCATTTTGTATCCTTTCTTTAACAAGCAGAAACTTGATCTCAATGTGTTTCGATTTCAAGGAGCTCCTGTTATTATTAGAGTAGAGGACTGTGGACTGATTATCACAAAACAATTGTAGTGGCCTGTCAATGCCATCTACTATGTGCAGCCTTGATATAAAGTTCCACAGCCATACTCCGTGATTGGATGCCTCATAGCATGTTATGAATTTTACTGCCATAGTGGAAGATGCAATAAGAGACTGTTTTGCACTCTTCTAAGAGATGGCACCATTGGCAAGCAAAAATACATATCCGAAGTAGATTTTCTGCTATCTTGGCACCTAGCAAAATTTGAGTCAGTATACCATAAACCTAAAGCTTTTTTAACCTCCTGAAGGTGAGCATAAAATCTCGTGTCTTCTGCAAATATCTCAATACTCTCTTGGCTGCTCTCCAATGGTCTTTTCTTAGGTTTGCCAGGTATCTGCCCAACATGCCTGTAAGGTATGCCAAGTCTGGTCTAGAACAGACCTGAGCATACATTATACTGCCAATGGCAGATGCATAAGGAACTGTTTGCATCTCCCGTTTGTCCAAATCACTTAAGGGGCATTGATTGAGACTAAACTTGTCTCCCTTAGCCACAAGAGTGTCTAGTGGCATGCAATCTTGCATGCCATACCTTTTGAGTACCTTATCTATATAGCTTGGGATAAGCCAAGAATATGACAAGAACGATCTGGACATATTTTAATCCCTAACACAAATGAAGCATCTCCAAGATCTTTCCTGTCAAAGTGTTTAGCAAGAAATTTCTTGGTGTGTAAAAGGATACTCATATCATTAGTAGAAAACAAAATATCATCAACATATAGGATGAAGAAGATATACCTGCTCCCACAGAACTTATGATATATGCATTCATCAGCCAGATTCACCTCAAAACCAAATGAGAGAATCACCTGATGAAATTTAAAATACCATTGTCTGGATGGCTGCTTGAGCCCATAGATGGATTTCCTTAACTTGCAAACCATACTCTTTGGATCACCCTTAACAAAATGTTCAGGCTGAGTCATATAAATGATTTTCTCAATGTCACCATTAAGGAATGTAGTCTTTACATCCATTTGATGCAACTCAAGGTCAAAGTGGGCCACAAGTGCCATTATAACCCTTAATGAATCTTTAAAAGAAACTGGAGAGACTGTCTCCTTATAGTCAATGCCCTCCTTTTGAGTAAAACCCTTAGCTACAAGATGAGCTTTGTATCATTCCACTTTTCCTTTTGAATCCCGTTTGGTTTTAAAAATCCATTTGCAACCAACGGGTTTCGCATCTTCTGGTAGTGGAATAACATCTCAAATGTCATTGTCTTTCATTGACTTCATTTCTTCTTCCATAGCCTCAATCCACTTTTCATGATACAGACTTTCCATTGCCTGATGGAAGCTGATAGGATCATCTTCCATCACCCCATTGTCCGTGTCATGCTCCTGAAGGAATACCATATAATCATTCGAAATGGCACTCCTTTCTCTAGTGGATCTCCTTAATGGCACATTTTCTATATGTGTCTGAGGCTATTCTATAGGGGCTAAAACTCTGTCATTGTCTTTATTGGAGTTATCTTGATGTATGTCAAAGACATGCTCCTTATCAACCTGAGTAACTCTAGGAGGAATAACTACATTTTCCTCTTCAAAGACAAAGTCTTTAACCCTATTAACTTGGGTAGACTTAATACATTCAAAGAACTTGGCATTACTAAACTAAAAAATTACCTTAGTTGTGGGATTATAAAATTTATATCCTCTTGACCTCTCTGAATACCCAAAAAAATAGCAGCTAAAAGTCCTTGTGTCTAGTTTCTTTCCATTTGGCCTATAAGGCCTAGTCTCAGCTGGACATCCCCACACACGAAAGTGCTTAAGACTGGGTTTTCACCCAGTCCATAGATGTTTCATGATCGCTAAATCGGGTTTTAAGAATATCGCGTTGTAATATAGTCGAAAAAGCATTCAAAATAAATACAAATTTATTACTTGAATTTGAAGTCCGAGGTCGAACACAGGGAGCAAATTGGGATTTAGAAATCAAGATCACAATTCAGAATTTGAAAGAATATGCAATAATATCAATATCACAGTGCAAAAATATAGGAGTAAATGTAGAGTACAAAATACTAAAGAAACTCAATGTATATGAATTAAACTCAAAATTGAACGTCTGATTTATAAATCAGACGCCTTAAAATGATGATGCTACAGTACTCCTGACTTCTTTTTTCTGCTTCTACTCCTCTTCTTTCTCTTTGCCTTTGGCTTCAGTCTTCTTCTTCTTCTACAATCTTTCTCTGCCTCTCTTCTTTTGCCTTTTTCTGTCTTCTCCTCTTTCTTTCTCTTCTTCTTTAGCCTTGATCTTCCTTCTTCCTTAGCTTTTTCATGCCTTCTTTGCCTTGGCTTTAGCTTCTTCCTTCTCTTTCTTTCTCTGCCTTAGCTTCTCTACGTCCTTGTCTTCTCCTTCTTCTTCTTTAGTTTCGTTTCTCCTCCTCTTCAGCCTGCAGCAAAACCTACCCCCAGACTGCGCGCACTCTCCTCTCTTTTCTCTCTTAGGTTCCGCTCTTGCAGAGCCATGCCTTATTAGGTAATCGGGTCTGGTACGTACCTGGGACCAGGCCCACCGACGTGTGGTGGTGGGTGAGGAGTGCAAGTCGAGTCGAGTCAACCAGGTCCACGGGGAGTGGTCGCGGATGAGGTTGGCTCGGTTGGGTGAGAGGGACCTCACCCTGTGATTCAGATTCAAACAGCTACTGGCAAGAATTCAATTTATGCACACACGGCCACTCGTCTAGTTCCGAGGTGGGACTATCTGTCCACCTTTCTTTGCTCGCACTTGCTGCAGAGGTGTTCTCTCCAACTGCAGCAACTGTGACTGCCCTGGACTTCAGTTGATAACCTGGAGTCGTGCGCGAGGGTGCTCTGCGCAACCTGGGATAGAGACCTGGAGCTGGCTTCAAGCGTGCTTCAAGCTCTACGCTAATGGCGGAGGATGGCTGTACCTGAAATCACTACAATGGCTCACGGCCATGTCAGATTACTCAGGAAGCTTCGCCAAGGCACGACGAATGTGCAGTGGTGGTCGACGTGTTGTAGGGATGTCTGTGCGAGCGTGCCTAGGGCACACTGTGTGCGTATGTGTGGGTGTGTTTGGGGGTGCTTTTGGGTGGTCGATAGAGTGAATGGAGCGAGGGGTTGTGATCAGGGAGTCGAGGCAGAGGTCGTAGGGTGGTTGGCGAAGTGGATGGAGGTGCAGAGAGATGGGAGCACCTCATCGGAGGTATTGCTGGAGGTGGAGGAGATGATGGTGGTGGAGTGCGGCAGTAGTCGATTTATGGAAATAAAGAGGGGGAAATGAAGTAGAAGGTGAAAGGGACTTATCTAGGCTGATAGTGGACGAAGGGAAGGCAAGGATGGCGTCGGGTGAGTATTGCCGATGCCGGAGATGCAGGTGCTCAGGGAGGGATGGTTGGTGAGGAGGAAGGGGAGATAAGGACGTCGGTGGGTACTGTGTGACGTGGACAAACGCAAGGAAGAGGAACCTGCCACTGGTATTGTGGTCAGGCGACGAGGAAGATCAGGGAAGGTCATTGGAGCTTGATGAGCGAATCGGCCGGAGGAGGAGAGACGAATTTGAGGGGGTTTCCCGATCAATTTCAAGCTTGGAGGAGTCGGTTGGATCTGGGGCTTCTTAAATAGACCTCTGGAGGGGAATTTGTGCTTGGAAGCCAAGCTTCCAAGAAAGGTAAGGGCGTTGGAGATGGCAACTCCAAAAGTGACCTAAATCTCTCATGCGAACTTGACCCAAATCTCTCATGCGTTTGCATGAGAGATTGGGTAACAAGTAGCATATCAGACTGAGTTCACACTAGAGGGATTTTCTCAGAGAATCTCCCTTCCAATTTTGAAGGGGATTCTCTGAAAAATCAGGGAGAAATCACCTTCTAAAGCTCGTCGGAGTAGGATTCCTCCACTATAATGGTGGAGGGACCTAATTGTAAGAATGATGAAGAAGCTAGGGGGCTTTTGCAAATTTTTTTGAAAGATAGGGGCACAAATGTAATCAGGTTGGACCTATTTGCAAAGTGGGTCAAGATGAGTTCCCCTTAGGACCAAATTTTGGTACAAACTTAATTTGGATCTAAAGATTCCAATGGTAAAGTTGGATTTTGGATTTGATCACATTTGACTAGGAAATTTATGCAAAAATCCAATTTAAGGCAAATATTTGTCTGAGACCCCATTCTAGGTCAAAATGGGTTCCAATGGCCAAATTGACAGTTATAAACCCTAGAGAATATTTTTCTATGATTTTTAAAGGGTTTAGGTGAATTTTATTTTGACCAGAACCTTGGTTAATCAAACGAGTCTATTTTAGGGTTTCATGAAGTCATTTACTTCATAGGGTACACATAAACCCTTTTCTGTTAAATCCAACCCACTTTTTATCTTGTTATGACCTTTTGACCTGTGTTTAGCCCTTGAGAGAATCCGTTGTTATACTGCAATGGTAAAATTACATTTTACTCCTTGTTTCTTACTTTTCTCTCAGAAGGGTTATTTAATGAATTATGACCTCCAGTTGGTTATATAGGAGCTTTTATTCTCTTCATTGGGTCAAAATGAGCTAGTTAGGGCTCATGATGATGTTCCCATCACACCCCCATTCCTAGCTTTTGCTCGTCCCTTAGCAAAATTTTAAGGTTTTAACTTTGATTCTAGACCATGAGTTCCTTGATGTTCAAAATTGTTATGTGTGCTTTTTTTTTGTAGATTAGGTTAGAATGCCAATAGTAGGCCTAGAGGTACTCAAGTACCAACCAAGATCTGGACCTGGCCAGCTTTAGCCTCAGTTTGTCGCGAAGGTTTTTAAGGCCCACGGGAACTATCCTAAGGTTCGTTGGACTCCGTGGTTAAAGCACCTATTCTTGTAACATATTTTAATCTCGGTTCAGTTTGCAGTGCATTTTTGTAAGAGAGAGAGAGACAGAGGAATTTTCTTTGTTTGGAGAGTTTTCACTCTCTTTTCTTTTTATTTCTAGCTTCGGATTGGCTTCTCAACACGGTCTGTATCGGATTCCTAGTCCCCATCATCAATCCTCGAAGGGTCTCTAGCAATCGATGGCAACCCCTAGAGCCCTGGCTTTTGAGATAATCCCGCCCATGGTGTTCTGTAGCTAAATCCAGACCCTGGTAGTCGGCATTTCGTGATAATGCTGCCTATGGCATCTGAACCAGCACATGGTGCTTACATGCCCCTAGTAGGATATGTAAATATCCTAGTAGACAAGCATCGAGGAGACGATATGTTATTGCGCATCTTCGAGGGGAATTTCCTACCTCTTCGCACCGGGATCTCATCTAAATCAACTTCTGTTGATCAGTTGCTCCTAATCTAGGCGATTTTTTCAGAGCAATTTAAACACATTTGCGTGATTTTGATACTTATGCGCACTGAAGCAGACTGTGTGTGGATTGAGGTGCTTAGGTTACCGAGTCCCGTAAACCATAGGCTAGTTAACGAGGTCGAATACTCCTTAAGCCTTAGACCTAATACTTAAGCTTCATATTTTCTCCAACCTCTTGAGGACTATCCAGATCTTAGCGGATACTTGAATTTTTAAGCTTAGGAGTATAGCCCAAGAGGCCTAAGATCAACGTTCCTTCTAATATCTTTTGTGTTTCATTAGTACTTTTTTCCTTTCATTTTTTTTCTTGATATGGTCTAGAACTCAGTTAATCATTTAATTTCTTACTAATGACTATCTCTTTTCTTTTCAACTTATGCTCCTTTTTGACTTTTTTCACTTCTCCCCTTTTCCTCGTCAAGATTTGTATGGCCTCAAAATTTTCGCTCCCCTCAAAATTTTTTTGTTCTTTTTCAAGAATTTTTTCATTTTTTTGGTATTTTTGTGATATGTGATTTTTTTGATGAAACCTTTTCTTGTGAGATGATTTTCACGACGTTTTGCACTTTCATACCCCCCCATGCCTACGATTTGCAATGTCCCCATTGTAAATTAGGTGAGTTCGAGTTCAGCTTAGATCATTCGTTAGAACAAGTTCTAGGTAGGCGAACAGGTCGAGATGACTATTGCAGATGATTTCGAACTCGGGTACAGGTACCTGAGGTGGGGTCGGCTGTTTTAATGGATGAACCCTAAAGTGCAATATAAATTCAGCATAGGAATGTCAAGAAAGGTTTTAGATTTTTCAAAAATGACGGGTTGCCTCTCGTTAAGCACTTAGTTTTATGCCATTAGCTGGGTGCACTGAGCTCAGGGAGAATGGAGGGTAAAGGATGTCTCAGCCAAATTTGTATCGGTAGGGTCAATGAACAGTTTGAGTCTCTGACCGTTCACGGCGAAAGGTTCTGAATCGTGGCTGAGTGGACTGATCTCGATGGCTCCATTTCTAAAGATTCGTCAGATAAGTCTGATCCATTTTGATCTTAGTTTTCCTGGGAACAGTTTGAGCTTAGTGTTGTCGACGTTTTTGTGCGGGTTTAAAGGATGTCACGTTGTAGTATAACCGACAAAACATCTAAACAAATATAAAGAATTTTATTACTCGAAGACCAGAGTATCCGAGGTCGATCACAGGGAGCAAATGGAATTTACTACTAGTTAAAATATAATTGAACACTCTAATTTACTCAAAATATCAATTCAAATGTGAATGTATGCAATTAAAAATAATTAGGACAAAAATATGAAATTGGACGTCTGATCACAAGATCAGACGTCTTAAAAGTATTTCTCCTTTTCTTCTTCTTCTGCAGCCTCTCGTTTTCTTCTTCGTTTGCTTCTTTCTTTGCTTTCTTTCTTGTCTTGCGAAGCCTTCTTCTTCTTCTTTTGATCTTCTAATCTTTCTTTGCCTCTCTTCTTCTCTGTGTCTTGCTCTTTCTTCTTCTTCTTCTTTCCTTCTCCTGCGAAGGCTTCTTTCTTTCTTCTTCTTCTCTGTCTTGCTCCTTCTTCCTTTTCTTCTTTGGCTTGCCTTTTCTTCTTCTGTAGCGGCCAAGTCCTTCTTCTCCTGCGTTCAGCCTGCCTGCACAGGAGCAAAACCTAACCCTTCTCCCTCTACCCGCGCGTCTCTCTCTTAAGCAGTTCGCTCATGGACGCTCTCCCAGAGCCACAGCCATAATCGGGTCAGATCGTACCCGGGACCAGGTGCACCGGCAAGTGGTGATGCGCGAGGAGTGCTTAGGTCTAGGTCGGGTCGGATCAGCCAGATCCGCGAGGTCAAGCCGCGGACGAGGCGTGTGTGAGGGCAGTGAGGGACCTCACCCCTGTGCTTACGGAGGCAACCGGCTTAAAGCACAAATGCAATTTATAGCGTACCTGAGGGCTGCAATCCCACGATGTGGGACTAAACGTTCCGCCCTGATTTCACGTGTGCCCGCAGACTCTCGTATGCAATTGCCCAAGAGGATGGCTCTGTTGGTGCTCCGTGCTGGGCTCTCTCACCTCGCGACACTCGCGTGAGTCTCCTGCATCTGCAGCCTGGGAAGCCTGATGCCTGTAGCTTCGTTGGAGCTTCATCAGAGGTCGTCCATGGCGGCAGCGGCTCAAACACTGTCATGCACAAAACAAGCCTCTCGGCCCAATCAGATCAGCTAGAGACCTTCGCCGTGGCACGGCGAATGCGGTGGACGATGCTGCAGGCCACAGGTCGGCCTAGGCATGCTTGCCTAGGTCAACCTGTGGCCGGAGAAGGTGGGTTGTTCGGGGGGTGATTATGGAGGTCTGGAGTGGCAGTTGTGGGGTGGAGCGAGTTCCTGGTGGTGAGGCGGAGCTCTCGAGGTGGTTGGCGAGCCGGGTGGGGGGCTGGAATGGTGGAAGTGGCTCGCCGGAGATCGGTCGGTGATGTGGAAGATGAGGGTGGTCAGCGTCGGTCGAGGGGTAATCAGATGAGATAACAAGGGGAAAAGAGAGAGGAGAGGAGTTCTAACCTAATTGTAAGGATGAAAGGGGACGGAAGGCGGACAGCAGTACCTGCTGTCGCCGGAGAAGATGACGCCCAGTGGGGGAGAACGGCTGCGACGACGGGGCTGAGGCGGCGTGCGCGGGTACTGCGCGACGCGGAGGGAAGTCAGGAAGCTAACTCTGCCACTGGTTTTGTGGCAGAGCGAAGAGGGAGGAGAGGGGGGCTCACCGGAACTTGCTGGGACTTTTGGCCGGGCAGGAGGAGACGAATTGGGGGTGGACACTCGGCCAAATCAAGCTCGCCTTCTGCGGCAGGGTCTGGGGTGTCTTATATTGGTGCTGGCCGCTCCTGTCAGTGCGTGGAGAACGCGCCATTAGGTCTGCCGACTTGCCGGAGTTGGAAGGAAGGTGGATACCCAAATCTCTCGTGCGTTCGCACGAGAGATTGGGTTCACACCAGCGATTGTAATTGGCTTTATAAGGAAGGGAATTCCTCAGAGAATCCTCCTTCCATTTCTGGGAGGGAATCTCTGAGGGATTAGAGAGCAATCCCTCTCCGAACCTCGCCGGAGCTCGGTTCTGCCCTAGCAATGGCGGCAGGACCGGTTTGCAAAGGAGGCGAAGAACCTAGGGGGCTCTCTACAAAGGTATTCAAAAGATAGGGACCAATTTGTGATTTGGGTGTACTAAATTGCAAAGTAGGTCAAGATGACCTCTCTTTAGGTCCAAATTTTGGTACAAACCTAATTTGGACCTATGGAATCCAATGGCGAAGTTGGATTTCAGGCTTGACCTCGTTTGACTGGACATTTTGTGTAAAAACCCAAATTAGGTTAATTGAAGAGCTATGACCCTAATCTAGGTCAAACTAGGTTCCAAAGGCCAAATTAAGTGTTCTAAACCCTAGAGGATGTTTTTCCATGATTTTTAGAGGGTTTGATTGCTTTTTGTTCTGACCGAAACCTTGTTAATTTAAGAGGGTCTGTTTTAGGGTTACCAAGTGTTATTTAGTTCCTAGATTGCACATGAACCCATTTCTAATTGACTCAACCCACTTTTTATCTTATTTGGACCATTTGACCTATGTTTTTCTTCTGAGAAATCCTGTTTATGTACTGCAATGGTAAAATTACAGTTTTAACCTTTATTTCATATTTTCTTCTCAGAGCACTTGTTCCTTCAGTTAGGCCTTCTTCCAGGTTATGTAGGAGCTTTTATCTTCTTTATTGGGTCAAAATGAGCTAGTTATGGCTCATGATGAGGCTCTCATCACTTAGCATCAGAGAGTATGACTTTTTGACCAGGGTGAAAGATCTTTCTGGATATGTGCTTGTCTTGAAAGGCTTTAACCTACTATTTGTAAATTCGTGAGTTCTCATACGTGTTGTGGTGTAATTCATCGATCTCGCTCATTTGGATCTTTCTGTGGGTTCCTACCTTAGAAAGATCTAGGTTGCAAGTCCATATTGCCCAATAGGCTTTGTGCTCCAATTCAACGGGGAGGTGACATGCTTTCCCGTACACCAATCTGAAAGGAGACATGCCTAATTGGGTTTTGTGGGTGGTCCTATAAGCCCACAAAGCTTTCGAAAGTCGGGATAACCAGTCTTTCTTGTCAGGTCGAATAGTAACCTAGAGGATTTTCTTGATCTTCCGATTTGATAGCTCAGCTAGACCATTAGTTTGGGGGTGGTAAGGAGTAGAGATTCTATGTGACACCCTGTATTTGATCATCAGTGACCTGAACTGAGCATTAGTGAAATGGGTCCCTCCATCAAAGATTATAGCATGTCTAATCCCAAACCACGAAAAGATGTTCTGATGAATGAATTTGATAACCACCCTATGATCATTAGTTCAGGTCGGAATGGCTTCGATCTATTTGGACACGTAGTCAACAGCGAGTAGAATGTACTCGAAGCCATCCGAAACAGGAAAGGGTCCCATAAAATCAATCCCCCAGACATCGAAGATTTCGCATACGAGAATCTGCTGTAAGGGCATCATATCACGGTGGCTCATGTTGCTTAAGGTCTGGCAACGAGTGCATGCCCTACAGTGATTGTATGCATCTTTGAAAATCATGGGCCAATAGAAGCTGCACTGATGGAATTTCGCTGTGGTTTTATGACTTGAGAAGTGTTCACCGCATGTCTGGTCATGGCAGAAGGACAAGATGTCCTAAATTTCCGCTCCCGCGATGCATCGTCGAATGATTTGATCAGCACCAATGTAGAAAAGATACAAGTCTTCCTAGAAGTAATACTTGGCATCGGAAAGCAATTTGTCCTTCTTGGCCTTCTGCCAATCGAATGAGATCTGATGTGATGCCAAGTAGTTTGCTAGATCAACAAACCATGGAAGCCCTGTACTAATAGTCAGGAGGTGCTCATTAGAAAAATGTTCTGTAATGGGTTCGGAAGGGTCGATAATATCAAAAGGAAGGCGGGACAAGTGATCAGCTACCACGTTCTATTTTCCCACCTTGTCTTGAATCTCGAGGTCAAACTCTTGCAACAGTAAGATTGATTGCACAGCAATCATAGGTCTTAATTGACCTAAATTAGGCTAGGACTTAGCATAAGTTAGGGTAGTTCATGCATGCATAAGCATTATTTGCATATTTACTACTTTCTTTTAGCTATGTATAAAATAATGCTATAATGTACTGATTAGGTGCATTATGTCAATTGCAGGTAATAAGTTGATCAGAAGCTAGATTTGAAGCTGGATCTGAAGAATAAAGAATAACTGGTGTTGTAGTAGAGCTGGAGTGAAAGACCTAGATTAGACACAGTAGATAATAATTTAAGGGAGTTAAGGTATGCCATTCTATTAAGTAGGAATAAAGCAATAAATTGTGAAGAACTTAGGTCCATCCTAGCCCTAGGATAGCCTAGAAGCTTCCCCAAGCCTTAGCCAACCTTAGATTAGGTCATCACACCCTAGGAAACCTTAAAACCCTAATTATTGCCTCTGTCTGGATTTCCAGATGAGTTATAGGACGTCCAGAACCCTTAGCCAACTCCCGCACACCTTAAACCCACTTCTGCAGTGTTATTGGACGTCCAGACACTTGGTCAAACGTCGAATTTCTGCAGAATACCCAAGACAGAACCTAAAAAACTTCCTAACTCTGATTAGATGTCCAGACTTGAAGTCTAGATTTCTGATTTTTCACTATAAGACATCTGACAACTTTATTAGACGTCTGATACTGTCCTCTAGTTCCTGTTTTGGAATTCAAGCCTTGATCTTGGATTTCTAGGTCCCTAAACCCAATTCTAACCCCCTAGGAACCTAAATTAAGGTGCCCCAACCCTAGTACATCACCTCTAGACTTAAGGGGTGGCCATTTGCGTCCATCCACTCTTGGCTTCATCCACTCTTGGTTCCATTTAGCTTAGTTTCATTCCACATCCACTCCACCTCCATGTCCACGAGTAGCTTCACCATGGCCACCACCACCTCCACACCAAGATGCTGGATCACCTCTCCAACCTTCCTCCAAGGGTCGGCCTAAGCACCATTGACTGCCTTTCCTTCTCCTCTCAACCAACTCAAAGGCCATCGGAGCCTACCTCTGAATGCCCTTATTTCTGCTAGATTAGTAGCTTAGTTCTTCTTAGATTTACATGCTTTATTTACTACTTAGTAGTGTAGCTCTTTATTCTCCCCCAATGATGCATGCAAAATCCCCTCATAGATTCATGTATGCAGTCGTTTTCTGGTAGCGAGTAGTTTTATTTCCCTATAGAAGCATTCGTTTACCTGTGCTCTACAACTTTGATATCATCATCATCTTATATATATATATATGTTGAAAATCACCATGTGCCTAGTTATCATCTTTTGGTGTGATTGAATTTGCATGCTTTAATTACTATTTTTTGGCAACTAGCATGTCGTACATCAATACGTAAATCACCATAAACCGGTATGAGATTTTAAGCAAGCAGAGCGAAAGAGATCGATTTCAAATCTACATTTCCATAAATGGCTCCCAGAGACGAACGATCGGGACTCCACATCTCGTTATCTTTATAAATATTTTTGTTGATCGTATTGCGCACTATACTACGACGCTTTTTCTTATCAAAAACGTGCTTTACGAGTCCCAAACAAATGATGCCGTTGCCGGGGAGGCAACATCATTTTTGATTTCGATCTGTTGAGCTATCATTGACAAATCTTCCTCTGCTTGTTTTTTTTTGATGTGTAGGAAAACAGGAAAAATGGGAATCTGTGCACGCAACGAGTGTAGATTAAAACAAAAATCAGGTGCACATCTCATCTTAGATTAGGATTTCCCTTTCTGAACCCTAGGTTAGATTTATTTGAAAAAAATAAAAAAATATATTTATTTTTGTGAAAAAAAATCAAAGAAAAAAATCTACGTAGTTAGATTAGGTTTCTTTTTGAATCCTAGGTTAGTTTTTGAAAAAGCAAAAAGAAAAAAAATTGAAAATCCTTTGAGAAAAAAAAATCCTTTCTGAAAAAAGAAAATTTTGGTGGAAAGTTTGAATTTTAAACTCAAACACATTTTGAAAGCTTTTCTCACCACCCTCTGATTTTCGGCCAGACTTCAAATTTTGATTTAAAATTTAATTGCCGAAAAATTAGTGAACGAAAAATTCTGAAATTCGGGCTATATCTTCATTTTCAAACTATCTTTCAAATGGCACAATTCATTTAAAAAAATTCCAAGTATAAAATTTTTAAAAATTCGTGAAGTGCAAGGGGATCAGACTGACCCAAATTTGAAAATTTTCAAAATTCCAAAAGTAATTTCGAGTAATCCGCGAATCTGTTTTGACTAAAATTGGTGGGGTTTGAAAGCTGTTCTCATTGGTTTTAATTCCCATATTTTTTCCAAATTTTTGAAAGTCATTTGATACTATTTTGAATTTGAAAAATTAGCCTGGGATCAAAATTCTAAATCTGACCCTCTGACATTCAAAAATCTCTATAAATTTGGTTGAAACAATAGAAATTATAAAAAAATATTCTCTGGAAAGATAATTGAAAAAGGAATCTACTTGCCAAATTTTAACTTTTTCTGATTCTAATTTTTATCAGAGAATTGGTCTTAATTTCGTGGTCTGCTGAAGAAGAAGAAGAAAAAAAAACCCTACAATTGCATGAACCCTAGGTTACATCTTTTGGGTTACAATCTAGAGACCATACATTTGGGCTTGACTAGACTTAATCAAGTCTACGGTTTAGCAGGTGAGCTTGGTCACCTTGTGGGCCACTCACCATAAAACTCAATTGAGGAAAAAGGGCTAAAATTAATTTTAAAACATAAAATTAACCCGAATTCATTGTCATACTATTGGGTGTTTTCAATCTCTCTTGCCAAACCTGGTGACTAAGTCTGCGGGGTAGTGTCAAATGACTGAGGCTATGGGGTAACGGAACTAGAGGCGTAAGCCAAAGGAAGAACCTTCCAATTAGTCCCCTCGTAACCAGACTGGCTGGGTTAGCTTGAGAGGCGGAAATCACTTTCAGGAAGTTGCATGACAAATTTTTCTTCAGGAATTCTAACTTAAATCAAAAAATCTGGTCACCCGATCATAAGGACCATCTGATTGACATGGTCTTAGCCTTTTCTGGCTTGGCTACACCAACCCAGGGTTTGGGTGTTGTATGCAAGGAAGGAGGTCACTTAGACCTCAACTGGTTATACCTTGGGAGCCACTCCCAAGGAGGCGAGTCACCTCGCCAGGACCATCTTCTCCCCCCACTTCTTCTACTCCCTTAGTTGCAATGGCTAATCTTAGACTTGGACCTAGACCGGGTCAGAATGCTGGTAATCTGGACCCGATGGCTCGTCTGGAGGCCTGGGTTGTTGAATCAGAGGAGAGACATCAACAGAGCATGGACCGTATCTTGACAACGCTTGACAGAATGTAGCACCCACTGCGAGGAGAACAACTTCGAATTTTCTATGATCCAGCTGCACTGATCGTCGCACCCTTAGTTCGGATTCCCATTGGTGGAGACGCATTTGAGCTCAAGCCCAATGTGATCGGTTTGATTAGCAGTCATTTTTATGGAAGCTCAAGCAAAGATCCGTTCTAGAACTTAGAGGACCTGAGTCGACTTGCAGAAATGATTCGACCTAGGAATGTTGATCTTGGGATTGTTCTGATGAAGCTTTTCCCATTTTCTCCGAGGGACAAAGCTTCATACTGGTTCAAGACCATTGAGAAGCCAATTGGAACCTGGCTGGAATTTCGACGTGAATTCCTGCAAAAGTTCTTCCCGATCGGTTGAGGCGTGCGTTCACGACTTTCTCCCAAGGAGCTGGGGAGAAGTTGCATGGCGCCTGGGACCGATTTCACGACCTTCTCCGGAAATGCTCGCACCATGGTGTACCCAGATGTTTCCCAGCTTAGATCTTTTACCATGGGCTGGATGACACACATCGGCATCTGGCCGATACATCTAGTGGCGGTAATTTCCTCTCGAAAGATGAGAACAATGCATTTGAGTTGTTCGAATCTTTGGTGAACTCGATGAATGCTGCATCCATGAACCAGTTCCAGTGGCCTAGTCAGCAGTGGGTTGGTGTCCATGAGGCTCACACCGAGTCTATTCGAGCTGACATGGATATCATCGTCAAGCAGCTGAATAGAATAAACCTGATTAAGAAAAAGATTAACCAAATTAGTCAGGGTCAATTTGACCTGAACTCTACTACTCCAAGACCCTCCTATGCTCCTCGAGCCCCTCCTGCTCGAGTTAATCTACTCACTCGGGATGGATCCACTCCTTATTTACGAGATCCTACATATCAGGATCCTGTAAACAGTCCCGATCTGGCACCATATGACCAGGGTTACGCACCACCCACTGACTATAATACGTATCCCCTTGATGGATATACATCTCAGACGTCTTCGACCTACGAGGATGTCAGTGCTATTCAAGGATACGGGCGTAATAACCCATATTCAGAGACGTATAACCCTAGTTGGCACCAACATTTGAACTTGTCTTGGTCTGGTAACTCATAGCGACCACATCAGGATTCAGACTACTAGACCAGGCAATACAGGAATGCGTAAAACACATACCCTAGGCAGTAGCCATTCTCGTATCAGCAGTAGCAACCCCATTCTATATACCAGCCACTGCACCAAGTTGCTAGTCACCCTCCAAAGAGGGCTGACCCTCTGGAGGCACTGAAAGAGGAGCTACAGGAATCGATGAGGAAATCTACACAAGATAGCTTGCAGATAATGAAGGCGATGGCTGACTAGATACAGATTATATAGAATACGCAAAACCAACTGTTGCAGGAGCATAGGACTCAGGGAGCTTTGACCTCCCAACCCATCTCGAACCCTCGGTATGTGCAGAACCAAGGCACCCCGCCTAGGTTTTAGGCACCACAGGGATAGGCACATGCCATATTACAGGTGCCTCCTGCACCACCTGGTTATGCTCAAGGCCAGTTGCCTCTGATGCAGAACCCTGCATACTCTGCCCCTTCCACTCGCCCACCACCTCATGGACAGCAAGCCGATGCAAATGCTATCTTATTGAGGAGTGGAAGGAAGACATTCGACCCACCACATAGGTAGGCGGGTCCTAATTTTTCTCACCCTTCACTGCAAGGTTCGACTCCTTCATCTTAGGAGCCACCTATGGTAGATAAGGGTAAGAGGCCACTTGACCCTGAGATTCTCGTCCCTTTTCCTGATGCTCTGACACAAAATGTAGTACGGAAGAAGGACACGCAGAATTTTGAGGACCTGAAGTCAATGTTCAAGGAAGTACATATTTAGGTCCCCCTCCTCAAGGCAATTGATCACATCCCCTCTATCGCTAGGTTCTTCAAGGACTATTGTACCTCGAAGCGACAACCTAGAACTGGACGACAGGCGATACTGTCAAAAGAAGCTAGCGCTGTGATTCTAGCCGACTTACCGTCGAAAAAGAAAGACCATGGTACCCCACTCATATCCTGCTTCTTGCAGGATTCTCCATTTGATCGGGCCCTTCTAGATCTGGGTTTGTCCATCAACCTAACTCTCACTGCCATATTTGATCGATTTTGATTTGTGGAGTTAAAGCCTACCTTGGCCACGATTCAGCTGGCTGATAGATCAGTAAAAACACCAAGGGGGGTGGTTGCGAACGTGATCGTAAAAGTCCGCAGATTCTGCTTTTTCGTAGATTTTTTTGTTCTCGATATGGAGGTTCCTCCTAATCTCCGAGATGCACCAATTATTTTGGGTCTCCCATTCCTAGCGACAACCTGAGCAAACATTGATTGTGCATCCAGGTGTATGGAGATAGCCCTAGGTAATGAGCAACTTTGACTTGACATATTTAGGGTATCAAGGAATTTTGACTGTGATCACATAGAGGAGGATGGTGATGACGAAGATTCGACATACTGTGGTAACATTGGGCTCCTTTGTGATGACCCAATGTCTCATTAGTCTGCACAATCAGGGTTCTTGGGCCTCGATCCACATGGGACTGAGACCACCGTACTGCACATATCTCCTCGAGGATTAGATTGTTTAGGGTGTGTTTCTAACCACAGCACCCCTGAATCTAGCTATCCTGATCCGTACATTACTGGATCATCCCTGTTGTTATAAGAAGACGTGACCACAGCTAATGGGTTTCCTATTAGCATAATCACAACCGACTATCTCACAGGTCACGAATCAGTGGGAATTCACACACATCTGGATCATTAGATTTCGACCTTCAAGAATGCTCCTCCTATTCCCATCTCTGACTCTGACCCACTCGTGATGGAATTGAAGTCCTTACCTAACTCACTTAAGTATGTGTTCTTGGGCAAAAGTGAGACATACCAGGTCATTATTAGTGCCCACTTAACCCAAGAACAGGAGCATCAATTGATTTCTACGCTACAAGACCATAGGGTTGCTATAGGGTGGAGTGAAAGAGCGATCTCCGTTTTTGTTTAAATCTTTATCATAAAATGATGTATCGTTGTATTTAATCGCGTGGTAGAAAATCACTTTTCAAAAACATTTTAATTGTCAGAATCTAACCACGAATAGTTAGGTCATCTCCATAGGGAGGAATTAGCCTATTTAAAATAATAAATAGTGTCACGTTTATTCAGGAAACTCAATAGGTATGCATGCTACTTCGTGTTTTTCTTTTTCTCACTTAAATGCTTGTTTTAACCAATTAATCAAGAATGTAGGTGCTATTATGCAAATTCACCATAATATAATAACATGTAACATAGTGATCTCTATACTGGTAAGCACCGTAAATACTAATTTCTAAAACATAACTTGTTCTCCATAATCCATGCATTCAATCATTCATGTGATATATATATATATATGTGCACATAATTTAGGTGAAGTAGAAGGAGGACTAAGCAATTTCACCGCAATAATGTAATGCATAAAATAAATGAATAGGAACTTCCGCAATGGCATTTAAGGTAAATATTAATGGACTAATCACTGTAGCAAAGTAGGGGTTTTCATTCTCTCACGCGCACGTGGAGGAGAAGGTGCGGCTGGGGGTGCGGTGCTCGGAGTCGATCAGTCGGGATGTGGGCTACGTTTTGGTGGTCGTGTCGTCGATGGAGGTGACCAGCTGCGGCCGGTCGGAGCCTTGAATGCCATTGGTGGCGGCTTGCGCGCGGGAAGCGTAGGGTCGGTGGGAAGGGCTACCGTGAGTGTGGGCAGCCTTGTGAGGGCAAGGCGGAGTCGATGGCACTGTTGGAGTGAAGCTTCGTGGCACGTGGAGGTGGCTGCACTTGGAGGTGGACGACCGGAGATGGGTTCTTTTGGGGAAGAAGATGAATAGTGGGATGGCTGGTGGCGCTGCGCGAGGGTGGCTTGAGCGCGAGCGGGTTGTGCATGCTGCAGGGTGGTGCGTGGCGCAGTTGCCCACTACGCTTAGCAACAAGGGCGCAGCTGGAGGTGCGGTGTCTGCGGGCACTGCAAGGTCGCTTGTGTGTGGCTGGGTTGTGCGGGCGCTGTGGGGTGAAGGCGGGTAGAGAGCGCCTGCTGTTGAGGGTGCGCTGATGGTGCTTGGCTTGAAGGCACGTGAGCGGGAGAGAAGGCGCAGGAGATGGCATGCGGGCGCTGTGGTCTGCCTGCAGGAAGGAGGCACGCGGGCGTGTTGTGGGTAGGTTGATGGTGCGGTGCCTGCAAGCACTTGATGCGGCGGGGACGGAAGGTGATGTGGGGCGCTGGAAGTTGGCAAGCGGGCAGGCACTTGCGGAGGGAAGTTGCAGGGTGAAGAGATCACGGTGCAAGCTTGAAACACAGAGTGCATTTGTTCCACCGTGGTGAGAGGGAGAAGATCCCCGCCACGGGAGGAAGATCACCCTATCCTCGGAGGACGCCGCCTCTTTTTGAACCCCACCCTCCTCCTTTTCCTTCGGCCGCAAGTATCTCCAACTACTCGCGACGATCGCGAGTGGTTGGAACGGTAGATAAGTACGGCCGGTTCCTCCATCAGATGTCTATATGGAGCATCAGACGTCTTAAAAATATGATGCCACGTATTTGCAATTAATAATTCCAGATGTCCAATCCAAGTCCCAGATGTCTTATATAAGTAAAAATTAACTCCTGATCTTGCACCTAACCTGCATTTATCAAATAAATTATATTATCATAAAGTATGCTATTAAATGTAAAAATTGAAGCATAAAATTAAATGCAGGTCAAGGTGAATTGCCATATAACCCTTAATTGATTAACAACTAAGAACAATTAATTAAATAGTACTTAAGCTAAATAATAGTTCACAAAAGTGGACTTATCAATGCCCCCATGCCTAAGTTTTGCTAGTCCCTAGCAAAAATGAATAATAGAAGTAATCAGAAGACTTCTTCTTCTGATCTTATTTCAAAACTTTAGAAATCCAGACAAATGTGAAGTGTTGATAACCTAGGTAACGGATCCAAGTGAAAGAGCCGATTCGCATTGGGAGTTCATACATCACCCTTGGCAAAAATTCCTGTCGAGATAGGCAACCACTTCCCTCGGGGATAAAGCAGACGATAATCTGAAATTTGACCCCAGCGTTTGGCTTAGGTAGGAGATATCAAATTGAATAGATTTGTATTTGGTGGCACACACTCAACTGGTGCTACATATAGTCTAGTACTGTAGACTCTAGCTCTCTAGACTATTAGACAAGTCAACTCTGAGAGAGGCTACATAACTGTGCTCTCTTAATGTTCCTGGGCACTCTTTTTTTTCTTTCTGAGATCACGAATCTCACCAGATTTAGAAATTGTACTCACTATTTGGTGGCCTCTCATGGCATCTACACTTCAATTAAAGTCCTAATAACTTTATAACTAAGTTAGAGTCCTCAACCAGTATTCAGGCGATCAGAAATACTAGAAGGTAGGTATGGGTCATATTTGGTGGAACGCAATAGGTGTTCTGTTGCCTCAGAAACATTAGAAACTTCGACTTTTTTTTTGTAATATAACTATTTTTTTCTTCTTTCTGTTTCTTCTTTTTCTTCTTCTTTTCTCTCTCTCTCTCTTTCTTTTTTTTTTCTAATTTCTTCTTATTTTTGTTTCTTTTTTAATCAGCACAACACGATACAAACTTTTATTTACGAGGCATTATTAGGGATGATGACGGTCAAGAGGAAGTTGTGTGGCTTATTTGGTGGAAGTGCCTATTCTCGGCATCGGGAAAGAATGGATAGGACAGGCGTATTTCTGACCTTTGATACTATTACCCTCCTTCAGCTGAGGACTCTATGAAGGATGGTCATAACCATCCACCATAGTTATAGCTTTATTAAGACTCAATCTCTGTGTATCTGCCTTATTTGGTGACTCTTAGGAATTCACTCAAAGTACGCACCCAGGAACAAAGAGTGAAAACTACGCCTAACTCTGAAATATCATCATCTAATTATCCAGAACTTAAGAGTCCTTGCACTAGACTTAGCGCACCAGTAATGTCTCTACTTCATCTCACAAATATGAGGTGGATTTACTAGAAGATAGTATGCCTGACTCTCTATGAATTGTCCAAGGGTTCAGTAGACTAACAAATGCTCATTGGTTCTCCTCAAGGATCCATTACCAAATCTACGTGCACGTGAAATAAATGCACTGGATTCTAAACTTAAGAAATAATCCAGAGGAAGAACCTCCAATAACAAAGGTATTTTGCTAAGGACTAACCCATTCAGCTCTTTTTTTTTTATACTAACCTAAATGCATAAATACTTCCTAAAATGCAAATGCACTCCCCCATGCCTAAATCCTACAATGTCCCCATTGTAAAATTAAAATAGGAGGAGAAAGGAAAAATATCACCTGACACAATTTGCTGGGTTGCCTCCCAACAAGCGCTGCATTTTCTGTCAGCAGCCAGACTTATAAGGAACCTGTAATTTCGGTTCCAAACAGAAAAGGTTAGGCCCTAAGAATATGCGTAACAGTGCAGGCCTAGAAAACAGGTAACCACGGATGTTGGCGAGCTGATGATGCAATGTAATTCCAAATGCTCACCAGAAGATATGAAAGCGAAAAACCTCGTTGGCTACCTGGGGAGGTCTAGGGATAATAAACAGAATATGAAAAGGGACCTCCCGAAATGGAATAGGTGGAGGATAACAAGGATCCTCCAGAGCAGGACGGGTTTTAAAAGATGTACACATTATTAGTTCAAACCCTTGAATGGCGAGAGTAAAAGTACAAGCATCAATCCATACTCGTCATTCTACCCTAGGATGTACTGGCCTGATATATTCTCCAGCAAGAATGTACATGAGCAGAGATCTGAGCCAAGGATCGGTAAGGGAGTATAAGGGTTGTTTGTAGTATTGGAAGGTAATGGTTAAGTCCAATGAGGGCTTAGTAGGTGTTAGGTCCAATTCCAACAATGATTCGAATTGTTTACAGTCCCTAACAGTAGTAGACAACTTCAAGTTATCCTACCTAGCATTAATGATCGGAGTCATATTTGAATCAAGGGTAGACTCCAAACTACAACTTTTTGATGGCAGGGTCAAAATGTAAGAATCATTATCATTCAGCTCATCCCCAGATTTGTTTGGTTCACTGGAATATTTGTCGGGGTGTATATGTGATTCATTAGGAGTTGGATCAGTATCCTCAATTATTTCTAAAAAAGGATCAGTCTTAATATTTTGGAGGAAGGCTATATCATTTAATTCGTCTTTCTTCTCAGGGTATAAATCCTTAATTGATGTGTTTTGTCCCCGAGAGTCTGCCATAGACTTCTCATTATTTTGTTCGTCCTCCTCTAATATCAACTCCTGTTTTGATGGAGGATGACTCTCAAAAGAAAGAAGGAATCTAGATTTAATCATATTATTTCTACCCTCTGGAGGTAAATCCTCAAATGATAAATAATTCTCCTGTGAATCACTCTAGATTTTCAGTCCAGATTCCTCTATTTAGGTATCCTCATCTTCAGAATTAGACTCGTCATATCCTTGAGACCAGAATTGATCATCCTTCATTCCCTTAGGGTCACCTTCATTAGGTACATTTGAATCCTCAGGATATTGAATGATGGGTGTTGATTCCCTAAGTGGAGGGTCAGGAGTAGGCTCACTAAGAGTAGAATGGGAATCCACCAAATAATCAAGAGGGGAAGTGATAGGAACAATAATCTTCCCTTGGTTTTGACTCCAATATAGTTCAGGTGGATAATCGCTATGATTGTTGTCCTCTAGTGGCTGCATCCCATTGGGAGAGTCTAAGTGATCGCTACATGAAATTGGATCCCTATTGTCATTAAGTACCTCAGAATTATTTTCATGATCATGATTGGATGGGTAGGGATCAGGATTATTAGAAACCGTGTAGCTAAGTTGTCTTATTTCTTCATTTAATTGTTAACTATTCCTCAACATCTCTCCCATTGATTCCATTATTTCCTTTTGTTGTTTTTACATTTCTATCATAAAAGAGGAGAGGCTAGTATTATCAGGTTGGGGAGGATAGTCAATTTCAGGCTCTGGTTGCCTAGGGGTATCGGTCCAACCTCGATATGGAAAATCATGAAGGGTGGGAGGGTTGGGTGTTTGCATGAAAGTAGGGATTTCAGGATTGGAGAATCCCGCTCCTAGGATCTGCTCAAAAGTGGGAGTTATCAAGCTAGTACTCCCAGGGTAAGAATGAGAATGATCCCATGAATTATCAATGTACCCATCAAAGGATGGATACGCTCGGAGCATGGGATCCTGATTAAAAGATGGGAAGTATTGAGTCTGATAATCTGAATGATAGGAGTAAGAATAATCCATTTCTTTAAGAAAGACAATTTTAACTCTCTTAGGCTTTAGCAAAATTTAGCAGAAAACTTCCTAGAGAGTTCTAATGTCAAAGCAAACACAAATTCAACGGGATCTGTTTTTAGTAGATTATAGGTCTTAGAGTTATATGTTTAGTTGGTGGCCAAACAAGTTTTGCAAAAATTACGCTTCCTAGGCCAACCTTCGCTGGTGCCTATAACCTAATCGCAAGGGATGGAAGTCTCGAATTGAGCCCACACACGAGGAACCGAAGTAACTTGGTGGATAGGCTTATTGATTTTCGACTAACTTCCCTTGTGGTGCAAAAGAGGAGAGGTAGAAATTTATCTAGTGACCTTATGTGAGGTGCATAGTGTCTCAAGTGTGCAAGCATACGATCGTGTTTTGATTTTTTTTTGAAATTCCGCAAACAGGATCCTTTTGCACACAATTTTCAGTCACAGATTTTAAAGTCCAACCTCTTAACAGTCCCAATTTGTTTAAAGTGACCACTAAATTAATTTTATTCAAGCACTTTAGTGGTCTTAGATTTAGGTTCAATGCATATGCATGACAAGTAATTAATGTTCAAGAGAAGACGTGCCTTACTCCAGCTTTCTTCGTGCAATAATGAATGCAGTGCAATAAAAATAAACTAGATGCTGCTCAATCAGTCCTAGATGATCATCCTATAGATATGCAGCTTCTAGTAGGCAGTTCAAATTTTTTTTTTTAATTAATAATAACAAACAGACCTAATCTAACTAACTAACTGAAATGCAGTTTAAAATAATTCAAATAATCCTATAATCTAAATAAATGGGAACATATTCGCAAAAATACCCAACAAGGGCCCAAAGGACAGCAATTTAAATTCTAATGTCTATCTAACTAAATCTAACTAAGACCAACTGCCTAAATCAGAAATAGGCTTCTTCGTAAGCCTAAATGCGTGGGATCAAGGCCCACGTGTTCTTGTTGTCATCCTCCAGGTGGAGTCAAGGTCCACCAAAAAGATCGTCTCCACCTTACGCGCCCGTCGCATTCGTCTCGTGTTTTTGCACAGAAGAAAATCCACAGTTAGTAGTTCAGAAAAGCTTTTAAAATAGCATAAAAATAACATAAAATTCCTGAAAAATTAATAGGCATTTTTCCTCCCTGGCAACGGCTCCATTTGAAAGAGCGATCTTCATTTTCGTTTAAATCTTTATCATAAAATGATGTATCGTTGTATTTAATCGCGTGGTAGAAAATTACTTTTCAAAAACATTTTAATTGTCAGAATCTAACCACGAATAGTTAGGTCATCTCCACAGGGAGGAATTAACCTATTTAAAATAATAAATAGTGTCACGTTTATTCAAGAAACTCAATAGGTATGCATGCTACTTCGTGCTTTTCTTTTTCTCACTTAAATGCTTGTTTTAACCAATTAATCAAGAATGTAGGTGTTATTATGCAAATTCACCATAATATAATAACATGTAACATAGTGATCTCTATACTGGTAAGCACCGTAAATACTAATTTCTAAAACATAACTTGTTCTCCATAATCCATGCATTCAATCATTCATGTGATATATATATATGTGCACATAATTTAGGTGAAGTAGAAGGACTAAGCAATTTCACCGCAATAATGTAATGCATAAAATAAATGAGTAGGAACTTCCGCAATGGCATTTAAGGTAAATATTAATGGACTAATCACTGTAGCAAAACAGGGGTTTTCGTTCTCTCACGCGCACGCGGAGGAGAAGGCACGGCTAGGGGTGCGGTGCTCGGAGTCGATCGGCTGGGATGTAGGCTACGTGTTGGTGGTCGTGTCTTCGATGGAGGTGACCGGCGGCGACCGGTCGGAGCCTTGAATGACATCGGTGGCGGCCTGCGCACGGGAAGCGTAGGGTTGGTGGGAAGGGCTGCCGCGAGTGTGGGCAGCCTTGTGAGGGCAAGGTGAAGTCGATGACACTATTGGAGTGAAGCTTCGTGGCAAGTGGAGGTGGTTGCAGTTGGAGGTGGACGGCCGGCAATGGGTTCTTTTGGGGAAGAAGATGAACAGTGGGATGGCTGGTGGCGCTGTGCGAGGGTGGCTTGCAATCGAGCGGGTTGTGTGTGCTGCAGGGTGGTGCGCGGCGCAGTTGCGCACTGCGCTTAGCCACAAGGGCGCAGCTGGAGGTGCGGTGTCTGCGGGCACTGCAAGGTCGCTTGCGTGTGGCTGGGTTGTGCGGGCGCTGTGGGGTGAAGGCGGGTAGAGAGCGCCTGCTGTTGAGGGTGCGCTGATGGTGCTTGGCTTGAAGGCACGTGAGCGGGAGAGAAGGCGCGGGAGATGGCATGCGGGCATTGCGGTCTGCTTGCAAGAAGGAGGTGCGTTGGCGTGTTGTGGGCAGGCTGATGGTGCAGTGCCTGCAAGCACTTGATGCGGCGGGGGTGGAGGGTGATGAGGGGCATTGGAAGTTGGCAAGCGAGCAGGCACTTGCGGAGGGAAGTTGCAGGGCGCAGAGATCACGATGCAAGCTTGAAACACAGAGTGCATTTGTTGCATCGTGGTGAGAGGGAGAAGATCCCTGCCAGGGGAGGAAGATCACCCTATCCTCAGAGGACGCCGCCTCTTTTTCAACCCACTCTCCTTTTCCTTCGGCCGCAAGTATCTCCAACTACTCGCGACGATCGCGAGTGGTTGTAACGGTAGATAAGTACGGCCGATTCCTCCATCAGACATCTATATGGAGCATTAGACGTCTTAAAAATATGATGCCACGGATTTGCAATTAATAATTCTAGACGTCCAATCCAAGTCCCAGACGTCTTATGTAAGTAAAAATTAACTCCTGATCTTGCACCTAACCTGCATTTATCAAATAAATTATATTATCATAAAGTATGCTATTAAATGTAAAAATTGAAGCATAAAATTAAATGCAGGTCAAGGTGAATTGCCATAACAACTAGGAACAATTAATTAAATAGTACTTAAGCTAAATAATAGTTTACAAAAGTGGACTTATCATGGAGCATTGCTGATCTTCGCGGTATTTGCCCCTCATTTTGCACTCATCACATTTACACGGATGAGGGGGTGAAACCTTCAAGACAACCTCAAAGAAGGCTAAACCCGAATATGCTAGAGGTTGTTAAGAAGGAGATCATCAAATGGCTGGATGCAAGTATTGTATACCCAATCTCTGACAGCCAATGGGTGATTTCGATCCAGATAGTGCCCAAGAAAGCGGGACTCACCATAGTCAAAAATGATAAAGGAGAATCCATCCTGACCCGCACTACGACATCTTGGTGGGTCTTCATCGACTATAGGAAACTGAACATGGCTACCCAGAAGGATCACTTTCCTTTGCCTTTCATTGATCAGATCTTGGAACGGTTAGCTGGACGTAGTTTCTTTTGCTTTCTGGATGGATACTCCGGGTATAATCAAGTAGCGATTAGCCCAAAAGATCAAGACAAGACCACATTCACATGCCCCTTTGGAACATTCGCTTTCAAGCGGATGCCCTTTGGCCTCTGCAATGCACCAGCAACATTTCAGCGTTGTATGATGGCCATCTTCTCTGACATGATTGGGGACTATGTTGAGGTGTTCATGGATGACTTCTCCGTTTTCGAAGATGATTTCACATCTTGTCTTGATAACCTCACCAAAATCCTATTTTTCTATGTTTCTGACCGCCCAAATACTAGCTGAGGAATTCTGAGTTAGTGTTAGGGTTATGGAAACTCAATTATAGTGTTAATGCCAAGTGAGACCACCAAATACATGTCATATGTGTGAATCTGGTGAGATTGTGAGCTCTAAGAAAAAAAAGAAAAGAAAAGAAAAAGAAAATGAGTAAGAGAGAATGAATACAAAGGAATCAAAAGAGAGCATAGTTTTTCGTGTCTTTCTCTGAGTTGAGTTATGTAATAATTTGGGAATCTAGAATCTATAGTACTGATCTCTATGTAGCACCAGTCGAGAGTGAGCCACCAAATAAACACCCGCATCCCCCAGACTTTCTCTACCCAAGCTTAAAGCTAGGGTGGAATTCATAGAATATCTTGAATATCTCGAGGGAAGAAATCTGCCTATCCTGCTAGAATTTTACTAGGGGTCAAGTACAAGCTTTAGAGGTGAATTAGTTTTTCACTCGAATACGTTGCAAAAGCTACATAGCTACACTTTCACGATTGTCTTGATTTCTAGAGCATAGGATGAAAGCAAAAAGGAGAAAAATCTCTAAGCATACACTTGATAAAATAATCAATCCCTTATGGAACCTTTTGTGAATAATTTAGTCTCTCATTTACTAGGGACTAGCAAGATTTAGGCATGGGGGTTTGATTGTGCAGTAATTATAGGTCTTAATTGACCTAAGTTAGGTTAGGACTTCGCATAAGTTAAGGTAGTTCTTGCTTGCATAAGCATTATTTGCATCTTTACTACTTTCTTTTAGCAATGCATAAAATAATGCTATAATGTACTGATTAGGTGCATTATGTCAATTGCAGGTAATAAGTTGATCAGAAGCTAGATCTGAAGTTGGATCTGAAGAATAAAGAATAACTGGTGTTGTAGCAGAGCTGGAGAGGAAAACCTAGATTAGACACAGTAGATAATAATGTATGAGAGTTAGGGTATGCTATTCTATTAAGTAGGAATAAAGCAATATATTATGAAGAACTTAGGTCCATCCTAGCCCTAGGACAGCCTAGAAGCTTCCCCAAGCCTTAGCCAACCTTAGATTAGGTCATCGCACCCTAGGAAACCTTAAAACCCTAATTCTAGCCTCTATCTAGATGTCCAGAACCCTTAGCCAACTCCCGCACACCTTAAACCCACTTCTGCAGTGTTATTGGATGTCCAGACACTTGGTCAGACGTCCAATTTCTGCAGAATACCCAAAAAGGAACCTAGAATCGTTCCTGACTCTGATTAGACGTCCAGACTTGAAGTCTAGACTTTTGATTTTTCACTATAAGACATTTGACGTCTGATACTGTCCTCCAGTTCCTGTTTTGGAATTCAAGCCTTGATCTTGGATTTCTAGGTCCCTAAACCCAATTCTAACCCTTAGGAACCTAAATTAAGGTGCCCCAACCCTAGTACATAACCTCTAGACCTAAGGGGTGGCCATTTGCACCCATCCACTCTTGGCTTCATCCACTCGTGGTTCCATTTAGCTTAGTTTCATCCACATCCACTCCACCTCCATGTCCACGAGTAGGTTCACCATGGCCACCACCACCACCACACTAAGATGCTGGATCACCTCTCCAATTTCTCTCTAAGGGCAGGCCTAAGCACCATTGGCCGTCCCTTCTTCTCCTCTCAATCAACTCAAAGGCCATCGGAGCCCACCTTTGAATGCCCTTCTTTCTGCTAGATTAGTAGCTTAGTTCTTCTTCGATTTACATGCTTTATTTACTACTTAGTAGTGTAGCTCTTTATTATCCCCTATTAATGCATGCAAAATCCCTCCATTGATTCATGTATGTAGTCATTTTTTGGTAGCGAGTAGTTTTATTTCCCTGTACAAGCATTCCACTACCTATGCTCTGCAACTTTGATATCATCATCGTCTTTTATATATATAAATATATATGTTGAAAATCACCATGTGACTAGTTATCATCTTTTGGTGTGATTGAAGTTGCATGTTTTAATTACTATCTTTTGGCAACTAGCATGTCATACATCAATACGTAAATCATCATAAATCAGCATGAGATTTTAAGCAAGCAGAGTGAAAGAGATCGATTTCAAATCTGCATTTCCATAAATGCATCCCAGAGACGAACGACCTAGACTCCAAGTCTCGTTATCTTTATAAATATTTTTGTTGATCATATTGTGCACTATACTACGATGTTTTTTCTTATAAAAAATGAGCTTTACGAGTCCCAAACAAAGATCCAGCGGATTAATCGAGGTTTCGCATCCTTCTTTGCAAGGAGATGCCTTACAGCTGTGTGATCAGAGTAAATGATAACACGGGAACCAAGAAGATATGATCTTAACTTTTCCAGGGCAAATACTATGGCTAGCGGCTCTTTCTCAGTAACTGTGTAGTTATGCTGAGCCTCGTCAGGTATCTTGCTAGTATAGTAGATGACCATGGGTTTCCGATGAATTTTCTACCCAAGTACCACTCCTACAGCGAAATCAGATGCATTGCACATGATCTCAAAGGGTTGAGACCAATCAGGGGACTGTAGGATTGGAGCTTGGGTAACTCGATCACGAAGGATTTCAAATGCTTGAGTGCACTCCTTGGAGATTTCAAAAGGAACATCCTTAGATAGTAGAGTGGTCAGGGGGCGTGCGATCTTTGAAAAATCAGGAATGAACCGACAGTAAAAATCGATGTGCCCCAGAAAAGATCAGATGTCCTTGATTGAGCTAGGCATAGGGAGTTTGGAAATCAGATTCACCTTGGCTCGATTGACCCGGATGCCTTTTTCTGATATGAGATGTCCCAGGACTATTCCTTCAGGCACTATAAAATGGCTCTTTTCCTAGGAAAGAACCAGATTCACGCCCATGCACCGCCTGAGGATCTGGACCAAGTGCAGGAGGCAATCGTTAAATGATTCGCCAAATACTGAAAAGTCATCCATGAAGACTTCCAGATAATCACCTCCCATATCTGAGAATATGGCAAGCAGGCATCGTTGAAAAGTAGCGGGTGCATTGCAGAGATCAAATGGCATCCTTCGGAACGCATACGTCCTGAAGGGGCAGGTGAAAGTGATCTTTTTTTGGTCATCAGGATGGATTGCCACCTAGTTATAACCGGAGTACCCATCCAAAAAGCAGAAAAACCTATTTCCCGCTAGTTTCTCGAGGATCCGATCAATAAATGGTACTGGGAAATGATCCTTCTTTGTGAAGGTATTGAGTCTTCTGTAATCAATGCAGACTCTCCATGAATTTGCCACATGAGTCGGTATGATTTCTCCGATTTCAGTCGTGATCACGGTGAGCCATGCCTTCTTAGGCACAACCTGGATTGGACTTACCCACCGACTGTCGGAGATCGGGTAGATGATCCCAGCATCTACCCACTTGATGTTCTCCTTTTTCACGACCTCCTGCAGATTAGGATTTAGATGTCTCTGCATTTCACGGGAAGATCGTGTGCCCTCTTCAGTGTAGATATGGTGTGTGCAGTAAGAGGGGCTGATGCCAGTCAAATCATCTAGAGTCCATCCAATGGCTCTTTGATGTTGCTGGAGAATAGTAATCAGACATGATTCCTGATCAGGTGTGAGTCTGGAGTGTAGGATCTTTAAATCACAAGCACACTAGAAGGGGGGATGAATAGTGTGGGAAATAAAAATTGCAAGACAAAACAAATCACAAAAAAAAAGGCACAAGAAATATAGTGGTTCCCCTCACTTGGGTACTCCACTACCTAAGTCTCCTGACTTAGGATTTTTAACCCGATTCCCTCAACTCAGAGGGAATCAATTTACTAATATCAGAGGTAATTAATGGGTTACCTCAACCGAATTACAAGATATGAAAAGTGATAAAGATACAGGTGTAAGCAAAATGTAAGTAGTAGCTTACAACTATTTCCTAAGTCTCCAACAAGAATATTTCTTACAACAAGTATAAACAAATCTAACAAGAAAACTAAGGTGTAAAACAAACGATTGAATACAGAAAAACACGATTGCCTTTGATGATTTGTTGCAAATGGTGAGAGGCCTTGAAGGTATGCAACAAACCAAACTCTTTTTCAGCTTGAAAATTGAGGATTGAAGGTGTAGGCAAGAGTATGATTTTTTGTTTTTCTTTGTTTGAGAGATGACAAAAAAAACACTCAAAGAGTGCTTATATTAGTCACTAATCACCTCTCCCATGAATTCTAGCCGTTAGGGGTATTTTAGGAACATTAGAAATAGGATTAATTGTAAAATAGCCTTTTAGACTGGTCACAACGGTTAGTTGGTATCGGTATTGAACTCTTGGTACTGGTATTGATTGCATACAGTCAGTACAACCAAATCACTGGATATCAGTACTCATTGTGAGTATTGGTACTTGTGACACACAAACTTGGGTCCTGTGACCTACATGTACTGGTACTTGTGATGAGTACAGGTACTTGTAAGGTCCAGGCAAAACCTAGTGCACAAACTGTGACCACTTGATACTGGTACTCGTGATGAGTACCGGTACTTGATGTTCACAGTTTGGAACTTAGGTCTAAACCTGTGCCTAGCATGTACCGAAGATCATTATTGTAAATCAATTTTTAGAGGAATCCAATCTACTCTAGGCGACTTTGTTTTGAAAGAGTCGATTTTGAGTGAAGAACCGAGTAAATGAACGATATTCTGAATCCTAGTTATCTCTACTTTGATTTTAACACCTAGATTATGTTTTACTTGTTTGGAGACATACAAAAATTCTAAGATACAATAAAAACTAAAGTCTACAAAACTTCTTCCTTCATGTGCAATCTTTTTTCTTGCATCCATAGATTCTTTTAACCTGTAATTACTTCATAAACATATTAGATTTTAAAACGATTTTGTTAACACCAAAACACAGAAGAGAGATAGAACTAGGGTCCAACATTCTCCCCCTTTATGATGTTAACAAAACAAACAAGATACTCATATTAAAGATAAATAGAGACTTAATAAGAGAAGAATAAAAAAAACTCCACAAGAGAGTGAAAACCCCCCCCTCAAACTAAGCTCCCCTTATTTTTGATATGAAGTATCCATTCATTTATTTCATTTCTCCCCCTTTTTGTCAAGCAAGCAAAAAAAAAAGAGCAAATACCATAAAGCATGACATTATCAAACAAAGCATCAACTTTCATAACATGATAAAGTTCATGGCACAAAAGAAATATTAAGAGTCATACAAGTTTAACAATCTTAAGAGTCATACAAGCAACAACAAGCTTACATACTTAAAAACTAAACTAATTTCTATGAAGTTTTCTAATAAGTGGTTGTTCATCCTCATCATCATCGTTGTTGTCATCATCATCATCATCGTCGTTGACATCGTCATCATCATCATCGTCTTCTTCATATGAAACATTTTCTTCATCTTCCGTGTCTTCTTCTTCCTCGTCTTCATGGATAATAGGTTCTTTTTCTGCTACTAGAGAAGAAACAAAAGATGGATCTTGGAAGTGCTTCTATCTTCTTTCACTGTATTCCGGAGGTGCTTTTGGTTGAGTCCGCTTCCTTTGTTTAGTTTGTTGAGTGGAAGATGCAACATATGAAGACTCAAGAGACATAGAAAGATCATGAAATTTGCGTTCCATGTGATGGAAGGCAAAATTCAGAATGGTTAAATTTTGACCAATATAATTGAAAGTGTTGATCATATAGGGATCGGTCTAGACTCATGAGATAGGTTCCTCCAAGGAGTTTCGGCTTTCGGAAAGGGATAGGTAATGGGGACAAAAGCCGAAGATGATTCAAGAGGTGGATGAGAAGAAGACTGAGCATTTGGATCAACTTCATCTTCTTCATCATCACTAGTAGATTCCTCTCTAGCGGGTTTCACTCCCATTTTTTGGAGAGTGGACCATTTGAAATAGACCACTTTTCTAAGAGGAGTGAAATTAGAAAGGTCAATTTTATTTTTATGAAATATGTGAGACACCAAGATATCTAAGGGTAAAGCCGATGCACGGTAATGAGGTCTAAGAAAGTGAATGAAAACCATGTTCTAGTTGACCGGAAATCTTGTAATGATAGCATAAATTAAGGGTAAAATGTCAACGAGAATTTTGTGAAAACCTGAATTTTTAGCCCTTAAATTCCATGCTATGATAAGGAAAAGAATACGAGCAAAAAGAGTCATGTTGGGGGCAACCAATGCTTTGCCCTGGCAATTAGGAAGCAATAGAGTTTCATGAATTTTGTGAGTAGGAAATTGCTCTTTAAGTGTGTTAAAAGGATGACCGTCATTTGGGTATTGGGTGATGGTTGATAAAAATTTAGGACTAATGGTGATTTTTTGACCAAAAACTTTGGATGTTAAGTCTAGATGGCCTCGATTTTCTTGTTCTTGGAGATTAGCAAAAAATAGACAATTAACGTCAGGGTAAACTCCAGGAACATCAGCATAAAATGACTCATCAAAGAAATGCATATGATGCTGTTTGGAAAGACGGGTAGTAAACTCATAGATTTGAAGAGAAAAATCTTTCCACTCAATAGGCATACAGTGATGGAGTTTTAGACCTTTATACCAATCAAATTTTGATTTAGCATCCTCATTGATGCAAAACTTGTGGAATGCATCTTGAGGTGCTTTTCCCTTACTTTTAGATTTAGGTGCCATCTGAAAACATACAATAATAAGGAATAGGAAATACAATTAGAGACAAAGATAATTTCTTATCATGTGTTCAGGTAACAACACATTTAAGCTTGCATGTACCGATACTGGTGATTGGTACCGGTACTGGTTGGTTTTTGTCCCAACCAGAAATTCGAGCTAGTACCGATACTAATCTTTAGTACCGGTACCTGCTCTCTAAAGCAGGCACTGCTGCGCCTAGCGAGTACCGATACCGATGATGGGTACCGGTACCATCTAGTACCCGATGAGAACACATTGTAATAGTAGAAATGACGTCAAGAAAAGATGAAACATGATGTAGAATAACTCAAGGAAACATGATTTGATGAGAAGAGAAGAATGTACCTAGGGTATGAAGATTGGAGATGATTCTTCTTCTTCTTTGCAAGGGCTTGGAGAGCCTTGTGGTGGAACTAGGGTCTGGTTGTGATGAAAAGAGGCAAGTGTTTGCACTTGACCTCTTTTATATGGGATGGGTGATGTGCTTGTCACATGACCACTTAAGTGGTTAAGAGAAGAAAAATTGACAACTTAGGTGTTGAAAAAAATAATGTAGTCAACAACCTAAGTTAAGCAACAAAATTGCAAACAACACCTTGGTATTTCCAGACATATGGAAATATTACAATTTACCCCTCTTTTAGTAAGCATGGGTAATTTGCAAGAAAGCCCTCAGGCATTTTCATAAGTACAAACAAAGTTCATATCAAACAAATTGTTAGATTAGAATCTCTTTTATTGTACAAAGTCCTAATTTTATCCTTATAAAGCAGAATCTCTCTGCTGCAAGAGGTTTTGTAAAGATGTCTGCCAATTGATTTTTAGTGTCAATGAATTCTAATTGAATAGAGTCTTGAAGTACATTATCTCTGAGGAAATGATGTCTAATGTCTATATGTTTGGTACGTGAATGATGTATCGAATTTTTGGATAGATTTATTGCACTTGTATTATCACATAATATCTTGGATTGTGCAAAAATCAATCCAAAGTCGGACAAAGTTTTCTCATCCAAATGACCTGAGAGCAAGCAAGTGAAGTTTCAATATACTCTACTTTAGTCGTAGAAAGTGAAACACGAGTCTGCTTCTTAGAGAACCATGATATTAGAGATTCTCCAATAAAATGACATGTGCCGCTTGTGCTCTTTCGGTCTGTTCAACTCCTTGCATAGTCTGCATCACTATAGGATAATAGATCTAAGGATTGTGCTTTAGGATAGAAAAGACCAAGGTCTTTTATGCTGTTTAGGTATCTAAATATTTTTTTTACTGCATTAAAATGAGATTCCTTGGGTTCAGACTAGAATCTCTCATATAAACATGTAGCAAAAAGAATATCAGGTCTAGAAGCTGTGAGATATAGTAGTGAACTTATCATTCCCCGATATTTCTTTTCATCTACCTTCTTGCCGGATAAATCTTCACCAAGAGAAGTAGATAGAGCAATCGGAGTCTCTTTTCCATTTACATTTTCAAAGTCAAATTTCTTGAGAATTTCAAGAACATATTTTGTTTGACTAATGTAAATTCCTGTGTTTAATTGTTGAATTTGGAGTCTTAAAAAGAATCTGAGTTCACCCATCATACTCATTTCAAACTCAGTCTTCATAGTCTCACAGAAATGTTGACACAGGGACTCCTTATTTGATCCAAACATAATATCGTCAACATATATTTAAACCAATAAGATGTCACTACCTTCTTTTACAAAAAGAGTTGAATCAACAACTCCAATTCTAAAACCATGCTGAAGAAGAAAGGTCCTAAGCCTATCATACCAGGCCCTGGGAGATTGTTTAAGTCCATATAATGCCTTATTGAGCTTGTATACATGCTCTGGGTGTGCTGGGTCCTCGAACCCAGGAGGCTGAAGAACATAAACTTCTTCCTTAATATAACCATGAAGAAAAGTGCTCTTGACATCCATTGGATATAGCTTGAAGTCCTTTGCACTTGCAAAGGCAAGTAGCATCAGTATGGACTCCAAGTGAGCAATAGGAGCATATGTCTCATCAAAGTCAATACCCTCCTGTTGGTTATAGCCTTGAGCTACAAGTCTGGCTTTATTCCTGATCACTGAACCAGATTCATCCAATTTATTTTGGAACACCCACTTGGTTCCAATGATGGAATTACCCTTAGGAGTGGGTACCAAGTTCCATACATTGTTCCTAGTAAATTGGAGTAGCTCCTCCTGCATAGCTACAACCCATGATTCATCCTTTAATGCCTCATCAACTTTCTTGGGTTCAAGTTGTGAAACAAAAGCATTTAGGACAAAATTAGCTCTAAAGTGAGATCGGGTTTTTACACCTTGTTCAATATCACCAATAATCTGTTCTTGAGGGTGATGCTTTTGGTGTACCCATTCTTTTGGAAGATCATGTACATTTTGTGAATCTTCTATTTTTGATACATCAATGAAGGGGGTATCTTCATCATCAGAATCTAAATGATTTGGTTCCGATTCACCTAAGTTTGTTTCATCAAATGAAACATGCAGGGATTTTTCAATGACAAAAGTCCTTTTATTAAAGACTTGATAAGCTTTGCTTCTTGTTGAATAGCCAATAAAAATGCCTTCATCACCTTTAGCATCAAACTTATCAAGCCGGTCACGGGTGTTTAATAAAAAACATCTACTTCCGAACACCCTAAAATATGATATCCTAGGAGACTTCTCATAATAAAGCTCATATGGAGTTTTCTTAATAATAGGCCTTAAAAGTGTCCTATTTAGAACATATCATGCCGTATTAATGGCTTCTGCCTAGAAATATTTTTGAAGCCCAGACTCCAAGAGCAAAGTTTGGGCGCATTCTTGTAGAGTGCAATTCTTGCGCTCTACAACACCATTTTGAGATGGAGCCCGAGGAAATGAAAATTCATGGGTTATGCCAGAATTGACACAAAAACTTGAAAATGTTTCATTTCAAATTCACCCCCATGATTAGTCGTAAGTCTAAGAATAGAGGATGATTTTTCCTTTTGAAGTCTTTGAGTAAGACTTAGGAAGGAATCAAATGAGTCATCCTTATGTTTCAAGAAGATGACCCAAGTGAACCTACAGAAGTCATCAACAATAACTAGGAAAAATTTTGATCCATTTAGACTCTCAAATTGTGTTGGTCTAAATAGATCAAGGTGTAACAACTCTAAAGGTCGTGTTGTTGAAACTAAGTCTTTAGGTTTAAAAGAGGCTTTGTGCATTTTTCTGAGTTCACACGACTTGCAGAAAAATCCTTCTTATAAGTTAGTTTAGGTAGGCCCCTTACTAAATCATTTTTGGCTAACCTATTAAGATATTTGTGATTAATGTGACCTAGCCTACGGTGCCAAAGATTTACTTCAATATGGGAGGCAAGTAGACATTTTACATATTTCTCTTTTGAAAAATGAAGAGCATAGATATTTTCATATCTAAAGCTTTCAATTAAAACTATATTTGTTCCTTTTTTTAATATTTTAAATCCAACTTTAGTGAACAAAACATCACATCCATTATCACATATTTGACTAACACTAAGCAGGTTATGTTTTAAGTTTTCTACTAAAAGAACATTACGTACTTGCTTAGAAGAGTTTTCTATTATACCTTCACCAATAATGCGACAACATTTTCTGTTGCCCAACTTGACGTGTCCTCCATCTTCGATTTTGGTCCATTTGATAAAGAGGTTGGAGTGTCCCATCATGTGCTTAGAACACCCACTGTCTAGGATTCATTTATCCTTTTTGACCTGCAAGACAATTTATTAAATTTATTTTAGGTATCCATTTTCTTTTGGGTCCTTGATGGTTAGGACCTTTCAAATCCTTAGGTTTATAGATCACTTTAGTGTTAGATCTATAATTCTTAGGATTCTTGACCTTTTGATAAATCCATGCATGTCTAGGTGCATGTGATTTATTTTGTATGTTCTTATTATTGAACTTGGCTTTTAAATTATTACAAAATTCCATATCCAGCCTAGTTGTTGTTTTTAAATTATTCAAAGCGTCTTCAAAGTGTTCATAAATATCTTCTAATTCTACTATTTTTTCATGTAATTGATTGTTAGTTTCTTTGGACATATCTAATTCTATTTCTACACAAGATTTCTTTTTTTCTAGAGTTCTATAACTATCATGCAGAACCTTATTTTCCTTTTTAATCATCCTAGTCGTATTATATAAATCTTCATATGCTTGTACTAATTCATTAAAGGTGACTTAAGAATCTACCTCATTTTTCGAGTTGTCATTGTTTGCCATTAAGCAATGATGTGCAACTTCTGTTTCTTCAGATTCTTCGGAAGACGATTCCGTGTCAGAATCACTATCATCCCAAGTTGCCTTGTATGCCTTTCTTGAAATCTTCTTTTTCTTTCGATCGAGTTCTTTGTCCTTCTTTTCTTCCTTCTTCTTCTTGATCATTGGACAATCTTTTCATACGTGCCCCTTCTTCTTGCACTCAAAACAAATAATGTCATTTGAAAATTTATTGACTTTCTTACCTTATTTTTGGATGAATCTTTTGAATCTTCTCGTTAGAAGAGCAAGCTCCTCTTCTTCGTCGGAATTGGAGTCATCAAAGTCCAATACCTCCTTTAAAGCTTTGAAAGCAAGCTCCTTTTTCTTGATTATGGATTTTTCTTCGTTCTTCTTCATATTTTCCAACTGGACTTCATATGCCATGAGGCTTCCAATTAACTCATCTAAGGAGAGAGTAGAAAGATCTTTTGCCTCTTGGATGGCTGTGGTCTTTGGAGACCAATCGCTTGTAAGGGATCTTATGATTTTCCTTACAGGCTGCTCCTCCTTTAGCTTGACTCCAAGATTCTTCATTGGATTCACGATCTCTCCAAATCTTGTATACATCCCTTTGATTGTTTCACCTTTTTGCATCCTGAAACACTCATAGCTTTCTGTTAGAATAGAAATATGTGTTTCTTTAACCTTACTCGTACCTTCATAGGTGATTTGCAGAGTATTCCATATCTCGTAGGCGGACTTGCATGCGGAGATCCGGTTGAACTCTTCCCTTGATAACTCACAATAGAGTGCGTTCATCGGCTTCGCATTTTCCACAATCTTTTTCTTTTGCTCAACTGTCCATTCAACTCCTTCCAGCAGTTCTGGATCCATGTACCTCTCTTGAATGAGAGTCCACGAATCTTCATCCATGGCTTTGGGGAAGATTTGCATCCTCCTCTTCCAGTATCCATAGTCCATCCCATCAAAGAAGGGAGGACGAGTGGATGACTGTCCTTCGGTGCGCTTGATTAAAGATGCCATTGCAAGTCGATTTGTCATGTCTTCTCGCAACTTGGCTCTGATGTCACCTGTAGGATCTGTAAATCACAAGCACACTAGAAGGGGGGATGAATAGTATGGGAAATAAAAATTGCAAGACAAAACAAACCACAAAGAAAAAGGCACAAGATATACAGTGGTTCCCCTCACTTGGGTACTCCACTACCTAAGTCTCCTGACTTAGGATTTTTAACCAGATTCCCTCAACTCAGAGGGAATCAATTTACTAATATCAGAGGTAATTAATGGGTTACCTCAACCGAATTACAAGATATGAAAAGTGATAAAGATACAGGTGTAAGCAAAATGTAAGTAGTAGCTTACAACTATTTCCTAAGTCTCCAACAAGAATATTTCTTACAACAAGTATAAACAAATCTAACAAGAAAACTAAAGTGTAAAACAAACGATTGAATACAGAAAAACACGATTGCCTTTGATGATTTGTTGCAAATGGTGAGAGGCCTTGAAGGTATGCAACAAACCAAACTCTTTTTCAGCTTGAAAATTGAGGATTGAAGGTGTAGGCAAGAGTATGATTTTTTGTTTTTCTTTGTTTGAGAGATGACAAAAAAAAACACTCAAAGAGTGCTTATATTAGTCACTAATCACCTCTCCCATGAATTCTAGCCGTTAGGGGTATTTTAGGAACATTAGAAATAGGATTAATTGTAAAATAGCCTTTTAGACTGGTCACAACGGTTAGTTGGTATCGGTATTGAACTCTTGGTACTGGTATTGATTGCATACAGTCAGTACAACCAAATCACTGGATATCAGTACTCATTGTGAGTACTGGTACTTGTGAGACATAGACTTGGGTCGTGTGACCTACATGTACCGGTACTTGTGATGAGTACCGGTACTTGTAAGGTCCAGGCAAAAACCCAGTGCACAAACTGTGACCACTTGATACTGGTACTCATGATGAGTACCGGTACTTGATGTTCACAGTTTGGAACTTAGGTCCAAACCTATGCCTAGCATGTACCGAAGATCATTAGTGTAAATCAATTTTTAGAGGAATCCAATCTACTCTAGGCGACTTTGTTTTGAAAGAGTCGATTTTGAGTTAAGAACCGAGTAAATGAACGATATTCTGAATCCTAGTTATCTCTACTTTGATTTTAACACCTAGATTTTGTTTTACTTGTTTGGAGACATACAAAAATTCTAAGATACAATAAAAACTAAAGTCTACAAAACTTCTTCCTTCATGTGCAATCTCTTTGCTTGCATCCACAGATTCTTTTGAGCTGTAATTACTTCATAAACATATTAAATTTCAAAATGGTTTTGTTAACACCAAAACACAGAAGAGAGATGGAACTAGGGTCCAACATGGAGTTGATAATCATAGGAAACATTTGATTGGAACCCAAAAGGACGTACTTAAGATGGTCAGGAATAGGCTTGAGTTCCAAAATAGGGTTATCAGCAGTAGCGGGCGGTTCAGGGTGTGTGTCAGGAGCAAGGGAAGGAGTTACGGGTGTGTCTAAGTCAAGTTCGGACTCCTCTGATTATGGGTTTTGATCCTCTTGTGGTTGATCAGAAGTAGTCAAGTTTTCCTCAATATATGGATCGTCAACCACAACCTTGATATCACATATCTGTTCTATAACACCGCAATTAATCTCTTGTTGAGCCTTAAAGATGTCAATCTTTAATGTTTGGTTCCCAAATTTCAGTTCAATTTGGCCCTCCTCACAATTTATGCTGGCCCTAGCAGTGGCCAGAAAGGGTCTCCCTAGTATAATGGGTGTATCCCTCGGATTTTCTGGAGCATCCATATCCAAGACTACAAAGTCCACCAGGAAATAGAAATCTCGAACCCTAACAATGAAATCCTCAAGAACTCCATTAGGTGACTTAATAGATTGATTAGCCAGTTGTAATGTCACCTCTGTCGGTTTAAGCTCAGATTCCTCAAGACGATCAAGTAGGGATGTAGGTATTAGGTTTATGGAGGCTCCTAGGTCCAATAAATCTCTATCAAAGTGGGTATCACCAATTGTACAGGAAATTAGGGAAGTACTGGGTCTTTTGCCTTAGGTGGGAGTTTGCTCAAAATTACAGAGCTGGCTTGCTTTGACAATACGATTGGGCTCCCACTTTTGGTTCGCAGCTTACGCTTAGGTGTACACACGTCTTTCAGAAATCATGCGTAAGTCGGTACGTGGTGGATTGCATCCATCAAGGGGATGTTTATATGGACCTGTTCAAAGAGCTTGACCAGGTCCTCCTTAGGTGCCATGGGTTTGTTTGTCCTCTTTCCCTTGGTTAAGGCCTCGGGAAATGGAACCTTGGATGGTACCTCTAGAATAGGTCCAGGTTCTTGATCTGGGACATGGGTATCCTGGATAACTATCCTAGGGCTTGTGTTACTACCAGGCTGAAAATGGCTTGGGTAAGGTGGGTCTTGTGTTGCTTTGCCACTACGGGTTGTTACTGAATTTAGTCCTGCCTGGTTTTGGTTCGGTGTCGGTAAAATAGGTGGTTGCTGTTGAAATCTCGAATATGATGTCGAAGCTTCCATCCCGTCGGGTGATGGAACAGAAGGGGCTTGATAAATCATGTGGGATTGGCCTAGATTTGGGTTCATAACGTGCCTCTAGTTCGGCACGTTATTCAAATTTGGTAAAGGTTGCGAAGGGAGCATGCTAGGTTGGCGGGAATTCTCCATTTGGGCGAGTTGATTACGAGCCTCTCTAATCTCGTCATTGTGCTATTTTTGCATAGCCGCATTCGTCTTTTGAATGTCAGCCAGAGTCTGAAGGATAAGAGTCTTTTGATTTGTTTGAGTTGGCCTAGATTGATAGGTGAGGTTGGGCCAAGGCTGAGGCAGCTGATATGAACGAGGAGCTTGTGGATGGGGTTGATATGGTGGTCTTTGATTCTGATTATTTCCCGCCCACAGGAAATTGGGATGATTCCGCCATCCAGGGTTATAAGTGTTAGAAAATGGGACATTCTAGATGCCGTTGAGGTCCTCTCAGGTTTGAGGAATCTCAGAAAGTTAGAGTATGAGGGTTCAGAGTTCCCCCAACTAGAGTAAGCAAGATCGGAGTTTCCTCCGGTCCTAGAGTCAGACGGCGGTGGATACAGGTCCATCTTTTGAGAAGATCGATGATAGATGTTATGCGTAGCTTCCCTCCCAGAGGGCGGCTATGCGAACTAGTTTTGCACAGAGGTGGCTCACTGTAGATGTCGAGTTAGCTCATCCACCTTCTTTTCAATGATAGAGACCTTGTCCAACCGACTGGCCATTAATTCCAAGTTGACTGATGCGGACAGGCCATGCGTCTCATGTGCTCCCCTTGGATTTGTCGATGCACGGGCATTCGTTCGGTCGAATAAGCCCATGGAGTCATTATTGATGGAGTTCTCACACATGTTCTCGAGAATCTCCCACACAGTGTCTTCGTGTTGACCCATGATATTCCTCCACAGGTTGCATTGAAGAATAAACGGATGTCTTCATGGAGTCCCTGGTAAAAAGACTGGACATGTTCCCATTTAGGAACTTTGTGATGGGGGCACTTTCTCATGAGATCCAGGAAACGATCCCATGCTTCATGAAGGGGTTCTCTAGACTGCTAGGTGAAGTGCGTGATCTAGTGTCGTAAGGCATTCATCCAACCAACTGGGAAGAACTTTTTCAGAAACTCGGATTGTAGTTCAACCCATGTGTCGATTGGACACGTTTGAGTCTGATACCAGTGAGCTGCTTTGTCCATGAGAGAGGAGAACGTCTTCATGAGAAGAATATTCCAATTTTGGACATCTGACCCGAAGGTCTGGGCCAGATGCTTGAGTTGTTTGATGTGCTGGAAGGGATCCTCGGAATTAAGCCCATGAAACTTTGGAATGGCATGAATCATGTTGGGCTTGAGTTTTGTATCAGGACCTCCAGTCGGGATTTGGACTCGAGGTTCGATTGTCATCGTAGTGGGATTGTAGTGATCTCACATCATGGGACACTGCGGTGGGTTTACAAAGGCTTGGAATAAATCATTAAGGTGCTGGAGTTGGTTCTCAAGGTTATTCTCTTCTTCTGCGGGTTGTGCCGTGATGATGGAAGAAGGAGAATTGGGTTCAGAAGAATTAGAGGAGATGTCTATGTGATGGGATTGCTGCACAAACACGGAAGTCGAGGCCTGGCCTCGACAGGAGTGAATCACTAAAGGAGGCCTTAAGGATGGTCTTAAGGACCTCCTATCGAACATGCACAGATGGTCTGGATGAGAGTAGAATGTGATGGACCCAATCAAGACACCCAAAAATTTGGATGACTATAGAGGTTAGGGGCGGATGATACCCCTTAGTTAGAAAGTCGTCCACCTGAGAAATACCTGGGTAGCCAGAGAGGGAGAGTCTCGTAAAGACCCCTACACTGTCGAGCACCCCCACGAGTTACAATGTTTCCCCCACCCGACCTCTCTTGTCATTGATGTTCCAGGTAGACCAGAATGGGGACTTGACCTCGTAAGTCTACCAGTTTTAATTAAGAGCAAGGGTGCTTAAGATTTCACTTGAACTTTAGATGTATTGAGTGCAAAAAGTGACCTAATCTCAAGGTTGGTTGACCCAACAAGGTGGGTCAACTTCACCTATTTGTCCTTTGAGAAGTTTTAGGTCCCTTCTTTTAGGATTCAAGTGAGATTAAGAGCCTGAATTTTAGGGTTTTCTTGAATAAATCTCTTCAACCAAGGCTTAGGCACACCTGTTTTTGGAAAGTTAATTCTTGCTTATGAAGGTGTGTCTCTAAAACCTTAAATTGAAATCCTTAATTTGGCTCTAATCCTGGTCCAATTTAGTTTGCCAAAATGTGGTATCTAGGACTCAATCAAGAATGTGGTAGCCCTAATTACCTTAAATGGGTGCACAAATCAGTTTTGTTGTTGAAATCACATCAGGCAACTTAATGAATTAGCTAAGAATGTAAAGCAAGTAGCCCTAAATGATTTTATCCTTTTTTCCTTTTCAGAATGAGGGGCTTAAGAGAAAGTAATTAGAAATTACCTACCCCTGGCGTGTTTGATGTGCGACTATTTTTCTTTGAATCTTCTCCTTGAAACAACCACAACAAAGAGATATAACAAGTTAGTACCAAATCAGCAATTGTAATCAAGAATTCTAAATTGCCCGTTGCTCCCCGGCAATGGTGCTAAAATGTTTCGTGATCGCTGAATCGGGTTTTAAGAATATCGTGTTGTAATATAGTCGAAAAGCGTTCAAAACAAATACAATTTTATTACTCGAATTTGAAGTCCGAGGTCGAACACAGGGAGCAAATTGGGGTTTAGAAATCAAGATCACAATTCAAAATTTGAAAGAATATGCAATAATATCAATATCACAGTGCAAAAATATAGGAGTAAATGTAGAGCACAAAATACTAGAGAAAATCAATGTATATGAATTAAACTCAAAATTGGATGTCTGATTTGTAAATTAGATGCCTTAAAATGATGATGCTATAGTGCTCCTGACTTCTTCTTTCGTCTGCTTCTACTTTTTCTCTTGTTTCTTTTTGCCTTTGGCTTTAGTCTTCTTCTTCCTCTACAATCTTTCTCTACCTCTCTTCTTTTGCCTTTCTCTATCTTCTCCTCTTTCTTTCTCTTCTTCTTTAGCCTCGGTCTTCCTTCTTCCTTAGCTTTTTCCTACCTTCTCTGCCTTGGCTTCAGCTTCTTCCTTCTCTTTCTTTTTCAACCTTAGCTTCTCTACGTCCTTGTCTTCTCCTTCTTCTTCTTCAGCTTGGCCTCTCCTCCTCTTCAGCCTGTAGCAAAACCTACGCCCTACCTGCATGCACTCTCCTCTCTTTTCTCTTTTAGGTTTCACTCTCCTAGAGCCACACGTTATTTGGTAATCGAGTCGGGTACATACCCGAGACTAGGCCCACTGGCGTGCAGTGGTGGGCGAGGAGTGCAAGTTGAGTTGGGTCAACCAGGTCCGCGGGGCATGGTCGCGGACGAGGCCAGGTCGGTCGGGTGAGAGGGACCTCACTCCATGATTCGGAGGCGAACAAATACTGGCAAGAATTCAATTTATGCGCACACGGCCGCTCGTCCAGTTCCGAGGTGGGACTATCTGTCCACCTTTCTTCGCTCGCGCTTGAGGCAGAGGTGTTCTCTCCAATTGCAGCAATTGCGACTGCCCTTAACTTCAATTGATAGCCTGGAGCCATGGTTCATGCAACCTGGGACAGAGACCTGGAGCTCGCTTCAAGCATGCTTCAAGCTCTGCGCTAATGGCGGAGGATTCCTGTACCTGAAATCACTACAACGGCCTCACGGCCACGTCAGATCACTCAGGAAGCTTCGTCGAGGCACGACGAATGTGCAGCGGTGGTCGACGTGTCGTGGGGACATCTGTACGAGCATGCCTATGGCACATTGTGTGCGTATGTGTGGGTGTGTTTGGGGGTGCTTTTGGGTGGTCGACAGAGTGAATGGAGTGAGGGGTTGTGATCAGGGAGTCGAGGTGGAGGTCGTAGGGTGGTTGGTGAGGTGGATGGAGGTGCGGAGCGACGGGAGCACCTCGTCAGAGGTATTACCGGAGGTGAAGGAGATGATGGTGGTGGAGTGCGGCAATAGTTGATTTAGGGAAATAAAGAGGGGGAAAGGAAGTAGTAGGTGAAAGGGACTTATCTAGGGTAATAGTGGATGAAGGGAAGGCGAGGATGGCATCGGGTGCGTATTGCCAATGCCGGAGACGAAGGTGCTCAGGGAGGGATGGTCGATGAGGAGGAAGGGGAGACAAGGGCATCGGCGGGTGCTGCACGACGCGGATGAACGCAAGGAAGAGGAACCTGCCATTGGTATTGTGGTTAAGCGACGAGGAAGATCAGGGAAGGTCACCAGAGCTTGATGAGCGAAACGGCTGGAGGAGGTGAGACGAATTTGAGGGGGTTTCCCAGTCAATTTTAAGCTTGGAGGAGTCAGTTGGATCTGGGACTTCTTAAATAGACCTCTGGAGGGGAATTTGCGCTTGGAAGCCAACTTCGCATGAGATGGCAACTCCAAAAGAGACCCAAATCTCTCATGCATTCGCATGAGAGATTGGGTAACAAGTAGGGTATCAAACTGGGTTCACATTGGAGGGATTTTCTCAGAGAATCTCCCTTCCAATTTTGAAGGGGATTCTCCGAAAAATCAGGGAGAAATCACCTTTTAAAGCTCGTCGAAGTAGGATTCCTCCACTATAATGGTGGAGGGACCTAATTGCGAGAATGATGAAGAAGCTAGGGGGCTTTTGCAAAGGTTTTTGAAAGATAGGGGAACAAATGTAATCAGGCCGGACCTATTTGCAAAGTGGGTCAAGATGAGTTCTCCTTAGGTCCAAATGTTGGTAAAAACCTAACTTGGACCTAAGGAATCCAATGATGAAGTTGTATTTTTGGTTTGATCACGTTTGACTGGGCAATTTATGCAAAAACCCAATTTAGGGTAAATATTTGTCTGAGACCTCATTCTAGGTTAAAATGGGTTCCAATGGCCAAATTGAAAGTTCTAAACCCTAGAGAATATTTTTATATGATTTTAGAGGATTTAGGTGAATTTTATCCTGACCAGAACCTTGGTTAATCAAGTGGGTCTGTTTTAGGATTTCAAGAAGTTATTTAATTCACAGGGTACACACAAACCCTTTTCTGTCAAATCCAACCCACTTTTTATCTTATTAAGACCTTTTGACCTATGTTTAGCCCTTGAGAAAACTCGTTGTTATACTGCAATGGTAAAATTACTTTTTTACCCTTGTTCTTGCTTTTCTCTCAGAAAGGTTATTTAGTGAATTATGACCTCCAGTTGGTTATGTAGGAGCTTTTATTCTCTTCATTGGGTCAAAATGGGCTAGTTAGGGCTCATGATGGTGTTCCCATCGATAGTTCATATGGGGTTTTGTTTGTTTCCTTAGTTGGGACTTTATTCAGAATATAAGCTGTAGTCTTTAAGGCCTCTCCCCAGAGCGAATCTGGTAAGGAAGACTGAGTAATTATACTCCTTACCATGTTTTTAAGCATGTTGTTTCATCTCTTAGTAATGCCATTCATAGTGGGTGAGCCCAGCACGGTGTGTTAAGGGATGATATCGCATTCCACTAGGAACCTAGCAAACGGTCCTGGACATTGTTCACCTGGTTCATCATATTTGCCGTAGTATTCACCACCACGGTCAGATTTTGTTGGTGCTAGAGCACCACGATCATTTGTTTTGATGATAACAGAACACGTGTTATTTAACATTTGCAATTTGAGTCCTAGATTTCAGGTTAATTGCAAATGTGGACGTGTTTAGACGGAGTTCGAGCTCGCATCCAGGACGGATTGGAAGAGCTTGACGGAAAACAGAGGAGGTTCGCGTGGAGCGAAAGATTGGAGATGGAAGACAAGAAGAATAGGATAGATTCTTTTTTATCCTTTCATGTATCTCTTGTATTTATTTTCTTGCTCTTTTTGATTCCTTAGAACATTATGTTAAAGAGCCTCAAAGTACCCTAAAAGTAGTCCTAGGAACACCTGCACAACCCTAGGATACTTAGGTTTTCTGTAGAATACCTAGAAAATCAATATAGGGCTCAAACAGCATTTCCAGACGTCTAATCCCAAAATCAGACGTCTGATAAAGAATTCTAAGACGTCTGACTGTTGTTTCAGACGTCTGATAACTGTTAGGCTGGACTTAGTTTTCTGTCTGATGAAATCAGACGTCCAGACCTTATACAAGACGTCTTAGAAGGCGTCTGATGGATTTGCCAGACGTCCAATTAGTGGACCGTTGGCTGGCTTAGCAAACAGTCAAGAATATGACCGTTAGAGCCTTATCAGACGTCCATAGGACTGTCCAGACGTCTGATAAATGACCGTTTTGCCTCGGCTGACCCAAAATCTCTTCTCAGAGATTTTCTAGCCGTTGCAACGTTTGGAAATCAATTCCCACGGTAAAAGTAGGTTTCCAGACGTCCAGACTTAGTGCCAGACGTCCTCTATGTCGTCTGATGGACTTGTACAAAAACCCTGTTTAGATCTGATTCAAGTCAGGGAGAAACCCGCATAGAATCAGACGTCTGATCTTCTAATCAGACGTCTTATAGTGAACTTCCAGACGTCTGATGCTATAATTAGACGTCTGATAAGCCTGTCAGAACAATGATTGTTCCTGATTTCGGGCTGATTCTCTTGGACTTTGTTCCCAACGGCTATAGAACCTTTCCTAAGCCTTCTAAAGCCTTCCTAAGGCCTCTATAAATAGAGGGGAACCTTTGTAACACAAACACCAAGAGACACCTTGTAATACACTCTCACACTCTTGTGTCCAAGAAGCTCTTGCTCTCTAAGCTCAAGCTCCATCATCTTGAGAGCTAAATTCAGTTTGCGCGCCCGCTCTCCCACTGTTGTTCACGAGAGCGACGTAGCGCCATCGCGTGGCACACGCACCGCGTCATCGTCGACGCACTCCTTGCAAAGGGGAGTTTCCTATTTCCTATAGAAGCTAGGTTTAATTTTGTTGGCTCTATAGGACTGTTGTTTTATTTTATCTTTGTATTTTGGTTGGGTATTCGCTTTGCGAATTCCCGTCTCCTTCGTGGGACAAAATCCTTCTCGTGGAGAGAAGGGGTTGAGGAACGCTACCCTCGTACTTGTAGCGTGGTTGTACTGAGGTTGAATCACCCTCGTTCAAAGTGATTCGTTTAGTGGATTTTGATCAACTTGGTTGATCGGAAAATCCTAACTCGAGAGGGTTAGGTGGTGGTTTTCACCCGGTTTGGGTTTCCACCTAAAAATACCTGTGTACATTGTGCGATTGATTTTTGTGAGATTGCTTTATATTTTTATTTCCGTATTTTATTACGTCACCCCTCCTGGTAGGGGAACCTTCAGATTTGACTGATTTAATCCTTCTGTCGAGTTGATTCTCAACTTCGACTTTATAATTTTTGAACATGTCCAGTGACTGTGCCTTTTCATGAATTAGGTAGATGAAGCCATATCTTGGGTGGTCATCTATGAATGTGATAAAATACTGTTGACCATTCCACACAATAGTAGGAAATGGCCCACAGATGTTCATATGAATCACATCCAAGACACCATTTGACTTATTGGCTTCAAACTTTCTATCATTGGTTTGTTTCCCCTTAATACATTCTATACATTGATCAAAATCAGAAAAATCTAAGGGGTCCAAAATACCGTTTGACACAAGTCTCTCAATTCTCCTTCTGGAGATGTGACCTAATCTCTTGTGCTACAGAGTAGCTGAGGATTCATTATCTAGTTTCTTTTTCACTCCTCGTGTATTCAAAAGAGAAGACTCATTATATGAAGTTACATTATCCAGGCAATATAAATTATCATGACATGAAAGAAAACCAGTACCAATAATTTTGGAATCATGAAACAAAGATACTTTTCCATCACCAAAGCTACAGGTGAATCCACACTTATCCAACACGTAAACAGAAACTACATTACATCTAAAGGATGGTACAATAAAAGTTTCATTCAATTCCAAATACATTCCAGTTTTCATCAATAATTTAAATTGGCCTATAGCATGAACTTCTACTGCCTTCCCATCCCCAACATAGATAAATCTCTCAGCTTCAGTTGGCCTTTGGCAACTTAGGCAACCCTGTATAGACACATTTATGTGAGTGGTAGCACCTGAATCCATCCAACAAGTGTGCCTTGAAATTGAAGCCAAATTAATTTCTGAACAAACCAAACTATGAGCCATACCTTTCTTAGCACGCCAAGCATGGTAGTTGGTATAGTGCTTCTTCTGGTGCTCCTCAACTCCACAAAAGAAGCATCCTGATTTGGAAGACTCTGTAGCCTTCCCCTTCTGCTTCTTTTGTGAAGCTGTATCTGTAGCTTCTGTAACTCTCTTTTCAGCTTTGCCTTTTCCTTTAGAGGAAGAGGCAACATTATCACTTTCTGTCCAATCTTGCTTCATTCTCTCCTCCTCTTGAACACAATGTGAGAAGAGCTCATTCAGAGACCGAGTATCTTTCTGGCAGTTATAGCTCACCTTGAACTGGTTAAATGCAGGAGGAAGAGATATTAAGACCAAATGCACCAACAGATCTTCAGAAAGATCTAGTTTAATTGCTTTCAACTTTGAAGAAACATGGGACATCTCCATAATATATTCTCTAATGTTGCCCTTCCCCTTATACTTCATTGAAATTAGATTAGCTAAGAGTGTACAAATTTCCATCTTTTCATTCTTAGCAAATCTCTTTTCAATTTCAGCTAAAAATTCTTTAGCAGTGGCTATATCACTGGACATGGTGCCCCTAAAAGCCTCAGGTATGGCCCTCTTCATAATCATCATAGAGATTTGGTTAGATCTCTCCCACCTTTCCTTTTCTCTCTTTTGATCGAGAGTGCCAGCGTCTGTAAGGATAGGAGAGTTTTCCTAAATCACTAGATCAAGATCCATTACCCCTAAGACTATCAGTAGGTTTTCCTTTCAGGACTTAAAGTTTGAGCCACTCAACATGGGAATGGAATTTAAGGTGGTGGTAATCTTGGCAGAAGACATTTCTGAAAAATAGATGCAGATAAATAGAAAATTAGCTCCTTTAAAACATAATGTGTCTAATTAATTAGTTAATCCCATCACATGTCTTAGTTAACTCCATCAAGGGTCTCATCTTTGGATGAGAGGTTGACTTGTAATTAAAGACATGGTGTGGTATGAAATGATTGTTGGTTCAAATCCAAGTCAGCCATGAACCTACCTTTGGGCCGATTCAATGACTACCTAGAAATCCAAATAACCAACACGTCATTACTCCCATGCAAATGAGTGAAAGTAGATTGAGTATGCACCTTCCTTTGGGCCAGTGCACACCCACCTCCTAACACCCATTCATCCTTTTACTATTCATGGATAAACCCAGCATTTACAGGAGAGCTTACTTTGGCAAGGTGCTGCTTCACTTGGGTTACCCTAGAACAGTGTACCTTATTAATTAGACTAAACTTAATTTCACTAAGCAGAGAGTGGGTTGGCTCTGATACCACTTGTTGGGATAAATCCTGAAACCCTTAGAGGCTTAACTGAAATTAACCCACCTTTAACTTAGGATGGACCTATACAACACCTTGTTTCAACTAGACCTCATGTTATGTAAGTACCTGTACTGGTAGACCAGTATTGGTATTCATGACTTATAGTTATGGGTTCTATATTCAATGGGTACCAATATTGATGCCAAGTACTGATACTTATGAGTTACTGTTTAGAACCCAAGTCCAGATAAGTACTTGTCCAGTACTCATTGTGAAACGGCACTTGTTTTGAGTACCAGTACTCAATGAGTACTGGTACCCCTTCAGGAAACAACTGGTCTCAATGAGTACCAGTACTCATGATGAGTATCGGTACTTGTTGAGTACTGGTAACCTTGCCTGTAACTAATGAGTATCGGTACTGGTGACTAGTACCTGTACTTATAAGCTACAAGTCCTGATGACTTGAAGTCCAGAACTCGACTTGGGACACAAGTGTACCGGTATTCATGATGAGTACCAGTACATGTAAGTCCTAGTTTTGGACTTAAGATGACCTAGAGCCTCATCTGTAAATTGCATGTACCGATACTCATGAAGAGTATCGGTACTAGCACCTTATAGATCACATTACAGTATTCCAATAGTACCGGTACTCATCTTGAGTACCGGTACCTACGACAATTATAGATTGGTTTCTGAGTTTTGCAGGAATACGAAATGATCATTAAGGACCTGTTAATCTAAGATCTAACCCAAACAATATATCTGAACATATGAATAGATAAAAAACTATGTATAAAGCTAAACACATCAATATGCTAAAACATGGATTTATCTTGGTTATTGCATCATGCACATGTATAAACAACTAAATACTACCTATGAAAGAAAATAATCATCTATTTATGCAAACAAACCTATAGTTACCTGTGTTCATGATTCCAGAGAGAAATATGAGTTCCAATCTATATCTTCTAAGAGATGCCCACCCTTTGACTCTTTAGATGACTACCTTGAGGAGAAGCTTTCAGATTCTCCTTCTGCCTCCAGCTGTTTGCAACTCTTGAGCCCTAAACCTCTCTCAATCTCGATGGGGAAAATTGAGAGAATGATCATGTGGGTGTTTTAGGGACCTGATTGCCCTAATGAGCAATTAGTCATAGTAATTGCTGTGAGTGAATTATGTTTCAGCCCATCAGAGAAATACAATTCACAACTTAAGTCTCTGCACATATTTCATTCAAACCACACCATCCTTTTGCATTTTATTCCCATGCCCTTAATAAACATTAAATTGATCACTTTAAGTGATGGGCAATTACATGACAGTGCATAATCTTTATGTTGAATGATTATATCTATATGTACAAATACATATAGTAGTCCATATATTGGATCATAATCCAACACTCTCAACTATGGTTTGGCTAGCCACAGACAATATACATAGGTATTAATATTTCTAGGTCCCATAGATAAATAGTTTGTTCATAAATTTGATCTCCATTCCATCTAGATCTAGTTCTCAACCTATTACTAAGGTTCATAAACCTTGGAGGATCAATAGGAACTTGCACAATCTTAATCAGGCCATTATAGCTAACTATACACACTTAGTTTTTCATCCTACCTCATTATCCTAGTTGGCTACCAAACATTATAATAGTCAGTTATGCATAACTACTAGTTGGTTATTTAAGAACAATTGATATTTCTAGAATTTTACCTAGGTAAGGGTTGAAAAATATTGAAATAATCATTTTATGTTTGAATAGTCTTTGAGAGTCTCTTACCCTAACATTCAACTATGGCAACTAACTTGCTGGCAATGTATGCAATCCCTCTAATCTCTCAACTAGGTGATTATTCAGTCTGATTCACTAATTATGGTTGTAACCAACCTTGTACTTGTTACGATCTGAACCGTTGCCCTTGTAGAAAACCTAGATTGATTTCTTAAATTTCACCCAAGATCCATAGTTTTCCAACACATAACTAGTAAACATAGAAATAGCACAAGGAGTGTCATCACTCATCATGCATAAAAAGAAAAGAAATAAATTCAAAGATGAAATTCCACGAGTCACAATCCATAGTCATTATTGAATATAAGAAAACAAGTCTCTAGGAAAAAAGAAACTGCAATAGGAAAAGGAAAGGAAACTATGATTAAATGACGTAATACTCATGACCAACATATATGGATAATCAAATTACTAATCTTGCCTAACCAACTACAAGCATTTGTTTTGATAAAAAACAAGTGCATGTGGCAAAACAATGAGGATATATTCTTGCATAATGAGGCATAGGCAATTCATCAATCATCACATTATGATTGTCATCATAGAGAAGAAATTAAGACTAATCTATGTAAAATTGTTGGGGGACACAACCTTGAGATACAAGTCAGATACACCTAGTTGTTAAGGATAAATACTATAATTAGGAGAATGTTGAGGTATAGAGAATGTTGAATGATGAATAATTAATCTTGACATAGTGATTTTGATGCTAACAAAATATTAGAAGATGATTTAGTTTTTTTTTTTTTGTAAGGATGATTTAGTATTATTCAAAGTTGATTAAATTTGATTAACACATTTTGAAAAGTTTAAGGTACAACAGTGTAATTTTTGTAGATGGACTATGTTGCAAAATTTATGAAAAGATGTAGCCTTGACTTAATTGAACTTTTGCATGGTCAATTAGAATATTTTAAGCTTATGCCATATTATTTATTCATATATATATGTCCAAAAATGAATTTTTGAAGAGTGTAGGGGCATAAGTGCAATGCAGCAATGTTTGTGCAAAAAATCAAATTAATTAGAAAATGTTGATCAAAGATATATGGAGGCCACTTGAAGAATTGAAGAAGACAAGTTGATTGACATGGAGGAGAAGATCACGTCAAAGAAAAATTAAATTTAAATATAGTAATTTTGTTAAAGCTCAATTTAGTTATATCTTGGAACTCAAGCAAAAACTAGGTAGGTTTAATTGATTAGGAGTGAGACTGACTAATTGGAAAGGAATTAGACTCACAAAATGAAAATATCATAAAAAAAATAAATTAAAAATGATTTTTAGTTGTTGGAGCCAATTAGAAAACCATTAAACACCACAGGAGAAGATATTTTAGTTTTTATTTTCTCTAGAATGTTCCTCATTATGGAGAAAAATGATTGATTTGCCTACGATATTTAGCCGTTAGAAGGGCAACACCTAACCTTTTTGAGAGGAGAAGTTTACTTATAAACTAATGGGGTTAAGAAGCATTTTAACACACACCACAAGCAATTGAAGTTGCTCAATGGAGAAGCTCTATTCCTCTTTCTTTCTATGCTCTCTAGCATGATTATGAGATTTTAGTGATTTTGTGAGAGCTAGCCAAGTGATTCTGAGGAACTAATTCTAAGAGAAGTGATTCGAGTTGAGATCCTACTAAAGTAATCTTGAAGGAGATTCTAGAATAATTGATTTTAGAGGAGGATATTTTAAGTCCTAAAAAGAGGGGATTCTACAGAAGCGATTCTTGTACGTTCATGGTAGAAGATCTTAGAAGAATCTTTGCTAAAATTCTAAGTAGATATTATAGGGATCTATTGAGGAGAAGTACATTCTAAGTGAAACTGATTCTAAGCATGGAGATATTTATCTAGGAAACCTTGTCGCTTTAGTTGAGATTTGGCAATAGCTTCTCATATGCGATAAATCTAAACCTTTGAAGTTTAAATTCATAGAGAAGTATGAATAATCCTATTAGCTTGTAATTAATTGAATTGCTTGATATACATTTCTTTTGAACTCTTGAATTATTGTATTGATTTGATATCATTTACTACTATGCTTAATTGTTATATTTGTGACATATGGTCACTTGATTTGCATTAAGTGATGTGTGGTCAATTAGTTTGTTAGTGGCATGCTGTCATTAAGGCTGTTGGTTAACAAGTGGTCGAAGTATCTCTTGGTTTGTTGGTTTAGGTTGAATTGCTTATTAACAAACTTGGGATTGATTGATCATAGACTAATTGTTGTAGTGGTTTGGGTTACACCTGTGAGCAACTTGGTTATAATGGATTTGAGATTGGCGGTCACAGGAAATCCTAAGGATGTACAAGCTTAGGTGGTGGTTTTTATCCGTAGGGGTTTTGCACTCTAAAATCCTAGTGTCACTTGTGGTTTGCTGTTCTTGTGGATATTGTGATTGAGATTTGATACAGATTTAACATGCACTCTGAGGACATAAGTTTTTGGATATCTTCGAATTTGAATTTATTTCCATTCACTATTGGAATCCAAAAGAGAGCACAATTCACCATCCTTGTGTTATCCCACATCATCACTAGTGTTGTCCATGTGTCTATGTACCTTACACATGATTTGGAGAGGAGTCGTTAGGTAAAACATAGCATGGAATGGCTCCACACACATGCAAACCCAAAGGCTATTCTAGGGTTAGTGACATAACAAGGTTCATTAATAATCCCTAAGACATGTTAATACATGAATTTTCCGTGAATACATGAGTGTCCTAGGACATGTGAATTGATATGAAATATCGCGTGATTTGTAAAAGCGGGTTTTTAATGTCATTGTAACACGCGAATTCGCATACGCTTTTAAATTTATATCCTAGATAGTGTGGTATCTAGGGTCGTCCAAGGAGGCAATATGTTTGCAAAATTAATTCTCTTGCTTACAAAATAGATCTCAACTTTCTTTTTGGTCTTTCCAACTATATCATTTTTTTTAGGATTTTGAAATAACGAGGGAAAATACGAGTTGTTGGCGAAAAAGTAAATAACAACTACGATTACTAAGCTAACACCTAAGTGACAAGTAATTCCTCTTCCTAAGCTCACTCTAGGCACGTGGAGGCCTAGAGTAATTAGGAAGAGGGAGTGAAGAGTGCTAGAATCACAGCAATCAAAATGCAACTAAAAGAAATTGCAAAGAAGGCAACTAAATTAATGAGAAAGTGTTTTACAGAAAAACCTAGTAGATGAATGCTTCTACTACTAGAGAATTGCAATAAATAAAATAAAACACAAATCCTCTAGATAGATGGTGACGAAGAGGGCTTCTTGCTCCAAGCTTGGTAGCTCCCGAGCTTGAAAAGAGTCCTCCAACTCCTTCCTTACTATGCTTTTCCAAGGTGATGTCCTCCAAAGCAAACCCTAAGGGGGTGTGCCCTAATCTTTTCTCCAAGGGTGGACGTCCACCCTAGGTCCTTCTCCTTTTCCTGGCCGTCCTCCTTGAAGTAGAAAAGTCCTCCTCCTTAGCGTGGCCGTCCTCCTAGTGGTGGAGTGCTCCTCCTCCTTGGCGTGGCACAAGGGAGAAGAAATGGGGAGAAGAAGGCACCAAGGGGGCGGGTGATGTGCCCCCTTAATCTTCTTCTCTACTCCTTCTTGGCCGTAGGTATAGGTAGATGTAGGTGGAAGTACACACTAATGGAGGATCGGAATTATGTGGTGGTAGGGTAGGGTATTTATAGTATATGGGAAGGGGGGTGGTTATGGTGTTTTTTTTGGAGGGAAGTGAAGGGGTGCTTGGATATTTTTGGAGGGAAAAATGGGTGGGAAATGAAGAGGTGCCTTGGTTTTCCCTCCAAAAATACCTTCTAGAAGGCAATTTTGGAGGGAAGAAATTGAGGGTGGAGATGGGTTTTGATGGTGGATGTAGGGTGGTGATGGAAGGGATAGTTGCCACCAAAACAAAGTAGGAGTAGGTGGTCTTTCTATAGGGTAGGATGGGGGGTTAAGGTGACTCTTGAAATGGAGGGCTAAGATGGGAAGATGGAGGTGGTTGGGGATCCTATGGCTAAGGGTAATTGGCGCCAACCCAAGGGGTGCCATGGGGTGGTTATGGTGGTGTAAGGGCACCTATATTTGGTGCCAACCATGGGGCTTCTAGAAAGTAGGTGAGGTGGATGGTGGAGATGGGTTTAAGGGGAGATGTGTGGTGGAGATGAAGGGGGTTTTTGGAGGGAAAAGTGGCGCCAACAAGGGGGTAGTTAGGGTGGTTTTGGCACCACTTTTAGGTGTCTTTTGGAGGTGGTGGGTAGGCTAGGTTGGCGCCAAGTAGGTTTAGCTTATGTGGAGCTTAGGTGGAGCTAGTTGGTGGAGTTGTTAGGTAGGGTTTTTGGGTGGTACAAGCCAAGGAAGTTGGAGCATAGCTAAGTTAAGCTAGCTTAGCTAATGGAGGAGTAGAGGAGGAGGTGTTGGAGCTAGGGTTTAGAGGGAGGAGCTGGTTCTGAAGAATCTGGAGCTGAAGTGGAGCAGGTAGCTGCTGAAGAGGTCAACATGAGGCTACTCTAGCTGGCTTAGCTTGCTAGTTCTTTTCTAGCTACTAAGCCAAGCTAAAGTGAGCTAGCTTCTGTTGAATGGAGCTGAGGTGAGTTGGGTCTGGTGCTCCAGGGGAGGATTGAGTTGGTTGAGACAGCTAAGGTAGCTTAGCTCAATTAGTTTGAGCTAAGCTGGGTCCCCGGGAGCTAGACTTGAGCTTCCTGAGCTGGGATGAGTTCTTCTTTAGCTGACTGAAGTTGAGTGGAGCTGGATGTAGCTGGATCTGAGTTGGGGTGAACTCTAGTCAACTCAGCTGAGCTAGCTAGAGCTCCCTATGGACTAGTGGGAGCTGAGATGAGCTAGACTCAGCTAAGTTGAGCTGGATCTAAGCTGACCTGAGCTAGGGTGAGCTAAGTAAAATGAGCTCTCTTGAGCTTCCATTCAGCTGAGATTAGCTGAATGGAGCTGGGATGAGCTAACCCTAGTCCACGTGAGCTAGGTTCCATCTGTGGTGAGCTGGATCAAGCTGAGTTCCAGCTAGTCTGAGCTCTTTCTTCACCAATTGCCTTCTTGAGTGCTAGGATTTTAGGGATCTGTATATCTGTTCATCCCTAACACTCACAAAAACACATTAAAACAACAAAAGAAAATGCAATGCATGCCTAACCTAGTTAATGCCTAAATGCAGCCCAAAAACCCATTTGCGAAGTAAAATCCTAAGAGCTAGGTTTGTTTTAGTGCATAAGAATGACGATAAACTGGCGTTTATCATGAATACATGAATTAATCGTGAATACATGAGTATCCCTAGGACATGAATCATTCATGAATACATGAGTATCTCTAGGACATGTCCATGGATATACGATTGCATGGACTCTAATAACATGAAAGATTGGACGTCATGAAGACCTTAAAATTTCCAAATAAGTACAAATACCCCTTGGCTAGTAAGAATGCCTAGTTCTAGTGAATCGACCTCCTTTAGCCACCAAGCTTAGTCGTTGATGTGAGTAACACATGTTGCTTACTAATTTGAGCCGCACCTTTTCACCTGGGTCATCCTCGTGGCGTGATGTGGGTTTTCGCCTTGAGATGGGCATATCTTCTTGTGTGCTTATTGCTATTGTCATTCACGGTGAACTCCTAACTTGAGTGCCATCCTTGAAATCCCACGCATGAGAATACTTGCATAGGTGCCACTCCCTATGTTTTATCGTGTGAAGCCCCATTGCTAATACACCTTAATTAGGAATTTATGACAATTTGAGAGGGCATTATACACTAATAAGATTAAATGATTGAAATTGTGTTCTTGCAAATTAAAGACCTAGAAATATCTAATGAGGGCCCAACAAGCCATTAAGGTTAGGAACCAAGTTTAGACCTCATACTTAGTCCTGGGAAGGACTCTTGTTAAAAAGGGGAAACTTGAAATACCAAAACTTTCATCAAGGGAGTAGGGAATGACCCAAAAGCACAAGAACCACATTTGTGGCAAGGTGGGATAAAAGCCCTTAAAATGGAAGGACAACTTGGAATCATTAAATAATGCATGCCACGAGTAGCACATTAAATAAGATTTTGATCCTAAGGCTTTTTTAGTTGTCCTATGGCTATGTGAGGACCATCTAGGACTTGTTATCTTGTGGAATTAGCCATAAGGAGAGTTTATTAGAGAAAACTTGATAAATGCATATTAATTAAGGATAATATTCCTAATTTATGTTGGTCTCATAGCTAAGGAAATTGCATATAGTAGCATATTAGGTTAGTGCATGCTTCTAGTAAAAAATGTATTTAAGTCTAATTATTGTAATTTTGTACATATGCAGGATGTAGTGTGCTAAAGCTAGAAGAACTAGATAAAGAATAAAGTAGCTTAAGGGAAAGGAGACAAATGGCACCACCCTACTCTTCCCACACCTTAGCCTTTAGAAAACACAACCTAGCTTAAAAACCATGTCCTAAACTTATCTTAGCCTTTACATTATCATCTTAGATTGTCCATCTAAAGGCTATGATCCACTACCCAATTTTAGGAAACCCACCTACACATCCCTACCTTAGTTCCTTCATCCTAGGGTTTGGGTGTAGGTTGCTAAAAGTAGCCCCATGGCAGGCTAAGGGGCTTGACTTGGAAGCTTCCTATGGTCGGCCACTATAGGTTAATCTATACCTTTGGTCCACCAATTAATGGCCTTGATTCATCACCCAAAAGCAATCCTAATTTCCCTCCTAAAAGCCACTTAAATTCAAATTCAAATGCAACCTCAACAATCCAAATATAGCTAACCACCTCACCATTGGATCTCCACTATCAAAATCCAATCCTAAGGCTCCATTTAAATTCTAAGAATCTCATTTAATGTGCTACTTAAGAGTCAATCACAACCTTCCATTTTCTATCCTATGACCCACATTAGTGATCCTAATCAACTTAGCTTTAGCTAGTCACAATCAACCCCAATTCCTATAAAAGCACCTACCCCCCAACACTTAAACTCAATTCTTCCACTTTCAATTAAACCCTACTTAGGTAGTATTATCCACCTTAGTCATCCCATCTCCCTTAGCCTCTTCCCTTCACCTTGGTTGGGAGGCCTTCCTCAGATCATGGTGACTCTACACCACCTTCAGTGTGGAGGCTCTGTTGGGTACGCCTTGCCTCCTCTTCTCCAACTGCTACATCTTTGAGCTTTGCCTTCAGGGCCTCTTTTCCAACTCTTTACACTGCCTTCAGCTACAGATCCTTTTCTTTGCACTATAGTTCATTTCATTGAAGTTCTAAGCATGTTTAGTTTTGTTTCCTTTAATGTATTAAACTCTTGTCAAGCATCAATGAAGTTTTGTTTGCACGTCTTTCAGTCTCTCTTGTCCTTTTATATGGTTCGCAGTTAGATCAAATTGCCATTATCTTACACTTATAAAAAATTTTTAAAAAATAGAAAATAGAAAAAGGACTAAAAAAATAAATAATCTTAGGATGTGAAGATTTTCGGTTGCCTCCCTGAGGTGACTCGTACTTTGATTTAAAGTACGATATCCTTTGAGTTTGGATTAAAAAATTTGACAAAATATTTACATGATTCTGTTTACAATTAATGTGCTTTCACGAATAACATTTTGCATAGATCACTTTTTGGCATCGTTACTTTGGAGACACAATGGTTATTTTCACTTTCCTTAGCGTGTGAGTTTAGAGACGATTCTCTTTATTTTTGTTGGTCTTTGCATTTGCAAGTAGCTGTGGGAAAAAGAAGCACAATAAAAACAAATTTGACAGCGCCCAAGATCGAGTACTGATGAAGACCAAAGGTAAGGTCTCTTTCCTCTCACCTACACATTGAAAAAAAAATAATTTTAAAAAAAATTAAAAATTTCTTTGATAGGAGTGATTTTCCCTTGAAAAGATCATATCAATCATCTTAGTGCTCGAATCCCTTGGTCTATTTTAAAAATTTTATTTTGAGCACTTGGGGAGTTGAAAAATTTTGAAATTTTTACTGGTTATATTGCATCAAAATAGGAGCAAGCCCACCAAATTTAGCATGGAAATTCATTATATATTTCTTTGGAAAATTGTTTAACTGTTGGTGGGTCACACTAAAAATAGAACATAAAAAATTCAAGTTCATGAAATTTTCCTCAATTTTGTTGTGCTTCAAATTTTATGAAATTGGTGTAGTTAGTTTGCTAACCAAATATAGTTTAGCTGATAATTTTTTGAGTAATTTATGAAAATAGAATTCTAAATGTTTAGAGAAAATTATGACTAGTGGTATTTTCTACCTATTTGACAATTTTGTAAGGAAAAATCCCTTTTAATTGTTTAAACCCCTAAAAAATTTTGAAAAAATACTTTTTGTGTTCCTAATTGGATGGTACACACAAGCCTTGGTTACCTTCTTTTAAGCCATAGCACTCTGAAAATTAAAATTGATTCATCCATTAGTCTAAAATTGGTAGGAGAGCATGCTCGGAAGTCATTTTAGGGTTTCTACTTTAGTGAACACAACATTGGGACTTAAAGGAACATACTTAAGCATGTGTCTGTAAAAACATGTTGTACTTACTAAACTTGAATTTAATTGGTAATAAGTGAAACCCTAAAAAATACTAAACAAGGCTAGAATTTTAAAATCCTTAGGAAAAATTAAGAGGCCTTATTTGTATTGCTTGGCATTTACTTCACACATTTTTGAATTAATTTTTTAATGTAACCCCCCTAACACCCAGGACATTCCATAAGCACTATTCTACTCAAGCCCTAAAATTGAGTAGACATGCCAACTAGGTTGGATAATCATCTAAGTCAAATCAGACTTAGTTGAAGCAATCCTGGTCTTGTCTATCTAGACCACCAGTGACAAGACAGATCGATGCGAAAACTGTGCTAACCTCTAGGGTGTAGTGTCATGTGGAGTGTCCTAGGGGCCCTACCCATCTAGCTTGCCAGATACTTCAAGGGTTGAGGAGATCCAATTGGGTTTAGTGAGATTTAGATTGGATCCAGTGGGTGCAACATTATAGGATAGAATTGTTTGCTTGATTTATTTAGGCAAGGGCCTCATTCTCTCTCTTGTATCTCTCCTTATTGATCTTTGACGATCGGTTTGCACTAAAAAGAGGTTTTAAATTGTCATTATTGTAGTATAAGTTACAAATGCAAACCGATGTTGCGTCAATTTTATTTATGTACTTAATTTTTACTGATTTATTTTAGGTCATTCACTGGGGGGCAGTTATTGATATACATCACTCTCTAAGTCCAAAAACATTCTTTTATTCCAAAAATGTTGATTTTATTTACAAAAATGAATGAATGAATAAATGAATAAGAGAATTTGGTTAATTATGTATAAAAGAATTAATTAAAAATACATTGCAATGCTTGAAAACATTTATACACAAACAAGCATACAAAACTATGTATAATTACTTTATGTTAATTATTTACAACTAATATATATAATACCTAAGTATAGGTACAAAAATAGTTAGTAATAGCTACTATACTAACTCATTATAACATACTAATATCTATAATAACATATATAATATATACAGTAACATATATAAGTGTTGCTAAAATCTTAGTAAAATTATATACATAAGGCAAAATAACTATCTATACTGACATATATAAACATAAATAGTGACGAATGAATCTGTCACTAAAGCTCTAGTGTTATATATATACATATCAGAGCTCAAACAACACTAGCGCCTATACTTATATATACGTATACTTATTTATTTACATTTTATTATATTATTTATATACATATATATTATATACTGTATACTTATACATATACGTATATACACGCATTCATCACACACACACACAAAGGCACAGGGGGGCTAACACTTAGTTACTGCGGCTACTCAACACTTAGCCGGTTCAGAGCTTACTCTTTCTCAGATTGATTCGGTTCAACCCAACCCAAAAATTTGGTTTAATGGGCAGGCAACCTTTTCGAGGGATACACAGCACCTCTTTCAGGGTGGGACCAGAACTCCACCAGGGCCACCCTAGTTCTTAATTAGGTGCATTTAAATCTGGTTCAATTCTCATTAATGAGCCCACACAGAGTGCATGGCCCTCGGCCCATGCATCGCACGCATTCATTCATATGTCATAGTATCGAGAGATGAGAGGGTAATGGTATGTAAGGGCACCCGTGCCTGATGACTGAAGGGCCATAATCACAAAAACCTTATAAAGCACTAGGGTTGCTCCTATGCTACCGATGTGGAACTAAAGGGAGCGCCAATTGGCGCTACAGCAACGTGCAGGTGTGTTCTGATGTAGCAACTTTGGCCCTCGATTTGAGGGCCACAATTTAATATAAATTAAAATTAAATTATAGGATTACAAAACCCTTGTCACTATGTCTCAGAAAGGAACTGGGGAGAAATCCCTGGATTGACCCTTATCTCTCATAGTACCCGGCCAGGGTAGGCCACGCTGTAGTGAGGAGTCGAAGTGAATAAACGGAAAGAGAGGGATCTATTTGAAAGACTGGGAACTACTACTAAAAAAACGCAGTTGGATGAGTAGTGGGAAAAATAGGCCATGGACCTGACTACCTCCGTTCCGGAGGGATTTTCGGTATGCCGCTCCGCGAGCAGAGCGAGAGAACGAAGTGGGCTGTGGTGATGTTGGAATTTGCACCTATTTTGATCTATGATTTGAGGGCCACAATTTAATATAAATTAAAATTAAATTATAGGATTACAAAACCCTTATATAGGGCTACATAATTATGTAATTCCTTACAAAAATAAGTTAGTGTATTATATAATAAACTTAGGTAAAGTTGACTGTTTATACATGTTAAATTAGAGTTTAATTTGTTAATTAAAGTATAGATTAGTTAATTAATCATCAAATGGACTTAATTTAGAGCTTATATACATAATAAATTATTTATTAAATATTTTTATTATATTTTAGAAGCTTTATTTTAATTTATATACATTAAATACATGTTTTAGATGGTTTATCATATAAATAAACTATAAATACTATAATACAATATAAATATAATGTAAAATACTTAATATAATATATTACAAGTATACACTATAAACTATCCCAATATTAACTTAAATTACTAATTTATTTTATTTTAACTTAATAAATTGCCTAGTGATGAGTCCATTTTAATGGACTATTGTTACGCCTAAGTTAACTCTATTCTTACATTTTATGTTTGTTAATAACCACATTAGGTCATAAAATGATGGCATGCATCATTACTTAAGTTTACATTTATTCTATTTCATTTATAACTTATTATGTAATTATTTTATATTTCATGCAGGTCTCGCACACAGCGCACCCTATGCATCTCCACTTAATCCACTCCATCAGGCTAATTTAAGGGTTGACAAATAATCAGGAAAGTGAGAAAGGAGGAGGATTAATTTTGTAGGAGACCAGGGGGGTGAAATGAATTTCCCCCTCCCCCATCAGCCGATCGACCTCAACAAAGCCTCCCCCAATAGCCACCGGCCTCAACAAACCCAAAACAGCTGCTGGCTAATTTTAGTAAGGGATTTGAAAATCCCTTGACTTGCGTCAGGGAGGAGATAAAAAGAGGAGATCTGGCGGGCTTGGCAACACACAACCACTGGAAAAAATCCTAAGTGCACCGTGAAGAAGGCGTGCACTATGGACCCTTTCATCTTCTCCCACCGCGTGCTCTGCAAGCGCACTCCAGCCTGCCCTACCACATTCTTGCAGCCCTGCAAGTGAGCAACCGCAGCCCTGCAAGCACGCTCCAGCCTGCCCCACCGCACTCCCACAGCCCTGCAAGCACGTAGCCGTAGGCCTGCAAGCGCTCTCCATCCTCCACCCGCAGCCCTTGCAAGCGTGCCACCGCCACAGCCTCCGCGCTCTGCAAGTGCACGTAGCACCCCCACTGCGCGCAAAGGACCCAACACTGGCAGCCGCTACCTTCTGTAGCGTGCAACGCCCTCGTGCGCATGCAGTGCCCTCATCGTGCAGCAGCGAAGCCACACTACAGACTGCACGTTCTTCTCCTCTTCTTCATCTTCTTCCTCTCTAGTAGCAGGAAGAACCCAAAGCAGCCGCTGCCTTCTGTAGTGTGCAGTGCCCTCGCGCGTAGCACCGCAGCCACAGCACGCATGCGGTAGCACCCTCACCGCGTAGGGACGTGCAACCCATGCGAGCAGCCACAGCAGCTCGCGAACGCCACCTACTGTTGTCAGGTCGGCATTCTCCTCCGCTGTTCGACCACGTCCGACCACCTCCGGCCGCCGCGTCACCACCATCACGTAGCCTTCGTCGAGATGTGCCTTCCCGCAGAGCAGCTCCTCCAACGAAGCCTCCAGGCGCGTGCAAAGAAGAGAGGGGAAGTTTCCTCTATTTTTGCTCACGTTAAAAATTACATTGCATGCCATTGTCACTTTAATATTGATTATTTTATTCAGGCAACATTGCATGGGTGCACTTATAATTTCATGAATTTACTTAACTTGTGTTATGTGCATCATTTAACATTGAAATTCAATTCAGATTTGCATGCAATTCAAACTTACATGATATGCCATTACACATGCATCATATACATACTTTTGGGAGCTTGATTCCTGATGTGAAAATTGCATAAATAGCCTTGAATTTTTAATGAAATTGCAAGTTCCATTTTGAGTAGCATATTCATTGAATTGAAGTCGCGAAGGCATCTGCAAACATTATAATCCTCTACTCGTGAATTTATTGGTCCTATTCTTCCATGTGATTACGACATCCCTTTTGTGGTTTAAATTGATATTTATTTTAATCTTTGATTGAGCTTTTTCCACCACATAAATTACAACGACACATCATTCTATTGCTATTTTAATTAAGTGAAACTCTCTCTATCAAATGGCGCCGTTACCAGGGAGGCAACAGATGCAATAGATTCACTTTATTATTTGTTTAGTATTCTGAGTTGTGCAATTATTTGATCATTCTTTATCTTATTGTGTAAGGAATCTGACGGGGCGGCAGGTGCAACAGAGCGGCAACATCAACCTCGAGCTAAGCCACACGAGGAAAAGATGCAGGAGACTTGGATCCCGCTTTCACAGGGGATTCTCCATCGTCACAAATTTTATTTCTGTCTTATCGCCCTTGTAGTAATCGGGGCTGAATTTTTGGGGGTCTGTGCCTACATTCTTTAGCTACTAGGGTTTACATTTTTCTGTGTGTGTGATTCCATTTTCTGCTTGCTTGCCTTTAAAACCAACAAAAGTAAATATCGAGCTGCCTGTTTAGGAGTTGCATGCCCTTAGGTGTGTGCATTTAGGGGTGATTGAGCAGCACATTAGATCTCATTATTGCATTGCAAGCATATTGGCACGAAGATTGCTGGAGACAGGTACACCTTTCTAACTTTTGCATCTAGCTCCTGTTCACGCATTTGCATTCAAATTAAAATTCAAGACCACCAAGTTGTTTGAATTTACTAATTCAGTGGTCACCTAACTAAAAGTGAGACTGATAATCAGATTCGACCTTAAAATCAATTCACATTTGATCTGATTCTAAGGGACTTGTCTGCGTTTTCAAAAAAATAAAAAAAAGATTTGCAGTGTGATGCACACTTCTGTCACTAAGCACGCACATTAGGCACCACACTAAGGCTCGATCCCTTAAGGCTATAGGCACTGATCACTTTATCGGTGCAAGCCCTCCTATCGTGCTTTGTGGTGGTGGTAGTACCATCTTTTGACCAAGTGTTTTGATACTTCACGGAGGGGGACACCCCTTAAAGGAACAAAAGGGTAGTTAAGGGGCACCGCATACACATCGTCTCAAAGGAAGGGTTCACCCTACTTGCATCCCTTTGTTCATCCTTGGAGTAACTTCTCCCTTTATCACCTAGGAGTATCATCCAAGCAAACTATAGGGCCTGAGGCACTCGAAGGTTGAATTAAGTCACGTAATTGCAATGAATAACTTGTTTGGCCATCTATATCAACCAATTCTACCTCCGCAACAAAGAAGGTTAAGATTTCAAGTCATCACCCCTCTTATACCGCTTACATGGGAACAGAGGGATAAGCCTTGACCTTTTGACTTATCTTTGGAGTGTAGGTTTCACTTAATCAATAAAAACTTGAATTGTGATTGATATTGTATGCTTGGTAGACTCTCTCTTGAGGGTAGTCTAATGTTTGATCCTGAGCCTGAGAGAATTCTTAGGAGAGCTTACCTAGGAGAGAAAAGAGAAGGCATGGCTGATCAAGGAGAAAATCAACAAAGGACCTGAGGGACTATTTTATTCCAACTAACCAACCTGCACAAGCACTGAGACGACCGGCAGGGGATAATCCATATGAGATCAAGAGCAGTACCATATCTTTGTTGCCCTCCTTTTATGGTACTACTAGGGAGGACCCCTACCGGTATTTGGAGGAATTCACCGAGGTCTGTTCCACTGTGAAGCTCGAGGGCTTTCCTGATGAAGCCCTGATGAGGACTCTATTTCCATTCTCCCTAAAGGATAAGGCCTGGCACTGGTATCATACCCTCGATGCAAGGGTAAATGATTGGGCCACCCTTAAGGGAGAATTTTTGAAAAAGTATTTTCCTATGAGTAAGACCAACCGTTACAGAAGAGAGATTATGGGTTTTACTCAACAGGAAGGGGAGCAATTTCATGAGACTTAGGAGTGCTTTAATGACCTTCTTAGGTTATGCCCCCACCATTAGGTGCTAAGATGGCAGTTGGTTGAAAGGTTCTATAACGGATTATCTGAAAGGCATAGGAAAACCATCGATGCAGCCTGTGCAGGAACCTTCATGACCAGAACTGAGGATGAAGCCCAGGCATTATTTGAAACATTAAGCGACAACTCCATACATTTTTCCTCTGCCTTTCAAGAAAGAAAACCATCAATCTTGCAGAGGAAGATGGAGGCCCATGAAGCCAGGGCTTCTCAGGATTTGGCTTATCAGATTCAATTATTGAATAAACACTTTGATAGGCTTTTAGCAAACCTTGGCATGAACCCGCAAGCAGCCTCTATCTTTCAGGCTTCAAGAGAATGCTCCATTAGCCAAAGCACAACACACGCCACTGCAGAGTGTCATCAGGCAAATCAATTCCCTAAGTTAATTCAGGCCGACTTGAACGTGGCCCAAGGTTTCTGCCCTCCTCCTCGCAATAACCCTTATTCCAATACCTATAATCCAGGGTGGTGGAACCATCCAAGCTTCTCTTGGAAGCAAGGTGATGCTTCTAACTCTGGGAATACAAGACCCTTACCTCCCCAACCCATATACCAACCATCTTATGAAAACCCTCCTCAGAATAAGCCCTTTGAGATGGATGAACTTAAAGCCATGATGAAAGCGATGCAAGAGCATCAGAATATGGTCATCCAATCTCAGAATAAGATGATTACCGATATGCAATCCCAAATTGGTCATCTTACTGAGGCAGTTAGGCAACGTGGTCCGAGGAAGCTACCTAGCTCTTTTGAGGAGAACCCTAAGGGCAAAAGGGTCGTATTCAGGGAGCATGCCCAAGCAGTGACCATGCTGAGGAGTGGAAAGAAGATTGACAAGCCTGATAACACTCCTACGGTTACATCTTAGAATTCCCCTTCTACACCTGACTTGACTTCCATCTCCACCAAGGAAGAGCCACATTGCTCTCCCTCGCACAAAATCACCCACAATGAGGATGTCGTCCTTCCACCACCTCTCTCCCGCCATGATGACCCCTCTACCCAGATGCCGTGGGTGGCCTATCCAGAGCGCCTATCTGCTCCCGGGGAATCTTTTGTTGGCTCGCCTGGAGCCAAGGATAGGATGGAGGAGATTATGGACACTTTTAGGCAAGTCCAAATTAACTTGCCTCTGTTGGAAGCTATTAAACAAATCCCGTCCTATGCCAAATTTTTGAAGTCCTGTGCATCCAAAAGCATCGATCTAGGAAACAGGTCCAAACCGAGGTCATCTTGCCTGACCATGTTAGCTCGGTTCTCCGACAAGGAACGCCCCCCAAAATGAAAGACCCAGGGGCCCCATATATTTTAGTGGTTATAGGTAACCAACCAACACATTGACGAGGCTCTGCTCGATTTGGGTGCGGGGGTGAACATTTTACTGAGCTCTATGTGTGACCTTTTGGGAGGAGGCAAGCTAAAGCCTAGTCCAGTCATCCTCCACGTTGCAGACAGATCATTTAAGACACCATGGGGATTGTTGGAAGATGTCCTTGTGAGAGTGGAGGACTTCTTCTTCCCTGTTGACTTTCTGGTGCTTGATATTGCCCCATTTAATAAGCCCACAAAGCCGTCCATTATTCTAGGACGCCCCTTCTTGGCCACAGGAAATGCCTCTATCAATTGTAGATTTGGGGCACTTAAAATGGGCTTTGGGAATAAGAAGATCCGGTTGAATGTTTTTGATACTTACAAGCAATCCAGATTTGAAGATTGTTCTTAGATTGAGGCCGTTGATGAAATAATTGAAGAGACTACTCCAGCACTCCTATGTAGAGATCCCCTTCAAAAGGTCATATCTAAGGACCATCCTCCGATTATTAAAGAAACTGAAAGGGAAATGCCCGAATTAGAAGAGTTGCTGGGGATACACATAGAGTCTCTATCCCCACCTTGGATCGTGAAGGTAGATCCGCTACCTGAAGCGGGGACATCTCAACTTAAACCCTCAATCCCAAAGGCTCTTGAGTTGGAGTTGAAACCCCTCCCGAGAACATTGAAATATGCTTTCCTTGGCCTCAATGACATGCTCCTTGTTATTATCTCGTCTGCATTATCTGAATTGCAGGAGGGAGCTCTGCTTAAGTGTTTACAAAGGAACAAGGAAGCAATTGCCTCATCAATTGATAATATTAAGGGTGTTGATCCCTCTCTTTACTTGCATCATATATACACGGACGAGTTTGTGAAACCTTTCCAAGACATGCAGAGAAGGCTCAACCCAAATATGTAGGAGGCTGTTAAAAAGGAGATTCTGAAATGGCTAGATGCAGGGATTATCTATCCCATTTCAATTTGTAAATGGGTCAATCCTATTCATGTAGTACCCAAAAAGGCAGGAATCACTGTGGAGGAGAATGACCAAGGAGAGCTGGTGACCACTAGACCCTCAACTAGTTGGAGGGCCTGCATTGATTACCGCCGTTTGAACATGGCTACCCAGAAAGACGATTTCCCCTTACCGTTTATCGATCAAATTTTGGAACGATTGGCGGGGAATAAGTACTTCTGTTTCCTTGATGGGTATTCTGGGTATAATCAGATAGCCATTTTTCCTGACTATTAGGAGCATACCATCTTCACGAGTTCGTATGGCACATTTGCATTCCGCTGAATGCCATTCAGGTTATGTAATGCTCCTGCCACTTTCCAACATTGTATGATGGCTATCTTTTCTGATATGATCAATGAGTTCATTGAAATTTTCATGGATGACTTCATTTATGGCTCATCATTTGACCTATTCCTTTTGCACCTTGAGAAAGTCTTAACCCATTGCAAAGAGGCAACGCTGGTGCTTAGCTGGGAGAAAAGCCACTTTATGGTCCAGTAGGGCTTTGTGTTAGGGCATATAGTTTTCGAGAGAGGATTAGAGGTGGACACTGCAAAAGTTGATTCCATCTCTAAGCTTCCATTGCCCGCCAATGTTTGTCAAGTTAGATCTTTCCTTGGCCATGCTGGATTTTATAGGTGCTTCATTAGAGATTTCAGTAAAATCTCTAAGCTACTCTGCGACCTGTTAGCGAAGGATGTCTCCTTCAATTTTGATGATAGATGTGGGGAGGGTTTCCAAGTCTTGAAGAAAGCCCTTATTACCGCACCGATTCTACAAGCACTAGATTGGACCCTCCCGTTTGAGCTAATGTGCGATGCTTCTGATTTTGCAATGGGAGTAGTCTTAGGTCAAAGGGTTGATGGCAAACCTCATGTGCTACATTATGCTAGCAAGACCCTTACGGATCCTCAACAAAACTGCACGGTCATTGAAAAGGAACTTCATGCTGTAGTATTTGCTTTGGAAAAGTTTCAGTCTTATCTTTTGGGATCCAAGGTTGTGGTGTTCACTGATTATTCTGCCTTAAAGCATCTTCTTGCTAAAAAGGACACCAAACCTCACCTAATTCGTTGGATTCTGCTACTCCAGGAATTTAACCTGGAAATTAAAGATAATAAAGGAGATGAGAATGTGGTAGTAGATCATTTGTCTTGGATCCCTGTTGAGGCATCAAACCCTGCTGGTGGTATTCAAGAGACTTTCCCTAATGAGTCTCTGATGGCCGTGGAGGCTAAAACTCCTTGGTTCGTTGACATAGTGAACTATCTGGTCATGGGCATTACCCCCAGTACTCGGGACAAGCAGAAGAGAGACAGGTTTCTTACTAACGCTAAATTTTATCACTGGGAGGAACCCGAGCTATTTAGAGTTGGCCCTGACTAGCTTTTTTGTCGTTGCGTCCCTGATGAAGAACAAAGAAGTGTTTTGAGTTTCTGCCATGACCACTCTTGTGGGGGACATTTTAGTGGGGAGAAGACTGCTCATAAGGTTCGTCAGTTTGGCTTTTGGTGGCCACATTATTCCGATATGCACATACGTATGTGGGTGCATGTCTATGTTGCCAGCAAACGGGAACCATTGGAAAAAGGGATGAGATGCCCTAGCAACCTATCCTCCCTGTTGAGATCTTTGATATTTAGGGCATCGACTTCATGGGTCCCTTTCCTGTGTCCTTCGGATATGAGTACATCCTTGTGGCTATAGACTATGTATCGAAATGGATAGAAGCCATACCTACGCGAACCAATGACCATTTCGTGGTCTTGGGCTTTATTAAGGCTAATATCATTTCTCGGTATAGGTTCCCAAGGATGATCATAAGTGATGGAGGACCTCACTTCAAGAATGTACACCTCACAAGACTACTCCAAAATTTGGGAGTCAACCACATGATAGCCACACCTTAGCATCCCCAAATGAGTGGACAAGTTGAAGTGTCTAATAGGGAGATTAAGTGAATTTTAGAAAAAATAGTTAGGCCCGATCGTAAGGATTGGTCTAAAAAACTAAATGATGCTCTTTGGGCCTACAGAACCATGTATAAGACTCCCTTGGGCATGTCTCCTTTCCGTCTAGTCTATGGAAAAGAGTGCCACCTTCCCGTTGAAATCCAACATAAAGCCTATTGGGCTATTAAAAATGTTAACTTGAATCTAGATAAAGCAGGAAAGGCACGTATGTTAGAGTTAAGTGAGCTTGAGGAGCTTCGTAATGAAGCCTATGAAACTTCTCAAGCTTACAAGCAACGTACAAAGGTCTTCCATGATAAGCACATCATTAGAAAGACTTTTGAGCCTAACTAGTGGGTCTGGCTTTTCAATTCCAGACTTAAATTATTTCCAGGAAATCTCAAGTCCCGCTGGGATGGGCCATACGTTGTTATCAATACTTTCCCTCATGGAGTTGTAGAAATTCGGAACCCTACTTCAGGTGCGAGCTTTAAGGTAAATGGCCAGCGACTTAAACCTTATATTACTCTTTCAGATGGCCAGGTTTTGGACACACTTCGGCTTGAGGAGCCTTAGCACCTCCCACTCTCCTCCTCAGGTGATATTCTTCTGTGTCTGCATTTTTTCAATGAGGACATTGTCAGTCTTAGGCATGGGGGGGTATAACCTGAGAATGTTTATAGCATTTATAAATATTTGCATACATTTAGGACATTAATAAAAAAACTCTTATTTTCTTGAGCTGAATTGGTTAGTCCCTAGCAAAACATCTTTGCAATGGAGGTGTCATTAAAGAATTTTCTTCTTAAATTGTTTCTTAAGTTTAGAATCCAGTACATTTACTTCACGTGCACATAGACTGGTTATGGATCTTTAAAGAAAACCAGTAGGCATTTTTAGTCTACTGAACCCTTGGACAGTTAATAGGGAGTCAGGCATACTATCTTCTAGTAGATCCACCTCCTATTTGTGAGAAGAAAGAAGATAGATTACTGGTACGCTAAGTCTAGTGCAAGGACTCTTAAGTTTTGGACAATTAGATGATGATACTTTAGAGTTAGGCATAGTTTTCGCTCTTTGTTCCTGTGTGTGTACATCGTGTGAATTCCTGAGAGTCACCAAATAAGGCAGATACACAGAGATTGAGTCTTAATAAAGCTATGACTATGGTGGATGGTTATAACCATCCTTCATAGAGTCCTCAGCTGAAGGAGGATAATAGTGTCAAAGGTCAGAAATATGCCTGTCCTATCCATTCCTTCCTGGTGCTGAGAATAGGTACTTCCACCAAATAAACCACACAATATCCTCCTAACCATAATCATCCCTAATAATGCCTCATAAATAAAAGTCTGTGTTATGTTATGTTGATTTATAAAGAAAGAAAATAAAGAAGAAGAAGAAACAATTATATTAAAAAAAAAAAGAAAAGGAAAAGAGAGAGGGAGAAAAGAAAAGAGTCCAAGTTTATAATTTTATCTTTGTAACATTATTTTTGAGGCAACAAAAACACCCATTGTAATCCACCAAATATGACCCATACCTACCTTTTAGTATTTCTGATCGTCCGAATACTGGCTGAGGACTCTAACTTAGTTGTAGAGTTATTAGGACTTTAATTGAAGTGAGAATGCCATGTGAGGCCACCAAATAGTGAGTACCCTTACAAAATCTGGCGAGATTTGTGATCTCAGAAAGAAAAGAAAGAAAAGAGTGAGCACCAAGGAACATCAAGAGAGTACAATTGTTTAGCCTCTCTCTGAGTTGACTTGTTTAATAGTCTAGAGATCTAGAGTCTGTAGTACTAGATTACATGTAGCACCAGATGAGTGTGTGCCACCAAATACGTATCTATTCAACTCGATATCTCCTACCTAAGCCTAAGGCTAGGGTTAATTTACAGATTATTTTTTGCTTTATCCCCGAGGGAAGTAGTTGCCTATCCTGATAGAAATATTTACTAAGGGATAAGCATGAACTGCAAATGTAAGTTGGTTATTTTCACTTGGATCCGTTACCGAGGCTATTATCACTTCACATTTGTCTGGATCTCTAAAGTTTTGAAATAAGAAAAGAAGAAATCTTCTGATTACTTCTATTATTTTTCATTTTTGCTAGGGACTAGCAAATCTTAGGCATGAGGGCATTTGATGAGTCCATTTTAATGGACTATTGTTACGCCAAAGTTAACTCTATTCTTACATTTTATGTTTGTTAATAACCACATTAGGCCATAAAATGATGGCATGCATCATTACTTAAGTTTACATTTATTCCATTGCATTCTATAACTTATTATGTAATTATTTTATATTTCATGCAGGTCTCGCACACAGCGCACCCTATGCATCTCCTTCACTTAATCCACTCCATCAGGCTAATTAAAGAGTTAACAAATAATCAGGAAAGTGAGGGAGGAGGAGGATTAAATTTGCAAGAGACCAGGGGGGTGAAATGAATTTCCCCCTCCCCCATCAGCCGACCGGCCTCAACAAAGCCTCCCCCAACAATCTTCGGCCTCAACAAACCCAAAACAGCCGCCGGCCAATTTTAGTAAGGGATTTGAAAATCCCTTGACTTGCGCTGGGGAGGAGATAAAAAGAGAAGATCTGGTGGGCTTGGCAACACACAACCACTAGAAAAGATCTTGCGTGCACCGTGAAGAAGGTGTGCACTGTGGACCTTTTCATCTTCTCCCATTGCGCGCCCTGCAAGTGCACCCTAGCTTGCCCCACAACACGCCGTGGCCCTGCAAGCACGCAACTGCAGCCCTACAAGCACGCTCTAGCCTGCCCCACTGCACGCCCACAGCCTTGCAATCGTGCAGCCGCAGCCCTGCAAGCGCTCTCCATCCTCCACCTGCAGTCCTTGCAAGCACGCCACCGCCACAGCCTCCGCGCCCTGCAAGCACGCGTAGTGCCTCCATCGTGCGCAAAGGACCCAACACCGCCAGCCGCTGCCTTCTGTAGCGTGCAGTGCCCTCGCACGCACGCGGTGCCCTCACCGCGCAGCAGTGAAGCTGCATTGCAGACCGCTCATTCTCCTCCTCTTTGTCATCTTCTTCCTCTCCAGCAGCAGGAAGAACCCAAAGCAGCCGCTGCCTTCTGTAGCGTGTTGCGCCCTCGCGCACAGCACCGCAGCCACAGCGCGCGTGCGCGTAGCACCCTCACTGCATAGCCACGTGCGGCCCATGTGTGCAGCCACAACAGCTCGTGAACGCCACCCACCATCGTCAGGCCGACGTTCTCTGTCATCCGGCCACGTTCGACTACCTCCGGCCACCGTGTCACCACCATCACGTAGCCCTCGTCGAGACGTGCCTTCCAGCAGAGTAGCTCCTCCAACGAAGCCTCCAAGCGCACGCAAAGAAGAGAGATGAAGTTTCCTTTATTTTTGCTCACATTAAAAATTACATTGCAGGCCATTTTCACTTTAATATTGATTATTTTATTCAGGCAACATTGCATGGATGCACTTATAATTTCATGAATTTACTTAACTTGTGTTATGTGCGTCATTTAACATTGAAATTCAATTCAGATTTGCTTGCAATTCAAACTTACATGGTATGCCACTACACATGCATCATATACATACTTTTGGGAGCTTGATTCTTAACGTGAAAATTACATAAATAGCCTTGAACTTTTAATGTAATTGCAAGTTCCATTTAGAGTAGCATATTCATGGAATTGAAGTTGCGAAGGTGTCTGCAAACATCATAATCCTCTACTCGTGAATTTGTTGGTCCTATTCCTCCCTGTGGATACGACATCCTTTTCGTGGTTTAAATTGATATTTATTTTAATCTTTGATTGAGAGATTTCCACCACAAATTACAACGGCACATCATTTTATTGCTATTTTAATTAAGTGAAACTCTCTCTATCACCTAGCTAACTTAATAACTTAATTATTTACTGTAAATGTATAATTGAAGGCAATTACAGGTACTATATGGTTCATAATATATATATATATATACATATGCACAGTATTTGGTACAGATATGTACATTTAAATTGTTTTATAGAATTACTTAGCTATTATACAATTAAGTTATATAAGTTAATAAATAATTTTATAATACAGTTATACACATAATAAGTTATTGTAAATATTTAATTAGCTATATAGAATACATATAAAAGTTATTTATATACATTATATACATATTATACAATATTTACATGTAACTTAGATTAAATATATATATACAAGTATATACACAGTATACGTTGTATTTATGGGTGTTTTTGGGTATTTTCTGATTTTTATGGGTTTTATACATATAGTAGAGATAGGGGAAGGGAGAAAGAGTGGGATGAGAGAAATGGAGTTGTTTTTTCTGCTTTTCAAGTTAAGTTCTTTTATTAAGTTCCAAGGTACGATGAACCGTCGACTGGTTTGTTCTATCAAGCTAGGGGTTTAGAATTCCTTGAAACTTTGCATACACTTAGAAATAAACCTAATCTTACTCAAGACACATTTATTTTATTTTTTTGAATTTTTTTTATTAGTTTTATTTATGTACAAAGTTCACCAATTTAGGCTTTAAGGATGTTTCACTAAAGAACCTAAGGCACTAAAATTAGTTTGAGTGGCTAGGATATCAGTTTAAACACTTCACTATGCTCAGCACATCACATGAAAGGCTTTGAGGCATTTAAACCTGATTTTCACTCAATTTCATTCAAATTCAAAGATATAATACTTAAATTACATGAATATGATGACAATGGATTCAAATTAGATGTACAATCAATTCTAAATTGAACTTAAATCAATTTCAAATACATGAATGCTTGCATATTATGCTCTACACTACACACAGGTCAGCTTCATTTCAACTCCCAAATTCACAGCTCAAATCTCTTGAAATTGACCCTGATCAAACCTTACTACTGCAATGAACATAGCAGCAGCAGCTAATTCAGCTTCTTTTCTGCTCTAATTTGGCAGTAGTTGCGGCTGTAAGAAGAACCCTGCAACAGATGTTGCTGCAAGGATTGTTGCAATTTTAAAAGCAGCAATTGCAGCTGCCACTTTACTCACTGAAATCAGCTTAGATCAAACCTAAGAAGGTCTGATCTTAGGCATAGGAATGCCCAAAACACATTTCTAACAAATCATATTTGTCCAAACTCCTTTAAAATCAATTTCTGAAAATCTGAAATCCATAGGATCAATTTTCATTTTTTATAATTCTCAAAAGACCCTAAGATGATCTTCTCTTTACATTTTAGACAATGTAGAGAAGAAGATCATGTTTGGTACTGAAATCACCTCAAAGCAACTCTAAATCTCCATTAAGACCTTGAAATCAACATTTGTTCCTTTAAAAACCAGGGTGGAATTAGATTGGTATAAGAATTCATGTAGCCCTGTTTGGGCTTTTAATTTAGGATCCATTTAGATTGTCTGATAACCATGAGCTTCTAAACACTATCTAATAGTGTTAGAACCTCAAATGATCCTATACAAAACATTGGGTCATGGTTTAAAGCCTTAAATCGGTATTTGATTCTCCTTGGCCTAAACTACCCAAAATAAGGCTTGAATTGGGTGTAATCTCATTTGAGAATAAATCTTCAATCAAAACACAGCAAACGCATTGCAATACACCTAATTAAGCAAATCCAAACTCGAATCACTTGATTAAAATTCCATTAAAACCAAATTGATTCCAATTCATGAGATTGGGCGTAAAAACCAATTATGAAAGAATCGAGCGAATTGGTTCAATTAAAACCTGATCAGGGGGTCTTTGTGAATTTATGGAGTGAATGGGAGACCCCCCAAGTGGATTTCAGGCGCAAATTCAGATCTAGAAGCCAAGGCTTCATATTTGAATTTGACCTTGATGGATGGGTGGAAGATGGATAAAATTCAAGGAAAAATCAGAAATGAATTGCAATGCGTAGGGAAAGCTGTGTGTGTCGACATGGAGGTGGAAAAATACCTCTTTGATTTGAATTGATCAGAGACGGCGGAGTGGATGTAAGCTAATTGATGAGAGCCTCATCATGAGCCATAACTAGCTCATTTTGACCCAATAAAGAAGATAAAAGCTCCTACATAACCTAGAAGAAGGCCTAACTGAAGGAACAAGTGCTCTGAGAAGAAAACATGAAATAAAGGTTAAAACTGCAATTTTACCATTGCAGTAGATAAACAGGATTTCTTAGAGGCAAAACATGGGTCAAATGGTCTAAATGAGATAAAAAGTGGGTTGAGTCAATCAGAAATGAGTTCATGTGCAATCTAAGAACTAAAAGACACTTGGTAACCCTAAAACAGACCCGCTTAAATTAACAAGGTTTCGGTCAGAACAAAGAGCAAGTAAACCCTCTACAAATCATGAAAAAAACATACTCTAGGGTTTAGAACACTTAATTTGGCCTTTGGAACCTAGTTTGACCTAGATTAGGGTCATAGCTCTTCAATTAACCTAATTTGGGTTTTTACGCAAAATATCCAGTCAAACGAGGTCAAACCTGAAATCTAACTTCTCCATTGAATTCCTTAGGTCCAAATTAGGTTTGTACCAAAATTTGGACCTAAGGAGGGGTCATCTTGACCTACTTTGCAATTTAGTACACCCAAATCACAAATTGGTCCCTATCTTTTGAATACCGTTGCAGAGAACCCCCTAGGTTCTTCGCCTCCTTTGCAAACCGGTCCTGCCGCCATTGCTAGGGCAGAACCGAGCTCCGGCGAGGTTCGGAGAGGGATTGCTCTCTAATCCCTCAGAGATTCCCTCCCAGAAATGGAAGGAGGATTCTCTGAGGAATTCCCTTCCTTATAAAGTCAATTACAATCGTTGGTGTGAACCCAATCTCTCGTGCGAACGCACGAGAGATTTGGGTATCCTAACTCCTTTCCATCTCCGGCGACCAACCTCAGGCAATTACGTGCCCTTCACGCCCTGCACACCAAGTCCAGCGCCTATATAAGAACCCACAATTCCGGCCGAAGGGGCTGAGCTTGATTTGGCCGAGTTTCCCCCTTCAATTCCTCTCCTCCTGCTCGGCCAAATACCCCAGCTAGCTCCGGCGAGCCCCCCTCCCCTCCCTCTTCGCTCTGCCACAAAACCAGTGGCAGAGTTAGCTTCCTGACCTCCCTCCGCGTCGCGCAGTACCAGCGCACGCCGCCTCAGCCCCGTCGTCGCCGCCGTTCTCCCCCACTGGGCGTCATCTTCTCCGGCGACAGCAAGTACTGCTGTCCGCCTTCTGTCCCCTTTCGTCCTTACAATTAGGTTAGAACTCCTCTCCATCCTATCCTCTCTCTTTTCCCCCTGTTATCTCATCTGATTACCCCTCGACCGACGCTAACCACCCTCATCTTCCACATCACCGACCGAACTCCGGCGAGCCGCCCACACCACTCCGCCACTCCACACGGCTCGCCAACCACCTCGTGAGCTCTGCCTCACCACCAGGAACTCGCTCCACCCCACAACTGCCACTCCAGACCTCCATAACCACCCCCCGAACAACACACCATCTCCGGCCACAGGTTGACCTAGGCGGGCACGCCTAGGCCGACCGGCAACCTGCAGCATCACCCACCGCCTTCGCCGTGCTACGGCGAAGGCTTCCAGCTATTCTAATTGGGCCAATAGGCCGTTCTGTGGAAGCTCAGGTGAACGCCCCGGCCGCCATTAACAGCCGAAGCAGCAGGAAGCTTGGAGCAGCAGCAGGCGTCAGGCTTCCCAGGCGGCAGGTGCAGCAGACTCTCGCAAGTGTTGCGAGGTGACTGAGTTCAGCAAGGAACACCAGTAGGGCCTTCAGCGTGGGCAATTGCACACGAGAGTCTGCGGGCGCACGCAAAGGAAAGGCGGAACGTTTAGTCCCACATCGTGGAATCTCAAGGCACAGGTATGGTATAAAGAGTTTTTGTGATATACGTTTACTGCCTCGAAAGCACAGGGGTGAGGTCCCTCACTGACCCCACCCGCCTCGTCCGCGGCCTGACCACGCGGACCTGGCGGATCCGACCCGACCTAGACCTACGCACTCCTCGCGCATCACACACCTGCAGGTGCGCCTGGTCCCGGGTACGATCCGACCCGATTGAGACTGTGGCTCTGGTAGAGCGGTTAGAGTGAATTGCTTGAGAGAGAGACACGCGCGGGTAGAGGGAGAAGGGTTAGGTTTTGTTCCCTGTGCAGGCAGGCTGATTGCAGGAGAAGGACGTGGCCGCTGCAGAAGAAAGGAGAAGCAAGACAAAGAAGAAGAAGAAAGCAAGACAAAGAAGGAGAAGCAAGACAAAGAAGAAGAAGAAGGCAACGAAGAAAGGAGAAGCAAGACAGAAGAAGAAGAAAGAAAGAAGTCTTCGCAGGAGAAGGAGGAAAACAGAAAGGTTAGAAGTCTTCGCAGGAGAAGAAGAAGAAGGACAAGGGAAGATTGCAAAGAGATCCGAAAGGCAAAGCAGAAGAAGAAAAAGAGAAAGAAAGATCACATTTAAGACGTCTGATACATAAATCAGACGTCTAATTCTATTTTTTTACATCTTTCTTAAAAAACTCTTTGAATCAATTATATTTGCATTTAACGGTTGTATTCTTGGGTTTTACAAAGTACTGAGTTTGCTCCCTGTGTTCGACCTCGGATACTCTAGTTGTTCGAGTAATAAAATTATTTGTTTAAACGTTTTGTCGGTTCTACTGCAACGTAATACGCCTTTAAATCCGCACGAAACGTCCCTGAACATTTTGGCGCCGCTGCCGGGGAGCAACGGGCACTTGTAAAGCTTTTGAGTACAACTTTTCTATTTAATATCTGACTTAACTTCTCTTTTGTTGTGTTCAGAAAGGGAAAGCAAAACAAAAAGGAAAGAATAGCAACTGCACAACAGACTGGAGCAGGTAATCTCCATAAGCCCTCCCCCTTAACCCTCTCACAATCTAAAAAACAAAAAAAAGGGAGAAGTCAACTTAGGGCTACCTGTCTTATATTTAGTAACTCATCAAGTTGCCTGATTTTCATTTCAACATATTTTTGTCTGTCATCCAACTAAGGCAACTAGGGCTAAAACTTTCTTGATTGAGCCCTAGGTGCTAAATTCTAAGGCAACTAAATTGGACCCATTAGAGCCAAGTTAGGATTGCAAAGCTAGGGTTTTTAGAGACACATCTTCTCTAAAACAAAGAAACAAACTTTCCAAAAAGAAGTGTGCCTAAACCGTGTTTGAAAATATTTATACAAGAGGAACCCTAAGCAAATCAGGCTGATAATCCATTTGAATCATAAAAGGAAGGACCTAAAAGCTCTCAAAGGTGAAGTTGATCCCTCGGGTCAACCAACCTTAATATTAGGTCACTTTTTGCACTCAAAATACTTAAAAGTTCAAGTGGAACATTAAGCACCTTGATCTTAAAATAAAAAAGGTAGACTTAAGAGGTCAAGATCCCCATTCTGGTCTACCTGGAACCGCAGTGACAAGAGAGGTCGGGTGGGGGAAACCCTGTAACCCGTGGGGACGCTCTACCGTGTAGGGGTCTTTGCGGGACTCTCCCTCTCTGGCTGCCCAGGTATTTCTCAGGTGGACGATCTTCTGATCCAGGGGTCCATCTGCCCCGAACCTCTATAGTCACCCAACAATTCTTGGGTGTCTTGATTGGGTCCAGCACCTTCTAATCTCATCACATCTTCCGGTGCATGTTTGGTAGGAGGTCCTTAAGACCACCTTTAAGACCTCCTCTAGAAATTCATTCTCGCCGAGGCCAAGCCTCGACGCCCTTGTTTGTGCAGCAACCCCACCACATAAATCTTTCATCTGATTCAGACCCTGATTCTCCTTCTTCTCCCATCATGGCACAACCCATTGAAGATGAGAATAACCTTGAACACCAACTTCAACGCTTGAACGATCTCTTTCAGAACTTTGTAAACCCACCACAGCGACCTATGATGCGAGATCACTATAATCCCGCTGCGGTGGCAATTGAACCCCGAGTACGAATCCCAATTGGAGGACCCGATTCTGATCTAAAGCCCAATATGATTCATGCCATACCAAAGTTCCATGGGCTTAACTCTGAGGATCCATTCCAACACATTAAACAACTCAAGCATCTGGCCCAGACTTTCGGGTCAGATGTACAAAACCGGGATATCCTACTCATGAAAATGTTTTCGTTCTCCCTCTTGGACAAGGCCGCGCACTGGTATCAGACTCAGACCCGCCCGATCAACACTTGGGAGGAATTACAGTCCGAATTCTTGAAAAAATTCTTCCCTGTTGGCCGGACGAATGCCTTGCGCCACCAGATCACTCATTTCACTCAACAACAGGGAGAACCTCTTCACGAAGCTTGGGATCGATTCCTAGATCTCATGCGAAAATGTCCCCATCACGGAGTTCCTAAGTGGGAACAAGTCCAGTCTTTTTACCAGGGACTCCGTGAGGATATTCGTCTAATCGTCAATGCAACATGTGGAGGAAACATCATGGGCCAACACGAGGACACGGTGTGGGAGATTCTCGAAAATATGTGCGAGAACTCCATAAACAATGACTCCTTGGGCTTATTCGACAGGACGAATGCCCGCGCATCGACGAATCTAAGAGGGACACATGAGACGCAGGACCTGTCCACTTCTGTTGACCTGGAATTGATGGCCAGTCGGTTGGACAAGGTCTCTATCATAGAAAAGAAGGTGGACGAGCTAACTCGACATTTGCAGCAAGCCACCTCTGCACAAAACTCTTTTGCACGACCTCCTCTGGCAAGGGAAACAGTGCAAAACATCTATCACCAACCTGCCAAGGGGATGAGCCCCTATCCACAATCTGAACCCTCGTATTCTGACTTTCCTGAGGTTTTTCAGAACTGCGAGGACCTCAACGCCATCCAGAACGACCCATACTCCAATACCTACAACCCTGGATGGCGAAATCATCCTAACTTTCAGTGGGCGGGAAACTCTCAAAAACCACCATATCAACCCCGCCCACAAGCTCCTCGTCCATATCAGCCGCCTCAGCCTCGGCCCAATCCCACCTACCAATCTGGGCAAAATCAGGATCAATTGACTCTTATCCTTCAAACGCTGGCTGACATTCAAAAAACGAATGCGGCAATGCAACAACAGCACAAGGACGAGATCACAGAGGTTCTCAACCAACTGGCCCAGATGGCAAATTCTCGCCAACCTGGCACCCTTCCTTCGCAACCTCTGCCCAACCCAAATAATGTGCCGACCCAGAGGCGCATTATGAATCCAAATTCAGGCCACGCACATTTGATTTATCAGGCCCCTGCTACTCCATCACCAGACAGGATGGAGGCTTCTACATCTTATGCAGAATTTCAGCAGCAGCCACCTCTCCTACCTAACCCAAACCAAAGTCAGGCTGGATTAAACTCTGTAACAACACGTAGTGGTAAAACAACACAAGACCCACATTATCTGAACCACTCCAAGCCTGATAATCGCCAAGACCCTAGGGTAGTCATCCAAGATACTACTGTCCCAGATCAAGAACCTGGACCTATCCTAGAGGAACCAGCTAGGATCCCATTTCCTGAGGCCTTGACCAAAGGAAAAAGGACAACCAAACCTGTGGCTCCTGAGGAGGATCTGGTCAAGCTCTTTGAACAGGTCCAGATAAACATCCCGTTGATGGATGCAATCCGCCACATACCGGCTTACGCAAGATTCTTGAAAGACATATGTACACCTAAACGTAAGCCGCGAACCAAGGATGGGAATCCGATTGTACTGTCAGAGCAAGCCAGCTCTGTCATCCTGAGCAAACTCCCACCCAAGTCTAAAGACCCAGGAACCCCCTTGATTTCTTGTAAAATTGGTGAAACCCAACTTGATAGAGCCCTACTAGACCTAGGTGCCTCCATAAATTTAATACCTACATCCCTCCTTGACCACCTTGAAGAATCTGAACTTAAACCCACTGAGGTGACATTGCAGTTAGCTGATCGATCCATCAAGTCACCCAAAGGAATACTCGAGGATGTCATTGTTAGGGTACGAGATTTTTATTTCCCAGTGGACTTCATAGTACTGGACATGGATGCACCTAAGAACCCAAGGGACACACCAATCATATTAGGGAGACCCTTTCTGGCCACTGCTAGGGCCAATATAAACTGCGAAGAGGGCCAGATAGAATTAAAATTTGGGAATCAAAATCTGAAGATCGACATTTTCAAAGCCCAACAAGGGATTAATTGCGGGGTTATAGAGGAAATTTGTGATGTCAAAGCCGTGGTTGATGAACTGCACATAGAGGACAACCTAATTATTTCTGATCAACCACTAGAAAATCAAAAACCGCTAACAGAGGAGTGCGAACACAATCTAGACACACCTATGACTCCTACCATTGCTCCCGATACAAACCCTGAACCACCCGCTGCTGCTGACAATCCTGTCATGGAACTCAAGCCCCTTCCTGAACATCTAAAATATGTCTTTTTGGATTCAAATCAAACGTTTCCTGTGATTATCAATTCTCGACTCACACCTGACCAGGAACTCCGTTTGATTTCTGTTCTCCAGCAACATCGTAGAGCCATTGGATGGACTCTAGATGATTTGACTGGTATAAGCCCTTCATACTGCACGCATCGAATCTATACAGAAGAAGGCTCACGACCTTCAAGAGAAATGCAAAGGCGACTAAACCCTAACCTACAGGAGGTCGTGAAAAAGGAGATCATTAAGTGGTTAGATGCAGGGATCATCTACCCGATCTCCGACAGTCGTTGGGTGAGTCCAACACAAGTGGTACCTAAGAAGGCAGGACTTACCACCATCACGACAGAAATCGGGGAAGTCATTCCTACCCGAATAGCTAATTCGTGGAGAGTCTGCATTGATTACAGAAGACTAAATTCCTCCACGAAGAAGGATCATTTCCCACTACCGTTTATTGATCAGATCCTCGAGAAACTAGCGGGAAATAGATTCTTCTGCTTTCTTGACGGGTACTCCGGTTACAATCAGGTGGCAATCCATCCAGAGGACCAAGAAAAGACCACATTCACCTGCCCCTTCGGGACGTACGCGTTTCGAAGGATGCCGTTCGGTCTCTGCAATGCACCTGCAACTTTTCAGCGGTGCATGCTTGCCATATTCTCAGATATGGTAGGTGACTACCTGGAAGTCTTCATGGATGACTTTTCAGTTTTTGGACAATCATTTGACGATTGCCTCCAACACTTGGTCCATATACTCAGGCGGTGCATCGAGGTGAATTTGGTTCTTTCCTGGGAAAAGAGCCATTTCATGGTGCCTGAGGGAATTGTCCTGGGACATTTAATCTCAGAGAAAGGCATCCAAGTGGATCGAGCTAAGGTTAACCTGATTTCCAAGCTCCCTATGCCTAGCTCGATTAAGGACATCCGATCTTTTTTGGGGCACGTCGGTTTCTACCGTCGATTCATCCCTGATTTCTCCAAAATCGCGCGCCCCCTGACCAATCTGCTTTCCAAGGATGTGCCTTTCGGAATTTCCAAGGAATGCACTCAAGCATTTGAGATCTTACGTGACCGAGTCACCCAAGCCCCAATCCTACAGTCCCCTGATTGGTCTCAACCCTTTGAGATCATGTACGATGCATCTGACTTCGCTGTAGGAGCGATTTTGGGGCAGAAAATTGACGGGAAACCTGTGGTCATTTACTACGCCAGCAAAACACTGGATGAGGCTCAGCGTAACTATACGGTTACTGAGAAAGAGCTGCTGGCTGTAGTATTTGCCCTGGAAAAATTCAGATCATACCTTCTGGGTTCCCGTGTTATCATATACTCGGATCACACAGCTGTGAGGCATCTCCTAGCCAAGAAGGACGCGAAACCTCGATTAATCCGCTGGATCTTGCTGTTGCAAGAATTTGACATCGAGATTCGCGACAAGGCGGGAAAGCACAATGTGGTAGCTGATCATTTATCCCGCCTTCCTCCTGAAATTATTGATCCGTCCGGACCTATTACAGAACATTTTCCTGATGAGCACCTCCTGACTATCAGTACAAGTCTTCCATGGTTCGCCGATATTGTTAATTACCTGGCATCACATCAGATTCCGCCCGATTGGTCGAAGGCCAAAAAGGACAAATTGCGTTCCGATGCCAAGTATTACCTATGGGAAGACCCGTATCTCTTCCGCATTGGTGCTGATCAGATAATCCGACGATGCATCACGGAAGTGGAAATCAAAGACATACTCTCATTTTGCCATGACCAGGCATGCGGTGGACATTTTTCAGGACATAAAACCACATCGAAAGTCCTCCAGTGTGGTTTCTACTGGCCCACAATTTTCAAAGATGCATACAATCACTGTAAGGCATGTTCCCGTTGCCAGACTCTAGGCAACATGAGCCATAGAGACATGATGCCTCTACAGCCGATCTTGGTATGCAAAATTTTTGATATTTGGGGGATTGATTTCATGGGACCCTTTCCTACCTCGGATGGCTTCGAATACATTTTACTCGCAGTTGATTATGTTTCCAAGTGGATAGAAGCCATTCCGACCCGAACCAACAATCATAAAGCCGTTATAAAATTCCTTCATCAAAACATTTTCTCAAGGTTCGGGATTCCGCGTGCTATAATTTCCGACGGAGGGACCCATTTTACAAACGCTCAGTTCAAGTCACTGATGATCAAATACGGGGTGTCACACCGAATCTCTACTCCTTACCACCCCCAAACTAATGGTCTAGCTGAGCTATCTAACCGAGAGATCAAGAAGATCCTTCAGGTTACTGTTCGACCTGATAGAAAAGATTGGTCTTCTCGGCTTCCGGAAGCATTGTGGGCCTATAGGACCGCCCACAAGACCCAATTAGGAATGTCTCCCTTCAGATTAGTGTACGGGAAGGCATGTCACCTCCTCGTCGAATTGGAGCATAAAGCCTATTGGGCAGTACGGACCTGTAATCTCGACCTTTCTAAGGCTGGAACCCACAGAAGATTTCAAATGAGCGAGATCGATGAATTACGCCACGACGCATATGAGAACTCGTGAATTTACAAAGAACGGGTTAAAGCTTTTCACGACAAACACATTTCTAGAAAGGTCTTTCATCCTGGTCAAAAAGTTTTACTCTTTGATGCTCGACTCAAACTATTCCCAGGAAAGCTAAGATCCAAGTGGGTCGGACCCTACCTAGTCCGCCAAATCTTCGGAAATGGAGCTATTGAAATCAGCCCACTCAGCCACGATTCTGAACCATTTGTCGTGAATGGGCAGAGACTCAAGCCGTTCATTGACATGACCGATATAGATTTGACTGAGTCATCCTTTACCCTCCTTTCCTCTTGAGCTCATTACGCCCAGCCGATGGCGTAAAACTCAGCGCTTAACGGGAGGCAACCCGTCATTCTTTGAAAAACCTGAAATCGTTTCTGACATCGCTATGCGGAACTCATATTGCACTTTAGGGTTCATCCATTAGAACAGCCGACTTCACCTCAGGTATACCTACCCGAGATTAGAAATCGTTCGCAACAAGTCGCTTCAACCCATTCACTCACCACACACCTGTCCTAACACATGAACTAAGCTGAATTCGAACCCACCTAATTTACAATAGGGACATTGCAAATCTTAGGCATGGGGGGGTATGAAAGTGCAAAATGACAGAAAATTCATATCAAGAAAGGGTTTCATACAAAAAAAAAAAAAAAAAAAAAAAAGGGGGGGAGGAACAATTCAGGGTCATACAAATGAGAGGAGGAAAAGAAAGAAAAATGACAAAAAGAGCAAAAATAAAGAAAGGAGCACAAAAGGAAAAGGAAAAGAAAATGTCATTAGTAAAAGATTAAGGGGTTAACTGAAGTTCTAGACCGAGTCAAGAAAAAGAAAAGAAAAATGCTACAGAGATATAACAAGAGATTAGCGGGAACGCTGGTCTTAGGCCTCTTGGGCTAGATTTTTTGCTTAAAAATTCACGTATCCGTTAAAATCTGGACAATCCTCAAGAGGTTGAGGAAAATGCAAAGCTTAAGTATTAGGTCTAAGGCTTAGGAAGTATTCGGCCTCGTTAACTGACCTCCGGTTTGCGGGATTCGGTAACCTAAGCACCCAAATTCACACACAGTCTGGTTCAGTGTGCATAAATATTCAAAACACGCAAGAGCGTTTAATATTCTGAAAAAGTCACCTAGATTAGGAGCGGCCAATCAACACAAGTTGATTTGGACAAGTTCCCAGCGCGGAGAGGCGGGAAATTCCCCTCGAAGATGCGTAACAACATATCGTCTCCTCGGTGCTTGTCTCTTAGGATATTTAAATATCCTACTGGGGGCATGTAAGCACTCTGCTGGTTCAGATACCATGGGTGGCATTATCACGAAATGTCGATCGCCAGGGTCTGAATTCGGCCACGGAATGCCATGGGCGGGATTATCTCGAAATCTCGAAAGCCAGGGTTTCGGGGGTTGCCATGGGCGGGATTATCTCGAAATCTCGAAAGCCAGGGACCTTTGAGGATTGATGATGGGGACGAGGAATCCGATACAGACCGTGTTGAGAAGCTAATCCGAAGCTAGAAATAAAAAAAAAAAAAAAAAAAAAGAGAGAGAAAAGCTCTCCAAACAAATAAATCTTCTATCTCTCTCTTACAAAAAAAAAACGCACTGCAAACTGAACTTAGGCTAAAAATATCTCAAGCACGGGTGCTTTAACCGCGGAGTCCAACAAACCCTAGGTTAGGTTCTGTGGGCCGTAGAAACCTTTGCAAGAGACTGAGGCTAAAGCGGAACAGGTCCGGATTTTGGTTGGTACTTGAGTACCTCTAGGCCTATTGTCGGCATTCCCACCTAATCACAAAAGAAAAAGGAGAAGCACTTATCATTATTGACAACATTCAGTGTCTAGAACGGAAGTTAAAACTTTGAAATTTTGCTAAGGGACTAGCAAAAGCTAGGCATGGGGGTATGATGAGAGCCTCATCATGAGCCATAACTAGCTCATTTTGACCCAATAAAGAAGATAAAAGCTCCTACATAACCTAGAAGAAGGCCTAACTGAAGGAACAAGTGCTCTGAGAAGAAAACATGAAATAAAGGTTAAAACTGTAATTTTACCATTGCAGTAGATAAACAGGATTTCTTAGAGGCAAAACATGGGTCAAATGGTCTAAATGAGATAAAAAGTGGGTTGAGTCAATCAGAAATGGGTTCATGTGCAATCTAAGAACTAAAAGACACTTGGTAACCCTAAAACAGACCCGCTTAAATTAACAAGGTTTCGGTCAGAACAAAGAGCAAGTAAACCCTCTACAAATCATGAAAAAAACATACTCTAGGGTTTAGAACACTTAATTTGGCCTTTGGAACCTAGTTTGACCTAGATTAGGGTCATAGCTCTTCAATTAACCTAATTTGGGTTTTTACGCAAAATATCCAGTCAAACGAGGTCAAACCTGAAATCTAACTTCTCCATTGAATTCCTTAGGTCCAAATTAGGTTTGTACCAAAATTTGGACCTAAGGAGGGGTCATCTTGACCTACTTTGCAATTTAGTACACCCAAATCACAAATTGGTCCCTATCTTTTGAATACCGTTGCAGAGAACCCCCTAGGTTCTTCGCCTCCTTTGCAAACCGGTCCTGCCGCCATTGCTAGGGCAGAACCGAGCTCCGGCGAGGTTCGGAGAGGGATTGCTCTCTAATCCCTCAGAGATTCCCTCCCAGAAATGGAAGGAGGATTCTCTGAGGAATTCCCTTCCTTAAAAAGTCAATTACAATCGTTGGTGTGAACCCAATCTCTCGTGCGAACGCACGAGAGATTTGGGTATCCTAACTCCTTTCCATCTCCGGCGACCAACCTCAGGCAATTACGTGCCCTTCACGCCCTGCACACCAAGTCCAGCGCCTATATAAGAACCCACAATTCCGGCCGAAGGGGCTGAGCTTGATTTGGCCGAGTTTCCCCCTTCAATTCCTCTCCTCCTGCTCGGCCAAATACCCCAGCTAGCTCCGGCGAGCCCCCCTCCCCTCCCTCTTCGCTCTGCCACAAAACCAGTGGCAGAGTTAGCTTCCTGACCTCCCTCCGCGTCGCGCAGTACCAGCGCACGCCGCCTCAGCCCCGTCGTCGCCGCCGTTCTCCCCCACTGGGCGTCATCTTCTCCGGTGACAGCAAGTATTGCTGTCCGCCTTCTGTCCCCTTTCGTCCTTACAATTAGGTTAGAACTCCTCTCCATCCTATCCTCTCTCTTTTCCCCCTGTTATCTCATCTGATTACCCCTCGACCGACGCTAACCACCCTCATCTTCCACATCACCGACCGAACTCCGGCGAGCCGCCCACACCACTCCGCCACTCCACACGGCTCGCCAACCACCTCGTGAGCTCCGCCTCACCACCAGGAACTCGCTCCACCCCACAACTGCCACTCCAGACCTCCATAACCACCCCCTGAACAACACACCATCTCCGGCCACAGGTTGACCTAGGCGGGCACGCCTAGGCCGACCGGCAACCTGCAGCATCACCCACCGCCTTCGCCGTGCTACGGCGAAGGCTTCCAGCTATTCTAATTGGGCCAATAGGCCGTTCTGTGGAAGCTCAGGTGAACGCCCCGGCCGCCATTAACAGCCGAAGCAGCAGGAAGCTTGGAGCAGCAGCAGGCGTCAGGCTTCCCAGGCGGCAGGTGCAGCAGACTCTCGTAAGTGTTGCGAGGTGACTGAGTTCAGCAAGGAACACCAGTAGGGCCTTCAGCGTGGGCAATTGCACACGAGAGTCTGCGGGCGCACGCAAAGGAAAGGCGGAACGTTTAGTCCCACATCGTGGAATCTCAAGGCACAGGTATGGTATAAAGAGTTTTTGTGATATACGTTTACTGCCTCGAAAGCACAGGGGTGAGGTCCCTCACTGACCCCACCCGCCTCGTCCGCGGCCTGACCACGCGGACCTGGCGGATCCGACCCGACCTAGACCTACGCACTCCTCGCGCATCACACACCTGCAGGTGCGCCTGGTCCCGGGTACGATCCGACCCGATTGAGACTGTGGCTCTGGTAGAGCGGTTAGAGTGAATTGCTTGAGAGAGAGACACGCGCGGGTAGAGGGAGAAGGGTTAGGTTTTGTTCCCTGTGCAGGCAGGCTGATTGCAGGAGAAGGACGTGGCCGCTGCAGAAGAAAGGAGAAGCAAGACAAAGAAGAAGAAGAAAGCAAGACAAAGAAGGAGAAGCAAGACAAAGAAGAAGAAGAAGGCAACGAAGAAAGGAGAAGCAAGACAGAAGAAGAAGAAAGAAAGAAGTCTTCGCAGGAGAAGGAGGAAAACAGAAAGGTTAGAAGTCTTCGCAGGAGAAGAAGAAGAAGGACAAGGGAAGATTGCAAAGAGATCCGAAAGGCAAAGCAGAAGAAGAAAAAGAGAAAGAAAGATCACATTTAAGACGTCTGATACATAAATCAGACGTCTAATTCTATTTTTTTACATCTTTCTTAAAAAACTCTTTGAATCAATTATATTTGCATTTAACGGTTGTATTCTTGGGTTTTACAAAGTACTGAGTTTGCTCCCTGTGTTCGACCTCGGATACTCTAGTTGTTCGAGTAATAAAATTATTTGTTTAAACGTTTTGTCGGTTCTACTGCAACGTAATACGCCTTTAAATCCGCACGAAACGTCCCTGAACATTAATCTACTCCTAAGTTACACTAAACCATCAAACCAATGATTCTAATATCTAATCTACTCCTAAATTACTCTAGCTAATACTACAGTTAATCTAGAAAATAGGGAAACTACACTAGGAAAGCAATAAATCTAGCTAACAGACGAAGGTAGCGTCCAAGGTCCACCGATCGGAGGTCAATGGTGATGAAATGGAAGAGACCCTCAACTGAAGAAGGAGGTATCCAAGAGCCAACAGTCGGCGGCGAGAGGCAATTGAAGGAGGGAGAGGAACCTAATCTATCACCGTGGGTGATGAAAGGGGGTGGAACGCTGAGGAGATGAACGAAGGGAACCACTTGGGCGGAGGGAGCGATTTTCCTACGCACGGCTCAGGGCAGGTGCTTAAGTAGGTAGGAGAGTGAGTCAAATCACCGCGAGGTGAGATCAAACACCTAAGGCATGGGCGGTGGAGATGGGCTTGCGAGTGTGCGTGAAGCACCAATCCAAAAATTGGTCGTTGGATAAGATTTGGGATAGGTGGTGAACACATGCACCGAAGCACGTGAAGCTTCGATTGGAGTTGGGCCTTTAGATCAAGAGATCACGAGATGAACGATCGCGATTAGCTGTGTTCTTCGCGACTACAGTGAAAGAGCGGCTGCAGCTCTAATGGTGGATTTGCGTGAAGGCCCTTTAGGGAAAAGGGGTAGAAAAATTATGAATAAACCCATAAGTGGCAAAGAAGAAGGTGATGCAGTCCCTGAGGTGTTGCACAATGACCCCTGGTGGCTATCAAATCAGTCCCTAGAGGTTTTCAAATGAATAAAATGTATATGAGCAAAGGACCAAAATGTAAAACTACCAATGCAAGGTCCTAATGATGTCCAAATGCTACTAAGTTTTTATTGAAGCTTAATTGAACATTTAAGAAGTTGATTTAACTTTTAATTTGAAGTTTTGAACCTAAATGTGTGTTCAATTTGCAATTGGATCATCATTTTACATTAATGAATAGAATATCTCATTTAATGACCTAATTTCGTGTTTTTAACACAGATTTGGTGTTTTAGGTTTTTTTCATTATTTCCCACACTTAACCCTTTTCATGTGTTAATTCAGTAGTTTTTAACCTAGTTTCTAGCTTAACTTGGACATTTTAGCTATGATCAGCCACATCTCATCACTTATCCCTAAATTCTTCCAACAATTCTAATGGACTCTAACTCTCATCCTTTAAACTTCTCTTATCCTCAATCTAATTTTTGTCCCAATTTGAATCAACAATATCCATCTTATAATTGAGACAACCCTGCTGATGGGAACACCATCATGAGCCCTAACTAGCTCATTTTGATTCAATGAAGAAAATAAATGCTCCTACATAACCAATTGAAGGTCATAATTCACTAAATAACCTTTTTGAGAGGAAAATAGGAAACAAGGAATAAAACTGCAATTTTACCATTACAGTACAACCACGGGTTTTCTCAAGGGCTAAACAAAGGTCAAATGGTCTTAACAAGACAACAAGTGGGTTGGATCTGACAGAAAAGGGTTTGTGTAAGTTTTATGAATTAAATGACTTCTTGAAACCCTAAAACAGAACCACTTGATTAACCAAGATTCTAGTTAGGATAAAATTCACTTAAATCCTCTACAAATCATAGAAAAATATTCCCTAGATTTTAGAACCTTCAATTTGGCCATTAGAACCCATCTTGACCTAAAATGGGGTCTCAGATAGATATTTACCCTAAATTAGGTTTTTTGCATAAATTTTCCAATCAAACGTGGTCAAACCCAAAATCCAACTTCACCATTGGATTCTTTAGGTCCAAATTAGGTTTTTACCAAAATTGGGACCCAAGATGAGTTTGCTGTGACCTAGTTTGCAAAAAGGTCTAGCCTGATTACATTTTTACCCCTATCTTTCAAAAACCCTTACAAACAATCCCCTAGCTTCATCATTTTCGCAATTAGGTCCCTCCGCCATTATAGCGGAGGAATCCTACTCTGGCAAGCTTTGAAAGGTGAGTTCTCCCTGATTGCTCAGAGGATCTCCTCCAAAATTTGAAGGGAGATTCTCTGAGAAAATCCCTTCAATATGAACCTAGTTTGATACCCTGATTCCTTCCAAATCTCTCATACGAATTCATGAGAGATTTGGGTCTTTTGAGAACTTCCATCTCCGGTGACCCTTCCTTGATTGGAATCTTGGCTTCCAAGCACAAATCCCTCTTCATAGACCTATATAAGAAGCCCCAGATCAAAACTGAACTCCTCAGCTTGAAATTGGGCCAGTTCCTCCTTTATTCTTCTCTCCTCATTGGCAACAATCCTCTGCAAGCTCCGGCAGCTTCTCCCTCGCTCTCTCGTCACCCAACCATAATTCTAGTGGTCGGGTTAACTCTGCCACAGTCCTCCGCGTCGTGCAACACCGGCCGAGGTCACCTTGGCCTCATCTTCGCCGCCGCGTCATCTACGGAGGTATTCGTCTTCCCTACGACCGACAACCATACCGACGTGGGATTCCATTCCCTTTCATCCCTTAGATTAGGTTTCTTAAGTTCCCTATCCTCCGCACTCTCTCCCCATCTCTTTATTTCTAGAAATCATCCACCGATGCCACTGACCACCGTCACCTTCTCCACCTCCGACGAGGTGCTCCCATCGCTCCGCACCTCCATCCACCTCACCAACCACCCTACCACCTCCACCTCATCTCCCTGATCACTTCCCCTCATTCCACGCACCACGTCACTCACCCAACCACCTCACTGAACACACCCACACATTCGCACACAGTGTGCCCTAGGCATGCACGCACAGGCACCTCCGAGCCACACAGACATCCCCATCACATCCGTCGTGGTCCGGCGACCCTCTCTGAATGATTTGACGTGGCTGTGAGGCCGTGCTCTTGATTTCAGGTTCAGGATGACTGCCGCTATTATGGCCTAGCTTGAAGCAAGCTTCAAGCCGCTCCAAGCCTCGCTCTGCTCCAGGAGATCAATCTAGGCTGTGCGGACTTGAGGCACGCACGCATCCAAGCCATTAAGCAAAGGCTTCAACCTCTACTATCTTGCTAATTTGGTCACGCACCTACTACTGTGTACGTGAGAAGGTGGGACATTTAGTCCCACCTCGGAAGTGGAAAGCCGCTCGAAATTGCATAAAGGGAAAAAGTATTAGAGGCTCTTCGCCTCCAACACTGAGGGTGAGGTCCTCCTCCCCCCTCTCACTGGACTCGTCCGCGACATAACCTGCAGACTTGGCCACAACCCGACTACCCAACCTATTCACTCCTCGCTCACCACACACACCAGTGAGCCTGGACTTGGGTCTACGTTAGGTCCGATTACCCGACCGATTAAGGCTCTGGGAGAGTAGTTCTGAAATAGAAAAGGGAGAAAGAGAGAGGAGAGCTATGCAGGGGAAGGGGGGTTTTGCCCTGGAGAGTTTGGCTTGACACTTAGTCGAATTCAGAGGGCACAGCAGAAGCTGAAGGAAGAAGAAGAAGAAGGAGAGGAGGACCACAGGGCTTAAGGCAAAGCAAAGAAGAAGAAGAGAAGGCAGACGTCAGAGAAAGAAGAAGAAGGAAGAAGGAGAAGAGAAGGTAGAGGACAGAGAAAGCTAAAGAGAAAAGAGAAGGATCGCAGAAAGGCAAAGAAGAAGAAGAAGAAAGCAGAAGATAGAGAAGAGAAAGAGACGAACTCAGACACTTTAAGTCATCTGATTAAGGAATCAAACGAGAGATTCTAGTCGCCATTGCATATTTATATATTGAATCATTTGGTGATATTGTAGGAGAATTTGGTGATCTACATCACCATTTTACTCCCATATTTTTGCACTTTGACACTACTACTATTGCAATTTCTTTCAGTTTAAATTGTGATCTTGATTTCTAAATACCAATTTGCTTCCTGTGTTCGACCTCGGAAATCTTTTCGAGTAATAAAATTATATCTATTTTGAACGCTATTTTAGCTGTACTACAATGAAATACTTTTTAAAACCTGATTTAGCGCTCTCAAACACCTGCTCCTAATTGGGGATATAACATGGGACGCCATTATACATATCAAACTCTCTATCCTAGAGATGATTATACTCTCAATTTCAATTTGAGTCAACTTTACCCATCTTCTAATTGGGATAAGTCCATTAAGAAATGGGGATATCGATTTGGATATCAAAATCATGATTATAACTCTTATCCTCCTCACAACAATTTCCAATCTAGGTTATTAGATCCAAATGATTATCCCAATATGACCTACAATCAAGGAGGATATCCAAGCTCCTACCCTACCTAAGATAACTTGCAATATGGATTACCTAAATCAATTAATTACTCTTACCTAACCCACAATTTGGATGGGCTAGCCAAACCAAGTGATCCTCAACCTTTGACTGCTGATGGGGAATCTGATTATGAGGACTTATAACCTAATTTTGGACTAGAACTAAGAGAAAGATGGTACCTTTAGAAGAACCAAATCCAGAAAATGATAGGATAGAGGACCTGCCTAAGAACCTTAGCTCCAATATCGATTTCTATTTAGGCCCTCTCTTTCTTATTATTCCGACCCTCAGCAGATTGATCAGCATCAAATCAACTCAGACACATCTGATTTTGGGTTCAATCAAGATCAAGTTAAAGATCTATCTATAGCCTCTCAATCTACACTTGCAAGTAACTAATTTGAGCAAATGATAGAAAGATTATGTGAGTTGAATGACATAATAGATATATTATCACAATAAATGAATCGAATGGATAATCGGGCCTAACAAAAGCAAGCTATGATATTGTTTCAGAAGGTGACAAATTTGAGGTACCTGATAAGTACATAATTAGTAATGATAACTTGCCTACTTTATGTGAGTTTAATGCATATAGGTTATACATATGTTGCATTATAGTCATAAGTGCATAATTAAGTCATGCATATATTTTATTGTCAATTTGCATCTAATTAAGATTTCTTGTGAATAATGTAGGTGTGGAACAAGCCAAGAAGACATAGGACTATTTTGTTGGAGGAAAAGAAGTCTCTTGGATGCTAAATAAGAAGAGCCTAGAAGAAATAAGGACAAGCTCAAGAAATAAAGACAAGAGATCAAATAAAGGTAAGGGACGACACATGTCACATTCTAAACCAATTCCTTAAACCTACCTTAGGACAACATAATTTTTCTAAACTTATGTCCTAATCCTATCCTTAGAAAACCACATAGGAACCTACACCCTTAATCCTTAATCCTAAGGCCAAACCCATCACCCAAAAAAAGAAAACAAAAGATCTTATCCAACTAGCATGGCCGACCACCTTAGCCTCATCACACACCCTCCAAACTCCATCCAATGGCCTCCAAATAAGCACCTTCGCTGACTACGATGAAGCTTCCTTAGGACTCCCAAAAACCAAGATCTTATCCCTTCCTAGAAGCCCAAAAATATCTTACCACCATACAACCAATCATCACCTTTCAAACTAGATCCAAGGGCCCTCATCTAAGCCCTATGGCCAGCCACTTGTAGAACTAAATCTCCACCCTTGGATGCACATCCAAGGGTTTATTCTCTACTTGATGTGGTGGCCAATCATCAACCCTAGATCTAGAATCCTTTGGCCTATATTCTTCCTACACTTCTATAAAAACACCTAAGCCCCCACCATTCCAAACCCGACCCCTGAATTAGTCTTCCTTTACCTTGGGGCACTACATAGATCACCTTAGCTATCCACCCTCCTAGCCTCCTCTCCTTGATGATGGTAACACCATCATCCTCTATATCTAACTTAAATTGACTAATTTTTAAGGTTAAATTCACTTAATTAAATATTAAAAGGGTGATGAGAACCTCATCATGAGCCATAACTAGCTCATTTTGACCTAATACAAAGGATAAAAGCTCCTACATAACTCAAGGAAAGGCTTAACTCAGAGAATTCTGAGTTTAAGGAGAAAACAAGTCATAAGGGGTAAAAATGCAATTTTACCAGTATAATCTGCATACAGGGTAATTCAGGGCCCAAACATAGGTCAAAGCAACTTAATAAGAATAAAAGTGGGATGAAATGATCTAGCAAGGGCTACAGCAATTCCAAGAAACTAAATGATAATCTGTAACCCTAAAACAACCCACTTCAATTCACGAGGTTCGAGGCAAAGTAAAAATAGAATAAACCCTCTAAAATTCATAGAAAAATAATCTCTAGGGTTTAGAACCTTCAATTTGGCCTTCAGAACCCATTTTGACCTACATTGAGAACCACGCCCAATTAATAACTTAATTTGGGTTTTCGCATAAATTGACCGATCAAACAAGGTTTAATATAGAAATGAAATTCACCATCAGATTCCTTAGGTCCTAATTAGTCATGTATAAAAACTTGAGCCTAAGAAGAAACCTCCTTGACCAACTCTACACTTTGGTCCTCATATATTTACTTTTTGGCCCTCAACTTTTGAACCCTCGCATTTTGGCCCCTAACTCTCCTTCGTTCTTTACGTTCAGGTCCCCCCTGCAAAACCTGCCAGCACCATGCTCCGGCGACCTTGCACGGAGCATGGCGCCGCGCAGGGTGAGGGGGAGAGCCTGGCAAGTAAACCGGGGGTGCCCTGCGTCGTCAGCCGTCGCAGGGACACCCCCCTGGTCGCTGTAACCCACCATACCGGCCGTGCGAACGCACGGACGGTATGGGTTTCCATCTCCGGCGTCCTCCGGCGAGGGAGACACGTCGTCTCCCTCCGCCTTCCTCCCTGTTTTGATCCCTATAAATACCCCCGTCGCTCCACCGACCTCAGCAGCTCGGATCTGACGGAGAAAACCCCCAACTTTCCTCTCCTCTCACTCCGGCAGATGCCCACCAGCTCCGGCGGTTCTTCCTCGTCCTCCTCTTCGCTCTGCCGCAATACCAGCAGTAGAGACTTCCTCCCCTGCTCTTCCCGCGCCACGCCGTACCCAGCTGGCGCCTCTCCGGCTCTCCGCTCGCCGCCGCCCCTTCCCCTGGGCATCTTCTTCTCCGGCGACAGTCGATACGACTGTCGCCCTGCCCCGGCCCCTTTCGTCTCCGTATCTAGGTCAGAACTCCTCCCCATCTCCCCCTCTTTCTTTTCCTCACTGTCTTTTATTTGATCAAACCCTCGACCGCTCCTGTTCACCCTCACCTTCTCCGCCTCCGGCCCTCCTCCGGCGAGCCGCTCCCATCACCTCAGCAACCCACACGGCTCGCCGACCACCGCAGAACCTCCGCCTCCTCATCCTGATCAACCCCCGCCCTTCCACTTCCCCCACATCACCCTCTGCAACCCCATCGAACAAACCCATCCTCCGACCCACAGTCCGACCTAGGGCAGCCCTTGCACGCCGCCCCACGCCTCGCCACCACCCACAAGAGCTTCGCCGCACCCTGGCGAAGCTCTCGGCACCTTCTGATTAGGCCGAGAGGCCGTTTTGCTGTGAACAGGCCACCCGACCTCCGCCGCCATTGCCGTGCAGAAGGAGCTACTTCCTCCTGCAGCTGCAGGCGCCCCACGCCCAGATTCGACTCCCAGACCTTGCGAGGAGTTTCGACAAAGCATCAGGCTCGCAGCTGGGGCGAAAGCCTCGCGTGAAGCCGCGATCGCCCGCTGCTTTCTCCGCTGCGGGCGCTCAATTAGGGTGGGACATTTAGTCCCACCTCGGAAAAGTCTGAAGAGGCGCAGCGGTATAAGGCGCAAAAGTGCTGGAGGCTTACTGCCTCAGCACACGGGGTGAGGTCCCCTACACCCGCCCGGTTACCCGGTCTCGTCCGCGCTCACTGATGAGTGGCTACTCATCATAGCTAAAAGGCCGAAATTAAGCTAGACACTAAGCAAAACAATATCAAATTAACACATAAAAAGGGTTAAGTGTGGGAATTAAAGAAAAGACCTAAAACTTTTAATGTGTGTTAAAATCTCCTAATTAGGTCACAAAAATAAGATATTCTGAAAATTAAAGAACAAATGATGATCCATGCATCAATTGAACACATAAACAAGTTTGAAAAGATAAATCAGAGGTAAAATCAATGTCTTAAATGTTCAATTAAGCACATGTAAAAATTTGAAAGCAATTGGACATCATTTAGGCTTAGAAATAAATAGATTACAATTAGGTCCTTCATGCATTACATTTCTACCCTTCAAAACTCCTTCTTGGACCTTTTTGCAAGACTGCAGGGCCCTTCCAGCTGCTATTCTTCTCGCTTATGGGCCTGCATGCAAATGTTCTACCCCTTCTTCTAAGGGTCCGTCTGCAAATTTCCCCTTTATTTCAACGAGAAGCTGAGTTCTTCACGCGCACTGTAGCGCGCGAAGAACACAGCCATTCTCGACCGTCCATCGCACTTTTGATCTCGATCTGCGGCTGGATTCAAATGGAACCTTCGCGCGATTCGGTGCGTGCGTTCACCTCTCTTCCCAGATCTCATCTGACGGTCAGATTTCTCTCTTGACTCGCCGCGCGCTCTACCCATCTCATCCTCACCGCTGGCCTGATTCTGATTAACCTCACCCTTGCGGTGATCTCAGTCACTGAGCTGCTATTTAAGCACCTCAGTGGTGTCGCGCGCAGGGGATCGCTCCCTCCTACATCTCTTAGCGATCAATTCTTCCACTCTAGTCTCTCCTCCTCATCTAGACCCTGATTTCACAGCCACTGGCTGTGGAATCATCGCCTGCTCTCGACCCTCCTCGTCGCTAAGGACCTCGTAGCACCTGAGGACGACCCTGGAGTCTCACTAGCAGACTCTTCCCTCCGCTGGAGTCACCCTCCTCCTTTCTTCCTCCTTAGCTGCCGGCTAAGGACCCATAGGTCCCATTCTTCCTTTTAGTTTAGTTTTTAATTCTGCACAAGTAGTGTTAGATTTAGTTTGCAGTAGTTTAGAATAGATTTAGTTTTAATTGTTAGTGTTTAATGTTAGCTGTAGTTAGATTAGTCTTAGGAGTAGAATTAGTATTAGATCCCCTCCCTCACCTCCTCTGATCAGTCCAGATCAGAGGGGAAGAATCATCTGTTCACTATTCAATTTATCTCCCTCTTCATGTTTTGTTTTTCCCATCATCCAGATTCTGATTCTTGTTTTTTTTTTTTTTCCTTTTAACGACGAATTTTTCACCAATCACCCACACATCTGGACCCAATTCCAGATCTGATGGTGTACTGCCTCAGATCTGAAATTGGCGTCACAAGCACCATTTGGGGCTTCTCACTCACCCCATTTGTGTTCACAAAAGTCCCTTTTATTTTAGATTGATTGCCTCAGTTTGTCAGATTCACTTTAACATGGGTTTTGAAGAGATTTTGCTTTCTGAAATGTCTTGACAGATCTGACAAATTGAAGGGATTTTGGTTTTCCTTGAGGGCAAGGATTCTGAGAAGTTCTCTGGTGACAGAGAACAAATCAGAAGAGCCTTTCATGAATTTGCTTCTGCCTTGATCTGAATGCATTCGCTAGTTTTTATAAATTCCTTTAATGCATTCTTTTTCTGATTTGTCATTTCAGAACTGCCATACACCACCTGTTTGATAATTATTTTTGTATGGTGATTCTCTCACCTAAGGAGTTTTCCATACTCCTTAAGGTTGCAAGAAACTGGGATTGTATGTTTTTGGTTTTAATTGATTGAGTTAAGTCTTCCTTCATGCTGTCTATGGCATTAGGAAGACTAACTCAATGCCATTTGTGTTTTGATCTGAAATGATGCTTTTGATAAGGGCTTTTCCTTGTGGGTATTTGAACTGAATTCTTATGTGATTTTCGTGAGATTTATACCCTTATCAGATTTGGATTTCAACTCTTTAATTTTTAGTTTGTTCTGAATTTTCTCTTATTCCCAGTTATACAGTAAAATGCTGCAAGCTACATTCCCCTCTTCTCTAAATTCTCCTCTTCTCTAAATTCCCCTCTCATCTGTGAATACTTTCCCCCTCTTCAAATGGACTAACTGCAGCAGCAGTTAGCCCATTTGACAGTGGCTTAAGCCACTGACACTGCTAAAACACCCTGAACAGCACATTCTCTTCCCTCTCCATCTTCTCTGACAGTAGCTTAGCTGCTGTTTAAAATGAAATAAAAACTTAATTAACCCTCATTCCCTAAATTCCTACTAAAACCTAATTATACATACTTAATTTCACACTGTAAATATACATATCCATACTATTATAACTATAATATACAGCCTGATTATGTACGTAGACATACATAGATATACTGTAAATACTGTATAAACTTGTACATAAATCTATATACATATGTAATCTATGTAAATATATGTATAAATACTGAACTATTATGTATGTATTTACTGATTTATGTATATGTATATATACAGATTCATATTTACGTATTTAGTAGCTATATTATAGAATAAATTAGCTAAATTAATAATTTAGAGCTATAATTAAGTAAATAAATCTATAGACTTAGGTTAACATATATAGTAAGTAATTTAAGTTAGTTAAAGTACAATTATACCTAGTATAGCTTACTGTAACTTAGTTTTATTTAAAACACCCAGAACAGCTAGTTTAACTTAAATAAAATAGAAATAAATTCGTAAATATACAATAAAAATATGTATAAAATACTTAAGTATGTAAATTAAATCTGTATAAGGTCAATTAGACCATTTACTAACTATTTTATAAGTAATTAACTATTAAATCACCTAAATCAACCTGTACAATCAGCCTAGTTTAGCGAATTTATTTGTATAGTAAACATATTTAAAATTCAAAATTAATTAATCAATTATGTAGTATTATGTAAATACTTTATTAACCATATTTTATTTTATTTTATTTAATAATTTATGGCCCCCAAATCAAGGGCCAAAAGCACGAACAGACGCAGCTGCGCCTGATTTCCAGCGCACGATGTGGCGCTGGAATAGCACCACATCGTGTGCTGCAAGTCAAGCGCAGCCACATAAATATAATTTGTGTCGCTTATAGGCCAGTCGTCACGGGCGCCGGGCGCCCGAAACACTGCCTTTGAACATATGACCCGATTACCCATTGAGCTCTGGTCTGAGTACTCTGTCTGATTTGCGATAAATATGTGACGTGTGTGTGTGGCCGGGGGCCCGAGCGTGTGCGAGCATATGGCGTTGGGCTGAGGCCTGGCGCTGAGATTAAAGACATAATTAAGCCACCTAATCTGAGATTAGGGCGCGCTTAGTAGAGGTCTGGTCCCACCCTTAGGGTGCTGTGTATCCCTCGAAAAGCGTGCCCGCAAACTAAACACGTTTTAAACTAATGATATTAGCCTAATCCCCTCCCCACCGCAGCCTCTGAAATATGCTAAGACAGAAGAGTTAACAAAGAGAAGAACAAAGAGTTAACACGAGAGAAAAAAAAAGAAAAGAGTACAAGAACAACAGAGAAAAGAACAAGAGTAATAAAAAGAGAAAGAAGAAGATGAATACTTAGAAGAAAACAGAGATATGAACACAAGAAGAACAGGAGTTAAGAATACAAAGAACAGAGACTTAATGAAGAAAGAAAGAGAAACAAAGAAAAAGAATAAGTAGTATACATACGTATAAGTAAATCTATATAATTACTAACAGAATAAAGTGACACTATAAACGTCGCTAAAGATCTCAGTTTTGCCTCTTTAGGTTGTATATAGTGTTTTCTGAGATTTAGCGACGCTTATATCTGTCACTGAAACTGCTGTATATGTTACTATACATAACAGACTAATAAGTTAAATTTCTACACCATTGCATTCTAATGTATTATATACTATTATGATAGTACTAATAGGATAACTTGTAAATACATAGTTTAGAGTATAATAATAGATTGTTTGATGCTTGTTCATAGTTAGTGTTTTTGCAAGCATTTCTTAGTAATTAGGTAAATAAAACACACATTCATTCATTCTTTAATAAAATGAAAAGTTTCTTTTTTGAATAAGAAGACAATTTTGAGATAATCAAAGAGTGACCGAATTAAATTCAATAAATTGCCTCCCAGTGAACGACCTGGAACAAAACCAGTAAAAATTAGATAAATAAGCAAATGATAATAATGGTTGTAATGACTGGAACTCACCCATACTCACCACTATACGACATCCTTAATGTTATATTATACACCCTGTACTACAACGACATAATCAACAATTATTACCAACAAACATTTACAACAACCATTTCAACCACAACTACCACTCACGCCCCGCGGACCTGACCCGACCCGACTTAGACTGACCTGCACTCCTCGCCCACCACACACGCCGGTGGGCCTGGACCCGGGCGCGACCCGTACCCGACTACCCGGCAGCTCTGGGAGAGCTTTCCCAAGAGCGGATTCGGAGAGAGAGAGACGCGGGGGGGGGGGGGGGGGGGGGGGGGAAGGGTAGAGTAGGTTTTGTCCTCTGACATAAACTCTGAAGTGTGCAGGCACAGGTGAAGAAGAAGGACCGCGGAAGAAGGAAGCTGAGGGAGACACTGTAGCAACAAGCGGTTTAAGTCGTCTGATTGGAAAATCAGACGACGTCCTGAAGGGAAAAGAAGAAAGAAGAAAGAAGGAGATCTGAAGAACAACAGAAGAAGGCGAGGCAGAGGAGAACACAAAAGAACAAGGGAAGAACTGAAAGAAGAGAAGCACGAGAAGAAAATCTGAAGAAAGGAAAAGAAGAAAGAAAGGAAAAGAAGAAGAACAGGACCGCTCTGCAGAAGAAAAAGGAAGAACAGGAACAGCTGAAAGAAAGAAGAAGAACATCACCACTACAGATAAAGAAGAAGAAGATAACAGAAGATCTGAGACGAGGAGAAGCAAAGAGAAAAGAAGAAAAGACAACAAATTCTTTCTCTCTCTCTTTCTTTATTTTTGTAGAAGAAACTTGTACCCCTAGAATACAACTTGCTCCCTGAGTTCGACCTCGGGAACTCTTTTATTTTTCGAGTAAAAAAATTATATATTTGAAATGATGGCAATAACTGGCTATACTACAACGCTATAACAATAAAATCCGGTTATATATCTGTGCCCTATCATTTTTGGCGCCGTTGCCGGGGAGCAACGGCTATTCTAGAGGTAAACATTCCTGTTTCTTTTTAATTTCTGATAATCTCCTTTCTTTTGTGCAGAAAACTACAGGAAATCAAGAAGACAAGCAACCGCACGACAACCACTCCGAGGACAGGTAAATTTTTCCTCTCGCTATTAACCCCTAAACTCTAAAGAGGAAGAAAAGAAAAGAACAAGCAATATAGGGCTAACCTGTCTTCCATACTTAGTAACCATAAAGAGTTGCATGTTTTCAACTCATTAGTCCTGCACACTATTAAGGGTATTTAAGGGCTAACACATTCTTGCTTGAGCCCTAATTACCCAACAAAGAACTAACTGGACCAAGTAGAGCCAACATAAGATTCAACAGTAGGGTTTTAGAGACACACTACTTAAATCAAGAATGGAGAAAATCCAAAAGAAGTGTGCCTAAACCATTGATTGAAAATACCTATTCAAAAGAAAACCTAAAACAATTGGCTCTCTAAACACTTGAACCCTAAAAGACAAGACCTAAAAGCTCTCTAAGAAAACAAGAGGTAAAGTTGACCCCTTGGGTCAACCAACCTTAAATTAGGTCACTCTTTGCACTTAAAAGACTAAAGTTCAAGTGAAACCTTAAGCACCCTGGTCTTAAAATTGGTAGACTTAAGAGGTCAAGATCCCCATTCTGGTCTACCTGGAATCGCAGTGACAAGAGAGGTCGGGTGGGGGAAACCCTGTAACCCGTGGGGACGCTCTACCGTGTAGGGGTCTTCGCGGGACTCTCCCTCTCTGGCTGCCCAGGTAATTCTCAGGTGGACGATCTTTCTGATCAAGGGGTCCATCTGCCCCGCACCTCTATAGTCACCCAACACATTTTTGGGTGTCTTGATTGGGTCCAGCACCTTCTAAACTTACCTCTTCCAACAGTGCATGTACGGAAGGAGGTCCCTAAGACCACCCTTAAGACCTCCTTTAGAAATTCGCTCTCGTCAAGGCCAAGCCTCGACGCCCGTGTTTGTGCAGCAACACCCTCACATTATTCTCTCTTCTGATTCAGAACCAAGTTCTTCTTCTTCCCCCATCATGGCTCAGCCAGTTGAGGAAGAAAATAATCTGGAACACCAGCTCCAGCGACTCAATGACCTCTTCCAAAACTTCGTGCACCCACCACAGCGTCCTATGATGCGGGACCACTACAATCCTGCTGCGGTGGCCATTGAGCCTCGAGTCAGAATCCCGACTGGAGGACCTGATTCCGAATTAAAGCCCAACATGATTCATGCTATACCTAAATTCCATGGGCTTAATTCTGAAGATCCCTTCCAGCACATCAAATAGCTAAAGCATCTGGCCCACACTTTTGGATCAGATGCGCAAAATCGGGATATTCTTCTCATGAAGATGTTCTCCTTTTCTCTTATGGACAAGGTCGCCCATTGGTATCAAACTCAGACCCGGCCGATCAACACTTGGGAAGAACTTCAATCCGAGTTTTTGAAAAAGTTTTTTCCCGTTGGTCGGACCAACGCCTTGCGCCATCAGATTACACACTTCACTCAACAATCAGGAGAACCTCTCCATGAGGCATGGGATCGTTTTCAGGATCTCATGAGAAAGTGCCCCCATCACGGAGTTCCTAAATGGGAGCAAGTCCAATCTTTTTACCAGGGACTCCGTGAGGACATCCGCCTTTTCGTCAATGCAACTTGCGGAGGAAACATCATGGGTCAACATGAAGACACCGTATGGGAGATTCTCGAAAACATGTGCGAGAACTCCATCACCAATGACTCCATGGGATTATTCGACAGGACGAATACCCGCGCAGCGACGAATCTTAAGGGAGCACATGAGACGCAGGGCCTGTCCGCATCAGTCGACCTGGAATTAATGGCCAGTCGATTGGACAAGGTCTCAATCATTGAAAAGAAGGTGGATGAGCTGACTCAGCACTTGCAGCGAGCCACCTCCACGCGTAACTCCTTTGCACAACCTCCTTCCACACAGGAGACTGTGCAAAACATCCTCCACAGATCTTCCCCTGGGATGGACCCATATCCATCCCCATCTGATTCTTGGATCGGAGGATCATCCGATCCTTTCTACACCAGCCGGGGGAACTCCATTCCCCCTTTCCCTGATTCTCAAGAGGTTCCACAGACCTGCGAGGACCTCAACGCCATCCAGAACGACCCATTCTCCAACACTTACAATCCTGGATGGCGAAACCATCCCAATTTTCAGTGGGCGGGAAATTCCCAAACCCAAAGACCACCTTTTCAGTCCCGCCCACAGCCCTCTCGTCATTACCAGCCGCCTCAGCCTCGGCCCAACCCTACTTATCCATCAGGGCCAAATCAGGATCAAATGTCCCTAATCCTTCAGACTCTGGCTGACATTCAAAAAACGAATGCGGCTATTCAAAAATAGCACAAGGACGAGCTTACAGAAGTTAAAACTCAACTGGCCCAGTTGGCAAATTCTCGCCAGCCAGGCACACTCCCTTCCCAACCTCTTCCTAACCCAAATAACGTGCCAACCCAGAAGCGCGTTATGAATCCAAATTTAGGCCACGCTCAATGGATTTATCAGGCCCCTACTGCGCCATCTCCAGACGAGATGGAAGCCTCAACTTCTTATGCGGGATTTCAGCAGCAGCCACCCCTCTTACCAAACCCAAACCAAAATCAGGCCGGATTAAATTCTGTAACAACACGTAGTGGTAAAACAACTCAAGACCCGCATTATCCAAACCACTCCAAGCCTGATAACCATGACCCTAGGATAGTTATCCAAGATACCGCTGTTCCGGATCCACAACCTGGACCTATCCTAGAAGAACCAACCAAGATCCCGTTTCCCGAGGCCCTGACCAAGGGAAAGAAGACCACCAAACCCGTGGCCCCTGAGGAGGACCTGGTCAAGCTCTTTGAGCAGGTCCACATAAACATCCCCTTGATGGATGCAATCCGCCACGTACCAGCTTACGCACGATTTCTAAAGAATATATGTACACCCCAGCGTAATCCGCGAACCAAGGGAGGGAGCCCAATTGTTCTGTCAGAGCAAGCCAGCTCTGTAATCCTTAGTAGGCTCCCACCCAAGGCAAAAGATCCTGGGACTCCCCTGATTTCCTGTAAGATAGGTGGTACCCAATTTGATAGAGCATTGTTAGACTTGGGTGCATCCATAAACCTGATACCCACATCCTTACTTGACCATCTAGAAGAATCTGAGCTAAAACCAACCGAGGTGACATTACAATTAGCAGATCGATCTATAAAGTCTCCAAAAGGGATTCTCGAGGATGTTATCGTAAGAGTGCGGGATTTCTATTTTCCAGTGGACTTTATAGTCTTAGATATGGATGCACCTGAGAACACTAGGGATACACCAATCATTCTAGGAAGACCTTTCTTGGCTACTGCTAGAGCCAACATCAGCTGTGAGGAGGGCCAAATAGAGCTTAAGTTTGGAGATCAGACACTAAAAATTGATATATTTAAGGCCCAACAAGGAATTAATTGCGGCGTCATCGAACAAATTTGTGACATCAAGACTTTGGTTGATGAATCACACCTCCAGAATGACTCGATTATGCCTCATCAACCACAGAAGGATCTTGACCCGCAAATAGAGGAGTCGAATCCAGATATGAACAACCCAGTAACCCCCACCCTTGAACCTCACATCTATACTGAACCACCCGCTGCTGCTGAAAACCCCATCCTCGAACTGAAACCCCTTCCTGCTCACTTGAAATACGTCTTTTTGGGTTCTAATCAGACCCTTCCTGTGATTATCAATTCCAACCTCAGTCCTGAACAGGAATCCCGTCTGATTGTTGTCCTCCAGCAACATCGCAGAGCCATCGGATGGACTCTCGATGATTTGACTGGAATAAGTCCCTCTTATTGTACTCATCATATCTATTCAGAAGAGGGCACACGACCTTCTCGTGAATTGCAGAGACGCTTAAACCCCAATCTACAGGAGGTCGTGAAAAAGGAGATCATCAAGTGGTTAGATGCCGGGATCATCTACCCGATCTCCGATAGTCGTTGGGTGAGCCCAATTCAGGTCGTGCCCAAGAAGGCAGGACTCACCATTATAACGACTGAGACTGGAGAAATCATTCCTACCCGATTAGCCAACTCGTGGAGAGTCTGTATAGATTACCGCCGACTCAATTCCTCCACGAAGAAGGATCATTTCCCACTACCCTTCATTGATCAAATTCTCGAAAAACTTGTGGGAAATAGGTTCTTCTGCTTTCTTGACGGGTACTCCGGTTATAACCAAGTGTCAATCCATCCTGAGGACCAAGAAAAGACCACGTTCACCTGCCCCTTCGGAACATACGCTTTCCGAAGGATGCCTTTCGGTCTTTGCAATGCACCCGCTACTTTTCAGCGATGCATGCTTGCCATATTCTCAGATATGGTAGGTGATTATCTGGAAGTCTTCATGGATGACTTTTCAGTTTTCGGAGCATCATTCGACGATTGCCTCCAACACTTGGTCCAGATACTCAGGCGGTGCATCGATGTGAATTTGGTTCTTTCCTGGGAAAAGAGCCATTTCATGGTGCCTGAGGGAATTGTCCTGGGACACTCAATTTCGGAGAAAGGTATCCAAGTGGATCGAGCTAAGGTTAATCTGATTTCTCACCTTCCTATGCCTAGCTCGATCAGGGACATCCGTTCCTTTTTAGGGCATGTCGGTTTTTATCGATGATTTATCCCTGATTTTTCAAAAATCGCACGCCCCCTGACCACTCTTCTCTCCAAGGATGTTCCTTTTGAAATTTCCAAGGAATGCACTCAAGCATTTGAAATCCTACGTGACCGAGTCACCCAAGCCCCGATCCTACAGCCCCCTGATTGGTCTCAACCCTTTGAGATCATGTGCGATGCATCCGACTTTGCTGTAGGAGCGGTTTTGGGGCAGAAAATTGACAGGAAACCTGTGGCCATTTACTATGCCAGCAAAACACTCGATGAGGCTCAGCGTAACTATATGGTTACTGAGAAAGAGCTGCTAGCTGTAGTATTTGCCCTAGAAAAGTTCAGATCGTACCTTCTGGGTTCCCGTGTCATCATATACTCGGATCACTCAGCTGTGAGGCATCTCCATGCAAAGAAGGATGCGAAACCTTGATTAATCCGATGGATCTTGCTGTTGCAAGAATTTGACCTTGAGATTCGCGACAAAGCGGGAAAGCAGAATGTTGTAGCTGATCACTTGTCCCGTCTTCCTTCTGAAATAATTGACCCTTCCGGACCCATCACTGAGCATTTTCCCGATGAGCACCTGTTGACTATTGGTACTAGCCTTCCATGGTTTGCTAATGTAGTAAATTACTTGGCATCTCATCAGATCCCGTCCGATTGGCCGAAGGCCAAGAAAGACAAATTACGCTCCGATGCCAAGTATTACATTTGGGAAGACCCGTACCTCTTCCGCATAGGTGCCGATCAGATCATCCGGAGATGTGTCTCGGAAGGGGAATTCAACAATATCCTCTCTTTCTGCCATGACCAGGCATGCGGTGGCCATTTTGCCGGGCATAAAACCGCATCAAAAGTCCTCCAGTGCGGCTTTTACTGGCCCACACTGTTCAAAGACGCATACAATCACTGCAAGGCATGCAGTCGTTGCCAGACTTTGGGCAACATGAGCCATCGCGACATGATGCCTATGAAACCGATTCTAGTATGCAAAATCTTTGATGTTTGGGGGATTGATTTTATGGGCCCCTTTCCTGTTTCGGATGGTTTCGAATACATTCTGTTGGCTGTGGACTACGTGTCCAAATGGATCGAAGCCATACCGACCCGAACCTGTGATCACAAAATCGTTCTCAAATTCATTCATCAACACATTTTCTCAAGGTTCGGGATTCCTCATGCAATAATCTCTGATGGGGGGACCCATTTCACAAATGCTCAGTTTAGGTCACTGATGACCAAATACGGGGTGTCTCACCGAATCTCTACTCCTTACCACCCCCAAACTAATGGTCTAGCTGAGCTGTCTAATCGGGAGATCAAGAAAATCCTGCAAGTCACTATTCGACCTGACAGGAAGGACTGGTCGTCCCGACTTCCGGAAGCATTGTGGGCCTATAGGACCGCCCACAAGACCCAATTGGGCATGTCTCCCTTTAGACTGGTGTACGGAAAGGCATGCCACCTTCCCGTAGAACTGGAGCATAAAGCCTATTGGGCAGTACGGAACTGTAATCTAGATCTTTCCAAGGCTGGGACCCACAGAAAACTCCAAATCAGCGAGATCGATGAATTACGCCTAGACGCGTACGAGAACTCGCAAATCTACAAGGAGCGGGTTAAAGCCTTCCACGACAAACACATCTCGAGAAAGATCTTTCATCCTGGTCTAAAGGTCCTACTCTTTGATGCCCGACTAAAACTCTTCCCAGGAAAATTGAGATCCAAGTGGGTCGGACCATATTTGGTCCGACAGGTTTTTGGAAATGGAGCAATCGAAATCAGTCCACTCAGCCACGATTCTGAACCTTTCATCGTGAACGGTCAGAGACTCAAGCCGTTCATTGATGTAACTTCTACTGATTTGGTTGAAGCATCTTATACCCTCCTTTCCCCTTGAGCTTATTGCGCCCAGCCGATGGCGTAAAACTCAGCGCTTAACGGGAGGCAGCCCGTCATTCTCTTTGAAAACCTGAAACTTGTTCTGACACCTTTTTGCACTTGAAGTTCACACTTTAAGACAGCCGACTCCACCTCAGGTGCGTGCATCTGAGATTAGAAATCGTCCGCAACAGTCACCCCGACCCATTCACTCATCCAAATTTCTGTCTTAAGGAATGAACTAAGTTAAATAAAAACCCCCTAGGTTACAATGAGGACATTGCAAATCTTAGGCATGGGGGGGGTATGAAAGTGCAAAACTTGTAAGAAAAGGTTTCAAACAAAGAAATTCACATATGCCAAAAACACCATAAAAATTAAAAATTAAAAAAAAAAAAATTTTCGAAAAAGAATAAAAGGAGAAGGAAATTTTGTGAAGGAGAAAAGAAACAAAATGAAAAAGGAGCACAAAATTATGAGAAAAGGTGATAGTCATTAGTAAGGAACTAAGGAATTAACCTAAGTTCTAGACCTTATTCAAGAAAATAACTGAAAAGTGCACAATGAGATTAGTAAGAATGCAAACCTTAGGCATTCTTGAATAGACTCTTAGTACCCATTAAGATCTGGACACTCCTCAAGAGGTTGAGGAAAATGAAAAGCTGAAGTATTAGGTCTAAGGCTTAGGGAGTATTTGGCCTCGTTAACTAATTTTTGGTTTACGGGACTCAGTAACCTAAGCACCCTAACCTCACACACAGCCTGGTTCAGTAAGCGTAAAAATCAGAATCACGCAGAAGCGTCGCAAAATTCTGAAAAGAACACCTAGAATAGGAGCGGCCGATCAACACAAGTTGATTTGGACGAGTTCCCAGCGCGGAGAGGCGGGAAATCCCCTCGAAGATGCGTAACAAAATATCATCTCCTCGGTGCTTGTCTCTTAGGATATTTACATATCCTACTGGGGGCATGTAAGCACTCTGCTGGTTCAGATTCCATGGATGGCATTATCTCGAAGTGTCAATTGCCAGGGTCTGGATTCGGCCACGGAACACCATGGATGGGATTATCTCGAAATCTCAATAGCCAGGGTTCCGGGGGTTGCCATGGGCGGTGCTATCTCGAAGCATCGATCGCCAGGAACCCTTGAGGATTGATGATGGGAGCAAGGAATCTGATACAGACCGTGTTGAAAAGCCAATCCTAGGCTAGAACTAAAAAGAAAAAGAGAGAGAAAACTCTCCAAACTGAAAAACTTTCTATCTCTCTCTTACAAAACGCACTGCGAACTAAGCCAGGGCTAAAATCATTTCAAGCACGGGTGCTGTAACCACAAAGTCCAATAAACCTTAGGTTAGTTCTTGTGGACCTTAAAAACCTTTGCTAAAGACTGAGGCTAAGGCTAGACAAATTTGGATCTTGATTGGTACTAGAGTACCTTTTAGGCCTATGGTCAGCATTCTAACCTAATCTATGCTCAAATAAAAAAGGCACTTATCTAAAACTATTAAAAACTTCATGGTCTAGAACAAGGGTTGAAACCTTAAGTTTTTGCTAAGGGACTAGCAAAGGCTAGGCATGGGGGTATGATGAGAACCTCATCATGAGCCATAACTAGCTCATTTTGACCTAATACAAAGGATAAAAGCTCCTACATAACTCAAGGAAAGGCTTAACTCAGAGAATTCTGAGTTTAAGGAGAAAACAAGTCATAAGGGGTAAAAATGCAATTTTACCAGTATAATCTGCATACAGGGTAATTCAGGGCCCAAACATAGGTCAAAGCAACTTAATAAGAATAAAAGTGGGATGAAATGATCTAGCAAGGGCTACAGCAATTCCAAGAAACTAAATGATAATCTGTAACCCTAAAACAACCCACTTCAATTCACGAGGTTCGAGGCAAAGTAAAAATAGAATAAACCCTCTAAAATTCATAGAAAAATAATCTCTAGGGTTTAGAACCTTCAATTTGGCCTTCAGAACCCATTTTGACCTACATTGAGAACCACGCCCAATTAATAACTTAATTTGGGTTTTCGCATAAATTGACCGATCAAACAAGGTTTAATATAGAAATGAAATTCACCATCAGATTCCTTAGGTCCTAATTAGTCATTTATAAAAACTTGAGCCTAAGAAGAAACCTCCTTGACCAACTTTACACTTTGGTCCTCATATATTTACTTTTTGGCCCTCAACTTTTGAACCCTCGCATTTTGGCCCCTAACTCTCCTTCTTTCTTTGCGTTCAGGTCCCCCTGCAAAACCTGCCAGCACCATGCTCCGGCGACCTTGCGCGGAGCATGGCGCCGCGCAGGGTGAGGGGGAGAGCCTGGCAAGTAAACCGGGGGTGCCCTGCGTCGTCAGCCGTCGCAGGGACACCCCCCTGGTCACTGTAACCCACCATACCGGCCGTGCGAACGCACGGACGGTATGGGTTTCCATCTCCGGTGTCCTCCGGCGAGGGAGACACGTCGTCTCCCTCCGCCTTCCTCCCTGTTTTGATCCCTATAAATACCCCCGTCGCTCCACCGACCTCGGCAGCTCGGATCTGACGGAGAAAACCCCCAACTTTCCTCTCCTCTCACTCCGGCAGACGCCCACCAGCTCCGGCGGTTCTTCCTCCTCCTCCTCTTCGCTCTGCCGCAATACCAGCAGCAGAGACTTCCTCCCCTGCTCTTCCCGCGCCACGCCGTACCCAGCTGGCGCCTCTCCGGCTCTCCGCTCGCCGCCGCCCCTTCCCCTGGGCATCTTCTTCTCCGGCGACAGTCGATACGACTGTCGCCCTGCCCCGGCCCCTTTCGTCTCCGTAGCTAGGTCAGAACTCCTCCCCATCTCCCCCTCTTTCTTTTCCTCACTGTCTTTTATTTGATTAAACCCTCGACCGCTCCTGTTCACCCTCACCTTCTCCGCCTCCGGCCATCCTCCGGCGAGCCGCTCCCATCACCTCAGCAACCCACACGGCTCGCCGACCACCGCAGAACCTCCGCCTCCTCATCCTGATCAACCCCCGCCCTTCCACTTCCCCCACATCACCCTCTGCAACCCCACCGAACAAACCCATCCTCCGACCCACAGTCCGACCTAGGGCAGCCCTTGCACGCCGCCCCACGCCTCGCCACCACCCACACGAGCTTCGCCGCACCCTGGCGAAGCTCCCGGCACCTTCTGATTAGGCCGAGAGGCCGTTTTGCTGTGAACAGGCCACCCGACCTCCGCCGCCATTGCCGTGTAGAAGGAGCTGCTTCCGCCTGCAGCTGCAGGCGCCCCACGCCCAGATTCGACTCCCAGACCTTGCGAGGCGTTTCGACAAAGCATCAGGCTCGCAGCTGGGGCGAAAGCCTCGCGTGTAGCCGCGATCGCCCGCTGCTTTCTCCGCTGCGGGCGCTCAATTAGGGTGGGACATTTAGTCCCACCTCGGAAAAGTCTGAAGAGGCGCAGCGATATAAGGCGCAAAAGTGCTGGAGGCTTACTGCCTCAGCACACGGGGTGAGGTCCCCTACACCCGCCCGGTTACCCGGTCTCGTCCGCGCTCACGCCCCGCGGACCTGACCCGACCCGACTTAGACTGACCTGCACTCCTCGCCCACCACACACGCCGGTGGGCCTGGACCCGGGCGCGACCCGTACCCGACTACCCGGCAGCTCTGGGAGAGCTTTCCCAAGAGCGGATTCTGAGAGAGAGAGACGCGGGGGGGGGGGGGAAGGGTAGAGTAGGTTTTGTCCTCTGACATAAACTCTGAAGTGTGCAAGCACAGGTGAAGAAGAAGGACCGCGGAAGAAGAAGGAAGCTGAGGGAGACACTGTAGCAACAAGCGGTTTAAGTCGTCTGATTGGAAAATCAGACGACGTCCTGAAGGGAAAAGAAGAAAGAAGAAAGAAGGAGATCTGAAGAACAACAGAAGAAGGCGAGGCAGAGGAGAACACAAAAGAACAAGGGAAGAACTGAAAGAAGAGAAGCACGAGAAGAAAATCTGAAGAAAGGAAAAGAAGAAAGAAAGGAAAAGAAGAAGAACAGGACCGCTCTGCAGAAGAAAAAGGAAGAACAGGAATAGCTGAAAGAAAGAAGAAGAACATCACCACTGCAGATAAAGAAGAAGAAGATAACAGAAGATCTGAGACGAGGAGAAGCAAAGAGAAAAGAAGAAAAGACAACAAATTCTTTCTCTCTCTCTTTCTTTATTTTTGTAAAAGAAACTTGTACCCCTAGAATACAACTTCTCCCTGAGTTCGACCTCGGGAACTCTTTTATTTTCCGAGTAAAAAAATTATATATTTGAAATGATGGCAATAACTGGCTATACTACAACGCTATAACAATAAAATCCGGTTATATATCTGTGCACTATCAAAGGGTATAATTCAATCTTGGCCAAATTAAGAACTAATGCAGAATGAGTTTATTCTACTATTTTAATATGCAAATACAAATTTAGATTAACCAAGGGGTGAACCTATAATTAATTGAAAGTAAAATAAGCTTAAAGTTCAAATAAGTTATCTTGCATGGACCAATTTGGGGTTTATCTAAAAAATGAAAGCCAATTCATATTTAAAAATCCTAATTTTAGCCTCACTTAAATTCAAAGTGTTCTGATGAAAACATATGTAATATAAACCTTCTAAAATTATTTAAAAATATTTCCTAAGGTTTCCAATAGTCAATTTTACAAAATGAACCCACTTTGACCTAAGTGAACAACCAAGGTTAATATTTAATACATTTTAGGTTAAAACATAAATTGACCAACCAAACTTTATCAAAACCCAAAATCAAAGATCCCAACAGATTCACTGGGTTCTAATTAGGTTACCAGAAAAATTTGAGACTATTTGGACTTCATATCAATCTACTTTGCATGTTGACCCTTAACTTCCTAATTTCTTGCATTTTGGTCCAAATTTCTTTCTTTATGATCCGTGGATGACGTCATGTTGATGCTAGCCTTCTTCTTCCCAGCAAAGAATGTAGCAGCAACTTATTGCTTGAGGAGCTTTTGGTGCAGGTTTGGGATGCCCAAATCTTGCACAATATGCAACCAAATTTGGTGGGATTGATTCTTAGACCAAGGCAAATTCGAAAATTGTGTTTTCGAGCACTTTTAGTGGCGAGAATGACCTTCATCTAGGCCGCATGTTTGGGATGAAAACCTATCAATTGTGCCACTTATATCCTGTGATTTAATGTGAATTGATGCGTGGATCACCTCTTTATAAACCCAAGATCATTCCTGTGCTTGGGCATGCTCAATTGGCATGACCAATCCCTTCTTCCTTCAACCATCACCATTGAAGCGCCTTGGAGCTTCCTCACCTCGATCATCTGCCACTCTATCGTTGCAATTGATAGAGGGCTTTTCTTGCTCATCGTCACACGAAGCTTCATGCAAAGTTTCACGTCCCAACTCCCCTTCAATCGCTCCAATTCCTCGCCCCTTCGTCACCAATGTGCTTGCCAACATCCCAGGTTATCCCTCTTCCTTTTGTCAAATTAACATAGGGCTTTTTCTTAGTGTAATTAGGTGTAGCTTTAGGTTAATTTAATTTGAATTTGTAGACGTTTACACCCTCAACCACTCCTACCATTAGAGGCTCAAAGGAGCTTCATCTCCTTGCCATTCCATGCATCCACATGCCCAATAAAGTTGGGGCTTTGCCTCAGCATTCCATGCCAAAGTTTATGAGTATTTAATTGGGGCTAAATGACTCGTATTTTGACTTGTAGGTACTCACCAGAGTCGCCGTCTTCTCCAACTTTGGTGACTTCCCACAACTCTGCCGTTGCTCCCATCGACGATCGGAGGCCACCAACATGTCGGTGAGACTTCCACGACCACCTCTTCCATTTTCCAACGCAATCCAACGGCCAGATCTAATCGTGAGCGTCTCATCGATGACGAAGAAGAGAAGATGAAGAAGGTGCTGGCAGGGACCCAATTACATGAAAAAATATTCGTAGGATCCTGATGACAATTCTCAGGGACTAATTTGCATATTTATTTGAGAAATTGAGGATTGGTTTTATTTTTTGGATATTTGGGGTTTTTGATGGAATATTATGTTAAAACATTATTAACTTGGTATATTTAGTGCTTAATTACATTATTTCTTGATTATCTTCAATTAAGCACTAATTAAAATATAATTTTCTTGAACATGTTGTGAAATTGTGTGATTAATCTTTTGAACTATATTTGATACTTAAAAGTCTAAATTAATCACATCTAGTTCCCAAGCTCAAAATTTTTGATAGTGATAAGCTACACACTTGTTTTGCTCCCAGAGAATGACCTCGGACTCTAATTTCAGAAAATATAAATCTTAAAAGTTGATTTTGCATTATTTGACTATGCTACATGTTTTTATCGAATCTCATTTTGTGCACATCACTTTGACGTGGGTCTCCTTGCCTAAGGCTTCAACCTTGGCCCGTTGGATTTGTCCTTACTTTCAACCTTTTGCTTCTCTAATAGGGCTTTATCTCGGAGCTCCATTTTATTTTCTAGCATCTTCTATTCTGATATCTTTTATCTTCATTGTAAAACTATCTTTGCAATTTCAATAAAAGAAGCTTTCATCTACTTTTCGTGTCTACTTTTATATGCCATCATTATTATCGAAAATACCAAAAAAAAAAAAAAAGAAAAAATGAAAAAATTACTAGATTTAGGAAAGTGGGACGATCCAAGTTGCTTCTGTGAGATGACTCCGACTCAGATTTCAAAGAGAGTATTCTTTCGAGTTCGATAAAATTTTTTTAAAGTGTTGTTCGATTTCAAATACTACAATGTACATTTTCAAGAGCGATCTCGAGTGAGAATAGTCCCAACTTACAAAGAATATGTTACATATACTTGACTTTGTTGATTGGATAAATGATAAACCACCAAAAACAAAAGCTAAGAAACCCGATAAAGATCCCCTGTCATAAATCCGACTTATGATTCTCCCCCATGGACCAATAATGAAAGACTCAATTTAACTTAGAAGTGTGATTAATGAGATCCAAGATAAGGAGTCTAATCTAGAGGATTCAGAAAATGGGAATACTAGGGCCAAGGGAATAATACTTGCATTTGAGGATTAGGATTTGGATGAAAAAAGAATAATAAGGTGATGTCTCATTACATAATTTGGATTTCAACGAAGTTCTTTTAATTAAACCAAAACTAGAATATGAGACATTTTATTTTAAGGATCAAATGCAAGTAGAGGTTGATTGTGACTAATTCATTTTTTAATTGGAGGATAACCCCTATCTTGAGGTAGGTGAGGCTAAAGTTCATTAATTACAATCTAAATTTGATGAGAACCTAATGCCTAGCTTCACCTTTACATCAACTTTTGAGGATCTAGAATTTGATGTTGAATTTGATCTTGATTTGGATCCAAAAGACTGACTCTAAAGGGGTTGAAGAAATCGAATGTATCCTGAAAATCAAATCAATTCAATTGAAGGATATGGATAAAGAAATAATCATTTTGGAAGGACATTTACAGAGAGATGAATTTTGGGATTCAAGGGCTCCTTGACCTTTTTAGTTTGAATAAAGCCCTTGAACTCGAGTGCACTCATTCCAAGAATCAACTCTTCAAGTTGAATTGACAAGGGACACAAGATTGTTATTCTAATAATCATTTTTGTGTTTGAATCTTTAGACTCAGGTTGCATAGGCCTAAACTTAAGATTGCACCCCATTACCTATTGCTAGAAAATAGATGGGTGCGGTCATTTCTGATTCAGCATCTATCAAGTATTTGACCCTTACGTATGGGATTACAAAACCAGTTGGTTCGCATTTGAGAACACTTGATTTGGAACTTTAATGATCATATCTTAAGCATATTTTTACTCTCTCGCCTAGTCTAATTGATTCATCTTCATAGGGTGTGCGTCTAGTTGTAAATGCAAAATCCAACGCTTGTTGAGAGACAACCCAACACCTTTGATTGTATATATTAGGTTATACATAAATTAAGTTTAATTGATTCAAGTTTGGAGTTGATTGAGCTTTCTTGAGCAAACTCAAAGATTGTTAGGTATTATTTATGCTTTTTCTTATGTTTATTGCATGTATTGAAAACATTGCTTGAAATTGGCATGGGGAGATTAGAATAAGTGAAATTTAGATACTTAGACATTGCTAAACCTAGGGGTGTATTCAAGAAAATTTCCTATTAGACTCTTTACGCTATAGTTAGCTCCATCGATTAGGGTTATTTCCTTAAGATTGGGTCTTGCCTTGAATTTTTTAAGGAATCTTGTTGATTTAGGTTCCAAGTCTATAGGGTAATTAGTATATGGCTTATTTGTTCACCCTCTAGTTTGGAGGTCTATGTAAATTAAGCAACTCACTTACACACATCCTGCATTTATTTGTAGGTAACCTAACCTTGACTATCTAACTTTCGATGGAAATTATACTGAGGGTCTAATCTTTTAATTGAACTTAATTCAAATTGAAATTCTAAAACCCTCATGGGGTATGGATGTTACATTGTCATTGGGCCCTAGATGTAGGGTATTCAAAGCCCAACCTTTGTATCCTGATCTTTTCTAGGTCTTTAACTTAGGTAATGCATTTAGAAAGGGATTCAGAAGAGCCACTTGTCAAGAAAATGAGTGAAAAAAGAGAAAAAAAAAGAAAAAAGGGAGTTAAGAAAAAGGAAAAACCAAAAATAAAAAATAAGAGGCCAAATGGCACACCTGGGAAGATATACTCTGGGTTCATGCTTGTGTTCACTTTAGGATAGGAATAACGTAGATGAAGGAAAAAAGTAAATAATAAGTAAATAGTGTGAGAAAAGACACCTTAGGTGCAGCTAGGGAGATATACATTGGGTTCGCTTTTGTGTTGACCTTGAGATAGAAAAGAGTAGATAGCAAAGCCTAATATGGGATCTAGGAAAGTAAAGGATAGTCTAATTTTCTGAGAAAATTAGGTCATCAAAACTTGGTTACCCATGATTTAAGTCAGTTCATGTGTATAGATGCTTAGAACTCATGTCTAACAATCCTTGGGTGGACTTAGGAGCCATGGAAAAGTACCCAAAAAGCTGAAAACCAAGGTTAGCAAGAAACTAAGTTTAGTACCCCATACTTAGGGAAATAACTTTGATGCTGTGAGTCTAATAAGTGACTTTTATAGAATACTTCATACTATAGTGGTTTCTAATTTTATGCTTTTCATAAGTCCTAACTTAGGTTTGGTGCATTTTACTAATAGACTAGCAAACGATAGGCATGGGGGTGCAATAAATGCATGATAACTACTTAATGATAATATGCCTAATTTATGCTAGTCTCATAGCGAAGAACATTGTATATTATTGCATATTAGGTTTAGTGCATGCATTTAGTATAAAATGTGTTTGAAACTAATTGTTTTAATTTTGTATATATGCAAAATGTAGCCTAACTAACGTTGGAAGAGTTGAATAAAGAAATAAAATGAAGAAGCTCAAGACAAGGTTACATATGACACCACTACATCCGTTACACCATAGCCCTAGGACAACACACCTAATCTGAAAACCCATGTCCTAAACCTATCTTAGCCTTTGCATTATCATCTTAGATCTTCAATCTAAATGCTAAGATCCACCATCCTATTTTAGGAAACTAACCCAACACAACCCCACCTAATTAGATTTCAAATCCTAGGGGCAATGTTTATTTGCTAACAATAGCCCCATGTCGGCCACATCATTTGCCTCATTTTTCATCTTCCATCTCACATCCAAAGGCCCCCCTTCACCCAAGTCATGGTCGACCTCTAGGATCATCATCTCCACCATCAAAACCCAATCCTAAGGCTCCATTAAATTCTAAGAATCTCACTTAATGTGCTACCTAAGACTCAATCTCAACCTCCCATCTTCTATCCTATGACCCACATTAGTGATCCTAGTGAACATACCTTTAGCCAGTCACATTCTCCCATGACCTCTATAAAAGAAACTCAATGGCTAGCCATTAGAGACATCTTCCTCCCATGGACACCCCCCCTTGGGGACTTCCTCTCCTCCACATCTTCTACCGTAGCTTAGTTCTACCTAGTCGTCCCATTTCTCTTTACTTTCCTTTTACCTTTGTTGTGAGACCTTCTGCAAGATCAAGGTGACTCTGCACCACCTTTGGTGTAGAAGTTCTGTCAGGTGTGCTTTCTCCTCCACTTCTTCGACTACCGCAGCTTTGAGCTCTGCCTTGGGGACCTCCTTGTGAGTTTTTTTTGTTGCTTTATTTTGCATTTTTCTTCGTAGCTGTATTCCTATTTATTTTTGTTATTAGTTAGAAAAAGTGTAATAAACTCTTTATTCTATTAATGAAATCAAGTTTTTGCTTTCATATTTGCACCTTGACTTTATTACTTTCATAGTAGCTTGTACTAGAATTATCCAAAATAAAATATCCTTCGAGTTTGGTTTAAAAACTTTTAATGTATTTGTGCAATTTTTCCTACAACGAACATGTTTTTACGTAGTCAATTTTACGTAGATCAAAACTCATAGGATGAATGTGGATTGATTGATAGAAGGATTAAACTTCTATTGCCTTAGGATGAGGTAACCGATGAGCTATACGGGTAGTACGGGCCAAACCCACGGACATATGAGCGACTCAAAGGACCACACAAAAGGTAGCCTACTTGGGGGCATCTGGTAATGTCTTTATGGGGAATCACCCATACGATGAGAATATGGCATTCGCCTACTAGGTAAGGATGTGACCAGCCATGTTATCCCAAGTAACTTTTGGAATTGAGTTAGGGAATTGAATTGTCGAACGCCAAGGTAGTTCAACCTTGAACATTGGTTAAGGAAGTGCTCATATGATAATTGCCTTGAGTAAACATGAGGGATGATCCCTCAAGTTGACCAATTATGTCTGCAATAGAAAGTATCTATTAAGTCAAGGTAGTTTGTATGTATGGGCAAGGGTAGCCATACAAGTTAAATAGTGGAGGGATTTCCCTGGGATAAAGTTATCAACATAGAATATATATAAATACATATGCATATACGTAGATTTCCACGTATATTGGTAAAGTACTAGATTAATGCCTTATTGAGCATTTGGCTCACACCATTGTCATGTTCTACTTTAGGGCAAGATTATAGGTACCAGGGTACCACACTGTCTAAGGATCCAAGCTCTATAAAGTCATGCCCATCACCTAAGGGATTGCTTGAAGGTAGCTAGGGCCCTGCTGCTAGTTCCCCAAGAGGTTGAGTCATACTTTTCAAATGCTGGCTTCGAGTAGCTCTTCTGCATGTGCATCAAGGAATTACTAGGGATTTTGCATGATTTCGTGAAGATCTTCGAGGAGCGTAGCATCGCTTGATGGTTGGGTGGTTTAGTCATTTCTTTTGTTTGTAGCAAGATATAGGATTACACTTACAGTTTTTGATGTGCCCAAATTGCCATTATTAATAATGTGTCATTGTAGTGTGATTAAAGTATCAAGTTTATTAATTTATATTGAATTAGGAGTAGATGGGTGAGTCGGTGTCATTTCGTTGAGAAGCTTAAAAGTGTTTCTAATTAGGTTAATTAAGTAACTATGCAAATATGAACCTAACTAATCTAAATTAATAGGAGAAAACTATTCTTGTTACCTAGGATTTTCCTTGAAAATAAAAACAAACTTTTTTTTTTTTGAAAAGATGAGTGCTATCGATGATGATAGAAGACTAGAAACAATTTATTCATGAGAAAAAAGCATGAAGTTACAGGAGGTCACACCACTCTCTAACAAATCTTCAACACTCCCTTACAATACCCCCAACATTCAACACACCCCCATTAAATAGAATTTCATTATGAGCCCGCCATACACCCCACATTACGCTCACCATCGTCACTTGCTCCCCTCCCTTCATCAGGATGGACCGCCATAAATTGTCCCACATGGGTAGAGCAACTCCACATATGTCCCTCCATACACGGTACGTCACCAAACCCGAAGAAAAAAGGTGCATTCTGTCATCTGAGGGAAATGTACACAAGGGGTAATTTTGGGGAAGCGTCCCCATCCTTTTCGACTTCATTTCATTGGTGATAAGACCGTCCTGATGGCAAAGCCAAAGGAACACTTTGATTTTTAACGGTATCTTCAATGACCAAATCTTGATGCAATCCATCTCCTCCCTTGGTTGGTCAACAGCCAATGAGGTCAACAACTTTTTGTATGCCTTGGCTGGGGTGAACGACCCATGTTTCCACCTAAACCCATCTACCTGTCCACCGATTGAAAAGCCAGCAAGTCTGCCAGTAGTCTCTCTTGTTCGGCCTGCGTGCGTCTGCCCTCGCACAAACCAACCCCTGAAATATTCCACCTTCCAGCTGTGGAATCCCAGCAGTCAGCAACGGGGATGCTGCCATCTGGAGCTACAGCATACGCCTTTGGAAAGGCCTCGTTCAGTCTGCCTAGGTTCAACCACTGATCTATCCAGAACTTGAAGTGCCTTTCGTCTCCCATAGCTGGGTCGAATTTTGACATGTTGGCTTGTATTGCTTTCCAGACAGAGCACTAGAATGGGGAAGGATGACAAGGCTGGGTCACCCACAGCTGAACCTGCGAACTGCTGTGTGCCTGCATGACTAGTTGAGGCCAGACCTTCCCTTCAGCGTTTGCCAACTTAACTACCCATTTCAGCAGAAGGGCATCGTTGAATTCCTTGAGAGATAGGATTCCCATCCCACCCTTGGAGTGAGGTCTGCATAGGTGTTGCCACTTCACCGGGTACAAGAATTTTCCTTCCGCATTTGCACCTTTCCAAAAGAACCGTTTCCTCATGATATCTAACCTCTTCCAAACAGCCTTCGGAGATCTGAACATAGAGAAGAAAAAAACGGGGATAGATGTGATAACCGAATTGAGGAGAATCAATCTCCCTCTCTTGGACAAAAATCTGCTGCTCCAGCCCTCTAATTTAGCCGAGACTTTTTCAAACAATATTGCCCAATCACTCATCTTTAGTTTACCTTCTCTTAGCGGCAGCCCCAAGTATCTAATTGGCAACGTAGCTAGCGGAGTATGTAGGATGGTTGAGATAGTATCCCTCTCATGACTTGCCATACCGAAGCAAACCAAAAATGACTTCACTCCATTAAGTCTAAGGCTCGAAATCTCTCCAAAAATGCTCACCAAAGTGAAGAGGTTCTGTGCCTCATCCCTTCCTCCTTCAACAAAAAAAACTGTGTCATCGGCATATTGCAGAATTGGTGCCAAAGCCATAGAGTTGAAAATGGAATATCCCCTCACCAAATCCTCACTGGCCAACATACAAGTATACTGAGCTAGTGTGCCCATGGCTAAGTTAAAGATAAGAGGCACTAAAGGGCACCCTTGTCGCACTCCACATCGTGGCTGCAGCCAAACCCCGCATGGTCACCCGTTAACCAAAGGTGAGAAGGATGAAGTCACTATGCATCTTTTCATCCATTAGGTCCAAAGCGGAGGAAAGCCTCATCACTTGAAGATCTCCCATAAGTAGGACCAATCAACAGAGTCATATGCTCTACTAAAATCAACCTTCCACATATACGCTTTGCTTTTCCTTCTGTGACATCCAGCCACCACCTCCTGTGCCACAATGGAAGATTCTTGAAGCGACCTATTCGGGAGGAACGCTGATTGCACAAGACTGATCAACTCAGCTAGTACCCCTTTCAGCCAGTTTGCAAGCACTTTGCTAATTATTAGGTAGATCGAATTCGAAAGTGCTATGGGTCTAAAGTCCGACACCTTCTCAGCCCCACACATCTTTGGTAAAAGAAAAACATATGACTTATTCAGTCTCTCCACGCCTGAATTTTCACTTTGAAACTCTTGGATGACCTCCATAACATCCCCTTTGACAACCGACCAGAACTCTTTGTAAAAAAATGCTTGAAACCCATCCAGGCTTGGAGAACCTTCAGCATTTAGTCCACCATTGTGTCAATCACCTCCTGTTCAGTAATGGTAGCAGTCAAAATTTTTATTGCAAAATCATCTATCCGTGGTATACGAGAAGCTGCCATCCTCCATTCTCCCCTCTCCACTACCCTGGTAGTTTCCTTAAAGTATCTAACTATCACCCTACGAATGTCTTTAGAGGAGGTTAGAATCTGATCGTCCTTCAAGGAGGAGATAAGTTCACCCTTCTCCTGGAGCTGGCTACCATGTGGAAGAATTTTGTATTCGCGTCACCCTCCTTCACCCACAGTTGCCTCGACTTCTCCCTCCAGTCCACCTCTCTCATCAAGTCCTCTGCTTGAACCACACCTTGCCATATCCTGCTCTGCACCAACTCCTCTTCAGCCAAGATCCCATTGTCCTCTTTTTCATCCAGGTCCTACAGTGCTGCCAGAGATTCAGTCCTTCACTGACTCCTCACCACCTCAATGGTATGCCTATATTCTTTCAGTACTAGCTGCAGCTCTTTCAGTTTCCTCGCCAACCGACAGGTTGCTGACCCCTCCACCTATTTTTGCTCCCACCACCGACTCACCATTTCTCTAAAACCCACTTCCTTAAGCCAAGACCTCTTGAATTTAAAATAAGTACTTGTGATAGAATCCACCCCGCTATCCCATAACAAGGGAGTATGATCCGTGAAGGGTCTAGGCATTCCTATCACAGTTGAGAGTTGGAATCTCGCCAATAGGTTCGCATTCCCAAAGATCCTATCCAATTTTGAAACCAGCCTACTCCCATTCCTCCATGTAAACTCTACTCCAGACGAGGGGTACTCATTCAAACCCAACTCAGAGACCACCAGTTGGAACCTAAGGGAAGCATAGTCAACTTTTCCATTACCTCTATCATTCTCCAATAACACAGTTGAAATCTCCTCCCATGAGCCATGATAAACCCTCAATACTGCCCGACATCTGCCGCAGTTCAGTCCACAGATTACTCAGATGATCTACACATGGACCATAGATATTGGAGATGACTAAGTCTCAACCGTCCCCGGCTAATTGAAATTTGCAAGATTCCTGGAATTGACCCTTCCAAACCTCTTTCAAAACCAACCTAGATGTCTTCCACCACACATCTAGGCCTCTAGATCTTCCCTGTGAATCCATTGCCCAGACCTCAGCTTGACCACCTTGAAGAAGTGACTGCCACAGAGAAGCTCCTCCGTCACTGTGAGTTTCTTGCAGTAGAGCACAATCCACCTCCCACTCCCGAAGATATCGAGCCAACGAAGCTTGTCACACCCCATCGTGCAACCCACGCACATTCCAAGTCATAATCCTCATCCATTGGTTTCTTTAGCCCCCCACTAATCCCCAGCCTTTCTCTCTACACATAGAATGGACGTAATCCTCTCCTCTTTATGTTGTTGACCACTAGCAGTTGTTCTTCCCTGAAGCTTATAAGGGGAATGCACAGCCTTACCCTTCGATGACGACCCCATATCATAACTCGGGCCCTTCGGGGTCATAAAATAGAAAGGATCTGAACTGTGTGTTGCAGTGAATCGTGTAACCTCCTACCCCTGCCGATCTAGATTCACCACTATAAGTTCCCTACTAAATTTTGCCTCTTGCACCATGGCGCTCACAGTTGATGGTTGTTCCACCCCCTACATCTCCTCCTCCTGAATCTTTGAAAAATGTAGTTCCTTCCTCTTCTTCGGTTCCGTCCGATCTGATTCAATGGGCCTACAGCTGTTGACAGTAGTGTGCGCTCTAGTCTCCACCCCGTGTACTTTTTGCTACTCTTGTTGCGGTTCTTCAACACGAAGGCTAACCATCTTCAGCCGAAGGAGCCACAAGCTTCCCCTACACCTGAGTATAATTTTGTCTAGAATTGGTCCCTTCCTCAGTGCTGACACCTCCACCTTAACTGATCTCCCATCCCCTCACAGAGACCCACCCTTGCATCCTCCTCCAAGGAGGCAATGCTTGCCGTCACCCCCTCCACCACCCCTTTGGTTTGGAGATGTAGAGGGGGCCCCCAAATCTCCATGGTGCCCCTTCTATTCTCTGCCCTTTGCGGAGGGCGGTCCTGCAAGGCCCTGTTAAAGGGGGACACCAGCCTCCACAGAACAATCATCTCCTCGAAGATTGTTGTGCGAAAGCGAAGACCTTCGACATCACTCATACCTAGGTCGAAAAGCACAAAGCTGGTACCACCCAGATGCACCACCTTCCAGCCCTGAGATGATAAGGATAGGGATCTTACCAGATTTTGTAAACGCTCGTGGGAGAAGGAGCCAGTCATGATCTTGCCGATCAGGGTGCCCCTTATTACCATCTCCGCCGCCTTAACCTCCTCCATATGAGGGACTTCAACATTGTACGCTTGCCCTATGCTCACCAGCGGTGGAGGCGGCACTACCCCCTTCACTTCTCGGCCCCTTTGTTGTCCACCTTCTTGCTGGTCTTTCTTCCCCACCCTCATGCACGAATCTTTCTTATGGCCCCAGCCTCCACATGCCAAACACAACATTGGAGATCTACAGACCACCACCATGTGCGCCCTTCTTCTGCATCAGTAACATACTACATCTGCATTCCTCCCTCTCCATCTCCTCCAGGAGTCACCGACCCCAAAAGCAGCACGATTGTTGTCCCGGTCGGCCTCTGTCCTCTCTCTTTGGCGCCACCTCCTAGACCTCCACACCCTCCATCCATCATCCCCCTCCCTTACCCTAGCCATTTCGACCTGATTCAATGAAATAAAAGTTCAAAACAAACTATTGTTAGAAACTCACTTTAATGCACAAGAGCTACTGACAAATATTATCATGCTATTGTAAACATCAAGAATTTTAGATGCAAAGATATAAGTTTGAAATTTGAAACTATAAGTTGATAGTTTTTATATTTAGAAACATTAATAAGCAACTACTCAATACATTCGTAGATTTCTACGCAATTAAAAAGAACGTTTGAACATACTTTTAACCACTAGACTAGGAAAACACTAAAAATAAAACTTGTGAGATTTTAAACATTAAGTTTGACATGCAAATCTACTTGAAAATCATAAAAGAATGGCATTTGCATTTAACTTTTTAAAATATATTCTATCTAATCAAAGAAGGGATGCCAAAACTAGATAAACACAAGTTCATCTACCACACAATAACTTAAAATTCATAAAGCTTGTACAAGTTAAATGAGCACTTCTTTTCAACTATAATAAAAACATCAAGGAAGAAGGAAATGTGATATCTCCTGGTGCTTTTAGAGGAAATTGATTTTGGATTGGTAATGACCGAAAAAGTCATAGGCCACAAAAAAGCATGGAAATCGAGTGATAAGCAAATAATTAAAGAATTAATATGAACAAAGTACCCATTCCTCTTGCTTCTTGTAATTTTCTTATAGTTCTATTTGATATTATGCCTCTATTTTGCTACTCTAGTTAGCTTTTGCTGACTTTTTCATCTGGACTCCTTACTCAGGTGTCGATTAGCAATAGTTGGGTCCTACGGCTACATGAGGAGATGGTCTTGGCTTGTGTTCTGCATCATAACTAGTTTGTAGGAGCATTTCTAGTTAGGCATGGTCATTTCTTCTTTTCAGTATATTTCTGTTAGTATTGTTTTAGCCTCCATACTTGTTCTCTTTTCCTTGTATGATGGTTATAAATGATAATTGGATGCTTAGACTTTTCATTCTATTCAATTTTATTCTTGTCCTATATGCTCTATCTATGTGATGTTATGCACTATATATGTATTTTGGTTTATATTTATATGTTGGATGATTGACATCTTAGAAGATTTCGAAAACCAACTTGCATCCCTACAAGGGTAGGGATGCAAGGCATAACATTCACAGGGCACTCGAGGCCAACACCATGATAAATGTTGCCATCATATATGCTTAGTCGATTATAGTCTAATATCATCATTCAACATTCTTAATAAATCCATTATCCATTATTTAAATATACAAGAAGATGGAAATTATTATATCTTGGAATTCATTAAAGCATGGGTCACCAATGTCTCCTTTACAAATGTAAGGATCGAGTAGATTGCACCTTCATGTAGTCACTTGCTAATTACTCGTGCACACGTTATGCACAGATTGTCAATTTCCTGCTCAAAATGCCTGTGACCAATCACATATTGAAGCACATACTTTCATGGTTGTTCACTTACGGCATCTATTAGTTGAGATAGATGTGGCATTCATATTATTAGGATGATAGTGTGAATTGTTAAGTCTGCTTAAGGAGAAGGCTTTGAAATTCATTCAATATAGGAAGATCAATAGATTTTTCCCATGGCTAAGTTTCGCTCGCGATTTCACAGCCACTGTTGAGTTATTTTGCCCCACGAGCAATGGCAGTTCTCGTATTATCACAAAAACCCTACCCTATTTCATCGTGTCATCCATGTGTTCACATTGCGCTCCTCCCCACCTCTCCATACCCTCTCTTCTCCCTCCCCTACTACACCACCTGATGGCTACCACCCCCACCCCATGTCTATGGCAAGCACCAACCTTGCTATCCACAACAACAAAGAACCACCACCACCCCACCACCTCCAAAGTAAACTTAACATCCCCTTTCCCTTCTTCCCTTTTCTCATTATATCCATCCCCCGACAGCGATCCTCTCATCATATCCATCCCCCGACAGTGATCAATAGCAACAACAAGAGGAAGAAGAAAAAGCACGGGAGGTCGTGGCGGATGTCCTGTGGGAGGAGGGCAACCATGCTGTGAATCACATCAAAGTATCCCATATACCTCAACATGCTTTTGACGCAAGACCATCTACATGGTTACTGGGTCGGCGGGTGCTTCAGGACGTTCTCGCTACCCTCGACCGCATTATCAACTCCCTCCCTCTCTACCACCGCTACATGATGGTAACACCATCATCTATCATAACTAGATTAATTTAGCCAAATTCTAAGGATAAATGCTCCTTAATAATCAGAAGGACATAATTCAGTTTTGACTTGAATTTGAAAAGAAAAATAGAAATTGAGTTAATTTTGCTATTTTAACGAACAATCACAAATGCATATTAACTAAGGGGTGAATCAATACCTAATCTAAGGTTAAATAAACTTAAATTCCTAAGAAGTGGACTCGAATTAATTGAATCAAGGTTTTCTGAGAATTAAAGATTAATTTAATAAGAAAAACCTTAATTACAACCTCACTTCAATTGAAAGGGTTTTGATGGAAATAAATATAATCTAAACCTCCTAAAATTCATTAAAAAATATTTTATGAGGTTTGGACTATCACTTTGTCCGAAGGAACTCATTTTGACCAAAAATAAAGACTAAGGCAAGAAATTACTTCATTTTGGGTTAAAGTATAAATTACTCAGCCAAACTTCGTCAAAACCCAAATTTGAGGTCACCACTAGATTCCTTGGGTCCAAATTAGGTTACTCCTAAATTATGAGACTAATTAGAGTCCATCTGGACCAGTTTGCATTTTAGCCCATTTGTCTCTATCTTTTACAAAACCACCCTTAGGTTTCAAAATTTCCTACATCTAAGTCCTCAGCTGGCCTTCATCTTCTCTAAATCTAGCAACTAGCAGCAGCAGCAAGTACCCAAATGCATTGAGATTTGATCATCAATTTGAGCAAACAAACATCAACCAAATCCCACCAAATTTGGTACGATTGATCTTCAAGTCGTGCTCTTTCAATTAAGTATCCTCTCAAGCTCTGATTTGGACAAAATCCACGCTGGTGAGCCGTAATTCATGGAGCTCAAATCCATTCAAATTCACCAGCAAAGCTTGCATTTTTGGATCGATTGACTCGCTATTCCTCTTTTATATATAGGTCTCAACTTCTACAAGACCAACTCATGCTCAATTAGCCGAATTTCCCCCTCTTTCTTCTTCCACATCGGTGAATTCCGATGCACCACCAAAACTCTTCTCCACACTTCCTCGCCCTCTGCCACGTACAATAGGAGAGGGCTTTGCTTCCTCTTCCTCCCACAAAGCTTCCCGCAAAGCTTTGGACCTCAACTCCCCTTCTGCAGCTCTGGCGAACAACCTACCATCTTCCTCACTGGCATACCTCCTGCAACATTCTCCTTTCTCAAAATTAGGTTAGGGTTTTTATTTCTCCACCTCCTAATTAGCTTTTGGGAGCTTTAGAGCTCCATCCCTTAACTCCACCTTCTCCGACCGTCACCACCACCTTCATCAACCCACCTCCTCCTCCTTCTCACTCAATTACATTGGGAAAAGCTTCTCCTTACTTGAACAAAGCTTTTGCTTAAGGTAATTTAGCCCTACAACAACTCCATCACCCTTCACCATTCACGTCGGTGAAGCTTCTTCGAAGCTCCTCCACCACCCACGTCCACTCATCCTTACACGCAGTCACATTAGGGCTTTGCTCTGGTGTATCATGCTGGAACTTTTGGTGTAATTGATTTAGGCTGAGAGGTCATATTCATGCTTGCAGGTGCCTTGTTGGTTTTCTCATCTTCTCTGGTGATGAGGAAGGGCATTCGATGATTCCATGACGAGACCACCTTCTCTATAGCTGTGGATTCAGTTGAGGAAGATATCTGGCTGTTGGATTAGCAATCCACAGCCAATCGAGCATCAATCAAGCAGCACCTCCATTCTCGCTACAAGGCATGATGAAGAAGGGGACTTATAGTCTCACATCGTTGGCAGCAAGAGCTTAAGAATGGCATAGAAGGCAACATGCCCTTAGCTATCTACTCAAGACATCAGGGGGTCGGGTCCCCATCTACACGTGCACACACGTGGGTGTGAATCGCATTTGGGCCAATTTGGATCGGCTCTGAGCAGGTTTTGGATTGGATTTTAGGGCTAAAGGCTTAGACTGTTGAGAGGCTCTTTGGTTGGAATTTTGGCTAGTGATTGAGGCTAAAAGCTTGGTTTGAAAAGCACTTTTTTGTTTGCTTTAGTCCTCATTTCTTTTTGAGTTTGATTGTGACACTTAGTTGCATAATATATTTCCTTTTACATAGAACTCTTGTGCTTCACTTTTATATTCATTTGATTAGCAGTTAAATTGCAAATTAATTTTCTCCCTGTGACAACCTCAAACTCACAATTCAAGATATAAATTTAAGTGTTGATTTGCTTTAGTTGCTATACTACAATGCATTTCTTAAAACCTGACTTTAGTGCGTTAGCACTACAACTCTGGTAGGGTTTAGTGAGAGAGAGAGAGAGAGAGAGAGAGAGAGATGACTAGATGATGCATACATGGAAAGGTCTCTACCCACTCTTGCCTAACCCATGCCCCAACTAAATCACCACTACCACCAACAACACACCCTTTCCTCCTCTGCGCACCTCGCTCTCCATCCACCTCGCTACTCATGATAACAGAGAAGCACCGCCACCCCATTACCCTAAAACTAAACTCAACATCCCCTTTCCTTTCTTCCCTCCTCTCATTATATCAAGCCTCGACTCCCCTTTCCTCCAATCCCCTTGTTGTTATGGAGCAAACAACAATAATCAACAACAATAGCAGCAACAAGAGGAAGAAGAAAAAGAAGCGCGAGAGGCTGTAGCAGATGTGCTATGAGAGGTTGCAAAAGGATCCTGCTCCTTTGGCATGACTCCTCCAAAAAATGAATCAGGTATCTCAATTGAACTAACAATTTGTTGCTTTCTTCTTAGATTTATTCTAAATTATGAGCTGTGTTTGGAAAAAATGTTGGTTGGATCTTCAGAAATTTCAATGGTATCTGATAAAGTTAGGGAAATTTTGATCAAGTTCGCTATAAATTGAGTTAGGAACTTGTCCCTAGTCTTGGCTATAAAAGTTGTTAAAGAAAGACATGGCATTTTCAGCAAATGGTGGAAGTATGAAGAAAAGTCATTATTTCTTACTGTAGGTGCTGAAAATAGAAGAGTGAACCATTAAAACCACTCTTTGTTGTTCTTTCATCTTGGTGATTGGCTTAAGCTAGTTATTCCTATCTCAAATTGCGCGAAGGTGGTTCACATATTTTGAAGGTTCAATCTAATGAATTGAGATGGTTCTACCTCTCATTACATCATTAATGAGGAATTTAGTATGCTAAAGGGCTACTTGGTGTAGGCATGCCTTTCAAAGTATGGTGCGATTCCTAAAATTGATTGAAAGTGTGATAAAGGGTTGCTTGGTGTTTGCATACGAAATGAATCATTAATGGTATTTGTGTGGTTGGTCTTTGTGCTTGGAAATGGACTTTTGAGGTTTCTTGATGAAGACTTGGGATGGTACAAATATGATGGGTGTCAACTACTTTAGCAACTTTAGCGGCTTGGCCAGTGACTCGAAATTCACGATTGTTTGATTTCCTAATGTTAACAATGTACAACGGTCAAATTGGATCATTTTCCTCTCAAGACCTTTTACTTTTTTTCATTATGTGGGAATTTGAATGAATTACTGTTTACTTACTTTGATTCCTGTGGGGAGGTAAAAGACGTCTGTACTCAGCTACCAAATTTCTTTTCTACACTGTTGGGGGTTCCCTTTTTCTCTTAATAGGAGTTTTGGGTATAGGTTTATATGGTTCTTACGGCCCAATATGGAATTGGGAAACATTAACGAATCAATCCTATCCCATATCCTTGGAGACGTGAATCTAAGAGGAATTTGACAAGTAAATGGAAGCAATTGGCAACTTGAAGAGCAAGTTCTAGTTGGCTTTATTGATGCCTAGGAACTAAATCTTGATACTGAAGAGATGATGTGGCTTGCCTCTACATTAATTTAATTGTTCATTTCAATGGATTTTCTTAGCTATGAAAAATGTCAAACGTGGCTAGACAAAATACAACCCCTTGAGGCTTCTGGACTCATGGCTGTCCTCCTTTATCAATCTTTTCAGTTGGATGCACACTTCGGAATGAAGTACTAGCTTCTAATACAGGTCGATTTCTCTCAAGTTTGTTTGCTTTTTGTTGGAGTGGCTCTTAGAAGCTATTACCTCCCATCTTGTCTGTGAAATTTTTTGCATTTCCTCTTTCCCTCTCTCCCTCTTTCCCAAAAAAGGGAGAATAATGTGGATCTGATTATTCTGAATGTTGTAGAAGGATTTTGTTGCAATAAACTTTTTCAGGAAGTTGCCTTGCAATATGGATCTATACGTTCCTTCAATGATAGATGTTTGATGCACGTCTTTTGTGGTACAACTTTAAAAAAGTGAAATCCTTTTCCAGAAAAAATCAAAATGTTCTACTAAAAAAAAAATCAAAATCTGAAATGGCAGTCCTATAATTCTAGTCAATTTGTTGTACAACTCAAAAAGTACTAATCAGGTAGGTTACGTTTGGATGAATATTAACGTCCACTACTGGTTAACTTTTATGAAGTAATAAGTTAAAAAGATGGTGGATTTGGTAGTACGATAGGTTGTAATGGATTTGATGTCATATATGAGATGGTGAAATCAATGTAAAGAAAGCTATCGCTTATTTGTTTTATGTTCCGTGTTTGGTTGTTTTTGTTAGTTGATTTGCTACGAAGTGGAGTACATGCATGGTGATTGGACATAATATACAAGTTAATATGTTGTAAATTGGGATGTGAGATGACGCTCTCAATGTACCACGTCTGCTCTAGACATTCAGAGATATGCTTATTTGCATTCTTACTAGTCTTCATGCAGTTAGATACACCTGCAAGCAAACATGTGCTGACCAATTTTTCGTTGAGATATAGTTAGATGGATGCACGATGATTACTCACACAGAATTTTGTTAAGCTGTTCCTCATCTTTGAGGTAGGATTTAGTTCTCGTGTCATATTGTTTACAGAATTTGGGCTTACTCCAAAGTTCAAGGTGCTATATTGTTACTAGCTATTTCTACTTCATTGCACTAAAGCTCCTTATTTTAGTTCTGAAGTTTGTATTTGTTTTTGTGGGGTCAAGCACCACAATCTCCTTAGGATTGTATCGAAGGCCTTTGAAAACAAGATGGAATGAAGCAATATTTTGCATGATCAAGGTACTTCAACCAACTATCCATTTATCTTCAATCTAGCTTTAATGATCAAGTGCAATTAATGTTCTACAAATTTATTAGATGTTTCTCTATTTGTGGCTTTGTTTGTTTATAATCTTTTGCATGTTCTGATTTCTTCTTTTCTTTTTACAAGAAAAAATAATGATTCCTCCCAACATGTACACACAACACCCTCTTCTAAAGGATTTAACATATGAATTGCACTCCTGCAACAAAGTACAGGCTAAAAACTAGAGACATATTGAAGCACATATAGTCATGGTTGTTCACTTATGGCATCTATTACCTGTGATAGCTATGGCATTCATATTATTATGATGATAGAGTGAGTTGTTGAGTCCACCTAAGGAGAAGGCTTTGAAATTCATTCAATATAGGAAGATTGAACATGCCCATTGTTTGACATCAACGTTTGATCTGAGGGCTTATTTGAAGTATCGACAACCTAACCAAGCCTGGTTTATAATTGGACCTAGAAGTCAATGGTTTTGGAGCCATAATTTGTACTATCATCAAGTTTGGTCTTGTGTCACTACTAGAAAAATGAGTTTTGGTCACAACTATTTGGTCACAGTTTGTAAAACTATGACCAAAAGTAGCTTATGGTCACGATTCATCTCAAAACCGTAGCCAAAATGGTTGGTGAGATTGGTTTTATATTTTAACCTTTTGTCACAGTTTAAAAAACTATGACCGCAGTCTTTGGTCACGATTCTAAGTGAAACCGTAACCAATAGTCTTTGGTCACAGTTTTAATTGTCACTTGTATCCCTCTATCAACAAAACCAATAACTTCAATGAATTTGAACTAAAATATGTAGATTTTTTTGTAAAGAGACCCTTACAATTTTTTATTTACTTTATTAATTTTTCTTATTTTCTGCATTTCTTTTTTCTCCTTCAAGCCACCTCCTTTCTTTCTCCCTCTTCAACCTCCTTGCTTCTCCTTCATCCATGCCCTGCATGTCATGGAGAGCTCAACCTCACTCAACTAGATGGAGTCAATGCAGTCAAGGGATTCAACCTCCTCAATGTAGGTGGAGATCTGGAGGAAGGCACAAATCCAACTGTCCAAGGGAGAGGACTAAAGGAGTGTGGAGGGCATGGATGGTGGTGAAAGGAGGCAGATACTACAAGAAAAATAGGATTTAGTGACAAACAAACATTCATCGCTAAAAGTAATTATTTTGTCACTAAAATACTTTAGTGAAAATTAAAAAGTTTATCACTTCATTGTCGCTAAAAATGTTGTTGCTAAGAGTTTGTGATAAAATTTCTTGTCACCATATTAATAATTGTATTGTCAAATATAATTGTCACTAAATTGTCATTGTAGCAGCCCATAGAGTCAAATAGAATTATCCTAATTTTTATTCCTAAAATCTACCTTTAGCTACAAAAAAATATGTTGTCAAATTATCATAGTATAATACCTATACTGATAAAGCTAAATGTAGGTAATTTGTCACTGAATCATTATATAATAATGAAAGTTATAAATATTACAATTTTCATCACTATTTCCATTAATTTTATTTGTTTTGTGAAAGACAATTTCATCTAATTATCATATTTCTCAACTACACAATTTCAAACTCAAAACATAAGCTTAAACCAAGCCTTTTATTAATTCAAAAAATTATTACACATGGTAACCTTCGAGGGGCTTTTCAGAAAATAATAAAATATAGAAGCTACATGATGGTAGTTGTTCGGGGCATAGATGAGGTAGAAGATTAGCATGTTGTAGTATAACGCGAAATACGTCTCGAGTAGATAAATTAACGGAACTGGTGAGTCCCAGTTGATCACAGGGAGGCAGGAAGTACTTTTGATTTCATGCGTTTATTCCCAATATAATTACTAAATAGTATAGACACAATATCATAATATATATATCAATAAAAGAGTTTGAACATGAATTACATACATCTAATTAAACAAATTCTAACATAAACATAAACTACTATGTAACAGAACAAGGGCACCACGGGTGGTTCGTGGTGGCCTTCTGGAGAGGTTGGGAAGAGCAGTAATGATCCATTGGGGTGGTTCAATGGATGCTTCAGATGGAGATGCAGAGATGGAGGCAGAGAAGACGAGAAGAAGAAGGGAGAGGAGTTGTAGAAGGAGGAAGAAGAAGAAACTAAGGAATGGCTTTCAAAGGGGACCCTTGGGCCACTTTCTATAGCTTTTGTGAAGAGCATTTAGGGTATTTGAGCCCTTAATTCTGTGCAAAAGCTTTAGATTAATCAGATTCGTTGATCAGGAGATCAACGGTCCTGATTAAGCCTTCCAAATCCTTCTTCCATCTACGGTTTAATCTGCTGCTGACATGTGGTTCACTGTGTGCCCTTGGAATCGCATTTGACGGCCTCTGTTCACCTGCTGCTCTGCCCTGCCGTCACATGCCTGCTGCTCCCCTCAATCAGCGCCTCAACTCCTAAGGCTTCTCAGCTGTTTGAGCTCTCGATCAGATGGCTTAAAAGTCGTGCGTAGTGCCCGTTGATTCCTAAAGCGTGCATTATCACACGCGTCTTCATTGGATGCTACCACACCCACCACATGTTCGTCGCTGATCCACCCGATGAAGATTTTGCGGTGGGATTTCATCTGCACATGTCCGATTCCCACATCGCGGTTTGAACCCGCATCGCGCGTTGTCTGTTAAGCACACTCTCCACTGTGCTACGCGTGCGGATTGTTGCAGTTTCTAAATCCTGTGTAGCCGTCCTCGACCATTGGATGGAAATTAAACGGTCGGGGTCTCGCCCTCACTTGATGAAGCGGCTGGAGGCGGGCAACATGGACGCATCGCGGCCATTGGATGATGATCCAACAACCTACGGCTCTCCTTCTCAGATTGGGGCACAGTGAGGGTGGCTACATTGGCGCCACATGGAGCCATTGTGGTCGTCCATCTTCTTCTCCTTGTATCTTATGATGTAGGCCTTTGATTGAATTGATTTCTATGCCGTTGGACTACGAACATTGATCCGGATCCATCTGTGCAGTTGGATTTGTCATCTAAGGTTCAGATATTCTTCAATTTGCCCCTTGGCTCTTACTTCTTCTGTGGACTCCCTAGGGTGCTACGGGGGTCTGATTGATGTGCTCTTGGAAGCGTTGGACTCCCGACGTCATTCCAAACAGATACATAAGGTTGGATCGGTCATTTGTAGCCTTGGATTACCTATAATTATTAATATCTCTCAAATAGAATATTATTATGTATAAAACATACAAATCATCTAGGATGCAAAGTACGATGTCTATGCATGTAGAATGTCTATGTTAAGCAAGGTTCTATATTAATTCAGATGAATTAGGGCCTATGATTGCTGCGCAATCATACACCCATGCCTAAATTTTGCTAGTCCCTAGCAAGTGCGAGACTAAATGCATTTTATCAAGAGTTTAACTAAAGGTTTATTTCTTTTTATTTCGTAAAAAATTCAGAATCTAGATAACTATGAATATGTAATGTTGTAGCTTCTGCAATGGATCCAAGAGTTGATATACATTTAAAGATTATACTTGACCCTTAGCAAAATTCTATTAGGATAGGCAAACCTCTTCTCTTGGGGATATAAACTATTCTCTGATTTTAGCTTCGGCTTTTGGCTTAGGTAGAAGACGTCTGAGTTAACTGGATTTGTATTTGGTGGCTCACTCTCTTCTGGTCCTACATAGAGACTAGTATTTTAGAATCTAGATTTCTAGATTATTGAATAAATTAACTTAGAGAAAGGCTGCAAAACTGTGCTCTCTTTAATCTTTTGTACTTTTTCTTTTCTCTCTCTCTCTTTTCCTTTTTCTTCCTGAGCTCACATCTCACTAGATCTACAATTGTATTTGGTGGTCTTGCATGACATTATACTTTAATTAGGTTCTAATAATCCTATGACTAAGTCAGATCTCTCAGTTCGTATTCAGGCAGTCAGAAATACAGAAAAAATAGGTTAAGGCAGTATTTGGTGGTTTGTGGGGATGGTAGGTGTTTTTGACTCAAAGCACTTTGATTTACATAACTTAAACTTCTTAACATAACATTTTTTTTCTTTTTCTCTTTTTTTTCTTTTTTTTTCAAGCAAATACCACTTTTGTATGTTTCTTTTTATATCTACTGGCACAATGCCATTACCAACATGACATAATGCAAAAATGCACATGACCTATGTACTTTTATTCATGAGGCATTATTTGGGATTTTTGGGGATGACCAAGAGGATCTCGGGTGGCTTATTTGGTGGAAGTGCCTACTCTTGGTGCTGGGTAGGGAACGGATAGGATGACATATTTCTGACCTTGACATCAGTACCCTCCTTCAGTCGAGGATTCCGTAGAGGACGGTCGTGACCATCCACCTTAGTCCTAGTTTTATCAGAACCCGCTCTCTGTGTTTTTGCGTTATTTGGTGGCTTTCGTATGGAATTTCTCACAAAATTAGTACATAAGAACTGAGAGCGAAAACTATGCCCATCTCCAGGTGTCATTATTCAATTATTCAAAATTGCAGATTCCTTATACTAGCCTTAGAGGACCAGTAGACTCTCTACTCTCATCTTACGTATGTTTCGATGGATCTACTAAAAGATGGTTCACCTGACTCCCTGATTGCTATCCAAAGGCTCAACAGAAGAAGCAATGCTTCTTCTTGACAAGCTAGAGATGCCTATCGATTTTCACAGTGGGTCCATTGCAAATTCTATATGTAGATATGAGGTTATACTAGATTCTAAGCTTAGGAATCTACTAAATAATAAATCTTTAATAAAACCTCTTGATAAAACAATCTAATCCCCACTTGTTGACAAAAAATTTTCAGTTTTTATGGACTACCCCCCTATGCCTAAGTTCTTGCATGTCCTCATGCATGAATAAAAGAAATTGGAATAAGGCAGGGTGTAGGTGGATAGAGATCACCTGAAACTACTTCTGAGTTGTCTGCAATGCCATACACAATATGCAAAACAATATGTGAAATAATATGTGAAAATGAAATATGCTATGTATATATGGTATGTATATATGTATACGTGCTGAGTTTAACGTCTCCAGCTGGGCAACTCATCAGTCACACGTCCTCAAGAAGATGTATTTTTTTGTTAGCAGGAGGAGGTTCCTGGGAAAAGAATGGTTTGAGGTGCTGGCCATTAATCGTAAAAACATGCCCAGATTTCGGGTCTCTAATTTGGACCACCCTGTTAGAATACGGGTGGACCACCAGAAATGACCCAGTCCACTTGGACTTGAGCTTTCCCACAAAGAATTTGAGTCGGGAGTCAAACAACTAGACCTACTGATTAGGTGCGAACTTTTTCCTCTGGATGTGTCGATCATGGAAAGCCTTTGTCTTGTCTTTGTATATTTTTTCACATTTTCGTAAGCTTCTCGCCTAATCTCCTCTAACTCACTGAGCTGGAGCTTCTTTCATAACCTCTGATCTCGAGGATAAAATTACACTTCTACACTGCCCAAAAGGCTCGGTGCTCTAGCTCCACAGGAAGGTGATAGGCCTTTCCATACACCATGCGGTATGGTGACATTTCGAGCGGGGCCTTGTACGCGGTCCGATATGCCCATAGTGCATCAATCAACCAATCGGACCAATCCTTCCTATTAGGTCTAACTGTCTTTCGAAGGATAAGCTTGATTTGACGGTTTGATACAACAGCCTGCCCATTGGTCTGTGGGTGATACGAGGTAGCAATGCGGTGCTGCACCCCGTATTTCTTCAATAATGACCTGAAATGGGCATGGATGAAGTGACTTCCCCCATCGCTTATCAAGGCGTAGAGAACTCCAAATCTTGCAAAAATGAATTCCTGGACGAAGGATATAATAGTCATATGATTATCTCATCGTGCCAGGATAGCTTCTACCCACTTTGAGACGGTCTACTGCAAGGAGTATGTACTCAAAGCCATGTGAGTTTGGGAAGGGGCCCATAAAGTCGATGCCCCAGATGTCGAACACTTCTATGACGAGAATAGATTGGAGGCATCATGTCTCTCTGGGTCATAGAATTGACCACCTGCCATCGCTTACAGTACTTGGCAAACATGTATGCATCTTTGAAAATGGTTGGCTAGAAAAATCCCGACTGCAAAATCTTTGTAGCGGTCTTTTGGCCAGAAAGGTGACCCCCACATGCATCGTTGTTGTAGAAGGATAGCACACTAGAGATTTTCGAATCAGGGATGCATCTATGGATGATCTGATTAGCCCCAATGCAAAAGAGCAGTGGGTAGTCCCAAAAATAGAATTTTACCTCTGATATAAATTTGAGTTTTTGATCCTTAGATAATCCCGCAGGTAGCCTGCCTGCGATGAGATTGTTTGCTATATTAGCATACTAAGAAAACTCAATAGAGTTGATGGACAATAGAGACTCATCTGAAAATCGGTTTGATATCGGGGGGAGTACGGAATATAATCTGGGTCTAGTCGAGACAGGTGATCTGCCATAACATTATGTGCTCCAACTTTGTCACGGATTTCGACATCAAATTCCTGCAAAAGAAGGATCCATCTGATAAGGCGCAATTTGGCGTCCTTTGCCAACAAATGCAGGAGGGCAGAATGGTCAGTGTAGATGATAACTTTGGACCTGAGTAAGTATGACCTAAATTTCCCCAACCTGAATACCACAGCTAGCAATTCTTTCTCAGTGACTGTATAGTTACGCTGAGCCTCGTTTAGCGTTTTGCTAGCATAGTATATTACGAATGGATGGCGCTCCCGACGCTGGCCAAGAACGACTCCGACAGCGAAGTCGGAGACATTACACATCATCTCGAAGTTGAGAGACCAGTCAAGAGGTTGGAGAATAGGTGCACTTGAAATAGCGATTCGCAAGGTCTTGAAAGCACTGAGACACAAGGAGTCAAAATCAAAGGGCGTGTCAGTTACTAGAAGATTCGTTAATGGACGAGCAATTTTCGAGATATCTCGAATGAATCTTCGATAAAATCTGACATGCCCTAAGAATGATCTAATTTGCCTAACCGAGCTAGGCGAAGGTAATCGCGAAATGATTTCAGACTTAGCTCGGTCAACCTCGAGTCCATTAGAGGAGATCCTATGACCTAGTATGATGCCATCCCTCACCATAAAATGACTTTTTTCCCATGAAAGTACTAAGTTAACTTCTATACATCTCTTCAGGATCTTTGTGAGGTTATTAAGACAAGATGAAAAATCATCTCCAAACACGGAGAAGTCGTCCATGAACACTTCTATGCAGTCTCCGATCATGTCTGTGAAGATGGCCATCATGCATCACTAAAAAGCAGCTGGTGAGTTGTAGAGGCCGAAGGGCGTTCGCTTAAAAGCAAATGTTCTAGAGGGGCATGTAAAAGTCATCTTGTCTTGATCTTCCAGGTTGATTGCTACTTGATTGTACCCGGAGTATCCATCTAGAAAGTAGAAGAAGCTTCCCTCGGCTAGCCATTCTAGAATCTGATCAATAAAGGGTAAAGGAAAATGATCCTTTTTGGTAGCCGAGTTTAGCTTCCTATAATCAATGCAGACCCGCCAAGAAGTTGTGGTGCGGGTCGGGATGGATTCGCCCAATTCATTTTTCATTACAGTGAGTACCACCTTTTTGGGTACAATCTGAATGGGACTCACCCACTGGCTGTCAGAAATTGGATAGATAATGTCCGCGTCCAGCCATTTAATAATCTCCTTCTTAAAACCTCCAACATATTTGGATTTAGGTGTCTCTGAGGTTGTCTCGATGCTCTCACCCCATCATTAGTGTAGATATGGTGAGTGCAATATGAGGGCCGAATCCCATGGAGATCAGTAATGCCCCACTCGATAGCATCCCTATGTGCTTGTAGAACAGAGATCAATTGGTGTTCCTAGTCTGGATTCAAGTGAGCATTGATAATCACGGGATACGTCTCACTTTCTCCCAGAAACATGTACTTGAGAGAATCAGGTAAGGGCTGTAACTCTAATAGAGGAGGGTGGGGAGAGGATTTATGCAGGGGAAGAGAGGAAGCAACAGCGGAAATCTATTGATCCTGACTAATGGAGAATCCGTCTGTAGTGGTCATGTAATCCTGTCTTAAGATATCAGTGCCAGATAGGACAAGATAGTCAGGATCAGGGGTGTTAGGAGCAGATGAATACCCATGACAACCAGATCCATGGGGTGAAATGTGTATGTCATTAGTCTCAATCCCGTGTGGATCACGATCTAAGACCCCTGATAGTGAAGATGATGTAACATTGGGTCGTTGCAAAGGAGCTCAATGTTCCCACAGAAAGTTGAATCTTTATCTTCACCATCCTCCTTGATTAAATCGCAATCGAAGCTCTTTGATGCCCTGAAAATGTCCAATCTAAGCTTTTCGTTCCCTAGGGCAATCTCCATTCATCTTGATGCACAGTTGATGTTTGTGTGGGAGGTATGATGTAAACACATCTATTTAGGTTAAAATGCCTAATCATGCATGTTCCTAGGTTTAGATTTGCATTTCATGTTATAAATATTGCATAGCATGCATCATTCTACAATTAGAGTAGTTGTATATAATTTCGGTTAATTGCGTCCTTTTTGTGGTCAGGAAAGGATATTTATTACGGAGCCTTGGATTGACGATCTGACCAAACAGATTTGATCAAGACGATAATCGGAGCCCAACACCTCCGAAATCGCCTTGATTGGAGTTCCGTAGAACCATATGTAGTTCGAGGAAGATCAACGACCAAGGGACTAGGTGACGTAATTCAGAGCTTTAAACGACAAATCTGATCATGCAGATGGATTCGAATCAATGATTGCAGCCCAATGGCATGAAAATCAACTCAATCTGACCTCTGTAGTAGCCCCTACAACAAAAAGGTGGATAACCCAGATCGCACCACGCGGCGCAACCCAGGCCGCCCATGCGCACGCACGTCCCACAGCACGCGGGCGCGAGCACACGTGCTGTGGTAGCGCACACAGGCACGTGGCACGTGGAGGCGCGCGACACGGCGGGTAGAGTGCGTGCCAGCATAGCGGCAGTGTGGGTGCGTGGGCTGTCTTCAGCGACATTTGTGGCGGATCTTCAGCGACGTTGATGACCATCACTAAATGTCCTGTATACGAATTTGATTCTTTCCTCTACTATAAAAGGACCCTTACCCCTCCCATTTTTCTTCATCTCTTCCTTTCTTCCTCTCACCTCCTCCAAGGCTCTAGAGAGAGCTTGTCTCAAGCTCGGGATACTCCTCTAGAGTAGACAATCAAATAGATTTCCCTCTTCTCATCCCCCTTCATGGAGCATCCTGTGGCCGTCCTCTCATGGCCCTTTGGGAAGAAGATCCTCGCCTCGACGCCATCCTGCCCCATCCTCCATCCTCCGGCTTCATCCTCGTTTGTCCCGCTTTTCACCACCTTCCTCCAGGCGACATCAGAGCGAGTCATTCTCCAAGCGACCATCGAGGGGGATTTCTCTCATCTCATTCTATCTTTTTACGCTTTCGTATAGATTTTTTGCTTTCATAGTGTAACAAACATTCGTTATAAATTGATGATTGTTTCTCTCTCTTTCTCTCTCTCTCTTATATTATTGCAAGTAGTTTAGATAGAAGTCATCGACTTGATCTCTTGCCCTATTAAAAATACCAAAAAAATTAGAAAAGACAAAAGCGATAAAAGCAAATAAAAGTGAAGCGCGGATTTTTATAAAACCAAACGTTCGCCTCCCCGTGTTTGACCTGGGACTCACTTTTCAAGTTTCAGTTATAAATTTTATTTGATAGACGCATTTTGCGAGCTACAATGACAGGTCCTCTAAACCTCGATTTTAGTTCGTAAAAGCACGCATAATCATTTTGGCTCCATTGCCGGGGAGGCAACGCTCTTTGGTTTTTCTCGCATTTTTTCTGCCTTACCTAACTTTTATCTCACTTTTTCTTTGATCTTACTGTGATTGCAGGTACTCTTCTGAGGCAGGCCAAAGTGGTTAGATTGAAGAAAAGTGCGGATGACAGTTTTGTAAGTTTATCCCCACCACCCCCACCCACTAGTTCATTTCACCACATAATAACTCAAACCCAAATCAACTTATGTGCTTTTTATAAACCCTAGGATAGATTTGGTTGGTTGCTTGCCACCTCCACTCGTCCCACCCTCGCATATATATAAAATAATATATATACTCTTCTCTTGTGGGATTTTCTAAAAGCTACACACTTAACACCTACAACTTCTCACCCTAAGGCGCACAATTACATCGATTCTACCACTTAACCAGGATCTGACCTGTGGACACGGTACACTTAACACACAAATAATTGAGTAGAAATCTGATTTAGTTAAGAATTTTTGTGTGCCTTAATCAAATGGTGCAATAAGCCAATTGCTTGAATTGTTTGGGCCGCACCACTCAATCTGAAATTGATCCATCAAGTAGCTTGCCACTTCGAGTTGATTCTTAGGGATGAACTAGGGACTCCACATTATTTTTGATTTTTAAAGGAACATATCATCACCCGTGTTTTTAAAACTTGGAGTGTTCTACTAAACCTTGATTGAACCAACCTAAGAATTAAACCTTAAAAGCTACTAAACAAGGTTAAACCCTAAAAGATACATCATCAAATAACCTTGTTTGCAAACCCTGGTTATGCACGCACACACATTTCAACTGATCATTAAGGACACAATCCATCTTAAGGGCCTATCACATTCCAAGAGCACGATCTTCCCAAGCCTAACTAAAACTGAGTAGACATTAGCCTTAAGGATTGATTCGCTCTTCAGGGCTCAGACTGAGATTCTTTTCGATTAATCTGCTTCTGCTGGTCCATCTGATGTCTAGCCAGGGGAGTAGCGTCAAATGACCATGGCTGGGGGGTACATTAGGAACTGGAGGTGTAAGCCAAAAGAAGAACCTCCTCCCCAGTCCCTCCTTCTAACTGGTTGGATTGACCAGATAAAAGTAGACCAAATCATTTATAATCTCAAGACGGGTCTTGGGAGTTTGTAGGTCTTTAGGCTAACCCACCTAAGGTCAAGATTGATTGTTTGTATTGTAGGGCTCCTTTTTCCTCTGATTTCCCTCCTTACTTCACCATGTATCCTTTCACATCCTACACTCATTTCACATCCTATCCTCCTACCACCACTTATCCCCAAGATGATTACTATCCCAACTTGACTTGTAATTACCCATCCACTAGCTAGGATAACTTTGATTGGTATATGAATTCGAACCTCAGTGTCTAGGGCCTAACCTTGGACAACATGACTATGATTACTATCCTTCCCAAAGCTACAATGATTATAGATCTCGATCCTTTGATGATCAACCTAATCAGATCTACAACTAAGAAGAATATGCTGATTATAACACTTACCCTCCCCAGTATTCCACTGAATATAGGACGCCACCATTCTTTAAACAACCTGAAATGACCTACTATCAGGGAGAGACCCGAGAATCTCAATATCTTGACTCCCCTAGAGTTAACCCGAACCCACCCAACCCTGAACCAAACCAGTCGGTTCAGGTGAATCAGATCCAGGATAGGGTGTTGGCTAATTTGAGGAACACTATATAATCTTTAGAAGCTCAACCAACACCATGCACTGAAGCATTGGAGCCTATGATCAAAATAATTGATGAACTTAATAGTTCTCTATTGGATTTGCTCGAAAATGTTAGGGATAGGGACCTGGGTGAGTTTCTTCTTGGAAAATTGTCGAGGTTGAGGATGAAATTTGTGGTTGCCCTAGTCCAATCTTGGAATGATTCTCAAGATGAACTCCCATCAAGAGAGCCAATGTCTGAACCCGCTTAGGTGCTTGTTGGGGAGATACATTTTCTGAGATTGGGGATGACTAGGTTGGGCTAAAGCAACTCATTGAGGATGAACTGATTGATTCACCCGAGATCCCCGAGCCAGGGAGCGAGGAAAAATATTTCTTTTTGAACCAGGAAATGACAATCGATTTTGAGACATATAAATGAGGATCATGAATTCTTTGACTTTGAGGGTGAAGAATCTCTCAGTGAAGTCTCACTTGAGCATAAGGAAGATTATTTTAGTAAGACAAACGGGCTTGAGGAATCTAACAAACCATTTAATAGCCCAATTATTGGAGATTTTGATTCAATTGGGGCTAACTTGGAGGATTCGAATCTCGAAAATTGTGCACCCCTTGACTTCTCTTCTCTTTAAGGATTTACCCTTTGAAATCTCCAAGGAATGCACACTAGCCTTTGAAAACCTTCGTGACCGAGTCACCCAGGCACCTATCCTACAATCCCTTGACTGGTCTCAACCCTTTGAGATCATGTGAGATGCGTTTGATTTCGCTGTCGGAGTGGTCCTGGGGTAGAAAGCTGACGGGAAACCAGTGGTCATCTACTACGCTAGCAAGACACTTGACGAGGCTCAGCGTAACTATACGGTTACGGAGAAAGAGCTGCTAGCCGTAGTATTTGCCCTCGAAAAGTTTCGATCGTATCTCCTGGGTTCCTATGTCATCATCTACTCGGATCACACAGCTGTAAGGCATCTCCTTGCCAAGAAGGACGCGAAGCCCTGACTAATTCGTTGGATCTTGCTATTGCAAGAATTCGACCTTGAGATTCGCGATAAGGCGGGAAGGCAGAATGTGGTAGCCGACCATCTGTCCCATCTTCCTTCTAAGATTATCAACCCTTCCGGACCCATCACAGAACATTTTCCTGATGAGCACCTACTGACTATCGGTACTAGACTTCCATGGTTTGCTGATATAGTAAACTACTTGGCATCTCATCAGATCCCGTTTGATTGGCCGAAGGCCAAGAAAGACAAATTGCGTTCTGATGCCAAATATTACATCTGGGAAGACCCGTACCTTTTCCGCATAGGTGCTGATCAAGTCATCCGGAGATGTGTCCCGAAGGAGGAAATCAGCAATATCCTCACTTTCTGCCATGACCAGGCATGCGGTGGCCATTTCTTTGGGCATAAAATCACATCAAAAGTCCTCCAGTGTGGTTTTTACTGGCCCACGCTGTTCAAAGACGCATACAGTCTCTGCAAGGCATGCAGTCGTTGCTAGACTTTGGGCAACATGGGCCATCGTGACATGATGCCTTTGCAACCGATTCTCGTATGCGAAATCTTTGATGTTTGGGGGATTGATTTTATGGGCCCCTTTCCTGCTTCGGATGGTTTCGAATACATTCTGCTTTCTGTGGACTACGTGTCCAAATGGATCGAAGCCATACCGACCCGAATCTGTGATCACAAAATCGTTCTCAAATTCATTCATCAAAACATTTTCTCAAGGTTCGGGATTCCTCGTGCTATAATCTCTGATGGGGGGACCCATTTCACAAACGCTCAGTTTACGTCACTGATGACCAAATTTGGGGTATCTCACTGAATCTCTACTCCTTACCACCCCCAAACTAATGGTCTAGCTGAGCTGTCAAATCGAGAGATCAAGAAAATCCTGCAGGTCACTGTTCGGCCTGACAGGAAGGACTGGTCGTCCCGACTTCCGGAAGCATTGTGGGCCTATAGGATCGCCCACAAAACCCAATTAGGCATGTCTCCCTTTAGACTGGTGTACGGAAAGGCGTGTCACCCTCCCGTAGAACTAGAGCATAAAGCCTATTGGGCAGTACGGAACTGTAATCTAGATCTTTCGAAGGCTGGAACCCACAGAAAACTTCAAATCAGCGAGATCGATGAATTACATCTAGACGCGTATGAGAACTCGCGAATCTACAAGGAGCAGGTTAAAGCCTTCCATGACAAGCATATCTCGAGAAAGATCTTTCATCCTGGTCAGAAGGTTCTACTCTTTGATGCCCGACTCAAACTTTTCCCGGGAAAGTTGCAATCCAAGTGGGTCGGACCATATTTAGTCCGACAGGATTTTGGAAATGGAGCCATCGAAATCAGTCCGCTCAGCCACGATTCCAAACCTTTCATCGTGAACGGTCAGAGACTTAAGCTGTTCATTGATGTGACTTCTACTGATTTGGCTGAATCATCTTATATCCTCCATTCCCCTTGAGCTTATTGCGCCCAGCCGATGGCGTAAAACTCAACGCTTAACGGGAGGCAGCCTGTCATTTTCCTAAAAATGTAAAACCTTTTTCACGCTTTTGTGCACTTAAGGTTCACCCTTATAGACAGCCGACCCCACCTCAGATGCTTGCATCTGGGATTAGAAATCGTCTGCAACAATCATCCCAACCCGTTCACTCATTAAAACATCTGTCTTAAGGAATGAACTAAGTAAATAAAAACACCCTAAGTCACAATGAGGACATTGCAAACCTTAGGCATGGGGGGTATAAAAGTGCAAAACTTGTAAGAAAAGGTTTTAAACAAGAAAATTCACATATGCCAAAAACACCATAAAAATTAAAAAAAAATTTCAAAAAAAGGATAAAAAGAATAAGAGGAGAAATGAAATTTTATGGGAGAAGGGAAAAGAAACAAAAGGAAGAAAAAAGAAAAGGAGCACAAAAATGAAAGAAAAAAGTGATAGTCATTAGTAAGAAACTAAGGAATTGACCTAAGTTCTAGACCTTATTCAAGAAAAGAAATGAAAAGTGCATGGCGAGATTAGTAAGAACGCAAACTTTAGGCATTCTTGGATAGACTCTTAGTACCCATTAAGATCTAGACATTCCTCAAGAGGTTGAGGAAAATGAAGAGCTTAAGCATTAGGTCCAAGGCTTAGGGAGTATTTGACCTCATTAGCTAACTTCTGATTTACGGGACTTAGTAACCTAAGCACCCCAACCTCACACACAGCCTGGTTCAGTAAGCATAAAAATGAAAAATCACACAGAAGCATAAAAAAAAAAAATTCTGAAAAGCACACCTAGAGTAGGAGCGGCCGATCAACACAAGTTGATTTGGACAAGTTCCCAGTGCAGAGAGGCGGGAAATCCCCTCGAAGATGTGTAACAAAATATCATCTCCTCGGTGCTTGTCTCTTAGGATATTTACATATCCTACTGGGGGCATGCAAGCACTCTGTTGGTTCAGATTCCATGGATGGCATTATCACGAAGTGTCAATTGCCAGGGTCTGGATTCAGCCACGAAACACCATGGATGGGATTATCTCGAAATCTCAATAGCCAGAGTTCTGGGGGTTGCCATGGGCGGTGCTATCTAGAAGCATCGATTGCTAGGAACCCTTGAGGATTGATGATGGGAGCAAGGAATCTGATACAGATCGTGTTGAAAAGCCAATCCTAAGCTAGAACTAAAAAGAAAAAGAGAGAGAAAACTCTCCAAACAGAAAAACTTTCTATCTCTCTCTCTTACAAAACGCACTGTGACCTGAACCAGGGCTACAATCATTTCAAGCACGGGTGCTTTAACCACAAAGTCCAATAGACCTTAGGTTAGTTTTTGTGGGCCTTAAAAACCTTTGACAAAGACTGAGGCTGAGGCTAGACAGATCTGGATCTTGATTGGTACTAGAGTACCTTTTAGGCCTATGGTCAGCATTCTAACCTAATCTAAGTTCAAATGAAAAAGCACTTATCTGAAGTTATTAAAAACATTATGGTCTAGAACAAAGGTTAAAACCTTAAGTTAGCAAAAGCTAGGCATGGGGGTATGATGAGAACCTCATCATGAACCCTAAACTAGCACCATCTAACCTATATTTACGAGAAAAAGCTCCTACATAACTTATAGAAAGGCTTGACTCAGAGAATTCTGAGTTTGTGAAGAAAATAGGAACTAAGGGGTAAAAATGCAATTTCACCAACACAATTAGTAAACAGGGTGACTCAGGGTCCAAACATAGGTCAAACTACCTAATAAGAAGGAAAGTGGGATGATTTGATCCAACAAGGGCTACAGCAACTCCAAGGAATTAAATGACATCTTGTAACCCTAAAATAAACCCACTTCAATTCACGAGGTTCGAGGCAAAGTAAAAATCGACTAAGCCCTCTAAAATTCATACAAAAATAATCTCTAGGGTTTAGAACCTTCAATTTGGCCTTGGGAACCCACTTTGACCTACATTGAGAACCATGCCCAATTAATGATTTTATTTGGGTTTTTACGTAAATTGATCGGTCAAACAAGGTCTGATCTAGAAATAAATTTCACCATTAGAATCCTTAGGTCCCATTTAGTCATGCATGAAAACTTGAGCCTGAGAAGAGACCTTGTTGACCGACTTTGCATTTTGGTCCTCATCTATTACTTTTTGACCCTCAACTTTTGAAACCCTCACATTTTGGTCCCTAAGTCTTTGTCGTTCTTTGCACTTAAGTCCTCCCTGCAAAACTCTGAGTAGCGCCATGCTCCGGTGACTTTGCGCGGAGCAGGGCGCCGCGCACGGTGAGGGAGGCCCTCTGCCCTTTCAACCGGGTGTTCCCTGTGACGTCTGCTGTAGCAGGGACACCTCCATGATCTCTGCAGCAGCCCACACCTTCCTTGCGAACGCGTGGAAGGTATGGGTTCCTACTCCGGCCATCCTCCGGTGAGGGAGGCACGTCGCCTCCCTCCGCCCACCTCTCTGCCTTCGCCTTTATAAAAACCGCTTCCGCCTGCAGAAGTGGGGAGCTCGGTCTTGACGGAGAAAGACCCCCATTTTCCTTCTCTTCCCACTCCGGCAGAAGCCCACCAGCTCCGGCGGTTCTTCCTCCCCCTCCTCGTCGCTCTGCTACAATACCAGCAGCAGAGCCACCTTTGCCCGCTCTTCCCACGTCGCGCCGTACCCAGCGCGTGCCCTCCCACTCTCTCCTCGCGGCCGCCCTCTCCCTCTGGGCATTTTCTTCTCCGGCAACAGTCGATACGACTGCTGCCCTGCTCCGGCCCCTTTCGTCCCTATAACTAGGTCAGAACTTCTCCCCACCTCCCCCTCTTTCTTTTCCTCACTGTTTTTCATTCGATTAAACCCTCGACCACTCCTGTCCGTCGTCACCCTCTTCGTCTTCGGCCACCCTTCGGCGAGACGCCCCCATCGCTCCGCAGCCCCACACGACTCGCCGACCCTCACAGAACCTCCGCCTCATCACGCTGAACAACCTCCACCCACCCATTGCCGCTCCACACCCCCACCACACTCCCCCGATCAGACCCATTTTTTCGATCGCTGTCCAACCTAGCCCCACCGCCCCACGACCTCCTGCACCCCACACCACCTTCGCCGTGCCACGGCGAAGGTCCCCTGCTAGTTTGATTGGGCCGAAGGTCCGTGCTTCTGTCTGACAGGGTCGCCACCCTAGTCGCCATTAACGACGACTGAAGCAGCTTCGGGGCGAGCTCCAGGCCCTGTAGCCCCAGGTTCCCAGGTGCTGCAGGTTGGGGCGAAGTCTGCGAAGACTTTCGCCTCATCAGTTGGCATTGACAGCGTCTGCAACTGAGCAGAGGGCGAGGTGGAATCATCCTGTGGGCGCGCGCGAAGATAGCACAGAGGATAGTCCCACATCGTGGGATTTCGAAACGCCGCCCGCGCATAAATTGGAAAAGTGACATAGCCTCTTCGCCTCCTGACCACGGGGTGAGGTCCCTCTCACTCGCTTCACCCAGCCTCATCCGCGACCACCCCCCGTGGACCTGCCCTGGCCCATATACCCAAACTGCACTCCTTGCTCACCACTGCACGCCAGTGGGCCTGGTCCCGAGTGAAAATCCGTACCTAAATACCCGGCTCTGGGAGAGCGATCCTTTGAGCGAAAGCTAAAAAAGCGAGAGACGCGGGGGAGGGTAGGGGTAGGTTTTTGCTCTGACCAAGCTATGTGAGTGTGCAGGCAGAGAAGAAGAAGAAGAAAGACGACTGCAAGAAGAAGAAAGAAGACCGCAGAAGAGGAAGAAGAAGAAGAAGCACTGTAGCAGACACTACTTAAGCCGTCTGATTGAGAAATCAGACGACGGATGAAGCTCTGCAGACAAAGCAAAGAAGAAGAAGAGAAGAGAACGTGCCACAGCTGAAGGCAAAGAAAAGAAGGAAGAAAAGAGAAGAAGAATCAAGAAGAATAGAAGATAAAGAGATGAAGAAGATCAAAGAGAGAAGAAGGAAAGAAAAAGAAAGAAGGTAAAGAAGAAGAAGAACTAAGGACGATCAAGCAAAGAGAAGAGAAGAGAAAGAAGAAGACAAAGACAATAGAGAAAGAAGAGAAGAAGAAAAAGCCAAGAGACCAATCTACCTCTCTCTCTCTCTTATTTTTGTAATAGAAACATTGTATTTCTATAATTATAGTTTGCTCCCTGAGTTTGACCTCGGGAAACCTTTTATTTCCGAGTAAAATTGTAATAGTGGCAATGACTATCTGTACTATAACGCCATTTCTATAACAAACAACAAAACCTAGTCATACAGCCACTATTACACCCGTAACCCTGAATAGCATTGACATCTTCGTAGGTTGAAGATGTCTCAGATGTAAATTCATCAAAAGAATAGCACTTGCATCATCATGTGGTACGTAACCCTGATTGTATGGTGCCAGATCCACATTGCTCACGGGTTCCTGGTACGCAGGATCTTGTGGAGATGGAGAGAAAACATCCCGAGTGAACGGATATGTACGAGCAGAGGGGGCACGGGATGCTTGAGAGGAGTAAGATGGAGCAGTGTTGCCAGAAGATCCAGATCTCGCTCACATTAATTCATCGAGCTTCTTATCGAGCAGATCCACCTTGTCCAGCTTTTTGGTGATAATGTCCATGTTGGCTCTGGCAGACTCGGCTTGAGCTTCGTGGATGCTGACTCGTTGCTGTCCAGGTCACCAGAACTGATTCATTGAGGTAGCACTCATCTAGTTCTTTGCTAAGGACTTGAACAGTTCAAATGCGCTGTTCTCGTCCTTCGCGAGGAAATTCCCACCGCTAGATGCATCGGCCAGGTACCGATATGTGTCATCTAGCCATGGTAAAAGACTTGAGCGAGGTGCCATTTGGGTACACCATGGTGTGGGTACTTCCTGAGAAGATCGTGGAATCTATCCCAGGCATCATGCATCTCTCTCCAGAGCCTTGGGTAAAGGTCGTGATCGTGCGCCTCATAGCATTTGTTCGACCGATCGGGAAGAACTTTTGGAGGAATTCACGACGTAATTCCTCCCAGGCTCCAATTGGCCTCCCAATAGTCTTGAATCAATAAGCAACTTTATCTTTTAGAGAAAAGGGAAAAAGTTTCATGATAACAATTTTGATATCTACATTCCTGGGTCAAACCGACTCTGTAATCCAGCTCAGATCTTCGATATGCTGGAAGAGATCCTAATTCGAGTTTCCATGAAAATGAGTCTGAATCAGACTTATGATATTCGGCTTCAACTCGAATGCATCTCCTCCTGTGGGAATCTGGACCTGAGGTGCTATAATTGTTGCTGTCGGTTTGTAGAAGTCCCGCAGTTGTTCTTTGCGTGGTGGATGATTCATCCTGTTGAGTGTTGTAAGAATCCTGTCGATGCTCTGCTCATATTTTTGTTCTGTTTCCTCAACCCTGGCTTCCAAACGAGCCATTGGGTCCTAATTTTGAGGGTCCTGACCAACTCGACTACTAGGATTAGCCATCTCAGCTAATCAAGTGGAAGAAGGTTGAGAAGAGAGGTCGGGCGAGGATCGCCTTTGCCACCTTGGGTTCTGCTCCCAAGGTCCCACAAGTTCAGGTCCTAATGACCTTCTTCCTTGCATACACCAACTCAAAGGGTTGGTGTAGTCAAGCAGAACAAGGCTAAGGCATTGTTAATTAGAGTGGTCCTTTAGATCAGATGACCAGATTTTTCGTTTAAGTTTATGTTATTAAAAAAAAATCAGCGAGAGATCGACTGCAAGGAATTCCTGCCTCTCAGGCTAACCCAGCAAGTCTGGTTACGAGGGGACTATGAGGGAGGCTCTTTCTTCTGCTTTCACCTCCGATTTCGTTACCCCACAGCTGTGATCATTTGATGCTACCTTACAGGCTTAGACACCAGGTTTTGCAGGAAAGGTTGGAACTACTTAGTAGTTTCAAGCCAAATGCAGGTTATTTGATATATTTTCATGAATTTTTAACCTGTTTCTTCAATTTGGTAGATGGCGGGCGGTCCACAAGGTGACTTGCCTCACTGACTAATTCTTGGGCTTGTCAGAGTCCAAGTTAGTTTATGTTGTCCTATTAGCTCATGCACTTCTAAGTTCTTTTTCAAATTGAAGACCATAATTCAAATGTGTACTCTTAAGTAAGATGGAATCCAAATGATTTGAAACTTAGGGTTTAGGATATTAAAAGCTAATTTGATTATCTTTCAAACCCCAGAAATCTTGAGTAAATCTGATTTGTATGTTGGTCAAAATTGATTTCTAAAGTTCATAAAAGTTCTATTTTCAATCAATCTGACCAGTATGGACTCCACTAATTTTTAAAAATTCCACAAAAGGAATTTCTTTTTGGGAATTGTGGTGTTAGAAAGATAATTTGAAGATCTAGTTCCAGTCCAAATTTCAAAATTTTTAGAGCATCAGAAACATGACTATTGAATTTCAAAGATGGCACTTAATTTCTGGCTGAGTTTCTAATAAGAATGTGTGCACCTGATTTTTTGCAGCACCTGCTTTGCCCCGTTTGCCACTTTGTTTTATTGTACTTGCACACAAAAATACTGTGTTAGAAATAAAATCAAAAGTCGTGCCTCGCCGGCAATGGTGCCAATTCGTTCGGGGCGTAGATCGCGTAAAAGATTAGTGTGTTGTAGTATAAAGTGAAATACGTCTTGAGCAGATAAATTAACGGAACTGGTGAGTCTTGATCGATCATAGGGAGGTAGGAAACACTTTTAATTTCATGCGTTTGTTCCCATATAATTACTAAATAGTATATACATAATATCATAATATATATTTCAATCAAAGAGTTTGAATATGAATTGCATACATCTAACTAAACAAATTCTAACATAAGCATAAACAACTTATGTAACAGAACAAGGGCACCACGGGTGGTTCGTGGTAGCCTTCTGGAGAGGTTGGGAAGAGCAGCAAGGATCCATTGGGGTGGCTCAATGGACGCTTCAGATAGAGATGCAGAGACGGAGGCAGAGAAGATGGGAAGAAGAAGGGAGAGGAGTTGTAGAAGGAGGAAGAAGAAGAAACTAAGGAATGGCTTTCAAAGGGGACCCTTAAGCCTCTTTTTATAGCTTTTGTGAAGGGCATTTAGGGTATTTGAGCCACTAATTCTGTGCAAAGGCTTCAGATTAATCAGATCCGTTGATCGGGATATCAACAGTCCTGATTAAGCCTTCTAAATCCTTCTTCCATCCATGGTTTAATTTGGTGCTGACATGTGATGCACTATGCGCCCTTAGATCTGCATTCGACGGCCTCTGCTCACAGCTGCTCCGCGCTGCCGTCGCATGCCTGCCACTCGCCCTCAATCAGCGCCTCAACTCCTAAAGCTTCTTAGTTGTCCGATCTCTCGATCAGATGGCTTAAAAGTCATGCGCAGCGCTCGCTGATTCCTAAGGCGTGCGTTATCGTGCGCGTCTTCATCCGATGCTCCAGCACCCGCCACGCGTTTGTCGTTGATCCGCCTGATGAAGATCCTGCAGTGGAATTTCATTCGCACACGGCCAATTCCCACATCGCACTTCAAATCAGTATCGTGCATTGTCTGTTAAGCACGCTCTTCGCTGTGCTACGTGTGCGGATTATCGCGGTTTCCAAATCTTGTGCAGTCGCTCTTGACTGTTGGATGGAAATCCAAAAGTTGGGGTCTCGCCCTCTCTTGAAGAAGAGGTTGGAGGCGGGCAATGTGGATGCATCACGGCTGTTGGATGATGATCCAACGGCCCACGACTCTCCTTCCCAGATTGGGCCAAGGTGAGGGGCGGTTGCGATGGTGCCATGTGGAGCCATCGTGGTCGTTCATCTTGTTCTCCATGTATCTAATGATGTAGGCCTTTGATTGAGTTGATTTCTGCACTGTTGGACTGTGAACATTGATCCGGATCCATCAGTGCGATTGGATTTGTCATCTGAGGTCTGGATATTCTTCAATTTGCCTCTTGGCTCCTACTTCTTCTACGGACTCCCTAGGGTGCTACGGGGGTCTGATTGATGCGCTCTTGGAAGCATTGGACTCCCGTTGTCTTTCCAAATAGATCCATAAGGTTGGATTGGTCATCTGCAGCCCTAGATTACTTGCAATTATTAATACCTCTCAAATAGTACATTATTATGTATAAAACATCTAAATCATCTAGGATGCAAAGTACGATGTGTATGCGTGTAGAATGCCCATGTTAAGCTAAGTTTTATCTTAATTCAAGCGAATTAGGGCCTATGATGCTGCACAATCAATAGCACCATCATCTGTGATAACTAGTCTAATTTAGCCTAATTTCAGTGATAAATGCTCCATGATACTCATCATAATTCAATTATGAGACAAGTCTAAGAACAAGAGAAATTGAGAGAATTATGCTATTTTAACACCCAATCACAAATTTAGATTAAGTAAGGGCTTAATCATAGCCTAATCTAAGGTCAAATGAACTTAAATTCCCAAGAAGTGGGCTCACACTGATCAGATAAGGATTTTCTACAATTTGCGGATCAATTTAATAATAAAAATACTAATTACACCGTTACTTCAATTAAACAGGTTCTACTAGAAATAAATGCAATCTAAACCTCTTAAAAATCATTGAAAATATTCTATGAGGTTTGAGACCTTCACTTGGACCAAAGGAACCCATTTTGAACAAAAACAGAGACTTAAGCGAGAATTTACTTTGTTTTGGGCTATAGTGTAAATTAAAAAGTCGAACTACGTCAAAACCCAAATCTGAGGTCACAACTAGATTCCTTGGATCCAAATTAGGTTATCCCAAAATTTTGAGCCCAATCGAAGTTTGTCTTGATCTAGTTTTCATTGTATCCCAATCAACTCTGTTTACTACACAAATACCCCTAAGTTTTGATTTGTATTGCATCCAGGTCCTCCCATCTTCATCGAGCAAAGAGGGAAACACACAGTAGCAGCAAGGTAAAAAAATCACCCAAACTCGCAATCATTCAAGGCAGGATATCTCCTTCAAATCAAGATCAAATCCCTTAAAACTTGGAGGAATTGGTCACAATATCATACCCTTCCAAATGATCCAAACCTTGTGCCCCAATTTGGAGCTTAAGAGCTCTTGCGATCTTAAAAAACTCGTGAGTTTGGGTTGCCAAAATTGCATGGAATTCACAAGAATTCCATGCAATTGAAGGCCAAATCCTCTCCCATTTAAGCTCAGGCATGTTCCCAAGTTGAAATTAGTCGAAATTTGGTTGAAAATCCCCTTCTTCCTCCGATCGACCACACATCCAACGACTTCGATGACCTCCTTCGACCGATTCTTTTGTGTGTGCATTCGATCAATGAGCGCCACCATCATCTTCCTCACCTTCTTTCGACGCTAGCTAACCATAGCTGGGTCTCTTTCCCCCTTCCTCGTCGCCGTTCTCCCTCATCAAATGTCTCTTCTTCCTTACGTCCAGCCGACCAACACCGAACGTGAATCCTCCTCCTTTCATCCACTAAAGTAGCTCTTCTTCTTCCTCTCTCTTTCTAGGTTAATTTTAGCTCATAAGAATTAGGTTTAGACTCTCTTCTTCACCATTCCTCTTCTTCTTCCTTGTGGTTGGCGAGAGCTCTGGCGAGCTAGAAGCACCGCTCCACGACACCAGCCCCTAAGCCATCTACCCCACAAGCTCCACAACACCTTGGGAGCAAAAGCCCTAAAGAAATTTGTGCTTTTGACTCCCAAACTCCACGTTGGATTTCACATCCGCTCACCACCATTCATGACCTCGTCCGGCCACCACACACCTTCTCGCACCAAATCAGCCACACCACCACCTTTTTCACCTCACGACAAAGCTTTTGAGGTACTTAATTAGGGACAAGAGGCCATGCTTTTGTTTTAGGTATAACGCCATTGCCGTCATCTTCTCCGTTGCTGTCCACCATCATTCCACGACCAAGCATCAAGGGAACACCCTCAATAGCTATGAATTTCATCAAGGAACACACCTGGGTCATTCACAGGCCCATTGAAGCTCCATGTAGTTGCAGCCTTCCATGGATTGAGGGAGATGCTCCACGCAAAGAAACAAAGAGAAAACAAGCTTCTAATGTCCCACCTCGTGGGAAACTAAATCTGAATTGGCTAAAAATTGAATTGTTCTCCTATTTGTGTTGCCCATGACCATAGGGGTCGGGTCCCCTCCCCACATGCCCCTATGCATGCACACATGCTGGTACACACGTGGGCGTGTGCGCATAGGCCCAGTCTGGGCTTGGTTTTACCTCAGTTTGTGTGTTGCTTGGCTTGGGCCCGGTTTTGGTCTTCGTGGGCCTAGGTATAGATTTAGATATAATTATTGAAGCCCAAGGGAGTTGGGCCAATTTTGTGCCTTGCTTATGACATCTGATTAGGCTTGAATTCTCACTAAGTGTTGAGGCTTTACATATAGTTGAAAACCATTTTTTTTTTCAAACACTTAGTTTATATTTTTTTAGAGTTCAATACATTGCATTACATTGAATAAATATGTTTCTTTTCATATCATTCTATTAAGCTTTATTGGAGAGAATATCTCTTGATTAAGAAAATAATATAATGATATGCCATTGTAATTTATGTGGTGGAAATCTCTCAATCAAAGATTAAAATAGATATTAATTTAAACCACAAAAAGGATGTCGTATCCACAGGGAGGAATAGATCCAATAAATTCACGAGTAGAGAGTTATAATGTTCACAGATACCTTCGCGAAATCAATTCAATGAATATGCTACTCTAAATGGAACATGCAATTTCATGAGAAGTTATGGACTATTTATGTAAATTTTACATCAGAAATCAAGCTCCCAAGAGTATGTATATGATGCCTGTGTAGTGGCATATCATGTAAGTTTGAATTGCATGCAAATTTGAATTAAATTTCAATGCTAAATGATTCACATAACGTAAGTTAAGAAAATTCACGAAATTGTCAGTGCACCAATGCAATTTTGCCTGAATAAAATAATCTAAATATTAAAGTGACAATGACAGGAAATGTAAATTCTAATTCCTTCAAAAATAGAGGAAACTTCCTCTCTCTTCACCGCACGTTGGACGAGGCATCGCCGACGATTTTCTTGGGAGGAGTTCCACTGGAGGAGAGGGTCTCGTAGACAATGACGGTGAGGCAGGAGATGGCCGGTGGTGGCCGGCCAGACAACAGGTGGCAGCGGAGAGGAGCGGTAAGGACTGCAGCCACCTCGGGTGTTGCTGCACGTGGAGGTGCTGCATGGGCACAAGGGCGTGGTTGCACATGAGCGCGGCTGCACGTAGGCACGGTTGCACGCAAGCGTGGTCGGTGAGGGTTGGCTGTGCGCGGAGGTGCTGTGGTGGGTTCTTTTGGTTGTTTGCAAGCAGTTTGAGAGAAGCAGAGGAAGAAGAAGACGGAGAGGTCGTGGCACATAGGCGTCTGCGTGTGGTTTGTCTTGCACGCCTGGCATGGCTAGCAAGGGTTGCGCAAGGGCGCGGTTTATCACAGAGGAGATTGCGCTACTGCGAGCACGTGAGGGGGTGCGCGGCGTGAGTGCTACTGCCGGGGAAGGAGGAGCCAGCGCTAGGCTTCTCTACTGTTGCAACACTTGGAGAGGCGCACTGGCCTTGAGGGAGCGCGCACACAGGTTGCAGTGAGGGTTGCACGCACACATTGGGAGGGTGCGTGCGGTGGTGTTGCTGTGCGTGGAGCAGCTGCCTTGCGTGCGGTCAGGCTACGGTGAGAGGGGTGAGAGGGACATAGTGCAGGCTCTCCTTCATGGTGTGTGTAGGGTCCACAGTGATGCTATTCCAGATGATACTCCTCGCCGAGAGAGAGAGAGAGAGAGGATTAATTATCCCATGCAACTTTTATCTCCTCCCTTCCATTCTTCCCCAAAGCAATTCAAGTGATTTTAAATCCCTTACTAAAATTGGCCGCCGTTAACTGTTCGGAGATTTTGGTGGCCGATTTATTGAGGCCGACGTGAGCCAAAAGATCCCCGTGGGGGGGGGGGGAGGGAATCTTTTCAAAAGACCCTGGTTTCTTCGCAAATTTGTTCCTCCTCCTCTCCCATTTTCCCGGTTACTATTAACTCTTAAAATAGCCTGATGGAGTGGATCAAGTGGAGGAGATGGAGAGGGTGCGCTCTGTTCATGACCAACATGAGAGAGTGGCACGTTGAAATATAACAAAGTTATTCCTACAATAATGAAATAGAAAATAATTATTTATATACAAAATAAGTTATAGAATGCAATGGATGTTAACAAGGCGAAATTGGGTTTATAACAATTGTATCGCAGTATAGTTGAAATCTCTTTGAAAGCAAATAAATTTTATTACTCGAAGTTTAAGTCCAAGGTCGAACATAGGGAGCAAATGGAGTTCATGCACTAGTCTAAATAATAGATGCAATTTGAACACTTGAAACTACTCAAAATATAATTCAGAATGTCAAGCATGAGTTTATGAATAATAAAATGTAGCATAAAAGAGAAATTGGGAAGGATTGGACGTCTGATTACAGAGTTAGACGTCTTAAAAGTGTTTGACTTTTATTCTTCTTTTGCTTCATCTCTTTCTCTTGTTCTTCTTTCCTTCCTCTTTGGCTTCTCTTCTTTCTTCTGTTCCTTCCTGCCTTGGCTTTTGTCTTCTTCTCTATGCTCTGGCCTTCAGCTCTTCTTCCTTCTTTCCTTAGCGTCTTCTACCTTTAGCCCCTTTAGCTCCTCCAGCTTTCTTCTCCTTCAACCGTGCCTTCTCTTCAGCCTTCTTCTTCTCTACAGCTTCACCTGTGGCTTCCTCTTTCCTTCCTTAGCTTCTCCTTCTACTTCCTCTTTCTTCTTCCTTTCCCTGCAAGTGCAAAACCTACCCCTACCCTCCCCTGCGAACTATCTCTCTTTTCTTTCTTAGGCTTGCTCTCCCTGAGCCTTCTCGGGTAAACGGGTCGGGTTAGCATGCCCGAGACCAGGCCCACCGGCGTGGGTGGTGGGCGAGGAGTGCATGGGTAATCATGCATGTTCGTAGGTGATGTAAACACATTTATTGAGGGTAAAATATCTATTCATGCATGTTCCTAGGCTTAGATTTGCATTTCATGTTATAAATATTGCATAGCATGCATCATTCTGCATTTAGAGTAATTGTATATAATTTAGGTTAATTTTGTTCTTTTTATGGTTAGGAGAGAAGGATATTTATTTCAGAGCCTCGGATTGATGATCCGACCATACAGATCTTATCAAGACGACGATCGGAGTCCAACGCCTCTGAAATCACCTCGATTGGAGTCTCGTAGCACCACTTGCAGTCCGAGGAAGATCAATAGCCAAGGGACTAGGAGACATAATTCGGAGCTTCAAATGATAAATCTGATCGCACAGATGGATTCGGGTCGACGATCGCAACCTAACGACGTGAAAATCGACTCTATCCGACCTCTGTAGCAGCCGCTACAACAAGAAGATGGACGGCCTAGACTACGCCACGTGGTGCAACCCAGGTCGCCAGCACACGCGTGCAGCAGCGCGGGTGCATGTGCAGGTGCACAGGCGCGCATGTGCGCAGTGCAGTGCCAGTGTGTGGGCACGAGCGTGCACATGGCAAGGCAAGAGCGCGGCACCAGCGCAGCGTGAGGTGGACTAGAGCGACGCATGAGCTGGACTTACAGCGACAGTTACAGCCGGTAATTCATCGGATGCCAGCAAAGCCAGCTGTGGGCGCCAGCAGGCATGAGCTGCCTACAGCGATGTTTCTAGCGACGGCCTGGATGTCACTAATGGTCCCAAACCTATTTTTGCCTCTTCTCCTCCACTATAAAAGGACCTACACTCCCTCCTTTCCAAGCCATCTCTACCTACTCTACTCCCACCTACTCCCAAGCTCTAGCAAGCCTACCAGTGCTCCATTAGAGCTTGTTCTCAAGCTCCCAAGGTGCCTATTAGTGTAACGAACCTTTGCCCCACCAAATACTCCTCCAACTTCCCATCTCCCTTCATAGGTCACCTTGGAGCTATCCTTCCACCTCCATTCTGGTAGTAGATCACATCCGTCTTCTCACCTCCATTCCGGAGCCACGTCGAAGCTTTCCTCAACTCGACGTCTTCCTGCATCTCACCTCCATCATCCTGCTCCTCACCTCCTTCGTCCGAGCTTCCGCCAGGCGTCGTTGTCTCACCGAACAGCCGATTTGAGAGATTTCCTCTCACCTCCCTCTCTTTTTATGCTTTCATAGTAGATTGTAATAGACATTGGATTGATATATATGCCATTTTCGTTCCTCATCTCTATCTTGTGATTCATTTGCTTGTCTTTTATTTCAAAAACACAAAAAAAAGCATAACCCTAAAATGCCAAAAAGAAATGAATCAAAGCATGATTTCCAATAAAGTAAACGTTGCCTCCCTGTGTTTGACCCGAGTCTCCCTTGGATTTTCGGTATAAATTTTATCTGATCGACGTGTTTTGCAACTACGACGATAGGTTACTTGTAACCCCGATTTCTAACACGCGAAACACGCTCGACCATTTTGGCGCCGTTGCCAGGGAGGCAACGGAATTTACTTTATTGTTTATTGCATTTCTTTGCATTTACATAGCACTAACCCTACTTGTCTTTGATCTACTGTCTTGCAAGTACCCTATCATGGATATCCAAGTGTGGTAGATTGGAGTAAAGTGTGGGTAGAGTGTTTTGTAAGTGTCCCCCACACCACCCCCACCTTAGTTTTCATTTCATAACCTAATAACTCAAGCCTAAATCAACTTAGGTGCTTTTTATAAACCCTAGGATAGATTTGGTTGTTTGTTTGCCACCTCCACTCACCTCGCCATCCACATAAATAATAATAATAAAAAAAAAGTGTTATCTGATTATGGGATTTTCTGAAAGCTACTTACTTAACACCCACAACTTCTTATCCTAAGGTGCACAATCACTTTGATTCTACCTCTTAACCGGGATCTGACTTGTGGACTCGGTACACTTCAACTAAATACACATAAGTGAGTAGAAATTTGAATAGGTTAAGCATTCTTGTGTGCCTTAACTAAGTGGTGCAATAGGTTAATTGATTGAGCTATTTGGGCCGCACCACTCAATCTAAAACTGATCCATGAAGTAGCTTGCCACTTAGGGTTGATTCTTAGGACTGAACTAGGCACTCCACATTATTTTTGATTTTTAAAGGAACATATCATCACCTGTGCTTTTAAAACTTGGAGTGTTCTACTAAACCTTGATTGAGCCAAACTAAGAATTAAACCCTAAAAGTTACTAAACAAGGTTAAATCCTAAAAGTCACTTCATCAAATAACCTTGTTTGAGAACCTTAGTTGTGCACACGCACACATTTTAACTGATCATTAAGGGCACAACCCATCTAAAGGGCTCATCACATTCCTGAAGCACCATTGTCCCAAGCCTAACTAAAATTGAATAGACGTTGGCCCTAAGGACTGGTTCACTCATCGGGATCCAGATTGAGATTGTTCATGATTAACCTGCTTATATTAGTCAATCTAATGTCTAGCAAGGGGAGTAGCGTCAAACGACCGCGGCTGGGGGGTACACTAGGAACCGGAGGTGCAAGTCAAAGGAAGAACCTTCTCCCCAATTCCTCCTTCTAACTGGTTAGATTGCATGGACATAAGTAGAGTAAATCGTCTATAATCTTAGGATGGACTTTGAGAGTCTGTAGACCTTTAGGCTACCCAAACTAAGGACAAGCTTGTATTTTTGTATTGCAGGGCTCCTTTCTCTTTGGATTTCCCTCCTTACTTCACCATGTGCCCTTCCACATCCTATCGTCCTACCACCACTTATCCCCAAGATGATTACTATCCTGACTTGACTTGTAATTACCCATCCACTAGTCGGGATGACTTTGATTGGGGATATGAATCCGGACCTCAGTGTCCAGGGCCTAACTTTGGATGACAAGACTATGATTATTATCCTTGCCAGAGCTATAATGATTATGGATCTCCACCCTTTGATGACCAAACCAACTCGATCTACAATCAGAAAGGGTATCATGATTATAACACCTACCCTCCCCAGTATTCCCCTGAATATAGGTCGCCACCATCCTTTGAACAACCTAGAATGACCTACTTTTAGGGAGGGACCCAAGAACCTCGACATCTTGACTCCCCTAGATTCAACCCAAATCCACCCAAACTTGAATCGAACCAGTCGATTCAGGTGAACCAGATTGAAGATTTAGTGTTGGCTAATTTGAGGAACACCATACAATCTTTATAAGCGCAGCCAACACCATGCACTAAAGCACTGGAGCTTATGATCAAAATGATTGATGAACTTAATAGTTCTCTATTGGATTTGCTCCAAAGTGTTACTCATAGGGACCTGGGTGAGTTTCTTCTTGGAAAATTTTCGAGGTTGAGGATGAAATTTGTGGTTGCACTAGTGAAACGTTGGTCCCCGGCAGCGGCGCCAAATGAAACGTTGTGCTCGAGAGATAACCGGGTTTTATTGTTATAGCGTTGTAGTATAGCCAGTTATTGTCAACATTTCAAATATAAAAATTTTTTTTTTTTTTTTTACTCGGAAAAGAGTTCCCGAGGTCGAACTCAGGGAGCAAGTTGTATTCTAGAGATACATGTTTCTTTTACAAAAATAAAGAAAGAGAGAGAAAGAATTTGTTGTCTTTTCTTCTTTTCTCTTTGCTTCTCCTCGTCTCAGATCTTCTGTTATCCTCTTCTTTATCTACAGTGGTGATGTTCTTCTTCTGCAGTGTTGATGTTCTTCTTCTGCAGTGTTGATGTTCTTCTTCTTTGAGTTCTTCCCCGTGTTCTCCTCTGCCTCGCCTTCTTCTGTTGTTCTTCAGATTTTTCCTGTCAGGACGTCGTCTCTCCTTCTTTCTTCTTTTCCCTTCAGGGCGTCGTCTGATTTTCCAATCAGACGACTTAAGCCGCTTGTTGCTACAGTATCTCCCTCAGCTTCCTTCTTCTTCCGCGGTCCTTCTTCTTCACCTGTGCCTGCATACTTCAGAGTTTTACGTCAGAGGCAAAACCTACTCTACCCTCCCCCCCCGCGTATCTCTCTCTCTCAGAAACCGCTCATGGGATAGCTCTCCCAGAGCTGCCGGATAGTCGGGTACGGGTCGCGCCCGGGTCCAGGCCCACCGGCGTGCGTGGTGGGCGAGGAGTGCAGGTCAGTCTAAGTCGGGTCGGGTCAGGTCCGCGGGGCGTGAGCGCGGACGAGACCGGGTAACCGGGCGGGTGAAGGGGACCTCACCCCGTGTGCTGAGGCAGTAAGCCTCCAGCACTTTTGCGTCTTATATCGCTGCGCCTCTTCAGACTTTTCCGAGGTAGGACTAAATGTCCCACCTCAATTGCGCGCCCGCAGCGGGGAAAGAAGCGGGCGATCGCGGCGTCACGCGAAGCCTTCGCCTTAGCTGCGAGCCTGATGTTTTGTCGAAATGCCTCGCAAGGCCTGGGAGTCGAATCTGGGCGTGGCGCTGAGCGTGGCGCACCTGCAGCTGCAGGCGGAAGCAGCTCCTTCTGCACGGCAATGGCGGCGGAGGTCGGGTGGCCTGTTTACAGAAAAACGGCCTCTCGGCCTAATCAGAAGGTGCCGGGAGCTTCGCCAGGGTGCGGCGAAGCTCGTGTGGGTGGTGGCGAGGCGTGGGGCGACGTGCAAGGGCTGCCCTAGGTCGGACTGTGGGTCGAAGGATGGGTTTGTTGGGGGGAGAGTTACGGAGGTGTGGAGTGGCAGTGAAGGGGTGGGGGGTGCTCAGTGTGATGAGGCGGAGGTTCTGCGGTGGTCGGCGAGTCGTGTGGGTTGCTGGGGTGATGGGAACGGCTCGCCGGAGGATGGCGGGAGACGAAGGGGGTGACGGTGGACAGGAGCGGTCGAGGGTTTAATCAAATAAAAGACAGTGGGAAAAGAAAGAGGGGGAGATGGGAGGAGTTCTGACCTAGATATGGAGACGAAAGGGGCCGGGGCAGGGCGACAGTCGTATCGACTGTCGCCGGAGAAGAAGATGCCCAGGGAAGGGGCGGCGGCGAGCAGAGAACCGGAGATGCGCCAGCTGGGTACGGCGTGGCGCGGGAAGAGCAGGGGAGGAAGTCTCTGCTGCTGGTATTGCGGCAGAGCGAAGAGGAGGAGGAGGAGGAACCACCGGAGCTGGTGGGCGTCTGCCGGAGGGAGAGGAGAGGAAAGTTGGGGGTTTTCTCCGTCAGATCCGAGCTGCCGAGGTCGGTGGAGCGACGGGGGTATTTATAGGGATCAAAGCAGGGGTAATGGCGGAGGGAGACGACGTGTCTCCCTCGCCGGAGGACGCCGGAGATGGAAACCCATACCGTCCGTGCGTTCGCACGGCCGGTATGGGGGGTTACAGCGACCAGGGGGTGTCCCTGCGACGGCTGACGACGCAGGGCACCCCTGGTTTATTTGCCAGGCTCTCCCCCTCACCCTGCGCGGCGCCATGCTCCGCGCAAGGTCGCCGGAGCATGGTGCTGGCAGGTTTTGCAGGGGGGACCTGAACGCAAAGAACGAAGGAGAGTTAGGGGCCAAAATGCGAGGGTTCAAAAGTTGAGGGCCAAAAAGTAAGTATATGAGGACCCAAGTGTAAAATCGGTCAAGGAGGTTTCTTCTTAGGCTCAAGTTTTTATACATGACTAATTAGGACCTAAGGAATCTGATGGTGAATTTCATTTCTATATTAAACCTTGTTTGACCGGTCAATTTATGCGAAAACCCAAATTAAGTTATTAATTGGGCATGGTTCTCAATGTAGGTCAAAATGGGTTCTGAAGGCCACATTGAAGGTTCTAAACCCTAGAGATTATTTTTCTATGAATTTTAGAGGATTTATTCTATTTTTACTTTGCCTCGAACCTCGTGAATTGAAGTGGGTTATTTTAGGGTTACAGATTATCATTTAGTTCCTTGGAATTGCTGTAGCCCTTGCTAGATCATTTCATCCCACTTTTATTCTTATTAAGTTGCTTTGACCTATGTTTGGGCCCTGAATTACCCTGTATGCAGATTATACTGGTAAAATTGCATTTTTACCCCTTATGACTTATTTTCTCCTTAAACTCAGAATTCTCTGAGTTAAGCCTTTCCTTGAGTTATGTAGGAGCATTTATCCTTTGTATTAGGTCAAAATGAGCTAGTTATGGCTCATGGTGAGATTCTCATCATACCCCCATGCCTAGCTTTTGCTAGTCCCTTAGCAAAAACTTAAGGTTTCAACCCTTGTTCTAGACCATGAAGTTTTTAATAGTTTTAGATAAGTGCCTTTTTTATTTGAGCATAGATTAGGTTAGAATGTTGACCATAGGCCTAAAAGGTACTCTAGTACTAATCAAGATCCAAATCTGTCTAGCCTTAGCCCCAGTCTTTAGCAAAGGTTTTTAAGGTCCACAAGAACTAACCTAAGGTTTATTGGACTTTGTGGTTAAAGCACCCGTGCTTGAAATGATTTTAGCCCTGGCTCAGTTCGCAGTGCGTTTTGTAAGAGAGAGATAGAAAGTTTTTCTGTTTGGAGAGTTTTTCTCTCTCTTTTTTCTTTTTAGTTCTAGCCTAGGATTGGCTTTTCAACACGGTCTGTATCAGATTCCTTGCTCCCATCATCAATCCTCAAGGGTTCCTGGCGATCGATGCTTTTAGATAGCACTGCCCATGGCAACCCCCGGAACCCTGGCTATTGAGATTTCGAGATAATCCCATCCATGGTGTTCCGTGGCTGAATTCAGACCCTGGCAATTGACACTTCAAGATAATGCCATCCATGGAATCTGAACCAGCAGAGTGCTTACATGCCCCCAGTAGGATATGTAAATATCCTAAGAGACAAGCACCGAGGAGATGATATTTTGTTACGCATCTTCGAGGGGATTTCCCGTCTCTCCGCGCTGGGAACTCGTCCAAATCAACTTGTGTTGATCGGCCGCTCCTATTCTAGGTGTTCTTTTCAGAATTTTGCGACGCTTCTGCGTGATTCTGATTTTTACGCTTACTGAACCAGGCTGTGTGTGAGGTTAGGGTGCTTAGGTTACTAAGTCCCGTAAACCAAAAATTAGTTAACGAGGCCAAATACTCCCTAAGCCTTAGACCTAATACTTCAGCTTTTCATTTTCCTCAACCTCTTGGGGAGTGTCCAGATCTTAATGGGTACTAAGAGTCTATCCAAGAATGCCTAAGGTTTACGTTCTTACTAATCTCATTATGCACTTTTAGTTATTTTCTTGAATGAGGTCTAGAACTTAGGTTAATTCCTTAGTTCCTTACTAATGACTATCACCTTTTCTCATAATTTTGTGCTCCTTTTTCATTTTGTTTCTTTTCACCTTCTCCTTCACAAAATTTCCTTCTCCTCTTTTCCTCTTATTCTTTTTCAAAATTTTTTTTAATTTTTATGGTGTTTTTGGCATATGTGAATTTTTTATTTGAAACCTTTTCTTACAAGTTTTGCACTTACATACCCCCCCATGCCGAAGATTTGCAATGTCCTCATTGTAACCTAGGGGTTTTTATTCAATTTAGTTCATACATTAGGGCTGATGTTTTGATGAGTGAATGGGTCGGGGTGACTGTTGCGGACGATTTCTAATCTCAGATGCAAGCACCTGAGGTGGAGTCGGCTGTCCTAAAGTGTGAACTTCAAGTGCAAAAAGGTGTCAGAACAAGTTTCAGGTTTTCAAAGAGAATGACGGGCTGCCTCCCGTTGAGCGCTAAATTTGATGCCTTCAGCCAAGCGGGAAATACGATGGAGAGGGGATGGTCAAATCAACAGAGTTTTGTAAGACACGCACCTTGATTAAGAGCCTGGTTGGTCCAACCAGGTGCTTGTTTAGATCAACAGGCTGATGATGCAGCCCAAACCCAATCAATCTGGTGGGTTGATAGATGTGGATAAAAAGGTGTGGAACCCACCATAAACTATGAAGCTCAGATGGATGTGGAAGTGTAAACGCAGGGTTTGGCTGAGTCGAATCAGCCTGGTCAGAGTAGGGATCCGTAGAATAATCAATGAATGACGCGGAAACCCTATAGGGGTGATCAGAGAATGATGGCGCGTGGTATGTAGTCTGATCAGTGTTCAGAACCTGAGTTGGAAATGCAATCGGCTCGGTGAGAGGTGAGTCTGAATAGAAATTGAGCCCAGTTGCGGGTCGGGGTTTGGAAGAGGTTTTGATCCGTTCTGTGTGTGCGGATGAGGTGGCCATTGTGTACGAGGGCTCTTCTAGAAACAGATGATAGGTGATTTTCTGTAGAGAGTCCTCTGGGTAACTATCAAATGCTGGAAGAGTGTTTGTAGGATGAAAGGAATCGGATTCGAGAAAAAATTTGGATTCTTGGTTGCAATCACTCTTGGCATTTTCTGTTTTTGGTTCCTGAGGATCGAAAAGGAATGATTCTGTGTTATCAGTGATCTCGGGAATCAGGACCTCAGAGTTGGAGTTAGAGTCATGAGAACTGAGGTCGTAGATAGGCCTGGCGTGTTCAGGAAGGGGAATCTCTCCGCAATTATAGTCAGATTTGAAATTGTCGGAGAGTTGGCGAAAATGAGATTCATGATCATGAATTCCACCACAGCAAAAATCATCAGATGTGGAATCAGCAGCCTGATTGGGGTCTAGCCTATATGTCAATTCTGGGCTCGAAAAGGTATTCTGTCTAGGCTCAAGCTCCAAGCTGGTAGGATAGACCCAATTAAAATCCAACTCGTCCAACTCCTCAGTCTCTGTATCATAAATTGGCATGTTCTCTGGAAAATCGATCAGATTTTCTGAAGATGTTGGAGAGGGATATTCATCAAATAGAGGCCCGGAATCATATTCTGTAAAATTTTGATCTTTCTCATAAGGGGCCTCATAATCTTCCCAATAAGTTTCAGATCTAGGTTCTAGGCTTAGGATGTGGGTAGAATTATTAGAACCTAAGTCCAAATAACCTTCGAGGGCCACCTTATCAAAATAAGGGGCCGAATTTATACCCTCAGAAGGTTCAGTTCCGATCTCATTATTGCAGGAGTTTTGAAATTCTAGGCTTGGCAATTCATGGTCTAAGTTTGGCTCATCATTGTGTTCTCCTGCAATATCCCAACCTAATTCAACATTGTCTTCTATTTGGGTTGGGATTTCACAACCACTTTGTGCCCCAGTCCCAAGATCTGGGAAACTGGATTGTTCCTTAATATTGTTCCAAGATGGTTCATCCTCTATTTCTGGTATATATGGGTACTTCTGGTTGATAATTTGTTCTACTGATTGCATCATTTCTACCCGTTTCATAAGGGCATCTTGGTGTTGTTCCCAAAGTGCAGGATTTGTCAAGCATTGAAGGTATTCAGATTGGTGTAATTTTTCCATCTCAATGTATCCTGTCATGAGCATATCTCGGGTTGATTCTTTTGTAACTTCTGTCAATAGAATCTGGGCACAGTTTATGATGAAAGCTGTGGTTGTTGGGACATCAACCTGAATGTTTTCTATTGGTGTTGAGGGTTTATATTTGATTTCATAGATTTCAAGGGCATCCTCAATCATCTTATCTTTCATGGATCTCAGATATTCAGGTTTTTTATATGGTAGTCTTGCTAGGTAATTAGGCTGCATCTTCGAATCAGGTGGTGGAATCAAGATAGAATCAGAAGTTTGAATTAATGGAAGAAGGGGACTTTGTTCAGAATCAGAGGAAAGAGGGGCTATGTGAATGATTTCTGCAAAAACAAGGGAGCCGAGGCTTAGCCTCGGAGAGAGTGAATTTCTATAGGAGGTTTCAAGGACCTCCTGCAAAATACTGAAGAACTGGATGAGATAAGCAGGTGCTGGACCCAATCAAGACACCCAAAAAATGTTGGGTGACTATAGAGGTTCGGGGCAGATGGACCCCTTGATCAGAAAGATCGTCCACCTGAGAATTACCTGGGCAGCCAGAGAGGGAGAGTCCCGCGAAGACCCCTACACGGTAGAGCGTCCCCATGGGTTACAGGGTTTCCCCCACCCGACCTCTCTTGTCACTGAGATTCCAGGTAGACCAGGATGGGGATCTTGACCTCTTAAGTCTACCAATTTCAGCTTAAGATCAGGGTGCTTAAAGTTACACTTGATCTCTTAGGTATTTTGAGTGAGAAAGTGACCTAATTTTAAGGTTGGTTGACCCAAGGAGTCAACTTTACCTCTTGTTCCTTTGAGAGCTTTTGGGTCCTTTCTTTTTGGGTTCAAGTGTTTAGAGAGCCAATTGTTTAGGGCTTCTCTGAATAAGTATGTTCAATCAATGGTTTAGGCACACTTCTTTTGGATTTTCTCCATTCTTGATTTAAGTAGTGTGTCTCTAAAACCCTAATGTTGAATCTTAGGTTGGCTCTACTTGGTCCAGTTAGTTCTTTGTTGGGTAATTAGGGCTCAAGCAAGAATGTGTTAGCCCTTAAATACCCTTAATAGTGTGCAGGACTAATGAGTTGAAAATATGCAACTCTTTATGGTTACTAAGTATGGAAGACAGGTTAGCCCTATATTGCTTGTTCTTTTCTTTTCTTCCTCTTTAGAGTTTAGGGGTTAATAGCGAGAGGAAAAAAAAATTTTACCTATCCTCGGAGTGGTTGTCGTGCGGTTGCTTGTCTTCTTGATTTCCTGTAGCTGCACAAAAGAGAGGAGATTATCAGAAACTAAAAAGAAATAGGAATGTTTACCTCTAGAATAGCCGTTGCTTCCCCGGCAGCGGCGCCAAATGAAACGTTGGTCCCCGGCAGCGGCGCCAAATGAAACGTTGTGCTCGAGAGATAACCGGGTTTTATTGTTATAGCGTTGTAGTATAGCCAGTTATTGTCAACATTTCAAATATAAAAAATTTTTTTTTTTTTTTTACTCGGAAAAGAGTTCCCGAGGTCGAACTCAGGGAGCAAGTTGTATTCTAGAGATACATGTTTCTTTTACAAAAATAAAGAAAGAGAGAGAAAGAATTTGTTGTCTTTTCTTCTTTTCTCTTTGCTTCTCCTCGTCTCAGATCTTCTGTTATCCTCTTCTTTATCTGCAGTGGTGATGTTCTTCTTCTGCAGTGTTGATGTTCTTCTTCTGCAGTGTTGATGTTCTTCTTCTTTGAGTTCTTCCCCGTGTTCTCCTCTGCCTCGCCTTCTTCTGTTGTTCTTCAGATTTTTCCTGTCAGGACGTCGTCTCTCCTTCTTTCTTCTTTTCCCTTCAGGGCGTCGTCTGATTTTCCAATCAGACGACTTAAGCCGCTTGTTGCTACAGTATCTCCCTCAGCTTCCTTCTTCTTCCGCGGTCCTTCTTCTTCACCTGTGCCTGCATACTTCAGAGTTTTACGTCAGAGGCAAAACCTACTCTACCCTCCCCCCCCCGCGTATCTCTCTCTCTCAGAAACCGCTCATGGGATAGCTCTCCCAGAGCTGCCGGATAGTCGGGTACGGGTCGCGCCCGGGTCCAGGCCCACCGGCGTGCGTGGTGGGCGAGGAGTGCAGGTCAGTCTAAGTCGGGCCGGGTCAGGTCCGCGGGGCGTGAGCGCGGACGAGATCGGGTAACCGGGCGGGTGAAGGGGACCTCACCCCGTGTGCTGAGGCAGTAAGCCTCCAGCACTTTTGCGTCTTATATCGCTGCGCCTCTTCAGACTTTTCCGAGGTGGGACTAAATGTCCCACCTCAATTGCGCGCCCGCAGCGGGGAAAGCAGCGGGCGATCGCGGCGTCACGCGAAGCCTTCGCCTTAGCTGCGAGCCTGATGTTTTGTCGAAATGCCTCGCAAGGCCTGGGAGTCGAATCTGGGCGTGGCGCACCTGCAGCTGCAGGCGGAAGCAGCTCCTTCTGCACGGCAATGGCGGCGGAGGTCGGGTGGCCTGTTCACAGAAACCGGGAGCTTCGCCAGGGTGCGGCGAAGCTCGTGTGGGTGGTGGCGAGGCGTGGGGCGGCGTTCAAGGGCTGCCCTAGGTCGGACTGTGGGTCGAAGGATGGGTTTGTTGGGGGGAGAGTTACGGAGGTGTGGAGTGGCAGTGAAGGGGTGGGGGGTGCTCAGTGTGATGAGGCGGAGGTTCTGCGGTGGTCGGCGAGTCGTGTGGGTTGCTGGGGTGATGGGAACGGCTCGCCGGAGGATGGCGGGAGACGAAGGGGGTGACGGTGGACAGGAGCGGTCGAGGGTTTAATCAAATAAAAGACAGTGGGAAAAGAAAGAGGGGGAGATGGGAGGAGTTCTGACCTAGCTATGGAGACGAAAGGGGCCGGGGCAGGGCGACAGTCGTATCGACTGTCGCCGGAGAAGAAGATGCCCAGGGAAGGGGCGGCGGCGAGCAGAGAGCCGGAGATGCGCCAGCTGGGTACGGCGTGGCGCGGGAAGAGCAGGGGAGGAAGTCTCTGCTGCTGGTATTGCGGCAGAGCGAAGAGGAGGAGGAGGAGGAACCGCCGGAGCTGGTGGGCGTCTGCCGGAGGGAGAGGAGAGGAAAGTTGGGGGTTTTCTCCGTCAGATCCGAGCTGCCGAGGTCGGTGGAGCGACGGGGGTATTTATAGGGATCAAAACAGGGGTAAAGGCGGAGGGAGACGACGTGTCTCCCTCGCCGGAGGACGCCGGAGATGGAAACCCATACCGTCCGTGCGTTCGCACGGCCGGTATGGGGGGTTACAGCGACGGCTGACGACGCAGGGCACCCCCGGTTTATTTGCCAGGCTCTCCCCCTCACCCTGCGCGGCGCCATGCTCCGCGCAAGGTCGCCGGAGCATGGTGCTGGCAGGTTTTGCAGGGGGGACCTGAACGCAAAGAACGAAGGAGAGTTAGGGGCCAAAATGCGAGGGTTCAAAAGTTGAGGGCCAAAATGTAAATATATGAGGACCAAAGTGTAAAGTTGGTCAAGGAGGTTTCTTCTTAGGCTCAAGTTTTTATACATGACTAATTAGGACCTAAGGAATCTGATGGTGAATTTCATTTCTATATTAAACCTTGTTTGACCGGTCAATTTATGCGAAAACCCAAATTAAGTTATTAATTGGGCGTGGTTCTCAATGTAGGTCAAAATGGGTTCTGAAGGCCAAATTGAAGGTTCTAAACCCTAGAGATTATTTTTCTATGAATTTTAGAGGGTTTATTCTATTTTTACTTTGCCTCGAACCTCGTGAATTGAAGTGGGTTGTTTTTGGGTTACAGATTATCATTTAGTTTCTTGGAATTGCTGTAGCCCTTGCTAGATCATTTCATCCCACTTTTATTCTTATTAAGTTGCTTTGACCTATGTTTGGGCCCTGAATTACCCTGTATGCAGATTATACTGGTAAAATTGCATTTTTACCCCTTATGACTTATTTTCTCCTTAAACTCAGAATTCTCTGAGTTAAGCCTTTCCTTGAGTTATGTAGGAGCTTTTATCCTTTGTATTAGGTCAAAATGAGCTAGTTATGGCTCATGATGAGATTCTCATCAACTAGTCAAATCTTGGGATGATTCTCAAGATGAACCCTCTTCAGGAGAGCCAATGCCTGAACCCGCTTAGGCACCTGTCGGGGGGGATACATATTCAGAGATTGGAGATGACCAGATTAGTCTAGAGCAACCCTTTGAGGATGAACCGATTGATTCACCCGAGATCCCCAAGTCAGGAAACGAAGAAAATTATGTCTCCTGGGATGATGAAATGACTGGTGATGTTGAGACATATACAAATCAGGATCATGAATTCTTTGATTTTGAGGGTGAGGAATCTCTTAGTGAAGTCTCACTTAAGCTTGAGGAGAATGATTTTAGTGAGACATATCGGCTCGAGGAGTATGACGACCAATTTGGTAGCCCAACTACTGAAGATTCTGATTCGATTGGGGCTAACTTGGAGGATTCGATACCCGACGACTCAATTAGTAGCCCCATTCCTCAACCACACCTCGAAGAGCTGAATGAACATACTTTTGAGATCATTGTGCCCAAGTCAATCCTGATTCAGCCATAATTGTTGGACTTAGGTACTTTAGATGGGGTGTACAATGATTTGCAGGTCCCAGAAACCTTGATTTCAGAGGATAGGAAGTTGGAAATGAAAATTTAGGAGGTTAATTTCGAGGGAAAAACAAGTTTGGATATAAGGGTACCTATTGACTTGAAACCACTTATCTTCTATATGGACCCTTATGATATCTTTCACGTGCGACCTAAGCCTGATATAACTGATTATTTTTCTAAGCTAGATGTTAAGTGGACAACCGCACATATTGAACCATCTTTACTCGTTATCCGACACTTTGGTCTTGGGTTGCACACCACTAAACCACAGGCCCGGCCCCACAAACACAACAACCTTCGATTCTGTGTGATTTTCATCCAAAACTTGAGAGCCACTCGACCCTAGGGCATGGGTCTGCACCGTAATCTGGTCCACGTCTATGGACATTCTATTGGCAGGCTTCAGGATCAATATTTTTATTTTGATTCTGACCCACACTTGTGAATTCTCAATTTCTTCTTTGTAAGTATGTTATGCCTAGTTGAAGGCATTAAACTTAGCACGTGTGTATACACTCTTCTCTCTGCGGAGCTGACCAGATTTTCATGACACTCAGGTGATGTTCTGTTTACTCTACCCTTTTCATGTCTTTATTTTTACAATGAGGACATTACATCATTTAGGCATGGGGGGTGGATAATTGATTCCTGAAATCATTATGTTAACTCCGTAGAATTTCTTTTAGTTTCTTATAAAATTTAAAAAAAAATTTGAAAATTTGAAAAAAGATAAGAAAAAAAAGAAAGAAATTAGGAAAAGAAAACTTAGGCATTTGGGAGTTATTAACTTTAGGAAATGATATGAGAGGACCTAAACACTTAGACTCTTCAGGTCTTCGGGCTTAATTAGTCCGTGTGTCCACTCGAATGTGGATTTAGTCTCGAGTCCTCACCAATTAAATTTTTTTTTTTAATTTGGTAAATAAATTAGGATGATAAGTATGCGACTTATCAACCCACCCTCTGATTTGGGGGGACTTTAAGCCTAAGCATCTACACACATTTTTTTTTGCACTGACTCACTTTCCGGCGATTTTTATAGAAATTGGGTAGCTAATGGACCGACTTGGGTGGTATGGCTGGCAAGTTGTCGGTGGTAACAGCTCATCGGCCAGTTGTCCAGAGCCCAGCCACAAGACCATTTTCGTTGTACTGCCTTTAGGTAAATCTTAGATCAGGAAAGCCACCTACTTAGAAAAAAAAAGAAACACTCAAAAAAAGAAAAAGAAAAAGGAGAAAATAAAAAAATAAATAAACCACACTTCACCGCACGAGTATGGCTGGTAAGTTGTCGGTGGTAACAGCTCATCGGCTAATTGTCCAGAACCTAGCTCACAAAAAAATAAATGCACAATAATTTCCAAAACACTTAGGGAAGAAGCGGGGAAGTAGAATGAACCGGGGAGATATATGCTGGGTTCACCCTTGTGTTGACCCCATAAATAAAAGTAGGGAGAAAGCTACCGATCGTAAAGATAAACCTTTAAGCAAGGTCACCTAGGGTCGTAGAAACCCAAAGTCCGTCTTAATGGCCGTTTTGTGAGTCTATCACTTTTTCACAAAGATGCTTAGTACTTAGAGTCCTTTTCGAGTCTTGGGCGGGTCAGGTAGCTGTAAAAAGTTATCCTGGAACTCTCAAACTCCAAAAGTACAAAACAATTAGAAAAGAAGAAAAATAAAATAATATATATCTTCCCTTCTCAAGTAAGGCGAGAACTTGGGCGGTTCGCATTCTGGCAGATACTCGGGTACTGTTGAGTTTTCGTAGTTTAGGGCCATAATTAAAATTTTCTATTGTTAATAAACAACTTAGGCTTAAGTGATCTAATCCTAATTCTACTTTTATACAAAGCATATAGTTTAATTTTGCTAGGGACTAGCAAAAGATAGGCATGGGGGTATGATGTAAACACATTTATTGAGGGTGAAATGTCATTCATGTATGCTCATAGGCTTAGATTTGCATTTCATGTTATAAATATTGCATAGCATGCATCATTCTGCATTTAGAGTAGTTGTATATAATTTAGGTTAATTGTGTCCTTTTTGTGGTTAGGAGAGAAGGATATTTTTATTTTGGAGCCACAGATTGACGACCCGACCGTACGGATCTGATCAAGATGACGATCGGAGTCCAACACCTCTGAAATTGCCTTGATCGGAGTTTCGCAGCACTACATGCAGTCCGAGGAAGATCAACGGCCAAGGGACTAGGAGATGTAATTTGGAGCTTCAAATGATAAATCCAATCACACGGATGGATTCGGGTAGACGATCGCAGCCTAATGGTGCGAAAATTGACTCAATCCGACCACTGTAGCAACCCCTACAACAAGAAGATGAATGGCCTAGACTGCACCACGTGGCGCAACCCAGGCTGCTAGCACACGCATGCAGTAGTGTGGGTGCGTGCACGGGTGCGCAACGCAGCGCCAGCACGTGGGTGCGCGTGCGTGCGCGGCAAGGCAGGAGCGCGGCGCCAGCGCAGTGTGAGGTGGACTACAGCGACGCATGAGTTGGACTTACAACGACGCTTACAGCTGTCAGTAATTCATCGCATGCCAGCAAAGCCAGCTATGGGAGCCAGCAGGCATGAGCTGCCTATAGCGATGTTTCCAGCGACGGCCTGGATGTCACTAATGGTCCCATACCTATTTTTGCCTCTTCTCCTCCACTATAAAAGGACCTACACCCCCTCCCTTCCAAGCCATCTCTACCTACTCTACTCCCACCTACTCCCAAGCTCTAGCAAGCCTACCAACGCTCCATTAGAGCTTGTTCTCAAGCTCCCAAGGTTCCTATTAGTGTAGTGAATCTCTACCCCACCAAATACTCCTCCAACTTCCCATCTCCCTTCATAGGTCACCTTGGAGCTGTCCTCCCACCTCCATTTCGGTAGCAGATCACCTCCGTCTTCTCACCTCCATTTCGAAGCCACGTCAAAGCTTTCCTCAACTCGACGCCTTCCAGCATCTCACCTCCATCGTCCTGCTCCTCACTCCTTCGTCCAAGCTTCCGCCAGGCACCGTCATCTCACCAAACAACCGATTCGGGAGATTTCCTCTCACCTCCCTCTCTTTTTATGCTTTCATAGTAGATTGTAATAGACATTGGATTGATATATATACCATTTTTGTTCCTCATCTCTATCTTGTGATTCATTTGCTTGTCCTTTATTTCAAAAACACAAAAAAATAGCAAAACCCTAAAATACCAAAAAGAAATGAATTGAAGCACGATTTTCAATAAAGTAAATGTCGCCTCCCTGTGTCCGACTCAGGACTCCCTTGGAGTTTTGGTATAAATTTTATCTGATCGACGTGTTTTGTAATTACGACGATAGGTTGCTTGTAACCCCGATTTCTAACACGCGAAACACACACGACCACTAGGCGTGTGTGCCTAGGTCACCCTATGGTCGTGGAGTTGGGTTTGTTCGGGGGAAGCGTGTGGAGTGTGAGGCGATCAATGGGAAGGGGGGAAATGATCAGTGACTTGTGGCAAAGCTTTCGAGATGTTTGGTGAGGTGGATGGGTGCGTGGAATGATGAGAGCACCTCGCCGATGGTCTGCCAGAGGTGAAGATGGTGGTGGTCTATGACCGTCGAGGGGTGAAAATAGAAATAGAGAGTGGGAAACAGGAAGAGGAGAGAAAGGGGAAGTATCTGACCTAGTTTAAGGATGAAAGGGGAAGAGAGGGTGGACAATGTGTATCTGCCGCCGCTGGAGACGAAGATCCCAGTTGGAGAGGGACGGCGATGGTGAGAGGGTAGCTGGCACGTGCGTAGGTGTGGCACGACGCGAACGACGGAGGCAGAGGCAACTCTACCACTGGTATTGTGGCAGAGCGACGAGAGGAGGAGGTAAAGGTCGTCGGAGCTCACTAGGTGTTTGGCTGGAGGAGAGGAGAAGAAATTGGGGGGTTATCTTTGGCCAAACCGAGCTGGGGATGAACGGGAGGACCTGGGGTCCCTTTTATAGTCTCAGGTAGAGGGACTTGTGCTTGGAAGGTAAGCTTCCAAGCATCGGCAGCCTCATTGGACATGGATGGTCAAAAGGACCCAAATCTCTCATTCATTCTCATTAGAGGTTGGGTAGGATTTGGAGCTCGAGATTGTGTTCACATGATCGGGAATTCCTCAAAGAATCTCCCTTTCAAATTTGAGAGGGAGTCTCTGAGGAATCAAGGAGATATCCTCCCTTGAATCCTCGCTGGAGTAGGATTCCTCCGCTGTAATGGTGGAGGGACCTAATTGCAAAGAACGACGAGGAAGCTAGGGGGTGCCTACAAGGGTTTTCAAAAGATAAGGGCATAAATGTAATTGGGTTGGATGTTTTGTAAAGTAGGTTAAGGTGACTTCCCCTTAAGTCCAAATTTTGGTATAAACCTAATTTGGACCTAAGGAATACAATGGTGAAGTTGGATTTTAGGTTTAACTACGTTTGACTGGTCATTTTACATAAAAACCTAATTTTGGGTAAATATTTGACTAGGACCCCTATTTAGGTCAAAATAGGTTCTAAAGGCCAAATTGAAGTTCTAAACCCTGGAGGATATTTTTCCATGAATTTTAGAGGGCTTAGTTGAATTTTATCCTGGCCAGAACCTTGTTGAATTAAGTGGGTCTGTTTTTGGGTTATAAGAAGTCATTTAATTCCCAAATTTCACATTAACCCTTTTCTGATTGAACCAACTCACTTTTTATCTTGTTAAGACCATTTGACCTATGTTTAGCCCCTAAGAAATCATGTTGTTGTAATGCACTGGTAAAATTATAGTTTTACCCTTTGTTTCTTGCTTTTCTTTCAAACCAGTTATTCCTTGAGTTAGGCCCTTTACTTGGTTATGTAGGAGCTTTTGTTTTCTTTTCTAGGTCAAAATGAGCTAGTTAGGGCTCATGATGGTGTTCCCATCATACCCCCATGCCTAGCTTTTGCTAGCACCTTAGCAAAATTTTACAGTTTTAATTTTTATTCTAAACCATGAGTTTCTTTCACAATTTATGATGAGTGCTTTTTCTTTTTCTTTTTGGTTAGGTTAGAATGCCGACAGTAGGCCTAGAGGTACTCAAGTACCAACCAAGATCTGGACCTGACCAGCTCTAGCCTCGATCCTCTACGAAGGTTTTTACGGCCTGCAGGAACTGTCCTAAGGTTCGTTGGACTCCGCGGTTAAAGCACCCGTGCTTGAGGCATATTTTAGCCTTGGTTCAGTTTGTAGTGCATTATTTGTAAGAGAGAGACAGAGGATTTATTTTTTTGGAAAGTTTTCTCTCTCTCTTTTCTTTTTATTTCTAGCTTCTAATTGGCTTCTTAACACAGTCTGTATCGGATTCCTCGTCCCCATCATCAATCCTCAAAGGTCCCTGGCAATCGATGCTTCGTGATAGCATCGCCCATGGCAATCCCCAGAACCCTGGCTTTCGATATTTTGAGATAATCCAACCCATGGCATTCTGTAGCTAAATCCAGACCTTAGCAATCGACATTTCATGATAATGCTGCCCATGGCAACTGAACTAGTTGGGTGCTTACGTGACCATGGTAGGATATGTAAATATTCTAGGAGACAAGCACCGAGGAGACGATATGTTGTTACACATCTTCAAGGGGAATTTCCCGCCTGTCCGCGCTGGAAACTTGTCCAAATCAACTTGTGTTGATCGGTCGCTCCTAATCTTGGTAGCTTTTTCAGAACATTTAAATGCTTTTGCGTGATTTTGATAGTTATGCACACTGAACCAAACTGTGTGTGGATTGGGGTGCTTAGGTTACCTAGTCCCGCAAACCAAAGGTCAGTTAATGAGGCCGAATACTCCCTAAGCCTTAGACCTAATACTTAAGCTTTGCATTTTCCCCAACCTCTTGAGGATTATCCAGATCTTAGCGGATACTTGAATTTTTAAGCCTAAGAGTCTAGCCCAAAAGTCCTAAGATCAGCATTGCTACTAATCTTTTTTTTTGTCTCATTAGCACTTTTCTTCATTTTTCTTTTCCTTGATGTGGTCTATAACTTTGGTTAATCCCTTAATCTCTTACTAGTGACTCTCTTTTTTTCTTTTTGTTTTCATTTTGTGCTCCTTTTGATATTTTACTCTTTTCCTCATGTTTATATGGCCTCAAAGTTTTCTTCCCTCCAATTTTTTTTGTTCCTTTTCACAATTTTCTATTTTTTTGGTATTTTTGGCATATGTGAATTTTTTGTGAGAATCCTTCTGACTTTTCTTGATTTCTGTATGTTTGCACTTTACCACCCCCCCATGCCTAAGTTTTGCAATGTCCTCATTGTAAACAGAGGGTGTGACACAGTGTTGGGTCTAGGGACTTAGAACAAGGTTTATCGGGTAGGCGAATGGGTTGGGAATGACTAATGCAGATGATTTCAAGCTCTGGCATGCGTACTAGAGGTGGGATCGACTGTTTTAAGGCTGAACTCAGGGTGCAATATACATGACATATAGATGGATAATCAGACGGATCTTAGATTTTGGGAATGACGGGTTGCCTCCCGTTAAGCGCTAAATTCAACACCTTTAGCCGAGCGGGAAATGGTATGGAGAGGGAGTGGTCAAATCAGTGGAGTTTTGTAGAACAAGCACCTTAATCAAGAGCCTGGTTGGTCCAAGCAGGTGCTTGTTTAGATCAATAGGCTGATGATGCAGCCTAAACCCAATTAATTTGGTAGGTTAATAAATGTAGATTAAGAGATGTGGAACCCACCATATGCTATGGAGCTCGGACGGATGTGGAAGTGTAAATTCGGGGTTTGGTTGAGTCGAATTAGCTTGGTCAGAGTAGGGATCCGTAAAATAATCAATGGATGATGCGGAAACCCTACAGGGGTGATTAGAAAATGATGGAGCATGGTCTTTAGTCTGATCAATGTCCGAAACTCGGTATATATGTGGAGTGGAATCATCTGCAATCGGCTCATTAAGAGGGGAATCAGAATAGAAATTGAGTTCGGTTGTGGGTCGGGGTTGGAAACGGGTTTGGATGGGTTCTATAAGTGTGGAAGAGGTGGCTTCAATGAGAATTATGTACGAGGGCTCTTCTAGAAAGGAGTTACAGGTGGTTTCATGTAGAGAGTCCTCATAGTAGCTCTCAACGTCAAAAGTGAATGAATAAAGAGTGTCTATAGGATGCAGGAAATCTGAGTCGAGAAAAGATTCGAATTCTGGGTTGTAGTAACTCTCGGCATTTTCTAGTTTTGATTCCTGAGGATAGAAAAGAAATGATTCCATCTCACTGGAACCTAAACTTAAATCAGTGAATCTCAGGAATCGGGACCTTAGAGTAGGAGTCGGAGAATGAATCATGTGAGCTGAGGTTGTAGATTGGCTCGTTGTATTTAGGAAACAGAGGTTCTCTGAAATCATGGTAAGATTCAAAATCGTCAGAGATATTGCGAAAATCCAGTTCTGAATGAGATTCGAGATCAGGAGTTCCACTACTGAGTAAATCACATGATGTAGACTTAGTAGCCTGACTGGGGTCTAGCCTATATGTAGATTCTGATCTTAAAAAGGTATCCTTATTTGGTCTAGGCTTAAGTTCTAGGCCTGTAGGAAAGGCCCAATCAAAACCCCACTCGTCCAACTCCTCGGTTTCTGTATCGTAAATTGGCGTGACTTTCAAAAAATTGATTTGAATCTCTGAGGATGTTGGAGAGGGATATTCATCAAGTAAAGGCCCGAAATCATACTCTTTATTGAAAATCCGATCTTCATTATACGGGGGCCTCATAATCTTCCCAATAAGTTTCAGATCCAAATTCTAGGCTTAGGATGTGGGTTGAATCACTAGATTCTAGGTCAGAGTTGTTGTTGAGGGTGACCTTATCAGAATAAGGGGTAGGATTTACACCCTCAAGAAGTTTAGTTCTAATCTCATTATTGCAGGAGTCTCGTGATTCTATGTTTGGTGACCTAGGGTCTAGTGTTGTCTCAACATTGTGTTCTCCTGCAATTGGAACTTCCCAACCTATTTCAAGATCAGGCATGTTGTACTCCATCTAGGTTGGGAATCCATGACAATCCTGTGCCTCAGACCGGAGATTTGGGAAATCAGATTGATCCTCAATACTATTCCAAGATGGTTCATTATTTGTTTGGGGTGTGTACGGGTATTGCTGATCGATAACTTGTTTTAATAATCCCATCATCTCTTCCCATTTTTCAAGATCATCTTGGTGTTGTTCCCAAAGTACAGGATTTATCATGCATTGAAGGTATTCACAGTTATGTAACTTTTCTATCTCAATCTATCCTATTATGAGAATGTCTTGGGTTGATCCTTTTGTGGCTTCTGCAATAACACTTGGGCACAGTTTATGATGAAAGTTGTTGTTGTTGGTACACTAACCTGAATGTCTTCTACTGGTGTTGAGGTTTTGTATTCAATTCCATAGAATTCAAGGGCATCCTCAATCATCCTATCTCTCATGGATCTTTGTGATTCAGGTTTCTTGAATGGTAATCCTAAGTAACTAGGCTGCATTCTTGGATCAGATGGTGGAATCAAGATGTAGAATCAAAATTCGGATCAAGATGTATAATCAAGTTGTGAAGTGATTAGATCTGAATAGAGAATCCCACTTGAAAATCTCTGTGTGTGCTTTAAAGAGATGGGATGAGGGACTGTATGTGTTTTTGACCTAATCAAGGCACCCAAAGATGATTGGATGACTATGGAGGTTCGAGGAGGATGATACCCCTGGATCAGAAAGTCGTCCATCTGAGAATTACTTAGGCCGCCAGAGAGGGAGAGTCACGCAAAGACCCCTACATGAGAGAGCATCCCCATGGGTTACAGGATTTTCCCCACCCAACCTCTCTTGTCACTAAGATTCCAGGTAGATCAGAATGGGGACCTTGACCTCTTAAGTCTACCACTTTTATTTCAGATCACTGGTGCTTAGGTTTCCACTTGAACTTTAGATGTTTTGTCTTTGTGACCTAATTTCAAGGTTGGTTGACCCAACAAGGAGTCAACTTCACCTGACCAGTCCTAAAGATGGCAGAATGATTCTAGGTCAGGACCTAGAAATCACCCTGATTTGACTCCCAGTTTATTAGGTCCAAGGTTTTTAAGGTTCAAGTGATTTTTAGAGATTAATTTTAGGGTTTGTTTTGATTAGATCCTTTCAATCAAGGGGTTGGGTAGCACACATGTGTGGGTGGGTTTGTTTCCTTTTATGCAAGAATGTGTGAACTAGCACTTCAAAACCTTATTGTAGAAACCCTAATTTGGTTCTATTTCCAATCCTCTTTGATTTTCACAAAAGTTCTCTTTGGACTTTGGACAAGAAGTGTGTAGTTCGTGGAGATTTAGGAATTAAGCATGATCTCTAATAGGCACAGGAATTTGTGGGGTAGGATCTCCAAAAATCGCTTCAACTTCAATAAGTTGTGAAAAAAAAATCCACAAATTAGGAAACTTTTGCCTTAAAAATGATAATTACTATAAAAACGAAGGCAGTTGATTCCTGATTTGATTGCTTCCTTTTTATCTTCCCAGGACTAGGAGATGGATTAGGGAAGAAGAGAGAATTTACCTGCCCAGGAGTGGTTGATTTGCGTAGATCTCCTTATGGAATACCTCGCAAAAATCACAATAAAACAAATAAGGCAAGTTAGTGCTCAAATATAATCAAAATAATGCAGAGACTAGTGATGAATTGTGTGTTGCTCCCTGGCAACGGCACCAAAATGTTTACAAGGCGAAATCAGGTTTATAATAATTGCATCACAGTATAGTTGAAATCGCCTTGAAAACAAATAAATTTTATTACTTGAAGTTTAAGTCCGAGGTTGAACACAGGGAGCAAATGGAGTTCATGCACTAATCTAAATAATAGTTGCAATTTGAACACTTAAAACTACTCAAAATATAATTCAGAATGTCAAGCATGAGTTTATGAATAATAAAATGTAGCATAAAAGAGAAATTGGGAAGAATTGGATGTCTGATTATAGAGTTAGGCATCTTAAAAGTGTTTGACTTTTCTTCTTTTGCTTCTTCTCTTTCTCTTGTTCTTCTTTCCTTCCTCTTTGGCTTCTCCTCTTTCTTCTTCTTTCTTCTTCTTGTTTCTTCTATTCCTTTCTGCCTTGGCTTTTGTCTTCTTCTCTATGCTCTGGTGTTCAGCTCTTCTTCTTCCTTCTTTCCTTAGCTTCTTCTGCAACCTTGATCCTCTTCAGCTTTCTTTTGCCTTTAGCCCCTTTAGCTCCTTCTTTAGCTTTCTTCTCCTTCAACTGTGCCTTCTCTTTAGCCTTCTTCTTCTTTGTGGCTTCACCTGTGGCTTCCTCCTTCCTTTCTTAGCTTCTCCTTCAGCTTCCTCTTTCTTCTTCCTTTCCCTGCAAGTGCAAAACCTGCCCCTACCCTCCCGCGCGAACTCTCTCTCTTTTCTCTCTTAGGCTCGCTCTCCCAGAGCCTTCTCGGGTAAACGGGTCGGGTTAGCATGCTCGGAACCAGGCCCATAGGCGTTGGTGGTGGGCGAGGAGTGCATGGGTAATCCGGTCAGGATACCAGGTCCGCGGAGCGTGGGGGGCGGACGAGGCATGAAGGGCGAGTGGGACCTCACCTCGTGTCAAGAGGTGATATGCCCCTAACACTTTTGAATCTTATTCCACTCCACTCGCTCGAAAACAACCGAGGTGGGACTAAATGTCCCACCTGCTTCCTTACGCACGCCCGCAGGGGTCGCACTCAATTGGAGCAGCTGCAGAGCCCTCCAACACCAATCACCTAGCTAGAAGTGTCCGTGCGACAAATCCACGTCTCCTGGACCTGGATGCGTGGAGCAAAGCTGCCTTGTTCGAGCTTGCGAGCAAGCTTCACGTTTGCTTCAATGGCGATGAAGGTCTGAACCTGCATTCAAGCAACACGGCCTTGTGGCCTTATTAGAACACGTAGGAGGCTTCACCGTGGCACTATGAAGGTGTCGCAGTGGTTGGCGTGGCACGGGGTGGCCTAGGCATGCGTGCCTAGGTCACCCTGTGGCCGTTGAGTTGGGTTTGTTCGGGGGAAGCGTGTGGAGTGTGAGGCGATAAATGTGAAGAGGGGAAATGATCAGTGAGCCGTGGTGGATCTTTTGAGGTGTTTGGCGAGGTGGATGGGTGCGTGGAATGATGGGACACCTCGTCGATGGTCTGCTGGAGGTGGAGAAGACGGTGATGGTCTGTGAGCATCGAGGGGTGAAAATAGAAATAGAGAGGGGGAAACAGGAAGAGGAGAGAAAGGGGAAGTATCTGACCTAGTTTAAGGATGAAAGGGGAAGAGATGGCAGATGGCGTGTATTTGCTGTCGCCGGAGATGAAGATCCCAGTTGGAGAGGGACGGCGATGACGAGAGGGTAGCTGGCACGTGCGCAGGTGTGGCGTGATGCGGACAACGGAGGTAGAGGCAACTCTGCCACTGGTATTGTGGCAGAGCGATGAGAGGAGGAGGTATAGGTCACCGGAGCTCACTGGGTGTTTAATCGAAGGAGAAGAGAAGAAATTGGGGGGTTATCTCCGGCCAAACCGAGCTGGGGATGAAAGGGAAAACCTGGGGTCCCTTTTATAGTCTTAGGCAGAGGGCCTTGTGCTTGGAAGGCAAGTTTCCAAGCATGGGAAGCCTCGTCGGACTTGGAAGGTCAAAAGGACCTAAATCTCTCATGCGTTCGCATGAGAGATTGGGTAGGATTTGGATTTCGAGATTGTGTTCACATGATCGAGAATTCCTCAAAGAATCTCCCTTTCAAATTTGAGAGGGAGTCTCTGAGGAATCAAGGAGATATCCTCCCTTGAATCCTCACCGGAGTAGGATTCCTTCGCTGTAACGGTGGAGGGACCTAATTGCAAAGAACGACGAGGAAGCTAGGGGGGTGCCTACAGGGGTTTTCAAAAGATAGGGGAATAAATGTAATTGGGTTGGACTATTTTGCAAAGTAGGTTAAGGTGACCTCCCCTTAAGTCCAAATTTTGGTAAATCTATTTTTGACATAAGGAATCTAATGGTGAAGTTGTATTTTAGGTTTGACCACGTTTGACTGGGCATTTTACACAAAACCCAATTTAGGGTAAATATTTGACTAGGACCCCTATTTAGGTTAAAATAGGTTCTAAAGGCCAAATTGAAGGTTCTAAACTTTAAAGGATATTTTTACATGAATTTTAGAGGTTTTAGTTAAATTTTATCTTGACTAAAATCTTTTTGAATTAAGTGGGTCTGTTTTAGGGTTACAAGAAGTCATTTAATTCCCAGATTTCACATTAAACCTTTTTTGATTCAGCCAACCCACTTTTTATCTTTTAAGACCATTTAACTTATGTTTAGCCCCTGGGAAATCCCATTGTTACACTGCAATGGTAAAATTGCAGTTTTACCCTTTGTTTCTTACTTTTCTTTCAAACCAGTTATTCCTTAAGTTTGGCCCTTCACTTGGTTATGTAGGAGCTTTTGTTCTCTTTTCTAGGTCAAAATGAGCTAGTTAGGGCTCATGATGGTGTTCCCATCAATAGAATATATGTAAACTTAGGTAATGATGCTTGCAATCATTGTATGACCTAATGTAGTTATTAACAAACATAAAATGTAAGAATAAAGTTAAGTTAGGTGTAACAATAGTCCATTAAAATGTACTCATCAAATACCCCCATGCCTAAGATTTGCTAGTCCCTAGCAAAAGTGAAAAATAATAGAAGTAATTAGAAGATTTCTTCTTTCCTTATTCCAAACATTTTGAGATCCATACAACTGTGAAGTGATAATAGCCTAGATAACAGATCCAAGTGAAAAGCCAATTCGCATTGGGAGTTTATACTTTACCCTTGGTAAATATTTCTATCGGGATAGGTAACTACTTCCCTCGGGGATAAAGTAGAAGATAATCTGTAATTTGACCATAGTTTTTTGGCTTAGGTAGGAGATATCGAGTTGAATGGATTTGTATTTGGTGGCACACACTCATCTGGTGCTACATGTAATCTAGTACTACAGACTCTAGATCTATAGACTATTAAACAAGTCAACTCAGAGAGAGGCTAAATAACTGTGCTCTCTTGATATTCCTTGGTGCTCACTCTTTTTCTTCTTTTCTTTCTGAGATCACAAATCTCACCAGATTTAGTAAATGTATTCACTGTTTGGTGGCCTCACATGGCATTCATACTTCAACTAAAGTCCTAATAACTCTGCAACTAAGTTAGAGTCCTCAGCCAGTATTTGGGTGATCAGAAATACTGAAAGGTAGGTATGGGTCATATTTGGTAGATCGCGATGGGTGTTTTTGTTGCCTCAGAAACATCGTCACAAAAATAAAACTATAAACTTGGACTCTTTTTTTTTCTTTATAAATCAACATAACATGATGTAGACTTTTATTTATGAGGCATTATTAGGGATGATGATGGTCAAGAGAATATTGTGTGGCTTATTTGGTGGAACTGCCTACTCTCGACACCTGGAAGCAATGGATAGGACAAGCATATTTCTGACCTTTGACACTATTACCCTCCTTCAGTAGAGGACTCTATGAAGGATGGTCGTAACCATCCACCATAGTCATAGCTTTATTAAGACTCAATCTTTGTGTATCTGCCTTATTTGGTGACTCTCAGGAATTCACACAATGCACACAGGAACAGAGAGCGAAAACTATGCCTAGCTCTGAGGTATCATTGATGAGTCGATTTTTCGCTTTAAAGTCGTTTGCAGTTTTATGTGGTGGAAAAATCGACTAATCAATATTTAAAAAGAAATAACCACTCGCAGAGGAGCGGGTCGTATCCACAGGGAGGCAATGACGTATTTGAATTCGTACCAATTAAAAATGTTTGTTCGTAGTTAATTTGGACAAGAATCAAGACAAAATTGCCTTTAGATTAAGGTTAAAGCAAGAAACAATGCTGAAATAGTAATTCTGAGTAACTAGAGGATATTTGTCACGATGCAAAATCAATAAAATATTATTAAAAATTGACAATGGTAGAAAAAGTAATTTTTAATGGCCCAGTTACTGTGTCAAAACAAGGGATTTTTTCCCCTTTGCTGTGCACGACGAGGAGTGGATGGCCGGACGTGGGAAGCTCGGAGGAAGTTCCTTGGACTGAGGGCTTTGAAACGATGGTGGCGGCGCGTCGCGCGGCGGCCGGAGTCGGCTGGACGACCTCCAGCGGAGGTGGCTGCAGCCGGTGTTGCAGTTGCTGTTGGCGTGAGTTGCAGGTGGGTGCGGGAGTGCGCGCGGCCTGTTGGCGGTTCTACCAGCTCTGCTGTTGCGTGCTGGTTGAAGGCGTGGGCGCGCACTACAGCCGGTGCGCGCTCTGTTGGCGGTGAGAGAGGGTGCTGCAGGCGCGGGAGGAGGGCATGCGCGGTGAGGTGCGCGTGGGACTTCTGGCGGGAGGGCGCTAGCGGTGAGGTTCTGCAGGTGTGGCTGCAGCTGTCGTGGGCGCACACTGCAGCCGGTGCGGGGAAGGTGTTGCGGGTGCGGGAGTGAGCAGGTGAGGTTCTGCAGATGCGGCTGGAGGTGAGTGGGAAGACTGTTGCGGCGTGAGTGGTGTGGGTGCGCAGGCTAGAGGGCGTGGAGATGGCGCGGATGCGCAGGCTGGAGGGCATGGAGATGGCACTGGAGGTGAAGTGGGCGGATGTGGTTGTGCGGGTGCGGTTGCAGGCGGGGGTGCGCAGGCGGGTGGTTGCGATGAGGTTGCAGGTGGAAGGTGAGCGGGTGGCTTCAGATGTCTGGGAAATTTCCCGGACATCTTGACTGACTGAGATGGTGATTGCACAGTGGTTGCGGCGGTGGTTGTTGGTGACGACGGCGAGGGAGGTGCACGCTAAGGTGCTCACGGTAACGCTGACGAGCTTCGGATGGCGGTGTGGCCTGTCACACCACACGCCCACGGTGGTGGAGACTCGCCGCCACGGTTGAGGCCGGCGGTATGGAATGGAAGAGAGAAGATCTCTCTGCACAGTGGTGGGTCGGTGGTGGAGGCCTGCCTCGCTCAGCATCCTCTCTCCTCTTTTTGTAGTGGCCTGCACAAATTTGAAATCAACTGCCCGACTAGATCCAACACATCCGCTCCTCCTTGAATGGGTTCTTCACTGAGGCAGCTGGTGGCATTGGAGCGGCAGCCAGCCGTTCCTGCAAGAAGAAGAATAAAGAAAATAATGTTAAAATATTATGGTTATTCATATATAGACCCTCAACTTTTATGTTAACCTAAATTAATGCATGCAATGTACCTAATTAGTTAACTAATGCAATTCTAAGTTAATTCTAAATGCATTTAAATATGAATAAGATGCATGAATTATGTAATTGAATTAGAAATATGAATTAATCTATTTACATCCTAATTTATGCTAAATAAATGTTAGAGTTAACCTAATATCTAGGAACTTAAATACTTAAATAGCGCACAACTATGGGCTAATCAAATACCTCCATGCCTAGTTTTTGCTAGTCCCTAGCAAAATTAAGCGAAACCTAGCACTCCAAGTAGACTAGTCAACCCACTTGGTCTTCCTTCAAAAGCATATTAAGTTTAGACTCTAGACCCAAGGTTCCTAAGTAGTTGCTAAGTTACAGACTAGGTCGGCTAAAGACGAGTTGCAGGCACAAGTCTCCCTGATTTCTGACTCTACCCTAAAGTTTATTGATCCCTGAGATTAAAGCATCCGTGCCTGTGCATTGGTCTGAGTTATTTGAGTTAAAGGAATTTTTTATATATATATATTATTATTATTTTTTCTTTTTATTTGATTCTTCTAAGTCTAACCTCAGATCAGCTATCAACACGGTTTGTGTTGGATTCATTGTCCCCATTACCATACCTCGAAGGGTGCCTGGCTTTCGATGCTTCGAGATAGCACCGCCCATAACGACCCCAAGAACTCCTGGCAATCGACACTTCGAGATAGTATCGCCCATGGATTTCTTAAGCAAATTCAGGCCTATGGCAATCGGCACTTCGAGATAGGGCCGCCATGGTACCTGAACCGCGCAATGCACTTACATGCCCCCAGTAGGATGGATATCCTAAGAGACAAGTGCCAAGGAGGTAATATGTTATCATCGCATCCTCAAGGTGAGTATATACTCCACCTCTCCTGCGGCGGGAACTCTTCCAATCAAAATGTGTTTTCAAGCCTCTCCTAAGTCAACACTAAGAGAACCAAATCTCTTTTCAGAAAGACAGAAATTAAGTTAATTACCAGACCATGTGTGTGAAATTTGGATGCTTGGGTTATAAGGACCCGTAAACCAAAAGGTAGAACAAGACTCCAGGTACTACGCCACCTTTAACTCAAACCCTAGCTTCCCTTAACCTCTTGAGGAATGGTCCGCAACTTAACTCCTACTTAAGTTTTTAAGTCCACAAAGGACCCTAAAGGTCTAACGCTAGCAGCTCATTTAGCTTCTAAAGTTTGACCCTAGAATTAATTTAGTCTACCCTAGAGTTCTGTTTTGCTTAAGACTGCAAGATCTAGCCAGTTAAGCTCAAAACTTTTTTTTTATTTTTATTTTTTATGCAAATGTATGCAATGAATGCACTATGCTATGTATATCCCCAAGTACACCCCCCCATGCCTAAAATCTGCAATGTCCTCATTGCATAGAAGGATATTACCTGGGTCAGAGCTGGGCTGAATAGCCAAAGAACCTGCAAATCAGGTTCAAGAATTACAGAAATAGGCCCTAAAAATGAGCAAAGCAATGTTGGCCTAGAAAATAGGTAACCTAGGATGTTGGCGAGCTGATGATGAATCCTGATAGCAAATGCTCGCCCAACTAAGATGGGAATGAAATCTTCCCAAGTCACCAAAGGAGGTTCTAAAGGATAAACAGGTTTAACAACCTCCAAAGGGGTAGGGGGAGGATGGGGAAGGAATGGTGCAGAGATAAACCCCCAGGGTAATGGACTGACTAAAGAAATCATCAATCCATACTCGATACTCCATTACTGGAAATATTGGTTTGTTAAGCCCCCTGGTTAGAACAAAAGTGAGCAATTTTCTAAGGCAAGGATCGTCTAAGGTGTCCAAGTTACGAGGTTGCAGGATGGCCATAAGATCTAGGTTGGGTTTAATAAGCTCGGTGTCCATTCCTAACACTCTTTCTAAATCCTCCATTTCATCCCTAGCATTCCTTGCACCATCACATGTATCTTCCTGCTCTTCATCAGGAGGCACAATTTTGCTTTCAGATATAAGCGAATCAGAGGGTGACTTCGAAGTGAATGAAGGTAGGTTGGAAGTAACAGATCTAGGGATTATCCTATCAATGTCATCCCCAGGTTTTTGTTCTTTACTCAAATCTTCCCCGGAGTCTATATGTGAATCCACATAAATCTTAGAAATTGCTTCCAAATTTTCCATCATTTCATCATGAGGAGAAATATCATCAATGGGTGTGCTAAGGAAACCTAATTTGGTCAAATTTGTGACATCCTCAGGGGTTAACTCTTCAAATATGACATAATCACCCTTAGTGTCACTCCAAATCTTGAATGTAGGTTCCTCATATAATTTGTCTTCCTCCTCATCACACAATTCATAATGTACCTGAGGTCTAGAATCATTTAATATCTCAGCAGATCCCCTAAGGTGCTCTATCTGAGGTAAATGGTTTACACTGGTAACATCAGACTCCTCAGATAGGTCAATTTCTTTAGGGTTAGGTTCCCTAAGGGTGGGTTTGAGTTCCATATCATGATTAGAAGGGAGGGTAGGATTAACAACATGACTTTGACCCACTTCATCAAATGTCACGAAAATACTATCATCTGGGTCGAGGTCTTCCAATGGTACCATCATTCCCTTCTTTTGACTCCAATATAATTCAGGTGGATACTCAACCTTATCATTATCTTCCTCGGGTTGCCACCTTTCTTCATCCAATGCATAGCTACTTTCATGTGTATTTTCCTCCCACCTAAAGTGTGGATCTCTTAAGGAAGTGTCATCTAATGGGGAGGTTTCAAAATCGATCCTCGAAAAGTAGCTATTCTCCCCAGAATTTCCCTCCAACTTAAAGTGTAGCTCTCCCACGGGAGATGCATCTATTGTAGAGGGGTGTACGTCATCCTCAATGGGGTAGATTGGGTGGCTAATTTCATCTCTTTCTTGTTGGCCTGCTCTTGAAGATTCTCCTAACAATTCAATCATTTTGTTTTGCATTTTCTGTATTTCCATCTTCAAAGAGGAGAGGTCATTTCTATCATGAGAGAAGTCAGGCTCAGGCTTATAGTACCCAGGAGTGTTTGTCCAACAATTATAATTTTTCAGGGAGGTAGGGTTGGGTATTTCTATGGTATGTGGGATATTGGGCAAAGCAAATCCTACTCCTAGGTTCTGCTCACTGATTTGGGGCTTAACCAGGCCAATACTCCTATAATAGGAGTAAAACGGATCCCAATGATTGTCATTATGTCCATCAAGGGATGGACCATCTTGGCGTCTGGGATCGAAGGATGCAGAGTGGGGGTGAGGGTGTGGACAAGATGTGAAAGGATGAAAATCAATGTGGTCCATTCTAACTCACACCTCAATCAGAATTCCCCAAGCAAAACACAATTCAAAAAGGACCTGTTTGGTCTTTACAGATTTAGGCTTTTGACTTTAGTTCAAATTGTAGGTGACAAAATAAGTTGCCCAATCAATTACGCACCTATTGTCAACCTTCGAAATGCCTAAAAAGACCTAGTTGGAGCTTAGGTATTCTTCCCTAAATCTCAAATGGTCAAGTAAATCCAAAGACGGAAGATCGAATGATGCAAGTTGGCCTAAGCCTTCCTTTGAAGCTGTGCTTTCGCGGTGCTTCTCAACTACCCCTAAAAATCCATGACAGGGTAGCGCCCTCTTTGGATTTACAAAACCTTTGATCTCAAGTTCCGAACACTTCAGAATCCAACAGTAGGAGGGCTCTTGTTCTAGTCGTTTCAAGACTTAGGAGTGTCTAAATGAGTGCTATGGTGCAACAGATATAAGTGTGCATTCACCGCAAAAGGATTTTGAATTTTGAATCGCACACCACGTTTTACAATCAAGTGCTTGATTTTTAGATGTCCTTCCTTTAATTAGTCCTTTTTTTTCAAATATATGTGACCACTTGTTTAAATAGCTTCAAGACAAACTTTGTGGTCTTTGAATTAAATCCCAAATGCAATGCGTGATCAAGAATAGGATGCAAAGTAAGAGAATGCGTACCTTACTTCCAGCAATCAATGATGCAAGAATGCACGCAATGCAGAGAAATAAATCTAGAGGCTGCTCATACAGACCTAAATGGTTCGTCCTAGGGCAGGCAGCTTCTAGCAGGCAGCTCATTTTCTTTTATTTTTTTAATTTTTAAACTACTTATGCACAAGCAAATAAAATTAATCAATAAACTAAAAACCTAAATCTGAAGAAAAGGGAACAGGCTCCCAAAAATTACCCAAACACGGGCCCAAAACAAAATCGGGGAACAAACCCCTCAAAATATACCCCAGAATAAGGGTTTCAAACCAAATGCAATGAAAAATTAAATCTAAAGTCTTAGTTCTATCAAACTGGTGACTAAATATACAATGATGTCCGTCGCGTCCTTGTCCTTCTCCTTTCAAAATTGCTCATCCAATTCTCCTCTGGCGACGTCAAGGGTCGCCTTCTCACAGTGGCTGATTCTTGCATAAATTTTCTTGCACAGAAAAGAAAATAATAAATGGTCAAATCACTGTGCAATTGACAAATAATCAAAATAAAATCAGGCGAAATTATTGCGTCTGTTGCCTCCCCGGCAACGGCACCATTTGACGAGTCAATTTTTCGCTTTAAAGTCATTTGCGGTTTTATGTGGTGGAAAAATCGACTAATCAATATTTAAAAAGAAATAACCACTTGCAGAGGAGAGGGTCGTATCCACAGGGAGGCAATGACGTATTTAAATTCGCACCAGTTAAAAATGTTTGTTCGTAGTTAGTTTGGACAAGAATCAAGCCAAAATTGCCTTTAGATTAAGGTTAAAGCAAGAAACAATGCTGAAATAGTAATTCTGAGTAACTAGAGGATATTTGTCGCAATGCAGAATGAATAAAATATTATTAAAAATTGATAATGGCAGTAAATGTAATTTTTAATGGCCCAGTTACTGTAGCAAAACAGGGGATTTTTTCCCCTTTGCCGTGCGCGATGAGTGGACGGCCGGACGCAGGAAGCTCGGAGGAAGTTCCTTGGACCAAGGGCTTCGAAACGGTGGTGGCGACGTGTCGCACGGCGGCTGGAGTCGGCCAAACGACCTCCGGCAGAGGTGGCTGCAGCCGGTGCTGTAGCTGCTATTGGCGTGCGTTGCAGGCGGGTGTGGGAGCACGCGCGGCCTGTTGGCGGTTCTGCCAGCTCTACTGCTGCGTGCTGGCTAAAGGCATGGGCGTGCATTGCAGCCGGTGCGCGCTCTGTTGGCGGTGAGAGCGGGTGCTGCAGGCACGGGAGGAGGTCGTGCGCAGTGAGGCGCGTGTGGGACTGCTGGCGGGAGGGCGCTAGCGGTGAGGTTCTGCAGGTGCGGCTGCAGCGGGCGTGGGCGCACACTGCAGCCGGTGCGGGGAAGGTGCGCGGGCGCAGGAGTGAGCGGGTGAGGTTCTGCAGGTGCGGCTGGAGGTGAGCGAGAAGACTGCTGTGGCATGGGTGCGCAGGCTGGAGGGCGTGTAGATGGCGCTGGAGGTGAAGTGGGAGGATGTGGTTGTGCGGGTGTGGCTACAGGCGGGGGTGCGCAGGCGGGTGGTCGCGATGAGGTTGCAGGCAGAAGGTGAGCAGGTGGCTTCAGATGTCCGGGAAATTTCCCGGACGTCTTGACTGAGAAGGTGATTGCACAGTGGTTGCGGCGGTGGTTGTTGGTGACGACGGAGAGGGAGATGCACGCTAAGGTGCTCACGGTAATGCGGACGAGCTTCGGATGGCGGTGTGGCCTGTCACACCACACGCCCACGGTGGTGGAGACTCGCCACCACGGTTGAGGCCGGTGGTATGGAATGGAAGAGAGAAGATCTCTCTGCACAGTGGTGGGTCGGTGGTGGAGGCCTGCCTCACTCAGCATCCTCTCTCCTCCTTTTGTAGTGGCCTGCACAAATTTGAAATCAGCTGCCCGACCAGATCTAACACATCCGCTCCTCCTTGAATGGGTTCTTCACTGCGGCAGCTGGGTGCGTTGGAGTGGCAGCCAGGCATTCTTGCAAGAAGAAGAATAAAGAAAATAATGTTAAAATATTATGGTTATTCATATACAGACCCTCAACTTTTATGTTAACCTAAATTAATGCATGCAATGTACCTAATTAGTTAACTAATGCAATTCTAAGTTAATTCTAAATGCATTTAAATATGAATAAGATGCATGAATTGTGTAATTGAATTAGAAATATGAATTAATCTATTTACATCCTAATTTATGCTAAATAAATGTTAGAATTAACCTAATATCTAGGAACTTAAATACTTAAATAGCCCACAACTATGGGCTAATAAATCATCATCTAATTATCCAAAACTTAAGATTCCTTGCACTAGACTTAGCGCACCAGTAATCTCTCTACTTTCTTCTCACAAATATGAGGTGGATTTACTAGAAGATAGTATGCCTGACTTCCTATTAACTGTCCAAGGGTTCAGTAGACTAAAAATGCTTATTTGTTTTCTTCAAAGATCCATTACCCAGTCTACGTGCAGGTGAAGTAAATGTACTGGATTCTAAACTTAAGAAACAATTAAAGAAGGAAAATCTTTAATGACACCTCCATGACAAAGATGCTTTGCTAAGGACTAACCAATTCAGCTCAAGAAAATAAGGGTTTTTTTTTTTAAATTATCCTAAATGTATGCAAATATTTATAAATGCTATAAACATTCTCAGGTTATACCCCTTTTGCCTAAGACTGACAATGTCCTCATTGGAAAAATGCATACAAAGAAGAATATCAGTTGAGGAAGAGAGTGGGAGGAGCTAAGGCTCCTCAAGCTGAAGTGCGTCCAAAACCTGGCCATCTAAAAGAGCAATATGTGGTTTAAGTCGCTGGCCATTTACCTTAAAGCTCGCACCAAAAGTAGGGTTCCAAATTTCTACAGCTCCATGAGGGAAAGTATTGATAACAACGTATGGCCCATCCCAGAGGGACTTGAGCTTTCCTGAAAATAATTTAAGTCTGGAATTGAAAAGCCATACCCACTGGTTGGGCTCAAAAGTCTTTCTAATGATGTGCTTATCATGGAAGACCTTTGTACGTTGCTTGCAAGCTTGAGAAGTTTCATAGGCTTCATTACGAAGCTTCTCAAGCTCACTTAACTTTAACATACGTTACTTTCCTGATTTATTCAGATTCAAGTTAGCATTTTTAATAGCCCAATAGGCTTTATGTTGGATTTCAACAGGAAGATGGCATGCCTTTCCGTAGGCAAGACTGAAACGAGACATGCCCAAGGGAGTCTTATATGTTGTTCTGTTGGCCAAAAGAGCATCATTTAGTTTTTTAGACCAATCCTTATGAATGGGCCTGATAGTTTTTTCTAAAATTTTCTTAATCTCCCTATTAGACACTTCAACTTGTCTACTTGTTTGGGGATGGTAAGGTGTGGCTATTATGTGGTTGACTCCCATATTTTGGAGCAGTCTTGTGAAGTGTACGTTCTTGAAGTGAGGTCCTCCATCACTTATGATCATCCTTGGGCACCTGTACCGAGAAATGATATTAGCCTTAACAAAGCCCAAGACCACAGAATGGTCATTGGTTTGCGTGGGTATGGCTTCTATCCATTTCGATACATAGTCCACAGCCATAAGGATGTACTCATATCCGAAAGACACAGGAAAGGGACCCATGAAGTCGATGCCCCAAATATCAAAGATCTCAATATGGAGGATCGGTTGCTGAGGCATCTCATCCCTTTTTCCAATGGTTCCCATCTACTGGCAACGTAGACATGCTCCCACATATGTATGTGCATCTTGGAATAATGTGGGCCACCAAAAGCCAAACTGAAGAACCTTATGGGCAGTCTTTTTCCCGCTAAAATGTCCCCCACAATGGAGGTCATGGCAGAAACTCAGAACACTTCTTTGTTCTTCATCAGGGACGCAACGGCAGAAAAGCTGGTCAAGGCATACTCTAAAAAGCTAGGGTTCCTCTCAGTGATAAATTTTAGTGTTAGCAAGAAACCTGTCTCTCTTATGCTTGTCCCAAGTACTGGGGGGTATGCCCGTGACCAAATAGTTCACTCTGTCAGCGAACCAAGGAGTTTTGGCCTCCACGGCCATCAGAGACTCATTAGGGAAAGTCTCTTGAATATCGCCAGCAGGGTTTGATGCCTCAATAGGGATCCTAGACAGATAATCTGCTACCACATTCTCAACTCCTTTCTTATCTTTAATTTCCAGGTCAAACTCCAAGAGTAGCTGAATCCAATGAATTAGGCGAGGTTTGGTGTCCTTTTTAGCAAGAAGATGCTTTAAGGCAGAATGATCAGCGAACACCACAACCTTGGATCTTAAAAGATAAGATCGAAACTTTTCCAAAGGAAATACTACAGCAAGAAGTTCCTTTTCAGTGACCATGTAGTTTTGCTGAGGATCCGTAAGGGTCTTGCTAGCATAATGCAGCACATGAGGTTTTCCATCAACCCTTTGACCTAAGACCGCTCCCACTGCAAAATTAGAAGCATCGCATATTAGCTCAAACGGGAGGGTCCAATCTGGTGCTTGGAGAATCAATGCGGTAATAAGGTCTTTTTTTAAGATTTGGAAAGCCTCGCCACATCTATCATCAAAATCGAAGGAGACACCTTCGCTAATAGGTTGCAGAGTGGCTTAGAGATTTTACTGAAATCTCTAATGAAGCGCCTATAAAATCCAGCATGGCCAAGGAAAGATCTATCTTGATGAACATTGGTGGGCAATGGAAGCTTAGAGATGGAATTAATTTTTGCGGTGTCCACCTCTAATCCTCTCTCGGAAACTATATGCCCTAACACAATGCCCTATTGGACCATAAAGTGGCTTTTCTCCCAGCTAAGCACTAGCTTTGCCTCTTTGCAACGAGTTAAGACTTTATCAAGGTGCGAAAGGCATAGGTCAAACAATGAGCCGTAAATGGAGAAGTCATCCATGAAAATTTCAACAAACTTGTCGATCATATCAGAAAAGATAGCCATCATACATTGTTGGAAAGTGGCAGGCGCATTACATAACCCGAATGGCATTCGACGGAATGCAAATGTTCCATACGGACTCGTGAAGGTGGTATGCTCCTGATCGTCAAGAAAAATGGCTATCTGATCATACCCAAAGTACCCGTCAAGAAAGCAGAAGTACTTGTTCCCCTCCAGTCGTTCCAAAATTTGATCAATAAACAGTAAGGGGAAATGGTCTTTCTGAGTAGCCGTGTTCAAACGACGATAATCAATGCACACCCTCCAACCAGTTGAGGGTCTAGTGGTCACCAACTCTCATTGGTCATTCTCTTCCACAGTAATTACTACCTTTTTGGGTACTACATGAATAGGACTGACCCATTTACTATCTGAAATGGGATAGATAATCCTAGCATCCAGCCATTTCAGAATCTCCTTTTTAACAACTTCCGGCATATTGGGGTTGAGCCTTCTCTGCATGTCTCAGAAAGGTTTCATGGACTCGTCCATGTATATATGATGCATGTAAAGGGAGGGATCAACACCCTTAATATCAGTAATTGACCAGGCAATTGCTTCTTATGCCTTTGTAAACACTCAAGCAGAGCTCCCTCCTGCGATTCAGATATTGCAGACGAGATAATAACAGAGAGTGTGTCATTAGGGCCAAGGAAAGCATATTTCAATGTGCTTGGGAGGGGTTTCAACTCCAACTCAGGAGCCTTTTGGATTGAGGGTTTAAATTGAGATGTCCCTACCTCAGGTAGCAGATTGACCTTCATAGTCCAGGGTGGGGACAGAGACTGTGTGTATCCCAAGCAACTCTTCTAATTTGGGTATTTCCCTTTCAGTTTCTTTAATAAGTGGAGGATGGTCCTTAGATATGACCTTTTGAAGGGGATCTCTACATAGGAGTGCTGGAGTAGTCTCTTCAATTATTTCATCAACGACCTCAATCTGAGAATGGTCGGTTCGTGTTTCGCATGTTAGAAATCAAGGTTATAAGTAACCTGTCGTCGTAGTTGCAAAACACGTCTATCAGATAAAATTTATATCGAAACTCCAATGGAGTCCTGGGTCGAACACAGGGAGGCGACATTTACTTTATTGAAAATCACTGTTCGATTCGTTTCTTTTTGGTATTTTGGGGTTTTGTTATTTTTTTGTGTTTTTGAAATAAAAGACAAGCAAATGATTCACAAGATAGAGATGTGGAACAAATATGATATATATATCAATTCAATATCGATTACAATGAACTATAAAAGCATAAAAAGAGAGGGAGGTTAGAGGAAATCTCCCGAATCGACTGTTTGGCGAGACGATGATGCTTGGCGGAAACTCGGATGAAGGAGGTGAGGAGCAGGACGATAGAGGTGAGATGTTAGAGGACATCGGGTTGAGAAAAGCTTCGACGTAGCTCCGGAATGGAGGTGAAAAGACGGAGTTGATCTGCTACTGGAATGGAGGTGAGAGGGCATCTCCAAGGTGTCCTATGAAGGGAGATGGGAAGTTGGAGTATTTGGTGGGGCAAAGGTTCACTGCACTAATAGGCACCTTGGGAGCTTGAGAACAAGCTCTATTGGAGAGTTGGTAGGCTTGTTAGAGCTTGGGAGTAGGTGGGAGTAGAGTAGGTAGAGATGGCTTGGAAGGGAGGGGGTGTAGGTCCTTTTATAGTGGTGGAGAAGAGGCAAAAATTGTATCTAGGTCTTTACTGACATCCACAAACGTCGCTGCAGCCGTCGCTGAAGATCCACCCTTCAAATGTTGCTGGCGGGCACGGCCTTTAGTGACATCCATAAACGTCGCTGCAATTGTCGCTGAAGATCCACCTTTCATGCCCTCTTGCTGTCATGCTCAGACCATTAGTGACAGCTGTAAGCGTCACTAAAGGTGCGTCGCTGAAGATCCGTGCACCTCCCTGCTGCGTGCGCTCCACTGGCATTGCGCGCTTCGCGTAGCTGTGTCGTGCGTGCGTTGGCGTTCGCTGGCATGCGCGTATGCGTACGCTACGCTGGCGCTACTGTGCGCTGAGCGACTGCTGTTGGGCGGCGACGAAATTGGAAATTGGGGGGGCTGCGGGGATTCGAACACGCGCCCCTCCTTTGCAAGCCAGCGCTACCACCATTGTGCCAACCCCTCCCTTGTGTCGTGTGAAGCGGCTTGGTGCGTCCGCTTCCCAGCCATTGGATCTTGATCCAACGGCTAGGATTGAAGGGTGCAGATGAAGAAGGAGCTGGGCGGTGCTGCTGGCCGGTGTTGGGCGGTCTGGATGGCACCATGTGGCGCCATCTGGGCTGTCCATCTTCTTCTTCTTGTAGAGGGTGCTACGGTGCTCAGATCAAGATGATTCTCGCGATGCCGAATTGCGATCGTCACTTCGGATCCATCCGTATGGTCAAATTTTCCATCCGAAACCCGTATGGATGTCCATTGCCCCCTGGCCATTGATCTTTCTCTGGCTTAATGTGATGCTATGGGACTCTGATCTGGACGATTTTAGAGGCGTTAGTCTCCGATCGTCGTCCCGATCAGATCCGTATGGTCTGATCGTCCATCCGAGGCCTTGAAATAAATCCTCTTTTCTCCTGACCATAAAAATGACCTAATTAACCTAAAATATGAACAACTACTATAAATGTAGAATGATGGATGCTATTTGATATTTATATCATGATATGCAGTGCTAAGGCTAGGAACTATCACAAATATGTATTTTACGATGAATTTATATGTGTTTATCATACCCCCATGCTTACTTTTTGCTAGTCCCTAGCAAAATTAAACTATATGCTATGTATAAAGTAAAAATTAAGATTAGATCTCTTAGGCCTAAGCCGTTTATTAACAATAGAAAATTTCAACTAAGGTCCTAAACTACGAAAACTCAACAATACCCGGGTGTCTACCAGAATGCAGACCACCCAAGTTCTCACCTTATTTGAGAAGGGAAGATATATATATTTTTTATTTTTCTTCTTTTCTAATTTTTTTGTACTTTCAGAGTTTGAGAGTTCCGGGATAACATTTTACGGCTACCCGACCCACCCAAAACTCGAAAAGGACTCTAAGTACTAAGCATCTTTGTGAAAAGGTGATAGACTCACAAAACGACCGTTAAGACGGACTTCGGGTATCTACGACCCTAGGTGACCTTGCCTAAAGGTTTATCTTTACGATCGGTAGCTTTCTCCCAACTTCTTTTATATGGGGTCAACACAAGAGTGAACCCAGTGTATACCTCCCCGGTTTATTCTACTTCCTCGCTTCTTGCCTAAGTGCTTTGGGAATTATTGTGCATTTTTTTGTGAGCTGGGTTCTGGACAACCGGCTGATGAGCTGTTACCACCGACAACTTGCTAGCCATACTCGTGCGGTGAAGTGTGGTTTTATTTATTTTTTTATTTTCTCCTTTTTTTTTTGAGTGTTTCTCTTTTCTTTTTTCTAAGTAGGTGGCTTCCCTGATCTAAGATTTACCTAAAGGTAGTACAACGAAAATGGTCTTGTGGCTGGGCTCCGGACAAACGGCCGATGAGCTTTTACCACCGACAACTTGCCAGCCATACCACCCAAGTTGGTCCATTAGCTACCCAATTTCCGTAAAAATGGTCGGAAAGTGAGTCAGTGCAAAAAAATGTGTGTAGATGCTTAGGCTTAAAGTCCTCCCAAATCAGAGGGCGGGTTGATAAGTCGCATACTTATCATCCCAAATTATTTACCAAATTAAAATTAAATTTAATTAGCGAGAACTCGAGACTAAATCCACATTCGAGTGGACTCCCGGGCTAATTAAGCCCGAAGACCTGAAGAGTCTAAGTGTTTAGGTCCTCTCGTATCATTTCCTAAAGTTAATAACTTCTAAATGCCTAAGTTCTCTTTTCCTAATTTCTTTCTTTTTCTTTTTTTTTTAATTTTAAATTTTTTTTTTAATTTTATAAGAAACTAAAAGAAATTCTAAGGAGTTAACATAATGATTTCAGGAATTGATTATCCACCCCCCCATGCGTAAATGATTCAATGTCCTCATTGTAAAAATAAAGACATGAAAAGGGCAGAGTAAACAGAGCATCACCTGAGTGTCATGAAAATCCAGTCATCTCCGCAGAGAGAAGGGTGTATACACACGTGCTAAGTTTAATGCCTTCAGCTAGGCATAATATACATACAAAGAAGAAATTGAGAATTCACAAGTGCGGGTCAGAATCAAAATAAAAAGGTTGATCCTAAAACCCGTCTGTAGAAGATGTCCTTAGACGTGGATGAGATTATGGTGCAGACCCATGCCCCAGGGTCGAGTGGTTCTCAGGTTCTAGATGAAAATCACCCAGAATCGAAGGTTGTTGTATTTGCGGGGCCGGGCCTACGGTTTAGTGGTGTGCAACCCAAGACCAAAGTGTCGGACAACAGGTAAAGATGGTTCAATAGGTGCGGTTGTCCACTTAACATCTAGCTTAGAAAAATAATCAGTTATTTTGAGCTTGGGTTGCACGTGAAAGATATCATAAGGGTCCTAGTAGAAAGTAGGTGATTTTAGGTCAATAGGTACCCTTAGATCCAAAATCAAACTTCCCTCAGAATTAGCCTCCCAAATCTTTATTTCAACAATTCTATCCTCCAACATCGAGGGCTCAGGCTTCGGGACCTCTAGCATATTATTCACCCCATATGATTCTCCCAAGTCTAGAAATCGTGGCTGAATCAAGATTGACTTGGGCACAAGGATCTCAGAAGTCAACTCTTTGGGGTGCAGATGACGACTGGGGCCATTGATTTAATCATCAAGATTCGGATCCTCCAAGTTAACCCCAAACGAATCCAAATCTTCAATAATTGGGCTATCAATTAGTTTGTCAGATTCCTCAAGCCCATTTGTCTCACTAAAATCCTCTTCCTTAAGTTCAAGTGAGACTTCACCAAAAGATTCTTCACCCTCAGAGTCAAAGAATCCATGATCCTCATTTATATATGTCTCAAAATCATATGTCATTTCATGGTCCGTGGAGACATATTTTTCCTCGCTCCCTGGCTCGGGGATCTTGGGTGAATCAATCGGTTCATCCCCAAATGGTTGCTTTAGCCCATCTTGGTCATCCCGAGTCTCAGAAAATGTATCCCCCCCGACAGGCGCCTGAGCGGGTTCAAACATTGGCTCTCCTGAAGGGAGTTCATCTTGAGAATCATCCCAAGATTTGACTAGTGCAACCATAAATTTCATCCTCAACCTTGACAATTTCCCAAGAAGAAACTCACCCAAGTCCCTATCCCTAACACTTTGGAGCAAATCCAATAGAGAACTATTAAGTTCATCACTCATTTTGATCATAGGCTCCAGTGCTTCAGTGCATGGTGTTGGCTGAGCTTCTAAAGATTGTATAGTGTTCCTCAAATTAGTCAACACCCTATCCTGGATCTCGTTCACCAGAACTGACTGGTTTGGTTCAGGTTTGGGTGGGTTCAGGTTAAATCTAGGGGAGTCAAGATGTCAAGGTTCTCGAGTTCCTCCCAGGTAGTAGGTCATCTTGGGTTGTTCAAAGAAGGGTGATGACCTATTTTCAATGGAATACTGGGGAGGGTAGGTGTTATAATCATTATATCCTTCCTGATTGCAGATTTGGTTGGTTTGGTGATCAAAGGATGAAGATCTATAATCATTGTAGCTCTGAGAAGGATAATAATCATAGTCTTGTTGTCCAGGGTTAGGCCCTGGACACTGAGGTCCGGATTCATATCCCCAATCAAAGTCATCCCAGCTAGTGGATGGGTAATTACAAGTGAAGTTGGGATAGTAATCATCTTGGGGATAAGTGGTGGTAGGAGGATAGGATGGGAAATGCATGTAAGAAGTGGAAGGGTACATGGTAAAGTAGGAGGGAAAACAGAAGAGAGAAAGGTGCCCTGTAGTACAATCAACCAAACCTGTCTTTATGTGGGTAGCCTAAAGACTTACAGACTCCCAAGACCTGTCTTGAGATTATAAATGATTTAGTCTACTTTTATTCGGTCAATCCAACCAGTTAGAAGGAGGGACTGGGGAGAAGGTTCTTCCTTTGGCTTGCACCCCCGGTTCCTAGTGTACCCCCCAGTCGCAGTCGTTTGACACTACTCCCATAGCTAGACATCAGATGGACCAGCAAAAGCAGATTAATCAAAAAAAAATCTCAGTCTAAGCCCCAAAGAGCGAATCAATACTTAAGGCCAACGTCTACTCAGTTTTAGATAGGCTTGGGATGATCGTGCTCTTGGAATGTGATGGGCCCTTAAGATGGGTTATGCCCTTAATGATCGGTTAAAATGTGTGTGCGTGCACAACCAGGGTTCTCAAACAAGGTTATTTGATGATGTGTCTTTTAGGCTTTAACCTTATTTAGTAGCTTTTAGGGTTTAATTCTTAGGTTGGTTCAGTCAAGATTTAGTAGAACACTCCAAGTTTTGAAAGCACGAGTGATGATATGTTCCTTTAAAAATAAAAAATAATGTGGAGTGCCTGGTTTAGCCTAAGAATCAACCCTAAGTGGCAAGCTACTGGATGGATCAATTTTAGATTGAGTGGTGCGGCCTAAACGGCTCAATCAATTGCTTGTTGCACCACTTAGTTAAGGCACACAGGAATGCTTAACTTGTTCAGATTTCTACTCACTTATGTGTATTGAGTTGAAGTGTACTAGGTCCACAGGTCAGATCCCGGCTGAGTGATAGAATCAAAGTGATTATGCATCTTATGATAAGAAGTTGTGGGTGTTAAGTGTGTAGCTTTCAGTTAAATCCTACAAGAGAAGAATATTTTTTTTTAGTTTTTTTATATATGTGAATGGCGAGGTGAGTGGAGGTGGCAAACAAACAACCAAATCTATCCTAGGGTTTATAAAAAGCACCTAAGTTGATTTGAGTTTGAGTTATTAGGTTATGGAATGAAAACTAAGGTGGGGGTGGTGTGGGGGACACTTACAAAACACTCTACCTACACTTTACTCTGGTCTACCGCACTTGGATCTCCATGCTAGGGTACCTGCAAGATAGTAGATCAAAGACAAGTAGGGTTAATGCTATGTAAATGCAAAGAAACGCAATAAAAAAAATAAAGTAAATTCCGTTGCCTCCCCGGCAATTGCGCCAAAATGGTCGGTTCGTGTTTCGCGTGTTAGAAACCAAGGTTACAAGTAACCTGTCGTCGTAGTTGCAAAACACGTCGATCAGATAAAATTTATACCGAAACTCCAAGGGAGTCCCGGGTCGAACACAGGGAGGTGACGTTTACTTTATTGAAAATTGTTGTTCGATTCGTTTCTTTTTGGTATTTTGGGGTTTTGTTATTTTTTTGTTTTTTTGAAATAAAAGACAAGCAAATGATTCACAAGATAGAGATGTGGAACAAATATGATATACATATCAATTCAATGTCGATTACAATGAACTATAAAAGCATAAAAAGAAAGGGAGGTTAGAGGAAATCTCTCGAATCGGCTATTCGGCCAGATGACGATGCTTGGCGGAAGCTCGGACGAAGGAGGTGAGGAGTAGGACGACGGAGGTGAGATGCTGGAGGACGTAGGATTGAGGAAAGCTTCGGCGTAGCTCCGGAATGGAGGTGAGAAGACGGAGTTGATCTGCTACCGGAATGGAGGTGAGAGGGTGTCTCCAAGGTGACCTATGAAGGGAGATGGGAAGTTGGAGTATTTGGTGGGGCAGAGGTTCGCTACACTAATAGGCACCTTGGGAGCTTGAGAACAAGCTCTAATGGAGCGTTGGTAGGCTTGCTAGAGTTAGGGAGTTGGTGGGAGTAGAGTAGGTAGAGATGTCTTGGAAGGGAGGGGGTGTAGGTCCTTTTATAGTGGTGGAGAAGAGGCAAAAATCGTATCTGGGTCTTTACTGACATCCACAAACGTCGCTGCAGCTTTCGCTGAAGATCCACCCTTCAATTATTCTTGCTGGCGTGCACGGGCCTTTAGTGACATCCATAAACGTCACTGCAATTGTCGCTGAAGATCGTCCTATCAAATCCTCTTGCTGGCATGCGCAGACCATTAGTGATAGCTGCAAGTGTCACTAAAGGTGTGTCGCTGACGATCCACGTGCCTCCCTACTGGCGTGCGCTCCGCTGGCGCTACGCGCTTCTTGCACCCATGTCACGTGCGTGCTGGTGTGCGTTGGCATGCTCGTACACGTACGCTGTGTTGGCATTGCTCCGTGCTACGCGGCTACGCGACTGCTGCTGGGCGGCCAACGAAATTGGAAATTGGGGGGGCTGCGGGGATTCGAACCCGCGCCCTCCTTTGCAGGCCAGCGCTACCCCCATTGCGCCAACCCCTCCTTTGTGTCGTGTGGAGTGGCTTGGTGCGTCCTCTTCCCAGCCATTGGATCTTGATCCAATGGCTAGGATTTAATGGCCCGGATGAAGAAGGTGCTGGGCGGTGCTGCTGGTGGGTGTTGGGCGGTCTGGATGGTGCCACGTGGCGCCATCTGGGCCATCCATCTTTTTCTTCTTGTAGAGGGTGCTACGGTGCTTAGATCAAGATGATTCCTGCGATGTCGAACTGCGATTGTCGCTCCAGATCCATCTGTACGGTCAGATTTTCCATCCGAAACCTATATGGATGTCGCATTGCCCCCTGGCCGTTGATCTTCCTCGGGCTTAATGTGATGCTACAGGACTCCGATCTGGACGATTTCAGAGGCATTAGTCTCCGATCGTCGTCTCGATCAAATCTGTATGGTCTGATCGTCCATCCGAGGCTCTGAAATAAATCCTCTTTTCTCCTAACCATAAAAAGGACCTAATTAACCTAAAATATGAATAGCTACTCTAAATGCAGAATGATGCATGCTATGCGATATTTATATCATAATATGCAATTCTAAGCCTAGGAACTATCACAAATAAGCATTTTATGATGAATTTGTATGTGTTTATTAGAGAACAATCTTCAAATTTGGATTGCTTGTAAGTAGCAAAAACATTCAACCGGTTCTTCTTGTTCCCAAAGCCCATTTTAAGTGCCTCTGATCTACAATTGATAGAGGCATTGGCTGTGGTCAAGAAGGGACGTCCCAGAATAATGGACAGCTTTGTGGGCTTATTAGATGGGTCAGTATCTAGCACTAGAAAGTCAACAGGGAAGAAGTCCTCCACTCTCACAAGGACATCTTCCAGCAATCCCCGTGGTGTCTTAAGTGATCTGTCTACGACCTGGAGGATGACTGGACTAGGCTTTAACTTGCCTCCTCTCAAAAGGTCATAGACAGAGCTCGGTAAAATGTTCATCCTCACACTTAGATCAAGCAGAGCCTCGTCAATGTGTTGGTTACCTATAACCACTGAAATATGCGGGGCTCCTGGGTCATTCATTTTGGGGGGTGTTCCATGTTGGAAAATCGAGCTAACATGGTCAGGCAGGATGACCTTGGTTTGGACTTGTTTCCTAGATCAGCGCTTTTGGGTGCATAGGTCCTTTAGAAACTTGGCATAGGATGGGATCTGTTTGATAGCTTCCAACAGAGGCAAGTTGATCTGGACTTGCCTAAAAGTGCCCATAATCTCCTCTGTCCTATCCTTGGCTCCAGGCAAGCCAACAAAAGATTCCCCAGGAGCAGATAGGCACTCTGGATAGGGCACCCTTGGCTTCTGGGTAGAGAGGTCGTCATGGCGGGAGAGGGATGGTGGAAGGACAACATCCTCATTGTGGGTGATTTCAAGCGAGGGAGAGCAATGTGGCTCTTCCTCGATGGAGATGGAAGTCGGGTCATGTGTAGAAGGGGAATGCTGAGACTTAATCGTAGGAGTGTTATCAGGCTTGTCAATCTTCTTTCCACTACTCAGCATGGTCACAGCTTGGGCGTGCTCCCTGAATACGACCCCCTTGCCCTTAGGGTTCTCCTCAGAAGAGCTAGGCAACTTCCCCAGATCACATTGCCTAACTGCCTCAGTAAGATGACCAATTCGGGATTGCATGTCAGTAATCATCTTATTTTGAGATTAGATGACCACATTTTGATGCTCTTGCATCGCTTTCATCATGGCTTTAAGTTCATCCATCTCAGAGGGCTTATTTTGAGGAGGGTTTTCATAAGATGGTTGGTATAAGGGTTGGGGAGGTAAGGGTCTTGTATTCCCTGAGTTAGAAGCATCACCTTGCTTCCAAGAGAAGTTTGGATGGTTCTGCCACCCCAGATTATAGGTATTGGAATAAGGGTTATTGTGAGGAGGTGGGCGGAAACCTTGGGCTGCGTTCAAGTTGGCCTGAATCAACTCAGGGAATTGATTTGCCTGGTGGCACTCCGCAGTGGCATGTGTTGTGCTTTGGCAAATGGAGCATTCACTTAAAGCTTGAAAAATAGAGGCTGCTTGCAGATTCATTATGAGGTTTGCTAAAAGCCTATCAAAATTTTTATTCAATAATTGAATTTGATAAGCCAAATCTTGAAAATCCCCGACTTCATGGGCCTCTATCTTCCTCTGCAAGATTGATGGTTTCTTTCTTGATAGGCCGAGGACAAATGTATGGAGTTGTCGCTTAATGTTTCAAATAATGCCCAGGCTTCATGCTCAGTTCTGGTCATGAAGGTTCCTGCACAGGTTGCATCAATGGTTTACCTATGCCTTTCGGATAATCCATTATAGAACCTTTCGACCAATTGCCATCTTGGCCTGATGGTGGGGGCATAACCTAAGAAGGTCATTAAAGCGCTCCCAAGTCTCATGAAATTGCTTCCCTTCCTGTTGAGTAAAACCCATAATCTCTCTTTTATAATGGTTGGTCTTACTCATAGGAAAATGCTTTTTCAAAAATTCTCCCTTAAGGGTGGCCCAATCATTTACCCTTGCATCGAGGGTATGATACCAATGCTTGGCCTTATCCTTTAGGGAGAATGGAAATAGAGTCCTCATCAGGGCTTCATCAGTAAAGCTCTGGAGCTTCACCATGGAATAGACCTCGGTGAATTCTTCAAAATGCCGGTAGGGGTCCTCCCTAGTAGTACCATAAAAGGAGGGCAACAAAGATGTGGTACTGCTCTTGATCTCATATGGATTATCCCCTGCTGGTCATCTCAGTGCTTGTGTGGGTTGGTTGGTTGGAATAAAATAGTCCCTCTGGGTCCTTTGTTGATTTGCCCCTTGATCAGCCATGCCTTCTTTTTCTCTCCTAGGTGAGCTCTCCTAAGAATTTTTTCGGGCTCAGGATCAAACACTAGACTACCCTCAAGAGAGCATCTACCAAGCATACAATATCAATCACAATTCAAGTTCTTGTTGATTGAGTAAGTGAAACCTCCACTCCAAAGATAGGTCAAAAGGTCAAGGCTTATCCCTCCATTCCCATGTAAGTGGTATAAGAGGGGTGATGACTTGAGATCTTAACCTTCTTTGTTGCGGAGGTAGAATTGGTTGATATAGATGGCCAAACAAGTTATTCACTACAATTACGCGACCTAATTCAACCTTCGAGTGCCTTTGGACCTATACTTTGCTTAGATGATACACCTAGGTGATCAAGTGAAAAGTTACTCCAAGGATGAACAAAGGGATGCAAGTAGGGCGAACCCTTCCTTTAAGGTGATGCATATGCGGTGCCCCTTAACTACCCTTTTGTTCCTTTAAGGGGTGTCCCCCTCCATGAAGTATCAAAACACTTGGTTAAAAGATAGTACCACCACCACAAAGCACGATAGGAGGGTTTGCATTGATAAAGAGATCGGTGCCTATAGCCTTAAGGGATCGAGCCTTAGTGCGGTGCCTACTATGCGTGCTCAGTGTCACAAGTGTGCAGCACACTGCAAATCTTTTTTTATTTTATTTTTGAAAACGTAGACAAGTCCCTTTGAATCAGATCAAGTGTGATTTGATTTTAAGGTCGAATCTAATTATCAGTCCCACTTTTAGTTAGGTGACCACTGAATTAGTAAATTTAATCAAACTGGTGGTCTTTGAATTTTAATCTAAATGCAAATGTGTGAACAGGAGCTGGATGAAAAAGTTAGAAAGATGTATTTGTCTCTAGCAATCTTGGTGCTAATATGCTTGCAATGCAACAATGAGATCTAATGTGTTGCTCAATCACTCCTAAATGCGTGCACCTAAGGGCATGCAACTCCTAAATAGGCAGATCAATATTTTCTTTTGTTTGTTTTAAAGGCAAGCAAGCAGAAAAATGAATCACGCATGCAGAAAAATGTAAACCCTAGTAGCTAATGAATGTGGGGACAGACCCCCAAAAATTCATCCCCAATTACAACGGCGAGAAGACAGAAATAAAATTTGTGTCGAAGGAGAATCTCCTGTGAAAGTGGGATCCAAGTCTCCTATGTCTTCTCCTCGTGTGGGCGTCGCTCAAGGTTGATATTGCCACCCTGCTGCGCTAGTCGCCTCGTCAAATTCTTTGCATAAAAAGATAAAGAATGATAAGATAATTGCGCAACTCAGAATACTCAGAAATAATCAAGTGAATCTATTGCATTAGTTGCCTCCCTGGCAATGACGCCATTTGATCGAGAGAATATTGCTTGATTAAGAAAATAATAGAATGATATGTCGTAATTTATGTGGTGGAAATTGATACGGATTTTACGTGGTTTGTAAAATACGTCGTTGTAATGCGCAAAATCGATCAACTCTTAAATTTATATTCCTAGATAGTGGGGTATCTAGGGTCGTCCAAGGAGGCAAGTTTGCAAAAATTAAACCTCTTGCTTGGAAAATAAATCTCAACTTTCTTTCTGATCTTTTCAATATATACTTTTTATAGATTTTTGAAATAAAGGCAACATGCAAGTTTTTGTTGATAACTGGAAAATAGCTAATACCTAATTCAATAAAGCTAACCCTAGGTGACAGGTAGAGCCTCTCCCTAAGCTCACCCTAGGCATGTGGAGACCTAGAATAATTAGGGGGAGGGAGTGAAACAAATGCTAGGCAAAAAATTGTAAAAAGCTATGCAACAAAAATTGAAAGAAGGCAATTTGAATTAAAGCAAAATTGTTCACAAAAACTATAGAGGAATGCTTCTACTCTACTTGAAAATACAAGAAAAATAAAACACAAATCCTCTAGAATGATGGTGAAGAAGAGGGCTTCTTGCTCCAAGCCAAGTAGATCCTTGACTTGAAAAGACAACTCCTTCTCCTTGGCGTGAGATGCTCCTCTAAATGATGTCCTCCATGGTGATAGCTACCACCTTTAATTCTCCTCCTCCAAGGGTGGACGTCCACCCTAGGTTCTTCTCCTTTGCCTGGCCGTCCTCCTTGAAGTAGAATGCTCCTCCTCCTTGGCGTGGCACAAGTAGAAGAAAGTGGGGAGAAGAAGGAACCAAAGGGGCTGGTGATGCGCCCCCTTAATCTTCTTCTCTACTCCTTCTTCTTGGCCATAGGTGTAGGCGGATGTATGTGGAATTAAACACTAATGGAGGATGGGAATTATGTGGTGGTAGGGTAGGGTATTTATAGGATGGGAAGGGGGGTGGTTATGGTGTTTTTTTGGAGGGAAATGAAGGGGTGCTTGGATATTTTTGGAGGGAAAAATGGGAGGGAAATGAAGAGGTGCCTTGGTTTTCCCTCCAAAAATACCTTCTAGAAGGCAATTTTGGAGGGAAAAAATGGAGGGTAGAGATGGGTTTTGATGGTGGATGTAGGGTGGTGATGGAAGGGATAGTTGGCACCAAAATAAAGTAGGAGTAGGTGGTCTTTTTGCTGGAGCTTAGGTAGTAGGGTAGTAGGTTTTGGTGCCATGGAGGTGGACTAGCTAAGTTAAGCAGCTTAGCTAGCTTAGCTAGTAGGGGGTAGAGTTGGAGACATTTGGAGCTAGGGTTTTCAGGGAGAAGAGTGGATCTAGTCATCTTGAGCTGCACTAGAGCTGGTGGCTGCTGAAGAGAACTGCAAGGAGCTACCTTAGTTGGCTTAGCTTGCTAGTTCTTTGCTAACTACTAAGCCAAGCTAAAGCAAGTTGGCTTCTACTGAAAGGAGCTAAGGTGAGCTGGGTCTAATGCTCCTGGGGGGGATCAAGTTGGATAAGGCAGCTAAGGTAGCTTAGCTCAACTGAGTTGAACTAAGCTGAGTCCCCAGGAGCTGGACTTGAGCTTCCTAAGCTGGAATGAAGTCATCTTCAGCTAGGGTGCGCTAAGATGAGCTCTCTTGAGCTGCCATTCAGCCGAGATGAGCTGAATGGAGCTAAGATGAGCTAGCCCTAGTTCAAGTGAGCTGGAATCCAGCTATGGTGAGCTGAATCAAGCTGAGTTCCAGTTAGTCTGAGCTTCTTCTTCACTAGTTGCCTTCCTGGGTGCTAGGGTTTTGAAGTTCTGACAATCTGTATATCCTTAACACTCACAAAAACACATTAAAAAGACAATAAAAAGTGCAATGCATGCTTAACTTAATTGATGCCTAAATGCAGCCCAAAAACCCATTTCCGGAGCAAAATCCTAAGAGCTAAGTTTATTTTAATGCATAAAAATGATGATAAACAGTCATTTATCAAAAATCTCTCAATCAAAGATTAAAATAGATATCAATTTAAACCACAAAAAAGAGGTCGTATCCACAAGGAGGAATAGATCCAATAAATTCACGAGTAGAGAGTTATAATGTTTGCAGACACCTTCACGAAATCAATTCAAGGAATATGCTACTCTGAATGGAACTTACAATTTCATAGAAGTTATGGACTATTTATGTAATTTTTACATCAGAAATCAAGCTCCCAAAAGTATGTATATGATGCATGTGTAGTGGCATATTTTGTAAGTTTGAATTGCATGCAAATCTGAATTAAATTTCAATGTTAAATGATGCACATAACACAAGTTAAGCAAATTCACAAAATTATAAGTGCACCCATGCAAATTTGCCTAAATAAAATAATCCAAATATTAAAGTGACGATGGCAGGAAATGTAAATTCTAATTCCTTCAAAAATAGAGGAAACTTCCTCTCTCTTCACTGCACGTTGGAGGAGGCGTCGCCGGCGGTTTGCTTGGGAGGAGTTCCACTGGAGGAGAGGATCTCGTAGACGATGACGGTGAGGCGGGAGATGGCCGGTGGCGGCCAGCTGGACAGCAGGTGGCAGTGGAGAGGAGTGGCAGGGACTACAGCCGCCTCGAGTGTTGCTGCCCGCAAGGTGCTGCGCGTGCACAAGGTCGTGGTTGTGTGTGAGCGCTATGCGTGCTGGTGTGGCTACGCATAGGTGCAGTTGCACGCAAGTGTGGCCAGCGAGGGTTGGCTGTGCACGGAGATGCTGTGGTGGGTTCTTTTGGTTGTTTGCAGGTGGTTTGAAAGAAGCAGAGGAAGAAGGTGGAGGGGCCATGGCATGCGGGCGTCTGCGTGCGGCTTGTCTTGCGCGCCTAGCGTGGCTGACGAGGGTTGCATGGGGGTGCGATTGCACGCAGAGGAGATTGCGCTACTACGAGTGCGTAAGGGGGTGCGCAGCGTGAGTGCTACTGGCGGGGAAGGAGGAGTCGGTGCTAGGCTGCTCTACTACTGCAGCACTTGGAGAGGTGTGCTGGCCTTGTGGGGTCACGCACATAGGTTGTAGTGAGAGGATGCATGCACACGCTGGGAGGGTGCATGCGATGGTGTTGCTGTGCGAGGGGCAGATGCCTTGCATGCGGTCTGGCTGTGGTTAAAGGGGTGAGAGGGCCACAGTGAAGGCTCTCCTTCACGGTGTGCGCAGGGTCCAAAGTGGTGCGGTTCCAGATGATCCCCCTCGCTTAGAGAGAGAGAGAAAGAGAGAGAGGATTAATTATCCCATGCGACTTTTATCTCCTCCCTTCCGTTCTTCTTCCCTGATGCAATTCAAGGGATTTTAAATCCCTTACTAAAATTGGCAGCTGTTAGCCGTTCGGAGATTTGGGTGGCCGATTTGTTGAGGCCGGCAAGAACCAAAAGATCCCCGGGGCGGGGGGGGGAGGGAATCTTTTCGAAAGACCCTGGTTTCTTCACAAATTTGTTCCTCCTCCTCTCCCATTTTCCTGATTATTGTTAACTCTTAAAATAGCCTGATGGAGTGGATCTAGTGGAGGAGATGGAGAGGGTGCGCTGTGTGCGTGACCTGCATGAGAGAGTGGCACGTTGAAATATAACATAAGTTATTCCTACAATAATGAAATATAAAATAATTATTTAATACATAATAAGTTATAGAATGCAATAGAATATATGTAAGCTTAAGTGATGATGCTTGCAATCATTCTATGACCTAATGTAGTTATTAGCAAACATAAAATGTAAGAATAAAGTTAACTTAGGCGTAACAATAGTCCATTAAAATGGACTCATCAAGCTTCATTTTAATTGCTTGATTAATGGTTTATATTGCGATAATTTACTCCCTGAGATGACCTCAGACTCACATGTGAGATACAAATTCAAGTGTTTTCATCGCTTCAGTCGCTATACTATAATGCATATTTTAAACCCGACTTTAGTGCGACAACATTTTGGCACCGTTGTCGGGGAGCAACATGCAATTTCACCACTATTCATATCATCCTTTTATTTGATTCTGATTTCTAACTTGCTCTGTTTGATTGTTTCGAGGTTGTTGAACGTACGAATCGCTACGCTAATGTATTTGGTTTTGGAAAACCTGTCGTTGTAGTTTGAAAGAGAAGAATTCGTGTTCAACAAATAAAATTTATACCAAAATGAAAATTCCAGGTCGAACACAGGGAGGCGGACGTTTGATTTAAAAACTATGCGTTTCTTTTTATTTGTCACGAAGTAATTCAATTTAAAACTATCTAATTATTTACAATAAATAGAAGAGAGAGAGAGGGTAAGAGAGAGAATATTACACATAGAAATCAAAATGAGATGTAGAATAAACAAAGAATTTATCATTAAGGAGATTGTTCATTACAACTAGAAAGCATAGAACAATTGTACTAGAAAGTGATAAATTTACTCTAGAAAGCATTAAAAGAATGGAGGGAGAAATGTCCTCCTCGACGGTCGCTTGGAGGACGAGTAGAACTACTCTAGAAAGTAGTAAATCTATACTAGAAAGCAGTAAAAAGAATAAGGAGAGAGAAATCCTCCTCGACGGTCGCTTGGAGGAGGACCTGGACGGGACGATGCCTAGACGAACGAGGACGAAGCAAAAGAGCGGGAATGGAGCAGCACGCCGTCGTCGTCGTGGGATCCACTTCCGAAGGGGGACGAAAATTTGGACTTTATCTCGCGAGAAGAATCCTGGGTGTGGGACAAGCTTCTCTTGAGCTTTGGAGAGGTAGAGAAGAGAAGGAAGGGATTAGAATTTCGTATGGAGGGGGTCTCCTTTTATAGTTGCGAGGAGTGGGGGCAAAATGGTCATTACATCTTTAAAATAATAAATGAGGGGTCTTTAGTGACAGATAAATCCGTCACTAAGGCCCCCAACGTGGGCGTAGCACCCGCGCCATGCGCTCCTCCTCAGCTGCCTGCTTCCTCAACGCCCACGAGCATTCATCGGATCTCAGCCATCCGATCGCGAGATCAGATGGCTTAAGATGCACCTGACCCGCTTGCTGTGCGCCTGCTTGGCACGTGTGATTCCGCGTGACGCTGCACGTTCAATCGCGCGTGATCTCAATTGAGCGCAGACGGCCGTTCAATCAAAATCCAACGCCCGCCCGCACCTTCCTCCCCTTCACTGCGGTTCGAACCCTCTCCCACAGATCGTGTAAGCACGCTCGACCACTGCGCTACGAGGCGCGGATGGTCGAGCGGGAGCTTTTAGGCGCGGCTAACCAAAGCCGTTGGATCAAGATCCAATAGCGGAGAGGGAGCGGGTGCAGGGTCTTCAGAGATTGCATGCGGCCGTTTGGGCGGCCGAGATGGCACCACGTGGTGCCATCTTGGTCGTCCATCTTCTGGATGTTGTGGATGGTGCCACGGATGTATGATTGACTCGATTTTTGCATCGTTGGGCTATGATCGTCGATCTGAATTCATCCGTGCGATCGGATTTGTCATTTGAAGTGTGGATTTACACCATCCTGGCCCTTGATCTTCTAGGGTTCCACGATCACTATCTGATGCTACAGATGCCTGATTAGGGCGATGTTGGAGTCGTTGAACTCCAATCGTCGCCCTGATCACATCCATACGGTTGGATCTTTGATCCGAGGCCTTGATAAAATGTTTGCCCTGTCCAAGCACATAAAAGGAGACAATTAACCTCCATTTTATTGAAACTCCTCTAAATGGAAGATGATGCATGTTATGCAATATTTATATCATGAAATACAATCCTATGCTTAAGAACATGCATAAATAGACATCTTAAGTAGTGTAAATGTGTTTACATCATACCCCCATGCCTATCTTTTGCTAGTCCATAGCAAAAACTATATGCTATTTATAAAAGAAATAGGTTGGATTATTTGGACCTGAGTTATTTTCAATCATTAAGAAATTGTCTACTTAGGAACTGAACTTTCAAAGACACAACAGCCCCCGAGTATTAGCCAAAATGCAAACTGCCTCAAGCCCTCACCTTATTCAAAGAAAATTTTCTTTTTCTCTTTTTCTTTTTTTCTATTTTTTTTTAATTTTCAAATTTTAGAGTTTAAGAGTGGCTTTCTACGGCCATTCAACTCACCTAAGATTTGATGAGAACCCTAAGTTTTAAGCATCTTATTGTGATTGTGATAGACTCGTTGATCGGTAGTTAAAATGGACTTCGGATTTCTATACCTCTAGGTGACCTCAAAAAGAATTATGCCTAAAGGTGTATCTTTACAACCGGTAGCTTTCTCCCTGCTTTTATTTTTTACGGGGTCAACACAAGGGTGAATCCAGTGTATATCTCCCCGGTTTATTCTACTTCTCCACTTCTTCCTAAGTGTTTTGGGAATTTTTAGTGCATTTACTGAGCTGGGTTCTAGACAACCGGTTGAGGAGCTGTTACCACCGACAACTTGCCAGCCATACTCGTGCAGCGAAGTGTGGCTTATTTCTTTTTTTCTTTTCTTCTTTTCTTTTTGATTTTTTTTTCTTTTTTTTTTTTTAAGTAGGTGGCTTCCCTGGTCTAAGATTTACCTAAGGGCAGGAAAAAGAGAAAGGACCAGTGACTGGGCTCTAGACAACCTACCTATGGGTTGTTACCCACGATAACTTGCCAGCCATATCACTCTAGAAGGTTCATTAGCTACCCAATTTCCGTTAGAATCGCCGAACAACGAGTCAGTGCAAATAAAGTGTGTAGATGCTTAAGACTCAAAATTCCCTCAAATTAGAAGGCGGGTTGATAAGTCGTGTACTTATCACCCAACTTATTTATTCCAATTATAATAGAATTAAGATGGCGAGGACTCAAAGACAAATCCACATTTTAGTGGATACATAGGCTAATTAAGTCCAAAGACCTGAAGGGTCTTTCTGTTCAAATCATAATGTAGTATTTCCTAAGATTGAAAATTTTCTTAAACCCAAATCCTCTTTCCTAATTTCGATTTTTTTCTTTTATAAAAGAAAATAAAATAAATCTACAGAGTTGACGAATGAATTCAGAGATAAATATCCACCCCCCAATGCCTATCTAATGCAATGTCATCATTATATTAAAAAGACATAAAACAGAGTGGAAAAGCGTAGAAAGCACCTGAATTGCGTGAATGTCAAGTCCGCTCCAAGATGAAAACTAAGAAAAATCGTATATGTGCTGAGTTTAGTACCTTCAGCTAGGCACACTATACAAAGAAAAGAAATGAAAAATTCACAAGTGCAGGTCAGAATCAGAATAAACAGAAGAATCTTCTGACCTATCAGCAGAGGTCCACATATGTGGACCAGATTGTGGTGTAGACCCACACCCCATAATCGAGAATATCTTAGGTTCTGGATAAAAATTACCCAAAACCTAAAATCAAAATGCAAGCGGGGTCGGGCCTGCTATTTATGAGGATGCAACCCAAGACAAAAAAGTCAAGTTACAGAGAATTGAAGCTCAAAAGGATAATCGTTGAATGTGAGATTGAGTTTGACATCCTCGAAACAAATGTCGTAAGGGTTCTGATTTGATGGTTTCAGCTTAAAAGGAACCCTTCGACTCAATCTTCCATTTCCTCCAAAATTAACTTCCCAAATCAGAACTTCCCAGCTCCTATCCTCCTCATTCAGCATGTTAAATTCCAGGACCTCTTGTATATTAATCACCCCATCTGAAATCTCCAAGTCTAAATGATGTGGCAGAATCAAAATTGACTTTGGTCTAATTATCTCAGAATTAGAATCATTAATAAGCTCAACAGGGTGTTACTGACAATCAGGGCATTGAATTGAATCCTCCAGAAAATGTAATTTTGGATCCGTAATGTGTGCCCTAAGATCAGTTTCCTCAATTATTGGGCTATCAAATGATCTATCAGATTCCTCAGGCCCAATCGTCTCATAGAAATCATGTTCAGAAAACTCGCTTGAGACTTCGCAAATTGAATCTTCACCATCAAAGAAATCAGGATCCGTATCAATGTATATCCCAAAATCATTTGTCACTTTTTGTTCCAAGGAGACATACGTTTCCTCATTACCCGGCTCAGGGATCTTAGGTGAAGAAATCAGATCATCCTTAATTGGTTGCTTTAATTCAATCTGGTCAACCTCGTAACGCGTGTCCCCCCAAACAGGTGCCTGAGTAGGTTCTGTCATTGGCTTTCCTGGAGAGGGTTCATCCTGGGAATCATCCCAAGATTGAATTAAAGCAACCACGAATCTCATCGTCAATTTCGCTAATTTCCCAAGTAGAAACTCACCCAGGTTCTTATCCTTAACGTCCTGGAGCCAATCCAACAAAGACTTATTCAAATCATCAATCATTTCAATCAGGGGCTCCAATCTCTCAATGCAAGGTATTGGCTGAACTTCTAAAGATTGTATGATATTCCTCAAGTTAGCCAGAACCTTATCTTGAACCTGGTTAACCTGAACCAAATGAGTTGGTTCAGGGTTGGGCGGGTTTGGGCTCAATGCAGGGGAATTAACGAATTGAGATTCATTGTACCCTTGCTGATAATAAGTCACTTCAGATTGCTCAAAAGATGGTGATGACCTAAAGGCAGTAAAATCAGAGGATGGGTAAGGATCGGTGTATCCTTCTTGATTGTAGATCATATTAGGTTGTTCATGAAAGGAAGACGATCTATAATCGATGTAGCTCTGAGAAGGATAGAAATCAGAATCAAAGTATTCAGGGTTAGACCCTAAACATGGAGGTCTGGAATTGTTTCCCCAATCTGAATTATCCCAACTAACTGATGGTTGATTACAATACAAGTCAGGATAATCGTCATGTTGAGGATAATTCACAACAGGAGGGAAAGAGCGGGAATGCATGAAATATGTGGAAGGATTCATGAGACACGGGAGGAAGAAAGGCACCCTGCATTACAAACAATCAAACCTGTCCTTAAATGGGTTAGCCTAAAGACCTACAGACTCCCAAAACCCATCTTGAGATAAAGAAATGATTTGATCTACTTCCGTCTGTTCAATCCAACCAGTTAGAAGGAGGGACTGGGGAGAAGGTTCTTCCTTCGGCTTGCGACTTCGGTTCCTAGTGTACCCCCCAGCCGCGATCGTTTGATTCTGCTCCCCTAGCTAGTCATCAGATTGAATAGTAGAAATAGACTAATCGAAAATAATCTCGTTCTGGGTTCTGATGAGCGAGTCCAACCTTAAGGCCAACGTCTACTCTGTTTTATTTAGGGATAGGTTTGAATGTGCTTTGGAATGTGATGGGCCCTTTAAATGGGTTGTGCCCTTAATGATTGATTGATTTGTGTGTGTGTGCACAACCAATGGTTTTCAAGCAAGATTATTTTTGATGTGGTGAATTTTAAGGTTCAAATCTTGCTTAGTAGCTTTTAGGATTCAACTTTAGGTGTTTTCAAACAAGTTTCATTGGCACACCAGGTTTTACAAGCACAGGTGAAGATGTTTTCCTTTAAAGCTTAAAAAGAATGTGGAGTGCCTAGTAAATCCCTAAGAGTTGAACCTAATTGGCAGCTACTGGATGAGTTGATTTTAATTGAAGTGGTGCGGCCCAAACAACTCAAACAACTGGCCACAAATGCACCACTAAGTTAGGCACACAAAGATGGTTAACTTAGAATGATTTCTACTCTTTTATGTGTTGCTTTATGTGTACCGGTTCCACATATCAGAACCCAGTTGAGTAGAAGCAAATCAATTAGGTTAAGTGCCTTTGAATGTGGGTGTACGTTGTGTGTTTGTTGAAAATTGTCCCACAAAATTATTTTTTTGTGTTTTTTTTTATATAAATGAAGGTGGAATGAATGTGAGTGAGAATCCAAACAACCAAACTATTCCTAGGATTTATGCAAACACCTAGGTTAATTGGAATTTGGATTTAATGTGGAGAATGAAATCTATGGAGGGGGAAAGAATGGGGGATAACTTACAAAACCTTCCACAGCACTTTACTCCAATCTACCGCTTTTGCTTGTCTCAAAAGAGTACCTGCAATTACAATAAGAAAGGAGAAAAGTGAGGTAAATGGTTTGTAAGTTACAAAACGCGAAGAGAAATCAAAGATCGTTGCCTCCCTGGCAACGGCGCCAAAATGTTGAATGTATGAATCGCTACGCTAACGTGTTTGGTTTTGGAAAACCTGTCGTTGTAGCTTGAAAGCGAAGAATTCGTGTTCAACAAATAAAATTTATACCGAAATGAAAATTCCGAGTCGAACACAGGGAGGCAGACGTTTGATTTAAAAACTACGCGTTTCTTTTTATTTTTCACGAAGTAATTCAATTTAAAACTATCTAATTATTTACAATAAATAGAAGAGAGAGAGGGTAAGAGAGAGAGAGAGAATATTACACATAGAAATCAAAATGAGATGTAGAATAAACAAAGAATTTATCATTAAGGAGATTGTTCATTACAACTAGAAAGCATAAAATAATTGCACTAGAAAGCGATAAATTTACTCTAGAAAGCATTAAAAGAATGGAGGGAGAAATGTCCTCCTTGACGGTCACTTGCAGGACGAGCAGAACTACTCTAGAAAGCAGTAAATCTATACTAGAAAGCAGTAAAAAGAATAGGGAGAGAGAAATCCTCCTTGATGGTCGCTTGGAGGATGAGCTGGACGGGACGACGCCTGGACGAAGGAGGATGAAACAGGATGGAGGATGAAGCAGAAGAATGGGAACAGAGCAGCACGCCATTGTTGTCGCGGGATCCACTTCTGAAGGTGGACGAAAATTTGGACTTTATCTCGCGAGAAGCATCTCAGGTGTGGGACAAGCTTCTCTTGAGCTTTGGAGAGGTAAAGAAGAGAAGGAAGGGAACATAATTTCATATGGAGGGGGTCTCCTTTTATAGTTGCAAGGAGTGGGGGCAAAATGGTCATTACATCTTTAAAATAATAAATGAGGGGTCTTTGGTGATGGATAAATCCATCACTAAAGCCCCCAACGTGGGCATAGCACCCGCACCCATGTGCGCCTCCTTAGCTGCCTGCTTCCTCAACGGCCACGCACATTCATCAGATCTCAGCCATCCGATCGCGAGATCGGACGCCTTAAGACGTGCCTGACCCGCTCGCTGTGCGCCTGCCTGGCACGTGTGATTCCGCGTGACGCCACAAGTTCAATCGCACGTGATCTCAATTGAGCACAGATGACCATCCGATCAAGATCCAACGCCTGCCCGCGCTTGCTCGCCCGCGCCTTCCTCCCCTTTGCTGCAGTTCGAACCCGCACCCGCAGCTCGCGTAAGCGTGCTCGACCGTTGTGCTATGAGGCGCGGATGGTCGAGCGGGTGCTTTTAGGCTGGCTGACCCAGCCATTGGATCAAGATCCAACGGCGGAGAGGGAGCGGGTATGGGGTCTTCAAAGATTGCATGCGGCCATTTGGGCGGCCGAGATGGCACCACATGGCGCCATCTTGGCCGTCCATCTTCTGGATGTTGTGGATGGTGCCACGGATGTCGGATTGACTCGATTTTTGCGTCGTTGGGCTGCGATCGTCGATCCAAATTCATCCGTGCGGTCGGATTTGTCATTTGAAGTGTGGATTTACACCATCCTGGCCCTTGATCTTCTACAGTTCCTCGATCACTATCTGATGCTACGGATGCTTGATTAGGGTGATCTTGGAGTCGTTGAACTCCAATCGTCGCCCTGATCACATCCATACGGTTGGATCTTTTATCCAAGGCCCCGATAAAATGTTTGCCCTATCCAAGCACATAAAAGGAGACAATTAACCTCCATTTTATTCAAACTACTCTAAATGCAAGATGATGCATGTTATGCAATATTTATATCATGAAATGCAATCCTATGCTGAAGAACATGCATAAATAGCCATCTTAAGTAGTGTAAATGTGTTTACATCAGAGGTGAATACGCACACAAGATCGTCCGCAAGGAGCAACCACACCAAGGGTAGGTTAGTCATTCTGACCTCTTCCCTAATCATCTCTCCCTATCTTGAGAAGATTAAAAAGGAAACAAACAAAAATTAAGATCCAAACCTGCCTTAGTTTTCTAGTAATATTAATCAAGGCAAGAGTTTCCTGATTTACACAATTTAATTGAAATCAGATTTGAGGCAATTCGATTTGATTAGAGACACCCAATCCATACTTCCTATGCCTATTAGGGACTCGCACTAAAGATCTCAAACACCTCGGACTACACACCTTCTTGTTTTGAGTCTGAGGTGTCATATTTGGAATCAGATTAGACCTGGAATAGAGCCAATTAGGGTTTGAATATTAGGGTTTTGAAGTGTTGTACACATTGGCTAGTTACAAAGGAAACTAATCTTCCCGCATTTGTGTGTTGCCTAAGCCCTTGATTGAACTGATTTAACCACCAAACCCTAAAATCATAGCTCTAACTTCACTTGAATCATAAAACTTGGGACCTAATAACCTGTTGAGAACCAAAATAGAGTGGTTCAGTTGTCTCGACCCAAACTTCATCCTCAACCTTAGTACAGGTCACATTATGAATCAACCAACCTCAAATTAGGTCACAATTTGAATCAACTTTTAATTCAACTGAAATTCAAGGCACAAGTATGTTTAAAATTGGTAGACTTATGGGCTCAATTCATACATACTGGTCTGCTTTGATCCGCGGTGATAAGGAAGGTCGTGTGGGGGAAACCTTGTAACCCGTGGGGATGCTCTACCATCTAGGGGTCTTTGTGGGGCTCTCCCTTCCTAGTTGCCCAAGTAATTCTTGGGTGTGCGAATTTTTGATCCAGAGGTCCATCTACCTCGAACAGTCGCAGTCATCCAATTATTTTGGGTACTTTGATTGGGTCCAATTCATATCCAGTCCCTCATCTATTCTCTAGTGCATACACACAAGAAGAGGTCCCTAGGTCCATTAGAGTCTGATCCAAATCAAGGTCAAGCCCCAATTGTCTTGGGTGAAATCTGATATGATCTGATCAATTCAATTTGAACCTGAATTTGATTATTTATTCTAATCCATCACATGATTACAAGATTCAATTTGACAGAGTAGAAAAGATGTGCACTAGCCTTGAACCCCGTAAGAGCATGAAAGATCGAATGATTGAGGATGCTATCGGATACAACAAAGAATTTTACAGAACCTGAACCCCCTTAACAAAGTTCACGTTAGTAAACCTAAGATGACAAACCTCATCATGAACCACATCTAGATGATTGCAACACAGATAGAATGTGGTTCAACCTAGGAAACCCTTTTAGAACAGATCATTGCAGTGAGAAGATTGCATAGAAATGAGGGATTACAATACTTGTCAAGTCCACCACTTCTGGAAAAGTACCAGGATATCATCACATAGTGTGGGGATCTGTTAGATCATCTAGAAGAATTGATTATCGAAAGATACCCAAACCCCTACCCGAGGAAATGTACCAGGATATCATCACACAGTGCACCTAGTCCTCAAATTATACAGCGATCTCCTAGATTTCTCCTTTGATGAAGAGCTGACCCCAACAAACACTTCCCTTGGTACCCGAGGGGATCTGCTATCTGTCTGCAGTGGGTAAACCACACAATCCTTTTGTTGGCTTTGATCATCATGATGTATACCAGTCAGTTCTTTTCCCCCAGCATTCTCCTATTCCAAAATAGTTAGTGAAAGTGGATGGTCCAAAGCCGTCATCTCCTGCATTTCAGCAGTCGATTTCCCTATCCATTGGAGCTCTTCCATCCCTTTAGCTACGTGCCTATCAACATTTCTAGTGCCTTCCCCCTGTGCATTAGTTTGAATATCCAAGTCCTCAATCAGTCCCCTTGAAACCCCTTCTTGCACACTACCTTCGCAGATTAAGGTCATTTCCAGCCTAAGAAGCCAGGAACTACCCCCGCACCTTAAAACAACTTTGTCTGGCACATTTCCCCCCTATTCATCTTCACCTCAACCTTAATCAATCTCCCATCTCCCTCACACAGTCCAACTATGGCACTTTCTGCCATAATCACAAAATTTGCAATCGCACCTACCACCACCCCTGTCGTCCTAAGATGTAAAGGTAGGCCCCAGATCTCTAGGACCCCCCTTCTACTTTCATCCCTCTATGGTGGATGATCTCGGAGAGCACCGTCAAAAGGAGATACCAGCCTCCATACCACCATCAGCTGTGGTGCGAAATCTTAACCCCTCCACATCAAACAAGTCCAAATAAAAAAGTACAAATCTCCTCCCCCCCAAATGAGCCAACTTCCACTCCTGAGAGGAGAGCGAGAGAGATCTTACCAGGCTCTGGACTTTCTCAAGAGAATACAAGCCAATCGTAATCTCACCGATGAACGCCCCCTAGTCGCCAACTCTGCTGCCTTGGTCTCCTCAGAAATAGGTACTTCCACATCATACATCAGACCCAACCCCTCCGGTGGCGGTGACAGATGCGGTATCGACGATTTAGAACCTCCTTGATCCATGGCCTATCCCTCAGCACGTCAGCCACCCTGTTCCCTCACTCGACAATCAATCTTCTTGTGTCCCCATCCCCCACAGGCTAAGCATAAAGTCGGTGACCTACAGACTACCGCCATATGACCTCTTCTTCTATAGCGATAGCACAACACCTCTACATTCCCTCCCCTCCTTCGCCTTCACATCTCCCCAACCCTCTGGGTTGTCTGAGAAGCGACCCATGCCCCTTCCATCCTCTCCCTATGATGCTGCCTCCTAGATCTCTACATCCTCCACCCATCGTCCTCCTCCCAAACCCTAGCTACGTTCTTCTTCTCCATCCTCATGCCTCAACTCTAGGTATCTTGAAACTCTAGGCTGAAACCTTAACTTTTTATAATACCTTATGCCTTAGAAACCTTCATTGTAGACCCAAGGCTGAGGCTGGTAAGGTCCGTATCTTGGCTAGCACTTGAGTACCTTAAGCCTAGAGTTGGTTTTTCAATCTAATTTTTAGAGAGGTGGCACAAGCAGACATCTTGACGGTAAAAATCTTGCCTAAAGATCTGGTTCATTCCATAGGATTTTGCTAGGGACTAGCAAAAGTTAGGCATGGTGGTATGATGGTAGCACCATCATCTGTGATAACTAGCCTAATTTCAGTGATAAATGCTCCTTAAAACTCATCATAATTCAATTCTGAGACAAATTTGAGAAGAGAAATAGAGTTAATTACGCTATTTTAACACCCAATCACAAATGCAGATTAACTAAGGGGTTAATCAGAGCCTAATCTAAGGTCAAATGAACTTAAATTTCCAAGAAGTGGGCTTGCACTGATCAAATAACGATTTTATGTGATTTGAAGATCAATTTAATAATAAAAACCCTAATTAAAGCCTCACTTCAATTAAATGGATTTTGGTAGAAATAAACGCAATCTAAATCTTGTAAAAATCATTGAAAGGTATTCTATGAGTTTTGGAACCTTTGCTTTGACCAAAGGAATCCATTTTGACCAAAAACAGAGACTTAGGTGAGAATTTAGGCTACAATCTAAATTACCCAGTATGATGAGAAGCTCATCATGGTCTTTAATTACCCTTAATTAACTAGTCTTCCTAGTTACTTAGCTAGGAATATCTAAATATATGGGTTAATTATTAAATAAGAGATAAATAGTAAAGAACCTTAAAATAAGTTAAAAATTCTATATTATTATCCAATTAATATTATTAATAATTTAATTAATAATTGAACTTGAAATATTATCAATAATTTATCTAATTAATGTGTTCACTAACTTAAGTATAATTTATACCTAAGTATGTAATAACTTAAGTAACATTACTTAATTAAATAAATTAAGCTAAAAAGGTCATAAAATGTAAATTCAAGGTCTAAATATAATAATTGTCTTATTTATAATCATATATAAAAAGTTGAAAAGGATTTAAATTAAAATAAACCTTGAAAACTTTAGTTTACATTTTAGTCCTTATGTTTTATTTCAATCGAGTCCTTATTTTTCACTTAGGTCCTTAGTTTTCGTTACAAATAAGTCCCGAAAAACTTCTTATTCTTCTTTCTTTCTTCAGCCTCCTCGATGACTGACGATAGGAGGTGCTTTTACCCACCGATCACCGCGCGTCCGACGTCATTCCTTCCTCTCCAAGCTCTTAGAGCTTGTGCTCACCATCTCCTTTTCATCCACCGGTCTAGATGAAGCTGCAATCCTATTTTAGGGTTGAAGATAACCTCACCGGCGTCGGAGAAGACGCCGGTGGTTACTCCACTCCTAGCTGCTTCTCCATCTAGATACACCCTCCTCAGCTGCTGCAACCTATAAATACAAACTCCACATCCTCGATTTCACCAAGTTAGCTCCCTTCCCTCTTCTTCATTGAGCTAACCAATAGGCCATTCTTTCCAAACTCCGGTGACCTTCCTCTACTTCCTCCATCTTCCTTCGTCCATCTTTGATTGCTCTGGATCTCCGTCAACGTCAGCTAAGTCTCCTGTCGCAGCACTGACATTGGAGTTCCTCCGCTTCACTCCACCTACACCGTCGGACTTCTTCCCTGACTCTCTAATTTCCTCCTCCGTTAAGGACCATCGACGAAGACCTTCTACCCCCTTCATCCAGGTAACAGTAGGATAGGTAAGTAGATTAGTTAGAATAGTTAGTTAGGTAGATTAGATAGGTGTAATGACATAATTCCATTCATCTTCTTCAGCTCCGGCAAGCTCGTTGAGCTTGTCTAGAGCAACCTTTTGTCTTTTTAAATCATTAATCACCTTCTTAAATCTTTCATGAACATTTCTATCACCTTAATTCATTAATTTGATTACCTATTCGCCTGAACCATTTCCACCTTCACCACTGCTTCCACTGTCCATGGCGGAAGTAGTTGAGCCTAATCCACCTCCACCGGGGCCCTCCATCACTTAACCATCACTTAAAAGCCCCTATTTTCACTTTAATTTAAAAAATAATCATCTAGAACTTAAACGCCTAATTTCATTTAATCTCCTGAGCTCTCTGTTAATGGTGGCTCAGGAAGATTTCATATCACTAATTAACCACTTATAATCCATCACAACTTCCTTTTGACTTGTTGTCTCCACTCAATTCAGTAAGAAAATAGGTCTTGAGCCTAATCAAATTCAAAATCTGTTAATTGGGAATTCAAAGCATAACTTTCAATTTAATGGATAATTGAAGGAATTAATGTGTTCCTGAGGCTGTTTGTGACCTCAGGAAGCTTTTCAGATCATCAATGCCACGTTTTCAGTCATCTGTACATATTAGCCTTTTTCTGGACTCACTAGAGCTCTGGCGAGCTCCGACGAGTCAAATGAACTCTTCAGTCCATAGAACTTCACGTGATACTCCAGATCACTGATTTGAAGGTCACTGATCATTCTGAAGCAATTTATTTAAAGTTTTAAGACCTGGAGCTTTTGTTAGACCTTCGTCTTCTCCAACTCCGACAGAGTTGGAGGTGACTGTTATTTAGGGTTAAGTTTCATTTGAAAGGTCTAGAAGCATCAGTAACATGCCTTGAGACCAATCCAATAAGTCAATCACTGAGATAGACCTTGGTTTGTTCTGTCGAACAAACTCATCTAGGATCTTAGGCGACAGGCCTGGAACCCTAGGAATCCTAATTGAAACATCCTTCTGAGGGTCTAAATTTGTTCTTAAGGTGAAAGAGAAGTTAACTAAAGCAATAATTTCATCTGAAATGATTAAATTTAGAAAGTCAAATTTCAAGGCTTAATGGTCAACCTTAAGTCTGATTCATGGATTTCGGATTCAAATAGAAGAATTGAGGAGTCCAATTTGTTCCTAAGATGTTTTTAAATGATTCAAATGCAAATTGGATGAACTTTGATTGATTTTATGTAGGGAATTGATTTCTGTTCAGTTTGGGTTGTTTTTGAACCCAAACTGACGACAGTAAGTTTTTGGTGAAATTCAAGCGAATAATCAGCCCAGATAGATTCTTAACAACCTCTAGAGGTTGTTTGATTTGATTAAATAGGTCTCTAGCTATATGTTGGACCAAACAAAACTTGAATTGAAGTTCTGAAGCCCTTTAGCGAAGCTTTTTGGCTTCTTCACCTTCCTGAAGCTTCTCAGAGTTCTTCTCCTTCACCAACACCTGTAGAAACACTCTCTGAATCTATTCAACACCTCATCTGGAGGTTGAAAGCCACTCTGCAAGACCTTAGAGCCAAAACACGCTTCTGCAGATAATATGGCTATAGCGACCCGGACCCTTCACCCTTCAAATCAAAGAGCTAAACCTTCCCCGAGTATCAAATTGATACTACAATCATGTAGAGCAACCTTAGAGCTTTCCAGCAAGCCTTCATTTGCTCGGATTGGATCTCTGTGCTGGCTGGAATCATCAACTGAAGTCTGGTTTGGGAAGGGAATACATAGTCCCACATCGGTGGAACTGAAGCGGCTGCCATAGTATAAAAGCAAAAAGTTATTAAGGCCATTCAGTTGTCATCGCAGGGTGCATGAATGAGCATATGGGTGTGTGTGTGGGTGCGTGCGGTGCACGTGCCCAGGTGTGTGTGAGCCTGTGGGCATGCGATTGTGGGCCTGTGAGGGCATGTGCATGTGGCCTTGGAGGCCGTGGGCCGGATGGGCTCGAGACTATGCTGAACCGGAAATAAACCAAACCAAATAAAAACCAGGCTTGGACCTAGTAGGGTCTAGTCCAGCCGTGAGAGGGGTGTTGTGTATCCTCAACCGATCCAATCCGCCAACCTTAAACCTACTTTTTGGTTCAGACAAAGGGTTCAAACTGGTTCAATTCTGAAGAGTTGCAAAGGTTCACAGGGGCTACAAAGGAAGAGAAGGAGAAGAAGGGGAGAGCTCGTAAAGATTGAATAAGGTAGATAGGTAAAAGAGCAAAGGAAAAATAATAGGCAGAATAAGAAGAAAGAAAAGAAAGAGAAGAAGACATGTATAAGAGAAGAGCTCAAGAAAGATTAAGGAGAAGAAATAAGTTTAAAGTAAAAAGAGAAAAGAGAGTGAGAGAGAAAGGTAAAAGAAGAAGAGAAGAAAGAATGATGCTAAAGACAAAGAAGAAAAGTTGTGGTTTAATTTCTTTCATTCTACTAATTTCTTTTGAGCTTAATGTTGTAAAAAGGCAAATATTCATTAGAGTTACTTTATCTTGCCTTAATCTCTTGTCAATAAAAGGAAATTAAAAGAAATAAACATGTTTACTTATTTGTAAAAGTAAATCATATGTGTAAATGTGTTTTCCTTATGGAATTTTGCATTCTTCTAATTAGAAATCCTTAGGAAAAATTCATATTCTTAAAGTAAATTTAATTAGAATTCCCATAAGTAGCTTAGGATTAGTGGTGAATTTTAATTAAGTTATGCCTTCTAGAGAACGACCTGGACTCAACTAGTTAAAAAGAAATAAAATCTAAAATGTTAGGTTAACTTGACCCTATACTACTTAATCGACATAAATTCAAGTTGACCTAAATTACTTTCGTTTGCACATAATTAAGCATAATTAACTTAATTAACTGTGTTGAGAAAGTTAACGACCATTTTAATGGCACCAGTACCGGGGAGGTAACTGTAAATTATATTCGCCATTATTACTGTTTTTAGTTGTTTTGTACTAATTAGTTTTGTTTTTGTTTTGTTTTCTGTCATCTTTTCAGGTTTACCTCTGTGGGTATTCTCAAGAAAGAAGGTGGGTTTTCTTTTTCTGTTTTGTTTTTCACTATACATACCATTGTGAGTATTCTTAGTCTCTAATTTAGTTTGTATTGTTGCATTTAGTTTGTAAAAAAAAATTAAAAAGTACAAAAACACATACTTTCTGACTAGCAGCAGTATGTTATAGGCATACACTTTTAGGAGTGCATTTACCTGCTAGTAACTTTATGATCTGACTCGGCAAAAGTTTTTTACAGTTTTTCTCCCATCAGCGGGAAAACACGCGAAAAACCGCGTAGATCCCTGTCCTGGAGTTAATAACAAGACCACATTTCTTTATTGAAATTACTTAAAAGGCGGTCACTTTAGTTCTTTCTATTATTTTTGAAAAGATTAAGTAGAAAAAGAGGATAATAAAAATTGTGACTTAAATCTGTTTGTCGAATGCATGTAGGTTTTATCACTATCGTTTGTTGCATGCTATCGCGCACACAGTACAATCACTAGAGTCACTCGAGTCTAATTTATCTCTCTCCTATTTGCACCTCTTAGGGCTTTGGTCGAAGATCAACAAGTCTGTCTTACTACTAGAGCCCTGGGGAGCCAGTAGTGAGTGGTCTCGATCCTAGACCTTAAGCCTTTGAGCTTTAAGGATACACACTTGCATAGACATGGGTTTAGGACGCGTATTTTGATATTGATATTATACTTGTTTGCGTCTAAAGTATTTTGCGTATTTTAGGACTCTATTCTTTCCTTTGAAAGAAGAGAAAACCCTATTTTTTCGCGTTGTTTTGCAGGTTTTGTTGCCATTGATTTTTGGTGGTGTGAGTGTGCCTTTGCACATTCTTTTTGTTTTATGCACGGGAGGCAATCCTTGAAACTACCTCTTGTAACTCCGTTGACAGGTACTCCTAAGCCGATTGCAGCTAGGAAACCAATAAAATTCCCGTCTGATTCATCTATTTCTTCTGCATTTGATTCTATGGATCAATTGCAGAATTAGAATCCTGAGATCCCTTCTTCTTTTTGTCAGGGGGAGATGCCGCCTTTTGATATTCATGAGGCACTCCTGAACCAGAATCTTAGAATGCTCGAGCAAAATCGCCAAATTAATCTTTTGATGACTGCTCTAAATAACTTGCAGAATCTTCAAGCTCGTCCTCGACCTCAACTTGAGGCGGGTTTTGACCTTCCTGATTTACCGATCCCTTGTCCTAGGCCTCTACTCCGGGACTATTATAATCCATCTAATGCACAAGTAGAGCCTAATGTTAGGATTCCCATTGGGGAAAATGATCCAGAATTAAAGCCAAACATTATAAGTCTAATCCCACATTTTCACGGATTTGCATCCGAGGATCCATTTCAACATATTGAAGATCTTAAAAATCTATCTCAAACTCTTGGACCTCGAAATCAAAATAAGGAAATCGTATTCATGAAGATGTTCACTTTTAGCCTTAAAGATAAAGCTGCATATTGGTATAGAACTATTGCAAGACCAATCTCAACTTGGGCTGAACTCGAATCTGCATTCTTGAAGAAATTCTTTCCTATTGGTCGCACCAATGCTTTAAGGCAAGCAATCACAACTTTAATCAAGGAGAACCAATTCATGAAGCGTGGGAACACTTTAATGAATTACAAAGGAAATGCCCACATCATGACATCCCTCGTTGGCAACTAATGCACATCTTTTGTTATGGATTGCAAGAGGGCATTCGCAATCTAGTCGATGCCTCTTATGGAGGGAACTTTCTCAATCGCAATGCAGAATCCACTTCAAAATTATTTGAAGGAATGGCGGAGAACTCGATCAATAATGCATCCATGTCGCAATTTACACGGGGCACGAATACAACACACCAAAATCCACATAAGGGCATTCATGAGATCGGTAATCCATCCAGTTCAAAGGATTTAGAGATTGTTGCAGAAAAATTGGAAAAAGTCGACATTGTAGCAAAGCATCTTGATGAGGTCCGAAATACAATGAAAACTCTTACACCTCTACTTGCTACACAAAATCCCACACATTCACCTATTTCGCAAATTCCCACGGGGACGGAATTTGTGAATAATATGGATTCTAGAGATCCATCTTCCTTGGGTTTTCTATCTACTCCTGCACCAACCCAAGGAGGGACCTTTGTCCCACAATCTTTCCCACCTTTTTCCCCATCTCTTGTTTTTGTGGAAAACACGCCTTATCCTTTAGATTTGAATGCCATTCAGGGATATGCACCAAGATCAAACCCATATTCTAACTCCTATAATCTTGGATGGCGTAATCACCCTAATTTCTCTTGGTCTGACCATTCACAAAAACCATCATATCTGACTCAGACCAGGCAAAACCGGCCTACGTTGCCGTTTCAGCAACCAAATGTGAGGCTATTTTTACGCGGGTTCGTAGAACCCTGTAGGGCCAAATAGAGATTCACAGCTTGACCAGATTTTGTGAGCTGTGACTGAGAGCCAGCGACAGAATGCTGAGGCTCTTACTGAAGTGCAACTGCAATGTTCAGTAGAATTGGCTAATCTTAGGGGCCAAATCATACAGTTAGTTGAATCTCGTCAGCTAGGGGCCAATCCATCCCAGCCAATTCCAAACCTTAGGAATATCTTGCAGAGACAACACCCAGGAGTTCAAAATATGAATCAGGGACATGTCCATTTCCTTAATCAATTACCCTTGAATCCAAATCCACCCTCTGCTAATCATGATTTTGAGTATCTTAATCAACAAAAATCATTTTCAAATCAAACCTTTGATCTCTAATTCATCTTTCCAAAATCAACAAGCATCTTCTTCTTCATCAGCTTGCTCTTCACATGCGGGTATTAACTATGTTACAACCCACCGTGGAACTATTGAATGAGCGAGTTGCTACGCTAACATGTTTGGTTTTGAAAAACTTGTCATTGTAGTTTGAAAGCGAAGAACTCGTGTTCAACAAATAAAATTTATATCGAAATGGAAATTCCGGGTCGAACACAGGGAGGCGGACGTTTGATTTAAAAACTACACGTTTGTTTTATTTGTCATGAAGTAATTCAATTGATTAGAATTATCTAACTATTTATAATAAATAGAAGAGGGAGAGAAAGAATAAGAGAGAGAGAGAATATTACAAATAAAAACCAAAACGAGATGTAGAATGAACATGAGATTCCATCATCAGAAAGATTATTTATTACACTAAACATTACAACTGGAAAGCAGGAAAATGATTACACTAGAAAGAAGTAAATCTACTCTAGAAAGCAGTAAATCTATTCTAGAAAGCAGTAAAAAGAATGGGGAGAGAAATATCCTCCTCGACGGTCGCTTGGAGGATAAGCCGGACGGGATGATACCTGGACGAAGGAGGATGGAGCAGGATGAAGGAGGACGAAGTAGGAAGAATGGGAACGGGGTAGCACGTCATCGTCATTGTGGGATCCGCTTCCGAAAGGGGGACGAAAAATTGACTTTATCTCGCGAGAAGCATCCCGGGTGTGGGACAAGCTTCTCTTGAGCTTTGGAGAGGGAGAGAAGAGAAGGAAGGGATGAGAATTTCGTGTGGAGGGGGTCTCCTTTTATAGTTGCAAGGAGTGGGGGAAATTTGGTCATTACAACTCTTAAAACATTAATTTAGGACCTTTAATGATGGGTAAAACTGTCGTTAAAGGTCTGAATGTGGGCGTAGTGGGCGGTGCGCGTGCACCGCTCACTTGCCCGCATGTTCAACGCTCGTGCACTTCCAGCCGATCTCAGCCGTCCGATCATGAGATCGGATGGCTTAGATCACGCCTCCGCCTGCTTGCGCTGTGTGCCCCATCGCGTGCGATGCCGCATCTTCGCCGCGCGTGCAATAGCGCGTGAGCGCTATCGGGTGATCTGGGCCACCCACAGCTGATTGGGTGGTTGCCTTTAATCACACGCGCATCGCAAATCACGAGTCGAACTTGCATCCTATGAACACGCAACAACTCGCGACAGCTACGTTGCACGGTGGAAAGTGTCACGCAGATGTTTTAAGGCGCGCGCGTCCACAGCCGTTGGATCAAGATCCAACGGTGGAGAAGCGGCGCTTTGATTGAAGAAGAGAAGGAGCGACGGTGATTTGGTCGGTTGGGTGGCTGAGATGGCACCACGTGGTGCCATCTGAGCCGTCCATCTTCTGGATGATGTAGATGGTGCCACGGTTGTCGGATTGAGTCGATTTTTGCGTCGTTAAGTTGCAATCGTCAATCCGAATCCATCCGTGCAGTCGGATTTGTTGTTTGAAGTGTGGATTTGCACCATCTTGGCCCTTGATCTTCTAAGGTTCCCCAGTCACTATTTGATGCTACAGATGTCAGATTAGGGCGATCTTAGAGTCGTTGAACTCCAATTGTCACCTTGATCACATCTGTATGGTTGGATCTTCGATCTGATGTCCCGATAAAAAGTTTTCCCTATCCATGAACATAAAAGGAGACAATTAACCTCCATTTTATTCAAACTACTCTAAATGCAAGATGATGCATGTTATGCAATATTTATAGCATGCAATGCAATTCTATGCTTAAGAACATGCATAAATAGACATCTTAAGTAGTGTAAACGTGTTTACATGATACCCCCATGCTTATCTTTTGCTAGTCCCTTGGAAAAACTATATGCTACTTGTAAAAGAATCAGGTTGGATTATTTCGGCTTGAGTTTATTTTTAGTTATTAAGAAAATGTCTACTTAGGATCTGAACTTACAAAGACACAACAGTGCTCGAGTATCTACCAAAATGCAGATTGCCTCAAGCTCTCGCCTTATTCAAAGAAAATTTAATTTTTCTCTTTTTCTTCTTTTCTAATTTTTTTGGATTTTTCAAGTTTTAGGGTTTAAGAGTGGCTTTCTACGACCATTCAACTCACCTAAGATTTGATAAGAATCCTAAGTTCTAAGCATCTTATTGTGAATGTGATAGACTCAATGATTGATAGTTAAAATGGACTTCGGATTTCTACGCCTCTAGGTGACCTAAAAAAATTCTGCCTAAAGGTGTATCTTTACAGACGGTTGCTTTCTCCCTACTTTTATTTTTTTACGGGGTCAACACAAGGGTGAATCCAGTGTATATCTCCCCAGTTTATTCTACTTCTCCGCTTCTTCCTAAGTGTTTTGGAAATTTTTAGTGCATTTATTGAGCTGGGTTCTGGACAATCGATCGATGAGCTGTTACCACCGACAACTTACCAGCCATACTTGTGCGGCGAAGTGTGGTTTATTTCTTTTTTTCTTTTCTCCTTTTCTTTTTGATTTTTTTTTTTAAGTAGGTGGCTTCCCTGGTCTAAGATTTACCTAAAGGCAGTAAAAAGAGAAAGGTCCAGTGACTAGGCTATGGATAACCTACCTATGGGCTGTTACCCACGATAACTTGCCAGCCATATCACCCTAGAAGGTTCATTAGCTACCCAATTTCCGTTTAAAATCGTCGAACAACGAGTTAGTGCAAAGAAAGTGTGTAGATGCTAAAAACTCAAAGTTCCCTCAAATCAGAGGGTGGGTTGATAAGTCATGTACTTATCACCCAAACTTATTTATTCCAATTAAAATAGAATTTAGGTTGGCGAGGACTCGAAAAACAAATCCACATTTTAGTGGATACATAGGCTGATTAAGTCCAAAGACCTGAAGGGTCATATTCAAATCATAATGCAGTATTTCCTAAGATTGAAAATTTTCTTAAACCCAAGTTCTCCTTCCTAATTCCACATATATATATATTTAATAAAATAAAACAAATCTACGGAGCTGATGAATAATTGCAGAGATGAATATCCACCCCCCATGCCTATCTAATGCAATGTCCTTATTGTATTAAAAAGACATAAAACAGAGTGGAATAGCGAGGAAAGCACCTGAATTGCATGAATGTCAGGCCCGCTCCGAGATGGAAACTAAAAAGAACTATATATGTGCTGAATTTAGTGCCTTCAGCTAGGTACACTAGACAAAGAAGAGAAATGAAGAATTCATAGGTGCAGGTCAGAATCAGAATAAAAAGATGAAACCTTGGACCTGCCAGCAGATGTCCATAAATGTGGACCAGATTGTGATGCAGACCCATACCCCATAATTGAGAATATCTCAAGTTCTGGATAAAAATTACCCAAAACCTAAAATCAGCATGCAAGCGGGGTCAGGCCTGCGATTTATGAGGATGCAACCCAAGGCCAAAAAGTCAGGTTACAGAGAATTCAAGCTCCAAAGGATAATCAATGAATGTGTGCTTGGGTTGGACATCCTCAGAACAGATGTCGTAAGGGTTCTAGTTTAATGGTTTCAGCTTAATAGGAACCCTTCGACTCAATCTTCTACTTCCTCCAAAGTTAGCTTCCCAAATCAGAACTTCCCAACTCCTATCCTCCTCAATCAGAATGTTAAATTCCGGAACCTCTTGCATGTTAATCACCCTATCTGAAATCTCCAAGTCTAAATGATGTGGTTGAATCAAAATTGACTTGGGTCTAATTATCTCAGAAATAGAATCATCGATAAGTTCAACGGGGTGTAACTGATAATCAGGGCATTGAATTGAATCCTCCAAAAAATGCGATTCTGGATCGGTAATGTGTGCCCTAATAAGATCAGTTTCCTCAGTTCTTGGGCTATCAAATGATCTATAAGATTCCTTAGGCCCAATCATCTCACAGAAATCGTATTATGTAAACTCGCGTGAGACTTTGCAACTTAAATCTTCACCATCATAATCAAAGAAATCAAGATCTATATTAATGTATGTCTCAAAATCATTTGTCACTTTCTATTCCAAGGAGACATACATTTCCTTATACCCCAGCTCAGGGATCTCCGGTGAAGAAATCAGATCATCCCTAACTTGTTGCTCTAATTCAATCTGGTTAGCCTCGTAACACGTGTCCCCCCCAACAAGTGCCTGAGCGGGTTCTGAAATTAGCTCTCCTGAAGAGGGTTCATCCTGGGAATCATCCCATGATTGAATCAAAGCGACCACAAATCTCATCCACAATTTCGCTAATTTCCCAAGTAGAAACTCACCCGGGTTCTTATCCTTAACATCCTGAAGCCAATCCAACAAATACTTATTCAAATCATCAATCATTTCAATCAGAGGCTCCAATCTCTTAATGCAAGGTATTGGCTGAACTTCTAAAGATTGTATGATATTCCTCAAGTTAGCTAGAACCTTTTCTTGAACCTGGTTACCCTGAACCAAATGAGTTGGTTCAGGGTTGGGCGGATTTGGGATCAATGCAGGGGAATTAACGAATTGAGATTCGTTATACCCTTCCTGATAATAGGTCATTTCGGATTGTTCAAAAGGTGGTGATGACCTAAAGGCATTGTAATCAGAGGATGGGTAAAGATCAATGTATCCTTCTTGATTGTAGATCGTATTAGGTTGTTCATAAAAGGATGATGATCTATAATCGATGTGGCTCTGAGAAGGATAGAAATCACAATCAAAGTGTTCAGGGTTAGACCCTAAATATGGTGGTCCGGAACTGTATCCCCAATTTGAGTTATCCCAACTAACTGATGGTTGATTACAGTACGAGTCGGAATAATTGTCATGTTGAGGATAATTCAAAATAGGAGGGAAAGAGCGGGAATGCGTGTAATATGTGGAAGGATTCATGAGAGACGGGAGGAAGAAAGGCGCCCTGCAATACAAACAATCAAACTTGTCCTTAAGTGGGTTAGCCTACAGACCTACAGACTCCCAAAACCCATCTTAAGATAAAGGAACGATTTGATCTACTTCTGTCTGTTCAATCCAACCAGTTAGAAGGACGGACTGGGGAGAAGGTTCTTCCTTTGGCTTGTGCCTCCGGTTCCTAGTGTACCCCCCAGCCACGATCGTTTGATTCTGCTCCCCTAACTAGACATCAGATTGAATAGTAGAAACAGACTAATTGAAAATAATCTCGTTCTGGGCTCTAAAGAGAGAGTCGAATCCTTAAGGCCAACGTCTACTCTATTTTATTTAGGGCTAGGTTTGAATGTGCTTTGGAATGTGATGGGCCCTTTATATGGGTTGTGCCCTTAATGATTGATTGATTTCTGTGTGCACGCACAACCAGTGGTTTTCAAGCAAGATTATTATTATTATTATTTTGATGCAGTGAATTTTAGAGTTCAAATCTTGCTTAGTGCTTTTAGGATTCAACTTTAGGTGTTTTCAAACAAGTTTTGTTGGCACACCAGGTTTTGAAAATAAAGGTGGAGATGTTTTCCTTTAAAATTTAAAAGAATGTGGAGTGCCTGGTAAATCCCTAAGAGTTGAACCTAAGTAGTAGCTACTTGATGAGTTGATTTTAATTGAAGTGGTGTGGCCCAATCAACTCAAACAATTGGCCTGTTGCACCACTTAATTAGGCACACAAGTGATTACCTAATCTGATTTCTACTCAATTATGTGTTTAGATGTGTGTACCAGCTCCAAAGGTTGGTTTACCAGTTGAGTTTGAAAATCAGATGAGGTTGTGTACCTCTGTGAGATTTTTTTTATTTTTCTTTTTTTTTTAATGTGGGGGACGGGGCGGGTGTGGGTGTCAAACAAAAAATAATCTAACCTTAGAGTTTATAAGAACACCTAGGTTGATTGATATTTGTGTTATTATGTGGTGAAATGAAATCTAATGGGTAGGAGGTGGGGGATAACTTACAAAACCTTCCACAACACTTTTCTCCGATCTACCACGTTTGCTCGTCTCAAAAGCGTACCTGCAATCACAATAAGAAAGGAGAGAAGTGAGGTAAATGATTTGTAAGTTAGAAAACACGAAGAAAAAATAAAAAATCGTCGCCTCCCCGGCAACGACACCTAAATGTTGAATGAGTGAGTTGCTACGCTAACATGTTTGGTTTTGAAAAATCTGTCATTGTAGTTTGAAAGCGAAGAACTCGTGTTCAACAAATAAAATTTATACCGAAACGGAAATTCCGGGTCAAACATAGGGAGGCGAACGTTTGATTTAAAAACTACGCATTTGTTTTATTTGTCATGAAGTAATTCAATTGATTAGAATTATCTAACTATTTACAATAAATAGAAGAGAGAGAGAGAAAGAATAAGAGAGAGAGAATATTACAAACAAAAACCAAAACGAGATGGAGAATGAACATGGGATTCCATCATCAGAAAGATTATTCATTATACTAAACATTACGACTGGAAAGCTGGAAAATGATTACACTAGAAAGTAGTAAATCTACTCTAGAAAGCAATAAATCTATTCTTGAAAGCAGTAAAAAGAATGGGGAGAGAAATATCCTCCTCAACGGTCGCTTGGAGGACGAGCTGGACGGGACGACTCTTGGACGAAGGAGGACGAAGCAGGATGAAGCAGGAAGAATGGGAACGGGGCAACACGTCATCGTCGTTGTGGGATTTGCTTCCGAAAGGGGGACGAAAAATTGACTTTATCTCGCTATAAGCATCCCGGGTGTGGGACAAGCTTCTCTTGAGCTTTGGAGAGGGAGAGAAGAGAAGGAAGGGATGAGAATTTTGTGTGGAGGGGGTCTCCTTTTATAGTTGCAAGGAGTGGGGGCAATTTGGTCATTACAACTCTTAAAACATTAATTCAGGACCATTAGTGATGGATAAAACCATCACTGAAGGTCTGAACATGGGCGTAGTGGGTGGCGCGCGTGCTCGCTTGCTTGCCCGTGTGTTCAATGCTCGTGCACATCCAGCCGATCTCAGTCGTCCAATCGCAAGATCGGACGGCTTAGATTGTGCCTCCGCCTGCCTGTGCTGCGCGTCCCATCACATGCGATGCCGCGTCTTTGCCGCGCGTGCGATAGCGCGTGAGCGCTATCAGGTGATCTGGGCCGCTCATAGCTGATCGAGCGGTCGCCTTTAATCGCGCATGCGTCGCAGATCGCAAGTTGAACTCGTGTCCTGTGAACGCGCAACGCCTTGTGACCGTTGCACAGCACGGTGGAAAGTGTCGCACGGATGTTTTAGGGTGCACGCGTCCACAGCTGTTGGATCAAGATCCAACGGTGGAGAAGCGGCGTTCTGATTGAAGAAGAGGAGGTCGGCGGTGCTTTGGCCGGTTGGGCGGCTCAGATGACGCCACGTGGCGCCATCTGAGCCATCCATCTTCTAGATGATGTAGATGGTGCCACGGTTGTCGGATTGAGTCGATTTTTGCGCCGTTAGGCTGCGATCGCCGATCTGAATCCATCCGTGTGGTCGGATTTGTCGTTTTAAGTACATATTTGCACCATCTTAGCCCTTTATCTTCTAAGGTTCCCCGGTCACTATATGATGCTACAAATGTCTGATTAAGGCGATCTTGGAGTCGTTGAAGTCCAATTGTCGCCCTGATCACATCTGTACGGTTGGATCTTCGATTCAAGGCCTCGATCAAAAGTTTGCCTTGTCCATGAACATAAAAGTAGACAATTAACCTCCATTTTATTCAAACTACTCTAAATGCAAGATGATACATGTTATGCAATATTTATAGCATGCAATGCAATTCTATGCTTAAGAACATGCATAAATAGACATCTTATGTAGTGTAAACGAGTTTACATCAGGAACTTCCACTAGGGATCCAGTTTATCCAAGGAGCCTATCCCAAGACCCTAGTACATCTAGAATGACCCCTGTTTTTACACCTGTAAGAGATGCAGAACCCGATCCCGCAATTCCCGCTAATTCGTGAGATCCGGGAAATACCTCAGTAGAATAGGAAATCCACGTTCCATTTCCTGAAGCTTTGAAGAAGACTAGGAAACAAAAACAACCTGTTACATTAGATGAAGATTTAATTAAAATTTTTGAGCAAGTACACATTAATATTCCACTCCTAGATGCTAGCAAACACATTCTGACTTACGCAAGATTTCTTAAGGAGTTGTGTACTCCTAAGCGTAAGTCGAAGAAAGGAAGCACTGTGGTACTTTCAGAGCATGTGAGCTCTATAATTTCAAGTATGCTTCCTTTGAAAAAGAAAGACCCAGGATCTCCATTTATTTCCTGTATAGTTGGGGATTAGTGTTTTGATAGAGTCCTCCTAGATTTAGGAGCATCTATTAACCTCATTCCTTTATCTTTAGTAAAACATTTCCACATAGAAAACCTTAAGTCAACCAATGTGACTTTACAATTAACCGATAGATCTATCAAGTCACCTAAAGGAATGTTGAAGGATGTAATTGTAAGAGCTCAGGATTTTTATTTCCCAGTAGATTTTATCGTACTTGATGTGGAAGTATCCAAACACATTAGAGATACCCCAATTATCTTAGGGAGACCCTTTTTGGCCACTGCAAAGGCCAACATCGATTGTGAATCTGGAAAGATTGAATTGAAATTTGGGGGGAAGACAATTAAATTGGATATATTTAGAGCTTCTAGAGGATTAGATTGCAATTGGATTGAGGAAATCAGATCTATTGCAGTTTTTGATGATGACATTAGTTCTTTAGAACTAGAGAGCACACCTTTTGATATCTTATACCCTCAAAATGAAACCCTATTATCAGAATCTTTACTCAATCCTAAATCTGAATCTTATGACTCATCTAATTCACTTCTTGCAGTTTAAAATCCTGCTGTTGTTTCTACTCCTGTACTAGAATTGAAACCATTGCCTGATAACCTTAAATATGTCTATCTCGAATCTGATCAAACATATCTTGTAATTATCAATTCTCATCTTTCTGAATCACAAGAATCCAAATTGAACAAGGTTCTTCGAGATCACAAGAAGGCAATTGGGTGGACTTTACATGATCTCACCAGGATTAGCCCTAATTTTTGTACTCATCGCATCTATATTGAAGATGGGGCACGACCTTCAATAGAAGCTCAAAGACGTCTAAATCCAAATTTAAAGGAGGTCTTAAAGAAAGAAATAATCAAGTGGCTAGATGCTGATATTATATATCCCATATCTGATAGCCCTTGGGTGAGCCAATTCAAGTGGTACCTAAAAAGGCAGGACTCACTATAACTAAGATTGAATCTAGAGAAACCATTCCCACACAAATTGCAAATTCGTGGCGGGTTTGTATTGATTATTGTAAGCTTAATACAGTTACAAAGAAGGACCATTTTCCTTTGCCATTCATTGATCAAATCCTTGAGAGATTAGCTGGTAATAGGTTCTTCTGCTTTTTAGATGGTTCCTCTGGGTATAATCAAGTAGCAATCTATCCCGAAGTTCTAGAGAAAATGACTTTCACTTGCCCCTTCGGAACTTTTGCTTTCCGAAGAATGCCATTTGGGCTTTGCAACACACTCGTGACATTTTAGCGTTGCATGTTAGCCATTTTTATCAAAATGGTGGGTGAATATATGGAGGTTTTTATGGATGATTTTTCAGTCTTCGGGGAAACATTTGATATTTGTCTGGATAATTTGTCGAAGATTCTTAAGAGATGTATAAAAGTAAACCTTGTCCTCAGTTGGGAGAAGAGCCATTTTATGATTCCAGAGGGCATTGTACTTGGCCACCTCGTATCTGAGTGAGGTATCCAAGTAGATCGAGCTAAGATTAATCAAATTGCAAATCTTCCAATTCATGACTCGATCAAAGGAATTAGATCATTTCTTGGGCATGTGGGATTTTATAGAAGATTTATACTTGATTTTTCAAAAATTACCCGACCACTCACAAACCTCCTCACAAAGGATTCTACTTTTGAGATGAGTGAGGAGTGTATTTTTGCATTTCAAACATTGAGAGGCAGAGTTACACAGGCTCCGATCTTGCAACCACCTAATTGGGATTTACCATTTGAGATCATGTGTGATGCATCAGATTATGCAATAGGAGCTATTTTGGGACAGAAAATTGAGAAGAATTCGGTAGTAATTTACTATGCTAGTAAAACTTTGAATGAGACACAAAGGAATTACACAGTTACAGAAAATGAATTACTAGCAATAGTATTTGGATTAGAAAGGTTCAGATATTATATACTCGGATCTCAAATCATTGTGTACTATGATCACTCAGCTATACGATACCTTCTATCCAAAAAGGACACGAAACCTAGGTTGATCAGATGGATCTTGCTTTTTCAAGAATTCGACCTAGAAATTTGTGACAAGGCGGGACGACAGAATGTTGTTGCCGATCACCTTTCCTGCCTTCCTTCTGATTCTATTGAATCATCTCCAATTATTGAACACTTTCCTGATGAACATCTTTTGACTATATCTTCATATCTTTCTTGGTACGCAGATATTGTTAACTATTTGGTTACACATCAATTCCCGCCAGACTGGGATGGGAATCGCAAATAACGACTCAAATCAGAGGCCAAATACTATTTCTGGGAAGATCGTATCTTTTTTGACTCTGTAATGATCAAATCATCAGGCATTGTGTTACTTCTTCTGAGATTGATTCTACCCTCTCTTTTTGTCAGGACCAAGCTTGTGGTGGTCATTTTTCTAGTCGAAAGACCACTGCAAAAATTCTGCAATGCGGGTTTTATTGGCCCACTTTATTTGCAGATTCACAGACATATTGTAAGGCATGTAGTCCCTGTCAAACTCTTGGTGGCATGTCACGAAAAGACATGATGCCTCTGAATCCGATTTTTGTCTGTGAAATCTTTGATATTTGGGGCATAGACTTTATGGGTCTATTTCCGTCTTCTTTTGGCTTCGAATACATTTTACTTGCTGTTGATTACGTTTCTCTTTGGATTGAAGCCATACCAACACGCACAAACAATCATCGAGTTGTCATTCCTTTTATATAGAGTCATATTATCACTCATTTTGGGGTACCTCGTGTCATCATTTCTGATGGCGATTCCCATTTTAATAATGCCTTGTTTAGAAATCTAAGAAAATATGGGGTTACACATCGTATTTCTACAACTTATCATCCCCAGACTAATGGGCAAACTAAGGTCTCTAATCGGGAAATCAAAAAGATCCTTCAAATGACAATCCGACTCGATAGGAAGGATTGGTCTTCCCATTTAGATGAGGCTTTGTGGGCTTATAGGATTGCCCATAAAACACCAATAGGCATGTCACCATACAGACTTGTCTATGGGAAGCCCTATCATCTTCCCGTAGAAATTGAACACAAGGACTATTGGGCAATTAAAGCATGTAATTTAGACCTCGCGAAGGCTGGTGATCATTGTAGGTTGCATCTTAGTGAACTTGAGGAATTGCATCATGATTCCTATGAGAGTTCAAAGCTGTATAAGGAAAAACTTAAAGCCTTCCATGATAGATATATTTCCCGCAAATTTTTTACACCTGGTCAGAGGTGTTGCTTTCTAATGCACATTTGAAGCTCTTCCCTGGGAAACTTATTTCTAAATGGCAATGGCCATTTATTGTTGTTAGAGTCTTCGACAATGGAGCTGTCAAAATTACTGAAACCAACAAGGATCAACCCTTCAAAGTTAATGGTCAACATTTAAAACTTTTCTTGTAAACACATCCTTTGGGTCTTGTTGGAGACTGTTACATGCTCCATTAGGGTTTGCTGACTTCCATCCATATTTTGTACATAGCTGTTTCCTATTTTCTACACTTTTCTCTTCCTATACACTTGAATCTGTATCTGATTTTTCACTTCATCTTACACTGATTACCTTTATTTAGTCCGACTGTCCATTCTGACCTTTGATCAGAATTGAAATCGTCTACACAGAGATCTTTGATCTCCTCTATCCAACTCCTTCCACCACCCTACACTAAATGAAGTGCATTATCTTTTCACCATTCTTACAATGAGGACATTATAAAATCTTAGCTTGGGAGGGTGTGAACTGAAAATTTCACTTCAAGTGTATTTGTAGGGAAAATATAAAAAAGCACATAAAAATTAAAAACCCACGAATTTTAAAAAAAATGGAAATAACAAAAATTTAAAATTTTTAAAATAAAAAATATTATAAAAATTTGAAAAATTTTGAAAAATTCATAAAAATTGGAAAATTTTATAAACATAAAAATGAAAATGTACAAATACAAAAATTTGAAAATTGAAAAATTATAAAAATAATAAAAGGGGTTTTTACAGCTATAATAAAGAAGAAAAGAAGAAAGAAGAAAAATATATATTTATATCAATAATTAAGAGCTTAATTTTTCTTTTAGGTCAGAAACCAAAATATAAAAATAATATATAGTATATATATGTATAAGAGCATTAAATCCTTATTTAGATTTTTACTTATAACATTTTGGAAAAATGCACTTTTATTTGCAAAATCTTAAAACAGGATTTTATTTAAATTAGAATCTTTAAACCTTAAGGCTTTGTTTTTCTACTCTTACCCTGAAATTAAGTAACTAAGGTGTATTAAGTTCAAAACTTAAGTTTTGGAATTAAATTGTAACTTTTTAATCAATTAGATTAAGTAATCCTTTTGCTTTCTGAATATTTGATTTTATCATCAAGTTAAGTAAAAAGGCCAGATATTCAGAGCTAATCAAGCAGAGAGTTAGTAGAATTTTAGTCTTCAAGTCTATCAGGCTATAGTTAGCTTAATCAACTAAAGGACATTTGGCTAGACTTGGTGAGTTTTTGTCTTGACAGATCCCCTATAGGAGGAAATTAAAAGTTTAAAAAACCTAAGAGTGAATGGCTTTGTTGTCCAAGATCTAGTTTGAGAGCTAAGTAACTTAAGCATCCAAAATTACACACATAGAATTGTCTTGATGGCTTCTGAGACCGCGAAAACACAGAGGTTAAGAGATCGATTCTAAATCCTCTTTAGTCCAAGGATTTTTGCGGGGCGGTTCTTGAAAGGGTGAAGGATGTGCCACTCACCTAAAAAAAGGATTTGGAGTATAAAGATAGTAAGAAAAATGAGAAGGGGGAGAAAAATAAAAAAATAAAATAAAACACCCTGTGTTGGAAGGTCGTAGATTGCATTTTTGATAAAAGCGTCGTAGTATAGTTGCGAAATACGATCCAACAAAGATATTATTTTGTAGAAATAACAAGACTTTGAGTACCGGTCGTTCGTCTCTAGGAGGCATTGTTTTTGCTTTTGAAATCGATCTTAAAGCCTCTCTACTTTATTTAAATGACATGCTGGTACGTAATATATAGGCAATTAAAGAATAGGCACTTAAATCACGCAAATATGATAATCATTCAGCTCGTGGTGATTTCGAACACATAAGATATACATATATATATATCTTATGTATATATATATATATATATAAAGTGAAATTTCATTCATCGTTGGAGAGTTGTTGCACAAGGAAATCTAGAGGAAAGCTTATACGTGAATGCTTAAAAATTAAACCTAACTACCAGAAAACGATTGCATACAAGAATCAACGGGGGGATTTCGCATGCATCATTAGGGGAGAAGTAAGACTACACTACTAAGCAGTAAATGAAAGCAATAAAGATTATGAAGAGCATGATTTAAAGCTAAAAGAATAAAGGGCATTCAGGGGTGGTCCCTGATGGCCTTGGAGTGGTCGAGAGAAGGAGGGGCGGCCAATGGAACTTAGGCCGGACCTTGGAGAGAGGTAGGGTTGATCCAGCATCCCGGCATAGTGTCCTCCATGGTGGTGGTAGTGAGCTCGTGGAGGTAGAGTGACTATGGAGGTGGCGTGAATGGCACCAATGGAGTGCAATTGCCAAAGAAGTGAATGGTTGCAAATGGCCACCCAAGGGGTCTTTTTATAGACCTAAGGGAATCTCTCTAGAGAATTATGGAATTCTCTAGAGAGGCCTATGGTGAGAGCTCATGGGAGAGAGAGAGAGATAGGGTGGATGGTGGTTTTTAGATCCACCAAATGTGGATCTAAAAATTGAATGGCTCTTGGTTGCTATTTTTGGCAACCAAGGCAACCACACATGGTAGAGAGTTCTAGAGAACTCTAGGCTAGATATTTTCGTGTGGATGGTGTGTGTGGGTCGAAACTTAGGTGGCTAGGTTGATTAGGTTGGGTTCTAGTGGGTTTAGGTCACGGTAGGTCTCAAATTAGGGTTATAAACCCTAATTCACTAAGGTAAAGTGCAATTAAACTTAATACAAGTTTAATTGGGTGTGTGGAAACTTAATTGAGAGTAAAACAACTCAATTAAGTCAGGTCTAGGTCAATTGGACTTTCATTGAGTCCAATTGGACAGTGTGTGCTGAGATCAGGGCTCAATTGGACTCAATGAGTCCAATTGAATAGGCTGATGGAATTGACTAAGATACAAGTCAATTAGGTTTAGTGAGGACCTCATTAGGTCCTTAGGGAGGTCTAGAGGTGATGTACTAGGGTTAGGGCACCTTAATTTAGGTTCCTATGGGGTTGGAATTGGGTTTGGGGACATAGAGATCTAAGATCAATGCTTAAATCTCAAAACATGAATTAGAGAGCAGTATCAGACGTCTAATAATAGAATCAGATGTCTTATACTCAAAAATCAGAAGTCCAGACTTGTTGTCTGGACGTCCAATCAGAGTCAGGAAGGATTTCGGGTTCTATTTTGGGTATTCTGCAGAAATTAGACGTCTGACAAAGTGTCTAAGGGTTTGAAGTGTGAAGGAGTTGGCTAATGGTCTTAGACATCTTAAAATTTATCTGGACGTCCAGAGAAGGGTTGGAACTAGGGTTTTAGGGCTTCCTAGGGTGTTGTGACCTAATCTAAGGGTGGCTAAGGCTTGGGGAAGTCTCTAGGCTATCATAGGGCTAAGATGGACCTAAGCTCTTAACATTTTACTGCTTTATTTCTACTTAATAGAATATAAAACCTTTAACCCCCTTACATTATTATTCCTACATCTAAACTAGGTCTTCTGCTCCAGTCTGCTACGACTCCCGTTATTCCTGATCCAGCTTCAGATCCAGCTCCTGATTAGCTGATTGCCTGCAATTGACATAATGCACTTAATCAGCACATTATAACATTATTTCATGCATAGCTAAAGGAAAGCGGTAAAGATGCAGATAATGCGTATGCATGCATGAATAACCCTAACTTATGCTAAGTCCTAGCTTAATCTAGGCCAATTAAGACCTATGATTGCTGCGCAATCATACCCCCATGCCTAAATCTTGCTAGTCCTTAGCAAATGTAAGACTAAATTATTTACAGCAAGGGTCCCTAAGGGACTGGTTATTTTATCAAGTGTTTGCATAGAGATTTTTCTCCTTTTTGTTTTCATCCTATGCTCTAGAAATCCAGACAATCGTGAAGGTGCAGCTATGTAGCTTTTGCAACGGATTCGAGTGAAAACTAATACACCTCTGAAGCCTCTACTTGACCCCTAGTAAAAATTCTAGCAGGATAGGCAGACTTCTTCCCTCAGGGTATTCAAGATATTTTATGAATTCCACCCTGGCTTTAGGCTTAGGTAGAGAATCTCTGAGGGAAAGGATTATATATTTTGTGGCTCATTCTCACTTGGTGCTACATAGAGACTAGTACTACAGAATCTAGATTCCCGGATTACTAAGTAACTCAACTCAGAGAAAGACGAGAAAAACTATGCTCCCTTTTGATTCCTTTGTATTCATTCTCTCTTACTCTTTTTCTTTCTTTTTCTTAGAGTTCACAACTTCACCAGATTCACACATATGTTCTGTATTTGGTGGTCTCACTAGGCATTAACACTTTAATTGAGATCTCATAACCCTAACACTAAGTCGGAATTCCTTAGCCATTATTTAGGCGGTCAGAAACATAAGAAAAATAGGTTAAGGCCATATTTGGTGGAGCTCAATTTTATTTGGTGGTATTGCCTCGATGAAATAAACACTAAATATTCATTCTTTTCTTTGCTTTTTCTTCTTTTTCTAATTTTTTTTAGTTTTTTTTTATAGTTTTTCTTTCTTTTCATAATTCTTTTTCTTTTTCTCATTTTTATTTTATTTTATTTTTTTTAGCATAACACAACTGGCATACATCCATGAACTTTATTAAGGAGGCATTATTGGGGATTGGTGGTACTCAAGAGGCATTGGGTGGCTTATTTGGTGGAAGTGCCTACTCACGGCACCGGAGAGATGGATAGGATGGTGTATTTCTGACCTTGACATCAATACCCTCCTTCAGCCAAGGATTCCGTAAAGAATGGTCGTAACCATCCACCTTAGCCCTAGTTTTATGAAAACTCGCTCTCCGCGTATTTGCCTTATTCGGTGGCTCTCACAATTTCGCACAAAATGCATACGCAGGAATCGAGAGCGAAAACTATGTCTCATCTCAGAGCATCATCACCTAATTATCTAGGATTCTAGATTCCTCGCACTACTCTTAGAGCACTAGTACACTCTACTCTCTCACACTATTTGGTGGATTTTTGGAAGAAAATCAGCCTGACTCCCAAAACATTGTCCAAGGGTTCAGGAAAAGAAGCACTGCTTCTTCTTGACAAATCGAAGACGTTTATCAGCCTTCACCGTGAATCCATTGCAAATTCTACATGTGTGTGAAAAGTTGTACTAGATTCCAAATTCAGGAATCAACTAAAGGATAAAATCCCTAATGCATTCTCTTAATAAAATAATCTTATTCATGAATGCAATATCTATATATGTTATAAACATGTAACCTCATATAATTTGTACTTCGTGAATTTCCCGTATCGGGTTACAATCAGCTTGACCCTAAATTTATAACAAAAGGTGGGTGGGTGAGTCAGAAGTGGTTGTTGCGAATGATTTCTAGCTCTAATGAGAGCACTAGAGGTGGAGTCGGTTGTTCTTTTATTTAAGGTCCTAAAGTACGTTTTGCATACAGCTCCGAGGTTTTCCTAAGTGTTGGCAAAAAAATTTTTCAGTTTTTCTGTATCTACCCCCTATGCCTAAGTTCTTGCTTGTCCTCATGTATGAATGTAAAAGAAAATAAATACTGCAGGGAGAGAATGGGTAGAAATCACCTGTAATTGCTCCTGAAATTATATTCTGCACCGGCCAACCTATTAATATGCAATATAAATGGGAAATATGCTAAAACAAAAATATGCTATGTATAAAAATGGTTATATATAAATGATGGTGGAATGTGGGGCGAATGGTATCTATATGTGCTGAGTTTAACACCTCCAGCTGGGCGAAAGCTCAATGAGATGTGTCATTTCTAGCATAGGAGCCAGCTAAGATTAAGAGAAAGATATTCTAGTATGCTCCCAGAATCAGTGGTTCGAAGATACGAACCAACTGATTGTGCACCCCTACTCCAAAAAGTCTAGCTATAAGAAAGTGTGGAGTGGTGGTGGAAAATAGAGGATAATTAGAGGGGGGATCATGATGTTGATTCAGCTGATTTATCATGTCCCACAATTCAGCAGGAAGTTGCTGAGGGAGTAGATCAAAATGTACCTCAGAACCAGAATCTAAGTCATAGGGATCCTCATAATGATAATTGACATCAAAGATCATTCCCTTTCCAAGCTCTGGGTCATACGGGGGTATTCGTGAAAGTAGAAAATCTGTGGGGAGGTCACTGAAATCCTCATCAGAAATTACTTCATCCTCACCAGTACCCATCTCTGATTCATCAGAGGCTGTCTCCTCAGGCTCAAAGTCGAGCCATCTACTAGGATGATAGGTGCATCCCCAGCTCCTTCTGCTCAAGGCTTCACCCTCATATGCATTGGGTTCCTCAGTAATTCCTGCCTCAGGTAGCATATTTATTTCTTCAGTTAAGTCGTCCATAGATACTTCTGGTTTTCGGATGTTAGGATCAGAGATAGAAAGTGTCATCTTAGAATCTCTAATATCCGAATTAGGGATGTAGGTGAAAGAAGAGTGCAGATCAGAAGATGTTGGCTCTAGCACAGGTTCACCTACAATGGGAAGTGGTCTAGATTGATCAGTAGTTTCGCATGTAATGCTTGCCTCAAGATCCATATCCTCAGTTGGATCTACTTCCCTTGTCTCGATTGGGTCATCTAACCCGATAGGTGTCTCCCAGGATTCAGGATAATCTGATTGCGGCTCAGTCCTGGAGATATCAGTCCTTTCCTAAATTTCAGATGAACCCATTCAGCATACTTCCTGCTCCTGTCTCATATCCATGCTAGATTCTTTTTCCCCTGAGTGATCTTTGGGCATCTGCTCCCGAGAATCTTCTGTGTGTTCTTCCAGCGTAGTTGTTTCAGATTCTTCGAGGTCTTCAATGCTATTTTCCACTTGATATCTCAAAAGCAATAGTTCTTGAGTTTCCCAATTTTGTCCCATTCGCCTTGTTATCTCTGCTGTTTCCTGAAGGAGCTCCATCACAGCTTGTTGATGTGGAATCTGGCTTTGTCTTTGGTTCGGCTCAATGATAGCCTGGATTTCGCGTAGATAGGATGCGACCTTTTCCTTAGCGCTCGCTATAGCTCTTTGTATTCTATAATGTGGCCGCATATGCATCGGTAGCTCTTCAGGGGTTCCAGGGGGTGAATCAGGTCTACCCATGTTCCATGGGTGAGAAGCAGGAGTATGAAATCCATATCCTGGGTTATAAGATGCGATCCTTTGAGGGACTGACTGGTATGGGTCATAATATCCAGGGTTAGGATATGGGTTAACCATTTTAGTAACCTGAGGAGAAGGATCAGGCGAAGCGAAAAGTCATCTTCGCCACCTTGGGTTCTGATCCCAAGGTTGAGCTGATTTAGTGACCCGAGCTCTCAGATAAGCTCGTGGGTCCAGCTCTTCTAGATCCTGATTAGGTCCAGATCCAATGTTAGCCATCGCGGCTCAGCAGATAGAAGAAGTGCCTCGCCTCCTTGGGAGTGGCTCCCAAGGTCCAACCAAGTGAGGTCGAAGTGACCTTCCGTGCATACACCGCCCAACCCCTAGGTTGGTGTAGCCACACAGGACAAGGCTAAGGCCTTGTCAATCAAATGGTCCTTATAGATCAGGTGACCAGATTTTTCGTTAGGGATTTGAATTCCTGAAGATAAGTTCGTCGTACAATCGATTGAAAATGAATCCCGCCTCTCAAGCTAACCCAGCCAGTCTGGTTACGAGGGGCCTAAGGGGAAGGTTCTTCCTTTGGCTTACGCCTCCGGTTCCGTTGACCCTCGAGCCGCGGTCGTTTGACACTACCCCGCAGACTTAGTCACCAGGTTTGGCAAGAGAGATTAAACTCACCTAGTAGTACGACAACGAACTGGGGTTGATTTCGTATTTTAAAGTTAATTTTAACCTGTTTTCTTCAGTGGGGTTTGTGGTGAGTGGCCCACAAGGTGACCAAGTTCACCGGCTAACTAGGCTTGATTAAGTCTAAGTTAGCCCAATGTGTGGTCTCTAGTTGTGACCCTAAAGGTTCAACCTAAGTTGCATGCACTTCTAGGGTTTTTCTCTATTTCAGTAGACCACAAAAATAATGTTGATTCTCTGATAATAATTGGAATCAAATTAATTTGAAATTTTTTAAGTAGATTATTTTCTTAATTAGTTTTTCAGATAATATTTTTTTTGAATTTTTACTTTTTCAACCAAATTTTTAGGAAATTTTGAATGTCAAGGGGTCAGATCTGGTATTTTGACCCCTTGTAGATTTTTCATTTTGAAACAGTATCAAATGATCTTAAAAAATTTGGGAAAAATATGGAAAATAAAGATAATGAGATCAGCTTTCAAACCCCATCATTTCTAGTTAAAATAGATTCACAAATTGCTCAGAATCACTTTTTGAAATTTGAAAAATTTTGAATCTGGGTCAATCTGACCCCTGTGTACTTTGCAAATTTTTGAAAATTTTATACTTGGAATTTTTTCAAAATAATGGTGGTTTTTGAAAGATGGTTTGAAAATGAGGGTTTATCCCAAATTTCAAAATTTTTTACTTACTATTTTTTTGGTAATCAAATTTTTAAGTCAAGCTTGAAATCTGGCCGAAAATTAGGAGATGGTGGAAAAACTTTTTAAAGAGGTTTGAACTGAAATCTAGGATTTCCACCAAAAAGGATTTTTTTTTTTTAAACTTTTGCACATTTTTTTTTCAAAAGATTCACAGAAAAAATATATATATTTTTCAAACTAACCTACTCGAAAAGAAATCTAATCTAGATTTTTTTTTCAAAATTTTCCTTTTTGATTTTTTTTTCTTTTTCACAAAAATGAGAAAAATCCTTTTTTTTTCAAAAGAGATTGTAGAAAGTAGATCTAATCATAGGGTTCAGAAATAAACCTAATCTATGGTAGATGATGTGCACCTGATTTTTCTTTGCCACGCTCGATGTGTGCGCGGATCCCATTTTCGTTCCGTGTTGTCCTGCACATCAAAAACAAAGTAGAGGCAGATTTGTCAGTGGTAGATTAAAAGATCGAAATCAAGAAAAATGACGTTGCCTCCCTGGCAATGGCGCCATTTGATAAAAAGCCATTTTTGCGCATTTGAAAGTCGTCGGAAATCGTAGTATAGTCGCACAAAAACGTTCGTCAAAAATTGATTTCTAAAGATAACGAGACTTGAGTCTCGGTTGTTCATCTCTGGAAGGCGTTGCTTTTACTTTTGAAATACATCTTACTCTACTTTGTTTAGAATCGCATGCCAGTTCATGATTATTACGTATTTAGGTATGACATGCTTAGTTGCAAGAATATTAGGAATCGGAAACAGGCAGCTTGAATCACACAAAAAGAATGACAATTATTAAGCTCATGGTGATTTCTAACATATAGAGACAAATATATATATATAAGCATTTTTCATTCATTCAGCAGGAGAGTCGTTTGCAACATAAAACGTAGAGGGAAGCTTGTACATGAATGCTTAAAAATTAAACCTAACTACCAGAAAACGATTGCATACAAGAATCAACAGGGGGATTTCGCATGCATCATTGGGGGAGAAGTAAGAGTACACCACTAAGTAGTAAATGAAAGCAATAAAGATTATGAAGAGCATGATTTAAAGCTAGAAGAATAGAGGGCATTCAGGGGTGGTCCCCGATGGCCTTGGAGTGGTCGAGAGAAGGAGGGGCAGTGATTAGCCCATAGTTGTGGGCTATTTAAGTATTTAAGTGCCTAGACATTAGGTTAATTCTAACATTTATTTAGCATAAATTAGGATGTAAATAGATTAATTCATATTTTTAATTTAATTACATAATCCATGCATTGCATTCATATTTTAAGTGCATTTAGAATTAGCTTAGAATGACATTCATCTAATTAGTTAAGCAATTAGGTACATTGTTTTCATTAACATAAAAGTTGAGGGTCTGTATATAAATGACCATAATATTTTAACATTATTTTCTTTATTCTTCTTCTTGTAGGAATGGCTGGCTGCCGCTCCAACGCCACCAGCTCCCGCAGTGAAGAACCCATTCAAGGAGGAGCGGATATGTTGGATCTGGTCGGGCAGCTGATTTCAAATTTGTGCAGGCCACTACAAAAGGAGGAGGGAGGCAGCCGAGCTTGGGAGGCCTCCACCACCGACCCACCACTATGCAGAGAGATCTCCTCTCTTCCATTCCACATCGCCGGCCTCAACTGTGGCGGCGAGTCTCCACCACCGTGGGCGTGTGGTGTGACAGGCTACACTGCCATCCGGAGCTCGTCTGCATTACCATGAGCACCTTAGCGTGCATCTCCCTCGCCATTGTCACCAACAACCACTGCCACAGCCACTCTGCAATCAACCTCTCAGTCAGTTAAGACGTCCGGGAAATTTCCCGGACGTCTGAAGCCACCCGCTCACCTTCCGCCTGCAACCTCATCGCGACCCCCCGCCTGCGCACCCGTCTGAAGTCCACCCGCTCACCTTCAGCCTGCAGCTCACCGCTCACCCGCGTGCACCAACTTGCACACACGTCTGAAGCCACCCCCACCATTCCAGCAACGCCCAACAGTCCGCGCACGCCCTCCTTCCATGCCTGCAGAACCTCACGCACGTGCTCCCGCGCCTGCAGCACCTTCCCCGCACCTGCAGCCTTCGCTCGCACGCCCCCTCCAGCCTTTACGAGGCCTGCAGCACCGGCTCTCACCGCCAACATAGCGCGCACCGGCTGCAGTGCGCGCCCATGCCTCCAGCCTTCGCAACCACCAGCCTGCGCAGCAGTCCTCACCGCCAACAGGCCGCGCGTGCTCCCATGCCCTCCAGCCAGCACGCAGCAGCCTGCAGCACCCTCCAGCCAGCGCGCACCTACCTGCAGCGTGAGCATCGCCTGCCAACAACAGCTGCAGCCACCTCCACCGGAGCTCGTCCGGCCGCCTCTGGCCACCGCGCGACACGCCGCCAGCACCGTTTCAAAGCCCTCGGTCCAAGGGACTTCCTCCGAGCTTCCCGCGTCCGGCCGTCCACTCCTCGTCGCACACGCCAAAGGGGAAAAAAATCCCCTATTTTGATACAGTAACCGGGCCATTAAAAATTGTTGGTGCTAGAGCACCACGATCATTTGTTTTGATGATAACAAAACACGTGTTATTTAACATTTCCAATTTGAGTCCTAGATTTTAGGTCAATTGCAAATGTGGACGTGTTTAGATGGAACTCGAGCTCGCATCCAGGATGGATTGGAGGTGCTTGACGGAAAACAGAGGAGGTTCACGTGGAGCGACAGATTGAAGATAGAAGACAAGAAGAATAGGATAGATTCTTTTTAATCCTTTCTTGTATCTCTTGTCTTTATTTTCTTGCTCATTTTATTTTTCTTAGAATATTATGTTAAAGAGCCTCAAAGTACCCTAACAGTAGTCCTAGGAACACCGGCACAACCCTAGGATACTTAGGTTTTCTGTAGAATACTTAGAAAACCAATATAGGGTTCAAACAGCACTTCCAGATGTCTAATTCCCAAATCAGACGTCTGATAAAGTATTTTAAGACGTCTGACTGTTGTTTCAGACGTCTGATAACTATTAGGCTGGAGTTAGTATTCTGTCTGATGAAATTAGACATCCAGACCTTAGTCCAGACGTCTTAGAAGACGTCTGATGGATTTTCCAGATGTCCAATTAGTGGACCGTTGGCTGGCTTTGCAAAGACTCAAGGATATGACCGTTAGAGCCTTATCAGACGTCCATAGGACTTACCAGACGTCTGATAATTGACCGTTTTGCCTCGGCTGACCCAAATCTCTTCTCAGAGATTTTCTAGCCGTTGCAACGTTTGGAAATCCATTCCCACAGTAAAAGTAGGTTTCCAGACATCCAGACATAGTGCCAGACGTCCTGTATGTCGTCTGATGGACTTGCGCAAAAACCCTATTTAGATCTGGTCCAAGTCAGGGAGAGACTCGCCCAAAATCAGACATCTGACCTTGGAATCAGACGTCTTAAAGTGCAGTTCCAGACGTCTGATACTAGAATTAGACGTCTGATTAGCCTGTCAGAACAATGATTGTTCCTGATTTCGGGCTGATTCTCTTGGGCTTTGTTCCCAACGGCTATAGAACCTTTCCTAAGCCTTCCAAAGCCTTCCTAAGGCCTCTATAAATTGAGGGGAGCCTTTGACACACTTAGACACACAAGAAAAACACTAAGAAAGACACTTGGATACACTTAGCTACACACTTTCACACTCTTTTGTGTCCAGAAAAGATCTTGCTCTCCAAGCTTAAGCTCCATTCCCTTGAGAGCATCAAACCTTCGCGCACCCGCTCTCCCACCGTTGTCTACGAGAGCGACATTGCGCCGTTGCGTGGCTCACGCACCCGCGTCATCGTCGACGCACTCCTTGCAAAGGGGAGTTTCCTAAATCCTATAGAAGGTTAGGTTTATTACTTTGTTGGCTCTATAGGTTTGTTGTTTTATTTTACCTTTGTAATTTGGTTGGGTATTCGCTTTGCGAATTCCCATCTCCTTCGTGAGACAAAATCCTTCTCGTGGAGAGAAGGGGTTGAGGAACGCTACCCTCGTACTTGTAGCGTGGTTGTACTGAGGTTGAATCACCCTCGTTTTAAAGTGATTTGGTTAGTGGATTTGATCAACTAGGTTGATCGAAAAATCCTAACTCGTGAGGGTTAGGTGGTGGTTTTCACCCGGTTTGGGTTTCCACCTAAAAATTACTTGTGTACTTGTGCGATTGATTTTTTGTGAGATTGCTTTATATATTATTTCCGCAATTATTACGTCACCCCTCCTCCTAGTAAGAACCTTCAATTGGTATTAGAGCAGGTTCTTGCGAGTTCGGAGTAACACCCGGCAAGAAGATCATGGAGGGAAGCTGTTCCACAAGCAGGATTTCCGAGGGGCAGTCCCCAACCCGTCTGCCGTTCTTCGACGGGAGCAACTACCCCTACTGGAAGTTGCGAATGAAGACCTGGCTTCAAGCCACCGACTTCACGATCTGGGCCAGATGCGAGACGCCATTTGAGATCCCAGAAAAACCCGCGGGAGGCTACTCACAGCTGCATATTCGAGAGCTTTCACTCAACGCAAAGGCAATGAATGCCATGTATTGCGCGTTGAGTCCGAAAGAGTTTGAGAAAATCCAAGAGTGCACTATCGCCCACGAGATATGGAGGAAGTTAGAAGACACTCATGAAGAGATGAGCTCGGAGGAAAAAGAAGAAAAAGAAGAAGAAACCGCTTGCTTTGGTTTCATGGCCAGAGGAACCAATAGCGACAGTGAAAGCGGAAGCGACTCCGACGACGAGGTAAATCTCGATCTACAAGAAGCTTTTAATGAACTATTTGAGATGAGTAAATCACTAAAAATAGAAAACAAAAGCATGAAGAAGAACCTTAGTTTTCTTAAAAATGAAAATGATAGGTTAGAAAAACAACTTAAGGACATAGAAGCTAGTCCTAAAAATGATAACCTATTATTAGAAAATCAAGACCTCATCAATGAAAATAATAAATTGATTGAGGAAAATGTTAGTCTAAAAATAGAAATTTCTGATTTAAAGATTAAGATGAATACTATAGAAAAAGAAATTGCATGTCTTAGGGAAAACTCTAACAAACTAATCAACAAAGTTGATGATTTATATAGCCCTAAGATTGAGAAATCAAGGAGACCTGCTAACAGATCCGGATCCAAGCCCACTTGGATACCGAAGAAAGAATTAGAATCTTATTTTGTAGGATTCAGGGATAATTATAACACAAAGGACTGGACCTACAAACTCAAGGCTGGTCAACTCAAGTTGGGAGAACCAAGGAGTAGACCAAGGAGGAGAACAAGAAGACCGACGAGACGGCGAACAAACGACGGACCCACCGCATGTCGACCACCAGACTGGAGACCAGCGTCGATGCCCGGGCCTCCAAGCTACGGATGGGAGCCCCATCCGATGTGGCATCCACCACCACCATTCGGGCCATTTTATTGGCAATGGTAGGTGAGGTAAAAATTCTTAACCCTATCTTTTTATAAGCATTTAGATAGGGGGAGTTAAAAAAAATGATGAGCTAATTGTCAATTTTTAAGGGGGAGATGCAAGTTAGCTAAATTTCCTTTAGTAAGGGGGAGAAAAATAATAGCTATCTTGTTGTTACAAAAAGGGGGAGAATATCACCTTTGTTAAAATAAAATTCATAGAAGAGCATGTCTTAAGGTGGAGTTATAGGAAATTTAAAACCAATCAAACCTTTTTGATAATGTCAAAAAGGGGGAGGATTTTTATGCATTATTTACGGTTTTGTCATCATCAAAAAGGGGGAGATTGTTGGTGCTAGAGCACCACGATCATTTGTTTCGATGATAACAAAACACGTGTTATTTAACATTTCCAATTTGAGTCCTAGATTTCAGGTCAATTGCAAATGTGGACGTGTTTAGACGGAACTCGAGCTCGCATCCAGGATGGATTGGAGGAGCTTGACGGAAAACAGAGGAGGTTCACGTGGAGCGACAGATTGAAGATAGAAGACAAGAAGAATAGGATAGATTCTTTTTAATCCTTTCTTGTATCTCTTGTCTTTATTTTCTTGCTCATTTTATTTTTCTTAAAATATTATGTTAAAGAGCCTCAAAGTACCCTAACAGTAGTCCTAGGAACACCGGCACAACCCTAGGATACTTAGGTTTTCTGTAGAATACTTAGAAAACCAATATAGGGTTCAAACAGCACTTCCAGATGTCTAATTCCCAAATCAGACGTCTGATAAAGTATTTTAAGACGTCTGACTGTTGTTTCAGACGTCTGATAACTATTAGGCTGGAGTTAGTATTCTGTCTGATGAAATTAGACATCCAGACCTTAGTCCAGACGTCTTAGAAGACGTCTGATGGATTTTCCAGATGTCCAATTAGTGGACCGTTGGCTGGCTTTGCAAAGACTCAAGGATATGACCGTTAGAGCCTTATCAGACGTCCATAGGACTTACCAGACGTCTGATAATTGACCGTTTTGCCTCGGCTGACCCAAATCTCTTCTCAGAGATTTTCTAGCCGTTGCAACGTTTGGAAATCCATTCCCACAGTAAAAGTAGGTTTCCAGACATCCAGACATAGTGCCAGACGTCCTGTATGTCGTCTGATGGACTTGCGCAAAAACCCTATTTAGATCTGGTCCAAGTCAGGGAGAGACTCGCCCAAAATCAGACATCTGACCTTGGAATCAGACGTCTTAAAGTGCAGTTCCAGATGTCTGATACTAGAATTAGACGTCTGATTAGCCTGTCAGAACAATGATTGTTCCTGATTTCGGGCTGATTCTCTTGGGCTTTGTTCCCAACGGCTATAGAACCTTTCCTAAGCCTTCCAAAGCCTTCCTAAGGCCTCTATAAATTGAGGGGAGCCTTTGACACACTTAGACACACAAGAAAAACACTAAGAAAGACACTTGGATACACTTAGCTACACACTTTCACACTCTTTTGTGTCCAGAAAAGATCTTGCTCTCCAAGCTTAAGCTCCATTCCCTTGAGAGCATCAAACCTTCGCACACCCGCTCTCCCGCCGTTGTCTACGAGAGCGACATTGCGCCGTTGCGTGGCTCACGCACCCGCGTCATCGTCGACGCACTCCTTGCAAAGGGGAGTTTCCTAAATCCTATAGAAGCTTAGGTTTATTACTTTGTTGGCTCTATAGGTTTGTTGTTTTATTTTACCTTTGTAATTTGGTTGGGTATTCGCTTTGTGAATTTTCGTCTCCTTCGTGGGACAAAATCCTTCTCGTGGAGAGAAGGGGTTGAGGAACGCTACCCTCGTACTTGTAGCGTGGTTGTACTGAGGTTGAATCACCCTCGTTTTAAAGTGATTCGGTTAGTGGATTTGATCAACTAGGTTGATCGGAAAATCCTAACTCGAGAGGGTTAGGTGATGGTTTTCACCCGGTTTGGGTTTCCACCTAAAAATTACTTGCGTACTTGTGCGATTGATTTTTTGTGAGATTGCTTTATATATTATTTCCGCAATTATTACGTCACCCCTCCAGGCAGCGCGCACCTACCTACAGCGCGCGCATCGCCCGCCAACAACAGCTGCAGCACCGGCTGCAGCCACCTCCACCGGAGCTTGTCCGGCCGCCTCTGGCCGTCGCGCGACACGCCGCCACCACCGTTTCAAAGCCCTCGGTCCAAGGGACTTCCTCCGAGCTTCCCGCGTCCGGCCGTCCACTCCTCGTTGCACACGCCAAAGGGGAAAAAAATCCCCTATTTTGATACAGTAACCGGGCCATTAAAAATTACATTTTCTTCCATTGTCAATTTTTATTAATATTTTATTAATTCTGCATTGCGACAAATATCCTCTAGTTACTCATAATTGCTATTTCAGCATTGTTTCTTGTTTCAACCTTAATCTGAAGGCAATTCTGGCTTGATTCTTGTCCAAACTAACTACGAACAAACATTTTTAACTGGTGCGAATTTAAATACGTCATTGCCTCCCTGTGGATACAACCCGCTCTTCTGCGAGTAGTTATTTCTTTTGAAATATTGATTAGTCAATTTTTCCACCACATAAAACTGCAAATGACTTAAAGCGAACAATCGACTCGTCAAGCGGCCAATGGAACTTAGGCTGGCCCTTGGAGAGAGGTAGGGTTGATCTAGCATCCCGGCATGGTGTCCTCCATGGTGGTGGTAGTGAGCTCGAGGAGGTGGAGTGACTATGGAGGTGGCATGAATGGCACCAATGGAGTGCAATTGCCAAAGAAGTGAATGGTTGCAAATGGCCACCCAAGGGGTCTTTTTATAGACCTAAGGGAAGCTCTCTAGAGAATTATGGAATTCTCTAGAGAGGCCTATGGTGGGAGCTCATGGGAGAGTGAGTGAGAGAGGGTGGATGGCGGTTTTTAGATCCACCAAATGTGGATCTAAAAATTGAATGGCTCTTGGTTGCTATTTTTGGCAACCAAGGCAACCACACATGGTAGAGAGTTCTAGAGAACTCTAGGCTAGATATTTTCGTGTGGATGGTGTGTGTGGGTGTGTGTGGGTCAAAACTTAGGTGGCTAGGTTGATTAGGTTGGGTTCTAGTGGGTTTAGGTCAAGGTAGGTCTCAAATTAGGGTTATAAACCCTAATTCACTAGGGTAAAGTGCAATTAAACTTAATACAAGTTTAATTGGGTGTGTGGAAACTTAATTGAGAGTAAAAAAACTCAATTAAGTCAGGTCTAGGTCAATTTGACTTTCACTAAGTCCAATTGGACAGTGTGTGCTGAGATCAGGGCTCAATTGGACTCAATGAGTCCAATTGAATTGGCTGATGGAATTGACTAAGATCCAAGTCAATTAGGTTTAGTGAGGACCTAATTAGGTCCTTAGGGAGGTCTAGAGGTGGTGTACTAGGGTTAGGGCACCTTAATTTAGGTTCCTATCGGGTTGGAATTGGGTTTTGGGACCTAGAGATCCAAGATCAAGGCTTAAATCTCAAAATAGGAATTGGAGAGCAGTATCAGACATCTAATAATAGAATCAGACGTCTTATACTCAAAAATCAAAAGTCCAGACTTGTTGTCTGGACGTCCAATCAGAGTCAGGAAGGATTTCGGGTTCTGTTTTGGGTATTCTGCAGAAATTAGACGTCTGACAAAGTTTCTGGACGTCTAATAACACTGTAGAAGTGGGTTTGAAGTGTGCGGGATTTGGCTAAGGGTCCTGGACATCTTAAAACTTATCTGGACGTCCAGAGAAGGGTTGGAACTAGGGTTTTAGGGCTTCCTAGGGTGTTGTGACCTAATCTAAGGGTGGCTAAGGCTTGGGGAAGTCTCTAGGCTATCTTAGGGCTAGGATGGACCTAAGCCTTTTACATTTTACTACTTTGTTTCTACTTAATAGAATAGAAAACCTTTAACCCCCTTTCATTATTATTCCTACATCTAAACTAGGCCTTCTGCTTTAGTCTGCTACAACTCCCATTACTCCTGATCCAGCTTCAGATCCAGCTCCTGATCCGCTTATTGCCTGCAACTGACATAATGCACTTAATCAGCACATTATAACATTATTTCATGCATAGCTAAAGGAAAGCGGTAAAGATGCAAATAATGCGTATGCATGCATGAATAACCCTAACTTATGCTAAGTCCTAGCTTAATCTAGGCCAATTAAGACCTATGATTACTGCGCAATCACCCTGCAGTTAAGTACCTCGTTACAAATCGGTACTTATGCAGTTTTTCCATAAAATAAAGCATCTCGGTATAAATAGATGCTACCCTTCCTTCCATCAAACAAAAGAACACCTCGCTACATATGGGTGTTCTAACCTATAGAAAAAGTTGAAAAAAATATGGAGATAAAAATTAGGAATAAGAGACCCAGTGGTCCACCGGGGAGATATATACAAAAAGTGTTGACCTTAGGATAGAAAGCTGGTGAGGAGAAAGCAACCAAACCTGAGTAAGGCCAAGCCAAAGGATTGAATTGGAATAATCTGGATTGGAAATTGATGTCTTAAGATCTGGATTTTTGTAAATTTGGATGCCTTTAGGACAATTCACTTCATGAGCACGGATGTTTTAAAATCATAGCTACTGAACCTTTGTACTGGGTAATGAAGCTTAAGAAATCGGGTTTTAAGGATTTGCAGTTGAGACCTAAAATGGAAGGATTGAAAAAATCCTAGGTCTAGAAGTCTGTCCGTAGTGTTGTAGGCTGGCAGATTAAAGTTTTACTACTCTAAGTTTGGTTAATGATGAATATCTGGCTAATTTTCTTAAACTTAGATTGATAGAAATCAAATTTCATAAACAAATGATTAACTTAAGTCTTTTGAGTTTTTGAGTTAAAATTTAATTTCCAACTCTTAGGTTTAGTTTTCTTAAAACACTTTGAGTTCTAAATTTTAATGGTTAGGAATGACTACAAAGAATAAGTGATTTTTTGATATTCTAATTTTTGATAAAATTCCTATTAAAAACTCTATTTTTAATAAAGTGTGTTTTGAAGATGTTTTGAGTTTTAAGTCTAAGTAAGGAAATTTTCATAGAATGCTTTGTATATCACTTATTTATATATATTTATATTTAATCTAAAAAATTAATTCTGACCTAAGCATTCCTCTACTTGGTTCTTATGTATATTAATTTAAATCCAAGTGCTTTAAATCATCATATTTCTAGTTAATTTTGCTAGGGACTAGCAAAACTTTGGCTTGGAGACTTGATGAGAAGCTCATTATGGTCTCTAATTACCTTTAATTAACTAGTCTTCCTAGTTAATTAGCTAGGAATATGTAAATATATGGGTTAATTATTAAATAAGGGATAAATAGTAAAGGACCTTAAAAGAAGTTAAAAATGCTATATTATTATCCAATTAATATTATTAATAATTTAATTAATAATTAGACTCGAAATATTATTAGTAATTTATCTAATTAATGTGTTAACTAACTTAAGTGTAATTTATACCTAAGTATGTAATAACTTAAGTAACATTACTTAATTAAAATTACGCTAAAAAGGTCAAAAATGAAAATTCAAGGTCTAAATATAATAATTGTCTTATTTATAATCATATATAAAAAGTTGAAAAAGATTTAAATTAAAATAAACCTTGAAAACCTTAGTTTACATTTTAGTCCTTATGTTTTATTTCAATCGAGTCCTTATTCTTCACTTAGATCCTCAATTTTTGTTACAAATAAGTCCCTAAAAACTTCTTATTCTTCTTTTTTCTTTCTTCAGCCTCCTCGACGGCTGACGATAGGAGGTGCTTTCACCCACTGATCACTGCATATCCGATGTCATTCCTTCCTCTTCAAGCTCCTGGAGCTTGTGCTCACCATCTTTTCATCCACCAGTCTGGATGAAGCTGCAATCCTATTTTAGGGTTGAAGATAACCTCACCGGCATTGGAGAAGACGCCGGTGGTTACTCCACTCCTAGCCTCTTCTCCGTCCAGATACACCCTCCTTCTTAGCCACCGCAACCTATAAATACCCCTCCACACCCTCGATTTCACCAAGTTAGCTCCCTTCCCTCTTCTTCACTGAGCTAACCGATAGGCTATTCTTTCCAAACTCCTACGACCTTCCTCTGCTTCCTCCGTCTTCCTTCATCCATCTTTGATTGCTTTGGATCTCCGCCGACGTCAGCCAATTCTCCTGACGCAGCGTTGACATTGGAGTTCCTCCGCTTCACTCCACCTACGCCACCGGACTTCTTCCCTAACCCTCTGATTTCCTCCTCCGTTAAGGACCATTGACAGAGATCTTCTACCCCCTTCATCCAAGTAACAGTAGGATAGTTAAGTAGATTAGTTAGAATAGTTAGTTATGTAGATTAGATAGGTGTAATGACAGAATTCCATTCATCTTCTTCAGCTCCGGCGAGCTCGTTGAGCTTGTCTGGAGCAACCTTTTGTCTTTTTAAATCATTAATCACCTCCTTAAATCTTTCATGAACATTTCTATCACCTTAATTCATTAATTTGATCACCTATTCGCCTAAACCATTTCCACCTTCACCACTGTCCATGGCGAAAGTAGTTGAGCCTAATCCACATCCATTGGGGCCCTCCATCACTTAACCATTACATAAGGGCTCCTATTTTCACTTTAATTTAAATAATAATCATCTATAACTTAAATGCTTAATTTCATTTAATCTCCTAAGCTCGCTGCCTATGGCGGCACAGGAGGATTTCATATCACTAATTAACCACTTATAATCCATCACAACTTCCTTTTGACTTGTTTTCTCCACTCAATTGAGTGGGAAAACAGGTCTTGAGCCTAATCAAATTCAAAATCTATTCACTAAAAATTCAAAGCATAACTTTCAATTTAATGGATAATTGAAGGAATTAATGTGTTTTTGAGGTTCCTTGTGACCTCAGGAAGCTTTTCAGATCATCAATGGCACGTTTTCATGTCATTTGTACATATTGGCCTTTTTTTGGACTCACAGGAGCTCCAGCGAGCTCCGACGAGTCAAATGAACTCTTCAGCCCACAGAACTTCACGTGAAGCTCTAGATCACTGATTTGAAGGTCACTGATCATTCTAAAGCAATTTATTTAAGGTTTTAAGACTTAGAGCTTTTGTTAGACCTTTGTCTTCTCCAACTCCGGTAGAGTTGGAGATGACTGTTATTTAGGGTTAAGTTTCATTTGAAAGGTCTAGAAGCATCAGTAACATGCCCTGAGGCCAATCCAATAAGTCAATCTTTGAGATAGACCTTGGTTTGTTCTGTCGAACAAACTCATCTAGGATCTTAGGCGACAGGCCTGGAACCCTAGGAATCCTAATTGAAACATCCTACTGAGGGTTTGAATTTGTTCCTGAGGTGCAAGAGAAGTTAACTAAGTTATTAATTTCATCTAAAATGATTAAATTTAGAAAGTCAAATTTCAAGGCTTAATGGTCAACATTAAGTCTGATTCATGGAATTGGGATTCAATCAGAAGTATTGAAGAGTCCAATTTGTTCCAAAGATGTTTTTAAATGATTCAAATGCAATTTGGATGAACTTTGATCAATTTTATGAAGGGAATTGATTTCTGTTCAGTTTGGGTTATTTTTAAACCCAAACTAACGACAGTAAGTTTTTGGTGAAATTCAAGTGAATAATCTGCCCAGATAGATTCTTAACAACCTCTAGAGGTTGTTTGATTTGATTAAATAGGTCTCTAGTTGTCTGTTGGACCAAACAGAACTTGAATTGAAGTTCTGAAGCCCTTTAGGGAAGCTTTTTAGCTTCTTCACCTTCCTGAAGCTTCTTAGAGTTCTTCTCCTTCACCAACAGCTGCGGAAACACTCTTTGAATCTATTCAATGCCTCATTTGGAGGTCGAAAGCCACTCTGCAGGACCTTAGAGCCAAAACACCCTTCTGCAAACAATATGGCTGTAGCGACCCAGACCCTTTCACCCTTCAAATCGAAGAGCTAATTCTTCCCTGAGTAACAAATTGATGATACAATCATGTAGAGTAACCTTAGAGCTTTCCAGCAAGCCTTCATTTGCTCGGATTGGAGCTCTATGTTGGCTGGAATCATCAACTGAAGTCTGGTCTGGGAAGGGAATACATAGTAGCACATCGATGGAACTGAAGCGATTGCCTTAGTATAAAAGCAAAAAGTGATTGAGGCCATTTAGTCATTAGTGCAGGGCACATGAATGAGCATATGGGTGTGTGTGTGGGTGCATGCGGTGCGTGTGCCCAGGTGTGTGTGAGCCTGTGGGCGTGCAATTGTGGGCCCGTGAAGGAGTGTGCATGTGGCCTGGGAGGTCGTGGGCCGGATGGGCTCGAGACTATGCTGAACCAGAAATAAACCAAACCAAATAAAAACCAGGCTTGGACCTAGTAGGGTATGGTTCCACCCTGAGAGGGGCGCTGTGTATCCCTGACTTGTCCAAGCTGCCAACCTTAAACCTAACTTTGGTTCAGACAAAGGGTTCAAACTGGTTTAGTTCAGAAGAGTTGCAAAGGTTCAGAAGGGCAGCAAGGGAAGAGAAGGAGAAGAAGGTGAGAGCTCGTAAAGATTGAATATGGTAGACAGGCAAAAGAGTAATGGAAAAATAACAAGCAAAATAAGAAGAAAGAAAAGAAAGAGAAGAAGACATGTATAAGAGAAGAGCTCAAGAAAGATTAAGAAATAAGAGAAAAGTAAAAAGAGAAAAGAGAGTGAGAGAGAAAGGTAAAAGAAGATGACAAGAAAGAATGAGGCTGAAGACAAAAAAGAAAAATTGTGGTTTAATTTCTTGCATTCTACTAATTTCTTTTGAGCTTAATGTTGTAATAAGGTGAATATTAATTAGAATTAATTTTTCTTGCCTTAATCTCTTGTCAATAAAAAGAAATAAACATGTTTACTTGTCTGTAAAAGTAAATCATATGTGTAAATGTGTTTTCCTTATGGAATTTTGCATTCTTCTAATTAGAAATCCTTAAGCAAAATTCATATCCTTAAAGTAAATTTAATTATAATTCCCATAAGTAGCTTAGGATTAGTGGTGAATTTTAATTAAGTTATGCCTCCTAGCGTATGACCTGGACTCAACCAGTTAAAAAGAAATAAAATCTAAAATGTTAGGTTAACTTGACCCTATATTACTTAAAAGACATAAATTCAAGTTGACCTAAGTTACTTTCTTTTGCACATAATTAAGCATAATTAACTTAATTAACTGTGTTGAGAAAGTTAACGACTGCCAGTCAAACTACGTCAAAACCCAAATTTGAGGTCACCACTAAATTCCTTGGATCCAAATTTGGTTAACCCCAAATTTTGAGCCCAATCGGAGTTTGTCTTGACCTAGTTTCACTGTAGCCCAATCATCTCTATTTACTGCATAAATACCTTCAAGTGTTGATTTGTATTGCATCCAGGTCCTCTCATCTTCATCGAGCAAAGAAGGAAACATGCAGTAGCAGTAGCAGGGAAAAAAAATCACCCAAACTCGCGAGCACTCAAGGAATGATATCTCCTTCAAATAAGGACCAAATCCCTCCAAACTTGGAGGGATTGGTGTTACGTTGAAAATAGTCGTAAAAGGGTCATGTTGTAGTATAGCGATGAAAATCAAAGCGACATTTAAATTTATAAGCTCAAAAAGCAAACGTGAGTCTAAGGTCATTCATAGGGAGCAAATTTGGCAAATCAATTCACTAATCACAAGCATCAAGAATAATAATGCAGGTGAAATCAGAATGATATTCAATATATAGCAAATTGTATCACATAATCTCAGGTATAAAATGTAAAAAGAAAGGTATAAAAATGGTGATTGAAGCCACCAAATTGACCCTACAATTAAGCACTTAATTAGAATGAAATATTTGAACAGTAATCCTCAACCACTAATGTCAAATTTCCATGTTAGCTTAATGGATCCACAGTAACCAAGGGCAAGCACAAGGGTGAGCCAAGCACAAGCATAGCACAATAAGCAAACAGAGGCTAAGTGCTAAACGAGGAGGGGAAGGCACGAATCTTGAAGCTCCATAGTGCAAAACCCCCTCCCTCCTCAGAACTTTCTCTCTCTCTTAAACCAAACCTTGGTGAACAGTACTGAGTAAATGAATCCATGCCTAGACCCGCGAGGTGTGAGCGTGGGCAAGGGCATGTGCGTATGCATGTGTAAGAGTGGGTCCTCACCCTGGTGCATGTTGAGGCGAACAACTAAGAACATGAATTCCTTTTACTTGCATTTGCACACTTCGAAATTCCTGATGTGGGACTAAAGTAGTTGCTTCCCTTTGAGTGCAGTTGCAGGTGAATGCCTCGAACAATTGGGGCAACAATTGCTACGTCCTCCCGTAATTAGTCATGCAGATGCCTGCAGTAGTTAAATTCACTTTGACTAAGGGCAATAGCAGGTTGAGTGAATGTCGGAGATGGGTGGTCGATGACGTAGAAGATGAAGGTGGCAACGATGCTTCGACGATGAACCTGAGATCACAAAAATTGCCTCGCACCCTTTCAGACTTGCTTAGAATCTTCGCCGAATGATGGCGAGTGCAATGGTGGTTGTGATGTGGTTTGAGGGTGTGTGCAACATTGTGACAAAGTCGGAGAGTGTGTGCAGCGGTGTGGTGTTCAGTGGGATGGTGGAGTGGTGATTTTGTGAAATTAGTTGGGGGGTTTTGATGAAGGAGATGAGAGGAAGCTCGTGGAGGTGATGATGCAGAGTTTGGTGGTCTATGGTGCCAGTGCGAGCTCACCGAAGCTTGTGCCGGTGATGGGGAAGATGGAGGGTGTTGAGGTGATACGGTGGTTAGTTCTAGAGACTAAGGGGTAGGAATGTTCTAGAGAGGGAGAGAGAGAGTTTAGGGACACTTAGGAGGTGAGATAGTTGGAGGAGATGTCTGGGGTTGGTGGCTGGAGCTGGAGAAGATGAGAAAGACGGTGAGGTTTTGGCAAGGAAGGAGACGTTGAAAGCGGTCTTGCTTTGGCTGGCAAGACTCACAACGAAGAGGGGAAGTCAGAGGGTAGTCCAATTTGATGGTTGGACAGCTGGAGGAGGAGGTCGAAGAAAGCTCACCGGAGCCGAAGACATGGTGGCTGTAGGAGGAAGAGAGAGGTGCTTTCCAGCTTGTTCTTCGTTGAGGAGGAGGCTAGTGCTCATCTTGTAGATCGCATTAAAAGAATGAATATGTCATAGTATAGCATGAAATGCGTCAAAATAAATACAATTTTAATGAGAGTTGAGTCCTGGTCGAACTCAGGGAGGTAGAAAAACACTTTTGAGTTTAAAAACTGATTTAGATCTATCTAAAACACTAATCACAATATAGATAAAGCGAATCAAGTATGATGGTTGATCATGAAGTGCCAAATAAAACTAGAGTTTATCACTATGACATGTAAAGCAAGAGCAGGAATTAAAAATAACTATCTATCTATCAGAATAAGGGCACCACAGGTGGTCCGTGGTGGCCTTTTAGAGAGGTTGAGGAGAGCAACTGCAGTGCACCAAGGTGGCTTGGTGGGTGCTTCAGAGGGAGAGAACCGGAGAAGAAGATCTGGAGAGTTGGAGAGGGTCTAGAGAGAGTTGTTCTTCAATTGGGGGCCCTGGGGCTCTTTTTATAGCTTCATAGAGGGGCAAGATGGGCATTTAAGCCCTCCAACTCGTGTAACAACCTCAGTTTGATCAGATCCGTTGATTGAGAGATCAATGGATCAGATTACGATTCAAAAGGCCTTCCAAAATGCCTCCAACACTTGCACCGCTTAGGATGTTGTCACGTGGCACGCTCCTCGCCCTTAGATTGCCATCTGACGGCTCTGATTTGCACTTTCCCACACCACCTTTGCGCTCTTCAACTGCAAGCACTGAAATTATGCTCAATCCTCAGCCGTTCGATTGCTTAAGTGCCTCATCAGCACTGCCTTTGAATTTCAAATGCGCGCTGACGTTGCGGACACATTTTTGTTAAAATCATTCATTGTAGCACATTTTATGACATCAATTTTAAATAAATGTATTGGGCATGAGTCCGAGTGTTGAACACATGGAGGTGTGGAATCGGATCAGATATTCACTTTCGTGTCACAAAAATTCGTCATTTGTTCACTTGCAAACCAGAGAGAATGACAAAGAAAGAGAGAGAGAGAGAGATAGGGTTAGAGTATTATGATGATGATGTGATAATAGCTAACTATGAAAGAAACTGAGCAAGATAACCCATTATAAAAAAAAAGAACTGTTTCACAATAACACTAGAGGAAAGATTAAAATGACAAGTATTAAACTAAAGAACTAGCTAATTGAAGAGGCAAGGTAGCTACGGTGGTGGAGGGACTTCCGTCGGTGTCTCAACATCTACAGGACATGCTCTTAGCTCTTGAAGGTGGTAACAGCTCTTGGGTGCCTGATTGACAAAAGTGGAGGGGGGTAGGCCCTTTCATAATGGAGGGAGAAGGCCAAAAATCATCCTCGGGTCAATGGTGACATTCAAAGAGTCGTTGAAGACCCGCCGCAAGCATTACCATAGCCCCTGCCCTTGCACTCGTTGCCTTCAACGTGGGTGCTAGCCCGCATGCCTCGTGCCACGCTTTGCGCGCACATGTGTTGGCAAGTGCTGTGTGCTACGCACTGCTCACTATGCCCTGCTGCCGTTGCTGTCATGCTACACTCACTGTGCACGCGCGCTATGCGTACGCTGTAGCTACTGCCCATTCCTCAATTGCAAATTGAGCGGAGAGGAATCTCGAACCCCTGACTGGTGGATGCAAGAGGGAGCCGCGACCGTTGCGCCAAAGCGCCATCTTGGTCATCTTCTGATCATGCGCCAGTAGCTCATCAGTCTTCCGATCTTAGAACAGATGGCTCATGTTGCTTGATGAAGTGCCGGAGAGAGAGAGGGGTGTTGAGGTGCATGGATGGTGACGTGGCAGGATTTAGGCCGTTGATCATTAGATCAACGGTCAGAATTTCTCGGGCTTGATGTGGGAGCTGAGGAGGTCGGATTGAGGTGATTTCAAGTCTGTTGGACTCCATTCGTCATTTTGGACCCATCCGTACAGTTCAATTGCTCATATGAGACCTGTTTCAATATGCACTTGCACACAAGGTCAATAAACATTAATTCTATGCAATCATAACATGAAATAATGTAGAAAGCATGCAATGCTCTCGAACCCACTATAATCTGACATTATTGCACAAGTACCCTCAAAATTGACCCTAATTAATGATATTAACACTGATAATTATAGAGTCATCATGCACACGTGCAAATTCGATTGAGTGTCATCGCGTGCGTGGCCATCTAACGCTCCTTCGTGCTCCACCCGGCCGCACCGTCGCCACTTGATGTAGATTCGACGCTCGAATTTATTTCATGCTCGCAGCCGCCTTAAATTCCAACTCCGTGCATTTCGATCACTCTCCCTTGGCTTGCATTTGAGCCCATGACTTAGGGTTCCTGAGGTGGTTCAATTGATTGGGAAACTCATTAAGATCAATCCCTCCAATTTTGGAGGGATTTGGATCTGATTTGAGAGAGAAATCCTCTCTCGAATCTAGGTTGTGGTGCTTTCACACCAACAATGGCGGTAGGGACCTAATCGCAAGAATGATGAGAATGTTAGGGACCAAATTGCAAGAAACTTGAAATCTGGGTGGGCAAAATGTAATAAATAGAGTTTTTATGGGCTAAATTGCAAACTAGGTTAAGATGGACTCTGATTAGGCACACATTTTGGTGTTAACCTAATTTGGACACAAGGAATATAATGGTGAACTTAGATTTGAGTTTTGACCATGTTTTCCTGGGTAAATTGTATAGAAGCCCAAATTAAAGTAAATTTCCATCGAAAACTCTAGTTTAGGTCAAAATGGGTTCAGATGGTCAAACCAAATGTACCAAATACCTTATAATATTTTTTTATGAATTATAGGAGGTTTTGATTGATTTTATCCTGATCAAAACCTTTTCAATTTAAGTAAGATTGATAATTAGGATTTTTAGTATTATTTTTGCCTTCGAAATGCATGAAACCCTATTTTAGTCAGTGTGGACCCACTTTTTAGAATTTTATTCTTAGTTGACCTTTAATTAACCCCTGAGTGACCCCGTGGTTAATCTACACTTGTGACGTGCTGTTAAAATTGTAGAATTAACCTTATTTCTTTATTTTCTCCTCAAATCAGAATATTGCGGAAGGGTGACCCTTAAATGATTAAATAGGAGCTTTTACCACTTGAACTTGACTAATTGAGGCTAGAAAGGGCCCATGATGGTGTTACCATCATAGCCCCTTGTCTAGCTTTTGCTAGTCCCTAGCAAAATTCTATGCATCAAACTAGATCACTAAGCCGGATGTAACTGTAAAGATGCCCTACTAAGTTGCATCTCTAGAAATAAGATCAAAATGCCAATAATAGGCCTAGATGTACTCAAGTACCAGCCAAGATCCAGACCAGACTAGCCTCAGCCTTGGGTCTATTATGAAGGTTTCTAAGGCCCACAAAAACTACCCAAAGGTTCGTTGACTCCAACGGTTAAAGCACCCGTGCGTATACGTAGTAAGTCCAGGTTTAGTTCCCCAGTGGATTTTTATTCTGAGAGTTCTCTCTTTTCTTTTATATTCTCCTAAATCCAACATCAGATTGGCCCTAAACATGGTCGGTATCGGATTTCTTGTCCCCACTGATTGCGCAGCCATTATAGGTCTTAATTGACCTAGATTAAGCTAGGACTTAGCATAAGTTAGGGTTATTCATGCATGCATATGCATTATCTGCATCTTTACTGCTTTTCTTTAGCTAAGCATAAAATAATGTTATAATGTGCTGATTAAGTGCATTATGTCGATTGTAGGGAATAAGTTGATCTGGAGCAGGATCTGAAGCTGGATTAGGAATAACGGGAGTTGTAGTAGAGTTGGAGCAGAAGGCTTAGTTTAGATGTAGGAATAATAATGTAAGGGGGTTAAAGGTTTTCTATTCTATTAAGTATAAATAAAGCAATAAAATGTGAAGAGCTTAGGTCCATCCTAACCCTAGGATAGCCTAGAGACCTCCCCAAGCCTTAGCCACCCTTAGATTAGGTCACAACACCTTAGGAAGCCTTAAAACCCTAGTTCCAGCCCTTATCTGGACGTCCAGATAAGTTATAGGACGTCCAGGACCCTTAGCCATCTCCCGCACACCTCAAACCCACTTCTGCAGTGTTATTGGACGTCCAGACACTTTGTCAGATGTCCAATTTCTACAGAGTACTCAAAATAGAACCTTGATTTCCCCCTGACTCAAATTGGACGTCCAGAACTGAAGTCTAGACTTCTAATTTTTGAGTATAAGTCATCTAATCCTATTATTGGACATCTAATACTGGTCTCTAGTCTCTATTTTGAGATACAAGTCTTGATCTTGGATCTCTTGCTCCCTAGACCTAATCCCAACCCCATAGGAACCTAAATTAAGGTGTCCTTACCCTAGTACATCACCTCTAGACCTACCTAAGGACCTAATCAAGTCCTCACCAAACCCAATTGACTTAGATCAAAGTCAATTACCTTCACCTAAGTCAATTGGACTCATTGAGTCCAATTGAGCTTAGATCTCAACCCACACAAGTTCAATTGGAGTTGGTGAGAGTCCAATTGACCTAAACCCAACCTAATTGAGTTATTTCACTCTCAATTAGGTTCACACCCAGTTAATTAAACTTAGGTTAAGTTTAATTGCATTTTCCCCTTAGCAATTAGGGTTTGTAACCCTAATTTAAGACCTACACCTACCCAAACCCCGTAGGATCTAACCTAAGCCACCTAGCCACATAGAGAACGACCACATACACACACACACACACCCATTCACGCACACACACTTCTCTAGAGTTCTCTAGAGCTCTCTTGAGATGGAGTCGCCTCTTGGTTGCCAAATTTAGCAACCAAGAGGCATTCAAATTGAGATCCACAATTTTTGGATCTCAAAGACCACCCCTACCCTCATGTGGCCAGCCACTCTTGGGCTCTCTCTAGAGAGTTTCACACCTCTCTAGAGCGAAGCCATTGGGTCTATAAAAAGACTCCATGGGCATCCAAGTGACCCCATTCACATCCCTTGGCTTCCATTGGCACCACTCACCTCATTAGCTCCATACATGCCCACCTTCACTTAGGTTAGCTACTCCACCTCCACGAGCTCACCATCATCATGGAGGACATCATGTCGGGATGCTGGATCAACCCTAACTCTCTCCAAGGGTCGGCCTAAGCTACGTTGGCCGCCCCTCATTCTCCTCCCGACCACTCCAAGGCTATCAGGGACCACTCTTGAATGCCCTCTATTCTGGTAGATTTAGTTTATGCTCTCCATAATTTTTACAGCTTTTATTTCTACTTAGTAGCATAGTCTTAACTTCACCCCCAATGATGCATGCAAAATCCCCTCGTTGATTCTTGTATGCAGTCATTTTCTGGTAGGTAGGTTTAAATTTCAAGCATTTATGTACAAGCTTTCCTCTAAAGTTCTTGTTGCAAACAACTCTCCTATTGAATGAATGAAAAATGCTTTTATATATATATCTCCATATTGTGAAATCACCATGAGCTTATTGATTGCTATTATATTTGCATGATTCATGTTGCCTATTTCTAACTCCTAATATTCTTGCAACTAAGCATGTCATAACTAAATACGTAATAATCACGAACACGCATGCATTTTTAAACGAAGTAGAGCAGTGAAAAGATCGATTTCAAAAGTGAAAGCAACGCCTCCCAGAGACGAACGAATGGGACTCAAGTCTCCTAATTTTTACAAACTTAATTTTGACGAACATTTTTGTGTGACTATACTACGATTTCCGACGACTTTCAAAATGTGTGAAAACGGTTCCTGTCAAATGGCACTGTTGCCAGGGTGGTAACGCCATTTTCTTTGATTTCGATCTTTTAAAATATCACTGACACATTTGCCTCTACTTTATTTTTTTTGATGTGCAGGAAAAATGAGAAAAGAATGGGATCTGCGCACACAGCGAGCGTGGAAAACAAATCCAGGTGCACATCATCTTATTTTTAGATTAGGTTTTACTCTCTGCAGTTCCCTTTAAAAGAAAAATTTTGTCATTGCCGTAAAAAAAAAATCGAAATCTTTGAAAAAAAAATCTAGCTTAGTTTTCCTTTTGAATCTTAGGGTAGTTTGAAAAAAAAAAGCAAAAAAAAAAATATATTTTCGTTGAATTTGTTTGAAAAATTCTTTGCGAAAAAAAAAGTGCAAAAGTTTTGAAAAAAAAAGCATTTTTGGTGGAAAGCTCAGATTTTAAATTCAAACCTCTTTAAAAAGCTTTTCCTATATCTTCTGATTTTCGACCAGATTTCAAGCTTGATTAAAAATTCGATTGTCGAAAAATTAGTAAGCGAAAAATTCTAAAATTCGGGCTAAACCTTCATTTTCAAACCATCTTTCAAACGCCATTGTTATTTTGAAAAAATTCTAAGTATACAATTTTTAAAAACTTCACGAAGTGCGTAGGGGTTAGACTGACCCATAGTCAAAAATTTTCAAATGTCGAAAAGCTATTCCGAGCAATCCATGAATTTTTTTCCTAAAAGCAGTGGGGTTTGAAAGCTAATCTCATCGGCTTTATTTTTCAAATTTTTTTCGAATTTTTGAAGGTCATTTGATACTATTTCAAAGCGAAAAATAGACTAGGGGTCAAAATTCCAAATCTGACCCCCTGATATTAAAAATTCCCTAAAAATTTGGTTGAAATAGTAAAAAATTCTAAAAAAATATTCTCTAGAAATCTAATTGAAAAAGGAATCTACTCGCAAAATTTCAAATTAATTGGATTCCAATTATTATCAGAGAACAAGCATTACTTTTGTGGTCTGCTAAAACAGAAAAAGAAAAACCCTAGAAGTGCATGAAACTTAGGTTGAATCCTTAGGGTTGTAACTAGAAACCACACTTTGGGCTAACCTAGACTTAATCAAGTCTAGTGCTTAACCGGTGAGCTTGGTCACCTTGTGGGCCACTCACCACAAACCCCACTGAAGAAAATAGGTTAAAAATTAATTTTAAAACATGAAATCAACCCGAGTTCGTTGTCATACTACTGGGTGTTTTTAACCTCTCTTGCCAAAGCAGGTGACTAAGTTTGCAGGGCAGTGTCAAACGATCGCGGCTCGGGGGTTAACGGAATCGGAGGCATAAGCCAAAGGAAGAACCTTCCCCTTAGTCCCCTCGTAACCAGACTGGCTGGGTTAGCTTGAGAGGCGGAAACCACTTTAAGTCGGTTGAACGACGAACTTCTCTTCAGGAATTCAAACTTCTAACGAAAAATCTGGTCACCTGATCCATAAGTACCATTTGATTGACAGGTCCTTAGCCTTATCCTACTTGGCTACACCAACCCAGGGGTTGGGTGGTGTATGCAAGGAAGGATGCCACTTAGACCTCAACTGATTGGACCTTGGGAGCCCCTCCCAAGGAGGCGAGTCACTTCCTATATCTGCTTAGTCGCAATGGCTAACCCTAGATCTGGACCTAATCAGGATCCAGAAGAGCTGGACCCACGAGCTTATCTGAGAGCTTGAGTCACTTAATCAGCTCAATCTTGGGATCAGAACCCAAGGTGGCGAAGATGACTTTTCGCTTCACCTGATCCTTCTCCTCGGGTTACCGAAATGGTTAACCCATATCCTAACCCTGGATATTATGATCCGTACCAGCTGGTCCCTCAAAGGATCGCATCTTATAACTCAGGATATGGATTTCATACTCCTGCTTCTCACCTGTGGAATATGGGTAGACCTGATTCACCCGTTGGAACCCCTAAAGAGCTACCGATGCATATGTAGCCGCATTACAGAATACAGAGAGCTATAGCGAGTGCTAAGGAAAAGGCCACATCCTATCTACACGAAATCCATGCTATCATTGAGCCAAACCAAAGACAATGCTGGATTCCACATCAACAAGCTGTGATGGAGCTCCTTCGGGAAACAACGGAGATAACAAGGCTAATGGGACAAAATCGGGACACTCAAGAACTACTACTTTTGAGATATCAAGTGGAAAATAGCCTTGAAAACCTTGAAGAATCTGAAATGACTACGCCGGAAGGACACACAGAAGATTCTCGGGAGCAGATGCCGGAAAATCATGCAGGGGAAGAAGAACCTAGCTTGGATATGAGACAGGAACAGGAAGTATGCCGAATGGCTTCATCTGAGAACTCCATTCAGGAAATTGAGGAAAGGACTGATATCTCCAGGACTGAGCCACAATCATATTATCCTGAATCCTGGGAGACACCTTTTGGGTTGGATAACCCAATCGAGATAAGGGAAGCAGATCCAATTGAGGATATGGATCCTAAGGTAGACATTACATGCGACACTACTGATCAATCTAGGCCACTTACCATTGTAGGTGAACCTATGCTAGAGCCAACATCTTTTGATCTGCACTCTTCTTTCACCTACATCCCTAATTCGGATGCTAGAGATTCTGAGATGACACTTTCTATCCCTGATCCTGACATCCGAAAACCAGAAGTAGCTATGGATAACTTGAATGAAGAAATAAATATGCTACCCGACGCAGGAATTACTGAGGAGCCCAATGCATATGAGGGCGAAGCTTCGAGCAGAATGAGCTGGGGATGCACCTATCATCCTAGTCAATCTAATAGATGGCTCGACCCCGAGCCTGAGGAGACAGCCTCTGATGAATTAGAGATGAGTACCGATGAGGAAGAAGTATTTTTTTACGAGGATTTCAATGACCTCCCCACAGATCTTCTACTTTCACGGATACCCCCATATGACCGAAAGCATGGAGAGGGCATGATCTTTGATGTCAATTATCATTATGCGGATCTTGATGACTCAGATTCTGGCTCTGAGATACATTTTGATCTACTCCCTCAGCAACTTCCTATTGGATTGTGGGACATGATAAACCAGTTGAATCAACATCATGATCCCCCCTATGATTATCCTCTATTTTCGACCACCACTCCACACTTTCTTATAGCTAGACTTTTTGGAGTAAGGGTGCAGAATCAGCTGGTTCGCATCTCCGGACCATTGATTTTGGGAGCATACGAGCATATCTTTCTCTTAATCTTAGCCGGCTCCTATGCTAGAAATGACACATCTGATTGAGTTTTCGCCCAGCTGGAGGCGTTAAACTCAGTACATATAGATAGCATATATCCCACATTTCACCATCATCTATACATAACCATTTTTATACATAGCATATTTTTGTTTTAGCATATTCCCTTTTTTTTTATATTGCATACTGACAGGTTGGCCGATGCTAAATGTATAATTTCAGGAGCAATTATATGTGATTTCTACCCATTCTCTCCCTATAGTATTTATTTCCTTTTATATGCATGCATGAGGACATGCAAGAACTTAGGCATGAGGGGGTAGATACAACAGAAACTGAAAAATTTTTTTTTGCCAACACTTAGGAAAACCTCAGAGCTGCATGTAAAACGTACTTTAGGACCTTAAATAAAAGAACAATCGACTCCACGTCCAATGCTCGCATTGGAGCTGGAAATCGTTCGCAACAGCCACTTCCGACTGACCCACTCACCTTTTGTTCTAAATTTAGGGTCAAGTTTATTGTAACCCGATATGAGAAATTCACGAAGTACAAATTATATGAGGTTACATGTTTATATCACATACACATATTGCATTCATGAATAAGATTATTTTATTAAGAGAATGCATTAGGGACTTTATCCTCTAGTTGATTCTTGTAATCTGGAATCCAGTATAATTTCTCATACAAACGTAGAATTTGCAATGGATTCACGGTGAAGGCCGATAAACATCTTTAGCCTGTTGAGAAGAAGCAGTGCTTTTTTTCCTGAACCCCTAGATAGTGATTTGAGAGTCATGCAAATTTTCCTCCAAAAATCCACCAAATAGTGTGAGATGAGGGTAGAGTGTACTGGTGCTCTAAGATTAGTGCAAGGAATCAAGAATCCTAGATAATTAGGTGATGATACTCAGAGATTAGGCATAGTTTCCACTCTCGGTTCCTGCGTATACATTTCTAAGTGAATTTTGAGAGCCACCGAATAAGGTAAATACGTGGAGAGCGAGTTTTCATAAAACTAGGGCTAAGGTGGATGGTTACGACCATTCTCTATGGAATCCTCGGCTGAAGGAGGGTATTGATGTCAAGGTCATAAATACATCATCCCATCTATCTTTCCCGGTGCTGTGAGTAGGCACTTCCACCAAATAAGCCACCTAATGTCTCTTGAGTACCACCAATCCCTAATAATGCCTCCTCAATAAAGTTCATGGATGTGTGCTAATTGTGTTATGTTGAAAAAAAACAAAAGCGTTGAAAAGAAAGAAAAGCTGAAAAAAAAATTTAGAAGAAAAAGATAAGAAAAGAATGAATATTTAGTGTTTATTGAGGCAATACCACCAAATAAAATTGAGATCAACCAAATATGGCCTTAACCTATCTTTCTTGTATTTCTGACCACCCAAATACTGCCTGAGGAATTTTGACTTAGTGTTAGTGTTATGAGAACTCAATTAAAGTATTAACACCTAATGAGACCACCAAATAGAAGTCATATATGTGAATCTGGTGAGGTTGTGAGCTCTAAGAAAAAGAAAGAAAAAAGAGTAAGAGAGAATGAATATAAAGGAATCAAAAGAGAGCATAGTTTTTCTCATCTTTCTCTGAGTTGAGTTACTTAGTAATCCGGAAATCTAGCTTCTGTAGTACTAGTCTCTATGTATCACCAAGTGAGAATGAGCCACCAAATATACAATCTTTTCCCTTAGAGATTCTCTACCTAAGCCTAAAGTCGGGGTGGAATTCATAGAATATCTTGAATACCCCGTGGGAAGAAGTCCGCCTATTTCGCTAGAATTTTTACTAGGGGTCAAGAACAGGCTTTAGAGGTATATTAGTTTTTCACTCGTATCCGTTGCAAAAGCTACATAGCTGCACTTTCACAATTGTCTGGATTTCTAGAGCATAGGATGAAAACAAAAAGGAGAAAAATCTCTAAGCATACACTTGATAAAATAATCAGTCCCTTAGGGACCCTTGCTATAAATAATTTAGTCTTGCATTTGCTAGGGACTAGCAAGATTTAGGCATGGGGGTATGATTGCACAGCAATCATAGGTCTTAATTGACCTAGATTAAGCTAGGACTTAGCATAAGTTAGGGTTATTTATGCATGCATATGCATTATCTGCATCTTTACTGCTTTCCTTTAGCACGCATAAAATAATGTTATAATGTGCTGATTAAGTGCATTATGTCGATTGCAGGGAATAAGCTGATCTGTAGTGGGATTTAAAGTTGGATCAGGAATAACGGGAGTTGTAGCAAAGCTGGAGCAGAAGGCTTAGTTTAGATGTAGGAATAATAATGTAAGGGGGTTAAAAGTTTCCTATTCTATTAAGTAGAAATAAAGTAGTAAAATGTGAAGAGCTTAGGTCCATCCTAACCCTAGGATAGCCTAGAGACCTCCCCAAGCCTTAGCCACCCTCAGATTAGGTCACAACACCCTAGGAAGCCTTAAAACCCTAGTTCCAGCCCTTATCTGGACGTCCAGATAAGTTATAGGATGTCTAGGACCCTTAGCCATCTCCCGCACACCTCAAACCCACTTTTATAGTGTTATTGGACATCCAGACACTTTGTCAGACGTCCAATTTCTACAGAGTACTCAAAATAGAATCTTGATTTCCCCCTGACTCAAATTGGACGTCTAGAACTGAAGTCTGGACTTCTGATCTTTTGAGTATAACTCATCTGATCCTATTATTGGACATCTGATATTGGTCTCCAGTCCCTGTTTTGAGATTCAAGTATTGATCTTGGATCTCTTGCTCCCTAGACCTAATCCCAACCCCATAGGAACCTAAATTAAGGTATCCTAACTCTAGTACATCACCTCTAAACCTACCTAAGGACCTAATTAGGTCCTCACCAAACCCAATTGACTTAGATCAAAGTCAATTACCTCAACCTAAGTTAATTGGACTCATTGAGTCCAATTAAGCTTAGATCTCAACCAACACAAGTTCAATTGGACTTGGTGAGAGTCCAATTGACCTAAACCTAACCTAATTGAGTTATTTCACTCTCAAATAGGTTCACACCCAGTCAATTAAACTTAGGTTAAGTTTAATTGCATTTTTCCCTTAGCAATTAGGGTTTGTAACCCTAATTTAAGACCTACACCTACCCAAACCCCGTAGGATCTGACCTAAGCCACCTAGCCACATAGAGAACGACCACATACACACACACACACACCCATTCACGCACACACACTTCTCTAGAGTTCTCTAGAGCTCTCTTGAGATGGAGTCGCCTCTTGGTTGCCAAATTTAGCAACCAAGAGGCATTCAAATTGAGATCCACAATTTTTGGATCTCAAAGACCACCCCTACCCTCATGTGGCCGGCCACTCTTGGGTAGAGAGTTCCACACCTCTCTAGAGAGAAGCCATTTGGTCTATAAAAAGACTCCATGGGCAGCCAAGTGACCCCATTCACATCCCTTGGCTTCCATTGGCACCACTCACCTCATTAGCTCCATAAATGCCCACCTTCACTTAGGTCAGCTACTCCACCTCCATGAGCTCACCATCATCATGGAGGACATCATGTCAGGATGATGGATCAACCCTACCTCTCTCCAAGGGTCGACCTAAGCTACATTGGCCGCCCCTCATTCTCCTCCCGACCATTCCAAGGCCATTGGGGACCACCCTGAATGCCCTCTATTCTGCAAGATTTAGTTTATGCTGTCCATAATTTTTACTGCTTTTATTATTTCTTAGTAGTGTAGTCTTAACTTCTCCTCCAATGATGTATGCAAAATCCCCCCGCTGATTCTTGTATGCAGTTGTTTTCTGGTAGCTAGGTTTAAATTTTAAGCATTTATGTACAAGCTTTCCTCTAAAGTTCTTGTTGCAAACAACTCTCCCATTGAATGAATGAAAAATGCTTTTATATATATATCTGGCGAACGCGACTCCCCTATAGTTTTTATTATTTCGTCGTAGTATAGTATAGAGAAGTGGTTACCAGTTTAATACATTTTGTTACTCGGAAAAAGAGTTCTCGAGGTCGAATTCAGGGAGCAAGTTGTATTCTAGAAGCACAATGTTTCTATTACAAAAATAAGAGAGAGAGAGGGAGAAATAAATTTGAGTCTTGTGCCTTCTCTTCTTTTCTGCCTTTAGTTCTTCTTCTGCATCTTTCTTTTCTTCTCCAAAGCTTCTCGTCTTCTTCTCTTTATCTTCTTTCTTCTTTCAGCTCTGTCTTCCTTGCGCTTCTCGTCTTCTTCTTTAGCTTCTCTTTTCTTTCTTCTTCTTTTCTTCCTCTGCAGAGCGTCGTCTGATTTTCCATTCAGACGACTTAAATCTCCACTGCTACAGTGCTGCTTGGTGCTCCTCCTTCTTCTTCCTTCAGTCTTTCTTCCTCGACCGTTTCTTCTTCAGAGCTTCTTCTCTACGCCCTACTCTCTTCTTCTTCTCTGCCTCGGCCTGTTCCTGCACACACCAAGGCCAATGCAAAACCTACCCCTTTCCCTTTACCCGAACGTCTCTCACTTTCTCAGACTTCGCACATAGGATAGCTCTCCCAGAGCCGCCGGGTAATCGGGTCAGGCTAAGCACCCAGGACCAGGCGCACTGGCAGGTGGGTGATGCGCGAGGTGTGCTCAGGATGGGTTCGGGTCGGATTCGTCGGATCCGCGTGGTGAGCTCGCGGACCGGGCGGGTGTGGGCGCGGGACCTCACCCCGGTGCATTCAGAGGTGATAAGGCTATTTCACTTTTACAATTTAAACCGGTGTGCGGCTTTAGGATCTTCCAAGGTGGGACTAAATGTCCCACCCCAATTTGGCTCCTGCAGCTGAGAAAGCTGCAGGAAATCGCGGCTATTGCGAGGTCTTCTCTTCAGCTAAAGGCCTGGGCAACTGCGTGGTTGCAATCCGCGTGTCCTGGAGCGCAGGCCTGGGCGGAAGCGAAGCTGCAGCTGCAGAATGAAGGAGCTTCACCTGTTCGACATTGGCGGCGAAGGACAGATAACCTATTCACAGAGATACGGCCTCTCGGCCTAGTCAGAAGGTGCAGGGAGCTTCGCCGCACTTGCAGGTGGTGGCGAGGCGTGGGGCGGCGTGTAGGGGCTGCCCTAGGTCAGACTGTGGCTGGGGGAATGGGTTTGTTCGGGGGAGTGATGTGGAGGTGAGGAGTGGCAGTGAAGGGGCGGAAATGGTTCAGTGGGATGAGGAGGAGGTTTTGGGTCGGTCGGCGAGTCGTGTGGAGTGGCGGAATAATGGGAGCGACTTGCCAGAGGTGGGCCGGAGGAGTGGAAGGTGATGGTGGTCGGGTCGGTCGAGGGTCTAATTGAACAAATTAAAATAGGGAAAAGAAAGAGGGGAGGAAGAGAAGTAACTGTTACCTACTTGTAGGGGCGAAGGAGGCCGGAGTGGGGCGACAGTTGTATCGACTGTCGCCGGAGAAGAAGGTGCCTAGAGAGAGGGGGCGGCGGCGAGGAGAGAGAGGAAGAGCGCGTGCTGGGTACGGCACAACGCGGGAAGAGCGGGCGAAGGTGGCTCTACTGCTCGTATTGCGGCAGAGCGACGAGGAGGAGGAGGAAGAACTGCCGGAGCTGGAGAGCTTCTGCTGGAGTGGGAAGAGAGGAAGGAGGGGGGTGTTTCTCCATCAGATCCGAGCTACTGAATGCGGCAGACGGTGGCGATTTTTATAGAGGCGAAATCAGAGAGGGGGGCGGAGGGAGACGACGTGCCTCCCTCGCCGGAGGATGGCCGGATCGCGACCCATACCTTCCGCGCGTTCGCATGAAAGGTGTGGGCGATGGCAGAGATCGTGGAGGTGTCCCTGCGACAGCAGACGTCGCAGGGAACACCCCGTTGTCTTAGCAGGGGGTCGCCCTCACCCTGCGTGGCGCCATGCCTCGCCGGAGCATGGCGCTGCTCAGGGTTTGCAGGGAGGACCCAAATGCAAAAATGATGAAGAATTAGGGGCCAAAATGTGAGGGTTTCAAAAGTTAAGGGTCAAAAAGTAATGGATGAGGACCAAAATGCAAAGTCGGTCAAGAAGGTCTCTTCTTAGGCTCAAGTTTTTATGCATGACTAAATGGGACCTAAGGATTCTAATGGTGAATTTTATTTCTAGGTCAGACCTTGTTTGGCCGGCCAATTTACGTAAAAACCCAAATTAAATCATTAATTGGGTATGGTTCTCAATGTAGGTCAAAATGTGTTCCTAAGACCAAATTGAAGGTTCTAAACCCTAGAGATTATTTTTATATGAATTTTAGAGGGTTTAGTAGATTTTTTATTTGACTCGAACCTCGTGAATTGAGGTGGGTTTGTTTTAGGATTATAGATTGTCATTTAATTCCTTGGAGTTGCTGTAGCCCTTATCAGATCAGATCATCCCACTTTCCTTCTTATTAGGTTAGTTTGACCTATGTTTCGACCCTGAGTTACCCAGTTTGCAGATTGTGCTGGTAAAATTGTATTTTTACCCCTTATGACTTATTTTCTTCTTAGACTCAGAATTCTCTGAGTTAAGCCTTTCCTTGAGTTATGTAGGAGCTTTTGTCCTCTATATTAGGTCAAAATGAGCTAGTTATCGCTCATGATGAGGTTCTCATTAATATCTCCATATTTTGAAATCACCATAGCTTATTGATTGCTATTATATTTGCATGATTCATGTCGCCTGTTTCTAACTCCTAATATTCTTACAACTAAGCTTGTCATACTTAAATACGCAATAATCACGAGCCGGCATGCATTTTTAAATGAAGTAGAGCAGTAAAAAGTGAAAGCAACGCCTCCCAGAGATAAACGACCGGGACTCAAGTCTCGTAAATTTTACAAACTTAATTTTTGACGAACGTTTTTGCGCGACTATACTATGATTTCCGACAACTTTCAAAATGTGGGAAAATGGTTCCTGTCACCCACCATCAATCTTCGAAGGATTCCTATCCTTCGATGCTTTGAGATAGCACCGCCCATGGCATCCCCCAGAACCTTGGCTTTCGACACTTTGGGATAGTTTTACCCATGGCATTCTGTAGCTAAATTTAGGCCTTGACAATCAACATTTCGAGATAATCCCACTCATGGAACGTAAACTAGAACATGGTGCTTACATGCCCCTAGTGTGATATTTCGATATCCTAGGAGATAAGCATCGAGGACACGGTATGTTATTATGCATCTTCAAGGGGTGTATTTTTCATTCCACCTCTCCGCACTGGGAACTCATCTAATCAACTTGTGTCTTCAAGCCACTACTAAGCTAGATCTTCCAGAAAACCTTTTCAAAATGGAACACTTTTGGCATTATTTCTTCGTTAAGCGCACTGAACCAGACTAGTGTGCGATTTTTGGGTGCCTAGGTTACCAAGTCTCGCAAACCAAAGGGCAGGCAACGGGACCGAATAATCCCTTAGCCTCAAACTTAATACATCAGCTTCGCACTTTCCTCAACCTCTTGAGGACTAATCCAGATCTTAACAAATACATGAGTGTTTAAGTCCTAGAATAAGCCCAAGAGACCTAAGGTCGATACTCATCACTAATCCCGTAAGCTTTAGCCTTCCAGGTCATAATTCATCATCTGATCTAGCCTAGAACTTAGGTAGGTTCCATCTCACTTACATGGACTATCACATTTCTTTCTTTTGTTTGCTCCTTTTTCTTTCTTTCCTTTTCTTTTCTCCTCAATTCTTTTCAATTTAGCTCAAAATTAGTCTCTCCTTTCTCCATTCTCTAATTTATTTTTGAAACCCCTCCATGAATTGAATTTCACAACATTTTGCACTTTAATACCCCCCCATGCCTAGGATTTGCAATGTCCTCATTGTAAATTAGGTAGGTTCGAGTTCAACCTACATCGTACATTAGAACTGGTTTGGTGGGTGGCAAACGGGTTGAAGTGACTGTTGTAGATGATTTCAAGCTCTAATATAAGTATCGAAGGTGGAGTCGGTTGTTCTCATGGATGAACCCTAAAGTGTAATATGAATTCAATTCAAAGATAGGTCAGAAGGGTTTCGAATTTTTCAAAATGACGGGTTGCCTCCCATTAGGCACTAAGTTTAACGCCATCAACTGACCACAATGTGGCTCAGGGAGAATGGAGATCAAAAGGTACTGCAGCCAGATTCGAATCGGTGAGTTTAAGGAACGGTTTGAGTCTCTAGTTGTTAACAAAAAATGGTTTTGAGTGGTGGCTGAGTTTGCTGATTTCGACAGCTCCATTTCCAAAGATTCGTCGAACGAGGAATGGTTCGATACACTTTGATCTTAGCTTTCCTGGGAAGAGCCTGAGCTTGGCATCAAAGAGTAACACTTTCTGACCAGGATGGAAAGATTTCCCTAAACCCTAAAGGATTTTCTTGATCTCCTGATTGGATAGCTCAGCCAATCCGTTGGTCTAGGGGTGATAAGGAATCGAGATACAATGCGACACCCCATACTTTTTATCAGGGACTGGAACTACACATTCACAAAATGAGACCCGCTAATAACAGTGAAGATTCTAGTGAATGGGATTCGAGTTTGGGAAACTTGTCGTCGTAGTTCGATTCATGAGAAAATTCATCGATCAGATAAATTTATAACCGAAACTCGAAAAGTGAGTCCCTAGTCGAACATGGGGAGGCGAACGCTTGGTTTTGAAAAATACGCGTTTCCCTTTTATTTATTTTTTTCATTTTTGTGTTTTCTAATTTTTTTGGTAGTTTTAGCAAGCAAGAGATTAGATTGATGAATTCTTATCTAACTAATCTGCTTGCAAAATATAAGAGAGAGAGAGGGAAACATTCACATATATTTCTGAAGCAAATGTTTTCTACAACTAAGAAAGCGGGAAAGATTACACTACAAAAGCAAAAAGAAAGATATAGGTGAGAGAATCCCCCTCGATGGTTGCTCGGAGGATGACTCAATTTGACGTCGCTTGGAGGAAGGTGGTAAGGAGCGGGACGAACGAGGACGGAGTCGGAGGATGGAGGATGGGGCAGGACGGTGTCGCGGCAAGGATCTTTTTCCTGAAGGGAGGTGAGAGGATGGTCATGGTACGCTCCAAGAATGGGGATGAGAGGTACGAACAAGTGTTTGTTTTCTACTCTAGAGGAGCATCCTGGGCTTGGGACAAGCTCTCTCCAGAGCCTTGGAGGTGGTGAGGAGAAGAAAGGAAGAGATGGTGGTGGATGGAGGGGTATGGGTCATTTTATAGTGGAGGATGAAGGGCTTGGTCACATGTGGGTAATTACTGACATTCGTAAACGTCACTAAAGATCCACCCAACAGTTGCTAAAGATCCACGCTAACTAACACCCGCTGCTGCTATGCTTGCATGCCCATTACGTGCCGTGTTGCACGCACGTGCTGGCGTTGCGCTGCTTTACGCTACTCACAGTGCGCTAGCATTGCGGTGCGGGTGTGTGGGCTGGTGTGCATGCCTTTGTGCACGTGAGCTGGCTAGTGTGCCCCAATTGCTGGTTTGGGGAGGGGTCTACGAGTCTCAAACCTACGCCACTTCTTTGCACGCCAAGTGTTCAACTGTTGAGGCAAGGATGCATTTGAGTCATGAGGAGCACATGGATGCTGAGAGCACGGAGGAACCACAGCCATTGGATCTTGATCCAATGACTGTGGCGCGAGATCTCTGATGATGAGGGGGCACCTTTAGTCGCTACTAACCGATGTAGGGTGGCTTAGATGGTGCCACATGGCACCATTTGGGCTGTCCATCTTCTTTCTATTGCAGAGGGAGCCAGCTCAGATTGAGACAATTCCCACATTACCAGATTGCGATCGTCACTCCAAATTCATCCGTATGGTTGGATTTTTCATCTGAAGCCCGTATGGATGTTGCATTGCCCCCTAGCCGTTGATCTTCCTCGGACTTCATATGATGTTACAGAATTCTGATCTAGATGATTTTGGAGGCGTTAAACTCCGATCATCATCTTGATCAGATCCGTTTGGTCAAATCGTCCATCTGATGCCCTGAAATAAATCTCCTTCCCTCCTGGCCATAAAAAGGACGTAATTAACCTAAAATACATACAACTACTCTAAATGCAGGATGATGCATGCCATGAAATATTATAACATGAAATGCAAACCTAGCCTAGGAACATGCATGAATAGGTATTTTTTCCTCAATAATTGTGTCTACATCACCTGCCATCGCTGATGATGGCCTTTGGAACCCCAAATTTGGGAAAGAGGTTCTCTTGAATGAATCGAAGAACAACCTTATGATCATTCATTTTGGTGGGGATGGATTCAATCTATTTTGAGACATAAGTAACAATAAGTAAGATGTACTTGAAGCCATTAGATCCTGGAAAGGGTCCCATGAAATCAATTCACCAGATGTGAAAGATTTCGCACATGATGATCGGATTCAAGGGCATCATATTGCACAAGCCATTTTGCTGAGGGTCTGACAACGGGCACATGCCATATAATAGGATTGTGCATCTTTGAACATTGTGGGACAAAAAAACCCACACTAGAGGATCTTCGTGATGGGAACACCATCATAGACTTTAACTAGCCACTTTTAGTCAGGATTGAAAGGTAAATGCTCCTACATAATCATCTGAGGGTTAAACTCCACATTATTCTAGTTTGTGAAGAGAATAAGAAAGTAGGGCTAATTCTATAATCTTAACAGCATACCATGAAAACAGAATAACCACGAGATTTGTCAAGGGTAAAATGAAGGATAAATAAGCAATAAAGATTAATAAGTGGGTCCAGCACCCAAAACCCTAATTTCAGACCCGGTTAAACTACAAAGGTTTTGGTTAGGATAAAATTCATTTAAATCTCCTAAAATTCATATAAAAATATTCCTTGAGATTTGGTATCCTTGATTTGACCATTTGAACCTATTTTGACCTTAAATAGAGTCATAGACAGATTTTTGCACTAATTTGAGTTTTTACATAAATTTCCTAGCCAAACTTGGTCAAAACTGAAATCTAACTTCACCATCAGATTCCTTGGGTCCAAATTAGGTTTGTATCAAAATTTGGTCCTAATTAGAGCCTATCTCGACCTAGTTTGCATTTTAGTCTATTTAAACTTTGTTCCTCTTGATTAAGCCCCTAAATTTCAAAATATTTGCAATCAAGTCACTAACTTTGTCTTCATTTTTGTAAAAAGGTCCCTTCCTCCATTGGTGTGAATGGAGCTCCTCCTCCGAGATTCGAGCAAGGTTTTCTTGCTCGATTCTCAATCAAATCCTTCTAAAATTGGAAGAGAGAATCCTTGAGAGGCCCTCTATCGATTGGACCATGTTTTGGACCATGATTTGCATCCAAATCTTCATGCGAACACTCACAATCTCAAGGATCATTTTCCTTGAGTTCTCGAGCTCGCCAGGCCTCTACCATGCTTAGAACATCTTCTGAGGTCTTTAAATAGAACCCTCTTGAGAAACTAAGCTCCTTGCGAAGTTTTAAATTGGAAATACCCTCTCTTCCTCAACTCTGGTCGTCCGCACCTTCGTCTCTAGTGAGAGAGAGAAACAATCATGGATTTCTAATCAAATATATTTTTTTTCTTTTAATTTTTTTTTAACTAGGTGGCTTCCCTGATCTAAGATTTACCTAAAGCAGTACGAAGAAAATGGTCTTGTGGCTGGGCCCTAGACAACCGACCGATGAGCTGTTACCATCGACAACTTGCCGCCATACCACCCTAGATGGTTCATTAGCTACCCAATTTATGAAGAAACTGCCGAAAAGTGAGTCAGTGTGAATAGTGTGTAGATACTTAGACTTAAAATCCCCTCAAATCAGAGGGCGAGTTGATAAGTCGCATGCTTATTACCCTAATTTATTTAGTAGATTAAAGATGAATTTGAATTAGCGAGGACTCAAGACTAAGTCCACATTTGAGTAGACACCTGGGCTAATTAAGCCCAAAGACTTGAAGAGTCTAAATGTTCAGGTCCTATCGTATCAATTCCTAAAGTTAATAACTTCCAAAAGCCTAAGTTCTCTTCTCCTAATTCTATTTTTTTTTTCTTTCTGAATTTTCAATTTTTTTTAAAAGAAAGTAAAACAAATTCTACATAGTTAACAAAATGATTTCAGGATAAAGTATGCATCCCCATGCCTAAATGATGCAATATCCTCATTGTAAAAATAAGAACATGAAAAGGCAGAATAAATAGAATATCACTTGAATACGTGGAAATCCGGTCAGCTCCATAGAGAACGTGGAATATAAACATGTGCTAAATTTAATGCCTTTAGCTAGGCATAATATACATACAAGGAAGAAATTGAGAATTCACAAGTGCGGATCAGAATCAAAATCAAAAGATTAATCCTCAAACTCGCCAGCAGAAGATGTCCACAGACGTGGACCAGATTATGATGGAGACCCATGCCCTAGGGTTGAATGGTTCTCTGATTCTGGATGAAAATCACCCAGAATCGAAGGTTATTATATTTACGGGGTAGGGCCTGTGGTTTGGTGGTGTGCAACCCAAGACCAAAGTGTCCGATAATGTGTAAAGATGGTTCAATAGGTGTGAATGTCCACTTAACGTTCAGTTCAGAAAAATAATCAGTTATTTCGAGCTTGAGTTACACGTGAAAGATATCGTAAGGGTCCTAGTAGAAAGTAAGTGGTTTTAGGTCAACAGGAACCCTTAAATCCAGACTTGTTTTTCCCTCGAAATTAACCTCCCAAATTTTCATTTCAACATTTATATCCTCCAACATCAAGTTCTTAGACTCCGAGACGTCTAGCATACCATTCACCCCATAAGATTTACCTAAGTCCAGAAATCGTGGCTGACTCAGAATTGACTTGGGTACTATGATTTCCAAATCAAAATCAATCCCTTGGGGGTGTGGTTGAGTAATGGGGCTAGTGATTAAATCTTCTAGTAAATGAGGATTCGAATCCTTCAAATTAGTCCTAATCGAATCCAAATCTTCAATAATTGGGCTATCAAATGGTTCGTTAGATTCCTCAAGCCCATTTATCTCACTAAAATCATCTTCCTTACGCTCAAGTGAGACTTTACTAAGAGATTCTTCACCCTCAGAGTCAAATAATTCATGATCCTCATTTATATATGTCTTAAAATCGATTGTCATTTCCTGGTTCAAAGAGACATATTTTTCCTCGCTCCCTGGCTCGAGGATCTCGATGAATCAATCGATTCATCCTCAATGGGTTGCTCTAGCCCAACCTGGTCTTCCCCGGTCTCAGACAATGTATCCCCCCGGACAGGTGCCTGAGCGAGTTCAGACATTGGCTCTCTTGAAAGGCGTTCATCTTGAAAATCATCCCAAGATTGGACTAGGGCAACCACAGATTTCATCCTCAACCTCGATAATTTCCCAAGTAGAAACTCACCCAAGCCCCTATCTTTAACTTTTTGGAGCAAATCCAATAAAGAGCTATTCATCTCATCAATCATTTTAATCATAGGCTCCAATGCTTGAGTGCATGGTATTGGCTGAGCTTCTAAAGATTGGATGGTGTTCCTCAAATTAGCCAACAACCCTGTCTTGGACTTGGTTCACCTGAACTGAATGGTTTTGTTCAGGTTTGGGTGGGTTTGGGTTAAATCTATGGGAGTTAAGATATCAAGGTTCTTGGGTCCCTCCTTGATAGTAGGCCATTTTAGGTTGTTTAAAGGATGGTGGTGACCTATATTTAGTGGAATATTGGGGAGGGCAGATGTTATAATCATCATATCCTTCCTAATTGTAGATTAGGTTGGTTTGGTCATCAAAGGATGGAGATCTATAATCATTGTAGCTCTGGGAAGGATAGTAATTGTTTTATAATGCTTGATCGAGTTTTAAAAAGGTGGCGTTGCAGTATAGTCGAAAAAGTGTTGAAAACAAATAAATTTTATTGGTCGAATGTTAAGTCCAAGGTCAAACACAGGAAGCAAATGGAATTTATTCACTAATCTCAATAATAGATGCAATCTGAACACTTAAAGTTACTCAAAATCTAATTCAAAATATAAAGCAAGAGTTAATGAATACTAAAATGTAGAAATAAAAGAGAAATTGAGAAGCTTGGATAAAAGTGTTTGATTTGTCTTCTCTTGGCTCTTTCTTCAGTTCTTCCTTTAGCTTCCTCTTCTTCTTCGGTCCTTTCTTTCTCGGGCACTTCTTCTTTTCTTTTCTACCTTTATGTCTTTCTTCTTCTTCTTTTCCTTGGCTTTGGTCGATGGCTTCCTTCTTCTTTGTCTTCTTTGATTTCCTTCTTTGGCTTTCTCTTCTTCCTTGATGTCTCCTTCCTTCTTCTTCTTCTCTGACTTAGCTTCCTTGGCTTCTAATCTCTTTCTTCTTCAATCGCACCTTTTCCTTCTCTACTACAGTGCCTTCTCCTTCCTTATATCTTCTTTAGCTTCTTCTGCTTCCTCTGCAGCTCCTACTGCCCTTAGCTTCTTCAGCCTCATCTTTGGCCTCAGCTTCCTCTTCTCCTTCTTCTCTGCGGCTGCACCCAAGGCTTCCTCTTCCTTCTTCCTTTCCCTACACACAAGTGCAAAACCTACCCCTACCCTCCCCCGCGTACTCTCTCTCTCTTTTCTCTCTTAGGTTCGCTCTCCCAGAGCCAATCGGGTATTCGGGTCGGGTCAAGCGTAGTTGGGTCCAGGCGCACCGGCATGGGTGGTGCTCGAGGAGTGCTGGGTAAATGAGCCAGGAAAGCCAGGTCCGTGGAGGAGTGAGCACGGACGAGGCAGGCAAGTGGGCGAGGGGACCTCACCCCATGTTCAGAGGCAATGAAGAGGAAACACAAATTCAATTTATGTCATGCTACTTGCTTGAAAACGCCCGAGGTGAGACTAAAAGTCCTACTCGCTTCTACACGCACGCTCGCAGGGGGTCTTCCTTGATTGCGGCAATTGCAGTGCCTTGCAAAACCAATTGCTTGGCTGGATGCACGCGTGATGCGAATCCGCATCACATGGACCTGGGACCTGGAACGCGTCTTCCTGGAGTGAAGGATGCAAGCTCCTTCAAGCCAGCTTTAGTGGTGGTTGTGGACAGGACCTACTCTCAAACAATACGGCCTTGCGACTTCATTAAACCACATAAGAATCTTCACCGTGACACGGTGACGGTGCTGTGGTAGGTGGTTGGCCGCGGGGCAGCCTAGGAGTGCGTGCCTTGGTTGGTCTGTGGCCGTGATGATGGGTATGGTCAGGGGGTGCTTGTGGAGGGTATGGCGGTCGATAGAGATGGGGAAAGTGATCAGTGGATGGTGGCAGAGGTTCTGAGGTGTCTGGCGACGTGATGGGTGTGTGGAGGTGACGGAGACACCTCATTGGTGGTCTGCCGGAGGAGAAGATGGTGGTGGTCTGCGGTGGTTGCGGGTCGAAAGTAGAAATAAAGAAGGGGGAAATAGAGAGAGGAGAGAGGGGAAGAGATTTAACCTAATTTAATGGATGAAAGGATAAGGAGAGCGGTTGGCCCATACCTGCCGCCGTTGGAGACGAAGGTTCCAGTGGAGAGGGAACAACGACGACGAAGAGCCTGTAGGTGCGTTAGCAGGTATGGAGCGATGTGGACGATGGAGGCGAAGAAGACTCTACCACTGGTATTGTGGCAGAGCAACGAGAAGAGGGAGGAGGAGTCGCCGGAGCTCACTGGAAGCTTGGCCGGAGGAGAAGAGAAGAAATTGGAGGATTTTCTCCAACCAAACCAAGCTGGAATTGGGCGACCGGATCAGGAGTTTCTTTTATAGGCACAAGCAGAGGATCTTGTGCTTGGAAGGCAAGCTTCCAAGCACAGGATTCCTCACCAGAGTAGGAATGTCTGAGAGACCCAAATCTCTCATGCGTTTGCATGAGAGATTGGGTGACATTTATGGCTTGGAATTATGCTCATAAGATCAGGAAATCCTCAGAGAATCTCCCTTTCAAATCTAAGAGGGAGTCTCTGAGAGATTTGAGAGAAATCCTCCTCAAATCCTTGCCAGAGTAGGACTCCACTGTAATGATAGAGGGACCTAATTGCAAAGAATGGCGAGGAAGCTAAGGGGGTCTTCACAATGGTTTTCAAAAGCTATGTGTCTAAATGTAATTAGGTAGACTATTTTGTAAAGTAGGTCAAGGTGACCTCCCCGTATGTCCAAATTTTGGTATAAACCTAATTTTGACCTAAGGAATCCAATGGCAAAGTTAGATTTTAGGTTTGACCATGTTTGACTAGATATTTTGCATAAAAACTCAATTTAGGGTAAATATTTAGCTAGGACCCCTATTTAGGTCAAAAGAGGTTCCAAAGGCCACTTTGAAGGTTCTAAACCCTACGGGATATTTTTCCATGAATTTTAGAGGATTTAGGTGATTTTTATCCTGACTAGAACCTTGTTGAATTAAGTGGGTCTGTTTTAGGGTTACAAGAAGTCATTTAATTTCGAGATTGCACATTAACCCTTTTCTGATTGAACCAACCCAGTTTTTATCTTGTTAAGACCATTTGACCTATGTTTAGCCCCTGAGAAATCCCGTTGATGTACTGCAATGGAAAAATTACAGTTTTACCCTTTGTTTCTTATTTTCCTCTCAGCATAGTTATTCCTTGAATTAGGCTCTTCTCTAGGTTATGTAGGAGCTTTTGTTCTCTTTTCTAGGTCAAAATGAGTTATTTAGGGCTCATGATGGTGTTCTCATCATACCGCCATGCCTAGCTTTTGCTAGTCCCTTAGCAAAATTTCAAGGTTTTAACTTATGTTCTAGACCTTGAGTCTCTTTCACAATTTATGATAAGTGCCTTTTCTTTTTCTTTGTAATTAGGTTAGAATGCCGATAGTAGGCTTAGAGGTACTCAAGTACCAACCAAGATCCGGACCTGACCAGCTCTAGCCTTGGTCCTCTGCGAAGGTTTTTAAGGCCCGCAAGAACTATCGTAAGGTTCGTTGGTCTCCGTGGTTAAAGCACCTGTGCTGGAGACATATTTTAGCCTTGGTTCAGTTTGCAGTGCATTTTTGCAAGAGAGTGACAGAGGATTTATTTGTTTGGTGAGTTTTCTCTCTCTTTTCTTTTTATTTCTAGCTTCAGATTGGCTTCTTAACACAGTCTGTATCGGATTCCTCATCCCCATCATCAATCGTCAAAGGTCCTTGGCAATTGATGCTTCATGATAGCACCACCCATGGCAACCCCCATAACCCTGGCCTTCGAGATTTCGAGATAATCCCACCCATGGCATTCTGTAGCCAAATCCAAACCCTCGCAATTGGCATTTTGTGATAATGTCGCCCATGGCATCTGAACAAGCATGGTGCTTACATGCCCCCGATAGGATATGTAAATATCCTAGGAGATAAGAAACGAGGAGACAATATGTTGTTACGCATCTTTGAGGGGAATTTCCCACCTCTCTATGTTGGGAACTCATTCAAATCAACTTGTGTTGATTGGCCGCTCCTAATCTAGGCAACTTTTATCAGAATATTTAAACGCTTTTGCGTGATTTTGATAGTTATGTGTACTGAACTAGACTGTGTGTGGATTGGGGTGCTTAAGTTACTGAGTCTCGCAAATCGAAGGTCAGTTAACGAGGTCAAATACTCCCTAAGCCTTAGACCTAATACTTAAGCTTCTCATTTTCCCCAACCTCTTGAGGATTATCCAAATCTTAGTGGATACTTGAATTTTTACACCTAAGAGTCTAGCCCAAAAGGTCTAAGATCAACGTTCCTACTAATCTCTTTTTGTGTCTCATTAGCACTTTTTTTTCTATTTTTCTTTTACTTGATGTGGTCTAGAACTTTGGTTAATCCCTTAATCTCTTACTAAGGACTATCTCTTTTTCTTTTTTATTTTGTGCTCCTTTTTGTCATTTTGCTCTTTTCCTTCTCATGTTTATATGGCTTCAAAATTTTCCCTCCCCTCCAATTTTTGCTCTTTTTCATAATTTTCTATTTGTTTGGTATTTTTGACATATGTAATTTTTTGTGAGAATCCTTTTGACTTTTCTTGGTTTCTATATGTTTGCACTTTACCACCCCCCCATGTCTAAGTTTTGCAATGTCCTCATTGTAAACGAAGGGTGTGAAACAGTGTTGGGTTCAGGGATTTAGAACAGGATTTATCAGGTGGGTGAAAAGGGTCGGGAATGACTATTGTGGACGATTTCGAGCTTTGGTACGTTTACCAGAGGTGGGATCGACTGGTCTAAGGCTGAACTCAGGGTGTAATAGATGTAGAGTATAGACGGATAATCAGATGGATCTTGGGTTTTTGGAAAGATGGATTGCCTCTGGTTAAGCGCTAAATTCAACTCCTTCAGCCGAGTGGGAAATGGTATGGAGAGGGAGTGGTCAAATCAACAGAGTTTTGTAGAACAAGCACCTTGATTAAGAGCCTGGTTGGTCCAACCAGGTGCTTATTGAGATCAATAGGCTGATGATGCAGCCCAAACCCTATTAATCTGGTGGGTTGATAAATGTAGATCAAAAGATGTGGAACCTACCATATGCTCTAGAGCTCGGGTGGATGTGGAAGTGTTAATTCAGGGTTTGGCTGAGTCAAATCAACATGGTTAGCGTGGGGATCCGTAAAATAATCATTGAATGGTGTGGAAACCCTACAGGGGTGATCAGAGAATGATGGAGCATGGTTTTCAGTCTGATCGGTGTTTGATACCCAGTATATGTGTGGAGTTGAATTATCTGCAATCGGCTCAGTAAGAGGGGAATCAGAATAGAAATTGAGTCTGATTGCGGGTCGGGGTTGAAAACGGGTTTTGATCGATTTTGTATATTCGGAAGAGGTGGCTTCAATGAGGATTGTGTAGGAGGGCTCTTCTATAAAGAAGTTACAGGTGGTTTCATGTAGAGAGTTCTCATAGTAGCTTTCAAAATCAAAAGTGAATGCCTGAAGAGTGTCTATAGGATGATGGAAATTTGAGTCAAGAAAAGATTCAAATTCTGGGTTGCAATTACTCTGGGCATTTTCTGGTTTTGATTCCTGAGGATAAAAAAGAAATGATTCCATGTCACTGGAACCTGAACTTAAATCAGTGATCTCGGGAATCGGGACCTCAGAGTCGGAGTCGGAGAATGAATCATGTGAGCTGAGGTCATAGATTGGCTTATTGTATTCAGGAAGCAGACTTTCTCCGAAATCATGGTCAGATTCGAAATCGTTGGAGATATTGCGAAAATCAAATTCTGAATGAGATTTGAGATCAAAGATTCCACCACAGAATAAATCATATGATGTAGATTCAACAGCCTGACTTTGGTCTAGCCTATATGTAAATTCTGAGATAAAAAAGGTGTCCTTATTTGGTCTAGGCTCAAGTTTTAGGCTCGTAGGAAAGACCCAATCAACACCCCACTCGTCCAACTCCTTGGTTTCTATATCGTAAATTGGCATGACTTTCGAAAAATTGATCTGATTCTCTGAGGATGTTGGAGAGGGATATTCATCAAATAGAGGCCTAGAATCATACTCTTCATTGAAAAGTTGATCTTCAAACGGGGCCTCGTAATCTTCCTAATACGTTTCAGATCCAAATTCTAGGCTTAAGATGTGGGTTGAATCACTAGAATCTAGGTCTGAATAACCTTCGAGGGTTACCTTATTAGAATAAGTGGTGGGATTTACACCCTCGAGAGGTTCAGTCCTAATCTCATTATTGCAAGAGTCTTGGAATTCTATGCTTGGTGATTCAGGGTCTAGGGTTGGCTCAACATTGTGTTTTCCTGCAATTGGAACTTCCCAACCTATTTCAAGATCAGGCATGTTGTATTCCATCTGGGTTGGGAATCCATAATAACTCTGTGCCTCAAACCCGAGATTTGGGAAATTGGTTTGATCCTCAATACTATTCCAAAATGGTTCATCATCTTTTTGGGGCATGTACAGGTATTTCTGATCGATAATTTGTTTCAATAATCTCATCATCTCTTCCCATTTTTCAAGATCATCTTGGTGTTGTTTCCAATGTATAGGATTTGTTATGCATTGAAGGTATTCAAAGTTGTGTAATTTTTCTATCTCAATGTATCCTGTTATAAGAATGTCTCGAGTTCATCCGTTTGTGGCTTCTGTTAATAAAACTTGGGCACAATTTATGATGAAGGTTGTGGTTGTTGGTACATTAACCAGAATGTCTTCTATTGGTGTTGAGGTTTTATATTTAATTTCATAGAATTCAAGGACATCCTTAATCATCCCATCTCTCATGGATCTCTGTAATTCAGGTTTCTTGAATGGTAATCTTAAGTAATTTGGCTGCATATTTGGATTAAATGGTGGAATCAAGATGTAGAATTAGAATTTAGATCAAGATGTGGAATCAAGTTGTGAAGTGATTAGATCTGAATAGAGAGTCCCACTGAAAATTTATGTGTGTGCTCTAGGGAGAAGGGATGAGGGACTGGATGTGTTTTTGACCCAATCAAGGCACCCAAAGATGTTTGGATGACTATGGAGGTTCGGGGCGGATGATACCCCTGGATTGGAAAGTCGTCCACTTGAGAATTACCTGGGTAGCCAGAGAGGGAGAGTCCTGCAAAGACCCCTACATGGTAGAGTGTCCTCACGAGTTACAGGGTTTCCCCCACCCGACCTCTCTTGTCACTAAGATTCCAAGTAGACCAGAATGGGGACCTTGACCTCTTAAGTCTACCACTTTTAGATTTAAGGTGCTTAGGGTTTTCACTTGAACTTTAGATGTTTTGGTGTTGTGACTTAATTTGGAGGTTGGTTGACCCAAGGGGTCAACTTCACCTGACTTGCCCTAAAGATGGCAAAGTGATTCTAGGTCAAGACCTAGAAATCACCCAGATTTGACTCCTAGGTTATTAGGTCCATAGTTTTTAAGATTCAAGTGATTTTAGAGCTCAATTTTAGGGTTTGTCTCGCTTAGATATTTTCAATTAAGGGCTTGGGTAGCACACTGATGGGGGTGGGTCTGTTTCGTTTTATGCAGGAACGTGTGAACTAGCACTCCAAAACCCTACTGTAGAAACCCTAATTTGGTTCTATTTCCAATCCTCTTTGATTTTCAGAAGTTCTCTTTGGACTTCAAAACAAGAAGTGTGTAGTCCGTGGAGATTTAGAAATTAAGCGTGATCCCTAGTAGGCACAGGAACTTGTGGGGTAGGATCTCTAAAAATTGCTTCAACTTCAATAAGCTTTGAAAATTTTTCACAATTTAGGACACTTTGCCTACAAATGGTAATTACTATAAAAGGAAGGCAAGTGATTCCTATTTTTATTGCATCTTTTTGTCTTCCCAGGATTAGGAGATGGGTTAGGGAAGAAAAGAGGATTTACCTGCCCTGGAGTGGTTGATTTGTGTGGGAGATTTCCTCATGAAATACCTTGCAAGATCACAGCAAAACAAATTGGGCAAGTCAGTGTTCAAATATAATCAAAAGAATGCAGAGACTAGTGATAAATTGAGTGTTGCTCTCTGGCAACGGTGCCAAAATGTTTATAACGCTTGATCAAGTTTTAAAAAGGTGGCGTTGCAGTATAGTCGAAAAAGTGTTGAAAATAAATAAATTTTATTACTCGAATGTTAAGTCCGAGGTCAAACACAGGGAGCAAATGGAATTTATTCACTAATCCCAATAATAGATGCAATCTGAGCACTTAAAGTTACTCAAAATCTAATTCAAAATATAAAGCAAAAGTTAATGACTATTAAAATGTAGCATTAAAAGAGAAATTGAGAAGATTAGATAAAAGTGTTTGATTTGTCTTCTCTTGGCTCTTTCTTCAGTTCTTCCTTCAGCTTCCTCTTCTTCTTCAGTCCTTTCTTTCTCGGGCTCTTCTTCTTTTCTTTCCTACCTTTATTTCTTTCTTCTTCTTCTTTTCCTTGGCTTTGGTCGATGGCTTCCATCTTCTTTGTCTTCTTTGATTTCCTTCTCTGACTTTCTCTTCTTCCTTGATTTCTCCTTCCTTCTTCTTCCTTGATCTCTCCTTCCTTCTTCTTCCTTCTTCTCTGACTTAGCTTCCTTGGCTTTTGATCTCTTTCTTCTTCAGCCACGCCTTTTCCTTCTCTGCTATAGTGCCTTCTCCTTCCTTCTCTGGCTTGGCCGCACCTTCTCCTTCCTTAGATCTTCTTTTTCTTCCTCTACGGCTTCTACTGCCCTTAGCTTCTTCAGCCTCCTCTTTGGCCTCAACTTCCTCTTCCTTCTCCTTCTTCTCTGCAGCTGCACCCAAGGCTTCCTCTTCCTTCTTCCTTTCCCTGCACACAAGTGCAAAACCTACCTCTACCCTCCCCCGCGTACTCGCTCTCTCTTTTCTCTCCTAGGTTCGCTCTCCCAGAGCCAATCGGGTATTCAGGTCAAGTCAAGCGCACCCGGGTCCAGGTGCACCGACGTGGGTGGTGCACGAGGAGTGCTAGGTAAATGGGTTAGGCAAGCCAGGTCCGCAGAGGAGTGAGCGTGGACGAGGCAGGCATGTAGGCGATGGGACCTCACCCTGTGTTTGGAGGCAATGAAAAGGAAACACAAATTCAATTTATGTCATGCTACCTGCTTGAAAATGCCCGAGGTGGGACTAAAAGTCCCACCCGCTGTTTGCACCTCAAAACACGCCTGTAATAACGCCTTCTTGTGCTATTTTCTAGCATTAACATTGCATAATAGGATCCTGTAATCTCATTTGTAAAAACGCTTGCATGCATGCATTTAATCAAGAGAAGAAGAGGAGTGAAACAATGGCTTGCATAGTTACATTTTATCTCAAGTGCCTCCTTACAAATTCCACCTCTTTTTATTTTTTTCTCTCTTGATTTCTTCTTTTCTTCCCACGGCTGCACTTCTTCCCGCAGCAGCTGCATGCATTTACTCCACGTCACTTCTCCCTACCAACGCCGCTCCCTACAGCTGCAACTCCCGCACCCTCCCCCTGCTGCAGCCGGCATACCATTCTCTCCTCCTCTATAAAAAGCTGTAGCTTCTTCCTCACGAGAGAGGCTGCTGCACAAAACAAAAAACCCGCAGCCACCTCTTCCACCGTCTTCCCCTCCCATACGTCGGCCCTCCGTCAAGGAGGCACCCGGCGAGCAGGAGAACCCACTGTGGTGCTCACCACCACAGTGGGAACACACCGCCCAGCTCTTCAACGAGCCGATGGGTGTGGTGTCGTCTTTTCTTTTCATTTTCGTCTCCACGCCATTGCTGCCACTTCAAGCTCCGAAGCTTGAAGCAGCAGCAGCAGCCAAACCGTGGCGGCGGCGGCAGCAGCAGACCTCCTCGCCTCCTCCGCGACCTTCCCCGCAGGCGCTCAGCCCTCCGCACGCTCCTACAGGGCACTCTCCGCTCAGTTCTCCGCTCTGACGCCTCCGCCGTTGCACCGACAACCGGTCGCTGCGCGCACTGCAGCGGCTGGCCAACAGTCGTCCCGCTCCCCTGCCAACCTCTGCAACCCTCCACGACCGACTGCAGACTCCCCGCCGCCCTCTCCGAGCATGCCATCGCCCGCTCTCCTTCCTCGCACCCGGCCTGCAGACGCCTCACCTTCTCCGCGCGAAGACGCGCCTGCATCCGCGACCATCAGACGTCGGCAGCCATCTGCAGACGACTCGACCTCTAGACGTCGGGCGCCTTCTGCAGACGACTTAACCCGCGGCTCTCTCCTGCGTCCGTCCGCTCCCGCCCGCTCTCTCTTCTGCTCTCTCTCTTTTTTTTCTCTCTTTCTCTCTCTCTCTCTTTTCACTTACTCACAGCAACACACACACACACCTTCACCGACGCACACACACCTTTACTCACACATACGCACACCCACACACACACACTTATAGTAACATACATATATATACAATATATATACATACATATATAGCTACATATATATATCTATATACTTATACATATATATATATATATAGATACATATATACTTATATACATATATATATATACATCTATATAGTATTATATATATATACTTATATACATATATACATAGCTATATACATATATACATACATATATATATATACATATATATCTATATATATCTATACATATATACCTATACATATATATATATATATAAATATATTTACTTATATATATGTATATATACTTTCACGTTATTTACTATACGCTGTATCGCGGTAATATCTGCACCAGTTGCGGATATTCTCCGATACACGCGTACAAAAAAGAGTGGACACATTCATCATCCATCCTCCATCCACACTCCACGCAGCACATAGTCATGTTGGTTGCGTCTTTCTAGACGACTACCGATTCGACACGGTGCTACACTCCATCGCCACCTCCACCCCCACCCCTTTATATATATACTACATATAAATATATATCTATAGCTATTATATTTACTTTCTGTCTGTTAGCTTCCTTCTTAGTAAAAAGATAAAAAAATACATAAAAGAGAAAAGATAATCTTTGACTTGCAGGTACTTCGTCTTGCGAGTAGCAAGACCCGTTTTTTACCCTCTTTTGGCTCAAAGCCAAGAACCCATTTTAGAGGGTGTGCCTCAAGGACAAGGATTACTAGAAAAAAATCTAAATAAGAAAGAAAAAAAAATAGAATAAACGAACGGAAGAGACGCGTTTTAAGGAAAATGTAGAAACTCGACTTAAACCCCACTTCCCTGAGTTCGACCCTGGGCCTAAAAGTGACAAGATAAAATCAATTAGGCCAGGTTAAAAATTTTGTAAAGAGATGGTTAGGTCCGAATTAGGTTAATCACTATACACATTTCAAGGATAAAATCCCCATATTAACAACCTATCCGGGCCGACCCATCACACTTTTCTGGCGTCGTTGCCGGGGAAGTGCGCCTTCGAGTAAGTTTCTATCCAAATCCTTTCAATTTTTCTCTTCCCTCTTCATGGGTATTGTTGTTTTTGGTGTGCAGGTGAACTTGGTGGAAGGAGAAGGAAAGCAGACGAAGTCGGAAACGAGGGCAGATCCAAGGCGGGAACGAGAGCGTGAAGACGCCGACACCGCATTGGAGCTTCGCACACATTACTGAACAAGTAGGTTTTCCTTTCTTAGCAAACTTGGATTAACTTGCCACCTCAATAAAAAAAAAATAAATAAATAAATAACTAGAAAAACTTCTTGGGATTTCTTGGGGCAAGTGGATTAAAATTCAATTGTTTGATTGGTTGTCTTTACTCCCACTGCCCCGGGATTTCCCGCCACACTTCGCATAGTGAAAATCCGAGAATCTTGATTCTTGAATTTTTTGAAATGGAAGTATTCTTTGAGGCAAAGAAAAAGACTGCTTGCATCCCTCTTTTGCCTCGCTTATCTTTAATTCAGGATCACATTTTTGGTGGGGAGACTTGGAATTGAGTTAATTCCAACCTCACCACAACTTTTCAACTTGCCTATGACTCGATCCTGAATACTTCAACACCAACAACTTTATTTTCTTTATCTGTTGGTTGAGCCTTGTGTGGACATTCTTCTTGGTGATTGGGAGCACTTGAATTGAAGTGCCTTGGCTCCCTTTCACATTGATATAAAATTGATTCGTGCATCCACACTTAGAAATCTCCATTTAGGGTAGCCCATTGCATTTTAGCATGCATTAACTAATTGATAACTGAAGAAGGGTTTCTTGGGTTTTAGAAGGAAAACCTGTATTTTTGCAAAAACCCGGAGATTTGTTGAATTGGTAATTTAGCAAAATCGTAAAATCCATACTACTTAAGGCTGAACTCTAAAAAACCATTCACCAATAAAAACTTCAATTCGAGGAGATTTTCCCGTTGCATGCTTGTTTTTACACACTCTGAAAATCAATCACTTGGGCATTACCCGTAAACAACGCCCTTCACATTCCAAAAGCACTTGACCCTAAGCCTCTAATTAAAATTGGTAGTAACTTGACCCTTTTTAAGGATTGGAGGTCTAACTACCTGCGTGTAGTGGCTACGTGCTGGTGAGAGTTCCCGCGTGCTATCGGGTGTCTAAGACTGGGGCAAACGGCCTTTTAGTCTGGCCCGGTGGTTCCGCGGTGCTCGCATTCGGTTCTGTAGTTCGTGATAGTAGGTAACTTAGATCTTTAGATCTAAGGGCACACTGTAGAGGTTAGGAACGTGACTGTATTGATTTGTAATCAAGTGTACCTTTGCGGCATCATTTCTCTCATCCCTTTTCCCTTCTCATCTCCCCAATTCTTCCTGCGGTAGTGCATGTTTGGGAGGAGGTCATAAAACCCTGAACTATTTGAATTGACTGATAAATCTAGAAAACAAGTCGAATCGTCCTCCTCCTCCACAAACATGGCTGCACGCCCACCCCCAAATCCCGAGGGAGGAAACCACCCTCAGAACCCACCAGGTGGTGGAGCCTTAGATCACATAACCCGCCTCCAAGCCCAAATGGAAATGTATAATGAGCAAATCGAAGCCATTCGGGAAACATTGGAGGAAATGCAGAACCCTCCCGAATGGGAGGAGCCTAGGTCTCTTAGCTCTTATCAGAATCCCGCTGCTACAGAGACCATAGGACAAATTCGGGTCCCCATGGGCGGGGACGACTTTGAATTAAAACCAAACATAATTGGCTTAATCAATTTTCACTTTCATGGTCTTGCAAGTGAAGACCCATTTCTCCACTTGGAAGACCTAACCCGACTTGCTGAAACCGTTAAACCAAGAAATGTCGGGTTATCTATAGTCCTCATGAAGATGTTCCCGTTTTCATTGCGGGATAAAGCGTCGCAATGGTTACGCACCCTTGGGAGAACCATCCACTCTTGGGAAGAGATGCGAATAGCGTTTCTCAGGAAGTTCTTCCCAATCGAGCGGACCAATGCGCTTCGCCGTGCTATCACTTCATTTACGCAACAAAACGGCGAACAATTTCATGAGGCATGGGAGAGGTATAACGACCTCCTCAGGAAGTGTCCGCACCACGGTCTGCCTAAGTGGCATATAGCCCAGATTTTCTACTATGGGCTAAATGAGACTTTGAAGCAGATTGCAGACGCTTCCTGCGGAGGGAACTTTATGAATAAAGACGAGAATGGAGCATTCGAGCTGTTTGAAAATATGAGTGAAAACTCGATGAACAATGCTTCCATTGTCACCTTTAATAGTATCAGCCAACCCCGAAATGTCCACGAAGTTGACACGGGGCCCTCCCATTCATCCACTGATCTAAGCCTTATTGCACAAAAACTGGATGAAGTCTCCGTCGTGCACAAGAAGCTGGACGAGCTTCTGGCCAACCCCACCCGATCTATGGCAAACACCACCTCTTCACCACTTCATCACAATCCAAGTTCTTCTAATACCAGGCTTATCCTGAGAAACCCCGTTAGACCTTCCTTACCGAGTGTCGCGCCAAGTGACTCGGTAAGTCATGTGGAATTGGCTTCTGCAAGCCAGTATTTCGACACGGAGGACCAAGCCTCCGTGTGCTCGGACGCATATCTACATGCAGACACGTCTTCTGGCATAGAAGATGCTTGCGCCCTGGGGAACAACCCGTTCTCTGCCACTTATAACCCAGGGTGGCGTAATCATCCGAACTTCGCATGGTCCAACAACCCGCAGCGCCAAAACCCCGCAGGTGGACCAATGCGACCGTCCGCACCCGTCATCCCAAGGATCCAGTTTAATCCTATGGCAAATCCGCCATCAGGCCCTTGCGTACCACAAACTGAACACGCATCAAGCCCTCTTGACAAATTGATGCGAATGATGACGGAAATGTCAAAGCGTCATGAAGAGAACATGACCTCTCTTCAGCACCAATTGGCGCAGCAGAACGCCGAGATCAGTCAACTACGCATGGCGACTCGATCTCAGGGCACTCTTCCCGCCCAACCTGTTCCAAACCCACGAAATTTCGTACCCCGTGGTTCTCAACCACAGGTACGACCTTCTCAGGGACAGGTTAATCAAGTTCTGCAAGCTCCGAGCATTCCACCGGGATTTCAGGCTAATCCCGCTGCAGCACCACACTCTTATGTCCCCATTGCAAACCCTCCTCCACCGTATGATCCCACTGGACCCGCATCATCCAATGCTATCACTACGAGGAGCGGTAAGCAGACCGTCGATCCACCTCAACCTGATCCTGGCCCGTCTTCTTCTTCGCCCTCTCATTCGGGATGCATACTGCATTCGCGAGAGGATGATGCACCAAAACTTGTGCCAGAATCAGTCCCATTCCCTGAGGCTCTACTAAGGGAGCCAAAAGGCAAAAAGAAAAATACGCAGGCCTTTGACAACCTATGTAATTTGTTCAGGGATGTAGAAATCAAGGTACCCCTGCTCGAGGAAATCAACCACATACCTACTGTCGCTCGATTTTTCAAAGACTACACAACACCCAGGCGACAGTCAAAGAAGACTAAGAATCTGGTGGTTCTCTCTCCTCATGCGAGTTGTGCTATACTGTCAAACTTACCACCGAAGCAGAAAGATCCGGGCACACCACTGATTTCCTGTAGCATCCAAGGCTGCAGTTTTAACCGTGCCCTGCTTGATCTAGGATCTTCCATCAATCTCATACCGACCATCATGCTCGAAAAATTTTCCTTGGGAAATCTGAAACCCACCCCTGTCACGTTACAGTTGGTAGATCGTTCTATCAAAATCCCGAAGGGTGTGGTGGAAGACGTGGTGGTTAGGGTCAACAGTCTCTGTTTTCCTGTTGACTTTCTTGTTTTAGATGTGGAAGTTCCTAGTTCACTTTCTGATTGTCCAATCATCCTCGGTCGACCTTTCTTGGCCACAGCCCGCGCCCACATCGACTGCGAGTCGGGGTGTATTGAGATTGCCATTGGATCTGAGAAGCTCAAGCTTAACATATTCAAGGTAGCCAAGAACTTTGATTGCGATTGCATCGAGGATGACACGTCTGACGAGGACATGGCCGTCAGCGCGTGTATCAGACTAATTGGGACCTATTCGGACTGCTGCGGATTACCTATAAACACTGATGACTGCCTGACCAACACATACTGTGAAGTTCCCCAATCCCTCCCTTGTCCAGTACCTTCTCCTGGCCAGACTTCTGATAAGGTTTTCTCCTCTTCCCATACCTTGTGGTCTGAGTCATATCCGGGCTACTCACCGTCGGTCCACACTCATGAAGACCGAATTGCCCTTTCTTCCCCGCCAAATCAGGCAGATTTACAAATCCACACTGGGACCTTGAGCCCATATACTTCTCACTGGGGCTATTCATTTTTGGATCCATCTATCCAAGAAGCCCCTCTTCTTGGCCAATCTGAAGGCCAGTTTCTTCCTCCTAACTTGTTCTCCTACCCGTCTAGGACACTCTCGTCCCAAGAAATGCCAGATCCTTCCCCATCCACTCCCGAGCTAAAAGTGTTGCCTAATACACTCAAGTATGTTTTCCTGGGACCAAAGGAAACGCTCCCCGTAATCATCAGTTCAAAATTAACCATGAAGCAGGAGTGCAAACTAACTAAGGTCCTCCTAGAACACAAGGCAGCTATTGGATGGTCTTCATCAGACTTATCTAGTATTAGCCCCTCCTACTGCACTCATCGTATATATACGGAGGAGGAGGCTCGACCTTCTCGCGAGATGCAGCGACGTCTCAACCCTAACATGCGGGAGGTCGTTAAGAAGGAAATCATTAAGTGGCTGGATGCGGGTATAATCTACCCGATCAGTGAAGCCCCTGGGTGAGTCCGATTCACGTTCTGCGCAAAAAGGCAGGACTCACCATCCATGTCAATGACAGGGGCGAATCCATCCCTACACGCACTCCTACATCTTGGAGAGTGTGTGTAGATTATAGGAAACTCAATGCTGCAACCAAGAAAGATCACTTCCCGCTACCATTTATTGACCAAATCCTGGAGCGGTTAGCGGGAAATAAATTTTTCTGCTTCCTGGATGGATTCTCAGGATATAACCAGGTGGCAATAGACCCCCGAGACCAAGAGAAAACCACTTTTACCTGCCCTTTCGGCACCTTCACCTTTAGAAGGATGCCGTTCGGACTTTGTAACGTGCCAGCAACTTTCTAGAGATGCATGCTGGCGATATTTCATGACATGGTGGGTGACTTTCTCGAGGTCTTCATGGATGACTTTTCAGTCTTTGGACCATCTTTCGACGAATGTCTTGCCAACCTGACTCGCATCCTTAGGAGATGTATTGATGTAAACCTCGTGCTTTCTTGGGAAAAAAGTCATTTTATGGTGCACGAGGGAATTATTCTCGGACATATCATCTTCGATAGAGGTATCGAGGTTGACAGAGCTAAGCTCGACGTCATTGCTGATTTACCTATGCCTGGTTCTGTCAAACAAATCCGCTCCTTCTTGGGACACGTCGGTTTCTATAGGAGATTCATCAAAGACTTCTCCAAAATTTCTCGACCCTTAACTCATCTCCTATCAACCGACGTGCCCTTCGACATGGGCCCCGACTGTATACAAGCATTCACGCAGCTGCGTAATGCTGTCACTAAGGCCCCTGTTCTCCAGCTGCCTGATTGGTCCCTCGACTTTGAACTTATGTGTGACGCTTCAGACCTTGCAGTCGGAGCCATCCTGGGACAAAGACGCGATAGACACCCCTTCGTGGTATACTATGCCAGTAAGACGTTGGACGAGGCCCAGCGTAATTATACTACCACTGAAAAGGAACTACTGGCAGTCGTCTTTGGGCTGGAAAAATTCCGTTCTTACCTTCTGGGCTCTCACGTTATTGTTTTCGCTGATCACGCGGCCATTCGCTATCTCATGCACAAGAAGGATTCCAAGCCTAGACTGATTCGTTGGATCCTTCTGCTCCAGGAATTTGACATTGAGATTCGCGATAAGGCCGGAGCCCAGAATGTTGTGGCTGATCACCTTTCCAGACTGGACCCTGACCATATTGGACTTACTCTGCCAATTAATGAAATTTTTCCTGATGAGCACCTATTGGCAATAAATGTGGCAAGTGGACCATGGTATGCCAACATTGCCAATTACCTTGCTTCTGGATCTCTTCCACGTGGCTGGCCTAAAAACCAGCGCGAGCGTCTCATGGCAGAAGCAAAGTATTATTTCTGGGATAATCCACTTCTTTTTCGGATAGGTGTTGATCAAATCATCCGTCGCTGTATTCCTGACAGTGAGTTCCCCAGTGTGCTATCCTTCTGCCACGATCAGGCTTGTGGAGGCCATTTCTCTGGGAGGAAAACTGCAGCCAAGGTGTTGCAGTGCGGTTTCTTTTGGCCCTCCCTTCACAAGGACGCACACACTTATGCCAAGCATTGCACTAAGTGCCAGTCGTTAGGGTCAATGGCACGTCGTGACATGATGCCCTTGCAACACATCCTAGCTGCGGAAATCTTCAACATCTGGGGAATTGACTTCATGGGTCCCTTTCCTCCATCCAACAGCTTCGAATTCATCCTCGTGGCCATCAACTATGTTTCGAAATGGATTGAGGCTATTCCCGCGGGCCATGCTGACCATGTTATCTCCACCCGATTCGTCAAGGACCACATCTTTGAGCGTTTTGGGATCCCTCGGGCCATTATCTCGGATGGAGGAAGCCACTTTACCCATGCTTCTTTTCAGGCACTTCTGAGGAGGTTCAGAGTCCACCATCGTATCGCATCCCCGTATCATCCTCAGACGAACGGCCAGGCGGAAGTGTCAAACCGGCAAATCAAGCAGATTCTCCAGAAAATGGTTCGGCCTAACTGTAAGGATTGGTCCGACAGGCTGACTGATGCACTTTGGGCGTATCGGACCACCTTCAAGGCTCCCCTTGGTATGTCTCCATATAGAATCATTTACGGGAAGCCTTGTCATTTGCCCGTGGAGTTGGAACATCGCGTTTATTGGGCAGTTCGCCAATGTAACCTTGACCCAGACTTGTGTGGTCAAGAAAGGAAACTCCAACTCCAAGAGCTGGAAAAGCTCCGTCGTGAAGCCTATGATTCTGCTCTAACCTTTAAACAGCGCACTAAGGCTTTTCATGATAGCCATATTCGGCGGAAAGAATTTGAGCCATCTCAGCAAGTTTGGCTCTATAATGCCCGACTCAAATTCTTTCCTGGGAAATTGAAGTCCAAATGGACTGGTCCTTTCCTGGTATCAAGACCATTCCCCAATGGGGCCGTCGAGATCGAAGATCCCAAATCTGGGCGTAAATTTACGGTCAACGGGCAGCGTTTGAAACCCTATCTGACTCATGAACCTGCCCCCGTTGGAGAAACCGTTGCCCTGCTAGAGGGTAACTAATTCTTTGCCTCATTCTGAGTCTAGCTGGGGACATTAAATTCAGCGCTTGTTGGGAGGCACCCTAACAGCACTCACCATCCACCATCACTTTTCACACCTCTATTGCAATCACTTCACTTTTCTCTTCACCACCCACCATCCACCCACCCTTCCACCCTGATCTATACCCTGAACCTCAGCTCTTGTTACCCGATCTTCCGTCCTTCCTCTGCCTTTCCCTGCATGCATATGAGGACATAGCATTGTTTGGCATGGGGGGGTGGATAGGCATCCATAAGATCCGGGTATTTTATGGTATCATACAATTTCCTCCCATTTATAAATATGCAAGAAAAAGAAAAAAAGAAAAAAAATATATATATATTATAATAAATGGTGTTTAGTAATGATCTTGAAGCTAAAACAAAAATATAATAAGTGTTTATGGATATTCAACCTCTGTTTTGAAGAATTTCCAGGCCACAGAAGCTTGATTCGCTTAGGCTCGGCTTAATTCACTTAAAGCATTGACAAAATAGATCAAAATCTCTCCTAACTAAGGACGTATTCTTGTACTTGAGACACCAGTACAGGATCCATTAGTTTGCTTTTTCTTGAGAGCTTAAGTAAACTTGGTTCACACTACACATATCAGGAAAGACCAGGTGAACATAAGATCCAACCCTAGTGTTCATTAGGGAAGGTGGAGTCCTTACCTATGCACGCAGGTAGACTTTTTATCCCAGGCTTTAGTCTTGTGTTTAGGAGCGACTCTTTCCACCAAAAAGAAACTCTCCCACCAAAAAGAAAAAAAGTGTGCTCTTTCAAAATGTGTTGTAAGAGATATACTAACATGTGTTTCAGAAAAAAAAAAAAAGAGAAAAAAAGAGTTGTCAAAAAAAAAAAAAGATGTTGCAAAAGAGTCAGTATATCTCATAAATGTCTGTATAATTTATTTTTCGGTGAGCCACAAAAAAAAAAAAATCAGAAAATGGGAGTTGAGTTTTCCGTCATCATCTTAAGGGTCAATCCGAAGACATGAGCTGAAACTGGGACCAACCTGTACTTAAAAATTCGTGAAACCCTGGGATTGAGTCTTAATGTTCATCTGGTCAGTCTTGATCCTTCACTATGCACAAACCATAACCTCGTGAGCTCTCGAGTACGGCAAAAACCTCTTGGGTCTTGGAAATCGTACTTAAGGTTTAAATATCAAGAGTCTTGGTTAGTTGAGAGATGATCTATGTCATGTGAGACTTAAAGTACTGGTAGTCTTCTTTACAATTGGTTCTCACAATATTCGATAATAAACACACCTATATCACCTCAGAAGAAAATCTTCAGCTTAAGATCATTTCTAAATACTATTTTGCTAGGGACTAGCAAAAGATAGGCATGGGGGTATATGTTTGCACCTCAAAACACGCCTGTAATAACGCCTTCTTGTGCTATTTTCTAACATTAACATTGCATAATAGGATCCTGTAATCGCATTTGTAAAAACGCTTGCATGCATGCATTTAATCAAGAGAAGAAGAGGAGTGAAACAATGGCTTGCATAGTTACATTTTATCTCAAGTGCCTCCTTACAAATTCCACCTCTTTTTATTTTTCTCTCTCTTGATTTCTTCTTTTCTTCCCGTGGCTGCACTTCTTCCCACAGCAGCTGCATGCATTTACTCCACGTCACTTCTCCCTACCAATGCCACTCCCTACAGCTGCAACTCCCTCACCCTCTCCCTACTGCAGCCGGCATACCACTCTCTCCTCCTCTATAAGAAGCTACAGCTTCTTCCTCACGAGAGAGGCTGCTACACAAAACAAAAAAACCCGCAGCCACCTCTTCCACCATCTTCCCCTCCCATACGTCGGCCCTCCGTCGAGGAGGCACCCGACGAGTAGGAGAACCCACTGTGGTGCTCACCACCACAGTGGGAACACCACCGCCCAGCTCTTCAATGAGCCGGTGGGCGTGGTGTCTTCTTTTCTTTTCATTTTCTTCTCCACGCCATTGCTGCCACTTCAAGCTCCGAAGCTTGAAGCAGCAGCAGCAGCAGCCAAACCGCGGCGGCGGCAGCAGCAGCAGACCTCCTCGCCTCCTCCGCGACCTTCCCCGCAGGCGCTCAGCCCTCCGCGCGCACCTGCAGGGCACTCTCCGCTCAGTTCTCCGCTCTGACGCCTCCGCCGTTGCACCGACAACCGGCCGCTGTGCGCACTGCAGCGGCTGGCCAACCGTCGTCCCGCTCCCCTGCCAACCTCTGCAACCCTCCGCGACCGACTGCAGACTCCCTGCCGCCCTCTCCGAGCACGCCATCACCCGCTCTCCTTCCTCGCACCCAGCCTGCAGACGCCTCACCTTCTCCGCGTGAAGACGCGCCTGCATCCGCGACCATCAGACGTCGGCAGCCATCTGCAGACGACTCGACCTCCAGACGTCGGGCGCCTTCTGCAGACGACTTAACCCGCGGCTCTCTCCTGCGTCCGTCTGCTCCCGCCCGCTCTCTCTTCTGCTCTCTCTCTTTTTTTTTCACTTACTCACAGCAACACACACACACACCTTCACTGACGCACACACACCTTTACTCACACATACGCACACCCACACACACACACTTATAGTAACATACATATATATACAATATATATACATATATATATAGCTACTTATATATATCTATATACTTATACATATATATATATATATATATCTAGATACATATATACTTATATACATATATATATATATACATCTATATAGTATTATATATATATACTTATATACATATATACATAGCTATATACATATATACATACATATGTATATATACATATACACCTATATATATATACATATATATCTATATATATCTATACATATATACCTATACATATATATATATAAATATATTTACTTATATATATGTATATATACTTTCACGTTATTTACTATATGCTGTATCGCGGGAATATCTGCACCAGTTGCTGATATTCTCCGATACACGCGTACAAAAAAGTGTGGACACATTCATCATCCATCCTCCATCCACACTCCACGCGGCACATAGTCATGTTGGTTGCGTCTTTCTAGACGACTACCGACTCGACACGGTGCTACACTCCATCGCCACCTCCACCCCCACCCCTTTATATATATACTACATAGAAATATATATCTATAGCTATTATATTTACTTTCTGTCTGTTAGCTTCCTTCTTAGTAAAAAGATAAAAAAATACATAAAAGAGAAAAGATAATCTTTGACTTGCAAGTACTTCGTCTTGCGAGTAGCAAGACCCGTTTTTGACCCTATTTTGGCTCAAAGCCAAGAACCCATTTTTGAGGGTGTGCCTCAAAGGACAAGGATTACTAGAAAAAATCTAAATAAGAAAAAAAAAATAGAATAAACGAATGGAAGAGACGCGTTTTAAGGAAAACGTAGAAACTCGACTTAAACCCCACTTCCCTGAGTTCGACCCTGGGCCTAAAAGTGACAAGATAAAATCAATTAGGCCAGGTTAAAAATTTTGTAAAGAGATGGTTAGGCCCGAATTAGGTTAATCACTATACACATTTCAACGATAAAATCCCCATATTAACAACCTATCCGGGCAGACCCATCACCCGCTTCTGCGCGCACCCCCGCAGGGGGTCTTCCTTGATTGAGGCGACTGCAGTTCCTTGCAAAACCAATTGCTTGGCTGGATGCATGCGTGATGTGAATCCATGTCACGTGGACCTGGGACTTGGAGTGCATCTGCCTGGAGCGAAGGATGCAAGCACCTTCAAGCCAGCTGTAATGGCGACGATGGTCAGGACCTGCTCTCAAACAATATGGCCTTGCAGCCTCATTAAACCACACTGGAAGCTTCATCGTGACACGGCGAAGGTGCTGCGGTAGGTGGCTGGTCGCGAGGCAGCCTAGGAATGCTTGCCTAGGTCGGTCTGTGGCAGTGATGATGGGTATGGCGGTCGATGGAGATGTGGAAAGTGATCAGTGGACGGTGGTAGAGGTTCTGAGGGGTCTGGTTAGGTGGATGGGTGTGTGGAGGTGACGGACACACCTCGCCGGTGGTCTGCCGGAGGTGGAGAAGATGGTGGTGGTCTGTGGTGGTTGCGGGTTGAAAGTAGAAATAAAAAAGGGGGAAATAGAGAGAGGAGAGAGGGGAAGAGATTTAACCTAATTTAATGGATGAAAGGATAAGGAGAGTGGTTGTTACATATGTGCCGCTGTCGGAGACAAAGGTTCCAGTGGAGAGGGAACGGCGACGACGAAGTGGCTGCATGTGCATGCACAAGTATGGCTTGATGCGGACGACGAAGGCGGAGAACACTCTACCATTGGTATTGTGGCAGAGCAATGAGAAGAGGGAGGAGTTGCTGGAGCTCGCTGGATGCTTGGCCGGAGGAGAAGAGAAGAAATTGGAGGGTTTTCTCCAGCCAAACCAAGATGGAATTGAGCGGCTGGATTAAGGGTTTCTTTTATAGGCACAAGTAGAGGATCTTATGCTTGGAAGGCAAGCTTCCAAGCATAGGTTTCCCCGTCGGAGTAAGAATGTGCGAGAGACCCAAATCTCTCATGCATTCGCATGAGAGATTTGGTGACATTTAGGGCTTGGAATTGTGCTCATAAGATCGGGAATCCTCAGAGAATCTCCCTTTCAAACCTGAGAGGGAGTCTCTGAGGGATTTAAGAGAAATCCTCCTTGAATCCTCGTCGAAGTGGGACTCCTCCTCTGTAATGGTGGAGAGACCTAATTGCAAAGAATGGTAAGGAAGCTAGGGGGGTCGTCGCAATGGTTTCCAAAAGCTAGGGGTCTAAATGAAATTGGGTGGACTATTTTGCAAAGTAGGTCAAGGTGACCTCCCCTTAGGTTCAAATTTTGGTATAAACCTAATTTGGACCTAAGGAATTCAATGGTGAAGTTGGATTTTAGGTTTGACCACGTTTTACTGGATAGTTTGCACAAAAACCCAATTTAGGGCAAATATTTAGCTAGGATCCCTATTTAGGTCAAAATAGGTTCCAACGGCCACTTTGAAGGTTATAAACCCTAGGGGATATTTTTCCATGAATTTTAGAGGGTTTAGGTGATTTTTATCGTGACCAGGACCTTGTTGAATTAAGTGGGTCTGTTTTAAGGTTACAAGAAGTCATTTAATTCCCAGGTTGCACATTAACTCTTTTCTGATTGAACCAACCCACTTTTTATCTTATTAAGATCAGTTGACTTATGTTTAGCCCCTGAGAAACCCCGTTGATGTACTGCAATGGTAAAATTGTAGTTTTACCCTTTATTTCTTATTTTCCTCTTAACATAGTTATTCCTTGAATTAGGCCCTTCTCTAGGTTATGTAGGAGCTTTTGTTCTCTTTTCTAGGTCAAAATGAGCTAGTTAGGGCTCATGATGGTGTTCCCATTAGTAATCATAGTCTTGTTGTCCAGGGTTAGGCCCTGGACACTGAGGTTTGGATTCATACTCCCAATCAAAGTTTCCCGACTAGTGGATGGGTAATTACAAGTCAAGTTGGGATAGTAATCATCTTGGGCATAACTGGTTGTAGGAGGATAGGATGTGAAGTGAGTGTAGGATGTGGAATGATACATGGTAGAATAGGAGGGGAAATCAAAAGAAAGAAAGGAGTCCTGCAATACAAGCAATCAACCCTGTCCTTAGGTGGGTTAGCCTAAAGACCTACAGACTCCCAGGACCCATCTTGAGATTATAAATGATTTGGTCTACTTTTATCTGGTCAATCCAACCAGTTAAAATGAGGGACTGGGGAGAAGGTTCTTCCTTTGGCTTGCGCCTCCTGTTCCTAGTGTACCCCCCAGCCGCAGTTGTTTGATGCTACTCCCCTAGCTAGATATCAAATGGACCAACAGAAGTAGATTAATAAAAAAAAATCTCAGTCTGAGCCCCAAAGAGTGAGTCAATCCTTAAGGCCAACATTTACTTAGTTTTAATTAGGCTTGGTATGATTGTGCTCTTGGAATGTGATGGGCCCTTTAGATGGGTTGTGTCCTTAATGATCAATTCAAATGTGTGTGCGTGCACAACCAGGGTTTGTAAACAAGGTTATTTGATGATGTGTCTTTTAGGGTTTAACCTTGTTTAGTAGCTTTTAGGGTTTAATCCTTAGGTTTATTCAATCAAGTTCAGGAGAACACTCCAAGTTTTAAAAACACAGGTATAGATATATTCCTTTAAAAATCAAAAATAAAATGTGGAGTGCCTGGTTCAGTCCTAAAAATCAACCCTAAGTAGCAAGCTACTTGATGAACCAATTTTAATTTGAGTGGTGTGACCCAAACAACTTAATCAGTTGGCCTGTTGCACCACTTAGTTAAGGCACACAAAATGTCTTAACCTAGTCAGATTTCTACACACTTATGTGTATTGAGTTGAAGTGTACTGGGTCCATAGGTCAGATCCTGGTTAAGTGGTATAATCAAAGTGGAATGGTGCGCCTTAAGTCGAGAGCTATGGGTGTTAATGTGTGTCACTTTCAAGAAATCACTTATGAGAAGAGTATATATATATATTTTTTTATATATGCAGGTGGGTGTGGTGAAGCAAAAGTGACAATCAAATAATTAGATCTATCCTAGGGTTTATAAAAGCACCTAGGTTGATTTGAGTTTGAGTTATTAATGTGGTGAAATGAAATCTAGGGTGGGGGTGGTAGGGGAAAACCTACAAATGTCTCTACCCGCACTTTACTCCAATCTACAACCTTCGACTCCTCGACCAGGTTCTTGCGAGACAATAAATTGAAGAAGAAAGATAGGTTAGAAAAATATGTAAGTAATGCAGGAGAATGCGAGAGAAAAAGCCAAAGAGCATCACCTCCCCGACAACGGTGCCAAAATGATTAATGTGCTTTGGTGGTAGAAATTAGGGTTTGGAGGAACCCGTCATCATAGTCGCAAAACTTGTTATCAAATACAATTTTACCAAAAATCCAAGGGAGTCTTGGGTCGAACACAGGGAGGCAACATTTTAGCGAAAATCGTGCTTCCTTTTGTTTCCTTTTGATATTTTGATGTTTTATTTTTTTTTTTGTGTTTTTGAAATAAAAAGACAAGCAGAATAAATTCACAAGAGAGATGGAATCAAATATGATATATTACACAAATGTCTATTACAATAATCTACGAAAGCATAAAAGAGAGGGACATGAGAAGGAATCTCCCGAATTGGCTATTCGGCGAGACGACGATGCTTGGTGGAAGCTTAAACGAAGGAGTTGAGGAGCAAGATGATAGAGGTGAGATGCAGGAGGATGCTAGGTAAAGGAATGCTTCACCGAGGCTCTAGAATGTAGGTGAGGAGGCAGAGGTGATCTGTTGATGGGAACACCATCATGAGCCCTAACTAGCTCATTTTGACCTAATGAAGAGAATAAATACTCCCACATAACCACCTAAAGGTCATAATTCACTGCAAAACCTTTTTGTGAGGAAAATAAGAAACTAGTGTTAAAACTACAATTTTACCATTGTAGTACAACCATGGGTTTTCTGAAGGGCTAAACACAGGTTAAATGGTCTTAAGAGGACAACAAGTGGGTTGAATTTGACAAAAAAGGGTTTATGTGTGTCCTGTGAATTAAATGACTTCCTGAAACCCTAAACTAGACCCACTTGATTAACCAAGGTTCTGGTTAGGATAAAATTCACTTAAACCCTCAAAAAATCAAAGAAAAATATCCTATAGTGTTTGGTACCTTCAATTTGGCCATTGAAACCCATCTTGACATAAAATGGGGTCTCAGACAGATATTTGCCTTAATTTAGATTTTTGCATAAATTTCCTAGTCAAACGTGGTCAAACCCAAAATCCAACTTCACCATTGGATTCCTTAAGTCCAAATTAGGTTTGTACCAAAATTTGGATCTAGGAGGAACTCATCTTGACCTAATTTGCTAAAAGGTCTTGTCTGTTTACATTTCTACCCCTGACTTTCAAAACCCTAACAATCAGCCCCCTAGCTTCTTCATCATTTTCATAAATAGGTCCCTCTACCATTATAGCAGAGGAATCCTACTTCGAAGAGCTTTGAAAGGAGGTTTCTCCTTGATTGCTCAGAGAATCCCTTCCAAAATTGAAAGGGAGATTCTCTGAGTAATCCCCTCCAATCTGAACCCATCTTTGATCCCTGATTGTTTCCCAATCTCTCATGCGAATGCATGAGAGATTTGGGTCTTTTGAGAACTTCCATCTCCGACGACCCTGCCTTGCTTGGAAGACTTGGCTTCCAAGCACAAAACCTCCTCAGAGACCTATTTAAAGACTCCTCAGATCCAACCGAGTCTCAGCTTGAAATTGAGCTGGTTCCCCCTCTATTCCTCTCTCCCTCGTCAGCCACAACCCTCTACAAGCTCCGACGGCTTTTCCCTCACTTACTCTTCGCCCAACCACAATACAAGTGGTCAGGTTAACTCCGCCACATTCCTTCGTGTCATGCAACATCGGCCGATGTCGCCTCTACCCCGTCTTTGCCGCAGCCTCATCTGCGGAGGTGTTCATCTTCCCCACGTTCGGCAACCATACCGGCATGGGATTCCCTTCCCTTTCATCCCTTAGATTAGGTTTCTTAAGTTCCCTATCCTCCACACTTTCTCCCCTTCTCTTTATTTCCCAAAACCAACCACCGATTCCACTGACCACCGTCACCTTCTCCACCACCGGCGATACATCCGATGAGGTGCTCTTGTCGGTTCGTACCTCCATCCACCTTGTTGACAACCCTACGACCTCCGCCTCATCTCCCTGATTATATCCCCTCACTCCAATCACTCCATCGACCACCCAAACACTCCCTCGAACACACCCACTCACACGCACACTGTGTGCCCTAGGCACGCCACCACAGTTACCCACACGCCACGAAACCACTCCCATCACATCCACCATGCTCCGATGACGCTCCCTGAGTGATTTGATGTGGCCGCGAGGCCATTCTTATGTTTTCAGGTTTGTCGCCCATCCGCCATTAGCGAGTGAGCTTGAAGCTCGCTTGCTGCGCTCTAGGCCTCGCTCTACTCCAGGGGATAGACCCAGGCTGTGCACAATCGAAGCTCGCATGTATGCATGCTATCAAGCAAAGGCTTCAGCCTCGGCAACCTCGCCAATTGGAAGCCTCATCTACTACTGTGGTGCGCAAAGAAATGTCGGACATTTAGTCCCACCTTGGATGTAGAAAGCCACCCGACGTGACATAAAGGGAAAAAGTGTTAGAGTCTCTTCGCCTCCAACACTAAGGGTGAGGTCCTCCTCCCCCCCTCTCATCGGACTCGTCCACGACATAACCCGCGGACCTGGCCGAACCCGACTACCCGACTACCCTTCACTCCTCGCTCACCACACACACCGGTGAGCCTGGACTCGGGTCTGCATTAGGTCCAATTACTCGACTGACTAAAGGCTCTAGGAGAGCAGTTCTAAAATAGATAAGAGAGAAAGAGAGAGTAGAGGTACGCATGGGAAGGGGGGTTTTGCTCTGAGGAGTTTGCCTTCGACACTTAGTCGAATTCAGAGGGTACAACAGGGCTGAAGTAAGAAGAGAAGTGAAGGCAGACGGCAGAGAAAGAAGAAGGGAGCTAAAGGCCAAAGACAAAGAAAAGGCAAAGGTAGAAGAAGAAAAGAAGGAAGAAGCTGAAGAAGAAGGAAGCTAAGGCAGAAGGAAGAAGAAGAGAAGGCAGAAGGCAGAGAAAGAGAAAAGGAAGATAAAGCCAAGGACAAAGAAAGAAGAAGAGAAGGCAGAGAACAAGAAGAAAAAGAAGAAGAAGAAAGGCAGAGAAAGCTAAGGAAAGAAGAAGCCAAAGGAATAAGGGAAATCAGAAGGGCACTATAACACCAGACATTTAAGACATCTGATTGTAAAATCAGATGTCTGATACTCATATGCTCTTCATTATTTAGCCTACAACTCATTTTATTCTTCATATAATGATGCTCTACATTCCTAATTAGATTTTGAGTAGTATTATGTGTTCAATTTGCATTTATTGTTGTGATTAGTGTGTGAATTCCATTTGCTCCCTGTGTTCGACCTCAGAAGATATTCGAGTAATAAAATTATATCTATTTTGAATGCTATTTCGGTTGCACTACAATGCAACACTCTTAAACACCGATTTAGCGACTCTTAACATTTTGGTGCCGTTGCCGGGGAGCAACGTGCAATTCACCACTATTCTCTGCATTATTTGATTATATTTGAGCACTAACTTGCCTATTTGCTTTATTGTGATTTTGCGAGGTACTTCACGAGGAGATTTTTCGTGCAAATCAACCACTCCAGGCAAAGTAACTTCTCTATTCTTCCCTAATCAACCTTCTAATCTTGGGAAGACAAAAAGGAAACAATCAATTAGGAATCACCTGCCTTATTTTCATAGTAATTATCATTTAAAAGGAAAGTTTCCTAATTTGCCAATTTTTTTCAAATCTCATTGAAGTTGAAGTGATTTTGTTTAGAAATCCTACCCCAAAATTCCTGTGCCTATTAGGGATTACGCTTAATTTCTAATCTTCTTGGACTACGCACTTCTTGTTTGAAGTCCAAGGAGAACATTTGTGAAGAACAAAGTGGACTTGGAAATAGAACTAATTAGGGTTCTACATTAGGGTTTTGGAGTGCTAGTCACATTTGCCTGCATAAAAGGAAACAAACCCACCCGCATTAGTGTGATACCCAAACCCTTGATTGAAAAGATGTAATAAAAAAAAAATCCTAAAATCAGGCTCTAAACTACTTGAACCCTAAAATCCTTGGACCTAATAACCTGGGAGTCAAATCAGGGTGATTTCTAGGTCTTGACCTAGAGTCTTTCGGCCATCTTTAGGGCAGGTCAAGTAAAGTTGGACTACATTATTGGTCAACCAACCTCCAAATTAGGTCACAAGTCCAATCAATTTCTAATTCAAGTGAAAACAAAGGCACAAATTAGGACATAAAACTGGTAGACTTAAGAGGTCAAGTTATCCATTCTAGTTTACCTGGACCCTTAATGACAAGGAAGGTCGGGTGGGGGAAACCCTGTAACCCGTGTGGCCACTCTACCATGTAGGGGTCTTTGCGGGACTCTCCCTTCCTGGCTGCCTAGGTAATTCTCAGGTGGATGGCTTTCTGATCCAGGGGTATCATCTGCCCCGAACCTCTATTGTCATCCAAAAATCTTTGGATGCCTTGATTGGGTCAACATCACATCCAGTCCCTCATCCCTCCTATTTAGAGCACACACACATATTTTCATTGGGATTCTCTTTCAGATCAAATCACTTCATTCTAAACTTGAATTTTGATTCTATATCTTGATTCCACCATCTGATTTGAAAATGCAGCCTGGTTACTTAGGAAAACCATTAAAGAAACCTGAATCCCAAAGATCCATGAGAGATAGAATGGTTGAGGATGCCCTTAGATTTTATGACATCGATTACAAAACCTCAAAACCAGTTGAAGATATTCAGATTAGGATACCAACAACAACCTTCATCATAAACTATGCCCAATTATTATTAACAGAAGCAACAAAGGGATCAACCTGGGATATTATCATAACAGGATACATTGAGATAGAAAAATTGCATAACTTTGAATATCTCCAATGTATGACAAATTCTGTACTTTGGGAAAAACACCAAGATGATCTTGAAAAATGGGAAGAGATGATGAAATTGTTGAAAGAAGTTATCGATCAAAAATACCCGCACATGCCCTGAACAGCTAATGAAACATCTTGGAATAATATTGAGGATCAACATGATTTCCCAAACCCCGGGTTTGAGACACAAGGTTGTTGTGGATTCCCAACTCAGATGGAATATGATATGACTAATATTAAATTAGGTTGGGAGATCCCAATTGCACGAGAACACGATTTTGAGCCAACACTAAAAAACCAACACCCTGGTTCACCAAGCATAGAATTCCTAGACTCCTGTAATGATGAGATTAAAACAAGACCTCTCGAGGGTGTAAATCCCGCCCCTTATTCTGATAAGGGGACCCTCGAAAACAAGTTTGACCTAGATCCTAGTAATTCAACCCACATCCTTAGCCTAGAATCTGGATCTGAATCTTATTGGGATGAGTACAAGGCCCCATATGATGACAATCAATGTTTGAATTGGGATTATGATTCTGGACCTTTATTTGATGAATGCCCCTCTTCAACATCCTCAGAGATACAGATTGATTTTTTGGAAGTCACGCCAATCTATGATACAGAAATCGAGGAGTTGGAAGAGTGGGGTTTTGATTGGGTCTTCCCCACAAGACAAAAGCCTGAGTCCTGACCCTATAAGGACACCTTTTTAAGCTTAGAATCTACAAATTGGCTAGACCCAAGTCAGATTGCTGAGTCTACATCTTGTGATTTACTCTGTGGTTGAACCTCTGATCTCGAATCAAATTCAAAACTTGATTCTCGCAAATTCTCTGATGATTTCGAATCTTACCATGATTTTAGAGAACCATTATTTTCTGATGACTACGAGCCAATTTACGACCTCAGCTCACATGATTCATTCTTAGACTCTGACTTTGAGATCCCTAATCCCGAGATCACTGATTTAAAATCAGGTTCCATTGAGATGGAATCATTTCTTTTCGATCCTCAGGAATCAAAGCCAAAAAGTGCCGAGAGTGACTACAGCCCAGAATTCAAATCATTTCTTGACTCATATTTTCTTCATCCTATAAGCACTCTTTAGGCATTTACCTTAATGTTTGATGGCTACTATGAGGACTCTCTAAATGAACCCACCTTTAAACCTTTACCAAAAGAGCCCTCATACACAATTCTTATTGAAACCGCCTCCTCTACATATATAGAACCTATTCAAACTCGTTTTCAACCCCGACCTACAACCAGACTCATTTCTATTCTGATTCCCCTCTTACGAGTCGATTGCAGATGATTTGCCTCCATATCTTTATCGGGTTTCAGACATCAATCAGACTACAAATCATGCCCCATCCTTCTCAGATCACTCCTGTAGGGTTCCTACATCATCCACTGATTCTTTTTCATTTGAGGATCCCTACTCTGATTAGGCCGATTCAACTCAGCCAAACCTTGGATTCACACTTCCGCATCATTCCAAGCTCCACAGTATATGGTGGGTTCCACATCTCTTGATCCACATTTATCAACCCACTAGATTGATTGGGTTTGGGCTGCATCATCAGCCTGCTGATCTAAACAAGCACCTAGTTGGACCAACCAGGCTTTTGATCAATGTGCTTGCTCTACAAAACTCATTTGATTTGACCACTCCTCCATACCATTCCCCACTCGGTTGAAGGCGTTGAATTTATCGCTTAACGGGAGGCAACCTGTCATTCCAAAAATTGGAGATCCTTCTAATTATCTTTCTGTACTTCACGTCTATTGCACCCTGAGTTCGATTTTAGAATAGTCGATCCAACATCTAGTACACGTGCTAGAGCTTGAAATCGTCCGCAACAGTCATTCCCGACCCGTTCACCCACTCGATAAATTCTGTTCTAATTCCTAAACCCAAAACTATTTCACACCCTTCGTTTACAATGAGGACATTGCAAAACTTAGGCATGGGGGGGTGGTAAAGTGCAAATATACAAAAATTAAAGTTTGGAAGGGTTCTCACAAAAAATCACATATTCCAAAAATATCAAAAAAAAATGAAAAAAATTCTTGAAAAAGAACAAAAAAATGAGAGGAGTGAAAATTTTGATGGCACATTAGTTTTGAGGAGAAAAAGGGGAGAATTTAAAAAGGAGCACAAGTTGAAAAGAAAAGAAAAAAGAGGTAGTCATTAGTAAGAAATTAGGGAATTGACTTAGTTCTAAATCATATCAAAAAGAAAAAGAAAATGAAAGACAAAAAGTACTAATGAAACGCAGAAGAGATTAGTAGGAATGCGGATTTTAGGCCTCTTGGACTAAGACCATTGGCTTAAAAATTCAAGTATCTGCTAAGATCTAGATAATCCTCAAGAGGTTGGGGAAAATGTGAAGCTTAAGTATTAGGTCTAAGGCTTAGGGAGTATTCAGCCTTGTTAACTGACCTTTAGTTTGCGGGACTCGGTAACCTAAGCACCCCAATCCACACACAGTCTGGTTCAGTGCGCTTAAGTATCAAAATCACGCAAATGCATTTAAGTTGTTCTAAAAAAGTCACCTAGATTAGGAGTGGCTAATCAACACGAGTTGATTTGGATGAGTTCCCAACGTGGAGAGGTGGGAAATTCCCCTCGAAGATGTGAAATAACATATCGTCTCCTTGGTGCTTGTCTCCTAGGATATCTACATATCCTACCAGGGGTATGTAAGCACCCTGTGCTGGTTCATATGCCATGGGTAGCATTATCTAGAAATGTCAATTGCCAGGGTCTGGATTAGCTACAGAATGCCATGGGAGGGATTATCTCGAAATCTTGAAAGCTAGGGTTCTGGGGGTTTCCATGGGCGATGTTGTCTCGAAGCATCGATGGCCAGGGAACCTTCGAGGATTGATGATGGGGACTAGGAATCTGATATACACCATGTTGTGAAGCTAATCCAAAGCTAGAAATAAAAAGAAAAGAGAGAAAACTCTCCAAAAAGAAAATTCCACTGTCTCTCTCTTACAAAAATGCATTGCAAACTGAATCGAGGCTAAAACATCTTACAAGCATAGGTGCTTTAACTGCAAAGTTCAACGAACCTTAAGATAGTTCCTGTGGGCCTTAACAACCTTCGTGGAAGACTGAGGCTAGAGCTGGTCAGGTCCAGATCTTGGTTGTTACTTGAGTACTGATAAACGACAGTTTATCATCATTCTTATGCATTAAAACAAACCTAGCTCTTAGGATTTTGCTCCGCAAGCGAGTTTTTGGGCTGCATTTAGTCATTAACTAAGTTAGGTATGCATTGCATTTTTTCTTATTGTTTTAATGTGTTTTTGTGAGTGTTAGGGATGAACAGATATATAGATCCCTAAAACCCTAGCACTCAAGAAGGCAACTAGTGAAGGAGGAGCTCAGACTAGCTAGAACTCAGCTTGATCCAACTCACCACAGCTGGAACCTAGCTCACTTGGACTAGGGTTAGTTCATCCTAACTCCATTCAGCTAATCGCAGCTGAATGGTAGCTCAAGAGAGCTCATCTTAGCTCACCCTAGCTCAGGTCAGCTCAGATCCAGCTCAACTTAGTTGAGTCTAGCTCATCTTAGCTCCCACTAGTCCATAGGGAGCTCTAGCTAGCTCAGCTAAGTTGACTGGAGTTCACCCCAGCTCAGATCTAGCTACATCCAACTCCACTCAACTCCAGCCAGCTGAAGAAGAATTCATCCCAGCTCAGGAAGCTCAAGTCCAGCTCCCGGGGACTCAGCTTAGTTCAACTTGGTTGAGCTAAGCTACCTTAGCTATCTCAACCAGCTCAATCCTCCCTGGGAGCACCAGACCCAGCTCACCTCAGCTCCATTCGACAGAACCTAGCTCACTTTAGCTTGGCTTAGTAGCTAGCAAAGAACTAGCAAGCTAAGCCAGCTAGAGTAGCCCCATGTTGACCTCTTCAGTAGCTGCCAGCTCCACTTCAGCTCCAGATTCTTCAGATCCAGCTCCTCCCCCCAAACCCTAGCTCCAACACCTCCTCCTCTACTCCACTATTAGCAAAGCTAGCTTAGCTTAGCTATGCTCTAGTTCCCTTGGCTTTTACCACCTAAAAACCCTACCTAACAACTCCACCAACTAGCTCCACCTAAGCTCCACATAAGCTAACCCTACTTCCACCTCACCTTGGCGCCAACCTAGCCTACCCACTACCTCCAAAATACACTACAAAGTGGTGCCAAAACCACCCTAACTACCCTCCTTATTGGTGCCACTTTTTCCCTCCAAAACCCCCTTCATCTCCACCACACATCTTCCCTTAAAGCCATCTCCACCATCCACATAATCCCTCTTCTAGAAGTCTTCTTGGTGGCGCCAAAACCAAGGCATCTTTCCATGGTTGGGACCACCTTTAGGTGGCCCTTCACCACCATAACCACCACCTTCACACCCCCCTACTTGGCGCCAACTCTTCTTAGCCCTAGGATCAACTAACCACCTCCATCTTCCCATCCTAGCCATCCATCTCAAGGGTCACCTTAATCCCTCATCCAACCATATAAAAAGACCACCACCCACCACCTTACAAGCCATCCTTGGCTAGCAACATTCCTCTCATACTCTACCTAAAGCCACGCCCAAGAAAGAAGAAGGAGAAGAAGACTAAGGGTATATTCTGTCCCCTTGGTACCTTCCCCTCTTCCCTTCTCTCTTGTGCCCACGCCAGCCAAAGGAGAAGCTAGGCAAGGAAGACCTTTAGAGGAGGTCTTGAAGGTGGTCCACACCACCTTGGAGGAGAACTTGAGGGTGGTGCACGCCTACCCTAGAAGGAAAGACTTGAGGTGGAGAGCATCCACCTTGGAGGAGATTTCAAGGAAGGAGAAGAAGGAGACCCTCTTTTCAAGCCAAGGAGCAGCTAGGCTTAGAGCAAGAAGACTCCTTTCTTCACCAGATTCTACAAGAGGATTTGTGTTTCTTCTATTTCTTTTATATTTTACATTTATAGTAGAAGCATTCCTCTACTTGTCTTTGTAAAAGAACATAAATTCTGCTAAATTAAATTGCTTTCTTTTTAATTTCTTGTTGCAATTGTTATCTTTGTTCTAGCACTTGTTTCACTTCCACTCCCTAATTACTCTAGGTCTCCATTTGCCTAGAGTGAGCTTAGGTAGTGGACATTTTCATCTCTTAAGTTTTAGCTTAGCAATTTTAGGTGTTAGCACTTTTCCATCACAATTCGCATTTTGCCCTCATCATTACAAAATTGAAAAAAAAAATTATATATTTAAAATACAAAAAAGAAAGTTGAGATTTATTTTCTAAGCAAGAGAGTTGAATTGCAAATTTGCTTCCTTGGACGACCCTAGATACTCCCCTATCTAGGAATATAAATTTAAAAGCGTATGCGAATTCGCATGTTACAGCGACATTAAAAACCCTAATTATAAATCACGTGACTTTTCGCATCAAGTACCTCTGGGCCTACTATCGGCATTCTAATCTAATCTATAGAAAAAAAAGGCACACATCACAGTTTTTGAGCATCAAAGGATTTCATGGTCTAGAATTAAAGTTAAAACCTTAAAATTTTGATAAGGGACTAGCAAAAGCTAGGCATGGGGGTATGATGGGAACACCATCATGAGCCCTAACTGGCTCATTTTGACCCAATGAAGAGAATAAATACTCCTACATAACCACCTAAAGGTCATAATTCACTGCATAACCTTTTTGAGAGGAAAATAAGAAACTAGGGTTAAAACTGTAATTTTACCATTGCAGTACAACCACGGGTTTTATCAAGGGCTAAACATAGGTCAAATGATCTTAACAAGACAACAAGTGGGTTGAATTTGACAGAAAAGGGTTTGTGTGTGTCCTGTGAATTAAATGACTTCCTGAAACCCAAAAACAAACCTACTTGATTAACCAAGGTTCTGGTCAGGATAAAATTCACTTAAACCCTCTAAAAATCATAGAAAAATATTCTCTAGGGTTTGGTACCTCCAATTTGGCCATTGGAACCGATCTTGACCTAGAATGGGGTCTCAGATAGGTATTTGCCCTAATTTAGGTTTTTGCATAAATTTCCTAGTCAAACGTGGTCAAACCCAAAATCCAACTTCACCATTGGATTCCTTAGGTCCAAATTAGGTTTGTATCAAAATTTTGATCTAAGGGGAACTCATCTTGACCTAATTTGCAAAAAGGTTCTGTATATTTACATTTCTACCCTTAACTTTCAAAAACCCTTACAATCTACCCCCTACCTTCTTCATCGTTATCACAAATAGGTCCCTCCACCAATATAGTGGAGGAATCATACTCCGACGAGCTTTGAAAGGAGGTTTCTCCTTGATTGCTGAAAGAATCCCTTCCAAAATTGAAAGGGAGATTCTTTGAGTAATCCCCTCCAATCTGAACCCATCTTTGATCCCTGATTGTTTCCCAATCTCTCATGCGAACGCATCTGAGATTTGGGTCTTTTGAGAACTTCCATCTCTGGCGACCATGCCTTGCTTGGAAGACTTGGCTTCCAAGCACAAAACCTCCTCAGAGACCTATTTAAAGACTCCCCAGATCCAACCAAGTCTCCTCAGCTTGAGATTGGGCCGGTTCCCCCTCTATTCCTCTCTCCCTCGCTGGCCACAACCCTCTGCAAGCTCCGGCGGCTTTCCCTCACTCACTCTTCGCCCAACCACAATAACAGTGGTCAGGTTAACTTCGCCACATTCCTCCACGTCGCGCAACATCGGTCGACGTCGCCTTTGCCCCATCTTCGTCGCTGCCTCATCTACAGAGGTATACATCTTCGCCATGTTCGGCAACCATACCGGCGTGGGATTCCCTTCCCTTTCGTCCCTTACATTAGGTTTCTTAAGTTCCCTATCCTCCACACTTTCTCCTCCTCTCTTTATTTCCCAAAACCAACCACCGATGCCACTGACCACCGTCACCTTCTCCACCTCTGGTGATACATCTGACGAGATGCTCTCTTCGCTCCGCACCTCCATCCACCTCACTGACCACCCTATGACCTCTGCCTCATCTCCCTGATTATATCTCCTCACTCTAATCACTCCATTGACCACCCAAACACTCCCTCGAACACACCCACTCACACGCACATAGTGTGCCCTAGGCACACCACCATAGTCATCCACATGCCACAAAACCACTCCTATCACATCCGCCGTGCTCTGGCAACTCTCCCTGAGTGATTTGACGTGGCCGCGAGGATGTTCTTATGTTTTCAAGTTTGTCGCCCATCCGCCATTAGCGAGAGAGCTTGAAGCTCGCTTGCTACACTCCAGGCCTCGCTCTGCTTCAAGGGATAGCCCCAGGATGTGCACAATCGAAGCCTGCACGTATCCACGCCATCAAGCAAAGGATTCAGCCAGGGCAGCCTCGCCATTTGGAAGCCTCATCTGCTATTGTGGCGTGCAAAGGAGGGTGGGTCATTTAGTCCCACCTTGGAAGTAGAAAGTTGCTCGACGTCACATAAAGGGAAAAAGTGTTAGAGGCTCTTCGCCTCCAACACTGAGGGTGAGGTCCTCCTCCCCCCTCTCACTAGACTCGTACGCAACATAACCTGCGGACCTGGCCCAACCCGACTACCCAACTACCCTTCACTCCTCGCTCACCACACATGCCAGTGAGCCTGGACCCAGGTCTGCGTTAGGTCCGATTACCTGACCGGCTAAAGGCTCTGGGAGAGCTGTTCTGAAATAGAAAAGAGAGAAAGTGAGTGGAGAAGTACGCATGAGAAGGGGGGTTTTGCTTTGAGGAGTTTTCCTTTGACACTTAGTCGAATTTAGAGGGTAGAACAGAGCTAAAGGAAGAAGAGGAGAAGAAGAAGAGAAGGTAGATGATAGAGAAAGAAGAAGGAAGCCAAAGGCCAAAGATAGAGAAAAGGTAAAGGCAGAAGAAGAAAAGAAGGAAGAAGCTGAAGAAGAAGGAAGCTAAGGTAGAAGGAAGAAGAGAAGGCAGAGAAGAAGAAGAAGAAGAAAGGCAGAGAAAGCTAAGAAAAGAAGTAGCCAAAGGAAGAAGAGAAATCAGAAGGGCACTATAGCACTAGACATTTAAGATGTTTGATTGTAAAATCAACGTCTGATACTCATATGCTCTTCATTATTTTGCCTACAACTCTTTTTATTCTTCATATACTCATGCTCTACATTCCTAATTAGATTTTGAGTAGCATTATGTGTTCAATTTCCATTTATTATTGAGATTAGTGAGTGAATTCCATTTGCTCCCTGTGTTAGACCTCAGAATATATTCGAGTAATAAAATTATATCTATTTTGAACCCTATTTCAGCTATACTACAATGCAACACTCTTAAACACTGATTTAGCGACTCTTAACATCTACTACCGGAATGGAGGTGGGAGGATGGCTCTAAGGCAACCTATGAAGGTGATGGGATGAGGGACAAATATTTGGTGGGATAAAGGAATGCTTTAATAATAGGAGGCCTTTGGAGCTTGAGAGTAAGCTCTAATGTAGCTTTGGTAGGCTACTAGAGATTAGGAGTAGGTGGGAGAGGAGTAGTTAGAGATGGTTTGGAATGGGGGGTGTAGGGGTGTTTATATAGTGGTGGAATGGGGGTGGTTGGCGTGCGCGGGCCTTTAGTGACATTCAAGACATCGGTAAAGACCCACCAGAGACGTCGGTAAAGCATTCACGCATCTTGGCTGGCGCTTGGAAGCTTGGCTGAGCTAGTGTAGGGCGCGGTGATCGTCGGCTGTTGGATTAGGTGTGGACTACTGTGATTGCGAGAGGAGAATGCATGCTCGCAGCTGTTTGAAATCGCACCTCTAGCACGTGCGTTGGCAGTTGTCGAATGAGGCATCGCACGGTTGAGGCTCTCCTGCAAATCGCGTGTGCTTTGATTTGAATCGCGTGCCTCGTACGATTGCGAGGATAGAACGGTGGGCGCCGCTCCTTGTAGTCATAAATGCATGCCCCAGATAGCGCACGTGCGATCTGGTGTGCGCCCTCACATTAGTGGGCGATGTCAAATGGCACGTGGATAATCTCGACCGCTCGATCTAGATCAAGTGGCCCTATTGTAGATGACACTGTAGCGGGTGTGGCGAATTGCGACTCGAACTCACGATCGCTGTTTGATAGCGCTCATCTTCACCGTTGTGCCAAAGCAACACTTTGTTGAGCGGAGGGCAGTGCAATCGCGTGCGCCTTGGCCAATGGATGAAGATCCAACAATCGAGGTGAATCCTTGCTTGAGGCCAACGCAATGGCTTAGGTAGGGGGTGGCCTGGATGGCACCACGTGGCACCATCTGGGCCATCTATCTTCATCTTCTTGTAGAGGGTGCTATGGAGTGTTGGTGCTAGAGCACCGCGATCGTTTATTTTGATGATAACAAAACACGTGTCATTTAACATTTGCACTTGGAGTTTTAGATTTCAGGTCAATTGCAAATGAAGACGTGGTTAGACGGAGTTCAAGCTCGCATCCATGGCGGATTGGAGGAGCTTGATGGAGAACAAAGGAACTTCGCGAGAAGCGATAGCTTGAAGATGGAAGGACAAGAAGAATAGGATAGATTTTTGTTTATCTTTTTCTATGTACTTTTGTCTTTATTTCCTTGCTCCTTTTGTTTCATAGAATATCTGTTAAAGAGCCTCAAAGTACCCTAATAGTAGTCCTAGGAACACCTTCACAACCTTAGGATACTTAGGTTTTCTGTAGAGAACTTAGAAAACCAATATAGGGTTCAAACTACCTTTTCAGACGTCTAATCTAAAACTCAAATGTCTGATAATGACTTTTAAGATGTTTGACTGTTGACTCAGACGTCCAATGATATTTAGGCTGGACTTAGTTAGCTCTGTCTAATGAAATCAGATGTCCAGACCTTAGTCCAGACGTCTTAGAAGACGTCTGATGATTTTGCCAATCAAATAGAGGAGAACCTTTGCCAATCAAATATACACCAAGACACACCCAAGTTGCATACTTTCCACTCTTTGGTGTCTAGAAGAAGAAGAAGATCATATAGAAGAAAGCTCTTTCTCTCTAAGCTTAGTTCTACACCTAGAGAGCCTAATTCCATTTGCGCACCTGCTCTCCCGCCGTAGTTCACGAGAGCGCCGTTGTGCCATTGTGTGTTCACGCATCCGCGTCATCGACGCACTTCCAACAAAGGGAAGCATCCTAACTCCTATAGAAGCTTAGTTTAAAATTACCTTGTTGGCTCTATAGGATTATATTTTGTATTTTACTTTGTTATTTGGTTGGGTATTTGCATTATGAATTCCCATCTCCATCGAGGGACAAAATCTTTCTCGTGAAGAGAAGGGGTTGAGGAATGCTACCCTTGCACTTGTAGCGTGGTTGTAATTGAGGTTGAATCACCCTCGTTTAAGTGATTCGTTAAGTGGATTTGATCAACTTGGTTGATCGGAAAATCCTAACTCGAGAGAGTTAGGTGGTGGTTTTCACCCGATTTGGGTTTCCACCTAAAAATCATTGCGTACATTGTGTGATTGTCAATTTTGTCAGATTGTTATATTTTAATTCTGCATTTTTACGTCACGCTAATCTCACCCCCTCCGAGTAAGGGAAATTACACGGAGCTCTAATCAAGGTGATTTTCGTGTTGATGGACTACGATCGTCGCTCTGGATTCATCCATATGGTTGGATTCTTCATCCGAAGCCCGTAAAGATGTCGCACTACATCCTGGCCATGTAAAATGGAATAATTAATATACATAATATACAACTATCCTAAATGCAATGCAATGGATGTTATGTAGTATTTATAACATGATATGCAATGCTAAGTCTAGAAACTATCATAAATAAGCATTTTATCATGAATTCATGTGTGTTTATCCTAAATAACCATTTTTATTCTCCGAGACCCAAATCCAGGGGCCCGAAAACAGTGTTTTTACAGCCTCAATGTTAGTTATTTTTTATTGAGGACCTTGCTTAGCTGAAGGCACTAAACTCAGCACATGTAAAGACTTTGAGCTGACCAGAATCTCACGAAAACCAGGTGGTATTCTTCCACTTCTACTCTCTTGCATGCTTTCATTTTTAACAATGAAGACATTACATTAGCTAAGCATGGGGGATGGATATTTCTTATGAATCTTTTTGTCAGCCGTAACAGTAATTTCCTATTTTTCATCTTAATATAAAAGAAAGAATTAGGAGACGAGAACTTAGGCATTAGGACTTACTTACTTTAGGAATTGATAGTTTGGGACCTAAATACTTAGACTCTTCAAGTCTTCGGGCTTAATTTGCCCGGGTGTCCACTCGAATGTGGACTTAGTCTCGAGTCCTCGCCAAGTAATTTTATTTTAAACTGGTCAATAAATTGGGGTGATACGTATACGACTTATCAACCTGCCCTCTGATTTGAGGGGACTTTAAGCCTAAGCATCTACATACTTTTTGCACTGACTCACTTTTCGGTGGTTTTTTCAAAAATTGGGTAGCTAATGAACCATCTAGGGTGGTATGGCTAGCAAGTTGTCGGTGGTAATAGCTCATCAGTCGGTTGTCCAGAGCTTAGACACAAGACCATTTTCTTCATACTGCCATTAGGTAAATCCTAAATCAAGGAAGCCACCAACTTTAAAAAAAAAAACAAAGAAAGAAAAGAAAAAAAAAATAGAAAAAGGAGAAAATAAAAAAAATAAACAAATAAAACCACACTTCATCGCACGAGTATGACTGGCAACCCATTGGCCGGTTGTCAAGAGCCCAACTCATAAAAATACAAAATAACTCCTAAAACACTTAGGGAAGAAGTGGGGAAGTAGAATAAAATGGGGAGATATATACTGGGTTCGCTCTTGTGTTGACCCCATAAATAAAAGAAGTGAGGAGAAAGCTACCGTTCGAAAAGATAAACCTCTAGGTAAGGTCACCTAGGGTCGTAGAAACCCGAAGTTCATTTTAACAGCCGCCTAGTGAGTCTTTCACTCTTTTCACTAGATGCTTAGCACTTAGATTCCTTTTCGAGTCTTGGGTGGGTCGGGTAGCCGTAAAAAGTTTTCCTGTAACTCTCAAACTACAAAAGTACAAAAAAATTAGAAAAGAAGAAAAACAAAAAAAAATTGTGTATCTTCTCTTTTCAAATAAGGCGAGGCCTTGGGCGGTCTGCATTCTGGTAGACACTTGGGCACTGTTGAGTTTTCGTAATTAGGTCTTGGGGTTGAGATTTTCTAAAGCAATCGATGAATTTTGCTTAAATAATTGAATCTTGACTCTACTTTTATACATAGCATTTAGGTTAATTTTGCTAGGGACTAGCAAAGAGTAAGCATGGGGATATGTTAAACACACATGAATTCGTGATAAAATGCTTATTTATGATAGTTCCTAGGCTTAGCATTGATTACCATGTCATAAATACTACATAACATCCATTGCATTGCATTTAGGATAGTTGTATATTATGTATATTAATTCTTCCATTTTACATGGCCAGGAGGTAGTGCGACATCTTTACTAGCTTCAGATGAAGAATCCGACCGTACAAATGAATCCATAGCGATGATCGTAGTCCGTCAACACGAAAATCACCTTGATCAGAGCTTCGTAGCACCCTTTACAAGAAGATGAAGACTGACGGCCCAGATGGCGCCACGTGGTGCCATCCAAAGGCCAAGGTGCTTGCGACTGCATCGCCCTCCTCTCGACAAAGGTTCTCTTTGGTGCAACGGTGAAGACGAGCGCTCTCAAACAGCGAGTGCGAGTTCGAGCCGCAATTCACTGCACCTGCTACAACGCCAACTAAAATAGGGCCACTCGATCTCAATCGAGCTATCGAGATTATCCATGCGCCATTTGACACTGCCCACCTACGCGAGGGCATATGCCAGATCACATGCGTGCCATCTAGGGCATGCATTTAAGATGACCAGGACTGGTGCCTGCTATTCAATGCTCGCAATCGCACGAGGCACGCGGTTCAAATCAAAGCCCGCGCGATCCACGGGCGAGCCTCGGCTGTGAGATGCCTCATCCGACGGCTGCCAATGCACGTGCCAGCGGTGCGGATTTCAAATATTTGCGAGCACAAGTTCTCCTCTCACAATTGCAGCCGTCCACTCCTGATCCAATAGTCGATGATCGCCGGACCCTATGCCAGCTGCGGCTAAGCTTCCAAGTGCTGGCCAAGATGTGTGAATGCTTTAGCAACATCTCTGGTGGGTGTTTAGCGACGTCTTGAATGTCACTAATGGCTCGCTGATTGCGCAACAATCATAGGTCTTAATTGACCTAATTAGGCTAGGACTTAGCATAAGTTAAGGTAATTCATGCATGCATAAGCATTACTAGCACCTTTACTGCTTTCTTTTAACTATGCATAAAATAATGCTATAATGTACTGATTAGGTGCATTATGTCAATTGCAGGTAATAAGCTGATCTGAAGCTGGATCTAAAGCTGGATCTGAAGAATAAAGAATAACTGGTGTTGGAGCAGAGTTGGAGCGGAAGACCTAGATTAGATGTAGTAGATAATAATGTAAGGGAGTTAAGGTATGCTATACTATTAAGTAGGAATAAAGCAATAAATTGTGAAGAACTTAGGTCCATCCTAGCCCTAGGACAGCCTAGAAGCCTCCCCAAGCCTTAGCCACCCTTAGATTAGGTCACCGCACCGTAGGAAACCCTAAAACCCTAATTCTAGCCTCTATCTGGATGTCCAGATGAGTTATAGGACATCCAGAACCCTTAGGCAACTCCCGCACACCTTAAACCCACTTCTACAGTGTTATTGGACATCCAGACACTTGATCAGACGCCCAATTTCTACAGAATACCTAAGATAGAACCTAGAAACCCTCCTGACTCTGATTGGATGTCCAAACAATAAGTCTAGACTTCTGATTTTTCACTATAAGATGTCTGATAACTTTATTAGACATCTGATACTGTCCTCTAGTTCCTGTTTTGAAATTCAAGCCTTGATCTTGGATCTCTAGCTCACTAAACCCAATTCTAACCCCCTAGGAACCTAAATTAAGGTGCCCTAACCCTAGTACATCACCTCTAGACCTTCCTAAGGGCCTAATTAGGTCCTCACTGAACCTAATTTACTTGGATCATGGTCAATCTCTTCAGTCTATTCAATTGGACTCATTGAGTCCAATTGAGCCCTGATCTCAACATACACTGTCCAATTGGACTCAATGAGTGTCCAATTGACCTAGTCCTGACTTAATTGAGTTATTTTACTCTCAATTAAGTTTTCACACACCCAATTAAACTTGTACTAAGTTTAATTGCACTTTACCTTAGTGAATTAGGGTTTACAACCCTAATTTGAGACCTACCTTGACCTAAACCCACTAGAAGCTAACATAATCAACCTAGCCACCTAAGTTTCGACCCACACACACCCACTCACACCATCCACATGAAAAATACCTAGCCTAGAGTTCTCTAGAACTCTCTACCATGTGTTGTTGCCTTGGTTGCTAAAATTAACAATCAAGAGCCATTCAATTTTTAAATCCACATTTGGTGGATCTAAAAACCACCATCCATCCTCTCTCTCTCACTCTCCCACGAGCTCCCACCAAAGGCCTCTCTAGAGAGTTCCATAATTCTCTAGAGAGCTTCCCTTAGGTCTATAAAAAGACCTAAAGGGTGGCCATTTGCACCTATCCACTCTTGGTTCCATTTAGCTTAGTTTCATTCCACATCCACTCCACCTCCATGTCCACGAGTAGCTTCACCATGGCCAGCACCACCACCATGCCAAGATGCTGGATCACCTCTCCAACCTCTCTCCAAGGGTTGACCTAAGCACCATTGGCTGCCCCTCCTTCTCCTCTCAACCAACTCAAAGGCCATCGAAGCCACCTCCGAATGCCCTTATTTCTGCTAGATTAGATTATAGTTCTTCTTAGATTTACATGCTTTATTTACTGCTTAATAGTGTAGTTCCTTCTCCCCCAATGATGCATGCAAAATCTCCCCAGAGATTCATGTATGCAGTCATTTTCTAGTAGCGAGTAGTTTTATTTCCCTATACAAGCATTCCTCTACCTGTGCTCTGCAACTCTGATATCATCATCTTTTATATATATAAATATATATGTTGAAAATCACCATGTGCCTAGTTATCATCTTTTGGTGTGATTGAAGTTGCATGTTTCAATTACTATCTTTTGTTAACTAGCATGTCGTACATCAATACGTAAATCACCATAAACCAGCATGAGATTTTAAGCAAGTAGATCGAAAAAGATCGATTTCAAATCTACATTTTCGTAAATGCTTCCCGGAGATGAACGACTGGGACTCCAAGTCTAGTTATCTTTATAAATATTTTTGTTGATCGTATTGCGCACTATACTACGGCACTTTTTCTTATCAAAAATGCACTTTATGAGTCACAACACCCGCGCACGCAAACCACCCCCATTCCACCACTATATAAACACCCCTACAACCCCATTCGAAACCATCTCTACCTACTCTACTCCCACCTACTCCTAAGCTCTAGTAGCCTATCAAAGCTCCATTAGAGCTTACTCTCAAGCTCCAAAGGCCTCCTACTAGTGTAGCATTCCTTTATCCCACCAAATATTTGTCCCTCATCCCATTACCTTCATAGGTCACCTTGGAGTAGTCCTCCCACCTCCATTCAGGTAGCAGATCACCTACGCCTCCTCACCTCAATTCCAGAGCCTCAGTGAAGCATTCCTCTACCCGACGTCCTCCTGCATCTCACCTTTATCATCCTGCTCCTCAACTCCTTCATCCAAGCTTCCACTAGGAACCCTCGTCTTGTCGAATAGCCGATTCGGGAGATTCTGATAGCGAAATGCGCGTGATTTGTAAAAGCAGTTTTTTAACGTCGTTGTAACACGCGAATCCGCTTTCGCTTTTAAAATTTATATCCTAGATAGGGGAGTATCTAGGGTCGTCCAAGGAGGCAAAAATTGCAATAATGATTCTCTTGCTTGGAATACAATCTCAACTTTCTTTTTAATATTTTTCAATATGTAAATTTTTTGTATTTTGAAAAGACGAGGGCAAACGGCAGATTGTAGCGAAAAGAACTAACACCTACAAATGATTAAAATTCTAAAAGATAGAAATATCTTCTTCCTAAGCTCACTCTAGGCAAGTGTAGGCCTAGGGTAATTAGGAAGAAGAGGTGAAATAAGTGCTAGAACCAAAACAAACAACTGCAATAAAAAGCTTAAAAGAAGGCAATTTTTGATTGAGTAGAATGAGTGTTCTTTTCAAGGACAAGTAGAGGAAAGCTTCTACTAGAATTGAACAATTTAAAAGCAAGAAAAGAAACACAAATCCTCTTGTAACAATGGTGAAGAAGGTTGTCTTCTTGCTCCAAGCCTAGCTGCTCCTTGGCTTGAAAAGAGGGCCTCCTTCTTCTCCTTCCTTGAGAGCTCCTCCAAGGTGGAAGCTACCACCTTTAATGCTCTCTCCAAAGGGGTGGGCGTGCACCACCCTTAAAAACTCCTCCAAGGTGGCGTGACCACCTTCAAGATCTCCTCCAAGATCTTCCTTGCCTGGCTTCTCCTTTGGCTGGCGTGACCCAAGAGAGAAGGGAAGAGGGGAAGACACCAAGGGGACAGAATATCCCCTTAATCTTCTTCTTCTTCTTCTCTCTTGGACGTGGGATTCTTGGTGGAATATGAGAGTGAAATGGCTAGCCAAGGATGGCTTGAATGGTGGTGGGTAGTGGTCTTTTTATAGGGTAGGATGGGGGGTTAAGGTGCCCCTTGAAATGGAGGGCTAGGATGGAAGAATGGAGGTGGTTAGTGATCCTATGGCTAAGGAGAGTTGGCGCCAACCCAAGAGGTGTTAAAGGGGGTAGTTATGATGGTGTTGGTGTCTTTTGGTGGTGGAGAGACACCACCATGTTGGCGCCAACATGGGGTCTTCTAGAAGGGGGGTTAGGTGGATGGTGGAGATGGGTTCAAGGGAGATTGTGTGGTGGAGATGAGGGGAGATTTTGGAGGGAAAAGTGGCGCCATTAAGGGGTGGTTATGGGTAGTTTTTGGCGCCACTTTTAGGTGTCTTTTGGAGGTGGTGGGTAGGTTAGGTTGGTGCCAAGTAGGTTAGCTTATGTGGAGCTTAGGTGGAGCTAGTTGGGTAGAGTTGGTAGGTGGGTTTTTGGGGTAGTACAAGCCAAGGAAGTTGGAGCATAGCTAAGTTAAGCTAAGCTAAGCTAAGCTAAGCTAGCTTAGCTAATGGAGGAGTAGAGGAGAAGGTGTTGGAGCTAGGGTTTGGAGGAGGGAGCTGAGGAGAAGAAGTCTGGAGCTGGAGCTGGAGCTGGCTGCTGCTGAAGAGGCTGGCATGGGGCTACTCTAGCTGGCTTAGCTTGCTAGTTCTTTGCTAGTTGCTAAGCCAAGCTAAAGTGAGCTAGCTTCTACCAAAATGAGCTAAGGTGAGCTAGGTCTGGTGCTATCGGGGAGAATCAAGCTGGTTGAGGCAGCTAAGGTAGCTTAGCTCAACTGAGATGAGCTAAGCTGAATCCCCGGGAGCTGGACTTGAGCTTCCTGAGCTGAGATGAATTCTTCTTCAGCTGGCTGGAGTTGAGTGGAGCTGAATGTAGCTGGATCTGAGCTGGGGTGAACTCCTGTCAACTCAGCTGAGCTAGCTAGAGCTCCCTGTGAACTAGTGGGAGCTGAGGTGAGCTAGACTCAGCTAAGTTGAGCTGGATCTGAGCTGACTTGAGCTAGGGTGAGCTAAGGTGAACTCTCTTGAGCTGCCATCCAGCTGAGATTAGCTGAATGGAGCTGGGATGAGCTAACCCTAGTTCAAGTAAGCTAGGTTCCAGCTATGGTGAGCTGGATCAAGCTGGGTTCCAACTAGTCTGGGCCTCTCCTTCACCAATTGCCTTCTTGAGTGCTAGGGTTTTAGGGATCTGTGAATCTGTACATCCCTAACACTCACAAAAACACATTAAAACAATAATAAAAAATGCAATGCATGCCTATCCTAATTTATGCCTAAATGCAGCCCAAAAACCCGTTTGCAGAGTAAAATCCTAAGAGCTAGGTTAGTTTTAAAGCATAAAAATGATGATAAACTGGTGTTTATCACACCCCCATGCTTATCTTTTGCTAGTCTCTTAGCAAAACATTAATTTTTTTTTTTTTTTTTTTTTTTTTGGAAAACGGAATTTTTGGGAAATCTAATTTTTTTTTGACTTTTGAGGAGAAAAAGAGATTAAGGGACCTTGGTAGATTAAAACACAGGAGATACGGGATTTGTTGAAGATAAACATCAGGATTTGTTTTTGGATCCAACCATTAGATAGAACGGGATCAATATATCCTCAGAAAATTCACAAATTAACCCCTTGTTAATTCAGATGACTTGAAATGTTTGTTTTTAGGATTTTTCTGGCTCGTGAATCTGATTCGCAACTTGCAAATTCCTTTAAAACCTTGTGTCTGTGCTTGTGAAAAGCCAACCTTTATAAGGACGTGTTATTATTATTATTATTATTATTTTTTTTTTTTTTTCTCTCCCATGCTTATTTTTAGCTTAGTCTTACAACAGATGTGTCGGTATCATCATTCCCGTTACCATTCCTTGAGGGGGCTCTGGCGCCAGTACTTCGGGATAGCACTGTCCATGACACCACCCAGGAGCTCACAACCCCAAAACACGATGCGGTGAAAAGGGGCGCTCCAAGCAAACTCAAGCTCTTGCTCCGACGCTATAGGTAGAGCACCGTCCAAGACACTTGAGCTGCTGAAATGCGCTTTAATGCTCCGTCTAAAGATATGAAATATAGATATAGAGCAGCGCCGAGGCGGTAACATGTTGACATCGCGTCCTCAAAGAAGGTATTTTCCTTCTTCTCGGCGGTGGGAACTCAAACCAATGATCTACTTCAGACTTTTACTAAATCCAAACAAGGAAGCTTTTCAATTTTTTTTAGTTGTTTTTAAGTGTTGGCTTGTGTGTGAAAATTGACACAAGAAGTTTCTTGAGACCCGCAAGTTTTTGAATCAGAAACTAAGTCAAATACTTTCCATATTACAAAATAGGATCAAGTCACCTGAACTATCATGAGTTCAGGTGGAATTTTAGAGAAGGATATCTGATCTAGTCTAAAATAGACCCTGAAATTCTAATGATCAGATCCATATCCTCATCCTTAGTTTGTTAAAGATTAAATCCCATTGTACCAGAAGTGAATTTTACGACCTTAGTCCTGATTTCAAAATTTTTCCTCAAAAAGTTTTCAACATTTTTATTTTTATTTTTATTTTTTGGGTATGCAAGCAGGAAATAAATTAAAGAAAATTGCATGTTTTTAGGTTTTGAACATCATGAATCGATCATAAAAATTTAAAAACACCCCCCCATGCTTAAGATATGCCATGTCCTCATGCATTAGGAGGGAAAAGGGATCACCTTAGTGATGACGGTCGGGTTTAGGATGATCAAAACCTGGAAAAAGAAGAAAAAAGGAAAGCAAGAAAATGATGGGTTACCTCCCATCCAGTGCTATCTTTTACGCCATTCAGCCGGGCGTGATGTGTACTAGTGATCAAGGGTGGTTGGCTCAGTAAAATTAAAAGATTCAGATGGAATTTTAGGCGTATGGTCAAAATAGGGCTTTAAACGCTGGCCATTGACTTGAAATATCGAATTAGTTTGTGGATCAAGAAGGTCAACAGCGCCGTATGGATATGTTTTATGAACAATAAAGGGGCCGGTCCATTTAGATTTTAATTTGCCAGGAAAAAGACGTAATCTCGCATCGAAAAGCCAAACACGTTGATTAACGTCAAAGTGTTTCCGAACAATATATTTATCATGAAATTTCTTTGTTCGGTCTTTATAAATCCTCGCATTTTCATAGGAAAAATTACGTAATTCTTCCAATTCAGTTAATTGTAATTTTCTATGGTTACCGGCATCAGATAAATCCATATTAAGTTGTTTTATTGCCCAAAAAGCCCTATGTTCTAATTCTACCGGGAGATGGCATGCCTTCCCGAAAATCAGACGGAAGGGAGACATGCCAAGCGGAGTTTTAAAAGCGGTACGGTAGGCCCATAAAGCGTCGTCCAATTTGGTGGACCAGTCTTTACGGTCGGACCTAACCGTTTTTTGTAGAATATTTTTAATTTCCCGGTTAGAAACTTCAGCCTGGCCATTAGTTTGGGGGTGATATGGTGTGGAAATTTTATGATTAACCCCATATTTAGAAAGGAGGTGACGGAATTGTGAGTGGGTGAAATGTGAGCCTCCGTCACTGATAATGGCTTTTGGTATGCCGAATCTTGAGAAAATATTTTTCTTAAGAAATTCGACAACCACACGGTGATCACTAGTGCGGGTGGGTATTGCTTCTATCCATTTAGAGACATAGTCTACTGCGACTAATATATACAAATACCCACCAGAGTTGATGAACGGTCCCATGAAGTCGATGCCCCAAACATCAAAAATTTCAACCTCTAAAATAGAATTAAGGGGCATCATATCCTTTCGAGTCATGTTGCCGATGCTCTGGCAACGCACACAGGACCGAACAAAGTCATGAGCATCTTTGTGCAAGCTGGGCCAATAAAATCCTGCATTAAGGATTTTAGCTGCAGTTTTCTTGCCCGAAAAATGTCCGCCACAGGCCATTGAGTGACAATGTGTTAAGATATCATGGATTTCAGAATCAGGGACACATCGTCGAATAACCTGATCGGCACAAATGCGGAAAAGGTCGGGCTCCTCCCAAAAATAATATTTAATATCAGCAAAGAACTTATCCCGTTTTGTTTTTGGCCAATCAGCAGGGATTTGTTCTGTTGCTAAGTAGTTTGCAATGGGTGCAAACCAAGGGAGGGTTGTAGCAGCTAAAATACTTTCATCAGGGAACTGATCTGGTGGGGTCATTATGTCATTTGTCATAAGACGAGAGAGATGATCGGCCACTACATTGTGCAATCCCGCCTTATCCTTGATTTCCAGGTCAAATTCCTGGAGCAGCAGAATCCAACGGATAAGGCGGGGTTTCGCATCTTTCTTAGTCAGCAAATATTTAATTGCTGAGTGGTCGGTATAAACAGTGACACGTGACCCCAACAGATAAGATCTAAATTTTTCCAAGGCAAATACAATGGCAAGAAGTTCCTTTTCAGTAACCGTGTAATTCCGTTGTGCGTCATCAAGGGTTTTGCTGGCATAATAGATCACAACGGGTTTCTTGCCAATTCTTTGCCCTAGAACGGCCCCTACAGCAAAATCTGAGGCATCTGTCATTAATTCAAAGGGACTATTCCAGTCAGGTCCCTGCAATATTGGTGCCTCAGTAACCTCTTTCTTCAACCTCAAAAAACTCTCCAGGCACTTATTATTAAAATCAAATGGCTGGTCTTTAGTAAGAAGCTGACTTAAAGGCTTGGAGATTTGGGAAAAGTTTTGTATGAATCGACGATAGAAACCCACATGACCCAAAAAGGATCTGATTTGTTTGACAGTAGTGGGCGGTGGGAGCTTAGATATAGCATCTATTTTTGCTTTATCTACCGCAATTCCTTGTTTAGAAATAACATGGCCCAAGACAATACCTTCTTGGACCATGAAATGGCTTTTTTCCCAGCTGAGGACCAGGTTAACTTCTATGCACTTTTGGAGGGTTCTTTCAAGATTTTTGAGGCAATGATCAAAAGAATCTCCAAAAATAGAGAAGTCATCCATAAAAACTTCTAAACATTCACCTACCAGGTCTGAAAAAATTGCAAGCATGCACCTTTGAAAAGTCGCAGGTGCGTTGCAAAGACCGAAGGGCATTCTTCGGAAAGCAAAGGTTCCGAAGGGGCAGGTGAAAGTTGTTTTATCCTGGTCCTCAGGATGAACCGCTACTTGATTATAGCCAGAATAACCGTCCAAAAAACAGTAAAATTCCCGTCCGGCTAATCGCTCCAAGATTTGATCAATAAAAGGGAGCGGGAAATGATCCTTCTTAGTGGCGGTGTTTAATTTTCGATAATCTATACACACGCGCCAAGAAGAAGCGGTTCGAGTGGCTATATTTTCCCCCTTTTCATTGGTGACAACTGTTAGTCCAGCTTTTTTGGGGACTACTTGAGTTGGACTAACCCAGGAGCTGTCAGAAATGGGGTAGATGATATCAGCATCCAGCCACTTAATAATCTCCTTTTTTACCACCTCCTGCATACTAGGATTCAAGCGCCTTTGTGGTTGGCGGGAGGGGCGAGAATCGTCCTCTAAAAATATACGGTGCGTACAATAGGACGGATGAATGCCTTTAAGATCAGAAAGGGTCCAGCCAATAGCTTTTCGATATTTACTCAAAACCTGGAGAAGTTTGTGCTCTTGTGCCCCGGTGAGTCCAGAATTTATAATCAGGGGCAGGGTCTGATTTGGACCCAGGAAAACATATTTAAGTGAATCGGGCAAAGGTTTTAATTCCAATTGTAGGCCCGGTTCCGAAAGAGTTTCTGCTTTGTGGGTTAGAGGTGAGGTGAGAGTGAAAGGGTCAGCTGGAATGTTAGCTGGTTGTGTAGTTGAGGTGGAAGGGTGAGAAAAAGTAGATTGTTCAGGAACCGTATTTACAGCAAAACAGGAACCTAATTGGGAAATCTGCAATGTTTCCTCCACAATGTTTTCTATTTCTGAATCCGAATCATCAAAGAAATCTGGTTCCTGGAATCGCCTAGAGGCTTGAAAAATGTCTAGGGTTACAGATTCACCGCCACACATGATCTTCATCTTTCCAGAATCACAATCAATATTGGCGCGGGCGGTGGCTAAGAATGGTCTTCCAAGAATAATGGGGGCAAACTTAAGTGCTTCAGGTACCTCTATGTCCAGGACTAAAAAGTCTACTGCGAATAGACAATCTTTGACCCGGACAAGAACATCTTCAACAATTCCCCTTGGTTTAATCGTAGATCGGTCGGCTAATTGGAGAGTAACCTCAACAGGTTTCAATTCACCGATCTTAAATTCCTCAAAAATAATTGTGGGGATAAGATTAATTGAGGCACCAAGATCCAACAGAGCGCGATCAAATGAGGTATCATTAATGATAACTTGGATTAGGGGGGCGCCGGGATCTTTTCTCTTAAGAGGCAGTCGGCTCTGCACAACTGAGCTGACTGTCTCTGGAAGAATCACCTTTCCTAAATTCTTGGGCTGCCTTTTTGGAGTACATAAATCTTTTAAGAATTTTGCATAGGCAGGGATATACTTAATGGCATCTAGGATAGGGATATTAATTTCTACTTGCCCAAATAAATCCATTAATTCCTTCTCAGTGGGCTCAGATTTTGTTTTTTTCTTTTTTGAAGAGTGGAGGGCTTGTGGAAATGGGGCAGGGTTGCCCTGTTTTGCGTGAATTGGTTCCTGAACAATAGGAGGGGAAGAGTTAATCTGTGTGTCATTAGAGCGGGTTTCTTTAACAGGCAGGGTATTTTGAGTGGTTTTCCCATTCCTCAAGGTAACTGCATTTGCAGTCTGGTTGTTTCTAGGGTGAGGACGGGGAGCCTGGCTGTTATTGAAACCCGGCGGATGCTGAGGTGCTGGATGAATAGGTTGACTGTGATATCCACCTTGGAATTGACTCCTTTGATTGTTTGGGTTGGGCATGGGTTGGGATGGTAAATTCCCAATAGGTCGATGATCAGGAGTAACCTTAACTTGTTGTTGTAAATTGGTAACCATGCGGGTTACTTCTGTCATTTGAGTCTGCATTCCTTGCAGAGTTTTCATGACCTGATTATTAATATCATCCTGGGATGGTCCAGGTTGATACAAAGGTTGCCCATAATTCCCAAAATAGTTTTGTTTGGGAAGAGAAATCGGATTCGAGTTTTTCCAGGAGTGATTCGGGTTAGTCCTCCAATTTTGATTGGAAATGTTGGAGGGGTTTCTAAATTGCTCCTGGAGAGCATAAATATTTTCCGAGGTGGAATCAACAATATTTTGGTCAAAATTCCCGGTTAAATCTTGCGGGAAATCAGCCGGGAATTGCTGGTCAACAGATGTGGCATCGATATTGTGCAGATTCTCTCTTCGGAGAATGTGTGGGGGGTTAGTGTGTGGAGAGTGGACGTGTGGAGCTTGTTTGTTTGTGAGCTTTTCTTCTATTTTCTTTTGGTGAATTTGCATCTGGTCCAGTCGTTGAGCTAACATATATAAATCATCTTGTGTGACTGGAACAGAGGTGGTTTTGGAGTCAATTTCATGGACTCCATGTCTGGGGTTTTGTGATCTGCCAAAAGTGTCCATTGAAGTCATGTTAAATGAGTTTTCACTCATTTCTTCAAAGAGAAGATAGGCACTTTCGGCGTCTTTGTTAAGAAAATTGCCCCCACATGAGGCATCCACAAATCGTTTTAATTGATCTTCTAATCCATGATAGAAGATCTGCACTAGCTGCCATTGTGGAATTTCATGGTGGGGACAACTTCTTAGAAGTTCCTGAAATCTTTCCCAGGCTTCATGGAGGGGTTCACCAATTTTTTGTTGAAAGGTCGTTATAGATCTTCTTAATGCATTTGTTCGACCGATCGGAAAAATTTTTTTAAGAAAAGCACTTTTTAATTGGGGCCAGGTGGTAATAGGACGCCCAACTGTTCTAAACCAATGTGATGCTTTGTCTTTGAGAGAGAGAGGAAAGAGTCTCATTAACCACATGTCTTCCTGCACATGGCGGGAACGAGTGGTTTGAGCGAGGACAGTTAATTCCTCGAGATGACAAAAAGGGTCCTCTCTTGGAAGACCATGAAAATGCTTGATAAGGTTTAGAATAGCGGGTTTGATTTCAAAATCCCCTTGTGGTATGACCACCCCTGGTCTTTCCTCATAATTGGAAGGATCATAGAAATCCTTAAGAGGAATGACAGGCTGTTGGCGAGGTGGTGGATTTTGTCCTTGATTAGCTAGGTTCGTGACAGTCCTAGCTAGATCTTCTTGATTTTGTTGTAGCCGAGCCAAATGGTCGACCATTAATGCAAAGGGATTTGTATTATGGGTTATAATTGGAGGGCCACCTGGCCCTGCTGATATTTCTGGTTGCTCCAAGTTAGGAAGGTGAGGGAGGGTGGAGTCAGCTTGTGGGTCGGCTGACGGGTTAGAAGTGGAAGCATAATTTTTTTGACGGCTTCCTGGGTTTTCCATTTTTCTAGAAGACGAGGGGGAAGAAAACAATGATTTCTTGCTACGGGGGGCGAAATCAGATGGTCCCTCAAGGTGTGGCTTTTGGGACCGTCGCACGTGCATGCACTACTTGGAAGAAATGGAGGGGAGGAGAAGAGATAGAGATGAGAGAAATGTGCACACAAGCAATCAAATTCTAGACCTAACTTAGTTGTGACTCCCTAAAAAATAAACCTAAGACTTGGTCTATGTAGGAATTAAGTAGTCAATAGTGAATACCCGTTCTATCAACAAATCTGGCCAGGTTGCTTAAGGGGAGGTTTGGGCCCAAACGTTTCCCAGGGAAAACCCCAGGTGCTTGTACAAACCCGCGCCTGGTCGTTTGACACAGCCCCTCAGCCTGAACACCAGATATAGATGACAAAATTGGTACTAACTAAAGAAAACTTAAGACCTAAATAGCAAGCCTAAGTTGATAAAGCCTTAGGGGTCAAGTTGCTACAAATTTTAATTAGGTCTAGGATGCTATAGTGCACATGGAATGTAGAGGGCGATTATTGGGTTGTTGCCCTGTTATTTGATTTTTGTGTGTGTGCAGGAATTGGAGAGTGGCTCCAATGAAAATCAAGTTGTCACACAATTTTTTTTTTTTATATTTTTGTCTTTTAGGATGTGATTTAATTAAATGAATTTTAGGGTTTTTCTCTTTAAGTTTTCAAACAAGTTTGAAAATTCACAATCAAAGGAAAGACAAGTTGTATGTGTGATTGTATATTTCCTTTTAATTGAGTCTCTAAAGAGAAAGAAGAAACCCTAAACCAATTATCCCTGAGACAGAAATTTAACTACCAATGAATTATTTTTAGCTTTCAGAATTAAGTAGTGGTCCAAACAAGTCAAACAACACCACTACTTTGAATAAAATCAAACAAGGATTCTAAAAAATATTTTTGTAAGATTTTAGGAATTTTTTTGATAATAGTTTTGAATTTTTAATTGTACTGGTGTCAAAGTCCAAAAATAATACCTGTGGGTATTATAGACTTTTTAGTATTACCACCGACCTCATAAAATTTTTATGATTTTATATGATATGTAAAATTTCACAGGGATTCCAACAAGACAAATTTCACAAAAATTGGATGAGTATAAAAATTCTGAAAATTCGTGGACAGTAGCAAAACAGGAAGATTAGAGGGTGTGACCCCTCTGTAATCCACGAATTTTTAAAAATTAAATACAAATCCAATTGATCTGAAATTTGGAACAGATGTTCCAAACTTAATTGGGAATCACTATATGAAATTTTATGATTTTAGGAGGCCTGTGGTGTTAGTAATCGATTTTTCAAGTCTGGACAGAAATCTAGACCCGAAAAACAGAACACCAATACTTGCAATGGAATGGTGCTAAAGAAGCATACAAGCAAACGATGATTTTAAAATGCACCACTCCACTTAATTTAAGTGTTTAGGGTCCTGAAAGCCAAGTTTAATATATTTTTGGTAGTTTTAATTAATTATGTGACTAGAAAGAGGAACCAACCTGAATTTTCGCGGGAAGAAAAGGATCTTTAAGCTCTCGCTTCCAGATTCCCGCTTTCCCGCTGTCGTTCCTGCACACACAAAAGAAAGAAAGAGAAGGGGATGAGATCCACTTCAAGCAAGAGAAAATGAGTTAATGCAAAGCCGTGCCTCCCCGGCAACGGCGCCAAAAAGTGATAGCGAAATGCGCGTGATTTGTAAAAGCAGTTTTTTAACGTCGTTGTAACACGCGAATCCGCTTTCGCTTTTAAAATTTATATCCTAGATAGGGGAGTATCTAGGGTCGTCCAAGGAGGCAAAAATTGCAATAATGATTCTCTTGCTTGGAATACAATCTCAACTTTCTTTTTAATATTTTTCAATATGTAAATTTTTTGTATTTTGAAAAGACGAGGGCAAACGGCAGATTGTAGCGAAAAGAACTAACACCTACAAATGATTAAAATTCTAAAAGATAGAAATATCTTCTTCCTAAGCTCACTCTAGGCAAGTGTAGGCCTAGGGTAATTAGGAAGAAGAGGTGAAATAAGTGCTAGAACCAAAACAAACAACTGCAATAAAAAGCTTAAAAGAAGGCAATTTTTGATTGAGTAGAATGAGTGTTCTTTTCAAGGACAAGTAGAGGAAAGCTTCTACTAGAATTGAACAATTTAAAAGCAAGAAAAGAAACACAAATCCTCTTGTAACAATGGTGAAGAAGGTTGTCTTCTTGCTCCAAGCCTAGCTGCTCCTTGGCTTGAAAAGAGGGCCTCCTTCTTCTCCTTCCTTGAGAGCTCCTCCAAGGTGGAAGCTACCACCTTTAATGCTCTCTCCAAAGGGGTGGGCGTGCACCACCCTTAAAAACTCCTCCAAGGTGGCGTGACCACCTTCAAGATCTCCTCCAAGATCTTCCTTGCCTGGCTTCTCCTTTGGCTGGCGTGACCCAAGAGAGAAGGGAAGAGGGGAAGACACCAAGGGGACAGAATATCCCCTTAATCTTCTTCTTCTTCTTCTCTCTTGGACGTGGGATTCTTGGTGGAATATGAGAGTGAAATGGCTAGCCAAGGATGGCTTGAATGGTGGTGGGTAGTGGTCTTTTTATAGGGTAGGATGGGGGGTTAAGGTGCCCCTTGAAATGGAGGGCTAGGATGGAAGAATGGAGGTGGTTAGTGATCCTATGGCTAAGGAGAGTTGGCGCCAACCCAAGAGGTGTTAAAGGGGGTAGTTATGATGGTGTTGGTGTCTTTTGGTGGTGGAGAGACACCACCATGTTGGCGCCAACATGGGGTCTTCTAGAAGGGGGGTTAGGTGGATGGTGGAGATGGGTTCAAGGGAGATTGTGTGGTGGAGATGAGGGGAGATTTTGGAGGGAAAAGTGGCGCCATTAAGGGGTGGTTATGGGTAGTTTTTGGCGCCACTTTTAGGTGTCTTTTGGAGGTGGTGGGTAGGTTAGGTTGGTGCCAAGTAGGTTAGCTTATGTGGAGCTTAGGTGGAGCTAGTTGGGTAGAGTTGGTAGGTGGGTTTTTGGGGTAGTACAAGCCAAGGAAGTTGGAGCATAGCTAAGTTAAGCTAAGCTAAGCTAAGCTAAGCTAGCTTAGCTAATGGAGGAGTAGAGGAGAAGGTGTTGGAGCTAGGGTTTGGAGGAGGGAGCTGAGGAGAAGAAGTCTGGAGCTGGAGCTGGAGCTGGCTGCTGCTGAAGAGGCTGGCATGGGGCTACTCTAGCTGGCTTAGCTTGCTAGTTCTTTGCTAGTTGCTAAGCCAAGCTAAAGTGAGCTAGCTTCTACCAAAATGAGCTAAGGTGAGCTAGGTCTGGTGCTATCGGGGAGAATCAAGCTGGTTGAGGCAGCTAAGGTAGCTTAGCTCAACTGAGATGAGCTAAGCTGAATCCCCGGGAGCTGGACTTGAGCTTCCTGAGCTGAGATGAATTCTTCTTCAGCTGGCTGGAGTTGAGTGGAGCTGAATGTAGCTGGATCTGAGCTGGGGTGAACTCCTGTCAACTCAGCTGAGCTAGCTAGAGCTCCCTGTGAACTAGTGGGAGCTGAGGTGAGCTAGACTCAGCTAAGTTGAGCTGGATCTGAGCTGACTTGAGCTAGGGTGAGCTAAGGTGAACTCTCTTGAGCTGCCATCCAGCTGAGATTAGCTGAATGGAGCTGGGATGAGCTAACCCTAGTTCAAGTAAGCTAGGTTCCAGCTATGGTGAGCTGGATCAAGCTGGGTTCCAACTAGTCTGGGCCTCTCCTTCACCAATTGCCTTCTTGAGTGCTAGGGTTTTAGGGATCTGTGAATCTGTACATCCCTAACACTCACAAAAACACATTAAAACAATAATAAAAAATGCAATGCATGCCTATCCTAATTTATGCCTAAATGCAGCCCAAAAACCCGTTTGCAGAGTAAAATCCTAAGAGCTAGGTTAGTTTTAAAGCATAAAAATGATGATAAACTGGTGTTTATCAGATTCCTTCTCACCTCCCTCTCTTTTATGCTTTTGTAGATTAATGTAATATACATTTGTGCAATATATCATATTTGATTCCATCTCTCTTGTGAATTTATTCTACTTATCTTTTTATTTCAAAAACACAAAAAAAAATAACAAAACCTCAAAATACAAAAAAAAACAAAACGACGCATGATTTTCAAGCAAAGCAAACGTCGCCTCCCTATGTTCGACCCTGGACTCCTTTACAGTTTCGGTAAAATTGCATTTGATAACGATTTTTGCGACTACGATGATGGGTTCCTCTAAACCTTGATTTCTACCACGTAAAGCACGTTAATCAGAGCCTCTCCATCTTCTTCATCGAGCCAGCCAACGGTCAAATTGACCGGCTCCACATCTTCCCCTCATCCTCGCGACCATCGCCAGCCAAAGCACGGCCACCCTCTCACTCTCCATCCTCGTCACCGTCACCTTCGCCAGCTCCTGACTATCATAGCCGGTAACATCTGCCCACTATCTCCCTCTAACTCTCTTTCACTCTTTCTCTCCCCTTACTGAAGCTTCCTAACTCCTTCCTTTCCTTTTTCAACTGCTGACATGCCCGCATGATCATCGTCTTCCTCTGCTCCAACGATGCTCCGGCGAAGCCCTTCACTCACTCCACTGCACTAAATCACCTACCACCAGTCCCTACACCTTCGCCGTTCCTCACCCACCATAATACCTCCATCTAGCACCACCCTCACCACACCAACTTCTCAACCTCGCTAGCACACCACACACACCCTCACTCTACGAAACCACCACCAGTGCACTCACCATCCATCGGTGATCCTTCTGAGCTTCTCTACAGTGGCTGTGAGGCCGTGTTCTCCTTTTCAGGTCTTTGACGTCACTTCGCTGCCACCACCATCATCTCTGACCTCGACTGCAGATCTTTGGCCAAATTCTTCATGGCTTCCACTCCCAGGTCATGCAGCCCAGCTCCAGGTCCCTTCCTAGGTCCTCAATCGAAGACTTCGGCTACAGTTTCTGCTCTAATTGACACCTTCAACCTCCTCAGCTGCTGCGTGAAAGAACAATATGTGGGATAGTCCCACATCATGGACTGAAGGCCTCCCAGCAGCTCATAAAAGCAAAAAGTGATGAGGCCTTATCGCCTTTGAGTCACTGGGGTCAGATCCCTACCACATGCTCCTGCACACGCCGTGCGTCATGTGCATGTCCACACCCTCTCCCGTGCTCATGCCTTGTGGGTATGGGTTGTGGATCCGGTTACCCACTACTTAGGTTTGATCCGATTCTGAGCTTAGGAAGAGAGAAAAGGAATCTAAGAGAGAGGGGGTGGGTTTTGTTGCCTTGGGATTTGAGCCCCCTCCTCTCTCTATACTTAGTGACATTTGTGAGGCCCTTAAGCCTCTACTGTTGTGTTCTTGAGGCTCTTGAAGGAGAAGAGCCTTGTGCTTCTCTTGAGAAGGTCCCTTAAGCCCCTTCTGACATAGAGATATTCACTTATTTAGGAAGATGATAGCAATAAACTGATATATCGTTGTATTTCATGTGGTGGAAAAATCTCTCAATCAAAGATTAAATACTTCTAACCATAATGATTAGGATGTCGTATCTATAGGAAGGAATAGATGGAATAAATTCATGAATATTTCTCTTTGTATCTACCCAATCAATGCTAGAGCTGTGCTTATGTTCGAGGTGAAATAAGGTGAAAAGAAGGAAACACACAATAACTAGAGAAGGTAAGGTTATGGGTGCAGTTTTTCCTCAATAAAATATTCACTAAAAGATGTGATCATTAGTGGCATCCAATCTAATTTCCAACAGTATTCATACAAGAGAGGAATGATGCAAATCCGAGTCATAGTTTGATGCAATCGAAACTAAAAAAATACTTACACTGAATAATAACGAGAAAGTATAAGTGCTCTGATGTAATTTCACCTCAATATAATATTAAAAAAATTAAAAATAAAAGCCTAACAATGGCATTGAATGTAAATTCTAATTAGACCCAAAATAAAGCATTCCTTTGCCTCGTGTATGCGTGAAGAAGAAGCCCCGGTTGGCCGTGAGAAGCTTCGAGGAGGTTGAGCGTTCAGAGAGCTTCGCAATGGTGATCGTGGCGTCAACGGAGATGGCCAGAGCTAGCCAGTCAAAGCTTTGGACGTCGCCGGTGGGGAGGTTCAACGGCCGGTCGTTGAGTGGTCGGTTGGTGCGGCCGAAGGCGTGGTTGAGGTTGTGGTGTCGAGGCAAGCACGAGGGAGTCATCGGTGTAAAGGATGGAGGTCAGAGCGAGTGGCTGCGTGGAGGAGAAGACGTGCATATGGGTTCTTTTGGAGAAGATGGTGAATAATGCACTAGGTTGAAGGAGAAGGGGAAAACGAATAAGAGGAAGATGATGGAGGGGGGTTGCTATGGTGGTGTTAGTTGCTGTGATGGAGGTCGGCAGCAAGGGTGCTGGTGGTCGGCGATGAGAGTGGTTATGGGTTTTTTGTTGCATGTGAAGGAGTAGAGGAAGGTCCTTGCTGCATGTTCTGGAGAGAAGGGTAGGTGATGGCTTTGGTGAGGGTGGGCACGGCTGAAGGGGATGGGTGGCTACAGTGGTGGTCACACACTGTCACTATGCGATTGACGAAAGGAAGAAGGGCAAAGGTAGGTGTGTAGAGGGCCACGGTGCATGTTGAGAGGGCCACAGAGCACGCTGAGAGGAAGAAGATGGTGATCTCCCGAGGGAAGGTCGAGGGTGGCTTTTTATCCTCATCTTCCTCAGCACTTCTAAGAAATCCCATTACTAAAATTTGCCATGACCTAATATGGAAGTTGGGTTGGCATTGCGTGAAAGAGGGTGGGTAGTTTTGATGAAGGAGATAGGGTTGGTGAGAGGAGTGAGGTGAGGAGAGGGTGGACGGTGAAGGTGGATGGTTTATTCCTGAAATAATGAAGCATAAAATAGTTATTTATATATATAATAAGTTATAAAATGTGATTGCATGTGTTTTACGAGTTTGAAATCAGGGTTACAAGTAACCCATCGTCGTAGTTGCAAAACTCATGGTCAAATAAAATTTATACCGAAACTCCAAGAGAGTGCTGGGTCAAACACAAGGAAGCGACGTTTACTTTAATTGAACACTGCACTTCATTTTGTTTCTTTTTGGTATTTTAGGGTTTTGTTATTTTTTTTGTATTTTTGAAAAAATGACAAGCAGAATGAATCACAAGATAAAAATGGAACAAATATGATATATATATCAATACAATGTCGATTACAATAAACTATGAAAGCATAAAAAGAGAGGGGGGTGAGAGGAAATCTCTCGAATTAGCTATTCGGTGAGACGACGGTGCTTGGTGGAAGCTCAAACGAAGTAGATGAGGAGCGGGACAACGGAGGTGAGATGCAGGAGGACATCGGGTAGAGGAAAGCTTCGGCTTGGCTCCGGAATGGAGGTTAGAAGGCGGAGATGATCTGCTACCGGAATGGAAGTGGGAGGACGGCTCCAAGGGGACCTATGAATGAGGATAGGAAGATGGATGAATATTTGGTGAGGCAGAGGTTTGCTACACTAATGGGATCCTTGGGAGCTTGAGAGCAGGCTCTAACAGAGCATTGGTAGGCTTGCTAGAGCTTGGGAGTAGGTGGGAGTAGAGTAGGTAGAGATGAAGAGGAATGGAGGGTGTAGGGGTGTTTATATAGTGGAGGGAAGAAGAGCGTCCTGCTGATGAGTCCATTTTAATGGACTAATATTACGCCTAAGTAACTTTAATTGTATCTTTTAGGGTTGTTAACAACTATATTAAGTTATAGAATGTTTGCATGCATCATGATTTAGGTTTACATCTATTCTATAACTTAATATGTTCTTTTTATGTGCAGGAAAAATAATTGGCAAAAGAATGAGGAGAAAAGGATAAATTACCCTTTTTCAAATAATCGGAGGCTGTTCTTTTCCCCATCCTCTGGGAACCCTCAACAGCTACCGGCTAGAAATAGTTAAGGGAATTGAAAATCCCTTAACTCTCGCAGGCACAAACGAGGAGAAGTTAAAACGAGGAGGTGGAGAAAGGAGAGAGATCATCCAGGGAGAGAAGAACTTTCGCCATCTTACCTCTTGCGGGGAACAACCCCAAGCGTGCACTATGAACAACCTCTCCAACGCCACTGCCAAAGCCTCCTCCTCGTGCACCCAAGGCTGCATCGTCTCACCTTGCGCGCGCCTACAGCCGCGCTGCACCAAGCCTGCACCTACCAGCACCATCTCCCTTCCAGTGCCTCCTCTTTACCGCTCTTGCAACGCATTGCCCACACCACCAGACGCCTGCGCCATCTGTAGGCGTGCCCCCTCCTTCCTGCAGCCGCACACCCTCTCTCCCGCACGCTCGCAGGCGCACCTCTCTCTCCAGCACCACCTGGCGTCCGCTCCTGCATCGCACTGCCTGCAAGTGCCTGCAGGCACACCCTTCTCCAACGCCCGCAGGCGCTCGCTGCCATCTACACAGCCTTCCCTAGCACCACCAAGCGCCCCTGCAAGTGCGCCCGCAGACGCCCTACTCGCGCCTCCCTACAGCGCATGCCTGCAGCCGTGCCCTAGCGCAGCACTGCAGACCCGCCAGTGCCTTCCACCTCCCTGCAGGCGCGCACCCTCTCTCCCTCGCACCCACAGGCGGGCACACCCTCCAGCACCTCCCCACAGGCGTGTGCCTCTGCAAGTGCCTACAGGCATCCCCCTTGCTCACCTGGCGACCCACGCCTCTGCTCGCAGGCGAGTGCATGCCAAACTCCGCCTGCAGCCAGCGCCTTCAACCTTCAACAGAACCTTCACGGCAGCAGTAGTCTCCTCCACTGGTCGGCCACCTTTGTCGACACCGCAGTCTCCATCGGAGAGCCCTCATCCTCGCCGACCTCCGTAGCCTCTCCAACGACCGTCGGTGCTCTCTCTCTTGCGAGGAGGAGAGAGAGAAAATGCTCTGTTTTGAAGTTAATTAAAATTTACATTCAATGCCATTGCCACGGAATTTGATTTTTTATTTATTATTATCTTATTGTGGCAGAATTGTGCATGCACACTCATATTTCCTTATAATTGCATGTTATTCATATTCACTAGTTTTAAGATTGATTTTGGGATCAACACGTGCACCGATTCTCTCTAGTATAGGACACGTGAAAATTACACAAAATCATCATATATTTATTGAAGATTTTAGTTAGGGAAAACTGCACAGATACCCTTATCTTTTTAAGTTATTGTGAATCTACATTCCTTCACATTTTATGTTAGATTTGAATAGGGATTTCACACTTATTTGAAAGAATATAAAATAATTAAGAGTTTATTGCATAATTGCCTCCCTGTGGACACGACCCGCTCTTCTGTGAGTGGTTATTTTCATTTTTTTTTATTAGTCGATTTTTCCAACACTTAAATACTACAACGCAAAGCGGAAAGTCAGCTCTTTCAAATTGGCGCCGTTGCCGGGGAGGCAACAGACGCAATAGATTTACGTCATTATTTTTAAATCTTCTGAGTTGCAAAATTATCTGATCAATTTTTTTACTGTGTGAGGAACCTGAAAGGCGATGAGGCACAACAAAGCGGCGACAACAATCACGAGTTAAGCTACACGAAGAAAAGACGAAGGAGACCAAGATCCTATTTTCGCAGAGGATTCTCCGTCATCACAAATTTATTTCTGTCTTTTCATCCTTGTAGTAATTGGGGATGAATTTTTGGGGTTTTGTCCCCACATTCTTTAGCTACTAGGGCTTACAATATTTTTGGTGCATGCATGATTATATTTTCTACTTGCCTGCTTTTAAAAACCAACAAAGAAAATATCAAGCTGCCTATTTAGAAGTTGCATGCCCTTAGGTGTGCGCATTTAGGGGTGATTGAGCAGTACATTAGATCTTATTATTGCATTGCAAGCATATTAGCATGAAGATTGCTGGAGACAGGTATATCTTTCTAACTTTTGCATCCAGATCCTGTTCAAGCATTTGCATTCAAATTTAAATTCAAGACCACCAAGTTGTTTGAATTTACTAATTCAGTGGTCACATAACTAAAAGTGGAACTAATAATCAGATTTAACCCTAAAAGCAATTCACATTTGATTTGATTCTAAGGGACTTGTCTACAATTTCAGAAGAAATTACAAAGATTTGCGGTGTGTTGCACACTTCTGACACTGAGCACGCACATTAGGCACCACAGTAAGGCTCGATCCCTTAAGGCTATAGGCACCGATCTCTTTATCAGTGCAGACCCTCCTATTGTGCTTTGTGGTGGTGGTGATACTATCTTTTGACCAAGTGTTTTGATACTCCACGGAGGGGGACACCCCTTAAAGGAACAAAAGGGTAGTTAAGGGGCACCGCATATGCATCGCCTCAAAGGAAGGGTTCGCCCTACTTGCATCCCTTTGTTCGTCCTTGGAGTAACTTCTCACTTGATCACCTGGGAGTATCATCCAAGCAAAGTATATGTCCTAGGGCACTCGAAGGTTGAATTAAGGCATGTAATTGTAGTGAAAAACTTGTCTGGCCATTTATATTAACTAATTAGACATCCACAATAAAGAAGGTTAAGATTTCAAGTCCACACCCCTCTTATACCACTTACGTGGGAACGGAGGGATAAGTCTTGATCTTTTGACTTTGGAGTGGAGGTTTAACTTCCTCAATAAAAAAAAAAAAAATCTGAATTGTGTTTTGTATGCTTGGTAGACGCTCTCTTAAGGGTAGTCTAGTGTTTGATCCTGAGCCTGAGAGAATTCTTAAGAGAGCTCACATAGGAGAAGAAAAAGAAGGAATGGCTGAGCAAGGTGCAAATCAACAAAGAACCCTAAGGGACTATTTTATTCCTAGTAGCCAACCTGCACATGCACTAAGACGATCGGCAGGGGATAATTCGTATGAGATCAAGAGCAGTACCATATCGTTATTGCACTCTTTTATGGTACTACTAGGGAGGACCCCTACTGGCATTTGGAGGAATTCACCGAGGTCTATTCCACGGTGAAGTTCCAGGGCTTTACTGATGAAGCCCTAATGATGACTCTATTTCCTTTCTCCCTAAAGGATAAGGCCAAGCACTGGTATCATACCCTTGATGCAAGGGTAAATGATTGGGCCACCCTTAAGGGAGAATTTTTAAAAAAGTATTTTCCTATGAGTAAAACCAACCATTACAGAAGAGAGATTATGGGTTTTACTCAACAGGAAAGGGAGCAATTTCATGAGACTTGGGAGCATGACCTTCTTAGGTTATGCCCCCAACATCAAGTGCCAAGATGGCAGTTGGTCGAAAGGTTCAATAACGGATTATCTGAAAGGCATAGGCAAACCATTGATGCAGCCTGTGCAGGAACCTTCATGACTAGAACTGAGGATGAAGCCTGGCCATTATTTGAAACATTAAGCGACAACTCCATACATCTGTCCTCTGGCTATCAAGAAAGAAAACCATCAATCTTGCAGAGGAAGATAGAGGCCCATGAAGCTGGGGCTTCTCATGATTTGGCTTATCAGATTCAACTATTGAATAAAAACTTTGATAGGCTTTTAGCAAACCCCGGCATGAACCCGCAAGCAGCCTTTATTTTTCAGGCTTCAAGAGAATGCTCCATTTGCCAAAGCACAATGCACTCCACTATGGAGTGCCATCAGGCAAACCAATTCCCTGAGTTGATTCAGGCCGACTTGAACGTGGCCCAAGGTTTCCGCCCCCTCGCAATAGCCTTTACTCCAACACTTATAATCCAGGGTGGCGGAACCATCCAAACTTCTCTTGGAAGCAAGCTAATGCTTCTAACTCAGGGAATACATGACCCTTACCTCCCCAGCCCACATACCAACCTTCTTATGAAAACCCTCCTCCGAATAAGCCCTCTGAGATGGATGAACTGAAGGCCATGATGAAAACAATGCAAGAGCATCAGAATATGGTTATCCAATCTCAGAATAAGATGATTACTGATATGCAATCTCAAATTGGTCATCTTACTGAGGCAGTTAGGCAACGTGATCCAGGGAAGCTACCTAGCTCTTCTGAGGAGAACCCTAAGGGCAAGGGGGTTGTATTCAGGGAGCATGCCCAAGTAGTGACCGTGTTGAGGAGTGGAAAGAAGATTGACAAGCCTGATAACACTCCTACAGTTACATCTCAGAATTCCCCTTCCACACCTGACCCAACTTTCATTTCACCCGAGGAAGAGCCACACCACTCTCCCTCACACAAAATCACCCATAATGAGGATGTCGTCCTTCCACCACCCCTTTCCCGCCATGACGACCCCTCTACCCAGAAGCCGAGGGTGCCCTATCCAGAGTGCCTATCTGCTTCTGGGGAATCTTCTGTTGGCTCGTCTGGAGCCAAGGATAGGATGGAAGAGATAATGGATACTTTTAGGCAAGTCCAGATTAACCTGCCTCTATTGGAAGCGATTAAACAGATTTCGTCCCATGCCAAGTTTCTGAAGGACCTGTGCACCCAGAAGCATTGAACTAGGAAACAGGTCCAAACCAAGGTCATCCTGCGTGACCATGTTAGCTCGGTTCTTCAGCATGGAACACCCCCCAAAATGAAAGACCCAGGGGCCCCGTATATTTCAGTGGTTATAGGTAACCAACACATTGACGAGGCTCTGCTCGATCTGGGTGCAGGGGTAAACATTCTACCGAGCTCTGTCTATGACCTTTTGGGAGGAGGAAAGCTAAAGCCTAGTCCAGTAATCCTCCAGGTTGCAGACAGATCACTTAAGACACCACAGGGATTGTTGGAAGATGCCCTTGTAAGAGTGGAGGATTTCTTCTTCCCCGTTGACTTTCTGGTACTTGATACTGACCCATCTAATAAGCCCAGAAAGTCGTCCATTATTCTGGGATGCCCCTTCTTGGCCACAACCAATGCCTCTATAAATTGTAGATCTGGGGCAATTAAAATGGGCTTTGGGAACAAGAAGATTCGGTTGAATGTTTTTGATACTTACAAGCAACCCAAATTTGAAGATTGTTCTCAGATTGAGGTTGTTGATGAAATAATTGAAGAGACTACTCTAGCACTCTTATGTAGAGATCCCCTTCATAAGGTTATATCTCAGGACCATCCCTCGATTATTAAAGAAACTGAAAAGAAAATGCTCGAACTAGAAGAGTTGCTGGGGATACACACTGAGTCTCTGTCCCCAACCTGGACTGTGAAGGTAGATCTGCTGCCTGAGGTAGGGACATCTCAACTAAAACCCTCAATCCAAAAGGCTCCTGAATTGGAGTTGAAACCCCTCCCGAGCACATTGAAATATGCTTTCCTTGGCCCTAATAACACGCTCCCCATTATTATCTCGTCTGCATTATCTGAATTGCAGGAGGGAGCTCTGCTTGAGTGTTTACAAAGGCACAAGGAAGCAATTGCCTGGACAATTGCTGATATTAAGGGTGTTGATCCCTCTCTTTGTATGCATCATATATACAATGATGAGTCTGTGAAGCCCTTCCGAGATATGCAGAGAAGGCTCAATCCAAATATGCGGGAGGTTGTTAAAAAAGAGATTCTGAAATGGTTGGATGCAGGATTATCTATCCCATTTCAGATAGTAAATGGGTCAGTCCTATTCATGTAGTTCCGAAAAAGGTAGGAATCACTGTGGAGGAGAATGACTAAGGAGAACTAGTGACCACTAGACCCTCAACTGGTTGGAGGGTCTGCATTGATTACCACCGTTTAAACATGGCTACCCAGAAAGACCATTTCTCCTTACCGTTTATCGATCAAATTCTGGAACGATTGGCGAGGAACAAGTATTTTTGTTTTCTTGATGGGTACTCTGGGTACAATCAGATAGCCATTTTTCCTGATGATCAGGAGCGTACCACCTTCACGAGTCCTTATGGCACTTTTGCGTTCCGTCGAATGCCATTCGGGTTATGTAACACTCCTGCCACTTTCCAACGTTGTATGATGGCTATCTTTTCTGATATGATCAATGAGTTCATTGAAATTTTCATGGATGACTTTTCCATTTATGGCTCGTCGTTTGACCTATGCCTTTTGTACCTTGATAAAGTCTTAACCCGTTGCGAAGAGGCAAAGCTGGTGCTTAGCTGGGAGAAAAGCCACTTTATGGTCCAGGGCATTATGTTAGGGCATATAGTTTCCGAGAAAGGATTAGAGGTGGACACTGCAAAAATCGATTCCATCTCTAAGCTTCCATTGCCCGCCAATGTTCGTCAGGTTAGATCTTTCCTTGGCCATGCTGGATTTTATAGGCGCTTCATTAGAGATTTGAGTAAAATCTCTAAGCCACTCTGCGACCTGTTAGCGAAGGATGTCTCCTTCGATTTTGATGATGGATGTCGCGAGGCTTTCTAAGCTTTGAAGAAAGCCCTCATTACCGTGCCGATTCTCCAAGCACCAGATTGGACCCTCTCGTTTGAGCTTATGTGCGATGCTTCTAATTTTGCAGTAGGAGCGGTCTTAGGTCAAAGGGTTGATGGCAAACCTCATGTGCTGCATTATGCCAGCAAGACCCTTACGGATCCTCAGCAAAACTACACGGTCACTGAAAAGGAATTACTTACTGTAGTATTTGCTTTGGAAAAGTTTCGGTCTTATCTTTTGGGATCCAAGGTTGTGGTGTTCACTGATCATTCATCCCTTAAGCATCTTCTGGCTAAAGAGGACACCAAACCTTGCCTAATTCGTTGGATTCTGCTACTCCAAGAATTTGACCTGGAAATTAAAGACAAGAAAGGTGTTGAGAATGTGGTAGCAGACCATTTGTCTAGGATCCCTATTGAGGCATCAAACCCTGCTGACGGTATTCAAGAGACTTTCCCTGATGAGTCTCCAATGGCCGTGGAAGCTAAAACTCCTTGTTCGCTGACATAGTGAACTACCTGGTCACGGGCATCACCCCCAATACTTGGGATAAGCAGAAGCGTGACAGGTTTCTCGCCAATGCTAAATTTTATCACTGGGAGGAACCCGAGCTTTTTAGAATAAGCCCTGACCAGCTATTTTGTTGTTGCGTTCCTGATGAAGAACAAAGAAGTGTTTTGAGTTTCTGCCATGACCTCCACTGTGGGGGACATTTTAGTGGGAAGAAGACTGCACATAAGGTTCTTCAGTCTGGTTTTTGGTGGCCCACATTATTTCGAGATGCACATACGTATGTGGGCGCATGTCTACGTTGCCAGCAGACGGGAACCATTGGAAAAAGGGATGAGATGCCCCAACAACCTATCCTCCCTGTTGAAATCTTTGATATTTGTGGCATTGACTTCATGGGTCCCTTTCCTATGTCCTTCGGATATGAATACATCCTTGTGGCTGTTGACTATGTATCAAAATGGATAGAAGCCATCCCCACGTGAACCAATGACCTTTCCGTGGTCTTGGCCTTTGTTAAGGCTAATATCATTTCTCGGTATGGGTGCCCAAGGACGATCATAAGTGATGGAGGACCTCACTTTAAGAATGTATGCTTCACAAGACTACTCCAAAATTTAGGAGTCAACCACATGATAGCCACACCTTATCATCCCCAAACGAGTGGACAAGTTGAAGTGTCTAATAGGGAGATTAAGCGAATTTTAGAAAAAACTGTCAGGTCTGATCGGAAGCATTGGTCTAAAAAACTAAATGATGCACTTTGGGCCTACAGAACTACATATAAGACTCCCTTGGGCATGTCACCTTTCCGTCTTGTCTACGGAAAAGCATGCCACCTTCTCGTTGAAATCCAACATAAAGCTTATTGGGCTATTAAAAATGTTAACTTAAATATGGATAAAGCGGGAAAAGCACGTATGTTAGAATTAAGTGAGCTTGAGGAGCTTCATAATGAAGCTTATGAAACTTCTCAAGCTTACAAGAAACGTACAAAAGTCTTCCATGACAAGCACATCATTAGAAAGACTTTTGAGCCCAACCAGTGGGTCTGGCTTTTCAATTCTAGACTTAAATTATTTCCTGGAAACTCAAGTCCCACTGGGATGGTCCATACGTTGTTATCAATACTTTCCCTCATGGAGCTGTAGAGATTAGGAACCCTATTTCAGGAGCAAGCTTTAAAGTAAATGGCCAGTGACTTAAACCGTATATTACTCTTTCATATGGCCAGGTTTTAGATGCACTACGGCTTAAGGAGCCTTAGCTCCTCCCACTCTCCTCCTTAGGTGATATTCTTCTATGTCTGTATTTTTCTAATGAGGACATTTTTAGTCTTAGGCATGGGGGTATGACCTGAGAATGTTTATAGCATTTATAAATATTTGCATACATATTTATATATATATTATAAAAAAAATTTCTCTTTTCTTGAGCAATTGGGTTAGTCCCTAGCAAAATACCTTTGTTATTGGAGGTTTTTCTTCCGGAATTATTTCTAAAGTTTAGAATCCAGTACATTTGCTTTACGTGCAAGTAGAATGGGTAATGGATCCTTGAGGAAAACCAATAAGCATTTGTAGTCCACTAAACCCTTGGATAGTTCATAAGGAGTCAGGCATACTATCTTCCAGTAGATCCATCTCATATTTATGAGAAGAAAGTAGAGAGATTACTGATGCGCTAAGTCTAGTGCAAGGACTCTTAAGTTTTGGATAATTAGATGATGATACTTTAGAGTTAGGCGTAGTTTTCACTCTTTGTTTCTGTGTGCATATTTTGTGTGAATTCCTGAGAGTCACCAAATAAGGCAGATACACAGAGATTGAGTCTTAATAAAGCTATAACTATGGTGGATGGTTACGACCATCCTTCATAGAGTCCTTGGTTGAAGGAGGGTAATAG